>CM028130.1:737347500-740040000 GCA_016271365.2 Neoceratodus forsteri | reverse complement strand
AGCCAGTATACCTTTGCAGAATGATCAATCTGATTTATTCAGGGGGAAATAACAAGGACTGGGGGGTGATCAGGTCAATTAGCTTACCACTCTAATATAAAAGTGTCTATCTATGGCACTGTGCACAGGCCTAACCTGAAAGTCGCTGTTTCTGGGTACCCAGGCCCTAAAGGCTAGTCCCTCGATGCAGCTGGTTGGGGCCCTGACACAGAGACTCGGTTAGTATAGCCAGCAACGCAACCAAGAAATTGTGCCCTCGCTAGGAACAGTGGACAGAGAGCTACCCTGATGTACTACTCATGGCTCTAGGAGGAAAAGTGCTCTCACACCATGTGCAGGACCGAGCCTGGGCCTCAATACTTCACACATTTATAGGAAAAAGACAGAGGGGTACCATACCAGGCAGCTGCGGTATACACATCGGGCCAAACTGGCACAGCTTCACTAATCCTGACAGACTGAGCGTGATTCAAGCAGATTCTCCAGTCTTCTACAGGTTGAGCCTGGTAGGTTGCCGCCTGCACAGCCTCCTCTGACCGCCGACCCGCGGATTTGGTCCGAACGGCTGCTGGTGATTCAAAACACCTTACTCTGGCCGCACATGCACTTCCCGCGCTAAACTCAAATGGCACCGAACCCCAGAGCTCCTTCCTCGCTCTCAGCCACTACGATTCTGACCCTCAGCAGTTCAGGCTGGGGAAAACTCATTCGGGGCACCACCCAATCCCATTGGAGGGCTGCAGATGCCAATCACCTACTACAGCCTTCGTTGGTGCAGAAAAGGCACCATGGTCCAGAACTCAACTTCCCAGAATCCCTAGCTGTATCCCAATTGGTCAGCTGGCTTCAGTCATAGTCCGGATTCTGGTTGGTCTCTACGTACACCATTTTAGATGTCCCCTGGCGGCTATTGGACCCCATTACCACAGTCCTGGTCTGAAATGGAGGCACAGCACTAAATCCCAGCTGCAATAAAGGCAGGTTAAACAAACTGCAATTTTACTCAAAACGCTACAAGTTTCCAAGGGAATAATTAGATCTTTCAGATGGGCTTCCTCTGCGCTCCCAGGGACCACAAAAACGGAGCGATCAGACAGCAGCCCATGGCAGGACTTGAGCAAAAACCCAGTCCTTCCCATTCAGGCCACTCAAACCAGCAAGCAGGCAGCTCTTAAAGAGACAGTACAGGAGGCTTTGAAAGTCACTCACAACACCTGCAAGCAGATGCCTCAAGCCGAGCACCCATTAGGCAGAGGGTCTTTTAGGCTGCTTTGGGAAAGCTTTCGGGAACCCCCATTTGTAAGGGGGTTACACGTCCTATAGGGAGCATTTGTTACAAATCTTATGGCCCTATGATAAAGCTTGTCCAAAGTGGATAGAGCTGATTTAGGACTGTGGCTATAAAGAAAGTGCACATAATTGATCAGTGGCATGAAGGTTGTTTGTAGCAGCCTTAATTTTGCATAACGTGAGCAGATGCTTTATGCGGTAGAAGATCCCGAGCCTTTGTCGTAATTTTTTGGTGGTTTCTTCAGTATGCATGGCAAAGGATAGTTTACAATCTAACTAGAATCCAAGATATTTGAATTTATTGACAGGTTCGACTGTCTCCCTGAGGATGGTCCTGATTTGGTATTTTCCATCCAGAGGGTTGATGGGTTCTGCTTTTGTTATTCGAAGAAAGGAGAATGATTTTTTTTTTTTTTTTGCATTGAAAAGTAGCTTTAAACAGAGAAGATTTTGTTGTAGATGATCGAATTCGCGTTGTAGCTCAAGACAAGCAAGGTATGCCCTGAACCCCTTCCCCTGTACCTAGTGCTCTTGTACCGGCATTATGACACTACTGAGAACTTCCCAGCAGCAGTGCCCTGTCAATTCCAGCTATGGCTCCTTTACCTTACTAACATACTAAAATGCCAGCAGAATAGGCCTAACGGTCTTTTGTGTCTGCTCGTTCGGTCAGCCCCCACCCTGGGAGCTGACCTTGCTGCCCTCGCTTTCCTCTGGCTTCTCCCTTCCCAGTTACCTTGAGATACCTTCCTCTGTCCTTAGTGTTCCTGTACCAGTACCCAACAGCAGAGGCACAGAGTCTCCCCCCGGGGCAGTGCCCTGTTGGTACTATGGCTCCAGTATCCCCATTTCTAAATGCTTGATGGAGGTCTTTGGTCTGTTTCTCATTGCATCGAAGACCTACTGTATACGGAGCCGTTGCATGAGCACACCCTGATAATACTGCTGTCATCTGACTGCTTGGCTACGCTGGGTGTTTTGTGTCAGAAATAACTAAGCAGCCAAGTAGGAGCTACAAACGAGAAATCTGTATGAATGTTTTTACATTTATTTAATTATGGAGCATCAGAAAGAATGTAAACTGGGACACTGACCTACTGTATCCTCAGGGCTCTGACTTTGAATCCTAGACCTATAGGTTGGGTTGGGATCTGAGCAAGTGTACTAGAGCACTGTGTCTTGAGGTCTGCAAGTTTGAATCCCAGCACTGCCAGTCCGGTTGGGATCAGAACTCTGTGTGCTTTGGCACTGTATCTGTGTCCTGGGGGTTGTGAGTTTGACTGTAACCACTACTGGTTGGGCTGGTATTGGAACTCTAGGCTTGGGGCACTGACCCTCTTATCCTGAGGGCTGTGAGTCTGAATCACAGCACTGACAGTCCAGTTGGGATCTGAACTCTTTCTGCTGGGGCACTGAATCTATATCCTGGGAGTTCTGACTTGGTACCCTGTCCAAGGCTGTAAATCTGCACCTGATCACTGATTGCCAGCTTATTCAGTGAGGACCAACCCCCTGAGGTAACCATTTAACCTTTTATGAGCATTTTGTGGCTGTAATATTTTGTGGAGGTCTGTAAACTCATTAAACTTTGCCTAGCATGCTTAACCCATAGTTTCTCAAATTTTGTAAAGAAGTGTGGATTACGCGCAAGAAGGGTGCTGCATTTTTGGAGGTGATATGCTGGGGTTGGGTATTCCAGAACATGGTAGTCTCCCTGTTTTTATTGTGGGGGAGGGCACTTAAACCACACTTGGCTCTTGGTGAAATTAACTTTGGTTTACATTACACTTTTTTTTTTTTTTTCCCTCCACTGTCTCCATTTATTACAACACAACTGATAGAAGATTATCTTGACATACATCAGGGGAACAGGCACTGCCTTAACAGTACAGCAGGAGAACAGGCACCACTACCTCAACAAACTAGTAGAAATTCAGGTTTATTACTCAAACTGACATGATTACCTCATGTGGCTTGTTCAGACGGAGCTAGGGCTAATTAACATTTAAATGATCTACACAAATGGAGTCTTGTTTAGATACTGTAGGTAGTCTTTAGATGTACCACCCTGTTGCTTGGTCTATGAATTCCTCTTTAATTTGTTTACCGGGTAAGTCAGCTGGCCCTCCGGTCCTTTTTCAGACTTGATTCAAGACAAAGGAAAAAATATGCCTCTGACTTGGTATATAAAAATTCAGATACAGCAACAAAAATGATATGCAGCACATCTACAAGTAGACTTGGACAGATCAAATATTGGCGATAACGCAATTTAAAATTCATTAGGAGTAAGGAATAATTTCATGGCTTCATAACAAGCGAAGAGGAAACAACCTGACATACCTCATCATGGTGTGTGAGTACGAGATGCTGTACCCTCTGAGATTTTGGATGTAGGGCACACTCCTGCCTCTGAATATTAAGGGGGGCAGTATAGTGCCGTGGTTAAGAGCACTACGCTACAAACCTGGAGACCTGGATTTGAATCCCACAGCTCCCACATGCATACTATGTGATCCTGAGGAAGTCACTTAACTTCACTGTGTTCCCAGGGCACAACGGGAAGCAAGCTTCAGCTTAGTGTGTCTTTCATGGCCAGAAGCATGCTGTCTGTAGAAGTGCTCTGCTATTGGAGGTCCTGGGTGTTGGACATACTCCTGTCTATGAAAATGCCAGCATGGTGTCTGGTGGTGATTCTACACTTTAAAGATAGCACAGATGTTTTTTTGCATACTCTCGTCTCAAAATACACCCGCCACGGTGTAGGTAGCGGGTGTTGCACTATTGGAGGTTCTGGGTGTTGGAGATGCTCACATCTGTGACCCTCTCAGTATGGTGTGAGTAGGAGATATTGATGTAACCCCTAGGTGGCGCTATCCCAAGGGCTACTACCCCTGCCTGCTTGGCTAGTAGCAGGTTGAGGGGCCTGGGTAATGAAACGGGTGCCTCCACCTGGAGATCAGGGTTGGTAGTGGTCAAGCTAACCTGGGCACAGCCCTCCGGGATACTGTAACCCCCATCTTTCCCCTCTAGTGGCCGAAACACTGTGCAATAATCACTTTCACAATACCCCTGGTACACCACACGAGTGCCCACACTGTTTGCACTTACCACCAAGGCTGGTTCCTCTGGCTCGACCCTGGGGACCTCCTGTAAAACAAAGTTAAGCACAGCAAATAGCAACAGTACATACTTTGAGCACAAACTGGAACCACAGTCAGATTACATGTAGAAAATTAGATCTGATTTATTCAGGGGACTTGGAACAAGGGAGGGGCAAAATTGGGTTAATTAGTTTAAAGGTTATGTCAATCAAGCAGTTATGCTGCACTTTGAGCCCCCCCTCCCCCACACAGTCCACCTCTGGGTACCCAGGTAGAGAAGAGATGGGCTAGCCAGGACAGTTGCCCTGGGTTGCAGCTGGCTGGGGCCCTGTGATGGGAAATACAACACGCACAGCACACAATATTTGTAATCCGGAGCCAGAGGGCTCAGTTCGTATAGGAAACGAAACAACAAGACAATCAGATGACACACTCAGATTAAGCTGTTGTTGTAGGGAGCTACCCTGGTATTTACTCATGATACCCAAGACTGGACACAGGCTGGATGAAAATAGACTGCAGGTGGTTGATCTGGAATGCCAGGAGAAGCAGGGCCCACAAAAGTCGCAGAGGTGTCATTCCTGTTAAAGCGTGGAGCAGGGGGCTGATCCCCAGGCAGGTCTCTCGTCGATTGCTTCTCTGTGCAGTGGGTAGTCTGGCTGGGCCAGTCTGGCAAAGCCCAGACCACATGGAGACAAGTTCGGAAGCAGTCCATTTTGGGCTGGATACAGCTTTCAGCAAGCGAACACAGTTTACACAGTGGGGAACTAACTCACAACCCACTAGCAGCTCATAGCACATTTACATGTACGGGAATTCTACTGTACCAGGCAAAGCGCCCCCGGGCACAATCGCAAAGTCTCTGCACACACCGGGAGCTATGGGGTAGCTGGAACTCCTGACAGGCTGATCGCATTCAGCAAAAATATTTGGTGGTCTTCAGGTTGAGCCTGGCCCACTTCAGAAGCTTACTTTAGTCACACAAACTTGGATTTAGTCCAAAATAATTCTCTTCTCTCCCTCTCAGGAGCAGCACACCAGCATGCAGGCCAAAAATTTAGCCTTTTCAGAGTTCTCCCATGCAAATCCACTAAGGATTGCTGTTCAGAAACACTTCAGCTCCTTCTTGCTCAGCTTCCAGCGTAGTTCTAACTGAAAACTGCAAGCAGCCTGGGACTTCCCCAGGATCCAAAATATTTGGTTGGCTGTCAGAGCAAGAGCTCCCCCTTCAGTTGCAAAAAAGGCGCAAAAAAAAAACTCAACTAAAGTTCCTACAGATTTTGAATTCAGACAGCTCCTGTGGTCTGGCTGCATTTTAGATCCCACCAGTACTGTTTGGTCCAATTTGTAGTCCAGGACCAAGATAGTGGAGACAAACAAAACGGTCCTTGATACAAAGAAAGCAGGTTAGACAAATTACATTATCATTATCACTCAAAATGATTTTCAGTAAATAGTTGCATCTTTCAACAGAGCTCCCTTGGATTACTTAAGCTGCAATTAGGCAGCTCTTAGAGACAGTACACAGAGGCTATACAGGCTCTGGTAATCACATTTAAACTGCTAAAATGCAGGACACCAGCCTGGCAGTGAGCATTTAGGCAAGCTGAAGGAAGACTTTTTGGGAACCCCCATTTGTAGGGGGGTTACATTGAACTTCCAGAGAGTCTGGAATTTTGGGAGTACGTCCATGTGTCAGTACCATGGTGTCTTGGTGTGTGTAGGGGGTTGCTGTGCTGTTTGAGCTTCTTGGTGGTGGTCATACTTTCATCTACCAGCACTTATGCATGATGTGTGCAGAGGGTGCTCAACTATTTGAGGGTCTGGGTGTTGCACATAACTTCCATCTATCTTCCTACAGTTCACTGGTGTATAGATGGATACTGATATTCTGGTTTATGCACACAAAGGTAAGATTATCTACAAATGAGCTGAAAAGAAATGGCCCCAGTATAGACCCCTGAGGTACACAAGTTGTGTGATCTAGGAAGAGAGATCTCATTATTAAATTTGACCACTTGAGATCTATTGTTTATGTAACCAGCCTCTTTCATTTTGCTGGCTCGATGCTGGTTACCATAGAACACAGGAAGGGTTAAACCAAACCCTGAGACCTGTTCTCTTGGTGGGGGTTGGGGGTGTTCCTGGAGATGGGATGTCTGTGTGTCATGCTGTGAGTGGCCTGACATAGCTAAGAGCATGAAACTGGAGCATGAATATGCATAGATCTGCACTTCCCGAAAGCCTGTATAAAGGAGGGCACCAGGAAAGTGACTGCTACAACCTGGGGCTCTTCTTGGGTAGAAAAGGAACAGAGGAGCAGTCCAGTCTCTCTGGCTGTGACTGGGTAGAGGCCTGCGGTCCCAGGGATGGTGGCATGGTCCCTGGGACCAGGTGGCAATGATCCCCCGCCTGGTCTCCAATGAACATCCGAGCAGCAGAGGTTGAAGTCCCCAGGAACTTGTCTTGAGAGAAGTGGAGACCATCAGCACCCAAAAGGCATATTTGGGAGAGTGGCAGGCCATCCCCTCAAGAGGTTGCTGGTACTGTTGCGGGTTAACTTCCATCAGCAGGCAGAAAAAAATGGCAGAAGTTGTGACGTAGACAGCCAGTTGTGAGTGCTGTATCCTTTTTTTTTTTTTTTTTTTTTAATATAAAATGTATTACTGACGGTCTCTGCTGAAAAATCTAATGCTCTAGGAGTGACCTCACCACCCCCCAGTTATCAGCTGCAAGATGAAAGCCATGAAAAATGCTGACACAGCATGTATATCTCACACACACACTCTCTCTCTCTCTCTCTCTCTCTCTCTGCGTTTAGAGACAATGTGTTACATGTAAGGCTGTAATCAAGGATCCTGTTTGAGTTTATTACAGCTGTAGTTGCAAGATCATATCCATTTTATGATGTTGGAGAGGAACCTAGGTTGTCACACAGGGGTGCAAGGTTGTAAATGCTCCTGTGAAGCCTGTACGAGGGAGGATGCAGCATGGATCAAAAAGATGTCATTTGAAACGTGAGTCATGCTGAGGATTGCAAAATTGATACATTGAAAAGACTACTTTTTTTTAGTAGATATATTTTTATGTATGTGTGTGTGTGTGTGTGTGTGTGTAATATATATATATCTATATACACACATACATATATATATATATATATATATACACATACATACACACACACACACACACACACACACACACACACACACACACACACACCAGAGCTAGCTGACCTCACACAACAATGGGTTGGCCAATACAGTTGTTTAAGGAATACTCTGTTTTACTAACACACAGTTTTTACCTAGACTCTGACAAGGACACATCTTGGGAGCACTTTCAGCAAGTATTTAGAGACTAAGTACTGAAGTAGGAATTTGCACTTCAAACCTTGTTCTTTTTAAAGATTTGTATGTCTTGTGATATAATAGTTCTGTATTTTGTGGTTTGACATTTATAACTACAGTATTTTAGCAAAATTCTTTTTAGAACTTACCTGGTCTGTCTTTGACTTCTTTTTAGTTGTAAGAAAAGTATATGGTTATTGCAGATACTACGGTAAACATTAAGCTTGAATGGTGATACCAAACTGGAAAGAAAAGCGTTTTAAATCTGAGGTCCCAGGGATGGTGGCATGGTCCCTGGGACCAGGTGGCAATGATCTCCCCTCTCCCCGGTCTCCAATGAACATCCAGAGCAGCAGAGGTTGGAGTCCCCAGGAACTTGTCTTGACAGAAGTGGAGACCATCAGCACCCAAAAGGCATATTTGGGAGAGTAAGAGACGACCTAAAACCCTATCAAAAAGACTCCAACCTCTGTCTAGAAAGTGTGTGGGCATACATTCAAGTTACATGTTTACACAAAATACTGATTGGAACCTGTTATAGACCACCAGCCTCTGCCCTAGAAACCACCAGACTAATAACTGAGGAAATACAGCAATTTTCTGATAGAAATGGCATATTAATACTAGGAGATTTCAACCTGCCAACTATCAACTGGAACACATTAACTGGACTAAACCAACACGACAAGCAATTTCTGTCTGCTGTAACCGAACAAGGATTAAAACAGAAAGTGAGGGAGCCAACCAGGGAAAAAAACATACTAGATCTCGTCATTAGTCATTACCAACTTAGAAACCCCAATATCTGATATAACAATTCTACCGCCAATTGGAAATAGCGATCATATGACAACATACTTTTCAATCCAACTACCCTCACAACCAAAAATAAACAATATTAAAGTAAAGCGATACCACAAAGCAAATTTTGACCTTATCAAGCAAGATCTGGGAACAACCAACTGGAAACAGATTCTATGCCCCCTAAAAACAAACGAAGTATGGGAAACAGTCAAACAAAAGATACTAAAACTTGACAAAAATATATCCCTGAGAGACTTAAATACAATAACAAAGGAAAAATCCCTCAATGGTTTAATAAACACATAAAAACTCTAATATCTCGAAAAAAGAAACTTTTTTCCAAGCTTAAAAAGACAACAGTATCTCAAATAGACAAAATACTAACATCCTATAGACAAACAGTTAAAAAGCTTAAAAAAACATATAAAAATAGCCAAACGCAATCTCGAATTCAAGATAGCACACACAAGACTCCCACAAAGCTCTATAATCCTACTTAAATAAAAAAAAAGAACAGTAATAACCAAATTGGACCTCTGGTCGTAAACTCACAAACCATTACCTCAGATATAGAAACAGTTATTGAATTAAATAACTACTTCTCTACCGTCTATACACATAAATCAGACATTATTACTGTACCCCCTATTACCGACACAAACACAGAAAAGATTTCAGAAGATGATATAAAGAATGCAATTAATACTCTTAAAAATACACAAGCCCAGGACCTGATGGAATCAGTTCCAGATTCTTAATGGAAACAAAAGATGAAATTATCCAACCACTAAAAATACTATTCAATAAATCACTGAATGAATCATCAGTGCCAAATGAATGGCGCACTGCAATAGTTACACCAATTTTCAAAAAAGGTTCCCAGTCAAAGACTTAAAATTACAGACCCATAAGTCTGACGTCCCTCCCATGTAAACTTATGGAAAAAATCATTAAGATCAAAATAGAACATGAATTAGCAACATTAAAAATAACTGACATGTACCAGCATGGTTTCAAACATAGTTTCTCATGTGTAACAAACCTCATTTCTTTTTACGAACACATCAGCTACCACTTAGACAACAACACACCTATGGACGTCATATTACTTGATTATAGCAAGGCGTTCGATAAAGTTTCTCACCCTTTACTGATTTAAAAACTTATTAAAATAGGGCTGTCACCCATATTAACTTCCTGGATAAATCAGTGGCTGAATAACAGAACTCAGAGTCAGGGTCAACAATGTAATGTCCAGGGAAAGGAGAGTGAGCAGTGGAGTCACCCAGGGCTCTGTGCTGGGGCCTGTTCTCTTTAATTTATTTATAAGGGACATGTACATATCAAGTAATAATAAAATGGTGAAATGTGCCGATGACACCAAAATCGGGGGAAAAGCTATTGGCCAAACCAAAGATTCGGGTTTACAAGCAGAATTGCTGCTAATTGAGCAATGGGCATCTACAAACGAGATGTACTTTAATGTCTACAAATGTGCAACCCTTCATCTGGGGGGAAAAAACAATCCATTGCAAACATATTACCTAAACAATATGGCTTTTAAAATTTCTTCAGTAGAAAAAGATTTAGGTGTCCTAGTTAACAACAACTTGTCTTCCACATCACACTGTACTGAGATAGCCAATCAAGCAAAAGTCACTCTTAGAAGGATCAACAAAACATTCATAAATAAAACTGAACAGTGCCTACTTCCACTCCATAGATCTCATGTCAGACCATTCTTAGATTACTGTTCCCCCTTTTGGAACCCCTACTTAATTTCTGATATTAATAAGATTGAAAGTATCCAACACAAAGCAACAAAACTAATACCTTACCTTTCTAAACTCGACTACACCACTAGATTAGAACAAACAAGTTTACACACACTATCTCAAAGAAGACTCAGAGGGGACTTGTTATTACTATTCAAAATTACAGAAAACACAGAACAGATGCAAAACTGTGGACTAAAATATTCTACTAGAAAAACAGTTGCAAGATTACACAACAGACAACTGGAGATCATGAGAGCAAAAACAAACAAAAGAATGAACTTTTTCACTATAAGAGCACCCAAAATATGGAACAAATTACCTCAGGAAATAGTTGACTCACCTAACATCTTGACTTTCAAAAACAAACTGGACAAATGGTTAACCAATCAGGGATTTACTCAATGATCCACAAACGTGGAGGACAATCATGATGGGCAAATCGCCTTCTTTTGTCCCATACCACCAAAGTACCAAAGGTCTTTATTAAGGTTTTTACGGGTTCATCTCTGTATACCTGGTTAGGTGCCCGTAGGCAAAGATATCTGGCCCCCCAAAGACAGATATATCTGAGCCTGTGCATTGGTACGCTAGCAAGAGGTTCACTGTTTGAATCCCTCCAAGACTTGAGATCAAAGGTTGATCCAAACTCACAAAACGGACAAGAGGGTTACCTTGTTCTGTTAAACTGTTTACAAGACTGCGCTCGGAGGTTGGCACTTTAGGAGTAGAGGGCCTGACCTGCTGAGTGGGTTTGTGACAGAAGTCATCATGAATGTTATGCTCATTGTGTGTGAAATGTCTTGGGCAGGTTGAATTACCTGGCAGGTAGCTGAATGAATGGGTGTGTCTTAGGAAGGGGCCTGGCAAGGGTTGGGGATCAGTAAGTCCCTGGGAATGGCACAAGACATGGGATGATGCTGTTTGGGCCACTAGGGCTATCTGTGTAATGTCGAAAGGAGGCATACATGGCCGGACCAACCGTGCTTTAGGCACTTAGTAATGTTATCATATGCTGATACGCTCTTCGTACTTATTGTCCTTGTAAGCATGTTAGAGATGCATGCCGGTGCAGCTTGTCCCCGGCTTAGTGCTTGCTCTGCCTGGGGAGAGTGCTACTGCACAGCTAGTTTTGGGAATGCCCCACCCCAGGGACCCCAAAAGGGAAGTTGGGAATTGGTAGAGTTGAAGGGACCAAGTACTTAATTGCAGCATTTAATTATGCCCCTTGAGTTTAGGGCTGGTCCTGGAAATTATTATGGATGTGGGATGGTACCATCATACTAGCGTTTAGAAATGGCAGTTTTTTTATTTATTTTTTGTTATTCATTGTTTATGCCCCTTCCTACGCCACTGCCTCAACCTCACTTTGGGATCACCTAGGCACCCTTGCGTCACCAAGCTCTGACCCCCCACCAACTGCCTCCTCCATGGCTATCCATCCCTCCACCCCCGGGTGGGGAAGAGGGGAGGTGCACCTCCTAACTGCATTGATTTTCATCAGGCTAGCAGATGGGGAGTTCAGAGCTGGTCCCCTTTGGTCTGCTGGGGTCTGCCGTCCATCTTGGCAGAAGGGATTTTCCCTTGTTTTCTTCCCTATCCCCACTGATACAAGCACGCACGTGAAGTTCAAGGGGCATGTGCACAGCAAGTGTGCTTCCACTCCAAACTTCTAGCCTGTGCCCGTCCCTCTCACAGTGCACTCTACTGCATGGTCATCTAGGTGGCAGTATCATAGAAAGGATGGTGACCCGCCCTCCCAGGAGGAGGAGACTGTCTGCTGGAACACTCAGTCCTCCTGTCAGTGAACTGAGTTTGTTCCGAATACGGGTTGGCGGTGCTGTGAAGTCTTAGCCCTCTTGCAGCACCAATGGGCTGGCCTAGGAAACAGCAGGGTGGAGAGTTATGTAGAGCCCTATTTTGAAAGAGCGATTTTGTGGGGCATGGCCCATGAACAGTCTACATGTTGTGTGTGTGCAGGTACCATCGTAATGTGCTATGGTCAGAGAATGCCCAGAGAGCTGTGTACCATCTGGCAGCTTATAATAAAAATACACCAGAAATATTTGGGGAAAGTCATGTCAAACAAACTTCATAGATTTCTTTGACTGGGTGACTAGTGAGGTGGATCATGGAAGGGCATTGGTGTGGCCTATCTGAACATCAGTAAGGCCTCTGACACTGCTGCACAGGAAGCTGGTAAAGGAACCTGGCAACCTTTGGGTTGACCCACAGGAGGGAGGCATGGGACCCCCCAAGGGAAGGAAATAGCTCCTGGTGGGGGACTCCATTATTAAAAGGGTAGAACTGGGGGAGGGAAGAGAGAGGTAAGGTGCCTGCCTGGTGTCATGGCTTGGAAGGATAGGGAGCGAATCCTCAGGATCGTGGGAGCAGCTGCTTGGGGAGGGAGCAGGATGTCATTGTCCACCTAGGGTCAAATGACCTGGCTGAGAAAGGGATTGGAGTAGTGTAGGTGGAGTTGGGGAGGGGCCTTGGACAAGTAGCACGCATGGAGCCTTCTCGGAGGTGCTGCCTGTCTATGGTATGGGTGAGGCTAGGGTACTCCACACCATGGGATTTGATCAGTGGTTGAAAAACTGGTGCTGAGCTCAGGATTTTGGCTTCACTGGGGACTGGGGCACCATCTGGAGGGGTACAGGCCTGTACTGGCACGATGGTCTACATCTGTCCAGGAGAGGAACCAGGATCCTAGGTGATGGGTTTAAATGCTTCATTGGCAAGCATTTAAACTAGCCATGGGGGGAGGCACTGAAAAGAAGGGAAATCGTAGGCCCCCTCCACACAAAAATCAGGGTAGTTAGTGAGGTAAACACCAAGATGGAGAAGTCGATAGGGAGAAGGGCAGGGGTACCAATGCCCGTAGTCTAGGTAATAAGCTCCCTGAACTGGTGGCTTTGATGGAAGAGGGATGCCTGGATATCATGGCAGCCACAAACATGGTAGACATAGTACACAGAAAACCATGATTGGGATGTCAGCATAACAAGGTACACAATGTACAGGAGGGACAGAGAAAGTAGAAGAGGAGGAGGAGTAGCTATCTACATAAGGGAAGGGATCAAAGCAATGGAACTAAAGGGTAAACGGGGAGGAGAGGAGGCACTGTGGGTCACCCTGGAGACAGGAAATGGCACCACAATCCACACAGGGGTTGTATACAGACCCCAGTCTCAGGGGGAGGAAATTGGCAAGGAAATGCTAGAAGGCATCCTTAGGATGGCCGAGAAAGGGGAGATATTGCTGATGGAGGACCTGAGTATGCCAGATGTTAACTGGGACACCTTTGCTGCAGCCACATCCAACAGCAAGGCCATTCTTGATGCCCTACAGGGGGCATGCCTCGGACAGCTAGTGTTGAAACCTACTCGGGAGGGAGCAATCTTAGACTTGGTACTCTCAAATGGGGACGGAGAGAGGATCTCAGATCTAGAAGTGGGTAGCCATCTGGGAACAAGTGACTACCAAACAGTGTGGTTCACGATAAACTTAATTGTAGAGTCAAGCCATACAAAAGTGAAGGTACTGGAGTTCAGGACGGCAAATTTTTTTCAAAATGGGAGAGTGCCTCAGAAAAGCACTAGCAAACAGGCAAGAAGGTGGGGTGGAGAAACAGTGGGGAAACATCAAAACTGCCATCACAGAGGCAACAAGCCTTTGTGTGAAGCAAATGAACAAATCAAAACGAATGAAAAAAAAAAACACTATGATTCTCAAAAGAAGTGGGTTGGGGAGAAAAAGATAGCATTCAGGAAGTATAGGGAAACACAGAAGGAGCAGGACAGAGAACTGTACCAGTTAAAGCAGAAGTAAGTGGGGAAGGCAGTCAGAATAGCAAAGGCCCAAACTGAGGAAAAGAGAGCCAACTCTGTTAAGAAGGGGGATAACACCTTTTATAGGTACATTTTAGGGAGCAAAGAAAGACTAAGGCAAGGATACTGAGGCTGAATAAAGAGGAGGGTGGCTGGGCAGAGGGAGACAGTCAAAAAGCAGGGATACCGAACAAATACTTCTGCACAATATTCACAAAGGAAGAGGAGTGGGTAGTACCTAATCCAGTCAATAGAAGCACTCTGAATAGGCGGGTTGATGTCCGTCCTTTCACAGAAGAAAGGGTTCTGAAAGAACTCCTAAAACTGAAAGTGAATAAAGCAATTGGGCCTGATGGGATTCACCCCAGAATTTTAAAAGAACTAAGGGGAGAACTAGTAACACCACTGATTACACTTTTTAACAAATCATGGGAGGATGGTGTGGTACCTGCGGACTGGAGGAGGGCGGATGTGATTCCCCTTCACAAAAGTGGGAGCAAGACGGAGGCAGGAAACTACAGACCTGTCAATTTGACCACAGTGGTGGGGAAAATGATGGAATCACTTCCGAGGGAAAGAATTGAGTACCTAGAGGCCAGTGGGGCACAGGACCCAAGGTAGCATGGATTCATAGCCGGAAGGTCATGTCAGACGAATCTAATTGATTTCTTTGACTGGGTGACCAAAGTAGTAGACCAGGGAGGGGCTGTGGACATGGCCTACCTAGACTTTAGGAAGGCATTTGACACAGTCCTGCTTAAAAGATTAATAAACAAATTAGCCAGCCTGGGAGTGGGTCCCAGGTTGGTAGCCTGAGTAAAACATTGGCTGGACAACAGGACACAGAGGATAATAGTAAACGGAGCCCGCACTGAAGAAAGGGGGTTACTAGTGGGGTACCGCAGGGTTCAGTACTGTATCCGGTCCTTTTTTAATGACTTTATAAGTGACATTGCAGAGGGACTGGAAGGAAAAGTATGTCTCTTTGCAGATGACACAAAGGTCTGTAACAGAGTTGATACATAAGATGGGGTGGAAAGGATGAGAAGGGACTTGGCTAGGTTGGAGGAATGGTCAAATGTAAGCCAGCTTAGATTTAACGCAAAGAAGTGCAAAATAATGCGCCTGGGAAACAAAAACCCAGGGGGAAAAGTACACAGTTTTTTTTGGGGGTGAGATACTGACAACAACAAAAATGGAAAGGGACCTGGGGGTAGTCATATCAGATGACCTAAAGGTAAGCAAGCAATGTGAGAAGGCAGTAAGGAGGGCCGGGGATACTGGAATGCATAGGGAGAAGCATCACCAGTAGAAAACAGGAAGTTGTTATTCCGCTGTACAGACAGTTGGTGAGGCCACATCTTGAGTACTGCATGCAGTTGTGAAGACCCCATCTCTACAAAGACATAGACAGGGTGGAGGCTATCCAGAGGAGGGCAACCAAAATGGTGCAGGGTCTGCACCAGAAGACATATGAAGAAAGACTAATGGAGCTTAATTTGTATAGCCTCAAGGAAAGGAGGGGGAGGAGGATATGATAGAAACTTTCAAATACCTCAAGGGAATCAACAAAGTCCAAGAGGGTAGCATCTTTCGGAAAAGAGATGTGCAAGAACAAGGGGCACAATTTGAAGATAGAGGGGGAAGGCTCAGAGTTAAGGCTCGAGGTAATGTGGAGGAAGTATATATATATATTTTTTTTTTTTTTTTTTTTTTTCATGGAGAGGGTTGTAGATGCATGGAACAACCTTCCTGAGGAGGTCATGGAGTCAAAACGGGGGAGGGATTCAAGAATGCATGGGATAGACATAAGGCAGTTCTGGGGGGGGTAGGAGGAAGTAGGCTGTTGGTTAACTAGGATCTGCAGCTTATCCATTAGGTAGGGAAATGGGCAGACTAGGTGGGCCTAGCGGTCCTTATCTGCCATCAAATTCTATGTTTCTAAGGTGGTAGACTGGGAACCAGGTTGGTTAACCAATTTGGTTCCCAAAGGTTGACAAGTTCCTTTATCAGCCTCCTGTGCAGTACAGTGTCGGATGCCTTGCTGATGTCCAGGTAGGCCACATCCACTGCCCTCCCGTGCATCAACCCAACTATGCTCCTCCTATCCTATCCTGCTCCACATCACGGAGACTGATGCAGAAACACCAAATCGCTGTTAAACAACCCTACTCTTACTGGAGAGGGGATTATTACACACATTATCATCCAGTCCCTCTTTATCTAGAGTAATTTTGTACCGGACTCGAGCAGTATAACAGTGAAGGAAATGGCCACGATTTTCAGGTGTTTTCCAGTTATGTTGTCCACCTCATACTCCTAGAGAATACCCTTTTCCTCATGTATTTTTATTCTAGGTGACTGTTCGAAGATGCAGTGCCTTACTGGACTGGAACAATATTGGGTGGTGGCCAAATACCAGTGAAACTGTATCTTGCTGATGGCCCAACTCCATCCCTTGCTAGATCAAATAAATGGCAGCCGAGGTGGTGTGCTCCAAAGTCAGATTGTTACTGGCTAGTGTTTGATCCCTGTTCCTGACTCCTTACTGCTACCTAACCATGTGGTGCCTAGATGTGCTAGTATGCGTAGCAGTATGTTGGCATTTCTCCTTTGGTTGCTATGTAGTCTGTAGTATAGGGTATGTAACAGAAACTAACAGGTGGACTGATAGGGGGATTGCACTTTTGTAATGTGTACTGTTCTTTTTATGTTTTATTTAGCCAAATTGGAACGAGCAGAGGAGGGCAACTAAAATGGTGCAGGGTCTGCAACAGAAGCCATATGAGGAGAGACTAAAGAAGCTTAATATGTATTCCCTTGAGGAAAGGAGGGAGGGCAGCATTATAGAAACTTTCAAGTACCTCAAGGGAATCCATCCAGAAACAAATGATTTGATACCTTTTATTGGACCAACATGGATGTTACAGAAAAGAACAAAGTGCTCTAGCTTTCAAACATACTCGATCCTTCTTCAGAAGCTTTATGGCAGTTATTTTGAAAATCCCATACTATTAACACCAGATTATGTTGAAAAAAACCCAGAAATAATTCTCATTGGTTTAACATATACATTTAAAACATGACAGAAGATTACGTCCGAGAAGCTAATTATCACCAGTCTTTTAACTGAGGAGCCTCAGAAGGGCGAAGGTTATCAAGAATTCTCAACAACCAGAGAGTTCTTCTCACATACATTTTAAAATGTCTCAGTATGCTAAGAAAGCATTCTAGTGATAAAAACCTTGGGCTAGCATTCTCTCTAATACATGCAAGATGAGGTTGCAACTTACATTCCAAGTGTCCTGGTGTATTAAAGAACAGATAATGAAAGACAAAATCCTGAAATTAGGTATAACTGCAAGTTGAAAAGGAGCCCCAAAGTAAACATACACATATATATATATATATATATACGTGATGCATGATGGTATCACTTGTAAGTATAAGTGCCAATTAAAAATACTTGCCAAGGACCCCCAAAAAAATGAGACCATGAGCCTGGTAAGTGCAGATTTCAACAGTCTGTGTATAACAAAAATGCACAGAATCAGTGTAAGGAATCTAAATGAAAACTTCCAAGGATGAAATCCTCCAGGTCCCCTTTTATTCCCTTTTTTTCCCTCCCTTTCCCTTTCTCTCCTTGAGAAAGATACTGTACATCTCATTCCTACTAGTTACAGTATGTTAAAGAGTCATAATACAGCATCATTCACACCAATATTAATCGTTACGCAAAGGAATGACACCTTTTATGAACCCCCAAGTAAATTAGATGTGTGACAACCCACCTCTCCTTCTGGGCTGAAACAGCTTTTAGAGAGGTGTCTGTCCTCGGGTATTCACTGCCACCAGACGGCCTTTCCTTCCGGCACCTCTTTCAAGTGTACAAACTTGAATAGTTAAACGTGCAATTGCACAAGTTGAAGTCTGGTAGTGTGTGTCTCTTGGGTGGCGGATGCTACACAGAGTTTACCTCAGCCAGTGGAAATCAAATATTATCTTAGAAAAATGACATCACAGTCACAACTGTTGAGCAAATAAATAGCTTTTACTTAACAGAAAGTGCACTGAGCATTTACAGGATATATATTTACAACACAAGAGAATAACACTCATATAGGAAAAGTAAACAAATGTTTTTAAATAACAGATGGCAAAAGAAGGCTATTACTGAAATATGCTATCACTAAACTTACCCTTCCCTGTCCTTACAAGAGACACTGGACCCTGTTCTAACTGCCAGCTCCCACGGACATAGCTACAAGGTAGGCTCCAAACTTATGTTTCCCCTCCCAGCTTCCAAAGCAAAAGAGAGCCTTCTCTGCCTTTCAGGAGGTTCTATACTCTGTGGAGAATAGGTCATTCCTATTCTCCCTTTAAATGCACCAACTAACTAATATGTATGTATTAATTGTCCCAATCAGAGTGAACACCTATCAGTGACCAATTATATTCCCTTTTCACCATAAGTTTATATTTGAATGATCCAATCCATTCAAACTGCCCTGTGTCCATGTCTGCAGGTCTGTGTGTGTGTCTGGATATGTCCACTCGAGATTTATGACCCAGCTCTGATCTAGCAGCTAGGAATTCCACAAGCTGGATGCTGCTGGATAGAGGATTTCAGCCTGACTGTATTTTTACAAACTGCTTAAAAAAAAAAAAAAAAAAAAAAAAGCATTTGTCAATGCTGAATGTTTACTTGCTGGCATTGGTAGTGTAGAAGTTACAGAGCTGCGTAATAGGAATGGCAGTGAAGTATTGAACTGAAGCCAACCCCACCACCACCCTGCAGAGAGTGACAGGCATTGAGTGTGCCTTTGGGTCATCAGGCATAACGGCCATGCCATTTCACACACCCTACCATGCAGACACCAACAAGTGTCACGGTGTGCCTTGGGGTCTTTGTTCTTATGCGCACCCCATTCCATCAGGAAATATGGTGAGATGAGTGCGTATAGGAGAATGGGGTGAACTTTGAGGCAAGAGTCCAAGGCATACCTCGATGCCTCTCACTGGCTGCAGGGTGTGGAATGGTATGAGCATTACAGGCAAGAATCCCAAGTCACATCCCTGATGCCTGTCATTCTCTACAGGGTTGGGCGTTATGGTTGGAAACCCTAATACCTCAGGCATTCGTTGGTATTTTCACTCCAGATTTTCAACATGGTTTTTGTGACCCCACCTCACGAACAGGGCAAAATCAGTTTGTTAGCGAAGCTGCTTATGCACAGCGACTTACGGCATTTAGCACCACAGGTGCAAAAACATTCGAACAGGATGTAAAAATGACAGCTGTACTGTTCATGGGGAGGTGTAAAATGGCAATGTTGCAAATCTGCAGTAAAAATATTAAAAACTGAAGTCACGCGCAGCATAGAAACTGCAACGCATGCCCGTAATGTAATTAGTTTGGGATTTTTACAGCAGATTGTCAACACAGGCATTTTGGGACCTCCGATCATGAACAGTGTCACTGTGATTTTCTTTCTGTCCCGAACAATGATTTCCCAAAGCGACACACATCTCTGCGCTGAAAGTGTGAAAACACATTTCGGCCATGTTGTGAAAAATGACAGCTGTACTGTTCATAAGGAAGTGTGGAAAAATGCCACTGGTGAAAATCTGGACTTAAAATATTACAAAGTCATGAACTTACGAGGGTGCGTGGAAACTGCGCAATGCTCACTCGTAACACAGTCATTTTATGGACTTTTGTCACCAAATTTTCAACATAGTCATTTTAAGACCTCTGCTCATGAACAGTGTCACTTTGATTTTCTTAATTTGTCCTGTACATTGATTTCGCACACTGACTGCGCCATTGTGCGCTACATGGGTGGAAACACGTTTTGGGTGAAATGTGAAAAATGACAGCTGTACTACTCATAAGAAGGTGTGGTAAAATGGCAATGTTGAAAATCTGGAGTGAAAATGTTGAAAATTCGCGAACTTACGAGCCTGCATAGGAACTGTGCAACGCATGCTCGTAAAACAGTCATTCTTTGGAATTTTTCCACCAAATTTTCAAAATAGGCTTCTTGAGAGCCCACCTTATGAACACTGGCAGTGTTGTTTCATTAATCAGTCCCAAAAGGTGATTTCGCGCAGTAACTGCGAAATCACCCTTCGGGCCCGAATGACACCATGACAGTGACAGCATTCATGAGAAGGGGGTCCCAAAAATCCCATGTTGAAAATTTGGTGCAAACATTCCAAAAAATGCCTGAGATATGCAGCAAAGTTTAAAAAAAAAAAAAACCTATCTATCACATTATACAGCTTATTGGCATTTCCTCAGTTTGCAGTCGGCTTGAAGAGTGCAGGCGTGTTTTTGGTCCACCGAAGATCGTCGAGCTGAGGTCCAGAGGTAAGTATGGGGTGAGGGGCTGTGGGAGGCAGGGTGAGCAGTGGGTGGGCGCGGGTTGTGGAGGGGCAGGGAGAAGTGCCGAGGGACTGTTTTTATTTGCAGGTGTTTTTAAATGGTGGCGGGGACGTTTGCCACGCTGGGCGGGCTCCCAGCGTGGCACAAGGATGGCTGGTTGGGGGCGTGGAGCCAACGGGGGATTGGGCACCCCCATCGGCCATATCATCTGTTGCCATGCTGGGGTGGGCTCCCAGCATGGCACCCTGTACTCTGGGGGGAACAGTGGAGCCGATGGGGGGGATTGGGCACCCCCGTCAGCTATACGATGAGTTGCCACGCTGGGGTGAGCACCCAGCATGGCATGTGGAAGGCTTTTGGGGGGGGCACAGCTGACGGGGGATTGGGCACCCTGGCTGTACAGTGTGTGCGTGAGGGGCGGGCAGCATGCAGAGAGTGTGTGTGTGTGTGTGTGTGTGTGTCGCGCATCAGCAGGCGATATCTTATCGCTGCTCACTGAAGCGTAGCTCCCCCTTTCAACTGTACGCCACTGCATTTTGGAGCTGTCATAGACCGCTCCAGCAGGCATTGGAGAACTGCGGCTGCGCCTGCAAACACACTGCCTGAATTGGAAGAGGGCTGCCACACCTCCGAAAACTCTGACGATGGCACTGTTTCTTGCACATGCGTGCAAGCAAACATAATAAAGCACCTACAGAATCCAAACCATTAACTCTTTCCTACCCATTTCTGTCACAATATGCATCTTAATTTGAGCAGATTTAAAAATGTGACAGTGTGTAATCCAACCACTGACAACTAGTAGAAGGAAGTAAATGTACACTATGTGAAAACACTGTCCTAGCCACATAACAATTGTCCCATGCAGTGGGTCCCAATCCAGTGGGTTACAAGAGCTGAGGCATTATGGATTCGGGGGAAGGGAGATAGTTATGGCAAATGAATCGGATAGATTTGACGGGGTGATCAAGGAATTGGGCCGCATCCACCATTCCACCCTAATCTATCTAGATTTCAGTAGGCTTTCAACACCATTCCACATAGGAGACAAGTAAGCAAGCTGGATAGCTTAGGAGTGGGATCAAAGTTGTAAACTGTATAAGAAATTAGTTGGGGAATAGGTGACAGGGTGGTGGTAGATGGAATTCACTTTGAGGAAGGGAGGGAGGTGACCCGTGGGGTGCCTCAGGGATCAGTGGTGGGACCTGTCCTATTTAATGTCTTTAAATGACATTGCTGAGGAGCTGGAAGGGAAGGTCTGCCTCTATGCAGATGACACCCAAATCTGCAATAGGATGGACACTTCCAGGGTGGGGGAGGGATTAGCAGAGACCTGAGAAAGCTAGAGGAGTGGTCAAGGGTATTGCAGCTAGGTTTCAGTGCATACGAACATACGAAATTTGTCAGCAGATAAAGGCCTAGAGGTCTATCAAATCTGCTTGAATGTGCAGCTAGCACCTCTTATTCTGCAGCTGCCCCTCCCTTCCACCCTTCCCCTTCATTGACCCTCCCCCTTGTCCTGTCCCATCCCCTTTTGAAGCAGTCCACTGTTCTACTGGATACCACTTCTGCAGGTAACGTATTCCACCCAGCCACCACCCTTTCTGTAAAGTGTCTCCTCATCTCCCTCCTGAACCTTCCTCCCTCCAGTCTCATATCATGGCCCCTGGTGTCCCTCCCCTCCTTCATTTGAACAGCCCCTCTGTACCTGTCTTGTTTATTCCTTTCATGTACTTAAAGGTTTCAATCATGTCCCCCCTGTCCTCCAGCGAGTACATGTTCAACTCCCTCAGCCTCCTCTTGTATGATTAGTCCCCCAGCCCCTTGATCATCTTTGTCACCCTGCGCTGCACCCCCTCCAATAACTTAATGTCCCTCTTCAGATACAGGTGCCGGTACTACACGTAGTACTCCAGGTGCAGTCGAACTAATAACTTATACAGTGGCAGAATCACCACCTCCCTCCTCGAGGATATACCCCTTGCAATACAACCCAGCATTCTGTTGGCCTTTGCAGCTGCCTTCCTACATTATACCGAGTTGTTCATTGACCCTGTAATGAGCACCCCCAGATCCTTCTCCTCCTCTGTCTGGGCTAGCTGCACTCCCCTCAGCTGGTAACTCCTCCTTGGGTTCTCCATCCCAAAATGCGGCACCTTGCACTTTTTGGCATTAAACCCCAGTTGCCAGGTGTCTGACCAGGTTTCAAGCTTTACCAGATCATCCTGCAACCCTTGCCATCCCCCTAGGTCATCCACCACTGCTCCTACTTTGGTATCATCAGCAAACACTGATCTTGCTCTTGATGTCCAATGATATATCTGCAATGAATATCCCAAACAACACTGGTCCAAACACAGAGCCCTGTGAAACACTGCTTGTCACTACCCTTGGGTGTGAGAGCTCCCCACCCACCACCACCCTCTGTTGCCTACCCTGAAGCCAGTTCCATACCCATCTCACCAGCTTTGCACCTACCCCTGTGCCTACTAACTTACTTCCCAGCCTTCCATGTGGCACAGAGTCTAATGCCTTACTGAAGTCCAAATACTGGACATCCACTGCATGGCCCCTGTCCAGTTGCCTAGTTACTGTGCCCAGTCATAGAACACCACCAGGTTGGTTTGGCAGGATCTGTCCCGTATGAAGCCATGCTGTCTGCTGTCCTGTAGTCCTCTGGCCTCTAGGAGGGCCACCAGCCTTTCCTTCAGGATAGTCTCCATTAGCTTACCCACGATGGATGTGAGGCTCACTGGTCTGTAGTTTCCAGGTTCATCCTTGGGGCCACTCATGTGGTTTCCCTCCCCAAGAGCCATCCTCCAGTCCTGAGGTACACACTCCAAATGTAGTGAGGCATTAAATAGGTCTGCCAAATGTCATGCAAGGACCTCTGCCAGCTCCTTCAGTACCCTGGGGTGGATGCCATCTGGGCCTGGCGCCTAATTCCCCCTCAGTGCCTTCAAACCCACCCGAACTCTTCCCTCCATGATTTCCCCATCTGTCACGCCCCCCCTCCACTGTTTCTGCCATTTCTCCCCCGCCTTGGGTGTCACCCCTCCTCTTCTCTATGGTAAATACTGAGCAGAAGTACTCATTTAGTGCTTCTGCCTTATCGCACCCTGCTTCCACCCAACCCCCCTCCTTCCTAATCCTTACTATGTGGTCCTTACAGCTCCTTTTCTCCCTGATGTACCTAAAGAAGTCCTTCTCCCCCTTCTAAATGCCTTGTGCCAGCCTGAGTTCCATAGATGCCTTGGCTCCCCTTACTGCCCTTGTCACCTCCTTCAATTCCGTCAAGTACTCTTCCCTGTCCTCCCCTCTCCCTGTTTTCTTGTACTTCCTAAAGGCAGCTCTTTTCCTCCTTACCTTTTCCACGACCTCCTTGCTCAACCAGCTTGGTTTCTTAGTCCTAGCCTTCTTGCTCTGGACCTTGCAGCAGGTTTTGGTTGCCTCCACTATCTCCAGCTTTATGAGCTCCCACCTCTGGTTAGTGTCCATACTAGATTGAATTCTGGCCAGGTACCCTTTTACCACTTCCCCCATCCTCCCAAAGTTGGCCCTCCTGAAGTCCAGCACTCTTGTGTCAGATTCCACTCCTCCCTTGCCCATATCCAATGTGAGCCATACTGAGTGGTGGTCACTCCCTGACAGCGGTTCCTCCACTGTAAGTTCTCACGAAGTCCCCATTTGCCAGCACACGGTCAAGGGTATTCCCTAACCTGGTTGGTTCACTGACCATTTGCAGCAGGAAGCTGTCCTGTAAGGCATCCAGCAGTACCTATTCCCTTCTGTTCCTGGTTGTTGGGGTACTCCAGTCCACTCCTGGCATGTTGAAGTTCCCCACAATCACCACACTACCCTTCTCGCAGGTCCTCCTGATCTGTCCCACTAGTTCCCTGTGTAACTCCTCCATCTGAGATGGCCTGTGCACCACTCCCATTCTAAGAATCCTATTCTTGGAATCCTGGATTTGCATCCAAATTGACTCCATGCTACCCTCCTCTCCTTCCTCCCTTACACACTTCAGTCCTTCCTACACATATAGTGCCACCCCCCCTTCCCAATCACCCTGTCCCTACGAAATAACCTGTACCCTGGTACAGACAGGTCCCGGTCATTGTATTGGTTGGCCCATGTTTCTGTGATGGCTGCAATGTCCACCTCTTCCTCTGCCATGAGCACCTGTAACTCTACAGTTTTCCTCCCAAGGCTTCTAGCATTAAGGGTAACCACCTTCCACCCCCCCCATCCTGCCCTCCTTTACTAGCATCACCAATAGTACTTGCCATTTGTCCTTTGTCACTGTTATGGGGGATAAGCTCATATGGTTTCCCAACCTGTGGTCCCTGCATGTCTCTTGCCCAATTGCCACCCCCTGCTCCTAGTTTAAATTCCCTACTTCCTCTATGTACTCCTCCACTCTCTGTTTCAACACTTTCTTTCCCTCCTCACTCAAGTGTAGGCTGTCCTTGGCATAGAGACTACTGTCCTCCCAGGTCCCTCCCCACCCCAACAGCCCATACCTTTAGCACAACACCAGGTTCTTAGCCATCCGTTAAATTCTTCTATTCTCAGCTTTCTTGTTGTGATTGCCTTGGGCACTGGAAGTATCTCCAAAAAAGTTACTGATCTTCCTGCCCCCTCACATAACTGTCCTAGTTCCTCAAACCTCCTCTCGACTATATCTTCTGTCTTGTCAGCCAGGTCGTTCGTCCCAAGATGTATAATTAAATGAGGCATAAAGTGCATAGTAGTTGCACTTGGGGCACAAAACCCCAGGGGAAGAGTATAAAATGAGTAGAGAGGTATTGACGACTAGCAAGCAGGAAAGAGACCTTGCTGTAATCTTACTGGGTGACCTAAAGGTTGCCAGGCAGTACAACAAGGCAGTGGGAGGGCTAGTGGGATGCTGGGGTGTATAGGGAAGTGCATCACCAGCAAAAAGAGAGGTGGTGTGGTCCCTATATACATTGCTGGCAAGACCCCACCTAGAATATTGTGTCCAGTTCTGGAGACTGCATCTCTAGAAGGACATAGAGCAGAGGAGGACGGCCAACATGGTGCAGGATCTGCACCAAAAGCCCTACCAAGCGGGACTAAAGGACTTCAGTATGTACACCGGGAGGTTCAGGCAATTTACTTTTTAGTGGAAGTTTAATAGTTCCATGAGTCAAAATGTGGAAGTCAAAATACTTTCCAGATCCCACAGTTTGGAAGCCAATATTCTATGAAGGACTATGTACTGTTGCTAATACAAACACTAGCGGAAATAAATCCCATAATTTCTTGGCTTCTCTACCTTCAATTTTGGAAGTCATCCAGTTTGCTTCTATATCTTCAATTTTGGAAGTCATCCAACTTGTTTTTTACGTTTGGAAGATGATGACTTTCTCCCCTTTATTTTGAAAGTTTTTGCCTTATATTTGGAAGTCAAATACTCCTAAAATGGAGTTAACTGAAGTCCTGTGTACACACTGGGAGAGGGGATATGACAGAGACCTTTTAAGACAAGGGGACATGCTATGAAGCTGGGAAGGTAAATTCAGAAGAGATGTGAGCAAGTACTTTTTCACAGAAAGAGGGTGGTGGATTCCTGGAACAGCCTTCCAGCAGAGGTGGTGGGGTTCAAGAATGCATGAGATAGGCATAAGGGAATCTGGGGGGGGGGCAGAAATCAAGTAGGGTCTGTGGTGATACTATAGATAAGGGGGAATGGGTCTGCGGTGATACTGTAGATGGGCAGACTGGGTTGGCTAAGCAGTCCTTATCTGCCTACAAATTCTATGTTCATGTTTCTAGCCTTGGTATAGAGGGGATTTGTATCTCTGCTTTTGAAGGATTGAATTTTGCTGCATGGATCAATTTTTGATGTTACTTGTCCATGGCATAGTTCAAATTGCCCAGGACTAGTGCAGCTAACCATCTACATGTCAATCTTGACTAGTGCAGGTCCTTCATAGCTATCAGTGAAGTTAAAAATGCCCCATCATTAGCAGGCTCCGGTCCTTGTGCTAATATCTCTGTGTTCCAGATGGTCAGGTATGATTAACAGCTCTTTAAGAGCTACAGTTACCTGGCACTGCAAGATGGGACCCTACAAAAGATTCAATTTGAGTCATTATCGCTCCATTGTTAGGGTATATAGGTAGAAGAGATCAGGCTATGAGTACTGTTAAAGGGACTCTGACAGCTTTATTTTAAACTTTTTACAGAATTTGTTTTCAGTTGGCCTGTTTACACTATTACCTTAAAAATGCATAAAATACATAAATGCCCCAGGATTTAATTATCATTTTGATTTTGTTAAATTTTTTTTAGCTAAAAATAAATTGAGTGTCCCACCTTGGAAGTCTGCCAGCTGATGCTCCCACGTCCCCACAGCACCAAGCCACTGGTAAACTTGTTCATGTGCGAGTTTGGTACAGTATATTTTATAAAGCATATGACCCAAGATAAATGCTAAGCAGAGGATACACTTGGTTAATATGCTTTTATAAAATACGGTACCAAACTCATACATGAATGAGTTTACCAGCAGCTTGGCACCGTGGGCGTGCTGGAGCATTGACTGGTGGACTGCAGACACAGGTCACTCAGAATTTATTTTTAGTTGCAAAAAATTAATGCATTGAAAGTGTAAGTCAGTCCTGGGACATGTCTGTATTATGTATTTTTAAGGTCATACTGAAGTAAACAGACAAACTGAAAAAATGCTGTAGAAGTTTAAAAAAAAAAAAAAAAAGTCTATTTGGGTACGTTTACACAGCCACAGCTGCACAACGGCAGCCCGGGTTGCTGCGGTGCAAATGCAGTCATGTGAACACTTACCTGATCATGGTAGTCTGTTCCCTGCTCCTCTTCTGATTTGCTACTGAATTGGGGAAGTGTTTCGGAGTGAGCAGCATATGTAGTCATGTGGACAGGCTGCACTGCTCACTTCAGCACATAGTCTATGGTCCCTGCATTCTCCTGGCCAGGTTCTGCACCCATGGTCCCTCTCCAGTGCAGCTTGCATCGGTGCTGAGAGATTCATAGATTCTTTTGGCAGATAAGGACTGCCAGGCCCATCCAGTCTGCCCGTTTACGCTAGCTCACAAAGTGACCAGTGACTCTTGTTGGTCATTGGCTTAGCTTTTTCTTCCTACCTCTATTATTCCTTTGTTTCTGTCCCATGCAGGTTTAAAACCTACCACAGTACGGGCTGCCACCACTTCCTGGGGCAGGCTATTCCATGCATCTACCACCCTTTCCATGAAGAAGAACTTCCTAATATTTCCCCTTATGTGGCCACCCTTCAATCTCCTGTTATCCTGGCACTATTGCTGAGCTGAAATATGCTGTCCTCTTCCACCCTGTTTATGCCCTTGAGGTACTTAAATGTTTCTATCATGTCACCTCTCCCTGTGTTCCAGCATGTACAAATTTAGGTCCCTCAATCTCTCCTCATAAGGCTTGTGATGTAATCTATTCACCATTTTGGTTGCCCTTTTCTGCACATCTCTATTTTGTCAGTGTCCTTTCGAAGGTGTGGTTTCCAGAACTGTACACAGTATTCAAGGTGAGGTCTCATCAGGGTCTTGTACAGTGCAACCATTACCTCCCTCTTTCTGCTTGAGATTCCCCTTTCAATGCATCCCAACATCCCAGTGGTCTTTCCCACCGCCTTTGCAGTCTGCCTAGTGGCTTTCAAGTCGTCTGTGATTATGACCCCCAAGTCTCTCTTCTCCTTGGTTACTGTCTGCATCTCCCCTTCCCATTCCTGTAGCACGTTCCAGGGTTCCTGCTCCCCCATGCATGCATGATTTCATGTTCAGACCTTAGCTGCCATGCCCCCAACCATCTCCAACTGCTCCAGGTCTCTTCTCATCCTTTCCACCCCCTCTGGGATATCCACCCTGTTGCAGATCTTGGTGTCATCAGCAAACAGGCAAACCTTTCCCTCCAGCCCGTCTGCTATGTCACCGATGAAGACACTGAAGAGGACTGGCCCCAGTACTGACCCCTGAGGTACCTCACTGGTCACCACCCCCCTTTCCTCTGATTGGGTTCCATTTACCACTACTGTTTTCTGTCCCTTAACCAATTGTCAGTCCAGTTCACCACTTTGTGTCCCACCCCCAGGCTGCCTAGCTTGTTGACTAGTCTCCTATGTAGAACCATGTCAAAGAATTTGCTGAAGTCTAGGTAGGCAATGTCTACTACCCCTGCTTGATGTACAGCTTTTGTCACCCAGTCAAAAATCAATCAGATTTGTTTGACAGGATTGTCCTGCAGAGAACCCATGTTGCCTAGAATCCACCAGCCCATTGGCTACCAGGTGTTCCACAATTCTTTCCTTGAGAAGTGCTTACATTATCTTCTCGACTTCAGAGGTGCCATGCAAACTTTATGCAGATCGAGGTTGGAGGTCGGGACAACACAGGAACTGCCAAAATAATCTGCATGGAACAGCTGTGTAAACACAGCTTTTAAGTCACTAGCTTCCAGTGTTCTTTCTGAGTTTGTCTCCATGTGAGTTATGATGTGCCCTACATTAGTAAGGCCAATGGTGCCCCTCATTTTCCTACATTTTGAGTATCTATATCCAACATTTAATTGACAGAATATTAAGACTCTGTATACAGGCTCTGTCCTACAGGTAGTGGGCTTTATCCCAGCTTCCCCATAGCTGGTCCCACTCACTTTCCAGTCTGCCAGCTCTGTACTTTACCCAGATACCACTGCAAGCCAATGACAACATAGGAGCTAGAATGACGAGCCATAGGTGCCATTACTGGCAGGTGTAGGGGTCCCCAATTACTCCCAGTGGCCCACACTGGTCAGTGCCATCCATGCACACCTAGCATGTCCTTTCATATTAAAAGCAGTGCTTTAGTGTATGGATGGTATAGAAATAAAGACTTCATGCCTTTGGACTGGATCTCCTGGGCTGATGAAGGGATAGTGTTTTTGTTTATAAAAATGATGTAGACATGTGGGGGATGGGAGAGCAGGACCAGGTCTAGTTGATTGAATACCAGCTGCTGTTGGATCATCTGGTTTGGGGGGTTGGGGCATGGCACAGAAAGGGGGACACCATTCAGATCAGTTGGGTAGGGTGTGCAGACTGCTTATGATTGCATGGCATGTGCTTTTTATTATTTTATTTTTTTTGCTGGGGCAGGATGCAAAGTAGGAGCAGGATAAATGTTCAATAACCGGAATATTTTGTGGCTTTTTTTTGTTCCTTGCTCAAAATTCTACATTATTTGTGGAATAGTACAAGAATCTGTGGGCTGCTACAGTTTGAAATCAACCTGTCCTTTTGCAAAAAAAAAAAAAAAAGGTTAAGGTCAATCCTGGTAACAATGAAGGTGTGAAACCCTGCCCAGGCAGTAAAGATCAAGTACATGTCATTGAAGTCTGAGGTATTTGTTGATTTTGGAGGCAGGAAAGGTTCCCACCTGCTGTGACAGAGACAGGAATGATGCTGTGTGTATTGCTTGGAGTGTAAGATTCCTTCCTTGCTAGTTTGGGCCACAGATTATTGGGAAGCAAGTAATATAAATCCACTGTACGGAGGGTAACAGAGAAGAGTCTGCTGATGACGTACTCCTGTGGTTTAGGTAGGAGTGAAAGCTTCCAGGAAGGGACCCAAGAAAAGGCCGAAAAACAAACATTGTGGGATATGGCAGTTTTAAAAATTTATCAATCCTGGGATGAGTCTGATGACCCGCAGTTCAACAACTTCAAATTATGCCACCATTTATCTCCTCAAACAAATACAATCAGCATGACACAGTTAAGTTAGCAAAATGCGGAGGCGGGTGGGGTTGTGCCGTCACCTACCATGGGAGTGTTTTTTTTTTTTTTTTTTTAATTAAACCTTCAGTTGTGGGTGCTGTGGGGGAGGGTAGAAATGAGCTTGTTGCATAGTGTTGGATGGGGACAGGGGGTTGTAGTTTAACATGATTGGGCTGGGGAGGAGAGTGGGGCCTGTTTTTTTAATTTTTAATATTTTTTTTCAATTATGAATAGGCACAAATAGTGCCGCTATTCATTATTCATGTCCGAATAACAAATAGTACTTTATTTGTCCAGTCCTGGAATGTCAGGTGGTAAAAAGTTTCTTTATAATCAGAAGGACTCTAAATAAAAGTAGATTAACAGCCAAGACAGACCAACAGCCAAGACAGACCAACACTGAGCTGCTGCTGTGCTGTGCATGTTGTCCAGTCTACTCAAGTTGTTTGTGGTTATTCTGATGGAAGCAATCCTAGGTAACGCCTTAGAAGGCAGTGGTTAATCTCATCACACACCAGTGCAGACCTGCAAACACTTTGCTCTATTTTACCTCAGTCCTTTGTAATATAGCAGTTTGCAGTCTGTGTACCTTACTTGGAAAGACATATTTTGACGTTCTGGTACTGAGGTGTAGATGATTATGGTTTCTACAAACTTGAGCAAGTTTTTTTGATGTGAGTTTCTGATATATATATATATATATATTTTTTTTTGTCATGGTTGATATGTGGGCTAGGATTGCTGTTACCTTCATGTCTGCGCTTCTGGTCTCCAGCTTGTTTCCTAGATGCTGTTTTCTGTGGCATAATCATAATCCTTCATTTAACTTGTTCAGCCTTATTGAATGTGTAACCCTCCCTGGCAGCATTTACCATTGCATCATCATTGCCGAAAGGACAGGGCGGTGCATTCAGTGGTTTACAGCTTTGAGGGCAGATAGTGCTTGGGTGGTGGGGGTGTGCTGCACCTATAGGCAGCACTCACTCTCTAAGGAGGAAAAAAAACCTGTAGGTCTCAGTGAAATAAAATCACATCTATATCCCCATTATAAAATGTTCTGTTCTAATTTTATGATATATGGCTGCTGTATGGGACTTTGTGAGAACCAGACCTTCAGACTTTGGCTGGACCAGAATGGCAAAAGGTATGACTGGCTGGTCTGGCGAGATTGGGTGCAAGTTATGCAAATATTGCTGGTCCAGCCATTCTGGCTGGATTGACCAGTCTGGCTTTTACCCATCTGGTCCAGTTTTCACCCAGTCCTAGAGGAATAACTGGACAGCCAGAACTGGACCTGCTGGGTAAAAGCCAGATCAGTCCATCCAGCCATAGTGTCCAGATTAGCAATATTCAACTTGTGCCTGGTCCAACTGACCTGACTAGACCTGCTGGTCCAGATTTTACTGATCTGATCCTCTTTAGGTCCAAAGGTCTGGTTCTTATCCCTCTTCTGCAGTACCTCAGCTCCATGAAATTCCAGCTCCACCCTCATTATAAGGCTAAGTCACCAGAATGATGGTATATATGCAACGTTATACTAGTAATCTCCCAGTACTGTTTGCACCCCAGGTAGTGATTTGTTAATGAATGTCATACTCTTCAAATATAGATCCATATTTGCAAATGTTATGCACATCACGGCTTGGCCGTGATACATTTGTATCTGGTGGTGGTGGTGGTGGTGGTGGTGGTGGTGGTAGGGAGGAAGAAGAAATACCAGAGTCTCATTCCATTGCTGGCAGTCAGAACACTGGTGCTGTCATTCTACGCGGTAAAATCAGAGAATAAGGCCCCGTCCACACTACTCTGCTCAGACCCCTTAATGGACAGAAACCATTACAGCCGGGGAGCGGTACAGTGTGTCCACACTGCAGCGGTGACTGGTATGAGACCGGTACCACCAGTCCACACCTTGGGAACCGGGCGACTGTTACCGCGGTGCCCAATCCCACAATGCAGCTCGTGCTGCGCTACAGGCCTTGCAGGGGACCATTACCGCCCATCCACACTGCCGCCGGTAACGTTACAGAGGCAGGACCGGTTTCATAACCATTGTTGAAACCACCTCATATGTGGTTTCAGCAACAGTTATGAAAATGCCTTCTGTAATGCTACAGGTGTAAACGCAAACCGTTCCGGTAATGGTTTGAGCACTCTGTAAAACGTTAGAGGCGTAGTGTGGACAGGGCCTTAGTCTGCTGCCAGCAGTAAGAGAATACTGGTGCTGTCATTCTAGTGAGTAAAATCAGAGATGTTGGATTGCTGGCGGTAAGAAACATGGAATTTATTGGCAGAAAAGGAGCAGTAGGCCCACCTAGTCTGCCCTGTTTCCCCTGTCTGTTACTATTACTTGCTGGAGACCTAGCAGCTTGGTGCTCCTACCGTGTGCCAACAGAGTCAGAAAGAGGTGCCCTCCATCTGGTGGAGTATCGGTGCATTGTATAACATGCAAACATCCAAAGACAGGAAAGAAAGCATTGGCCATCCAGTTCCTTTCCCAACAACCCAGCAGGAATATCCTGTCACCAAGTTTTTGTGAGGTACTTTACTAGTTAAACCTTCAAGGTAGAAACGATTACCACTGATGCCACTTGTTCTGTAAGTTTGTTCCAAGTGCCCACCACTCGATGAAGTAGGTATTCCTGATATTTCTCTTGAATTTACTGTTTTTATTTAACCAGGTAGGTACACTAGACATGACAATTTCACCCCCCCAACCCCGATATGATCCGAGAAGGTAGCTGGCCTGTCAGGTGGTGCTACCACTTGCAACGCCACAACCCAGGTTCAGGAACAAGTTTGAGTCATTGGGGGGAGAGCTGATCCTCTTTCAGGTTGTTGTACTCTAGGGGGTTGGGGTGAGGGTAGCATGCTCTGTCATGCTACCACCAGTGGGGAGATCACAGATGGTATGAGCTGGAGCTGCAGTAGGTGGATGGACTCCCCCTGATGGTGAGCAAACTCTGTGTGTGCACACCACAGCCATCCTGGTCCATGAGACATCTGAGGGAAGGGTTGAAAAAGCAGACGTGCTACTTTACCAATGCAGGATGAAGTGGGGGGCTCCACACTGTCTACCGAGTACCTGCCTCCCACCAAACATGACATCCGAGGGGCAGGGGGATGCTCTCATGGCCCCTGGCACAGAGCATAAGCTGTGGAGAAGTGGAAATGAGGCAACAAGCCCCAGAAATGGCAGGTGATGGGGCTGAAGGCAAGGGTCAACCTTTAACTTTTTTTTGTACTAGCCAGCAGAGCAAGTTGATTCAAAATTGCACTAGCCCTCAATTACAATTGTAACATTTGATCTTAAATGGGAAACCGTGCAAGCCAAGAAATCTGATTTATTGCACATTTATCCTGCTCCCATATTGCTTCCAGCTCCCCAGCAGGAAAAAGACTACAATGCCATCACACAAAGTGAGCCCCCTTCCATTGTTTTGTGCCATGGCCTCCTCTGTTCCTCTTTCTGCCCCCCAAAAAAAACACACACACACACACACACACACCAAACCACAGGACATCACAACAGCAAATGTTCAATCAAGCAGTCCTAGCTCTGCACACACAAAATAGCTGACTTCATCATGCACCTCACCACACAGTCACTACCACCCACAGGGCATTGAACAAAGTCAGGCAGAGAGAGACGCACTCAGCCTCCACCCAATAGTCAACTGGAAACCTGCACTTCTGGAAGATTTGTACCTTCCAAAGTGAGCCAGGAGCACATCAAAGATTTCTTTGGGGTGGGGCTACACAAACCTAAGGGGCTTGGGAAACAGAAAAGTGTGACATTTTTAATTTTAAAAGCATTGCTTTTAATATGCTCTGACCCAACATTGTCCTTTCATCAGCCTTGGGGAAACAGTACAGCATTATGCCTGTGTACCATCTCTATTTCTATATAGGATGATCTGTGTATCCCAAGAATGCCTATTAAAGCTTCCAAATTATGTATTTTATTAGGTTTATTTTTGTACCATACATGATCCAAAGCTTTGTTTTTAGGATGAAAGGACATGCTGGGTGGGACTGTATGGCTAGTGATGGCTGGTATGGTCCATTGCAGAGGGACTGGAAGAAAAGTATGCCTCTTTGCAGATGACACACAGATCTGCAACAGGGTTGATACACAAGGAGGCGTGGAAAGGATGAGAAGGGACTTGGCAAGATTGGAGGAATGGTCAGAAGTATGGCAGCTTGGATTCAATGCAAAGAAGTTCAAAATAATGCACCTGGGGAAACAAAAACCCAGGGGAAGATTATACAATTGGGAAGGGGGGGAAGGTAGTAACAACAACAAAAATGGAAAGGGACCTTGGGGTAATCGTATCTGATGACCTTAAGTTTGGCAAGCAATGTGAGAAGACGGTAGGGAGATCTGGGGGAATACTGGGATGTATAGGGAGAGGCATCACCGTACAGACAGTTGGTGAGACCCCATCTGGAGTACTGTGTCCAGTTTGGAGACCCCATCTCTGCAAGGACATACAGAGGATGGAGGCAGTTCAGAGAAGGCCAACTAAAATGATGCAGGGTCTGCAAGAGAAGCCATACCAGGAGAGACTAAAGGAGCTTAATATGTATACCCTTGAGGAAAGGGGGAAATGACAGAAACTGATAAGCACCTCAGTGGAATCAGCAAAGTCCAAGAGGTAGCATCTTTCAGAAAGAGATGTGCAAGAACAAGGGGACACAATTTGAAGATGGAGGGAACAGCTCAGGGCAATGTGAGAAGTATTTTGTTCACAGAGGTGGTGGATGCATGGAACAGCCTTCCTAAGGAGGTTGTGGGGTCTAAAACTGTGGGAGAATTCAAGAATGCATGGGACAGACATAAGGCAGTTTTTGTGGGGGGTAGGAAGAAATAGGCTGTTGGTTAAATAGGATCTGCAGCTTATCCTCTAGGTAGGGAAATGGGCAGACTAGGTGGTCTAAGCGGTCCTTATCTGTCGTCAAAGTCTGTTTCTGTTTAGAAGAGCTGGGGACCCCCTACACTTGCCAGTAATGGCAGCTATGCGTCTGTGGATGGTCATTTCAGAGTCTGGTCTGCAGTGGTGTCCAGGGAAAGAACAGAGTTAAGAGATTTAGAGGGGAGAGTGAAGTTATGGTTAGGCTGGGATAAAACCCACCACCTGCAGGGCAGACCCAGTATACCTCCTCACATTTTGTCACTGAAATGTTGGAAACAGACACTCAGAATGTGGGAAATGAGGGGCACTGGGGTCTTTATTTTATTTATTAATTCTCGGATTGACAATACCTTTGAGCACAATACAGCTCATTTACAAAGGCTCCACATCATATTTAGGGATGGTAAAACAAAAACAGGAAACTGACACAGGAAGACAAAAAAGTGAGACGAATTCAGTGAACAAACAGCATAGTAAAAATTGAAAATACAATTACAGATGAGAATTTAAAAAATCACATTTAATGCAGTAGATAGGGAGAGGAAGGGAAATGGGGGTAGATGAAAAAATGGGGGGGGGGGGGTTAGCAGCCACAGGGCTTTGTCGCGAGAATGGTAAGTGGCAGGAGGGAAGTGGAGAGTAGGATGATGGGGAGGGATAAGAGGAGGAATGAACCAGGGGAAGGGAGTCCAAGCTAGTGACAAGAGGGTTGAAAAGGAACCAAACTGAGGTTCAAGAGGGCAGAGCAGATTCTCAACTTAGGCAGTCACAAGAGCTCTGAAACAGGATGTGATTGTGCAGAAGGCATGTGAACTTGGACATCCCAGTATGGCTTGTTAGATCGTGGCCAAGGCCATTTATCCAGATAAGGGATATGTAAAGGAAAGATTGTTGGCACTGTGTAGTTCGAAACCTTGGTACTAGTAGGGTCTTGATAATAAGGAACAAATTGTTAGAAACACATTCAGAAAGCTGGAAGCTAGTGACTTAACAGCACTCTGCCCTTAATCACACCCTGGACACTAGCTGACAGTCCTAACAGTGGAGTGATAATGACTCACATTGAGTCTTTTGTGGGATTAGCCTCTTGAACTGCCAGATAACTGCAGCTCTTAATGAGATGTTAATCACACCAGGCCATCTGGAACATTTAAAGAGATTAGCATGAGGACTACAGCCTGCTAAAGTACAGACTTTTTTAACTTCATTAACACCCATGAAAACCTGCACTGGTCGAGACGGACAAGTAGAGAATTAGCTGCACTAGCCCTGGTCATTTTGCACTAGGGTTTGGGCTAGTAAAACAATGTTAAGATTGACTCCTGTGAAGGGATCAGCCACAGACTGGCAGGTCAGGGAAATGGGAAGAAAAATTAAACTTACAAAAAAAAAAAGTACAACCCAGGAGGTTACAGTTGAAACCAACATTATGGTGACAGTCGGAAGGCAAGTGCCGAATACAATAGATCTGAATACAAGAGCAGAAGTAGATAAAATAACAATAACCTGCTCAAATTATACATGATCAGCCATTGGTTGGGGGAATGGGCATAATCTCTACATTAACTATTCACTAAGATTTTAAATGGTCTGTGGACTGCAATTACAAGCAAAGGACGACAGCTGGCCCGGTGGCACTTTGGGTTGAGGCACTGGACGCTACACCTTACGCTGCACCAGTGACCCAGGTTTGGGAATGGGTCATCGGGGGAGAAGTTGGATTGAGCTGCTATACAGCAGTTCTCCTCTCCTTGGGGGGGGGGGTGGCACGGAACCGATTAGCGGACGGTGTCAGGAGGGGAGGGCGCTGTTGGGCACTTGGCAGAAGCAGTGTCTCAGCATGGCTTCCTGCCTGAACTTCATGCCAGCACCCTCGGGGTGGGTTACAGGATCACAGCAGTCACTCAAAATAACCACGTAAAATCCCTACCCCACCGCTGAGCAACATGATCCATGTAATGGGGGGATGGGCGCCGCGGACTGGCAGTACACTGCCACTAAGCTTGGGCCAGCAGCTTGGTGAAAGAATATGATATTTAAAGAAAAAAAAAAAAAAAAAGGGCAGAGGATGGCTGTAGATACTTCCTCAGGGCCCCTCTGAAAAGTGGGTGTAGCGGTCTACTGGGAGTGGACAAAGGTTAGGGTATTCCAAAACTTAGGAGCAGAAGAAGCAAAGGCCTGGTTACCCATCATAGTGTTACCCTTTGGTACAAAATGTAAGGATTTTTCATTAGATGTAAGGGGCAGACCAGGTGAGAGCTATGGCCTAGGGCAGCAATAGAGGCAAGGGTGGTGAATCTGAGAATTTCGTCAGTGAAGCACTCAAGTACATATGATTGTCCAGCAGATGGGGATGACCAGCCTAAGGCTGAATTAAAGATCACAATGTGAGTCAACCTCTTTTAACCATATTTATTGATTGATTTGATTTCAAAAGTGGTACCAGTAAAAGCATACGGATCTGGTAACAGCTCGTTTCCAGATGCGTCCTGAGGTGGGGGAAGGATATGGAACAGTTGCAGTGCAGTGAGAAATTGGTATAGTAAAAGTAATAATACAGTGACTTCCTTCCATCCTTTTACACTCCAAACATCTGCGCTTGGTCTGATGGTGTTATCCCTTTCAGATATTTGAATACTGTCATCGTGCCACCCCTACGTCTCCTTTCTTTCATGGGGAACATTCACAGTTTAGCCAGTTGCACTTCACAGTCCGTGTTTTCCAAACCTTCAATCACCTCAGTTGGACTCCTTCACTTTCTCAGTCCTGTCCTTATTTATCTGAAAATTGGTGACCAGGAAGGTGCACTGAGACGAGACTCGTTTCCTGGTGTGACCCAGGGGGGAAAAAGGGTACAGGAGAAACCAGTAAGCACTTGCTACAGACTAAGATGCAGTACATAAAGAATAATGCATGGGGAAGTGTATAATGAGGATTTTGTGCACACCTGAGGTGTGCGATGCCTCATAAACCCCGAGAGCAAAGCTGGAGAAAATGTGCTTTAATCAAACTTCATTATACATGGGTGATTATACACATGTGCCATTATACATGTGTATAATCAAACTCTATTATACATGGCCATGTATAATCACCCATGTATAGTGGAGTTTTACAGCTTCTCTCCACAGTTGATAATCACTAAGCAGTTATTATAGTACAATATATAGAACACTACTCAGTAACATACTATCATACTAAAATGCCAGCAGAGGAGGCCTATTGGTCTTTCGTGTCTGCATGATAGTCCGTACCCATACTGGGCACAGGTTTTGCTGTCCCCCCCCCCCCCGGGTTTCTCTGTCCCCAATCCAAGATGTTCCCCTTGTATTGGACTTAATCAGCTTCACCCACTCCCTATACCTGTCCCAGCCCCTCTTAAACTGCTCTACAGTCTCTGCCTCTACCAGTTCCTTGGGCAGTGCATTCCATGGTTCCACCACCCTCTCCGTGAAGTAATGTCTCCTCCTTTTCCCCCTGAGCCCCCCCCAGCTTCCACCCATGTCCTCTAGTTGTCCCCCTCTTTCCTTTTGAGCACCCCAGCTAAGTCTCCCTTATTGATCCCCTTTATGTACTTGACGACCTCTATTATGTCCCCCTGTCCCTCCTCTCCTCCAGGGTGTATATGTTGAGCTCCTCAAGCCTCTTCCCGTAGGTCCTTTCCCCCAGGCCCCAGATCATTTTGGTTGCCCTCCTTTGTATCCTCTCCAGGAGTGCAATGTCCCTCCTTGAGTGCAGACTCCAAAACTGCACACAGTACTCGAGGTGTGGCCTAACCAAGCAGTTATACAGAGGAAGGATCACTTCCGCCCTTCTAGAGGTAATCCCTCTAGCGATGCAACTGAGCATCCTATTGGCTTTTGCCGCTGCCTCCTACAATTCTCAGAGTTGTTAGTTCTGACATCCACCACCACCCCCAGGTCCCGTTCGTCCTTTGAGACTTGTAGTGTGTCCCTCCAGGTTATATCATCTGCCCGGATTTCTGGCCCCCAGGTGCAGAACCCTGTATTTCCTTGCATGAAACCTCAGTTTCCACTTTCTCAACCACCTTTCCAGAGCCTCTAGGTCCTCCTGCAGGGCTACTCTCCCCTCCTTCCCATCCACCACTGCACCCAGCTTTGAGTCATCTGCAGAGAGACTCATTTCACTCCTGATATCCTTCCTTATGTCAGAGACATATGTATTAAATAGGAGGGTCCCTAGTACCGATCCCTGGAGATCCCTACTGATGACCCTCCTTGGAGATGAGACTACTACCCTCTGAGTATGCTCAGAGAGCCAATTTCCTATCCATCTGATCATCTGCATCCCCACCCCCATTTCCCGCAGCTTAGCCAGCAGACCACCATGGGGTACCGAATCAAATGCCTTTAAACTATAAAGAGGACATCCACTGGCCTACTCTGGTCTGGGGAATGCGTCACCCAGTCATAGAACTCTACAAGGTTGGTCTGACACGATCTTCCTGGAACGAAGCCATGCTGTCTATCGTCTAGGAACCCTATTTGCTCCAGTACCCCCCAAGTCCTTCCTTGACAATACCCTCCATCACCTTGCTCACCTCCGATGTCAGCTAATGGCTATGTAGCTCCCCACCTCCTCTCTTGATCCTCCCTTGTGGATAGGCATGATATGGGTCATCCTCCAGTTTTGGGGTACCCACCCCGTCTTCGACAGATGTTAAAAAGCTCTGCCAGGGGAGCCGCCAAGACATCCATGAGTTCCCTCAGCACCCTGGGATGTATTTCATCCAGCCCTGGTGCTTTCTCCATCTGAAGGGACCCAAGGGCTTCCCTTACACTCTCTCTCTCTCTCTCTCTCTCTCTCTCTCTACCAGAATTGCAACCTCCACGTCCCCCAACCCCTTTGTTCCCTGTACTGTCATCCCCCCCATCTGACTATGCTAGCCCTTCCCTCTCCCCAGACATGTCAGGGCTCCCTATCTCTAAGGGTCCCACCTCCCCCGGTTACCCCATCTCCCCCGACAGACATAGCTCCCCATCCTCCCTGGTAAAAACTGAGGCAAAGTACTCATTTAGTACCTCTGCCTGCTTCCTCTGATCCTGTACCCATCCCTCCCTGTCCTAATCCTACTGATCTGCCCCTTGCTTTCCTTTTTTCCCCAATAAATCTAAAGAACCCCTTGTCTTCTTCCCCCATCCTCCTGGCCAAGATCTGCTCCTTCCTTGCCTTGGCGTTCTCACCCTCCCTGGCCATCTGCTCATACTTCCAGATCCTTCTTCCTTGAGCCACTTATAGGCATGTATCTCTCCACCGCCTTCTGAACCTCAGGTCCACCAACATGGTTTTCTGGCCTTACCAGATTTGCGCCTCTCTTGCGCAGGACCTGGTAGCCTCCTGTACCCCCCTTCTAATGATCTCCCACCTACTGTCAGCATCCATGTCTGGCCTTATCCCGTCCAACTGACCCTTAAGGATCCTTTCCATCTCCCTGAAATCTGTACCCCTGAAGTCAATTACCACCGTCTTTGTGTGGCCTTCCTCCCACCCCCTGGACCAGGAAAAAACAGACTGTGGCATGGTCACTTTTCGCCAATGGATCCCTCACCTCCAGGCCCCCAATCTGGTCACTGTCCGCCAGGACTATGTCCAGTGTCCTGGCCTCCCTAGTCCGCTACCCCACCTGCTGGGTCAGGAACACATCCTAGAAGGCATCCAGCAACCTCTGCTTCTTGGCCGCTGGGGACATCATAGTCCCCCAGTCTGTTCCTGGCATGTTTAGGTCCCCCATCATCACTACCCTTCCCTTGCCCAGATCTACAGTGACCCACAACATTTGCCACCAAACTTTCTTCCAGGACCTCCACGTGTGTGTGTGTGTGTGTGTGTGTGTGTGTGTGTGTTATAGTAGCACGGTAGTGCTACCATAGTTAGGGTTGAGGAGCCATTTCTATGTTAAACCCCAAAACTTTGCACCTTAATAACTTTGCAACTGTTTAACAGATTTGACTGAAATTTGGAATACACGATCAAGAACCATAGGCCTTGGCATCTGCCAAGTTTCGTACCGGTCAGATACCGGCTGCAGAGTTATTAAGCGTGATTTTGCGCGTAGCGTTCGCGCTTTCACGAAATTCTACGGTCGGCGTACGGGTGCTCACGGTTTTGTGCGACTGGCCCAAATCTTCAGGAATGTGCGGCGGGTTCCATGCCTTTCGAAGATTGGGTGAAAAAATATTAAACGGTTCAAAAGTTATTCAAAAAACAATTTCCCATTATAAGTCAATGGGAAAAGTTAACAAAAAGTTTGACAGTGTCGCAAATGCATTTTTACTTTCGCAAATGGGCCTGTTACTTTCGCAAATCAGCCATTTTGTTTTCAGTTGGTGATCAGAAAAATGGTTGGAATTTAAATTTGGGACCCTCTAGCAACCTAATTCTTTTTGTATTCACCTAGTCGGACCCTGAGGATGCTTGCCATGTCTTTATTTTGTGGTAAAACACCCCAGAAATATGTTTTTCAAATTTCTGGAAAAAGTACTTTCGCAAATTACTTTAGTGCTCACAAAGTGTCGAACTTTTTGCAGCTTTTGCAAATGCGACAGTAGTTTTCTATCTGTGGGAAAGTGACAGCGATTCTTTGGCACTGCGCTGCAAAAGAACGGTTGGGAGTTTTGGGCTGAAATTTGGAGGGAACGCAGGCGACATCTCACAGATGTGCCTTTCAGTATTGTATTGAAAAAATATTACACAGCGGCAAAGTTACGGCACTCCAAAGTTGACATTTTTTCCCATAGGATAACATTACGGCACCTAACGCATTACAGGAATCCTTTGGCACCCTGCTGCAAAATAACAGTTTGGTCTTTTTTCCTGAAATTTGGAGGGAAGACAGCCAACAGCCCACAGATGTGCCTTTTAGTGTTTTGGTGAAAAAATATTACAGGGAGGCAAAGTTATGGCACTCCGAACTTCTCTTGTTTTCCCATAGGATAACATTACGGCGTTCGCGCCTTTCAGGGCCCGTATCTCGGAAACGGTGCGAAATACGGACTATTCGTTGGAAAACAGGTACAGAATTAGCTAGGACAGTTGTAAATAATATGAGTTTTAAATTTTTTTTCTATGTCATACGGTTCCTGAGATATAACCTATTTAGTATTCCAAGTCCTCATTTTCTGCTCTGATATCCATTATTATTGTACTCACTGTCTTTCTCTATGCAGCTTTTGGGGAAAACTAGCCTGTGCACTTACATTACTGTTACTGTTGCCCTTTCTGCTTGCGGTCCCGTACCAGTTTCACTTACTGTTGACATCTGCGCCACCATGTGTGTTATCCTTGGCGTTTTCATTTTCGGTTGCGTTTCTATTATTTTTTTGCCATTTGTGTCTACAGTACTGTTTCTCTTTCTGTTTTAGTTTGTGTTACCATGCCCATTGAAATTTCCATTTGCAGGCACCATGTTTCTATGTGACAACACATCACGCGGCAAACCGTTCCCGTCTACGCCACCGTGTGCGTTACCCTTTCTGTTCACATTCGCGCTTGCGTTACCATGTGCGCCACTGTTAGCTTCTGTTTGCGTTGCTGTTCCTGTTACTTTGCCTCAAGACATCACGTGGCAGGAGCGCGGGGCCCTTCCCGCCGCCGCATTACGTGGCGGAACCAGCCTCCGCGCTGCATTACATTCACTATTTCTCATTATCATTCTCAAAAGAAGGGAAATTAGAGCCAAAAACTCCATTTAATGCATTAGTTAAGTTGTTCCACAACTACAAAAGTGAGGAAATTAGCTGTTAGGGGTTGAAAAGCCCCTTGAATCCTGCCCACCCCCAACCGGCATTGGGGTGTGCATTGAGTCGTCTGTCCTAACTCTCACCCATTCTCCTATACTTCTGCTGCTTTACACATGTGATGGGTGTGAGAGTTAGGATGATGACCCCAATGCACACCCAGTGCCGGTTGGGGGGTGGGTAAAGGGTCCAAGGGGGTTTTCAACCCTAACAGCGTAATTCTCACTTTTGTCGCTGTGAACAACCCTAACTAAACATGTTTTTTACCTCTAATATATGTGTATGTGTGTGTGTGTGTGTGTGTGTATGTGTATGTGTATGTGTATGTGTATGTGTATGTGTATGTGTATGTGTATGTGTATGTGTATGTGTATGTGTATGTGTATGTGTATGTGTATGTGTATGTGTATGTGTATGTGTATGTGTATGTGTATGTGTATATATTTATTTTATGTGTGTGTGTGTGTGTGTGTGTATATATATATATCCGGGTAAGTGCACTAGGCATAAGAATGCCTATTTTCAGGCACGACCCGGGAGAAAACTTTAAAATACATAAATATACACGAGAAAGCAGCACAGTTCGGAGGGAATCTCATACAATCACAACTCAGGGTATGGAGAGACATTGCTTCGACAACCCAAGAGAAAAATTTTACGGTATAATGCAGTTACAATACATTTTGGACAAGTAAACACAAGAGCAAAACAATATGAGAAAACGGCCATTGCAAGAGAGAGCGTACATAAAAAAAAAAAAAAAAAAAAAAAAAAAAAAGTGCCAACATGTGGTTAATGAACGGGGGAGGAAGAGTGGTAGGAAGCAGAGACGAGAGGGTGGGATAGAGAGAGGACATGAAAGAGGGTATTACGAGAGGTGTCAGAAGAGGATTACCTAGAGAAAAATAAAGGACGGAGAAAAAAATGGTCTAAGGAAGATTAAAACAAGTGCAGAGGCTAGTATCACGCAGATGCACCACCTCTAACTTTACTCTGTTACCCCACTGTGTTTGCTGGGTGACCCAAAATGCCTCCACGTTCCCCTGCACCTCCTCCACCCCTCCTATACAGTTGCCATTTTTGACTATTTGTGCTACCCTCCTTCCCTCTCCCCTGTTCTTCCTGAACATAGTGTAGCCCTCCAGGTTTAGGTCCCAATCGTGCCCTTGGGTGGCCCAGGTCTCAGTGACAGCTGCCACATCCACTGTCCCCTCCACTAGCATTGCCTGGAGCTCAGGCATCTTATTTCCTAAGCTTCTGTCATTTATCAGGACCACCCTCCACCCCTTTCCCCTCCTCCCATTCCCCACCCATGTGCTCCCATTTGGCTGCATGCTCCCCCCCCATGCACCCTACCTGTTTCTTTATCATACCCCCTGCAACAGCCCCTACTTTGATTCCCCCCTTCACAAGTTTAAACCCCACCTTTCACTGATGAACCTTGCTTCTACTGCTTCCCTCACTAAATCTACCCTATCCCCTTTTTCCCATCCCTTTCCCTCTCTCTCCCCCCCTCTTCCCCATGCTATACTTCTGCATTTCCTATCTCCCTACCTTCTGCCGAAACTGATATTCAGCCAGCTGATTGTATGACATACTTATACTGAAATGATACTCTTCGGCATTTCCGTACTTTAAATGTGATATTACTATAACTGTATTGCCGGGCACTTACCTTATATTTGTATGATACATTTTGTGTGCCCTGGTACTACTATTGTCTTAAACTTGTTCACCTCTGATATGTGATGTGTTGTACATTTCTGACACTGTATGCTCTGTACCTGTATCTCTCTATGTTGTGACCTCCCGGGTCGTGCATGAAAATAATCACTTTTGTGTCTAGTGCACCTACCCAGTTATCAAAAAATAGTTTCAGCTTTAGGATTTCCCTCCCCATAACTGGCTCCAAATTAAAATGCAGCCACAGTACAGAATGGCATACCTATACAAGTTCAACTAAAGCTACAGTGAGCATGCAAAATAAACTAATATACTAGAGACCTGTTGGGCGGGGGAGGATGCCTTCCTCCTCAGGGATCAAGTGCAGAGGTAGGTAGTACCTAGAGTCAGGAGACAGATATGAGGAAAAACCAGATGGAGACCAACGCATGGATGGTAGGGGCTCCAAACTGGGGGAGTGTCAGGTGCAGTTGGGGGGGGGGGCAGCAGAGGAGTTTCAACTGATCCTGAGGGAGCTAGGGGAGGTGGGGAGGAAAGAGTGGTGCAGGTCCCAGAGTGTGGGAAGTCGATAGGAGAATGTAGATTGCCAGCAGAGGAGAGGGGATGTGGAGTGGCGAAGGTTCAAAGATTTACAAGTTTAGTTTATTGTTCTAGGAATTATTACCTTTGAGCCAATGGCTCTTTTACAAAGGTTCCATGTCATCAATGTACAAACAAACAAGATATGTTACATAGAATGGTCAGCAAATTATAAAGGTTTCAATATGCCAGTATAATACCGTACATCACAGGAAAAAAACAAAACATTGGAGGAATGGTCAAGGTGGGAAGGGTAGGAGAAGATATGGGGAAGGGAGCAGACTTAGAGTAGTTAGAGGTACTCAGATGCCTTTGTCAAGAAAGGTGCAGAGGAGGAGGATGAAAAACAGCCATGAGGGAAGAATCATTAGTCAAGGCAGTCACAGGAGCTAGAGACTGAGAGGTGAGAGTAAAGCATAGATTTGAAAGCTCCTAGTGACGTGGAGGATGTAATGAGTGAGCTCAGGGCATTGTACCAGCTGGGGGCACGGTAGGCAAAAGATCTTTGGCCCTGTGTGGTCCGGCATCTGGGGACCTGGAGAGGCTGGTGTTCCGATCTTCTGGTGGGACAGATGCTGGTATTCGGGCAAAGTAGGTCTTGGATACATGGCGGAGTGCGGCCCAAGATAGATTTTTTTGCCATCAAGCATGTGAGGTACCTTATGCGATTTGAGAGTTGCAACCATCCTGTTTCAGTGTAGAGCTCACAGGTATGAGTACATCTTTGTGCTCCAGTGAGCAGCCGACAGGCCTTGTTTAGGGTGGTTGTGATGCGCCTTAGTGCGATGGTAGTGGCAGAGCCATAGTCTATGATTGAGATGACAGAGCTTTGGATAGCAATCCTCAGCGCAGCTTGAGTAAGGAATTGCCGGTTTAGGAACAGGATACCAATGCGCTGGTTCACCGTTTTCGCTGTGTTATCAATGTGGGTTGCAAAGGTAAGACCTTGATCAAAGGTGATTCCAAGGTATTTAAATGTTGACACTTGTTCAAGGGTATTTCCTGGGTATGTTTTGATAGTAAGTGGAATTTGTCTTTTTCTGTTTTGTGGACTGGAGAAAAGCATGGATTTTGTTTTTTTGTGATTCAGGACCAGCTTGTGATCTAGGAACCACTTCTCAACATTGGAGAAAGCAAGTTGCAGGCTCTGGAGTAAGGGTTTCGGGTCCTTATGAGAGGAGAGAATCACGGCATCATCCGCATAAAGGATTATTTGTTCCAGGCAGGATTTGGGGAGAGTTTAGGAAAAGGCTGAAAAGGAGGGGGCCTAGGATTGACCCCTGTGGAACACCTGAGAGGACCGGTTTTGAGTCTGAGAGAACTTCTGAGACTTTTACTGATTGAGAGCGTTGGGCCAGGTAACTTTTAACCCAGGCACCTGGTCCTTCCGAGAGCCCAAGACTGTGTAGTTGTGTGATAAGTAAGCCATGGTGAACAGTGTCAAATGCCTTTGCTGAGTGGAGGAAGCATGGGGTGGGGGGACTAGAGATAGGAGAGAGGATGTATTTACTTGGTTAGAGAGACCAGACCTGAACATTATATTCAAGATGACCAGTGATCTGTGCAGGGGGATTAAGGTGTCTCTTGATCTACATACACAAAGTTTCTCCTAATAAATGTCATGATTTCATTTGCTGTGCTAGCTGATGTCCCCATTTAAAGCTGTTAATGGTCATTTAACCTTAGCCTTTTTACCTGCCGAGTTTCAGCAATTTGTATTTTGGTAGTATTTTGCTTTTCTAGTCTACTTACCGAGTGCCATTAATTGCATTTTTTGTTCATTTGTTTCTCCACCTACATCCCTGGTCCAGGTGTCATCTGCCCAGCCCTGTCACCGACATGTCTCATGGACTTACGGGTTAACCATCCCTTAGAGTCATATTGATTGGTGGGTGGCCAGCCATGTAGGGTCATGCTGCACCTGCGAAGGATACTGAGCAAGCCGAGGCATTTTCCTCCATTTTCTCCCCTGTGATATCTGCGAATGACACACGTGCATGCGCATTGATGCACATGTGTACTGTGTCAGCACACATTCTCTTCCCCCCCCCCAAACATCTGCTAGTACCGCCAGTGCTGCCACTCAGCCTCTACTAGGTGGCAGGCAAGCCACAGGACTCGTAGATAACATTAAGTGAGCACTGCTGTGTTGACAATCACTGCAGCATCATAAGTCAACTCCTACTATTCAGCCTGTTGAGTGCAGTTGCAAAATCACTAGGGACTCTGGGCATACAAATGCTAGCCGGGCATTGACAGGGCACTGCTGTGGGGAAGCTCTCAGCAGTGTCACAGTCTGGTCAGTACCAGTGGTTGTCACTGTGAGTGCGGGTACAAGACCACTAGAAACAGGGGAGGGGTTCAGGGTATAGAAGTTGTAGCTGGCATTCACAGAGCACTGCTATGAGGAAGATTTCAACAATGTCCTAGCCCTGTCACTACCAGTGGGTGTCTCAGAGTGCTGGTACAAGAGTATTGGATATAGGGGAGATGGGGTTCAGGGTAAAAGACATAGACATTGAGAGAGCACTGCTGTGGGGAAGCTCTAACAGACCTTTTACTACTAGTCCATTACTGTGAGTGCTGTGTGTGTGTCTATAGGTGTGTGTGTGTGTGTGGGGGGGGGGGGGAGAGACGAGACCAAGTAGGGTCTGCTGTGACACTATAGGCAGGGAAAATAGACAGACTAGGTGAGCCAAGTGGTCCTAATCTGCCATCAAATTCTGTTTCTGTGGTACATGAGCACTCGTATGGGGACTGTGACAGTTGATACCAGAGACATAGAGGTAGAAGATAGACAGACATACAAAAGTGGGTATAGTGGGTGTCTGTGCTGACAGGCAGAAGGGACGACATAACCGAAGCCAATAAAACACTGCAGGGCAGAGAGCACCCTAAATTCAGGCAGGCACAGAAGCCTGGGAAAGAGCGTCCCAGGTGGTCATTGAAGAGGAGTGGAATATGCTTTGGGAGAAGGCTTACTCACTGCAGCTTCTCTGAGCTCTCGAATTCCAATGGAAATGTCTGTTCCATTTTATTTTCCATACCCCAACCATCTGAGAACATTTCACTAGGGGAAGGGTTCAAATTTATGCTGTAGCAGATGAGGCCAATAGGAATGCAGTTCCACATTTTCTGGGGCTGCCCTCTGATCCAGACATACTGGTCGCAGACCCACAGGGCCCTTGAAGGTATTTGGGGAACTAAATATTCCTTTCACATTTGAACATCTGATCCTAGGAAGAGAATCCCTGAAATGGGACTGAAACTCCAGCAGATATTACTCAGTTGCACAGTGGCCACGAAAGGTGGTATGGCCATACAATGGCTGTCAGACGTACACCTTCCATGGAGATCTGAAATCAAATGTCCAGGAGTTCCAAAGAATGGAATGAATCACAGGCACTCTTGGGCAGACGCTGGAGAGATATATGGAACTTTGACAGAGGTGGGACCTTCATTAGAATGGGCCAGAGAACTCGAGACAGCCCACAGATGATGAGCCAGCCAGATTGTTCACTATATCTTTTGCTCAATATAGTGAGGTGTTTCTATGCCTAATTAGGTAACAATGGGAGCCATTACAGGTGTTCACTGTAACAGAAATTCCTTATAGAGGGGTTCGCTATAGCGAGCGAGCACTATATATAATCATTCTATGCACTGTAACATCATGATTTGCACCAGTAAAGCTCAAGATTAAAAGTGACAGAAAAAAGACATCTGGTGGTTCTGGGTATTGTGTTGTGATGTGGGAGATATGGGTTTTGTGACTGGGGAGTTGCTGGTATGAGCAAATCTTGTTTTGCTGTCAGAGTAATGCATAGCTATTCTGTTACAGCTAGTAGTTTCACTCAAGACTAGCAGAGCAGGACTTTCCTGTCTTTCAACACTTTAACTCTTTGTTTCCCATACCTGTCTCATGGATAATGTGCTATGGGGGAACGGTATGAAATGCTGAAGTGCACTGCTAAGGGTTAATCGGGACTGATGGCATCATGAACGCTAGAGTGCTGACTTAAGTTTATGGTTTCAAGGTTTTCCAGTATTGGTTCCACTTTCACACACTGGCTACAATCACTTCAGCAATAAATGGTTTCAGACTTTTGTAACCCCTAGGTGGCGCTATCCCAAGGGCTACTATCTCTGCTTGCTTGGTTAGTAGCAGGTTAAGGGGCCTGGGTGATGAAATGGGTGCCTCCACCCGGAGGTCAGGGTTGTTAGTGGTCAAGCTAACCTGGGCACAGCCCTTCGGAACATTGTAACCCCCCTCTTTTCCTTCTAGTGGCCTGAACAATATACAATGATTACTTTCATAATGACCCTTATTCACCAGGCAATTACCCACACTGTTTGCACTTACCACCAGGGTTGGTTCCTCTAGCTTGACCCTGGGGACCCCCTGTAAAATGAGGTCAAGCACAGGAAGTAGTAACAGTACAATACTTTTGGCACAAACTGGAACCACAGTCAGGTTAAATGCAAACAAAGTTAAATCTGATTTATTCAGGGGACTTGAACAAGGCAGGGGTGTACATCAGGTTGATTTGCTTAAAAACTATATTTTAATCGGACAGTTATGCATGCAGTTCAGAGTCCCTACACAGTCGCACACTCTGGGTACCCAGGTAGGAAAACGGTGGGCTAGCCAGGAACATTGCTGCTGGTTGAGGCCCTGTGATGAAAGAAAGCGACATGCACAACACACGCTATTTGTAATCCGGAGCCGAGCGCTCAGTTCGTGAAAGAAAAAGGCAACAAGACAATCGGATGACACTTTTAGATTTAGTTGTTGTTGCAGGGAGCTACCCTGGTGTTTATTCACGATGCCCAATACTGGACACAGGCAGGATGAAATCAAGACTGCAGGCTGAGCTGGAGTGCCTGGAGAAGCAGGGCCCACACGAACCACCGAGGTGTCGTTCCTGTTCAAGGTGTTGAGCAGGGGCTGATCCCCAGGCTGGTCTCTTGTTGATGACTTTTTCTGCATAGCAGGTATTCTGGCTGGGCCAGTGTAGCAGGGCCCAGGCAAATGGAAATGGATACAGATTCAGTCCATGGAGCTGGATACAGCCTTCAGCAAGCAAAACACAGTTCAGATACATGGTGGGGAACCAAATCACGACCCACTATAAGCACACAGTACATTCACATGTAAGGAAATTCCACTGTACCAGGCAAATGGCTCTCCGGTTGTAATTACAAAGTCTCTGCACAATCCGGGAGTTCAGAGGTAGCTGGATGTCCTGACAAGCCGATTACATTCAGCAAATCTTCGGTCTTCTTCAGGTTAAAGCCTGGTCACAAGTAAGTGGCTTAATTTGCTCTCGAAATTCAGATTCAGTCTGAAAAAAAGCACAAGTTCCCTCTCAGGAACAGCAGGCAGGCATGCAGGCCAAACTCAGGCCTTTCCACAGTTCTCCCGTGCGAATCCACTATGGATTGCTGCTCGAACTATCTCGAGCTGTTACTTCTTCACTTCCCAACTCAGATCTAACTGAAACTTCAAGCAATGTGGAACTTTCCCCAAGATCCAAAAGGTTTGGTTGGCTGATCGGTCTGTCAGTCACAACAAGGGCTCCCTCACCAGGTTATTTTAGGCACCAAAAGCCCAAAACTACTATTCCTACAAGTTTTGACCTCACCAATCACCTGTAGGCAGGCTCCATTTTAGAGTCCCAAATGTACTGATTGGCCCATTCTGACAGTCCAGGACCAAGATGATGGAAACAAACAGAACTGTCCATGCTGCAAAGAAGGCAGGTTAGAACAAAACTGCTATATTATTACTACTCTAACAAATTATCAGCAAACAAGTACATCTTCTAACAGAGCTCTCTCTCAGTTTAATTATGACTGCAATCCAGGCAGCTCTTAGACAGAACACAGAGGCTATACAGGCACTCTCTGTCAGTGCATTTAAGCTGCTAAAACGCAGGACACCAGCCTGGTAGTGAGCATTTAAGCAAGCTCAAGGAAAACATTTCTGGAACCCCCATTTGTAAGGGAGGGTTACACTTTTATACAAAGCGCTTTTTTTTTTTTGTCTGTCTGTTTTTACTGCAGCGAACCCATCTTCTGTAATGGATGACATTCCAGCCCCTCCTGTGCCTTCCCCGTCACTCCCCCAGAATTGTCCCTCCGGGATGGGGAGCTGGTCAGAACCCCGCCCAAACAACAAGTGGCCTCTGTATCATCCTACTCGCCTGTGGGTAGTTTTCTGCTCCCCACGAGATGCCAGGGCAGGGCTCACTGATGGGCTTGCACGCAGATGTGTAACAGTACTCTGTCCCAGCCAATTGGTGTCTCCGCTCCCAGTGCACACCTCCTTGCCTGCGCAACCACCTGTGGCCCCCTGGTGGTTGTCATACAGCGGAGGCTGCAACAACCCCCCCTCCTCCCTGAGGAGGAGTGTCCTCTGGGATGCTTGTTCCTCCTCCCTGGCTGGCCTTATGATGACTGTGGTTCGTTCTGGAACCTGGGTTGTCAGTGTCACAAGCAGAGTGCTACCGCTGCCCCAGCTGCCTGCCTGTGGAGCATTTAAGATTCCCTGCTGTGGCTGGCTTTTTTTTTTTGTTGTTTTTCAGTAGTGTAGACATCTGGCTTTTATAAATATTTCTCCACCCCCAGTCTGGGCTGCAATGGTTACATCCTTTGGGGGGACAACCGCCTTCACAGATGCCATTTAGTGCTGCTGCTTTTTTGCATTTCAGGGGCTGTGTGAATGACAGGGATTGCCCAAGTCTGCCTGCCCCCAGCTGGCTCTAGTGTCCGATTTTTGGGGCTCAAATAACCCCGAGCTGCCAAGTGGGGTGTGCGTCTGTGTGCGTGCGCGCGCACATGCATACACATCACTGTAATTTGTATTCCATGTTGAATTCGTTTTCATTTGATGCTCAGTATTTTTATTTTCACTTGATTTCCTTTTGGCTATTTTTACATGGCTCGGTATCCTTTTAAGGATTCAGTACAGTTTAGTGACTTGCTCATGTTATACATTCATCCACAGCATCTAAACTGAAACTTCCTTTTCATGGAACTGCTTTGGCCCAACATTCGTTTCAGCCGGGTAACACATTTAAAACAAAAAAGTGTGTGTGTGTCTGTTTTGTAAATATCTGTTTAGGTTTTTGTGCATACCAATCCAGCCAGTCAAGGAGGTACAAGAATTTCCAAGTTGGTAGGAATGTTTGGGTTTTTACATAAATTGTAGAGTGATAGCCTCACGACACAGCAATGGGGGCATCACAACATTGAAGCAATAATTTCCTAATTGTCAAATGTGTCAGGGGGAAAAAACCCGTAGGCACTAGAAACTCTAAATGGCAAGTAATTCCCCTGAGGGGGGAATAAAGGAGCCACATTTATCAATCCCGGAGGAAAGGACACAGGTGACACCAGAGAGTCCAGCATAACAGTTGCCAAGTGCCTCCAAATTCTGCAAGTTGTTGTGAAGCTATTTTTCCCCATATCATCCCCAGGGGAATCCATCCCATCACTAGGAGAGCGCACCTCTGTCAAACCTGGCCAGAAAGTCGGGATGGCGTCTAAGGTAATAAAGTATTATCATGTTACATGATATGTAATATCCATGCAGTCCACCTGGAGGTGAAGACCTCTTTGCATTTGTTAAGACTAAACGTGATCTTTTCCATTTTATAAATGTCATTGACCATTGTTCTCCACTGTGCTAAAGTAATCTGAGAGGTTAACCACCTTCTGGTTATACACTACTTAGCTGCTACCAGCATGAACCCAAGGATGTATTTAACATACCTAGCCCGTAAGTCCCTAGGATAAATATGTAACTGGTACATTTGAGGTGTTAGCTGGACTAGGGTATGAAGCACCTCCGTAATAGCCCCATCCAGCTCCGGGAGAAAAGCTCTGATCCCTGAGCACGACCATATCACATGCGTATGGGTTGCAGGGGTGACTCCACACACCCTCCAACATGTAGTGCTCCTGTTCCTCGCATACCTAGCAGTGATAGCAGGAGTTTAACAGATGAGATGCATCTAGGTGTATTCCCACCAGACATGCGAGAAGTGATCCTCCCTATCTTGTAGCACCTTTTTTTTCCCCACCCATCCATCTCCACGGGCTGGCCCAATACCTCCCTCCCCTTCTAGTGGCTACGTATGTAGTGTCATTTGAGTAGGTTGCTTGTAGGGCCTTGTAGACGAGAGAGATTAACTGGGTGGTGGACTGCAGCCTAAAATGATGTGCTAGAGCACTCGAGAGCAGCACATTTAATAGGGTCTTGGGCCTCAGTGGGCAGTGTGGCATGATAATGCTGCACCTGAAGATAGTGGAAGAAATCCTGTTGCCCCAGAACTGCTGCTGCGTGTTAGCATGGCTCAGCTGGTAGCACATCCGCCTCTGGATCAGAAGGTTGTGGGTTCTCGTCCCACACCGGGATTGCACTTATACTTAGACTGGCACCCAAGTGCAGTATTAGGGGGGTGCTATACTGTTGGGGTGTGCCGTCCTTCGCATAAGACATTAAATCGAGGTCCCTTCAACCCATCCTAGTGCTGTCCTGGGGGTGTCCAGGTGGAAGTAAAACAACCCAAGGCATTCTTCACAAAAAGTAGTGGACATTCCCGGTGTCCTGGCCAATATTCCCCTTCCCATAAAACTGGTTCATGCAATTGTCCACGCTGTGTGTGGATGTTGATGTGTGATATGGTCGCCACTACACATTCAGTCACTTCACTACCAGTCTAGCATTGCTTGTAAAGTGCTTTGGGATACACTGTATATGAAAAGAGCTATAAATGCTTCTTCTTCCCTTTTTTTTTTTTTCTGGAATGATTTTTGTCTCTGCTGCTGTACATAATTGACTTAAGCAGAGTATGTTCCACCTTTGCCAGTCCATTTAAGCAGCGTCCATTTGTGCTGGTGCAAAATCAGGCAGGTTCGCCAAGGGACAGAACCATGCTAATTGTGGCTCCAGCCCCATGTCTGCCATGACCTGTCGCCATGCCTCTGGTGTGAACCAGCCAAGGGTTTGTTACAGCTTCAGTCCCTCTTCCCAGCCTTTCATTAAATATGCATTTTACCATGTCCTGGAAAGGTAACCAGTCCTTCTCCACGTCTAACCATTGGGGTCCTGGTCCCCATGTGTGCCAGTAAAATAAGATGCAGAGCTGGGCTGCCATGTAGTATAGAGAGAGGTCAGGGAGGCCAAGGCCTTCCTTGTTCTGGGGAAGCATGAGTGTTGATAGTTGGATTAAGAGTCGATGCCCCCCAAAAGATGTATCGTGCGATAGCTAACCACCATTTCTTCCAGTCATGCTGTGGTACCAGTGATGGAACATTATGAAAAATATACAGGGAGTGGGGGAGAACCACTATTTGAACAGAGTTGATTTTACATATAAACTTTAAGGCTGGGATGCTGCATGCCTGGAGATCTGTTTTTAACTGGTTGAACAAGGGACCATAGTTAACCTCGTACAGCTTTTCCAAGGTGCATGGTATCTTAATACCCAAATACTTAATGTCTTCTAGGTCCCAGTGAAACTGGTACTGCTGTCGTAAGTCTGAGCTCAAGTTGAAGTGACAGGGGAGTGCTTCTGTTTTCATAGTGTTTAATTTGTAGGCTGCAATGGCACTAAAATGGGTCAATATGTGGAACACCTCTGGGATAGTTTACTCCGGATCCACCACATAGAGGAGAACACTGGCCACATAAATCGCTGTGCATTGCTCCCAGTCCCCCACTCACACCTGTGTAGGACCCGCTCTCCCTGATTGCCTGAGCCAAAGGTTCAGTACATAAAGCAAAGAGCAATGGGGAGTGTGGGCACCCAGTCGAGCACCCTGCCCCAAAGCAAATGATGCAGAGGTGTGGCCATCCACCTTAATAAAGGCCTGCAGGAGGCATACATGTGCTGGAGTAGGATAACAGTCTATTTATTTATTTAATTTTTGTTGACCAGGTAGGTGCGCTAGACAGCAAAGCTGCCCGTTTTCAGGCATGACCTGGAAGGTTACATACAGTGTGGTGGGAAACAGCAACGAAATACAAAGAATAAGTTGGGTGACAACAAGCAGTACAAATTAGCCATAAGCATTAGTCGGGTAACTACAAGATGACTCAATAAGTCAGGCACATGATTAAATCAAACGTACATTACAGTGGCAAAGATAAAGAAAAGACAGAACCAGTGCCCTGAACAAAGTCCCTTGAGAATCCCATCCGTGTTAAAGTGGCAAAGAGAAAGGGTCAGGACACCCTGTCAAATGCCTTTTCGGTATCTAAACTGACCAGAAGGGCTGGAATGTGGTGTGTATGTGCATGTGGTGTAGAATATGCAGTGTGTGGTGGATGTTATCACCCGTTTGCCTGCTACGAACAAATCCAGTCTGGTCAGGGTGTATCAAGTCCGGCAGAAAGCCATCTAACAGGTGGGCTAGTATAGCCATAAATAAAGTTATAATCTGCATGTCTTAGTTATTCATTTATGTACATTTTGTTTCCATGTATAGTCCCATTGAGTAGGTTCATTTCAGTAGGTTCCTGCCTTTACTCCATTTTTTTTGAAGTTTAGAAGGGGACTGGGCAAATGACTTGTTCAAGATCAGGAGCAGTTCTTAACAGTCATTTATTTTCTTATATAATCTCTTTATTTTGATTTTTTTTTAAATAGTTAACTATACATAACACTACGACAAAATCATTATACAAATCCGTTTCGAGCACCTAATATTATGTGTTAAAATAACATGGAGCATGCAAGGTGCTAGATAGACACAATACAACTAACAGTAAACAAACATCTTCCATTAGACCATAAAAGAATACAAACAAATTAACAGATAGGAGAATGGACAGGTTGTTGGTTTTTCTAACAAACCCCCACAATGTTCATAACACAGAAAAAGGTCAGTAGGTTGTAACAAGCATTTGTCAATGCCGAACGTTCGCTTGCTGTATTTGCATTGGTATTTGGCATTTGTGCAGCCCCACCCCCACCCCCCAGTTGTATCCATGTCCCTTCAGCATCCATATCCCAACAGAGTACCTCTCTGCAACTCCTCTTGCATCTGAGTAACATTTCACCCTCATACTTCTTAAGTGTCTGCCTTAGGAACCCTAACGTCCTCGTTGTGCTCAAGGGTACGAGCCTACGTGGAAACTGCGCTTGTAACACAGTCATTCAGTGGAATTATTTCACTAAATTTTCAACATAGGCATTTTGTCACCTCTGGTCATGAACAGTGCCACTACGATTTTTCTCACTGTGTACTGAACCCTGATTTTCCCTCAGCGACCGCGCTATTCTGCGACGGAAGTGTGAAAACAGATTTCAGCCAGGATGTGAAAAATGACAGCTGTACTGTTCATAAGGAAGTGTGGGAAAATGCAAATGTTGAAAATCTGGAGTGAAAATTACACAAATTTAAGGTTAATGAGTGCATGGTAACTCAATGCACACTCGTAAAAGTAATTTTTTGAATTTTGCACCGAATCTTCAGCATAGGCATTTTAGGATGTCTGCTCTTGAACAGTGTCACTGTGTGATTTTCTTACTCTGTACGAACATGATTTCCACAGCTGCGCACTATTGCATGTCGGAAGTGTAGCAGCTATTTTAGCCAGGATGTGAAAAATGACAGCTATACTGGTCAAAGGAAATGTGGAAAATGGCAATGTTGAAAATCTGGAGTGAAATATGACATAAATTCACAAACTTACATGTGCATAGGAACTGCGCAACGACGCTTGTAACACAGCCATTTTATGGGCTTTGCCACCAGATTTTCAACATAGGCATTTTAGGACCTCTGCTCATAAACAGTGTCACTGTGATTCTTACTCTTTAGCGAACACTGATTTCCAGCAGTGACTGCGCTATTTTGCTCCGGAAGAGCAAAAACACATTTTGGCCAGGATGTGAAGATTGACAGCTGCACTGTTCATAAGGAGGTGTGAAATATGCCTGTGTTGAAAATCTGGAGTGAAAATATTACAAATTCGTGAACTTACGAGTGCGCATGGAAACTGCGCAACGCATGCTCGTAAAACTGGAATTTTTTTGGAATTTTTTCACCAAATCTGCAACACAAGCTTTTTGAGAGCCCACCTCATGAACACCGATGCTGTCATTTTGTTACTGAGTCCCGGAAGGTGATTCCGCGCAGTGACCGCGAAATCACCTTTCGGGACCGAATTAAGCCATGACAGTGACCGACTTCATGAGAAGGGGTGTCAAGAACCATGTGACCAAAGTAATAGACCAGGGAGGGGCTGTGGATATGGCCTACCTAGACTTTAGCAAGGCATTTGACACAGTCCCGCACAAAAGATTAATAATCAAGTTAGCCAGCCTGGGAGTGGGTCCCAGGGTGGTAGCCTGGGTAGCAAACTGGCTGCACAACAGGACGCAGAAGGTAATAGTGAATGGAACACATTCTGAAGAAAGGGGGGTTACTAGTGGAGTACCTCAGGGCTCAGTACTGGGTCCAGTTCTCTTTAACATCTTTATAGGTGACATTGCAGAGGGTCTGGAGGAAAGGTATGCCTCTTTGCAGATGACACAAAGATCTGTAACAGAGTTGATACACAAGGGGGTAGAAAAGATGAGAAGGGACATGGCAAGGTTGGAGGAATGGTCAGACATATGGCAACTTAGATTCAATGCAAAGAAGTGCAAAGTAATGCACCTGGGAAACAAAAACCCAGGAGAAGAGTACACAATAGCAGGGGAGGTACTAACAACAACAAAAATGGAAAGGGACCTGGGGGTAGTCATATCAGATGACCTAAAGATGGGTAAGCAATGTGAAAAGTCGGTAAGGAGAGCCAGGGGGATACTGGGATGCATAGGAAGGGGCATCACAAGTAGAACAAGCATTTGTCAATGCCGAATGTTCGCTTGCAGGTATTTGCAGTGGTGTGTGGCAGTTGGACATGGCTTAATGTCGTTAGGGGGTACAGTTTACAGAGGTGCAGCCCCTTCCCTTTTTGCACAGTCAGACTTTTAGTTTCACACCCACCTCATCATATGATGCACAAGAAGTAGTACAGTTAGTGTTCAAAAGCATATTTCAAGGGTACCCACTGACAGCACACTGATCAACAGTCAAAAGGGTTTGCACCCAAGCATTTCAGCCAGTACAGCAATTAATACCTGTCCATTTGCTTTTACCTGTTGGGCATGGTGACTCAGACCACCCTCTGGATTAATGACAAGGGATGTGGGACTCTGTGCTGGTCTACTGACCATGAGATTTGACAGAGTAGTATTTCAGGTAGAAATACACTGCAGTGGCTATGGTGACCCCCGGTGCTGCCCATCACCAATACCTGTTTCCCACCGCCTAAGGGCTGCAGCTTGTACATCTCTAGCTCACCTTCCCTGATTGACCCATTCACAGTAGCCAGGAACTTGGCCACCCTCTCCTGCATGAGCTTCAGCAGCAGCTCTCTCCCTGCCTCCATCTGGGTCTTGTCATCGGCCCAAGCCTTCAGATGCACCAGCATCTCAAACTCAGCTGCTGCAGAAACAACTGGACCCCCGTAAAACCCACGGCACAACAGTGTCATCAGGAAGAGGTCCTGCAGAGTGGCACACATGGTGCCCGCAAATCTTGGTTACTCTTCCGTGTGGTCAGTACTGACATAGCCCAGCACTAGGATGCTTCTTCAGGAAACTTCATATGTCAGTTGTAAATAGGAACTGCCACGGGGTCTGGGAGGTATAACTGGCATTCTTTTTAGCCAGTAGGAAAGCATGTAGGTGGGGAGTGGGCGGAGGCAGGTGTTCAGACACTAAACTCAACCGTAATATTACTGGGGAGACATGCATGTGTGAGGTATGTCAGTGTCACTCGTGAAATTCATGTGAAACCAACAAATAAACACAAGGCAGAGCACAGGCAGGTTGAAGATGTTCCTCTTTAAGTTAAGAGGGGCTTCTGCCAGAGTTAGTTCAGTGGGTGAGCCAGAGAATAAGGGAGCGGGGAGGACAGCAGCAGTGGGAGGAAGCGGGAGGGATTGTGATGTCAATGTGCTAAATACACACCGGTACCACGCTGACTGCAGTGGTGGTTTCTTTGAACTGTAGAGCACTGCAGCTGAACTGCTGTCATACACAGCTTGCGCATCCATTGGTGCCCGGTGCGGTCACGTCTGCTACGTGAGCACTGCATTGGACAGGAAGGCCACACAGCTTCAAAAAGTCATACTGTCCCACAACGTTACTTGTGCATGCAACATGTTAATGTAAAAGGACATTGGAACACATGTTCAAGACTGACAGGGGGCAGCGATTTCTGGTGATGCTGCATTTCATATGGCAGGCTAAGATTTGAGCTCTATCAGGTCCACCGATATAATACCTCCTTACACTAATTTAAATTCATTAGCTCCACAGTTTCCTGAAGAGAGGTTTTGAATGAATGGGGGAGTCACCAGAGGCTAACTAAATATAAATTGGTAACAGGAAAAGAAACATACTTCTTCTGCAGCACAGCATGCATCCTCTCTGAATAGTATGTCAATGGGCAGTTTGGAATAGGGCAGCAACCCACAAATGCAGTTGTTATAACCGAGCTTCTGGACTTTCAACAGGAAACTCAATCATTATACGCAAAATTAAAATCTTCAGTTGCTAATATTGAAGGGAAAAATCTGAGAAGTAGAACAGCATGCAACTAGCATGGATGGCACAGTCGATCGACTTGAGAGATTGTTTACTTGGTTTCTCCAAGAGACCCAAACCCTTATGGAAAAATGCAATGCCCTAGAAAATATGTCATGCTGGAACAGCATCCGAATCTTTGAAGTACCAGAGGGAGCTGAAGCCAAGAGGTATTTTGTGACTTTGTTCAAGAATTCTTGATCTTTTTGACCGCTTGCTGCTTCCGATTGAGAGAGCACACAGATCCTTAATGGCAGCACTGGCATTTAGCACACATGAGGCAAGCGGCCTCTTGACGTGCCAGCAAGGGTCTGGGACTGGTGGGTGCAAAAACCCAAGAGACAGCCAAGAAAAATGTAATGTCCTTCTGAACAGTGACATATTCCAATATATATATATATTTTTTTTAATTTAAACTGCATAGTATCAAACATTCAAGTCATCAATATTTTGTGACTGACTTAGTCACCTCTTCAGCTTGTGAACATAAACTTAAAACAATGGATGCTCAATAAATTTATTATGCAGTAGCTCCCAATGTGGGGGTCAAGATTACATATATATGCTAGCTTCATGTTGTAGTTGCTGGAGTGCTTTTTTAAAATTCCAGCACTTAAATGGCCACTATGAGCTCCTGTTTATACTCCTGCTACTAAATGAAAGTCTAAGAGGTATGTCATCCTCCTGTTCCTCCCAGCCAACTTCTCAAAACATGACCTCATTGGATGAAATGAAGGGGTAGGAGGCACTGCGGGCTCCGCAGTGCACCATGTGCATCCATAGGGCACTGTTAAACCTCCCCCAGCTCCGAAAGGTCCACTTTCCTTCTCCCTATAATTATACACCTGAAAAGCTGCATGAAGCTGTGGCTGCTTCTGCTGTATTGTCACCACTTCTCATCCCCTTCTCCGCCTTGAATGATAACACTTGCTGCTCAGCTGTCCATTCTGCCCTGCACCGCACACACGTCCAACAAGAGTCGGAAGGCTCGGAGGACCCTACATTTGAAGCAGCTCCCCACCGCTGGTGAGATTACTGTACGTTTTGAAATGTGCACATGAATTCCGATTCAGCCCCAGCCAGGATTCGATTGGCTCCAGCTCCTCAGTACTGTGGCATAGAAAGTGAACAGCTGATGGAGCATAGGAGCATGCCAAAACACAAATCCAGAGATCTGCAGTGAGATACATAGAGTGAGTGAGTGAGTGAGTGAGTGAGTGAGTGAGTGAGTGCAAGAATGTAGCGGAATTGTTCTATCCTGCTCTTCTACTCTCCCGTCATGTTGCAAACATTCCCCCCATCCATTGGTTTGCAATGCGGATAAACAGCACACACTGCAGGTTACAGATATCGTAAGTAAATAGTTTACAACCTGAGTGTGCTGGAGGGACTTTCTGGCGAAATGTTGTAATATAGTTACTTCTGATATTTACACTTTCCAAACTCGTCTGATTTGTCTGAAAAAAAAAAAAAAAAAAATTTAAAGCATAAAAACTTACAAATCTGGTGTTCATGGTCTCTAAGGCATGAGAGCCAGTTAATGTCTACCTGAATGGTGATTGCCATACTGTGCCATGAAAAACACAATTTCAACTGTGAAGATGACGCAAAATGAACCATTTGTAATGCAGCCCTCTAAGGATCCTACGTCTTCCCAGACCAATCTTTGTCAGGTGTTATATTCATATGGTCCAGCAGCAAATTTTAACGAGGGCTTGGAGATTGGGAAAGCTGGAATATTGGGACCAAAGAATATAGTTTGTGAATTTGCTACTCCCCGGTTGTTCAGCGCCCACGGAAATCTTTAGTGCAATTGTTTGCAATGTTGCGAGCACGTACAATAAAATACATTCTGTTGTATCCTGCCCATTTTAAAATTGTTTTACCGGAGGGGCCACAGATCTACAATGAATTTGAAGCTGCAGTTGGTGCCCTACAGCATAAAGGACTGATGAGAGAGGATTATGGAGTGTCAGAATACCTGGGAAAAGCGGGCCCTGCAAAAAAAGTCATAGTCTAAAGTGTCTGCAGAAGGTAAGAACTGGAGAAAAGAACAAAGGCTTGATGAGAGCTGTAATTAATTTTTTTGTTCTGAATGCGAGGGCTTGTTTAATTTAATTGCCTACATGTGAGTCTCGTCAGCAATGCTCCAGATAGTTTGATGGCAGCTCCGGTGGATCCGGTGTGTGTTCCTCTTATCTGCAGCAGCTGAGTGAGAACTGCAGGGCTTAATCTGGGCTGAAATGCAAGAGCATTTGAAATGTCTGCCAGAGTAAGTTCAGTGGGTGAGACGGGGAATGAGGGAAAGGGGAGGACAGCAGCAGAGGGAGTTAGCGGGAGGGATCGTGATGTCAATATGCCACGTACACATACGTTACCACTGCTGATTGCAGCGGGTGCTTTTCTTTGAACTGAAGACCACTGCAACCCAACTGCTGTCATAGACAGCTCGTCCATCCATTGGTGGGGTACAGGTCGTGCCTGCTACATGGAGCAGTGCATTGGACAGGAGGGTAACACACCTCCAGAATGTTGTACTGTCCCAAAACGTTCCTTGCGCATGCGCACAAGCGAATGTAATAAAAACAAAATTGAACATTTAAAGAAATGCATTTCATCAGCTCAGGAAGTTACTTTTAAGGGCAGCATTATGTCGGCTATCTAGAAGGGGAATAATATTTAAATGTCTGAAATAAAAAAAATAAATAAATAAATAAATCAGCATCTAAAAGTAAAATAAGAGTATTCGACAGATTGACATATTATGTTTTGGATTCATTATAGAAGGATATTACTTTTGTAAAATCAACAGTTACTGTATTTTTCTTCATTCGGTTTGTCCGTTCTAGTAAAACCCAAACTACCTCTGGGCTTTTCAGAAGAATTTGTGGTTGAAACATCCAGAAATATCGATCCAAAATGGTGGTTTAACTTAAACCCCATAGTAAATGAAACAATATACGTTTAATCTTAATATTCTTACAGAAATAATACAATTAATTTGTCAAGTGTTTTTGTTGTTCCAGTGTGCAAATAGTAGGATTACTCCAAGCCTGGGAAAAAAAGCAGCTCTTAAAGAATTTATTGCCGTGTATGTTGTAGAAATATCCTTGCACAGGTATAGGGTATATTTCATGTTTCAGCGAACTTGTAATAGGAGAAAGATGAAACACAGACCAAGTGGCATTCCGAATCAAATAAAATCTGTTTCTTCTCTTAAAGAAAACATAACATTTGATGAAAAATGTAAACCGTATGCTTTTACTTAATTTTGTATCAAATGAGATCGTTCTCAACTTGAAATTACCATGGCAACTTTTGGAAAGTATATCTTGGGAGTATTTTGTGTTTAATTATCTGCACTGACTTCCCGTTTCCTGGTTATGCATCACTGTAAACTTGTATATGTGTTTAGTTGTAACAGGTGGATATGACAGACAGACATTAATGTTTTAGTTTTAAATTTAAGATGAAAATTAAAACTGTATTCTATAGTTATTCCTAACCTCAATAAGTATATGGATTTCAGACAGAGACCCGCAGTTTATACACATAGGCAAGCTATTATGATGTTTCGCTCTCAGTCAGATACATGTATCTCATGAAATAACTGTATCACTGTGATGTCAATATGCCACATACACATACGTTACCACCGCTGATTGCAGCGGGTGCTTTTCTTTGAACTGAAGACCACTGCAGCCCAACTGCTGTCATAGACAGCTCGTCCATCCATTGGTGGGGTACGGTCGTGCCTGCTACATGGAGCAGTGCATTGGACAGGAGGGTAACACACCTCCAGAATGTTGTACTGTCCCAAAACGTTCCTTGCACATGTGCGCAAGCGAACGTAAAAAGGGAAGTGGTTATCCCTCTGTACAGACAGTTGGTGAGACCCCATCTGGAGTACTGTGTGCAGTTTTGGAGACCTCATCTAACGCAAGGACATAGACAGGATGGAAGCAGTCCAGAGGAGGGCAACTAAAATGGTGCAGGGTCTGCAGCAGAAACCATATGAAGAGAGACTGAGAGAGCTTAATATATATACTCTTGATGAAAGGAGGAATGGGGGGACATGATAGAAACGTTCAAGTACCTCAAGGGAATCAACAAAGTCCAGGAGGGTAGCATCTTTCAGAAAGAGATGTGTAAGAACAAGGGGGCACAATTTAAAGATAGGGGGAACGGCTCAGGGGTAATGCGAGGAAATTTTTTTCACGGAGAGAGTGGTGGATACATGGAACAGCCTTCCTGAGGAGGTCGTTGGGTCTAAAACAGTGGGGGAATTCAAACATGCATGGGACAGACACAAGGCAATTATAGTGGGGGGTTGCAGGAAGTAGGCTGTTGGTTAGCTAGAATCTGCAGCTTATCCAGTAGGTAGGGAAATGTACAGACTGGGTGGGCCAAGTGGTCCTTATCTGCCATCAAAGTCTATTTTTCTATGTTGAAAATATGGGGTCAAAAGTCAAAAAAATGGCTGAGATATCCACCTAAGTTGGAAAAACCCTATTTATGCCACTGTATAGCTTACTGGCATTTTCCTCAGTTCATGGTCGGCTTTGAAGAGTGCAGACGCATTCCTGGTCCACCGAAGATTGTCTTGCCGGGCTCCAGAGGCAAGTATGGGGTGAGGGGGTATGTAGGGAGGTGGGTGCACAGAGGGTGGGTACAGGTTGGTGGGGGGGCAGGGATTCACTGACAGTTTCCTTCTTTCACAGGATTAAAAAAAAAATATATATGAAAAAAGGATGCTTTGGCACGCTGGGGTGGGCTCCCAGCGTGCCACCTACCTGTTTGTGGGGGGGAACTGGAGCCTGCGGGGATTGGGCACCCCTGCTGGCCATACAATGTGCGTGGGTGGGAGGCATGAGTACACTGGGGTGGGCTCCCAGCATTCCAGCTGGGTGTTTGTTTGGGGGTAGGCTGCAGTCGACTGGGGATTGGGCACCCCCATCGGCAACACAGTGTGCTGGGGGGCTGCATGAGCCGAGGGGGATTGGGCACCCCCTTCAGCACACAACGTTGGGGTGGGGAGAACACTAACAAGGGAGGGGGAGGACATTGGCAGAGGGAGGAAGCAGGAGGGTTTTTTAATGCGGGGCTGTGCATGACAGCAGTTTGGCTGATCAGTATGCAAACTGCATACACGCTACCACCACTGATTGCAGCAGACCTTTTCTTTAAATTGAAGACCAACGCAGCTGAACTGCTGTCATACACAGCTCAGCATGTATTGGTCCGGTAGGGTTGCGCCTGCTACACTGAGCACTGGATTCGGGAGGAGGGTCACACACCTCCAAAAGTCATACTGTTGCAAGACCTTCCTTGCGCATGCGCACAAGCAAACGTAAAAATGGTATGTTGCAACCAAGAAAGACCCCTAGAGTAATGGAAAGAGAAGAAAGCAGCATCACTACACACCATGCTCCACTCCCTCTCCCAAAAGAAAATCATCTTGCACCCTCCCACAGAAGCTGAATCCCTATTGGGGACAGTGACTTCAAAAGCTACTACCACACCATCAGGAAGTGTTCCACCTCTCCCTTAAAACAATAAGACAGCCTTTCCATTGCTAAAAATTGAATTATCAGGGTTTTCTAATGCTGGGTTGTGGTGTGGGTTGAGCGCAGGAGACCCAATTAATAATTATTGAATTTTGTTTACCGGGTAGGCCCACTGAGACTAGAAGTCCCTTTTTACAGGGGCGACCTGGGGGAGAGGGTACAGATGGTAACCACCTGAAGCTGTTGGTGGTATTTTTAGTGAATTTAGTATACACTGTCTTGCAAGGGCCTGAAGTACTCTGACCCAAAGAAGAAAGCAAACTCATCCATCTTCTCCTAAGTCTTCTATGCCGAACAGCAGAGGAATCGATGTGTCTGTTATTAGTCGACCTAGTAGGCGAGAGAGCTCCCATCTAACAGTCATTTCAGTGATTCAGGTTTGACTGAGTTGTCCTGATGCAGCTCTGAGTTTGACCATTCAAGTCCAATGTTACGAGGCCAAAGATCATGAAATAGCAATTGAGATACTTTATTTCTGTTCTTTACAGCTGTCGTGTATAAAATCATTATTAATTATATGTCCATATGACTGGTTGATGATCATTTCATTATATGGCCAGTTAATGATCGTTTAATTATGCAACTGGTTAATGATCATTTAGTTTGAAAACAACTGCAGGTTATCTTCATTCTGTAACAGGGTACATGTCAACGTTGGGCGGTCTATGGCACCATACTGGGGCCCCCTGGAGGAATACAGACCTTCACACCACACGGGGTGGGGGCGGGATTGGCCTGGACTGTTTTGGTTCATAGGGAACATGTAAGAACAATAGTGCAGTGTCTCCACCCAGAGCAAACGTGGTGAGACCCTCTGGGCACTCTGGCACTCGGGGACAACTGAGCTGAGGAAATGCATTAATAGGCTTGACATTATAGGTCCTTGGGTGAATGGTGCTTGTCATGGAGGGTCAGGGCTGATTAATGCAAGTCTGGCTGTGCACACGTAGCAGCATGGTGACTGGCACAACTTCATTATAAACTCTTTCGCCACTGTTTACTCAGCAAACCACCATTTTGAAACTGTCACCATCCCTGGGATCTGAGCAAAATTTGTGCCTGCAAGATAAATTTGAAAAACATTAATATTCGGATGCAGTTGCACTTAAATTTCACATTAGCTTTGCATTTTTTTTTCCTTGTTAGTTTTTACAGAAGTCCGATATATAAGACCCCAGGATCATCGTTTCATGAGTTCATCCACTTGTATTGCTTGTCCCCCACTTGATGTCATAAGTCTTCTTGTAACATCACTTTCACCTATAGCAACAGACTGTGATGTCACAACAAAGGAAAGTGGGGAATAAGCTGTAGAGGCAGATGACTTCTAAAGGGTAAAGATCTTGTTTTCATATGCGTTTCCTCAGAAATGAAACAAGCATTTGTCAATGCCGAATGTTGTCTTGCTGGCGTTGGCATTAGTAATACATGAGTTAGAGAGATGCGTAATAGAAATAGCAGTGAAGTATGGAACCGATGTCAACCCAACCCTGCAGAGACTGACAGGCAGTGAGGTGTGACTTTGGGTCATCTGCCACAACGCTCATGCCATTTCACTTCACCCTACCCTGCAGACTCTGACAAATGTCGTGTTGTGCCTTGGAGTCATCGGGCCTCATGCTCACCCCATTCCATAAGGAAATACATTGAAATGGGTGTAGTATAGGAGAATGGGGTGAACTTTGGGTCTGAAGAGTCCAGGGCACATCTTGATGCCTGTCAGTGGTTGCAGGGTGGGGGTGGAATGGCATGAGCATTACAGCTGACACTGCAAAGGCACACACCGATGCCTGTCGGTCTGTGCAGGGTGGGACGTTATGGTTAGAAACCCTAACGCCCCAGGCGTTTGGTATTTACACTCCAAATTTTCAACACACCCTTTTTCTGACCCCACCTCATGAAAGCATTTGGGACCTCTGCTCATGAACAGTGGCACTGTGATTTTGTTAATCTGTCCCAAACATTGATTTCCCACAGCAACCGTGCCATTCTGCGCTAGATGTGTGAAAACACAGTTCAGGCAGGATGTGAAAAAATGACAGCTGTACTGTTCATAAGGAGGTGTGAAGAGATGGCAATGTTGAAAATCTGGAGTGAAGATATTAAAAATTCTCAGTTACGAGTGAGCGTGGATACTGGGCAACACACGCTTGTAACATAGTCATTTTGTGGAAGTTTGTCACCAAATTTTCAACATAGGCATTTTGGGACCTTCGCTCATAAACAGTGTCACTGCGATTTTCTTAATCTGTCCTGAACATTGATTTCCCACAGCAACCATGCCATTGTGCACCGGATGTGCGAAAACACATTTCGGGCAGGATGTGGAAAATGATAGCTGTACTGTTCATAAGGAGGTGTGGAAAAATGGCAATGTTGAAAATCGGGAGTAAAAATATTAAAAATTCTCTTATAAACGTGCGTGGAAACTGCACAATGCACGCTCGGAACAAGTCATTTTTTGGAATTTTTTCACCAGATTTGCAACATAGGTTTTTCCGGAGCCCACCTCATGAACAGTGACACTGTTTCATTAATCAGTCCCGAAAGTTGATTCCGCACTGTGACCAAGAACTCACCCTTTTGGGGCCGAATAACGACATGACAGTGACTGAATTCATGAGGTGGGGTCCCAAGAACCCCATGTTGAAAATTTGGTGCCAAAAGTCACACGAATGGACAAGATATCCACCTATGTTGAACCCCCCCCCCCCATTGATGCCATTATACAGCTTACCGGCATTTATTCAGTTTGTGGTTGACGTTGAAGAGTGTAGACGTGCTCCCGCTCCACTGAAGATCATCGCGCTGGACTCCGGAGGCAAGTATGGGGTTGGGGGGGGGTAAGGGGATGTGAGGTGTGCAGAAGGTGGGTGCGGGTTGGGGGAAGGGGCACCGGAGACAATGTGGGACAGTTTTCTCTTTTACAGGTTAAAAAAAATACTTTATTATTTTTTTTTTCCTTTTCTACAGGCTTGTTTTTGCACACTGGGGTGGGCTCCCAGTGTGCCACCTGTAATTTTTAGGGAAGAACTGAAGCTGACTGAATTGGGCCCCCTATCAGCACAGAAAATGTGTCTGTCTGGGGGGGGGCGCATGATGCAGAGGGGGATTGGGTACCCCCCTCGGCATATAAACTATAATATGGGGGACATTATGCCTACAGATATTGGGCTCCCCTGTCGGCAAATGAACTGGGGATTGGGCACCCCCGACATTGGCTTGCATAGAAACATAGAATTTGTTGGCCCACCTAGTCTGCCCTAGTTGGGGACTGTGAGAGATAGATGGCGACAGACACTGCCATGTTTATTGAAATGTTACACCAGGCAAGTCTAGCCCTGCAATGAGGGGGAGCTCCCTCATTGCAGTGGCAAAATTGTTTCAAGTTGGTGGCACGCTTTTGCACTGTTGTCATAGACAGCATGCTTTTTTTTTTTTCCCTGCCACAGAGCCTAGTCCAAAAAAGCAGTGGTGCCAATGGCCACAACATGACTACACCTCCAAAACCTGCTATTCCAAATTACCACAATATGTTGCATGCGCGCAAGATAACATAAAAAGGGAGAGGAGGAATCCACATCAGGTGTATTAAATAAAAGCTTAAGAGTGTGAAAATATTACGTTTTCCAAAGATTTCTTAGAGGTGTCAGCAGCTCTGCAAGCATTTAAAGCAGCAGTGCAACGTAATTTGGCAAAAAAAAAAATTGACTATACATTTTTTGCACTATAAATCATTCCAGGCATCATGCCGTTTAATTTGGTGGTAAAATGTTGTAGTTCCACCAAAATATGAATGTATTATGAATTTTTTTTAATTTTTTTTCTCAAGAAAAAAGATGGCTGCCACATTTGCAATAGAAATGACATTGTAGACGTGGCACTGGTTTGGGTCGAGGAAAATTAAAAAACAAATTCCCATGGTTCACAGCATAGGAGCTAGCTAGAAAAGTAGATTTGAGAGGTATGCTAATAGTTTTATTAATGGTAGCAGAAACTAGCTTTTTGGAAAACAATTTTCATCGCACTGCTGCTTTTATATCAGGAAATGGGGTGCTCAGACATGAAAGTCAAATGCATTTCGTTACAAAGGCTTTCCACTTGCCTAGAAGTTAGCAACTTTAATGTTAATGACAAAGTTGCACGTACAAATGCATGTTTTTCTCAGGTACTCTGGTGCCCGAGGACAACTTGGGGCTCATCTGATTAATAGCATGGGTCAAACTCAAGTCATCAAAATAGAAATGCTTTTGCAACAGCATTGTGGTACACGAGTACCGCTGAGGTGGGGCATCAGAAGTAGGGTCCTGGAAGGGTGCCTACAAATGTTCTAGATTTATTTATTTATTTCATAATTGGTGACCATGAAAGGTTCACAGAGCCGAAGTTCTTTTCCAGGTGTGACCAGGGGGAAAGGACGGGGGACACAAAATATGTAGCACAGACACAATTTGCAGTTACAATAATTTACAACCAGGATAACAAAATGAATACTGGTGTAAGAGCAGAATGAAGAGGCAAGGCAGCTGCTGATGTTCTACTAGTAGCTAGAAAACCGTCTACACAGTATGCATACTTGCAAATATGGAAGCGTCTTACAGTTTGTTGTACTGCCTGTGCCCTGGATCACTTTATGCACCCAATTCCTACTGTACTGGACTACTTCTTGTCTATTAAGGACTATGGACTGGGGTATTCATCTAAGGTCCAACTGGCCACAGTGTGGATTTTTCTTGCACTCACAGAAGGTAAGACAATGGCCCAGAAGGAGGTGTCCTGTAGCTTCTTAAGAGGTATTTTCCTGTTGCATTCCCCCAATCTGAGATCCATTTCCGGTGTCGGACTTTAATGTGATCTTACAGACTCTGACTGTGCCTCCCTTCGAGCCTGACGCTACTTGTGAGCAGTGCGTCCTCTATTGGAAGACATTGTTCATAGTGGCTATGATATCGGCAAGATGTTATTTCAGAGCTGTAGACTCTGGTTGCAGACCCTTCTTGTATTATTTTTAAGAATATAGGCAGCAGTGACAGCTTTGGGGGAGGGGGGTTAAAAATGGGTCGAATTGGACCCACTGGTGTAACAAATGTGGGTCTGAAAGGAACCTATTGGGTCAAAACACAATCGGTGGTGTATTTTGAGCAGTTCACATTCCCTTCCTTTAGATATTGTTACAGAGTAGATGCCTCAATTTTGGACCCACTGGCAAAGGAAAGAGGGGTCAGTTTTGGAAAGGATGCAACTTTTGCCCTGTTGGTGTATGTTAGTGCTGTCCTTGTATATAGTGTTACATAATGTACTAATCCTCATTTTCTTCCAAAGGTTGTGTCTCAAAGAACATTAGATCGGACTATTAACCTTTCTGTTTAATTTTCTTCTCCCACAGATAGTGGGGAACATTGTTTACATAGGTTGGATGTCGGCAGGATGCTGTGTTGGTATCTGGATCACACCAAAAATTGTAGAAAATCCTCCCAGCTGTTAAGTTTTGCCCTCAGGATGGTGGACTCCCCAATATTGAAATGGGGCCTGTCTAAGTGACTGGCCAACTGTATTACATTCTATTAACAGAAGCGTAGTAAGCAGCTTCCTGGCCCTGTTCTTGCTCATTCCACCCATGGGATGACTTAATCAGTGGCTTATTTCCAGATTGTGTCCATTGCTGACATTTGTGCTGCTGCCTGTACTTGGAGTACTGTTCATACATTTACTAAACACTACAGTCTGGACGTTGTCTCTCATTGACATGCTGTCTTCGGCCTCAGTGTTTTGAAAGGCCTCTTCACTCAACATTATTAGGTCCTACTGTCCTCCCTCTATGCTTGGTACTGCTAGGGAATCATTCCATGTTCTTGCTCAGTGGAGGGAGATTTCTCAAAGATGGACTAGTTACCCACTGGGACCGGACCCTGGGGGTCGTAGTTGGCGGGATAGTCTCATCCCCAAGGAGGGTCATTAGTGGGGTCCCACAGGGATCAGTCCTTGGGCCCCTCCTGTTCAACACCTACATCTCTGACATAAGGACAGGTATCAGGAGTGAGTTGAGTCTCTCTGCGGATGACTCAAAACTGGGGGCGGTGGTGGATGGGGAGGAGGGGAGGGTGGCCCTATAGGGGGACCTGGAGGATCTGGAAAGATGGTCTAGAAAGTGGAAGCTGAGGTTCAATGCAGGGAAATGCAAGGTACTGCACCTGGAGGCCAGAAGCCCGGGCCAAGTGTACACCCTGGGGGAATGCTACAAGTCTCGATGGCTGAGAGGGACCTGGGGGTGGTGGTGGATGTCAAGATGAATGACTCTGAGACTTGTAGGAGGGCAGCAGCCAAGGCCAACAGGATGCTGGGATGCATCGCTAGGGAGATCACCTCCAGAAGGAGGGAAGTGATACTCCCTCTGTATAACTGCTTGGTGAGGCCGCACCTCGAGTACTGCGTGCAGTTTTGGAGGCCACACTTAAAGAGGGACATTAAACTCCTGGAGAGGGTCCAGAGGAGGGCAACCAAAATGATTTGGGGCTTGGGGACAGGACCTATGAGGAGAGGCTCGAAGAGCTAAATATGTACACATTGGAAGAGAGAAGGGACCAGGGGACATGATAGAGGTCTTCAGGTACATGAAGGGGTAAATAGGGGAGGAACAGTCAGGGTGCTTGAAGGAAGGAGGAGGGGCCACTAGAGGGCATGGGTGGAAGCTGGAGGGGGAAGATTCAGGGAGAAAGGAGGAGGTGCTACTTCACTGAGAGGGTGGTGGAGCCATGGAATGCGCTGCCTAGGGGGCTGGTGGAGGGGTTCAAGAGGGGGTGGGACAGGTACAGGGGAAGGGTTCTTGAAGCAAAATCCAATGCAGTGAGAATATCCGGAACTGGGAAGGCAGAAGCCAGAGAAGGCGAGGGGGGCAGCAGGGTCAGCTCCCAGACTGGGGGCTGACCAAACAAGCAGACGCGAAAGACCGTTAGGCCTATTCTGCTGGCATTTTAGTATGTTAGTATGTTAGAATCTCCTCCATTGAGCCACAACTCTCTCTCCCCCTCCCCCTCTTTTCAGGTGACAGATGACAATGCTGTCTGCTCTCGATAGCTGCTTTTCCTCCGATGCCTGTACTCTGGATGCCCTGTCCTCTCCTGTGGGCCTGATTTGATTCTGGTTGCTTTGGTCTTTACCAGTCTGATGATCCTATCAAGTCTTGTCTCTTGCAGGGAACTGAGGCATGCTGTGGACACCCATGTTGATATAGATGCCAATGAGGCACATTGATGTGGGCAGGCCCAGTTAGTAAACAGTTTCCGTAGGAGAGTCTCTCGAAGATCTACTGTTAAGGTAGCCAACTATTGTTTCTAAAATGTACATTTGCTAGAACAGGATCTTGCTAAAGCTGTAAGCAGTTACTGTAATTTGGCTTGATACAGAGCTGCACATTTTAACTGGACTGGAAATTAGGAAGTCTTGTATTGCCGGGATGGTGCAAGCTCTCAGCTGCTTGTGTGGGTGAGGATATAGTTCCCTTCTGCATTTTACAGCAATTAAGTATATATACACACACACACACACACACACACACACACACACACACACACACACACACGCATTCTGTATCATGAATGGGTCTCTCTCTCTTTTGAGCATCAACCCTTCATGCGGTTACAAGCATATAGAGTGCACAAAAGTGAGGTTTGCACACACTTTGGATGTATTGTAAGGTGCAAGGTGAAGATGAGTACTTCCAGGCACCCCAGGCATCTGTAAATGTCACCATTATACATTTATGTCCTGCGTTATTTTGCCTACAACATGGATTTTACATATTGCCCCCCGCCACCAAAATTTGTGTTTAAACCGTTTTAGTCCCATAGGTGAAGTATGGGTAATGGTGAGATGTCATTACTGTACTTTTTTATTAAGAGACTGTGCAAATAAAGAAGAAACGCTGGTAGATGTTTTACTGTTTCTTTTGCTTTGCCACTTGTGTTTAAGAAGGCACAGATACTGCAGTCTAAGAATGTTTGTTTGTGTAACCCCAACAAATGGGGGTTTCTGAAAGTCTTCCTTGAGCTTGCCTAAATGCTCACTGCCAGGCTGGTGTTCTGTGTTTTAGCAGTTTAAATGTGATTGCCAGAGAGTGCCTGTATAACCTCTGTGTACTGTCTCTTTAAGAGCTGCCTGGATTGCAGTTATGATTAATCTGGGAGGGGGCTGGGTGTTCTGTGCTTGAGCCTCACCCGGGCCACCAGATAATTGCTCCGTTCTGTCATCACTATTTGCGCAGAGGGAGCTCTGTTATAAGATGTGCTTATTTGCTGAATATCTATTAGAGTGATAATAATATTGCAGTTTGTTCTAACCTGTTTTCTTTGTAGCAAGGACTGTTCTGTTTATTTCTACCAACTTGGCCTGGGACTGTCAGAATGGGCCAATCAGTACTGTTGGCACTCTAAAATGGAGCCTGCCTACAGAGGCTTGATGGGGTCAGAACTTGTAGGAATTGTAGTTTTTGCATTTTGGCACCTAAATGAACCTGAAGGGGGAGCCCTTGTTATGACTGACAGACAGATCAGCCAACCAAACCTTTTGGATCTTGGGGAAATTCCCAGACTGCTTGCAATTTTCAGCTAGTTCTGAGTTGGGAAGTGAAATGAGTAACAGCTCAAGTGATTTGAGCAGCAGTTCTGTGTAGTTTTGCGTGGGAGAAATGTGAAAGGGCTGAGTTTTGGCCTGCCTGTCTGCCTGCTGTCCTTGAGAGGGAAAATAGTTTATTCAGACTGAATCTGAGTTGTGAGAACTATTTAAGCCACTGGGCTGTGACCAAGCTTTAACCTGAAGAAGACCGAAAATTTGCTGAATGCGATCGGCCTGTCAGAATTTCTAGCCACCTCTGAACTCCCGGTTTGTGCAGAGACTCTGTAATTGTGACTGGATAGCAATCTGCCTGATATAGTGGAATTTCTTACATGTAAATGTACTGTTAGTGGGTCGTGATTTGGTTCCCCACTGTGTGTTGAACTGTTCTGCTTGCTGGAGGCTGCATCCAGCTCCAATGGACTGAATCCGAATTCACTGCCATGTCACCTGGGCCTTGCCACACTGTCCCAGCCAGACTACCCATTGCATGGAGAAAGCCATCAACGAGAGACCTGCCTGGGGATCAGCCCCCTGCTCAACGCCTGAACAGGAACGATGCCTCTGTGATTTGTGTGGACCCTGCTTCTCCTGGCACTCCAGCTCAACAACCTGGAGTCTCATTTTCGTCCTGCCTGTGTCCTGTATCGGATTTTGTGAGTAAACGTCAGGGTAGCTCCCTGCAACAACAGGTGAATCTAAAGTGTTGTCATCTGATTGTGTTGTTGCTTTTTCTTTCACGAACTGAGCTCTCCAGCTCTGGATTACAAGTAGTGTGTTGTGCATGTTGCTTTCTTCCATCACAGCGCTCCAACCAGCTGCAACGTTCCTGGCTAGCCCACCATTTTCCTACCTGGGTACCCAGAATGTGTGACTGTGTGGGGACTTAAAGCACATGCATAACTGTTTGATTAATATAGCCTTTAAGCCAATCAACCTGAGTACGCCCCTTCCTTGTTCAAGTCCCCTGAATAAATCAGATCTGACTTTTTCTGCATTTACCTGACTGTGGTTCCAGTTTGTGCCAAGAGTACTGTACAGTTGGTACTTACTGTGCATAACCTTGTTTTACAGGGGGTCCCCAGGGTCGAGCCAGAGGAACCAGCCCTGGTGGGAAGTGCAAACCATGCGAGTATTGGTATGGTGTACAAGGGGTACTGTGAAAGTGATTATCGTATATTGCTCAGGCCACTAGAAGGGAAAGAGGGTGGGTTACAGTGTCTCGGATGGCTGTGCCCAGGTTAATTTGACCACTACCAACCCTGACCTCCGGGTGGAGGCACCCGTTTCAGAACTCAGGCCCCTTAACTTGCTACTAGCCACGCAGGCAGGGGTAGTAGCCCTTGGGATAGTGCCGCCTAGGGGTTACATTTGTTTGCTTTTCACGGGCAGAGGACAAACCCCAAATTACAGGGGGTCATAGAAACATAGAATCTGATGGCAGATGAGGACCGCCTGGCCAACCTAGTCTGCCCATTTCTCTACCTACTACATAAACTGTATACTATATTGTAGTGTCAGTGGCTCAGTAGGTAGCACACTCGCCTCTGAGGCCGGGAGATCAGAGGGTTGTGGGTTCAGTTCCCTCATCTGGCACTTGGGTTAATATCCCAGTACTGACACTGTAGTGTAGCATGAGAGGGGTGCTGCACTTGTGAGGTGCCGTCTTTCGGATGAGACGTTAAACTGAGGTCCCATCTGCCTGGATTGGTGGTAGTTCAGGTGGATGTTAAAGATCCCATGGCACTTATCGAAAAGAGTAGGGGAATTTCCCCGGTGTCCTGGCCAAATTTCTCTCATTCAATATGTAACCCCTAGATGGCGCTATCCCAGGGGCTACTACCCCTGCCTGATTTGCCACTAACAGGTTGAGGGGCCTGGATCCAATGGCGGGTGCCTCCACCCAGAGGTCAGGGTTTGCAATAGTTAAACTTACTTGGTCACAGCCCTCTGGGACACTGCAACCCCCCTTTCTTCCCACTAGTGGCCCACACAATATATGAGAATTAACTTCACAGTATACACTTACCCCCAGGGCTGGTTCAGGCACTGGGACCTCCAGTAAAATAAGATACAGTGCAACAATCACAGTACAATACTTTAACATAGACAAATACCTCAGGCAGTATAACTTTGCTGAAACAAGCAGCTCTGATTTATTTAGGGGGAATATAACAAGGACAGGGGGAAATCAGGTTAATTAGCTTATCACTTTACTCATCTACCTATGGCTCTGTGCACAGGCCTATCCCTACCAGTTACTGTCCCTTGGTACCCAAGCCCTAGTGGCTAGTCCAAACCGTGGCAGCTGGTAGGGGCCCTTTCCCACAGAGAAAAGAAAATTAGTTTAAACAGTCAGCAGTACAGTGATTCCATTTGGATTCAATGTGGCAATTCAACAGGGGCGACCATGAATTAGTACTCACGACCTCCAAACAAGATAGGGTCCTTCAATGTCAGCAGGGCTACTCTTGAGCTCACGAGACTCCTCACACTTATATGGCAAACTGCAACAGGCAAAAGTCCTTTAATGGCAGCAGGATTCACTTGAGCTAACCAAGCCTCCTCACACATTTATATGGTGAACAGTAACAGGCAAAAGTCCTTTAATGGCAGCAGGATTCACTTGAGGTACACAAGCCTCTTCACACATTTATATGGTAAAACAGAAGTACAATACCAGGCAGGCTGCTTCTCTATCCCGATCGACACTACTGCACAATACCGGAGAACACACGGCAGATTCAGTTCCTGACAGACCGAGTGCAATTCAGCAATTTCTCCAGTCTTCTACAGGGTGAGCCTGGTTTCTACTCTTCAGATATCCTTTGATTCTCTTCACAGGATGGATTCAGTCCTAACAAGCAGTTACACAAGCTGCAGACCGAACTCTGTGCCTTACACACGTTTCCGACTAAAACTGCACACTGAAAAAGCACAGGGCTCCTTCCTTCTTCACTGCCAGAGCTCAACTGAAACTCCAACAGACAAAACCGGCACTTCCTTTGAGTTCCTCCCAGTTCTTGACTGGATTGGCTGTACTCACAATAGACTGCTCCTGTTGGTCCAAAAAGGCCAAGTCTAAACTACATCTCCCAGAGTCACTGCCCATACAATCCTCTTGTGGCTGGCTCAGATTGAGTCCAAGTTCTGATTCGTCCAAGGCACCATTTTTAGAGCTAGCTTACCCACACTGATTGGTCCAGTTCAGCAGTTCAAAACCAGAATGGGGAACTAGGCAGACACAGTTCTGACTGCAAAGAAAGTAGTTAGACAAACTGTAATTTCATTATTACTCTAAATGGTTTCTGGCAAACAGTTACATCTTTCAGATAGGTTCCTCTGCACTCCTAGTGACTGCAAAATGGAGTGAATTGGCAGCAGCTCGAGTGGTACTCAATCAAAGAAACACACAGTCCCCCATACAAACTAATTATGTCTGCAAGCAGACAGCTCTTAAAGAGACAGTACCAGAGGTTCTAAAAACACTCGCTGATAAATGGCTTAAACGCCAAACACCATTCAGGCTTGGAGCATTCAAGCAAGCTAGTGGAAGTCTTTTGGGAACCACCCATTTGCAGGGGGGTTACAAATAAAAATACCACCAACAGCTTAATCTGGTTCAAAGACAGTTGGCATTCATCTGTATCCCCCTCCCCTGGGTCATGCCTGAAAATAGGCAGGATTTGTCTAGTGCACTTACCCGGGCAACAAAAGCTAAAAAAAAAAAAAAAAAAAAAAAAAAAACAACCTCTAGATCCTATTTGATCTGCAGCCTACCTCCTCCTTCCTACCACTAGTGTCGCCTTCTGCCTGTCCCAAGCATTCTTGAATTCGCCAACCGTTTTTGCCCCCACAACCCCCTCCTGGAGGCTGTTCCATGCATCCACCACCCTTTCTGTGAAAAAATACTGCCTCACGTTGCCCCTGAGTCTCCCCCCCAAGCCTCTTATTGTGACTCCTTGTTCTTGCACATCTCCTTTTCTGAAAGATACTGCCCTCCTGAACTCTGTTGATCCCCTTGAGATATTTGAATGTCTAACATATTCCCCCTCTCCTTCCTTTCTTCCAGAGTATACATACTGAGTTCTCTCAATCTCTCCTATGGTTCCTGGTGTAGCCCCTGCACCATTTTCGTTGCCCTTTTCTGGACTGCCTCTACCCTGTCAATGTCCTTTTGGAGATTAGGTCTCCAGAACTGCACACAGTACTCTAGATGAGGCCTCACCTGTACAGCAGCATCACCACCTCCTATTTTTCACTGGAGATGCATCTCCCTATGCACCTCAGCATCCCACCAGCTTTCCTGACTGTGTTCTTACATTGTTTGGCAACTTTTAGATAATCTGTTATGACTACCCCAGGTCCCTTTCCATTTTGACTGTTGTCCGTACCCTCCCCGCCCCATTGTGTATTTCTCCCTGGATATTTGTTCCCCGCATGATTTGCACTTCTTGGTATTGAATCTGAGCTGTCACACTTTGACCACTCCTCCAACTTGCCCAAGTCTCTCCTCATTTGCTCTACCTCCTCTGGAGTGTCCACCATATTGCAGATCTTGGTGTCATCTGCAAAGAGGCATACCTTCCCTTCGAGTCCCTCTGCAATGTTGCTTATAAAGACATTAAAGAGGACCGGCCCCAGCACTGAACCCTGTAGCACCCAGCTGGTTATCCCCCTTTCTTCAGACTGAACTCTGTTTACCACTGCCCTCTGTGTCCTGTTGTAAAGTCCATTTCTGACCCAGTTTACCACCTTGGGATCCACTCCCAGATTGCCCAACGTGTTTATTAACCTCTTGTGTGGGACTGTCAGATGCCTAGCTAAAATCTAGATGGGCCATGTCCACTGCCTCTCCCTGATCTACTACACTTGTCACCCAGTCAAAGAAATCTATCAAATTCATTTGACAAGACCTTCCTGCTGTGAATCCATGTTGCCTTGGGTCCTGTGCTCCACTGGTTTCTAGATATTCTGCTATCCTTTCCTTCAATAGTGATTCCATCATCTTTCACACCACTGAGGTCAAACTGACCAGTCTATAGTTTCCTGCTTATACCTTGCTCCTACTCTTGTGAAGGGGTGTCACGTTCACCCTCCTCCAATCCTCTGGTACGATTCCCTTCCCCAACATTATGTTGAACAGGGTTGTCAGTAATGTCAGTAGCACCTCTCTGAGCTCTTTTCGTATTCTTGACTGTATCCCATCCAGCCTCTTTGCCTTATCCACCTTCAGTTTCAAGAGTTCCTTTAGGACACTCTCGTCTGTGAATGGACTGGTGTCCACCCCTCTTCCCTGAGTTTGTCTGTTGGCTAATTTCAGTCCCGCCCTCTCCCCTTTAGTGAATACAGAGCAAAAGTATTCATCCAGTATCTCTCTTCCAGGTCCCTTCTTCATCTACTCGCCCTTTCCCCTCCTTTATGTAGCCTCACTATCCCTCCCTTGGCCTTTCTTCTTTCCCTTATGTATCTGAAGAAGGTTTTTGTCCCCCTCTTTCACTGTCTGGGCTATCCTTTCCTCTGTTTGTGCCTTTGCACTGCTTTTACTACCTCCCTCTGCTTTGTCTGATATAGTTCCTTGTGTTCCTCCCTTTGCATTTCCTTCTACTTCCTGAAAGCCAGTTTTCTCTCTCGAACCTTCCCTGCCACTTCTTTTGTAAACCATAATGTTTTTTATGTTGGCTCGAGCATGTGCAACCAACATATTGCGGTAGTAGCAGATTTGGAGGTGCGGTCACTGTTGGGTGAATGCAGGGCACGCATCAGTAGGTGCATCCCTCATTCTCCAATCAGCCTGCATGCCAGCGCCACACCATGCATAGTTAATGTGGCGATCACTTCAAAGAAAAGGTCTGCTGCAATGAGAGCGAAGCTCATGCAGCAGGACCTAACAGGCCTCCGACATCCCCTCAACATGGCAGCACTGACTGCCGCCCCTCCTGTGACAATGCCGGAGCAGAAACCCTCCCCGTCGGCATAATGTCTCCCGCTTTTGTTGTGTGCCAAGGTGGGTGCCCAATCCCCGTTGGCTACAGCATCTCCAGCCTCCCAAAAAAGACTTGGGTGGCAGTCAGAGCCCACTCAGGTGCCAACTTCTGCAAGAAAAAACGTCCCATGTGTTTTTTTTTTTTTTTAACCTGTAAAACGAAAATGGTCCCTCGCGGCCCCCTGCCCCTCCCACAACCCGCACCCACCCACTGTGCACAACTGCACACTGCCTCCCCACAACCCCCTTACCCCATACTTACCTGCGGAACCCGGTGCCACTATCTTTGGTGGACCGGGAACACATCTGCACTCTTCAAAGCCATTTGCGAACTGAAGAAATGCCGGTAAGCTGTATAATGGAATAAATAGGGTTTTTCTTCAACTTTGATGCATATCTCAGGCATTTGGGGAAATTTGTGCACCAAATTTTCAACATGGGGTTTTTGGGACCCCTCCTCATGAATTCTGGCACTGTCATGGCATTAATTGGCCCCGAAAGGTGATTTCATGGTCACTTTGTGGTATCCCCTTTTGGGACAGATTAATGAAACTACAGTGCCACTGTTCATGAGGGGGGCTCTCAAAGAGCCTATGTTGCAAATTTGGTGGGAAAGATCAAAAAAATGGCTGCTTTACGAGCATGCATTGAGCAGTTTCCACGCATGCTTGTAACTCCGTGAATTTTTAATATTTTCACTCCAGATTTTCAACATTGTCATTTTTCCACACCTCCTTATGAACAGTACAGCTGTCATTTTACATATCCTGGCCAAAATGTGTTTTTGCATGTCCGGCGCAGAATAGCGCGGACGCTGTGTGAAATCAGTTTTCTGGACAGTTTGAAGAAATGACGGTGACACTGTTCATGAGCAGAAGTCCTAAAATGCCTATGTTGAAAATTTGGTGACAAAATGACTGTTACCAGTGTGCGTTGTGCAGTTTCCATGCACCCTTGTAACTTTGCAAATTTACAATATTTTCATGCCAGATTTTCAACACTGGCATTTTTTCACACCTCCTTATGAACAGTACAGCTGTCATTTTTCATATCCTGCCCAAAATGTGTTTCCGCACCTGTGGCGCACAATGGCATGGTTGCTGTGGGAAATCAACTTTTGGGACAGATTAACAAAATCACAGCACCACTGTTCATGAGGTGAGGTCCCAAAATGCCTATATTACAAATGTGGCTAACAAACTCCCAAAAATAATTGGGTTACGGATGTGTGTTGCTCAGTTTCTATGCATGCTCATGACTTCACCAATTTTTCATATTTTCACTCCAGATTTTCAACGTTGCCATTTTTTTGTTTTTGGTTTTACTCCTCCTCATGAACAATACAGCTGTCATTTTCCACATCCTGCCCAAAATGTGTTTTCGTCCCTGTGTTGCCAAATGGCATAGCTGCTGTGCAAAACCACCTTTCAGCTAACAAACTGATAGTGACGCTTTTCATGAGGTGGTCTCACAAACAGCCCATGTTGAAAATTTGGAGTGAAATATGGAATGAGGTAGGTATAACGCCCAAAGATCCCTAAGCACACCATGACATTTGTCAGTATCTACAGGGTAGAGTGAGGTACAATGGCATGAGCGTTATAGCTGACAACCCAAAGGCACACCCCAATGCCTGTCGGTCTCTGTAGGGTGGGGATGGGGTTGGCTTCACTGCCATTCTTATTATGCGTCTCTAACTCCCGGCACTACCAATGCCAATGCCAGTGAGACAACATTCGGCATTGACAAATGCTTTTTTCTTCTGGCTTTGTTCACTAGCCTCACACAAAGGCTTGCTGCCTCTGTTATGGCTTACTTGAGGTTCTCCCTCTGTACTTCTACTATACCCTCATCCTTTGCCAGTGTTTTCTTGAGGCATTCACCCATTTTAGCAAAGTCGACTCTCTTGAAGTCTAGGACTCTGGCTTTTGTGTGGCTTGATTCTTCTACTGTCTTTACCCTGAACTATACTGTATGGTGGTTGCTGGACCTTAGATGGCTGCCCACCGATACATCCGTTATTCTGTCTCCATTTGTGAGCACCAGGTCCAATATTGCCACCTCATGGGTGGATTCCACCACAAGGTGTGTGAGGCATGCTCCTTGCAGGACATCCAGGATGACTTTGCTCCTGTATGTGGCTGTAGCATAGGTGTTCCAGTTAATTCATATTTAAAGCCCCTACCAACAACACTTCCCCCTTTCTCTGCCATTTTAAAGATGTTCTATACCATTATCCTATCTGTTTTCTCCCATTTCGTGGGGGTCTGTAGATAACCCCAGTGCTGATAGTGGTGCCACTTCCTGACCCCAGGGTGACCCGCAGTGCCTCCTCTCCTCCCCGCTTTCCCTTGATCTCAGTCGGCCTTGATCCTTTCTTTGATGAAGATAGCTATCCCTCCTCCCTTACTCTACCTGAGAATAAACCTGGACCACACACCTCATCTGCTGCCCACTCAAGAACTTCACAAATGGTGTCCGCCAGACCACCATCATCTGTGGCCGAATGTCTCCCTCTTTTGAAACCCCAAAGCGGGACCTCTCTTTTCAGCATGGACATCCCCTAGTCTGAGGGATGGGACCACAGTCAGTGTTGGCACACTGTGATAGTGGGGAGAAGATGGTGCATTTGTACCTCTGTGGGGTGTCTCTGTGCCAGCCCATTATACAGCCAACTGGGAGGGACTTTTTTTCCCCCTCTGGCATGTCTCACTCACATGCCAAAATGTGTGAGTCTGTGTCCACGACTCACCCTGAGGGTGATACCTGACACTGTGTGATCACCCGTTACAGAATCACCGGCACCACTGCTATGCCTCTATGTGTCACTGAGGAATGTGTCGATCCTCTCTATTGGGCCCCAACTCAACCTCGCAGGCTCGTTATGCAAACATGAGTCACCAGCTTGCCAGAGTGGTCCATCATGGCTCCATTCCAGAAAGCCATCTCTGGGTGGTCTTGTTGTATTTCCCTGTAAAACATGCAGACATATGGATGTCAGTCAGCTGTGTGAAAGGGGGTTTTGGAGTCCTGCAGTTTATTTCTTTGTTTCTCGGGGAATGACAGATGTTGCACAACTTATATTATTTGCATACCCATGGTGCAGTGCTTGCAACTTATGGAATTAATGTATTATCGTACTGTATGTGGTAAAAATCAAGTAAAACAGATGTTCTAGCATTGTCCTGCACTCACCAATCACTTTAGGTAAGGGCGGTGTTACTCTGATTACTTGTGTTAACACTAAAGCATTTTGGTAACTGCAACATAAACAAGGTTCAACAGCTATGCCTCAGGAATAAAGGATGATAGGAATGTTCTCGGAAATGTTGCATGCTAATAGCATATTGTCAGTGTTGCATCAATATGTGTATCTCTGTCACATTGTTGTGTATATAGGTAGTCTGAGAGCCACAGCCATGGTTCTCTGATGAACCTGACCTGCCAGACTGCCACCTGTAGTCCAGGTGTGAAGCCACCAGCCCTTCACAGAAGCGCAGGTAGTCTGAGAGCCACAGCCGTGGTTCTCTGATGAACCCGACCTGCCAGACTGCCACCCGCAGTCCAGGTGTGAAGCCACCAGCCCCTCACAGCACAGGTACGGACTTGCCCTCAGGGACTGATTACCTCCAGGAAGGGATCCCTAGCTGCCGATTTTTTTCGGCCCATCCATGCACCCCCACCCCCGGTCCTGATTAAATGCACATAAACCCCGCCCTGGCTTTCTAGCTCACTCCTACAGGCTATTGCCAGCCACACCTCATTGGTTATCTAGGTCTTGATTTTCACTGGTCCTCCATCCTCCCGCAGGAACCACTTATTTCCCTGGCCCTGTATGCCTGTCCCCTCTAAGTTGCCACAACAGTTAGGGGCTTTCTAACTCTAGATCTGTGCCATGGCACAACTACTAGGCTTCCTGCCACTGCTCATCCATGTTCTCTTCTCCCTCTCCCCCACCAACATGCCACCCACCTCTCCCATGGCCCCTCCCCCCCCATTTTCTTGCTCAACCTCACTGGGCTTCCCCACTCCTCCACTCTGGCATCCACTCTCCCTTTCACCCAAGCCTGGATTCACTCAGCCACATGTCCCAGCCCTTTTCTCTTCATCATATCACTCTTCTGGCTTACTTTTCAACTACCCCCCCCCCTTGCCCTGCTCCAAATAATCACCCAAGCCTTCTAACTAAGAGACACCCGCTCACTGTCCGTCACATACAGTTATTTGCCCACTACCTATCTCTTGTGCTCCTGCTCCTTGCTGCAGGTGACTTCTACCCAAACCCCAGCCCCAAACCACACACCCCCTCTCAGTTGTTGCAAGCCCCGGCTCCTACATTGGACACTTCCTCACTTCTCCCTGGAGACCCTCTCCCACGTGGCCTGCGCCTCCTGCACCTATATATAAGAAGCCTAGTCCATAAACTTGACTCCCTCCAGGTACTTGCTGCCCACTATGCTCCAGATATCCTCACCTTGTCCAAAGCCTGGCTAACAAAAAACATTAGCGGCGACTCTGTCGCCATCACAGGCTCCACTTTGGCCCACCAAGACACAGCCACAAGAGGCGGCAGAGTTGCCATCTATGTCAACTCGGACTTGCACTATTCGGTTATCCTAGCCAAATCTGAACCTAAAATCTGTGAATTAATTTTACTCCAGGTGGCACTCCCCTTCTTGCTACCAATCTACATTGCAGGAATATACTGCCGACCTAGCACACCATCCTCTGCTGTCACCAACCTCCTCAAGCAAATCTCCTGCCTAACCCCGACAGGGGAACTTTATATTATGGGCGATCTAAACCACAACAGGGTAGCTCCTGCCCTCAACAAAACCAGGACTGAAATTGCTGCTCTAAACCTCTCTCAAATCATTACTGAGCCCACCCAGCTTAATCTAAGATCTGGTAACCACTCACTCCTTGATTGGGCTCTTACCACACACCCTCACTGGGTATATAAATGCCAGTATTCTTCCTGACTCTCTCAGTGACCACCACGTTACTTTCTTGGTGCACAAAATCCACCGCTCAAGATCCCCAAATTACTAGTCCAACAACGCTCCTTCAAATCCCTCAATCTCGCTTGGTGTTAGGCGACCTTGCATTGTAAACTGGGCCACCGCCCCTGTTATGGACTCCATTGACGACGCTGTTCTCCACTTTAAAGACACTTTCTTCAGCGTCTGGGACAAACATGCGCCGCTGCGACGTACAAGGGTACGAGGCAACTACCTGCCATGGATCACCCAAGAACTGATTGCATGTCAAACGGCCCGTGACAAAGCCTGGAAAATGCATAAATCCTCACGCCTCCCACAACATTTCTCCGCATACTGCATGCTCCAAAACAAGTGTACCAGAGCCACTCACCTAGCTAAAGCAGATACTTCAGCAGCTCCCTGCAGTCCAACCTAAATAACCCCTCAAAATTCTGGAAGGTCATTCACTCCCTCTTCACCCCACCAGCTGCCAATCCCACTCCAATTCTAAATATTAACAACTCCATTCTTGCTGAGCCAACAGCAGTCACTACTGAGTTCAGCATATATTTCTCCACTGTGCTGCCACTCTCCTCTCTGCCCTGCCAAACCCTGCACCTACCGCACCCTCTACAGACATAATGAACCTGACTAGGCCTCACTCCTTTTCCTTCAATGACATCTCTGCAGCGGATGCCTTAGATGCACTACTTTCTCTCAACCCTTCAAAAGGCAAATCCCCAGATGGCTTGGACCCTAAACTCCTCTAACTCTCCGCCACCGCCATAACAAATCCTTTGCTGCCGCTGCTGTCCCAAAAGCATGGAAGCCCGCCACTGTCCTCCCCCTCCCAAAAGGAGTTACCTCCACCTCCCCCTCCAACTACCGCCCTATTTCCCCCCTTCCGGTACAAGCAAAACTACTAGAGCACCTTGTGCTCACCCAACGTACTTTCTTCCTCACCGACTCTTAATTTCTTCACACCCTACCAGTCAGGTTTCAGAAAGGGACACTCCACTGCATCCTCCCTAATAAGGCTTACCGACTCCTTCTTGACTGGTATCAGTGGGCTGATCACCTCAGCTATGTTCGTCGACCTTGCGAAAGCCTTAAACACAGTCTCCCACTCCATATTGCTCTCTTGTCTTGCTGAATCAGGCCTCTCTGTTGATGCCACCAACTGGTTCAGATCTTACCTCTCTGCCAAAACCCAGTCCGTTAGTCACAAATGCCATCTCTTACCCCCTTCCCTTAACTACCGGTGTCCCCTGGTGTCTGCTCTGGGACCCATACTGTTCTCTATATTCCTAAACTACTTACCGCTCATGTGCTCTACTACCTCAATGCACAAGTATGCAGATGACACTGTACTCTTCTCCTCAGGCTCCGACCCTGAAGTGGTACATACTAACCTCCAAACAGGCTTCAACAAAGTACAGCAATGGTTCAGCTCTCACCAGCTCTCCCTAAATATAAAAAAAACTGTCACAATGACTTTTGGCACACGACAACGCAAGTCCGGACTCCCATCCCTTCCCTATTTCCACACCCTGGATGGTCAAAAACTCAGATGTCTCCTCATTCTGCTACTTGGGGGTATGGCTGGACTGCCATCTTGCCTTCTCGGACCACATCGATGCTATTTCAAAGAAACTATGCCCCATGCTCTGTGCACTTTATAGGAACCACAGTAGCCTCACTCCCCCCCATCCGACGTGAACTGGTCCAGAAGATACTTCCCTCCTTTGATTACTGTGACACTGTTTACGGTGCAGCCCCTAAGTCCACCCTATCTAAGCTGGACACACTTTTTGATACCTTCTGCCACTTTGTTCTCGATGTCTTACCCACCACTGTGACCTCTACCATTCCCTTGCACTACTGTCCCTCAGAAACCGTCGCATTTCACACTGTTCTAAATATGCATCTAACCTATGGCTTGGCACCATCCCTTCCTACCTCTCCTCCATGCTCTCAGCTGCCCCCTCCTCTGCCCATTATCTTAGATCCTGCGACTACCGCCAACTATCAATCCCTAGGCGGAAGACTACTGCCGGGCAAGCCACCTTCTCACACAGGTTACCCAAGCTATGGAATGATCTCCCACCTCAAATTCAGCATTCCTCCTCTGCCCACTCTTTCTACCGCCCTAGCTAACTTCATCACCACTAATTGCTCCTGTACCTGATTTCAGCCATGCGACAATTGCTCCCCTCTCCACTGCCCGACCAGCGGCCTTAGCTTTGCTACAAGTGCTGGCATATAGCCCCAACCTATGCACTTTTGTCCTGTGCCTTTTTGTCCTGCACCATCATGTGTTCTATGTCTCCTGTGTTTATACCTGCATATTATTGTGTGCTAAATTTTCCCTTGTATTGCTGCTATATGTCAGGTAATTGTTATGCTCCATACAATATCCAGTGTACTCCACGTGTTGTTGCTTGTAGTTTAACGCAGTTGTATCCATATTCTGCAATTTGCCTCTGCTATTTGCTGAGTTGATAACCTGCGTGTTATCCAACCCTCTTGTACCGCCTCCCCCCAGGTTGCACTGGGAGACAAGCATCTTGTTGCTCAGTGTGCCTTTCCTGGTGAAACTATTTCAATAAATACATAAATAAAATATAACCTGCATAACTGCATTGATATATTCTGAACCAACATTTTGATGCTGAACCGGCATTGCTAAATAAGTGGCGGCTGAACTGGTTAAGCTCTTCATCGCTAGGGGTGTGCGAGAAATGAATGTTTTCCAAATACCATGAATAATGCGGTATTCGTTATTTGGATTCTGAATAATGAATAGTGGCACTATTCGTGCCCTGCTGTTGGGGAAAATGTATTTATATAATAGGAGTGAGCAGATAACTCATTAGATAAAAACATGTATTCTCATTGCCGTGTGTGTGTGTGTGTGTGTGTGTGTGTGTATATAATTATATATATTTTTGTTTTTCCCCCCGGCTGATCACAGAATTGCCCCACCAAGTCGCTGGCCACTAAGTCTGCAAATAAAAATGATAAAATATATTTTTGTAAGTAAATTCAATCCTTGGTGTCTAGTGGACCCCCATCCTGTCAGGGAGTTACTCACCACGACCACACCAACCTGCTCCCCAATCCCGATACCAGATCCTGATGGGTCACCAGCACAGACCTCCACGGCCGGCAGCCCAACTGAGCTCTTAGCTCATTCATTAACAGCTTTAGCTCATGGTTATTTTGGTTGCTTTTTCAGGCGATTAGAGAACTGGAGGGCTGCTCCAGTCACCAGCGAGGGAGGCGGTATGGGGACCCCAGAGGTCCCTGGCATATTCCAACCATCCTGATTCTCCCCCACGCGGGCGACCAGAAGCGGCCGCTCCCTTTCTCTAGCCCCCTGAAAAAGCAACTGAAAAGACCGCGAGATGGAACTGTCAATGAATGCGCGCATGCTTGTACAAACAAGCATGCACTCATTCATTAACAGCTCAGTCGGGCTGCTGGCTGTGGAGGTGAGTGGAGGGCTGTGCCAGTGACCCATCAGAGTGGGATCGGGATGGGGGGAGGAGGAGGATGATGTGGTCATGGTGGGGCACTCCCTGACGAGGTGGGGGGGGCACTTCATACCAGGGATTGAATTTACAAAAGTATATTTACATTTTTTATTTGCCAACGACAACTCAGTGGCCAGCGATTGACGGGTGTCTGCTTGTGGGGGCCTGGGGTGGGTTTCTGTATTTCAACTGTGGCCCGTGATTGGGAGGGGGTGCAACTAAGCACCAGGGAATTAAGATATATTTATATTGGGGCCAGCGATCAGGGTGGGGGGGGCCACTAGACAGGGATTTTATGACGGGGGTGGGTTGCTTTTACTGATTTGGGCTGACGAGGGGTGTGGGGGACTGTTAATTTGCCTTTTTTTATGACACCCCCCCCCTCACCGAATGCCCAAATATTTGGGACCCTCAAACAAAATATTTGGCCGAATATTCAAAATAAGGAATTCACACACCTTTATTCATCACCTGTAAGGGTAATGTATGAACTGTGCAATGCTTTGAGATGGTAAGAGATCTGAAAGGGCTGGAAGAGTGGTCAAAGGTTGGCAGGTAGGACTTAATGCAAAAAAGTGCAAAATAGTGCATGTGGGCCACAGAAACGTTGGACAGAGTACAAAATGGAGGGAAAGATACTTGCAGTGACCAACCAGGAAAAGTACCTAGGGGTAATCGTGTCTGATGACCTAAAGGTGACCAGACAACAGTGTGACAAGGCAGTCAGGAGGGCTAGTGGGATGCTAGGGTGCATAGGTAAGGGGTATCATCAGTAGGAAGAGGGAAGTGGTGTGTTGCCCCTGTATAGGTCACTGGTAAGACCCCATATAGAGTACTGTGTACAGTTGTGGAGACCACATCTCAGGAAAGACATAGTGGTGACTGTGCGGGGAGGGCTACCAAGATGGTGCAGGGTCTGCATCAAAAGCCCTAAAAGGAGAGGCTAAAGGAGCTCAATATGTACACCTTGGAGGAGAGGAGGGAGAGATGGGTTATGATGGAGACCTTTAAATACTTCATGGGGGTGAATAAGGTTCAGGTGGGTGATATTTTTCAAAGAAAAGGCTGCTCTAGAACAAGGGGGTCATGATATGAAGCTGGAGGAGGGTACATTTAAGAGAGCTGTGAGGAAATGCTTCACAGAAAGTGTGGTTGATGCCTAGAACTGCCTTCAAGTGGAGGCAGTGGGGCAAAAAGAGTGGTAGAGCTCACAAATGCCTCGGATAGGCACATGAGAATCATAGGGATAAGGAAGGGGTGGAAGACACAGTGCCGTAGTTCAACTAAGGTCTGCAGCATAAGCAGTCACAGTAAAAATGGGCAGACTGGATGGGCCAAGCGTCCTTATCTGCAATCAGTTTCTGTTTCTATGCCAGCTACGGATCCCATATCCTGAATCCCTTCCCTTGTATCTAGTGCTGTTGTACCTGCATTCACAGTGATCCCCACTGGTTGTGACACTGCTGAGATCTTCCCACAGCAGTGCCCTGTCAATGCCCACTACGGCTCCTATTCAATTCAGTATATATTTTTTTTTTTAACCAGAAAAGCACCATAACAGAAACATAGAAACAAAGAAGTTGATGGCAGATAAGGACCGCAAGGCCCATCCAGTCTGCCCATTTCTTTTTCTACCTTATAAATGTGCCATCGGCCTTTGCTCTGTCAATGGCCTATCTATTCATACTCATCTGTATTGCCCCCTTATGCCTATCCCATACCTGTTTGAAGCTCTGCACTGTATTCATATCCACCACTTCCTGAGCTAGACCGTTGCATGCATCCACCAGCCTTTCTGTGAAAAAGAACTTCCTCACATTTCTCCTTAATTGACCTCCCTCTAATCTCATGCTGTGTCCTCTTGTCCTGCTATTTTTCTTATATTTAAACATGTTAGACTCTTTCACCTTGTCAATGCCCTTAAGGTGTTTGACTGTTTCGATCATATCACCTCTCTCCCTCTTTTGCTCTAAGGTATACTTATTGAGCTCCGTTAATCTGTCCTCATATGTTTTCTGATGCAGTCCCTGCACCATTTTGGTTGCCTTTCTCTGGACTGCCTCAGTTTGGTTAATGTCCTTGTGAAGGTGTGGCCTCCAGTACTGCACAGCACACAGTATTCTAGATGGGGCCTAACCATTGTCTTGTAAAGAGGGATTATTACCTCCCTCTTCCAACTTGTGATACTCCTACTAATACACCCTAACATCCCCCTAGCCTTACCTACTGCTTACTGGTCTGCTTGGATGATTTCAGGTCATCGGTGGTGGTGGTGGTGGTGGTGGTGATGCCCAAGTCTTTCTTCCCTTGTGACTGCCAGCAACTCCCCTCCCAGCCCATAGGTGGCTTCATGGTTTCTTTTCCCTATGTGCATGATACTAACATACTATTTGCCAGCAGATTAGGCCTTGCGGTCTATCGAGTCTGCTCGAACTTTAGATCCTTAGTTGGGTGCTGAGACCCTCCCATCCCTTGTGCTCCAGAAATCCGTATTATCCATCCCCACCCCCCTGGGACAGGACATCATCTGATACATCCACTTTCTGTGTCTGTCCCATCCTTTCTTGAAGCCCTCCACTGTGGATCTCTGAACTAGCTCACCAGGCAGTGCATTCCAAGGGTCCACCACCCTCTCAGTGAAAAACCTCCTCCTTTTCCCCCTTACCCTTCCACCTTCCAACTTCAAACCATGCCCTCTGGTGATACCTCCCTGCTTTAGTCTAAGATCCCTCCATGTTTACCCTATTTATTCCCTTGAGGTACTTGAAGACCTCAATCATGTCCCCCTGTCTCTCCTTTCCTCCAGTGAAAACAGGCAGAGCTCCTTAAGTCTGTCCTCATACGCCAAATCCCCTAGCCCTCGTGATGTCTTTGTTGCCCTCCTCTGTACCCTCTCTAGGGCTGTATGTCCCTCTTTAATGTGGTCTCCAGTACTGTACACAGTACTCAAGGTGTGGTCTAACCAGTCCATTGTAGCGGCAGAATCACTTCCTTGCTCCTAGAGGTGATCCCCCTACGATGCATCCCAACATCCTGTTTGCCTTGCTAGCCGCTCTCCTGCACTGCTCGAGTTATTCATACATGCATCCACCATGACCCCTAGGTCTTTTTCCCCTATTGAGGCCTCAGCAGCCTCCCTCCCAGGGTGTACCTGTGTTTAGGGTTTCCCGACCAAGATGCAACACCTTGCACTTGGTGATATTAAATTTAATTTCCATGTGTGAGCTCAGCTTTCCAGGGTGTCCAGGTCCCTGCAGGGCCAACCTCCCTCTTCTCCTCAACTACTGCTCCCATCTTGGAGTCATCCGAAGAGACTCATTTCACACCCTATACCCTCCCTGATGTCCGATATGTATGCATTAAACAGGATCGGACCCAGGACTGAGCCTCTGCGTTACCCCACTACCAACCTCTCTAGGGTTTGAGAGCTCCCCACAGACCACTACTCTCTGAGTCGTCCAGCTAGCCAGTTTTCAATCCATCTGACCATCAAGGGCCTACTCTAACCCCATCAGGTTTCTCCACCAGACCATTGTGGGACAGGAGTCAAACGCCTTGCTGAAGTCCAAGAATAATACATCCACAGGCTTACCCTCGTCCAGTTCTGATGTTACCCATTCATAGAACTCCACAAGGTTGGTTTGACATGATCTACCTGGCACAAACCCATGTTGCCGACTATCCAGACCTCCCACCTCCTCCAAGTACACCCCAATCGTTCCTTTAGTAAACTTTCCATTAATTTTCCCACCACTGAGGTCAAACTGATGGGTCTATAGTTACCTGGTACTTCTACCCCCTTTATGGATTGGTACCACATGTGCCTCTCGTCAGTCCTAGGTACCCTCCCTGTCTCAAGTGACCTGCTGAAAAGCTCCGCCAGGGTGCAGCCAGTATGTCCGCCAATTCCCATAGTACTCTCGGATGAATGCCATCCATGCCAGAGATTTGTCTTTCTTTAGGGCCTTGAGGGCTAACCACACCTTTTGCGGAGATAGCATCATCCGTCCCCTCCACCTTACTGGCCTTTTTATCTTTACCCAGATGTGACACCCCTGGGGTACCTCTCTCTCCCTCTTGCTCCATTTTTGTTGCTCCCCTGATCCCACTTACTGATGTTTCTATCCCCTTCGTGCCTTGCTTTGTAGATATCCCATCCCCCTCCCTAGTGAACACAGAGGCAAAGTACTCGTTAAATACCTCTGCCTGGTCCCTCACCTCTTCCACCTACCCTCCTTCTGATCTCAATCTGCTGAGATGGCCCTTAGTTTTTCTCTGCTCCCCAATGTACTGGAAGAACCCCTTTTCCCCTCCATGTATCCCCTGTGCCAGCCGCTGCTCTTTACTGGACTTTGCTCCCCTCACCATACGGGTGACTTTTCTAGATGCAAGCTGGTACATTTCCTTATCCTTATCCCCTCTTGTTGTTTTATATTTTTTGTAGGCCGCCTTCTTTTCTCTGACTGCTACCTGTACCTCACTGGACCACCAGCATGGTTTCTGACCTTGCTCCCTTACGTTTCAACTTAGTGCAGATCCTGACTGCCTCATGAAGTCCCCGTTTTATGACCTCCCATCTCCTTTCCACACTTGTCATTGAGGTAATCCCCATGAAGTGATCCTTGAGAATATTTCCAATGCCCATGAAGTCTGCCCCCCTGAAGTCCACTGCCAGTGTCCTAGATCTCACCCCCCCTCCCCCATGCTTATTTGAAACCAGACAGTATTGTGGTAGCTCCCAGTCAGGGGGTCTTGTACAACCATGTCCCTTACCAGATCCCCATCTGCCAGAACCACATCCAGGACATGCTCCTCCCTTGTGGGCTCCATCACATGCTGTGTTAAGAAAACATCCTGGAAGCCATCCAGCAGCCTCTGCTCCTTGGCCACCTTAGAGGACATGGTTCCCCAGTTTGTACCTGGCATATTAAGGTCCCCATCAACACACTCCTTCCCTTTTGGTCCACACTGGGCAATGATGTTGTCCAGCAAACCATCCTCTAGAACCTCACTCATCACGGGGACCTATATCTACACCACTTGACCTTATTCCTGCTGAGGATCGTAGTGACCCATAAGACCTCCACGTTTCCCTCTGCCTCTTCTACCCTAGCAATTTCTATGTCATCTCTAATGAACATAGCCACTCCACCCTCTGCCCTCCTTTCTATCCTTCCTGAGCATAGTGTGACCCCGTGACGTTTAGGTCCCAGTCATGTTTTTGTTGGCCACGTTTCCGTGACCCGCCACATCCACCCCAGACAGCATGGCCTGGAACTCTGGCAATTTGTTTCCCAAGCTCCTGGCATTTAGTAACACCAACCCCACCCTTATCCTGATTCTCTTTGTCGAACCCCACCCAGATTCCTTATACTTCCATCCTCCCTCTGCTCCTCCTGAAACCTCCATCCCCAATCTGTTTCCCCCCTTCCCCCTTTGGGCGTGAAGGCTACTCCCCTCATCTGGAGGAGAGGGCTTCTGGTCAGCCCCTCTCTTATCCCTTCCCCCCCCTTACAAGTTTAAACTCCACCTTTCTTGTATCTAGTCAGCCATCCCCTGTTTAAGGACTTCCTTTCCTAATGGGGCAAGATGAAACTTGTCCTTGGCATATAGTCCCTTATCCTCCCAAACTCCATTCCAGTTCCCTAACACCCCCAACCCACTCTCTTCACCCCATTTCCTGAGCCAGTCATTAACCTCTGTGAGCTTCATTTTTTTCTCCACTGAGGCCTTTGGTACTGGCAATATCTCCGAAAAGGAAATGTTGCATCCATTATCCCGACAGACTCTGGCAAGTTCTTGGAACCTTGCTTGGATTTCCAAAATGCTATTTCCCTCTAGATCATTAGTTCCCAAATGCACCAGGAAATCCGGTTTCCCTCCACAATCCCTAACCATTTCATACACCATGAACTTTGCTCTGTGCAGTGTCAGCCCAGAGATACACACTACCTTCACCTGGCTATGGCATCCACCCCCCTGTCCCTCCCACTGGATACCCCTAATCATCGAGTCTCCCAATAACAGAACCTTAACACCGCCATCATCCTTATGGTTACCTCCACTATGCCTCTCAGCCCCTTCCCCTTTATTCATGATCTCAATTTGGGAGTCTTCCTGCCTTACTAGAGACCCCTTGTCACCCTCCTTTCTGCCTCCCTTGTTATTTTGCCCACTTAACTCAAACTCCCTCTGAATAGGTGTCCCCTTTAACCCTCTCTTATCCGAACCATTTATCCTGGCCCTGATGGTTTCTCCTTCCCCCACACCGCCATCCTCCCCCCTTGTAATAGTACCCCTGCCTCCAGAGGCTCTCTGTGGGTCCCCTTTAGCTAGGGCCCCATCCTTGGTACTGACCCCCTGCTGAAAGGGGCTCCTCTCCCACCTCCTTGTCTCCCAGTTTCTCTCCAATCATGCTCTCCTCTCTCATGTCTGGAATATGTTGCATCTCCCCCATTTGCTTAACATATATGTTTCCCCTTCTCCCTCTGGGACTATTTCCATCCTTTCCATTGCCGGTCTGTGATGCCCTATGGGTATCAGACTCCTCCCCGGCCTCTGTATAAGTTTTCTCATTTCCACCAACCCCTTCCTCCCCCTCTAGGTTGCTTAGTAGCTCAAATTTATTATGCACTCTATGTCAGCCTCATCAAGTATCCCGAGATTCCCTGACTGCACCTCTAAACTGCCCCTCTTCTTCCCCTCTTGCTCTGTTCACCTTAGGAGCTTCCTTCCCACAGTCTGCTGTTTTAGGCTTCCGCACAACAGCCTCTCACAACTCTTCCCCTCCCACTCTCTTTGTATTCAGAATGTTCACCCTGTGACGCTTTCCCCTTTGCGCGCCAACATCCCTATCTGAGGGTCCTCTGTCCCTAATATCCCCTCCTGCTTGCTGTAACATAACGTCCTGTAATTTCAGAGCATTGCCCCAGCCTCCCCTCAGCTCCACCCTTCTGCTGCCCATATCCACACCCCTTATCCTTGGACACCCCCAGCTCCCCCAGCTTACTCCTTAACCAATATACCTCACTCCTGATACAAGATAGCTGCCTACAGAGTGGGCAGCCTCCCTCTCTCCATGCCCAATTTAGAATTATTGCCATCTCACAGCCTGTACAGCCTACAACCCTTCCAAAGATGCCTGCCATGGTGGAATATGGCCACCCTGTTTATCCCCCCTCTGTTTGTAATGGCACACCCCCTTTTCTCAGTCCCTTTCCCCTGGAATACAGTTTCTCTCTTTACTGACTGTAGTTATTTACAAACCCAGTTTCAACGCCACCAATAAAGTTCCAAAGTCTCACAAACACATACAGTCCAGTGTGTGTTCGGTCCCACTAACAGTGTGTGTATGCAGACATCAGGTACCGTATGATGTCACAGGCCCACCAGCTGCTGTTGCTTCAAATTTCAGTCCTAAAACAGAAATACTCAGCCTTTCAATCCCAACCCCCCAGTGGTTTTTCAGTATTTACCAAACGCCAGGCAAGCAACACATTTAAATTTCCCTCTAATTAACCCTGACAAACAACTGTTCCCAAACCTCAAAAAGTTACAATATCACAGCCCAAGTAACAGTTCTAATTCAAGGTAATAATTTTTACCACAAAGAGCTAATTTCACTTACAAACCATTCCAATATTTCAGTTAAAACAGAATATAAACCCAGACCTCTGTCCAACCAACCTGCTGCTTTCAGTTCCCAAGTGAACAAATCTTGCTGTGATCTTGCACCACTTTGCTTTAAACCCCAGTAGCCACTTTTCCGACTATTTTTTGCTAGTTTATCCAGATCTCTTCTCATTCGGCCCACCCCATCTGGATCATCTACTCTGTTGCAGATCTTGGTGTCATCTGCAAACAGACAAACCTTACCCTCCAGTTCATCTGCAATGTCACTGATGAAGATATTAAAGAGGACTGGCCCCAGGACTGATCCCTGAGGTACCATTAAGACGACTCATTTACAAGGAGGTCCTGGCAGGACAAATAAAAAAAAGATGCACTACAGATAAGACAGCAGATGCGAACTACATCAATTACACAAAATATAGAGGCAGTAAGTCTACAGGTTCAAGAAGGGGGGAAGACTAGGGAGCATTGAGAGGAGGCGGGGTGGTTACAGGGGGGAGTGGAGGAGGCACTACTTCACTGAAAGCGTTGTGGATCCATGGAACATGCTGCCCGGGAGCCTGGTAAATGAGGGCACAGTGGAAGGTTTCAAGAGGGGTGGGACAGATACAGGGGGGAAATTGAAGCCGGGGAAGTCCCTCTCGGGGGGGAGGGGGGAGGTGGACAGCAAATCAAGCAGCTGGTAGGGGTGCTGACTACCGAGCAGACCATGAGGCCTATTCTGCTGGTTTTTAGTATGTTAAAAAAAAAAAAAAAAAACAATAAGGTACTATACAAAGGTAGTTACAATGGGTGACATCGTTAACATGCACAATAGGATTACATATCAGTTACTATTGACAAGGTGGAGGGAAGCGATCAGGCACAGTAAGAAAGGGAAAGGAGAGTGGCTGAATAAGTGCATCAGGAGAGCAGGAAAAAGGATAGGGTGGAGGGATGAAGAGGAACTAAAGGAAGAAGAGGGTAGGGCTGGTGGGGTAGTAGGGGGGTGGAAGGGGTAGGCTGCAAGAGGTGGTGAGTATAAGTGCTACAGATACTTAGTGAAGAGGGAGAGAAATGCAGGGCCGCCACAGGTTCAAGCAAAACCGTTACAAATGACCATCAGTGTTTGTCTGAGCAAAGACTTGAACACACTTAGGCTAACAAGTAACTTAAGTTTAAGATGTCTTTGTAGCATGTTCCATACTGAGGGCAAAGCATGTCTTATTGGCACTGAACCAAACCTTGTTCTGATCTGGGGAATATTAATGGTTATGTAAGAGTTTTTTCTGAGGGAGTAAGCACAAGGGTCATGTTTGAACAGTGAGCAAATGTAAGGGGGAAGTTTCGAGGGTGATGCTCTATACATCCAGAGGGCTGCATTACGCCCCCTCCTAGCACTAAGAGAAGACCAACCAATCATTGTGTAGAGGGCACAGTGATGCATCCTATAAGGGAGCATTTGTTACAAATCTTATGGCCCTATGATAAAGCTTGTCCAAAGTTGATAGAGCCGATTTAGGACTGTGGTTGTAAAGAAAGTGTGCATAATTGATCAGTGGCATGAAGGTTGTTTGTAGCAGCCTTAATTTTGCATAACATGTGAGCAGATACTTTATGCGGTAGAAGATTCCGAGCCTTTGTCGTAATTTTTTGGTGGTTTCTTCAATATGCATGGCAAAGGTTAGTTTGCAATCTAACCAGAATCCAAGATATTTGAATTTACTGACAGGTTTGATGGTCCTGATTTGGTATTTACCATCCAGAGGGTTGATGGGTGGTACCTTTGTTATTTGGAGAAAGGAGCAAGGTTGTTTTTTTTTTTTTTTTGATTTTTTGCCATTCAGAAGCAGCTTTAAACAGAGAAGAGTTTGTTGTAGATGATCGAATTCGCGTTGTAGCTCAAGACATGCAAGGTATGCCCTGAACCCTTTCCCCTGTACCTAGTGCTCTTGTACCGGCACTGTGACTACTGAGAACTTCCCAGCAGCAGTGCCCTGTCAATTCCAGCTGTGGCTCCTTTAACTTGAGACCCCTTCTTCTGTCCTTAGAGCTCCTGTACCAGTACCCAACAGCAAATGCACAGAGTTCCCCCCACAGCAGTGCCCTGTTGGTACTATGGCTCCAGTATCCCCATTTCTAAAATGCTTGACAGAGGTCCTTGGTCTGTTTTTCTCATTGCATCGAAGACCTACAGTATACGGAGCCATAGCAGGAGCACACCGTATTAATACTGCTGTCATCTGACTGCTTGGCTACGTTGGGTGTTTTGTGTCAGAAATAACTGAGCAGCCAAGGAGGAGCTACAAACGAGAAATCTGTACAAATGTTTTTACATTTATTTATTTAATTATGTTGCATCAGAAAGAATGTAAACTGGGACACTGACCTACTGTATCCTCAGGGCTCTGACTTTGAATTTTAGACCTGTAGGTTGGGTTGGGATCTGAGCAAGTGTACTAGAGCACTGTGTCTTGAGGCCTGCGAGTTTGAATCCCAGCACTGCCAGTCCGGTTGGGATCAGAACTCTGTGTGCTTTGGCACTGTATCTGTGTCCTGGGGGTTGTGAGTTTGACTGTAACCACTACTGGTTGGGCTGGTATTGGAACTCTAGGCTTGGGGCACCGACCCTCTGTATCCTGAGGGCTGTGAGTCTGAATCACAGCACTAACAGTCCAGTTGGGATCTGAACTCTTTCTGCTGGGGCACTGAATCTGTATCCTGGGAGTTCTGACTTAGTACCCTGTCCAAGGCTGTAAATCTGCACCTGATCACTGATTGCCAGCTTATTCAGTGAGGACCAACCCCCTGAGGTAGCCATTAACCTTTTATGAGCATTTTGTGGCTGTACTATTTTGTGGAGATCTGTAAACTCATTAAACTTTGCCTAGCATGCTTAACCCATAGTTTCTCAAATTTTGTAAAGAAATATGGATTACGCTACAAGAAGGGTGCTGCATTTTTGGAGGTGGGATGCTGGGGAGGGGTATTCCAAAACATGTTAGTATATCTGTTTTTTATTGTGGGGAAGGCACTTAAACCACACTTGGCTCTTGGCGAAATGAATTTTGGTTTACTTTACACTTTTTTTTTTTTTTGGGGGTGGGTATTTGGAGAAACCAGTTTGCCAAGGAAAGGTTTTTTTTTTCTCCACTGTCTCCATTTTTAACAGAATAATTCATTACATGATTCTTATGTGGTGATGCTGTGTGCTTGTGTTATAAGCAAGGCCACTGTTTTTCGTTTTTTACTGGAAAATCCAGTAAATTCCGGAATTAGGGCTGCCTGACCAGTGGTAAAAACAAAGATTTCATGGAATTTGGCATTTTACATCAGATCAGTAAATCTACAAAACCTGTGATTTTCTTTTACTTCCTTGTACTATATGCAATTTGTTTTATTGCTCTGTATATTAAGCCTTCTTTAATTCTGATTATTTATGCACATACTAAAAGAATGATAGCAGAATCCTGGTAAAATCCAGAAATTAGAGTAACAATCACTGGTGCAATTCTGGAATCTAAAGTCTTGAAAATGGAGTTTCATTGTTTCAATCACCGTAAATCAGTGGCCTTGGTTATAATCTGTGATTAGGTTTGCTGTTGACAACTGAAATATACCTGTTAAATCTGGCTAAGGCAACTTGCTGCCTCTGTCAGGGCTCACCTGTCAGGTATGTACACTGGTAGAAAATCTAGTTTTTAGCCTCCTAGCTATTCTTGTATGGATAATATAGAACTGATTACAACAAAACTGATAGAAGCTTAGCTTGACATACAGCAGGAGAACAGGCACTACCTCAACAAACAAGTAGAAATTCAGGTTTATTATTCAAACTGACATGATTACCTCATGTGGCTTGTTCAGACTGAGCCAGGGCTAATTAACATTTAAATGATCAACACAAATGGAGCCTTGCTTAGATACTCTAGCCTAGGTTGTCTTTTGATGTACCACCCTGTTGCTTGGTCTATGAATTCCTTTTTAATTTGTTTACTAGCCTGGTAAGTCAACTGGCCCTCTGGTCCTTTTTCAGATTAGACTCAAGACAAGGCACAAAATCAGGGTTTGATCTTAACATTGTTTTACTAGGCCTGAACCTAGTGCAAATTGATCAGGGCTAGAGCAGCTAACCCTCTGCTTGTCCGTTTTGATTAGTGCAGGTTTTTCATGGCTGTTATCTCCCCCAGTGTTCCAGGTGGCCTGGTGTGATTAACAGCTTAAGAGCTGCAATTATCTGGCGGTTCAAGAGGGGGAACCAACAAAAGACTTTTATGTGAGTCATTATCACTCAATTATAAGGACATTCAGCTAGTGTGCATGCAGTGATCAATGGTAGAGTGATTGAGTCACTAGCATCCAGTTTGCTGAACTTGTCTTTGATTTGTCACACAATATTAAGACCAGTGTGCTTCATTTCCCAACCTTTTGAGTGTCTGTAGCCAACATTGCTGTGACAGAATGTTATGATGTATACACGGTCTGCCCAGCCAGGTGGTCTGTCAACTCTATACTTTCCCTTGACACCACTAAAGACTAGACTCTGAAGTGGCCACCCATAGCTGCCATTACGGACTGGTGTAGGGGCCCACAGCTCCTCTTAATGGATCACATCAGTCAATTACATTCATGCAGTCCCACCCATCATGTCATTTCATCCTAAAAACAATGCTTTGGAACATGTATGGTACAAAGCGAAACCTTAGTAAAATATATAATTTGAAAGGTTAAAATAGGTATTCTTGGTGTGCATAGATCATCCTATACAGAAAGAGAGACAGTACAGCATCATGCCTGTATACTGCTTCCCATTTGGCTGGTGAAAAGACACTTATGAAAAATCTGTTGTTAGGGCAAAGCATGTTGAATCAATACTTTTGTGCCTGGTGTATATATAAACAGATTTGTCAAAGTTTCTTACATCCCAAGCCCCCTGTGTTTAACTCTCTGCAAAGAAATCTTAGAACTGCCCCTGGCTCACTTCGCAGTGTAAGAAAACTTCCAGAAGTGCAGGTCTAGTTAATCACAGGGTGGGGATGAGTGTCTTTCTCTGCCTGATCTGTACATTGCCCTGCAGGTCAGGATAGGACTGTGGTGAGGTGCATGATGATGTTGGCTGTTGTGTGTGCAGAGCTAAAACTGCTTGATTGAACATTTGCTATTATGGTATCATCTGGTTTGGTGGTGGGGGGAAGCAAGGGGCACATGGTTAAAACAAAAAAAAAAAACAGTGGGATTACACACTGCGTGTGATTGGATTGCAGTCGTTTTTTTTTTTTGTTGTTTTTGCTGGGGCAGGAAGCAATGTGGGAGCAGGATAAATATGCAATAATCGAAGTATTTCTTGGCTTATTTTTTTCTGTATAACCAATCCATTTTACCAGTATTATTGTGGGCTAGTGAACCATCTGCAGGCTAGTGCAATTTTTAATCAACTTGTCTGGCTGGCTAGTGCAAAAAAAAGTTAAGGTTGACCCCTGCACAAAATGTGCCACTGACTTGGCATATAAAAATTAAGATACAGCAACAAAAATGACATGCAGCACATCTACAGGTAGACTTGGACACATCAAACAGATATTGGCGATAATGCAATTGAAAATTCATTAGAAGTAAGGAATAATTTCATGGCTTCATAACAAGCGAAGAGGAAATAACCTGACATACCCCATCATTTTGTGAGAGTATGAGATGCTGTACCCTCTGAGATTTTGGATGTAGGGTACACTCCTGCCTCTGAATATTAAGGGAGTGGTTAAGAGCACTACGCTACAAACCTGGAGACCTGGGTTTGAATCCCACAGCCCCCATATGCATACTGTGTGACACTGAGCAAGTCACTTAGCTTCACTGTGCTCCCAGAGCACAACTGGAAGCAAGCTTCAGCTTAGTGTGTCTTTCATGGCCAAAAGCATGATGTCTGTAGAAGTGCTCTGCTGTTGGAGGTCCTGGGTGGTAGACATACTCCTGTCTATGAAAATACCAGCATGGTGTCTGGTGGTGATTCTGTACTTTCAAGACAGCACAGATGTTTTGCATACTCCCATCTACATTCATCCAAAGTCCACCTCACTAGGTGGTCTACTGCCTATAACAATGTCTGCTGCTTTGCGCTGGCTGCCCCCCCGTCTCACTCACCATTGCAGCCTCTATAGCAGGCTAAACTGGCTCTCGCCCGCAAACCACATAGACTTCGTCCTAGGGTGCTTCACCGGAAAGGTCCTTGGCACTGGTACCCCTCCAGGGCTTGCAAAATAATTTGTCCCGGCTGACTCCTCCTCCTCCTCCTCCTACTCCCTCAGGTCCCAGGGACATGCCCTCCTTAAGATACCAAATACACGGACTCAGATTGGTGGGTGGGATTTTGCTGCATATGCTCCTAGACTGTGGAACACTTTCCCTGCCCAGGTCTGTTCCTCGCACTCACAGGTAGTGTCTTCGCTGCACACTATGGAACCACCTTAAACTTTCTTCGGCTTGTGGCTGTCCCAAACCTCCATAAAATGATCCATCACAGCACTCCTCTGCCCTGGAGGTCCTCCTGGACAAAAGACCCAACTCCATGAGGTCGCTAAGCTGTATATAGTGTCATATCTGAAAGATCTCAATAGTGTACCTCTGGTACTGCTCTTAGCTTCCACAAGGTGTTTATTTTGTTTTGTTATGTACATACTATATAATCTATGCCTTACTATGTTGAATCTGTAATCTTACTGTCCTCACATGAACTATAACATGTCTAATTTGTACAATGTCGTTTTATGTACTTAAATCTGTTATTCCTGTACTCTCCCCGGGTCGTACCTGAAAATAGGCAATTGTCTTGTCTAGTGTACTTACCTGGTTACAAAATCTAAATAAATAAATAAATGCACCCGCCATGGTGTAGGTAGCGAGTGTTGCACTGTTGGAGGTTTTAGATGTTGGAGGTGCTCGTGTACCCCCTAGGTGGCTCTGTCCCAAGGGCTACTGCCCCGTCTGCTTGGCTAGTAGCAGGTTAAGGGACCTGGGTAATGAAATGGGTGCCTCCACCCAGAGGGCAGGGTTGTTAATGGTCAAGCTAACCTGGGCACAGCCCTCTGGGACACTGTTACCCCCCCTCTTTCCCTTCTGGTGGCCTGAACAATATACAATAATCACTTTCACAATTACCCTTATTCACCAGGCAATTACCCACACTGTTTGCACTTACCACCAGGGCTGGTTCCTCTAGCTCGACCCTGGGGACCCCCTGTAAAACAAGGTTAAGCACAGCAAATAGCAACTGTAAAATATTTTTGGCACAAACTGGAACCACAGTCAGGTTAAATGCAAACAAAGTTAAATCTGATTTATTCAGGGGACTTGAACGAGGGAGGGGCGTAATCAGGTTGATTTGTTTAAAAAGCTATATTACTCAGTTAGTTATGTATGCAGTTCAGAGTCCCAACTCAGTCACACACTCTGGGTACCCAGGTAGGAAAATGGTGAGCTAGCCAGGAACATTGCTGCTGGTTGTTGCCCTGTGATAGAAGAAAGCAACATGCACAACACACACTATTTGTAATCTGGAGCCAGAGGGCTGGGTTCATGAAAGAAAAGGCGACAAGACAATCAGATGACACTTTCAGATTTAGCTGTTGTTGCAGGGAGCTACCCTGATGTTTACTCACGATACCCAACACTGGACAAAGGCAGGATGAAATCGAGACTGCAGGTGGCTGAGCTGGAGTGCCCGGAGAAGTAGGACCCACACAAATCACTGAGGCAACGTTCCTGTTCAAGGCGTTAAGCAGGGGCCTGATCCCCAGGCTGGTCTCTCATCGATGACTTTCTCTGCGTAGCAGGTATTCTGGCTGGGCCAGTGTAGCAGGACCCAGGCAAATGGAAATGGATACTGATTCAGTCCATGGAGCTGGATACAGCCTCCAGCAAGCAAAACACAGTTCAGACACACAGTAGGGAACCAAATCACGACCCACTATAAACACACAGCACATTCACATGTAAGAAAATTCTACTGTACCAGGCAAATGGCTCTCTGGTTGCAATTACAGAGTCTCTGCACAATCCAGGAGTTCGGAGGTAGCTGGAAGTACTGACAGGCCAATCGCATTCAGCAAATCTTCTGTCTTTTTCAGGTTAAAGCCTGGTCACAATTCAGTGGCTAAATTCACTCTCCAAACTCTGATTTAGTCCGGTGGGGGGAAGGGAGGCACAAGTTCCCTCTCAGGAACGGCATGCAGGCCAAACTCAGGCCTTTCCACAGTGCTCCCACGCGAATCCACTGTGGATTGCTGCTCAAACTATCTCGAGCTGTTACTTCTTCACTCCCCAACTTGGATCTAACTGAAACTGCAAGCAGTGTGGAACTTTTCCCCAAGATCAAAAAGGTTTGGTTGGGTGGTCTGTCTGTCACAACAAGGGCTCCCCCCTCCAGGTTATTTTAGGCACCAAAACAACAATTCCTACAAGTTTTGGCCCCACCAAGCCCTTGTAGGCAGGCTCCATTTTAGAGTCCCAAATGTACTGATTGGCCCATTCTGCAGTCCAGGACCAAGATGATGGAAACTAACAGAACTGTCCATGCTGCAAAGAGGGCAGGTTAGAACAAACTGCAATATTATTACTACTCTAACAAATGATCAACAAATAAGTACATCTTCTAACAGAGCTTCCTCTCAGATTATGACCGCTATCCAGGCAACTGTTAGAGACAGTACACAGAGGCTATACAGGCACTCTCTGGCAATACATTTAAACTGCTAAAATGCAGAACACCAGCCTGGCAGTGAGCATTTAGGCAAGCTCAAGGAAGACTTTTCGGGAACCCCCATTTGTAGGGGGGTTACACACGCATCTGTGACCCTCTCAGTATGGTGAGAGTAGGAGATATTGAACTTCCAGAGAGTCTGAAATATTGGGCATATGCCCATGTGTCTGTACCGTGGTGTGTATAGGAGGTTGCTGTGCTGTTTTGAACTTCTTGGTGGTGTTCATTCTTCCATCTACCAGCACTCATGCATGATGTGTGCAGAGGGGTACTAAGATATTTGAGGGTCTGGGTGTTGCACACGACTTCCATCTACCTTCCTACAGTTCACTGGTGTATAGATGGATACTGATATTCTGGTTTGTGCACACAAAGTTAAGATTATTTACAAATTAGCTGAAAAGAAATGGCCCCAATATAGACCCTTGAGGTACACAAGTTGTGTGGTCTCGGAAGAGAGATCTTATTAAGTTTGACCACTTGAGATCTATTAATTATGTAATCAGCCTCTCTCATTTTGCTGGCTCGAGGCCAGTTACCACAGAACACAGGAAGGGTTAAACCAAACCCAGAGAGCTGTTCTCTTGAGGGGTGGGGGTGGGGTTGGATGCCTGGAGATGGGATGTCTGTGTGTTATGCTGTGAGTGGCCTGACATAGCTAAGAGTGGGAAACAAGCATCAATATGCATAGATCTGCACTTCCCCCCTGAAAGCCTGTATAAAAGGAAGGTACCAGGAAAGTGATGGCTACAACCTGGGACTCTTCCTAGGTAGAAAAAGGGACAGATGAACAGTCCAGCCTCTCTGGCTGTGACTGGGCAGAGTGGGCCTGCGGTCCCAGGGATGGTGCCATGGTCCCCGAGACCAGGTGGCACTGATTCCCCCCGCCTGGTCTCCAGTGAACATCCGGAGCAGCAGAGGTTGGAGTCCCCAGGAACTTGTCTTGAGAGAAGTGGAGACCATCAGCACCCAAAAGGCATATTTGGGAGAGTGGCAGGCCACCCCTCAAGAGGTTGCTGGTACTATTGCGGGTTCACTTCCATCAGCAGGCAGAAAAAAATGGTGGACGTCATCATGAATGTTATGCTCATTGTGTGTGAAATGCCTTGGGCAGTTTAAATTACATGGCAGGTAGCAGAATGGATGGGTGTCTGTTAGGAAGGGGCTTGGCAAGGGTTGGGGTCGGTAAGTCCCTGGGAATGGCACAAGACATGGGAGGCTGTTTTTGGGCCACTAAGGCTATCTGTGTAATGTCAAAGGGAGGCATACATGGCCAGACCAACCGTGCTTTAGGCACTTTAGTAATGTTATCATATGCTGATATGCTCTTCATACTTATTGCCCTTCTGGGTATGTTCGAGACATGTGCCAGTGCAGCTTGTCCCCGGGTTAGTGCTTGCTCTGCAGGGGAGCGTGCCACTGCACAGCTGGTTGTGGAATGCCCTGCTGCAGGGACCCCGAAAGGGAAGTTAGGAATCGGTAGAGTTGAAGGGACCAAATACTTAACTGCAGCATGTAATTATGCCCCTTGAGTTTAGGGGTGGTCCTGGAAATTATTATGGATTGGGATGGTACCATCAAACTAGTGTTTAGAAATGGAAATTTTTTAATTTTTTGTTCATTATTTATGCCCCTTCCTATGCCACTGACTCAGCCTCAATCTGGGATCACCTAGGCACCCTTGCGTCACCAAGGTCTGACCCCCCCCCACCACTACCACCAACTGCCTACCTCCATGCTGCCATGGCTACCCCCCCCACCCCCAGGGAGGGGAAGAAGGGGGGTGCGCCTCCTAACTGCATTGATTTTCATCAGGCTAGCAGATGGGGAGTTCAGAGCTGGTCCGCTGGGGTCTGTCGTCCGTCTTGGCAGTGGGGCTTTTCCCTTATTTTCTTCCCTATCCCCACAGATACAGGCACACACGTGATGTTCAAGGGGCATGTGCACAGCAAGCGTGCTTCTAATTCAAACCTCCAGCCTGTGCCCATCCCTCTCACAGCACCCTCTACTGCACGGTCACCTCGGTGGTAGTATCATAGAAAGGATGGTGACCTGCCCTCCCTGGAGGAGGAGACGGTCTGCTGGAACACTCAGTCCTCCAGTCAGTGAATAGTTTGTTCCTGAACTCGGGTTGGCGGTGTCAGTCTTATCCCTCTTGCAGCACCAATAGGCTGGCCTAGAAACAGCAGGGTGTAGTTATGTAGAGCCCTGTTTTGAAAGAGCAATTTTGTGGCGCATGGCCCATGAACAATCTAAATGTTGTGTGTGCAGGTACCATCGTAATGCGCTATGGTCAGGGAATGCCCAGAGAGCTGTGTCCTATCTGGCAGCTTATAAAAATACACCAGAAATATGCCGGGAAAGTCATGTCAAACAAACCTCATAGATGTCTTTGACTGGGTGACTAGTGAGGTGGATCACAGCAGGACAGTGGATGTGGCCTACCTGGACATCAGTAAGGCCTCTGACACTGTACTGCACAGGAGGTTGATAAGGGAACTTAGCAACTTTTGGGTTGACCCACAGGAGGGTGGCATGGGACCCCACGGGGAAGGAAACAACTCCTGGTGGGGGATTCCATCATTAGGAGGGTAGAACTGGGGGAGGGAGGGGAGAGGAAAGTAAGGTGCCTGCCTGGCACCATGACTTGGAGGGATAGGGAGCGAATCCTCAGGATCGAGGGAACAGTTGCACGGCGGAGTCCACCTAGGGACAAATGACCTGGCTGGGAAAGGGATTGGAGCAGTGCAGGAGTCTGTGGAGTTGGAAAGGGGCCTTAGATAAGTAGCACACACGTAACCTTCTCTGAGGTGCTGCCTGTCTATGGTATAGGTGAGGTTTGGGTACTCCACACCATGGGATTCCGTCAGTGGTTGAAAAACTGGTGCAGAACTCGGGGTTTCTACTTCATTGGGGACTGGGGCTCCACCTGGAGAGATACAGGTCTATACTGGAGTGAGGGTCTGCATCTGTCCAGGAGAGGAACCAGGATCCTAGGTGATAGGTTTAAATGCTTTGTTGGCAAGCATTTAAACTAGCTGGGGGGGGGAGTCACTGAAAAGAAGGGAAATCCTACCCCCCCAAAAAAAAAAAACAAAAAGGGGTAGTTAGTGAGGTAAACACCACGATAGAGAAGTTGATAGGGAGAAGGGGAGGGGTAAATGAAGAAAAAGATAAAGGCAGTAAGGACAGGGATGGGGCAAGAAGGGATAAGGCCATCAAAAAAATGGAGGGTAATGAGTACCAGTGCCCGTAGTCTAGGTAACAAGCTCCCTGCACTGGTGGCCTTGATGGAAGAGGGATGCCTGGATATTGTGGCACTCAAAGAAACATGGTACACAGAGAACCATGACTGGGATGACAACATACCAGGGTACACAATCTACAGGAGGGACAGGGAGTGTAGAAGAGGAGGAGGAGGAGGAGTAGCTCTCTACCTAAGGGAAGGGATCAGAATAGCAGAACTAAAAGGGTAAACGGGGAGGAGAGGAGGCACTGTGGGTCACCCTGGAGACAGGAAATGGCACCACAGTCTGCACAGGGGTTGTATATAGACCCCTATCTTAGGGGGAGGAAATGGACAAGGAAATGATAGAAGGCATCCTTAGGATGGCAGAGAAAGGGGAGATATTGCTGATGGGGGACCTGAATATGCCAGATGTTAACTGGAGCACCTTTGCTGCAGCCACATCCAAGAGCAGGGCCTTTCTCAATGCCCTATAGGGGGCATGCCTCAGTCAGCTAGTATTGGAACCTACTTGGGAGGGAGCAATTTTAGACATGGTACTCTCAAATGTGGATGGAGAGAGGATCTCTGATCTAGAAGTGGGTAGCCATCTGGGAACAAGTGACCACCAGACAGTGTGGTTCATGATAAACTTGGCTGTAGAGTCAAGCCATACAAAAGTGAAGGTACTGGACTTCAGGATGGCTGATTTTGTCAAAATGGGAGAGTGCCTCAGAAAAGCATTAGCAAACAGGCAAGAAGGTGGGGTGGAGCAACAATGGGGAAACATCAAAACTGCCATCACAGAGGCAACAAGCCTTTGTGTGAAGCAAATAAACAAATCAAAATAAAAGAAAAAAACACTATGGTTCTCAAAAGAAGTGGTGGAGAAAGTTAGGGAGAAAATGATAGCATTCCAGAAGTATAAGGAAACACAGAAGGAGCAGGACAGAGAACTGTACCAGTTAAAGCAGATGGCGGTGGGGAAGGCAGTCAGAATAGCAAAGGCCCAAATCGAAGAAAAGAGAGTCAACTCTGTTAAGAAGGGGGGGATAAAACCTTGTATAGGTACATTAGGCAGCGAAGAAAGACTAGGGCAAGGATACTGAGGCTGAATAAAGAGGAGGGTGGGTGGGCAGAGACAGACAGTGAAAAAGCAGGGATACTGAATGAATACTTCTGCTCAGTAGCCACACAGGAAGAGGAGGGGGAGGTACCTAATCCAGTCAATACAAGCACTCTGGATAGAGAGTTGTTATCAGTCCTTTAACAGAAGAAAGGCTTCTGAAAGAACTCCTAAAACTGAAGGTGGATAAAGCAATGGGGCCTGATGGGATTCACCCCAAAATTCTAAAAACTAAGGGGAGAACTAGTAACACCACTGACTACCTTCTTTAACAAATCATGGGAGGATAGGATGGTACCTGAGGACTGGAGGAGGGTGGATGTGATTCCCCTTCAGAAAAGTGGGAGGAAGACAGAGGCAGGAAACTACAGACCTGTCAGTTTGACCTCAGTGGTAGGGAAAATTATGGAAAATTTTCCGAAGGAAAGAATTATTGAGTACCTAGAGGCCAGCGGGGCACATGATGCAAGGCAGCATGGATTCACAGTGGGAAGGTCATGTCAGACAAATCTAATAGATTTCTTTGACTGGGTGACCAAAGTAGTAGACCAGGGAGGGGCTGTGAACATGGCCTACCTAGACTTTAGCAAGGCATTTGACAGTCCTGCACAAAAGATTAATAAAAAAAAATTTGCCAGCCTGGGAGTGGGTCCCAGGGTGGTAGCCTGGGTAAAACATTGGCTGGACAACAGGACACAGAGGGCAATGGTAAACTGAGTCCACAGTGAAGAAAGGGGGTTGCTAGTGGGGTACCGCAGGGTTCAGTACTGGGTCCAGTCCTTTTTAATGTCTTAAGTATGTCTCTTTGCAGAAGACACAAAGATCTGCAACAGGGTTGATGCACAAGGTGGGGTGGAAGGGATGAGAAGGGACTTGGCTTGTTTGGAGGAATGGTCCAGTGTATGGCAGATTTGTTGCAAAGAAGTGCAAAGTAATGCACTTGGGGAAGCAAAAACCCAGGGGAAGAGTACACAATGGGAGGGTGAGATACTGACATCAAAAATGGGAAGAGTAGTTATATCAGATGACCTAAAGGTGGGCAAGCAATGTGAGAAGGCAGTAAGGAAGGCTGGGAGATACTGGGATGCATAGTGAGAAGCATCACCAGTAGAAAACAGGAAGTTGTTCTCCCACTACAGAAAGTTAGTGAGACCATATCTGAAGTACTGCATGCAGTTCTGGAGACCCCATCTCTGCAAAAACATAGACAGGGTGGAGGCTATCCAGAGGAAGGCAACCAAAATGGTGCAGGGTCTGCTCCAGAAGACATATGAAGAGAGACTAAAGGAGCTTAATTTGTATAGCCTCGAGGAAAGGAGGGAGAGGGGGGTCATGGTAGAAACTTTCAAGTACTTCAAGGGAATCAACAAAGTCCAAGAGGGTAGCATCTTTCAGAAAAAGATGTGCAAGAACAAGGGGCCACAATTTGAAGATAGAGGGGGGGAAAGACTCAGAGGTAATGTGAGGAAGTATTTATTTATTTATTTTTTTTTTTCATGGAGAGGGTTGTAGATGCATGGAACAGCCTTTCTGAGGAAGTCGTGGAGTCAAAAACAGTGGGGGAATTCAAGAATGCATGGGATAGATATAAAGCAATTCTAGAGGGGGGTTGTAGGAAGTAGACTGTTAGTTAATTAGAATCTGCAGCTTGTCCATTAGGCAGGGAAATGGGCAGACTAGGTGGGCCAAGCGGTCCTTATCTGCCATCAAATTCTATGTTTCTCTCATAAGGAATGAGTTTTTGTACATTACCAGTCAATTACCCCCTGTGGGCAGTACAACACTCAACTGCACCTTGTGGCACATTACACCCCTAGGGGGTGATTAACAGACTGTTAATCTAACCTCTGATTCTGCCTTACTACTCAGTTCATATTGCTTGCAAAGCATATGAATAATCATACCTCTTAAGTGTCCCTCCTTACGTGTGACATCCCATATTTTGCCCTTAAAATTGCTCTGTCCCTCATCCGGCCCTCATGGAAAAGGTGCTGCCCACACAGAGAATGTACTGTAAATTCAAACTTTAAAGCAGAAACTCTTAATATTCTAAAATACTAAATCCAAAATAAACTTTGTACAAGTAAACACTATGGTTTTCAGTGTTCTGAGCTTGTATCTCCATGTTTGAGGATGTGTCCCTCATTCTGAGGGTCTGTGTTCCTCATTTTGAGTGTCCAAAAATGTCCATGACCCTCATTTCAGTGACAAAAGGTTGAGAGGTATGTGAATAATTATAAGTCTGAACAATGAGATGGCTTTTGGGGGCATGTCCCTTCTCCACCTGTCATAGCATTAGAAATGCTGAATTTCCTCCCTAATTCTGTCATCGCTCTGTGCCTTTCCTCTTTTCTGTGAAGTCTTTGCCCAATCACAAAGCACACAAGTCACAATCTAAGACAGCAACATGATGTGTGAAACTCAATTTCCCAATCATGACAATTTCACTATTACAAATCTTAACAATTTGTTATATTGTAACTGCTGTGCTATCTATGCCCAACAACATGGCAAATACAAGCAAACATTTAGCGATAGCCGGTGCATATTAGAGGGTGGCATGGCCAAATGCCACTAGATGGAGCCATAGCCGTAGTAATGCCAGAACTGAATGAAACCTGTTCATTTCCAATTGGTTTATTTTCTTTTGCTGTGCTGTTGGGATACCTCAGATAATCAAATCTAATTTATATACCTTGCAGTTATGCTGCCTTTCACAACCTGTTATGGTGCGATATTATAACTGTGGTTTTAAACTGTTTGGAGCAGTTTTAAAGTTTTATAGCTGTAGTGGACAGAGCCCTGCAGATATGTTGTGATCACAGTAGGAAAAAAAAAAAAGGGAGCTTACTGGATTCTGAATGGACTTGTTATTAGTAGAGGTGAACAGCAATCACTGCATGTCCACTGCACTACTTTGTCCACCGGTGGAACACGGCATAGTCTGCCATGTCCAAGATGGGCACTGGAACCCAGTGCACATGCATGACGACCTGCACATGTGCACTGAACTTCAGCAGCTGTCTGTCATGTCCAAGATGGCTGCTGGAGCCCAGTGCACATGCACAGAGCATTCTGGTGGCCATCTTGGACATGGCAGAGAGTGCCATGTTCCGCCGTGACCTTGGCTGTAGTTGTATCAGCTCTGGTCAGAGCTATCTTGCTCCAACAAATAATATGGAATCTTTTCATGTAACTATAATTACATTCTAATTGTACAAGGGGAAATAAAATCGTCAAACCTTCTGCGGGACCCAATCTGTTGAACTTCTTCAGTTGCCTTGGATGTATCCCCCCATGTCTGACAATATTATGTAATTTAATTCTGGTCTTTGCATACAATACTCATCCAGAGAATATAAAACCTCTTATTTGGTGTGGTAAGCTGTGTAAAATTTTTTTTTTTTTTTGTTTGTTTAATGCATTTCATTTTGACTTTTAGTTCAAGGAATTCTTGCCTATTCTGTGACCACAAGCAACCCAACACCATCAGTGAGGGAAGGCCAGGGTAAGTAATTGGTAGTTTCAGCTTCAACTCTGATCTTTCATTTCTTGCCATAAATTTAGTTCTAATGAAAAAATGGACTGACCACAGTGGACAATTGAGCCTTCTATCCACAGCGCCTGATACATTGTAGGACAGCTACTGTGCAGGCTTCTCAACACTGTGATATATTTAGTATTGTGAAAAGTTACAAAAGTCACAGCACTGGCACCTGAAGCATGCTGTTTATCAACAGGTACAATATGGGGCAGGTACAGTGCAGGCTTCCCCATGTTGTGATGTATTCAGTGCTGGTGAAAGGTAAGGGACTGACATCACTGGGAACTGAAGTCCTCTGTTTATCCACAGAGACAGGTACAGAGTGGAGCAGGGACAGTGCAGGCTTCCCCACACATAATGCATTTAGTGCTGGTGAAAGGTGAGGGACGGGCAGCACTGGAGTCTGAAGCCCTCTATACAGGGACAGGTACAGTGTGGTGGCAGGGACAGTGCAGGTTTCCCCACACACATTGTGATGTGTTTAGTGCTGGTGAAAGGTGAGGGACTGACCACACTGGAGACTGACGCCCTTTATCCACAGGTTTAGTTACAGTATGGGGCAGATAAACTGCAGGCTTCCCCACACAATGTGGTGTATTTAATGCTGGCGAAAGGTATCTTGATCTATAAGTGCCAGAGCCCAGCAACTGTTAACTCTAGCTCAACCTACTGGTAGTCAAAGACTACATCAGTCAGTCTGCTCCTTGATCTGGCTGTTTAGTTAACAAACTCTCTCTCTCTCTCTCTACTGACAGAACAGGGCTGTTAAACTACACTATGTTGTATTTAGTGCAAGAGACTGACCACACTGAAGACTGAAGCCCTCTGTTTATACACAGGGACAGGTACGGTGCAGGTTTCTGCACACTGGTGTATCTTGTGAGGGTGAAAAGTGAGGGACTGCCAGCAATGGAGACTGTAGCCTATCTTTTTATCCACAGGGATAGTGACAGGTGGGGGCTATGGTTCAACAGTCGTCCCCTTAGTGGACCTGGCCCCATGATAAGGTTTCAGTTGGTAATAATGCATAGTTACAGCCTTTGGGATTGCTATGCATTTGTGATCAGGCCTGCCCTCCTCATCTTCGGCCTTCAGCACCAAAAGTCCTTATTGTGCATGGAGGTAAGGTCACATTGCTTAGTACTTTGCAAAGTTTGGGGTTATGTCAGGCCTCTTAGGGGAACGCGGCGAGTCTTTTCTCCACCTAGAATATCAATCTGGGGACCACTTGATCTTCCTGTTTGTGATCCAGGAAATGTGGCCATTCTGTTCCCTATTCTGTATTGACAGGAGCCAGTGGTTCAGCACATAAAGGACCTCTCCTGGCATTGTGGCAGTTGATGTCCACTTCCAGGATAAGGGCATCTGTGATGCAGGTAGGCTTCCTCCCTCTGCTTCATGCTGAACCGGCTACCCTGCTCTTCTGACCTCCTTCCACTCCTTCTGGACTGCTGAGACCCCACTCTGACCCTTACTCTTCCTGGCTTCCAAACCTGTAGGTTAGTGGCAGCCTAGCGCCATGCTGTAGTGCCTGATACAGGACCTGGATAAGCAGCCCTTGGTCATTTTCTCCACTCTATCTTCATAGTTACCCATGTGCTGACTTGCATGCGGTTGCGATGTCTTTCTCTCTGAAACTCAACAGCTCTGTTCACAGTTTGCTGTCTGTATTTAGGCCAGGGATGGCACCGCTTGCACCCACTCACAGCACTACCGACCTTTCTACTATAAGATCTCCACCAGATCTGCCTTCCTCCAGCACAGTCCTGCCTTTATAGGTACTGCTCACAGTCTCTCAATCTGTGCCTGGGGCTGTCGCTTTAAAAACTTGACAGCCCACAGGATACACAAAAGGTGCTAGAACCTGATGACCCCCCACCCCCCCCCCGAAACCTCCTGGAGTCTCTTCCCCTGTGAAGTTTCTGAGTGTGGGGCAGACCCATCTAGGCAAGTACTTTACAGTACATGGGACTGGGACAGTACGGGCTTCCCCACACAGTGTGATGTATTTCTTGGTGGAAGGCGAGGGACTGACAGCACTGAGACTGAAACCGTCTGTTTATACACAGGGGCTGGTATAGTGTGGGGCAGATACAGTGCAGGCTTATACACACACAGACACACTGAGGCAGTATAGCGTAGTGGTTAAGGGCAATGAGCTGCAAACCTGGAGACCTGGGCTTGAATCCCATCAACCCCGACTTGCATACTGTGTGACCCTGAGCAAGTCACTTAACCTTCTTGTGCTCCCAGGTCAGACTCGCACCTGGAAACGAGCTTCAGCTTAGTGCGTCTTTCCTGGTTAAACAGTTTCCCCCACACTGCTGTATTTTGTGCAGTGAAAGGTGAGGAAGCGTCACCACTGAAGATTTAAGCCCTCTGTTTATCCACAGGGATGGATATAGTGTGGGTCTAGTACAGTGCAGGCTTCCCCACCCTGTGGTGTATTTAGTGCTGGTGAAAGGTGAGGGACTGACAGCACTGGAGACAGCATTCTGTTAATCCGCAGGGACAGGTACAGCATGGGTCAGGTGGAGTGTCAACGCACACACCAATGTATTCAATGCTGGTGAAAGATGAGGGTCTGGCAATACTGAAGACTGAAACCCTCTGTTTATCTACAGGGACAGGGTGGGGCAGGTACAGTGCAGGCTTCACCGCACTGATGTATTTAGTGCCGGTGAAAGGTGAAAGACTGACAGTACAGGAGACTGAAGGCATCTGTTTCTCAAGAGGGACAGGTACAGTGTGGGGTGGGTGCATGTGAGGGACTGATGGCACTGGAGACTGAAGCCTCAGTTTATCGACAGGGATGGGTGCACTCTGTGGCAGATGCATTGTAAGTTTACCCACACACTGATGTTTTTAGTACTGGTGAAAAGTGAGGGACTGACTGTGCCGTATATACTTTGTGTTTATTCCCTGACAATCCATGGTCCTGGTCTCGTTACTTTTTTCCTTTTCGTTTCCATATAGCTGTCGATCTGCTTTGTACATACTCTGGTGATTTTGGAACGCCTCGAGTAGAGTGGAAGTTTAAAGACAAGACCGGGTCTACAACTTTAATATACTACGAAAGCAAAGTAACAGGTATGAGTGTACTTTTCAAAATTTGAAAAAAAAAAATGGGGAGGGGGAGGCTTGAAGCAAAGCTGTTTGGGTGGTTGAACTTCCCACATGTGCAACTCATTTGGACATTTTTATGTGCAAATAGGGGTTTCACTGCATGAAAAGCTTGATGATTTGATACTGTCTGGGGGTTTACTAAAGGTCTCTAAAGCAGCACAACAGAAGAGCATGGATCCAATTGCCCCCCCCCCACCTCAGGGGTAGTATTGATCAATGGACACCACCCTTTTATAGATATCTGGTTTCTTTTTAAAGTGTCCTTTGGCCATTAACCAGGTCCTCTAGCAACTCTCATTTCAAATACCCGCTATCCTCTGGATTAAAAATAATTTTCTCTTATCAATATTGATCGCGTCTAGCAGCCTTTCTTCCTTGCCATCCAGGTAGCAATTTTTTTCAGAAACAGAGCAGTACAGACTCTTGATGGTCTAAAGGGTGCTAAAATCTTACTATTATTTCTAACTCATTTCTGACAACACTCTCCATCCACCCTTATCCCCAGTAATCCTCATCCTTCCTCATACCTCCAGCCTTTCTACCAGGAAAACTACCTCCCATTTTTAACCTTAAAGCAATTCACCGTTTAATCTCTGCATCACACCCCACTCCTAAACCATCACCCATGTCATAGGAAACATAAATGGCTACCTTTCCATCTCTTTCCTCCCCCCCCCTTCCTGCTTCTAGCAGGGAATGTTGACTTAAACTCAGGCCCACTTCCCACTTCATCCATCCTTACCTTACCTGAAGGCCTGAGGGTCTTCCACTTGAACACAAGGAACCTTCTGCCTAAGCTGGATAACCTTAAAGTATGGATAACTCAACATTCTCCAGATATCTTATGCGTCTCTGAAACATGATTATCTTGTAAGATCCCAGACAGCCACCTGATGCTTCCTGATATTACTCTTTCTCGGCAGGACTGAGTCAAGTGGGGAGGTGGTGTCACCATCTACATCCGTAACTCCCTCTCACATTCCATCTCCCTCCATTAATCCACCCCTTCATCCCACGAATGTCTAGTAGCTAAAATCTCCCTACCTTTCTCAATGCCGCTTTTCATTGCAGTCGGGTATGCTTCCCCCAAGCTTCCTCCCTCATATCTTGTGTTACCTCAATTGCGAACCATGCCACACTAGGTGAACTTATCTTGCCTGGTGATTTTAACTTGGACTGGCTTTCACCCTTCTCAACCAATTCCCTGCTCAGCATTGAATCTCTAAACTTGACCCAACTAATCTGAGCCCACCCATCCAAACCCTGGCTCCCAAAACAGCTCCCTTCTGGATTGGATGCTCTCATCCCCACCCTCATCGATTAATAGCCACCAGAATCTTCCCCGATTTGTTTTCAGTGATCGCAGTAAAGATTTGCCTACCCATCATACCCCCCCAAATACATTTACCTCATTCATAGGGTAGAAATAATGGGCAGACTGGATGGGCCTTGCGGTCCTTATCTGCCATCAACTTCTACGTTTCTGTGTTTCTCTTAGAACACTAAACACTAACCTCCTACTCCACAACCATTCCTTAGCAGACTGGTCCCCACTCTTCTCCACCTTCAGTATTTATTTTTTTATTTAGTTTTTGTTGACCGGGGTAGTACATTAGACAAATCCTGCCTATGTTCAGGCACGACCCAGGGGAGGGGGATACAGATGAATGCTTACTGACCTTGAGCCAGATTAAGCTGTTGGTGGTATTTTTAGTGAATGAGGGAAATTTGGGCAGGACACTCTTTTCGATAAGTGCCATGGGATCTTTAACATCCACCTGAACTACCACCAATCCAGGCAGATGGGACCTCTGTTTAAGATGGCACCTCAGAAGTGCAGCACCCCTCTCATGCTGCACTACAGTGTCAGTACTGGGATGTTAACCCAAGTGCCAGATGTGGAAACTGAACCCACGGCCCTCTGATCTCCCGGTCTCAGAGGCGACACAGCCCTCCCCCATTTCACCACCACCTTTCTTAATATGTGGAACATTCATGCCCCACCCAAAAAAAAAACGTAGTCAAATGGCGCCACCATCCATGGATCACCTCTGACGTGCTAGCACTTTGTAAGTCCTGAGACCATTCCTGGACCCAGTATAAAGCCTCCTGCTCCCAGTCCAATCTCCAACTCTTCAGAACCCTATGAAACAGTTGCACCAAAGCTGTACACCAGGCAAAAGCACACTACTTCAAGTCAAGGCTACAATCACCTACTTCCTATACCTCCTCTTTCTGGAGTGACCTCTGCTCACTTTAACACACCCCTCTCCCCTGATTATCATCACCTACCCTTAAAAGACTCAGGACTTCTGATTTCCATACCATCAGCAGTTGCTGATCTCTTACATAAACATTTTACTACCTGCGCACTACATGATGACCTTCCCACCACACAAACTGACAGCCTCATTCCCCCTCAGCCCATCCAGTTCCACTTCTTCCCTATCTTCTACCTAGAAGTCTATCAGGCAGTATGTCCTTAAACACAAGCAAATCCAGCCCTGATAGACTACACCCCAAACGTCTTAGAATATCAGCACCAGCTAACTGAATACCCCTAGCACACCTCCTATCCTGTCTTTCTTGACATTCACAGTTGCATCAGCCTGGAAATATGCCAAAGTCATTCCTCTACACTAAGATGGCGAGCCATCCTCCCCAAATTACCAACCCATCTCCCTTCTCCCATCCTTAGCTAATCTCCAAGAAACCATCTTACGTAAAAGACTCAACAATTACCTCATATCCTCAAACACACACTCCCCTGTCCAATAAGGATATAGAACTTCTCATTTCACCAACTTCCTCCCACTGCATTTCACAGACTCCATCCTCTCGGCCTAAGACCGTGGACACTTTACCTCAGCCATATTCACTGACCTGGCAAAAGCTTTCGATTCCATCTCTCACCCTCTGATACTAAACTGCTCACTTCTGGACTCTCAGCCCCTGCAGTTAAATGGTTTAACTCCTATCTTGCTAATAGGACTCAGGCTGTGCAAATCAGCAATGTCCTCTTCTCCCCCCCCCCCACCACCAATACTATTTGGAGTTCCACAGGGTTCCATCCTTGGACCTATACTCTCCCCTCTTCATAAACGATCTCCCTTCTATCTGTTCCTACTTACACACAGACATGTACACCGATGATACCATCATATACACCTCTCTTTCAGATTCCTGATCCCTCTTCAACGTGACTTTCATGCAGTGATCAGTTGGTTCCAGGATCACCATCTTAAAATGCAGAAAAAAAAGTCACCATGACTTTCAGTTCAAGGCAAATATTAGCCAGACTATAACCCCTTCAGTCTTCGGTACACTCACTGGCACCACCCTCAACATCGTTCCTACCTACAAATACTTTGGGGTCTGGCTTGACCCACATTTGGATTTCTCATCCCATCTTGCTGCCACGCTCTCAGAACTTTGCCCTAAACTGTGTCTGCTCTACAGACGTAAAGACAGCCTACCCCTCCCTCTCTGGCGTGACCTAATAACCAAATGGATTCTTCTTGTTACTGACTATGCTGACATCATTTACAGCTCAGCCCTTGCCACCTCCCTCTCTAAGCTCGACATGCTCTTCAGTGCTTTCTGTCACTTTGTCTCCAACTCCCCTCCATTGACTCATCACTGTAACCTTTACTCTAGTCTCTCATTCCCCTTCCTTCAACAGAGAAGCCTCACACACAGCCTCACCTTCATATCTAAATACTGGTTCAACTCCTTCCCATCCTACCTGTCTTCTCTCCTCTCTCCTGCCACCCCTTCTTCGTGCATGTTCTTCCCACACTTTCTCCCTTCCCTTAGCCCACACTTCAGCAGGCCAACAAGCCTTTTCCTTGTGTCTCCCATCCCTCTGGAATGAACTCCCCACTCCTACTCGTCTTATCTCCCTGTTCCCTGAATTAAAGCGCTTGCTTGGATCACCTCTAGTAACCTCCTGCTGCTGCACATACATCTCTATTTATACAACATGTGTGGGTCCTCTTCATGAAGATAAGAAATACATAATGTGTGGGAGTGCCTATTACCCACTGAAATCGGCAAGATTACAGTTCTGTAATCCCACCGTCATGATGTCAGAACCTTATGAACCCATTTCATCTATGTCATGGCAGTGGGTTTACAGAAAGAAATGCCACCACTTGTAAATGTTCTAAATTGAATGCGATCGCTAGTCTCATTCATTTTAAAAGCTTACCAGTCCTAACAGTTCACTGAGAGTAGTGGTCGCCGATTATGAGGGCGCAGTGTCTCTTCCCACACTTCCCCTTCATGTACACTGCCTGCGTGACCTCAGTGAGTCAACTGGATGTTTTTTTTTTTTTTTTTTCAGCTTTTAGTGGTTTATCTCACAGACTATAATACTGTATTTTTTTTTCAATAGCTGTACTAGAATTACAAGTTACTGTGTGTTGCTGTTAAAATAAAATATTTTCCTGACATGATCACGATATGTGATGCACATTCATCTATGAGGTAGGACCTATTACCTAATTATTGTGCTGTTTTTTTTTTGGGGCGTGAACTGGTTTGTGAAGCTTGAAAAAGATAATGCCTGGCTATGCAAGAGATAGCCATGGATGTAATCACCTTTTGTGGTTGCTAGGATGACTGTAAACCTCTCGAGCTGCGCTCTTGAGGTTTACTGCTATCCTAGTAACCACTCGAGGTGATTACACCGTGGTTATCACTTGCACAGCAGGCATTATCCTCTATATAATAACTGGTGACCCCCGATAGCTACCCGTTTTTGAGACCTGTAAAAAGTCATATCAATCCACAAGTTGATATGGCAGTCATATCAACCTGCGAGTTGATACGGCTTTTACTTTTTGTGACACTGGTTATCTTGACCAGTTGGGTATGTCGAAAAAGGTTCAGAACTCATTTAGAGTGTTTGGCCTCAGTAACAGTACTAATAATATTCAAATGCATATAACTTTAAAATGAATAAGCATTTGTCAATGCCGAACGTTCGCTTGCAGGTATTTGCAGTGGTGTTTGGCATGTATGGTGCTTTACCCCAATGCCCTGTGTTATTGCTAGTATTTGCACAATAAATTTTCAGCATAACCTTTTTGTTACCCCCATTGTGCGCTACGTAGGTGGAAACACATTTTGGGCAGGATGTGAAAAATGACAGCTGTACTGCTCATAAGGAGGTGTGGTAAAATGGCAATGTTGAAAATCTGGAGTGGAAATATTGAAAATTCGCAAACCTACGAGCGTGCGTGGGAACTGTGCAACGCACGCTCGTAAAACAGTCATTGTTAGGAATTTTTTCACCAAATTTTCAACATTGGCATTTTAAAGCCTCTGCTAATGAACAGTTCACTGTGATTTTCTTACTGTGTCCCATACATTGATTTCACACACCGACTGCGCCATTGTGCACTAGATGGGCTGAAACACGTTTTGGGCAGGATGTGAAAAATGACAGCTGTACTGCTCATAAGGAGGTGTGGTAAAATGGCAATGTTGAAAATTTGGAGTGAAAATATTGAAAATTTGCAAACTTATGAGCGTGCGTAGGAACTGCACAACGCACGCTCGTAAAACAGTTATTTTTAGGAATTTGTTCAAATTTTCAACGTAGCCATTTTAAGATCTCTGTGCATGAACAGCGACACTGTGATTTTCTTAATGTGTCCCATACACTGAGTTCGCACACCGACTGCGCCATTGTACGCTACATGGGTGGAAACATGTTTTGGGCAGGATGTAAAAAATGACAGCTGTACTGCTCATGAGGAGGTGTGGTGAAATGGCAAAGTTGAAAATGTGGAGTGAAAATATTGAAAATTCGCAAACTTACGAGCCTGCGTAGAGAACTGCGCCAGCATGCCTTCATAAAACAGTCATTTTAGGAATTTTGCACCAAATTTTCAACATGGGGTTTGGGACCCCTTCTCATGAATGTCACTGTCATGGCGTTATTCAGGCCCGAAGGGTGATTTCCGCACAGTGACTGCGAAATCACCCTTCAGGCCCGAATAACTCAATGACAGTGACATTCATGAGAAGGGTCCCAAAAACCCCATGTTGAAAATTTGGTGCAAAAATTCCAAAAAATGCCTGAGATATGCAATAAAGTTGAAAACCCCCCTATCTAGCCCATTACACAGCTTACCGGCATTTCCTCAGTTCGCGGTCGGCGCGCGGAAAAGTGCAGGCGTGTTCCCAGTCCAGCGATGATACGTCGCGCCAAGCTCTGGAGGTAGTATGGGTGGGGGTGTGGGAGGTAGGAGTGCGCAGTGGGTGGAGTGCGGGTTGGGGAGGGCTGGGAGACTACATGGGACCATTTGTGCTTTTCAGGTTGGAAAAAAAAAAAAAAAAAAGATAGCGGATGTTTGCCACGCTGAGGTGGGCTCCCAGCGTGGCACCAAGCTTTGGGGACGTGGAGCCGACGGGTGTTAGTACCCCTCATCGGCAGACGACGGGACGCTTGCCACGCTGGGGTGGCCTCAACGTGGGCACCACCAAAGCTTGGAGGGGCCTTTGGGATGTGGGAGCTGACGGGAAGTGGGCACCCCCGTCAGCAGAGGACCCAGGACATTTGCCATGCTGGGGTGGGCTCCCAGCGTGGCAGCAAAGCTTTGGAGGGTGGGGGCTGAGGCCTACCAGTGCTGTGTATGACAGCGGTGGTTTTCTTTGAAGCGAAAACCACCACTGTCATACACAGCTCCCGCACCCATTGGTGCAGGACCGCCATGCCTGCTCAACGGAGCAGTGGGTTGAATGGGAGAGGCACACCTCCAAAGTGTGCTACTCTCCCAAAACGTTCCTTGCGCATGCGCGCAAGCGAACGTAAAAATGATAGCATTATATTGTGAGCACGAAAGTTGTTCAGCACAAAAAGATCTATAAAATGAGCGGTGTTTCATTTACAGATACCTTTTAGTTTTATATAATTGGCAAAAAAAAGCACAAAATCCAGTTTTTCACTTTTTGCAACAAACAAATGCAAATAACTTTAAAATTGAAAAAAGAGAGTCCCACAAGTGTTGTACAAATATAATAGGACATGGGTGGCAGTGAGATAGAAATATCTCCACTCGCTGTCATTGAACACTAGGTATCCCACTCATGGGATATCAAGAGTTCAGTGGCAGCTCGTGGAGATATTTCTGCAATCTCACTCTCACCGATGTCGTATCCCATATAATTCTCTTACTAACCTAAATCCTCCTCTAACTTCCATGCCAGAATTTTCATCTGGTGCTTTTCTCCCTGATAGCCCTAACCCTAAAATGCAACATGAAACATAGACTTTGACGGCAGATAAGGATCACTTGGCCCACCCAGTCTGCCCATTTCCCTTCCTATTGGATAAGCTGCAGATTCTAGTTAACCAACAGCCTACTTCCTGCATCCCCCCACTACAATTGCCTTATGTCTGTCCCATGCATGTTTGAATTCCCCCAATGTTTTAGACCCAACAACCTCCCCAGGAAGGCGGTTCCATGCATCCACCACTCTCTCCGTGAAAAAAAATTTCCTCACATTACCCCTGAGCCGTCCCCCCTCTATCTTTAAATTGTGCCCCCTTGTTCTTGCACATCTTTTTCTGAAAGATGCTACCCTCCTGGACTTTGCTGATTCCCTTGAGGTACTTATAAGTTTCTATCATGTTCCTCCTTTCATCAAGGGTATACATATTAAGCTCTCTGTCTCTCTTCTTATGGTTTCTGATGCAGACCCTGCACCATTTTAGTTGCCCTCCTCTGGACTGCTTCCATCCTGTCTGTCGTTCGTAGATGGGGTCTCCAAAACTGCACACAGTATTCCAGATGGGCTCTCACCAACTGTCTGTACAGAGGGATAACCACTTCCCTTTTTACGTTCGCTTGCGCTCATGCGAAAGGAATGTCTTGGGAGAATAGGACACTTTGGAGGTGTGACTGTCCTGTGCAATCCACTGCTCCGTTGAGCAGGCGTGGCGGTCCTGCACCAATGGATGCGGGTGCTGTGTATGACAGCAATGGTCTTAACCAAAACCACCGCTGCAATCAGTGCTGGCAGTGCCTCTGTATGAGCTGCAGCTTGTTATAGCCAATGGAGTGCCTAAATCCCCATCGGCTCCACGTTCCCCCAGACAGCTTTGTTGCTGCCACGCTGGGAGCCCACCTTAGCGTGGCAGACATCCCGCGCCTGAATATATAAAAAAAAAAAAAAAAAGCTGTAAATAAGAAAACGTTCCGCCGCTGTCTCCCCCACCTCCCTCCCACAACCCGCACCCACCCTGCGCACCCTGCCTCCCCACCTCCCCCATACTTACCTCCGAGACTCAACGCAGACGATCATCGTGGACGGGAACACGTCTGCACTCTTCAAAGCCGACCGCGAACTGAGGAAATGCCGTAAGCTGTATAATGGGATAGAAGGGGTTTTCAACTTATTGCATATCTCAGGCATCTTTTGATTTTTGCACCAAATTTTCAACATGGGGTTTATGGGACCCCTTCTCATGAATGCTGTCACTGTCATGGCATTATTCGGGTCCGAAGGGTGATTTCGCATTCACTGTGCGAAATCACCTTTCCGGAATGGTTAACGAAACGACACTGCCAGTGTTCATAAGGTGGGCTCTCAAAAAGCCTATTTTGAAAATTTGGTGGAAAAATTCCTAAAAATGACCGTTTTACGAGTGTGCATTGCGCAGTTCCTACGCACGCTCGTAAGTTTGCGAATTTTCAATATTTTCACTCCAGATTTTCAACATTGCCATTTTACCACACCTCCTCATGAGCAGTACAGCTGTCATTTTCACATCCTGCCAAAACGTGTTTCCGCTTTCATGTAGCGCACAATGGCGTAGTCAGTGTTGCGAACTCAATGTATGGGACACATTAAGAAAATCACAGTGACACAGTTCATGAACAGAGGTCTTAAAATGGCTGTATTGAAAATTTGGTGAAAAAATTCCTTAAAATGCCTGTTTTACGAGTGTGCGTTGCGCAGTTCCTACGCACGCTCGCAAGTTCGCGAATTTTCAATATTTGCACTCCAATGACTTCCAAATACCAAAACAGCACATAGAAGCAAGCAACATTGTTTTTACTTATATTTTTAATACTCCTCTCTGGTGCAGCCAATATCCTCCACGTCTTGCCCACTCTCCCCCCAAACGCCTAATGCACTTACCCCTCTGCCTTTCAAATCTGAGCTTTCCTGTGGCAGAGTACGGCCAAGCCTGAAAAGCACCTGTGAAGAGGGGTTTGGGGTGGGGTGGGAGAGAGAGAGAGAGGGATATATATATATGTATATGTGTATATATGTGTGTGTATGTATATATATATATATATATATATATATAAGAAGCAAAAACTCCGTTTAATGCATTAGTTAGGGTTGCTCACAGCGACAAAAGTGAGGAAATTAGCTGTAGGGTTGAAAACCCCCTTGGAACCCCGCCCACCCCCAACGGCATTGAGAGTGCGCATTAGGATCGTCAGCCCTAACTCTCACCCCATAGACGTGTAAACAAAGCAGCAGAAGTATAGGAGAATGGGGTGAGGTTGGGACACGATCCCAATCGCACTAATAAACGGTGAAAAGCAAATTTCAACCCAACAGCAATCACTCAAGCGCTAATAAACTAATAAATCAGGTTTTGCCTCCTTCTTTTGAGAATGATAACGAAATAGTGAATGTAATGAAGCGGAGCGCTGGGCCCTCCACCATGATGTGTTGGCATACTAACAGGACAGCAACGCAAACAGAAATGCTAACAGTGGCGCACATGGTAACACAAGCACGAATGAGAACAGAAAGGGTAACGCATATGGTGGCGTGAGCGGGAATGGTCTGCCACGTGATGTGTTGTCACATAGTAACATGGTGCCTGCAAACAGAAATGTCAATGGACATGGTGATGTAAAGTGAAACAGTAAGATAAACAGTACTGTAGACAGAAATGGCAAAAATAACAGAGCATAAGCGCAAATGAAAACGCAAAGGATAACACACATGGTGGCGCAGGCGTCAATGGTAAGTGAACGGTACGGATCCACAAGCGGAAAGGGCAACAGTAACAGTAATGTAAGCGCACAGGCTGGTTTTCCCCAAAACCTGCATTGAGAAAGACAGTGAGTACAAATAATGTATGCAAAATAATGAGTATCAGCGCAGAAAATGAGATCTTGGAATACTAAATGCATTCTATCTCGGGAACCGTACGACGTAGAAAAAAAATTCAAAAGTCATTATTTGCAACTGTCCTGGCTAATTTGAATCTTAGCCCCATTGTGGGGCTAAGAAATTTTCCAACTAAAAGTCCGTATCTCGCACCGTTTCCGAGATACGGGCCCTGAAAGGCGCGGCGAACGCCGTAATGTTATCCTATGGGAAAAAAGGAAAGTTCGGAGCACCATCACTTTGCCTCCCTGTAATGTTTTTTCACCAAACTACTGAAAGGCACATCTGTGGGCTGTTGGCTGTCTTCCTCCAAATTTCAGGAAAAAGACCAAACTGTATTTTGCAGCAGGGCTCCAAATGATTTCTGTTAAGTGTCAGGCGCTGTAATGTTATCCTATGGGGAAAAACCGCTAATTTTGGAGTGCCGTAAGTTTGCCGCCATGTGATATTTTTTCACCAAACTACTGAAAGGCGCATCTGTGTACTGTTGGCTGTCTTCCCTCCAAATTTCAGGAAAAAAGACCAAACCGTAATTTTGCAGCAGGGTGCCAAAGGATTCCTGTAATGCTTCGGGCGCCGTAATGTTATCCTATGGGAAAAACGGTCAACTTTGGAGTGCCATAACTTTGCCGCTGTGTAATATTTTTTCAATACAACACTGAAAGGCACATCTCTGAGATGTCGGCTGCGTTCCCTCCAAATTTCAGCCCAAAACTCCCAACGGTTATTTTGCAGTGCAGTGCCAAAGAATTGCTGTCATTTTCCCACAGACTAGAAAATTACTGTCGCAATTTGCGAAAGCTTTCGCAAAAATTTGCGACACTTTCGTGAGCACGAAAGTAATTTGCAAAAGTACTTTTTCCAGAAATTTGAAAAACATAGTTCTGGGGTGTTTTACCACAAAGTAAAGACATGGCAAGCATCCTCAGGGCCCGACTAGGTGAATACAAAAAAAAATGAGGTTGCTAGAGGGTCCCAAATTTAAATGCCAACCATTTTTCTGATCACCAACTGAAAACAAAATGGCCGATTTGCGAAAGTAACAGGCCCATTTGCGAAAGTAAAAATGCATTTGCGAAAGTGTTGAACTTTTTGTTAACTTTTCCCATTGACTTATAATGGGAAACTGTTTTTTGAATAACTTTTGAACCGTTTAATATTTTTTCACGAAATCTTGAAAGGCACATTGGGGACCCGGCTGCATGTTCCCTGAAGATTTCGGGCCAGTCACGCAAACCGTACGACCTGTAGGCGCGACCACAGAATTCCAGAAAAACGTAAACACGCGCACAGATCACACTTAATAACTCCACAGCCGTATATCCAATCAGTACGAAACTTGGCAGATCCCAAGGCCTATGGGTCTTAATCATACATTCCAAATTTCAAGCAAATCCATCAAACAGTTGCAAAGTTATTGAGGTACAAAATTTTGGGTTTAACATGGAAATGGCTTCTCAACCCTAACTATGGTAGCACTACTGTGCTACCATAATATATAGTATATATGTATGTATATGTGTGTGTATGTATGTGTATATATATATATGTATATATATGTATGTGTATATGTATATGTGTATATATGTATATGTATGTATATATGTATATGTATATGTGTGTATATATGTATATGTGTGTATATATATATATATATATATATATATATATATATATATATATATATATATATATATGTGTGTTGTGTGTATGTATGTATGTGTGCATGTTTATATGTGTATATATGTATATTCAGGGATGTCCAAGACTTTGCCTTAGCATGTTTCTGTCCCTCCTACAATTTGTTTCTGTGACTGAACAGTGGGTAACAGAGTTACAGACTTGCTCTTTTGCAGACAAAGTATTTTACACCAATACTGTTATGCTGCCTGCTTCAGACAATAGAACCACTTGTGAAACTGTCTCCCTCATTTTACTTCTTTGTCACCGATTTTTTTAAGCCATGTCCAAGTGCCAAATACCACTGCAAATACCTGCAAGCAAACGTTAGGCATTGACAAATGCTTTTTCTACTTGTGATGCCCCGTCCTATGCATCCCAGTATCCCCCTGGCTCTCCTTACTGACTTCTCACATTGCTTATCCACCTTTAGGTCATCTGATATGACTACCCCCAAGTCCCTTTCCATTTTTGTTGTTGTTAGTACCTCCCCTGCTATTGTGTACTCTTCTCCTGGGTTTTTGTTTCCCAGGTGCATTACTTTGAACTTAATTGCATTGAATCTAAGTTGCCATATGTCTGACCATTCCTCCAACCTTGCCAAGTTCCTTCTCATCCTTTCTACCCCCCCTTGTGTATCAACTCTCTTACAGATCTTTGTGTCATCTGCAAAGAGGCATACCTTTCCCTCCAGACCCTCTGCAATGTCACCTATAAAGATGTTAAAGAGGACTGGACCCAGTACTTAGCCCTGAGGTACTCCACTAGTAACCCCCCTTTCTTCGGAATGTGTTCCATTCATTATTACCTTCTGTGTCCTGTTGTACAGCCAGTTTGCTACCCAGGCTACCACCCTGGAACCCACTCCCAGGCTGGCTAACTTGATTATTGGTCTTTTGTGCGGGACTGTGTCAAATGCTTTACTAAAGTCTAGGTAGGCCATATCCACAGCCCCTCCCAGTCCCTGGTCTATTAGTTTGGTCACCCAGTCAAAGAAACCAATTAGATTCATCTGACTTGACCTTCCTGCTGTAAATCCATGCTGCTTTGGGTCCTGTGCCCCACTGGCCTCTAGGTACTCAACAATTCTTTCTTTCAGAAGTGATTCCATCATTTTTCCTACCACTGAGGTCAAACTTACAGGTCTGTAGTTTCCTGCCTCTGTCTTGCTCCCACTTTTGTGAAGGGGCATCACATCTGCCCTCCTCCAGTCCTCAGGTACCACCCCACCACATGTAATTTATTGCTCAACTGTAATGTCTCAGTTTTGCTCATGAATATCCATCATTCTGTATTCTGTCTTGATCTGCATACGTACTTGAGAATTTACTATTTATTCATGAATGTACGTTGTACTAATATTGTAACTGTCATTTGTATTATTGCTTACTACCCACTCCTTTAAACTCCCCTGGGTCGCACCTGGAAAAGACCCCGGCTCAGTGTGCTTCTCCCAGCTACCAGTCTTTAAATAAATAAAAGGCTGATCCCATGTGATTTGAATGCTCAGCTCGTATAGCCATCTCCCCTTCCCCACCTCCTTCCCTATCTGTGTCAAGTAGGTGATCGCATGTTTTACTATACAGAGTGAGCAAACATAGGAGCACTTTCCTTCAGGAGAAGGCGGCCGGACGCAGAGGGAAGCTTCTTCTCGTCTAGACAGCCAGTCGGGCACTTTTAATAAGAACTTGGTGCTGGGGGGAGGAGGGTGATCAGAGAGTGTTACCATGGTGGGGGGACATTAGATTTGCTTTAGTGCAAATGAATGCTTAGATGGCCCCAGCTGTGGAGCCTAGTGGGCATTGCCGGTTAACCATTGTGATTTTTTTTTAATTCTTAAAAATGGCAAATTGTGGGTCCTGTGGAGGGTTGGGGGTCTAACACAGGATGAGGGACATGGAGTAGTATATAGGGATTTGGTCTGAGGTGAAAGGTGGAGGCTGTTTGCTTGGGGTGGTGGTGTGTGTGTGTGTGTGTGTGTGTGTGTGTGTGTGTGTGTGTGTGTGTGTGTAATTGTATCACACAAATGACAAGAATACAATATTTGGCCCAAATATTCGAAATAAAGTATTCGGACACTCCGATATAGTACTTAATTTGCTAAGCATATCAGAAATAGTGCCATAGTTGCTTAAAAAAAAAAAAAAAGAGTGCACTATGTACCTAGCAGAAAGGTTTGGTTTGTCCCGTCCTGATGCAGAACAACTATTGGTCGCACAGCGCTGCGAAGTTTGCTCTCCCCTGAACTACTTGTGCTCTGGCCTTCACCTCCACAATAACCCACCTACCAAATAGGCTGGCTGCACCATTTAAGAGTCTGTGGACTAGATTTTTTTTTTTTATTTTATTTTTTATTTTATTTATTACTTTTTGGGCCCCATCCAGCGCCAGTATCTCTGCCCGGGTCATGGCCCTCACCGACCCTTGCTACCCACATGAGCCACTGCCCCTCAATACCCCTGGCTTGGGGCTGTGGTACCGCCCAAGCACCGCAGACTACAGGATGGTCCGGGAGTCGGCCTGGGAGCAATTTGGGCACGCCGAGGCGGCTACCGGCCAAGGTGCCAGAAGGCACCCTCCCCCCCCTGTAAGGAGGGGCGGAAATGTGCAATGACGCCTGTGTCCATCCTACCTTCAAGAACTGCTGACACCAGCTGCTGTGGCACCCCTAACCTCCACCAGGGGTCCCTCCAGCACCAGACTTGCCCCGCGCCCTCCCCCCAGAGAAGGAGAGCAGTCCGTGGGATGCTTGATACTTCTTCCCTGGCTGTCCCTCCGACCCAGGTCCGTTCCCGAACCTGGCTCGCCGGCATTGCAAGGTAACTTTTTTTTTATAATGTTCCCAGAGTTCAATAACCCCAAATTATGGAACCCTTCCCTTGGGGTCTCCGGTATTAGTATTCATTACTTGCAGAGCACCAATGAATCTACATATTTGCTATAGCGACTCTGGTGGGGATTTGGTGGGGGGAAAGTAGACACTGCCTGGGATCAGTAAGTCTGTTCTTGTAAGGTGAATGCAGAGTCCACAGCAGCAGCGGTATGATAGCACTGGCTTCTGCTACAAATGAACTGGGATCATGCAGTCTTAAGCAACCTCTCCCTTAAGTTTATTCCACTGGCTATTAATTAACTTTTTTGGTTTTTCAGATAAATACAAGGATCGTGTTACTTTTTCTCCTGCTGGAATTCGTTTTAATGCAGTCACGCGGAAGGATAATGGGCAGTATACCTGCGAGGTGACTTCGACTTCGACAGGAGACTTTGGAAGTGTTGTTATAACTCTCACTGTGCAGGGTAAGTAATTATGTGCTGTGCCTTTTCCGGGCATCACTGTTGTCAGTGTTGAACACTCACTCTGCATGGTAAGCATTAGGGTTGCCCAGAATTTGATTCCAGCCTTTTTTTTATGCTGTTTTTCTTTTTTTTTTTTTTTTGTTTGTAATTCAGAATTTCTGTAGTTACACCAAAAAAGTTGAAATTGGATGTAGAATCAGATGTCACGTCCACTTTAATCAACTTGAAAAAACTCACCCAAACCCGACACACTGTAAGAATCTATCAATCTTTATTTTACCAGGAGAAAACACAGTTGAGTAAGCTCATTTACAACAAAGTTTAAAAAAAAAAAAAAAAAAAAGCTCACTTACAAGGTGGTCCTGGGCGGACAATTGAACATGGTAAAATACAGCGTAAAGTACAAGGGGAAAAAAATAGTGAAAAATACAGTAAGGAAATGTACAAAAAGTATAAATTGTATGTCAAGAGTCAACATGGTCGAGGTACAATATGCATGAGGACAATTCATAAGATACATACACATCAAGCCTAGCCAAGAAAATTTCATCATACATACAGGAACTAAAAGTACTGCTTTAATTATGAAACAACGTACATGGTTCAAGCAGGGGTATAGGGAGTTGGGTAATAGGCAAGAGATCGAGGTAAGATGCGGAAGCAGAGGCAGGGTGGGGAGGCAGAAGGTGGAGGTAAAAATATAGTGGGATAGGGTGGCACTACTAGTGACATAAATTAGAAGATGTAGCTAATACAGGGGGTATTGTGAGAACAAGGGCAAGAGGGGCACAGAGAGGTCTAGTGGAAGGAGTCCGGAGAGGGGATGTTTCGGGGAGGAACCGTAGACCGTGTTGTCACAACGCATTAAAGTAAGGGCTAGAGAGGGGTGAGAAGGTTGGGTGAGAGAAGTTTGGGGAAGTAGAGTAAGATGTGAGAGTGAGAGGGGGGTAGAGGAGCAAGGGATAGTGAGAGGATGTGACAAGGGGAATGAGTACATAGTTGTTACAGCCCTGTGGGGTGAAGTGCTGAAGCAGGTATTGCCAGTTCTCAAGCTCAGTGTCCATTTAAGAATAGCATTTGCATGTTTCCTTCAGTGTGCAATTTAAGAGATTTAAAGGAGAACAACCCAATAAGTTGAGAAAGTTTTTTTTTTTTAAAGACTTCTGAAGGTTGTTCCACAGGGAGGGGAGAGTATAACTTATGGCAGAAGCACCAAAGCGGGTTCATATCCTGGGGATAGCAAACGGGATGTAAGAATATCTGTAAAGAGAATAGCTACCAATAGTGCATTTTGAAAAGAACAAAAATGTATGGAGGGAGCTTGTTAGTAATGGCCCTGTAGACCCAAAGAGATGCATTTCTCAGTGTTACCCCTAGGTGGTGCTATCCCAAGGGCTACTACCCCTGCCTGCTTGGCTAGTAGCAGGTTAAGGGGCCTTGGTTCGGTGACGGGTGCCTCCACCCAGAGGTCAGAGTTATTCGTGGTTGTACTAACTTTGGCACAGTCCTCTGGGACACTGTAACCCCTGCCCCCTCGGTTCCTGCTAGTGGCCCACACAGAATACAACACTGACCTTCACCATACCCCTGATATGCTTTGTTCATATCCACACTTTTGGCATTTGCCACCAGGAGTAGTTTCTCCAACTTGGCCCTGGGAACCCCCTGTAAAACAAGGTTAAACAGAGCAAATGGCATGCACCACAATATCTCGGGCATAAACAAGATCCACAAACAGTTTAAAAGGCAGAAAAAATAGATCTGATTTATTCGGGGGGGTTAACAAGGATAGGGGCAATCAAGTTAATTAGCTTACTCTCTCTAATAATCATAAAGTTATGGAAGCAATCAGATTCCCTAACACTGTCACATTTCTGGGTACCCAGGTGAATAGAGGGTGGGCTAGCCAGGACCGTTGTCTGGGGTAGGCTGGCTTTGCAGCTGGTAGGGGCCCTGTGATGGAAAAAGAAAACACTTGCACAACAGAGTATTTGTAATCTGGAGCCAGATGGCTCAGTTCGTGAAGAAAAGAAAAAACAAACAATTGGATGACACGCTTAGATTTAAAGATAGTTGCAGGGAGCTACCCTGATGGCTACTCATGATACCCCAAACTGGACATAGGAGAGATGAGGATTGAGACAGCAGATGAATTATCTGGATTGCCAGGAGAAGCAGAGGGCTGATTCCTGGGGCAGTCTCTAGTCGATGGTGCTTCCCTGTGCAGTAGGGTAATCTGGCAGGGCCCTCGTGGCAAGGCCCAGCTACATGGACTGGCAATTGATGTAGTTCATTGGGTGCTGAGTTAAGCTTCCAGCAGTCGGCATACAGTTCACACAACAGGGGAATTATATCGCAATCTCCATTCAGTACACAGCACATTTATATACCAACAAATCTTACTGTACCAGGCAAAGTACTCCTTGATCTCGATCGCAAAGTCACTGCCAACACCCGGTAGTTCAAAGGTAGCTGAAGTTCCTGACAGGCCGATCGCATTTAGCAAAATCATCAGTCTTCTACAGGTTAAGCCTGGTCCTAATTCATTAGCTTGCTCTCAATCTCCCAAACTACGAATTAGTCTGAAATTATTATTCTTCTCCCTCTCAGGACTGAAAACAGACAGCAGGCCAGAAATCAGTCCTTCCACAGTTCTCCTGCGTGAACGGCTGCTCGAGCTGTACGAGCTGCTTCTCTCTCAGCTTCCCTCACAGATCTGGCTTGCCAGCAGACAGCTTGGGGGCTTTCACTTACATCCACAAGGTTCGGTTGTTTGGTTTAGATGTCAGACACTGAGAGGGGAGGGAGAGAGAGAGAGACGGGCAGACAGAGATGGGCTTAGGGGGAGAGAGGGAGAGAGATGGACAGACAGAGGGAGAGAGACGGGCAGACAGAGAAAGAGAGAGACGAGCAGACAGAGAAAGAGAGAGACGGGCAGACAGAGAAAGAGAGAGACGGGCAGACAGAGAAGAGAGAGACGGGCAGACAGAGAAAGAGAGAGAGAGATGGCAGACAGAGAAGAGAGACGGCAGACAGAGCCCCATCCCCAAAGCCAATAATGAACGGGACCGACTGTTACTATTCATATCGAGGTGATGGGTAATCAAAGAGCCCATAATCCACTAGAATTGGTGTATTTGTTCTTTAAGTTAGATGAGCTGCCCTTCTTGAGAGTGTCCAAGTTATGGCCATTGAGATATCCCTCCACTGCAATAACTCCCCATATGATCAACATCCCTCATGAAGAGGAGAAGGAGAGGAACAGAAAAGCCCGTGAGGTCAGGGGACCAAAACCAGAACCAGACTCCAGGAAGGTGCCACCCTGAAAAAGGTCCCACCCACCATGAAATCCAAAACAAAGGACTACCCTCCTACTCCTCTGTAGTGCAGGCACCGAACCAGCCTCCCATCTGAAGGAGAAGAGGGACCCTCCCATCTCCACACCACCCTGTATCAGGGAAAAGAAAACAAAAAAAGCAACCAGGTAAACCCCTAAGCCGCCATTTTTCTATACTCTAAAAGGCGCTTTGTTTAAGTAGCAATTAAAACACTTCAAGGTTCTGATACTCAAAATATGTGCAGGTTTAACAATTGATCCTAGTGAAACAGAGGAAAACAATAAGCGATCAGTTACTACAGTTCAAGTAATCTTCTTGGGATGTTTCCCCTTGGCAATCCATTTAGATAAATCAGCATGTAGGGGCAAAACTGAGTCCACTGTGAAGTGGGGCCAATTAATATTCTTTGAGCCTGGAGCCACTGCCCAGAGAAGCTGCTCAATCTCCTTCTCTGCAATCTCTTCTTTTATATCAGGGACCTGAATATCCTTCGAAACCAGAAAATCATGAGCCATTAATAAGGAATTGTAGATTTTAGGACCTTCAGGCAATTCTATCCACAGTCTAGCAGGGTAATGCAGCTGGGCCCTCAAGCCCTTCTCTCTTAGCTGTTTCACCACACTGAGCCCCTTTCTCTGACACTGGACCAAGGCGGGGGACATCTTGATCCACAAACACCTTTGTTCCATCGAACTTCAGATCCCTCTTAGCCCATGCCAAATGCAGGACCCTGTCCTTAGTAGGGTACCTCAGAAATGTAATTATAATGGCTCTGGGAGGGGCACCCTGCTTAGGCTTTGGGGCGAGAGCCCTGTGTGCCCTTTCAATCTCAAGTGGAGTGTCTTCCTCTATCTGCAGCTCCATTTTTAACCAACAGTCCATAAAGGCCACCATATCAGCCTGCTCAGCCCCCTCAGGTATTCCGACCATCTTTATATTGTTGCACCTGGAGCATGCCTCTGCATCTTCGGCTTTTGCTGTCAGAGCTTTCTCCCTGCCGTATAGGAATGCCAGCAATCTTCCATAGGCCATATGCTCAGCCTGCAGCCCCTCTAGATGTTGTTCCACTGTGGTAGTTCTAGACTCCAATTTTTTAAAGCCCCTCTGAATGTCTGATACCTTTGCATCTATCTTGTGTAAAAGCTTAATAATTTTCCCGATTCTGCCCTGGTGCTGGTTGAACCAGAATCGACACCGAGTCCTCGGTCCCCGACGCTGAAAGCACTGATGAGCGCAGGGAGCTGGACTGAGAGCCTGACATCTGTCTGCCTTGTGAGTTTCATCAAATTTTGGCATTCAAAGAGCCTCTTTTCTTTGTGCGGACAATTGCGGGTCACTTCTTGTGCCTATAACACAGTGTAGAAACACAGGATGCCTCCACAAAGCATTGGATTCTCTTCTTTATTTTTTGTTGGAGAACCAGAGTGAAGAGTTAAGCAGCCATTCCCACCTACTACGTCACCGGAAGTGAGAAAATAATTTTGAATGCCTTTTCTGTTTGGTCTGTGATAAAAATGAATAATTATTTATTGATTGGACATTGCGGTGCTCAGAGACTTGAGCCACTTCAGTGGGGGTATTTGTGATCACTAACTTCTGTATTGAAGTTTTCGGGTAGAATGGTTTGTGATGTTTTTGTTTTCAGGCAGTCCTGCTGACATCTTCATGCTTTTCATCATGGAACAGACTTTGTTTCTCCGACTGTCATTGACCTATACCAGTGGTAAATCCCAGGCTTGTGGTTCACATTTGTGCGAAGTAGAAAGGGGCATCTGGGTCCAGCATTTTAGGGGCCTCTGTTCTTTGTATTTTATGTAGGCTGCAAATGGGTCTCTGTCTAGGCAGTTGGATTGGCCTGGATTGGCGAGGTTTTGTACGCACATCTCTTGTATCCACTCCTGAGCAGGTCTTTGTCTGCCGTTCATTATACTCAAGATATGGGGTGCCTTCAGTGTCTATGTTGAACTCAAGATCTCCCCACCTCAGATTGTATTGCTCAGTGGTCCTCAGGGCAAAATAAAGGCCAATATCAAAAAAGATCAGGTTGAGCAGTGATGAAGGGTTCTGTAATCCGTGTATATCAGTACTGTACAACCTCTCTATGTCTGTGTCAGTTAGTGGGTCAGCACGACGGGGTTTGTTCCCTTTGCCTATTTTTTTCAGGTACTTCTGCTTGGCATGCAATGTCTTTACTGTTTGTGGGAATGATGTTTCTGCTGATTTGTAGATGGAGTCTTTTCTACCACACTTTTCTAAATATCGGTCCACACTACCCAGTATTCCTCTGAGAGTGGAGGGCTCATATTCACTGCCATCTAATCTTCGTATTTTATAGATAAAATCGGCTAACAGGGGGTCTAACTCTGTAGTGGGAATATCATGTATTGCCCTGTGTAAGTAAATGCGTCTCTCAGGAAACTATGTAACTGCCGCATGTCATTTCTCATTATTTTTGCCGTTTTTATTTTCCTGATCGAGGATGAATCTATCCCACTCTGATAGTGGCTTTGATAGTACTGCTGCCGACATTGCTGCTTTAAGCTATGTGTCCTGTCTGTGAAGTGCACCCTAACTGTCAAATAGTGCTCAAGACATAGTAGTGGCGTGTGCAGTGCAGTAGAACAAAAAATTGTTCTGCTGCACTGCAGAATATCCTGGTGTGAGACAACAACATTTTGACAGCGATGGATTTCGATTGAAGACGACGTTCCACCATCACGCTATACCACTTTTCCTGTATTATAGAAAAATTCTATCAGCAAAGCAGCAGCTGCCATAATTGCAAGCTCCGCAATCCTTGACTAATCCGACCACAACAAAACCACCACCAGATGCGCCCCTTACTCAAAACGCGCGCATGCCCAGACCAATATAGACACGGATGTCATCATTACGTGGACATGCACAGCAAGAATCCCACTACAGAGATAAACGTGTTATGTATACGAGGCTATAACATCAACCCGGTAAGTACATCTGCTACCAGATTACTTGTTCCTCGTTAACGCACACATGTAAACGCAGTGACAGAGTGATGCAGTAGAACTGCAAACCTTAGGTCTAAAGCATCAGTTCCCATGATGCATGGCATGAATCAAATCATGACCTTTGCAATACAGTCAAGCAGATTTTCATACCAGACTTAACTGACTTCACTGAAATCTAAAGCCTGATGTAATAAGCAGGATGCAACAGGGGTAATCTTTGTTCATTCCTGCAAACTACAGAGGTACTATATACAGAAAAAAAAAGACTGAGGGGACCTTCCCTTTAAGTTCAAGTAAACACAATAACTGAAGTGCCACTGTGCTCCACAAATGTTGGATGCACTACCTCTACTCAAATACTGACGCCAGTATTACAGCAGAAGGAGTGGTAATAACAGTAAGCAACAGTAAAAAGTCATGCTAAGTTAGAAGCCAGCCTGTCAAGAAAGATGATGATTTTAAAATGTAATCTTCTTGAGGTCACATTATGACCTTGATGTGAATGGATGCTTGCTTCCCTGCTCCATGCTCCGGGCTGAAAAAACAACTAGATCTTGCACATTAATCACATCTGATTTTTGTTTTGACTGTATTTAAAGTGCTTTCTTGACCATGGCATCTATTCCCAAGCTCAGGTCTACATATATGGAGACAGCTATGGCCTCAGAAAATGCAAGGTCTGCCCGAAACTATGTCACCCACCCAGGCCCAGCCTAAACCTCCAAGGAAGAGGCCTACTCCGGCTTCCCAGGACCTTGATCAGGAGCCCAACAAACTTGATCGTCTGCTAGGAGTCATGGCTGGAATCAAACTTACCCTAGCTAAAGTTGTAGAAGACCTCCAACTGCTCAAGCTGACGCTGGAATCTTCATCGGCTCTTGAGGGATGCCGAATCATGCATCAGCTCCCTTAAAGATGTTCAGACCAGGGAGACTCAGGAGGTTGTTGAATTTCCGAGGCAGCTCACCAAATTGGTATTAAAAATGGCTGACCTTGAAGCATGCAGCCATCATAACAACCTAGTTGTGGTGGGAATTCCAGAGCATTCAGAGGGGTCCAACATGCTCCAGTTTCTTCAGGGATTTTTGAAAGAAATCAGCAGCCCCCCCCCCCCCGGCTTCGACTACATTCTTGAGCGGGCACACCACTCCCTGTGTCTCCAGTCTCCTCTTAATGGTAGACCATGAGCGATTATTCTTAAATGTTTACATTTTCAAGATATAGAATACATTCTGACCCAGGCTCGTGCTAAGTGCCCCTTACTGTGGAAGGGTCACCTGGGGTCCGATTCAAAGATGTATGGTGCAACCCACGCTGGCATATGCGAGAGTGCTTCATATATCATATGAAATCCTGCACCAGATTCCAGAACAGGGAGGGTCCCGGCAAATATGCCCTGTGGCTTGTGGCACTCCAACTTTGTGCCACAGGTAGGGCACACCCACACCAAAAGCCAGTAAGCTGCAGTACCACCCTCTGACAGGGTGCAGGACGCATGGCATGGCCCCCCCATCCTGCACCCCGACACCATGGAAATGCCATGCAGGTGGGCGGGGGTGGAGGGGCCACTTGACCTCCATGGTGGTGCACCGGGCTGCAAACTGCCCTGCGGGGCACTGCCCAGGGATGTTGGTGTGGGGGTGCCAGCAGCCCACAGAGGGCTGCCCTGCCAGTGGAGGATGGGTGGGTGTCTCAGAGAGACCAAGAGGGGGGGTGGCTGGTGGAACTCCGGACACAGAGATGCACCCATAATGGCCATAGCATACGGTTAGACCAGCTACTAGCTGGTCTAATTGTACTTTGACCACTGTCTACTGTGGCCATCTCAGAATTGCGATGTGCCATTCCATTGGCCGCCCTTCTGGAATCAGGCCATAATCGCTGCCAGAAACCCCCGCTGGAGCATGTCGCGGGGGTTTCTGGCATAGCCCCGCCTTTAAGACAGTAAGCAGCCTGCACTATGTCGCAGGTCACCATTCGGAATAGCGAACGGCGTAACGCATGTCACAGGGTATGACTTTCGCCATTGGGTTTAGTGCAAATCACCTTGTGCCATGCATAACCCATTCTGGAATCAGGCCCCCGATGTTTATTTTTGGAGATGTGACGCCACTGGTGCGGGAACGGCGACAAGCTTTTAAAGCCATAAAGCAGGTGTTATATTGGGCAGGTATTAAATTCAATATGCGTTACCCTGCCAGGCTATTTGTAACTACTAATGCGGGGTAGTGGAATTTGCCTCAGCTGAGCAAATGAGGGTGAGTCTTCCCAAACATTTCCGCATTTATCTTTTGAGAGACCATGCACCGAATACTTGAAATACTGCTGTTTCACTGCCCTCTGAGATGGAAAACAGGCTGATGGATTGTTATCTCTGTGTCTGGATCTGCCACATGCTTTTTTGTGTGAGCTCTGGTTCTGGAGATTCACCTTGTTTTTCTCCTATTTGTCTTTGAACATTTCTTTTCCCGAGAACTGCTCCAGTACTAACCCTTCTAATCATTAACAAAGAGAAGCATTTTATATGGCAGCTCTTGCTTTCAACATAAGGCACTGATGTGGACTTTTCTGTTGGGGCAGTGTACTTTTACAACATGAATGTGGCTTAGCACCACTAATGCCTCTTGAGGCAAGCATGTTGAGACTTTTTTGTTAGTTTGTTCCTCTGTTGGACATCCGGCTTTGAAAGTCTTTCACTGCCATCTAGTAATTCTCAAAGCTACCTCATCGTGGGATCACAGAAGCGACCCTTTTTAAGGGATGCTGGGTGAGAGCGCATATAAACAAACTAATAATTAAACATATTAGTAGACAAAAATTCAGGGTTTTTATTTCCCGGCTGTTCCATTTTACTGGATTATTGTTGATCAGTTGGAGGGCATGGGCTGGGGTTTCCGACGGGTTCCCCAAGCCATCACGGCCCATATCTATCATGGAGGTAACGCCACCCGATTTTGGGTGTGTCCCCTACCCACTCCACTTAAGATTAGATGGAGTATAAAGGGGAAATAGTTTCCTACAGTACTGCTATCATACTTTTTTCCAGTTTCTGGTTGTTGGTACCAGTTGGTGCCTTGCCCCCTGGGTACTTCCCAACACATGATTGTAGCCGCAGGAGCTGCTCCCAGCCCTCTACTTTGCCACACCAGTTGGTGCCTTGTCCCCTGGGCACTTCCCAACATGCGGTTGTAGCCAACAACAGAACAGGTCTTGGCACACCTTTTCAGGATAAAGAAAGGGCTCACCACAATATATTGGTTGAAAAAACTCTTTTACTATATCCAAAAATATAGCGGCAGTTAACATAAAGTGCAAACAAGTGCAAACACGGACAAACTCCTCACGCACGTTTCACCTGAACACAAGCTTTGTCAAAGGCAACAGCCACCTAGTGCTGAATTAGTTAAATAGCATATTTTACTAATCATGTGACATTTCTTAAAAAAACAATGCCCATTTTATTTCAATTTACTCTCAAAAAATCTTATTTCAAAACACCAAGTGACACAATGTAGCCACAGGAGCTGCTCCCAGCCCTCTACTTTGCCACACCAGGTATGCCACTTGAACTTAACAATGAAGACAGCATCCGACGAACCCTCTTTGTTTAAATTTGGCATCTTTCCATGGACTGGCCTAACTGCCTTGCATCTGGCCCAGAGCTCTCTGAATGTGATTTCATTAATTAATTTCTATCTACTGCCTCGAATAATTTTAGATAATTTTTGAACTGCCAGTCTCAACTCTAAATTATTTAGTTTTCTCACTTATTTAATTTCACTTTGATGCCTAAAGTTAATTGCACCCAAACACTGGCCCTCCATTCCAGCAATTGAATTCTCATCCCATTTAATGATTTGTTGCCACGGATTGCTACTGATCATTTGGAACAAGTAAGCAAGCAGTTTCTAAGATTTATTTCCGGTTGAGCTTCTTCTGAACATTGAACCACCATCCTTGCTCAAATTCTGGCCTTAAGCTGAGCGGGGCTCCCAGTGGTTAATCGAATCAGCTTCCTGGTTCAAAGTAGCTCCACTACTCCACTACAGAGTTCCTGCCTAGAATCGAACCAGCTTCCTGATTCAGTAGCCCCACTGCTGCTTTCCTGCTTAACCAGTTAAGGGTGAGGGGCTCAGGCAGAAGATAATCTAGCTCAAGTCCTGCATTAGGGTAATCGCAGTTTGTGAGCCATGGATAATCCAGTCTAAGTCTTGCAGTAGGGCAGCCTCTCATTTGTGAGCCCATGTTTGAGCACTAGCTGCTGCAGAACCTGCCGAGACTGTTTAAAATATTTTATTAACAAGAATCCTCCCTAGTAAATGAACATAAGATTTACTGGGCAGATATAAACAAACTACTAGAGGACATGCCAGTTAGGTGCTGATATGCAAAAATAGAATTTGTATTCCTGGTATTCATTTGTTTTATCAAGTGAAATCACCAGTTGCTCATGTCCCCCTGAATGAAATGAAATGAACTGTTTTTAGACAAAGCCTACTACTCATTTAAATGCTTAGAGTGTTGTTGATTCTCGGTTTACTTCTACTCCAAATGCTTAGACTGCTGTTAACCTCAGCCTAATACTGTTTGAATTTTGTCCTGACCTATAATTGCAACCCTATATTATTCACAAAGCTGTTAATGATTTTCTCTTAATTTGTATTCTGCTCTAACTTTCCTGACTCTGTCTTTTCTTCAGCACCTACCTGATACTATAAAGCTCCCATGCAACCTGAATCTCACTGTTTCTCATTGTTCCTCTGTCTTCCTCCCCTCACTTGTACTGTTCCTGCCACCACTGTGCATTGGCTCCCCACCCTCTCCCCACCACTCCCACCCTTTCCCGGCATTACTTTTTATAGTGGTAGGAACTATAGCGCATCACGTTCTTCTGTCTTGTGTATTTTTCTGTCTCCTAAGATTTCCATCTGCAAATTATACTCTTCTGCCACTGGTTGGCAGTCCTACTGCTCTAATCTTAGTGTATACATTGCTGTGTTGAGTGAATAGAATCACAACACAAAGACCTTATCTTATCCCTTTCCCCAAGTGTCCATACCTTGCCCAATAACACAGAGTTTATTGGTGCACCCCCTCTAGCCTTAATTCTTTAACTCACTTAGCTAGTAGAATGTTTCTACACTTCACTAAAGGTCTTCTTATTGTCTGCTCACTCTTGCTTTGTCTCCATCAGGATGAAACTGGCTTAGTCCAGACACCCACCTCATCCCTAACCTTTAGAGCCCACCTGCCACTACCAAATTACCACCTACCTTGCTCATTCAGAGTGCACTACCCTTACCTTGGACTCCTTGGTCTTACCCAGTATGGAAAAACCATAATGTCTTTATCACGAGCTAAAAGTAAAAATAAACATATGTCTTTTTCTCCGCCCACCCCAAATCAGGTCCCATCTGTGCCTGATTCTTCTATCTGGTGACATTGAGTTGAATCCTGGTCCTCCCAACAGAATTAAGCCCAGTTTCTTAACCTCATGTCCTGCCTGAGCTGACACAAAAGGGCTCTAGACAGTCCACATGAACATACAAAGTGTTAGGTGAAAAATGGAGGAACTTGAAGCGTGGACCTTGCACTATAAGCCAGACATCCTATGCATCGCTCAGTGGTGGCTCACTCCAAGCATCCAATCCCATGAGATAGCTCTCCTGGTTTCCCTCTTGTCGGTGAGACAGACCTAACAGGGGGCTCTAGTATATATCAGAGAAGGGTTGGCTGTCAGCATGCTCCCTGTCCCTGGCATCAACCCTGTTATTGAACAATTATTCATTACAGTCACCCTAGATCAAGTGAAGCATCTAGCCATAGGATGTGTCTACCTGCCCCCTAAACTAGCTTCCAACTCCTTCACGGAATTCTTCTAAAGTCTTGACACCCTCCCCCTTAGCAATACCATACTCTGCGGTGATTTCAGTCTTGATTGGAATGGGCCAAATAGATCTCAGTTCCAAGCAGCTCTGTCCAATGCAAAATTAGAGCGATTACTTGACCACCCAGACAGACTTAACTTGAAATCAGGCAACCACAGCCTTTGGACTGGATGCTCACCAATAACAGGTACTACATGAGGCTGCAGTAATCCTCACTAACGCACTGTGATAACTCCCCCACATTCTGTATCTGGAAGAATAACAACCCCACCCCCACCCAAAGCCATTAGATCCAGGAGCTAACCAACTTTTAATACCGCAGCTTTCCTGCAAAGCCTGGCTTCCACTGATTCGACCCACATTACCTCTCTCCCTTACACAGATTAGGCTGTAGAATATTTTATCTCCACCTTCACCTCTATCCTCGACTCACATTCTCCATTTAAGCTTCCCAGAGCCAAAGGACTCCATTCCCCATGGCTCTCCCATGAACTATGGCACCTAATGTGTTCTGATGACAAGGCCTGGAAAACCTTCAAAAGAACAGGGCTTCACTCAGATTGGTTTTCCTACTGCCAACTGCGAAACTTCTGTAAAGCCAAAACTAACAAAGCAAAGCGAGTCTACCTTCAATCCATGCAGGAAATTCATTTTACCAATCCCAAAACTTTCTGGGCACAGATTAACGCTCTACTTAAGGGAAAAGAGCAGACAATCCTCCAGAATATGATATTGAAAGGCTCCTTACTATCCACTCCCTCAGAAATAGCCTCAGGGATAAATCTCTGCTTCACTGACCGGCATGTACAAGACAGGTCTACCTGATGCCTGCCCTGCTACCCACACTAAATCTCCCCCTGAAGCCTCCCACCCCCTCTTCCATTTAAAAGCCACTTCGTGGAAAGAGGTACTTAAGCTCCTGCAGGGTCTTAACCCTGATAGCTTCCCAGGATTTGACTCCCTACCCCAAAATTCCTTACGTTAGGAGCACCCATGTTGGTTCACCTGATTGCACAATTAATTAACAGATCCTTCCTTACCCAATACATTCCTGACAAATGGAAGACAGCAATTGTTGTCGCAGTGCACAAAAGTGGCCTGACCAATCTGGTTGAGAATTACAGACCCATATCCATTATTGCCCTATTGTAAAAATTCAGGAAAGAATCTTATATAATCAGTTATACTCCTATCTTGAGCAAACCCATGCCCTCATCATCCATGAACATGGCTTTCGTAAGGCACACAGAACTGAGTCAGCCCTCTAAAGAGTCACGTCAGACATATTTCACGCTACGGATCAAGGCTGGGCCACGGGGGCCATATTCATTGACCTCACTAAGGCCTTTGATCTAGTAAACCACTCACTCCTCATCTCCAAACTGACATGACTAGGCCTTGACACTAATTCTCTCTCATAGATCTCTAACTGCTTAACTAATCATTCTCAGTGTGTCAAATGGGCTGGTGCCTATTTTCCCTTATCTCCCATCATGGATGGGGTCCCTCAGGGCTCTATCCTTGGGCCTTTATTATTTTCTATCTTCATAAATGAACTGCCACAGAACTGTGGTGGGGCATCAGTACAGTTCTACACAGACAATGCCATACTTTACAGATCCTGTAAAGATGACTCCTCCACTAGGCCTAAACTGGAAAATGACGTTCTGTTACTGGAAGCCTGGTTCATGGAGAATCACCTGGTATTGAACACTAAAAAACAAAAACTATATTGTTTCACGACACCTACTATGATACATCCTCTCAGTCTCCCTTGATAATTAAGACCTCCTTGGGCATTCCTGTGGAAGGGTTGAGTGCCTTTAAATATCTGGGAATGACTCTGGACAAACATCTGTCATTTGAAACACATGCATATAATATAATCAAGGTTACTAATCAGAAATTAGGCCTCCTATACTGCACTGCCCCCTACTTAACACCTCTTGCACAGCAGACAATTGCCTTGGCCCCTTCTCTCAGGCCTATTGTGAGGGCCCCCATAGTCCACTCTGCCAGGACCTCTGTCCTGATCAAACATAAGCAGGCCTATCATAGAGTCATGGCTTCAATGCCTAGGCCCTTAAATGGTCCCACCACTGCGACATACTCAATACCCTAGGATGGCTGACCTTCAAGGCCAAATTGGACTTCCCTCTTCTATGCACAGTCTTCAAACTCCTGCACTTCCCCTCACCTCCCATCCTCTCCAATCTCCTCAAATTGAAACTCTCCACCAGGACCCTAAGATCTTCCCACCTCCTGCTCCTAACAACACCCAAAATCCAACTAGACATCGGGAGCAGATCCTTCTCCTCTGCAGCTGTGCATAAATGGAACAACCTTCCACACAGGCTTCTTTCATGCCTGTTTCTTCCCAGTTCAAAAGGTACTTCAAAGAAATCTTCTTTCCTCCTCCCACTTGTAATTGTACCTGACCCTCACCCATCAACCTCGACTCCTTCCTCCTCCACCCGCTCCCTCTCTTAGTGCCCTTCATTACCTGATGCTATAACCCCACTCCTCCACCTCCCCATCTTTCACCTTCTCTTTACTTCTATGCCTATATTCACCTACCCTGTGCTCGATCCTTACTCCTCCCCCTCCCGGTCTCATCTTCTCTCCGCTCCTCTGTCAATACTTTTGCAATATAGTGTATTATATGGTACTACTGCACTGTATTAAAGTGATTGTAAAAAATATGTAAGTAAATGTATGTACTGTCTCAAGTTTCAATGTTAGACACACTTGTGCACCACAATATGTATAGTTCTGGACCTGATGATATCCTGATTTTGATTCTGTGTCCACATAGGACTATCACTATTGTTTCCCTTCTGTTTCTGTTCAATGTCTGTAAAGTACTATGTTATAATGTATTGTTTGGAATACCTCTATTCCCTGGGTCACCCCTGAAAAAGGGACTCGTATGTCTCAGTGGGTCCACCCAGTCATCAAAATTCTAATAAATAAAAATAAATAAATAAAAAGCTACCAACTTTCCAATGCCTAAAACTAGGACAGTCCATCTTGACCATGACCCCCACACACACCACTGTATCACTCCCATGGGCACTGCCACAGACAACGCTGTGCACAGTCAGTTACATTTTGCTGTTTGCTCTGGCCATGCTGCCCTACAGTAACACCAGTAGCAAACATTCAGATTAAAAAATACATCATTCTGCTGCAGCAAGTTCCAAATCATGATGTACAGAAAGTTCACTAGAAGCAAACCTGCATTAAATTGTGATCAGACATTCGAGCTGCATGTACAGTTCCTCATGACAGTCCCATCCAACCAACTCACACTCACCTCATTTGCTGAGCAAACTTCACTTCAGTGACTCCCACCACCACCACAAATTGTTTTCACACACTTCCCTACAGCTGATCAGGTTCAGGTACCTTGGTTCCCTGCTGCTGGTCTCTTCTCTGATTGGAGTCCCTCTCAGCTGCTGGCAGGTAGATGTCCACATGCACTTGTTTGCACTACTACCCAGTCTAATCTAACAGGAAGGAACATGCTTTACTGTGCTCCCACTGACATGCCTGCAGTGCAACACAGGCACAGGGTTTGAAGTTGCAAACTGCTGTCCAGCCTAGCAGTGTCACAGTGGTGCTGAAATAACTTTCACTCACGGATTAGCAGTCAGCAAAAAAAAAAAGGACAAAACTGGGACAAGTCAGCAAAAAAAGGGACAAAAGTGACATTTTACTAAACTTGTGTGGACACTGGGACATGCTGCCTAAAATAGGGACTGTCCTGGGAAAATAGGGACTGTTGGTAGCTTTATAAATACATGATACCTGTTAATTGTAATTGTAATTTTTGCTTGTTATCCTGTTCAATCTTTTGGGCACAGGGTTTTCTTGCTGGCTGGGTGGGTGTATGGCTACTGGCCCTCTGGAATGTTCTATGTCTGTTAGGCCTTATTGCTGCTGGTGGAGCCTACTTTGGGTATCTTTTGACTGCTTTTTCCCTTCAGCAGAAGATGTTTCATACTTCCTATATATTATAGCTGTGTCCCACTTGAATTGTGTATCCTGGAACATTAAAGGAGGCAATTCCCCAATGAAGCACACTCAGCTCCTAAAGCAGTTGGTTACCTTTAAACCAGACCTGGCCTTCCTCCAGGAGACCTACCTGCTAGCCAGTAAGGCACATTTTTTTCTGTAGACTTTGGGTAGGGTCTTCATTCAGGGTAGGCAACAGCTCTCTTAGGGACGGGGTCATTATTTTGGCTCGTAAACAACTTCATCTGCAAGTTATTAAAGAGCATGTGGATCCAGAGGTCTGGTATATCCTGCTTCATGTTACTGTAGGCACATCAGAACTGTTATTTGGTAATATTTATGGTCCAAATGCTGACACCCCTTCTTTTTTTGTGATTCTTATGAACCTTATTTCTTCCTAAAACTCTCTCCCCAAACTATTGATAGGAGACTGGAATCTCATAATGGCCGATAAACTGGATAGGTCATGCTCGGTCAGAAAGGGTCTTTACCCCAGCACAAAGAGCCTTGAGGGATTTGCTAGATAATTGTGGGCTAGTTGATGTCTGGCATATTCTCCATCCTTCCGAGAAGGAGTTCACTTTTACTTCTTCAGTGCACAATAGCCATTCTTGAATTGATTTTGCCCATGTTAGTCCTGTCTTCATCCAATCTGTCCGACACTGTGAGATTCACAGCATATTATTTCAGATCACGTTGCAATAACGCTATCTGTGGGCCTGACACCTACTGTTGAGAGGAACAGATGGTGGAGACTTAAAGAGACAGTACGTGGAGGCTTAAATAGCACTCACTTGGAACCACATTTAAATAGCTCAGGCCTTGAACACCTCCCAGACTTGGAGCATTCAGGCAAGCTCCTGGAAGACTTTGGGAACCCCATTTGCAGAGGAGTTACACGGTATCTCTGGATTAGAACTGCATTCAATACTATTGTTTTTTTTTATTTCCACAGTAGGGGATCTATAAAGAAGACATACAGGAGGGGACTTAAGGGCACCTTGCCTTACCCCGGCTTTATAGGGATTAATGGACCGAACCATCCATTCACTTCCGGAGTAACAGTGGCAGTTCTATATAATGATTTAAACCAGTCAATCAGGACCTCAGGGACTCTGTAGTGTTGTAAAGTGGTCCAAAGAAACTCATGACTGATACAGTCAAAGGCTTTCCTTTGATCAAGAGAGATTATATATATATAGGTAGAGTGTTGGTGCATTCTGTCGTTATGATTTCACGTAAGAGAATAAGGTGATCCTGGATGCTCCTGTGAGGTATCGAACAAGATTGTTCTGTTGAAATTACTAGTTCTGCTATTCTTAGTAGTCAAGTTGTTAAGATTTTAGTTAAGAGTTTAAAATCAGTATTTAATATGCAACCAGGTCTCCAATTATTTAAATTTGACTTCTCATCTTTTTTATGTAGATATAACAGAACACCTTTGTTAAAATGTAAAGGTATGTCTCCTGTTTCCAGTAGGGCATTGAACACATAAGTAAGTTCAGTACCAAGATGTTCAATTATTTTGTACAGTTCATTAGGAAGGCCATCAGGCCCAGGGGCTAATATCGGTTTTTAAATGTTGAACTGTACTCTGAAGTTCTGAAAGGGATATTGGTTGACACACTGTGGGACTAACTTGAAAGGGAACTTGGAATATCTAAATATCAGAAAGAAAATCTCTAGATTTCTCTGTGTCAGATGAAATAGGGCAAAACAAATTAATAGAAAATGCAGATACCATTCTTAAAATATCTTGCTGGGTAGAGTGCTTAACTCCTGCTTGATCAATCAAAAAGGGCATTGTTTTATGTCCTACAATCCGATAGTTTTGATCAAAAGGACATATTTCCTGTGCAGTGCCTTGAGTGCCAAATGTATGTTGATTAAAAAGCTGTGCCGCTTTTTGTTTATGAAATAATAACAAATCCTTCTGAACCAAATGTATTTGTTGCACTAAATCTTGCCGTTGTACAGGTAATGGTAAATACTGTAAGTTTTGTAAGTGGTGTCTTTTTGTAAAAAAAACAGGTACTCTGCATTAGTTTTTGTTTGCTGTATTGTTTTAGAAAGTGGTTAAATCTAGTTTGCATCCTCCCACCAAGAAATTGGAGAATCATAACAGACTAGTACCGACTTTCTTGCAGCCAAAAACTGGGTTAATGAGTCCATAAAACTATTGTCTTGCAGCAGATTGATATTAAATTTCCAGGTTCCGGGACCTTTTGATCCAAGGGGTCTATTAGCCAAAGTAACTGTTAATGGTTTGTGATCAGAGAATTCAAGAGGTATAACATTGGCATGATGGATATTAACAGATTGTGATAAAAAGATATAATTGATTCTTGTAGTTAAAGCACCTTTCTGAAAGGTGGGGGTGGTGTTGTTTTATTACATCCAGGTATGCATCTTTCAGTCTTGCTGCATGCAAGATCTTTGTTAGGGCTTGGGTATCACAAAACAGTTTCTTAGTCCTGGCATGTGCACCCTTATCTTTAAGACTAAGGCCACAATTAAAATCACTGGAAAAAATAACTTCTTTTGAGGTATGTAAGTACGGTTGGATAGTAAAAAATATATCTTTACAAGCAGTTTTGGCTGAGGTGCATAAAGGTTAACTATACGATAAACTTTATCTTTTATTAGGACATCTAGTACCAAGACCCTTCCAGGAACAAGATCTTATAATTTTAACTATTTAAAGTCTGGAAAACGAACTAGCACACCTACCCCAGAACATGCTTCCTGCCCTATGGACCAGAAGGAGGGTCCAGAAACCCAATTTCTTTGTGCTTGTCTTATCTCAGGGGAGGTGTGGAATCTGGTGTCTTGCGGACAACAAATACCAAAGTGTAGTGAGGCAAAAAAGGAAAATATGGCCTGATGTTTTCCTGAATGCTTAATACTATTAACATTTGTAGTATGAATATGTAAAGTGTCAGACATCAAGCTAGACAATTTAAGGCTTCCAATAATCATTTTTTCCTTCCACCTGGTACTCCCTTATCTTTAGATTTAGCCTTCCTGTTTTGTGACCCCCTTCCTTTTGAGTAAACCTCAGTGTCTGTTGTCTGCTCAGGATGGGAAGAGGAGATCACTGAGGAATCATTATCCTCACCAGAATCAGCCGGAGTCTCATGAAGAATCTCATACCGATTCTTTAACATAATCGGAGAGGCCCTAGTTGCTTTTGGGGGCAGCCATAGTTCTAGCAGAGCATCTGCAGCTTGCCTGGGCAGGTTCTTTGGGAGGGGGTATATCTTTATTAACTATGGGTTGCGTATTTCTCACTTCTGAGGAGTTTGAAGCACTCAGGGGTTCCTCAGGTACTGTCTCAGCAGGGGGTGGATCCACCCTAGGAGATGGGGACAGGCCCTGGTAGGACTATATTGCGGTGATACTGTAGGAGCTGGATTGGGCCTATTTCTGATTTTTGCCCTCAGGGCTTGTGAAATTAAAAAGTCCTGATCAGCTGCTTCTTCACGGTGCTCCTGATTAAATGCTGCCCAGGTGCAGTTCTAAAAGGTAGGGCCAACTTCATCACATAAATTGCATTTGCTTTCATTCAGACAGGCAGAACTTATATGCCCCAATTCCCCACATAAATTGCATTTCATTTTATCACAAGCACTGCTTATATGACCAGGATCCCCACACCTATAACAGGCCTTCGGTTGACCTGGATAAAACAGTACCCCCCAGTCACACCCAAGAAAAAAGAATTAGGTAAATAAGAAACACCAGACTCTGTAATTTTTAACAAGATTTTGACCTTCCAGCCCCCAGTCCAGATATTTTCTGTGTCCAAAATGGCTTCTGGTTCTCCAAGTACTGTGCAGCACTGTTTTAACCAGTAAATAACATCAGTCACATCTACACCTTCATTTTGGAACAAAACAGTTATTGTCTTGTATGCAGGTTTTGTTAATGGTGTAATTAAAAAGGGAGCCCATAATGCAGAATTCTTCACAGTATGATATTTTGACCAGATTCTTTCCAAGCCATGAGTAGTTTTGAAACTGATATCAAATGAGGTCTCTCCAGAAACATGTATCAATGCATAAATTTCATGGGAAAAGAATTTTAGAGAATCTTTTAGTAAAGTTCTAGCTACAAAAATATGGTCTGGAGGATCCTACATGCCACCTAGATAGGTAAAACGGATGGCGTTATGCCATTTTGCTGGGTACACTGGGAGGCGAAATAATGAAGAGAAGGTTTTTTTCTGAGTATCAGGTTTTTTGTTTAATGGAACCACAGCTTGTGTTTGTGTATTGGAGGATGCACTAGTAGAAGGTTGCTGAGGCAAGTTTGCTGGTGGTAGATTCAAAACTAGGTTTTGTGTAAATTGCAATTCCTCAGGAATAACTAGAGGATCTGCAGCATCTGTTCCATTTCTTAAATGAGGGGTTGAGGTTAGAAATGGGCTTAACTCAGGAGAGTCTTCTGGAGTAGGCATCCATATGGGAGAATTTCCAGAGACCCACTCATTAGCGCTAGTCTGCTTCTCCCAGCCTGCTTCCTGTAATGCAGCAGCCACTGTCCACACTGGGACATTACCATTATTCTGCTTATTATGCTGAAGATGGGATTCGGCCTGAATAGGAGAGTATTTTGCAGGAAAAACAGAATTGCTACTCACATTTCCCTCAGTCACACAGTCCGAAGTAATTGCGGGTTCTTTAGTAAGATAATCACTGGCAGACAGTGGCTTTTGTAGGGTATTCCAAGCTATCAGCTGATCTGAGACAGCATCAACAGTGCTGTCAGCTTGTAGCCGACGGATTTTCTGCTGCAATGACAAGCTTCATAATCATAAACTTCCGCTCTTCAGATTCAAGTATGCGCTTTAGTTCCAGGGTCTCAGCTGAATCTTTGCTGTGGTCAGCTTGCATAGAGTCAGTCACGTCTGAAAACTGAGAGACATTATCAGAATCCATACAGTCATCTTGCAGTTGTACAGGATTTCCAGGTACATTTAAAGGTACATCTATAGGTATTTGTTTAAGTCCATCAGATTTATTGCTATTATGCTCAACCAGATCCAAACCTTCAGACGAGTTGGGACAGAGAGGGCCTGCTCTCCCAGCTCCACAACATCCATCCTCCTCCCAGGACTAACTACTGCCATCTCGTCAGCCAGAGGTTCCCCTGCTGGTGAGTAGGGGATTATTTTTTATTCAAAACTCAAAAGAACATTCAAACAAAACGTTATTACTTCATACAAAATCATAATGAATGAAAAGAAAAAAACAGACACAATCAGTACAACATACCATAAATCCCCAACTGAAATGAAAAACATACCCCCTCCCCCTCCCTACCAAAAGAGTAGGGGAATTCTTATTAAAACTTGAAAACAAAACATATACATAATAGTGTTACTGCACACCAAATCATAAGACAAAAACAAAGAGAAACATAAATAAGTATGACATCATACATTCAACACAAAATTTCAGTTGTCGAATCCCAAAACTGAATAATAAATACTAACCCCTCCCCCCACTGAAAGAGTAGGGGAATTTTTTTTTAATTATAACTTCAAAAAAATATTGAAACAATACATGCTATAAATCACATGATAAAATGGTGAAACAAAAACATCAACAACAAAAATAAGTATTTCAATCATACAGAAAATCAAAAAAATAGAAATCATACAGTATTTGGTCCATACTATGAAAACAACAAAAGAAACCCCTTCACAGTAAATCAGAGCATATTATATAGATCATATACTGGTGAAAATGCACACCTTCTACCATTCCTATGTCCCAACCCCCCCCAAAAGGGAAGAATAGGGGAATTTATATCATAAACTGCAAAAATCAAATAAATACAGATAGTGTGAACTCACACGAAAAGAAAATACAAATCATAAAGAAACAGATAAGTATTATGGTCATACAGTGTCTGAAATAAATTAGTAAGGCCCAAAGCATATCCCAATACATGAAAAAGGCCCCCACACCTTCTCAAAAAAAGTAGGGGAGATTGTATGAGACAAACAACAGTGTTCAAACTGTATACAAAATAAAAACCAATCCTCAAACAAAATAACCTGAAAAATTCATACTGTAATACACTGTCAAGGTCCCTCCAGAGTAAACCACAAGGACCCAAAAACCAAATCAAGGAACTCAAAAAAAAAAATAATAAGAAGAAAGTATCTTAGATTCAAGTTCAGGCTCTGGAAATGCATGGCAATGCAAAGTCCACTTACCCCTGGTATCTCATCTCACTCACTGAATCCAGCGGATACTCTTATGTGCAGGAGAGCCTGTCCCATCACCAAGGTGGGGTAGACCAGGAAAAAAAAGAAAAAATTACAATGTGAGAAAGGAGAAATGTAACACCCAACACATCCCCTTAAAAGGAGGGAAAACATATACAACAAATGGTGGAGGAGAATAATCAAACCAAGCCACAACAAAAGTCACAAGACAAAATAAGACAGATTAGGGAATCCAATGAATGGGTCCCCATAGGGCATGAAAAACTTGAGGGGGTAAAGAATTCCGTTCAGAAGACTTGATTGTCAAGATGGCAGACTCAATCATATGAAATAACTGTAATTCTGTAAGGTTAAGTTGCTGAAGTGATAAACGACATCGGACATTCCAAATAAAATATTTAAAACATGCCAGAATTATCCATATAGTAGGAGCATCATAAACCAGCCAAGGGGAAGGTAGAATACCTAAACATAAAATGTCAAAGTTGATGTCTGTAAAAGGAGAAGAACTCCAGATGTGACCTACCAATATCCAAAAGAACTGAATAAGTGGACAAGTAATATATAAATGATTCACGGTTTCTATTTCAGTAGAACACGAGAGCCGAGGGCAAAATCTAGCTTTCAAACCTTTGTGTTTTAGGTTACCTTTAACATTCAATTTACCCAAGGCAGATAACCACATAACATCCCACATATGAGAGGGAATATGAGGGCAGATCAACATCTTACCTATTTGGGTTCTTTCCAAAATAGTATATGTAACAAAAGGGGAAGGTTCCAGAAAAAAATTTTCCAAAATCAATTGATAAAACTGTTTTCTGGGCAAAGAGATAAAATGATCCTGTGATAAAGACCAAAGCTTACTTTTACCAAAACAAGAAAAAAAAACCAACCGGGAGAGATAGTAAGGATCTTTGTCTAGGAATAACACCAGGCCAGAACTGCAAAATAGGACTGAGACTGTCCATGACCCATGGGATCCATAACTTGTCCTTAGCCAATAAAACTGAACTTAAGTTCTTACAGGCAAACATGGAAAAGAAAAAAAGGATCGGATGGACCATGTGAAGGCCTCCATGTTTTTCTGTCCAAAAACAAAACACTTCTCTTTACAGGACTAAGCCTACTACCCCATATGCAGGAAAAAATACAAACCATTTATCTTAGTTTCAAGCTGCAGTGGTAAAGGATACACAGTGCTAATATGTGAAAAAAAAGAGAGTAAGTATGTTTCAGTCGTATAGATTCTCTTTGCCTTAGCCATTCTCCATTTATTCCAGACATCAACTTTGGCTTGTGCTTGTTGAATTTTGGTTTGCCAATTCAGAAGAGCCACGTCCCCTTTCCCAAAAAGCACTCCAAGGATACTACAGGGTCCAGAGTATATGGAAACACCAATAATTTCAGTCCAATCAAAGTGTGCAGTACCAATCAATAAACATTTGCTCTTTCGAAAATTTAGTTGAGCTGCCGTGTATTGGGAAAATAAAGATAATATGTGGCTGGCAGTAGAGCAGGATTTAATGTCTGCTAAAAGAAGAAATAAGTCATCTGCATAGGCAATGGATCAGATTTCAGGGTCTAAACTGGAAAAGGAAAGCCCGTAATCATTGTGTCCTGGTTTAATCTGTGAATTAAGGGGTCTAAGGAAAAAATGTACACTAGGGGGCAAAGGGGGCAACCCTGACATAAACCGTTTTGCACCTTAATAGGTTGACCAATCCAACCATTAACAATAATGTCTAATGATGCCTTCTTATAACCCATTTTCAGCCAATTGATGAATGTTGGAGGAATGCCATAATGTTGCAAACATTTCCAATGATACTCATGGAGAGCCCTATCAAAAGACCTTGCTTTGATCCAATGCAAAAAGGAACCCTGTGAGTTCACCAGATTGACCCCTACTCCAGATTTCATGAAGTAATATTAAATTATCAAAAATAGATCTGCCCGGGATACTACATGTCTGGGATGGATGTATCAGATCACTGGATACCAATGCCAATCTATTTGCCAACAGTTTGGAAAGAATCTTATAATCAGCATTCAACAGTGAAATCGGTCTCCAGTTAGACAACAGGGACCTATCACCAGTTTTGTATAATAAAATGACAAGGCCTTCCCACATGCTACGTGATAACTGTTCTGTAGTCAACATTGTATTGAACAATAATACTAATTCTGGGAGCAAAGCACTTAAAATATGCGTGTAAAGCTCGGATGGAATTCCATCTGGACCAGGTGTGGAGCATACTCTCATAGACTTAATGACTTCCTGAACCTCCAAAGCTGTAACAGGCTGAAGTAATGAAGCTGATAGTAAGGGAGACAAACAGGGCAGATCACAATTCTCCAACCATAGATCAATACCACTGTCAACACCAATAGGAGCCTGAAACATAGAAGAAAAATGCCGATCCATTTCTGCCAAAATATCAGAACATTTAGTAAACACGGTAACCGGTTCTGTAGTAATGAGAAACATAACTTTCTTATGGTGTCGGGAAAGGCCAAATTGAAAGGGATTAGAGAAAGCTTGAGACCCCTGAGTCCCAAACCTCTTTTCCGCAAATAAAGATTTATATCTATCGTACTGGATATCAGTCATCTTTTGTTTAACCAAAGAGATCTAAGCAGATAAATCCAAAGAAGATGTCGCCTGTTGGGAAAAAAAGGGTGTGTAATTCCATTTTGTATGAGAGATATTGGTCAGTTTTGTGTCTGCCAATACGTTGCCCTATCAGTTTAAAATAAGACTGAATGTCAGTTTTAGTATCCTCCCACCAAATTTGGATGTCATCATACAAAAAGTAGACAGACTTTCTGGCATGTAACAGCCACCGAAAGCTGTCATACACCAAAGGGGTATTCAATAACGTGAGATTCATTCTCCAATACCCCGGGCACCTCCCCATTTTCTCAAAGTTAGAAACTGTAAGGCTTAAAAACACATGATCAGAAGAGGGTACTGGTATAGTAGCAGACTGAATAATATCCAAAGTTTGAGAAAAAAAAACAGTAATCAGTTCTGGTAGAGAGAACCCCTCGGAAATATGTTTTTGAGGGAATACACCCAGACCTATCAAAAACATCCATCAGGCTACTATTGGTAAGAAGAGTATTTAGGCTGGAAATCTCACAAAAAACTTTGGAGGTTCGAGACCCTCTGTCAGTCTTATACTTGCTGCAATTGAAATCCCCACCCAAGAGAATATAACTGGAGGTAAACAAATAAGGTTGGATGGCTTGAAACAAATCAATCTGTGCCTTTTTCGTTTGGGGTGCGTAAACATTTATACAGCGAAAGGCCGCTGCATGCAATAAAACATCCAGCAGAAAAACCCTACCAGGGACTATATCTACCTGGCGTACAACAGTAATATCAGGGTTATTCAGGCAAATCCCAACACTGCTACACTCATCTTCTCTCGTAGACCAAAAGGAAGCACCAAATAGCCATGCTGAGGTAGCAGAAGACACATCCTCCAAGGAATGCAACAGAGTGTCTTGTAAATAAAAGATATCTGAGGAGCTAGAGGACAATTGTGCATATGTCACAGCCCATTTTCTCTTAGACTTGAAGCTGTTAGCATTCAAAGAAGCTACAGCAATGTTATATAATGAAGCAGAGGCAGGAAAAGCCTATCAGCATTTTTTCCGCACCCGAGTCCTGGGACCCAGTCTCTGAGCCTGGGGTTTGGGGTTATGATCTTCCTGTGGAGTTCACCCTCAGAGCCCCCATCAATCTGGGAAGAATGAAAGGAGGCAGACTCTGACTCAGAGCCCATGTCACCATCCTCAGAGGGGAGACCATCACATTTATTTTGTGTGGAAGAGGGTCAGGATGAGACAATGACACCTCCCCACCTTTGCGTCTAACACTCCTACGTCTCCCAACTACTTGAAAGGGATCAGGAACCTGAAGAGGAGGGGGCATAGTCTGGGAAGAAGCACCAAGTAGGGACCTAGGGACACAGGCACAGGAGCAACAAGTAAAGGGTCATTGGGAACCGGTGTAACTTGTGGAACTATCAGAAGGGCAGGGGTGGGTGTAACCAGCACCGGAACCACAGGACCTGGAAAGGGTTCCCATGGGGGGGGAGCTGGGAAATAGATGGATGTCTGGCAGCCTGTTTCAAAGCAGAGTTAATATAATAATCTTGTATGGCATAATCATTATTGGAAGTATTATGAGAAGCCCAGGGGCAGTCAGTGAATTGAGTGATCGGTGTCACACAAGCTGCACTTTAAAGGGCCTCAACAATGGAACATGGAGTGACCAAAATCCCCACACTGGGCACATTTAACAATATCACATGTGCAACTCAAATGTCTAGAAGAACCACATTTATAACAGAGATAGGGCAGACCAGGATAAAAAAATAAACCCTTTGTCACGACCAATATAGAAACAGTTAGGAAGATGTTGTAAACCAGAGTCATCCTGATGCAGATTAATTTTGACCCTCCACCCCCAAGTCCAGAAACCTTCGTCATCAAGAATGGGGTCAGGGTTGCCCTGGATTTTACACTGTTTTTCCAACCAGTACAAAATTCCCATGATATTAACTCCCTCATTACAGAAAAGAACAGTAATGACTTTAAAAGTCTGCTTAGTGAGGGGTATGGCTTGAAACTTTTCCTAAAGGCATTTGTTTTCATAGTAGCATACTTTAACCAAAATCTATCCAAAGATATCAGAAGAGTGAAAACTAATATCAAAGGACTGTTCTCCAGATAAATGGATAAGTGCATATACTTCAGCAGGAGAAAATCCCATTTGTTGTTTTAAGAGGACTTTCCCCACATAAAATCTACTTGGAGTATCATCCACAGGCCTCGAAAAATGAAGGTGAACAGCATAATGCCACTCTGCCAAGTCAACTGGCTTTTTCAAAAGGCTAGCATAAGTGGGAGCCTCCGTCTGTACCGGAGCTGGTGTAGTAACATCATCAGGAAGAGGAGGATCCCCCCCTGTGTCCTCCCTTCGAGAAGGCAGTTTGATAGAAACTGCAGAAAAGTCAGTATTAGGACCCACATTATTAGATAGAAGCGGTGAAAAGGGAACAGTACCTGAATCAGTCGGGAGATCCAATGGAGGGAGCTCCATGGGTATAGGGTCCATTTCAGAGGGAATAGCGTGAGGTGCTAGGGCAGAAACCAAACCCATAACCACAGAGGCCTCAACAACCGCCGGTGACGTCAGAGTAGATCCAGGGAGCAGTACCACAGGGTCAGAAGACCATGTACCGGAGGCTTGCTGTGTCCAACTTGCTTCCTGCAAGGCCACATCAGCGGACCATGAGGAAGGATCTAGGAAATCCACAGGAGGCGAAGCTGTGCGATCTGCTGCAGGCACTGGTACATCGGGAGAACTAGTAGTAGAAACAAAAGTTTTTTATTTGGGGCAGGCATCTGTGAGGGTGAAGGTTGTTGGGAACACTTACGTTTTGCTGGTTCCTCCTCGGTTTTTCTACGAGCAGCAAAATATTCAATTCGGCAGCCTGAAGGTGGGCCACCAAGCGTAGCAATTCCTCTTCTGAGGAAGCATCAGGGGGCTGTATAGAAAGGCCCAATGCGGGCTGCTGGGGAGTAACAAAATCTGCATCCATTCCAGAATCTGGCAGATCCACATGCAGGGGGAGAGGCTTACCACTCGAGACCGATTGCTGGCCGCCTGGCAGGCACAATCCAGCTGTCTCAGGAGCCATCTCCTGCGATAAAACAGAGCTTCCTTTCCAATGGCAGCCATCACAGAATGCAGAACCCCGATGGACAGAGACATAGTGCCCTCTGCCCGCAGAGTAGGTGAATTTTCCCAGTGTCCTGGCCAAATTTCCCACCAGGACGAGGTTGAAAATAAGCAAAAATTGTCTAGTCCTCCTCCCCGGTCAACACAAACTAAATGAATAAAATAAATAAATGTTATCATGGGTATAAATAGTAAAAATATACTTTACCAATTTCTCTGCCACTATCATCTTCATCCTCAGTCCAAACACATGAGTCAGGGCATTTCCCTGACATGGACTCCATGTCATCATTTGTTGCTGATGTATCAACGCACATCTGCCCAACTGAGTCTAATGGTCGCTGACCCAGGATTTTGTCCAGTTCATTGATAAACTTCATTTTTTCACCTGATGCACCACTCTTTCCCTTCTTCTCACGTGACAGCTTATAAGTTTTTTTTAGGAATTTCCACCTGGTTCGAAGTTACTCAATTGACTGGACAAAACCCTTGGATGCCATTTCTGACTGTATTTTTTTAAAAATATCAGCATTTCTATGTGTCTTTCCATCAATTAATCTCATTATATCTAATTCAAGGAAACAGTCTCAGAAAATCCTGGTCTCCTCATCACACCAGTAATAACAATTACCACTACTGATGCTACCACTGTCTTCAATTTTTTTTCTTATCATTTAAAAAAAATAATTAAGTAAAATAAAATCTCTGTCAAACTAAATATATAAATAAAAATAAGTAGACAACCCTTATAAGGCTGCACTTTGAATTTGTGGAGTGGTCAAACAAAAAAAAGTTGCTTAATAAAACCTACAGATTATTTAAATAAGACTGTCAAATATTAGGCAATTTCTCCTGACGGGGTTGACAGCTGTAGTCACTACTAAATCATCTGTATGACAACCTTCAAAGGAGGGAGGGAAACAATTACTCCTCCCACTGACGACGACATTATTGTGTCATCTTTGTGCGTTCCAGGAAGAGGGGAAGGCAGGGCTGCTCGTTTACATGCTGAGTGTTACCTGCTACCGCCGGAGTTATCCAGTGAACATAATCTGGTAAGACTGTCCCCAAGTTGATAGTTTCTACCAGTATACATGTAGGTAGAGATAGCGGGTAACAATCGGAGATCTCCGAGAATATGCTAGTAACCTGCTAACACCACCTGCATGTATACGCACTGAGTGCTGTTGATGTCCTCTGCAGTCTTATTTTTGTCTCATGCTGGCCATCAACCTTGTTTGTTAGCCAACACAGAAAAAAAAAACCATTGAGGACAAAGTGACTGTATGCTCAGGCTGCAAAATAAGAACTTCTAACACAAAACTATTCAACAAAGCTTTACAAACACAAACCTTCTCAGAAAGCATTTTTTCCAACTCAGATACACCTTAAACTATGTAAAACAGCAGGGCACTTTCTGTACCTTAAAACGTTTGATGACCAGCACAAGACAAGAACATAGGGACTGCAGAGGACATGAGCAGCACTGACTGATACAGAAGAGCAGGCTTTACCTGTAAAGCATCATAAAATTCCAGGATGCATTACATGAGTCAGATCATGACCTTTGCAATACAACCACACAGGTTTTCACACCAGCCTTATGTAACTTCATTAAATTTAAATCCTGATGAAATTTGCAGTGTGCGACACGGGCAATCATTGTTCATGTTTGCACACTACACAGGTAAACAGAAAGAAGGCTGAGGGGACCCTCCCTATAAGTGCACCTTGCCTCTCGTAGGGGTGTTAGTTTTTTAAATGTGACATTCAACCTCAGTAACATTTTTCTTAACTCAGCAACATTTTTTGACCCTATGCACTTCTATTTAGTCATAGTTTCAGTATGACTGCATCACAGGGGCCGCCTTATGCAACTTTGTTTACAGCAAAATGGTAATGTATGAACATGGTTTTGTTGGAAAATGGACTGACAATTTAATCAATTGTTCTCTTTTTTTCAGACAATTTTTATGTATTTAAAATGAAAGAAGAACAACAAAATACATAGTTATTGACAAACGCTATGTAGCCCGCCCCCTCCCCACTAATTTGGGGCTTAAGTGTCCCCCAGGGCTCCAGTAATGCCCACTGCCAGGCAGATGTCCTGCAGGGATATTAAATCCATGTTTCTTTGTTGTTATCGTATTGATTTGCATGAGAGTGCCATGGTGTGCCTCCGTGCCTGTCCCTTTACGGTTATAGCAATGTGTATACAGTAAATAGTCTGGTCTGGGTCCGAGTGCTTTAAAGTTTGTGACTGGCCAGACACCAATTTAATTTGCTCCACTCTGAGGTTGATAGTAAAGCAGAAGGAGCTCTTCCTAGTCTGTAAATATTTACTTCTAATTTGTTGTTATATTTGAATTAGAATGTTTGCTTTAACCTGCCTTCTTGCAGCAAATTCATCTGAATGGGAGCCATCATGTTTGGTCCGGGACTTCCAGGTATTTGGCCCAATTAGGACACAAGGGACCTCGAGGGGTCCTTAGTTCAAGTGCCTTGTGGGAAGGAAAACTGTAGTTCTTGTGGTTTTACAGGTTGGCGCCTAAACTGTCTAATGGGAGCATCAGAACTGTGATTGACAGCTACCCTAGCCAACCAGATTGCTAGAAAACCAGACTAGTTCAAGAACTGTTTGAAAAAAGAGTCAGTTGCTGTTAGAGCTGAGAGAGTGAGCAGTTCGAGCCATCGAGAGGCAGCTCCAGGGAAGGAGCTGTGGAGATTTGGCAGGAAAGGCCTGACATGCCTTCTTGCCATTGTTTTCCAGTACTGAACTGCTTGATAGCAGTAATCGGATTAATCCAAAGTTAATCTTTGAATTGTGGCAGATTGCCCAAGACTCTGAGATGTGCAGCTTGAGATATTGGACCGAGAAGAGCTCCTGTGAAGCGTTCAGCCCAAGAGTTGTGTGAGAGACTGCTTTTGCGAATTGAGAGGTTTGCTCAGCGAATTGACTAAAACAGTGAACTGGCCTGAAACTGAATTAAGAGGTAGAGAAGTGAATGTTCTTCTCGATACATGTGCTGAATGTTTATTGTGGGTCACGGCTTACTGTTCAGGGACATTTGCTTGCCAGAAAGGAACCTTCTTTACCAGTGATCGAACTGTCTGTCAGCTGGAGGTTTTCACCAGCAAACGAATTGAACTTTACCAGAAGTGTTTATCTAGCCATGGGCCTATGCCAAACTCGGCTCAAGCAATCTATTTCTGCAGCAGTGACTGTTTTCTCAGCAAGACACCAGAGTGGGGATCCAGCTCCTGCATAGAAAGAAATCGCAGGTTGCAGCCACCTGGAGAGAAAGGCCATGAAGCAGAGGTGAGTCATTCAGGCCCAGTTTCCCCATGTTCTTCAGTTTCCAGCAGCAGGTCTTCATATCGCCAGATCTTTCTCAACCAACTGGTGTCGTGAGTAAACTCAGGGTAACTCCCTGCAACTTTTCTTTGAATCTTTCTGCGGTACCATCTGATTACTCCAGTGTGTTTCAGGGTTACAAAGGACTGGGCCAACCGGCTCCGGATACAAATAGCCAAAGCCTTGTTTATGCATATTTAACTGCTTTCTCTTTCCATCATCCATCACCACCCCATGTTTTATTTTCTATAATTGCTGGGGAGCATTTTCTCACCACAGTAATTATGAAAAATAAAACAGTAATGTGGTCGGAATGTGAAGTGTTGTCCGTGGTCTGCGGCTGAGCGGCTGCTGAAACCTTTTCTATTATTTTTAAAATATTTATCAAAGGATTAAATGTTTACTTGAGGACTCAAGTTTTTGGAGCAGCAACTGCTGAGAGTGGAGGCAAGTTTAGTTTTTGTAACTATCTGTTTATGCTCCCTCTGACACCACATCGACTTCCTATCATTAGGGTCCTCAAGTGCGCCCTGCTGACCGGGATGTGGAGGGTATTGTTCCCTGCCTGCCTTTGCCCCACAGACCATTTAACAGTCCAGATTGCCCCACTGGGTGGGGGGAGGGTCTCCATAACCCCTCTCCTTACCTCAGATGAGGTGGACACAGTACCGGAGCAATCCAATCCTCTGGTCATTGGTGATGGGGCCCATCTCCAGGAGCCTGCGTAGGACTTTTCCTTGTTTTCTGGTCCCATCCTGCAGACATCGGCATGTGGAGAAAGTCAAGGAGACAAAGGCATGCTGAGACATACCTTCGCTCAGACCCTCGGCCAACGTCCAACCCTCCCTTCTGCTATTCCCAACTGCACCACCACCTGTGGTCACTCAGGTGGCGGTACGGCAGCAGGAACATATAGCCCTCCCCACCTGGAGAAGGAGAGCAGTCCTTCAGGTGCTCAATCCTTTTCTCCCCGGCCAGCACTCCAACAACCCAGGCTCGCTACCAAACCCGGGCCGCTGGCATCACAAGCAGTATCTCTACCACTGCGCCGGCAGGCTGCCTTTTTTTTATTCACTTACCCGTCAAGGAGTGAGAGTTGTGGCCAACTATCCAGTGCGTGCATAAGTGGAGAGTGGTGGCAAGCGCATGCATGGAACAAGGGAAACCCAGCGCATGTTCGCCATTATAACCCGCAGGCTTTATCGGCTAATTATAACCGTGTTTTCCTATGGGAGAAAACGCTTCCCCGGTTATATTATTTATATAATGTCTTTGTAATCAAATGACTGATGCAGTCATTTAGAGCCAATTTAGATAAATACTTAGCCCATTAATCTTAACTGTGGGAATACTTGTCTCTCCAATGGCTCAGGATCAAACGTTTGAAACCTAATGCTGCTATCATAAGCCAATGCTTTTCTGTTAGATTCAAATTTATTAGCCTGCTTGTATCCCCTAGTATAAAAACTTCCAGCTTAAATGGCACATTGTCATTAAGAATTTGTTTGCAGGCTCTCCAAATGATTATCCAAGAGGACCTGATAAGTGAACAGTCCCACAGTATGTGGAGTGTGTGTGGGGTGGGATTGTTTAATCAGGAATGGCACACTATGCCAGAGCTTGTTTCCAGGTGTGACCTGGAAGCACAAGGAAGCTAAGTAACTTGCTCAGGGTCACACAGTGTACAAGTGGGGGCTGCTAGGATTTAAACCCAGGTCTCCAAGTTTGCAGCTCAGTGCCCTTAACCACTACACTATACTGCCTTTGCATTTCCAGCAGTTGCTATCTGGAGCAAGGCCAAGCTTATGTAATTTATCTGGGGTATAGTACCAATTGTGCAATATTTTGAACTGGATTAGGTGACCTTGCAAATCTTTCCTGGTCTTATAAGAGTTATGCCACATGAGGTACCATGATGCCTGTGATACTGCGTGCCCCAAGCTGTCCTCCCAAATTTACTTAGTTTTACAGGTGAGATCAGGGCCTGCGTTAATTGAGAGTTTGTATAATTTACCAGCACCTCCTTTGCTCCTGGTTACCATGTTCAAGTTCTCAAAATCTTTGGAAGTTTCTAGAATGCCTTTCAGCACCTCCTTATTTGCAAATACAAGTGGAACTGTGTATATGGTACTGCAGTTTATACATCTTCAATTCTGCAAATGTTCTAAGAATACCGGTTCTGGGGTCCACTATATTATATAATAGTAAGATTCCTTTATTCTCCCATAATGGATTAACCATTATTCCCCCCCCCCACCAGCTCTGATCATGGGATTTCTCCATTTGGTGATATACTTGAGAGGTATTGAGGAAAGTGTTAAGTAATTGACCAAATGTTTGACAGATCTAGCAGAGATCTTTAAATATGGATGAGAACCTAAATGAGCTGGCTATATGCCCATTGTAATATGATATAAAGAGTAGAGTCTGACAATATATTCTTTGTATTTTATCCATAATGGTGTGTCATTACCAGACAAAAAACATTGACTGATCTGTTTATCTAGAAAGGACTGATGATAATACTTAAAATCCAGAAGGCCATACCCCCTTTTTGCATGCTTTCCTCAGTTTTCCTAAACTGAGTTTTGACCTTTTCCTTTCCCAAAAAAATAATTTAATGAGGGAGTCAATCTTGTTGAACCAGACAAGCTTGATATACATCGGTATGTTATTGAACAAGTATAGAATTTTGGGTGCCATCATCATTTTGAGTGTGTTGACTTTTTCCCATAACGACACATTAAGTTTACCCCATTTTTCTAAATTGATATTCACTTCTTTAGTCAAAGGCATCATGTTATTAGCAACTAGATTTCCTATCCTATGTGGAATTTGAATACCTAAATAAGTAATATGCTCTCCTGCCCAGTTTAAATTGTTCTTGGAACAAAACAGTCTAAGGTCTTCTCTGCTACCATTTAGTGGAAGGACTTCTGACTGGACCAATTGATGGATAAACCAGAAACTAAATTGTTTCAGATCTGTGATAGACCCAAAAGATCTGTGTGGGTTTGAAAGAGAAAGCAGAAAATCGCCAGCATAGGCCATTCCTTTTTGTTCCAGTTTGTTAAATTTAATCCCAGAAATAAGGTCTTCTTGTCTAATGAGGCAATGAAGAAGCTCCAGGGCCAGTATGAATAGAAGCGGGAAAAAGACACCCTTATCTTGTTCCTCTCTCATGTGAAAATGTTTCAGATAGAATGTTATTAATACCTATTTTGGCAGTAGGGGCTTATTGGTACAACATAGCCACCTGTGAAATAAAACTGTCTCCTAGCCCGAAAGCATTTAACATTGTATACAGATAGTGCCATTCAATAGAGTCAAATGCCTTGTGGACATCTAAAGATAGTAGAATAGACTTATCCTGATGTTTGGAGGCACCCCATGTTGTTGACAACCTTCTGATGTTTTTGGAGTCAGACCTACTCTTGATGAAGCCCACTTGGTCCCTGTGTATGTAATGGTTAAGCATATTCTGTAATCTACTAGCTAGAATTTTCATCCAGATTTTGTAATCAACATTTAGCATAGAAATTGGGTGGTAGCTGGATGGATCTAGGAGGTTTTGCTGTTTTAACAAGACTGTAATGATAGCTTCTGACATTGTTATGGGTATTTTTATTTTTATGTTTAGCAGCCAACATCTTCTTGATGATGCAGCTTTGGGCGCTATGCAGTTGAGTGGCGAATGCAGGGCACGCATCAGTAGGTCGTCCCTCATTCCCCAATCAGCCTGCATGCCAGCGCCACACCATGCTTACTAATGTGGTGAGCACATCTAAGAAAAGGTATGCTGCAATGCAAGCAAAGCTCGTCACATGCAGTGGACCCTTCCTACGTGCTCGCCAGCTAGTAACATGGCGGTGCAGTGGCCGCTAAACTGCCGACTTCGGGGGTGCCCAATCCCCCGGTCAGCTTACCCTGCCCCTCAAAGTATGTGCTGACAGGGGAGCCCACTCCCCCTCGGCAGAATGTGTCCCCCCTCACCTTCGTTGTGTGCTGACAGGAGTGCCCAATCCCCATCGGCATCCGTCCCCCCCGTCCCGCTTTAATGTGCTGATGGGGGAGACCACTCCCCGTTAGCATGATGTCCCCTTCCTTCTTCTGTGCCAATGGGGGTGCCCAATCTCCCGTCGGCTACTGTACCCCCTCAAAAAAAGAATCCACCTGTAAAAAAGAAAACCATCTGCAATGTTGTTTTTTTTTGTACCTGTAAACCGAAAACGGTCCCTCGTAGTCTCCCTACCCACCACCTGCACCCATCCACTGCGCACCTTGCCTCCTCACACCCCCCACCCCATACTTACCTCCGGAGTTCGCACGATGATCTTGGTGGACCGGGAACACATCTGCACTCTTCAAAGCCAACCGTGAACTGAGGAAATGCCGTAAGCTGTATAATGGAATAAATAGGGTTTTTCAACTTTGATGCATATCTCGGGCATTTTGGAATTTTTGCAAATTTTCAACATGGGTTTTGGGACCCCTCCTCATAATTCTGTCACAGCTGTGGCGTCAATCAGTCCGAAAGGTGATTTTGCAGTCACTCGTGGAATCATCATTGGGACTGATTAACACAAGAACAGTGGCAGTGTTCATGAGGTGGGCTCTCAAAAGCCTATGTTGCAAATTTGGTGGTAAAAATCAAAAAGGGTTGTTTTACTTAGCGCGTGCATTGCGAGTTGCTATGCACGCCAGAATCTCGCAAATTACAATATTTTCATGCCAGATTTTCAATGTTGTCATTTTTCTACACCTCCTTGTGAAGAGTATACTGTCATTTTCACATCCTGGCTAGAAATGTGTTTCCACACTTCCGGCGCACAATACCGCGGTCGCTGTGGGAAATTAGTGTTCAGGGCAGATTACAAAAATAACAGTGACACTGTTCATGAGCAGAGGTCCTAAAATGCATGTTGAAAATTTGATGACGATAATCCATAAAATGACTGTGTTATGAGCGTGCGTTGTGCAGTTTGTACACACGCTCGTAACGTTGTGCATTTGTAATATTTTCACTCTGGATTTTCACCATTGGCATTTTTCCACACCTCTTGATGAACAGTACAGCTGTCATTTTACATATCCTGCCCGAAATGTGTTTTTGCACGTCCGTCGCAGAATAGCATGGTCGCTATGTGAAATCACTTTTTGGGACAGTTTGAGGAAATGACAGTGACACTGTACATGAGCAGAGGTGCTAAAATGCCTATGTTGAAAATTTGGTGCTGAAACTCTATAAAATGACTGTGTTACAAGTGTGCGTTGTGCATTTCCCATGCAACCTTGTAACTTCGCAAATTTGCAATACTTACATGCCACATTTTCACCACTGACATTTTTTTACACCTCCTTATGAACAGTACAGCTGACATTTTTCACATCTTGCCAAAAATGTGTTTCCACACTGCACTACCAAAGCCAATGCCAGCGCGACAACATTCGGCATTGACAAATGCTTGTTTTTATCTGTCTCTGTATATACTATTTGGAGTATTGGGTATACCTCCTCATTTAGAAATGAATAAAGCTCAGCTGACAGGCCATCTGATCCTGGGGCTTTGATCTTGGGCAGATCTTTGGTTGTCCATTTAATTTCATCCAACAAAATATCTTTATACAGAGCATTCTGTTCTGATTCAAAGATTTTGGGAAGTTTGGCCTTAGACAAAAAGTGCCTAATTGTGTCCACATTATTGTTATGCTTGTTTACATAAAAGTCTTTATAGAATTTAAAAAAAAAGTCTTAATATCTTTAGTGCTAGTGAAAATATTTTGAGATTTATCAGTTATACTATGTATATTGTTTCTAGTCTGAATTTGTTTAAGGCTGTAAGCCTAGAACCTGCCAGCCTTCTCCCTGGATTCCCAATAAATTTGTTGCATCCTAAACAAGGCAAATTGTGCCTTATCTGTATGAATTTTTATTTTATGTTTCTTAACTTGCCCGGGCCCACGGCTTTCTTCAGAGGGGCCCTAGTACCCCCCGACTCCTCCGCTGGGTCCCGATGTACCGAGATCCCGGTTTCATAGTGCTCAGTGTCCAGGGGTGTTTGTATTTTTTAACCCGTATTTGTTGCCATCCCCTGAGGGTGCTGGCAAGAAGGACATACATGCAGAGATATGACGTGCAGACATACGCCACAGTCAAGTGCCTGGCAGCACCCTCCCCGATTCCATAGAGCCATGCGTCCTACTGCCCATGCGTCCACTGGTGGTAGTGCTATGGGTGCATTTGCTACCCGGAAACCCACCCCACCCTGGAGGAGATCATCCATTGAGATGATCAGTCCTCCTCCTCCCCTCAGCCGAACCCCAATGACCCAGACCTGTTCCCTAACCAGGGTCGCTGGCATAGCATGAGGTGTGGTGTCCAGCACCTCAACCCTTAGCACCACCAGGCCAGCTCTTATCCATTTGAATTTTATTAATATCAGAATGTAGTTGGATCGTATTCCTAAGTAAACTGCTATTAGTCCCCTTATTCTGCTTATGCATTCTCTCTAATTCTTGTAGCGTATTCACCTTATCATTAAGGGATTTATCTCTCTCTTTCTTTTTAAAAGAAGAAAAGCTTAGTATCCTTACTCTAATGTATGCCTTAAAGGCTTCCCATAGCGTGGAGTATGGTGTCTCCCCATTATCATTAATTTCAAAATATTGTCTTGCCTCTTTAAGGATCCAAAGCTTGAATTTAGTATCATTAAGCAATCTACAATTAAATCTCCAGCAAAATGGCTTTCCAGTGTTGGGATCCAGGTTCAATATAATAGACCTAGGAGCATGATCCACATTTACTGTTGTGCCAATATCTGTTTTGATCAAGCTATGAATCAGGCTGTTGGATATCAATACCATATCAGTTCTGCTCTATGTATTGTGCTTGCTGGAATAAAAAGAGAAATCTTTCTTGCCAGGGCACATCAGACGCCATGCATCAGTTAGACCGAAGTCACTCATTCTGTCACGCATTATTTTTCTGGCTTTAAGATTTGTTTCAGTGCTTGTTGGATTACTTCTGTCCATCAAATGGTTCAGTACAAGCTTAAAGTCAACCCTAGTATAATATTTTTGCTTGCTACTCTGCTAAGTTCATCAAAAAGCTCCAGAAAGAAAGAAAGTACTTGACTCCCCATTGGGAATATACTGTATATTACATGTGGCTATCTCAACACCATCTATTGTTCCCCCCAGAATTGTCATCTCCCACTGGAATCCATTCTGCAATAGGAAGAGGTGAAGTTAAGTTTTTTGCTAAAAAGAGCAGCTAGGCCTTTCCTTTTCTTACTAACTGAGTTATGATAAACCTCCCCAACCCATGATCTTTTCAATTTGACAGCCTCGTCAGTTAGTATATGAGTTTCTTGCACTAGGACAATATTCGCCTTTAGTTTATGAAGGTATGAAAGCACTTTTTTTCTTTTAATTGGCATGCCTAGCCCCTTTACATTCCAATAGACACATTTAACACTAGCTTTACTGCTATGCATTGTGAATAGTGAAATATGTGATATCTGTTGGAAAAATATTACTTCTAAGCATAGCAAAACACTGAGATGCTACAAATATGAACTCTGCCTGCTCACTGTATAAACCACTGCAGTCATGAGTAAGGTGTTTAGATAAAAAAGAGCATGTAAGTGAGTCATCAGTATTCTGTGAGTACATATAATCCTGTCCTGAAATATGATTGGACAGGACATAAGTGTAAAACTAAATGTGATAACATTTTAAAATCAACCTTAACCACAAAACGAAAAATACTGCATTGAGTAAAACACATTATAAGAAAAATCCATGACCTATAAAGCTTTCTATAGTTACAAACAACCTTATATTGAGTAATAATAAGGAAATGTCTAAAAAAGGCAAGAAAGGATAAGGAAAACAGTTTCTAAGAGTGTCAACATAAACAACTTTCTGTTATGAGCAGTCAGTCTAGACCTGCGATCCATATTGGCTAGGGGATATCTAATGCCACTGGCTCCCAGATCATTGTCTTGTAGCATGTAACTGTCAAATTCTCCAGCTGATGAACCATACGCAGCAGTTAATCAGGAGCAGTAACCCACAGAGGTACAGTATGTACAGAACCTTATATAAACAAGCATTTGTCAATGCCGAAAGTTTGCTTGCTAGTATTAGCATTGGAAATGCAGGAGTTATACAGATGCAGAATAGGAATGGCAGTGAAGTATTGAACTTCACACGAACTCCACCTCCATCCTGTAGAGACGGACAGGCATTGGGGTAAGTTTTTGGGTCGTCGCCCATGACAGTCATGCCATGTCACCTCACCCTATTTTGCAGACAGCGACATGTATTGAGGTGTGCCTTAGGGTGTTTGGATTTACAGTCACCCCATTCCATAATGACACACAGTGAAATGGGTGCAGCATAGGAGAATGGGGTGACATCTGGGGCCGAAGAGTCCAGGGTACACCTCGATGCCTGTCATTGGCTGGGGGATGGGGGTGGGATGGCATGAGCAGTACAGTCGGCAATCCAAAGGCACACCCTGATGCCTGCCAGTCTGTACAGGGTAGGATGTTATGGTTAGAGACCCTAATGCCTTGAGTGTTTGTTGGTATTTGCACTACAAATTTTCAACATGGCCTTTTTGTGACCCCACCTCATGAAAGCATTTGGGACTTCTTCTCATGAAGAGTGGCAGTGTGATTTTGTCAATGTGTCCCTAACATTGAGTTCCAACAGCGACAGTGCCATTCTGCTCCACATGTATGAAAACACAGATCAGGCAGGATGTGAAGAATGACTGCTGTACCATCTATAGGGAGGTGTGAAGAGATGGCAGTGTTGAAAATCTGTAGTGGGAATATTAAAAATGCTCGCACTCCTGAGCATACGTGGAAACTGTGCAACGCATGTGCGTAACACAGTCATTTTATGCATGTTCATCACTAAATTTTCAACATAGGCATTTTAGGACCTCTGCTAATGAACAGTGTCACTGTGATTTTCTTAATGTGTCCCGAACACTGATTTCCCACAGCAACCGTGCAATTCTGCGCCGGCAGTGCGAAAACACATTTCAGCCAGGATGTGAAAAATGACAACTGTACTGTTCATACGGGATGGCCAGAAAAATGGCAATGTTAAAAATCTGAAGAGAAAATATTGCAAATGTGCGAAGTTACAAGCGAGCGTGGAAACTGTGCAATGCACGCTCGTAACGCAATCATTTCATGGACTTTTGTCACCCAATTTTCAACACAGGCATTTTAGGACCTTTGCTAATGAACGGTGTCACTGTCATTTTCATAATTTGTCACAAACATGGATTTGCCACAGCGATCACGCTATTCTGCGCCGGAAGTGCGAAAACACATTTCGGCCAAGATGTTAAAAATGACAGCAGCTGTACTGTTCATAAGGAAGTGCAGAAAAATGGCAATGTTGAAAATCTGGAGTGAAAATATTGCAAACTTGTGAAGTTACGAGCGTGCGTAGCAACTGCGCAATGCACGCTCGTAAAACAGTAATTTCTTGGATTTTTTCCACCAAATTTGCAACATAGACTTTTTGAGAGCCCACCTCATGAACACTGGCACTGTCATTTCATTAATTGGTCCCAAAAGGTGATTCTGCACAGTGACTGCAAAACCACCTTTCAGGACTGAATAATGCCATGACAGTGCCTGAATTCATGAGGAGGGTCCCAAAACCCCATGTTGAAAATGTGGTGCTTAAAATTCCAAAAATGCCTGAGATATCCATCAAAGTTAAAAACCCTATTTATGCCATTATATAGCTTACTGGCATTTCCTCAGTTCGCGGTCTGCTTTGAAGAGTGCAGACGTGTTCCCGGTCCACCAAAAATCATCGCGCTGGACTCCGCAGGTAAGTATGGGGAGAGGGGGTGTGTGGGGAGGCAGGGTACACAGAGGGTGGGCGCAGGTTGGGGAAGGGCCACCGGACTCAACGAGGGACCAGTTTTTGCTTTGGGGGGAAACAAACATTGCGGGACGTTTTTTATGTTTGCTTGCACGCAGCGCAAGAAACATTTTGCGGCATCTTGGTGCTGAAGCAGGTTCTGGAGGTGCGGCACTGTTGTGGCCAATACTGGCCTGGCATTTTGGGGCATGTGTGATGTCCACCAATAATGAGGGACACAGCTGGTGACAGTAGTTTCGGACGTTGCCACAAACTTGAAAGAAAATAGCCGATGTGCCCCCCCACACGCACACATGCATATTGCGTGCTAATGCACCCCCCACATACTGTATGGCTGACGGGGGTGCCCAATCCCCTGTTGGCTCCAATGGTCCCCCTCCAACAGACAGCTGGTGCCACGCTAGAGCCCACCCCAGCATGGCAATAGTCGGTATGGCTGAGGGGTGCCCAATCTGCTTGGTTCCAGTGCCCCCCTGCCCCAAAACAGCTTCCAGCTGCCATGCTGGGAGTCCACCCAGCGTGGCAACGTCCCGCATTGTCCAAGAACAAAACAAGAAACCTGAAAGAGAAAACCTTCCCTCGCTGACTGTCCTGACCCGCCTCCCCCACCCACGCCCACCCTCTGTGCACCTTGCTCTCCCACACTACCCTCACCCCATGCTTACCTCCGAGTCTGGCGCAACGATCTTCGGTGGCCCAGGAACACGTCTGCACTCTTCAAAGCTGACTGTGAGCTGAGGAAATGCCAGTAAGCTGTATAATGTAATAAATAGTGTTTATTCAACTTTGATGCATATCTCAGGCATTTTTGGGAATTTTTTCATCAAATTTTTAACATGGAGTTTTTGGGCCCCCACCTCATGAATTCTGTCACTGTCATTTTGTTAATCGGCCCCGAAAGGTGATTTTGCGGTCACTGCATGGAACCACCTTTTGGAACTGATTTCTGAAATGACAGTGCCACAGTTCATGAGGTAGGCCCCCAAAAACACTAGGTTGAAAATTTGGTGAAAAAATTCCCCAAAATGACTGTTTTATGAGCATGCGTTGCGCAGTTCCTACGCACACTCGTAAGTTCGCAAATTTTCAATATTTGCATTCCAGATTTTCAACATTGCCATTTTACCACACCTCCTTATGAGCAGTACAGCTGTCATTTTTCACATTTTGCCAAAAATGTGTGTCCACGCATGTTGCGCACAATGGCGCAATCAGTGTGCAAAATCAATGTTCGGGACAGATTAAGAAAATCACAGTTACACTGCTCATGAGAAAAAGTATTACAATGGCTGTGTTAAAAATTTGGTGAAAAAATTCCCCAAAATGACTGTTTTACGAGCATGTATTGCGCAGTTCCTACGCACGCTCGTAAGTTCGTGAATTTTCACTATTTTCACTCCAGATTTTCAACATAGCCATTTTACCACGCCCCCTTATGAGCAGTACAGCTGTCTTTTTTCACATCTTGCCCAAAACATGTTTCCGTGCATGTAGCGCACAATGCCGCAATCGGTGTGTAAAATCAATGTTTGGGACAGTTTAAGAAAATCACAGTGACACTGTTCATGAGCAGAGGTGTTGCAATGGCTATGTTAAAAATTTGGTGACAAAAGTCCATAAAATGACTGTGTTATGAGCGACCATTGCGCAGTTTCCACGCACCCTCGTAAGTTCATGGATTTCTAATATTTTCAGTCCAGATTTTTACCACTGGCATTTTTCCACACTTCCTTATGAAGAGTACAGCTGTCATTTTTCACACCATTGCCGAAATGTGTTTTCACACTTCCAGTGCAGAAATGCGTGGTCACTGTGAGAAATCACTGTTCGGGACAGATTAAGAAAATCACAGTGACAGTGTTCATGAGCGGAGGTTCCAAAATGCCTGTGTTGACAATCTGCTGTAACAAATCCCCAAACTAATTGCATTATGGGTGTGCATTGCGCAGTTTCTACACAGGCTCGTGTCTTCACCAGTTTTTTTAATATTTTCACTACAGAATTTCAACATTGCCATTTTCTCCATCTCCCCATGAACAGTGCAGCTGTCATTTTTCACATCCCGTTTGAAATGTGTTTTCGCACCTGTGGTGCCAAAGTCACTGTGCAAAATCAACTTTCGGCTAACGAACTGAAATTGCCACTGTTCATAAGGTGGGGGTCACAAAAAACCCATGTTGAAAATTTGGAGTAAAAATGCCAATGAACACCTGAGATGTTAGGGTTTCGGTCCATAACGCCCCACCCTGTAGAGATTGACAGGCATCAGGGGTGTGACTTGGGATTCTCGCCTGTAATGCTCATACCATTCCACACCCTGCAGCCAGTGAGAGGCATAGAGGTGTGCCTTGCTCTTCAGCCCCAAAGTTCACCCCATTCTCCTATAAAGCACCATATTTCCTGATGGAATGGGGTGAGCATAAAGGCCAAAGACCCCAAGGCACACTGTGACACTTGTCAGTGTCTGCAGGGTAGGGTGTGGTGAAATGGCATGGCCGATATGCCTGACGACCCAAAGGCACACCCCAATGCCTGTCAGTCTCTGCAGGGTGGTGGCGGGGTTGGCTTCAGTTCAATACTTCACTGCCATTCCTATTATGCAGCTCTCCAACTCCTACACTACCAATGCCAATGCCAGGAAGCAAACATTTGGCATTGACAAATGCTTGTTATTTCAGTGACATTTCACATGGACATTTTGGCATGCGCTGGGGTAGGCTCCCAGTGTGCCAACCTATGTATTTTGTTGGGGGTGGCTGTGGCGATGGGGATTAGGCACCTTGTCAGCATATATGGGGGGTGCAATAGCCGAGGGGATTGGGTACCCCTAGGCACAAACCTACTATTGTGGTGGGGGACATTAATGGGAGTGGGTTCCCCTCGGCAAATGAAACTCGGATGGGGACTGAAGTCGATGGGACTGGGGCTCATTACCGGCAAACAAAGACTGTTTGGGGACGATGCTGCCGAGGGGGATTAGGCACCGGCACTGGGTTGCATAATACTGTTTGCGAATGCAGCGGCAAGCCGCCTGCCATGTTCACAAACAGTATTATGGTAGCTAACGTTCCACCCTGCAATGACGGGTCATTCCCTCATTGCAGCGGAATGACTGACGCTGCAATGATGAGGCAGCCCCTGATTGCTGCGGTGAAAATGTTAGAACTTGACGGCACTTTTGGAAGACAGTGTCATTGGTACGCTGTGACTCCATTGGTCCACCAGTGCCAAGCCCTCAAATGCAGTACCTCCCTTGGCTGCCACAGTGCCGCGCCTCCACAACCCGCTTGTCTCCTAAGCTGTCACATAATGTTTCTTGTGTATGCACGCAAGCAAACATAAAAATGACCAACTAGCAAATATAGAGATCAGCTGGGGATAAGGGTGGGAGAAAGAGAGGAAGAAAAATGAAAGGTTTATTTATTGTGAGGGAAGAGGTTCATGAGGAGCAGAGCACTTTATCATGCTCATGATTATGTCAAAAGGCTATGATGTAAGCAACCTGCTTTGGGAGGAATGCATGATGTGGTATAGCAGAGCCATAAAGGCTCCCCTCTGTTCTCTGAGATAACACGTGCAGTGCACTCCACCTCCGTTAATAGAAAGAGCACTGGTAGAGTAAACTACCTGCACCATGTTGCCTTTTCTTGCTAAAAGGAAAATTTCTTCCTCTTTGCCCTCTCTTACATTTAGCTTATAAGCCATGGCAATGGTCATAATTTGGTATTTTGTGTATACAAGGCTTCAATTAAACAGTGAACACACAAAATACACACACACACACACAAAAAAAAATCTTCCATGGGGGAAGGGGTTGTCCAGACAGTGAAATTATGAAATGCTCATATGTTTATAGCATGAGGAGCGTATATATTTCCTCATGACAGATAGTCATCTTTAAGTACAAACCTCCCACCCCAAAAAAAACAAACCCAACAACATGGGAGTGAGCATGGTCATAGAATCACAGAAACATAGAAATTTGTTGGCAGAAAAGGACCCACATGGCCCATCTAGTCTGCCCCTTTCCTCCCCCCACTCATCACCAATTTCATGGACCCCCCCCAACCAACCCCATATGTCTGTCCCATACATTCTTGAATCTCTCCACCTTTTCAGCCCCCACCACCTCCTCTGGTAGTTTGTTCCAGGCCTCCATCACCCTCTCTGTGAAGAATCTCCCCCTCACATTTCCTCTAAATCTTCCTCCCTTCAATCTTAGGCTATGCCCTCTAGTTTTAGCCACCTCCTTTCTTTTAAACAAGCTCCCCTCCCTCATCTTATTGATACCCTTTACATACTTACAATTTCAATCATGTCCCCTCCCCCCCTTCTGGTCTCTAATAGGTACAGAGCCAATACCTATACCTTTGCTTATAGGGCTTCCCCCTGCATACCATGCACCATCTTGGTTGCTCTTCTCTGAACTCTCTCAATCCCATCTATGTCTCTTCATAGATGCAGTCTCCAGAACTGGACCCTGTACTCTATGTGTGGCCTCACCATAACTTTGTAAAGAGGCATCAGAACCTCCCTTCTTCTGCTTGTTATACCCCTCCCAATGCATGCCAACATTCCATTTGCCTGCCCCACAAAATACCTGTAAAACCAGGTTGTATAGCAGGCAGTTGAAATGTCTAATCCAATTGTGTCCATATGCTTGTTTGAATGTCATCTGGATGTGGACCTCAGAAGAAGGAAAAATGGGTAGCCATATATAAGCACCAATTTCCATTTTCGACAATTATAGTCTGATTCAGCATAGAACAACATCATCTATCAGCGCTATGTAGCTGGATGTGTGATGACCAATAAGTCAAAACTACCCTTGCAAACTAAAGTTAGCTAGCCAGAAAAAAATTGAGCTAATACAGAAACATAGGCAATACTATTAACTAACAAAGTGAAATGGTGAATAAGGTCTTCGGCCTATTGGTCCGTGATAAGTTCCTGAATCATTATGTCATACTCAAGGTAATCTGGGTCACATAGTGTAATGCACTTATCTAATTGGCTCCCATTACTGTCTCCACTGATTGACTGACTTCTTACTTCCCCTTCTGAAAGGAAGTCTGCATTGATAGCCATTAAGGAAAAACATGCACCACGGGCTGCAGCTCCATGAGAAACTTTTTTGCTCTGGACTCCTTTTAAAGTGAACATCATGGTTTTTGACCAACCTCTGGTAAGGCCCTTACATTTCTGACTGATAGTTTACCATTCCTTATGCTGTGCCAAGTCAGGGAGCTAGTTCTAAGTTTAGGTCTTTGAATGGAAGGGCTAGAATTCTGTGAGAATCTAAGTTCTGTGGCAGTAGTCAAGGAGGTAGCTCGTGCTTGAGTGTCAGTAGAATGTTGTAGAGAGTCAAAGGAGTGGCAGTTGTAAGCTTTTTTAAGTTTCTTCTTTATAAACTCCCAGAGCACAATTCTGAGATGAATGTTGCAACTCACAGGCATATGCGAGTTGCGACATTTGCTGCTATGCCGGGGACCCTGCGTTCTATTCCAGAACAGGCAAGGTCCCTGGCACTTATGCCCTGCGACTTGTGACAGCTGCAGGGCTGCACCACGGGAAGGGTGCACCCAACACGGATGCCGCAAGCTGCAATCCGCAGGGTGCACATGGCGCAAGGCAAGGCCCCCCCGACAGCCCCACATCCCTACACCATGGCACTGCCCCACAGGGCTGGGGAGGGGCTGGGAGGGCCACAGGACCACCCTGGGGTGCCTAGCATGCAGGAGACAGGAACTTCCCCATGGGAGCACTGCAGGGGCTGGGGCGAGGGGTGCCAGTGGGCCACAGTTGGCAGGCCTGCAGGGGGGTGGGCAGCTATGGGGGACCGTGGGGGGTTGGCTGGAGGGGCGGCAGGCTTGGTGGTGCGTTTCCAGTGGATGTAGGCACAGTTAGACTAGCTAGTAGCTGGTCTACCTGTGCTCACACCATGGTCTACAGGGTCCCACTTGGAATCACGATTTGTAATTCTGCAAGCCGCCCTCTTGGAGTACAGAGTAATCATTGCTGGAATCTCCCTAGTGCCATGTCACAGGGGGTTGCAGGTGTAGTGAGTGGCATAACCCACATTTGGTGCAGGTGACATGCACCATGTTGCAGGCTACCTCTTGGAATTGCGTTGGGCGTAACTCATGTTGCAAGGCGCGATTTGAGCCATAGGGTTTGGCGCAAGTCACCTTGCGACATGCGTAATCTGCTTTAGAATCAGGTCCTCAGGCTAAACCTGTGTCTTTAAAGGCACGTGTACCCCAATTTTTAAGTGTGATTATCAGAGTCACTGGATATTTAATCCTGTATGGGACTCCCAACTGTTGCAGCACCCCTCTGATTTCTGTATAAGTCCCTTCTCTATGCGACTATTTCTGCTGAGTAATCTTGAAAAATTGAAATGTGATTTCCATTCCAAAATAAAGATTTATTTCCTCTAGCTGTCTTTGAGATCTCTTTGCTAACTGAAAATCTTAGGAAATAGGCAATGATGGGTCTGGGGTGGGGGGACCTTGCATGTGCTTGGGAGACAGAGCTGTGTGTGCTCTTTCTGTCTCCAAAGGCCAGCTCTAACTGTATTGTAACAACTGGGGTGGGTTTTTTCTCATAGGAGAAGCTGGTTATAATTCACTGTTATAACTTGCGGGTTATAACGACGAACACGGGCCAGCTTGTCCTCAGACCTGCTCACACCAACTCACTCACTGCAGTGCGACACTTGCCATCAAACGGCAGTCCCAGAAACAGTACTCGGAAACATCATAACGACTGAAAAGTAACTCAGAGAAGTAAATATACAAATCTGACCCTCACTAACCTTTGGGAGGACTATTGGGCACCTTAGAATCTAATGCACTCTGTTTTTTTCATCTCCATACAAAAACTGTAAACTCTGATCTCTTCTCCTAATTAGGATATTGCCATGACAACTGCGCTTGGGACTAAATAAAAATAATTGTAATTCAAAACTGATATAACAAAGTACAACTTTTTTTAAAATGTTTCCTACCATATAACATTATTTTCCTACTGAAAATGTATTCTTTACCGCTAATTTAAGAAGCTGCCGTTTTCAGAGTAGGAAGGAAGCTGTTGCCATTCTCAAACTCTTTTAACTTAATGCAACCTCATCATGCCTATGTTAAAAAAGTTACTTGTGCAAACAAATGCACACTTTGAAACACTATGACACTATTTATTCAGTTTCTTCTTTCCAATTTTCATAAATAAAAACAAGACAAAAGACTGTTTTAAATGACAATGCTTTATTCAGTGAAATCTGGCTGGAGAAAAAATGTCCCCCAGCAATTACATAAAACAACACATGGGGGAAAGTGCAGAACTCAGATTTAATGCACACCTTCAGTGTGGGATGCTTTGATAAACCCGGGCTTCACCTGAGGGTTTATGTAACATCACACTGAAGTGTGCATTAAATTCTTGTTATGCACTCCCACTATGTATCATTCTATATGTAAAATATTGGGTTGGAAATCCTGCAGGAAATGGATCACGCTTGGTCATTCAACCCCTTCTGGGACACCCACTATTCTTAAAATATTGCAACGACCCCTATTTTCTAGACTGTCAATTTTTTGCCATAAATAATTTTATTTTGTTGTGATACAAGCCTGAATACTCCTCTAATTCACTGACTGTCTCTTCTACAACTGCCACCCTAGACTGCTTCAGGGAAACATTCATTAAATTTCTCAGAATAACTTTTACCCAAATCAGCAGCACTTTTTAAGCCACTTATCTCATTTTTAATGCCATCCTGTCTCAGAGTGATAGCCTGGAGCATGTTGTTAATGGTACAAATGTTTGATTTTTGTGTGAAGCTGTTGGTGATAATGCTCCCACTCCCATTCATAGCATCCAACAGCCCAGCTGATTGTGCTGTCATTGGCACTGTAGCAGCATTACAGAGGGGAAAAACACTCACTGTGGAATAACTTTTCTACCAGTTGCTTGTCGAGGAGCAAACTTGTCCAGCTGATCCAGAAAGTGAGTCAGTATCATGTGGTCTGATTTATGGTGTTGTCAGTGGGTTCAACAGGGTTTTAAAAAGGATTTAAAGCTGAAGTTGTGTTCCTAACCATAACTAAGCCACCATCTTACTCGGCAGTGAACATGTGACCCCAATCGTTTTCTACAGAGCTGAAAAACAGCCCTAACTACTATGAAGACATGGCTTTGCATAATGTATAAGTATACAATTAAGCATGAGGTTTAATGTTTAGTTGCTGCCACTTTAACCCTCTCTGTGCTGTGGACTGATATATCAGTCCGGAATTCCAATACAGAACACTCAGAAAGGACAGTTATTGTAAATAAGAACTTACTGCAACAATAGGTTCTCAAGAGAATCTCATTCATTGGGCCACACCTTTGGAACTGTAAGTCATCAGTGTCAGGACCACTCAAAAACCTTTGCTAGGCAGGGTCACACACAATGACATACAGCATTACTGCCTTTATAATGGGGGAGCCCCAACACTCCTCAGCTCCCCACCGGAGATAAGCCTCAGAGGGCTTCTTATCAAGAGGAATCAGGAGACCAAACTAGTACCAGACAAACAAGGAGAGGCATGGGACTGGAAACAGAATGCATGGAGTAAGGAATTAGGCACATCATCTGGATTATCCCTCAGAACAAAAAGGGGGAAGGAGGGAGGGTATGCTATGGCTCAATGGAGGAGATTCTCTCAAAGATCTGCTGTTATGGTAAGTTCTTAAATAATTGTTCTGTTTTCATGGAGGGTATCTCCTCCATTGGGCCACACCTTTGGAATGATTATCAAGCAGTACAAAGAACCCAGGGAGGATGGCATAGCATGGTATATGATCAGGACAGAAGGCATGGCAGTACAGCATAACCAACACCAGCATGTCTGCGAGAGACAACGTCTAGACTGTAGTGCTTAGTGAAAGTATGCCCAGTGCTCCATGTGGCTGCAGCACACATGTCAGCAGCAGGGACATTCTGGCAGTAAGCAACAGTGCTCCATGTGGCTGCAGCACATATGTCAGCAGCAGGGACATTCTGGCAGTAAGCAACAGTGCTCCATGTGGTTGCAGCACATATGTCAGCGTGACATTCTGGAAGTAAGCAACAGAAGTGGCCATACCCCTTGTGCAGTGACCACGAACCAAGAAGTTCCTTACCATACAATTATAACAAAAAATTGTACAGCTAGCCATCCATTTAGATAGGCACTGTTTATATACAGGTGTGCCCTCTTTATCGTGGCAAATGAAATAAAAAGCTGAGAAGTCTTTCTGCAGCTGTTAGTGTGAATAACTTAGTATCTCATTGTTCTGTGAACATCCAGAGTATGGAGCAATGCCTCACACTTATTGGCATGCTCAGGGTGATAAACAGCAAGGTGTATCATTTGGTTCAGTTTAAATTCTGATACCACCTCCAGTAAGAACTGAGGATTGTTAAGTAAAGAGACTCTGTTTGAGAGAAAAATCAAATTAGGAGGCTCATTCATTAGAGCCTGGAGGTCAGAAATTCTCAAGCAAAGGTCATGGCAACCAAAAATAAAAATTTTCCATGAAAGATAATGTAGGCCCCAATTTGCAGCAGGCTCAAAAAGGAGCCAAGGACAATTTTCAAGTATGAAATTCAAGTCGGGGGTGACTGGATTACGGACTGGAGGTTTTATATGCTGGGTACCTCTCAGGAAAGTAAGGGGGCACTTCTAGTTGTGCAGTCATATGGCCATCAGTAGGGACATAAAATGCCGATATAGCAGCCAAATGTACTTCAGTAGAGAAATATTGCAGACTTGAATCAGATAATGAAAGCAAGTATTTCAGAACAGAATTCACAGGACATGTAAGAGGGGCCATATTCAAGGAAGCAGACTGCAAAGTGAAATGCTTCCACTTTATGGAATAATGATATCTGGTAGAACGCTTTCCAGCAGCAAGTAAGACACCAGCAACCTTCGGTGACACCTTCAAATGGGAGGTGGCTATGTTTTCAAGAGCCATGCATGCACAGTTGAATAGAAACATAGAAAAATAGAATCTGGTGGCAGATAAGGACCACTTGGCCGACCTAGTCTGCCCATTTTCCCTACCTGTTTCATATACCACCAATCCTAAATAGTCTGTGGCTTACCCTCTCTTTCCTATTGCTAGAGTTCCTTTATGTCTGTCCCATGCGTTTTTGAATTACCCTACCATTTTTGCGCCTACAACCTCTGCAGGAAGGCTGTTCCATGGAACCACTACCCTTCCATGAAAAAATACTTTCTCACATTACCCCCAAGTCTACTCCCCCCTATCTTCATATCATGGCCCCTTGTTCTTGAACATAATTTTTTTTGAAATATGCTACTCTCTTGTACCTTATTTACATCCTTGAGGTATTTAAAAGTCATTATTATATCCCCATCTCTCTCCTCTCCTCCAGGAAATACATATTGAGATCCTCCTATCTCCCCTTATATGACTTTCGGTGCAGCCCCTGCTCCATTTTTGTCACCCTTCTCTGAACCGCTTCTACTCTGTCTGTGTCTTTCTGGAGATGTGGCCTCCAGAACTGAACTCAGTACTCTAGATGAGGTCTCACCATTGTTCTATACAGTGGCATCACCACCTCCTTTCTTCTGCTGGAGATACGTCTCCCTATGCATCCCAGCATACCACTGGCTCTCCTCACAGCCTTCTCACATTGTTTGGTTACCTTTAGATCATCAGATATGATTACTTCCAGGTCCCTTTCCTGTTTGGTGGCCATCAGTAACCCCCCATCATGTACTTCTCCCCTACATTGAACCACACCATACTGTGATTACTTGATCCCAGACGGCTCCCCACTTTTACGTCTGTAATTCTGCTCCCATTGGTGAGTGCCAGGTCCAAAGTTGCTCCCTCTCGGGTGGGTTCCATCATTAGCTGTCTTAGGCACACCCCCTGCAGGGCTTCCAGGATGTCTCGATTTCTGGCTGAGGCTACAGCCTGGTTGTTCCAATCTGCATCCAGCAGATTGAAGTCTCCTACCAGCAGCACCTCCCCTTTAGCTGTCATTCTGTGGATGGCTTCTACAAGTATCCTGTCCCACTCGTCCCCTTGTGTGGGAGGTCTGTAGATCACACCAGTGCATATGGCAGTGCCATTTGCCATCTCCAGGGTGATCCACAGTGCCTCTGCCTCTCCCTGCATTTCCAGTACCTCAATTGCCTTAATTCCTTCCCTGACCTAGATAGCCACTCCTCCTCCCTTTTTACCAGCCCTATCCCTCCTGAATAGAATGTAACCTAGTATTGTCATATTCCAGTCATGGTTCCTCATGAACCAGGTCTTGATAACAGTGACCATGTCCAGGTCTGCCTCAGCCATCACGGCCACTAGATCCGGGATTTGTTTCTCAGACTGCGGGCATTTGTGCACACGGCCTTATAAATTTTATTGTCTCCACTCCTAATAACTCCCCTCCTATCCCCATGTCTTTTCTCCATACTCCTCTTGTCCTTACTCCCATGCTGCCTTTTCTCAGCATTTTTACCTATTTTGGTTTTAGTTATCTTTGGTGATTTCTCAACCTTAGGGTCCTCTCTGCCATCTGTATCATTTTTTTTTTGGGGGGGCTGTTTGCTTCACCCAGCTTACTTCCACCACCCCCCTTGGCTAGTTTAAATGCTAGCTGATGAAACATTTAAACCTCTCACTGAGGATCCTAGCTCCCTTCTTGGATAGATGCAGGTCATCACCCCTGTATAGGCCGGCATCCCTCCAGGTGGAACCCCAGTCCCTAATGAAGTCAAATTCCTCTGCTCTGCACTAGTCCTTCAGCTATGTGCTGAATCTCTTGGTGTGGAGTATCTTGTTCTCCTCCTTGCCCTCGATGGGTAACACCTCTGAAAAAGTTACAGAGTGGGCCACCTAAGACCCCTCCCCAACTCCCTGAACTGCTCCTGCACTACCCTAGCCTCACCACTTGCCAGGTCATCCATCCTCAGGTGGATAATGATGTCTAGCTCATTCTCCCATCATGCTGCTTCAGCGATCCTTGGGATGTGCTGTCCATCCCTTCAAGAGTTGGCACTGAGAGTAGGCACTTGACCTCCCTCACCCACTCCCTCCCCTCCTGGCCCCAAGTCTACCCCCCTGATGACAGAGTCCCCCACCTGTTGTTGCTTCCTCCTCCCCCCTCCCTGGGGCCTCTGCTATGTAGGACCCCCACATCCTCCTTGGTTACCACTGCAGGTGCCTCTCTGGGACAGCCCATCCTTGCCAGAGCAGCATAGGAGTTATGGAGTGAAACCATAGGAGTGATGTGTCTCTTCCCCACTGCTGTCACCCTCCCTAAGCCCACTATCATCCAGCCACTCCTCTTTCTTGGCAGTCATTGAGGCAGCAGGGTGGTCCCTGGGCAGGGGAGAAGGTCCCCCGAATCCTGGCCAGCTCTGTCTGGAGACAAGCAAACTTCACTCTCAGCCCAGAGAGGTGCTTGCAGATGGGACAGCACTGTAGTCTTCAGAAAGTCTCCCCGAAGACTGTGCACTGCACTGCACTGCTCCACTCCCATCATGTTTATAAGTGTCCTTCCTGCTTTAGGGTATTTTTCTCTCTCTCTTTCTCTCTTCCTCTTTCTCTCCTGCCTTCTCTACTTTCCGTCAGTAGAGAAACACCCTTGCTTAGTTGCCTTTGTACCCTGTAGCTATTTCTATGTGTTCCAGTGAACCCTTCCTTCCTACCTCCACAGGAAGTATCTGTCTGCTGTCAATCACCCTCTACAGCCTATAAAAACTGAGCTAGCCCTGGGTGGGTGGGGGAGAGGGAAGTATTTTTGTGTGTGTGTGTGTGCATGTGCGTGCGTGCATGAGTGTGTGTGTGTGTGTGTGTGTTATGTCCCTTTGCTGCTGCTAGCAAAACACTCTGTAGTAATTAAGTTTTAGAAGGCTCTAAGCCTCTCTTAGCTCCACCCCCCAATTAAATACCTGGGGCAGGATTCTCAAAGCTCTCAGAAGGTGCAAAACCTTTCCTAAGTCCCCAAAACTCCCTCAGCTATGGGAAAAAAGGGGAATTTGCTCCAAGTGCTATTCACAAAAACCCCCGCAGCTGTGGGAAAAACCACTATGGGCTATGGAAAAAAGTGCAGCTGCAGAAGTCTCTCAGGGCAAAAAGGTGTGAGATCAGTGGATCACAGCCCCTGAAAGGCTATTCACAGCCAGGTTTTTCCCGCAGCTGAGGAAAAAATGTTACACACAGTGGACAGAGGCAAAACTCTCCCTCAGCACACTGCAGTACAGCCCCAGCAATTGGAATCAATTAAGGTGGAGGTGTACCACAAGTAACAGCATCTCAGACAGTATAGCAGTGGCTGATGTTACAGCACTGAAAGCACACATTGCCATGCTATGGCAACAGGCATCAACCACTAGACCCAGTGCAGCCCATGACAGAGCCCCACAAGCAGTAGAGCCTGACCAGCCAGCAGTGAGTGCTACCCCCCCCCGCAGGCTACAGGAACACCCCAGGGAGGGACAATCAGCAGGAACAGTCAGCCACTGTGGTGCCAGGGTTTCACAGGTACCTGTGGTGCTGCTGTGGTCCCAGTTGAGGACTGGTTGCTGGTCTCTGTGTGTGCTGTCAGCTTCATATTATAGCAGCACTGTTACAGTCTGCTGCTTCAGCTACTGTGGTTCCCTATTGCTGTGCCTTCACAGCCTCCGCAGCTGAGGATTCGCAGCACTTATGCAAGTCCTGTTGCAGCTAAATTGCCGCACCTGTGACACTTTTTATGGAAATCTACAGCTGCACTGGTTTTCTTTGAGAATACAGCGCAGCTGCGTTTCCGCACTGCAGCAAGCCTTTTTCCCGTAGCTGCAGGAATTTCGGCTTTCTTTGAGAATCCTGCCCCTGATTCACAGAGCTTCCTGAATTTATACATCCCAAGATTAAGATCCTGACCTAATTTCTCCCACACCACCTGTTACAATTTAAAACCCAGGTTTCAAGGCAACCCAGTCACTGCCTACCAAGTTTCAAAGTGCCCCAACCACTGCTTACAGATTTTTTCTCCCCACTTACCCTGCTACTTTCAAAAGGAAGAGAAGTAGAAATAAATATTAATATTTCTTTAAGGTAAAGCTAGGTGCTGTCACTCTACTCTTTCAGCAACTCTGGTATTCCACCTGCAGATGCTGGGGCATAGATCCAGATGGACCAAAGACCCCAGTTCTGAGACCCCGATATGGGGCAGAAGAAAAGGATTGTCTATTGCCAGGTGTTGAAGGAGTGGAAACCATAACTGGTGAGACCATAAAGGAGCTATGAGAATGAAAGTAGCACCATCGCACAGTGGATGGAGGCATGTCCTATCAAACTGATAGGCTGGAGGGGCTCTATCCTGGATATGCTCTGCTGTTCCTACTTAAACCTCAGTTGTTTTGCCTCAGTGGGATAGCAGATATCCCAAGTAAGGTCTTTGTCAGTCAGGGCAAAGAATTTGTTGTGATTTTTTAAGCTGGTATTAGAATGTAACACAGAATGATTAGTTAGACAGTGACAGAACAGGCAGCAAAGTTTGTTGTGCAAAGAAGGATTGAGCTGCCAGCACAAACAGACTGGACTTATCAGGGATGCAGCATCGCTGACCTCATGAGTGAGGAGTTCCGTGGTCCACAGTAATGCACTGCAGTTTACCTCCCTTCATAATCAGCCCACCACTACCGACCAGCTCTTTGTTGGAATCCCACAGTCATCTGCTTCTGTCACACCAGGGATAGGAGCTTCTTATTCATCTGTTGCAGCTGCTTCACACTCTAGGTTAGACTGAGAGTGCTGGCAGCATTATTAGATGATAGGTCGGCAAAGCTGCATGGCCGCAAGTGTCCGAACGCTGGAGAGCCAATGAAAACCTACTTCATCTGATCTTTCTGGGAATGTCAAGCCTAATTGGGAGTGACCATGAGGTATTTGTTTTTTCTGTGTCAGCCAGAGCAGCCACGAAGAGTCTACAGTTAGTAGCCAGGAGGGGAAGTCTGAATCTGGTGTGAGAAGAAACATGCCACGCCTTTTTTTTGTGCCAAGGGTTGTTGAATTTATCAATTAAGCCTTGTAGTAGGCCTAGGCTGGCTAATGGCATGGGAACATGAACACGGACAGTAAGAATGGTCTCTTTCCCTAAAGGTTAGAGGTTAATTCCCTTAAGAGGAGGGGGAACTCAGGGCACAAGAAACACAGATGCAGGCCATCTCTTGAGGTCCCCTTAGAGTCTTCGCTCTCTTCCTCCTCTAGCCAGCATACGTCAGCTTAAAAAGGCTTGTGTGGCAAGATGAAAATCCCCCTCAATCTACAGATCATCTTCATCCTCATGGAACCAGCAGTCCTCAGACTCAGAAGAAGATCTGGTCTGGGAGTGCAGCGTCAACACAGCAGACACTCCTAAGTCTCATTAAATGTGTCTACCCTTCTCTACCAGTATAAGCAAGGTCTCCAAGTGTACAAACAGGGCATGCTTTTTTCCTTCAGGTGACTTGCAGGGTTGGGTGTTTGTGGTCCACCAAGACCTGGTATAGCTGATCAGAAAGATGTGGTTGTCACTTAAGAAGACACCTGAGGAGCCCAGTTTATTTATGAAAATGCATAAGTTCATACAAGGTGACCTTAATGCTTTCTTCAGGGCTAGCTCAGATTTGGCCCTGGTGTCTCTGGCACACAAATTGGTCCTCCCAGTCAAAAAGAACACTTGCTCCATACAGCGGGGGGGTTGGGGTGGTAGGAGGAAATAGGCTGTTGTTTAACTAGAATCTGTAGCTTATCTAATAGGTAGGGAAATGGGCACACTGGGTGGGCCAAGCAGTCCTTATCTGATATCAAAGTCTATGTTTCTATCTTTCCAAGGACCCACATGACAAACAAATAGATGTACTACTCCACAGAGTGCACAATATGGTCACTATGTTAATGCAGGTTGACGTTTTCTTGGCATTTGTGGCCAAGGTGGTAGAATTATATGCCCAGTCCCTCTATCCAGCCCTGGATCTACTATGGAATATTGACAGTCACTCACCTGATGTACAATAGCCTAATACCATTTGCCTGACAATCACTTGTCTGGCCGTGGAGGTGATTTTATATTTGGGGGTTTTTTACTTATTTATTTAAAAGTTTTACCAGGAAGGCATGCTGAGCAGACTACTGCTCGATCCCAGATGCGTCATGGGGGAAGGAGGTAGAGGAGAGTACAATAGAAACAGTGTACAATAGTAGCAAAACAAGCATGCAGAATATTGCATTACAGTAGGATTGACACAATAAGATAGTACAAAAGGGCATCTTTTAGTATACAACTGAACAGGAGGCAACTATACAGAACATTGGCTTGCAGTTGATGCTTAGACACAGCGGTAAGAGCAGAAGTGCATCACTTAATATACATGCTAATAGGAGGGCTAGTTACCTCTGCCATGGGCAAATTTCTACTGTCAGGCAAATGATTTTCAGGCAAATGGTGTCAAGCTATTGTACATCAGGCAAGTGACTGTCAGTATTTCATAGGACTCCCTACAGCCCTAGATAAGAGAAAAACAAAAGAGGATCACATCAGGCATACTCAGAAAAACATGAAAAGGGTCACCTCTTTCCTAGCTGATGCAGCCCTAAATAGCTTTCCCTAACCAGCAATAACAGTAGCCATTAACCTCATTGCTAGAAGGCCAGCTGGTTTAAGCCATCTGCCATCTGTCAGACATTGAAGGCCTTCCTCATTTTGTTACCCTTGATGGGTTTAATCTCTGCAGAGATGCAATAGATAAATGCATCAAGAACCTGGGAGGTTTGGAGAAGATACATGAAAACCTGACTCTAGAGTTCTGCAAAGTCCATGATACCTATAAAAGAAATAGTTTAGTCAAGGGCAGCCCTTTTGTGTTGGCAAGTTTGGAAAAAGCAGAAATGGATTCTCCTGAGGTTTTCATGGAAAAAAGGCAGGAGCTCTGACTCCTCCCTTGGGGAAGGCCAGCAGGGCAGGCAATGCACTAAAGAACAAAAAAGGGTGCACACACCACACTGGTTAGAAGACAAACTTAATTTAGTAAGAAATCTTCTTCAGAACTCTAGACACTCCTACATGTAAGTGGGCTTATTGTCTGTGTACCAGATTCTAGGGTATTGTTGGGCTGTTTGTGAGGAAGACAGCCAAACATGCTTCCTTAGTTTTTCTCTGCTTATGCAATCGTCTGAAAAAAAAAAAGAAAGGCTTACTTTTTACATTTAACCTTTAAAAGAATGTGAAAGGATTTGTAGAGATTGAGGTTTTACTCTCAACATCAAAGTGTTGTTTTCCAGGTGATATTGTGAGCCTATTTTATATTCTGCTTTCTTTCTTTTCTAACGTATGTAGTATTTTTTTTTTTTCCGTTAAAGCCCATATGTGGAGTTTTATATTTTCAAAACCTGTGGCTTTGTAGAGAGCGGAAGTTCTTTCTTTTTCTTTTTTTGCACACAATGAAATATATTTTGGATCCCATTTCCTAATTTAAGTTAATCCGGTATGAGTACTTGGGCCATGTCCTTTGTCAGACTCCACCCAGAACAGATGACATAATTTATATACCGATACATACACGGTAAACAAATATACACCGTTTAAAAGCATTTCTACACCATTCACATTACCAATGGTCCAGTGAAAGTTATGACTAGAGGGCTCATTGTAAATGTGGTTCGACCACCATAATTTCTAATGTTCTTTTCACTTCGGTGTACTCTTCTTACCGTACAATTTTGTTCTGATAACCTTTACTTGTATTTTCTTTATTTCGGGTATGAAATTGTTTTTGGTTTAAAAGAAATGGGTTTGGTTTTCAAATGACAATGCAACTAAATATTCTAGTGAGCCCATTTTAAAATGAAAATTCAATTTCCATCACAGTTTCAACCTTCTGTGAGGCTTCTTCTTTTCATATTTTTGTAAATTTGGGTAACAGTATTTGTTTTGCTGATAGAAGTATGACTCTGAAGCAGGGGCGTAGCTACAGTGGTGCAGTGGCACCCAGGCCCATGAGGTTTGAGGGGCCCAAATCATAATTTTGATGTTTATTTAAAACTGGGGAGAGGCCCTGTAACATCGCCTTGCACCCAGGCCCTCTGGGAATTTGCTACGTTATTGCTCTGAAGAATAGTCATTTTTTGGTGACCTTGGAGAAGCGATACAGATTTGTTTTGCTTTAAGACCTCTCTTTGTAGGAGGTAGTATAGTGTAGTGGTTTAAGGCTCTGAGCTGCAAACCTGGAGACCTGGGTTTGAATCCCACAGCCCCCACTTGCATACTGCATACTGTGTGACCCTGAGCAAGTCACTTAACTTCCTTGTGCTCCCAGGTTGCACCTGGAAACAAGCTTCAGCTTAGTGTGTCTTTCCTGGTTAAACAATTTCCCCTTTCCCTTTTGCATTTATTTTTCTTTTAGTCCCTCTGTGGATTTCCTATACTCCTTGATTGTATACAATAATGAAAACAAAACCAACAAATTTTCTGATATGAACTTGATTCAGTTTCAAAAACCATGTTTGAATGTGCCAATCAGTTTTTGCATAGGTCACCAAAATGTTAGCCGAACTCCAATTAGAATGCCCTTTGACTGGCTGAAAGCTCATTCCATAACCTGTTTAGCTTCCTGATGAAAGCAGAAGTGAACTGAAACTGACACGAGTCACACACATTAATTGGACTGTCTCTGTGAAATAAAAGCATTACAGGTCCTGGCCAGGACATGAAATGGGCCTATGGCTGGACTGAGGGAAACACCATTACTCCGGAGCAGCTGTTCCTCGCACTTCCAAAGCCATGGGAACAGACTGTGTTGCTAGGATCAGGCTGATTGGGGTGGGTGCGGGGGAAGGGTGCTGCTTTTGTTTGCCACCTCTGTTTGCAATAAGATAACCCACTGTGGTAGGCAGCCAGGGGTGGTGATCTTACCTCTTACTAAACTGTACTTATAGTGGGTGTGGTGGTAGTGGGGGATGGGTGCAGTTTACACACTTATCCCCTCAGAAAGGAATTGCTGGTTAACCAGTTATGAAATGTGCTAGTGGTGATCCATTTCTTTCATTAATAAACAGTTGAGATTTACACCATTCTCTCTCCTGTCTATTCAGTCTTCACAACATCAGACATACATAGTAAGGAAACTTTAGGAGCACTATAAACTGTCACATCTGCCACAAAATGGCCTCAATGACCACATATTTAAAGGGGCTGTGTCGTGGCGATTATTTGGATTAGGGGACCGAAAGTGCTTGTCTTTCCTAATTCTGAGGATTACGTAAACTGACACCAGCTCATACACATCTGCCATCTGACTAGTGGCTGCAAAACCTAATTTTGCACCATAAATAAAGCAGGCACCATACTAAATGCAGTCAATTTGTTTATCTCAGGATGGTGAAATCATTCTGACTCGGACTGTTTAATATTCACAGGTTATTGTGTCAAATATTCAGTTGTAGTTTCTTCTGTGGCGGCGCTGCGCCCCCCCACACCCGCCAGGTCCTACATGATTGTTTCAATGTACGTGTCTCCTACTATTATTCTGACTCAGACTGTTTGAATATTTAAACGAGTACTTATCTATTAATATTATTCTGTTCAGGAGTGAAGGCTGTCGGCAGGCACAGGGATGCGCATGCCTCGACGCGACGGCCATATTTCTCTTGAGCGCACTTGAATTGGGAAGCAGGTCCCCTAATGTAAATAAATGCCACACTGTCGACCTTTTTGTATCATACTACTATTTCTAGTTGAAAACCCAAGTTTCATAAATGCTTACCTTCTCTAAAACTCCTTGATGGAGCTGGTTGCTTAATCTGCCTCCTTTCGTAGTGGAACTGAAATGCACGCTAATGGTGTAATTATGACCAACCTTGTTTTTTTTTTTTTGTGTTTTTCTTCAATTCCTTCATTTTACCTTTTATTGCATACTCCTTGAACATCAGGAACACCCTCAAACAGTGAAATAACCGGGGATGCAATAGTCTTCTCTCTTCCCACTACATCTTGAGTGGCTAGACTGTGTTGGGGGTGTTCCGAAGCCCGGGATAGATGCAGTGGGAGTTGATTGATAATGTCAACAAACACATTTAGGTGTAGTAATACCAGTATGATGAGCAGTCTGTTTTTTCACTTTTAAAAAGGAAAAAGGAATCTGAATCAAACTACCCAGCTACATGGGGTATGTAATCTGTAAAAGATTGAATTGCAGTATTTTATTTATTTAAAATATTGGTGACCGGGATAGGCACAGTGAGCCAAGGCTTGTTTCCAGGTGCAACCCGATGGGTGAAATCCTGAACTGGACTGGACCAAAACAATAAAAAATGGCCTAGTTGTTCTGGTCTGACCATCTGGGCCAGGTGCAACTTGCATGGTCCAACTATTCCAGCTGGACCAGATGGGCTGGTTTTCGCTGGTTTTATTCCTTCCATTCTGACTGGTCTGCTTTTTCATCTAGGATGATTGAAATGGGTGAAATCTGGGCTGCCTTTTACTGTCTTGGTCCGATCTGCATCTGGTAGTCTGGAGTTCACCCATACCTTCACCAAGATGAAATCCAGACCTGTTGGAATGAACACTGGCATCAATAGGTGGCAAAACTTGATATGCAAACAAGAAATTACATTTGAAAAAGTCACTCCATTCAAGTGGCTGGAGCGTGCCCCCAAGCTAGACCTATAACTGTCTCAAAACGACAGAGTGTTGGGGCAGATCGGCAAGTCAGGAAGTGGAGCGGGATTGTGTGGCCATGCCCTCGGAGGCACATTACGATCCCTTCCCTTCCTTTTGGGGATGGATTTAAAAACGCACAAATAGCCTGGAGGAGTCCCCCATGAGGTAAGGGAGCCCCCTGTTTAATCTTTATGTACTTGAGAAAGGTGCTCTTTAAGGAACTGCAGTATAGCATTTTCCCCCTTGTGGCAGTATTATTCGAAGTACTACATTAGCTGAAGTGTTACCTTATAGTGCTGACATAACGTAACAGTTAAAGCTTATAGTATACGGTGAGCCCTTATTGTGAATGGATTTCAGTACAGCACCAAAAGCTGTTGTACCACAGTTCAACGGTCAAAATAGTTGTTGTAACCTAGTAATAGCGCTGTCGTTACTATAGTATTTTTCATTCTACAATGTTGAGCTCTGTGCTGCTTGTGCACCAGACTCGACATTGCTTCATTCCTACCAACTTTCTTCACTCCTGGTGCTGGTAGCACAGTGCTCCAAAATGACAGCAAAAAGGTAACCGTTCCTGTGTCTTTTATGGTTATGAAGGCATTCTGAAGCGCTTTGTACGCCAGAACTGCTGAGCTGCACTTCACAGTTCTCTCACCCAAAGAACAAGTGAATTATAGAATAATACAGGGATGGTGTGTTAAACGAGAATTTTATACACACTCGAGTTATTGGATGCTGCATGAATCCCAAGAGCAAAGCTCGAGGGGCTTATTTAAGCATTCAACACCTCGCATGCAAAGTTTGAGTTTTACACACCACCCAAAGTTTTATTTTATATATTTGCTGGGGAGTGTGGTTTTGTTTTTTCCCATCACAACTATTATAATATAAAATAAAAAAGCATCACTGTGCAGCTGCAGTTGGGTTCAAGGGAAGCATGGTAGAAACCAAACACATCTACAGCGACACGACCACAAAGCTGGCAGCAAACCCGATTGCAGGCAGAGCGCACAGGCACTGAAGTGACACCCCCACCACAGCATCAGCAGGTGTGCCGGCGGCATCTGCAAAGCACACTGGCGCACCTGCACCGCTGGTCATGGACCGACTATAGAATGTCTGCGGAATACATGGATAGTACCAAGGGCCACAAGCTCTTGCTGGCAGGAGGGAACACGTTCCAGAGGAGTGCACAAGAGGGACAGTACATACTGGAAATGCTGCGAGGCGCAGCTGGAGGGTGCTGTGGCTGTGTCAAGAGTGGCAGGAGGCACACCGTCATTGACTGGCACATACAACCATGTGCCAGACACCACTGCCATGGGTGTATGCCGGGTGCAAGCAGCTGTGCAGCAGAGGGCATGGGAATCAGTTGAGAGTAGCCAGCAGATAGTAGTGGCATGCTGCTCGGGGGTCAGTGAGACAGTGGGGAGTAGCGTACCTCCAGTACCTCTACTGAAGTGTTCAGCACAGCAGGTCAGGAGAAACCGCAGGAGAGCACCTGTTGACCCCAGGACACTCACCAACCTGTCCATCCCGGAGGAGTACCGATGAACCCTTGGAGGTGAGCCCTTCCTACTGCATGACTCTGGGGTGGTGGGGGGGGACTGCTGCATACAGGTTCCTGCTCTTTAGTACTAGTAGGAACCTGGAATTCCTGGCCTGCAGCCCTGCCTGGCTCAGGGATGGCACATTTAAGTGCTGCCCAAGACTGTTCATCCAGCTCTACACGCTGCATGGGGTGGATTGGGCCACAGTGTTGCCAGCCACGTAGGTCCTGATGACTAAGAGACTGTAGCTGCATACATGGCAGTCTTTGAGAAGGTGGCCGAGCTGTGCCCAGTGGGAGGCCCCTGTCGCATGCTCCTCAACTATGAACTGACAGCACACAGGGCTGTCAAGGCAGTGCTACCCCAGATGGAAGTGCAGGGGGGTTTCTTCCACCTCTGCCAGTGCATGTGGCAGCAGATACAACAGCATGGAGAGCTGGCGGAGAGGTACAGCACTGATGTGTGCACCTTGCATCTCAGAATGCTGCCTGCATTCGCCTTTGTGCCCCTGGGTAATGTGTGCACTGTGTATGAGGAGCTCTGCAGGTGGGAGTATTTCAGGGAGCATGAAGAAGAACTGGCCCCTGTCCTCGACTGTTTGAGGATACCTGGCTAGGCAGGCCAGTGTGCAGTGGCCACTGCCCCCTATCCCTGTGTGGAACTGCCATGCTGCAGTCCTGGAGGGGATGCCGTGCACCAACAGTGCCATAGAGGGTTGGCACAGGGCATTCAGCGCCCTGTTGGGAGCAGCACACCCATCCATATGGTGGTTCCTGGATGTCTTGCATGGGGAACAGAGGCTGACAGCGGTGAAACTGCAGCAGGCATTGTCTGGCCAGGTCGTGGGGCGCTCCCATCACCGGTGGAGGGAGAGTGCACGGTGGATCATGGACCTCGTCTCCCACTATGGCACCCGAGCCGCAGGGTCTACCTGATGGGGCTTGCTGTAAACATTTGCCTCCAGGTATGAGTCCAGGTGTGCGGGGGCCAGGTATGAGTCCAGGTGTGCGGGGCGCGTTGCTTTGCCTACCATCGGCTGCACTATGTGTCCTGTTTTCCATTCTGTTGGGGCCGCTTCCTGTTGCTTGCCAGCATCTTCTCCCCCAACCATTGCCATGCATGGCGCCTCACAGGTCGACTGCTCCATTCTGTCCCACCACCCTGTTGTGTGGTGCTGTTGCCTCAGTCCCCTTCCCTGTGACATCTGGTGGCTCAACTCCCCCCCATCATGATGCCCTGCAGCTGCTCATCAGGGTGTCCGTGGTTTTGGTGACTCGCAATGCTGTCCGGTGGTGCCGGGTCGTGCTGCGGCCGTTCATGGGTCTTGCCGTTGGGGTGCGTGCTGTGGCAGCAGTGGCAGTGCTCCGGGATCCTGGGCATCGTGCTCCTTTGTGTCGTTTCCCTGGTGTTGCTGTGGGGGATGTCGGCAGGATGGCTGCCACTGCCCTATGGTGCTTCCAGTTCAAGCACCTTCTGCGGTCAGGTTGGAGCGGATGTTTAAACGTTTTTTTTTTTTTAACTGTAGTTTGCAGAGTCCGAGTGAAAATTTGGATGAATTATTCAGCGGGACAGTGGCTGACGCATGTGTGGAGCAAGGGAAACCCGTTGTATGTTCACCGTTATAACTAGCTGGTGATAACAGCGAATTATAACTGGGTTCCCCTATAGGGGAAAACTGCTCCCCAGTTATTATTGCACTCTTATAACCATGAGAAACACAGTAACTATACATGTAAACATAGTGTAGCTAAGCAGGGTTTGGGCCTGTAGTAAGATTGAAGACTAAACAGAAACATAGAATTTATTGGCAGAAAAGGACTGCTTGGCCAGCCCAGTTTGCCCAGATGTTCCTGCTCAGTCTGTCTCCATAGACCCTACCTGGTCTTGTCTCTCCTGCCTGTTTACCAATATTTGCCTATCTCTTGCATGCTTGAAGCTCCCCACTGTTTTCGCCCCCAATACCTTTGCTGGCAGACTGTTGCGAGTGTCCACCACTCTTTCAGTGAAGAAATACTTCCTCACATCCTCTTAAACTTCCCCCCCTTCCAGCTTCATTGCAAGCCCTCTTGTCGTAGTGCAATTTCTCAACTGAAATGACCTCAATCATGTACGCTGTTCATCCTCAGGAGGAACTTGTAGGTCTCAAAATGTCCCCCCGGCTGTACATATTGAGATCCCGCAGTCTCCTCCTCCTGGGGCTTTTTGCAGCCTCTGCACCATTTTAGTTGCCTCCTCTGGATTGTCTCCACTCTGTCCTTTTCTGAGATATGACCCTAGAACTGGACACAGGGTCTCACTTATGGCAACAACATTTCTCCTGTTGCTGGTGATGCCTTTCACTATGCACCACAGCATCCCACTGGCCTTGCCCACTGCTTTGTCACACTGTCCCATCACTTTGAGGTCCTCAGATATTATAACCCCAAGGTCTCTTTCTTGCTTAGTGACCATCAATAGCGCCCCCCCCCACCCAAACACACACTCTTTATACTCCACTCCTGGATTTCTATGCCCTGGTTGCATGATTGTTCGCTTTTTGGCATTGAACCCCAGCTGCCATACCCTTGACCACTCCCAAGTTTTCAAAGGCTCCTGCACATTCTCACCACCCCCTCCTCAGTATCCACCCTACTACATATTTTGGTATCATCTGCAAAAATGCATACCTTCCCTTCCAGCTCTTCTGCAATGTCCCTAATGAAGACAGTGAATGGGACCAGTCCCAGTATTGAGTCCTGCGGCACACAGCTGATCACTCTCCTTTCATTAAAATGGTGCCATTTCTGCCCCTGTGTTGTCTAGCCATTAACCAGTTTTTACCTGTTTTACCACTTGGGATCTCACCCTACACTGTTCAGTTTCTTTACCAGTTTCCTATGTGGCACAGTGTCAAAGGACTTGCCACAGAGTGTCAAACCTTTCTGGGCACATTGATGAAATTCTAAAAACTGTAACTCAGCATAAGCTAGGCACCCTATAAATGAACCACAATAGCATCCCTCTTATGGCCAGGTATGTGATTGTCCAGAAGATGATTCTCCCTAACTTTGACTCCTTGCGATGTAGTCTACAGTGCTGCTCCCAAATCTACCCTATGCAGATTGGAGCCCTTTTTCAACTCCTTCTGTCGCTTTGCACTAGACTCCCCCTTAAGTACGCACTGCTGTGTTCTCTGTCACTCTCTAGCTTACCTTCTCTTACTGCAGTCTCTCCCACTGTGCCAAACTTATTTCAAAATACTGGCTTGGCATTCTTCCATCCTATTTGTCCTCTTCTTGCTCCACTCCTGCTCGCTCCCTCTGATCCTTGAACTCCTGCATCTTCGTGATCCTCATTGTTCTACGTCTGCAGGACAAGCCACTTGCACTCATCGCTTTCTCAAAGTCTGGAACTCCCTCACCAAATCCGCCATTCCTCCTCCTTTCACACCCTCTCCTCTGCCCTCCACAACTTCCTTTCATCTAATTGTACCTGCTTCCTCCAATCCTAACAACCCCTTCCTTCCTCTCCTCCTCCTCTAGCTAGGACTACTGTCACTAGTAGTTGCTACTAATTTTATAGCTCTTGCCTCCTTTTGTTGCATCATTACCTGCAATACTACCCCATGTAACTCTTCCAGTTGTATGGCACTCTGTTTCCATTTTATTGTATTTTTTCACAGATGCCTCTTGTATGTTGCAATATGTTATTGTTATCTTGCTACTCAGTACAGATACTTTCATGTATTGCTACTGTATAGTTACCATCTTGTATTTCTACCGTACTAGTGTTTCCACTTATTTGTGCCTGTATTATCATTTGCACTACCTGTTTCCCCCTTCCCCCAGGTCACACCAGGAAATGAGCAACTTGTTGTTCAGTGTGCCTTCCTGGTGAAACATTTCATAAATAAAACTAAATTAAATAAAAAAAAATACACGTAGGCTATGTCCACTGCCATTCTCTGGTCTCTTTTCCTAGTCCCCCATGAACCCATGCTGCCTTTGGTCTTGAAACCCACTGGATTCACAATATTCCACTGGCCTTTCTTTTAGCTGGGTTTCCATTAATTTTCTACCACTGATGTGAGACCGACTGGTCTGTAATTCCTAACTCTGTACTGCCACGCCTGTAGAGCGGGGCTGTATCTGCTCTCCTCCAGTCCTCTGGTACCACTCCTGTTTCCAGTGAGTTACTGACTAAGGCTATCATGGATACAGCAAGCCCTTCCCTGAGTTCCCCTAGCACCTTGGGCGTATCCCATCCAGTCCTGTGGCCTTCTCTACTTTTAGATTTGCAAGTCCTTTCAGGACTGTTTCCTCAGAAATGGACTTGCCCACCCCCCGCTGTTCCTGCTGCTCCTTTGTGGCCCCAACCATCACCCATTGTGAAGACTGAGCAGAAGTACCTGTTCAGGATGTCTGCTTTTCCTGATTCTCTCTCTGCCATCCTCCTTATCCTCACTATCCCACCCATGCCTTCCTCCTCTCACTTACGTGAGAGAATCTGCTCCCTTTGTTACCCCTTTAGCTATCCTTTTCTCTGTTTGCACCTTTACTCCCTCACTGCCTTACTGCTTCCCTCTGGAGCACTCTCTATTCTCTTCCCTCTGTGTTTCTGTACCTCCTGTGCCATCCTTTTTTCCCTGAGTACTATAATAGTGTTTTTTTTTTTTTTTTCTGTGTTTGCTCACTTCCTTCATACAGAGGCTGGTTGCCTTTACTTCCCTTAATTTTCTACACTGTTCCTCTACCCCTCCCTGACAATCCTCCCCTACTAGGTTACTTCTAACACAGTCTCTCATGTCTTTACAATCTGCTCTCTTAAAGTCCAGGACCCTCGTCCTTGTGTGGTTTGCCACTGCACCTGTCTTAACACTGAACCTCACTGCATGGTGATCACTCGTCCACAGGAGACAGCCCACTGTGAGGTCTGCAGTACTGTCTCTGTTAGTAAGCACTAGGTCCAGTATTGACCCATCCCTAGTGGGTTTGCTGACCAGCTGCCTGAGAAACGCCCCTGCAGGTAGTAAAGAATGGCCCTTCTAGCTGAAGCTGGATGGCTCAGATCCACGTCAGGCAGATTGAAGGCCCTAGCCAGCAGCATCCCCCCTTATCACCATTCTGGTGATGGTTTCGCCTAGTGCCTTATCAGACTGCTCCCCTTGTGCTGGAGGTTCGTTCATCAGCCGGTACAAATAGTGGCCCCAGCTTTGTCTCAGTGCTGACCCACAGCACTGCCAGCCCTTCTTTTACCTCTAGGTTCCCTTGCACTTCCATAGTGCTGATGCCTTCCCTCACATACAGAACAACCTCTCCTCCCCCCACTATCTCTTCTCAACTGAGAGGAGCCTGGTATGGCCATTACCATTCCCCAGTTATGATTTTCATACTAACATACTAAAATGCCAGCAGAATAGGCTTAACAGTCTTTCGTGTCTGCTCATTTGTTCAGCCCCCAACCTGGGAGCTGACCTTGCTGCCCCCCTCTCCCTCTCTGGCTTCTCCCTTCCCAGTCCCGGATATTTTCACTGTATTGGATTTTGCTTCCAGAACCCTTCCCCTGTACCTATCCCACCCCTTCTTGAACCTCTCCACTGTGTCTACTTCCACCTGCCCCCTGGGCAGTGCATTCCATGGCTCCACCACCTTCTCAGTGAAGTAGCATCTCCTCCTTTCTCCCCTGAATCTCCCCCCCCAGCTTCCACCCATGCTGTCTAGTTGCCCCCCCTTCCTTCAGAGCACCCTGACTGCTCCTCCCCTATTTATACCCTTCATGTACCTGAAGACCGCTCATGTTTCCCCTCCCCGGTCCCTTCTCTCTTCCAGTGTGTACATATTTAGCTCTTCGGCCTCCCCATAGGTCCTGTTCCCAAGCCCCAAATACTTTGGTTGCCCTCCTCTGGACTCCCTCCAGGAGTTCAATGTCCCTCTCAAATGTGGCCTCCAAAACTGCATGCAGTACTTGAGGTGCAGCTCACCAAGTAGTTATACAGTGGGAGTATCACTTCCCTCCTTCTGGAGGTGATCACCCTAGCGATACATCCCAGCATCCTGTTGGCCTTTGCCACTGCCCTCCTACAAGTCTCCAAGTTGTTCGTCTTGACATCCACCAGCACCCCCAGGTCCCTTTCAGCTGTCGAGACTTGTAGCATCCCCCCCCCCGGGTGTACACCTGGCTTGGGTTTCTGGCTTCCAGGTGCAGTACCTTGCATTTCCCTGCATTGAACCTCAACTTCCACTTTCTAGACCACCTTTCCAGAGCCTCCAGGTCCCCCTGTAGGGCCACCCTCCCCTCCATCCCATCCACCACCACCCCCAGTTTTGAGTCATCCGCAAAGAGACTCGTCTCACTCCTGATACTCTTCCTTATGTCAGAGACGTAGGTGTTGAACAGGAGGGCCCAAGGACCGATCTCTGAGGAACCCTGCTAATGACCCGCCTTGGGGATGAGACTATCTCGCCAACCACAATCCTCTGGGTCCGGCCCTGCAGCCAATTTCCTATCCATCTGATCATCTGGTTCCCCACCCCCTTTTCTCCCAGCTTATCCAACAGGTCTCGTGTGAGGAACAGAGTCAAATGCCTTGCTGAAGTCAAGAAAGAGGATGTCCACTGGTCTACCCAGGTCCAAGGCACTCATCACCCAGTCATAGAACTCCACAAGGTTTGTCTGACACTATTTCTCCAGGACAAATCCATGCTGTCTATCGTCCAGGCACCCCAGCTTTTCCAGGTTCCCCCCCCCCCAGTCTCTCCTTGACAATGCCCTCCATCACCTTGCCCACCACTGATGTCAGGCTGATGGGCCTGTAGTTCCCTGCCACCTCCCTTGTTCCCCCTTGCTTTTTGGTGAACCATGACTCTGTTACGGACACCAGATTCGGGTCCACCTCCACCATGATAGCAATTGGAAGAATAGACAGGATAGAACAAACCTCCTTCTGTCCTGACCCAATGTAACTTATTTGACCCAGGCCACCTTTCAGCCAAACTTGTCAACTGCTGGGTAATGTGGATTCCTGTCTCCAAAGGTTTGACACCACAAAATCTTTTGCCCATGTGGCCAAGGCCTCTGATGATGGGCTAGTACCCTGGCCACTAAGGCCACCCAGAAAGTGTCTGAGAATGTGGCTTATAATGCGACTGCCCACTGCAGCTGCCGGATGTCACGTGACTGCCCACTGCAGCTGCCGGATGTCACGCGACTGCCCACTGCAGCTAGGGAATATCGTACACGTTCCCATCAAATGAATGAAACAACTGTGTAACCTTCAAATACAGTGGTGGTTAGTTGTGGGAGTGGAGTGTTTAGACTGACAGGAGGATGCAGAATTTTCTTTTTCTTTTTGAGCTATAAGGTAACTGAAGGGGTTGGATAATAGACTTTCATACTTGGACACGTGTGTGTGTGTGTGTGTGTGTGTGTTTACAAAGCAAAGCTTACAGTTAAATAATGAATTTGATTAACAAATATTCAAGGGTCTGAATCTAGATATTTGAATTTTCACCTTGTATTTGAAATTCACTCACCCCTGCTATGCAAGCATGTCTGTGCAGGAGTCTGCTCGTGGTACAGTGCCAACCAACTACCTACTCTCGCCAGTTTCCATTTTCTCTTGGAGAGTCCTCATGGTTCTTTTGTCTTGGTCTCCATCACTTTTCCTCCTTCCCTCTTTATTTATTATTTATTTATTTATTTATTTTGTTTTGTCTTCCCAGGAGGTGGCTGTTATATATAGACCCATTTTCAGCCAACAATGGTGGACAGAGTGCAATACATTTATATACGACCACTAAAGTAAAGTGCGCTTTATGCTGTTGCTGTACAGTGCGAGGACTATGACTCTTGAGTCTGACCTGACGGGAAATGGTTTTGACATGTTGAAAAATCCAAAGAACCCTCGTTCCTCCAAATCACTGCAGGAGACCCTGGGAAAGCACAAATGCCCCTCCCCATACAACCTGGAAAAACATGTTGCGGTCCCTCCAATGGGACGAAACACGTGGATGCAGTTTGTTGCTCCTCTCTGCCTTAACTAAAATGGACGTAAAAGCCTGTATAGAAGGAGTCATTTGTTTTGGCAAAGCCCTAATTATCAGCCTTCCTCCTTCCCAAAGATTTGTGTACCCATGATGCTTTGCACTGGTTTGAGGTGGATTTGTGTGCCCATAATGCTTTGCTCTGATTTGACGCTTTGAGTATGTGTCTAGTACAAACCTAGTTGAATGAAGTTTGATGTCTGTGGCTAGGTCTGTCCTTTGTGCCAACCGGGAGTTCTATAACACAACAATACTATGACCGTGAGTGTTGGTTTTCTCGCACTGTGAATGGTGTAACACTGACACCCATGCATCACAGCCACCAGCTCAATGTGTGGTCCTGAGCATGTCACTTCACCCCTGTAGGATTTGAGTGCTTTTTGTTGTGTGTGTGTGTGTTTTTTATTTTTTTTTTTTTTGCTGGAGTGGGTAGAAGGACAAATTAATTTATTTCTCTGGGGTCACTTACTCTACAAGGTATTCTATTTGTTAGCTTACCTGACGAACAAAAAACGAGATTGCTGTAGCCTGCACTTAAGCATGAACACCCAAACAAGCAGGCATTTCCTGGAAATTACAGGCTGACTAGAAGGCGTTTTCCCCCAGCTAGGTTCTAATCCCCTGCAAATCCACATGTGGTAAGGGTGTTATTGTAATTTATAACTGTAAGTGGTTAGAGCACTGGCTTGGTAACCTAAAGATCACCGGTTCAAACCCTGTTGGAGGGAATACTGAAAGTGGTGATCCTAGAGCAACAGGGATCACCTCCAGGCAAGGAGAGGTCATCCTGCCACTGTACAGATCGCTGGTGAGGCCCCACCTGAGTACTGCATGCAGCACTGGTGCCCCTACTTGAAGAAAAAGATCAAATTGTTGTAGGGGTCAATGCAGAACAACCAAGATGATCCACGGCTGGAGGAAAAGCCATACGAGGAAAGACTGGGTGTACTTGGTATGTATTCCCTGGAGGAGCTGAAGGGATAGGGGGACATGATGGAAACCTTCAAATATATGAGGGTATGGGTAAGGTTGACACGGGTAGCATTCTTAAGCGTGGGAGGCAAGGGACACTGGCGGGCATCATCTGAAGCTGGAGGGAGGTAGATTCAGGAGGAAAATGAGAAGCCATTACTTTACAGAAAGAGTGAAAGGGTGGAACGCCTCTGCCAGGTGAGGCGGTGTCCTCAATATCAGTGGGAGGTTGTAAGAGGGTTGGACAGGGTTAAGGGATGTTAACAAGGAGGGGTGGGGTCAGCAAGCAGGGGTATGACCTCTAAGGAGGGCTGGGGTCAGCAAGCAGGCATGACCTTGAAGGAAGGGTGGGCAGCTGCAGTATAATGTTCTGCTAGCTGCAAGCTTGATAGACCATATGGCCTGTATCTGCTGGTAGTTTTCATATGTTCATATCCTGGGGAAGGTAAAAGTGGGACCCCACTAGAAATGAGATGTTGCATCTCAGCAGGGCCATCCTGGATTAAAAAAAAAAAAAAAAAAAAGCACTAATTGCTTGTGTGTTTTTTGGGGAGTGGACATTATAATAATAAAAAAAAAAAAAGACTCTGCACAGCATGATGGTCCATGTGCCTGTAATCTGTACAGTGCAATGGTGTTTTTTTTTTTTTTTTGTTTGTTTGTTTAACACCTGGTACAGCAGCCAATTACAGAGTACCCAGGCTTTGTGAATAAATAGACCAACCATAGTCCACACTTGCTGGTCTTATTTGCTCTTTGCCCTGCTGTCCACCTGGATAATAGGGGCCTCTACAGTTCCTTTGGCCGAGTGACAGGGGGTACATGAAGGACTTGCTGCTGGGGGTGGTGCTGCTCGCCTCCACAAAATGACTGGAGCTCTGTTCACGTTCGCTTATTACTGTACCGACATGCAGCAAGAACAACAGCTGGAACACTGGAGTTCCTAGATTCCTGCCCACGGCAAAGTGAGCCACATTGGCAGATGAGCTGCATTTGAGCTCCAGGACAGTGAAGGGCAGCACTTTGGTATGATTTCTGTATTCTGGTACCACAAACAACTATGAGGTTGACTGCACTAGTCAGTGGCAACTTGATCAATACCCTTGAGGAGTACATTTTTAATCGACCCTTGTTGTGTTTCACTCCTCTTTGCTATACAGCTGGATAGAAGCAGGGCACTACAGTTTATTTTTATTTACTTGTTGTTACAAGGGGGTTAGTTTTGTTGCAATAAAAAAGAAATCTAGTACATCACTACATCACTGTTTGCCTGCTTGGGAGTAGGGAAATTTCAAAAGACCAATGCCTCATCCTCATACTATCTGGAAATCACTTCTCATTGCAAAATAGTTTCTGTTTACCTACAGATTTGTATCGGTAGAAAACGCTGATTCTGTCAGAAGTTGTTGGTTTTGCTTTTTGCCTTCCTTTTGGGTAGCAATAGAAGAATTAGCACTTGTATAGTGCTTTTCATACACACTGTATCCCAAAGCACTTTACAAGCAATGCTAGACTGGTAGTGAAGTGACTGAATGTGTAGTGTCAAGTGTTTTGCACATCAGCGCTCACACACAGCCTTGGACAGCCTTGGACAACAGGAAGGGAATGTTAGCCAGGACACTAATGAAAATCCCCTACTCTTGTGAAAAGTGCCTTGGGTTGGTCCTGTTACATTCACCAGGACAGTTCCAGAGAAGGACACACAGGGTCTTGGTTTAATGTCTCACCTGAAAGATTTCCCACCCCGATGGTAGAGCATCCCCTAGTACTGTACATAGCTGCAGGTGTTATGGTATAAGCCCATCCTGGAGTGGAACTAGAACCCACAACCTTCTGGCCCAGAGGAGGATGTGCTACCAACTAAGCCACACCGACAACTGCGTAGGAGTGGCTCACCTTAGAGAGCATCCCTTTATGTGGTTTTGTGCAGACTTTACCCAGTTTGTTTGCTATGCATGTTCCAAATAGCCAGTTCAGCGTGGGGGGAATGTTCACTTTAATCAATGAGGCTTCACATCACTGAGTGTCATGGTGCTGGGACTTCAGCTTGGAGCCCTTGTAACAGCACACTGTGGAATACTAGTGTGGTGGTGAGTTAGTGTGTTGGGGTTCATACTTGGGGGAGGGGGGGCATTGTAGTAACAGAGGGTCTCCACACTAGTGTGGGGGAGTTCCCTCACTAAAATGCATATGGGGGGGGCATATTATCAGTGTATCGCACACTAGTTTGGTGACTTTCCATGCTAGGAATCGAACCCTGGGTCGTTGTAACAGAGGGTCTCCATCAGTGCACTAGTGCAGTGAGTGACACTGCTGGGATTCAAACTCGGGACCTGGGGGTAATCATATCAGATGACCTAAAGGTGGACAAGCAATGTGAGAGGGCTGCAAGGAGGGCTGGGGGGATACTGGGATGCATAGGGAGAGGCATCACCAATAGAAAACAAGAAGTTATTTCCCTCTGTACAGACAGTTGGTGAGACCCCATCTGGAGTACTGTGTGCAGTTCTGGAGACCCAATCTCTGCAAAGACATAGACAGGATGGAGGCTGTCCAGAGGAGAGCAACTAAAATGGTGCAGGGTCTGCGCTGGAAGACATATGAAGAGAGACTTAAGGAACTGAATATGTATAGCCTCGAGGAAAGGAGGGAGAGAGGGGACATGATAGAAACTTTCAAGTACCTCAAGGGAATCAACAAAATCCAAGAGGGTAGCATCTTTCAAAAAAAGAGATGTGCAAGAACAAGGGGGCACAATTTGAAGACAGAAGGGGGGGCGGCTGAGAGGTAATGTAAGGAAGTATTTCTTTCACAGAGAGGGTTGTGGATGCATGGAATGGCCTTCTGGAGGAGGTTGTGGAGTCAAAAACAGTGATTGAATTCAAGCATGCATGGGACAGCCATAAGGCAATTCTAGGGGGTGGGGGTAGAAAGAAGTAGGCTGCTGGTTAACTAGGATCTGCAGCTTATCCATTAGGTAGGGAAATGTGCAGACTGGGTGGGCCAAGCGGTCCTTATCTGCCGTCAAAATCTATGTTTCTATGTTTCTATGTTATCAAACAGCATCATGGGGGCAATCCCTGATGCAGTCGTTTGGTGATATGTAGGGGTGTTTGGAGTGCTGGGGAAGATTTCTTCATAAAATGAAGTTTGCCTTCTACTCTGTGCAGTGTATGCACACATTTTTTTGTCCTTCAATACATGCAAGTCCTGTTTCCCAGTTAAGGGTAACAGCTTTAGCCGTGCCTGGTGTGTGTGTTGTTGTTTTTTACTCTGCAGGGCAGGCAATTCAGTTTTTGAAGGTGTGGCAACCCATTCTGGGAGCAGCCTGTTGAGAGGCTATCTGCAGCACTTTGCAATGGAGTGGGCTGCATCAGCTCAAACAGGTGGGTCAGGGAGATAGTGAACAAAGGATTCTCCATAGAGGTCTTCCCTTGCCCTCTGAATTTCCACTTCAGGTCCTGTTGAGTCTTGAGGGATCCAAGCAAATGGAAGGCCATTCTTACCAGGTTCTAGAAGTTAATGGACATAGGAGCAGTTTACCTAATTGCATGGCAGGAAAGGGGAAAGGGCCTGTACTCCATATTTTTTATTGTCCCAAAAAGATGGGGGTTCTGTCCAACCATAGACCTAAATTATCTTAATAGATGCATTTTATAGATAAGGTTCTGCATAAAAACACTTTGTAACTCATCTAGGCAGAGCAGCCGGGAGATTACCTGTACTCAGTGAACCTCAAAGAGGCATAGCTGCACATGTTCATTTCCCCATCCCACAGTAAATAAGCCAGGTTCTCAGTGGGAGGATAGCACTTCCAGTAGAAGGCACTAACCTTTGAGCAGTCCTCTGCACCTCATATGGTCACAAAGTCAATGGAGGTATTGGCAGCCAGTCTCAGGGAACAGGGGCTCAAGGCCTGCATGATCTGGACAACTGGCTATTAAGAGCCTTATCCCTGTCCCTAGCACAGGAGAACATTCAGAGGTTAGTCCAGAAATGAATCATGGCCCAGTAATCAATTGGGACAAATGCTCAATGACTCATTGATAACCTCTTTCACTTAGGAGGACTTTTTCAGAAAGATGTGGGTCTAATAGCTCTACTGGATGACAGAAGGAGTAGCTTTCAAGCTAGAGTAGAACAACTCCTAAGTGAGTTAAACCCCTCTTTTCCAGGTTCTGCAAGTACTGGGGAAAATGGTGACTTGTATAAACCTAGTGCCATGGGCTATGGTCCATTGCAGGGGCCTTCATGAATGGATAATTTAGGTGGGCTGCCATTCTCATCCCTTCCTGTTGAGCATTACAAAGGTTCCAAACTGGCTGACAATGCTGCTTTGGTGGTGGCTCAGAGACAAACATTTAACCAAGGGAAAAACCCTCAATCCCCAGCCATCAATTCTGGTTCAAACAGATGCAAGCCTATCAGACTGGGACCTTTAATGGGCAGCTTGTGGTTGTCAGGCCATTGGTCACTGATGGAACAAAAAAAGAGTGTCAACATTTCAGAGGCTTGAGCAATCAGAAAAGCACTGCTCCACTTTGATTCAGTGATAAAAGGAGAAGCAATACTGTTACAGCCAGACAATCCTACAGCAGTGGTTTACATACTGTAAGACAGGAGTTCTCGGACCTTCTCAGGTTGAACCTCCCCAGTGTCACTGTGGACAAGCCTGGGCCTCCCGATGTCTCAAACACAATAGCATACTGTACACTCAAATGGATAAGGAATTTCATGTGCAATTTCATGCGTAATTATGAAACAGGCAAAATATACTGTGATACTGTTTTATTTGCAAAATGTAGCACTGTACATTACAGATACTGTGCAAAATAGCAATTAAAAGTCAATTGAAGGCAGAGTAGCACTGTACATCACAGATATTGTGCAAAACAACAATTAAAAGTCAACTGAAAGGCAGCGCTAAATGCACAGCACATTTTTAAAGTCAGTCAGCTGAAGGGAGCCTGTGAGCCTGTGTTTTGGCAGTCAGTTGCTGGATTTGTGGCTGCACTGTCGAGAGGTAGAGGTGCAAGTCATCTTCAACCCTGAGGTGGGACCTATACTTTGTCTTTATGCCAGCCAGTGCAGAGAATCCAGACTCACAGAGACAGGTTGAAGCAAAAGGCAGTAGGACTTTAAGTGCTCATTTTAATTCTGGATATTAACATCCCAGTGACAACTAAAACTTAGCCAGTGACAACTGTCCAAAAAAGGCCTTCAGTGCTGTGTCTGTGGCCAGGTCAATAAGGCTTTCCTGCTCTCTTAATGACAGGTTGTCCACTGACCTTGGTTTAAAAATGAATGGATTCCTTTACCCACTGGTTACACTCCTCTTGTTCATATTCAGGGAAGTACTCACGGAGCTTTTCTTGCAGCCCACTTAAATGTTCTGAAATGGGCATCTGGACACTGTCAATGGAAAGCTAATTTTTCTGCAGGAAATCCTCCAGCATGGGAAAGGAGGAAACCAATCCCTGCTGCAGTCTTGAAGACCATAGTTGGAGCTTCTGACAAAATGCCTCAATCCTGTCCCTTACAACGAACATGTTGGTGTCCCGACCTTGAAGTGAGGCATTGAGTGTGTTAAGTCAGTCAGAACATCTGCTAAATATGCCAGCAACGCAAGCCATCATGAATCATGGACATTTTCCACAAGTGCAGAGCCACAATCAGCAAGGAAAATACTCACTTCATCACGCAATTCAGAGACGTGTTAGCACTTTTCCCCTTGACAGCCAATGGACCTCTGTGTACAGTAGTAATTGTTTGTGATTTGCTCCTATCTCCTCACACAGCACAGCAAAAAGTCTTGCATTTACTGGCTGTGCCTTGATAAAGTTCACTACTTTCACAGCATTTGCCAATATTTTCTGGAGATCAGCTGGCATCCTCTTGGATGCTAGTGCTTCCCTGTGGATAATGCAGTGATTCCACACAGCAATAGGAGCCACTGCTTGCAACCTCATGACCATGCCATTGTGTCTGCCAGTCATTGCCTGTGCTCCATCACTACAAATTACCACACATTGGCTTCAGTCAAGACCTTCCTCTACAACAAATTTATTGAGCATGTGGAATAGTTCTTCCCCAGTTGCTCGTGCAGGCAGCGGTTCTCAAAACAGGAACTCTTCCAAGACTTCAGTCTCCATGGCGTAACGGACATAGACAAGGAGCAGTGCAGCATGGGCAATGTCAGTGGACTCATCAATTTGTAATGCAAAGAATGGGCTTTGCCGAACAGAGTCCAGTATCTGTTTCTTCACATCAGCAGACAAGTCCTCAATACGGCGGGCAAACTGTGTCATTGGAGAGGGGGATGACATCTAGCTGTGCTGCTGCTTTGTCTCCCAGCGTTATTGCACACATTTCTTTTGCGGCAGGAAGAAGCAATTGTTCACCAATGTTGTGCGGTTTTCCTGCTTTGGAAATTCACAATGCCGCACAATACGAGGCTTCCACAGCTTTACTAGGCACAGTGCCATGCCTTTCTACCAGTTTTTTTTTTGGCCCCTCAGCTCTTGTAGCTTTCTTTGAAAAAATTCCAGTGGTTTGGAAACTAGGCTGGGATGTTTTGTCTCCAAGTGCCGGTCAAAGCTTGCAGGGCCGCATGTTGTCTTGTGCCAGACCATCAGCACATATCACACACTGTGGCTGAGGTGCCTCACTGGTCCCAGTCCAGGTGAATCCCATCTTCAAGTATTCGTTATCATACAGTACCATCTGGCCTTGCGCTTTGCTTGAGGGCCTGCAGCTCCTTCATTGGCTGCAGCAACAGCTACTTCTCCATGTGTGCGTTTTCTTCCAGTAACCAGAAAGCGATCCATTATCTACGATACACCAATGTTGGGAATTGTCAAACAATGTAACCAAAAACCATCCTGGACATGCATATACTTGCACATCCGACAACAAATCTTACATTCTAAAAATGGGAAAAAACAATTACAGAAAATATAGCACCCCAAACTGCATATCAACAGTCACAAGAATTACTGGACATGTTCCTACAAGCTGCAGCCTGCAACATATGCCTATTAAAATGTTTTGCTTAAAACAAAAGACAACATCCATATTGACCTGTTAATACTGGCTATAGCAAACAATTATGCTTTTGTGCACAAGGGCAATGGTGCTGTAGTTCTGGCCCAAATCGAGCAGCACCAGCAGAAGCAGTAATTTAAAAAGGAGATAAGCATCAGAAACAGACCAATAAATAAAAGCACTGCTTCCTATGATAGTTTCAATGTGCATCAATGAGACCAAAAACCCAGCAATGGGATTTTTAAAGAATGATTCAGAACCATTTGTATCCAGAACCAAACATTTTTGTCACTTTCGCATGCCAGACCATCACTGCTCCACTCACAGTTACCAAGCTAGGCAGTCCTGTGCTTCGCTGCAGCCCTCCTCCAGCTCAAGTCAGACTAGCACACCACCCACAGATTCCATGCACCTTCACTGACCTCAACATGGCAAGTCTCATCAGCTTGTGCCCTGGTCTGTAAAGCAAAAGGTGCCAACCACAGAGAGAATGTACTGTGCAGTCAGCTCAATTTCTCTCATTTTAAGTGCACATAACACTCATGCAGTGACAAAAAGGTTGAGGTGTACCTCAGCCAATCCCAGCACAACATCTTATGCAAAGGGTCTTGGGAAATGGGTGGCTTGGATCCAAGGGCACGCTGATGTGGCTTGAGTGCCATTGAGTGCTCTGAGGCAGATGCAGTTTAGAGTAGGGACCCAGCTGATGGGTGGCCTACCTCAACGTGGTAGCTGGGTGACTTCACAGCAGGGCCCTGCTGTGAATACCAAGAGACCCCCACTCCTTCATTGAACTTATTTTGTGCTGATGCACCCATTGCAAAGGTAAGCCATTTGAGCACAGCCTTCACGCCACGCTGTTTACCACCACACAGGCAAAACACTGGGGTTTTGGGGGGGGGCATAGTAGAAATTCATTCATACTTACCATGATTTTCTTATCTGTTAGTTCCAGCATTGTCAGTGGGGTATTCATATGGGAATACGTATGGGCCCTTTGCTCCAAAGCCTCCCAACCCACCCAAATATGCAAGCCCAACATTCCAACACACAAACAACAGCACACATATGTAAGGCAAATAATGTTTTTGCAGTGATGGGTCTTGGATGGGTTGGGGAGGTCACTCCTCAAGACCCGAAGAAGCCCCTTACCCCCCCCAAGCTACACCAGAAGACCCTTCGCTCCCAAAAAAAAACAAAACAAAAAACAGCACCATTTGATTCCCACAGCACACAAGAAAGGAAAATTATGCTTTTGTAGTGAAGGATCTTGTTTGGATTGGTGGGGGTGTTCCTTAAGACCTAAAGAAGCCACTCACATCCAAGCTACACCAGCAGATCCTTCGCTCCCCAAAAACAAAAAAAAAAAAACAGCACCATTTGATCCCCACAGCACACAAGAAAGGAAAATTATGCTTTTGTAGTGAAGGGTCTTGTTTGGATTGGTGGGGTGTTCCTTAAGACCTGAAGAAGCCCCTCACATCCAAGCTACACCAGCAGCCCACCCCCAAAAAAGGGCTCCATTTTAGCACCACAGAACCGTCATATATATGTCCCCAAGCTACACCTGCAGAACCTTCACTCACAAAAAAAGGCAAAATCAATATATATCCCTCCCCAAGCAAAACAACCAGGTCCTTTGCTCCAAAGATCTCTCCCCTCCATCACCCCGAAAACAGTAACAGAAATAACTGTACATCTTTAGATTAGTAAATCCCACAAAACAGAAGCATCCAAAAGTCCCCACAGCACCTACCCCCCCAAGACGCAGGTCCATCATTGTAGCCCCCCCCCATCATCACAAGAGTTCCTTTTGTGGCATTTAAACCATACCCCCTCCCATAAATACAACTAAATCAGACAGAGAAAAGTAATGAACCAGCTCTTTTAGAATTTAGAAGCAATCACTCCTGTGAAATAGTCAGCTCTGTCTGTGTACACTCCCCTGTTTCCAGTAACAATGTGCACTGCCATTTTAAAAGCAATTCAAGGAAAAATGTCTGACTGCTCTGTACAGAAAAAAACTTGTTTTTATGGAGCCTGCTGGCTGAGAGGGTCAGAGCCTACATTTGTAGTCCCATTTTCATTGCAGCAGATAAAAAAACTCAGCCTTTCAGCCCATTCCTTACAACCCCTCCATGATGGGCAGGGGCGTAGGCAATTTTTTTTTCAGCAGCAGATAAAAGCCCCAACCTTACAGCCCCTTTCTTACAACCCCTCCATGATGGGTGGGGGAGGGTGTCAAGAACATTTTTTTTTAGCAGCAGATTAAAACCACAATCTTCAAACAAAACCAGAGAAAACTCACACTCCAAAGCCAGGAGAGTGATACGTCAATGATGGAAGGAATCAAATTCAGTTTTCTTTCCCCAAAAATCTTCGTTTATTGGCCAATCACTTGAAGAGAGTGTTCTGCCCAATTTAAACCACAATCGTACATCCCCTTCCTTACAACCCCTCCACGATGGCGCACACGCGCGCGTGTGTGTAATGAACATTTTTTAGCAGCATATTAAAATCCCAGCCTTGCAGCCCCCAGCCCCTCCAGCAAAAAACATGTGTTTACCAACCCCTTTCAGCAAGAAAAAAATATCCTTACCAGCCCCTTCAGCAACAGATGATCGGCGTGGTGGTGTGCAGTTGTACGCTCCAGGTGGTGTCTTAGACGTCAGAGATCAGCACATGGCTGCTTCAGAGGTCGAGTTGGAGAAATGCATAGACGATGATCAGAGTCAATGGCTGGGGTGGTGGCTTCAGGCGGCAGGTCCGGTCCGGTCTAATTCTCAGGCATAAAGCGTTCAGCAGATGGAAATAAAATCATAGTGGACATGCTGCTTTATTGCTGGAACTGTTCAGTAACACTGGAGTGAGCGGCAGCTGATTGGCTAAAGAAGCCCGGCAGTCATTGGCTGGGAAATGGTGGCACATGATTGTCTGCACTCACCTCCCTTCCCATTGGCTGCTTTTTGTGTCCTCCTCATTGGTCTGGTACAGACCATCTCCTGCCTCCCTATTGGTTGGCTTGTGATATCCAGTCCTAGCTTCTCTAGCTCTGAAGCTTTTAGCTCACGTTTGTCCTGGCACCAGAATAAGGACGTTGGCGCCCTTTCATCAAGGTACTATTAGCACCTCATCAGTCATCTTGCCTACAGGTTACAATAACAAAAGCGGGGGGGAGGGGCAAAAGATGTTAAAGATGCGATGGGGGATGTGTGCTCAGTCCTGCATCACAGGGGCTCTATTTCCATTTTGGCTGCACACTTTCGGCATGTATTTCAGCCGAGTCTCCGAGCCTCCCCTGGAAGCAGCTCCTGCCTTCCGCTTCACCATTTAAGAACCGCTGCTGTAAAACATCAGTGGGGAGATCCTGAATCCAGTTTTGGTGAGAAAAATTAATCTGCGGCTAACTTGGACAAATTACAATCTGTACTCTCTAGAAGCAGTTCATTTCCCAGGGGTAGAGAATGTTAAAGCAGACTGGATGAACAGGGAAACTGGATTTGCAGAACATGCAGGCAGCCAATTGTAGATCTGTTTCTAATGCAGAAAAATCATCTACTGGACACTTTCTGAATGAAGTAGGAGCCATCAGTACAGAAAGTAGCTGTCCTGTCTTTTCACTGGTCAGGGGAGCAGTTTTATGCCTTTCCTTCTCTGATATCATTATCTAGAGTGGTTTAGATGGTAAGAAGGGATGGGTCCTGCAGTATTCTGATAGTGGCTTTTTGTGAAGGAGCACAGATGTTGCAAACTGGAGTTGTTACGGAACTGTAGAACACTGTTTTTACCACTCAGCTTGGCTCACAGAAAGACATAAAAAAAATTTAAGATTAGTTGCAGGATAAATAAATAGTTTTTATTGGTGAATATTTCAGCCAGCAGTGTAACTCCACTTACAGCCAATGTTTCGCATTTAAATTATGCTTTGTCAAGGCTGTGAGCCAAGCTGAGTGGTAAAAACATTATTCTGTTAGCATTGTATTAGCCTTAAAAACTTTGGTTCTTAGAACTGAAGGAACAGTTCATAGAACCATGCCTTCAGCTGCTACACAGACTGGACCTGCTTCTGCAGGGACCTCTGTGGTACCAGCACCTAGAAAAGTTCAATCTCAGGGCCTAGCAGATGAAAGGAGGGAATTCAGAATTTTAGAATATTCAAAGATGGTTGTCAACGGCTTCATTAGAGTAAGGAAGGCTTCAATCACTTAAGTTTATTACTGCCTGGACTGGACCTCAAAGAAAAAAAATTAGAGCTGTAATGGACAAGCTACTTGACATCCTTAATTTCCTGCAGGAAGGTCTGGATATGGGGCTAGTACTAGCAACTTTAAAGGTGCAGGCATCAACTTTAGCTATTCTTCCAGAGGGGAGACTAGTAGGGGAAAATGCACACATGATTAGATTTTTTAAGACTGCCTTCCTCCAATGGCCTAGTATTTTATTTATTTATTTAACTGGGTGGGTACACTGATCCCAGGGACTGTTTTCAGGCGTAACCCGGGCCATTCAGATGGCACATAGCACATATACATTAGACAAAAAACAGTGATAATAGCATGATAGACAAGTTACACACAAATCGAATCGAAGTAACAAATATCAGTGGCATTAACAGTAGTTATCAGCAGCTGCACGATAGGTTACAGAACATCAATTAGCAGATACACAATAGGTTACAGAACATCCATACAATTGTCTCACTGTAAAAACAGTTACAGTTTAATAAAATCAAGTAGCAGCAATTAATTTGAACCGGTACATCGAGCTCTAGCTAAGAGTGTGCCTGAGAAGTACTTTTTATGTTTGCTTGCACGCATGTGCAAGAAACATAGTGCCATCATTTGAGTTTTAGGAGGTGTGTCAGCCCTCTTCCAATTCAGGCAGTGTGTTTGCAGGCGCAGCCGCAGTTCTCCAATGCCTGCTGGAGCTGTCTATGACAGCTCCAAAATGCAGTGGAGTACAGTTGAAAGGGGGAGCTACGCTTCAGTGAGCAGTGATAAGATATTGCCTGCTCATGCGTGCTCCCCTACGCACACACACACATACACACACACACATATGCACGCACACTGTGTGCTGCCCCCCCCACACACACTGTATAGCCGTGGGGTACCCAATCCCCCGTCGGCTGTGCTGCGCCCCCCCAAAAGCCTTCTACATGCCACGCTGGGTGCCCACCCCAGCGTGGCAACTCATCATATAGCTGATGGGGTGGCCAATCCCCATCGGCTCCACTGTCCTCCCGAGAGTACAGGGTGCCATGCTGGGAGCCCACCCCAGTGTGGCAACAGATGCTATGGCGATGGGGTGCCCAATCCCCGTCAGCTCACGCCCCAACCAGCCGTCCCTTGTGCCACGTTGGGAGCTCCATCCAGCGTGGCAAGCATCCCGCTCGTCATTTAAAAAAAACTACAATAAAAAACTGTCCCTCGGCGCTTCTCCCTGCCCTCCCACAACCCGCATTCCACCCACTGCGCACCCTGCCTCCCCACACTTCTCACCCATACTTACTCTCCAGACCTCGGCGCGATATATGTCGTGGACCGGGAACACGCTCAGACTCTTCAAAGCTGACCGCGAACTGAGGAAATGCCGGTAAGCTGTATAATGGGATAGATAGGGTTTTTCAACTTTGCTGCATATCTCAGGCATTTTTTGGAATTTTTGCACCAAATTTTCAACATGGGGTTTTGGGACCCTTCTCATGAATGCTGTCACTGTCATGGTGTTATTCGGGCCAGAAAGGGTGATTTCGCAGTCACTGCACGAAATCACCTTTCAGGACTGATTAACAAAACGACACTGCCAGTGTTCATAAGGTGGTCTCTCAAGAAGCCTATTTTGAAAATTTGGTGGAAAAATTCCAAAAAATTACTGTTTTACGAGCGTGCGTTGCGCAGTTCCTACGCAGGCTCGTAAGTTTGTGAATTTTCAACATTTTCACTCCAGATTTTCAACATTGCCATTTTACCACACTGTCTTTTGAGTAGTACAGATGTCATTTTTCACATCTTGCCCAAAATGTGTTTCCACCTATGTAGCGCACAATGGCGCAGTCGGTGTGCGAAATCAATGTATGGGACACATTAAGAAAATCACAGTGACACTGTTCATGAGCAGAGGTCTTAAAATGGCTATGTTGAAAATTTGGTGAAAACTTAAAATTACTGTTTTACTTAGCGCATGCTATGCAGTTCCTATGCACGCTTGTAAGTTTTAATTTTCAATATTTTCACCCAGATTTTCAACATTGCCATTTTATTACACTTCCTTATGAACAGTACAGCTGCTATTTTCACATGTCACCCAAAATGTGTTTTCGCATATGTAGCGTACAATGGTGCTGTCGGTGAGCGAAAGCAATGTTTGGGACAGATTAAGAAAATCACAGTTACACTGTTCATGAGCAGAGGTCTTAAAATGGCTTTGTTAAAAATTTGGTGACAAAAGTCCATAAAATGACTGTGTTACGAGTGAGCATTGAGCAGTTTCCACGCACCCTTGTAAAATCATGACTTTGTAATATTTTCAGTCCAGATTTTCACCAGTGGTAATTTTCCACACTTCCTTATGAAGAGTACAGCTGTCATTTTTCACAATATGGCCAAAATGTGTTTTCACACTTTCAGCGCAGAGATGCGTGGTCGCTGTCGGAAATCATTGTTTGGGACAGATAAAGAAAATCACAGTGATACTGTTCATGATTGGAGGTCCCAAACTGCCTGTGTTGACAATCTGCTGTAAAAAATCTCCAAACTAATTACACTACGGGTTTGCGTTGAACAGTTTCTATGCACGTGCGTGACTTCACCAGTTTTTTTAATATTTTTACTGCAGATTTGCAACATTGCCATTTTTTACACCTCCCCATGAACAGTACAGCTGTCATTTTTACATCTTGTTCAGAATGTTTTTGTGCCTGTGGTGCTAAATGCCATAGTCGCTGTGCATAAGCAGCTTTCAGCTAACAAACTGATATTGCCACTGTTCATGAGGTGGGGTCACAAAAAAAAATGTTGAAAATTTGGAGTGAAAATACCAACGAATGCCTGAGGTATTAAGGTTTCCAACCATAACGCCCCACCCTGTCGAGAATGACAGGCATCAGGGGTGTGTCTTGGGATTCTTGCCTGTAATGCTCATACCATTACACACCCTGCAGCCAGTGAGAGGCATCGAGGTATGCCTTGGATTCTTCGGCCCCAAAGTTCACCCCATTCTCCTATACCGCACCCATCTCACCGTATTTCCTGATGGAATGGGGTGTGCATAAGGGTCAAAGACCCCAAGGCACACCGTGACACTTGTCAGTGTCTGCAGGGTGGGGTGTGGTGAAATAGCGTGGCCGTTATGCCTGATGACCCAAAGACACACCCCAATGCCTGTCAGTCTCTGCAGGGTGGTGGTGGGGTTGGCTTCAGTTCAGTACTTCACTGCCATTCCTATTATGCAGCTCTGTAACTTCTACACTACCACTGCCAATGCCAGCACGCAAACATTCGGCATTGCCAAATGCTTGTTGAAGGTTACGGGTGTGACAAGGACTTGAAGGTTTTCCAGTAGTGCATTCCAGAGTGTGGGTGCAGTATGAGAAAATTCTCTATGGCCCATTTCTGTATTCAATAAGTGCATCATGAGAAAATGCTCTATGGCCCATTTCTGTATTCAATCTAGGGTATTCTAGTAGAAGATAACGAAGGATCTGAGCTCCTGTCTGTTGATCTTAGGAGCTAGTATGCCTGCCAATGGAGATTTGTTTCCCATTAGCAGGGTTTTAAGGATGAAGAAGGCCAAGAATTCGTCCCTTAGATCCTGGGGGGAGAGTCAGCCTAAAGTGTGGTAAAGCTGGCAGTGGTAGGTATGATAAGGGGCTTGTATAACGAATCTACAGATATTATTATATGTTGTGTTGAGTTGATTGAGTAGCTGAGAGGATTTTTTTTTTCAGTTCTTTTTTCCTCCTGGTCATGGTCCTGGGAGCCTCTCTCAGGCATCCGACCGAGTACTGCCCTGCCTAAAGTCCCCCCGACCGAAACGTCCTCTCTCCTCCACCCCACTTCACAACTGGCACCCCTGGCTTGACCCCTCTGGGGTGGGGCCACCCCTCCTATATCGGGCGCACTTGCACACATAGACTCCAGCTGCAGGCGTGGGCCCCTGGTGGAGGAACCCTGAAGGTCAGCCAGGTCGGACCCAGCAGTGGGCATGGGGGTTGGTGCCATTGCCTACCCCCAGGACCTGTTTTTTCCGTGTTCTGTGGTTACCCCCCCATGCGTGGGCACGCCCTGACGCTTAGGTGCATGGCAACCCTGCCTGCGTCGGCCATGCTAGTACATGCTGCCTGGCTTGTTGCAGTGTCCCCCCCCCGTCTCCACTGGGGGTCCCTGATTCACCGGACCAACCCATCCCCTTAGTCCAGGGAGGAGAGCTCCATACGGGCGCTCAGTCCTCAACCCTCCCCTGCCGACCCCTGGTGCCCGAGTCCATTCCCAAACCTGGGTCACCGGTATAGCACGAGGTGTGGCATCCATCACCTCAACCCTCAGCACCACCAGGCTGGCCCTAGCTGAGAGGATGTTAGGGATATGATGGGGGAGCAGTATTCCAGAAAAGGGAGTAGTGTACCCCTCTGTATTGCCAGTTTGGCTTCCACAGACAGTGGATGTTTTATCTTGTAGCAGATACCAAGGTGTTAGTTTGCCTTTCTTATCACTGAGCCTATATGCTCCTCAAACATGAGCGAGGGATCATGCGATACTCCTAGGTATTTGAATTCTGTAACCTGCTCTAGAAAGGAGGAAGTGTTTGGGGACAAAGATGTTAAGTGAGACTGTCTTCATGGCAACAAGCCTTGCTAGCCTCTGTTTGGAACTGAGCAGCATGCATTTAGTTTTTTTGTGTTGACTATGAGCCTCTGTCCCTTGAACCAGTGTACCGCCCGGGTAAAATCCCTGTTCAAGGTGCAAGATAACCTATAGGGGCAACTGTCGCTGCTATAGAGAATCAGGTTGTCCATTACATACTAACATACTATTTGCCAGCAGATTAGGCCTTACGGTCTATCGAGTCTGCTCGAACCTCAGATCCCTAGTTGGGTGCAGAGGCCCTCCCCTCCCTTGTGTTCCAGATAACCCCTATCATCCATCCCCACCTCCCTGGAACAGGCCATCATCTGATACATCCACTTTCTGTGTCTGTCCCACCCTCTCTTGAAGCCTTCCACTGTGGATCTCTGAACCAGCTCTCCAGACAGTGCATTCCAAGGGTCCAACACCCTCTCAGTGAAAAACCTCCTTCTCTTTTCCCACCTCACCCTTCCACCTTCCAACTTCAAACCATGCCCTCTGGTAATACCTTCCTGCTTTAGTCTAAAGATCCCCTCCATGTTTACCCTATTTATTCCCTTGAGGTACTTAAAGACCTCAATCATGTCCCCCCTGTCTCTCCTCTCCTCCAATGAAAACAGGCAGAGCTCCTCAAGTCTGTCCTCATACGTCAAATCCCCTAGCCCTCATATCATCTTAGTTGCCCTCCTCTGTATCCTCTGCAGGAGCTGTATGTCCCTCTTCAAGTGTGGTCTCCAGTACTGTACACAGTACTCAACGTGTGGTCTAACCAGTCCTTTGTACAGCGGCAGAATCACTTCCTTGCTCCTAGAGGTGATCTCCCTTACGATGCATCCCAATATCCTGTTTGCCTTGCTAGCTGCTCTCCTGCACTGCTCAGAGTTATTCATACATGCATCCACCATGACCCCTAGGTCTTTTTCCCCTATTGAGGCCTCCAGCACCTCCCCTCCCAGGGTGTACCTGTGTTTAGGGTTTCCCCGCCCAAGATGCAACACCTTGCACTTGGTGATATTGAAATTTAATTTCCATGTGTGAGCCCAGCTTTCCAGGGTGTCCAGATCCCCTTGCAAGGCCAACCTCCCCTCTTCTCCCTCAACTACTGCTCCCATCTTGGAGTCATCAGCGAAGAGACTCATTTCACACCTTATACCCTCCCTGATGTCCGATATGTATGCATTAAACAGGATCTGACCCAGGACCGAGCCCTGCGGTACCCCACTACCAACCTCTCTAGGGTTCGAGAGCTCCCCACAGACCACCACTCTCTGGTTGCGTCCAGCTAGCCAGTTTTCAATCCCTCTGACCATCAAAGGGCCTACTCCTACCCCATCAGTTTCTCCACCAGACCATTGTGGGGGACAGAGTCAAACGCCTTGCTGAAGTCCAAGAATAATACATCCACAGGCTTTCCCCTGTCCAGTTCTGATGTTACCCATTTGTAGAACTCCACAAGATTGGTTTGACATGATCTACCTGGCACAAACCTATGTTGCCGACTATCCAGACCTCCCACCTCCTCCAAGTACACCCCCAATCACTCCTTTAGTATGCTCTCCATTAATTTTCCCACCACCGAGGTCAAACTGATGAGTCTATAGTTACATTATACATTATACATTATCTTCTTGCCAGTGTGTTGCTCATTCAGTAGTGGATTTACAAACAAGGAGCACAGTAGGGGCCCTAATATTGACCCCTGTGGTACTCCTGTATGAACAGGGAGAGGGCTCGACAACTCTCCCCCAATACAAACCAGTTGAGTTCGATTGAGCAGGTAATCGCCTACCCAGTCTATTCAATTGGCAGAGAAGCTAAGGTTTGTCAATTCCTTCATTAATATTCTATGGTCTACCATATTGAAAGCTTTTGATAGGTCCACAAATATCACACCTATGCATTTTTCCCTATCCACTTCTTGAAGGACAGGGTCCATTTAATTTTGCTAAGGCTGTTACCATGCTAAAGCCTTCCTAAAGCCATGCTGGTCCATAGAGAGCAGGCGGTATTCTGCTACATGTTTAGAAATCTGACAGTGGACTACTTTCTTCAGGATTTTCCCCATCAGTGATAGTATGGATATTGGTCTGTAATTTTCTGAAAGGAGGGGATCGCCTGATTTAAAAAGAGGACTGGAACATTGGCTGTGGTCAGCAATAAATTTATTATGTGAGAAAGTGGTTTATCAATTACAGCTGCTGCTAGTTTAAGGAACGTAGGGGAGACCCCATCACTTCCTACACTGCCCAAGTTAGGTAATGGTAATGCCATAAGTAGGTGATAAACCTCAGATTAGGATGTTGCCCTAAAGTAGAATAGTGGGCAGGAAGTACTTGTCTTCAATGAGTCAGGTTCTTGAGATGTGGGCAGCAGTTGGGCCAGGTAGGCATCAAGGTCTGTGAATTTATAATTTAGGATCTTTGCCACCTCAAGAGGGTTGGAAATGGTTCCCTTATAAGTGTTTAGAGAAATGGGACTGGGTTTCTTCCATTGTTTTAGTATCTTGTTCACTGAGGCCCAAAAAATACAGGGGTGTCCTAGGTCAAGTACTTGCTGGGACTGGAAGAAAAAGCATTTTAGAGACCTACATTCAATCTTACATTGGTTTCTGAGCCCTCTGTATGTACTGAAATTCCCTGTGGTAAGGGTTGATTAGTGTTTTGCCCAGGCTGCATCATGCTGTTTCATAAGGGCAATCAGTTCTTTGGTAACCCATTTAGTGTTGCCTCCTCTGACTCTCTGAGTGGGGACAGGGAAGTGCCTATCCTGGACTGATGTTAGGGCTGCTGTGAGGAAGCCCAGGGCTGAATCTACATTGTCCAGAGAGTAAAATGTAGTCCACTCTATGTTTCTGAGGTCCATGTTTAGTGCCTCTGGATCCACTCTGGCAGAGTTTTTGAAAGTGATGAGCCAAGGTGGGGGGGGGGGCACCTTTCGTCAAGGCCATGTGCAGAAGATGTGGGAGTGGTCACTGATGACATCAGCTAGTATCCCCATGACCTGAACCCTGTCATCCCTGTTATTCATAACCCGATCAAGCATTAAGGACATTGTTTCTAAATTAAACCTTCACCTGGTGTTGAACAGGCTTACAGATAACCCATTTAAGCTCATAGCTCAGGAAGATTTCCTCTGTTTACCCCTAAAGGTGGTTTTGTTGGTAACCATGATCTCAGCTAGAAGAGTGGGGAGTCTGTAGTTCTCAACTGTAGGGAACCATACTGCAGATTTTTCCAGAAAAAAATAGTTCTGTGAATGGTAATGGACTTCGTACCAAAACTGAACTCATAATTCCATAACAGCCAAGAACTAATTCTTTTGGCATTCTCCTCCAGCTCTAAGCATTCCTTGGAAAGGAAGTTTCATATCATCAGCATTTGCAGAGTTCTAAAAATGCAATCTACCACAAATAGAGGGTTGGAGACAGACTGCTTACTTGTTCATTCTTCTGAAAGGTACAGCCAAAGGAAAGAAGATATCATCCTCAACCATCTCCAGATAGGTCAAGCAGAAGATTATGCTGGCAGCCACTAACACATGCCTGAAGCAGAACGGGAAGAATTTTAAGGTCAAGAAACCAAGTTGGTTCAGTAAGGAGTTGGGCCAGGCAATGATGTATCAGAGGGCCGGATATAGGAAATAGGGGTCTGCGAATATCTTATTTTGAATAATTCCCAAGTATTTGGATTTGGGGATCCCAATTTATTTATTAGTCATGCTTCATTATTTGTTATTCAGCTCTTGAAACTGGCTGTGTGACTTCATGATCTCCTGAGACTTTCTGTCCAATCAAAGGCTACTTTGGAAGCTCACTGAAGACAGGCCACATGACTCAGCACTTGCAGAAGCTTCGGGCAGGAGAGACAGACTTGGGCTGCTGCTGAGAAAGAATCTACTTCCATCCACTTGTTAAAATCTACTTCCATTCACTTATTAAAATGAGACAAAAAGCAGAAATCCTGACAGTTTTGTTACTTTTCTAGATCCCAAGCTAGAGGGGAGGGTAAATCTTTTCACACTTTGTGTGATAATTTAAATTTTCAGTTTTTTCCAACTGCTAGGAAAGTGTTTTTTTTTTTTCTAAAAGTGCAAAAAAAAAATAGTCATTGTTGGCCAGGACTGTTTCTGTTCTGTAAGTAAGAAATGAATCATAGCCCTGGTGTAAATCCTCCTTTTTATGACATAATGATAAAGAAATCTAATTAGGTGTAGTAGTGTAGAGGAGGAGCTACTCACTCAATCAGCATGCTATTGCAATTTGCATGAAGACAAAAAAAAAAAGTGAAACTATTTCCAATATCAATTTGATAATTGTTTTCATTAAAACCTTAAGAAATTAACCCCAATATTTTGCTGATAGGACTGATTTAGGGAAGTGTTTTTACTGTTGTCATTTTTCTACCCATTTCTTGCTTGTAATAATTTATTTATCACTCAGATAATAAGGGCTGACTTCTTTTATGGATCTTCTTTTACATTGTTGCATTTCATTTTCAAGTAAGGGCCAAGGGCAAAGCCTCACAGAACATTTTTTATCAAGTGCCATGTTACTTTACTTGCAGGGACCCCCAACCCACTAGGTGACCAATATAGTATAATCAAAATGACCTGGTTGTGTGGCTGCCCTGACAGGCCAGGTACAGGAGGAGAAGAGCTGGGTGAGCATTATGTTGTGCAATGAGCCTAACTGAGAAAACTGCCCTACTGTCTCAGTGATGGCTCATAGAGCCTGAATAGAGTATATCCAGTAGTCCTATAGTATCATCAGTTCTGCTAACTACTCTGACAAACTGAGTTTCTGAATGGACCTTGGTTGTTTGGGGGTCATTTATGGGAGAGAGGATTGAGCATCCCATGGACGGCTCTCCTCTCAAGAAATGGGAGCACAGACAGTGCCCCCCTGTGTGACTGCCATGGTGTCCTGGCATAGGCTGGTGGCAGTAAAGCAGATGTGTGAAAAAAATGAGATTTTAAAAAGCAATAAATGCAGGCAGCCTTTTTTATTTGTGCAATAAATAACTGCAAGCAAAAAAAGGGATAGCAAAATGATAAAAGCAGCAAAAACAGTCTCCTGAACAAGCTGCATCTGGAAAACACTGGGACGATGTATGAAGCAAGAAGATTTTGGAAATTTTGTTTTTGTAGGCTTTATGCAAAAGTGGATTAAAGAGTGGTGCACTGTTTAGTGCACACAGTTTCACAATCTTGTTGTTATGAAGTTATAACGAGAGAAGCAAGCACCCACTGGGTTTTAATTTACCTTGGGGCTATTAGATCTGTTTTTTGTTAAGCATGCTTTCTGTTTTTAAGATACATCATAATAATTTGTATTAAAACAAGAAGAAGACAAGTTGTATCTGGTTCAGAAAAAGTTAATCTATTTAATTATATTATAATAAAGGTGCATGCATTGAACACTGCAGAAAGGAAGCATGGGAAAAATACGCAGGTTAACTTGATGAAGTAAAACAATCAGCAAAAGCAGACTTGAGAGACTAAATTTCTATTTCATGGAGGTAACTCATATTTGTACTCAAATAATGGCAAGTTAAGCTTAATGAAAATAAGCTGTTGGACATGTTCAGGACCTAGTGCTGAATGGTGAGGCTCAACAACATTTCCAGCTCTGCTAAACATCCTCTCAGATGGCACACTCATAGAGGGGCAACTGATATATCCTGAACCTGCTCTAATTGGCTGTTTAGGCTGGGATGGAGCTTGCTGAACAAAGTGGTGAAGAGTAGCTTGCCAAGTTTGTTTTTTTAGGGGGTAGAGCCATATCCTTCTTTCTCCTGCCACTGTGAGTGCGAGAGGTTGAGTTATTTTGCCACCCAACTTTCATGCTTTACGGTTCTCAAGGTACTCCTCATACTCAGTCTCATCATCAAAGTTGCTTACGTTACCCATCCCAGATGATTCATCATTGGGGATAAAAATACTTAGACACGGATGAGTGCGCCTCCTCCCCATCTGCACTGACAAGTTCTGCAGTACTGGAGACAGGCAGAGAATCTGCAACAGGAGACCAAGGCTTTTACACACATGAATGTGCAGTTAAGGAGAGAGATGTCAAAGTAGTGGTGGACACAGTACTGGAACTAGTGGTGCAACTGTCTGTGGCCACAGTGGTAGTAGTGGCTGATGTAATTGCAGCAGTACTGGTGGTTACCATGGTTTCAGTGGCAAATGTGGTCTTCGTTATACTGGCGTGGTCTCAGTTGCAATGGCAGGAGTGGTCTCATTCACAGTGACAGGAGTAGTCTGGGTCGCAGTGGTAGGTGTGGTCTCAGTCACAGTGGCAGGAGTGTCTGGCAGGGACACTATTGCAGCAGAAGTTGGGATGCTAGTAGTTGTAGTTGATGTGTGGTGGATCAGAGCATTACAGGTTATTAAGGAGGATGTCCTCACCCTGGTGGTACTGGTGGCAGTGACAAGGGATGAAGAGGACACATTCACAGTGGTAGTATCAGTGGCAGTTAATGACAGTATCCTTCTAACAGCAATATTAGTACTTTACATGGTACTTTTACTTTTTCCCCTTATGTCAGCTGACACCATACTGGTGCCGGTGAAGACTGCAACCTCTGATGGGGTAAAACCTAATTTTGTAAGGTGAATGCACCCTGATCATCACTCTGCACTATATTCACCCTCTCTTTCTGCTTGCTGCTCTACACCTACTGCAGTTTGCTGAGCTGCTGGACCAACCATGTTTTCTGATACTACATCCTCTGTCTGCCATGACTGTATTCCTCACAGAAATTTGTATTACATTTAAATATTATTATGAAATATAGTCACTAAATGTCACTGAAGCAACGCTGAGCTAGCATGCCTCACTTACTTATAGTCAAAGCTTGACTAGTAAATTATCAAAAAAAAAAATATTTTTTAAATTTCTTCTTGGGCAGAAAACCAGAAACTGACTTGGGGGAAAAACAGTTATTTTTTAGATTTGTTCTTGGGCCGAAAGCCACACACTTTGAAAAATGTCTTGAGTGCACAGCTGGGCATACACAAAGAACAGAAAAACAGCTGACTGAAGGTGGTGGGAGTCAGCCGACTAGTCCCACTCTACCAGCTATGGTGCACTCCCAGTTGCTTAAGTGGCCATGGAGGGACCCAAGCCCAGACTCCTCACAGGAGATATGTGATATTAAATTTAAATTATATTATGAAATAATCACTCAGTCACTGCAGCAGTGCTGCACTGACAAGTCTCACTCACTAATAGTCAAGCCTGACTAAATTCTCAGAAAACATGTATTTTCTAAAATTTCTTCTTGGGCACACAGCCACAGATTTAGAAGAAGGTCTTGAGTGCACAGCTGTGCACACATACAGAATAGAAAAGCAGCTAACTGAAGCAGTGGAAGTCAGATGACTGGTGCAGTTGCACTTAAATGGCAGTAGAGGGATGTGAGCCTAGGTTCTTCACAGGAACATTTCTGATAATACATTTAGATGATACTGATTATGAAATCAAGTCATGTAAGTCACTCCATCAGTGCTGAACTGCAAAGTCTCATTCACTGTAGTCAAGCCTGACTTAATTCTCAGAAAAAAAAAATTACATGTTTTCTTAGGCACGAAGCCGAGCAGCCATGAACAACAACAGAAAAATGTCCCTTACAGCTAAACATACATCACTTAGACTACTTGCCTTTTTCTTTGTTTCAGACAAAAACTAAGTTACATTAAACTTAAATTTCTAATCAAATAAACTCCTACAAACCATCCCTTACTCGCTTAAGCTGTTGGTGTTCAAAACACACTACACTGTAGCTTTAAATTTCATTTGGTTTTAGTGCACAGTAGTGTATATGCAGGCTGTTGGGGCCCTGCCTGCCTGTCTCTCTTAGCAAACACTGAACAGCTCTTCCATTTTCTCTTTCTTAAATTGCTAAGATTTAAATTTTCTGTTTTTGACTTCATAGCCCCTTACCCTCATATAGTGATAGTCTCTTTGTGGCAAAAAAAAAAAAAAAAATTCATACCACTCTGTAAGGGAGAGAAGGGACTGTAACCCTGGCCAAAGTTCCAGCCAGCCAATTCCTTCTACTTCCTGGTCTGCCGACCGTATCCCTACTCTCAGATGTTTTGTGATATCTTACCAGGGACAGCACAGGAGCATACCCCATTGAAGCCTATAGGGTGGTTTTCAAAACCTTATTATGCATGTTTAAGCTATCTTTGATAAAAATGAAAGCAACCGCTCAACTAAGAAGGGCCATATTAGTTGAATGGTGGCTTTCATTTTTATCAACGGTGGCTTAAACATGCATAATAAGGTTCTGAAAAACATCCCCAAAGGCTTCAATGTGGTGTGCCCCTGTGCACTCCCTGGTAAGATGTCGCAAAATATCTGAGTGCAGGGGGCGTGGCTGGCAGGCAGGAAGTGGAAGGGATTGGCTGGCTGGCAGTTCAGCCAAAGTTATCATCCCTTCCTTCCCTTACAGGTCAGTATGAAAAATTATTATTTTAACACAAACAAACTGTGGAGGCATTAGGGTAACCGACTATGAAGCCCAGTATATAAAGTTAGAAATTTCCTTTAAAAGCCTAATTGTCACCAATAATGCAAAACAATTGACCTGCTCTAGCTTGGATTTAGAGAGGGAACAAAAAATGTGAAGATTTCTGATTTTTGTCAGTTTTATGTGATAATGGTGACTCCTAATGAGCGCTGACCACAAATAGCGAGACAAGACCCACCCAACAGACAAAGGGAAATGGACAGTAGAGTGACCATCGCAAATAGCGATGGTTGCTTACTGCATCCCCAAAAAAGAAAATATATGTATTTTTATGCTGGAGCTATGTCCCCCACACCCCCTTCCCCAAAATAAAGATAACTCCACAGGGGGTACAGACTTAGGGTAAAACACAAAGATTTAAAAAACAAAAAAAATTCCTTTCCGGCCACTAGACCTGAATGCGGGTCGCTTGCTTCAGGTATGATAGGGTATACCGCCATGCTACATGGCCAGCTCAGCAGTGCTAGCCCAGCCATCATGCTATATCCTGCTCTAGCGAGTGTAGCTGCCTACTACACTCACTCTATAGGATACAGAGACTTCTTTAACCACTTGCTGTACTTCCAAGCACTATTATTGAGTCATTCATATTGAGTCAATCAGTCAATCAAGTTGTTTATTGTTCTTCCAAAATACATTTAAAATTTTGGACACTACAAAAATAAAATAGAAAAAAACAATAATCTGTACAAAACACATTTTAACATTCTAAAATTTCATCAATGTTCATTAGTGGTGTATTCTAGTTCGGTACACCTTTTTTTAAAACTAATAACAGATAAAAAAAAGTTAAAACACAATGTTGCATCATTCACAGTCCTAGGATGACATAAAATAAATATGGGATCATAATCCAAATTTAAATATCTTTGTAAAAATTCAGCTAAAATCAGATTTCTTCTCTTATTGTACAAAGGGCATTGTAAAATTACAGTATATGATGTAAAGTTTCTTTAAACCCTTTATTACAGGGACATTCATCAATGTTATGATTTGCAATTGTAAAGTAGCGATTATAATATGTATTTTTAGAATTAATTATTCCAAATCTAGCCTGCGTTATCACTTTTCGAATGTTTGGTGCCATAGGAAGATACAGATATTGTTCTGTTAATGAATCTATTTTATTCTTACCAAGCCAAGTAGCTTGTATTTGAAGTCTGACCATCCTTCATTGCTTATTTAAAGCAACATCAAATATTTTTTATTTTTATTTTATCTCTAGAGGTACTAGATATTAAAATACCAGCCTGATGATCTTTCCAGAGATGGATACAATTTAATTTTTGTAAATTAGAAATTAAAGCTCTTAACCATGGAGAAGTAAAGCCCAAAATGTCCCATAACTGTTTTTCTTTAAGACAATAATGCAATAGTTTATTAGTATGTTTTTCCAGAATCCTAAGCCAGAAAGAAAGAAGTCTAAAAATGACCAAGTCTGCCAAAGGAATTCTGCCTAATTCGGCTCTAACTAATACATTGGCCATAGATTGAGGAAGTTGAAGTAATGTTTTGTAAAAATAAGACAAAGTGTATTCTAACTTTAGATTAGTTTTGGTACCCCAAATTTTAGCACCATATAATAAAATTGGGGTGATCTTTGACTCTCCTGCTTTAATAGCTGGGGCTACTGATAATCCACCATATTTATGATTGAATCTAAGAAGCGCCTTAGCTGCTAGCTTTGCTTGATTAATTTGGGCATCATGATGTAAGTTCCACAAGCCGGTTGAAGAGAATTTTATACCAAGATAACAGTATGATTTAATTACTTCTATTTGTGTGTTGTTTAGCAAAAAATTTAATTTTGTTGTTTGAGTCGCTCAGTATTAGGTGCTCATATAGGATATTACCTTTTTGTCTAGGGTTAACAAGTGGACAGAAGTAGATTCTTTCTCAGTAGCAGCTCAAGTTGCCTGTCTTTCCTGCCTGATGCTTATGCAAGTGCTGGGTCACATGACCTGCCTTTAGTGAGCTTCCAAAGTGGCCTCTGATTGGACAGGAAGTCTAAGGAGATCTTGAACTCCCACCAAATAGCACAATGCTGAATAGCCCCAAATTGCACTGATTATTCATTTTTCTTCCCGAGTAACGAGTAGCCTATTATTCGTGATATTCAGAAAATACTATTCATTACTTTAACACCCCTAACAGGAAGTACAGGAAGTCCTAGAAGGATGCAGATGAGGGAATCTACTTGGAGAAAGCTAAGGAGGCTGGAAGGATAGGCAGGCAGGCCAAGGTTAGGAAGGAGCTGCAAACTGCAAAGGGTATTAAGGAGGGAGAAAATACATTCTTCAGGTAGATCAGTGAGATGAGCAACACAAAGGTAGGCACAGTGAAGATAAAAAAGGAGGAGTGGTGGGTGGAAGGCAGTAAACAGAAAGCAGAGGTGTTGAATGAATACTTCTGCTTCGTTTTTACTAAAGAAAGGGATGGACCAGTGCCACAAGGGAGTGTGGGGAGGATAGGAAGGAGGGGGAACATGGCTGAGGACAGGAGAATGGACGACAGGGTGATGAAAGGGCTTATGTCCCTAAAGATAAATAAGTCCCCAGGCCTGTATGGCATGCACTGAAGAGAGTTGAGGGAACTGGCAGCGGAGCTGGTGTGTCCACTGATAGACCTGTTCAACAGCACTGTAAATACAAGGGTGGTACCACAGGAGTGGAGAACTGTACATGTGGTACTGCTGCATGAGAGTGGGACTAAGGATGATCCTGAGAACTACAGGCCGGTTAGTTTAACCTCCATTATGGGTAAACTGATGGAGACAATTCTGAAGGCAAGACAAGTGGAGTTCATGAAGCCAATGGGCTACAGGACAAGAGATTGCATGGGAGTATGTCAGGAAGGTCCTGTCAAACCAACTTGATCAACTTCTTTGACAGAATAAGAAAGGCAGAGGACAAGGGTTAGTTGGTTGACAGTCTATATTTGGATTTTATCAAGGTCTTTTATTTTTCCCCATACGCATTTTTATCCTCCTGCGTCCAGGGGAGCAGCTCATCAGCCCAGTTCCCAGCCCCCAACACCGGATACTATGCCTGCCTCGACCACCTACCTGGTTGTCAAGCTCCCCCTGAGCTTCCCCCTCATGTTGGGGATGAGAGGGGAGGGCTTTCCTTTCCCCTGATCAACAAACCCAAGATGGACCAAGTTCAGTGATGGAACATCAGTGTGGGCATGAGTGTGGCTGTGCTGGACTTCATTAAGCACCTCTGATGCTGTTTTCATCCATTTTTTCCTCACCTGACTATTAAGCACTATGCTCATGCATGGGGCTCACCTGCCCAGACTGTCTTCAAAGTTCCCTACCATATGTGCCTCCCTAGCACTGCTCTACCCCCAGGCCTCTGCCTGAGGGCAGCCTAGGCCAGGTTGACATACCTCCCCTTCCGAGGAGAGGGGAGTTATCCATTGTACACTTGATCCTTATTCTCCAGCCAACCTCTTGTGACCCGAGTTCATTCCACAACCCAGGTTGCTAGTGTGGGAAAAGGTAAGGCACGAGGTGCCTCAGCCCTCTTCACCACTGGGCTGGCTCCTTTAGCAAGGTCTTTAACTTGATGCCTCACAAGAGGTTCAGGAAGTTGGAGGACCTGGGGCAGGGAGCAGATTAAACAGGTGGGTGGTGAATTGGCTCAGTGGTAGGACTCAGATGGTGGTGATGGAGGGGAACTCTCAGGTACAAGGGAAGTTACATTTGGTGTCCTGCAGGGGTCAGTGCTTGACCCACTGCTATTTAATGTGTTCATTAAGGACATTGGGGACGGCATTCGATACAAGATCTTCCTCTCTGCAGATGACACCAAGTTCTGTGAGAGAATGGATACAGACAGATAGGTGCAGGACCTAAAGGAGGACATAGTGAAACTGGAAAGGTGTTCTGGTATCAGGCAGCTAGTGTTCAATATGAAGAAGTGCAAAGTTATGCACATAGGAAAAAAACCAAAACAACGACTGAGTACAGACTGGGGACGGGGGCAAGGTCACTGAATCAGGGGAAGTAAAGGACTTGGCGATAACCATGTCCAGTATCCTTAATCAGGCTATGCAGTGTAGGAAACCAGTGGCCAAGGCAGACAAAATGCTGGACTGCATTGCTACAGGGAGCACAAGCAGAAAGGATGAGATTATGCTACTGCTATACAGATCTTTGGTGCGACCACACCTGGAGTACAGTGTGCAGTACTGAAGCCCCTACCTGAAAAAGGATATCAACCAGCTTGAGGCAATTCGCAGGAGAGCAACAAAGATGATTCAGGGACAGTAAGGCAGGGCATATGAGGACATACTGAGAGAACTTAACTTGTACTCACTCAGTGAGAGAAGGGAGAGAGAGACATAGCTGAAACCTTCAAGTACCTGAAAGGTATAAACAAGGTGGATATCAGGGAACGTTTCTGCCTCTGTGTAAACAAAATCACAAGGGGGGCTGTTTTAAGCTGGCAGTGGGAAGATTCAATAGGGAAGTCAGGAAACACTTTGTTCTAGAAAGGGTGGAATCAGGGTGGAATGAACACCCATCAGAGGTCGTCACTCAAAAGACGGTGGGTGGTTTCAAGAGAGGGATGGACAGAGTGAAAGAGAGGGTCAGGGTTGGGTGGGGGAGGGCAGGGCCTACTGTAATCACAGGATCAGGAGCACCATGATCAAGCAGACTTCACAGACCATAAGGCCTTCATCTGCTGGCTATTTCATATGTTCATAAATTCGTAATGTCACAGCAGACAAGCCAGGTCTTGAGAGGCTAAGGCTGAAAGGACCATCAACCAGAGCAGTAGCAGCCTTTTTGGCAGAGAGAGCTATGGCCTCACCGACACACATCTGCAAAGCTGCTATTTGAGTTTCAGTCCATATCGTAGCGAAGCATTACAGGTCAGATGCTAACTGTGGGCTGAAGGTTTCTTTGGTAGGACAGTTCTGCAGGTAATAGTTCCCCAGTAAATGTTCAAAGTGTCACCCAAAGCTATTTGAACCAAGTACTAGCCTGTGATTTTGATTTGTAAGTTTCTCACCAAGGGCAGCTGTCTTTGGAGATGTGCAAAGTGCAGAAAACTTCGTTCACTGAAAATTATGGACGTTTTCCACACTTTGCAAAGTTCTCTTACTTTGCAAAGTTGGCACTTTGCATGTAAAAAAACTGCATTCTGGGGAATATTTTTTTCCACGGAAAGGTTATTATGCTAAAATATATTCCATGGAGTGCAAATTTTTCCACAAAGTGCCCAGGGTGCCATTTTGCAGGAACTTCACCACCACAATTTCAATTAGCTGCATCTCTAGCTGTGTTATGTGCGTTGTGGAAGGACTGCTAGCTACATCCCTATTGTCACAGCTGTTGGAATAGAAGAGTATGAGTGTGATGGAGAATGAAACATTTCTCACCTTCTGAGATTCTGTTTCCTGCAGTCCCTCCTACCCTTCCATCCCATTTCACCCTCCCCATTGGTCATTGGTGTAGCAAACAAGGAGATGTTGCCACTGAACTGCTTTTTTGTTGTATTTGTCAGTGCTTTGTATCCTGGTTTGTTTTGAATTGTGTTTTTTATGTTTTTGAGTTACAGGGATGCTTTGTAGATTATATTGTGCTGTTTGGCAAAGGCAACTGAGGTTTAGGTGTAAACAGCAGAGCATATCAAATAATTTGCCCATTCTATTAATGCTCATACTAAGGATGTATTGGGAGAAATAGGCAGAGGCCCATAGTGTGCTCCTTTCTCAATACCCATAATATTCCATTTTTATGTTGGTTCATGTTTGCGCCAGCCAACATATTACAGTAGGAACAGATTTGGAGGTGCGGTCACTGTGGGCGAATGCAGGACTCGCATCAGTAGGTGCGTTCCTCATTCCCCAATAAGGCAGCTGCAGGTGTTGACACCAGCAACACGTAAACTGGCCACCAAATCTAAAAAAAGGTCTGCTGCAATGAGAGCCAAGCTTGTCATACAGCGGCGTGTCTTTTCTGGTGAAGCAGTTCAATAAACATGGTGGCATTGACCTCCACTGCAGAGCTGACTCAGGGGTGCCTAACTCTGTCAGCATGCCCCACCCACTTATTTGCTGGCTGGGGAAGCTCACTCCTGTCGGCATAATGCCTCTCCCTCCCATTTTACTTGTGTGCCGAGGGGGTGCCCAATCCCCCTTGACATCATGCACCCCTCAACAGGCTTCCTTTGCTGAAGGGGGGCACAATCCTCATTGGCTTTAGTCCCCCCTTCCCAGTTTATTTTGCAGATGGGGCCCCCTCCCTGTCGGTATAATGCCCCCATATTTGTTGTGTGACGAGGGGGGTACCCAATCCCCCTCAGCTCTTGTCCCCCTCCTTCGCCTTGGTATGTGCCGACGAGGGTGCCCAATCCCCCGTCAGCTACAGCACCCCCCCAAAACACTCAGGTGGCATGCTGGGAGCCCACCCCAGTGTGCCAAATGCCCCTGTGAAAAAAAAAAAAAAAGGTCCCACGTAATTTTTTTTTTTAAACCTGTAAATCAGAAAACGATCCCTTGTGGTCTGTCCTGCTCCCTCTCTCAATCTGCATGCACCCTCTGTGTACCCCACCTCCCCACACTCCCCCCTCACCCCATACTTACCTGCGGAGCCAGGCATGACGATCTTCGGTGGACTGGGAACACATCTGCACTCTTCAAAGCCGACCGTGAACTGAAGAAATGCCAGTAAGCTGTATAATGGCATAAATAGGGTTTTTTCAACTTTGGTGCATATCTTGGCCATTTTTGGGAATTTTGGCACCAGATTTTCAACATGGGGTTATTGGGACCCCTCCTCATGAATTCAGTCACTGTCATGGCATTATACGGTCCTGGAAGGTGATTTCACTGTCACTGCATGGAATCACCTTTCAGGACTGAGTAATGAAATGACAGTGGCACTGTTTATAAGGGGGGCTCTCAAAAAGCCTATGTTGCAAATTTGGTGACAAAAATCCAAACAATGGCTGTTTTACGAGCGTGCATTGCGCAGTTTCCACGCACGCTCTTAACTTTGTGAATTTGCAATATTTTCACTCCAGATTTTCAACATTACTATTTTCCCACACCTCCTTATGATCAGCACAGCTATCATTTTACATTTCCTGGCCAAAATGTGTTTTTGCACGTCCGGCGGAGAATAGCGCAGTCGCTGTGTGAAATCAGTTTTCAGGACAGTTTGACAAAATGACAGTGACACTGTTCATGAGCAGAGGTCCTAAAATGCCTGCATTGAAAATTTGGTGATGAAAGTCCATAAAATGACTGTGTTACTAGCATGTATTGCGCAGTTTCCATGCACCCTCGTAACTTAATATTTTCATGCCAGATTTTCAACACTGGCATTTTTTAATACCTCCTTATGAACAGTACAGCTGTCATTTTTCACATCCTGCCCAAAATGTGTTTTCACACCTGTGGCGTACAATGGCATGGTCACTGTGGGAGATCAACTTTTGGGACAGATTAAGAAAATCACAGTGCCACTGTTCATGAGGGGAGGTCCCAAAATGCCTATGTTGAAAATGTGGTTTAAAAAAAAACCAAAATAATTGGGTTACTGACATGCGTTGCACAGTTTATATGCATGCTCAAAACTTCATCAATTTTTCATATTTTCGCTCCAAATTGTCAATGTTGCCATTTTTTCGCACCTCCTCATGAACAATACAATTGTCATTTTTCACATCCTACCCAAAATGTGTTTACGTACCTGTGATGCCAAATGGCACAGTCACTGTGCAAAATCACCTTTCAGCTAACAAACTGATGCTGCCACTCTTCATGAAAGTGGGGTCACAAAAAGCCGATGTTGATAATTTGGAGTGAAAATACCAACTGTTACACCCCACCCTGTAGAGACTGACAGGTGTCAGGGGTGTGACTTGGTAACATCAGCTGTAATGCTCTCACCATTCCACTCCAACCCCCACCCTGCAGCCACTGACAGGCATCGAGGTGTGCCTTGGAGTGTTCAGCCACAAACTGCACCCCATTCTCCTATACGACACCCACCTCAGTGTATTTTCTTATGGAATGGGGTGAGTATAACGCCCAAGGACCCCAAAGCACACCACAACACTTGTCAGTGTTTACAGGGTAGGGTGGGGCAAAATGGAATGAGCGTTATAGCTGATGACCCAAAGGCACACCCCAATGCCTGTCAGCCTCTGCAGGGTGGATGTGGGGTTGGCATCAGTTCAGTACTTCACTGCCACTCCTGTTATGTGTCTCTAACTCCTGCACTACCAATGCCAATGCCAGCGAGACAACATTCAGCATTGGCAAATGCTTGTTACTCCTGCCATAATCAAATTGTCCAACCAAGCTTTAAATGACTGTTTTTACCACTAACAATATCAGTTAGAAGTGAGTTCCAACAGTTAAAGAGGACAGGAAATGAGTTCTAATATTTAGCTGTTTATAATGTTACCACTTACGGAAATAATATCCATCAGCCTGAAAGATCCATATATAATGTACCTCAATGAAAAGTGATTTGAAAAACAGTATTTTGCATTGTTTTGATTTTATGGGCAGCATTCTGTTACAGTTCTCTTCATGGAACCAGTGATCTGGAGTTTTAACTATGTCGCAGTTTGAGCAAAGAACTCTTGTATGGTTCTGATAGGACAATAGCTCACATTTAGCATTCTGTACTCAAACAGTGACATAGTAAACACTCCAAATTATTGGTTCCATGAAGAAAACTGTGCAGAATGTTGTCCATAAAAAGAAAACATTTGAAAACACAGTTTTTCACAGCAGTGTTTATTAAGGTAGAGTTGAATATGGCTCTTTCAGAGGCAAGTTTATAACTTCTCTTACTAGGAACATTACTAACTGCTGCCAATTAGCAAACATTTCCTGTCCCCTTTAACTATCCTTTGAGAAAAGGAGTATTTTCTTCTATTAGTGTTAAAATATTTCCCTTTGATCTGCAAGGTGTGCCCTTTAGTAGTAATTGTACATTGCTTAAGTTCAAATCCCACAGTATTCATTAAATATGGGTCTTGAACAATTTCCCTCATCAACAACAGTTCTTCTAAACACCTGTGCTCTAGTGACATCAGATTCAAATACGATAATCTTTCCGGGTAAGTAAGATTCTGTAACCTAGCCATTTGTTTAGTAATTCTTCTTTGTACTCTTTCCATTTGGAAAATATCCTTCTTCTTAAATGGGCACCTGTTCTACCTGTCAGTTGGTTAGACAGGGTATGCCTCTTTCCACTAGTATGAGGGTGAACACTATATTGTGACAGCTGCTGGGATGAAAGGATTTCAGGAATTCAGGAACTCTGGAAAACAGAATTTCTAAAGGTAAGAAACTTTCCATTTTGTGCCCAAATGTTCTGGGTGCCCAAGTTGCCATCCCTCCTTGTGACCACAAAAGTTGCACCTTGTAATTGTTACCCAAAATTTGTTTGGGTTCAAACTCTCAAAATGCAAAAACACATTTTGGCTCAAATTTACAAGATGCCACCTATGTGCTCTTGAGGTGGAGTGGCAACTTGCCCACCCTGAACATTTGATGCCAAAGTGGACAACAATGGCAAAGTTATGATCAAAAGATTGAAAAATGAAAAAATGATCTACAGCAAGTCATGAAATGCATGCACTGCACATGCACGTGGACTTACTTTATTTTCTAGGGTTTTCAAAGGTAATAACTTGCCCATTTCTGGACATTTGGGGGTAAATTTCAGAGTGGCCAAGTCACCACCCCAATAAGATGGTACAGCATACAGTTTTAAGTTGTGGTGGTGACTTGCTCATCTTGAAATTTGAGGCCAAAATGGGCCCATATGGCAAAGTTATATCTAAAAGAAAAAAATGAATTATGCACAGTGGCCCCTATGCACTAATGGACGCAAGTTACATGCTTAAAATGCATAACCCGTCAGCGTAGCTCCTTATCTGTGGACAGGTGTGCACCCTCCATCATTCACTAATAGATGCCACCTGTCCATGGCTCCAGCCCCCCCCGGCACACAGAGTCGCACAGGGCAGAATGGGCAAAGTCACAGACCCCGCTGGGCATTCAATTGGATGCCTGGCATGAGTCCTGCAGTGGATCCGTTGTGCTACAGCATAGGTCTGGGTGTGTGAATGCCCACCGCAGTCACCTGGACCCATGCAGAATGGCCCTGATGTCCAGTGGACACCCTCACCAGCCCAAACTGCATGGCACCCTCCTGGCGCACTAATGGACCCCCAGCTGTGGTGCCCCCCATCCTGCAGGCTGCCCCCAGCACAGATGTACCCCGACCCCACTCCTGCACAACCCCCAGACCCTGACACTGTACCTGGCACCCCCAAGCCCAAAAGTCAGTCCACACAGAAGACCTTTGGTGCAAGGCCATGGGCTGCCCCCGGTACCCCTAGCCCTGCATCCTTGGGCAGTGAACACCCCACCCACCATGGCACCGATAATCTCCCCCCTGCCCCTGGCCCATTGGTGCCATGGGATGGGATGGCCAGCAGTGCAGCCCTCCTCACACCTCCTTGGCCGTCGGACATCCAAGTGCTGCTGGGAGTGCACCCCTATGAATAGGCAGCGAGCTCCTGGCAGCACCTGGACGGCCGGCGACCGAGGAGGTGTGCAGAAGGCTGTTCCACTGGCTGTCCCATGCCACAGCACAAACCTGCAGGTATGGGAAGGGGGTTGTCAGTGATGGGGTGGGGTTGGGGGCAATGGCTACCATTGTGGGTGTTGGGGTCCCGTGGTGAGAATGGGAGGCCTGGACACTACTGGGTGGATGGGGGAGGGGTTTTCATGGTAGACGGGGATGGGCTGCCATGTCTTTGGGAGGGCCTGTCGCTGTACGGGGACCAGCATACCAAGATGCCCAAACCCCTCGATGTCATCCTAGTAGGCTGGGGCAGCATGGAGGATGCTGTCCTGGGTCAGCTGCAACTAGTGGGGCAATTACAAGGAAGCACATAGTGAATTATGGCAGGGTCTCCCCTGCCATATGCTGCACCCTCCTCTGCACCCCCATGGGCAGCCCTATGAGCCATAGTGCATGGAGCATAATGCTGGCATGCCCCCCTGCCTGCCCCTGGCACATTGCAATCCATGTGGCTGGGGGATCAAACTCGCAACTGTCATGCTCCTGGTTCATGAATGCCCGCGGGGTCCATGGGACCCTGCTCCATGGCATTCACGTGTATTGATGCCAACATGCCTGGTTTTTGCAGTGTGCTGGCATCATGCATACAGCCCAATATGTGTATTTTAGGACATAGTTTGCTACCGTTTTTTTTTTTTTTTTATAGTAGTTGGAGGAGAATATCAAGGTATACTGAAGATTCGTGACCTGTATTATTATGGTTCAAAAAGTTAAAAATGCACTGTTGATTTAAATGTATAAAGAACTTTCAGAGCCGGCCCGGTGGTGCTGAGGGTTGAGGTACTGGATGCCACACCTCGCACCACACCGGCGACCCAGGTTCAGGAGCGAGCACGGGTTGTCAGGGGTTGGCCGGGGTGGAGAAGGATAGAGCGCCCGACGGCAGCCTCTCCTCCGGGTGGTAACTGCAGGCTCCCGCTTCAATGCTACTACTTAGGGGAGCCCGGGTGGATAGCGGGGTAGGTGGAGCAGCAGCAAGTGGATTGGGTGGATGTCGGCAGAGGGGTGGAGCAGGAGATACGTCACAGTGTGCCTCCTAGCTCATAGCTCCTCACTGCACACCAACATCAGGGGAGGGAGGAAAGAAATGGGAAAACCACCTCGGCTTCTCGTAGGCAATGGCACCTCGCTGGCAGGTCTCTGGGCTCATTGGACAGACTCCGCTGCACCGACCCCACAAGCTCCAGTATGTTGGTTTGAGGAGGTAAGCATAGAAACATAGAAACATAGAATTTGACGGCAGATAAGGACCGCTTGGCCCACCCAGTTTGCCCATTTCCCTACCTACTGGATAAGCTGCAGATCCTAGTTAACCAGCAGCCTACTTCTTCCTACCCCCAACCCCTAGAATGGCCTTATGACTGTCCCATGCATGCTTGAATTCCACCACTGTTTTTGACTCCACAACCTCCTCCGGAAGGCCGTTCCATGCATTCACAACTCTCTCTGTGAGAAAATGCTTCCTTAAATTACCTCTGAGCCGCCCCCCCATCTTCAAATTGTGCCCCCTTGTTCTTGCACACCTCTTTTTTTGAAAGATGCTACCCTCTTGGACTTTGTTGATTCCCTTGAGGTACTCGAAAGTTTCTATCATGTCTCCCCCCTCTCCCTCCTTTCCTCGAGGCTATACATATTAAGCTCCTTTAGTCTCTCTTCATATGTCTTCCGGTGCAGACCCTGCACCATTTTAGTTGGCCTCCTCTGGACAGCCTCCATCCTATGTCTTTGCGGAGATTGGGTCTCCAGAACTAGGTCCGACCAGCTGTCTGTACAGAGGGATAATAACTTCCTGTTTTCTACTGGTGATGCCTCTCCCTATGCATCCCAGTATTCCCCCAGCCCTCCTTGCTACCCTCTCACATTGCTTGCCCACCTTTAGGTCATCTGATATGACTACCCCCAGGTCCCTTTCCATTTTTGTTGTTGTTAGTATCTCACCCCCCGTTGTGTACTCTTCCCCTGGGTTTTTGTTTCCCAGGTGCATTACCTTGCACTTCTTAACATTAAATCTAAGCTGTCATACATTTGACCATTCCTCTAACCTTGCCAAGACCCTTCTCATCCTTTCCTCCCCACCCTGTACATCAACTCTGTTGCAGATCTTTGTGTCATCTGCAGAGACATACTTTTCCTTCCAGTCCCTCTGCAATGTCGCTTATAAAGACATTGAAGAGGACCGGTCCTAATACTGAACCCTGCGGTACCCCACTAGTGACCCCCTTTCTTCAGAGTGGACTCCATTTACTATTACTCTCTGTGTCCTATTCTCCAGCCAATTCTTTACCCAGGCTGTCATCTTGGGACCCACTCCCAGGCTGGCTAACTTGTATATTAATCTTTTGTGTGGGACTGTGTCAAATGCCTTGCTAAAGTCTAGGTAGGCCATGTCCACAGCCCCTCCCTGATCTACTACTTTGGTCACCCAGTCAAAGAAATCTATCAGATTTGTCTGGCATGACCTTTCCGCTGTGAATCCATGCTGCCTAGGGTCCTGTGCCCCTCTGGCCTCTAGATACTCGACAATTCTTTCCTTCAGAAGTGATTCCATCATTTTCCCTATCACTGAGGTTAAACTAACAGGTCTGTAGTTTCCTGCTTCTGCCTTGCTCCCACTTTTGTGAAGGGGAATCACATCTGCCCTCCTCCAGTCCTCGGGTACCACCCCATCCTCCCATGATTTGTTAAAGGGGGTAGTCAGTGGTGTCACTAGTTCTACCCTTAGTTCTTTTAGAATTCTGGGATGAATCCCATCAGGCCCCATTGCTTTGTCCACCTTCAGTTTTAAGAGTTCTTTCAGAACCCTTTCTTCTGTAAATGGGCTGGTATCAACTTCTGTATCCAGAGTGTTTCTACTGTTTGCTTTAGGTACCTCCCCCTCTTCATTTGTAAATACTGAGCAAAAATATTTGCTTAGTATCTCTGCCTTTTCAAAGTCTCCCTCTGCCCACTGTCCCTCCCCTTTATTAAGCCTCACTATCCCTTCCTTGGTCTTCCTTCACTCCCTGATGTACCTGTAAAAGGTTTTATCCCCCTTCTTAACTGAGTTGGCTATCTTTTCCTCGGTTTGGGCCTCTGCTGTTCTAACTGTCTCCCCAGCCTCCTTTTGCTTTAACTGATACAGTTCTCTGTCCTGCTCCTGTGATTCCTTGTACTTCCTGAATGCTTTCTTTTTCTCTTGAACCTTCACTGCCACTTCCTTTGAGAACCATAGTGGTTTCTTACATCATTTTGTTTTGTTTATTTGCTTCACACAAAGGCTCATTACCTCTGTGATAGCAGTTTTTATTATTCCCCATTGTTCTTCCACCCCTCCTTCCTGCCCATTTGCTAGTGTATTCCTTAGGCACTCACCCATTTTGACAAAGTTAGCCCTCCTAAAGTCCAGTACTTTTGCCTTTGTATGGCTTGACTCTATTGCTGTGTTTATTGTGAACCATACTGTTCGATGGTCGCTAGTTCCAAGATGGCTACCCATTTCTACATCTGTGATCCTCTCTCCATCTCCATTTGAGAGAACCAGGTCTAAGATTGCTCCTCTCAGTGGGCTCCAATACTAGTTGTCTAAGGCATGCCCCTGTGGGGCATCTAGAATAACCCCACTCTTCGAAGTGGCTGCTGCAACTGCACTCCAGTTAACATCTGGCATATTCAGATCACCCATCAGCAATATCTCCCCTTTTTCTGCCATTCTAAGTATACTTTCTATCATTTCCTTGTCCATTTCCTCCCCCTGAGAATGGGGTCTTTATACAACCCCTGTGCAGATTGTGGTGCCATTGCCTGTCTCCAAATTTACCCACAGTGCTTCTTCTCTCCCTGTCTACCTTTTTGTTCTGTTGCTTTTATTCCTTCCTTTATGTAAAGAGCTACTCCTCCTCCTCCTCTTTTACCTTCCCTGTCCCTCCTGTAGATAGTGTATCCTGGTATGTTTACGTCCCAGTCATGGTTCTGTGTGTGTACCATGTTTCTGTGACTGCCATGATATCCAGATGTTCCTCCTCCATCAAGGCCACTAATTCAGGAAGCTTGTTACCCAGACTATGGGCATTGGTACTCATTGCTCTCCATTTTTTGATGGCTTTACCTTCTGTTGCAGCATCCCCTACTGACCTTTCTACCTCGGTCTTTTTCTCACTTAGTACCCTGTTTTGTAGGGAGAGCTGGGATTTTCCTGCTGCTTATCAGTGCCTCCCCTTTGACTAGTTTAAAAGCTTGCCAATGAAGCATTTAAACCGATTGCTCAAAAGACTTGTTCCCTTCCTGGACAGATGCAGACCATCCTGCCAATATAGGCTGGTGTCCCTCCAGGTGGAACCCCAGTCCCCAATGAAGCCAAACCCCTGTGTTCCACACCATTTTTTCAATCATTCATTAAACTGCATGGTGCTAATTACCCTCGCCTCCCCCATGCCATTGACAGGCAGCACCTCTGAGAAGGATACTGTGTGCACTACTTGTCTTAGGCCCCTCCCAACTCTACAATGTCCTCCTGCATTGCTCTAATCTCATGATGAGCCAAGTCATTTGTCCCTAGGTGGACAATGATGTCCAGCTCAGACTCCCTTGCAGCTGTTTTCATGATCCTGAGGATGTGCTTCCTGTCCCTCCAAGACATGGCACCAGGCAGGCACCTTACTTCAGTTTTCCCTGCTCCCCCCAGTTCTATCCCCCTAATAATTGAGTCCCCCACCAGGAGCTGCTTACTTTCCCTGTGGTGTCCTCTGCCTCCTTCCTGTGGGCCTCCCTTGTGACAGTTGTCATCAGTCTCCTCTGTGGGTGCATCCATAGGGGAGCTATGCTTCCCAGAATGGTGTATGGATTGTGAGTGGAACAACTGACTGGGTGCCTCTGTTCCACCATCCTCACCCTTCCTGAGCCCACTGTGGTCCAACTGCTATGCTTTCTTCGCAACCTCTGAGGTAGTGGTGGTGGCTCTGGTGCTCCCTGGATGGGGGAGGTTCCCTTCCTACTGTCCAGTGTGGCCTGAAGATGGGCAACTTCCTCCCTCAGGGCAGAGAGTCCATGGCAGCATGGGGGGTGTCCCTCCTCACCCCTACCCGGGGGTATACCGGGGGAATGATAGTGTGGCACTGTGTGCTCTAGGGGCAGATCTCGATGGGGAGTGGGGCCTGCGGGTAGTAGGATGCCAGAGAGAGTGGAGAAGGGAGGCAAGTTGGGGCATAAATACATAGTAAAAAAAAAAAAGAGCTTTCAGCTTTAATAAGCTTTAAAAGAACCTTTCTCCCTTAAAGGTATACAGCAGCAAGACGTATAGTTTTTTTTCTTTTTTCAAATTTTGAAATGTAACCATGTGATTGGGTGAATTAATGTGATGCCACAACATTATACGTATTTAAGTTGATGTTCACTGGTCTCTAGCCACACCCCTTGATGAAGGCTTGGTGCCAAAGCACTGGAGTACTTGCTCCTGAATTGAGCTAATAAATCTGGATTGCACCGAGTTACCTTTGTACGTTTTTCTTTGTTGTGAGTGCTGACTTTTGGAACTTCGTAGAGCTACAGGTAGCCTGACTTCCCCCCTGAACATCAGGAAGAAAGGTGACCGTTGGGTGGCATAATTTTTGGTGCAATTATACACATAGACAAGGTAGCTGACTTTTTGGCTCCAGTTCTGTTTGTCAGCTTAGTCCAAGATACCCAACATATTGAGCAGGGTGCAATTAAAGTGTTCTGGTTGGGGGTCTCCTTGGGGGTGGTATGGTATGGCATGGTTCTGGATTTCTTTAAGCCTTACATAGCCAATAATTCCTTTACCAGGTGACTCTCAAAGTCCCAGCCCTGGTCTGAGTGTATCTGCTGGGGAATACCATACTGTAATGAGTGACAAACTGCTGCAGGATCTTGACAACTGTACTGTCTTTTTGATCACGGGTGGGATAAGCTTGGGCATACCTGGTGTAGTGGTCTATAATGACCAGGATGCTGGATTTGTTTGTTCAATCTGGCTCCAGCAACAAAAAGTCCATGATACAAGCTCTAAGGGGCCGCTGGTGTGGATGTTTACCAGAGGGGCAGCTCACTTGGGGAGTGTTTTTCTTTTGCAGCACTGCAAGCAGGTCTTGCAGTGCTTTTCCACATCTTTTTTAAAATGGGGCCCATAGAAATGGGCTCGTGTGAGATCAGCAGTTCTTTTATACCATAGGTAACCCATTTCATCATAAAAGGAGACCACAACAACTTTTCGGTACTTCCAGGGCAAGGCAAGCTGGGTTCTGACACTTGAGCCATCGCTGTCATGCACCTTCCTGACTAGCAACCCATCCTTCAAGGCCAACATGTTTCCTTCTCTCATCATTAATTTGGCATCTGGGTGGAGGGATGGTACTTGCTTGAAGCTAATTCCCTTCTCTAGTGCTTTGATAATATTTTGTAAAAGCCAGGTCCTCCCTCTGTGCCTGCTGGAGCTTGAACTTATTAGGTGGGGAAGTGAGGACTGCTCAAGTCCAGTACAATTTAGGTATGCTTCTGGATTAGCCTCCAGAAATGCTCACAGCTGGTCTATGGCTTTGCCTGGGTTGCCTGGGATACCTTCTGGCTGCACAGAAAATGTGTAGCACAGTACTGTCACGGTGGCACCAGACAGTTGTACACTGGAGTCAACTGCATCATCGTGTGGGCATCGGGAGAGGGTATCGGCATCTGTGTTGGTCATGTTGCTTCAGTATTCCAGGGTATAGTTCTACAGGGACAACGCGGATAGCCATCAGTGCCTGGCTGCATCCAGCTTGGCTGTAATGTTGATATATGTCAGGGGATTATTATCAATCCGTACCCTGAAAGGAACCCCATGCAAGTAGTCATGGAACTTCTCCATGATGGCCCATTTTAGTGCCAGAAATTCAAATCAGTTGACTGCATAATGCTTCTTCAAGGGAAACAAGCTATAACTTGTGAAGGCCACTGGCCATAATCCTTCCTGGTACTTCTGGTAAAGCACAGCTCCCAACCCGTTTAAGCTAGCATTGGTGTGGAGGATATATAGCTTATGGGAGCGACAAAGGCTAGAACAGGCACTTCACACAGCCACTTGATAATCTCATGCAAAGCAGTTTCACACTCCGGGGTTCACCTGTCCCCAAAGGGTTCATTCACCTAAAGATATTCTCTTTGTGGGATGTCTCTGTGGGACTGGTTCTTCTTTTTCTGATTGGCAGGTGGGTAATCCTGGGTCAACTCACCGCTGAAGTACCTTCAGGAGCAGCCTCCCACTCTACTGGAACATGCTCAACACTAGCAGGCTATCGGGGCCATGAGGGTAAGGTCTTGGCCCTCCTCACTGCAGCAGTACCTTCAAGAGCAGCTTGCCACTCCACCAGAGCCTGTTCAACACTAGTAGGTATTTCAGCAGTAGCAGCAGTTCAGCACATGCATTATCTGTCGGCAGAACAGTACTAATAGAAAAAAAGCAACCTCTCTGCAGCTGTTTTAATCTGTGTACTGCATGATTCCTCCAGTACTTTAAATGATTGTTGAAATGCTTTGTAATGCTCGATGTTGCTAGATGTTGCTAGACCCTTCTGCAAGCCTCTTACAGTAATTCAGCTTTACCTGTGTTAACTGTGAAGCCATCGTTTCTCTCTCTCCTCTCTCCTGCTCCCTCCCTCCTCCCCTTCACTCCCCAGTCTAACCTTCCCATTTCCCTTCCTGATCCCTGCTGTCCTTTTGTCTACTCCATGACCCCTTAATCCCTTATTCCATTTAATCCCTTTACTTCTCATTTCTCCTTGCAGGCTGTCAGGGGTCATGAGGGTAAGATCTTGACCCTCCCCACCACAGCAGTATCTTCAGGAGCAGCTTGCCACTATACTGGAGCCTGCTTAACATTAGCAGGTATTTCAGCAGTTCATCGCACCAGCAACAGTGCTACACACCAGTGGCACTGCGGCTGCGCTGCACCATAGCATCTTCCGCCCACCGTCTCTAGACACCCACCCACCCACCCTAAGCTGGTCCACATTTTATAGGGCTGTGTGTGAGAAACAATTCCACCCTAAGCTGGTCCAACTTTTATAGGGCTGTGTGTGAGAAACAATCAGTCACTTTTTGCACCCCTCCCCACCTCTTCACATGGTTCAGTCCACTCCCTCTGTTCAGAACTCTACATGGTTCAGTCCACTCCCCCTCTCTCAGTGCTCTGAAGTCCCTCACTATATTCCAGGTACCCTCCCAAAGCAACTCAACCCAGCCCCCAACATAATATCTCACTTCATTCTACTTCCTCTCTCTTCTAAACCTTCCATAAGCTTACACTAGTCTCCCTCCCCCCAACATCGACTCCCTTATGTGGCCACCATACTGTCTGATCTGTCTCTAACAACCCCTCCCTCTCATGTCTTCTCCCTCAGTTTTCATTCTTCAAAACTATCTTTCCCTCACCTATCATGCTTCTACTTACACTTGGTCTACTTCCCCATCTCTTCTCCTACACCTCCCTCTCCCCTCCACCTTTCCTACCCTCCCCTGCCACCTCTTTTGATCAACAAGCCCCCAACTCACCCATACTCACCCCCCCCATATTTCTCTCACACTGCCCCTGGTTCCCTGGGGCATCCATAATACCCCCTTCCTGCCTCCACACCACTCTATTCATCCCTCTCTCACTCCACTACTGTTCACCGCTGCCTTGCCCATGCTCGTTCATTTTAAAAGGAAGAAGCAATACACATACACCTTTCACTTGATCTCTCTGCTGCTGCTCCTACTAGGGGATATTGACTCCAATCCGGGTCCATCGTCCCCACCCCATCCTCTGCGTGATCTAAAGATAGCCTAATTAAACATTAGAAGCCTTCTCCCCAGACTTACTCAATTACAGGTCTTCATGGGAACCTTCAAACCAGATATTCTAATACTGACCGAAATCTGTCTCCCCTCAGTCATACCTGATAAAAACAACTCTCCCTTGCTACTCCCTTATCTGCCAAGACCACCCCAGCAGGGGAGGTGGTGTGGCCATGTACCTCCCCTCCCTCCAGGTCACTCCTATCATGTCTTCTTCCTCCCCTTCTGCATATGAGTTGTTACTTGTACAGCTTACCCTCCCTCACTACTTTCCTATTTTTATCGCTAGTATCTACTGCTGCCCCCAGCTTAACACCCTCATGTATTACCAAAATCCTTTCCCCCATCTTGTCCTGAACCTCCACCAGAGAAACTCTTATATAGGCAACTCCAACCTACACTGGCTGTCCTCCTGCCACTGCAAAACCCACTGTGATATCACCTCCATGAACCTGACCCAACCAATAACTGAACAAACTTGCCTAAACCCCAGAACCCTCAATCACTCCCTCATCGACTGGGCCCTCACCTTCCACCCTCAATTAATCATCAATGATGGCATCCTACCAGATGCCATAAGTGAACGTGATCTTACCTATTATGTATGCAAGATACACTGACCTAAAGCCCCCCTCACCCCAATTCTGCATATACGCTTCTTCAAATCTCTGGACGTCACTCTCCTGCATAGTCAATTAAGCCGCACTGACTGGTCCCCTATCTCCTCATCCTCCTCCATTGACTCTGCTCTAAATTACTTCAAAACTAAATTTCTTGAGATATGGAACAAGCACTCCCCCCAACACTGGACAAGAGTAAAGGGAACCCACCTCCCCTGGATTCCAGCCAAACTCATTGCTTGCTTACATGCGCGTGATATGACCTGGTCTGAAAATAAGCGCAACCCATCCCAGACTGCCTTTCAGAGGTATTGCTACCTCCATAACTCCTGTATTAGGGCAGTACAGTTGGCTAAGGCCGAATATTTCACATCCACCTTCGAAGCCAACATTGACCATCCATCAAAATTCTTGAAGGCAGTCCGCAATCACTTCTCCCCTCCTACTCAACCCCAATTACCAGTCCTCAAAGTGAGTGATACCTCGGTTTCAAACCCCTTCTCTGTCACCTCAGAGTTTAATTCCTTCTTAACCACTTGCACTTTCTCTCTTCTTTCCTCACTTCCACCTTCCTCCCCTTCCACATACCCTTGCCGATCCTCATGGCAGCCATCTCCTTCTATCCCCCCTTTCTCCTTCTCTCTCATATCTCCCCCTTCCATCATCAATACCCTTCTTTCCATTAACCCTTCCAAGGGTTAGAGTCCAGATGGCCTGGATAGCAAGCTCCTCTATCTTTCTGCCCCTGCAATCTCCTACCCCTGACAGACCACCTTAACCTTTCATTTTCCTGCTCCTTCGTCCCTGCTGACTGGAAGGCTGCCACTGTTATTCCTTTTACAAAAGGTAGAGACCCATCTGGTTCTAGCAACTACTGCTCTATCTCCCTACTCCCTATCCTATCCAAAATACAGGAACGAATTGTCTTATCCCAGCTGTCTCCCTTCCTGGACTCCTCTTCCTTCCTCACCCCCTACCAGTCTGGCTTCTAGAAGAATTACTCCACAACTACCTTCCTCCTCAGGCTCACTGAATCTTCTTCCCCTTCTGTCCTGTATCTCCCCCTTCCATCGCCAACAGGAGGCAGTATAGCGCAGTGGTTTAAGGCTCTGAGCTGAAAACCTGAAGACTTGGGTTTGAATCCCACAGCCCCCACTTGCATACTGTGTGACCCTGAGCAAGTCACGCAACTTCCTTGTGCTTCCAGGCCACACCTGTAAACAAGCTTTCAGCTTATTGTGTCTCTACTGGTTAAAAAAAAAAAAAGAATCCCTCCACAATGGCACAATGGTATGGATCACGGCCTTTTCACCTCCGTCACCTTCATTGATCTAGCCAAGGTGTTCGACACTGTCTCCGACACCCTATTACTAGCCAAACTTCAGGCTGCTGGCCTCTCTGATATGGCCATTGGCTGGTTCTTCTCCTACCTCATGAGCAGGTCCCAATCAGTCAAAATTGGTGATACCCTCCCCCCTCCCTTGCCTATTACCACTGGGATCCCACAAGGTTCTTTGCTAGGCTCTCTACTTTTTTCCATCTTCCTCAATGATCTCACCTCCATCTGTTCATCTGTATCCATTCATATGTATGCAGATGATATGGTTCTTTTCACCTCAGTCCCCTCTGTTGGGGATGTGGCACACAGACTCAAGCTTGATTTTGACCAAGTTCAACTCTGGCTACACTCCAGTCAACTGTTTCTCAACACCAAGAAGACTGTCTCCATGTCCTTTGGCACAAGGCAGAGATTCTTTATGTTCCCCTCCTTGCCTGCCTTCTGCACCCTGGATGGCTCCCCTCTGGAGAACATTGCCACCTTTAGGTATCTAGGTATTTGGCTTGACCAACACCTAAACTTCTCTGGCCATGTGGATGCTATTGTCAAAAACTGTACCTCCAAGCTAGTTGCCCTGCACAAGAACTGTGACTGTGTTCCACTGCCAGTATGCCACGCTATCATTCAGAGAATGATCCTCCTCATTTTTGACATAGTTTACAGTGCTGCCCGAGGCACTACTCTTGCCAGACCGGACACTCACTTCAGCTCTTTCTGTCACTATGCTCATGACTGTCCTCACACTCATCACTGCTCTATGTATCAGTCTCTCTCTCCTTTCCTTCTCTTGAGGACAGATGCTGTGCCCACTGCACCAAATTCACAAGCAAATTCTGGTTTGGCACTCTCCCCTCCTACCTCTCTGCCCTTCTCTCTCCCATCCACCAGTCCATACCCTCAGAAGCTCAGATGATCATACCCTAGTAGTCCCTCATTTCTCCACGGCCATCAGCCAAGCAGTGTTCAACCACCGTTTCCCTAAAATCTGGAACTCCCTCCAGCATGTCATTCAACATGCTCCTTCCCCTTGGTCCCTCTTAAACCACCTCAGAGGCCTCACTATCCCCTCTTGCAACTGTTCCTAAATTCCTCAGCCTTTCTCAGCCCACACCTGCCCTCGCCTACTCCAACTTCCTCTCCTGACTCTTATTTCCCAAGTGGTAATCCACTGTTTAAAGGCACTTATGATCCAACTTCTCAACATTTTAATGGCCACTATAACAGATTTTGTTGTACTCCAGTTATTCATGACTTGTTCTATACCTATTATCAATGTATTTGTACTGGAGCACTACTTTTTCAGATCTGTAAATGGATTGCCAACTGTTTTCCTTTTGCTCCAGTTCTCATGGCTTGCACTGTAATTACTGTCAATGTATATTGCTCTTGAATGCTATCTCTGAGTTGTAAATGACTGCCAACATGTGACTATCATGTAGATATCAAGTCTTACCTTGTACCATTCCCCCTTCCCCCAGGATGCATCTGAAAATGAACTCCCAGCTCAGTATGCCTTTCCTGGTGAAACTTTTCAATAAAAAAATAAATAAGAACTCATTCAGTGACCACGCTACTTTTAAGTAGTCTTTAAAAAATCTCCAGTAATACCTACAGAAACCAAGAAATGACTGGAGAGCCTTTAAATTATGTGGCCTGAACCAGGTGGTGACAGCCTCGACCTTAGCAGGGTCAGTCTGCACGCCATCCTCCGAGACGATGTGCCATACATATTTCACTGAAAGCTGGCAGAACTGGCATTTATCTATGGATACCATTAGTCCAAATTCCTCTAGTCTGTATAGTACCTTCATGAGCCATTGTTCGTGCTCTTCCAGGGTGCTGCAGAAAACAGTGAGGTCGTCCAAATAGATGATCACCTCCAGCAGATGCATGTCCCTGATGGCCTTTTCCATTAATCTGTAGAATATGGTCAGAGTGCCAGAGATCCCTTGGGGCATTTGCGTGAACCAATAAAACCCAAGAGGGCAGATGAAAGCAGTTTTCTACTTGTCACTTTTGGCCATAAGGATTTGGTAGTACCCACTCCTTAGGTCCAGCACAGAGAACCACTTACTCCCTGACAGACTGGCAGGCCCATCCTCCACCTGGGGCATGGTGTATTGGTTGGAGATGGTTTTCTTATTCAAGGTGCAATAGTCTATGCACATTCTCACCACACATTCTTTTTCTGGCCACAATGATGGGGGAGGCATATGGGCTCTGGGATTCTTTCATAATACCTTCCTCCCAAAAGCTCCTGCAGGTGTCTCCTTACGTAGCGTAGAGCAGCAGACTGGAGCAGGCACAAGGACGTGGTGCTTCAATACTAATAGGAAAAACATACAAAAGAGAAAGGTAGAGCACACACAACCTCCATTAAAACCAGGGCATTGGTCTTCTAAAAAAACATATTTATTTTATACTGGCAGAAGCTATAAGAACCTGACATGTTTCAGCTGATCATGCATCCTTTCTCAAAGCCTTTTTTAGAAGACCGGTTTTAATAAAGGTTGTATGTGCTCTATTTTTCTCTTTTGTATGTATGCCTCCATACATACACAATGTCTCCTGGGGCCAACCATTGGGACCTCTCTCTAAAGGTGTGCTCATCACTTAGACAGCTATAGTGCTCTACCTCTTGTATGCACCCCACATCCCATTAATCGAGGGAAAACACGTGCCGCCTTTTGGCCAACTTCCTGCTTAGGCTCCAGTGATAATTGTCAGGGATGGGAGAGTCCCCAAAGTTGAAAATGGCTAGGTATGTTCCCTCTTCATAAGTTTCCAGTGGGTTCCCCTCAACAATACTTCCTGCCCTGTAGGTATGAGCCAGCACTTGGCCCTTTTGGATGATCACTGGCTTTCCTAATTCATTCTTTACTTTCTTGGTGACTTGGCGGGCCTGGGGAGTCTCAGGGGTGGAAGTACCCTGTGCTGCACCATTAATCCTTCAGGCAGCTGACTCTCTGCTGGGGCATCAATGATGAAGGCGGGTCCCTCAGGCATCTGCAGTATCCCCACCATTCTGCACTCCGACTTGGGCAGCAGAATTATCTCTCAAATCTCCACTCTCTTAATCACACCAATGGGCCTGTCTGTCAACTCAGTTGTTGATTATGTAGCATCCCAGGATAAAGTGACCCTTTCCACTACTGCTCAGACTGAGGGATTTAGCAAGTGGTCCATTACAACTGCTCTCCTGACATGGTTTTGCCAGCTGCCCAAACATATTGGCACTGGTTCCAATTAAGATGTGTGTGCTATCTATCCCCTTGGATTCTGGGAAGACTAATGCCATATCTTCTATTGTGGGTGGTTCACCAGTACCCTATGGATGAAAGTGATCCATACTGTGCAGTACCCATTGTATGGACAATTATTGGCCCCTATCCCTCACACAGATAAGCCTGACAGTGGTAACAGTGGCAGGTGCTTGAGGTAATGGTCATAAAAAGTTCAGCTGATAATTGTGGCCTGTGACCTGTTGTACAGCAGGGTGAAGCACAGTATCCCTTCAATGAGAACTTCAGTGTCAGCACAGGGTCCCACTAGCCCATGGGGCACCTTACTCCTTGGTGGGCTCTTGGGTTCTGTCCATTTCGTGGAGCTTACTATTTCTGGAGACCCAGTTTGCACCCTCACTGGGGCCTCACTAGTTTCTCACTTTCTTGGATTGCCTCTTTTCCTCCATCAGCCAGGAGTTCAGTGGTCAGCCACATCTGTGGACTATGTGGCCATCTTCTCCACACTGATAGCAAAAAATATATGGTAGCAGCTCTTTGTGATGAGACGCGTGGGTGACGTCCCCTGGAGATGGGCAGGAGAGAGGTCTCCCGGGATTGTCAACCATCTTCTTCAATTCCATCACTTGTTCACACACTTGTCTAAGCATAATTGCCTCTGCAGCTCAGGCCCCAGATTCCAAGAAAGGTACAGCCAGCCTTGACTCCCACTGGTATACTGGATGCCACAGACTCAGGTTCCACAGGGGTGGTGATAGATTTGCTCACCTGTTGCACAGCAGTCTTCAGTTCTTGGATCAGACCCTGAAGTTCAGCAGTTGTGTGCGAGTCACCACCATCAACCACCTGGGTACTAGAAAGCAGAAGTCAATCAATCAATCAATCAAAATATTTATTTAACCAGGCGAACATCGTTGAGCAAGCTCATTTTCAAGATGGACCTGATGGAAGATGAAGTGTGTTCCCAGGGTCCATCTTGCTCTTCAGCAGTCCTAACCTCTCTCAATAGTGTGCTGTGGTAGGGGAGATCAGTCAGTCTCTCTCCCAGATGCAAGTTCAACAGCAATTTTTCTGAGAACCAAGCAGCCTTCACCACTTGCTCAAGACGTACCCTGTTCAGATCTTTAGCAGCTACTTCTTCCTTCCTGTACACTTTCTGCAGTGCCCTCTCTAGTCTATGAAGGTTGTCTGAAATGAGAGAGGCTCCCCCCCGCTGCAGGGTGGTGGTCTTGAATCTCCAGTAGAGATCATCACAAGACTCTGTGCTTCCGAATACACTGTCCAAGGTGGCAAGGTAGTCTTCCACTTTGGCCTTGGGATCTGTGGCCATCAATGAGTGAATAGCATCCAATGCAGGCCTTTTCAGACTCTCCACCAGCTTTTTCCGTTTCTCAGCCTCTGAACACTGCCACTCCTGGAGCATAGGGACAGCATAGTCTACCTAAGTTTCATACTCATCTTCTCCAATGGGCACGGGGAGGGCACCAGAGAAAACCCTCAGATGTCTATAATAATCAGAAGCAGCAGACCAAGTCAGCCTTGGGTTGGCAGGTGTTACTCCCAGCAGCAGCACGGTCATCACATCCTTGAAAGCGTTCCCCTCTTTGGCCTACAGGGACTCAGTCTTCTCTAGGAGGCTTAACTCAGTGACTGGAGAGGGAAATGGCAAAGGCTGTGGACTACTCCCCTTGACAAACAGTCTTCAGGTACCTTCCACCCCTTCATCAGTGAGGGTGGCAGGTAACTTGCTAGAGTCCACATCTTTGTCACTCTGTGTCAAGGCCACAGTACTCTGAGTAACACTGTCATACCGCAGGCCTGGAACCTTTAGCTTCTCAATATGTGGTATTGTTTCTAGAACAGCTATAATGGCCTCTTGGTCTGATCCTTGGGGACACCCTTCACCAGAAATGCCTTTTTGGGGCTAGGTGCTCCCCTCTGCAACCAATCAATCAATTCTTGTTGCTCCATTTTATGTTCTCAACACTGTACTTTTCTGGGGGGGGGGATACCAAAAGTTTTAAAAACACATTTTTTTGTTTGGCCACTAGGAGGCAGTAATTCCAGTGGTGCCTCCAGTTGTAACAGCCCTTTGACTCACCTTGGCTGCTTCTGGGCCCCGGGGTCCACACTACACACAAACCCTGAGGGGACTAACCTGGGTATCATATACTATAACAAGGTCTGGTGCAGTGCCTCCACTGAGAAAGTGGCTAGCAATACCTGTAGGCAAAATACAGGTTGCCACCTCCCAGGAAATAACAGTAACTGCCCCCCAAGATCCATCCCCATGCTACAACAATTCCCCCCACACACAGTAACTCTAACACAAAAAGTCACAGCAACAACACTTAACATGCAAACAATTGTAATATTTATTTGGGGAAGGGGAAAAAAGGGAAAATTCAGACAACACAACCATTTTAGCCACTTTGTACCCCCACACAATAACCCCTACCTCCCACCTGAAGGTGCACCCTAGACAGTCCCTTGACATGGTGAGTACCACACTGTAGCAGTGTTGCAGGCCTGGTAGTGTCTTTCGTCGGAGCCCAAGAAGCTGTACTTAGGCAGTGGGACTTCACTGTAATCCTGGGGCTTAGCTTGTGGGTGCTCAGTCCCTCCCAGGTAATCAACCCCCAGTTTCCCTAGCTAATTAGTTAATAAAACTCCCGAAAGCCACAGCTAAAGGGTACCTACAGTTCAGCAGTCACTGGGGGTTTGAGCCAGTTACGTTGGGTATGGTACAATGAAAGTGTCCAAAGTTTCTAGTGGCGCACCATGATGCAGGCTGCAGACTTGAAGGAGGATTTTCAGGAGTGAAGAATGCTATCTTCACCTGCCTAGCCTTGTTATCTTCACCTGAGAGGTCTTTATAGACTATTTTCACTAGGCAGACCTCTTGATGTCTTCCTCCCCAGTCTTCATCTTCAGTCTGGGCGCAAGGACAGCTTGGTCCCCAGACCTCTCCATTGCACACCCTGGTCACACAGTTAACAGCTGAGCTTTTTTTTTAACCAGGAAAAACACACTAAGTTGAAAGCTTGTTTACAGGTGTGACCTGGGAGCCCAAGGAAGTTAATTGACTTGCTCAGGGTCACACAGTATGCAAGTGGGGGCTGTGGGATTCAAACCCAGGTCTCCAGGTTTGCAGCTCAGAGCCTTAAACCACTGTGGTGTACTGCCTGAGTCTTTTACCCTAGCACTCTCACTTTTGGTTTCTCTATTCACAGCAGTGCTGGGCCTTTTCACAGTCTCTACCCACAGCACGCTCAGGCTCTCCCCTTGCTGAAATTTACATTCACCACAATTACCTCTCCAAGGGGGGACTATGTAGTTCAGTATTTTTGCAAAGGTTGCAGTGCTAAGAAAATCAGGCAGCACCCACACAGACTCTTAGCTCTCACTGCAGCTTTCAGCTCTCTCTCTCTCTCTCTCTCTCTCTCTCTCTCTCTGGCTGAAAACTTGGGCTCCTGGACATCTGCAGCAAACTCCAAAACCTTTCTCTTGTTCCTAATGTAAAGCCCCAAGCGTTCCTCTGCCTGTCTGTTCAAGTATCTCTGAGCCAGACAGGTCATTGGGACCTGAATGCTGGTATAGGGCTGGGAAGCCCACTGCAGCCCTTTCTCACTCCCACTCTGCTGATCTTCCCTTTTGACGGGCTTGCAGTCTTATTTCTACTTTTTTCACAGCCCTTCACTGATTGGCTGCAACAGTCCCAGACAAATTCTGTGCCCGCTCTCACACTATCCCAGCAGACCCCTTACTTATGCAGTTCTGTGGTGGCTGCCATTACTGTGTACATTTTTCCCCAATCACACTCTGCCACCACACTTTAATATTAGGCCCTTTGAAGGGCAGATAACCAATGGTCATGGCTTTGCTAACCCAAAGGGAGCCATAATACATTTTGTTCATTTCTGGGAGCCCCTATCTGTTCTTTGTGGCTCACATTATATCCCCCCCCCATTGTGTGCCTTTAGATGTGCTCCTAGTAATGCAGCCAAGGCTCCTTTAAATTTCTAGACCTTGGCGGCCACACATGCTTAGTTCAAGCACAGTCACCATGTTTTTTGTTTACTTTTTCGGTGGTCCAGCTTTTTTGGCCTTACCAACTGCTGACATGCCCCCAAAGCACCCGGAGGCATGAAAAACACAGTCAGACCTCGGCCCCACTTAGGACATGAGCTGAGGTCTCTGGATTATAGCATCCGTGGAGCAGCAGCAGGACCCCCCCCCAGCCACTCGGGGAACGGGCAGGGGAACATGGGTCCGTGGTCCCTTGTAGGTAAGCCTATTTGGGGGGCTTACATTTGCATATGCATGAACCCACATGCAAACATAGGCATGCGAACATACAGCCACAAATACAGGAGTGCACATATATATATACTGAGAAGTCAATACATTTGAAGTACAATAAAATACAGTACATTTAGATGGATTTTATCCAGCCTTTGATTTTCTTATTACTTAAAATGAATACTTGGTTTTCTAGTTCATTTAATGCAGAATCCATTTTTTGTGCATCAGAAAAAGAATATTTATAAAAACAAAGTAGTTTGCTGACATGAAAACTTTTTAAAGTATATCATTTTTTAAACATTAAAGCACAGATTAAAACTGGAGAACCAATTCCCATTTTAGTTACAAAACTACCATTAGTTGGGGTGTTGACTGTTGATAGTTTCCGTTGAAATATTTATGTTGGCAGACATTTTCGTTTTGTTTTGCTGAGTTAACTTCCTTCCGAGAATTCCAGTTGCTGTTATTTCTGAAGGAATGTCAACTACTGAGAGCCTCAAACCAAATTCAGAGTTCAGACACACAGTCAGAATGTTCCATTATAAATTCTAGGGGGTGTTTCTGTTTTAGCTTTGATCTCAAACACATTTAATTTTAACCCAGAATACTTGAGTATATTCATTTTAAGTAATCTAATACTTTTTATTAATAAATTTAAGTTTACTCTGGCAGTGGCCTTCTTTTAAGCCCTTTGGTGGCTTTAAAATTGCTTTAGAAAGCTTTGTGGTTTTCTCCGACCCAAAGTATTTTTTGGAAGACATTCCCATAGCCAGTATGTGGGTAGAAATAGATGCATGAGGAAAACTTTGTTCTTGCTGGATTAAATGCCTGGTGTGGTTTTGATCTGTAGATGGTAACAGCTTCTAACAGGTGATAAAAGCACACACACACAAAAAAAATACAGTGGTTGAAAGCATAATGAAGCTGTACGTTCTGCTTCAGAGGGACCATTTGGAGCATCTTAATAGTGTTTTGCATGCAGACAAACTACATATCTATCAGTCAGTCAGTCTGTCTGTCTGTGTGTCTATCTATGAAGTGCCATCCTCCAGGATCAAGCACTGTATCAGTTTTTGCTGAAATATCTTGCAGGATCAAGTGCAGTATCACATATTTTGCTGGCATATCGTGCAGGTTATTGCAGGAACTCAGTGTAATCTGATGGTAATTACTCCAGTTTGTCATGCAGTAAACTGAAATCTTACATAGAGAGCCTGATCCTGGTGGACTGCACTGTAGATATATAACATGCAATGGACTGCAGTGCGGTAATTGGAAGGCATGCCTGATGGTATGCCTATATGTTTGGGATTCAGTGGGGCAGCAGGTGATACACGTCATGCCCTTATGCAAGTATGTAAAGTGCATGCTCTAAGTGTTCTCCAGGTGCTCCTTTTCTCTGCCAGAAGCTGCACTGCTGTTGGTTTTCTTCTGTCGCCCTTCCACTCTCATGCTTCCTCCGCTGCGTGGTTGCTGCTTATGATGTCCCTGCTCTCGTAGTGACTTGCTGCTTGCTCTGCTGAGGCTCTGTTTTTTTTCTGTTTTTTGCTCTTTGTGCTACCTGGCTCCAGTGGCTGCTCCTTCCTACTGCCACTGCCGGCTGTGCACTGTTCCCCCGAGCTTACCCTCTCTTCTTTGCTTCTGGCTGCCTTCCTCTATTGCTGTGTGTTGGGCCTCATTGCTCCTGTTTCTTTACAGCTTCTGTGGCTCCTCCATTGTTATTCCTTGCCTCCTGATGGGACCCTGTTCCTGGTGGTTGCTGGTACTTCCATCCTACGGTGTGCTGTTTACTTCACTTCTGCTGCTCTTCCTGCTGTTGGTGGGCCTCCTGCCAGCTGCTTTCTGCCTTCCTTCTGCTCCTGCTTCATTTTCGAAGGGCTGCTTGCTGGGTCTCACTCTCCCTGCTGCTTGGTTCCTACAGAGACCATTTCACAGGCTTCCTGACTATGGCTTCTCCAGCTCCTGCTCTGTTCCATGGGTAATTTCAGAGGCTGGCTGTGTTTCTTCCTGCCTTAAGAATTTTACTGGCTGTCACTCTGGCCATGCTCTGCTTTTTCTCTCACCTTCATTAGCTGGCACTCCATTTGCTCTTTTCAGCTTGGGCATACATACTGTAGAGTAGACACACATCAGATGCTGTGGCAGTATTAGGTCACCTCCTTGTACAAAGATCTTCTGTTCTTTATGGGATCTAAAGTCTGGTTAGCTCTTGGATTTTTTGTATGGTTTGATGACCTCTTGTAACAGAGAGTTGAGGGTGCTTATAATACAGTGTTTATCTCTGCCATCAATACTGATGCTGGTCTGTTCCTGACTAGTACCCATATGTGGAGAGCTAACCATGGTTTATTGATGAGCACAGGCATTTAAATGCATTGGGTCTGAGGATGGAACTCAGGTGGAAGAGAGAACAAGGGTTTCTCAGGATGCAGTAAGAGCACTATGTTTATGTTGTACTGCAGCCTTGCACACAATTTTAATCTATCCCTACCTCCCCAACTCAGCTCCATCCCATGGTCCCAGAGGCCCAATAATATAAAGCCCCACTTCAAAACCCAACATCTCTAATGGGGAGTGAAAAAGACTGAAATAAATTCTGACTGCTCAGTTAGTCCCCTCTCCTAGTCCTTGCAGTTTCAGCTGCTGCAGCTCTCATTTGGCTCTCATTTGACAGTCTGATCCCAGCATGCTGGGGGGGGGGTCTGCCTTCAGTAGTATTACTGTGGATTACATACTAAGCAGATCAAGCTCTCCCACCTTCTAGACTCAGTGCACAGTGAGACTAGACTGTCAGCTGACAATTAGTGACACTGTGGTGACTGGAAGGATGAACCAGTTGAGCATCTGGGAAGTGTTTCAGACTTCCTTCCACCTCAGAAAGTCAGAATGTCTTTGTATGGTAGCAGCTAAGAAAAGCTCTCTTACGAAGGTGCAGGGATGGTGGGTGAGGACAGAATAGTGGATGCCTAAAGGGCGACTGCCCAAAGACAGAATGGCAATATAGGAGCGACTATAGCTGCAGCCCCGCTAAAGGCAATTGACGGTACAGCCGCAGTCATGAAGGTGAGTGCCTGGCAGATGGGACCCGGATAAGCGACAGCGTGCATCACAAAGGCCATGCAGCCAGGCCACAATGGGGAGGGGGTGAGCAGCAGCAGCCATAGGCTGCACCATAGGATGGGCACCTGCCATTCGAGTGCCCCAGCACCCGCGCACAGTGCCATGGATCCAGGTGTGTGGTATGACATGTAGGGGTGGCATGGAGGGAGCCAATGATGCTGTCAGCCTGTGTTGCTGTGCATGGGGGATACTGCCCACCTGGGCTGCTGTGCAGTTGTGGCCACCGTTGGGTGGTGGCTGGGGGGTGACATTACTACAGCCACAGCAGTGCCCATCCCTGTCCCCAGCTGTGTCTTCATGGCCGTGGTCTGGGTCTTGGCCATCCGCCTCAGTCACCACTGCCCATTGACATAGCCAATGCCCAGTTGTCAAGGGCACTGTCACCCAGTCCTAGTTGTCAAGGGCACTGTCGCCCATTCCTAGTCATCCAGATCTTCTTTGCCTGCCACCGGCGCTCCCACTGCCATTTACCCGTAATGCCTGTTGCCCTTGTTGCACTATCCCTTGTGCAGTCACCCATTCAGGACTTGCACATCGGGAGGAGCGCTTATCACATAAAACCTCTTTGTACTGGCCTTTGTGGCCGGGGGTAGGGTTAGGTTTGGAAGGTGAAGATAGATGAATAAAGTTATCTGGATGGGGGAAGGGCTGCAGGACAACCATACATATTGTATATATTTATATATATATATATATATATATATATACACTGTATATGCCATAGACTACAGGATATTTAGAAATACATTAATCCTTTGGCACCCTGCATCATGGATTGGGGTCGAGATTGGGGAAGAGGTTGAAGGTGCCAGGTGCCCCCCTTCCCCCATTTATCATGGAAATTCTGAGCTAGGTTTGGGAGCGGGTGGATTTAGCAAGACAGTGTCCAATGAGGGAAGTGACAGGCAGGATGGCACATATGGGTGTACTGTACTGGGAGGACCAGAGGGAGGCAGTGCTAGGGAGATATAGGATTAACCCTAGCCACCTGGGTGGGGTCTAGAATTTTTTTCTTTTTTTCACTTTTTTATATCCCTGAGTACAAATACTCTGAATATGATCAGACATTCATTACTGTATTTTTATCCAAATAAAGAATATACCATTATTTGCAATGTCTGAGAAATAATACCCATTACTTGCTTAATCCAACTATCTGCTCTTTTACAGATGATGGATACCATTCTACGGCATCTGTGGCTACAGTCTGAGAAGGTTCTCTCCCTTAAAAGGTGTGAACAGTTTAGTATGTTATACGAAGCAAAGGTTGTCGTTATTCACTGTAAAATCTCTTCCATTAGCCCATGTTGTTCAACTTAGGGCAGTAGCACTATGGCCAGCTTTAGGATGGATACTATTTGCTCATGGTTTGCACTTGCAGTCATTGAATATGACATGGTGACTAAGTTGTTTGGTAGGCTGCGCCCCTCTACCTTTATGCTGGACCCAGCTGCACTGCAGTTGGTATAGGCCTGCTGAATTGAGTTAGTGACTATACAGTATTTACAGGACTCATCAGTGCTTCTATAAGGGAAGAGATCCTGCTGGAGGTCTTGAAAGAAGCCATTGTAATTCCCCTCTTGAAGAAGCCATAGATCAACCCTGATATCTTGCTAAATTACAGCCCAATCTCTAACCTCCTTTTTTGAGTTTGCGCATGTGCAGCAAACTCTGTGGGATAGTAGGCTTTGAGGGGTGTGACACTGTCTATGCAACACAGAGTGCTCTGCAAGGGACACAACAATAACGCACCAGTCCTCAGCCTGGCTGGTCCTGATGCTGTTTTGCCTGCAGTGGTCTTCACTTGAAAAGAAAAAGCCACACCAATCAGGAGGCGGCTTTTTCCTTTCATGTGCAGATCACCACAGAGCAAACAGCTGTTTGCCTCGAGACATCTCCACCTCGCTACCCCACCAGTCTCTGCCTGAAAGGAGAAGGCACTTTCCTTGATGCCTCCTCCACATCCCGCTGTCTCCAGCTTGAAGTTTCTCCCACTTGAGTGGAGCAGACCACAACCTGAGCCTATACAGGTTGGGAGTATTCAGTGCCCGAAGGAACTTTTACTCTAAATGTTATCAAGCACGCTGGTAAACCCCCCTCCCCCTGCCTTCCGACATCGGGGTGCTTAATCCCCATGTGTGTACGCCTGTATCCCCCCACACATCCTTTAATGTAGTACACTGGGAGCCCACCCCAGTGTGCCAAAACCTGCTGTAGTGTTTCCAACACCGAGATGCCTACTCCTGGTGTTGGATGCTCCCCCCAACATATCCTCCGACCTTGGGGTGCCCAATCCCCGGGTCGGCGTTGATCTCCCCCTTGATCCCCACCCCCCAGTACTCTGGCACACTGGGAGCCCACTCCAGTGTGCTGAAATCCATAGTTTCTCTGTAAAACAGAAAACAGACCCACAACATCTTTCTTGTTTATTTTAAACCTGAAAACAAAGAAGACGGTCCTTCGTCATTCCCACTGGCCCCCTCCCCAACTTGCACCCTTCCTCTGTGCACCCCACATCCCCACACCCCTCTTCACCAGTATTTACCTCCAGTTGTCAGCAGCAGTGATCTTCAGTGGACCGGTAGCACGTTTGCTCTCTTCAAAAGCCGACTGCAAACTGAAGAAATGATGATAAATCCTATAAAGGCACTGAATGGGGGGTTTTCAACTTAGGTTTATATCTTAGCCATTTTTGGGAGTTTTGGTCCCAAATGTTCAACATGGGGTTCTTGGGACCCCACCTCATGAACACAGTCACTGTCATTTAGTTTCTTGGTCCCAAAAAGTGATTTTGCAGTCGCTACGTGGAATCACCTTTTGTTACCAATTAACAAAACGACAGTGCCACTGTTCATGAGGTGGGATCCCAAAAAGCTCTTGTTGTAAATTTGGTGCAAAATTCCCAAAAATGACTGTGTTACGAGCATCCATTGTGCAGTTTCTACACAGCCTCGTAACGTCATAAATTTTTAAGATTTTCACTTCAAATTTCCAACATTGCCATTTTTTCCCACTCCCTTATGAACAGTACAGCTGTAATTTTATGTATCCTTCCCAAAATGTGTTTTTGCACCTGTGGTGCAGAATGGCGTGGTCGCTGTGCAAAATCAACTTTCAGGACAGAGTAACAAAATTCCAATGCCACTGTTCATGAGGGGAGGTCCCACAAAGGCCATGTTGAAAATCTGGTGAAAACATTCAGAAAAATGACTGCGTTACAAGTGTGCGTTGCTCAGTTTCTACGTACACTCGTAACTTCACCACTTTTTCATATTTTCACTCCAGATTTTAAACATTTCCACTTCTTCACACCTCCTAATGAACACTACAGCTGTCAGTTTTCACATCCTGCCCGAAATGTGTTTTCGCATTTGTTGCGCCAAAGTGCACACTCGCTGTGCGAAATCACCTTTTGGTATGGAGTAACAAAATGATACTTTCACTGTTCATAAGATGGGGTCCCAAAAAGCCCATGTTGAAAATTTGGTGCAAAAAAGCCAACAAACTCCTGGGGCATTAAGGTTTCCAACCGTCACACCCACCCTTAAAATGCAAGACAGAGGAATATACACAGAAAAATATGGGAGGCATGTACAACAGCAATACCAACAGCAAACTCTCAGTATTAACAAATGCTTGTTTTACAGAGGGTGCTGTAATAATGTTGCAGCTTTGGTCGCATCCGGAAAATAATAACAACCTTGAGTAGTTCCATCCTTACTTCAGGTGCTGTTACAATATGGAAACAGCTTTGGTTAAGGTGCTAAATGGCAAAAGACTGGGGGAGTCTACACTCATGTTACTTTTCAGTCTTTTAACAGCATTTGACAATGTAGATCACTGAATGCTTGTTAGTCACCTTGTATGTGGGTTTGTCAGGACATGTCTTAAAATGGTTTCAGTCATCACATTCTGGTTCATAACAGTCATCTGTTAATTGTCTGGATTTTCTGGTTATGGGCAACTTCTCTCAACTATGGTTTTCCAGAGTTCTCGATCCTTTTTCTGATGCTGTTGTTTATCTGGGGTATGATTCATTGATAAGGTGTGGCATTTTATTATTATGCCATTTATTTATTTATTTATTGAATTTTGTTGGCCCGATAGGCCCACTGAGACTAGAAGTCCCTTTTTCGGGGGTGACCGGGGGGTTGGGTTTACAGATGGTAAGCAACTGGTATTGAACCAGATTAAGCTGTGGGTGGTATTTTTAGTGAATGGGGAAAATTTGGCTAGGACACTGGGGAAATTCCCTTACTCTTCGGTAGGGGGAACCCTTGGTGGTCATACGCAGAATGGCCAGTTCAGTGGCGACAGAAGAGGTGATGGATGTGCACAGTGCAGGGGAGATGGCCTCCTCTCCTGTACTGAAACCACATGAGGCTATAGAGGAAGAAATTATGATTGCAGAAGTGGTGAAGGAAAGCATTACTGATATAAGAGTCTGCCTATGACAATGCGTCACAGAACCAGGAAGTAAAAGAGGCTGTCAGGGAAGTCGGGAAACACCCCAAGTGCCAAAAGTCAACTACTGGGAAGAAGAATAAAAAGAGCAAACGAGTGGGTGGCAAAGCACAGAAAATCTTGTATAAAAAGAAAGATAACGAGACACAGAGCGACCCAGAGGATGCTGTGTTCTCATTTTGCAAGGAGCAGAAGCCAGGCTGGAGTAAAAAAAACAATTGAGACTTCAGAAGATTCGGGTGCTTTAAAAGAGAAGGGCACCACTGGTTCTGGGGTTTGTATAAAGAATATCAAAGTGGGAGGCCCAGGATGGTCTCCTGGACTGGCACTTAAGAACGTAGGATGGGAGCAAGTGGTAGACGGACCTTGGTCTTCAGATTCACAGGATCCTGTTTATGTAAACATGCTGAGGAAAACTACAGAGGATGTGGCTAATGATAAAGCGCTGAGCTCCAACGAACCCCGGGGTAATAATACTGGACCTGTTATTGTTGAGAATGTTATGCATAATGATAATGCTATACTGCTTACTGATGCAATGGTAGGGACTGAGGGTGGGACTGATAGGAATGTGATTATGGAACAAGCTGCCATTGTGAACAGTATGGACAGGGACCCTGGTTTTCCAGTTTTAACGGTAACACCGGTAACAATCATGGAATCCTGCTTGGTTTGTGGATTTTGAATTCTTGTACCGGTGTCTCACGGAAATTACATGTCACTGCACAGAATCTCTAAGATTTCATCATCTTTTTACATTTTTTTTTTATTTTCTCTTTCTATGTCCCCTTCTCACAGCATCATTCTCCACTTTTCATCGATCCCTAGGCTGGGTATCACCTAGCTTCACCCCCAGGTAATGCTCAGGAGCTCCTGTGGGCCTGCCCCTATCCTGCCTGGATTGTACCCCCCCAGGTGGGAAGGGAAGGGATCCCAGGTCACCCCTCCACACTCCCTTAGTGTGTGTTGGGCATCTCAGTGGGTCCCTCATGGAGCCTGGTTATGAAGTCTGGGGCACCTGGGTCCCTTCTGCCAGTGGCCAATGTGGGGTGATTGTTCCTGGTTTTCTGGTCTGTGTCCCTGAGGCAACTGGCACTAGAGGAGATCAAGGGGTAGGTCACATAGAGACATGCACTGCTCCAGATCCTGGCTAGCGTCCTCCCTCCTGATCACTCTGCAGCACCATTGCACCACCCCCATGGTCACACAGGTGGTGGTAAAGCAGCAGGACCGCAGCCCACCTCCCGGAGGAAGAGAGCAGTCCCCAAGGTGCTTGATCCTACTCCCCTGGCCAGACCTCCAGCAACCCGAGTTCGCTTCTGACCCTGGGTCGCTGGCACTGCAAGCAATAGTGCTATTGCAGCACCAGCGGGCTGACTCAGATTGGAGCATCTTAAAATGAATGCTGCTGTACTTTGCATTCTTTCTGCTTTGCTGCATATAAAGCCAGTAAGAAAATCACCCGCACTGTTTTGTTGTAATCAGCCATTCAATTTAAGCACCCATGACTAGTGGTTAGAGTAACAAACAGTGATTGAACTGGGTACATCCAGCAGACTTGGGTTTGATTCCCACAATATCCACTTGCATGCTGTGTTACTCCAAGCAAGTCACTTAACCTCCCCAGTGCTTCTAGGTTACTCTTGAAAACAGACAGTTCTGCCTAGTGGGCCTTACCTGCTTTATAAAGAATATATATAAAAAAAAATACCAATATATGTTTACTACATCATAGAATAGTAGTCAGGGTACCATATAATTTGCCTGAGTTTTACTTGGGCTGCAATGATTTTGTATAGGTAAAGATAAATGTTCAGATACATTTTCTGTGTTTTATAAGCTTGTTTTTAGATTTTAGTCAGGTTTTTATTGTATTCTTTGCACGTAAGCATCTAGGTTGTAGATTGCTAAATGCAGGTTCACTGTTACCAACTAGCTTATTCAAGTTTATAATCAGTAGGGCCATCCAAAATCCTCAGTTGTTTGAATGAAAACCAGTCTGAATGAAAGTATGTTCACAAAGAAGAAACTGCCTTACTACTTATGAAAAGATTTCACAGTTAGCACCCCATTTAGGTGAATTGGATCATTTGCACCTTTTCTCCCACCTGCTGTTTCAGCCTTTATGACAACAAAAAGTTTTCTGATAGACTGCTTCAACAAAAAGCACATGTTATGTATTTGAGTGTACTTATGTTTGGTCAGTGGATTTTGAAAGCACAGTCAATGACATACAGAAGGTACGACCCCAGGGGCTGTATGATGCTGGTGGGCAGAGTGGTGCTCAATTCACATCTGAACAAAGACATGAAAACTGGGAGACACCCTTTTCATGGACACCAAGTAAAAAAAAAGCATCTACATGTCTGGGAGATGCATGAATCCATTTGAAGGTCCTCCAGTAATCACTTGTGGATTTTTTAGGTGAAGACACTTTATTTCAAAGAAGCAAATTCAAGCAGGTTTTTTTTTGCTCTTCCTACCCCCTGGCCATCCACTTCTTCAGGCCTGCCAAGGCCCCCTACCACCGCTGCTGAGTCCCAACCACCATCCACTGCCCCTTACTGCTGTGCTACCAGGTAACCCAAAGTAACCCTTCATTGAATGGGCCCCTACCCCCGTGGGAGGCTACCAGGGGAGAAGAATTGCCCCAAAGAGCTTCCTGTGTATCCTGGGCATGGCAGTGGTCAGAACAGACACATGTCTGGGGCTTCCGGCTTATGGAGGGATGAACAGCCATCCTTGGTTGGTCAGTGAGTGTTTTCCCATTTTCTTGGGAGCGTGACAGGCCACATGATGTCAAGGCACAAGCCGATGTCTGTCATGCTCCTCCTACAGTAAGGGCTGACATGCTGTCATGCCTCTGGCCTCCCAGGGCCAGCAAATGCTGAGCTGTGAATCCACCCTCCCTCCCAGGAGAAGGTGAATGGTCATTGGACACTCAAGCCTTCACCCACCAGCTGGCCCTCAAACATCCAAGTCTGTTCCCTAACCATGGTCAGTGGTGTCACAGGCATAAATCCAATTCAGGCAGTTAAATTATAAATAGGAAAAAACAAAGGTAGTCCACCTTAGCGGTGATGGTTCAGATTAATTCACATCTGAGTTCTAACAAGCAAAGAGACCAAGTCATTTGTAACTTGTGCATGTGGCGTGTGGGTGTTGAAGAAAGGGGATCATAGTGCTGAATACTGCCATCACCCCAGAGGGATGTGGACTGCATTGTTACTACTGCCAACACACCGAAGGGGTGGGGACTGTAGTGCTTGTGCCATCACCACTGGTGGATGGAGAATGTAGTACTGCTGCCGTCCTATCTGAGGGATGGGGGCCATAGTGCTGATACTTCCATCACACCTCAGGAATTGTGAATGTAATACTGCTGCCATCACACCTAAGGGATGAGGGCCACAGTGCTGCTGCTTCTGTCACACCTGAGGGAGGGAGGTCGTAGTGCTGTTGCTGCTGCCATCACACCAGAGGGATGGGGGCCATAGTGCTGTTGGTGCTGCCATCGCACCTGATGGATGGGACTGTAGTGCTGCTTCCATCACACCTTAGGGATAGAGACTATAGTGTTGCTGCTGCCATCACATCTTGTACCTAAAATAACTTTAAATTGGTACAAGGATGGAAGGATGTGTAATAGTGGAGGTCAAAATTGCTAAAATGCATGTTAGCAGAGTTAAAAATTGCTAAATAAAGTACACAAAACCAAACACCGGTAAAACTGAATTTTGACTTAGTAGACACCGGTGACAATACCGTTTTTTACAATGTGCAGAATGGAATATGCCCTTTCTCAATCCCGGTAAACCAGTGTCCCTGAGTATGGAGGGTGACAAAGGAGCAGGGGAGGGAGCCCAGGGAAATGAGGAGGAAATGAGATTAGGCCCATTCACAAGTGCCCCACAAGAAAGGGGTGGGTGGGTGGGACAGGAAAGGCAGGGCCGGTTTTAAATTATCTGACCTGTTTAGCAATAAGGGGAGCCAGCCCCTAGATGAAACGCCATTCAAAGTTTATATAAAGGAGGTTTGGAGAACCCCCCAACAGAGTATATAAAAGGCTCTATGCATTTTTTCTCATCAGATATTTGCTCTGATTGGATTGGGGAACTCCAATTACGATGTTCGTTTCAAAAATGTGTCCAGCTTGGATAGATTTTGTGCCCAATATTCGTCATGTAAAAACACCCCTGTTTGGTCTCCCTTTCATGTGATTCCCCTCACCAAACCCACTGTCAAGAATATTTATTTATTTATTTAGTTTTTGTTGACCGGCTAAGTGCACTAGACAAATCCTGCCTATTCTGAGGCCACGACCGGGGGAGGATACAGATGAATGCCAACTGACCTTGAACCAGATTAAGCTGTTGGTGGTATTTTTTAGTGAATGAGGAAATTTGGCCATGACACCGGGGGAATTCCCCTACTCTTTTCGATAAGTGCCATGGGATCTTTAACATCCACCTGAAATACCACCAATCCAGGCAGATGGGACCTCGGTTTAACGTCTCATCTGAAAGACGGCACCTCAGAAGTGCAGCACCCCTCTCATGCTGCACTACAGTGTCAGTACTGGGATATTAACCCAAGTGCCAGATATAACAATCATGTTTAAGAACAAGGTGTCAATATCGATGGATCCTATTTTGGTTACAACAAAGGTGCAAGATCCTGAATAAACCTTCCCCCACTTTAGAAAGCGAGCAGATCTGGGATGGGGGATGGAGGGTGAGAGTGAAATTATATACTACTAATGTTGGACCAAGTCACTTGTTGAGTTTTTTCTATTTAGGAAGAGATAAGGGGATGATATTTTACGCTGGTTAACCCAAATTTTGTTTTAAGTGCGGATCTAAGGTGTGCTTAAGCTCGGCTTGTGACACAATAAAATGTAGCCATTGTTTGGAATGTGGTCATAATTCAGGATCTTTCATTAACTTATTTAAATGTAATTTGTGTGAGCACATGGAACATGCCTACGGGGGCTGCCCATGGGCTTCACACAATAGAGAGGATTGTCCCTCACCCGAGGGTTTGATTAACCAAGAGCAGCAATAGATAGCAAAAAGAGTTGCTGAACCGAATTTGAGGGCGGACTTAGCCAACTCAAGGCAGATGGATGTAGAAGGGGTAGAGCAGCAGGGAGAGGCAGGAGGTGCAGCCACCTACTCAGTATCTGAGAATGTAGATTTGGAACCAGTGGATACACAGGAAGCCATGGGACTTCAGGGAGAGAGCACTGAGATGCCCCCCAACCCCGGTGCATCCCCCACAAAGTATGGATAAGGGGGGTTTCAAAATGGTTCAGCACAAGAGTAGACATGGTGCAGCAGTTCCTAAGCATGACAGCAGGCAAATTGAAGCTAAAAATTGGCAGACAGGAAACAAGTATGCATTACGAACATCTGACACCACTGATAGAGATTCTGATGGAGAAGAGACAGATTCCTCTTCAGTTCTGTCCAATACTGACACAGATGGGGGATGAAACCCACAACTGAATGCACTAGGCAGGGGAGGAGGAGAAGTAGGATTTCTTAAGGTGCCACTTCCTCATGGATAGTTTGACTCTAACCTCACTTAACATCAATAGTATAAAAAGGGAGCAGAAACTGGGTGGGATGCTGTCTCTTCAAAATTTGCATAGTGACATCATCTGCCTGGTTGACACTCAGGTTAAAACCCACAGAGAGTTACAACAAGTTTCTAAAGCATGGAAGCATGGCCCATCCTTCTGATCAACGGGGTTGGACCGGTGTGATGGGATAGGAATTTTGTTTGCAAGAACAGATATAACAGTATCGAGACTTGTGGACTTATGCCCAGGTAGAGCATTGCTATTAGATTTTTTCCATCCAAAGAGAGATTTAGGTTAACTGTGACCTATGCTCCCCAGACTAAAGCACAGAGAACAGCCCTCTTTAAGCAATTACAGCCTTATTTGCACACATTGAGGTTAGTACTATGGATGGGGGATTTTAATTGTGGTATGCAGCGGAGGGATGGGGCCCTAGGACAACCAAACTTTTTAGTGATTCAGTATGTTTGAACCAAATCACAAGCACAGCTAATTTGAAAGATGTCTATAGGAACTTGCATCCTGTGGAGGGTTTTACTTATTTTCGAGGACAAATCAAGACAAGAATTGATTTTATTTTTGTCTCCAAGGTTTTACAGGTTCTGGAGTATAAAAATATAGCCCAGGAATTTTCAGACCATGTGGCAATCCAGGCTAAGATTACATGGAAAGAATGTCCATGATGTAAGAAAAATGCATGCAGGTTAAATAAATCTGTATTACAAGATCTATGAGTTAGGAAGATATGGACAAGAGAACTGGTGGCTAGGTTATCTGTATCAAATTGCTACGATGAGATAACTGAATGGTGGGAGGACACCAAATCAGTTTGGAAACAGGTATTCCAAAGACAGGCATCGGTAGCCAGTAATGATAGATATATGGAGTACTTAGCTCTTAGGCATCAGTTGCAACACCATATTTCATTGGCAGATAGTACTACAGGCGACTACGGGGCTCAGATTAGGATAGTCAGTGAGAAGATGAAGAGTTTGCAGTATGATAGAGCTCGGTCACTAGGGCAGGAGGCCAGGTTTGGAACCCAGATCACCAAAGGTGGCTTTTATACCTACAAAGATTGTAAGGGGAAGACAGATACAAGAGTTATTGAAGAGCTTATTTTGCCAGATGGGAGCAGGGTTCATACACCACAGAAAATAGTGGAGCTAGTGGAGCAGCAGATGTTTGCCCTGTTTGGTTCCGAACCTGGATGCCCCGATGGGTCTGGCTTTCTACAATCACTGCATCTCCCTCAGATCACTGAGGATTAGAAAGTAGAATTAGTCAAGGAGATTACTGAAACTGAGGTGGACTTAGCGATCAAGGGACTGAACACTGGTACAGCTCCTGGTTCTGATGGTCTCCCGGTAGGACTATATAAGACTTTTAGAGAAGAACTAGTCCCAGCTTTGACGATTTTGTTTAACGATATGTTGTCTAAAGGTAAGTTCTCTAAGTCTGTGAGAAGCAGTATTGGTGTTGATCCATAAAAAAGGCCCCAGGAACATACTAGATAACTGGACCCTGTTGAGCCTGTTGAATACAGACAGAAAGATAGTGGCCAAAAGTTTATTAGCAAGGTTCTCATCAGTGGCTAATATACTTAGTATGGCACAGACCTGTGGTATTCCTGACAGGGCACAAAACGACAACTTGATTATGTTGCGTGAAATTTTTGCACAATCAGAAGGGCAGGATGTAAAAGGATGGGTAATTGGGGTCGACCAGGAGAAAGCTTTCGACAAAATAGCCCATACATTTTTGTTCTCAATACTAGATGCATTTGGAGTTCCAGCTTTTTTCAGAGGTTGGATTAGAACATTGTACCAGGATGCAGTAATGACCCCTAAGGTGAATGGGTGGGTGGGGAATCAAGTGGCTGTAAAAAGGGGCATATGGCAAGGGTGTCCCTTAAGCCCTCTGTTATACAATTTTGGGATAGACATCCTCTTAAGAGGGCTTGAACAGTGCCCAGAAATAGTAGGCTTGCTGGTTAATAAGAACTGCCATCCCATGAAAGTATTAGCATATGCAGATGATGTGGTGTTTGTCATAAATGCACTCAGCAGGTCAGGCCCTCTGTTCCCTCAGTGCCAACCTCTGAGCACAGTAATGTGAACAGGTAACAGACAGGGTAACCCTCCTGTCTGCTTTTGGGTCCAAATCACCTTTAGTCTCAAGTTCTGGGAGGATTCAAACTGTGAACATTATGCTAGCATACCCAATGTACAGGCTCAGATACGTACCCCCTTCAGGGATTGCGGTACAATCTTTCACCAGGGGCACCAAGCCAGGCTTCCAAAATGAACCCTTAAAACTCTGTAAAAGACCTTAGGTATATTCTTACCTTTTCCCAGTTTAGTAACACCATCAAGCTGTTGAACCATTTTTGTCAGACTTAATCTTCTATACGTCACATGCAAAAAAAGAATGGAGAGGCACCCAGGCAGTCTTTCAAATAAAAGGTACTTTACTAAAATATGATAAACATATGAAAAATGCAAACACAGAACAATATATCAAAAAGCATACAACCACTTAAAAGAACAAGGGCAAAGTACAAAACAAATTCCTACCAGAATACAATTAGACTTTTTCTATGAATTGTATTTCCTCTGTAAGTGCCTTAGTTAGATCAGAGATCTGTCTTTCTTGAGTCCCAAAATGATATGTCTAAACAGTTCAGATGCAGTATAGTTAAAACTGTGTCTCTCCACAGCCCTTCTGTGAGTCATCTAGTTCCTCCTTTTAGAATATAAAAAAATACAAACAGGATGTCCTATCAGGAGGTATGTTAAATAAAGTGACATCAGCAAAAACTCATTTCCCAAATTATGAGTCTTTTTGATCCACCAGTTCCCTTGAAGTTTTACAACCCTGCAATCCCTCACCTAAGTGAGAAATAGCTGGCAGGAATCAGCTTAATGATGTCCTGTTTCTGAAGTCATAAAATGTATATTTTAGTTTCCCAGCTTCAGAACAGCAACAGGTCATAAAACAGCCATAAAATGCAATGTCTCAAGGAAGTTAATTACAATACAGAGATCTCCTATCAGTGTAATATATGTAGCTTCACTGAAACCTGGGGGGGGGGCACCCAAGGAGCACAGGCTGTCTTATGTGAGACAATCACATACTATATTTTTATATTACAACTAGCATACCATAATCATAACCAGCTGACCAAATGTCACAGTCCTCCCCACCTAGACTGAATTTGTGGTCTCTATCCCCTGTATGGGATGAGCTTTCCAAGTCAGTTCACTCCTCATATAGACGCGATAAGCCATCTGTGTTCTGATTGGGCGCTCCAGTCCTATGTAAGATCATCATGTCATACCCTTGCAAGGCAAGACTCCACCTTAATAGTCTACCATTAGTTTTTCCCATTTGGGTGAGCCATATCAGGGGGTCGTGGTCCGTTTGTACCTCAAAATGCTGCCCATATGAGTATGGCTCTAACTTCTTTAGGGCCCACACTATGACAAGACACTCTTTTTCCACAGTAGAGTAAGCCTGCTCCCTGGGAAGTAACTTTTTTACTCAGGTACACTACAGGGTGATTTTTCCCTTGGTTGGATGTCTGACTCAGTACTTCCCCAATACCTACATCTGAGGCATCAGTCCAGACTATAAAGGTTTGCTATCAGGACTTGTCAATGTAGGAGCACTGTACAGTGCCTCCTTCAGTCTGGTAAAGGCTTTTTCACAGGCTGGTTCCCAGGTAATTTTCTTAGGCATCTTTTTCTTTACCAGGTCAGATAGGGGAGCAGCCAGGGCACTGTAATTGGGTACAAATTTCTGATAGTACACTGCTGTCCCAAGAAAACTCCTGACCTGCTTCTGCATTTCTGGTCTGGGCCATGCCTTGATCACCTCTATTTTTACTTGGTTAGAACGGAGCTGTCCCTGGCCTACAAAATGCCCAAGGTATGCCACTTCAGCCATGGCCACCTGGCACTTATCAGCTTTGACAGTGAGCCCGGCCCTCTGTATCCTGCCCAGCACTTCCCTAAGGTGGGATAGGTGTTCTTCCCAGCTGACACTAAAGATGGCAATGTCATCCAGGTACATCATGGTGTACTCCTCAGCAGCATTTAACACCTGATTCACCAACCTTTGGAAAGTGGCGGGGGGGGGGTTCATTCCGGAAGGCATTACTTTAAATTCAGATAAGCCTATCAGAGTGATGAGGCCGACCTCTCCTTAGCTCTGTCAGTTAACTCTACCTGTCAATACCCTTTGTCAGGTCAATAGTTGTAAGGTAGGTCAGCCTCCAACTTGTCGAGGTTCATCCATCTGGGGCATTAGGTGGGTGTCCGACCGTGACTGCATTCAGTCCACAATAGTCACACAGAAATGAGTAGAGCCATCTGGCTTGGGCACAAGGACTATGGGTGAGGCCCAGGGGCTGTGGGATCTCTGGATTACCCCTAAATCCAGCATTTCCTCCATCTCCCTCCTAATGTCCTTTTGGACAGCCTCTGACACCCAATATGCTGTCCACCGTATGGGCGTCTGTGTCCCTGTCTCCACATCATGCATCGCTAAGGGGGTTAGTTCAGGCTTGGTGCTAAACAGTGAGGCAAAGTCTGCTAGAACCTCCCTTACTTCCTGGATCTTGTCCGGGGCCAGCTGGAGTGACAGTTTAATTGCCCCCATAGAGGACTCCCACTTGCTTTCTTCCAGCAAATACAGAAGGGGGTCTCCCTTGTCTGTCCCCTCCCCAGGACTACATACTGCAAACACCATGTCCTCCCTATTAGCATATGGCTTCATCATGTTGACATGGTACATTATTTCTGTATGTCTTCTGTCAGATAACTCTATGATATAGTTCATGTCATTTACTTTTCTAACTACTTTGTACTGTCCTGCACACTCAGCCTGCAGCTTGTCTTTCTGGACCAGAATAAGGACCATGAATTTCTGACCCACCATGTACAAGCAAGCTCTGGCTCTGTAGTCATACCACAATTTTTGTTTCTGATGGGCAACTGCCAGGTTGCTCTGGGCTGTCCCCATAAGCTCTTTTAGCCTTTCCCTAAATCTAAGGACATAATCCACTATGGGAGTTCCTTGGGTGGCATGCTTGCCTTCTAAGTCATCCCAGATCAAGTACAGGGGCCCACATACCTGGCGTCCATATAAGAACTTGAAGGGGGAAAATCCTGTTGACTCTTGGGGCACCTCCCTGTATGCAAACAACAAGTGGAGAAGGCATTTCTCCAAGTCCCTCCCATGCTGTTCAGCAAACACGTGGAGCAGTGACTTCAGGGTACCATTAAATTTTTCCACAAGCCCATTGGCTTGTGGGTGATAAGGTGTCATGTGCCTCTGCACCACCCCACACTTCTCCCACAAACATTTCATGAGGTCCGGCATGAAGGAATCCCCTTGATCAGTGATAATCCCCTGTGGAAACCTAACATGGGAGAAAATCCCAAGTAAGGCATCTGCCACTTTGTCCTCAGTGAGGATAGGGTGACTGACTCTGGGTATCGGGTGGCATAATACACTACAGTCCAGATGAAGCTCTTCCCGGAGGAGCTGGGGTTATTTAAAGTCCCCACAATATCCATTCCCACCATCTGGAATGGCTCCTCCACTATGGGCAATGGAATTAGCATAGCTTGGGTTTTCTTACCCGCCTTCCCTATTTCTTGGCACCAGTGACAAGACCTGCAATACTTCTTCACCTGCTGGGTGAAGATGGGCCAATAGAAATTCTGGGCCAACTGCTGCATAGTGCACATGATTCCCAGATGGACAGACAAGGGAATATCGTGTGCAGTCTTGAGCAACTGCTCACGATACCCCTGGGTAATGACAAGCTGCCTGCCTATCACCCCTCTCTCTGTCTTCACAGCCTGAGTATGCATAAGTCCATTTTCCCAATAAACATTATGTTTACCATCACTCCCTGTGCTCTGTCAGAGTCTGCCCAAGCCCTCAGCTTCTCTAGATTAGGGTCACTTTTCTGAGCAGCTGCAAACTCCTGACACATTTCCAAGGCATGGGACAGGTCCTCCTCAGTCTCTAAACTCAGGACCCTAGCAGTAGCATCAGGGCACTCAGGATCACTGTCATCCCCAACCCTCTGACAATGGGTCACCCCTCCTTCTTCAGAGTAACAATCTGTAGCTGTGTGGTTAACTGCTACTGAGAAAATTTCTACCCCCTTTTCATTAGTCTCCATATCAGAAGACACAGGCTGGGGAATCAGCCTCCCAGTGGTTTCCACAATGGCTTCTGTGGGATCCAGGGAACTACAATTTTACCTTGCCACTTGGCTACAGGTAACTGCACACACGCTCCCCTGTTTGAGACTGTTGCCAAGGATGACATCAACTGCTAAAGTTTTGGCTACGGCCACTTGTTGCATAGTTTCCGGTTTCACCCTAGTCTAGGAGAACACTAGCAAGTGGCAATGTGATCTCCTCACCAGTGAACCCTTGCACAGTTACAAATTCATTGGGTACAAGCTGACCAGGCTCTACCAGATCCCCTTTTACCAGTGTCAGGGATGCCCCTGTGTCCCTTTACCCTTGTGTCTGCACACCATTCATTGAGACTGGGTGTATTAGAACAAAGTATGTGTTCCCTCATGTTCACAGGCATGCTTCCAGGGACACGCAAACAACCCACTTCTTTCCTAGCCCCATTCTGCGTATTGCTCATCCTTTTGGGACACTGTCTGGCAATATGTCCAGTTTCTTTACAAACCCAACATCCATTTCTTTTCTCAGAGAAATCTTTTCTTTGAAACCTGGGGCTAGCTGTTTCAGTGGAGGCAGTGAAGGTTTTAGCTGCCCTGAAGGCATGCTTTGCCCTTTCTGCACTGCCACGCCTGCCTCATTTGCTCTCAAAACAGGTCTGTTCTTGGCATAGCAGCCTGAGAATTCAGCAGTCTCTTGCACTGTTTTTGGATTTTGGTCCTCCAGCCAGGGTTTCAGCTTTGCTGGGCATGCCCAAAAAAACTGTTCTAACAAAATAGCATTTTCAGTTTTATCTACAGAGTTTGCTTCAATTCCTTCCCACTAACATTTTAAACACTGCCATTGTTTTGTGGCTAGGTCCTCGTAGCTCATGTCAGGGCTTCTCCTGAGCTTACGAAATTTAGCTCTGTATGCTTCTGCAGTTAAATCAAACTTTTTTAAAAGTGCAGCTTTAAGTTTGCTGTAATCATTACTGTCCTCATTTTCCATTTGACCCAATGCATCCTGAGCTTTCCCGGTAAGTAGCGGGGATAGCTGGAAGCTCCAGGACCCTCTAGGAATATTTGCCTGAATACAAACTTTTTCAAAGGAATTTAAAAAGGCATCCATATCCGCCCCTCTTTAAATTCAGCTGTCAACTTGGAATTCAATTTGTAACCCAGTCCTGTAGTTCCAGTTAAACCCAAACCACTTACCTGCTCTGGTGCTGGTGGTTGGAGCTGTAACTTCTCCAGTTCATGTCACCTCTGGCGCTCACGCTCTTCATGGTCTGCCTCTTACTGTTCATGGTCCACTTCTCACCATTCCTGCTCCCTCTTCTCCTCTGTGGCTCACTGTTCTTGCTCCCTCTTCTCCTCTGTAGCTCACTGTTCTTGCTCCCTCTTCTCTCTGGAACTCCAACTCCATTCTGCGCAACTCAATCTGCAGCCTGATTGCTTCTGGCTCCAGAATGCTGGTGACCTTCCCCTTCTGCTGTGGCCCTTCACTGGCATTGGCCCTGCTGTCACCCTCACCAGATCTGGACACTGCACTGGCCGCTGACCCCTTCATGCCCAAGGTTTGGTCCATTACAGTCACAGTCTGTGACTCGATGCTCTGGGCATCTGCTGCCATTAGGCATCCATGAGGTTCTGCTTGGTGGCTCTCACCTCCTGCAGAACTCCTCTGTCCTGGCATAACTGCCTCAGGTAGTCTGCAGTGTACCCACTGTAGTTGGAATCAATCTTCTTCCCTAACTATGGCTACTCTGTCTTGCATTTAGAAAAAAAATAAAACAGTTAGGAACTTGACTATAAGCAAAATTATATAGTTCCGTTTCCTTTTTCAAAATAAATCACTGCCTTATTTTTCAAGTGAGCTGTACAGTATTAAGCTGACACACTGAACAGTTAAAGCTTGTGTTACCTATTGTTTCGCATCACTGTCAACCAAATCTGTCACAAACCCACTCGGCAGGTCAGGCCCTTTGCTCCCACAATGCCAACTTCCAAGCACCGTAATGTGAACAGGTAACAGACAGGTTAACCCTCATGTCTGCTTTTTGGTCCAAATCACCTTTAGTCTCAAGTTCTGGGGGGATTCAAACTATGAACATTAGGCTAGCGTACCCAAGGTACAGGCTCATATATGTACCCTCTTCAGGGATTGCAGTACAATCTTTTGCCGGAGCACCAAGCCAGGCTTCCAAAATGAACCCTTAAAACTCTGTAAAAGACCTTAAGTATATTCTTACCTTTTGCCAGTTTAGTAACACCATCAAGCTGTTGAACCATTTTTGTCAGACTTAATCTTCTAAACATCACATGCAAAAAAAGAACTGAGAGGCACCCAGGCAGTATTTCAAATACTAGGTACTTCATTAAAAGATGATAAAAATTTGAAAAATGTAAACACAGACCAATAAATCAAAAAAGCATACAATCACTTAAAAGAACTAGGGCAAAGTGCAAAACAAACTCTTAACACAATACAATTAGACTTTTTCTATGTAATGTATTTCCTGTATAAGTGCCTTAGTTAGATCAGAGATCTGTCCTTTTTGAGTCCCAAAATGATATGTCTAAACAGTTCAGACACATTATAGTTAAAATCATCTAGCTCCTCCTTTTAGATGATAAAAAAATACAAACAGGATGTCCTATCAGGAGGTATATTAAATAAGGTGACATCAGCAAAAACTAATTTCCCAAATTATGAGACTTTCTGATCCACCAGTTCCCTTGAAGTTTTACAACCCTGCAATCCCTCACCTAAGTGTGAGACAGCTGACAGGAATCAGCTTAATGATGTCCTGTTTCTGAAGTCATAAAATGTATATTTTAGTTTCCCAGCATCAGAGCAGCAACAGGTCATAAAACAGCCATAAAATGCAATGTCTCAAGGAAGTTAATTACATTACAGAGATCTGCTGTTAGTGTAATATATATAGCTTCACTGAAACCTGGGGGTACCCATGGAGCACAGGCTGTCTTATGTGAGACAATCACATGCAATATTTTTCTATTACAACTAGCATACAATAATTATAACCAGCTGGCCAAGCATCATAGTGTTAACACTAAATAGTGATACAAATGAGAATGTGTTATGTGAAATTTTTACGCAGTATGCTAGGATCTCAGGGTCTGAGATAAACAAAAATAAAAGCAGGGGCATAGTGGATGGGGTATCGATGCCTTCCATAGTTAGCTCAATAGCTTTAACCTTTGAAAATTTTAGGGATTTATTTCAGACCAGGAGATAGATAAATAATTGGGAATCCGCATTAGCCAGAGGAGATAGGTTAAAAGCAGGGTGGAGACAATAACAAATGGGGAAGAAAAAGTGAGTGTACTTTTAATTAAAGCTTTGTTGATTCCTGTGTTTCTGTATTTAAGTTATGTTTTTACTCCACCAACAACACTGTACACTCATTTGTTTAGTGTATTTTTCCAAGGGTTTTGGGGGTCACGTTTAAACCCCATCAAAAGGGAGATAACCTGCAAACCCATAGCAGAAGGGGTTGGGTTGGGATGGTTAATCTGGTAGGTTTTTTTCTGACTATATTTTTGAATTACAGTATTGGGGGGGCATTGAAGCCATGGAACAAAATATCGAAAGAACTAGTTTTCTCTTGGATGGGTCCCTGTTGGAGGGTGTAGGAGCAAGTTCAGAAAAGGTTATTAAAAAAGATAACGGGGCTACCAAGATATGCTTTAGATGCTATATCACAAGCAATAGGATGGGGGTTTGAAGCCCAATGATTTAATTTTGGGTAGTAGTAAAAACATTGTATGAGCAGGTGTTGCGGTCAGAGGGCCATAGTGAGGTAATATTTCCAGATTGCCCACAAGTCCACCACGTATGGATAATAAAGCAATTAGTAAATTCTAGAATTCTGGTGTTTATACCAGATAGTTTTTGGTTGGGGAATTATAATAGATTAAGTGTGAGAGGAAACAGTAAGCATAAAATAATAACAGAGAGGTATTGCCCCAAAGATAGTTGTTCCCAGATCATTGAGACACAGAAACATCTATTTGCAGAGTGTCAGTTTGCCCGGTCCTTTTGTGAAGTCTTAGCAGAAGAACGGGAAGAACCCTTTTTCTCCAAACTCAGATATAAGGAGGTAATGTTTGGTAACAATCCTTTGTTGACTGGGAAATTCAATAAGGAAACATTGTATGTAGTACTGGTGATTATTATGTAGTATCTATGGCAGGCTCGATGCTTATTGGCTCTTCAGCAGTTAAAGATTTCATATCAAGAAATTGTGAACAATATTAGAAAAGGTGTACAATGTGTACAACAAAGATACTTTAGGTATGTGTCCAGAGGTCAATTTAACAAGTTATGGATTAACTGTGATAATTGGACTTAGGCTTGAAACTATAATGAAGAATGCTCAATTCTGGAAGTATATGATGGAGATTTTGTGTATCTAGTAGTATGCACACTGTATGTGTATGTATTTTTTGATGTGAATGTTTTCTTTCTGATCTGAAGTGTAATGAAGTCCAAATTTACTAAATAAAAATTACCCTACTCTCCTGTAGGGGGAACCTCTGGTCTGTCTTGGAAAGGAACCACAATGGCTGACCAAGAGGAGCCTAGGAAGGAGGTGGAAATGGAACTGGGAGAAACTGAAGACTGGATTGTATTGTTTGAAGAAACAGAGGTGGAAATAGAAACAGTGGAAGTGACCACCGAGAAATGGAAGAAAGATATTATGGATGAAATGGAAAATTTTACTCCTGAAGTTCACTATGAATTACCTGCAGAGAGTGAGATTCAACCCCCTGAGAAAAGTGATGGGGAAGGGGAAAATGAGGTTTCTGAAGACACACTTCAAGAATTGGATTCTGAAGGAGCAAAGAGCCAGGAGAGAGAGGAAAGGGCTGTTTTATTTCAACGAGCACTGCTGGAGAAACAACTGTTGGACTTGAGGTCTGACAGGCAGGGGAGAACTGTCAAGTAGGCTCAGATACCTAGCTGTGATACATCAACATCAAAGAACGGGCTGATCAGCTGGGCAGCTGAGGTGGAGCAGGCGGAAGACGAGGACACTTCGATGTACAGCAGTAAATCTCAGAGAAGCACAAAAAAATGGGAAAAGAGTCGGATAAAGTGGAGAATGATCAATAAATCTGGCTTGACATATAAGGAGGACAGTATAATAGAAGCAGAATGGTCAGTGGACAAAGTGTTGAGTGAGGCCGGTTGGGAAAGGAATCAAAGTTTAGGTCAGTGGGTGTCTGGAGCAACTCCTATACAAACGAGGAGCCCAGAAAGTATGCCAAAAATGCTTGACATAGAAAGTAACAAAATAAATAAAGGGAATGATCTGGAATTGCCAGAAAAGTTACAATTGACCCAGAGTCCACAGTTATAGTTTAAAAACATAGAACAAATGCAAACTGACTCGAATGTGGAAATAAGGGTGGATGTGCAATCTAAAAACCCTCAGGGTCCAATTTTAGGGCCACTGAACCGAACGAATAAAGAAAAACCCAAAACATTTTCATCACTGTTTAAAACACCTATATATCCTGCAAAAAGGCACACTGCAGTGAGACTTACATATGTGGGAGGAATGCAGGAGCCTCCGGACAGAGTTTTTGTGGGGAGAATACTGCTTAAAGACTCAGTGAAGTTTTTTCTCTAACAAGATATATGTGTTGATACATATCTCAGGTGAAACAATGTTCGATGTAAGTTTTAAAACATCTCTAGGTTTAGAGAGGTTTTGGGTTAAATATAACGCCTTGAAGAAATCACCATTATGGACACTTTTTGTGGCCTTTCCTTTGATGAAACTGGCTCAAAAAACCATCACGGTTTTGTTCAGGAATGAGGGTGCCAGCATGAGTGATCTGACTTTTTGGTTGAAACAGAAATGTACAGTAATGGAGGATCCAGATGCAATAATGGACACAGAAAATATTTGGACGGGTGGATGGAGGGTGAAAGTGCTGTTGAAATCTACTGAAACAGGAGTGGCTCATTTACTGAACTCTTCCTTTCTGGGAAGGGATAGGGGGATTTTATTTTATCCAGGCCAACCAAAAATGTGCTATAAGTGTGGGTCTGAGGATCATTTAAGCAGCATTTGTGATAAGCATAAATATTCAATATGTGGGGAAATGGGGCATGTAGGGTTTCAATGTTTGAATGAGTGCAAGTGTAACCTACTGTATGTAACAAAATGGGACATACTTTTTAAAATTGTAAGAGAGTAGCACATAATGTTGGGGAACAAGCTGATGGTGATTTGCAATGGTTTTTAATCACTTTAATGCAGAAAAACAAGCCTGGAAAGAAAGCATTGTTTGTGGAGAAAGAGGCAGATACTGTGATTAGGAACAGAAAGACAGGCCCTTTGGCCCCTCGCCCCCCACATCCACTAGTCCCATGCAGAGTACAGGATGAAGTAGGTAGGAGACAACAAAGTAAGGAGGAAAGTCAAGTGAAAGAGGGGAATGAAATACAGATGGCTGAGGGGTTGGAAGGAACAGGGAAACAGGCATAAATGAATGAGGTGATGCTCCCACCACCCTCATTGAACCCATCCCTTCCACATCCCCCATCACCTCCTCATTGCTCAGAGGAGCAAGCCCAGGGGAGTAGTCACAAAATTGAAATGCCCAGTGAAGTGTTTTCTACAAGATCTGTTGCAAAACAGAAAGCAGTTATTGTAGAGAATAAATATGAAATACTACAGTCTGAGACTCATCAGAGAACTTGGATCATTCCTCAGTAGCCTCCTCTATCTCTGAGGATACTACGGATACAGAGAAACAAGGTAGACCAATCGGTCCAGTAAAGAGAAAGGTTAGAATGAAAACAAAATATAAAGGAATGGGTAGAAGGAAGGAGAAATATAAATCAAACCTTTGAGAAATGTATGAACCTTTCTCAGTTTACACAATAAATGTGAACAGCATTAAGTTAAGAATGCAGGAAAAAGAAGAATGGTATTTTCTTTCCTGGCGTGTTTGCAATTTGGTATATTGTTTTTACAAGATTCTCAACTCCACACAATTAAAGAGTTAGAAGGAGCAGCGAAAGATTGGTATTGTGGCATGTTGTTTTGGTCACTAGGTCAAGAGCAATGCACTGGGCTAGGTATTCTTGTGAAAACGCCAGAAGTGAAGGTGCTAAAATTGTATGATTTGGTACCGGGGAGAATCTTAATATTAGATGTGCTTGTGTGAAATGTACAGTATAGACTGATTAATCATTATGCTTCGCAAACAAAAGTGGCAAGATGTGAGTTGTTGCAACACATTCAGCCATATCTATATATGACGCAATTAACAATACTGGCAGGAGACTTTAATTGCCCTATAAAAGCCAAAACCTCTAAACAGTATTGTGATTCGAATATGCTATCCAGTATCACGAAAAAAGCTAAATTATAAGATGCAGTTTACAGATGAGGAAAAAAGGACACACTGACTTTCCATAAGGGGCATCTTGCCTCAAGGATAGATTATATTTTTGTCTCAAGAAATATCCTTATAGTGTGGGCAGAAATAATCCCAACTGAATTTTCTGCCCATAATATAATTAAAATAAAACTGGGATCCTCACTGGGGATGAGAAAGGGGATGGGATTTTGGAAGTGGAACATCTCCCTGGTGGCAGACCTACACATTTTAAGTACTATAAAGGCATTCATTCAAGCAAGAAAATCTGTCTTCATTACGTTTGACTCGCCCAGTAGATGGTGGGAGGACACTAAGGTGGATATGCAGAAGCTGTGTAAGCAGTTAAGCAGGAATAGAGGCAAGAAGCAATACTTGGGATATTTAAAAACTAGGAAAAAATGGCAAAACTTGTTATTAATGTCTTATGAAACTGGCCAACATTTAATGTAGCAGATTACCCACCTGGAAGGATGGAGGTCTGTTCAAGCCTGACGGCCTGCATCCATCCTGGAAGGGAATCCAAGCACTCAATTATAAGTTTAAATGCTACATTGACAAGCATTTAAACTAGCAAAGGGGGGTGGCAGGCCAGCAAGGAGGGTACCTACTTGCTCACCCCCCACAGCTAGCAGTGGAACCAGTGAACCAGAGGAGTGGCTATCTCTACAAAGCAGTGTGCAAAAGATGGAGATTAGCACCCAAGAGGTGGATAGGCAGAAAAGAGGCAAAATTCAGCAGAAGGGCAGACAGCAAGGAGAACCAGGGATAAAGGACAAGCAAGGAAGGGGCTGGAGTAGAACAGCGAAACAGTCTAGGGAGGTCAAATCATGGAAAGCCATGTGTGCCAATGCCAGGAGCCTTAGCGCAAGATGGAAGATCTGGAGGCTGTCATGGTGCAGTCGGACCTGGACATTGTGGCCATCACTGAAAGCTGGTGTAATGATAATCACGACTGGGAGATGGCCATACCTGTCTACAACATATTCAGAAGAGACAGGGCAGGCAGGAAGGGAGGAGGAGTGGCACTGTATGTAAAAAATGACATAAGGGCCACAGAGATCCAGGAGGAACAAAATGGGGGAGAGATACTGTGGGCTAAGCTGGAAAGGAAAATGGGGCCAGCCATCCACACAGGTGTGGTCTATAGACCACGAGCCCAGGAGGAAGAAACAGATAATGAGCTGATGCTAGCCATCCAATGGATGACAGACAAGGGTGAGGTAGTACTGGTTGGAGACTTCAATATTCCAGACGTGGACTGGAGCATCCCAGCAGCAGCATCAACTAGGAGCAGATTTATCCTGGACTCCCTTCAGGGTGCCTTCCTCAAGCAACTGGTCATGGAACCAACTCAGCAGAAGGCAATACTGGACCTTGTGCTCACAAACAGGGACAATGTGATGCGGGTAACAGTGGGGAGCACCTGGGGAATAGTGACCACCAGTCATTGTGTTTTGAAATCACAGAAAGAGCAGAACCAAACCACACAAAACACGTATCCTGGATTTTAGGGGGGCAGACTTTGGGAAAATGGGGAGATACTTGAAAGAGGCATTAAGGGGAATGGGGCAGGAATCAGGGGTTGAGGAACAGTGGGCAGTATTTAAAATGGGGATTACAAGAGCAACAGAATCATGCATTAAGCAGCTTAGCAAGAGGAAAAGGAAGAGGAGACCATTATGGTTTTCCAAAGAGGTAGCAAAGAAAGTGAAAGCCAAAAAGATTGCATTCAGGCAATACAAAAGACACTGGCAGAAGGGGATAGGGAGAAGTACCAGGAGAAGCAAAGGAGGAAGGAGGTCAGTAAGGGAGGCCAAAGCTCAGACAGAAGAACACATTGCAAAATCAGTGGGTAGAGGGACAAAACCTTTACAGGCACATAAGTGAAAAAAGAAAGGCAAAGGAGGGATAGTGAGACTGAAGGGGAGGATGGGGTCATGAGAGGATGACAACAGTAAGCTGACATATTGAACAGGTATTTCGCTCAATCTTTACTGAGGAAGAGGATGGGTCTGAAGGAGTACAAGGGTGAGAATGGTGCAGAAATGGACACAAGTCCCTTACACGAGAAAGGGTCCTGAAGGAACTGGAAGTAATACGAGTTGATAAAGCAATGGAGCCAGATGGGGTGCACCCCAGGGTCCTTAAAGAACTAAGAGAGGTGGTGGCTGAACCTCTGGCTATCCTGTTTAGCCGATCACTGGAAACAGGGGAGGTACCCAAAGACTGGAGGACAGCAGATGTAGTCCCCTTATACAAAAGTGGGAACAAAGAGGAAGCAGGGAACTACAGACCAGTCAGGCTCACATCGGTAGTGGGGAAGATCATGGAAGCACTACTGAAGGAGAGATTGGTGGAACATCTGGTTGTCAATGGACTACAGGACCCTAGGCAGCATGGTGTCACCAGGGGGAGGTCATATCAGACCAACCTCATTGAATATTTTGACTGGGTGACTAGGGAGGTGGATCAGGGAAGGGCAGTGGACATGGCCTATCTGGACTTCATCAAGGCCTTTGACACTGTGCCACATAGGAGACTATTACACAAACTGGGGAATATGGGTGTGGGCAGGACAGTAGTGTGGTGGGTAGGTAACTGGCTAGGTGGCAGGACACAGAAGGTGGTGGTAAATGGCTGTCACTCCACAGAGGGAAGAGTGACCAGTGGGGTACCACAGGGATCAGTGCTGGGACCGGTCTTATTCAACATCTTCATCAGTGACATTGCGCAGGACCTAGAAGGCAGAATTTCACTGTTCGCTGATGACACAAAGCTCTATAAAAGAGTAGACACACCAGAGGATATAGACAGAATGAGAAGGGACCTGCAGAAACTTGAAGAATGGTCAGAGATTTGGCAGTTGAAATTCAATGCAAAGAAGTGCAAGATAATGCATATGGGGCACAAAAACCCTGGCACAATATATCAGTTAGGGGGTGAGGATACAGCATGCACCAAGCAGGAAAGGGATCTTGGGGTTATCATCTCTGATGACCTCAAGAAACAGTGTGACAAGGCAGCAGGTAAAGCAAATAGGATGCTGGGATGCATAGGCAGGGGCATCACCAGCAGGAAAGGGGAGGTCATAATTCCACTATACAAGACAATAGTGAGACCCCACCTGGAGTACAGTGCACAGTTCTGGAGGCCTTACCTACGTAAGGACATAGACAGGGTAGAGAAGGTTCAGAGAAGGGCAACAAAGATGGTGCATGGATTGCATCACAAGTCCTATGAGGATAGGTTGAAGGAACTGAACATGTACTCCCTGGAGGAGAGGCGGGAGAGAGGGGATATGCTAGAGACATACGAGTATCTTACAGGGAGGAACAGTGCAGGAATACACTATTTTAAGCAAAAAGATGTTCCAGGACTAGGGCATGGGATGAAGTTGGAGGAGGATGATTCAGAGGAAACGTGAGGAAGAATTTCTTCACAGAACGGGTGGTGGACAAGTGGAACACCCTGCCAGAGGAAGTGGTGGGGGCTGAAACAATCACGGGATTTAAGAATGCATGGGATAGATATAAAGGAATTCTGAAGCTCAGGGGTAAGGGGCAGCAGACTTCTAGGAAAACATAAACTGAACTTACAAGCTCAAATGGGCAGACTGGGTGGGCCATAGGCCCTTCTCTGCTGACACTGTCTATGTATCTATGTATTAATAATCTGAAGAAACAAATGAAATTGTATCATGAAGGAGGGTAAAAGCTGTTTACCATCAACAACAATTTGGAAAAGGGGAAGGACAGAAATAGTATTTCCTTTTGAAAACTGTTTCAAAAAAGTAAAAGCTAAGGAAATGACTGGTTTAAAAGATTACCTAGGGAATGAGTATAAAACGCAGACTGAAATGATGCAATGGGTGACTAAATATACTTCAGAAATGTATGGCCTGTTGGAAAGCGGTAAGGAACATTTAAAGGTAGTACTGGAGGATTTAGAAATTCCAGTGTTGGAAGGATCAATGAGAGAAAAATTAATAGTACCTATTGAGGACTGGGAAATAAAGGATGCATTTTCTACATTGGCAAATAATAAAATGCCAGGACATGATGGTGTACTTAATGAGTTGTTAAAACTGATGGGGGAGGATCTTACTTCAGAAATAAAAGAAGCTTTTAATCACATGCTAGCAGAGGGGGAAATACCACTATATATTAATATGGGGGTCCTTACTTATGTGTATAAAACAGGGGATAAAAGGGATCTAAATAATTGGAGGCTGATAAATCTTTTCAATTCTGATTTTAAATTATTAACAAAAATTCTAGCACAAAGGTTGATGTCAGTGGAGGATGGGTTAATTTCATCAACACGGTCCTATGCTATTAAAGGTAGAAATATACAGAATCACATATTATTAGTAAGACAGGTAGCAGAATTGGGAAAATTAGGGGAAGTAAATGGATATTTGGTTTCTTTGGACCGGAAAAAAGCATTTGACCAGGTTAGTCATCTTTTTCTTTGGGAAGTTTTAAGGCATTATCAGATTCAGGAAATTATGAGTGGCTGGTTTAAAGCAATATACAACACGGCGACAGTGGTACCAATAATAAATGGATGGAAAGGGCCCATAATAAAATTGCAAAGGGGTGTAAGGCAGGGCTGTCCTTTATGTCCTATCCTATATGATTTTTTTCATAGACCCCTTGCTACAGAAAATAAATGCTGAAGTAACAAGAGCACCAATTTTAATCAAAGGCAACAACTGCCATGGAAAGTTATATCTTTTGCTGGTGACATGAATATTATGGTAGGTGGAAAAAGAAGCAGTTATAAGGGTATTGGAAATTTGTAAAGATGTTGGGAGGCACTCAGGGGCAGAGCTTAATCTAAACAAATGTGTGGGGCAGAGGATTAATTATCTTTTAAAGGACTGGGGAAGCAGGCTAAACCCAATGAAAAGACACATTTTATATCTTCCTTTATCAGATGACCTAAAGGTGGGCCAGCAATGTGAGAAGACAGTAAGAAGGGCTGGGGGGATACTGGAATGCATAGGGAAAGACATCAACAGTAGAAAACAGGAAGTTGTTGGCCCCCTGTACAGAAAGTTGGTAAGACCACATCTGGTGTACTGTGTACAGTTCTGGATACCCCATCTTCAGAAAGACATAGACAGGGTGGAGGCTGTCCAGAGGAGGGCAACCAAAATGGTGCAGGGTCTGCACCAGAAGACATATGAAGAAAGACTAAAGGAGCTTAAGATGTATAGCCTCGAGGAAAGGAGGGAGAGGGGGGACATGATAGAAACTTTCAGGTTCCTCAAAGGGAATCAACAGAGTCCAAGAGGGTAGCATCTTTCAGAAAAAGAGATGTGCAAGAACAAGGGGGCACAATTTGAAGATAGAGGCGGGACGGCTCTGAGGTAATGTGAGGAAGTATTTCTTCACAGAGAGGGTTGTAGATGCATGGAATGGACTTCCTGAGGAGGTCATAGAGTCAAAAACAGTGGGGGAATTCAAGAATGCATGGGACAGACATAAGGCAATTCTAGTGGGGGGGAGTAGGCTGTTGGTTAACTAGGATCTGCATCTTATCCATTAGGTAGGGAAATGGGCAGACTAGGTGGACCAAGCAGTCCTTATCTGCCATCAAATTCTATGTTTCTATGTTTAGGGATAGGATAAGACAAGTGGAAATAAAGCTAGACCCCATAAATATTTTGGGAATAACTTTTGGAATGGGTAACTTGGATGAAATTAACTGGGAACAGAAATTGGAAATGGGTAAACTAAGAGTGGAGCAATGGAATAGATGGAGATTTAGTAAAAAAAATTAAAAAGGTCTATTTAATTAAAACCTACCTTATACCGATTTTTTATACATTAGTTATATTTTTCCACCACCTAAAAATATAGAAACAACCTTACTGAGTATCTTCTTTCAAGCCTGCTGGGGAAGCAGGCTAAACCCAATGAAAAAACACATTTTATATCTTCCTTTAAAAGAAGGTTGCTTGAATATGCCGAATCCAATTATTTTTTAACACTTTTTTTATATGCTGTAATCTCAAACCAATAATTACACAACAAGCAAGTGGATGGGAAGTAATGTTACTAGATAAATGTAGAAACTGGATGGGATAGTGGGAAACCCAGACTCTTAGGACTCTATAAACATCAATATTAGTACTAGAGTATATAAGATGTTCTTTTTTAAGGCTGAAGCAGTGGAAGGTCACAACTAGGCAGATTATAGCTTTACCAAGAAAGCAGTTATACCATGGGTTAGTTTTCTCTCTTTGTAGGGAGACGGAAGTCTTCATAAAGTGTCCTATAATGGCAAAAGAAAACTTAAAGACATTATTAAATAATAAAAGGATTCCAGAGAAGATGTGGGATCTACATTGGCTGGCGTGCCATGAAAAAATTAATGTTAAGGGTAATCAGAAACATAAAAAATCTGTGGAAAGAATTTGTAGCAGATTGCAATGCACTCAGCAAGAGGAAACTATACGTCTTTTGTATTCTATATGCGAACATTCTTTTGTATTTTAATTATGTCTTTACTAGAGGATTCTGAGACTTTTTAGCAACACAGTGGAGGGAGAGAGTGTTTAGAACTGTTACCTATGAAAATCTTATGTATGGGGTGTTTGACCAGAAATGGATAAAATGGAACATCACCCCACTGTAGGGGTAATGGTAATGGTAATTTTTAAATGGAATATTTGGATTATGAGGAGTGGGCATACATTGCAGCAGAAAGAATGTTCGCATTAAGAATTATATAATAAAATTATGCAGGACTTACAGATGGTGTATGAAATTAAGAAAGTCAAGACAGGACGAAATAATTATTAGAATTATGGAAACGTTTGCATTGGATCACAAATAGTGATGTTCCAGTTACCTAAGTCATGGAAGGAGAATGAAAAGGAAGAGAGGGCTTCTTCTCTGGAGGATAAGATGATGTTAAGGGCAAATTAGGAAATTAAATATATATATGAGACACTTTGTGTTTTGCTTTTATGTTAAAATATGATTTTTGGAAAGATTTTCCTATGTTCAGAAAAGTAAGGGGTAGAGGATTATGAAATTCATCGAGTTCTTCATCGTATTGAAAAGAAAGACGGGTTTGTGTGATTTCATTTATGTATTAAGAATGATGTAATGTATTTATTTTAATAAAATGTTCCCCTACTCTTTTCGAGAAGTGCCATGGGCTTTTTAACGTCCACCTGAACAGGCGGACAGGACCTCAGTTTAACATCTCTTCTGAAAGACAGCACCCCCTCATGCTGCACTACAGTGTTAGTATTGTGATTTAACCCAGGTGCCTTGTGTGGAGATAGAACCCACAGCCTTCTGATCTCCCAGCCTCAGAGGTGAATGTGCAACCTGCTGAGCCACTGACACTGCTTAAATTGACATCCAACTGTAATTTTCATATGCCCCAATGGAGGAATATCCAGTGTACTTTTAGATCAGTGCTTGTTCACATTTCATTAGTTTTGGCAAGACAGCTTATTACAGTTAAAAAAGTTTTACTTTTAAGTTAGTTGATGAAAAATTCCCCCGAATACTGACAAAGCATGAAAAAGTATTTTATTTTGAACAAATTCTAAAAATGATAAAATAGCTGTTTATATCTGGTAGGACCACCACAGTCTTTTGAAATCAAGATTTTGGCATTTAACTGAATAGGAAAAACATTAACTATAGTGGCATGCTACATTTTTTTCATTAAGTGGAAGTGTAAATGTTTATGCTGGTTAATCTACTATTTATCAGTCTTGTACAAATAACTTTGTGTTATACTCTGCTCTATGTGTCATATTATGCCTTTGGCCCGGGTCTCTACTGTAAATGGAAATGTATTTCCTGTGAGATATATCTGATCAATAATAAAACTGAAGTTAAAATTAAATATTTGCTTCTTATTTTGCCAAGTCAAGTAATACTGACATTGAAGATGCAGTTAAGTGATGTTGTTTAACAATGCCTTAAAAGGTTTTGGGCTTTCTCTGTTGTCATAGAATATAAAATCAATACCTTTTGGCGAAAGGCTGTTGTACAGAAGGACCAGAAAGCAACACTTGCAGTAAGGGGAATGCACTGTCACACACAAGGAACCACAGAGAAAGGATAGGCACATCAGTGAAGGCCAACACAGTCTGAGCAGGGCTGTGGCTCCTTGCTGATGCTAACCTGGACTCCACTATCTTGGCCTGCAGTGAGGCTTCTAAGTCAGTTCTGGCCAGCGATGTTAGGCTATGCCCATAGTCAATTGACCAAGTGCCTGAGGGCCAGTTCTCACATCTCCTATTTAATGGTTTGGTGCTTTATGTAGACCTCTACATAAGTCTATCAAAGACTTAGGCAAATTAAAGAAACTGCAACTCCTGAAGTGTGGTGAGAGGGCTAGTCTCTTCAAGGCAAAAGGGATACAGTAGATCTTTGGGGATATCTCCCACCCTCGAACCATATCATGGAACTGTAAGCTGTCAGTGTCAGGACCATCCAGAAATTGTTACTGGCTGGGGCTGTCCACATTGACACACCTCTTTGGCATCTATATAATGTGGGTGTCCCCAGCAAGCCTCGGTTCTTACTCCTGTCGTCAACTGCTCATCAGTCCACTGCTGCTGAAGAATGCCATTGAACTTAGAAAGTTTCTCTGTTGCTGCTGTCCCAAGTTTATTTTTAAATCTTTTCTTTCATGCTACTGCTGACAGACAAGGAATCATTTTTTTCACTATTGCCATTGTGGCAACATTAAAGTTTATAAAGACAACAACCACTCCATGTGTATTCATTGCCTCAGCAAAGAACACAATGTTAAAGCCTTCTCAACTGGCTACAGCTTTAATCAGACAACCAGGAGACATCACAAGAAGGATTTAGTGGTTCACCTAAAGCTGAAATAAATGGAGAAAGAGATTTGGTCAAAGGTGGCTTCACTGTCATCAACTGCATCTGTTCATGGTGCACTGTCGATCTGCTGCTCTCCAAGGTCAGCAACATCCATAACTGATTCATCAAAGAAAAAGGAAAAATCCTTTAAGTTGGTGAACAAACACTGCCACTTGGAGAAGAAGAAGTGCAAAGAAAAAGCCACTTCCCCCAGACCATTCCCGCTCCTCTCTAAGAAGAGGTAGGTCAACTGAAAAAGACAGGTCCCAGGCCATGGCCATGGGTCCCTCCCCCAACCATCTCTTGGATGCCAAGATCAGGGTTGGGTGTTGGCCTGCTTCCTTCACCAGAAGATTTGCAACCAATACTGCTGTTTGCCACAGTCTCATCGATGGTTCAGCCGTCAACGATCCCCTCAGGGCCAATTGATGTGCGGCTCCTTTCTCAGATGATGTCAGAGCTTTTTCAGCACCTCCTGCCACTGCTGCCATCATTGCCCCTTCTGTGAGCACCCTTGGCTGTGCTGTCATCTACCTTACCTTTGATGCCTCAGTTCTTGGTCCCTGCTGTGATGTTGGGCTCTGAATGGCCTCTGTCAATGGGCACCTGTCAGTGGTTCCTCCTCCATTATCTCCTCACCCTGTCAACCCTTTACCAATGATGATTGACATAGACAAAGTAGAAGTAGTAGTTGAAAAGAACCCAGTGTATATGGAAGAGGAGGAGGCCATGGATAAAGAAGAGAAAGCAACTGATATAGTAGGCTCTAACTCTACACTTTCTTTCTGTTCAGGGGACAGTGTGAAAATACTCCTCAGTTTCCACCTGAGGATGGCTCCTTTCAGGCCTTCTTTAAACATGTATAGGCATAACTGGGGTATTGAGCAGAGGAGGAAGAGTTCTCCAAAAAAAATCCTTATGCGTTCATGGATGTGTCAACATCCCCTACTGTCAGCATCCCTCATGTGCATTCAACCTGGAGGATGCTACCTTGACTGCTTGGCATAGGCCAGCTCAATTACCAGTAGTCCCTAGAAAGGCCAATAAACAATATCCTGCCCATACGGTAAAGCCTTACAATATTATTCATCTCAGCATGAAACAGATTCAGTGACAAATTATGGCTGCTCATGATAGATCAAAGGCACCCCAAGCGCATGAGATTTCTTCCTCCAGATAAGGAGTCGAGAAAGTTGGATGTGATGGGCGACAGGACTTTTGCTTCTGCTGCCATAGGCCTAAGGATTGCAAACTGTCAGGCATATATAATAAATATCAGAATTGCCTCTGGAAAACTATGGCCTCCCTGGCAGATAAAATGCCGGAAGGCCAGGACAGAATATTGGCCCAGCAGAATATTATTAATTGCAGGAGACTAGCAAGCACCTGCTCAGGTCTGCCTGTGACACCTCAGATTCTGCAGCCAGATCTTACTGCCTATGAGAGTTGCCTTCACCATCATTCTTGGTTACAGGTGACAGGCTTTGTCTCTAATATACAAAAATCTGTACTGAATGCTCCTTACAGAAAGAAACACGTTATTTAGCACTGATGTGGAAAATGCCTTGAAGGATCTACAGTCCTCAAAAATGACTTTAAGATCCCTACACCTCTTTAACATGGAGCTCTGCAGAATGGATATGGGTTCTTTTTGTAAGCCCTATGCCCATTCAGGAAAATGGATGTTCTAGAGGTCAGGACCATGGTTTCCAGAGACCCCAGCCTGCCATTTCCCAAGCAGCTAACCTGCTTCCCATTGTCCATGCCAGACTTATAAAAGGTCAGATCATTACTGGCACCCCTGCCACCCGTAGCACTTTCTGACTCTCCTCCCCTTCCTTTGACCTTACTGCTTCAGGAAGTTTTGGTGGGAGGATGAATTTCCCTCTTTCTACAAAAGTGGAAAGAGATTAACAGCCAGTGCTTGGGTCCTGGTGGTGGTTCAGCATGGACATGCCAGAGAGCTCCTTACTGTTCCTCAAGTGACCTCCCCCCATTGCCAAACAGATCCTCTGGGACATTGTACCCTCCTGCTGGAAGAGGATCAAACATGTCTTCCCATACATAGACGTTTTACTGCCGAAAGCCCTGACTCAGCAGGCCATAGTGCACACACTGTTTCAGACCTGACAGTTGTTTGTTCAGTTGGGTATCCTGGTCAGTATAAAGATACACTGGACACAGTAATAGAGTGCAACACATCTGCAGTATGTTTTATTTTATACAAAAGTAGAAAAAAAAATAAATAAAAATAAAATAGTTCAAACAGAACAAGAAAAGAAACAATAGCTCGAGGCTATTTCACCTTACATCAGGTATCTCAAAACAATTCATCAGCTTTCCTGCTGTTAGAGATAAATTCCTGTTCAGGTACAGATCCTTCTGCTTACATTACTCTAGGTAAGTGAGGCTTCTATGTGATAATGGCAACTGCCAAACAGCAAGCTGCATTATCATGACATCAAGTCGGCAAACATTTTCGCCACCCTCACATCCTTGGCGCATGGAAGAATGGCACTGGGGACTTACTTATTTTGCTTTTGTGGGGCTTTGCTCCTGTACTCCCTACTAAAGGATTCTCAACTCCAGAGGGGTGCATGTTGGGGGGGCAAGAGGAAAAAACAAGTTTTGGGCTGGGCGCAACAAAAATGCAGTAGCGCCTGGACCCAGACCCAAACCTAGTACCTCCCACACCGCAACCGGACACCAACCCCAGATGCCATGGCGCAGCTCGGCAGCTGACCACAGAGCCACCTCCTACATCCCCTCCACACCCTCCGAGTTCACGCTCGACGTGCTCACTCCTCCACTGCGCGTGTACATATAGTGACATCCTGTCACTGCAGTCGCCCACCCCACCACATCCGGTCACCCTATCCCCTGATCACCATTCGGGCTTTCACTCACAACGCATCGCCGTTTCAGATGGCACCACCTTTCAGGCACCATCATCACAGGCTACCACAAGGGAGACTGGCTATGCAGCTAATCTGACTCTTGGTGTTTGAGGAGGGCTTATATAGCCCTCCCACTTATGGGAAGTTCCTCCCATAACATCCACTTAGTTCTAGAATGGTCCCTAAATAGGGAAACTCCTTCTCTATTACATAATGAGGTTTTAACTCACAGGGTATAAATATAGCCCCATAGGGGCCACTGCCCCCCATAGGAAATCACCTTCGTGAGACCTTGCTAACAGGTCAGCACCTATTTTATTTGCAAACAGTGAAAACATTTATTTCATTTATACATGTGCTGTATTGTTATTGTATGGACACTAGCCCTTTATTTTATATCTCAGGGCTCTCCATATATAATTGTGCTCCTTTAGAGACCTGCAGTGTCTCTTTATTCTTTAATTTGTTTAATTTCTTTATTGTGTTATGTTTATCTTGCAGCCCTCTCCTTATTCTGAGGACTACTTCAACTGTATAGAATTTCCACATACATAGGGACATTCCTGTCCCTTTAAATCATTTGTTTTGTATGTTGTAGCACAGTGACAGACTGCTAGACAATCATTATCTAGCCGCTCTACTTTGGGGCTCTGCATAGCTTTGGTAAGCCCCTTTTTATTTCTTTTTATGGTGGACTGCAGCTTTCATGTCCAGGGACAGCATAGTCCTTTTTATGTTCGCTTGCGCGCATCTTGAGAGCGTTTGGAGGAAGTAGCACACTTTGGAGGTGTGCCTTCCTTTCAATCCAGTGCTCCGCTGAGCAGGCTGGCAGTCCTGCATCAATGGGTGCGGAGTAGTAATATGACAGTGGTCTCGCTCAAAGAAAACCCACCGCTGTCATACAGAGCACCTCACACGCCGTCCCCTGCACATGCCGCCTCATGCCACTTCTACCTCTAAATCTTTTGCTGCCACACTGGGGAGCCCACCCCAGCATAGCAAACATCCTGCGTTGTTTGCCGACGGGTGCCTAACTTCGTCTGCTCCACGGTCCCCCAAAGCTTCATCCTTCTGCCACGCTTGAGAGCTCACCCCAGCTGGCAAACGCCCCGACAGTTTGCACACGGGCGTAATCGCTCGCTGGCTCCTTGGCCCCAGCTAGGCTTGGTGTGCCACGCTGAGCCCACCCAGCGTGGCAATGTCCCACGAGTCTTTTTTTTTTTCTTTCACCAAAGCAAAACGGTCCCACGGCTCTTCCCAGTCCCCTCCCACAACCCGCACCCACCCACTCTGCACACCCAGCTCTCCTCACACCTCCCTCACCCCATACTTACTCTCCGGAGCTTGGTGCGACGATCTTCGTGGACGGGAACACGCTGCACTCTTCAAAGCCGAACCGTGAACTGAGGAAATGCCGTAAGCTGTATAATGGGCCAGATAGGGGTTTTCAACTTTATTGCATATTCAGGCATTTTTGCATCAATTTTTCAACATGGTGTTTTGGGACTTTTCATGAATGATGTCACTGTCATGGCGTTATTCGGTCATGAAGGGTGATTTCACAGTCACTGTGCAGTCACTGCATGAAATCACCTTCAGGCCTGAATAATGCCATGACAGTGACATCATATGAGAAGGGGTCCCAAAAGCCCCATGTTGAAAATTTGGTGCAAAAATTCCAAAAAATGACTGTTTTACGAGCGTGCATTGTGCAGTTCCTACGCAGGCTCGTAAGTTCGCGAATTTTCAATATTTTCACTCCAGATTTTCAACATTGCCATTTTACCACACCTCCTTATGAGCAGCAGCATGTCATTTTTCACATCCTGCTCAAAAACGTTTCTGCTTGCGTAGCGACAATGGCGCAGTCTGTGTGCAAAATCAATGTATGGGACGATTAAGAAAATCACAGTGACACTGTTCATTAGCAGAGGTCTTAAATGGCTATGTTGAAAATTTGGTGAAAAAATTTTTAACAATGACTGTTTTACGAGCGTGCATTGCACAGTTCCTACGCACGCTCGTAGGTTTGCGAATTTTCAATATTTCAACTCCAGATTTTCAACATTGCCATTTTACCACACCTCCTTATGAGCAGTACAGTTGTCATTTTTCACATCCTGCCCAAAATGTGTTTTCTCCCATGTAGTGCACAATAGCGCAGTCGGTGTGCGAAATCAATGTATGGGACACAGTAAGAAAACCACAGTGACACTGTTCATTAGCAGAGGTTTTAAAATGCCAATGTTGAAAATTTGGTGAAAAATTCCTAACAATGACTGTTTTTACTGAGCTGCGTTGCACAGTTCCCACTTGACGTCAGAGGTTTGCTTAATTTCAATATTTCCACCCAGATTTTCAACATTGCCATTTTACCACACTTCCTTATAAGCAGTACAGCTGTCATTTTTCACATCCTGCCCAAAACGTGTTTCCACCTATGTAGCGAACAATGGGGGTAACAAAAAGGTCATGCTGAAAATTTATTGTGCAAATACCAGCAATTGCACAGGGCATTAGGGTAAAGCACCATACGTGACAAACACCACTGCAAATACCTGCAAGCGAACGTTCGGCATTGACAAATGCTTGTTTATTTTCAAGCACTCACTTTTCAGAGTGCTCAATTCATTCAGTGAAGTGGGGTGGCTGAAAGTGAAAGAATCGCTTTGAACTCACACACAGTTCAGTGAGAGAGAGAGAGCGAGCGAAAGAGGAGCAAGCGCGCGCCTCCTTTCAACAATGTTACCTCTCTCTCTTCTCTTAGACCCCTCAGGATCTTTTCTCTATTTAAATACTTTTCTTGGGGTGTTAAAGTGGAGCCCTGGAGTGGCGGCAAAGTAAAAAGTGAAAGTTTGTCCCTCTGTGGTAGCCTGCTTCTCGAGCAGCCTGGACTGGCTACACACATGCCATGGAGTCCTCCACGGCTAGCTGGCACAATTGTACAGCATATTTTACACAAAGCCAGCAGCCTGGAGTCCTAATAATACAGGCAGCAAAAGTAAAAGTAAAAGTTTGCCGCTCGGTTCAAATAGTTCCTGCTCTGATGCAGGATTTCTTTGGCAGTTATTTAACAATGGAATGGCAGCAAAATAATATAAACAACATAAGCATAATGCCACTCCATTTGTATCCAAAATCCACCTAAGTAGACATTATTTTGTATTTAACTGCCATTTTAAACATTTCTAAACATTCCTGCATCATACACATAACAAGCATTTGTCAATGTAGAATGTTTGCTTTCTGGTATTAGCACTGGAAGTGCAGGAGTTAGACAGATGCAGAATAAGAATGTCAGTGAAATATTGAACTTCACACCAACCCCACCTCCACCCTGCAGAAATGGAGAGGCATTGGGGTATGCGTTTGGGTCGTTGCCCTTCATGCTCATGCATTTCACTTATTTCATCCTGCAGACATCGGATATGGTTGAGGTGTGCCTTGATGTTCGGCTTTACAGTCACCCCATTCCATAAGGACATACACTGAAGTGGGTGCAGTATAGGAGAATGGGGTGAACTCTGGGGCCAAAGAGTCCAAGGCACACCTCGATGCCTGTCACTGGCTGCAGGGTGGGAAGGGGGTGGAATGGCATGAACATTACTGCCAGCAATCCAAAGGCACACCCCTGATGCCTGTCAGTCTGTACAGGGTGGGATGTTATGGTTAGAAACCCCTAACGCCCTGGGCATTTGTTGGTATTTGCACTACAAATTTTCAACATGGCCTTTTTGCAACCCCCACCTGATGAAAACATTTGGGGCCTCTGCTCATGAACAGTGTCACTGTGATTTTGTTAATCTGTCCCATATGTTGATTTCCCACAGCGACTGTGCCATTCTGTGCCAGATGTGTGAAACCACAGTTTGGGCAGGATGTGAAAAATGACAGCTGCACCACTCATAAGGAGGTGTGAAGAGATGGCAATATTGGAACTCTGGAGTGAAAATATAAAAAATTCTCAAAGTTATGAGCGTGCGAGAAAACTGCGCAATACACGCACTTAATCTGTCCTGAACATTGATTTCCCACAGCAACCGCGCCTTTGTGCACTGGATGTGAAAAAACACATTTTGGGCAGGATGTGAACAATGGCAACTGTACTGTTCATAAGGAGGTATGTAAAAATTGTAATGTGGAAAATCTGGAGTAAAAATCTCAAAGATTCTCAAAATTATGACCATGCGTGTAAACTGTGCAATGCACATTCATAACACCGTCATTTTTTGGAATTTTTTCACCAGATTTGCAACATACGCTTTTTGGGAGACAACCTCATGAACAGTGGCACTGTCATTTTGTTAACTGGTCCCAAAAGGTGATTCAGCGCAGTGACTGCAAAATTACTTTTCGGGACCAAATAACACCATGACAGTGACTGAATTCATGATGAGGGGTCCCAAGAACCCCATGTTGAAAATTTGGTGGCAAAAGTCAAAAAAATGGCCGCGATAGCCACATAGGTTTAAAAAAACCAAACATTTATGCCATTATACAGCTTACTGGCATTTATTCAGTTTGTGGTCGGCTTTGAAGAGTGTAGACGTTTTCCCACCGAAGATTGTCGCGCCAGGCTCCAGAGGTAAGTATGGGGTGTGGGGAGGTGAGGTGCACAGAGAGTGGGTGTGGGTTGGGGGAGGAATCCACAGTGAGGGGACTGCTTTGTTTCAGGGAAGAAACGAAACATGGCAGGAAGGTTTTTTTTTTCAGGTTTGCTTTGGGCATACTGGGTGGGCTGCCAGCGTACACCTACTTTTTGGAAAGGGGGACTTAAGACATCAGGATTGGGCCCCCGTTGACAAAGAAAATCTGTTTGGGGGGGCATGATGCTGAGGGGGATTTGGCACCCTCCTCGGCACACAACAAATGGGGGGCCATTATGCTAATGAGGATTGGGTTCCCCCATCGGCAAATGAACTGGGGCAAGGGCATGCTGACAGAGGGATTTGGTGACCCCATTAGCTTTTATGTGGACTGTGAGCGGACGACGACAGCCACTGCCATGTTTACGTGAAATGTTACACCAGTTAAGGCACTGCCCTGCAATGACGGGTCACTCCCTCATTGTAGCAGCTAATTTGTTTCAAGTTGGTGGCATACTGGCTGAATTAGTGTCAGCAGCAGCGTGCCACTGCATTGAAAAATGAGAGCCAAGCCCAAAAATGCAGTGGTGGTATTGGCCGCCCCAGTGCCGCACCCCCAAAACCTGCTTCTCTCCTAAGCTGCCACATAATGTTTCTTGTGCATGCGTGTAAGCAAACATAAAAATGGCATAAGCATTAACTTAATTGAGCACTGCAGCACTTTAAACTCATAATATGGCACAAAATGCACTCTATGCACTTTATCCAGCACCTTATATCTCTTTAAAGGCACTTTGTTTCATTGGCATTTAATGCCATAAATGCACCTTATGTTATTCTTGTCAGCTGGCCTTAGCCTGGTGCATGATTTTGGGGAGTTCTTGGTGAGGGATGGAAATATAGAAACTAGAAATAAAACTAGTAGGAAAAAAGATTTAGTGAGAAAATAGAAAAGACTGATGTAGGCGGCCAACCTTTACCAGGGTCTGAAAAAGGTAAAGAATAGCATAGGGAGATACTGTTGTGCAGCAGATTTCAGTAGGGAAAGGCATCCCTCCACTGGGACTTTTGGACTGGCAGAATGCAGTTCTGCCACATGGTCCTTACTCCCTGGTAGTGGATCCAATACATGAGGGCTGACCTGGACACAGACTGAGTCAAGTATTTCTGCCCTTTAGCCGTGCTATAGCACTGGTAGCCCAGTCACAGCTGGTCTCCTCCAGAGACTATGTTTTGGCCAGATGCCTTTTAAGATTAATCAGCTCAATTATAGCTGCCATACTGACCATCTCACTGGCATGTCTCCGCTTGAGGATCCCTCAGTGGTTCCTCGGGGTGCAGAGTATGAAGCCTTCAGATGATCTGGAGTGTCTCATACAAGTGACTCCTCCAGTTCAGGTTGGGGTACCAATCTGAGCCCCTTCAGAACTCAGGGTTAATGGACTCCTCTAGATTCAGTTCTACACTGCAACACTTTGGAGATGAGGGCTGTTCTGCATGGCCTACAGACCTTTGCTGCCCTCCTTTCAGAGAACCAGCTGCTGACAATATTTTGGTGATGTACTACATCAACTGAAAAGGCAGAGTACATTTGTATCTTCTCTGCAGAGAGGTGAAGTGTGTTTTGCTCTGGGCAGTGGAATGCAACATACTCCTGTTAGCAGTGTTCCTGTGTTCCTGTGCGGTACCTTGAATGTCCTGGTGGATCAGCTCAGTTGATCCCATTTACTTTGCCACATATGGGAACTCTCAGATTCTGTTGTGGCTGACCTCTTCAAAAAATGGGGTTGACCAGACATAGACCTGTTTGTGTCTTCATGCAATGCAAAACTGCTATGATTCTGCTCGCTTGCTCCAGGGCCTGCAGTTTTCTGGCAAGGTGCATTGTTCCTGTCCTGGAAAGGAAGGTCTCTGTATGCTTTCCCCCATTCCCTCTAATGCAGAAGGTCCTGGTCAAGCTATAGGGCCATGCCAGCCTCCTCAGTTCTGGTGGCCCCTTACTGGCACAGACAAATTTGGTTCCCTTTGCTCCATGACTTGGTAGTGGAATCCGTGTCCCACTCCCCTTGCAGGTGGGACTTCTGACACAAGAATAGGGTGCTCTGGTGCACCCATATCTGAGGTCCCTGCACCTACATGCCTCACTCCTGAGGACATAGAGCCATCTCACTTTGGGGTCTCCCCAGCAATTGCTAATATTCTACTCATTGCTAGAAAGCCATCTACATAGTACCCTTACTCACACAAATAGAAATGTTTTACAGTTTGGTGTACCAGGCATGCCGTGGATCCCTTTACATGTCCAGCTCCTAAAGTGCTGGACTACCTCTTGTCCCTTAAGGACTTGGGACTGGAGTATTCCTCTATTAAGGTCCACCTGGTGAGGTGAAAGTGTTGACTTTTTCATGCCCTCACAGAAGGCAAGACAGTGGCCTAGATGGAGGTTTCCTGTAGGTTACTAAGAGGTATTCTTCTCTTACACCCCTCGGTCTTCGATCTGGTTCCAGTGTGGGGCTTTAATTTGGTCCTAAAGTTCCTGACCTCACATCCCTTCAAGCCTGCCACTACTTGTGAGCTCCACTGCCTTTCCTGGATGATACTGTTCTTAGTGGTTATGATGTCTGCTAGACACATTTCAGAGTTACAGGCTCTGGTTGCGGACCTTCCTTATATTGTTTTCCACAAGTATAGGGTTACATTCTGCACTAATCCTCATTTCCTTCCACAGGTATTGTGTGAAAGAACACTAAATCAGACTATTGACCTTTCTCCTATTGACACTTCGGAATGTCATTTGCATATGCTGGATGTCTGCTGGGTGCTGCTTTGGTACATGGATCTTACCAAGGATTGTAGAAAACCATCACAACTCTTTGTGGCTTTTGCCCCAGGATGGTGGGCTCCCAAATTTCTGAACAGGGCCTGTCCAAATGATTGGCCAGTTGTGTTATGTTTTGTTACCACAAGGATGGTAAGCAGCTTCCTGGTCCCATTCACACTCATTCCACCTGTGGGGTGGCTACGTCAGTGGCTTGTTTCCACAGTGTGTCCAATGATGACACATTGGCCACTGCCACTTGCAGTACCATTCATACACTTACTAAACACTGTAGTCTGGACATCATCTCTCATAGATGTGCCAACTCTGGACTCCCTATTCTTCAAGGACTCCCTATTCTGGATCATTAGGTCCTGCCGCCCTCCCTCTGCAATTGGTACTGCTTGGGAATTGTTCCATGATGTAACTCAATGGAGGGAGAGATCCTTGAAGAAGATAGAAGAGTTACGTACCATAACAGAAGATCTTCAAGAGAATCTCCTCCATTAAGCCACAGCACTCCCTCTTGCCTTTCTCCCTTTTTCTGGGTGATGAGTGAATATCATGTCTGCCCTTGCAAGTTGATTCTCCTCTGATGCCTCCTCTGGCATCTGTACAGAGGTTTCTACATCCTCTCCTGCATGCCTGGTTTGATCCTAGTCACTTTGAACTCTGCCAGTCTGATGACCTTCTGAGTTTGTCTCTGGTGGAGAACTGAGGCATGCTGGTGACATTCACATTATATACACACCGGCAAAGTGTGTTGATGTGGGTTGCCCCAGCCAGCAAATATTTGTGGGTGGTCCTGATCCCGATGGCTTATAGTTCCATGATGCGGCTCATTGGAGGAGATTCTCTTGAAGATCTACTGTTACAGTAAGTAAGTATTCTTTTCTCCAACCAGTCATTTTGTGGCCCTTAGTTTTCCAAATTTAGAGGATACTTTCCCTTTAAAGGAGGCTAGTCCAGTCCCTAGGTGACTCCTGGGGTGGGGAAGCCAGCCTGCCTAGTTTCTGAAATTCAGCTCACCCATTTCATGGGCAAACCTCTGGAGAGACTCCAAGGGCTTGTTCAGGAATGGGACAAAATGACCTCAAATTGGAGGGTGAGGGAGATCGTAAATTCTGGCAAATTCTGGTCATACTATAGACTTCCCTCCTTAACTACTTTGGGACTCTTCAGGGACTCCCCTTTGTCTCTGATCTCAGTAAAAAGGTAAATGATCTGAGAGTCAATCCAGAAACTTCTTCATTTGAGGTCTATTGTTCAAGTGCCTCTGAAAAAGATTCATTATAGTTCCAGAAAGCACAGGAAAGGGGGAAGGGGGTGCTGACCAGACTTACACCTGAAGGAATTCAGCAGATCAATCAAGAAGGTCAGAATGGAAAACTACAGGGTAATAATTCAAACAGTCCAGTGGGAGTATACCTATGCTCAATGGTCCTCAGGAAGGTATACCAGCATATCTGAATTGCACCCTCTGACACTGAGAATTCCTCAGGTTTGTAGTGGTGAAGGAGCACTTCTAGTACTGAGCACTCCTGTTCAGGCAGGCTTCTGCACTGAGTTGGCACACAAGTGGCACAAAGTGATGGTGCCTACTGGTGGCTTAGCTCAGGTAGTTGGGGGGGTGAAGGGTAACCTGTAACTGAATGAGTAGTTGACCTGGGCAGTTTATTCACTCAACAACAGAATATATTCCTCTGGTACTCAGGGCCATTTAGGGTCATGACATCCTTGTGAACTGGAAAAATAATACCATTTTGCCTTGCCAATCAATGAATTACCAGGGGTCAGGGGTCTATTCAGAAAGGATGCAGGATTGATCTTTCTATTAGAGGATAGGACTCAGCCTCTTGGACAATCTCAGTCCTTTTTCTTGGATAAACCCAGTCTGGCTTAACCTGGCCCTGCATATTCTCGGTAAGATGGTATTATTATAAACCTGGTGGCATGAGTTCTGGCCATTGCAGGTTATATCAGGGATGACTGTGCAGAGTAGGCTATGATCATCTGCCCTTGATGACTCTTCTGTCCCAAATTCTGCTAGAAGTTCACTTGGACCTCAAATGGTGGATGTCTCAGAGTAACTTAACAAGGGGTTTTCTGCTAAAAGATTCAGCTAGTAGCTATTCAGATAGATGCCAGCCCAAGGAACGGAGACCCTCTCTGGGCCAGCATTGGATTCAGGGGTGCTGGTCACTGATGGTGAAGACCGAAGGGATAGATATCCTTATGTAAACCCCCACACTCCTGTGTGGCTTTAGGAGAATTGGTCTGGCTAAAAAGACTTCCCTTCCCAGCCCTTTTAATTCTGGAGGTGGGGTCCGGGGCGGGAACAAAAACAAAGACAGACATCTCTGCTGCAGAAGAAGGAAGAGGAGAAAAAAACAGCAAGACTGTTTTTTTGCCTGGGAAGAGCTGAGCCAGTCAGCTGGAAACTGGGGGAGGCTATAAATAGTCCCAGGAGCCCGCCAAAAATCCAGTCCCAGGGAGAAGAGAGACCAGGAGAGACTGCACCAAGAGCTGAAGCCCAAAGTTGTGTTGGCTGGTCAAGACTCCTGCAGGCACTGAGCCACAGTGCTGGGACTGAAGAATCAAAAGAAAAACTGGAAGTGTTTGCAAAGAGCCCAAGTGATTGCTGCTAGGTTGGGCTATGTTTTTCCAAACTGTTTGCTACAGAAGCTAACTTGGCTACAGAAGCTAAACTGTTTGCTACAAAAGCTGCCTAAGTCCACCAAAGGGTTGTGAAGATTTTGGATAAGACATTTGAGAGTCTGGAGCATGTTTTTAGCTCAGAGGACCTCACTTTTGGATTTGCAAAAGACTCTTGCATAATTGCTGTTTGAAGATCTTTCAGATGAGACATTAAACCGAAGTCTCATCTGCCTGGATTGGTGGTAGTTCAGGTGGATGTTAAAGATCCCATGGCACTTATCAAAAAGAGTAGGGGAATTTTATTGGTAATAAAGTGGGCTTCATTACAAAAAAACAAAACAACTCAATAAACAGAAACAATCCAAACAAGGCAAAAATCAGTTAACAGAAGAAAGTATCACAATGTTTCCAAAACAATACAGCTTGCGAAGCAGAAAAAGTAAGAAGTCAGACTTTTTACAGAACACAAAGCAGCCCTAATATTACAAAATACTTCATGAATGGAAATAGTTTTTGGTGTAACACTAGCAAACATCTGGCTTGCCATAAATATAAACTAATAATAGCAAAAATTATATATAAACTGTCAACATGATACTTTCTATTAAGCAGGTCATTCGTGCAAAACATAACATGTTCATAAGAAAGAGAGGCCAACAAGGGTTCTGCCCAGTTAGCAGATAGGGTAGACCAGACTTCCAAAAGAAAAGGGCATTCACAAATAAATGTTGCTGAGTTTCACAAACATTGAGGCAAGAGGATCTAGGACAATATCTCAAAGACAAGGCTTTATGCTTATGATTGTTGTTAACTCCTAGTCTATCATAGTTGCATAACCATACCATATCCCATAAATACGATGGCAGCCAGTGATTTAGCAGTTGGGCGGAGTACCCAGGGGAGACGCCCAGAGGGGCAGAACGGAAAAACAATCTCCTCCGAGCCTCCAACCTCCAAAGTCGCTTCATATAGTTGGGGTCTAGATAAGATACAAAAGTCCTGAGGATGAAGACACCAGGTCAAGGCCATCTTAAAACTCTTTCCCATAAGAGGGATCAGTTGGGATTTGAAATAACCCTTTATAACGGGCTTGCCAGTTATCAAGGCAGAGGAGAACCATGCTAAAAAATAGGGCTTCCAAAAACAGTCCCTGGTTTCAGCACTTTCCCATAATTATAATGAAGAAAAAGGCTGTAAAAAAAACAACGGGTGGATCATACCAAGTCCACCTTCCTGAACGGTCTGTAAGTAATATGTCTTTTAATGGGTTTAGCCTGATCCCCACAATCCTTTGAAAAATCCCCGTTAATCTGGAAAATAGGAAATGGGGAGCACATAACAAAGATGCAGGAAAATCGTATAACCAGAGTTTTAAGGAGCACAACCCGCTTCTTCTTCCCAATTAAATGCTTTTTCCACCCATTAATCACATTATCTGCCTTTTGAGGCAAGATTCCAATTATAGATATGGATCATCACAACCAAAAAAATACCTAAATACGAAAAACAGTAGTGGATACAGAAACACCAGCATAAAGGTCTGACTAGAGGAAGTATGCCTAGTGGTACACAAATACTTTTGTAAAATTTATCTTAGAACCTGAAACAGAAGAGAATGCCTGTAAACCTGAACAATATCCTCTTGTTTCGTGGAAGAATCCACAGCCAAAATTAAATCATCCCATAAGCTAATATTTTAAGTGGTAAAGAGGAGGGAGTACAGAGCAACCCAATAATCTGTGGGCAAAGAAAAAGGCTCTCAAAAGAGTATCAATAAAAAGGTATATAATAAGGACTTAACGGGCACTCTGCGTACCTCACAGGGCCAGAATAGTAGGACGGCCTATCCAGCCGCTCACATTAGGACGTATTACAACATTCCTATATAATAAACGTAAGCCAGGAAAGGAAGCATACTGGAACCCAAAAGCCTTCAGGGCTAGAAATAAGAACTCATGAGAGACTGTATCAAATGCTTTTTCCTGGTCTAAACTTATAATCCATCCTGTTACAGCATTTTGTTGTCCCAGAGTAAACAATTCTCCAATAAAATCAAATTGTCAGAAAGATGCCTGCCTGGGATACCACAGGTTTGAGTTGGGCTAATCATGTGTGATGCCAAAGTAATCATTCTAGATAAAATAATTTTGGCAAGGATCTTAAATCCACATTAAGCAGACTGATTGGTCTCCAATTTGTAATGTCAAAGGATCCCTTTTTCTTAAACAGTAAAATCAGTAAAGCGTCTTTCATAGAAGTAGCCAAGGCATCAGAATGTAACATCTCATTATAGAGAATAGTTAGAACCGAACAAGATCAGCAGAGAAAGTCTTGAAAAATGTGGGGTTAGCCATCAGACCCTGGAACCAATGTGATTTTAAACTAGTAATGGTCAGCCAAGACTCTGGTTCAGTAATGACCGAAGAAAGCTTGTTTCGATCAGAGTCCAAAGCTGAGGTAAAGACAGTGAGCTAGAGAAATGATCCGCATTGTCAAGGTCAGCTTTAGTGCCAAACATGTTGAAAACATAATTTTCAACACAGTGAAGCAAATCCTCAGGTTTCTTAAGTAACTCCCGGATGGAGACAATAGAGAGTAATTAATTTAGCTTCAACTCTATCTTTACAGGCCTTAAACGGGTCTAAACAACCTTTAGTAAGATGAGTGCCAAAACGCGCCTCTGACCCAAAGAGTCAGCACGATATACTGGGATAACCTCATTTTAGCGCTGACCTCACTAATCTGAGCTAAAATCATGAGTAGTAGAGCTAGCTAAAGAGAATAGGTGCTGTAGCTGATGCCGCGTGACAGATAAGACAAATATTTAGTATTCTGTTTTTTGCCCGCTCTTCTGAAAAACTGTTTCCAGCTTAGCTTAGATTCCTCCCGCCAATCCATCCCAGTATCATAAAATCAACTACTGACAACTCGAGCTGTAAACTCTTTGTGCCAAAGTTTAAGAAAAGAGGGTCATTAAGTAGAGAATCATTAAGATGCCAACTGGCTTTTCTTACATCTAGAGCAGAGTCCCAGGAAAAAGTGGCAATATAGGGCAACGTGATCTCAAAATTCGTAGCCACAGTTGTACAGGAAAGTAAAATCAAAATCTTAGATAAAAAAGAAAATCTATCCTAGTATGTAAGGACCCTTTAAAAAAGTTGACCCACCTGTTTTATGGAAATGTCTATAAACATCCACAAGCTTGGCCATAGAGACCACACTATTTAAAGCCACAGAGTCACAAAATAACTTGGAAGTCTTTAGGCCTCGATCTGTTTGATGTAGGCCGCAAATTGAAATCTCCACCCATAGGAGTAATCTGGATGAAAAAGGTATGGCTTAATTTGGTGAAAAGGAAGCCCTCTGAGCCTTGGTTTGAGGCTGAGGTCCCAATCATACGAAATCTCTCAGATTTATATGAGAAATCTAATAACAAAGCTCTACCAGGGGAAATATCTACAAGTCTAGAGACTGTAAAATTAGAGCTGGAGAACAATATCCCGACCCCATCACAAGTATCAGGTCCAACAGACCAAAAGAAGGCCTGCAGTCCATGCCTTAGAGGCCTGGAATAATTCCCCATGGGTCTTTAATCTAGTGTCAACAAGGCAGATAATGTCACACTGTAAATCAGAAAGGGTTAAAAAATCCCCTAATTTTCTCTTCCCTTTAATGCTGTTCACATTTAAAGAGCAGATCTTTAAGGAAGAACAGGATTTAAGTAATAGGTGGTGACTTACCCTTCTGCTGCTGCCTAGTACGCTTTGCAATGGGATCCGTGATCAGCCCTATCACCCCATCCGGGAAAGAAAGAAGAGAGGAGGAATCAGTATCCTCACCCCCGAGTCTTTGTCTGAAAAATCTGTGGCTAAAACACAAATTTGTTAGAGGTTTGCCAGTTCGTGCAGGGGTTCCTTACTCTGGTAGCAACAGCTAAACCCTTCCTAGTCCGTTTATGGGTAACAGTGGTAAAACTAAAATTATCTCCCCTTGACCCGAGGGGAGGCATATCCATATCTGGAATAACGGGTGTAGTATCAGGGAAACCACAATGGCAGTAGGAGTAGGTATAACAGGAAAAGAGGGTTGGAAAACTGGAACAGAAGAGACATCTCCAACTACCGGAGGAGGGTAACCTCTGGATTAGAGGAAGCTAGACTATGGGCAAGTGACTGTTGAGCAATAGTAATAATGCCATCATGAGAGGGACAATCTCTCTGTTATGAGAGGCCCAGGGCACCTGCCATGCTGCACAGTCCCATCACATAAGTTACACTTAAATGAATTAGTACATTTAGCTGCAATATGACCGTATTCAAAGCAGTGGCTACATTTAAGGGTATCACAAGTCAACTTAAATGGGCACGTGACCCACATTTAAAACAGGACTTGGGTTGTCCGCGTGAAAAAATGAAGCCCTTTGTCTTTACCTAGAAAGAAAAAATTAGGCAAATGTCGTGGGCCAGTGTTAGTGGAAAAGCTTAACACGACCTTCCAACTGCCATCCCAAATCTGTTCAGAGTCTAGATTAGGGTAGGCCTATTCAAGACTTCACAGCGTTTGTTTAACCAAAATAAAATGTCTTCAATGTGAACTCCTTCATTTTTAAAACAACAGTAATGTTACTAATGGCAGGTTTGGTGAGAGGATGGCCTGAAGGGGACCAAATGGGTGTAGTCTGAAGTTTGTCATATTGGGCCCAGAATCTATCAAGCCCAGACATTTGTTTAAAACTAACATCAAAATTGGAATTACCTATATTAATCAGGGCAAAATCTCAGAAGAAAAAACTTCATGGAACCCTTAAGGAGGGTTTTAGCTATATACAAACGATCTGGTGGGAGTTCCAATCCACCTCTTATAAAGCAACGTACTGCATTCCTCCTAGGTGCAGGTTCGCCTTTGGAGGAAAATAAATCAGTAAGTTTAAATGTTGAACTTTTAGGTGCAGCAACAGTAGGTAACAAAGTAGGTCCTGAGAAAACAGTAGTAGGGTTCAGGTACAGTAGAAATAGACTTAGAAACAACAATAGTGTCACTAGTAACAGTAGAAGAAGAAAGAGTCACACCCCGGGTTCTTGGAGCTCAGGTCATTATTCTTAGCAGAGTTTTGAAGCATATTAATGTAGACAGGGTCCTGAGAATCAGGAGTCCAAGTCCCTTCAATATCTCTTTCCCAGCCAGCATGTAATAAAGCTGACTCTGGTGACCAGTCTAAATCAGTATTTTGGCCAGATTTAATTTTTGGGGAATAAGGAACCCCTCGTTGGACCAGCCAGGTTCCTGTGTAGCTGAGAAAAAATACTGTGGGTTTCTCCGAAACGAAACGGAAGCAGTTGTAGCACTAAAGTCACTTACAGAGCAGGGAATAGCTGCAGGGATTTCAGAATCTGGCTTTTCCGGCGTCGGTAGTCGAAGTGGGTCATTTGAGTAGTCTGAGAAACAGCAGTAGCAGGGGCTGAAGAGAATTCTCCACAGCAGGAACAGAAGCCAATCCATCGGTAGGCCATCGACTGGGGGGCTTTCCAATGCCGACGCCGTGAGAAGGAGAACAAGAAAGTGGCGTCCCAGGTGATGCCTGCGCAGAAACTCGCAATGCCGAATCTAAAAGCTGCAATTGCAGGACTAATGCCTCGCTGCTCCTGAAGACTGGAACTGAACGCTGAGCCACTTTGCACATCAGGTAGACTGGAAACAACTCTTTAGGGTCTTGTCAAGAACGGAGTCAAATTCAAAATAGTCAGATACTAACATCAGCAACAGCAAGACATGCATCTGGGGCCTCTTGAGAAGGTAGCACAGAGGAGGAGGCCGACTCTGAGCTAACAGCCCATCTCCTCCAGGGGATCATGCGAACTGGCCATCTTGCAGCCAGCAGCAAAGGCTCCACCTACTCAGAGTAGGGGAATTTCCCCGGTGTCCTGGCCAAAATTTACCTCATTCACTAAAAATACCACCAACAGCTTAATCTGGTTCAAGGTCAGTTGGCATTCATCTGTATCCCTATCCTTCCGGGTCATGCCTGAAAATAGGCAGGATTTGTCTAGTGCACTTACCCAGTCAACAAAAGCAAAATAAATAAAAAATAAAGATATTGCACCCCAGGATGTGTTGCCTGAGACCCCAGTGAGATTGTGGTCTTCATTGAACTGTTCCTGCCAGAGTGACAGAGCTGTGGTTCATCTTTAGCCAAGAAACTCCTGCCTTAGCTGGTGACTGTCAAGTGTTCCAGGGGATTTCTTTGGAGTGGAAAGAAGCCATGGTCGTCTTTTTCACCTGCACGGTGTCAGTTAAGTACAATTTCGCCACCAGGGAGATTACAAATGGTTGCTGTTGTTCAAAGTTACTTTGCCTTGTGTTAGTTCTTCATCTAGGACACCAACGTCGACCAATCCATGGCATTGCAGGCCTGCCACCGTAATAGGGTTCCCCAAAAGGCATTGGGACAGGTTGGTACCAGATGGGTTGGAGCACTGGGGGAAGTTGCATTTGGTGTTGCTAATAGTATTATGGGTATCATCTCTGAGTTGGAGAGTATTGTGTAAGTGCCTAACCTAACCTCATTTTCTTGCAGCCAAAGTTGCCAGTCCTATTCCCTCCAGTAATAAATACTTGCTGTGCTTAAGGTAATAATAACTGTCTCCGCAACTGTTTTTGGGTACTGTGTATTGTTGGGAATTGTCTGGAGGAGCTTGGAAGGTGGAATTATTATTTCTGGGGAACGGGGGAAGGTCATTGGTTATTTTGCCCAAGTCCCCAGGTGGAGGCACCACACCACTGAAAGTTTAGTAGTTATGGTCTTGTTGCACAAGGACCCAGACTGGCCTCTAGAGCTGTCATGAGGGCCCCGGAGTTGGCATTCAGGACCGTCTGACAACCCACCCTACACTTGCAACCAGAGCTATTGATTGGTGTGCTGAATTTTACTGCTTTAATTAAGGAAAAGTCAGTCCTGATTCAACTGGACAACAGAACATCACTGGAAAGGAAGTACAAAGAACTAGCAAAAATGGCAGAGGTGAAGTCACTACAGCTGTGGGTGCAGCAGAATCTGCAGGAGTTCAAGGATATTCATCTACCAGGAAGATACCACAAATGAGTTGACTGGTTCAACTTAAAAGACTTCTTGCCAAGATAGTGGCAGTGAAATGAAGAGATGCTTCAGGAAGTAACCCATGCCCTGGCATCACAGTAGTGGACTAGTTCATGTCAAGAAAAAAACAGGCAGCCAGATTGCATCAGTTCCAGGACTCCAGAACTTGACTGTGCCTCCCTGGGGGAGGGGCAAGATGGCTGCCAGGCTGAGCTGCTGTCTGCAAGGGTTCTGAGGGAGCCCACAACTCTCCCAGTTCTTCCCCTATATTTGCTATTTGTTAGTTTTTTACATTGTCATTGTGAGCTACTATATGAGAATCCACTTTACTCTGGAACAAAAACGTTGTAGCCTCCAGGGTAAAGATTAACCTATTTTATTGTTTATTTATAAGTACATTTATTAGTTAGAATAAATAAAGTAGGGCTTATTATAAGGCAGGTCAGGCAGTAAGATAGTGTAGGAGATTTTTTTTGTTTTTAAGGAGGGTCGTTACTGTTCAAAAGTTCAAAGTTTGTTTATTGTTTGGCAATATGCCATTATAATTACATACAATACATAAATAAAAACAGTAAAAATTTACATTATAAACATTAAAACAGTCAGTCTGTAAAAATTTCCATGCAAGGTGCATTCTGAAATTTGTCATTATATTTATGACATGTTTTTTAGTACGTCATTGCTTTTACAATCGTGTAGATTTCAAAAAATCAGGTTCGTTTATGCGAGATATTTACATCAATCGTGTTAATAAAAATATGACACAATTTGGTTGAGAGGGAGACCGAGACCACCTAAGATATCCCCCAGCCACTTTTTTCTGCCCTGAAATGTGCCCCTAGTTCCCCAGCTGCAGATAGGGGCACCACATAAGGTCCAAGTGTAGGCATTAAAGAAGATGCACTGGATGTGAGGGGATGTTTGGAGTGAAAGGATCTGTGGAGAGTGCTCCAGTTACAACTTTGTGTGTGCATGTATGTTGGAGGGGGGTGGATCAGTCTAGAGCCTGAGGTTTGGTCCATCCAGGTCAGGTGTACCATCCTGCCCCCCAAGCCAAGTTTTCATCTGCAGGGGCCACTTGCCAGCCTGGCCACAGCTGACATCTGGTCAGACTGCCTATTACCACCAGTTCCAGGCCTCCACCAGGCTGATAGGTCACCATTTGTGCTGTCCTTAAAGAGGGGTAATCAGATTCAGTAGGCAGCCTGAGAGCTTCCACCATTGAAGGAGAGAGGAAGAAAAGGTTTCAACCAGAGACCAACTGCTGAGACCCTGCATGGGCTACAAGTTGAGCTTTGTGGAATTAGAAAATTCCAAATTTGTAGAATTCTCATGGAATTCTGTGAAATTCAATGGAATTTAAAAAATGTCTTTATTTGGTTATAATGTAGCCACCTGTTATGCTAGAGACATAAAATGTGTCATGGGTACTTGTTGGTATGTGCCATAAAGACTTCCCAAATATTATGGCATTTGGATGAGCTGTGTCAAACATATTGGGGCTCAAAGTCTGGAATTTTATTTTTGGTGGACATTTTGTTAAAATATTGATCTACTTATAATCTGGCCACCTTTGGAGCTAGATATGTAAAAATTGGCATGTACGACCTCTTTGTAATGGTCATAGAACTGACTAAATATGGAGAGATTCGGTTTACAAATTTGCAAGTTACATGACTTCAGAATTTTCATTACATGCTGTAATGATTTGTAAAGTTTTGTGAAAAATTTCTAAATTAGGAATGTTTGTAACTTCGCTGCTGTTGCAGGTTCAGACTTGACTTTTCTCATGCATATTCAATGACAATATTTCCTGGAATCTAACAAAACTGGAAACAATTGATTTTGTAGTTTTAAATTTACAAGGGAAATACCGAAAATTATTATTGACAACATTTTCTTAAATATGTATAATAGCATAATAGGTAATGTCTCCAGAATTCTACTTGCTGAATTTAACATGCACACAGGGCTGACAGTATAGCCTAGAGGATGCAGGAATAAGGCATGAATGAGCTTGGTACATCCAGCAGCCCAGACCTGAGTTTGATTTTCACAACCTCCACTTGCATTCTGTGTGACTCTGAGCAAGTCACTTAACTGCCCAGTGCTCCCAGGTCACCCCTGAAAACAGGTACTTGTGCCTAGTGGGCCTTACCCAGTTACCAAAGACTAAAATAAAAAAAATAAAATAAAATAAAAAAATATTCCTACTTCATCTAATAGGCCAGGCTGAGCTGTTTGCACTCCTGTAGTTCTTACCCTGGTGGCTATTTTGTTATCCTTCTGTTTCTTTCTCATAGTTTAACCATATGGACTAAGTAAAGCTGTATGTTCCCCCATATCTTCCACGTTTTTCATGGTGACACACTCCCCTATAAAAGAGGCACCTACCCCTTTTCTTATCAAACCTATCCCACAGGAATAGTCAGAATTCCTCCTGCCTGGTGCCCCAGACATTTTCTTCCCCCCAGTCATCTCTCTGAGTGCCTCCATGTTCTAGACTTGCAAATACAGTACATCAGGCTCTCAGGATTGTCTTATTTATTTATTTATTTGCTTTTGGTAACCGGGTAAGCACTCTAGACAATACTGCCTATTTTCAGGCGCGACCCAGGAGAGTACAAGTCAGGATATATGAAGTAGAAATACATTGCAGTCACAGTTCAACAACTTTACAGGGGTGTGGGTTACACAGTACACAGGTGGATTGTATAATCACACGAAATAAGAAGTAACAAAACAGCAGGTATAAATATACATACAAGAAGGCCTTTAGACTAAGTCTAGCAAGGAGGCAGGTTATGAAACAGAGAAACGTAAGTCCATAAAGGTGGCGAAGAAGGGCAGGGGGAGAAGAGAGGTCAGAGTGAATATAAGTGCGAGGCAGGGTCAGTGAGCATGAACTATAAAGCAAAGGGCATTTACATATGTCAAGGGAGGTAAGGTAATTGGAAAGGGCATTCATGAAAGCAAGGTGGGATATGGCATGTCTCTTGCTGGGTGTGATTATTTCGTTAAACTCAATAAGCTTTTATTGAATGAATTCAGCACAACATCTGCACAGGTTACAGAGATGAGTGCAAATCCATAAAACTGCTGCTTAATTAGATATAATCAGCCTAATAACAAAAACTGATATACAGTACATTACAGTCTAGCTTCTCTGTAGTTCCTGACAAAACACAGGACTAATATAAAAGTCTGAATATCAAGAAATAAAGTGACCATGAGCTTCCTCCTGATTGTCGGAGCCAAACGTTAAAAGGGTGAATAGGACTTGTCGATTGTGAAGGTAGTATACCTGACGTCCTGAAAGCTAGAAAGAAGACATAATAAGCAACAATATGTGTGCAGATAGTGTGCAAAAAAAACAGAATACCTAAGAACAATTATTTACAGAAAACTGAATATATAACAATATATAACAATTTAACTTTGGTGCGTCCCCCCTCCCACCACAAAAGAAAAACCACAAATGAACAACCCCATGATGAGAATTATTATTAGTCATCTACAACAGATGCCAAGAGCGCCATATTTCCAAACATTTATCATGTTGTAGCCTGACAATACTGGTTGTTCCCCTCCATTCTTTCAAGCTGTGCCACCCTAGATTTCCAGTGTTCTAATAAATGCAGCTGTGGAGATAGCCAGTTAGAGGTAATGCACTTGAGCACTGTGACTCATGGGATTTGACTGAGTTTACGGATGTTGCTGGAGCACGATAGTAAAGCGGGGAAACTGAGCGCTAAATAAGTAAAAGTAAAAGGGAAGGTGAGTCCAGTAAGCTGTTGAATTTCCATATGGACAGATTGCCAAAAACCCAAAAGTTTAGGGCAAGCCCACAAAATATGGTAGTAGGTCCCCCAGGCTCCACCATAACTATGCACCAAATGCTTGTGTAACTAGAATTAAAGCACTTGATACTGGTACTTGAAAGAATCTACGTAAGACTTTCCAGTTAAATTCATACGAGGGATGGCGATGCAGTGACCTGCCAGCATAAACTAAGATGTCTCAACCACTGATCCAGATTGATCTGGGTGCTGCTTTCTTAGTTCCATTTCACCTGTGACATAGCAAATGGGGGGGGGCATCAGAGTGTGACAATATAGTATAAAGTTCGGAAAGGTAGCGAAATGTTTGTCAGAGGATAATCGTATGATAGAAAAAGGATTACAACCTGGTATGTTCCCTTCTAATTTGAAGAAGAATGTCTGTAGACAATATGCAGTGACTGATCTGTAAATATCTGTAATGATCTTCCCTCCTTGACCTAAAGGTGGGCAAGCAATGTGAGAAGGCAGTAGGGAGGTCTGGGGGGATACTGGGATGTATAGGGAGAGGCATCACCAGCAGAAAACAGGAAGTTGTTATCCTGCTGTACAGACAGTTGGTGAGACCCCATCTGGAGTACTGCATCCAGTTCTGGAGACCCCATCTCCGCAAGGACATAGACAGGATAGAGGCAGTCCAGAGGAGGGCAACTAAAATGGTGCATGGTCTGCAAGAGAAGCCGTATGAGGAGAGACTAAAAGAGCTTAATATGTATACCCTTGAGGAAAGGAGGGAGAGGGGGGACATGATAGAAATGTGTAAGTACCTCAGTGGAATCAACAAAATCCAAGAGGGTAGCATCTTTCAGAAAAAGAGACATGCAAGAACAAGGTGACACAATTTTTAGATGGGGGGGTGGTTCAGGGGCAATATGAGGAAGTATTTTTTCACAGAGAGGGTAGTGGATTCATGGAACAGCCTTTCTGAGGAGGTTGTGGGGTATAAAACTGTGGGAGAATTCAAGAATACATGGGAAAAACATAAGGCAGTTCTTGTGGGGGATAGGAAGAAATAGGCTGTTGGTTAACTAGGATCTGCAGCTTATCCTGTAGGTAGGGAAATGGGCAGACTAGGTGGGTCAAGTGGTCCTTATCTGCCGTCAAAGTCTATGTTTCTGTGTTTCTCCTGAGAGAGTAATTAGCTTGTAGCTGAGCAAAGGGTAGGCATCCATCTTTGTCCGTACACTGTAAAAAAGTGGTTAATTTATGCCCCTACCAGAATGGGGTACCTAGAATCTAATCTTAGAAGAAAGAAAAGAATCCTCATGATGAATGATGGAAAGGGGGCCTATAGCTTAAGGGGAATGGGTAAGTTTCTAAGGTGTAGGAGTATGCATAACAAATGTTTGATCTAGGGGTTGTGTATACGAGACCAAATATGACAAGAAATTACACTTGTTTGTAGAGATCACAAGGCCTACCCCGGCAGAGTAGCCTCTTCTATCTGATACCATCCTGAGTGGACCTGCCGCTTGGCCCAAGTGCAGAGCTGGGCCACCAGAGCAACAAGAAAGTAAAAGTAAAGGTTAGGGAGTGCTAAGACTCCTGAGCGATGAGGAGTCTGTAAAATAGATTTGGAGAAGTGAGGGCAAGCTCCAGACCACATGAAATGTTGGAAGTCTTTGTGAAGATTATTCTAAAAGAACCTGGGTATGGGAATTGGCAGGGTTTGGAAAAGAAACAGGAAACGAGGTAAGACATTCATCTTAACTGATTGGATTCTCCCATACAATGTAAGAGGTAAAAGATTCCACCTGGTAAAATCCACTTGTAAGGTATTGTACAGTTTAAGGTAATTATTTTTAAACAGTAAGGAAGTACAGCATCAGCCAAAAGTTTGGATGCAATCCCATCTGTGCCAGGAGTTTTCCTATTCTTTGATTGTTTAACCTTTGCTAAGACTTTGGAAGAGGAGATGGGGCATTGTGGGAATCTTGTTCTTCTGTACTGAGGGTGGGATGATGCAACTGGTCAAGGTATCACTGTATTTGCTTAAGATGGTCAGGAGCGCATTCTGGGGTGTATAAGGATATAAAATAATTAACAAAAATATGTGAGATTTCGATAAGGTGAGTAGTGGGGGAACCTTAGGCTGGATCCTTAACGCACAGTATTGTTCTGTTAGCCACCTCCTTTCTGAGTTGCCAGGCTAAGAGTCGACCCACTTTGTTGTCATGCTCAAAGTACTACTGTTTTGAGTAGTGGAGCTGGCCATCGATCTTGCCGTGTGTGATTCTTTCACGGCCTGCATTCAAGTTGAAATACTATAGTGGTCCCTCTATTTCCTTGCTGCAACTGGGGGTCTACTATTCTTATGCTACCCAGCTTAGTTGTCCATTTCCTGGTGAACCCATGCATCTAACTCCTGCCATATAACTGCTGCTGTCCTGCACTAGCTGCCTCCCTCACCCCTATCCCTTAATTTAAATCCCAAAACTTCATGACCCTTGGCAAGTCTAGTACTCATTCCCTCTTGATACAGTTTCAGTACATTCTGAGCATGCAGTCATTCCCTGCCCCAAAATCCCCCCTATGCTGCCATAAACAGAAGACCTGATCCCACTTTCTTCAGACTTTTAGCAAAAGTCAGCTTGTCTAGTTCATAACACTGTCATTCTTCACAGAACCTAGAACTGTGAGTGTCGTGGAGAAACTCCTTCTGGATGTCTTTCCCCTTAGGAACATCTTTAAATCAATAAGTGATTACCTCATGTCCTTAAAACCTGTACTGCCTATCACAATGTGCACAACAATAAGCTACTCCCTCTGCATGCAATGCTTAGCTATGGATCTTAGACTCATTTAACCTGCACTGCAGGCAGGCAAATCACCTTTACTGTGCCTGCACTAGCATGAAGGTCCTGCAAATCCCCTCCCACTCTCATGTTACATTTACAATGGAGTCGCCCATGAATCCAACCTTAGTACACCTCTCATCAGATTTTGCCGTTCTCCTCCATGGCAGGTCAAGTATTATGGCTGGGCAACATTTATGGATATGGCTTCCACTAAATTATTATGAAATCTCACAGTTTTCACAAAGACTCATGGAATGCAACTCTAAGTACTGATATTATTGTGAATATTTTAACAGCTCATAACATGGAAATCCTATTGACATATACATCCTCCTTTTTAAGGTCTAAGAACCTGCCAAATGCAATGGCACCATGTTCTCCTGTTTTAAGGCAACACTGTCAACCCTCCTGGCCTCAAAGTGTCTCTTTGTTTAAGCACGTTTTGTGACTGCTCACATTCTGAAGACTTTTTTGATGTAGCTTGTCAGTTTGATTCTGATTCCTTTTTTTCTTTTAAAAGTGAAAAACACACTGCCCACCATACTGATGTTGCCACACAGAAACATGTTTGTTTACAGTCCTTGATCAACTCCCACTGCATCTTTCCTGGACTTGGGAATATCTCCAACTCATGATGTAGATGGAGGAGAGGAGACTGTTGCATTATAACTGGCTGCACTGTTTGGGGGTGCTGCTAATGTTCAGGAAGTATATAATAAGAGTAGATCAAGGATTTGTAACAAAACAAGGTTGGGTCTGACTACATAATAGTTTTTTTTATGCAAAAATATTTTTTTCTGACATCCTTAAATTTATTCTCATGTATTTTTAGTTCTCTCAGATATTTTATAAACAGATTTTATTGCTAATTTTGTAATTAATGATTCATGTCATAAAGATGGCCACCAATCACAGTATTTAAAAATCTCTTCCTCTGTGGTCACCTGTTTAGTGTATATATTACATTAATGCTTTGGATGTATTAGGATGGTACTACCATATGTTTGTACTGGTAGTCATCACAGCACTGTACCAAGATATGCAAGTTTGCCATGAAGGACATGGCGGGGAAACAGGAACTTTTATAAACTTCAAAATCCCGTATCTTAGTTCAGAAACAAAAGAAAACAAAAAGAAAAATGAGAATATTGATATTTTGCCAGAAAGAAAAACCACATTGGGTGCTATGCATGAAAAGAGCGTAGGTACGTGCCAAAGGCATCTACCTTGCCAGCGTAGTTTGGCACCTGTGGACAGATGCACACCTGGCAGCATGCATGGACACCAGCCACCTGCCTGCATCCCTGCCCCCTGGCACTCAGGGTCATGCAGGGCAGACGGGGGTGGAGATGTGGATCCAGGTAGGCATTCAATCAGATGTCCATCCCGAGTCCCTTGGTGGATCTCTTATGCAGTGGGGCATGTGTTAGACCTGTGCACTGCTGCAGATGTCCTGAACAGCCGGTGGCTGTGGAGGTGAGAGGAGGGCAGTGCTGCCAGCTGTTCTGAGTCACAGCACCCGGGATACCAGTGAGGGGGTTGTCAGTGCCACGGGCGGGGCAAGCTCAGGCCATGCCAGTGATGTGTGAGTGGGGGGCAGCTCTCACAGGGGGTTGAGGCAGCCTGGAGTGGGCAGGGTGGTGGCATGCCATGTTGGCCAGGGGCATGGTGTATACAGCCATTTGGGGGGGTTGCATTGTACTGCTGTGTGTGTGTGTGTGTCCAGTTTGTGTGTGGTGGTGTGAGGGGGAGTCACCTGGCCAGACAAATGCACAGGGTGGGTGGTCTGTAGGAGTGGGTCACGGCACACGGGGCACTTACACCAGGACCCCCTGTCATAACCTGCACCCATCTCTGCACCCATGCAGCCAACACTATGTATTTTAGTGAATGGTGTACAGTGCTGGCATGCTCGCGGCCCACCCCCAGCACATTGCTCAATGCACAGCTGGGGGATCAGGCACCTAACCACCTTGTGCATGGTTTGTGAATACCCCCAAGGGTCCACAGGACCCCTCTGTGTGGCATTCACACGGAACCATGCCTACACTCCTGGTTTTCGCAGTGTGTAGGTATAGTGCTATTACTGCTAAAAAAAACCCTCTCTGGTGACTGACAAATATTGCTGCTTTAAAGCTACAAATGTGAAATATGGCACACATATCCATGTTGTAGAGTCATTTTAAAATTTAAAATTTGGTAGTTTACATACATTGTTTTAAAATTAGTTGGAAAAAACTCACATTTAAATGTTGGCAAAATGTTTGGTTGACTTTATCTCAGCCCACTTTAAAGCTTGAGACCCAAAACTTACTACACATACTGTACTCAGCTTTTATGATTAATTTATGTATGGAAACTGTGGAGAAATTTGGATAAGACATTTTAAATTAGATGGAAATAACTGAAAATTAAATTTGTATTAAATGTTTTTGGCCTCCTATAACTCATTCCCCATTGCAGCCAAGAATCAACAACTTGGTACACTTATGGATGTTGAATGGGACTGTATAACTACCAAATCTGGTTACATTTAAACCATTTTGATGAGTGGTTTTAAAAATAGACCAAAATAACCAAAATTTGGATTTTGGCAGAATTCTGTAAAATTTCACATAATCAGAATAATAAGTCTTCCTGAACTCCATCAGCAAAATGTTACTTTTCTCACAGCTATAGCCACAACTCAACCAGATAGTTGACAACAGTGGCTGTTTCAGTGGCAGCTAACCCTTTCTCTAGTCCCAGGCTGTTGAAGAAAGGTATTTGTTAGGGCTTTGACCCTGGTACGGCAGAGCCTACTTCCCAGGTAGGGTCAGTAGCCACTGTGGACATTACTCAGTAAGATGCATTATAAAAATGGTCTGAGAAATGGAGCTTTCTGATTGGCTGTAAACATTCTAACAGGCTTATGTTAACCTTTTATTAACATACATGTAGAGCTTAATCATATGCTGAAGAAGGTTTAACACTATTTAAAAAACATTTTTATTATAATAGCAATAAGGCACTCCCAGGGGTTATGTTACTGGTCAGTTAATCGCCCTCTAGGGCATGTGGCACTCGGCTATGCCTCGTGCCACATTACACCCCTAGAAGGTGAATAACAGACCATTAACATAACCCCTGGTCATGCCTTATTGCTTAATTATGAAAGCATGTGTCAGGACTAAAAGCCTAGAAAAGTGAACTCTGGATTCTGTGTGAGCCCTATCCGAATGAAATGAGCCACATGCATTTGAATTTCAACTGTTGACTTCAATTCACATTTTAAATGTGTCCTCCTATGGATAAGACAGGAATGTGTATTGTTTCATTTCCAGGTTTAGCCTAAAGATACTGACTGGCCTCAAATAAAAATGCAGCACTGCCATATAAGGTAGGCATATTTTTAGCAGGAGCTGCTGCCTTGGCAACTGTAAACAGCAGCTGAGTGTAAACTTGTATTACTTTCTAACACACCCAGATGGAAGGGAAGAGGTGTAGTGATATTGTTATATTAAATCCCACAACACCCCAGTCCTCCCCTCTCTTTCGAGAGAAAATTAATTCAAAAACTCTGGTGAGCCACTCTCGAATTCTAGGGCAGTTACCCCCCCTCCAAAGAGTCATCTGGTTATATAAAGTTTAGAGAGACAAACAGAAAAGAGAGAAAGATGTTCAGAAAAAGAAAATGTGAATTGGAATGCTGCAATGCTGACCTCTCCCTTTAGAAATATCTGTACAAGCAGGTGCACTCAAAATTCAAACTCCTGCTGTACCATTTTCAAATATTTTTTTTATTTATTGGCTTTTGATGACCGGGTAGGTACACTAGGCAATAACCCTTCCTATTTTCAGGTACGGCCCGGGACAGTACATGATACAATATTCCAAACAGATAAATGTAGCATACAGTTAGTATAAAGACAGCATGGGCAGGTATCCATGCAGGGATAAATGTAAATTATACATACAAGCAAAAATCATCCATGCAGAGATGAGAAGACAAATCTGGGCAAACCCGATGAAATTCATGGAGAATAGAGAAGGAGTAGTCAGGGCAAGGAAGATCAAGAGCAGGAAATCAAGTGAAGTTAACTACAGTCACAAGTATCAAGTGCATGGAGCTGAGAAAAAAAGTGCAGTTTTAAAGGAGGAGGAGTGAGGTAAAGAGCACATTATGTAGGGAGGCAGGTAATTCCAGTATTTGGGAGCAAATTGAGAGAAAGCTTGCTCCCCCAATTTGGTGGAGCAGTATGGAACTAAAAATGAGCTTCAGATTTGTACTAGTAAATGTGGCACTGTTTCTCATGTCAGAGAACCTGGGTAAAGATTCACAGAAGGAGAAATAGTATTTTTTAGTTTTACAAATGTATATATTGATGCCTTGATGTCATATGGCGGCATATTACACTACATACTTTTTACTGTCTCATTACCTGTTATAAATGTGTTTGCCTTCTACACTGTAGTCCTTTTCACAAAATGCATTTGCTTAGTGTTACTAACATAGAGCCATTGCGGTTTGTAAACACAACACTGTTTACAAGCAACACAGTCCTGCTACACCCACGTAGTGCTATATTTGCTTCACCAAACTAGTACTGATTTTGTTATCTGTGTCTGGCATGTTTTATTATTTGGGTTGGATTGCTTTTAACAAAATCTGGAAATCCATCCTATTTCACATTTTAGCTAGCACTAGTAAAAAGTAATTTTTATTTGCACCTCCTTACATAGAACCAGCTGCCCGGACACCTTTTCCACTACCTTCCGCTATTGCCGTAAGCCTCTACTGTCTTTTAACCCGTTCCCCCACCTCCCGATTCATTTCTAGCCATGAATCAGTTCCATGAGTCTGGCTGCAGGCTCCAGCCTCCCGCCGCTAACACCGTAACTTTTCTCGTCCCACCCAACCTAAGCCTGCCCCCTCGCCTGGCCTTTAGAACCATAAATCCGGACACTTTTCCCGCAAACAGTCGCTGATGCCGCAGGTTCCTTCCTTTGACCCCACCAGCTCCACTAGCTGGTAAGGCTACCCTGACCCTGGTCTCTAGCCCCGCCACCTCCTGCTGAACTTAGCTGTGCACTTACCCTCTCCCTTTTCATGTCCCCCCTTTTTCTCTCCCCTACTCTGAAGTCTATCCCAGCACCAGTACCTGCTGTTCTCTCCTGCCTACTTGTAAAAATGTCTAATTACTTCAATGCACCTTACCATGTAACTGTCTTAATTGCACTGTAGTAATGTATTGTACCTGTACCTCCCGGGTCGTACCTGAAAATAGTCACTTGCTGGCTAGTGCACCTACCCAGTTAACAAAAACTAAATAAATAAACATATTGTTGCAAAACATTTTTCTAAAAATAAAACAGAAAGTGTAAAATACATCTAGCTTGATTGAAACTGATGTGCAAGCTTGGCTTCCTTTAACAAAATGCTGCCATCAAGTCAAGACAAAGCTTTCCAAAATAGGAGTGAATGACATCACAAGACATCAGCACCTTGAAAAATGTTGACAGTTACCATTTTCTGCAGAATCTCTACCATGCACAATAATGTAATCTTATTGTGACACCCCAGGACGATCCTTGCTTTGCTTGGCAGGACAACGCCTGACAACATTGCATGTGAACATTATCTGCCAAGCACCTGTCTGATAATATTATTGACATACAGTAGTTGCTTCCCAGGATAGTTCAACTTAGGTTTCGTTTCTCAAGATTTGCTTGGATGATGGGCGTTTCAAGTATGCATAGACTATTTCATCTGAAGGTTAAAGTATGAAAAACATCTGTTTGCGTAAATGCTTTTTACTTCTGAATGATGTATGGATGAAAAATAAAATACTTGAAAGAGTAGGAAGACATTTTTTTTCCCCTGGCAATTCCAGTCTAGTACATTGTAAGTATATGTTACTAGATATTTAGGGTACTGTGCAGCAACTCGAACACAAGCATAGGCCAATGCCTTAATGTTTGCTTGCATGTGTTAGTAGTACAATAGTGCCAGCTTCTGCATCTTTCTTCAGCAGATAGTTGATGTGACCTTCTTTAGCAAATTGTAGCTACTGTAGGCTTAAAACAAACACAGTTATCACTACTTGTTTTCACTCTCAGGACATCTTCCAGTGAGTCACCATGCATTTTATTTCTTAGTTTTGTTTTAATAAGACCCATTTTGCAAAAACATTTCTCAACATCTGTACTGCTGTGTGGTAAAATAAGTTAAATGTTTGTGGAATAGCGATGGGGAGAGAGGAGGTATATAGTGCTTGTGTAATTTGTAGTGCTTTTTGTGGCTTTACTCTATTTCCACCCTTGAGTAGTAGGTATGTAGGTAGTAATTTGTGGGGAATAGAAGGCCCAGGAACAAGGGTAAGAAGAGTGCCGAAGAAGGAGGCGGAGGGGATGGTGGTGGATGAAAAAACAGTCCCTAAGCAAGGGAGGTGCGTTTAGTGGAGGGCTTAAATAGAGGTTGTGGGAGGAGGTATTCCCCACATTGAACCTCGGGCAAGCCCTCCCATTCAATATTTGTGGAATAGCAATGGGGACAGATGGGGTATATAGTGCTTGTGTAACTTGTAGTACTTTTGGGGGCTTTACTCTATTCCCATCCTTGAGTAGTAGGTATGTAGGTAGTACTTTGTAGGGAATAGAAGGGCCAAAAAGATACCTCCTCCAACTCATGGAGAGTATGACTCCCTGGCACTCAGGAGAGGAAAAACCCCAGGTGGAGGAAACCTCTGAGGACCCTTGGCCAGAGGTCTGCCTGTTCTCTGGGCATAATAAATGGAGAAGGACCTAGGTTCTAGTAACCATAGCTAATTTGAGGTTGGTGAGCTGCTTGGAGAGATGATAATCCATCTTCGATCCATGGATGATGCAGATTGAACGATGATCCTGAGGTTGAAGCATGTGCCTTTTCTGAAGGAATGAAAGAATCCAAAGTGTGAAGTAAATCTAGGTGAAGGAGGGCAAGGGAAGTCCAGGTTTCCAAGATGATGAATGATGTTTTTCCCATGGAATTGCAAGGGTGTAATGAGCAGAGGGAGCATGATTTGATCGATAAGTTACTGGATGGAGAATGGTGGAAATGCTATGATACAAGATGTCATTGGTGAATGATCCAACTTGTGAAAAGTTTGAATGTCAAGGTATGGTCTGGAGGCAAGGAATTCAGCAATGAATGAAGAGTCACTAAGGATGCATCCATGAAGTAGAAATGAGTAGAAGAGAGTCTTTGAGTGCCCTGGAGATGATGGTTCGTTCTCGATCAAAGGATGATGCAGACTGAATGATGATCCTGAAGATGAAGAGTACTTCTTTTCCATAGGGATGGTAGAATCCTATGTGTGGAGCAGATCCAGTTGAAGAAGGGCTAATGAAATCCATATTTCCAAGGTGACAAAAGATGCATGTCCAAAGGGATTGTAGGGGCATAATGAGTTGGGAGAGCATAATTTGATCAATATAAACCAGACGATACACTGTGGGATTTGTGATGATTTGTACAGTTATGGGTGATTGATCCAATTTGTGTAAGGTTTGATGTTCAAGGTAGTCTGGAGGTAAAGAGTCAATTAGTGAGTGATACTGTAAGTTGCTAAGTAAGCATCCCAGAGTAAAATGAGCAGAAGAGAGTTTGAGTGACTGATAAAAGTGATGCCATACAGTAAGTGATTAGTAAACATATAGAAGAAGATTTGCGGAGCGGTCCAGATGGTAGCCTAATGTATATGGGGAATGATTAAAAATTTGGTATAAGGGATGGATGGCTTCTTTGGTCATGATGTTCATTACTTTATTTGTGAATACTCTGCTGGTACACTGCCTAAAGTAAGTATGGGTATTTCTGTGGTGTGATCATATAGGAGATTCACTGTGGTGGCATAGGTTGGTTAAGTTTATGGCAATCCTGATGCTGAAGTACTTGAGAGAAACTTGGAGGCACATATAAGGAAGAGTCTGTAGGCTGAATTGGTAGTGAGACCGATTAGTGCAGGATGCCATAGGATCTTAGTGCTACTGCTGATTAAGACCAATTGGGAGGCAAAACTGAGTTGGTGAATTTGTTTTGACTGTTATGGATTGCCAGATGGAATTCAAGAGAGTAGTCTGCTGAAAGTGCAATTAACCCAGCTGAAGGTACAGGGTGAAAAGGTGCGGATGATTGTATGAGGAATGGCAATGCCCAGGAGTGAAAATGATGGTTTGGATGGTGTGGAGTTAGTAATCAGCTAGGCGGTGGAGATCCCATGATGAATATTCTGGAAGACATCTGTGAAATTCTTGAAACAAGCAATGAGTGTTGAGGACTAGGAGTTGAGTAACATGGTGAACAGAGTTGGTGGTAGTTGGAGAGGCTGTAGAAGGCAAGACAGGTGATGCTCTTAGTTGAATGGGTTATCTTGCGATTCCCGATATCTATAGAAGGGATACTAATTACAAAGTCAGAGCATAGCAGAAGAATTTATGTTCTTTCCATGTGGGAGGATAGCTAGTGAGACAAAGTAGACAGAGAAATTATGGTAATGGAACAGATAGGAGTTGGAAGGTATATCCATTAGAGACTGAGAAGATCTTCATATGTCCAAGCGAATGGGATGTCATGAATGATCCTGAGGAGCTGATTGAGCAGCAATTAAATTCTATGATGATGAAAGAGTCTATGAGGCATGTTGGCCAAGGGATGTTTGCTGGTAGTAGTATGTCACCAGAGTAATGAACGAGAGATCCAATGAGAAGTAGAAGGGTACTGCTAAAATGGCCAAAGTAGGGGAATGAAATGAATGATATGGAATAGCAGTTGATCCTGGTAGAAGTATTGGTCAGAGATAGGTACTAGGCCCAAAAGAGCCACAGCTAACGGCACAAAGCCATGAGCCAGCAAGGCAGAGTTGAGAGACAGCCAGTCAAATGGGAAGGAAGTCCAGATCAAATCCTGCGGAACTGGAGGAACCATCCAGGGAATGTGATGAGCTAGGTGAAGCCAAATGACAAACTGAGCAGAAAAGAACAGAACTGGTCAGCCCCCAGCGAAAAGCAGCAGGATGCAGGAAAGCTGTAGCAGTCACCAGAAGGCAATCTATGGAGGCCAAAAAGTGAAGCGCAGTATTCAGATTGTCTGGGTTGAGGTACAGTAGTCCAACATCAGATGATGGTTTCAACCAACCAGTGAAGGGACAGAAGGTGCTGGAGTGAAGAAGGAGGAAGTTCCCACATCTGAAGGAGAAATGAAACTCTGACATCAACTGGATGGGTGACCTGCAGCAAGGAAGTTCCAGAGGCAGTCAAACTAGGTTGAGATAGATACCAGACCAGCTGGCAAGATCCAAATCATGGGGGGAAAGTAGGCCAAGGGGGTGAAGGATGATGGCCCATGAATGAGCGGGATGGCGAGGTGTGAGGAAGGCTGGAAGTTAGACTGAGTAACTGGGTCCCAAGAATAGAGTGAAGTGGTAATGAGGTTAGGAAATGGACATTGCATAAAGTTGGACCTGCAGGTGTAGACGGAAGCTCCTACCTGACTCAGGTGGGGTGAGATGAAGAGCATGACACTCCAGATAATGGGCAAGAGTGAAGGCACAGTAGGGAAACACTCAAGTCCAGGTGGAAGCATCAAGCGACAGTGCAGTGGAGAGCAGATAAGATTGAGACAGTTGCTTGTAGAAACAAGCTTCCAGGCATAGTAAACGGGAGTAGAAACTAGCTTTTGATGGCACTCCATAGAGGTAGGAGGATAGAGGCAAATGAGAATGGAGGTCCTCTTCAGACTGGAAGCACAACCAGGAAAAGGGACAGAGGATACAGTTACCTAGTGGATCCAGGGAAAGGCTATGACTCCGTGATGGCGATGATCTATCGTGCTGTCCTTGTAGACAGGCAAAGATGAGGGCAGAAGGCAGGTGGAGTGTGATGGTCCCATTCCTGAACAGAAGCAGCGAGCAGTATCAGATAAAGGAAGCAGCCAGTGGAAACAGTGATGCAAGCTCAGGCTGTGGACCAGTCAAGATAGATCTCTGAGGCTGGGGGGGGACCTGCAGGCAAGGGGAAAATAAGGCTACTAGCAGGATGAAGTCCATGAAAGTTGCAGGTGTAGGATGGAGGTACAGGCGTATATCGATGATGGCTGAGATGGGATGATCCCATCTTGAGGCAGCTAGACATAGGTAGGATGAGGTCAGTGCATGTGAAAGAATTTCCGATCCTGAAGGGAAGCTGCAACTGATAGAAGGTAGAGAAGCAGTCAAGCAAGTAGACATGACTCCCATCCCTGGTAGCTGGGGCAAGCTAACCTTCACTCGTTGCTGTCCAGCAGAGTTAGGGATGGAGGATGTCAAGGTGGTAAGTAGAATTAGGTGGTCAATGTAACAGAATCCCATCCCCGGTAGACAGGGGAAGCCTACCTTCACTCAGCACCTCAGAAGGTGCGAGTTAGGGATGGAGTCCAGAGTACTGCTGGTATGGGCTAGGAGAAAGTGTAGAAAGCAGTTGCAGAGGGTGAATGAATAAGGAATGTCAGGCAAACAGGATAACATAGAAACATAGAAACATAGACTTTGACAGCAGATAAGGATCACTTGGCCCACCCAGTCTGCCCATTTCCCTTTCTATTGGATAAGCTGCAGATTCTAGTCAACCAACGGCCTACTTCCTGCAACCCCCCACTACAGTTGCCTTATGTCTGTCCCATGCATGTTTGAATTCCCCCACTGTTTTAGACCCAACAACCTCCCCAGGAACTGAATGATACACAGACATGACAGGACAGAAGTAGGAACTACGTGATGGAAGACACACAAAAGGAGTGAGTAAAAAAAGGGGTTGCTTCAGAAGTAAGAGCAGTGGGGTGCAGGAGAGGATCCTTCTGTGAATGGATGCACATACCTGAGAGGGGTATTGGTGGAGCATAGGTGACTGAGGTCATAAGAAACGGGGTGGTAAAGAGGGAGCAACCCCCAGGATGGTAGAATAGGAGTGCCCTAAGCCCCTCCCCCAAGCACAATTAAACAAAAAAGGGAACCCCAGGGAGAGAAGGGATGAAGGCTGTGTAATTACATATAGACAATCATAGTTGGTAGAGGCTGACACATGCAATTACAGGAACACAAACAGAAAATACAGTGTTTGAGGCTGAGGCTGGGCACCCCCCCCACCTGTGATATCAGTGCCCAGTAAATATGAAAGCCAAAGCCAGGTACGGCTGTGCAAACAAGGACGGATATACACACAGTGTGATGAGAGGAGTTGAGTGGGGTGACCAGTCCAGGAACAGGAGAGCGCTCTAGGGAGATTGAAATTGCTGACAACCATGGAGCAGACAGCACTGGAGCACAGTAGGGGAACAGAGGAACAAGTGGTGAGAGCAGTGCTCTGAGTAACTGACTTACATGGATGCAAACTATCTCAGGTAAACTACAAGGCAGCTGAAACTGCCAGAATGGTACAGCCAGGGAAATCAGGAGAGTGGTGATCTGGTAGTGGGTATGCCGAAAAGTAACATACAATGTGGCATACGCATGGGTACACAGAGGACTAAGAATAAGTACCTGAAAGATGTAGGAGTTCATGTGCAGTTTCCTTTCAGTATGACAATGAATGTTGTATGCACATCTTGTTGAGTGCGTGACTCTGCCAATCAGGCTGTGCATAGAGAACCTTGCAGATAGTTTCCAAAATACACTCCTGTGTCCTGGGGAATAGATGGGAGTGGGCTCTCTTCCTGAGGGAGATGGGAGCAAGGCCCGAGAGGAGAAATGGGAAGGAGTAGGTAGAAGCTTGAAAGGCACTGGTAAGGGCAGCATGCAGCTGTCCTGTGTGAGCAGGGTTCCAGAAGGCTAAAATTAAAGCCATGGCATCCAAAACAAGCAAGTCCATGCTGGTCTGGATAGTGATGATGAAAAGGCGGAGATGGGTGGAGAAGCCCAAAAGAGATAACAAGGGGATGCCCCGGAACACAGCAGGAGATGGCGATGAACAGTGAAAGGGAACGTGGAAGCTGAGAGGAGTGGATGAGGAGAGAGGAGCAAACAAGAGTGGGAGCAAAACAAAGGTAATAACATGACAGGAGAAAGAGGGGAAGACAATGAGGAGGGGAGACTCACATGAAAAAAAGGAGGGAGGGAGGGAGGACAAGACAAGCAGGAAGAAGGAGAAATGCACAGCTACACAGCCACACAGGTAGCTCAGGGACAAAAAACACTCCTTAAGCAAGGGAGGTGTGTTTAGTGGAGGGCTTAAATAGAGGCTGTGGGTGGAGCTATTCCCAACGTCGAATCTCGGGCCAAGCTCTCCCATAGTGCATACTTAAGTTTATCAGTACTTGAATTTTTCAATTGGCTACCAGCTCCCAAACATTTTTCAACATTGGCCTCTTCAGACAATTCAAAATCTTGATCATAGCAGGATGCTTCTTTTTGCAATTTCTCAAGTTCCATTTCAGGCACTAGATTTTCTAAAGTAGTGCCTAGCAAGTCTTGTTACAGGGTGAAGAATATCTTTTTTGGTTCACTGTCTTGTCAATATGTCAGCCTGCTGTGAAGTTACAGTCACAGGGTGTGTGTGTGTGTGTGTATGTGTGGAGGGGTTGTTGGATAGCAGAAGGACCAGCCACCAAACTTCAGGTTCAACACACAGTCTCTGTGTGATGTTTATTCAAAATATGGAGGATAACCTTAAGCAAAGGCATATCCCTTCTTCAGCACATCAGTTTGCAGCAACAGACTATGCAAAAGACAAAGAACCTCTGTGCGCAAGCAGTGAGGCAATGGTTACCCCAAAGGGCATTTTGCCAGGAAGCCAAGTTTCAAAGAAATACAAAATGACACATGCCCCCACAATGCAAAGCATCAAGGGCTGCATATGCAAATCACCGCAGAATATTATGCTGGTTCAACTTTAAACAGAAATGCATGGTGCCAAAAGGCCTCTCACACAGTTTGCAAAGGGTGCCATCAGAAGACATAGACACGTGTTTCATCCTACCAGGACTCATCAGTATGCCTCATCTGTTTGACAACCCAGTGGAATGAACCAGCTACCCTAAGATGGTCTATCTGGGTTATGTTGTGGTAAGCCCAATTAAAACAAAAAACAATTTAAAAGACAAAGAACCTCTGTGTGCAAGCACTGAGGCAATGGTTACCCCAAAGGGCATTTGGCGGAAGCCAAGTTTCAAAGAAATACAAAATCACACATGACCCCACAATGCAAAGCATCAAGGGCTGCATATGCAAATCACCACAGAATATTATGCTGGTTCAACTTTAAGCAGAAATGCATGGTGCCAAAAGGCCTCTCACACAGTTTGCAAAGGGTGCCAACAGAAGACATAAACACGTGTTTCATCCTACCAGAACTCATCAGTATGCCTCGTCTGTTTGACACACCAGTGGAATGAACCAGCTACCCTAAGATGGTCTATCTGGGTTATGTTGTGGTGTCCTTTCTCTGCACTTAGCCAGCACCTACTGACGCTGATCTCTGATCTCCCTCAGCAGTTGTGATTCAGCCTCCACCCCTATGCGGGCCTTGTTTGCTTGGGTGATGGGGCGCAAGTAAAAAAAAAACAAGCTAAAGACAAAGAACCTTAGTGCAGAAACATGGAAACATGGGTTACCCCAAAGGGCAATGGCAATAAGCCAAGTTTCAAAGAAACACAACATCACACATACTTCCATAATGCAAAGCATAATGGGATATATATAAATCACCATGAAATTTCAGACTTGTTCAACTTACAGCAATTTACATGCATTTTAAATAGCACAACTAAATTTTTGCAATGCAGTCAACTAGTACTTTTTACCTTTATCAAAAACACCTAGTGCTATGGTATTTTCAACATTTACAGGTTTCATAAACATAAGGTATATACATCAAGGTATTTTATGACATAGTAGTGCTATTACATACTAAATCCAATAATGATAAACACAACCTGTTGTTTTACATTTGCTCAGAGGTCACCACAGTAACCTCCCTGTATGAGGACCTGAAAGGGAAAAGGAAAATTAAAGAGGACACTATAGCATAGTCAAGAAAGGGGAGTTGGGTGTCCATAGATGGCCAACCTTGTGGACTAGAAATTGCAAAGGATAGATTAGGCTAAGAAATAGAAGAACTGTTGCAAGAAATTTAAGAAAAGGCTGGTCCTCAAGAGTGGCAGGATCTTCCTGTCGCAGTCTATGTGTATGTGTGTGTGTGTTGAGGCAGTACAGACCGTTGGGTCTTCTAAGTGTGGCACTTTACACTTACTGTACTCAGGCCAGAGACAGTAAAGGTGGAAGGTGTGTGTTGCCTTAGCTGCAAGATTAAATCCAGGGCAGTCCTAGAGCTCCTGCAGTGGACTGTTGTGAGAGGAAGTGGGTGATGTATTAAGGCACTGCAGTCTTTAGGTCTGTTTACATGGCCATCACCCCACACACGTGCTGCTCCGCTCTGGCACTGCCGAAACCTCCCACACCAATCTATTCATGTTTAGATGGTCTTGCTATGCACACTTGCAATCCATGTTGGACAGAAGCTATGAATGCGGGGGATGCAATTGGCTATGTGAGGGCACTAACTTGGTGTGTTGGAGCAAGTGGTGCAGCCTGTCCACACAGCTGCTCACAAAACTCGCTCCAGAATACATCCCCAGCCCTGCAACAGCTCCAAGAGAGGAGCGAGGACAGACTTACTGTGATCTGGTAAGTGTCCACATGGCCACATTTGCACTGCAGCATTCCCTCTGTGGGAACAGCAGATCTTTGAGACGCTGAGACATTCTTCAGATATACAAACTCCATCTGATGATCATTCAGCTTCTTGGAATAATTGTGAAATAATTATGCAGGCTGTTTATTTATGCACTCTTTCCCCAGCTTATGTGTCTGCTCTAATAAATGCTATTTTGTAGGGAATCAAAGGAATGTTATGACTGCCATGCGGCCTCTCTCTCCAGACCTAGGTTTAGGTTTCAGCTAGCTGTGTGCCCACCACACTGCAAATCCCAATCAACGGGGAGCCACAAAACTAGAGAGACTACGGTGGTAAGGAATTCTATCATATTATTGCCTTCAGTACTATCTGGAAGCCCTAGCAAGAGTACATTTCCAGGATCAACTTGCAGTAGAGTATTAACTCAGTCATATTTTCCTGGTGAAATAAACAAAAATCAATATTTTTTCTTCTCCAGAAATGTTAGGCTGTCAGCGTTTTGCTGCAGTTGCCTGATAACAAGGTGGAGAGCAGCCTGGGATTCTGCAAGAGAATTTTTCTTTTGCTCCTCTGCATCTAAAACCCTTCCTATGATTTAAAGAGTCCAGAAACAGTGACTCCTTTGACTATTGGACATTAAAAAGGATTTGGCTGGCATGGGTGTGTTTGTTTTGTTTACCTTTATTTCACTTATATCTGAGGAAAGGGGGGCCATAAAGTGTTTAATGGCCTCAGTATCTGCTAAGAGTTTGTCCGAAGATGGCAGCGCTATCTTAGGGCTACATGTTGCCACAGGCTTAACCCACTCTAATTACTGCTCTTTCCTTTGTTTGGTTTTCTGTCCTTTTTAAAACAGCCTGGAGTCATGCATGCAGACATTCTGATAATAAATAATATACAAAAACTGCCAGTATACAATGGGTAAGAGGAGGACAGCAATGGGTTAATTTCTACAACCTTGAGAACCAAAGAATTAGGCTGCCATTTTTCTGGAGGTCAGCAGCCCCTCTCCCCTCAGTCTTACTTTCCTTATCTATCCTCCCCCACTCTGTATTCTAATGTCAGATTTTTCACCTTATGTGCATTATCTTGCACATCTTTGTATTGAATTCAACTGCCATACCCTTGACCACTTCTCTAGTCTTTTTAGGTCCTCCTTCATATTTCTTACCCCTTCCTCACTATCCACTCCTCCACAGATCTTAGTACCATCCACAATGAGGCAGATCTTCCCCTGGATCCCCATTTCAATGTCACAGATGAAGATGTTAAAGAAGACTGGTCCCAAAACCAATTCCTATGGTACACCACTGGTAACTCCCACCATCTAAGTGTTTTCCATTAAGGACAGCCCTCTGGGTTCTGTCTCTTAGCCAATTTTATTTCCATCTTGTGCTGTTTTTCCCCCAACCTCGGGTCACCCTACAGTACCTTTTTACCAGTCATTCATGTGGGACAAAGTCTAAGACCTCTCAAATGAATTCTGGGATTCTGCAAACTCAGGAATGGACCACATAATTTGCATCCTACCATAGAAGGTATGTAGAGGTGCAGAATTTAATATTTTTGGTGACTTGTATTAAAAAAATACTGTTTTTCCGGGTGCCTCTTGCCCATCCACTAAATGAGCCTTCTGCTCCTGGTTCGTAACTGAAAATGCCTGGGTCATACTTGAAAATAGGCACAAATGTGTCTAGCATACTTACCCAGTCAATAAAAGCTAATCAGTAAATAAATGCTTGTCCTGAAGCCCCAACTACGTGCTTGGATTCTAGTGCCACTGATGACATTACATGATATCTTAACCAATAGGCGGACTGCATTCTGCCAAAGAAGAAGATCTTTTTTTAATTATTTTTGGTTCCTCTGCCCCTTATAGCTCAGCCCCAGGCTTCCCTTGTCCCGTCCCTTGGGACCTACCTGATCCCACGATCCTCCCTGACTTGTCTCCCAGGGCGAGGCCACTAAGTAGGTGCACCCCCAATGGAGACTAGCATCAAGGCTGCTAGCAGGCTGGCTACTGCCAGTGTTCCTCTCTGGCTTACCCCCCAGAGGAGTGGGCCACGGGGTCAAGCCATTCCCAATGGAGAACTGAACTTGGTCGCTAGCTGAGGGTTATGGTGGGTGAAGCAGGACCGGGAAGTAGGGTGTCATCGGTGGGGCTGTCATTTTTCTTGCTTTTTGTCCCCAGGAGGCATGTCATGCAGTGACGTAGGGTGCCAAACCATGGGCGTCTGACATGCCTCCCCAACTGCTCAGCTTTGGTCACTGCTCCCGCTGGCCTCTACAAGGGGTCATTCAAGCACCGATTGCTAACCCACAGATGGACAGGATTCAGTTATAAAAGGCCTTTTTTGCTTCATGGCACAGAATTTCCCTTTTCATCCATAATCCATTATTTTATTAAACCATTAAACTCAGGCAGAAAGAGGACACTGTAAATCAAAAGACAAAGAAACAGATATGTGGAGAAGTGAAAGAAACATAAACATTTTAAACATGGTGAAACTATCTGAATGTCATACTGTACCTCTATATTATGCTTTTTTGATGTCAGATTAAAGGGGAACAAACACTGAGTGAGGGACCTGTCTTCAAGAGAACCCTTCAGTCTAAATTTAAATAAACTACAAAACATCAATGCTTCCTTACCTGTATAGGAGTTATTTAATGGTGTTTATCACATTTTCTAATCGGAGGTATACAAGAGGGATGGGATCATAAATTGTTCTCATGAAGCCAGCTGAACGATCCCATCCATTTTCTGATTTACTGGGTTTGCTCCGCATGGCAGCTATTTGTGATATTGGTATGGGGATATTGCAGGGGTATGCTCCATAGACGTCTACCTGACATTGTTTTTAATATTTTAGACAGCTTTGGTAAAAATTAAAGCCAGCCCTCAATTAACAAGACTATTGTTAGTTGAGCACTGGCTTTGGTTTTTACCAAAAGCCTGTCAAAAATATAAAGAATAAAAATGATACCCTATGGACTTCTATGGAGTGTACCCCAGTGGTCTCTTAATGCCAGTGTCAAAAAATGGTAAAGCACAGGTTGAGGCCAGCAAACTGGACAGTGGAGCAAATACTTCAGCCAGCTCTTCTGTGCCAATTTACAGTCCCTTCTCTTCCACATGCAGTACCTGCTATTAGTACATTTGGCAACCTGTTTTTAATAACTCCCATACAGGTAAGGAAGCTTTGTGAGTGTTGGGTGCACAACAATTGGTGAGGTTTAAGACCCTGTGAGATCCCCCTCAAATCACACAAAGTTTTTTTTTTTTCCAGGATTGAGTCCCTGTTAGACCCAAGACAGTGTAACCCTGCTGCAGAGAAGCATGGGCCCTGTCAATGATTCATTGACAGACAGGGACTCGCATGCAGTACACCAAAATTAATCAAATATTTCTGAAAGTCACATTTTATTGCTTTCTTGTTAGGCTTTTAATTGAACTCACTGGGCCCAAGATATTTTTGCAAAAATGTTCTCTTTCTGTATTAGATTGAAATTCTGTTATACATTTGTGTGCATAATGGAGCAACAAACAGTTCTAGCCTACTGCATCAGTAAAAAAACAAAATAAAAAACACTTTTGTTTTCATCTCGCATAACAATAAGAGCATGCAGCCTCACAGACTTAAACTGATTTTGCAGCTCTGCCACTTTTAAACCCAGTATTTATAAAAAGTAAAACATGGGATGTACTGTATGCTAACTTGCTACTTTAAGCACCTTCAGATGTTTAAAAAAAATGCACTGCACATCACTCAGACTCCCCATGGATTATTCCACATATATAGTATGCCATACCAGTGGAAAATAAATTGGGTAAATAAATCATGCTATTTTGGGCAAAATAGTGAATACATAATGTATTACAGTGGAATAACACTTTATCTCCGCTAGTGAGTAGTAAGATACATAACTCATGAGTGGTGAAGTCGCCAGTTACTTTTATAGGTTTTACCACTCGTGTTATGGCCAAATTATTGGTTATAATTAGTGCACAAACAAAAAGTAGGTTTGTTGGTTTATCCCCAGGATAAGCATAAACTTTTAAAGGATAAACAGAAACATTTAAAAAAATTATTTATACCATTTAATGCACAGCAGTTCTAAAACATTTAACTAAAATATGCATACAGACATTTCACTACAAAATTAATCCAGGTAATTCCGAGTCATATGTCTTTTGGTATAGCATTCAGAGGGCTGGAAATTAGCTACATAACAGAATGTAGAGTGAGCCACAGCAGCCAATGTCCTGGCCTGTAATAAAATGTCCAGACTAGAATTAGGACAACTACCGATCAGATGTAACATAGAGCAAAGACTAGTGACATATTGGACCAAAGTGTATAATATGCCTGAAAATAGGCTACCGAGAATGTGCATCGAAGAAATGTGATCACAAAGAAAGGATGGCTGCACTTATCCCAGCACACATATATTAGAAAAAATAATAATGTTTTATGGTCTACTCGAACACTTGACTAAGAGTACCAGGACTCCCATTAGAGAGATTAATAAAATCATGAAGACTAGGATCAGAGACATCCACAACCAAAAGGAAATTGAACTTGCTAAAAACCATAAATTAAGTTCATTGTTGGCCTTAAGTTTTAAGAAACAATTTGGTATGCATCAATACTTAAATATAATAAGAAATATTAGCAATAGAAAGGCCTATACCAAATTTAGGTTTGGATATGTGAATAGTAATGCACTGAAAAAAAAGTTTGCCATTGTTAACACAAATATGTGTGCTTGTGGATTAGAAGATACACCTAGACGTCTTCTATTATTGTGTCCGTTGTATAAATATCAGAGAAAATTACATCTGGGAAAAATCCTGATGAATCTAGTCATGGAACCCAGGTATCAATTAAATTATTTATTAAAATCATCTAACAGGCTCCACTTAGATAAGGTTTCAAGATTCTGCAGAATCACTGAAACGAAGAAGCTACATACAGAAATAATGATGAGATATGTAAGCAATAATACCCAACAGGGTGGGCGGTATTGGGCTATACCAGACTGCCCGGGGTGTAATGAGATCCGATGCCACAGATGGAGGGCCTTATAGCTCCTGGAAGGTCCGGTATAGCCCATACCGCCTACCCTGGAAGGTATTATTGCACTTGGGCTCTATGTAAAGGTTTTTTTTTGTAATATTTAAGAATTAAAAAAAAATAATCAAAAAGACTGAAAATGAACTCTAAGTTGTGTTGTTAGTAAAGCAGTCCTCCTACTGTTAGCATTAGTAATACTTGCCAGTAGAGGGCAGTGCAGCCATTCACAGTTGTTCTACTATTTTCTTACTGCTCTGTACATCATCATGTCCATCCTTGGTCTTGAACCATCACCTCTCCCCCAGCTGACTTGTGTTCCATTTTTGTTTGGGTTTTTTTTTGTTTGTTTTGTTTTATTTTATTTCTTTCTGAGACTGCATTTGAACCCCCTGGTCACATTTACTTGTGTTTCATTTTTTACTCTAGGACACTGGCGGCACGATCGGGAAACCCTCTATACAACTGAGAGTGATGGCATTACTCAGGCAATCAGGCAATCAGGGAAGCCATCTGTACATACAGAGATAATCAGAGTACTTAGGATTTGATATTGGTTTACAAAAAAATGAACAGATGGGTAAACATTTTGTGGAGTCAGGGTGAGCCAGTGACTTGAACGGACTAACGCAACATGCTAGCGCTATAACAGTCTGTCTAGCAACACTGATTTTTTTTTTGCCTTTTTCAATCAGCGGTTGCTGCCACAGCTAGCCATAATGTGACTGGATGGACTTAGGAGATGGTAGGGATAAGTGACTGACCTGAGAAGAATAATTCATGATGCCTGTGAAGTGAGGAGCAGTACTGTTCATCTGCAGTATGAGAAAGAGCTGCTCCTCTTGTGCAACCTAGCGGTACAGGAGCTGCAGCTGTTTCTCTCGAAAGTGGAATACAGCTTTTTTAGGTTGCTGCAGTTTCAGTAAACACTACCTGCTTTACCAACAAAAAGGGCTCTGCAGAGTATTTCTTGCAAAATAGGGTGACTGGCACATGTAGTGCCATTTTTCAGGCTAATGTGTCCCGTTTATTGGATTGAAGTTGGGGGGTTGATTCCGTGTTGGCCGACAGGTGAAAATGAGCAAGCAGTGGTTACTGGGGTTTTTCTTAGAGGTCAAAATAAAAATGAAAGTGAGAGAATGGTTTAAAACTTGTAAAACGGGTAGACATTTCTTTTGCTCAGTTGGTTGCTGGTTCACTAAGGAGTGTGTGTGGCGGTGGTGGGTCTCTCTTGCTAAACAATGAAAAAAAATGGTGACAGTTTGAAATTGTGTGCCCAGTGTTTCAGACAATGATGAAGTAGGCTGGACACAAGGATACTTGACTGGGCATTAGGCATGTTTGGACTTGCACTTTTTATTTGGTGGACATCTACTGTAGAATGAGTACCAGCCAATAAGATGCCTCCAAATAAAAAGTCAATTTTCTAAAAGTAAAATACGAAGCAAGGCAGTTTAACAAAAGAGTACAATATGAGGTGTCCTTGAATGTTTATAATAATGTTTTGTGTTTATGTTTTGTATTATATAGATAGGGATGTACAAGGCTATCGAAACTTATTTATTATAATATGTGTCTTTTTTTGAGAAAAATAATTGTATTTATTGTATATTTTATATTTGTAACGACAACATTATTTGTCAACAATACAACTTTTACTACTATTGTAATAAAATATCAGCTTAGTATAAACTAAGAAACACTGATACTGACTTACATAGTCCTGAAAATAAAACCTCATTAGATAGAGGAGTTCCAAAGTGTTTCACTGCTCCCCAAACCAAGACAGCACAAAGAAACTATAATCTGCATTGAAACTAATACCAGTTGTGTCATGGTGGCCCTGAGGGTCCCCACATAGAAACAGAGAAAGTGAATTGAACTGATATCACATAGCTTCAGCCATCCGCTCCCCTCCCCCATCAAACTAAGTTTTCCTGGCATTAAGATACTCCTAAAGATGTGGTTCTCAACACTGGTTCAAAGGCTAAATAGCATATGAGAAGTAATGTGCAAACTTACTCATAAAATGTAAGAACAGGTAAACGTCTTTATAGGTGACATTGCAGAGGGTCTGGAGGGAAAGGTATGCCTCTTTGCAGATGACACAAAGATCTGTAACAGAGTTGATACACAGTGGGGGGGGTAGAAAGGATGAGAAGGAACTTGTCAAGGTTGGAGGAATGGTCAGACATATGGCAACTTAGATTCAATGCAAAGAAGTGCAAAGTAATGCACCTGGAAAACAAAAACCCAGAAGAAGAGTACACAATAGCAGGGGAGGTACTAACAACAACAAAAATAGAAAGGGACTTGGAGGTAGTCATATCAAATGACTTAAAGGTGGGTAAGCAATGTGAGAAGTCAGTAAAGAGAGCCAGGGGGATACTGGGATGCATAGGAAGGGGCATCACAAGTAGAAAAAGAGAAGTGGTTATCCCTCTGTACAGACAGTTGGTGAGACCCTATCTGGAATACTGTGTGCAGTTTTGGAGACCCCATCTATGCAAGGACATAGACAGGATGGAAGTAGTCCAGAGGAGGGCAACTAAAATGGTGCAGGGTCTGCATCAGAAACCATATGAAGAAAGACTGAGAGAGCTTAATATGTATACCCCTGATAAAAAGAGGGACAGCAGGGACATGATAGAAACTTTCAACTACCTCATGGGAATCAACAAAGTCCAGGAGGGTAGCATCTTTCAGAAAAAGAGATGTGTAAGAACAAGGTGCACAATTCAAAGAAAGAGGGGGGACGGCTCAGGGGTAATGTGAGGAAATTTTTTTTCATGGAGAGAGTGGTGGATGCATGGAACCGCCTTCCTGGGGATGTTGTTGGGTCTAAAACAGTGGGGGAATTCAAACATGCATGGGACATACATAAGGCAATTGTAGTGGGGGTTGCAGGAAGTAGGCTGTTGGTTAACTAGAATCTGCAGCTTATCCAGTAGGAAGGGAAATGGGCAGACTGGGTGGGCCAAGTGGTCCTTATCTGCTGTCAAAGTCTATGTTTCTTACCTATTTGAGACACTGGTAGCTTCTGACATACCGAGCTATGCAGGACAAACTCAACAGGCACCATCAGAAACATGGTGTCAGGTGCCAGAGGAGTAGAAGAGGGCCACTTCTCCCCATCATCAGCATCCCACTGCTAAAGTGTTGCAGGGAAAATGCACAGCTTGATACATTAAATATCATGATAGGATTGCCAAAAAAATGACCTTTCAATATCTTTGATAATAGGTAGTAGCTACTGTGAATTAAATTTTAGTTAAAATGGTAGGAAACCATCAAACATTAAACTAGAAACTGAAGAATCAAAACAAATAAGGTCGCTGGGACTAAGTACCATCAGTTTCATGGAATACTGATAAGTGAAATTAAAGCCCCACAGTTAAACCTAGTCCTAAACATGTACTGGTGTCATAGACCATGAAACTTTCTTACCCATCTTTCTCCTTGAATGCACTATCCATTTGTTCAGTGTGATTGTGTTCTTCCTTTAGCTTACTCATCAACACCACAGCATCCTTCAGATCAGTAAAGAAATACAATTTCCTCCCCACAGAAAACAGTAGCCAGGCTGGGAGTAGTAAACTGTATAGTACCTCCATTGCTTGCAACTGGCACTTTGTAGCATTCAATTATTTACACTTTTGCCTTGTAACATAGGAGAAGTCTGGAAAGAATAGTACTTTGAGCCTCTAGTCCCACAGGTCCCTTGTCCCTTGTAGTCTGTAGTATGTGGCTTTGGATAGCGTTCACCATTAGTATAGTGCGTGGTCCTTCTTCTGCAGCGTGGTTCCTACTAGATATATTTTGCAAGGCTTTGTGAAACTGAAGGGCAAAATCCAGTTTTGGAAGGTCCATCAGTCAGGTTTCCAGAAATAACACCAGACTGCCCTCCTTTGTTCCCTCTGGCACTTCCAAAATGTGAATTTATTTAAGTTTTGGCCATATTTTCAAGGCGTTCTCGTTGCAACAGGCCCTGCTCCTCTACAGTTGCTGCTACTATGGTTTTCCTCACTGCTGATTCCGAGTCCTTCACTGTTGTGCCATAGTCGACTGATAATATTGTAATTTGAGATATTTTGCAATATTTTTATGTACATTTAATGTACTCTTTTAGTACCTGGGTTATGCCTGAAAAAGGCATTTTGGCACCAGTGCACTTACCTGGTTAATAAAGTTAAATAAATCAATACCCTCTACATGATTTCCATAACCAACAGATGTTTGTTATACAGTATGTAACGAGCTTGCAATCTATTTGTTGCACTGGGTCGGTGATGGCTGTCATGGTCTTTTGCAAAGAGTCAATCTATGGCAGGTATTAGCTGCACTGTTGTCTGAGTTGCTTTTGTTGCCATTGGTGTTTTAGAGCCTTCTCTACACGGCTGGCAAAAGAACTGCTTCACATCCATTGCCTTACAGACCATTTTCCTGAAATTCAGGCTGTGTGCTGTACACAGCCATATCTTAAAAGCACATGTATAGGAATTATTCTGCATCTCCGCAGAACCTGGTATAGAGTTCACCACTTACAGTATATGGGGTGACTTCTTGCTTTACAAACCAGACACCACTGTGCAGAAACTTGTTGCTTCCAGAGTTCTTTAAAGTTCAATTGCAGTGTTTTTAAAATGCTTTTACTGTATTTTATTTGCTCACCATGAGAAAAAACACTCCGAATATATTGCAAGTAATGTGAAGGAACAGTCATTTCTCATGTTCAGATGCTGCTTTACCTCCTGTCTATTTTGAAGGTTTCACAGAAAATCCCTCAGACATTTTCAGACCAGCTGGCAGAATCTTGGGTGAGTGCTGATTCCATTCAAGCAACAACGACATAATTTTCCTCAAGGTCCTGGAAGCTCAATACATCACATTATGGCATTTAAAAATCAGTCTTTGCTTCCAGTTTTCTGGTGGTGGCCTTTGTTAATCAAATTATTCCAGTAAAACACCATGAGTAAATATCTGTCAATCTCGCTAAGCTGATCAACACTTGGTGCTCAGCATCACCTTCCCCCTTCCCCCACACACACAAACATCAACAGCAGGACAGGCTCTTAACATGGACATTTTTGTTTCCTTTGTTCTCTTCCTGCCCTGAACGAAGCCCCAACAGCTTCCTCCTGATTTTAAAGTATTATCCCTTAAAAATTATTGATTAGTTTGTGAAAGTAATTAAATATTTATCTGTAAAGCTGTATCGAAAATATTCAACAGGCAAAGATCCTCAGACAATTAAAAGTAAACATGGGTTGTTGCCATTTTGCAATCTGATGTACATTAGTGTGTGTAGATGTGTGTGTGCGTGTGTGTACTGAACTGGCAGGACCTTGAGGAAAGTAGTGTAATTGTTGCCTGAATGGAATGAGCATTCACCCAAAATTCCGCCAGCTGGTTTAAAAATGTCTGAGGGATTTTCTGTGTAATCACCAAATAGGGGAGCATTAAAATAATACCTATACATGACAAATGACAATTTCTTTATTTTTTTCATATGCAGTAACTAAGGCCTGGTTGCCCTTATGTTAGGGAAAAGGAGTAAAGCTTATAATATGTTTGTAATATACAGTATCTGCAGTTGATCTTTAAGGACCCTGGGTTTTAGATATTGGGACGAAAAAGGGGTTACCTTGTTAGGTGACTTGTTTAAGGGAGGATATCTCAAGTCATTTCAGGACCTTAGTCAGCAGTACCGTATTCCATTAACTGATCATTTTAAGTACATGCAAATTAGACACTAGTTGACACTGTCCTGGGGCCCAGTGTCTTGCTACATGAATCCTCAGGTATTGCTGAAGTCCTGTGGCATGCACAGCACTCTAGCGGGCTGGTATCTAAGTTATATAAGCATATTGGCAGAGAGGCTACAGACAAACAGTCCTCCCTTAGAGACAAATGGCAAGCAGTCTTAAATGAAAATATATTTGAAGAGGAATGGGGGAACATTCTACAGGACAGATGGAGGATACCGATTTGATGTAAATTTAAATTGATTCAATATTTTACTCTCTAGCATGCATATCACACCCCAGAGCAGCTGTCTAGATTCTTGCAGGACTATTTTGGCTGTTGCCTTCACTGTAAAACACACCAAGTCGATCTTATCCACATGATAGTTACCTGCCAATGCCTGAAAGGATACTGAAGGGAAACTGAAAATATGATCTCATAGGTAGTATCCACTCCTATAGAGTTAATCCCAAGTGATACATTTTGGTGATCTGGAACACCTCGAAAGTCATAGGGAGGGGCAAAGGAAATGTATTTATATTGCTGTCATATATGGGTAGCTAGACATTCTTACTAAGTGGAAGAGGGAGGAAGCCCCCCAGCTCTTTCACAGCTATGGAGAAACTGATCTATAGAATTAAGGGCAGTATGGCCACTTATGACAAAAGATAGCTTGCATTTGAGAAATTACTGAGCAGAGGGCCTAATGTGTCTATATTGGAAGAAGACATGGAGAACAAATGAGGTAGGGGGAACGGGAGATACGCAGTAACTGACATTATACCCATGATGAATAGTTAGTTTCTTTATAGAGTGCATGTTGCACACTCCCAGTTGAAGAGCAGATTGTGGTATTAGTTGCTTTTAGGACCTATGTATGTTACTACAATAACTTGGTTTTCTAATGATAGTTAATTAACATAATCATTGTTAGAAACTTTAGAGTGCAAAACATCCATTATTAATTACTAGCTGACAAATGCCTTAAGCTTGGTCCGTAATTACTGGATTGAATATCTGGTTACTGTATATGTTAACTGCTCTGAAAAACCAGTATAGCATATTTGGGACAAAAACATATTAAGGAGAAAAGAAAGCACAGGTATACCAAACTAAATGAATGTCATTGAGAACAGAAGGTGTAAATAGACAAAAGTAAATTTCTGTAGTGGGCACTCTGCAGAAACATGTCCATTCAGTTACTGTAGGTGGCAGGCTCCACCCCTATTAACATAAACTTTCAACAAAATTAGCTGTTGGTGATGTTATTTATTTATTTAAAGATAAATGTGTCTATTTTTGCTAAGATGTTTACTACTGTTTCACGTTAAATTTATGTGAAGAGCTCAAATGTGAAACAAACATTTTGCAGATTCATAAAACCAGTAGATGTGTGAAGTTGTAAAGTGCTGTGCTTACGTAAAATATACTTTGGCTTAATTATCCAATAATTTCCACCCTGTTAGAGGTGCCATAGGTAAAGACCTTTGGCTAAAGGAAATTGAGTACCTGGAGAAGGAGACCAAGGACTCAGCAGGAAGCTGAAGTTCAAGGAAGTGGTGGGAGGAGGAGAGAAAACTGGGTAGAGCCCTGAGGGGTGGAAATGGCCAGTTTATGTAGTGGCTAGGGGAGTGGGGGGATCAGCTGACCACTGAACCCCAGCAAGGCATCTGATTACATTGTGAGTATGTATGGCTTGTGCGTATGTAACCTGTGTCTTAATTCTCCTATCATTTCTACTCTGCTAAGGTGACACAGGTGAAGATCGATGGCTAAAGAAAACTGAATATCTGAATAAAGTCAAGTAATTTAAGATGCCGGAACTGTAGAACCCTTCTCCAGCCCTCAGAATCACTGTTTCCCTTGGCATGCAAAATAGGAAGAAGAAATAAAAAATGCATGGGGAAAACTTCTGGAGATACAATGCCTCAGGTACAGTATGTGTATCCTCCAGGCACCATCAGTTATAAAGAGAACTAGACAAACTAGCTGAATTGCTTATGCAGCCTTTTGGATGAGTGGTTTATAATGTGATGAGGAACTGCTACCCAAGGTGTTTTGGGTTGGACTCCATCTCCAGGATATGGCTACAGCTAGTCTGATGAGATGGCATGACCTGAAAAGGAAGATGGGTTATTTGAGACACAACTGCATGGTTTGATATAATCCATAGATGGACCAGGTTGACAGAAGTACAATTCTTGTCAAGGAACTTGGGTAGATCTGAGTTAGATAAATGAGTTGTGGGTTCATGTTTGTTAGAGCAGTTCTGGTTGAGGAAGATTCTTAGTAATGTCCCAATCAGTGTTGGGTAAGTTACTTTTTGTATTACTTTCTATTACATTTGGAAACTTGTTCCAGGAAGCTCTGTGCAGTCATTGGCAAGGATGGGGAAGTACTAGAAAAAGAAATACACCTTACAATTATAGTTACTTATTTATTTTTATACAAAAATAATAAATAACTATAACAGATTACATTTTTTGAAAGTAATAGGTTAGTTACTAGTTACTTTCAAATAAATGTAATGAGTTACAGTTACATATTTCTTTTGTATAAAAAGACATAAGTAATTGTAACTGTAAGGTGTATTACATTTTCCAGTACTTCTCCATCCTTGCTAGTGACTGCACAGAACTTTCTGAAACAAGTTTTCAAAAGTAATAGAAAGTAATAGAAAAAGTAACTTACCCAACACTGTGTCCAACCTTCTTTACACGTCTTTTTTTTTTTTTGTAGTTTTGTTGGGAAAGGGAACATTGTTTAACCAGTAGTAGCACACTAAGCCAAAGCTTGTTTCCAGATGTGACCTGTGAGCACAAGGAAGTTAAGTGACTTGCTCAGAATCACATAGTATGCACCTAGGCAGCTGTGGGATTCAAACCCAGGTTTCCAGATCTGCAGCTCAGAGCCTTAACCCACTGTGCTATACTGCCTCAAAAAAAAAAGTCTAAGTCAGGTATCTGATTACCACAACCATTGACGGGTCCATCTATTAGATGGATAGTTAGTTCATCTGCACTGGTGAAAACCGTGGAGAGCCAGGCCTAAACCCCATGAAGTGGTGTGTTGGCTGACTGAAGCAGAAGGCTTCCCTTGGGAAGGAAGAGGCCATCCATGAAGCACAAACTTCATGTAAGAAAAGGACAATGAGTGTCACAATATCTGCAGAATACAGAGAAGCTAATTTCTGCTGGGGTTGATACAGGGTTAACATTCTTCCTAATGAGAGACTATTCAGGAAAGTGGCTTAGACATGACAGCCTGAGACTAGGGTTGGGAGACTGTCCAGAACCCTGGGAAATGAGTATGTGGTTGTACAACATATAAACTGTGAACAGAGTATCCCTGGATCTGTGATCAATTAATGAAATTAGGAAACCATCATGAGTAAAGGTCAATGACTTAGTATTTGAGAGTGTGTGTGCTTATTTACTATATCAAGCAGGCTCCCATGAGTACCCCTAAGTCCTTCATGCCCAAGAAAGAAGCCACTAGTACAACAGAATACAAGGGCATTACTGGAGAGCAAAGATACCCTTAGACTAGGGAGTTTCCTTAGGCCGTGCCCATTACTATTACAGGACAGTGAAGCAGGGGGCTGCATCCATGTACATCCTAAAGTGAATGGTTGCACTATGTTTTATTACCAATCCTGATGCAGCTCAAACAGTCCCAGGCAAAGAATCAGAATGGGTCTGTTGAGGGCATGAACTAACCCTGCTGGGGGCCTCAAACACATAAGGCCACAACTACAAATTATTCAGAGTTAGTGCTGAGGCTAATGGCACCCCTCCCCCAAACTTGGAGCAGCTTTTATTGTTTTAGCGTGAATACAAACATTTTGCAAAAGTTAGGCTTAACAACTTTGTTTTCCCCCAAGGAAGCTGTACAGCATTTATTTTAAAAAGCTGCCAGGTTAAACCATTAATTGATAAAATGTGTGTTTTGCTGCGCAGTCTAAATTGATGCATCTGTAAAAGCTGCATCAGTCTGATTCTCTTAAATATACAGCAGTAGTGTAGCAAATTCCCAAAGGGTCTGGGTGCAAGGTGATGTTACAGGGCCCCTCCCCAGTTTTGAATAAACATCAAAATTATGATTTAGGCCCCTGAAACATCGTGGGCCGGGGTGCTATTGCACCCCCTGCACCCTTGTAGCTACGCCCCTGGTATACAGTACATAGTAAAATACAGGACAAGAACAGACTATAATTTGCAAATCTCCAAAACTACCAACTTGGCTACTTCTTTATTCTAATATGTGACTTAGTGCATAACTTTTCTCCAAACCTTCCTTACATTTTTTTCTATTTCCACAATGACTATAACATCTAAAAAATATTAACAATAAATTGTATTCATATGGTACCTGTAATACAGTTGCATGTGGTGGTACGACTTGAGGAGTAGTCTTGTTTCAAAAAACTCACTCATTTCTTTCATCTGGCACACTGGCTGGGAGCAAATCAGTGAGCTGATGACAAATGACATTAGAAGCTCCTTCCCAAAGGTCCAAGCACCTCTTCCCCCATGACAGGCCTACATTTTACAGTAGCTATATCATCACTTCAATTTCTTCCTGATTCACTAGCCCAGACCATTGAGTTTGGGGCAGCATTAGCTGTAAGAAGGAAAACAGGATAGGTAGTGCTTTCTATGGCTCCTGAATTAGGGTTAGCCCCAAAAGCCCACCTGGAGCTCAGTTAGGTGAACGAAGCCATCTTGTTAAGACCAGTGTCCGTAAAGGTATATCAAATGTTGCTGTGGAGGTGGGATACATTTTTCTTTTCTTTTTCTTTTCCATATTCTGTTTCTACTCCTTTTAGCCAGGACAGGCTGGATTCCCTTTGGCCAGGCCCTGCTGACCCCTGCTGTCCAAAATCTCCCCAGGATTTACTTAGCAGCCAGAATATCCCCACAGATTTCCATGGTGGTGGGGTCAGGAGAGGGAGGGATATCCTCCCTCCCAATGTACAAATCTAGTTCTCAGCTTCCAAGTCCTAGAGATGTGGCACAGGTGAGGGATTGGCATACAGTGCTTCATACAAATGTGTCCTGCCACTATTTTTTCTCCATGTTTTTCCTTCCCCATGCTGGGGCACACTTGTCAACATGTGTGTATGGAGGTAACACCACATACATCTGCTGCTCCCATCCCGCATTGTCACCAGCCCTCTACCTGATGGCAGGCATTCAGCTGAGCAAGTAGTCCTCTCTCCCTGGGTGAAGAGAGCAGTCCCTCAGGTGCACAATTCTACCCACCCAGCCAATCCTCAGCAGTCCGTGCTCATTTCAGAACATGGGTTGCCAGTGTGGCGGGAGTTGTGGCATCCTGTGCCTCAACCCTTTGCCCTACTGAACTGTGGCTGTGTATGAGGGGACAGGGGGTTCTAAAGATGGATAGAGGAAGGAGGTTCCCAATACAGTACTGCAGTTGTTCGGTATTGAACCATTCAAGTGAATAGTGCAATATTTAGCATTTTTGACTACTGATTCCAATTTGATGCACATGCCTAAGGAGGACATTTTGCATTTAAGAAGGAATAGTGTGACACAGGCAAAGCAATTACTCACCTCAGGAATCTATGTATGAGGAAAGGCAAGCAAAGTTATATTTATTTGCATTAGAAGGGCTCAACTGAAGTTTTTACAATTATATTGTTCCAGAAAAACTCCAGATAATGCATTTACCATAATGAAACATTTGCAGACTAATGGACTTTGTAGTAAGCAAGATAATGGTAAAGACATGGAGAAGCCCCCTCTATTTCTGCAAACTCCTGACTCTCTATGCCCTAGGAAAAGTCATACGCAACATAGGCCAGGGGCTGCTGGCAGTCCCTGCAACATGTTTAAAATCAGCTGGGACTTACGCCTTCTCTGTTGCTGCTCTTGGTTTATGGAATGCACTTCCTCTGGAACTCCACCTAGTCTCATCTGTATCTGTATTTAAAGCCAAGCTATGGCAATTTTGTTCTGCCAAGCTCTCCCTGATAATGGGGATGCTGAATGGCCAAGTGGTAGAGCACGTGAGGGACAATGTTTTGTGCTGCAAACCTGGATCTGCCATACACGGGTGGCCAGGATGGAGGGCTACATCACAGGAGAGAGGAAGCATGACATCACACTCCTTGTGCATCTTGTGGTTGGGGCAAGAGCTGCCTGTCACATTAAGTGTGGACTCTTGAAGAGCAGAAGCACTTGGAATGGCAATGCATGAAGAAAAGAAAGAGCCAGGAGAGAAAGGGAAGATAACATATAATAACATTTAAGACATCACTTGGACCCAGTGTTGCCTCCCCACAGTCATGCACCCTCTCTGACCTGCCAGGAACTCATCGTGCCTCTGGTAGGTGCCTATTATGGGAGGTAAGCCATGGAGATTCAAAAGGGCTTTGAACTGGATCTGGGAATGGTTGGGGAGTGGCACGGCGGATCTAAGTGCCCGTCCTCAGAGAAGTGGCAGGGAATCAGAAAATAGTGTTGTTGTAGTAATGGCATTATTTTTGTCTATAATTTAATTTATTTATCCCTTGTCTTTCAAAGATTTTATAATAGAATTGGTACTGAAATATGTATTATGCAATTACACCTATAGTATTAAGCAGCTATGGGTGGTCTTTAAACTGTGCTAGATATTAAATACATAATTTCAAGGGATACCAAAAATGTTTATTTGATGACAATTTTAAAATTTAAAACAAAAAATTAAACTAAAAATGTATCCCTAGGTAATATAGCAATATGGTTTTTGACTCAACTATGTCAACATGACTCCAAGATTTCATTACAAAAGTTATGTTCTTGTTGCCATCCGATAGTTCCAGTGTGACAATGATGATCTGGGTTCAGGAGTGGACTTAAGGAGCCAGAATCATGGTGGCCAAGGCTGAGGAATGCTGCTAATGTCAACATGAGCCAGCCTGGTGTAGGAGATGACAGGAACACAGTGACACAGCAGTCCTTTACGGTGGTCCATGGTGCCTGCTCCCACCCAAGGGGTGGTTCATGCAGCCAGAGAGTGCTATATTGACCAAGGCCATTGACCACTGATCCACATCATTGGGTAGTAGAAGGCAGAAAAAAATGGGGAGAAAACCCAAGATACCTTATACATGATGGCAGAAGCCTGAAGAGGCAACCAGGTATATTGCTGGATGACTGCACCTGACTGTGATTAAAAAAAAAACACATTTTGGGAGGAAAAAAGTCATGCTCATAGCTGTAACAGTTCCAAAGTGATCCATTTTCAAAGTTATCATTAGAAAGGACAAAGCTTATAAATGTTTATAAATGTTAGAGCTAAGAACTTAGTTTTTCACATGAAAGCTTGAAGTTAGTTATGTTGATATGGTTTCTACAGTATATAAGGATATGTTCAGAACAAATCAATACTTTTTTCTGTCTGTTTTTATTTTGAACACACTGTATCAAAGTTGGGCGCTCACCACCATAATAAAAATCATGTTTAATCTAAATAAGCATTTATGGTGCCGTACTTTGTTCAGTGCAATGAAGTACACAGATGCCCACTATCGCCTGATGCATACGGCATTTCTCAATCCTTTCTCAAGGTCAAAGAAAGGCTTGAGAAAATTTGAAAAGCATCACATGGTAATGGGTTTCTGTATACTTCACTGCACTGAGTAAAGTATGGCACCCTAAGTGATTATTTAGACTGAGCATCATTTTTATTACGATGGTGAGCGCCCAATCTTTGATCTAGTGTGTTTGACTTTGCTATTGTAAACACCTCCCTCCCAGTGCGGGTTCTTTTTGCATTTGATTTATTTCCAGAGTTTCATCTGGGAAAGTATACTGAGCTAATTGCTCATTTGGAGATGGGCCCTGGGGGTAAGGGAATGCGGAGAGTGCAGTAGTAAGTTATGTCAGTAATGTTACAATTATAAAATAATAAAAATAATTATAAAAAGAAAAAAATCATACAGTAGACAATTGAGAGGAAGCACACAGTAACTAGTGAAAAACATAACATATCAATGGCAACAGTTCTGCAACGTGCAACTGGCAGCAAAAATGAGGGAGGGAAGGGAGATTGCATGTACAATGAGGGACTAGTCAGAGAGAGAAGTAGACCAATAAACCAGGGCAGAAGGAGGAGAAAATAGTATAGAGGGAGGAACAGTGGGACTAGCCTAGGATATACATACCAGTGTGTATAGCCTATACATATTTGGCTAACTTAAATAAAAAATTAAAAAACACTTAACATTTTCTGATTAAAATAGAAGTAAGAAAAGAATGAGAACACTGATTTGGAAATACATAACCTTCATTAAAGAACTTAACTTTAGGTATGTCAATTTAAAAAAAACAATAACAGCTTTAGGTAAAAATTACTTTTAAATTAAAAAACATTCATATAAATCAATATTGATTAAAAACAACCATATACAGTAAATAACAGAGAAAAAAAATCAAACCATGTGAATAAAAAATATTGAGCATTACCTATCAAAATAATTGTTGATGACCCGGTTGCTTAGACGGCTGAGGCACTGCATCTTACCTCTCTCACGCCAGCAACCCGAGTTCAGGAATGAGCCCAGGTCATGGGGGTCGGCTCTGGGGAGGACTAGTAGATGAGTGAGCAGCTGTCAGGCAGCTGTCCTCTCCTGGTTTGGGGAAGTAAGCCTTCCCAGCTCTTGACTTCTTCAAGATGAAGATCTGGTGATAGTTCCAATGCTCTGGAGGATGGTGTTATGCCAGGTGGATGGAGTGGGGCTTGCAGTTCTGGTGGGCATACACGTCTCCATGTGTATACAGTATGTGCAAACCATATTGGCCATAGCCCTGGATCATGGGAGAAAACAGAAAATTGACCGGCACAGGACATATGAAGCCCTGACCTCTCTGTCTCACTTTGCCAGCTGAACATTGGGCCCAGTCTGAATGTGAGTCACTGCGTGGTGGGAGGATGGCCCTCCCCTTCCCAGCCCTTATTATTGCTGATAACATTTTTGAAACAAGGAAGTATTGTTGACAGACGCATCGTGAGGCTTGTGAACTCTTGAAAAGATGTCTGTGTACAGGTATGCTCCAGCAAGGGGTAATGTAACTTTTTCTAGTTTATTTATTTTTTTTACTCTTGTATTTGTTGTTTACCTTCTGCTAGCCCAGCTTTTTGTAACTTTCTGAAGTCTGAGCCTTGGAATGGCAACATAGAGTCAAAAATACTACAACTAGAGCATGACAGAATGCAAGCACTGGGGCAGTAAGGATGGGTGGTTCACATATCTGTTGCCCCATTATGGACACCGAGCCTTTAAATAAAAGGTTTCATCAAGCAAGCCAAGAGAGTACCTCAAGTTGGCTGATAGCACAGTGGTAGCACTTCTGCTCACTATACTGGTGACCTAGGTTTAGAAATGGGCTTGGGCTGCTCATGGGATGGAGGACTGAGCATCCCAAGGACAACTGGCCTCCCATGGGGAGGGGGGACACCATGTCTCACTCACTGACTGCCACCTGGTGGTGGCCTGATGGCTGCATGGTGGATGCTCAACATAGGAGGAGGGGCATCTGACAGATGACAGCACACATGCCAACATACGAATATATGACAATGGCAGCAGAATTGGGCCTCAAGGTCTGTCTCATCTGCTCGAAAACACAGCTCACAGTTTAGACAACTGCTGCTGCCCCCCCCCTTTCCATCTCTCCCACCAAATTTTCCTTCCCTGAGTTCACCACCCTGGTCAACTCTCTCCCTACTTGTACCTTGCCCATGAATCTGTCCCATCCCTTCTTAAAACTCCCCACTGAATCCAGTGAGATTGCCTCCTCAGTAAGCGTGTTCCAAGCTGTCACCACCCTTTCCATGAAGTAATGCTTCCTCAGCTCCCCTGAACCTCTCCCCCACCAGTTTCAGTCTATGGCCCTTCGAGGTCCCTTCCCTCTTCAATCTAAAAATACTCACAGTACTGACTTTGTTTATGCCCTTCAAGTACTTGAAGGTCTCGATCATATCTCCTTTGTCCCTTCTATCCTCAAGGGAGTACATGTTGAGCTCTATTAGTCTCACCCCATCACGCATCCACATGCATGTGTATCTTTGCTGTCCAGCACACTCAGGTGGCAAAAATGGAGGAAGAAAATCACCAAGTCTGCAGCAGTAGATGTTGGCACAACCCACAGGCCAATGCATGACCGACAGGGCAGGCCACCCACCACACTGTGGTCCTACCTGGAAACACTGGGGAGTGGGGTTCTGTCTGGTAGGGTGGCTGATGTGGGGGCCAGAGAAGAAAATATATAGGAGAAAAGAGTGTATCTTGAGCACATGCCAGGCAGCTGAGGGCAAGACAGGATCCAGGGAGGAACCCTCACTGTAAACAAAATCAGACTACCCAACCTAGCAGGAACCACATACCTCTCAATATCTGTGTCACAAAAATTTGGGATGCTGTTCAGTATTCAAAATATAAGCATATCAGTATATTACAGAAATACAAGCTCAAAGTAGTATGTAAACTAATGCTTAATGTGTGTAAAGGTTTCCATACCGTAATTTGTTGCCGTGCTTTAAAGTCTAAATTTACAGTTCAGGACAGAACCCCTCTACAGTAAGTGAGCAATACTCAGTGGTAAAATGAAAGACACACCTTATAATGTGGAACTGCTGAGGTACGTCAGGATGGAACATATTTGCAAACTTGAATTACTTGCTTGACCTAATAACTGCTGTATGTTTGTGTTGCTAGGGACAGGGGGCACCCAACACTTAATGTATGAAGGCACAGTGCTGTGCCCATAAAGGTATCAACATTTTTAGTCAGGAAACTGTGCAAGGGCTTCTGAGAAGGGTAGATGATTGTTAAGAGTATGAGTGGAAGGCCGTCTGAGTGGTGCTGAGAGTTGAGGTGCTGGACGCCACACCTCACGCTATGCTGGTGACCTGGGTTCAGGAACAACCTCAGGTCGTCGGGAAGCCGGCTTGAGGGGGGAGGGTTGGAGCTGGATTGAGCCTCAACTTGCGGCTCCCCCCTCCAGCGGTGGACACCCACTCCTCCTTAGTCCTGCAGCCACCGGGTGGAGGTCCGATGGGTGCGTAGGTGGCAGGAGTGGCGACGCAAGTCTGGGGTGGGTTGGAAGGGGTCACCGGATCCTGGCATGAACATGTGCCTCCAAGTGCACGCATGCATGTGTATGCAGTGATCTTGGTTGGGAGGGAGAAAAAATGCAGAAAACATAAAAAATTTATATATATATATATAAAGCATGTGCGACTCCACACACAAGCACCATCCTTGTTGTCAAAGTGCTGAGACAGCCAAGAAAACAGAAAAGGGACCCAAGAGTTAACTGGCACACCACACACCTTTCCAGACCAGCACAACCACCCAATTCTGGATATGTATACCTGGGGGGGGGGCTCTATTCTTGGCCTTGCCACGGGGCAATACATGGAGGACTCTGTGAGGAGGTTAAGTTCAGTGGAAGTGGCAGGTGGGCTGGGGGAGGTGGGGATGGAGCAGCCTGGTGACCCCCAGGGTTAAAAAGCTATATGGAAAAAAATAAACAACTTTGTAGCCAGCTCAGCTGTGTGGTGGTAGATTTTCCCACCACACCGGTGACCTGGGTTGTGGATTGGATTCAGGTAGATGGGGTTCATCTGATGGACTGCTCTCCTCTCCTGTAAAGGGGTACCCACCATGCTGCTGAAGACTGCCACCAAGTGGAGGCCAGCTAGCATTACATGCATGCATGATGGGAAAGGAGGGGCAGCAGTCTGACACAGCATGTGTGTGCCTCCACATGGCATGAATTGATGTCTATGTCGCAGAAGTGAGAACTTGGAGAGAACAAGGCAAAACTGCAGTGCTGGCTTCACAAAGGCTTGCCTGCCTGCTCTTGCCGTGCGCCACCACCCAGGACACCAGGCTCCACTTCTGGCTGGGGTATCTTGGGGGGCTGTATGTCCCTTCCCCCTAATCCAACCCTGGGGGGAATCTGTGGGGGAACTTGCAGAGCTAGGAAGTCCCAGGGGAGGTGGTTGCTTGTCAGGACTGGCAGAGACAGAGCTGAAATAGCCACCCCCAGCTACAGGAAGGGTAAAACATATATGGAAAAAAAGGAAAAGAAACCAACATTACTTTGAACCTTTAGTGCAAGCTCAGCTGCATTTCCAGTTGTGTTCATTAGGACTGCACACTCAGACAAACTTGAGTTCTCACTTTTAAAAAAAACAGTCACTGACATCTTCTCCTGTAGAAAATACTGCAGCAACAGAAGAGTTTATTTCTCACCTTTATACTTAAAACTTGCTTCAAAATGTGCTAACAGCTGTATTATAAGAAATAAACACAACAAAGTGCAAATAACTTGCAGGTTCACACACCTTGTGGGATGACTGCAGTGATGTGATTTAGGCACATGAGCTTCGCCCTCATGCCCAGTGGGGCACACAGCACCCACAAGGTGTGTGAACGAGCTTGTTCTTCACACTTTGGTATTAATTATTCTCTATGGCCTGTATTTTCAAATGGTTGTGAAGACGCACCAGAAATTTGCATCACTTTTACATTGCAAATTGCAGCTGTGCCTGCATCAGAAGTGTGTGCTACTATCAGAAGATATTTTTGCCACAATCTGCTGTGCCTGTGCTTCTGTCCAGATTAGTGATACAACAGCAATGCAAATATAACGCAGCTATGACCTGGATAACTATGACGCATCTATGATGACTTAGACATATTTTACGGTGCACTGCAAATGTGGCACAATTATGATGCAAGTGTAAGTGTTGGTTTTGAAACAGCTATGAAAATATTGCACAATCACATATTGCAAATTTGCATGTCTTGATGCAATTGTGTCATTTTTGAACACTTTTGAAAATATACAGTACCACACAATATATTCAATGTTAGCTTCAAAATGCTCCTCAAATCATCAAACACCCTAGAACTTCTGGAAGTCTAAGCAGCCTACAGGCAGATGGTCTTTACTTATCCACCCTCCTCCTTTGCAAATTAAAACTTGGCTGTTTTAGTTCATAGAAATGTCTAACGCTGAGTTTAACAGTGGATAGAATGGCAATCAGCACTGCGCTTTAACTTCACTGGGAGAATGCACTGGTACAGGCCACTCACCCAAGCGAAGATATGTATAAATTTATGGTCAGGCACACTGGCCATTTAATTCTGTGCAGATTATGTTGTAGTTATCAGCCATTAAAATGGCAAGCTTTGACTCTGCACTGACTGCTTTGAAAGTGTTGCTCATCCTCAGAAATTCATTTGAAAAATTTTCTTGGGAGTATTGTTATTGATAGATTTCAGTATATTGATCTATTGCCCATTTCGTGTCAGCAGTCCTTAGATGTTGTCATCAGGGTAGTGGTGATGTTTCTGATTTGAGCTAGTGGTTGTTGCTTGTTGCTTTGCACAGCCCATTCATGATCGATGTAGATAATTTACAAAGATTTGTTGTGACTAACGGAACTGGCCTTCTGTTGTCATCAGGTAGAGTCTGACGTGAAAGGTAGTGGGCTATAGTCCCTGGCTGGCCTGACCAGCTTTGCTCCATGAGTCCAGATCATGGCATGCTGGTGGTCAGGGTGGGTGTGCTGTCTAAAGCAGCACTTGCCACCTTGAGCAACGGAAGCACATCATCCCGTGCTTGCAGTTACCACTGCAGATGGGCTATGGCCAGGAGTTCCTCTTGAACATTACATGCTGATGATATTAGCTGCAGGGTGGGGGTGGGGCTCTGATGCATCAAGTGGAGAAGAGGATTCCCCAGAAGGGGAAACAAATGGTAACTGGGTGTGAGTGGATTGGCAATGGAGTCTGCAGGGAAAAAAACAGAAAAATACAGCTCCTCCTTTATGTGGCCTTACCCCTAACTGCCACTTCCTACAATCTTGGTCCTGCCATGTGGACTCCATTTCAAATTCCACTTTCCATATGGAGGAAGGGCACTACCACACGGGGTATGCCATGGAGGGCTATGGTAGATCAGGGCTGTAGTGATGGGAGGCATGGTGGAATGCAAGAGAGCACCAAAGGGGAGGCAGAGGGAAAAATAAGTGAAGCATACTAATTGCTGCAGTGCCCATGCATATGCATGTATGTATGTATGCATTCATGCACATCTTTATATATGATGTATGTTGCAGGTTGCATGATGTTCTCATGTAATATGTTACTTGGTCTTTTGTAGACAGAAGCAGGCAGATGCACATAGCGACTGTCTCCCACTAGTATGGATCATTGTGTACCTAGTACCCCATACACTTGTTCAATTCCTTTTCAAACAACTCAAAACTAGTAACTGTTGTAAATATATACATGCACATTTGCTTATAAAATGTTTGCTTACAAAACAGAGTACTGAATATATAAACAATTCATGTTTGATGTGCATAGCTAACTTAAAACCCATGTTTTATTCAAAATTTCTTCATTCTGTAAGTTAATCCTTCTTTCTTTTAAAATATTTTCCTGAAATTGCTAGATAGTAAAGTCTCTTCATGGTGTAAATTAATCCTTCATCTTTCTTTTAAAATATTTGTATAAAAAATAACCAATAAGTTAGTAATGGAGTCTGGTGCACAGCAGCAAGATGCAGCACCCTAGAAAACAAAAATAACTAAAACAGACCCACAAAAATGGTGCACAAAACAATAACCAGCCAGAATAAGTGAATGGCATAAAATAAGTACATTTATTAACAGCAAATAGAAAATACACAAAAACTTCACAGGAATTTTATTTTTGTGTGTGTGTTTGTTTCTAGTTGCTGTTAAATGCTCTCACTTTATGCCACTCACTTTTTCTGACTGGTAACTTTTTCCTTGGCTCACCTGGGCTGCTCTGAGGCCCTCGGTTGTACCAGGAACACACCTATGAGGGGCCCAGTCTGGGTTCTGCAACTGGACGGTCTGTTAACATGGTGCCTCCACCTGGGGCAGTGGCAAATAATACCTGTGGAAAACTTAGAGGTTACCACCCCCCAGGAAATAACAGTATAGGCCCCCTAGTACACTTCCCCACTCAATGACAGTCCCCACACACACAGTAACTAAGATACACATATTTACAGCCACAAGTATTAACATGCAAGCAATATAGAGATTTATTTGGGGGAAGGGGGGAAAAGGATGTAAGTAGCAACACAACCCTTTTTAAACATTTCCAAACAACCCCACACAATCTCTTTGCCTCCCACCCTAGGGTGCACCCTAAATTGTCTCTGTCGCGGTGGATACCTCACCGGCTGGTGTTGCAGGCCTGAGATCTCATGGTGGGGCCCAGTTAACATTTAAACACTTTCAACACTTGACTTTCACTTTAACCTTCTGAATTAAATTTTAACTCGGTTCTTTTGGGGATTGTCCCTACAATCTATCTAGCTAGCTATCAATTTAAACTCCCCAAAGCCACAGCTCGAGGTGCTCACAATTTTGTCAGACCACACAGGGGCACTGCAGCCAGCCGAATTGCAGTTTACTGGCAGATATAGGGTACTGTGAAGATTCCTGGATGATGCAGCACCACTACTGGAGTGCTGGAGAAATGGAAACAGATGATTTTCACCTGCCCAGTCTTTTTGGTTTCACCCGATGGCCTTTATGGACTGGCTTCACTCAGACAGGTCTTTCATCATCCAATACTGATGCTCTCACCTGGTCTTCAGCATAAGGATGGTGGATGGCAATTTGTCCCCTAGGCCCTCTCAGTTCTACCCACAGGGCAAGTATCTTACAGATGTTTTTGGCACAGTCTCTTGACCTAGCTCTATGCACTTCTCTTTGCTGTCTCAGGCAGGCTGGCGCTTCCACAGTCTTTAATCACCTGCACTCTCAGTCACTCCGCTTGCAGAAATGCTTTCAGGGAAATACTCCTCCAAGGAGGGAACACTCCATCTCTGATGCAAAGGTTACCAACTAGAAAATTCAAACAGCAGCAAACAAGTCCCTCAGCCCCTTCTGCAGCTTTCAGCTCACTTTACACCTCTGGCAGAAAACTCTGGCTCCAGATTGTCACCAGTCACAGCCAAAAACCTTGCTCTGTTTCCTGCTACGAACTCTGAATTCACTCTTTACTGTCCTTTCTAGTATTTTTATTTATTTATTTACAAGTTTTACCAGGAAAGCATACTGAGCAACATGGTCGATTCCAGATGCGACCTGGGGGCTGAGACCTACATATATAAATGTAACCCCCCTGCAAATGGGGGTTCCCAAAAGACTTCCAGGAGCTTGCTTGAATGCTCCAAGCCTGAATGGTGTTTGGCGTTTAAGCCATTTATCTGTGAGTGTTTTTAGAGCCTCTGTACTGTCTCTTTAAGACCTGTCTGCTTGCAGATATAATTAGTTTGTATGGGGGGACTGTGTGCTTCTCTGCTTGAGTACCACTCGAGCTGCTGCCAATTCACTCCATTTTTGCAGTCACTAGGAGTGCAAAGGGAACCTATCTGAAAGATGTAACTGTTTGCCAGAAATCATTTAGAGTAATAATGAAAATACAGTTTGTCTAACCTACTTTCTTTGCAGTCAGAACTGTGTTTGCCTAGTTCCCCATTCTAGTTTTGAACTGCTGAACTGGACCAATCAGTGTGGGTTAAGGTAGCTCTAAAATGGTGCCTTGGATGAATCAGAACTTGGACTCGTAATCTGAGCCAGCCACAAGAGGATTGTATGGGCAGTGACTCTGGGAGATGTAGTTTGGACTTGCGCCTTTTGGACCAACAAGGAGCAGTCTATTGTGGTGACAGCCAATCCAGCCAAGAACTGGGAGGAACTCAAAGGAAGTGCCCAGTTTTGTCTGCTGGAGTTTCAGTTGAGTTCTGGCAGTGAAGAGGGAAGGAGCCCTGTGCTTTTTCGGTGTGCAGTTTAGTCGGAAGACGTGTGTAAGGCCCGAGTTCCGGTCTGCAGCTTGTGTAACTGCTTGTTAGGACTGAATCCATCCTGTGAAGAGAATCAAAGGATATCTGAAGAGTAGAAACCAGGCTCACCCTGTAGAAGACTGGAGAAATTGCTGAATTGTACTCGGTCTGTCAGGAACTGAATCTGCTGTGTGTTCTCCCGGGTATTGTGCAGTAATTGTGATCAGGATAGAGAAGCAGCCTGCCTGGTATAGTACTTTCTTTTTACCATATAAATGTGTGAGGAGGCTTGTGTAGCTCAAGTGAATCCTGCTGCCATTATAGGACTTTTGCCTGTTACTGTTTACCATATAAATGTGTGAGGAGGCTTGTGTAGCTCAAATGAACCCTGCTGCCATTAAAGGACTTTTGCCTGTTACTGTTTACCATATAAATGTGTGAGGAGGCTTGTAGCTCAAGTGAATTCTGCTGCCATTAAAGGACTTTTGCCTGTTGCAGTTTGTCATATAAATGTGTGAGGAGTCTCGTGGAGCTCAAGGTAGCCCTGCTGGACGTTGAAGGACCATATCTTGTTTGGAGTCGTGAGTACTAATTCAGGGCGCTCCTTGTTGAATTGCCACATTGAATCAAATGGAATTACTGTACTGCTGACTGTTTAACTAATTTTTCTTTTCTCTGTGTGAAAGGGCCCTACCAGCTGCCACAGTTTGGACCAGCCACTAGGGCTTGGTACCCAGGACAGTAACTGGTAGGGATAGGCTATGCACAGAGCCATAAATAGATAGAGTAAAGTGATAAGCTAATTAACCCGCTTCCTCTCCTGTCCTTGTTATATCCCCTAAATAAATCAGAGCTGCTTGTTTCAGCAAAGTTATACTGCCTGAGGTATTTGTCTATGTTAAAGTATTGTACTGTGATTGTTGCACTGTATCTTCTTATTTTACAGGGGGTCCCAGTGCCTGAACCAGTCCTGGGGGTAAGTGTACACTGTGAAGGTAATTCTGATATACTGTGTGGGCCACTAGTGGGAAGAAAGGGGGGTTGCAGTGTCCCAGAGGGCTGTGACCAAGTTAGTTTAACTATTGCAAACCCTGACCTCTGGGTGGAGGCACCCGCCATAAGATCCAGGCCCCTCAACCTGTTAGTGGCAAATCAGGCAGGGTAGTAGCCCTGGGATAGCGCCATCTAGGGGTTACATCTTGGAGGCTCACCGCTGGGATTGTGTGTCCTCTAGTGGCCATATTTACAAACCACTGTTAAAAAAAAAATAAATGGGTGCCCGACAGAAGTGGCTGTGCACGGCTGGTGGAGTGGTGTACTGGGGAGGAGATCGATCCCAAAATGCTAGTGCTTATCCTGGACATCCCCTGGGTATCATTACGGACACTGTACAGGAGTACTTTCCAAGGTAGAAGGTTTACAAAACCCTGTGGTGGTGGGTCGGCATGCTAATCTGCTCACCCACACTTTCCTGGCCCTAGTAGAGTTTAAGGATCCCATAGATAGCTCCAAAGTGCCACAGACCATTACCCCAGAGGGAGCCCTCACTGCTTGGAGAGTGATAACTAAGGACAGTAAAGACCTGGGGGAATAAGCCCCACCACTATCTGAAACTTTGAGGAGAAATTTGCAAATGGTTGCTGAGGAAGGAAAACTGTGGAGGACTTGAAGAAACTATTTTGCCACCTGGGGTGTTCCTCCCAAACACCCTCTCCGCTCCAGTACCCGTAATGGTGGCTGAACCAATGCAGACTCCTATTCCTGCACCTGCCTGCCATTAGTCACGACTCTTGCGAAGGTTGAGAATCTTCTCTGGCACCCTCCCCACCCCCAAGGGAGGATGACTGGGAGACCTGGATAGACTATGTTGCCCCCAAGTGCTAGAATGGCAATGCTCAGAAGCTGAAAGCGAAAGAGGTTAGTGAGAGCCTCCGAGGTCCTGCCTGGCTACCATCCGTGCTAAGCGGGCCAGTAACCCTGAAGCGACTGCACAGGCCTATCTTGAGGCCTTGGAGAATGTGATGGGAGCCCAGATTCTGATGAGGACCTATGGTGGAGAGTAAGAAATGCACAACAGTGCCAAGGAGTTGTCTGTGTATGTATCTCGGCTGGAAAAATTGTTGCAAGAATGCCTCAGAAAGGGTAGTTTGCCAGCATTGAACTGACTGAACCAGGCTGGACAGGATCCTTAAGTCTGCCCCTTCTCAGAACTGCTGTTGCTTGTCACGCCTGGCAAATCGTCTGGAATCCCCACCCTCCTATGATGAGTTAATGAGAGAAATTCGAGGAGTTGAGAAAAGGCAACCTCGGGAGGGACCTGCACTAATAGCTGCGGCTATGACTCAAGTGACTGAGAGTGACCCATCAAGTGAAGTTCAGGGGCAGAGGTTGGCAGTCAATGAGTGCTCTGACAAGGAAAAAGATATGCCACAATGGAGGAACTGTTGAGAGATCCGAATTCAAAACAGTCCCTTTATGAAGGCCACGCCTGCAAGTATGGGCCTGACCTATTTCCGACTGCATCTGCTATGGGGGTGGGGGTACCCAGCCATGTATCTCCTGCTGATAACAGCTCCAAACTCGATTCCTTGACCATGGAAGTGGAGAAACTGATGAGATGTCTCCAAATGCCTATCACGCCGCAGACAGAGATGGCACCAAGGTTTCCAGTTAGTAATACCCCCACCCTGGCTCCCAGTGTGGTGCCTCGGCCAGCTCAAACTCCAGAAAGTATGTTTTGCTATAATTGTGGGAAGGATGGGCACATGAAAGGAATGCGGTCCCAAAAGACACTGACAAAGTTGCATATAGGCTACAAGGAGAGCTTCGAGAACAAATCAGTGGTTAAGAGGTGCACAAATGATCCCAGTGAGGGCACCAAAATGCTAACTCACGTCCTTTTGTGGCAAGGTCAGTTGCCCAGGCCCCCACTATCGCCTCTCCAGACTGGTCCAGAATAGTGGGACCCTCCATGGAGACCACTGTAAAGGTGAATGGAGTGTCTACAACAGCTGTATTAGACAGTGGCCCCAAGTGACAATTATGTTCCAGGATTGGTATCAGAAGCATTTGTCAGGCGTACCTTACAACCATTAGAAGGACTGCATGTATGGGGTTAAGTGAGAAGGCCTACCCCTATTCCAGGTATATCTGAATTTGGCTGTCTTTCCCCACCTCCGTGGCTGGAGTGGCCAAACAAGTAGAGACCCTAGCATTAGTGTGTCCCCCCACTGGACTGTATGATGGTGTCCCTTTGTTGACTGGAACAAATGCTCATATGTTCGGAAGGCTGGCACAGTTGTGTTATGAAAACAGGGGTCAAAGACTAGTAGAGCTTTAAGAGTTCTGGCTTTAATTAAGAAGGCCTATGAGGCACAGAGATGCTGAAAAATGAGAACCAGAGGAACAGTGGAATTGTATGGAAGAAGGATCCCTGAGTCTCTGATCCTGAAGCCAAATGCCCAGTGTACCTTACAGGAGAGGTCCATATCAGAAAGGATGTTAAGAATAAAATATTAATGTTGGATGCACGCAGCGATGAAAATTGCCAGAGGACTGCTGGTCAAGCCTAGTATTTTGCCAGCTAGAGCCCATGCTTATGCTAGAAGGTAATGGTCCAAGTTCATAATGTGTCTGAAAAGAGACATTCGGTAAATAGAGGTTGCATCCTGGCTAATGTGCATTGTGCAGACACTGCAGTGCTACCCAGCAGCAAGAGTTCGAGGAAGAATGACAGAGTAACGCCTGACTTGTTTGATTTCGGCGACTCCCCGTTACCAGCTGAGTGGAAAGTGAGGATCAGTGAGAAGCTTGCCCAGAGAGACCAGGTGTTTTCTTTAAAGGAATGGGACACAGGATGTGTGCAAGGAGCTGAGCACAATATCCGGCTGCATGATGAAAGACCATTTCGTGAGAGGTCTCGACACCTGGCACCTGCTGACATAGATGATGTGAGATGGCATCTGCAAGATGTTAGCTGCTGGTGTAATACAAGAATCCAGAAGCCCTTATGCTTCCCCATTGTGGTAGTGAGGAAAAGAATGGGACAGTAAGGATGTGCGGGATTATCCATCTTAAACGAGGACTATCCTGATCAGTACACAATGCCCCGCATTCAGGATGCTTGGACTGCCTAAAAGGAGCAAGTGGTTCTCTGTGTTGGATCTCCGCAGTGGGTACTACCAGATCCCATGGCCCCAGAGGACCATGAGAAGACAGCCTTATCTGTCCGCTATGCTTATGAATTCGGGAGGATGCCTCAAGGACTTCTAGGTGCCCCAGCCACTTTTCAACGATTGATGGAGCGTGCAGTGGGGGACATGAACTTACTAGAGTGCCTGGTATACCTAGATGATGTTATTGTGTTGGCAGCTCACTGGAGGAACATGAGAGCAGATTATTTAAGGTATTGGACCGACTGAGGACTTTGGCCTTAAACTGTCCATTGATAAGTGTCAATTCTTTCAAACATCAGTAAAGTATGTGGGACACATAGTATCCACCGAGGAATAGAGACCTACACAAGTAAAGTTGAGGCCTTGACTACCTGCACACAGCCCAAAATCTAAAAGAACTACAAAGATTCCTGGGATTCTGTGGTTATTATCGCGTATCAAGGACTATTCAAGGCGATCCAGCCTTTACTTAACCTTACTCAAGGTATCCCCAACCCACAAAAATACCAAAGTCTGCATCCTCAAGACTGAAAGAGTGTATTTTTGTCCGAGTAATTTGGGGCCCGCTGGACTCCTGATTGTGAGACACTTTTCATGAGATCATATATCAACTTACCCATGCTCCAGTGCTGGCCTATGCGATCCAAGAAAACCTTACGTCCTGCACACTGATGCTAGCTTGCAAGGGTTGGGGGGCTGTGTTGTACCAAAGAGCGAGAATGGCCTGAGACCAGTGGCCTTTGCTGGAAGCCTGACCCCATCCGAAAATAACTATCCTGTACATAAGTTAGAGTTCCTAGCTTTGAAGGGGCTATTGTTACCAATTCCATGAGTACTTGTATGGGGCTAAAATACTAGTAAAAACTGACAATAATCCTTTGACCTATGTGCAGACCTCAGCTAAGTTGGATGCCACTGGCCATAGGTGGCTTTCTGCATTATCTACATACGACTATGCTCTCAAATACCGAGCAAGTCTGAACCACATAGATGCTGATGCTCTCTCCCGGAGGCCTGTTCCCCAGAATGATTGGGTCAGATTGGCAGAACCTGACATTCGGGCACTCTGCCGGAAGTTTGACAGGAGGAACAAATGTCACCGGATGCAGTGGACTGCATGATGGATTGCTTGGGACCCTCTGAGAATTGCATACCTGCTGCTTATTGCCACTTTCTGCAATAGACATTGGTGCAGTGCCTCAGCTGGACAATGACAGTATTCGAGGGCTCAGTCCTACGATCCCATGATCAAATCAGCTTTAGAAGCCCTCTGTGCAGGAAAAGATGTGTCCAAATTATGCTCCACTGATTTGAGAACTGCACTTTATACAAAGAAGGTCCTAAGTTGAAACTGATCAATAACTGTTATACAGAGAAACAGTAGACAGAGGGGACAAGTCAGATAAACAACAACTAGTGCTGCCCCGCCGTTCGAGACTCAGTATTAAGGTCCTTGCACAACCCATGGGGCACCTTGGTATAGACAGAACACTTGACTTGGTGAGATCCAGATTCTATTGGACTAAGATGGGGGCTGATGTGGAGCAACGCATTCAAACTTGTAGTCACTGCTTACAGAGGAAAGCTTTGCCCCAGAGGGCTGTCCCCTTGTTAACATCACCACCAGTGCCCCATGGAGCTGGTCTGTATTGATTTTCTGAGTTTGGAGTCAGATCAAAGAAATATCAGTAATGTGCTGGTGGTCACTGACCATTTCACGAGATATGCCCAAGCTTTCCCACCAAAGACCAGAAAGCATCCACTGTGGCCAAAGTACTTGTAGAAAACTTTTTGTTCACTATGGGGCTCCAAAGAATCCATTCTGATCAAGGGAGACTTTGAGAGTCATCTGATCAAAGAATGCTTTCTCTGTAGGGAGTCGAAGTCCAGAACCACTCCTTACCACCCCAGGGGACCCACAGCCTGAACGCTTCAGCACTTTGCTAGATATACTAGGCACCCTGCACCCAAAGGACAAACCTAGATGGAGCCAACAAATTAGCACCTGGTACATGCTATAATCTGCACCAAAGTGATGCCACTGGTCCTCCCCTACCGCCTGATGTTTGAAGAGAAGCTCGACTAACGGTAGATGTGTGTTTTGGGGTCTCTCCTGATGGGGTTCAAGCTGACAGCTATTTACAGTATGTGCAAAAGTTAAATGCCCAGCTAACTCATGCGTACCAACTGGCTCAAACCATGGCTGCCAAAAGAAATCTGGCCAACAAAGAAAGGTATGATAAAAAGGTGAAAGCACAGGAACTCCAGGAGGGAGAACTGGTATTGCTAAGAATCTGGGACTGCATGGCAAACACAAGATTGCTGACAGATGGCACCATCTCTCTCACATTGTAGTGGGCAAACTAGATGATCTGCCAGTGTACAAAGTAAGGCCTGAGAATAATTCAAAAGATGTAAAAACAATGCATAGAAATCATTTACTGCCCATTGGACAAATCTTGATTGAGTCTGAGCCCCCAGAAGATGCCCCCTCTGGACCAGTGACTAGAGCTGCTGCTAAGAAAAGATCAAGAAAGTCTGCACCTACAGAAGCAGCGTTAAAGTGTTCCCCTCCACAAGTCCCAGTTGAGCATGACTGTCAGTCCATATCAGAAGAAAGTGAGAGTGACTTTGAATACTATCCTTCTTACGAACTGAGTCAATTGTTTCAGGGCAATCCCCTAGTCAATACTGGAGACAAAGCTGGGCCTTCTGGACTGTCTAAGCCCCACATTGTCCCTGGAGCCAATGCTCCCAGAAAGTGAAGTGCAAAGCATCAGATCAGATGAAATGGAATCATTGTGCATGGTTGAACTGTTTGAGCTGGGAGGAAAATGATGGATTGGGGCAGACTGGTGATACACAGAGCAAGAAGAGTATTTTGAGTGCCCTGAAAGTCCACTGCCAGTGTCCAAAGCTCTCCATGTGAAGCCAAATGTTGTGGACTCAGAAACTGCCAACTCCTGGAGCTGAAAGTGCCCCAAGTTCTAGCCTCTCTACCCCCATGGAGACTCCCCTGACAGTGAGGACAATGCTGAAAATGAGGCTCAAAGTGCAGAGACTGTAACAGTTCTCCCTAGAAAGACTGGTCGAGCTGTAAAGCCTGTGGTGCACCTCAGTTATGATTCCCTTGGGAGGCTCTGGGACTGCCTCTCAATGTTGTCCATAAAGGAGTGTATGTGTCCCCGAGCTCATTGCCCAAACTGTCAGTGCTAACTCCAAGTTACTTGTGTTGCCCTCAAAATGGTGCCTTGCCCGTCCAGCCCCAAGGTAACTGATAGGAAGGGCCCTCTCAGGTTTCATGTACAAGAGGTAATAACTTGAGTTAGGTACAATGTGTATAATACTGTAAAGAGGACGATCTGCAATGTTTCAGAAAAGTGTTCTTGGTAAAATGATATATTGACTGATGATTACATGTTGAGCCTAATGCAAATGTATATGGTTGCAGTTGAAACTTACGGGGTGCTGCTTGACGCGGACGCTAAGCTTTCCAAGCTAGGAAGAGTGTAACCCCTGCAAATGGGGGTTCCCAAAGACTTCCAGGAGCTTGCTTGAATGCTCCAAGCCTGAATGGTGTTTGGCGTGTTAAGCCATTTATCTGTGAGTGTTTTAGAGCCTCTGGTACTGTCTCTTTAAGAGCGTCTGCTTGCAGACATAATTAGTTATGTATGGGGGACTGTGTGTTTCTCTGCTTGAGTACCACCGAGCTGCTGCTAATTCACTCCATTTTGCAGTCACTAGGAGTGCAAAAGGAACCTATCTGTAAGATGTAACTGTTTGCCAGAAATCATTAGAGTAATAATGAAAATACAGTTTGTCTAACCTACTTTCTTTGCAGTCAGAACTGTGTTTGCCTAGTTCCTCATTCTAGTTTTGAACTGCTGAACTGGACCAATCAGTGTGGTTAAGGTAGCTCTAAATGGTGCCTTGGGCCGAATCAGAACTTGGACTCGTAATCTAAGCCAGCCACAAGAGGATTGTATGGGCAGTGACTCTGGGAGATGTAGTTTGGACTGACGCCTTTTGGACCAACAGGGGCAGTCTATTGTGGTGACAGCCAATCCAGCCAAGAACTGGGAGGAACTCAAAGGAAGTGCCCAGTTTTGTCTGCTGTAGTTTCAGTTGAGCTCTGGCAGTGAAGAGGAAGGAGCCTGTGCTTTTTCGATGTGCAGTTTTAGTCGGAAACATGTAAGGCCCCGAGTTCCGGTCTGCAGCTTGTGTAACTGCTTGTTAGGACTGAATCCATCCTGTGAAGAGAATCAAAGGATATCTGAAGAGTAGAAACCAGGCTCACCCGTAGAAGACTGGAGAAATTGCTGAATTGTGCCTGGGTCTGTCAGGAACTGAATCTGCTGTGTGTTCTCCCGGTATTGTGCAGTAATTCATAGGATCGAAGAAGCAGCCTACCTGGTATAGTACTTTCTTTTTACCATATAAATGTGTGAGGAGGCTTGTGTAGCTCAAATGAATCCTGCTGCCATTAAAGGACTTTTGCCTGTTACTGTTTACCATATAAATGTGTGAGGAGGCTTGTGTAGCTCAAGTGAATTCTGCTGCCATTAAAGGACTTTTGCCTGTTGCAGTTTGGTCATATAAATGTGTGAGGAGTCTCGTGGAGCTCAAGAGTAGCCCTGCTGACGTTGAAGGACCTATCTTGTTTGGAGGTCGTGAGTACTAATTCAGGGTCGCTCCTTGTTGATACATTGAATCCAATGGAATTACTGTACCGCTGACTGTTTAACTAACTTTTCTTTTCTCTGTGTGAAAGGGCTCTCACTAGCTGCCACGGTTTGGACTAGCCACTAGGCTTGGGAACCCAGGACAGTAACTGGTAGGAGTAGCCTGTGTACAGAGCCATAGGTAGATGAGTAAAGTGATAAGCTAATTAACCCGATTTCCCCTGTCCTTGTTATATCCCCCTAAATAAATCAGAGCTGCTTGTTTCAGCAAAGTTATACTGCCTGAGGTATTTGTCTATGTTAAAGTATTGTACTGTGATTGTTGCACTGTATCTTCTTATTTTACAGGGGTCCCAGTGCCTGAACCAGTCCTGGGGTAAGTGTATACTGTGAAGGTAATTCTGATATACTGTGTAGGCCACTAGTGGGAAGAAAGGGGGGTTGCAGTGTCCCAGAGGGCTGTGACCAAGTTAGTTTAACTATTGCAAACCCTGACCTCTGGGTGGAGGCACCCACCATCGGATCCAGGCCCCTCAACCTGTTAGTGGCAAATCAGGCAGGGGTAGTAGCCCCTTGGATAGCACCATCTAGGGGTTACATAAAATTTGAATTGCTTAAACAGTACAGAGAGAGCAAGTGCATAAACATACATTTGGGGTGAAAAATGCAGACAAGGGTATTTTACAATACAAATTGGCATAAACAGTATAATGACATAGGGGTAGGGTACTGTACAAGACGTTTTAGATTAACAGCAGAGAGATATTTGGTAACATTCTTAGTTAAAACAGGAGCAGCTGGAGGTGAAATGTGTCCTGAGTAATTTGTTTCTTAGGTGGGTGTTAGGTGCATGCCTGATGGGGGCAGGTAGGGTGTTCCAGGACTGGGGTATGCAGTAGTTAAAAGCAGCCTGGCCTTTGGTTGTGCACATGAGCGGGACATGGAACAGTTTAGGGTCTGATCTTCTAAGGGAGTAAATAGGTGACGATTGTTGGGAGAGGACAGAGGTCAGGTAAGGGGAAGGAGTGGGACCAATATTTCGGCGAATCTGGCGCAGTTGATTTGTATGCGGTCATGAAGGGATGGTAGGACTAACGAGTTATAAAGGTCGCAGTGGTGTGTAGATTGGGGGCAGCCAAGGATGAGGCGGCAGAAGGAGTGGAATAGGGTGTCAAGGCTGGCCAGGACAGACCCGGGGGTGATGGAGTAAATTATGTCACCATAGTCAAGGACAAGAAGGATCATTTTTTGCACTATGGCATGTCTTATCTGTGTGGGGAGGCAGCTTTTGTTGCGGTGCAATGCGCCAAGTTTAGGGAGCAGCCGCTTGTGTAGGGAGGAGATGTGGGCTGAGAAATCTAGGTGCTGATCTAGCCATACTCCCTGGTATCTGATACTTGTGCGATTTTCTAGGGGAGTACCATCCAGGGTTTTGAAGGGGGTGCTGGGGGTTTGACGGGATAGTCTTTGTGGAGTGCCGAAAGTTAGGGATACTGTTTTTTTGGGGTTTAGAAACAGCTAGTTGGACCTAAACCAGTACTGGATGGCATTAAGATCCTCTTGGAGTCGGATAGCTGCACTGGTTGTTGTAGGTCCAGATGTGTATAGGACAGTGTCATCTGCATACATCTGAATGGAGGAGTAGGAGCATTATGCTGGCAGATCATTTAAAAAAACAGAGAAGAGTAATGGGCCCAGGACTGAGCCTTGGGGTACTCCTGCAGGGACAGGCAGTGGGGGAGAGGTGTGGGAGGATATTTTGACTACTTGTTTCCTGCCTACTAGGTAGTCATGGAACCAGTTTGTGGCCTGAGTGGAGAGCCCTGTATAAGTGAGTTTGAGAGGGAGTAGGGGTGAGAGCGGTGTCAAAGGCTTTGCTAGGTCAGTCAATAAAAATAGCTGATGTGATGTGTCATTTTGTCCATACTGTGAGGATGTCGTCTGTAGACTCGAAATAGGGAGGTGGTGGTAGAGTGGGATTTTCGGAAGCCCGATTGGAAAGGGGTAAAAAAGGAGGAGGCAGCTAGGTACAGTGAAAGTTGGGACAGGACCAGCCTTTCCTGTAGTTTAGCCAGGATAGGAAGAAGGGAGATGGGTCTGAAGTTTCCAGTAGAGGAAAGGTCATCTTCTTTTGGCAGGGGAATAATGGTGGCCAGCTTCCAGGGTGCTGGAATCTTGCCCGGGGCAAAGGACAGATTGAAGAGGTCGGCTAGTGGGGCGGCTATGGCTGGAGCAGAGTGGTAAAGCATCTTTGCGTCCATTGATGTGGGGCATTTCCCTTTGTTTTGGTTTAGCGCCCATAGAGAACAAAAAACATCTGTTTGGGATATGGTGTGGAAGGAGAACGGTGTGGTTGTAGAGGCGGTTTGAGGGGTGCAGGTGTGGAGGGGGGGAACCGAAGAGTGGGATTGGGTGAGGAAGGACGGTAGCTTATCAGAGCAATTGGCGAAGTGATTATTAAAAGCTTCAGCTACTAGGATTGGGTTGGAGACAAGGGAATCCTGTATTAGTAGTGTAGGGGTGCAGGTTGGGCGGGGGAGCAGGTTTCAGAGATTTCCAAAAATTAGTTGGATGATTTATGTTTTATTGAAGGCGATAAAGTAGTTTTTTAAGCTTGGCGAATGCTGGTTGTACATGCGTTACGAAGGGCTCTGTAGTCATCGAGAAAGCCAGTGGCCCAGCTTTTTGTAGGCTTTCCAGGCACGGTCTCTGGCATGGACATTTACTAATTATATCGTCTGAGATCCAGGGTAGATGCACTCCTCGGACTCTTTTTTTGTGCAATGGGACATGTTTGTCCCAAACTTTTAGGAAGTTTGTTTTGAAAGCCTCGAGAGCTATGTCTATGGAGAGAGCCACTGAGATAAAAGACCAGTTTATCAGTCTTAGGCCTGACAGGAGGGAGGATAAGTTAAGGGAGTTATATGACCTGGTGATTAGTGTCTTTGGGGGTGGGGCAGGTGGGCTGTGTATCTTCCTGACCATGAAAATCATATGGTGGTCACTTATTGAGTCTGGCAGGAGGCCCGCGCTTATTGTCCTATGGGTATGAGAGGTGAGAGCCCAGTCCAGCAAGGTGTGGTTTTGGGTTTTGTGATTTAGCCTGGTGGGGCAGCAATGAGCTGGGAGATTTGGGGCCTTTTATTTTGGTTTTAGGTGGGCTTTTATTGGGCAGAGCCAGTTTATGTTAAAGTCGCAGACATGGAGCCACCCCAGCCGCTAGAGACTGTGAGGTTGCTCAGATGGGAAAGGATGTCCTCGGGGGGAGTGCGGGGGGGGCAGTATGAGCCAGCCACATAGATGGGGTTGGAGCAGGGGAGAGATATGTTGATGAGTAGTGAGTCAATGTTTTCTGAGGTCATGGGGATGTCTACTATGGAGAACTGGTGACTGTTTGCGATGTACATTGCTGTGCCTCCGCCTCTCTTTTTACCTTGGCAGTCACGCCTGACTATTGTATAACCTGGTAGGGATACTTCTGAAGTCGTGTGTTGCTGTTTTAGCCAGGTTTCAGATATGACTAAGATATCTGGGCACAGGGTTAAGGTAAGCGGTTGCAGTAGGGAGAGTTTAGAGAGACGGCTGCAGGTGTTTAGATGGATGATGCGGAGGCCTTTTGGTGAAGAGAAGGGGGAGTGGGTGTTAGAAACTGAGGGATTTGGGGCCAGGGTTTGGCCTCATGTCCCCTGACAGGAGTAGGAGAAGGGTGAGAAGGTGTTTATGCTTGACCCAGGGTGGATTTAGGCAGGATGAGGTGGCACGAGAGGTATGGGTAATGGGGGGGGGGGTCGATAGGAGGTTGAGTGTAGAATCAACTGACCCAAATGAAACGAAGGAGGAAGTATCGAGGGACTAATGTTGCTGAAGTGGACATTTGTCTTGAATGGCTGAAAAGTGTGTGCACAGGAAGTGGAGTATGGTTGAGGGGTTAGATATGGGAACATATGTGATGGCTGCATAGTGCATGAAGGAGTAGCTTGTGGCAAGGGGGAATCACTTGCTAGTAGGAAGAAAATAAGTATGATAGGTAGCAGCAGTATCCTTGCTAGGAAAAGTAGTTGGGGGGTGTAGTTTTTGGTTGAGGGCCCTCTGGTGGTTGCAGCTGATAAGCTGCAGGTGGAGAAGTGGGCTGATAGGTTTTCCAGAGTCATGTGACAGAAGTTATTTAAGGGGAAGCTCACCAAGGGCGGTGGTGGGGAGCCGGCGCACAGCACCGGTGGGGTAGAAACAAGCAGACACTGCAAGGAGCAGAGCAGGCAGGCACCAGAGCTTCCTTTTCAGCCAGAAATATAATTTGAAAATGGCGCCTTTTATTCCTCGTACCTGGGCTTCAAGTGGGGGGTCCGTCCTCGGGGAGTTTTGTTGGGGAGGGCTGTGCTGTGCTCCTGGCCCTCATGACCTCGTCTGTGGAGAGAGAAAGAAGACTTGAAATTATATAGCTGCAGAGCTGTGGGAGGAATGCAGGTATGGGCAGGTATTGGGCAAAAGTAAACTTTGTTTGTTTCCTTGCTTTGTCCGTAGAAAACGCTGCCTGCTAGCTGTATACACCCCGCCTAGGTTTAGTTGCCATTTACCATGAAATTTCCTTTGAATGCTTGGAGAGACTAGGGGCTTACTGAATGTTCTGAGAAAAGGTGATGATATGCAGTAGGAAACTAGTAAACTGTGGTGAAATAGCTGGAATTACAGTAAATTCCTAAGCTCAGTACAGCTTCCAGGAGTGAGTATTTATTTAATTTTTTTACTAGGGTTACAAAAAATTGTACTAGCTTCTTAAAGTGACTAGCGTAGCATGCTAAAAGCCACGTGGTATTGGTTTAACAAGAATAGCTTCTTAAGGTAACAATGCAAAATGGTAGCAGACTATGCAGGCAGTTCGTACATTGAGTTGAGAAAAACTATCAGTACACCTATGCCGACTCTTTAGGCAGCTAGGGATTACAACATTTAAAACAAGCAGACACTGCAGGGAGCAGAGCAGGCAGGCACCAAAGCTTCCTTTTCAGCCAGAAATATAATTTGAAAATGGCCTTTTATTGCTCGTGCGAGAGCAGGGAGGGTCCATCCTCGGGAGTTTTGTTGGGAGGCTGTGCTGTGCTCCTGGCCCTCGCGACCTCGTCTGAGCTTGGGGTGTCATGGGGAGTTTAGTTGGGGAGGCTGTGCTGTGCTCCTGGCCCTCATGACCTCATCTGTGCTTCGGGGAAGGGTCCGTCCTCGGGGAGTTTTGTTGGGGAGGGCTGTGCTGTGCTCCTAGCCCTCATGACCTCATCTGAGTATCTTTTGGTTCTTTAGGCTGTGGGGCCTGAGTGCAGCTCTGGGGCTTAGCAGCCCACACAGACATTCCTCCACTGACCCCTCAGCTGATCTCCTCTTTTGGTGGGCTACCAGTCCTATTTATAGTCTCTCTCCAGCCCTTTCTTGATTGGCTGCAACAGTCCTGGACTTTTCAGTGCCCTGTAGCCTTTGCCCAGCAGCCCCCTGTGCTTTGCAGTCCTGTGGAGGCTGCCATCTTGGAGTACATTAATGCCAAAACAACACAGTTCTCAAATATAATTACATGAGTCCTTAAAAGAGTTGAAAACAGTTTCCCCCTAAACTGGAGACTTTCTGGTTACTACTTCACTTGGCCCTTGGCCTCCATGCATTCCCTAGAGCCAGGGATATCGTATCATAGTACTTAAATTTCACACATGCACAGAGAGTCATGGCTCCTTTAAATTTGCCTCCTGAGGGTTGTGCATGCTCAGTGGAGCCCAGGTCACCATGTCTTTTGTTTACATTTCCGTACAGGGCTCATGCCACCTCTTGAGCCCTGAAGCAAAATTCCCCAGCACCAAGAGGTGCAACTAAATTACTGAAACTCAGCCCCCCCCCCCGTCTACACAGGGGGTCAAGACATAGAGTCAGGTAGCTTGCAGCCGTGGAGGCAATTATGGGACCACTGGGTCCAAAGGCCATCCGGAGCCACTGATGGGGCACTGCCAATGGAGTAATGGGGCCACAGCCCTACAAGCTATGCCCATTTGGGGAGCTTACATAATCAACTCCAGGGGGGTGAAAATCGAGGGGGAATTTACTAGGCAACAAAAAGAGGTGTGACAGATATGAACTTCGGTCTGGATGGATGCACTGACCTTTATAACGTGTTGCTCTCCCCTGTATGCCATGGTGTCGGCACACCAAAACACCACACAGTTCTCTGCACTTGTAGTTGTCAGCATCAGTAAAAACAGCTGGTGTAGTGCGTTGTCCTGACCGTGCTATTATTCGCCCATAGCTGTTTTCATTTACACCCTTTTGTCTCCACTGTTTTTACCGCACTCTTATTAACATGCGTTCTTGACCGGCTACCTCTCCATTTTATGGTTGTTGAAGTCTCATTGTCCATGATTGTGGCATTAGCATATGAAAACATGATGTCACTCCAACCACTTATACCACATATCTCTATGCTGAAAGTACAGATATCCTGAAGAAAACTCTCTGGAAACACACACGTTGAATGCAATTTAAATGGAAAACGCCTGCATTACAACTCAGTTTGCAAAGCAAAATAAAGGTAAATGTGGTATTATACAACTTGCTGCAAGCAGACAGGCATACTGTAGACTCTAAAGAGTGCTGACACATCATGTTCTTATATGCTAATGCAGCTCTCAGGAACAATGAGATTCAACAACCATAAAATGGAGCCCCCCCAGGATAGTCACAGGGACTAGTATGAACAGTGAAAATAAACTAAAGCAATTGCACATATCTCTAACAGACATGCAAAAAGAGTTGTCTGTTAACATGGAAACATTTAGTATTTACAAGATATGAGGATATAGTTTTCCTTTAAGGGCTAGACACTATACAAAGCAACCACGCTGCAAATGTCACTGTTACTACAGGTAACTAGGCAAAACAATCAACATCATTAACCGCAGCATTGTAAAACCTGTCTTGCCAGCCATTTACAGTAAATGCTATTTACTCAATAATAAACTTTGACCTTTTGATAATGGAGGGATGTCAGGTCACCAAACTCATCCAACCTGTACTTTAGACAGATAGCTTCGGTTCTGAAGTACTTTGGGTAGTAGATCAATAAGATATGGTTTCCACTTATTGTTGATAAGATACTATGCATGTAAAGAATTTATTTAAAAGCAGCATGGTTATCAGTAAACAATCACTTTAATTCACTGTAACTAGCATATTAACCTGAATGAAATGTGAACTCACACAAGCATATCTGAAGAATGCAGGTTATATCAGGAATGGGGGTGGGCAGGATGGTTGCTGATACTCTGTATGAGGGCTATCTCCTTTCAGACTACAAGCCCAATGTTTAAAGAGCTGAAGCAAAGTAATTGTAAACCTGCAAATCTTAAGTATATGTGAGCTGATTTCCTATTAGTTTTTTTTAATCCTTACTTGTCCCTATTTTGTTCTTGCCTGCCTTCCTGATGTTAGCTTTATTTCTTCCTCATTATCCACAGCAACATAACACCAGGAGTTGTAATAATATACTATAGGAAACACTTCGGGCTCCACTGGAATTCTGTCAGTGTAAAGTATGGTGCCAGAGATTTGCATTGGCATAACAAGGTAAGGCCAGTCGGTGTCCTTCCAGCACTGTTCCCATCTCCAGGAAGTAGTTTGCTCCAAAGAACAGCCTCATTTTCCAACATATTACAGGAGGCAGACATCCATGTGAATTTGTAGTTGTTTTCAGAGTCTGTATTCATATTGCCAACTGATCTATAGTTTACAATACCCATATAACAGTTGATGTGGTAAACTGTGTTTTGTATGTTTTTTTATGCTTGTTTGTGTGCATGCACTAGAAACATCATGTGACAGTACTACATTTCAGAGGTGTGTCAGCATTGTGGCCAATGCAGTGGACACTTTACTGGGCACGTCCCTCAGCCACCAATCAAGGGGAAAGCTGCTGATGACAGCAGCTTCAAAGACAGCCAAAGAGTTGAAATGAATCTGCCGCTGCAATCACAAACAGTTTAGTCACTGCAGCGACACCCCCCCTCGCAACCTTGTCGGCTTCTGCCACCCAGCACTCTGTCCCTGGCCCTTGCTCTGCCAACAACTTGTTTGTTCTGTGTGCCTTTCCTGGTGAAACAAGTAATGAGCCATGGCTTCTACTGCCCTCCACACACCGAAAGGAAAGCTGACATCATGGTGCCCAATCCCCATGACAGCATGTATCCCCCCTTCCTACCATTAATGTGGCACACTAGGAGCCCACCCCAGTGTACCAAAATGTTTCTGACACTGGGATGCCAACTTCCAGTGTTGGATGCACCACCCTAAAACCCATCTATAGTATGTCGACATCAGGGTGCCCAATCCCCGTGTTGGCATGCCCCCCCCACCACCACTATTGTGGCACAGTGGGAGCCCACCCCAGTGTGTTGAAATGTATTTTTTCAACCTGAAAAATAAAGAAAACCATCTCCCTGGCATCTTTTTGTTTTTTTGGTTTTACCTGTAAAAAAGGAAACAGTCCACCGTCGTCTCCTCAGTACCCCCTCCTACTGAGCACCCACCTCCCTGCACCCCCCTCATACATACTTACCCACCAGAGGTCTGGAACAGCGATCTTCTCTGGACTGGGACACGTCTGCACTTTTCAAAGCCGACCAGCAAACTGAAGAAATGATATTTTAACGAATTGTGGCTCCGAATTTTCAGCATGGGGCTCTTGGGACCCCACCTCATGAACATGTCACTGTCATTTTGTTACTCAGTCCCAAAAGATGATTTTGCAATCACTGCACAGAATCACCACTAAGGACTGATTACTGAAACAACAGTGCCACTGTTCATGAAGTGGGTTCCCAATTTGGTGAAAAAATTCCAAGAAATGACTATGGCACGAGCATGCATTGTGCAGTTTCTATGCACACTCATAACTTCACCAATTTTTAATATTTTCTCTCCAGATTTGCAATGGTGTAATTTTCTCACACCTCCTTATGAACAGTGCAGCTGTCATGTTTCACATCCTGCCTGAAATGTGTTGTCACACCTGTGATGCAACATTTTTTTATTTATATTTTAGCCTTTGGTAACCAGGTAAGGCTCACTAGGCACAAGTGCCTGTTTTCAGGGACAACCTGGGAGCACTGGGAGGTTAAGTGACATGCTCAGAGTCACACAGTATGCAAGTGGAGGATGTGAGAATCAAACTCAGGTCTGGTCTGCTGGATGTACCAAGCTCGTTCACACCTCATTCCTTAAACCTCTAGGCTATACTCAAGGCCCCTGGAATTCTGAGGTTCTGCGGTTGCAGAATTTGCCGCAGAATTTGCATCATGCCGCAGAATATATATAGGGTTGCAGAATTCATTGTTTTTGGTGAATTTTCATATAAATATCCTGTTTTTCCATAGCATCAGACTTTCTTTCCTACCTACCTCATTTATCCTGAAGCCCCTCCTCTATGCTCAGCATACGATGTCATTGATGACATCACATCATATTTAGCTAATGACAGGATGCATTCTGCCAGAGAAATTAATAAATCATGCCACAGAAATCAGAAAATGCTGCTGCAGAAATCAGAAAATTCTGCCACAAAACACCATGGACCCTGTCTATACTGCCAACCACAACAGATTAACAAAATCACAGTGCAACTGTTCATGAGGGGAGGTCCCAAAATGCCCATGTTGAAAAATTGGTGAAACAATTCAAAAAAATGGTTGCGTTACAGGCACGCATTGTGCAGTTTCTATACATGCTTGTAACTTCACCAATTTTTCATATTTTCACTCCAGATTTTCAACATTGCCATTTTTTCACACCACCTCATGAACAGTAGAGCTGTCAGTTTTCACATACAGCCTGAAATGTGTTTTCACACATGTGGTGCAAAATGGCATAGTTGCTTTGCGAAATCACCTTTCAGGATTGAGTAACGAAATGATAGTGCCACTGTTCATGAAGTGGGGTCCCAAAAGGCACATGTTGAAATTTGGAGCTAAAATACTAGCAAACACCTGGGGTGATAGGGTTTCCAACCATAATGCCCCACCTTGTAGAGTCTGACAGGCATTGGGGGTGTGGCCTGGGGTCGTCGGCTGTAATGCTTATGCCTTTCCACCCTCATCTTGCAGCCAGTGACAGGTATTGAGGTGTGCCTTGGGGTCTTCGGCCTAACGTTCACCCCATTCTTCTATACTGCTCCCATCTCAGCTTATTTTCTTATGGAATGGGGTGAGTGTAAGGGCTGAAGACCTCAAGGTTCACCGCAACACCTGTTGGTGTCTGCAGGGTGCAGTGAGGCGGAATGGCATGAGTGATATGGCCAATGGCACAAAGGCACACCTCCAATGCCTGTCAGTCTCTGCAGGGTGGGGGTTGGGGTTAGTTCAAAACTTTACTGCCATTCCTATTATGCATCTCTCTAACTCCAGCACTACCAATGCAAATGGCAGCAAGCAAACATTCAGCATTGACAAGTGCTTGTTTTAATAGACAGCATTCTGTACAGTATCATTATGGAACAAAGAATTTTGAGTTTGGACTCTGCCTCTGTATGGATTTAGAACCCCAGGCACTGTTTTAGTTGGTCAGTGGCTAGTGGCCAGAGATCTGAATCCATGCAGTGACAGAGTAGAGTCAAAACTCCAAGTTCCTGATTCTGTGAAGAGAATTGTACAGAACTGTGTCCATCAAAAGAAAGCAATACCAAAGTCAGTTTTTCAACTTAACAATATTCAGGTAGAGTTAAATATGAATCACTGGGGGAATGAAAAGGACTTCTACAACAGCCCATTGGTGTAGCACTACTGCTCTTCATGTGGATGTTCCAGCATCAGTAATGAGCCTGGGTCATCTGAGCTAGCTGGGGAGAAGGGGATTGAGCACTCCAGAGGATAATGTCCTTCTTCAAGGTGAAAGGGTTACTGCCTCTGCTTTAATATTGCTACTTGGGTGGCCACAGGGGGCTGTGCAGCAGAGGTGCTGCATGGGAGATGGGTGCTTGGGGAAGCTCTGCACATGACATGCCTTATGTGTTGGCACATGCTGAAGCGTCATGTGTGCTAGGCATTCCAGGGGTGGCACTAGATAAGCAGAAATGCACTGGTGCATGCAGGATGACACTTAGCACATTTGTACCCTGCATTATGCCACCAGATACTGCTCCAACAAGGCTCCTCCTGCCCCCACTATGGGTGAGGTAAGTCCTTGGGATGTGTGGAGATTGGACTGGGCCTGACCAGGAGATGGGGTAGCATCAGTGGCATGGGAATAAATTGTAAATTATTAAAAAAGGAAATTATTTTTTGAAAATAGGAACATTATAAACAGCTACAAATTCAAACGAATTTCCTGTCCCCTTAAACTTGCTGTTGTGTGTTGAATCCTATGGGCAATCACATGGTATGGACTACCCTCCTATGCTAGTTAGGACAGGATGAAACGTTCTGAGAGAAGTCTGTGATGTGCCCATTCCCAGACTCTCTAAGGCTTTTCTTCCAGTTCTAGCTGGTAAATGGAGATCTGTTCTGCATGGCAACTTTCTCGTCAGCAAGTGGGCTTGACTTTGATTTCTTTCAACTTTCTTCTACTTTGGAGCAACGCTAAACATGCTCCTGCATTTTGCAGCAACATAAAGGATTTTTCTTCAGCACTTCAGCATTGTTGTCAGTGGGTCCTGACTGCAGGATGGAAACTAGAGCTACAGTGTCTAGTAGGACTGCTATGGTCCACACTTTCCAGCGATTGTGTCAGAGTGATTGTCACCAGTGCTGTGAGGACTGTGTGCTCTGGGGTTTCCTGCATTATCATCTGTGCATGTGTGGTGGGCGCCACCTTGGGAAGCCTGTACTACACTTCACACAGGAGGCCATTTTTGTGCAGACCACAGATGCACAGTTAGCATGGCAGCCATCTTGGTACAATCCTTGCATGAGCACAGGAACATGGTGGACACACTGGAAGGTCTTTTTGAACACGAAGTGGCTCCAACACTCCTGAAAGACACATCTTTGGTGGTCTGGGGGTAAACCTCACCCTTAATACCATAAAACACACATATATTTACATAAAATTGGATTTGGACTGCATGGAACTCAGATTGTCAGAGAAGAATGAAGTAAGAGTAGAAAGCGTATGGTTGCAATGGAACACAAGATCCAGCTGGAAATAGTCACTGGCAACTGTTACAGACCCCCTAACAGTACACTTCACTACATCAACAATCTGTTTAGGGAAATATCTAAGGCAACAGAATACAAGGATCTCATTACAATGGGTGACTTTAATTTGCCTGGGATCGACTGGATTCAGTTAACAGGAAGTAACAACTTACAGACTAGGTCCATAAATGATCTTTTATACATAGGATTGGACCAGAAAGTTGTTACCCCAATGACTTCTGGTGACACAGCAAACCTAATGGCAGCTTAGTTTCACCGCTCTCGAGCCCTGGGTCGATTAAAATAGTTATTGAAAGCCATCGAGCCTTTACTACATACAAATCTGATCCCCTTTGATTTGCAGACACTTGGCAGAATGGGGAAAACTAAAAAGAAGGACTTTGCCATGCCAACTAAACACTCTGCAGCATCTACAGAGGAGTGACCTGTTAGCCCCCACCATCATGGTTCTCTACAGCAACAGCCTCAGGTGATGAAGACACAGAGTTTGAATCTATGTCTATGTTCACTGAGGCAAATGGTCAGTGCATGCTAAGCATCCTTCATTGGATTAACTCCAAGATTTCTAGCCTGCAAACAAATTTCAAAAAGCTTGAGTCCCGTACATCGGCTATGAAAACCCACCTAGATACCTTGCAAAATGAACATATGGTATTGGGTGCTCCCTTGCTTTTCTACATCAGAGGGAAAGCGAGCTAACACACAGGGCAGAGGATGCAGAGGCAAGAGCTAGGAGGAGTAATATCCAAATCTTTGGAATTCCTGAGGGCAGTGAGCGAGCCGATGTGGTGGGGTACTTGGAGTCATGGCTGCAACAGGAACTCACCTTACCAGAAAACTTTGAGTTTGCCATTGAGAGGGCCTAAAGGGTGGTGGCCCCAAAACCTAAACCAGGGGCTCCCCCTATATCCATCATGGTGAAATTTCTTAAATTTTCCACTAAGGAGAACATTTTGCGATTAGCCTGGGACAAGAGAGATCTAAATTTGGACAGCCAAAAGGTGTTCTTTGACCAGGACTTCCCCCTGAGCATGATGGCCAAGCATAAAAAAGTGCTTCAAGTGGTTAAAGCTCTGGGCGAGAAGGGGTTGAGGGCCTATCTCCGCTACCCCTCATGGCTGTGGCTTCACGATGAGGAGAGTGTGCTGATCTACGACAACCGCTTGCAGGCAACCTGGTGTTGGAGAGACTGGGTATTCTGGTCCCAGATACCAGTTCAGAGCAAGCAGAATTTGAAATTGAAAACTTGCTCAGGGGAATAGCTCCCCAGGGAAGAAGGAATGACTCTCTCCTAGCTCTACATGCTGATGTAGCTCAATGGAGTACCCCTTGACAACTCCCCCCCCTTGAGCCTGCAAGTTTCTTCGAGGTAGCTTTGGATGGCTTCGCTCCATGGACTTTCCAGATGTCTGGGTTCTTGATTGTTGGACCCTGAAAAACAGTTTTGGCGTGCTTCAGATTGTATCCTGAGACTGGGTTCTTAGTACTGGGAAGGAACTATAGGGACCTGGTACTTATATCTGGATGGCAACCTGTGGAATGGAAGTTCTTCCCTGTGCATCCCCAAATGGCTCCCTCTCCTCATGGGGCTCCCTACCACCAGCACAGGCTGTGAGATGGTTGCCCTACAGAATGAAGACTCTCAGCTTTTGAACTTCATGTTGGGGACTGTTGCAAGTTTTTGAACTCCACATTAGAGACTGTTGCGAGTTATTGGCATTCTATATTAACTTCAAGTGTTATCACTAAATTTGAAAAAAAAATTTTTGTTAAATATGGCTTAAGGGAAAGTAGACTTTACAGTTTGACTTGCAAGCATAATATTTTTTCTGTAATGGTGGGAGTGGAGATATGGCTCATAGTTAAATGTTGGATCTTAATAGATTTAGACCCTCTCCTAACCACTTTTTTCACTTCTGTCAGTAAACGAGGCTAAGGTTGGGGTGGGAGTAAGGACTTAAACATGAGGGGAATTTTCATAAGCTCCCTCTGGTTCTTGCTCCAAAATTATAGGTATTAAGTTTTGAATTATTTTACTTAAGAACTATATAAGAACTACAAGTTTTGGGGGTCTTAGGCCAGATTTCAGTCAGTCCCCCTATAGTATTTTTATCAGCCTTGGTTTAGTTCTTGACTAGTGCTGTATGGGTATCCTTTTCATACCTGGCACCCCACAACCCATATAGACACTTTGGAATTAGTTAGACAGGAGACAGGTAGTCTATTAGGCATGCTTGTTTGCTCATAATGCTCTTTTTTACTAATTGGGTATAGAGCCCCCAAGTTCGGTTATGTTCAATAAGATGGCAGGGTTTCAGGTTAAATCTCTGGACCTGGGGCTGGTGGGTGGGGGCTTTGGATCTGCCTCAGCAGAAGTCTTCTTACTAGAAGGGAAAGTGTATCCCAGCTGGCACTGCAGTCTGACTTACCCTTTGCACAGAGAGTGCTGTACTCTTCTGCTCTTTTTGGAGGGCTTCGTGTCCTCAGTGACTGACCTGCAGCTGCAGGAGGTCACCCAGGTACAGTTCTATTAGCGTTATACCCTAGGGTGGTTTGGCCATGTTCCCACCCGAATCCTTTAGACAGTTTACCATAGTTGTGGTTACCTTGCATCTCCAGTTGAAATTGCTGCCTAACTTAAATGTTTCTTGATAGTATGATTTCTTTGTCTGTTATTTTGTTTTATTTTAGTATTAATGTGTTTTATGTGGGCTCTGGGAATAGGCAGTGGAGGGGGAGGATGAGTGAGGGATAGATCCTTCATTCTCTTTTTTTCACAATGGGATCACTTAATATTTGCACAGTGAATGTGAAAGGCATTAACAATGTTACTAAAAGGCCAGAATTTTGAAAGAATTAAGAGATTTAAAGTGTGAAATAGCATGTTTACAAGAAACTAAGCTCACTCAGCTGGAGCATACTAAGTTACGGAGATTCTGGGCACTTTTTTTCAGACTCACACCTCTCATCTGCAATAGCCGGCATGGCTGTTTTATTGAAGCGGGGTCTCCCTTTTCAAACCTGCTCAGTCTTGAAGGAAGGTAGTGGTAGATGGGTTATATTGTCGGATGAGTTGCATGGACAACTCGTTCATATCCTGTCAGTATACGCCCCTACACCTCCGTCTGGGGCTTTTTTAGAGAGCTATTATCAATCATTGGGAACCTGGAGCCTGGACACCCCCTTGTGACAGGTGACTGGAACTGCGTGGGAAATTGCAAGTTAGACAGGAACTCACCCAACATAAGAGGTATGGGGGGTCCAGACTGCTATGAACCCTTGTTGCTGAGTCAGGGCTGGTGGATGTGTGGCAGTGGCAACACCCCTCAGCCAGGAACTATACCTTTTATATCCCAGCCGCAAATGCTTATTCCAGACTGGACAGGATGTACTACTAGCAATCAGAGGCTCATGTGTTTGAAGAAGTTTGAATACACCCAGTCTCTTTTTCAGAACATAATGTGATCCAGTTGGTGGCAGTATGTTAGCCGAGAGCCCCTGCTGGTTCTTGGAAGTTGGGCCCTGGCCTTTTATTGGATAAGACCCTGGTAGCCAAACTGAAAGAAGACATTAAGAGGTACTTGGAAGAGAACAGAGTAGAAGACACCCCGGTAAAATTTATTTGGGATGGTCTCAAGGCGGTCCTGTGGGGCAGATTTATCAGTTATGCTACCTATCGGAACAAGGTTCATAAAGCTGAACTATCTCAGGCTTTAGTCTCTATATCCTCATTAGAGATGGAGCATAAATTGACCCAGGACTCCACTACCTATCAAAAATTGCAAGAAGCTAGGGAGGTATATAATCAATTAATGGTACACCGTAGCCTCAACTCCCTACGCATCACAAATCAAAGATATTATGAGGGAGGTGACAGGGCAGGGAGGCTATTAGCTATGTACCTTAGAAAGCAAGAACTAAATAGGTATATCCCTAAAATCAGGGATACAAAGGGTACTGGATAATTCCTGGTTAAACCTTCAGTGATAGCAGGGGCATTTGCAGACTTTTATTCCCAACTTTACAGACAAGAGAGGGGTCCTGATCATAGTCAGAGCATAGATTCATTTTTGGAGACAGTGGAGCTCCCGTCTCTCACTATGGAGCAAAGTATTAGCCTGGAACACTCGTTTACAGAGGAGGAACTAAGGTCTGTGATAGCATCCCTGAGTTCGGGGAAAGTGCCCAGACCGGATGGTTTTATCATTGAATTTTATAAAGCATTCAGTAAGGAGATAGTTTCAGTTGTGCAGGCTGTTTGTAATCAGGCCCATGAACAAGGTGCAGTTCCTGTATCCTGGGGGGAGGCAACCATCTCAGGCCTACCTAAAACTGGTAAAGATCCGGTGGAGTGCACCAGTTACCGGCTTATTTCCCTGTAAAATGTGGATGCAAAAAGTTTTGCTAAACTTATTGGTGTGAGACTTAAAGGGATTGTCCCGGACCTGGTGCACCCTGACTAAACCAGGTTTGTAATGGCCAGCATATACAGGACAATATTAGGCTGTTGTTTAATGTGTTGTCCTCAGTGTCATCTCCCCCCCCCAAGGGCTCAGGGCTGTAATCTCATTAGATGCCAAAAAGGCATTCAACCACTTGGATTGGATGTTCCTAGAGTAAAACACTAGCAAAGTTTGGATTTGGGAACAAAATTCAGGACTGGATATTTAATCTGTACAGTGACCCAGGTGCCAAGGTCAGAGTGAATGGGGTGTTCTCAAATAGGTTCAGTAAAGAACGTGGGACTAGACTGGTTGCCTGCTCTCCCCTTTTCTGCTTACATTAAGTATGGAGCCCTTTGCAGCCTCAATTAGACAATCAGAATCATACAGGGGCATTCAGGTGGCAGGGTCAGAGGTCCGGATTTCCCTCTATGCTGACGACACATTATTATATTTGACTGATCCAGTGAATTCAGTTCCTCAAGTGTTGTCCCTTATACAAGAATTTGGGGCCATCTTGGGGTTCTGGGTAAACGAATCTAAGATGGAGATGCTCCCCATCTCCAAATCAGAGCCTGGGGGTCTCCCTGCTGTGGGGGTGTTTCAATGGGCTAGGGAGGGTTTCATTTATCTAGAAGTTTGGATTCCTGAAAATCTAGATAAGTTATATGGTTCTAATTACCTGAAACTGCTTAAAACTATCCAAGGTGACTATAATAGATGGAAGGAGCTCCCACTCTCCCTCTTGGGATGCATAGAAGAGGTGAGGATGAATGTTTTGCCCCGCCTTCTTTTCCTGTTTTGTCTCTCCTACTGAAGCCCCCCTTGGGCTTCTGGTAAAGTCTGAAATCAGCCACTTCTAAATTTACATGGAATCATAAACCCTCCAGAGTTAAATGTCAGGTTTTGTTATGCAGGCTGGGGGATTAGGTCTTCCCAACTTTACAAATTATTATTGGGCAGCACAGCTACAGGTATTGAGCCCATTATGACCTGGTGTATACCGACCACTTTGGATGGAGTTCAAGAAACCCAAGATACCAGGGGCCCAACTGACTGATATAGTCTTTTTGGACCAGACTAGCCTCTCGAAATTTTTGGTAGCAAACCCCTGTGCAGTGGTACAAAAGCAAGTGTGGATCTGGGTTACCAAACATTGGGGATTCCCCATTAGGCTGACTCCACGGACGCCTATCAGAGCCTGTGTGGACTTTTCCCCCACTGTAAACAGATTTGGGTTTTCACAGGTGAGAAAGGGTAGGCCTTAGTTGTATAGGCCAATTGTATAGTTCTCAACACTTTAAAAGTTTCTTACAGCTAGTTCAGGAGTTTGGGCTTATGACATGAAACCATTTTAGATTTCTACAAATACGGCATTTCCTCATGAGCAAGGGTTTGACCTTTTTGGTGTCTCTGGCCCCTAACTCCCTAGTAGAATTTCTTCTTCCAATTCTCTTTAGCAGAGACAGGAAACACCTGGTCTTTCAGAGGGTCACTTTTGCTGGAACGTTAATATGAGATTTTTTCATACCCCAGTCATCACTCAGCATTATGGTTCATCTACTTCAGATTTATGCTGGAGAGTATGTGGGGAGAGGGGCACTCACACTCATATCTTCTGGGGTTGCCTCCAGACCAAAGGATTTTGGGGTCAGATAGTTCAGGAGTTAGAGAAGATATTTCGGACTCAACTCCCCTCAGATTCCAGGCATTGAGTGTTGGGTCACCCCCCCCACACACAATTTACCACTAAAACCCAGAAGTTTATATTTTATATTTTACTAGCAGCCGCCCAAAAGAGTATTACAAAAAAATGGTTGGAAAAGAATCCCCCATTTCTTGATCTTTGGTATTCCATTTGTTTACAAAATCAGTTGATGGAGAGGTTGACTGCTCAGCTAAGATTCCAGATGGAAAAATTCAAGGGGAGATGGCTATCCTTTTACCATTACCAAATGGAGAAGGAAAATAAATCAGTGTTGGAAATAATGGCTCAGTTTACCTAAGTGGGCAGATCCTTTTATGTATATATTTACACTTTTGCTGGATACAAGGCTCCATAGATTGGTTCAATTCCTGACCCTTATTCTCATATAATTAATTGCCTATGTCTCCAGGTGTATCTGTCTTAGAGTCCTCATCTGTCTCACCTTACTTGGGTAGTTTTAGTCTTACTTATATTTAAAGAGCCATTTCTAGCCCTGAGACCTATGTTTCAGTTTTGTTTTTCTTTTCCCTTTCTTGTCAAACAGTGTTTGTAAGTATGTATTGCCAATGTCATTTTTATAGGTTATAATCATTCTTTTTATATTTACCAAATGATGTTTTGATTTCAGTTTGTGATCTGTACTATTTGTGTTGTTGTGTTTTGGAAAATATATAAAACTACTATTTCCTAAAAAAAAGAAAAAAGAAAGTTATGACCCCAACTAGGGGTGAAAACATACTTGATCTGATAATTACCAACATACAAACAGATCTGAGCCTTACATGTTCGGGTAGTCAGCTATGAAATAATGACCATAATATCTTGTCCTTCTCCCTAAATATCCAACGTAACCACGAAAAACACAATACAATAACTCATAACTATGCCAAAGCCAGCAATAGGGAAATCAGAAAAAGAATTGATAGCTTAGATTGGATAACAATCTCAGCAATCTGTTAACCAAAACTAGGATCTTTTTAAAAAAAAGTGTTGGCAACACTTGAGGAAATATTTGTACCGCTTAATAAGAAATATAACAGCAAAAAAGTAAGGTGCTGGCATGGTTAACACCAATCATCAAAAAACAGATTAGAAAAAAGAAAGAACATATGTCTCCTTCAAAAAGATCCCTTCTTATTTAACTAGATAGCAATACAAGAAAGAACAGAGACTTACAAAAAGGATGATAAGAAACGAGAGATATGAATTGGAAACTAAAATTGCTTGCACTAAGAGTGGTAGCAAATCCTTTTTTTTCTTACATTAATAATAATCAAAAAAAGGAAGATAGGTCAATCGCTCCCCTGGTTATTAACAATGAAACTTTCTGAACCTATTAAAATGGTGGACGCCCTCAATAATTATTTCTGTGAGGTACTCAATAAAAAAAAAAAATCTTTGGTGACAATATTAACCTAATCTGCTGGTAGACCAACAAGTACTTTTATGAAAGAGCAGGTTAAGACCAGAGGCTGGCCTGGTGGCACTGAGGGCCCAGGTGCTGGATGCCTTACCTCGCACCATGCTGGTGACCCAGGTTTGTGAATGAGCACGGGCCTCAGGGGGTCAGATGAGGAGGAGAAGGATAGTGCACCCAGTGGCCACTCTCCTTCTCTGGGGGGTTAACTGCAGGCTTCCACTGCAATACTGCCATCTGGGGGAGCCTGGGTGGAAGGTGTGGTAGGTGGAGAAGCAGTAAGGGCATTGGGCAGATTTCAGCAGCGGGGAAGAGTGGGAGGCACATCTCGGCATGCCTCCTAGCTCATAGGCCCTCATTGCATGCTGACATCTGGGACAGAACAGGGGAAAAACATCTTGGTTTCTCCTAGGTGACAACACCTCACTGGGAGGTCTCTAAGCTTGTCGGACAGACTCCACTGCACCGATTACACAGCACAAGTATGTTGGTTTAAGGAGGTAAGCACGGGGGGTGTCCCTCCTCATCCCTTCTCGGGGGGGAGTATAGTGGGGGTAAGATAGTGTGCAACTGTGTGCTCTAGGGGCAGATCTCAATGGTGAATGGAGCCTACAAGAGAGGATGTCTGAGAGAGTGGAGAAAGGAGACAAGTAGGGTGCATAAATACAAGGTAAAAAAAAGAAAGGTTAAGACCAAACTCAACACCAGGACCAGACGGTTTTCACCTATTATTCTTGAAAACACTTGCTTTGTCCCTTAGTTTACCACTGGCAATTATATTCAACAAATCCTATCAGTTAGAATAAATTCCAAATGACTGGAAAGCAGTCTTTATTACACCAATTCACAAAAAGGGTAGAAGGGCAACTGCAGGCAATTATAGACCGATAAGTCTGATGTTCGTCCCCTGCCAGGTTTTAGGGAGGTTGATTAAATTACACATAGAACAGGAATTACAGAACAAAGGTACTCTGGACTCAACACAACATGGTTTTACAACTAGAAGATCCTGTACAACTAACCTAATAGCATTTTACAACAAGGTTAGCAACAGCTGAGATTGCAACATTCCAGTGGATGTGATCTTTTTGGATTTAAGCAAGGCTTTTGATATGGCCACGCATTGTGAAATGATAAATAAATTAATTAGTTAGGATTGAGCCACCTATTTGTTAACTGGGTCACTGAATGGCTCAATACCAGAACTCAGCAAGCTAAAATTAAAGTACAACTATCAAGTGTGAGAGTTGTCACCAGTGAGGTTCCTCAGGGTTCAGCCCTTGGATCGCCCTTATTTGGTATATTCATAAGTGACCTACACTACAACATCTGAGGTAATGTTTCTAAATTTATGGACAACACAAAACTACAGTAAGTGGTGAAGTTGGCACTGAGGAAAAATACCACTGTCTTGTAAGGGACATAAAAAGTATTGAAACAATGGCATATACTAATAAAATGAAATGTAATGCAGAAAAATGTACAGTCCTTCATCTTGGGCAAATAATCTGCTAAGAACCTACTCATTAAATGGGATCCCATTAAAATAGATGAAAAATGAACATGATCTAGGAATCATCTTGAATAACAAGTTTGATTCATCAAACCACTGTAGCGTGATTACCAAACTGCCACTAGGTTGACAGGTTATATAAGGTGGTCTCTCATATTCAGAAATGAACACTGTTTAATGAACATGTACAGAACTGGTCCCACCTTGACTTTGGATTTCCTTTCTGGTCTCCCCCTCTCCAAAAAGATAAAAAAAATGATTGAATGTATCCAGAGAAGATTAACTAAGATGATACCGAGATGAAGGAGTATGACTTATGAGGAAAGGTTGGGGGAGCTGGATATGTTTAGTCTAGATCAGAGAAGGGATAGAGAAAACTTATTACAGTTATTTAAAAAACTAAAAGATCCTTTATTGTGTGAACAATGTGGTATTAAGTACAGAACCGGGGCTCCAAACCTAAGATCACACAATCAGCAACTCATGATCCCTAGAGCTAATTCTAACAAACATGATAGCTTCTTTACAGTCAGGTCTAATAAACTTTGGAATGGCTTGCTCCATGACATAGTTAATATTGAGTCCTTTAACAATTTCAAAACACAGCTTGATAGGTTCCTCAGGAAATGAAATACCTACCTGGGTGGGAGACAGACCTGTTGGGCTTGTAGCCTTCTTCTGTCTTTAAAACTGAGTAAGACTGAGTAGCATAGTGTTTGGACAAATATAGCCCATCTTTACAATTTATACAAACTCCAGCATGGGGTCCTCAATTGGCATGATGATGGACACAAGATCTAAGGTCCCCAAGTGTAAAAAGTGCCAGACAAGGCTGCTGTCCACCATGGCAGACACCTGTTGTCCATTTTGCAACAAGGCTTCTTTCCCTAAGCAAAGTGAAGTGCATGAAGCAACAGATCAAAGAAAGTTAGTGTCCCCACAGGTTGCACACCTGCATCTGAGGCTGGAAGATCAGAAGGTTGTGGGTTGTAGCCCCACATTGGCAATTTGCAGTAAAACCTAAAATCAAACACTGACAGCAGTACCGCATGAGAGGGGGTCCCACATTTCTGAGGTGCCGTCATTCAGATTAGTCATTGCTGACATTAAACTGAGGTCCCAACTCTCTGATCAGGTGATTGGGTGAATGTTAAGGATTCAATCGCACTTCTCAAAAAGAATTGGGGAGTTTTCCCCTATCCTGGTCACATTTTCCCCCATTCACTAAAAATGCCACCAACAGCTTAACTGAATTCAATATGTCAGGTCTGCAACTGTATCCCCCCCCCCAGATGAGAATGAAAATAGGTAGAATTGCCTAGCCCTCCTTCCCCAGTAAACACACACTAAATAAAAAATACATAAAGAAAGACCTTGGACCCCAGTACCAGAACACCACCATGGAATCTTGCCACCTATCTCCAGTTTCATCAGCAAGGTGTTCCCAGTCATTCTCCTTGAGAGTCAAGGTTTGTCATCTTCTCTCCACAACCGGGAAGATCACCAAGGCTGTGGAAGTTGTGACGGCAACTCTGTTGGCTGCACCTCCTAAAAAGCAAAGGTGACCCAATTGATTCTCCCTGCACCTCCCCAGTCCTTGCTGGGGTTCACCAGGCCACATCCTAGAGATGTTCCATCCTCCCAAGAGGCCTCTGCCATGCCCTCTGAGGACATTCATGAGGGTTCCAATATAGAGGATGAAGAATATATTTCCTCAGATGTAGAACAGGGAGCAGTTGGATCAGGTAAAACTAGAGAGTACCATTGTAGTTTATATAGTAGACTGAATTGGTTACCAGTAGAACAAAACAATAGATTCCAGATGATTTGTTTTGTGTTTAATTTATTGCAATGTCTACCCAATAACCCCATGTCAACTTTCTTCAAACAGAAACAGAGCACAGGCATTCTAAGATCACAAGACACAGTTACCTTAACAAAACCCATGTGTAAAACCACAAAAACATAGAAGCACTTAAGCAAACTGCCATAAAAAAATTGAATGGCTTACCTGATCATTTACGAAACAGAAATGTCACAATTTTTAAGAAAACACCATGAGTTACTCATAAAAGAAATGCATTGTAAATGTATTTTATCTTGTTGAAGTTTGGGATTTTAACAGCATATTATTTTTGACGTATTGTTGATTGTTTATATTGTTATTGTACTCACTAGTATCTTGTAGATAAGAATTTTAGTAATTGTGTTAGCAATCTGCTTCATTATTGTTTGTTAGTACAGTTTTGTATGCACCCAGTTGTTATTTGTAAGATGTATATCATGGTTATTGCAATGTATTGTCTTTTTATTTTTGCAACTCAGGTCAAGCCTGTAAAAGGTCCATGTGGACCACTGCTTTTCACCCAGTTAACAGATTTTTAAATAAATTAATTGGGAGGACTTGCCTGCTCTGATGAAGCACACATGCATCACCCTGGAACTCAGGGGCAAATAGCATACATCTAAGAAGGAAGAGACCCCTCATGGGAGCAGTTAAGAGAGAGAGGCATTTTTCATGGTGTGCAACATGGCAAAAGATATTGTGATCTCAGCATAGGCAAAAATGGAGATCAGGATGCCGGCTCTAAGGTAAGCGAGAACATGAAAAATAAGACTGCAGACCCTTATTCCATCTTCTTCCTCATCCCCAAGAAGACTGGAGGTTTCAGAATTGTACTGGATATCAAACACCTCAACAGAAGGGTCAAGTGTGCCAATTCAAAATGAAAAGACTACAGTCCACTATAGCAGCAGTGTACCCAGGGGGCATCCTGACATCTCTGGATCTTCAGAATGTATACATATATACACCCATTCACTCATCACATTAGTTTCTGCATTTCCCCATACAAGGACAACATTTACAGTACAAAGTTCTACCATTTGACCACTTGACTGCACCAAGAGTATTCACATACAATATGTTATGGAGGTGCTGATAGCACACATTTGAGAGAAAGGCATATATATTCACTCATATCTGGATGACTGGCTAATAAGGGCTCAGTCTCTCCCTGTTGTGCAGATGGAAGTTACCAAAGACACCACCACCTCAGCGAGGTAATAAACCACAGCAAGAGCATGCTACATCTGACTCAGCACACACACAGCACCTGGGTGCAATGTTCAACACAGCAAGTGCCAGAGTCTTATCTACACACAATAAGGTGCAGTCCACCTCACAAGCCTGTGACTGGCACGAACCCAAACATGTAGTGGCTGTTAGAACAATCCTTCATGTGCCTGGCCTGATGACAACAAGCATCAGCTTGGTACAATGGACAGACATCTCTCTCAGTGCTTTAAGCTCCAACCACTTGGACTCTGGGGTCCTCAGTTACAGGTCCTGTCAGCCAAGGTCCCTCTGATACCCCAGTGACATTATCACTCAATTGCCCATGAACATGACTAGGGAATGGTATGTAAAGGATATGCAACACCTCACCCTCACAGCAGATTCCAGCTTGTCCAGCTGGTGAGTGATGCTGGGCATGGCATAAGCTCAGGGGATTCAGATGCTCGTAAAGAAGTTTCCCATCAATATCCAAGAAATTATACGGTACCGTTTACCTTAAAAATCCATGTTGAAGAGCCTACACATCCTAGTAAGATTATACAGTGCAGTGACTGTAGCCTACATATGAGCCATGGAGGAACAAAAAGCCAAGTGAAGATGATGGAGGCATAGCCAAAGTGTTTGTAAAGCCTGCATCGAAGAGTTTTGTAATGAAGTCTACTCATGCGGTTAAATTATGTATTTGCTCATGTGGTTAGATTATGTATCTGCTTGTGTAGTTAAATTGTTATCTTGCTTCTGTCCTCTACAATGGGTTTTGTATTGGCAGGGATTCTCCAAGGAGCAGGAAGTGCATGCCAGAGGCACGTATCATGCCTGCAGAGTCCCACACCCATGGAATGATCTGAGGTGGTTGTATTCCTGGCCACCAGCCACCATGTGTCCCCCTTTCCATGACCTCACCCCTGGTGTGGATCCATTTCCTGATCTCTGGAAAGCTGCTCAGATCACACCTGTACTTAGAAAAGGGGATCCTAAGGTTGTCATGAACTACAGACCAATTGCCATACTCTCGGTGCTGAGCAAAATCCTGTAGAAAATTGTCACAACTCAGACAACCGACTACCTACTTAAGTACAGCCTGCTCTCGGATACCCAGCATGGGTTCAGGAAAGGACATAACATAATGACTGCACTCCTTAAATTCACCATAGACACTCTTTCAAAAATGGATACTGGCAATCTGACTTGGGCTGTCTTAATTGACCTCACAAAGGCTTTTGACCTTGTTGGTCACACTTTGCTTCTCTCCTCGCCTTGACACATGCATTTCTCCTCCTCTGTTATTGACTGGTATGAAAGCTACCTGACAAATAGAATTCATGTGGTGAAATTTAATTCCTTTATATCGAACAGTACCACCATTAACATTGGTGTACCTTAGGGTTCCATCCTAGGGCCCCTCCTATTCTCTCTTTGTATAAATAACATTAGAGCTGCTCTAAAATCCTACTCTGCTATTCTATATGCTGATGATCTTATCATCTATACAAGTTCTACTAATATAGACCTTATCAACACAACCCTTTCCTCTGACTTTGACAATATCCAAAACTGGCTATATGACGACAAACTGGCTGTCAACACTAGCAAAACTAAAGCCATGCTGCTTGGATCGGCCCCAAAGCTCCAGGCTTGCACAACAGCACTGACAGTGCAGGACTTAGAAGGTCAATTACTGGAATGTGTGACCTGTTTCAAGTACCTGGGCATCCTGCTAGATCAATCTCTGGATCTTAATCTTCATGTACAGTCTTTTTGCAGAGCTAATTCCAAACTGGTGGTGCATATAAGACTAGTTATATGCTTATGCCATTGGCTAAAATGGCCATTGTGAGGGGGATTCTGCTCCCCACCCTAACCTATGGGGCTCCCTTATTTGGGGCTGCTCATAAAACTGACCTACTCATATGGGATATTATGTATAACAACATATGTCGCTATGCTTCTTCTGCTCCTCAGCTTAAACACCACTGTCAGCTTTATAATGATCTTGGTTGGCTCTCTCCGTTAGCTAGTAGGAAATACTACCTTGGCTCTCTTATTGATTTGATAATTCAAAATCAAACCCCTAGGCGTCTCGCAGTTATGCTTGTTCCTCAGGACACACTCCATGGTCTACGATCGGTTGATAAATCCTTTCTGAATTTGCTGAGGTGCCGCACTAGGAAAGGAACTGTTGCATTTGAGCATGCGGCTCCACAGCTGTGCAATTCCCTTCCCCTCAACATTAGACTTTCTAGCTCCCACACATGCTTTAAGAGAAAACTGCCCTCGAATTTGCTGATTACTGATACCTGTCCCTGCTTTCACCCTACCTTATGACTGATGTCTCTGGCCATACAATAGTATTTCCTCACCTCTATATTACCCTCTTACTGTCTCATCCTGTCCCGGCTCCCTTTCCCTGCCCATATACAATCTTGCACTGCAGGCATCTCCCTTACACTTACTGTACATGCACTCATATAATCTAATTTCATGGCTTGCTCCCCTCTTCCTCACTTACTGACCTTTTCCTTAATGACACCCCCTGCTCTCAATGGTTATTTATTCCTTTTGTATTACCTGTTTTGTTTTTGTGTACCTTGTTCTGTTCATATGATATGTCACCTGATAATTTATTGTCCAAGGTACTCTCTATTCATTGCATAGGTAGGCACCTATGAACTTTTGAATGGTCTACTCTGTATGTCTCTGATACATTGTATCCACTTTATCTCATTGCATGTAAAGCGCTTTACTTTGTATGTTCTGATATATTGTATGCTCTTTAACTCATTGTATGTAAAGCACTTATAATTTGTTATTCTGTTAAGTTTCTGCTTGTCCGTACTCTCCTGGGTCATGCCTGAAAATAGTCATTTTATGGCTAGTGCAGTTACCCAGTAAACAAAAGCTAAATAAATAAAATAAATAAATACTTGGGCAGCAGCAGAGTGGCCATGGCACCGGGGTGGGTGGGTGACTGGATGGCTTCCCCCAGTTCTCCATAGGGTACCCAAGGACTGGGTCAGCATGTAGGAGGGTACTCCTTGCCATGACTTGATCACCTTGGCTGGTGGTGGCAAGCAAGGGGGCACACAGTGGCTATGACTGCTCCAGGGATGTGTAGCTTGCATAGCCCTCACCCAGCATTCCGTGCATTCGAGCATAGCATGAAGCATGGACACGCCCCCTGCACAGCCCCCAGACCATCCCATGGTGGATCTGGGAGCCAACGTGTAGCAGCCCCATGCCCCCTTAGAGAATCATGCACAGGGCGCAAGGGCTGTGGAGGGTGTACACGCCCCAGATATGTGGCGTGTAAACTCTCCACACCATGAAGAATAGAGGCCATTGAGTATGACTTATAGTCATATTGCTCTCTTGTACATTTTCTGCCTATTTGCTGTATATTTCTCCGTTTGTATCACTGTATGAAATTATGTTGTATCTTGAACCTAACTTGTATCCAGTTATATGGTATTGCTGTTTGACTTTATATACTGGCCTACCTAGGACCTCCTTGTAAATGAGCTTGCCTAATGGGGCCTTTTCCTGGTGACATAAATAATGACAAATACAAAATGACTTCACTGGGTGGTAATGATGATCCTCCTTTCACTGTCAGGGATTTTCCTGGCTAGTAACTTTCAAACTGTCAGGCCAGCTCGCTAAGTCATCAGATGCTTCATCCAGGGGAGTGGAACTTCAACTAGGAAGTCTTCACCTGGATTTGCAGGCCCTGGGAAACTCTGATTCTGGATTTCATGGCAACCAGGTCCAGCATAAAGCTCCGCAGGTACTCCTGCAGGTACTGGAACTGCCACATGGAACTGACTGCCTCCTCTTGACTTGGTTGAGCACTCTTCTGTACACATTTCTGCCATAACAAGTGATAATTAAGGTTCTAAGAAAACTGCAAAGAGAACCATCAGCTCTTATCCTTATTATGCAAAGATGTCCCTAAAGATTCTTGTACTTGGACTCGATGCAATTGCCACTGAATGAGCCTCTGTCTCTGCCAAACAGACTGGACATTCTTCATCAGAGAACAGTTCTACATCCAGAGCCTCACAAATTCCAATTTCCTGCCTGGTTCCTGAGCCCAGATATTTTATGAAGGTGGGATACTCATAAAGTGTGATCCACAGCCTGATGTTATCTCAAAAACTCTCTATGAACAAGACCTACAGGAGAGTCTGGGATATGTTCCATACCTAGTGTACCTGTTTATAGATCTAGCACATCTCTGTACAATGTCAGAATTTTTGCATGAGGGTTTAGACAAAGATTTGTTCATTAGCTCCCTGAGGGCACAGGAGCAGCCCTCTTGGCTGTCAGGGGGCTTACTGGATTGCATTATTTTGGATCCTATCCCAGCGTTGTCCGGTTCCTAAGTACCTGCCGCAAGTTACAACCTAGAAACATTCGTATCTCTCCAACCAGGATGCTTAATGTGGTCCTTGAAACACTAATGGAGCTTCCCTTTGATCCCTCCATGAAGTACCCCTCGGGTTCCTATTCCTTAAGGTTCTTTTCCTCGTAGCCATCTGTTCAGCCAGGAGGATTACAGAGATTCAAGCATTATTTCACAAGGAGATGAATCTGTTTTTGTACAAGGACAGCATTAAAACTGTGCCCTCCTTTATTCAAAAGGTAGTTTCTGACTTCCATAGAAAGCATGAAATAGCCTTACTGTCCCTTTGTCCACATCCTAAGAATGGCAAGGAGAGGCTGCATTCCCTAGATGTGTGGATAGCCTCAGAATTTAAGTCTAATGCACCAGACATTTCCACAACACAGGCAGACCATGCTCCGTGGTCTGTAGAAGTAAGGGTCCACTCTGGTGAATCAAACTTCGGCTAAATGGCTATGTGCTGCTGTCAGACTGGCTTATGCTTCCTGGAGCCTATCTGCTCCATCTAGGATCAGAGCTCATTTCAGGAGGGCAATGGCTGCCTCTTATGCAAAGCACACTTTGGTGTTTCTGGAGGACATTTTAAGAACAGCTTCATGGGCCTTTGTCCACACATTTTCTAGGCATTACTGAATTGATGTGCTCAGTTCTGCCTGCTGCATATGCAGGTGAGCGTTGGGCTTGGATGTACAGCACTGACCCTGCAAGTTAGCAACAGCTTATTGGAGTACATAGCATCTGACTCCCTGTGGGAAGAAATAAAAGTAGAAGAAACAGTATTTATGTAGTGCTTTTCATACACATTATATTCCAAAGTGCTTTACAGGTAATGATCCTGAAACAAATGATTTGATACCTTTTATTGGACCAACATGGATGTTACAGAAAAGAACAAAGTGCTTTAGCTTTCGAACCAACCAGGTCCTTCTTCAGAAGCTTTGTGGCAGTTTTTTCAAATATCCCATACTATTAACACCAGATTATATAGAAAAAGCAGAAATAATTCTCATTGGTTTAACATATACATTTAAAACATAATAGAAGATTACGTCAGAGAAGCTAATTAACACCAGTATGCCTTTAACTGAGGAGCCTCAGAAGGGCAAAGGTTATCAAGAATTCTCTACAGCCAGAGAGTTCTTGTCACATAAATTTTAAAATGTCTCAGTATGCCAAGAAAGCATTCTAGTGATAAAAAAAAACCCACCTTGGAGTGGCATTCTCTCTAATACATGTAAGATGAGCTTACAACATACATTCCAATTGTTCTGGTATATTAAAGGACAGATAATGAGAGACAAAATCCTGAAATTAGGTATAACTGCAAGTTGAAATCAAGCCTCTTATTAACCTACACGTATAAACATGATGCATGAAAGTACCACTTGTAAGTGAAAGTGCCAAAAAAAAAAAATTGTTGTCAAGGACCCCCAAGAAAACGAGACCATGAGCCTGATAAGTGCAGATTTCAGCACAGAGTCTGTTTATAATAAAAATGCACATAATCAGTCTAAGCAATCTAAATGAAAACCCAAAGGAATTACACCTTTTATGAACCCCCAAGTAAATGAGATATGCATCTTAATATGAGCAGTTAAAAATGTGACAGTGTGTAATCCAATCACTGACAACTAATAGAAGGAAATAAATGCACACTATATGTGAAAACTAAGTGTTCTAGCCACATAACAATTGCCCCATGCCACGCTCCACCCATACATATGTGTGTACATACACCACCCCACACCCCCACACACACACAACACACAACAAATATAGCAAACACATTCCACACACACCAAACCACGCACAACAAACAAAACACACACACACACACACCATACCCACAACACACAAAAACACAACACACACCAAACACACACACATACATACATACATCAGTATACACACACACTCAAACGCACTCACCACAGTGTTAAGGTGAGAAGTCAACAATGCAGATAACCATAAACTTACAAAATCAAAGGCCCACTGAAGAACTAAAGTGTTTATGTCCATCTTTTAAAGTAAAGGTCTGTGTAAGTTTAAGTGGAATAATGTGTCATGTACCCAACATCAATGTTCAATCCATCCGCCACCATATTGAGAAGTAAAATAAGTCTAATTTCAGAAGCCCGTCTCTGTTGTGTACTGTTGAAATGTCCTTTTAAGACCATCACAGACATATCTGATATTGAGTGGTCATCCTGGGAGAAGTGCTGGGCTACTGGTTTCTCAATCATCTTGTGATTAATAGAATGTCGGTGTGGATTCATTCTAGTGTGGAGTTGTTGGCTTGTCTCCCCCACATAACCTGTGCAAGGACATTTATTGCATTGGATAAAGTAGACCACATTACTTGATGTACATGTATAATTCCCCTGTATCCTGAATAGGCTGTTTTGTGATGCAACCACACGGTCTGAAGTGGAAATGAGGTTACATGTCTTACATGTGTGTTGATGACAGGGTTGTGTACCATATGATGTCATGGTATTCTGTTCTGGTTCAAGTTGACTCCTAATAATCAGTTTGGCTAAATTATGTGGTTGTTTAGAAGATAGTAGTGGTAGTTCTTGAAAAATACAGTTAAGGGTTTCATCCTCACTAATTAATGGATGGAGATCCTTAATAATCTTACGTAGGAATTCAAGGTCAGGATGGTATGTGACTACTAAGGGTATTCTGTTGGTAGTCATCCGTTCCTTATATTGCAGTAGCTGTTCTCTTGGGACCTGTGTTGCATGTTCCACTGCTCTGTCAATTTCCTGGATAGTGTCCCTGCTCAATAGAGGTGTTTTTCAACATCGCCAGATGTGTGTCTCTGTCTTCCTCATTTGAACAGAGGCGGTGATACTGAAGTGCTTGACTATATATAACAGATTTCTTTGTGTAGCTCGGGTGATTACTTTTCTTGTGTAAGTATCTCTGTCTGTCTGTTGGTTTCCTGTAAAGACAGGTATGTAGGGTACCATCCTTAATAGTGACAGTGGTATCCAGAAAATGTACACTTGTGGCAGAATATTCTAGGGAAAGCTTTATAGTTGGGTGGAGGTTATTAAGTTCCTGATGAAAATCTTTAAGTGTGTCAGTGCCCTCTCTCCAAATTATAAACAAATCATCAATGTAATGGAAATAAGAGAGTGGTTTATGTGTACAGTGCCTTAGAAAATCCTCCTCCAAATTCGCCATAAAAAGATTAGCATACTGAGGAGCCATCCTGGTTCCCATTGCGGTTCCCATAGTTTGAACATAATATTTACCATTGAAGCTGAAGTTGTTATGTGTCAGAATGAATTCAGTGAGTTTACCCACAACTCCAGGGTCAATGTTGAGGTCCAATTCTTTGTCATGCAGGTATCTGAGGCAGGCTGAAATGCCATCGGTGTGTGGAATATTAGTGTAGAGGGAGGTTATATCCATCGTGGCTAAAAGGGTATCAGGTGGTAAGTCCTTAAAATCAGAAAGTTTATGCAGGAAGTGAGTAGTGTCCTTGATGTAACTATCCCTTTGTATAACCAGCGATTTGAAATTAGCTTCTACAAACCCTGATATTCCCTCTGTCAGTGTGCCATTACCAGAGACTATGGGTCTACCAGGATTACCAGGCTTATGTATTTTAGGAAGCATGTAGAATGTCCCTGGCTTAGGTTCACTGGGGACAAGGTCCTTTAGTTTGTCTTGGACATGCTCTGGAAATGTTTCAATTAACTTCTGTAGTTCTCTTTTATATTCTGTAATTGGGTCACTTCCCAATACTTTGTAGTAAGTAAGGTCACTTAGCTGCCGGTTGGCTTCCGTAATGTAATCTTCCCGATTCAATATCACCACTGCCGAGCCTTTATCAGCTTTTTTTATGACAATGTTATGGTTTGATTTTAGTGTTTGTATAGCCCTCCGTTCCAATGGAGAGAGGTTGTAGCGGGCCTGTTTCTGCCTATTAAGAATCTCACCAGTAACTCTCTGGCGAAAGCAATTAATGTATTAATTATTAATTAATTATTAATCTATTAGTTGTCAGTGGTTGGATTACACACTGTCACATTTTTAACTGCTCTTATTAAGATGCATATCTCATTTACTTGGGGGTTCATAAAAGGTGTAATTCCTTTGAGTTTTCATTTAGATTGCTTAGACTGATTATGTGCATTTTTGTTATACACAGACTCTGTGTTGAAATCTACACTTATCAGGCTCATGGTCTCGTTTTTTTTGGGGGTCCTTGACAACAATTTTTTTTTTGGCACTTACACTTACAAGTGATACTTTCATGCATCATGTTTATATGTGTAGGTTAATATGAGGCTTGATTTCAACTTGTAGTTATACCTAATTTCAGAATTTTGTCTCTCATTATCTGTCCTTTAATATACCAGGACAATTGGAATGTAAGTTGTAAGCTCATCTTACATGTATTAGAGAGAATGCCACTCCAAAGTTGTTTTGTTTTTTTATCACTAGAATACTTTCTTGGCATACTGGGACATTTTAAAATTTATGTGACAAGAACTCTCCGGCTGTAGAGAATTCTTGATAACCTTTGCCCTTCTGAGGCTCCTCAGTTAAAGGCATACTGGTGTTAATTAGCTTCTCTGACGTAATCTTCTATTATGTTTTAAATGTATATGTTAAACCAATGAGAATTATTTCTGCTTTTTCTATATAATCTGGTGTTAATAGTATGGGATATTTGAAAAAACTGCTGGAAAACTTCTGAAGAAGGAATTGGTTGGTTTGAAAGCTAAAGCACTTTGTTCTTTTCTGTAACATCCATGTTGGTCCAATAAAAGGTATCAAATCATTTGTTTCTGGATCTGTCCTTAAAAGGACCAATACGGCACCTACAATATTTTTTTACAGGTAATGAGAAATTGGTAATGAAGCAAATGTCTGGTGGCAGCCATTTTGCCCATCGACACTCAGTAATAGTTGTGGACAACTGCATGAATCAGTTTTATGGAAAGAAGAATGCTGGCCAGGATACTCAGGCAATCCCCTTCTCTTGTTAAAAAATGCCTTGGGCTTTTTTACTCCTACCTGAACACCCACCAGGACATCACCAGAGATGGATAGAAGGGATGACAGTATAACATCTAATCTGAAGGATGGCACACCATGCAGTACAGCACCCCATAGTACTGCACTCAGGTGCCAGCAATTATAGTATGGGCCCAATCCCAGTGTGGAACTAAAGCCCATGACCTTCTAGCCCAGAGATGCATGTGCTTCTAACTGAGCCATGCTGATGCACTAAGAGCAATTATGTTTTCATCAGCGGCAGTTCCGGTTGCGGATAGGCTCTGTTTATAGGCAACCAGGCTCTCCCAGTTTTCAGTGCTGTTCCATGTGATATCTATATTGCATATAGTTCCCTTCTTACAGGGCATTAACGTAACACATACTCACCTGTAAGTCAGCCTCACACATGTCAACACCCTTTACCTTGTCAGTTTTAGCAAAATTACAAACATTATTTTTATGCCCAAATTTGATTGGAAAATTTGTTTTGTGATCTAAATCAGGTACATAATCTATCTTTGTGGCCTGAACTGGACCCAAATTAGGTTACACAGTAGCAAAAATGGTTTCTCATTGTCAACCTTGCAGATAAGGTGCCCTTACAGATATGTCAAGCACCCCTTCTTGGGGCCTGTTATTATCATGAAAAACTGAATATATACAGTATGCTCTTGTTTGACATTTATTTGGGGGTTTTACTCAGGATATTTTATACCACAAACTTGAGCAGAAGGTAGAACTGAGAAAGCCTGGGAAGTGGCATGTCCTAAAAACTTCTCTCATAATGTTCCTTCCTGTCTCTATTAGCAGGGAGGACAGCCCATACTGTCTGACTGGCTATGAACAGAGCCTGCATGCATCCACAAATACCAGTAGGGAAAATATAATTCCCTGTACTGCACTGGCAAATTACAACCCAATCAGTGATGATGAGAATTGAACCCCGTGATGTCCTGTTCTGTAGCAGTGAAGACAACTGGCCAGCTTGCTGAGTCACTTCACAACCCTCAAACACTCTAATATGCAAAAAAAGTTATTCTAGGGTCTCATAAACCTTTGGTCTAATCTTTCCAGATGTTTCATGACCTTGTTACGAACTTCTTCAAATGAGTGAGCTCATTCAGAGCAAACGTACTGCAGAAATCATACTGTTTCTTCTTAAACATTTTTTTAAAGTAAAGAGGATCTACCTTGGAAAAATGCTGTGACTAAATTAGAACAAGTTTAATTGTAAGGCAACCATTATCCTAACCACAATAAGTATGAGAATGGTCCCTAAGAACATCTAACATAGTACTTAAACATTAAATTTTGTCAAAATTAGTTGTCAATCTCTGATTTATCAGAAACTACACACCAGCGCTTTAATTAATCCTTGTAATGGGATTATTTACATTACAATTTTTTTTGCATTCAAATGTATTGTCTCTTAAAAATATAAAATGATTTACGGTGCAAACACTATGCACTATGTTATTTAAAAAGAAAATTGCTGCACATAATTTTTAAATATGTGGTGGTTTTGCATTAAAACTTATAATTAAAAAAATATAAAAATATAAAATTATTTGTAGGGCAACCAATATGCACTTTATTTAAGAAGAAAATTGCTGCACATACAGACATTAGAGGAACATAGTTTGCAGAAATATGTTACATGTGTGTAGTCCCCAGATTTCATGTAAAAGAAACTGTAGTTACCTTTTCTAATTTAGGTTTTATACCTTCTTCGTGTAGCCATTCCTTGTTCTCCTTCCTTCTTTCATCTCTCAGTTGGGCTTCACTGATTGTTGCTGCCCCCTTCAGGTTCCAGTTAGAACACCACCACTGGCATGCAGTGGGAAAGCCTCTCATGGCAGGCGCCAAGTCAAGGAAGGTTCCACCAGTTCCTGTCCCACAGCTTACTCTAGTTTGCCTTAAAGATGGTGGGTGGAAGGAGCCAGGGGGAATGGGATTGGTGTCGTAAGGCCCAGTGTCAGCATCATCCAGCCAAGCAGGGATGTTATCAGTCTGTATTTAAAGAAACAGTAAGAGTTAGTCAACAAACTATATCATCCTATCATTTTTTTAGCAGCACTGTATTCATGATACTCTTAGATTCTTCACTGGGGTAGTGCAAATTCCTTCAGCTATTTGTAAGATAGTGTTTATTTACAACTTTTGTAATTTGTGTGGATCTACAGTAAAGATGGCAGCTCCCAGCACTTTTAAAAATCTCCACTCCAGAGATCATGCTTTTAAAGTGCTAAAATCTATTTTAGCTTAAGCAGGAGCTTATCATGTCCCGAGATGATCACAGTGTGAGCATTTTAAATATTCAATAACTAATCATGTCTCTTTATGACTGGTGTCTTCATGACCCTGAGAACAGCACTTCTGGGAGATGCTGTGTAAAATCAGCAGCCCTGAGAGTCATCGGTGAGCATGGGGGGAGGCAGACATGGCAGAGACCTGTGTGCATACCAAATACTGAGGAATTAGGTCTCTCCTACAGTATATCTGTATTCTATCATACCTACCTAAAGGAAAAACACAAAACATTTAAAAAGATCTACCAGTATCTACCTACTCAAGCTATCAATCTATCTGTCTGGGAGGTGCTAGGCCAAAGATGTTGGGGGTTGTAGTCCACTGAGTGAGACAGTGGACTGCAAAATCAGAAAGGGTACAGCAACTTGCACTTTTAAATTCTAAAATCTATAATCTTAAACTGGAGCTGAGCAGGACTCAGGAGGTCCATAGTGTGAGCATTTTAAGTGTTTTATAACTCATTTTGTCTCTTTATGATCAGTACCCTCACGAGCCTGGGAACAGCATTTCTGGGTCATACTATGTAAAACAAGCAGCCCTGTGAGCCATCGGTGAGCATGGCTGGAGGCAGACATGGCAGAGGCAAGTGTTTGCCTTGTTAGCCATGGATAGAAACCAGAACTGCTTGCCAGCAAGCCGGGAATCAAAGGGTCACACTAGTAAAGACAATAACCCAGTAAGTGCCTGCTAACTGCTGTATTTTGGGTTTATATCCGGGCTGTATGTGGGGAAAATGCCACTTGTTTCTAGCAGATATTATACAGAGAATATTGGATGAACTGGCGGTTATAATGAGGATTTTGGACATCCCCCGAGGTGTGGGATGCCACATAAACCCTAAGAGTGAAGCTCGAGGAGTTTATTAAGGCATCCCACACCAAGGGTGTGTGTAAAATCCAAGTTCTGACCAGCTACCCATCCTTTATTTTATATAATTGCTGAGGATCATTTTTTCACCACGGCAATTACATAAAACAAATAGATATCCCCAATGAGTCGAGTCGGGGACTGTTGGGGTTTCAGCATGGTCCATAGCTGCTCCTGAACAAAAGCAGTGTTTACTTATTTTTTTATTTCACACCCAAAATAAAATGTTTTGTGGCCAGTGATATTTTTGTTTAAAAAAAAAAAAGAATTTACCACTGACTCCTACTGTCAGTGCACTGTACAACGGTGAGGAGGGGGGATGGTGGGGGACAGCACGGAGAAGAGGAAGATTGTGGCTGGCTACGGAAACCAGGTACATGTTCGCTGTTATAACCTGCTGATTATAATAGTATAAAAATAAGCGAGGGCAGGAGTAAGCCAAAGGACTGATTTAGAAGGTGGAACGTGCACATTCTGAATTGAATTTCATTTCTCTAAACTTTTCTTCCTGAATCAAACTTTTCTTTCAGAATCATCTGACCTGTTGTTATTCCCCCTAAACAGTAATACTGACCTGGGCCAATAGCTTGGCAGAAGACACCAGCAGAAAGAACTGCTGTGTGACTGGACTTCTGTGCTGGGACTAAAGAAGAAGAACTTTTGTACTTGGACCTTTAATTTAGGGTAAAAAACACCTAACAAACAAAACAAAAAAAAGTGTGTGTTTGTCTGGGTTAACTGAACTAAATGGGTATCTGAACAGTTATCTAGGTGTAAATCTCAGGTGATTGAAATGTCTTAATAGCTGTGAGATTTAAATTATTTGTAGAAATATTTAGTAAGTAGGGGGAGTGGCTTAGCTAGAAGGACGCTTCATTTAAAGACTGCCTTAGAAAGATTCTGCTACTAGCTTGGCAGAAGACACCAGGAGAAAGGACTGCTGTGTGACTGAACTTCTCTACTGGGACTAAAGAAGAAGAACTTTTGTACTTGGACCTTTAATTTAGGGTAAAAAAAAAACAACTAACAAACAAAACAGAAAAAAGTGTGTGTTTGTCTGGGTTAACTGAACTAAATGGGTATCTGAACAGTTTTCTAGGTGTATATCTCAGGTGATTGAAAGGACTTAATAGCTGTGAGGTTTAAATTACTTGTAGAAAGATCTAGTAAGTAGGGGAAGTGGCTTAGCTAGAAGGAAGCTACATTTAAAGACTGCCTTAGAAAGATTCTGCTAATAGCTTGGCAGAAGACACCAGAAGAAAGGACTGCTGTGTGACTGAACTTCTCTACTGGTACTATATTGCCCTCCTTACCTCCCCTCCACCCAAAGCTAGTTCTATTTTTATAGGCACAGGATTTGACTGACAACAGGAACTTCCTGTTTGGGAGCAGGAAGTGAGTGATCACAGAACCACCATAGACCCACCATCCTAGAAGAGCAAGAGTAGCTCTCCGGCCCCCTCTAGCTGCTGGTGGTCTGCCTCTGAGCAAGTAAGTGATCTACTGGGAATTATAGGATATTCTTGTCTCAGAACAGGACAATCAGGAGCTTAAAGGGCACACAGGCAGAAAGTAAGGAGAGAGAGAAATAAAACAGAGGAAAGAGTAAGGATTGAAAACAGTTAAGGGGCCAGAAACAAGACATGATTGGAGTGGTGCAGTGCAGTGGTTGTGGAGCAGCAGTCTTCCGGGAGATGTTCCGGAGGATGCGGTGTTGTCCCATCTACAGGCACCTCTCTGGGCTGAGGGAGGAGGTTGCTCATCTCCAGGCTGAGTTGGCCAGGATTTGTGGGACCTCTTTTTCCATCCAGGGACCACCAGTGCCACTGCTGTTGCCTCAGAGGTTGCCAAGAAAGAGGAGTGGTTGGACCACAGTGGGCTCAGGGAGGGTGAGGGTGGTGGAACAGAGGTGCATCCCTCCAGTTGTACCTCTCCACAATTCCTATGCCATTCTGGCAAAGTGTGGTTCCTCTAAGGAGGCACCCGCAGTGGAGATCAAGGAGGATGCTGGGAACCTCCACAAAGGAGACCCACAGGAGGATGGCAGGAAACCCTGCAGTGGAAGGAAACAACTCTTGGTGGGGGACTCCATTGTTAGGAAGGTAGAACTGGGGGAGGAAGGGGAGAGGGAGGTAAGGTGCCTACCTGGCGCCATGGCTTGGAGGGACAGGGAGCGAATCCTCAGGATTGCCAGAGCAGCTGCACAGGGGAGGGAGCTGGATGTCATTGTCCACCTAGGGACAAATGACCTGGCTAAGAAAGGATTAGAGAAGTGCAGGAAGAGTTTGTGGAGTTGGGAGGCCTTAGTCAAGTAGCACGCATGGTAACCTTCTCGGAGGTGCTGCCCATCTAGGGCATAAGAGTGGCTAGGGTGTTCCGCACCATGGGATTCAATCAGTGGTTGAAAAACTGGTGTGGAGCTCAGGGATTTGGCTTCACATTGGACTGGGGGTCCACCTGGAGTGATGCAAGCCTATACTGGCATGATGGGCTGCATCTGTCCAGGAGGGGAACCAGGATCCTAGGTGATAGGTTTAAATGCTTCATTGGCAAGCTTTTAAAGTAGCCAAGGGGGGAGGCACTGGAAATCAGCATGGAAATCCTAGCCCCCCACCCAAATAATCATGGTAGTAAGTGCGGCAAACACCAACACAGAGGTGTCGGTAGGGAGAAGGGCAGGGGTAAATGGAGAAAGTGACAAAGGCAAGAAGGACAGGGATGGGGCAAAAGGGAGTAAGGCCATCAGGAAATGGAGGGTAATGAGTACCAATGCCCATAGTCTGGGCAACAAGCTCCCTGAGCTGGTGGCCTTGATGGAAGAGGGATGCCTGGATATCGTTGCAGTCACAGAAACATGGTACACAGAGAACCATGACTGGGATGTTAACATACCAGGGTACATAACCTACAGGAGAGACAGGCAGGGGAGAAGAGGGGGAGGAGTAGCTCTCTGTAAAGGAAGGGATAAAAGCAACTGAACAAAAGAATAAACAGGGAGGAGAGGAGGCACTGTGGTCACCTTGAGACTGGAAAGGGCACCAATCTGCACAGGGTTGTGTACAGACCCCATGTCAGGGGAGGGAATGGACAAGGATATGACAGAAGGCATTCTTAGAATGGCAGAGAAAGGGAGATACTGTTGATGGAGACCTGAATATGCCAGATATTAACTGGAGCACATAGCTGCAGCCGATCCAAAAGCAGGGCCATTCTTGATGCCCTACAGGTGGAGGCCTTAGACAGCTAGTTTCGAACCCACTCATGAGGAAGCAATCTTAGACCTCATACTCTAACGGGGCAGTGAGAGGATCTCAGATCTAGAAGTGGGTTGCCATCTGGGGACAAGTGACCATCAAACAGTGTGGTTCACGTTAAACTCTGCTACAGAGTCAGCTTATACAAAACTGAGGGTACTGGACTTTAGGAGGGCTGACTTTGGCAAGATGGGAGAGTGCCTCAGAAAAGCACTAGCAAACAGGCTAGAAGGAGTGTAGAGCAACAATGGGGAATCATCAAAACTGCCATCACAGAGGCAACAAGCCTTTGTGTGAAGCAAATAAACAAATCAAAATGAAAGAAAAAGCCACTATGGTTCTCAAAAGAGTTGGCTGTGAAAGTCAGGAAGAAAAAGATAGCATTCCGGAAGTATAAGGAAACACAGAAGGAGCAGGACAGACAGCTGTACCAATTAAGACAGAAGGAAGCAGGCAAGGAAGTCAGAATAGCAAAGGCCCAAACTGAGGAAAAGATAGCCAACTCAGTTAAGAAGGGTGATAAAACCTTTTATAGGTACCTCAGTGAGCGTAGAAAGACAAAGGGAGGGATAATGAGGCTGAACAGAATGAATGGTGGGTGGGTAGAGGGGGACAGTGAAAAAGCAGGGATACTGAATGAATATTTCTGCTCAGTATTCACAAAAGAGGAGGGGGAAGTGCCTAATCCAATTAACAGAAGCACTCTTGATAGGGGGGTCGATCCCAGTCCTTTCACAGAAGAAAGGGTTCTGCAAGAACTCCTAAAACTGAAGGTGGACAAAGCAATGGGTCCTGATGGAATTCACCCCAGAATTCTAAAAGAATTAAGGGAGGAACTAGTGAAACCACTGGCTACTCTTTTTAATAAATCATGGGAGGATGGTGTGGTACCCAAGAACTGGAGGAAGGCGGATGTAATTCCCCTTCACAAAATAGGGACTAAGACAGAGGCAGGAAACTACAGACCTGTCAGTCTGACCTCTGTGGTAGGGAAAGTGATGGAGTCACTTCTGAAGGAAAGAATAGTTGAGTACCTAGGGGCCAGTGGAGCACAGGACCCAAGGCAGCATGGGTTCACAGCAGGAAGGTCATGTCAGATGAATCTAATAGATTTCTTTGACTGGGTGACCAAAGTAGTAGACCAGGGAGGATCTGTGGATATGGCCTACCTAGACTTTAGCAAGGCATTTGACACAGTCCCACACAAAAGATTAATAGTCAAATTAACCAGCCTGGGAGTGGGTCCCAGGGTGGTAGCCTGGGTAAAACATTAGCTGCACAACAGGACACAGAAGGTAATTGTAAATGGAGTCCACTCTGAAGAAAGAGGGGCTACTAGTGGGTACCGTGAGGGTTCAGTATTGGGTCCAGTCCTTTTTAATGTCTTCATCAGTGACATTGCAGAGGGACTGGAAGGAAAAGTATGCATTTTTGCAGATGACACAAAGATCTGCAACAGGGGTAATACACAAGGAGGTGTGGAGGATGAAAATGGACTTGGCAAGGTTGGAGGAATGGTCAGAAGTATGGCAGCTAGGATTCAATGCAAAGAAGTGCAAAATAATGCACCTGGGAAACAAGAACCCAGGGGAAGAATACACAATGGGTGGGAAGGTAGTAACAACAACAAAAAAGGAAAGAGACCTGGGGGTAATCATATCAGATGACCTTAAGGTTAGCAAGCAATGTGGGAAGGCAGTAGGAGGCTGGGGGTATACTGGGATGTATAGGGAGAGGCATCAGCAGCAGAAAACAGGAAGTTGTTATCCCTCTGTACAGACAGTTGGTGAGACCCCATCTGGAGTACTGTGTCCAGTTCTGGAGACCCCATCTCCGCAAGGACATAGACAGGATAGAGGTAGTCCAGAGGAGGGCAACTAAAATGGTGCAGGGTCTGCAAGAGAAGTTGTATGAGGAGAGACTAAAGGAGCTTAATATGTATACCCTTGAGGAAAGAAGGGGGGGGGTGAAAGAAACTTTTAAGTACCTCAGTAGAATCAACAAAGTCCAAGAGGGTAGCATCTTTCAGAAAAAGAGACTTGCAAGAACAAGGGGACACAATTTAAAGATAGGAGGAGGGCGGTTCAGGGATAATGTGAGGAAGTATTATTTCACAGAGAGGGTAGTGGATGCATGGAACAGCCTTCCTGAGGAGGTTGTGGTGTCTAAAACTGTGGGAGAATTCAAGAATGCATGGGACAGACATAAGGCAATTTGTGTGGGGGTAGGAAGAAATAGGCTGTTAGTTAACTAGGATCTGTGGCCTATCCTATAGGTAGGGAAATGGGCAGACTAGATGAGCCAAGCGGTCCTTATCTGCCGTCAAAGTCTATGTTTCTATGTTTCTATTATAATGGTGAAATTACAGCCTGGTTTCCCTACAGGGAAAAATGAGACCCAGTAATTATAAGTAGTATAAAAATAAGCTAGGGCAGGAGTAAGCCAAGAGACTGATTTAGAAGGTGGAATGTGCAAATTCTGAATTGAATTTCATTTCTCTAAACTTTTCTTCCTGAATCCAGCTTTTCTTTCAGAATCATCTGACCTGTTGTTATTCCCCCTAAACAGTAATAGTGACCTGGGCCAATTCCCCGTGTTTTCCAAATGGTAACTGTTACACTACACTCCTTAAGAATAAACTATACTAGTACTGTGTGAAACGTGAACATTATGAGTAAAACAAACATTGAAATCAAGTATGGAAAATGTAATATGTTCATATGGGGGATCAAGCAGGAATCTATACATGCAACAAGTGCTTGTATGTAGTATCACTGCAAAAGAGGCTAAATATTCTGGGAAACAACCATAACGAACATGACAATATTTCACAACTTGAGGCATTTATAGACAGTTATGACTGAAAACTTGACATCGGGAAATGGCCAGGTCAATAAGGATAACTAGACACTACCAGGACATGAGAACATCCTTAATGTGGGAGAAAAAAAGGAAAAGGAATAGTAAAGTGGATGAGTGATTCTGAGCAAAGTGAATTAGCCTCATGGATGATTGTGGAGAAAGGGGTAGGAAAAAAAGGGGGAGATTAGCAGAGCATCACCAACTCCACCTGGAAAATAGACTTCAGATACTGGATAAAACACACGATGATGGTTACAATTAGGAAATGGTTAATACTATAGCAGATGATGGAATCCCAGAAATACAGCCTAACAAACCAGAGATAATTGTATTGTGAGCTTTGATCCTGAGGTTTATGGACACCAAAGTTTGTAGAGGGAGGAAAGACAGAGCCACGAAGTGTACTTACCAGGAGCCAAAGTAAGCAGTTCTGGGGAAAACATAGATGGGCTGCTTAAAGATGCAGGCCCAAAACCAGAAGTGGTCCTGCATATAAGTGTGAATGACTTTGGCCACAGGCTGGGTGAGGCTATCAGAACTGATTTTGAATCAGTATGAAAGTCACTTATAGAAAAAAGGTCGTAAACTGGTAATCTCTGAAATATTAGCAGTTCCCAGGGCTGGAGTTTGGAGAACAAGAGCAATACAGAAAACAGAAACACAGAAATATAGAAATATAGACTCTGATAGCAGATAAGGACCTCTTGGCTCACCTAGTCTGCCCATTTCCCTACCTTCTAGATAAGCTGCAGATCCTAGTTAACCAACAGCCTATTTCTTCCTACTCCCCACTAGAATTGCCTTGTGTCTGTCCCATGCATTCTTGAATTCTCTCACAGTTTTAGACCACATAACTTCCTCAGGAAGGCAGTTCCATGTGTCCGCCACCCCCTCTGTGAAAAAAATACTTCCCTCACGTTGTCCCTGAGCTGTCCCCCCTCTATCTTCAAATTGTGTCCCCTTGTTCTTGCACATCTCTTTTTCTAAAAGATGCTAACTTCTTGGACTTTGTTGATTTCTCTGAGGTACTTAAAAGTTTCTATCATGTCCCCCCCTCCCTCCTTTCCTCAAGGGTATACATATTAAGCTCCTTTAGTCTTTCCTCATATGGCTTCTCTTGCAGACCCTGCACCATTTTAGTTGCCCTCCTCTGGACTGCCTCCATCATGTCTATGTCCTTGTGGAGATGGGGTCTCCAGAACTGGATGCAGTACTCCAGATGGGGCCTCACCAACTGCCTGTACAGAGGTATAACAACTTCCTGTTTTCTGCTGATGATGCCTCTCCCTGTACATCCCAGTATCCCCCTAGCCCTTCCTACTGCCTTCTCACATTACTTGCTAACCTTAAGGTCATCTGATATGATTAGCCCCAGGTCCCTTTCCATTTTTGTTGTTGTTACTATCCCCCTTCCCACTGTGTACTCTTCCCCTGGATTTTTGTTTCCCAGGTGCATTATTTTGCACTTCTTTGCATTGAATCCAAGCTGCCATACTTCTGACCATTCCTCCAACCTTTCCAAGTCCCTTCTCATCCTTGCCACCCTTTCACCCCACTTTCCAGGAATGGGTTCGACCTCTCCCCCAACCAGAGTGCTTTTGTTAATTGGATTAGGTACCTCCCCCTCCTCCTGTTTTGTGATTACTGAGCAGAAGTATTCATTCAGTATCCCTGCTTTTTCACTGTCCCTCTCTGCCCACCCACCATCCATTCTATTCAGCCTCAGTATCCCTTCCTTTGTCTTTCTACGCTCCCTAATGTATCTATAAAAGGTTTTATCCCCCTTCTTAAAAGTGTTGGATATCTTTTCCTCAGTTTCGGCCTTTGCTATTCTGACTGCCTTCTCTGGTTCCTTCTGCCTTAACTGGTACAGTTATCTTTCCTGCTCCTTCTGTGTTTCCTTATACTTCCTAAATGCTATCTTTTTCTTACTAACCTTCCCCGCTACCTCTTTTGAGAACCACAGTGGCTTTTTCTTTTGTTTTGGCTTAAGGGATGGGCCAAGAAAGAAGATTATGGTTTCATACACCATTGCAACAACTTTATAAGGCAGAATTATTTACATATGAACATATGAAGAAGCCAGCAGAAAAAGCCTATTTGGTCTATCAAGTCTGCTCATGATGCAGGTTTCACAGCTTGAGCTACTGTCCCTGCATCATCTACCCACCCCTCCCATCCTCCCTACCCATGACCCTTACCCTTCCCTTATACCTGTCTCAGCCGCTCTTAAAGCTGCCACTGTCTTCAATGAGATTACCTTGTCTGGCAGCGTATTCCAAGTGTCAACCACCCTCTCTGTGAATAAATGCTTCCTGACCTCCCTCCTAAACCTCCCACCCTCTAGCTTAAGACTGTGCCCCCTCATGTCACGGTTGCCACTCAACTTAAGGTGACTCTCCTTATCAACCTTATTTATCCCTTTCAAGTACTTGAATGTCCCTGTAATGTCCCTCTCTTTCTCTCCTATCTTCCAGGGAGCACACGTTCTGTGCCCTTAACCTCTCTTCATATGTCTTACCCTGCTGACCAGCTGTCATTTTTGTAGCCCTCCTCTGGACCTTCTCCAGCAGGTTAATGTCCTTTTTGAGGTATGACCAACAGTAGTGAACACCATACTCTAGATGTGGCTTTACCAGTGACCTGAACAAAGGCAGTATAACCTCCTCTCTCCTACTACTGATCCTCCTAGATAAGCATCCAAGCATCGTGTTTGCCTTTGCTGATGCCTTCTTGCACTTCTTGGAGTACTTCAGGTCTCTAGTGATCATCATTCCCAGGTCCTTCTCCTCCTCTGATGCAGATACTCTGACTCCACCCAGGTAGTACTCTGTCCTAGAATTCTTGACTCCAGTATGAATAACTTTGCATTTCTTGGCATTGAAGCCAAACTACCAGATCCTGGACCACCTCCCTAGTTTTGCCATATCTTCCTGTAGGTCCTGTATCCCTTCAGCTGTGTCCACTCTCCCACAGAGCATGGTGCTATCTGCAAATAGGCATATTTTGCCCTTAACTCATTGTCTCCTAGCAAATGCCTGTAGTTGGCAGTAAAATATACTGATGTGTTTTGAAGATGACTACAGACGTCAGCTACTGACTTCCGGTGTGTCCTTGCAACATCTGGAGATGTGACTTATATATTTTAATATATAATATATATTTGATTGCATAGCACCATTGGAAAGATAATTTTGCGCTGAATAACTTTGCCACTGATATTTTGTGTATATCATGTATACTTTACAAGTTATTCGCATTTGTTTATGGTATGGTGTGTATGGCTGACATTTTGTTCATGAAGACTCATTTAAGCACCTTGAATAAAACATACTTTTGGGGTATCTCAACCAGTATAAAACAAAAACCAAATTGATTATTATTATTTGCATAGCACTGTTGGAAAGGTAATTTTGTGCTTAACAACTTTGCTGCTGATATTTTGTGTGTATCGTGTATACTTTTGGAGTTATATGCATTTGTTTATGGTATGGCGTGTGTGGTTGAGATTCGTCCCTCAAACCCCACCAAAGCATGTTGCCTGAAATGGGGAAAAATGATAATTCATACTACAAAGATAGCTGTGTTTTTACAAACAAAATATTAAAACTACATCTAATGTCTGTATGCTTAATTTGGTGTTGATATGTTACATATTTCCCAACACAAAATGGCTTATGCTGCATTTTTAAGTGAAATAAATAATTTGTTTTGCTGTTTCGATCAGCATAGAAAAGAAATTAATTTACTTATTATTACTTGCGTATCACCGTTGGAAAGGTAATTTTGTGCTGAACAACTTTGCCACTCATACTTTGTGTCTAGCTCTTACGGTTCTTGAGCTATTAGGATTTGTTTGTGGCATGCTGACTATAGCTTGATTTTGCTTAGAAAAGCCCAGAATTCACTGTTAGCAGTATAGAGGAGACAAGTGGTGCAACTTCAGAGAGCTCCTGTGGAGGCAATGAGTTAATGCCATCTCCAATGTCATTGATGAAGACATTGAACAACACCAGCCATAGCACAGAGCCCTGCGGGACTCCACTGGTTACCTGTCTTGTGCCACATAACTCTCCCCTCACAACCACCCTCTGGGTTCTGTCCTTTAGCCAGTTTTCCACCAATCTGGCCATCTTTTCCCCAACTCCAAGATCCACCAACTTCCTGAACAACATTTTGTGGGGCACAGAGTCAAAGGCCTTGCTGAAATTAAGATAGAGGATGTCTACTGCTTGTCGCCTGTCTACTGTCTTGGTGACACGGTCAAAGAAGTCAGTCAGATTTGTTTGACAGGATCCCACCATGAACCCATGCTGCCTCGCATCCTGGAGACCATGCTCCTCTAGATATTCCATCAACCTTTCCTTTAGTATGGTCTCCATGAGCTTGCCCACAATGGAGGTCAAACTGACTGGTCTGTAATTCCCTGGGTCATCCTTGGGACTGCTTTTGTGGAGCAGCACCACATGTGCTGTTCCCTAGTCCTCTGGCACTACACCTGTCTCTAGTGAACTATTACAAAAGGTCTGCCAGTGGCCCTGCCAGCTCCTCAGCCAGTTCCTTTAGTACCCTTGGATGTACACCATCTGGGCCTGGTGATTTGTCCACCTTCAATGCCAGCAGCCCCTCCCTCACTCACTCTATCCTCCTCTATCACTACATCTGTGTTACCCCCCCGCTCCCCTTATCCCTCCTGAAGGCACTGGTCCAGCCTTCTCTCTGGTGAAGACAGAACAAAAGTATTCATTTAGTACTACTGCTTTCCCCCATTATTCTCCACCCACTCCACCCCTTTCTTAGCCTAACAATCCCTTTCTTCTTGTCCCTTTTCTCACTTATATAGTGAAAAAAAGCCTTCTCCCCCTTCTTATTTCCTTCAGCTATCTGCAGCTCCTTCTGAGCCTTTGCTCACCTGATTTTCTTACTTGCCTCACTAGTTAACCTTAGGTAATGTTCCCTATCCACCTCTCTCTTGGTCTTTCTGAATTTTCTATAGGCTAACCTCTATTTCCTTACTGCCTGGGCAACCACAGAACTGAACCAGCTGGGCGCTTTGGCCCTTATGTTCTTAACCCGAGCCTAACGCACTCATCTGTGGCAACCAGTATTCCTTCCTTAATGATGGACCACTTTTGGTCCACACCCATATCTGCTCTGATGCCCACAAGATGGCGCCTTAGTACTTCACTCATTTTCCTGAAATCTGCCCTCCTGAAATCTAAGGTTTTGGTTATATTCTGGATTCTTTCCCTGCCCATATCCAACTGGAACCACACTGTGCAATGATCACTTCCTCCCAGTGGCTCCCTGACCATTATTTCCTGTACACACTCCCCATTTGTAAGCACCAGATCAAGAATTTCCTCAGCTCTTGTTGGTTCAGAGATGCCCTGAGTCAGAAACTCTGCAGTCCTTCCTGGATCACTTGACTCCTAGCAAATGCCATGGATGGTATGCCCAAGTCCACCTTGGGCAGGTTGATGTCCCCCACAATTACCACCTCTCCTTTCCCCACAGCTTCTGATATTTGTGAGCTCAGTTTCCTGTCCCTCTCCTCATCCTGACTGGCTGGTCTATAAATGACCCCCAACCTCACCTTTCTCCCTCTATTGGACCTTAACTGAACCCATAATGCTTCCACCTCCTGTTCCTCTGACTCCTCCCTTGTGCAAGTTATTCCCTCCCTGATATAAACTTCCACACTTCCCCCATTCCCAACTATCCTGTCCCTCCTGTATAGTTTATATCCAGAGATTGCAAGGGCCCAGTCATGGTGTGATGTTGCCCAAGTCTCAGTTACTACAGCTATGTCCACCCTCCTGTCCACTAATAGTGCCTGAAGGTCTTGTATCTTGTTTCCAAGACTCCGTGCATTTGGAGACACCACCTGCCACCTAGAATCTGACCTTCCTTCTCTTCCCTCTATTCTTCTATTCACATTTATCCCCTCTGTGTGCACCCCTCCATGTGCCCTTGTTATGTGTTCCTCACCCCCTCCACCCATTGCTAACTGTGTTCTTTCCCCTCCCACCTCCTTCCTCTAGACCTCTTCCATCACTGTGGGGGGGGAGGTTCACTGACCTCCTCCTCTCAGATTCTGTAGGCCTGTACACCCACTGCCCCATCTCAGTAGTTTAAATTAAGTGTAGTGGTTATGTATTTCCCCAGTTTGACCCCTAGTACCCTCAAAGCCTCCTTACTGAGGTGTAGCCTGTCTGGTGAAAAGAGTGCTTTGCTTGACCGGGTCTCTTCTCATTCCTCAATACAGAAGAATATCTCCTCCTCCTTAGCCAGCCTTTGAAATCCTCTGTTCTTCTTTTCCTATTTGTGCTGGTTCTTGGTACTGGTATCACTTCTGAGAAGGTTGGTGAACTTCCTTCCTCCCTGCAGATCTTCCCTAACTCCATGAACCTACTTTGCACTGCCTCCACCTCCTCCCCAGCTAGGTTGTTGGTTCCAAAATGTATAACTAAATTAGGTTTTCCTCCAACCTCCCCTACTATTTCCCTTATTCTTGGGCCCACCATCCCCGCTGTCATCCCTGGCATAAAAACTGCCCTCCTGCTTGTATTTGGGACCCTTTTCCTTCCCCAGTGAATATCCATAATTATGGAGTCCCCTATGATTGCCTCCCTTCCATCCCCTGCATCCATGCTCCCTGTCCTTTCTTACTTACCTTCGGGTACCAGCTGCTTCCCCACATAACTGCTCCCTCTGCACCCTGATAAACTTATCTCCACATCCACAGTTTATCCCCATAACTGTTTTTCCATCTCTCAATCTGCCCCTCCCCTCCTGACTATCTGTACCTGCTTTCAGTTTTCCCTCCCCTCTTCCTTCCTTTTTCTCTCCCTCCTTCTTCCTCCACTCTGTTTTTGCATGCCTCCTCTTCCCTGCCCACCCTGATTAGTTCCCCCCTCCCCTGTACTCCTGCTGCCATCCCTGGCTCAACCTTACCTCCTACCTCACCTCCTGCTGCCCCCTCCCTCCTTCCAGACAGTGGTGCAAATCTATTCAATAAAGGCACCCCTTTAGAATTTCTAACCCCTGATGCTACTCTCACATTCCCACCCCTTCTCCTCAGCACTTGCTATTCCTTCACCCTGGTCTCCCTATCCCTCTGAGGAAGAGATACTCCTGTATACTGGGTGCTCCTCCCCACTCCCATCCCCTGCCTGATGCCATCACTCCTCCCCTGGGAATCACCCTCTGCCTTTCCCTCCACTGCTCTGCTCCTCTGACTTCCCACACCAACCTTCCCAGATTTAGGAGGGACAGACTACATCTAAACTAGTTAGGGGCAAGATTATTGGGAGACAGTTTTGAACAAATCTCTTGATAAGTATTTAAATGAGAAGTGAAGGAGTATAACAGTAAGGATAATCAGACAAAACATTTAACCAAACCCCAAAGCAAACCTCAGATAAACCCCTAAATAAAAATCATAATGACACAGGTAGCATAATTTCAAACTTGGGCAAAATAGGAAACGGCAAAAGTATGCAAGGGTGGAAATTCATTATGGCCAATGCAAGGGGTCTAAGGAATAAGTATGGTGCACTAAAGGCAGTGATGGATCCTGAGAAACCTGAGATATGTGGAGTAACTGAGATGGGATGGGGTAGAGAGGACACATTGAATAAAAACATCAAGGGATTCCAATTATATCGAAGGGGCAGTGTTGAAAGAAAAGGTGGAGGAATCATCTTGTATATAAATATTGTATTTTTTCATGGAGAGGGTGGTGGATGCATGGAATGGCCTTTCTGAGGAGGTTGTGGGGTCAAAAACAGTGAGGGAATTCAATAATGCATGGGACAGACATAAGGCAACTATAGTGGGGGGATAGGAGAAAGTAGGCTGTTGGGTAACTAGGATCTGCAGCTTATCCAATAGGTAGAGAAATGGGCAGACTTGGTGGGCCAAGTGGTCCTTATCTGCTGTCAAAGTCTGTTTCTATGTTTCTCTGTAAATAAGAAACTATGGGTTGAGATAATAGAACACTCGAGTAACCTGGATAATGAGATCATATGGGTGAAACAGGGTAGAAATCATCAGAATTACATTACTCTAGGGTAGGCTATAGGCCACCAAACAAACAAAAAAAAGAAACAGGCAGAATGCATATGAATGAAGTGGAGGCATGTGTAGTAGAAACCATATTATTTTGACATGGGACCTGAACCTGCCAGGAACTGATTGGACGAATGCACAAGGGAGTAGTGCTCAAGACAAATCATTTGCTAAAGGGTTGCTAAGGTATAATCTAGAATAGCTGGCATAGAAACTGACAAGAGGAAGAAATATGATGGTTCTGGTTCAGAATGACTTACAGTAGGGGAGAAAATCATGAAATGCATCACAAAAGCTCCATTAGGAGGCAGTGATCACTCTATGGTTTCATTCACTGTGAATATGCAGAAGGAAAGGATTAAAGAGCTTGTGCTCTGCCTAAAACTAATATTACATTTTAAAAGCAGCCAACCAAATAGAAGATTGTTTACCTGATGTTAGTAGGTGTGATGTGTGGAACAGCTCTTAGCCTGGCAGCTGGCATACAGTATATTGCTCTACTGCCCTACACTACATCATCTGCATTGTGATCTCACTGACTGTGACATCACTGCTACTTAGGAACAACAAGTGAGTGATTGCCAGGTCCTTCACCTGTGATATCACTATCAGTGAGATCATAATGCTGATGATGCAGTGTGGGGCAGAAGAGTTAGATATGTCAGGTGCCAGGCTCAGAGCTGTTCCACACATCCAGCACAATATTATCACATAGAAGAATTTCCGATGAACAAAAGGAAAAAGAAAAATACTTCAGAAACAAAACGTTACAAGTGACTACTACTTAAAATTTGTATTATTTTTCTGTCTGCCTGTTTCAGCTCCACTAATTAAGAGTGAAACCAAGGTCAGATGTAACTATAAGGACAGAACTGGCAAAATGGGACTGGGCAAAAGATATGGAGGGCAAAATTATTAGAAAAGCATGGGAAGTACTGGAAATGAAAATAAAAGACACTGAAGGTAGATTCATACGTATGATTAATAAATAAAGTAACAAAAGGAAAATACCAATATGGCTTAGGAAAAATCTGCATAATAAAATCAAAGACAAGATGAAACTGTTTAAAAAAACGAGTAAGGAGGTGCAAACTTGAGAGAAATACAAGAAAGAGGCAAGAGAATGTAAAATCTCAAATCAAAAAGGCAAAAAAGATAAAGAATCAGAAACTGCTTCAAATTCAAAGCAAACCCCCAGACCTTCTGGTCCTATGTTAATGCCAAAAGGGGTGCAGATAGAAAAGTGGGGCAACTCATGATAAAATACATGAGAATTGAAAATGCGATAGAAACAGCAAGCATCTGCAACATATTTTTGGGTGCCATTTTTCAAAAGTCTGAAATAGAGTCTATATTCAGGATCAGGATGAGGTTGCAAAGGCTGAGGAAGAAGAGATGTTGAAACTGCTGAAAAATCTTAAGATCAACAAATTCCAGTGTCCAGTGGGGCTACACCCCAGACCACTAAAGGAATTGGCATCAGTCTTAGCTGGGCCAGAAACAAAGATGTTTAATATATCACTGGAGACAGGGAAATTGCCAGATGCATGGAGAATAGTGGTAGGGGTTCCCATTCATGAAAAGAGTAGTAAGGCATATAGAACTAACTATAGACCAGTGAGCTTAACATCAGTTCTTGGCAAAATGTTCAAAACCTGGACAAGGGATAAAATAACCAGCACTATTACTGACCAAAACCTGGATGACCAAATGCAGCATGGATTCACACTAGGAAGGTCATGTCTGACTAACTGTAAATTTTTTTCGAAAGAGTTAGTATAGCTCTGGATGAGAGGAGACCACTGGATATGGGCTATCTGGATTTTAGCAAGGCTTTTGGTTCTGTGTCACATGCAGAGCTGTTGGAAGCCTTGATAAAATCCAGAATAGTTTCAAAATTTATGAAGTGGATCAAATCCTGGCTTAAAAAGAGAACACAGGGCTGTCCCGCTGGTGCAATGGTAGTGCTACTGCCTGTGACTCTGATGACTGAGGTTTGGGAATGAGCCAAGAGCAACAGAAGGCCAGCTGGGAGGAGGTAGGATGAGTGTCTGATGGACTGCTCTCCTCCTCTGGGGTGTGTGTGTGGGGGTTGTGGGGATCCAGCATTAGAAAGACACCTAGCTGAGACTGGTTGTATTGCCCGGGTCCCGCATGTGCAGGGTGGAGGCACTGGCAGATATTGATGCACCATGCTTGGAAGCATGCATTGCACAGCAGTGATGTCATTGCACTGCTGCACCTCAGAGGAGATACAAATGAGAAAGCCCTTCCACACTGTGCAGGATGGTGCCCAGAGAGAGCTGTGCCCTAGCCCCAACCAAATGATGCCGGGCGTAAGACTCAGTTGGGCAACGCTGCTGGATCTTGATCTCTCCTGTGGGAGTCCCATTGCAGAGGGTAAGTTGCAGGCCACCTAGATCGGGAAGTTCAGAGGATGCTGGGAGGGTGTGTGTGTGTATATGGGGGGGGGATCATGGATGATATGGGATATATCTCCACCAGAATGGAAGAAAGAAACAGAGTTAAAAAAAATGAATTAGAGAACACAGATTGTGAGGGTGTATGGATTCAAATCTGATAAGGTATTAATGACCAGTGGGGTTCCTAAGGGTTCAGTCCAGGGGCTGACATTATTTAATATTTACATCACTAGTATTCAGATAGCAAATGGAGGGTGGACAAGTAAGTTTGCCAATGATACCAAAATAGGTTGCATAGTGGAGAACACCAAGGATAAAACATTATGTCTTCAGCCACAACTAGACTGACTTTACAACTGATCAGCTGTGAATAAGATGAGGTTTAACCCCAATAAATGCATAGTAATGCACCTTGATATCAACAACCTTGAGTGAATTACAGTATGGGAGGAGTGGTGCTAAAGAAAACAAACTGTGAGAAAGACTTAGGGATTACAGTGGCAAATAACTTAAAACAATCCAAGCAATTCAAACCAATACTACCAAAATGCAACAGATGTCTAGCCTGTAGTAAGCAAAGCATCACTAGCAGAGACAGGGAGGTGATACTTCCCATATACAAATCACTGGCCAGACCTCATGTGGAATACTGTGTTCTGTTCTAGGCCACCCAAAATAATGGAGATATTCCAAGGTTGGGAAGGGTTCTGAGGACAGTGACCAAGCTGATTATAGGGGTAGAAAGTAAAACATATATAAAGAGAGGTTAAATACCACCCCCCTCCACCCCTCCCTCCCCAGAGCTCTGCTTATTTATAGGAGAACACCTGCCCTGCAATTGGAGGAAAAGGCTCCGGGTGCAGCTCATGTAGTTCTAGCCACTGGGGGTTGGATTTAAAGGCTGGGAGAGAGGAGCTTAGGGAGTTGTTCACTTCCCTTATAAGTTTACTGTGTTATACTGCACCTAGTAACAGGGTTACCAGTTTACTGTGGGACTATATCTAGGATTAGTGGATGACCTGATTTATCAGTAGGGGTGTATCTTGGACTAGTGGGGAATGGTGGCTCACCCAAGGAAACCTACTTGGAGGGGGATGGGACCACACGTTATTAGGGTCAGCATCTTTGGGATTCTGGTGGGGTGCACAGGGTGTGGGGCAGCTATGATACTGGACTGGGCTTGGAAGTTCGGTGGTTGCCCAGTGTGCTACCAGCTGGCACAGCTTAGGGAGGAGATTGCAGGGATTAGGAGACAGCTGGAGGAAGGGGGAGGTATGGTTGGGGAAGAGGGCAGGGGATCTCCCACGGGGTTGCACCAAGCACTAGTGGTGGGGGCATAGGGAAAGCAGTGCAGGAGAATACTCTGGGGTCACATAGGGACCCTGGAAGAGGTGGCCCAAAAGAAGGACACTACCAAGGAAGCAGGCAGGTAACTGGGGACCCTCATAAAGGGGGACCAGAGGGACAAAATTCTAAGGGAAGTAGGCAGATGGCTGGAGCTGGACAGAAGGACGCAAGGTGGGGAGGTGGATTGGACCGTACGCTCAGTAACCGATTCAATTCTCTTATCCTGCCTGAGGATGAGGGGGGTGATGTAGCCTTGATAGGGGTGGTTAGAGATGGAAAGGGAGTGGTGAGCAGGAGGTGGGAGCCAGATAGCAGGAGGAACAGGGACTGGAATGCAGGAAAATGGGGGGAACAGTGGATCAGAGCAGGAGGAGCAGGGGGAAGAGGGATGAAAGTGTAAGGAGAAGGACCAGTTGGGAGGAAAGGGGAAGGAGAAGGACCAGAAGTATAAGGAGGATACAGTACAGGGAGCTGAGGGTTTAGGCCAGGGGAGCACGGTAAGCAAGGAGGGACTGAATGGAGACAGGAAGGAAGGGAGGATGAGCCAGGCTAATTTAGCGGATGGGGGAGAAGGACCAGTTGCGAGCAGTGAGGGGGGAGTTAGTGAGGCACAGAAGGATACTCAGGAGGAGGAGAGGCATAGGATCGGAGAGGAGGAGATGGCTAGGGTAAATGAGGGGGTGACACGTGCCATTCAGATAGGGGGAGGAACAAGGAGCTGGCTGGGTGGAGGGGCCAGTAGAAAGGATGAGAGACATGGAAGGGGGGGGAATGGAGGAAAAGGAGCAGTCAGAGTGCTCCTGTTGGGGGATTCTATGATCAGGGGTATCAAATGGGACAGGGAAGGGGAAGTCTGGCCAGTTAGAACAATGCTTCCCTGGACTAACAGTGCACAGGGCCAAGCATGAGGTATATCAGCTGGTAAATGATTGTGGGAGTTTCCCAGACATACTGGTCCACCTGGTTACAAATGACATTGAGGGGAAATAGCGAGCTAGAGATACAGGTAAGGTTCAGGGAGCTTGCCAGAGTCTGTCATGACATTGGGTGCACAATTTCCTTCTCAGAAATCCTGCCAGTGCTAAGGGCTAGTGGGAAACACAAAAGGAAGATTAGGGAGATAAATCAGTGGCTCAGGGAGTGGTGTGAGGCCAGAGGATATGGGTTGATGGGGGATTGGGGGGAGACCTGTGAGGATAAGGAGCTGTATGTTAGAGATATGCTCCATCTCAATTTGGAGGTGAGGGAAATCCTTAAGTTGAAAATAGAGGGGTTCATTAGTGAAAAGTGGGGTTTAAATCTGTGAAGGGGGGAGGGATGGGAGAAAAGGCTGTCAAGGGGGGTCCAAAAAAGGAGGGACTCTGTCTCCACCCCCTGGGGAGCTGGAGGAATACGGGAAAAGGATGATTGGTAAAGTGCAGACCAGTGAAAAACGGAATCCCCATGGGAACACGAGCAGGGGAAATGGAAGTATAGGGGAAAGGGTGGAAGGTAGTCCTGCTAAATTCCAGGAGCTTGAGCAATAAAATGCCTGAGCTCCAGGCGATGCTAACTGAGGAAGTGATGGATGTGGCAGCGGTCACTGAGACCTGGGCCACCACAGGACACAACTGGGACCTGAACCTGGAGAGTTACACTATGTTCAGGAAGAACGGTGGGGAGGGAAGGGGAGGAGGGGGTAGCAATAATAGTCAAAAACTGCATTGGCATAAGGGGAGTAGAGGAGGCGGAGGGAACCATGGAGGCGATTTGGGTCAACTTGATAACAGGGAGGGCAAGAGAGTAAAAACAGGAGTGGTGTATAGACCCCTTGCACTGGCGGAGGAGCTGGAGGAGAGTCTGGTGGCAGATGTTGGGAGACACTACAGATTGGGCAGGGGAAGGGCGGTGGTGTTGTGGGACTTAAACATGCCAGGAACAGACTAGGAGACTATGTCATCCTCGGTGGCCAGGGAACAGAGGTTGTTGGATGTCTTTCAAGACACATTCCTAACTCAGCAGGTGGGGGAACCGACCAGGGAGGTGCGGTTATTGGATTTGGTCCATGCAGACAGTGACCAGATTGGGGGTCTGGAGGTAAGGGACCCATTGGCCGTGAGTGACCATGCCACGGTCTGGTTCTGCCTGGATCTAGGAGGGGTAGAATGCTGCACAAAGATGGAGGTAACTGACTTCAGGGGGCAGATTTTAAGGAAATGGGAAGGATCCTTAAGGAGCATTTGAATGTGATTGGGTCAGACATGGATGCTGAAAGTAGGTGGGAAATTATCAGGAGAGGGGTGCAGGATGCTACCAGCACCTGTGCCAGAGTAAGACGAAAATGCAGTAGGGTCCAAAAACCTTGCTGGTGGACCAGGGAGGTCCAGGAGGTGGTACGGGGAAAGAAGGCAGCCTATAGGCAACTCAAGTGCTCAAGGAGTAAAAGGGATTGAGGGGAGTATGAACTGATGGCTAGAAGGGCCACAAGGGTAGTGAGGGCAGCTAAGGCAAAGAAGGAGCAGAACCTAGCCTAGGAAATTAGGAGAGGGAACAAGGGGTTCTTTAGATACATTGGGGAAAAATGAAGGGTGAAGGGGCAGATTAGCAGGATTAAAGCAGGAGAGAGATGGGCACAAGACCCTAGGGGAGCAGGCTGAGGTACTAAATGTGTGCTTCACCTCAGTTTTCACCAAGGAAAATGGGGGTGCTGCATCATACATGGGAGGAGACAGTGATACTGAGAAGGGGGGGACCCTTACCGATCGGCCGGTCTGGGGAGAGGGGGAAGCATCATTGGCAGGAGGGGTGAAGGCTAAGCAGGGAGAAGAGGTAGTGGAGGTGGAAATCACAGCACAGAGAATGAGGGAAGCCCTCAGGTCCCTTAAGATGGAGAAAGCACCGAGGCCAGATAAACTGCATCCCAGACTGCTGAAGGAACTTGCGGATGTCCTGGCAAAACCCCTGGCGGAGCTTTTCACCATCTCTCTGAGGACAGGGCGGGTGCCCCAGGACTGGAAGGTGGCGCATATAGTGCCTATCCACAAGGGGGGATCAAGGGAGGTGGCAGAGAACTACAGGCCTGTCAGCCTGACATCGGTGGTGGGCAAGGTGATGGAGGGCATTGTCAAGGAGAGGCTGGGGGGGGACCTAGAAAAGTCAGGGTGCCTGGACGATAGACAGCATGGATTCGTCCCAGGAATATCATGTCAGACAAACCTTGTGGAGTTCTATGACTGGGTGACGAGTGCCTTGGACCTGGGTAGACCAGTGGATGTCCTCTTTCTAGACTTCAGCAAGGCATTTGACTCTGTTCCTCATTAGGGCCTGTTGGATAAGCTGGGAGAAATGGGGGGTGGGGAACCTGATGATCAGATGGACAGACAGTTGGCTCCAGGACCGGACCCAGAGAGTCATCGTTGGTGGGATAGTCTCATCCCCAAGGAGGGTCATTAGTGGGATCCCACAGGGATCAGTCCTTGGGCCTCTCCTGTTCAATGCCTACATCTCTGACATAAGGACAGCTATCAGGATTGAGATGAGTCTCTTTGCGAATGACTCAAAATTGGGGGGGGTGGTGGTGGATGGGGAGGATGGGAGGGTGACCCTACAGGGGGACCTGGAGGCTCTGGAAAGATGGCCTAGAAAGTGGAAGCTGAGGTTCAATTCAGGGAAATGCAAGGTACTGCACCTGGGGGCCCAGAAACCTGGGTCAAGTGTACACCCTGGTGGTGAAATGCTACAAGTCTCAATGGTGGAGAGGGACCTGTGGGTGGTAGTGGATGTCAAGATGAACAACTCGGAGACTTGTAGAAGAGCAGCAGCCAAGGCCAACAGGATGCTGGGATGCATCACTAGAGGGATCACCTCCAGAAGGAGGGAAGTGACACTCCCTCTGTATAACTGCTTGGTAAGGCCACACTTCGAGTACTGTGTGCAGTTTTGGAGGCAACACTGAAAGAGGGACATTAAACTCCTGGAGAGGGTCCAGTGGAGGGCAACCAAAATGATTTGTGGCTTGGGAGACAGGACCTATGGGGAGAGACTTGAAGAGCTAAATATGTACACACTGGAAGAGAGAAGGGACCGGGGGGACATGATAGAGGTCTTCAGGTACATGAAGGGGGTAAATAGGGGAGGAGCAGTCAGGGTGCTTCGAAGGAAGGAGGAGGGGGCAACTAGAGGACATGGGTGGAAGCTGGAGGGGGGAAGATTCAGGGGAGAAAGGAGGATGTGCTACTTCATTGAGAGGGTGGTGGAGCCATGGAATGTGCTGCCCAAGGGGCTGGTGGAGGCAGAGACGGTGGAGGGGTTCAAGACGGGGTGGGACAGGTACAGGGGAAGGGTTCTAGAAGCAAAATCCAGTGCAGCGAGAATATCCAGAACTGGGAAGGGAGAAGCCAGAGAAGGCAAGGGGGGGCAGCAAGGTCAGCTCCCAGGTTGGGGGCTGACCAAACGAGCAGACACGAAAGACCATTAGGCCTATTCTGCTGGCATTTTAGTATGTTAGTATGTTAGTTTGGGGCTGCTCAGTCATAAGATGAGAAGGTTAAGGAGAGACTTGATAACTGTTTACAACAATACATATGGACATGATGAGATGCTTGCACTTGCAATATAAAATAAATAAAAAGGAAATAAGATGCCATAGTAAGCAACTGAAAGGGGACAGACATTTCAGAACAGGAAAAAGGAAATGTTGGTTTGCAAAGAGCTGTGGGAATTTGGAATAACTTTCCAGAATCAGTGGTTAAGCGTGACACCTTAGCCAGCTTTAAAAATAGACTTGACAAGCATCTACTGGAGGAGGTCTTTAGTGGTCTAAACAGGTAAATTCAGCAGACAAGCATGATAGGCTATGCCTCCTGTTGTCTGGAATACCTATGTTCCTTAACTGCACTCGCCATATTTATAATACAGATGCTTCAGGGTTTTGCCAGCACATGCTTCTGATGGCCAACAGCACAACACACTCTGATCTACTTACATCCCCAGTGGTGGACTTGGCAAAGCAGCAAGAACTTTTAAGAACTTCAATATCTTTTATCTTGTCTCAGGAATGAAATAAAGCAAAAAGAAAATCTGATGTATAGATGTTTTAGTTTGTCCTACCTGTCAACTAAATTATTTGAATGAGTTCTACTGGCAAAGGTGAAGCCCCAACCACTGCACAGATCATGGCTTCTTCTCTCTGGATCCCCCCCTCCAGGCACCATATTAAATTAATAGTTTTTGTACCTGATCATTCATAAACACTTGTAAATCCATAAGTGCATCCAGCATTTTACGTATGGCACTTGTGAACATCCTGGGATCTCGTGCATAATATCTCAAACTGACAACACTGCCTTGCACCTTCCTCAATATTGCCATTATGTATGGAGATTTCACAATGTTTATATCTCTGATGATCAGTGATATTTTTACAGAATTTACCTAAATCTCATGGGTATGGCAAGCATACCCATGGGATTTAGGCAAATTCTGTAAAAATAGAGAGGCGAAGCCGGGATCTGTACAGCAGTCAGGACTTCAACTCTGCTGGTAGTTCTCCTTTAAATGTTTGTTAACTAGTACTGCAGCCTTAAATTTTCCACCTCCCATCTTTAAGCTTACCCCAAACTTTTTCCAAACTGGGAAGGGGATATGTTCTGCGGTCGCCCATCGCATCCAGTGCTACCCCTTATGCCTCTGGTTAAGTAGATTATGCAGCAGGAAGGCTACCCTCCCCACAATGAGACAGCAGTGCCCCCACAGCACTTCTTAAATTCCACAAGCAAGGTGTGGTCATCCTCCTGCATGGTTGCACAATGTGTGACCCCCGGAACTATCAGACTGGTCTTAAAATTACCCTTATTATTGAAAATTAAACCAATATCAACTCTTAAGGTGACCATAACAAAGCTTTAGCAGCTTATTTTTGCGTTGGCTTGCATGCAAGTGAAAGCAACATCTTGCTGTTGTAGCACTTTCAGAGGTGTGTAAGTGTTGTGGTGAATGCAGAGGATGTTTTAGTCAGTGTGTCCCTCAGCTGCCGACCAGTGAGCATGCTGCCAATGACAGCTGTTTCAGAGAGAGCCATGGAGTTGAAAAATCTGCTGCTGCAGTTAGAGACAGGTTCATCATTGCAGTGGCAGGTGACATGCCTCCCTTACATGCCTTTCCTGGTGAAACATTCCAATAAATATGGTGGCTCCTGCCGTCCACCATACAAGCCCCACAAAGCTGACATCAGGGATGCCCAATCCTGTGTCAGCATGCCCCCCCCACATTATATGGCACACTGCAATATGATGGCTCCTACCACCCATCACACACTCCCAAAAAGCTGACATCAGGGTGCCCAATCTCCATGGTGGCATCCCCCTCTTAGTGTGTCTTTCTTGGTTAAACAGTTTTCCCTTTCCTTTTTAACACTGGGATGCCCACTCCCTGTGTCAGATGTGCCCCCCCCAACTTGTCTATACAGCTTGCTGACATCAGGGTGCTTTGTTGGCATCCCAACCCCCTGAATTGTGGCACACTAGGAGCCCACCCTAGTGTACCTATTTTTTTTGTTTGTAACCTGTGTAAATAAAGAAAACCTTCCCTTGCAGTCTTTTTTTCCCCCTCCAAAGAAGCAGATGGTCCACTGTTGTTCCCCTCATCCCTCTTCCCATCCCCACCCTCCCTCTGTGCACCCACCTCCCTGCTCTGCCCCTCACCCATACTTACCTTCCAGAGGTCAGGAGCTGAGATTGTCTTTGAATCTGGACACGTCTGCACTCTTCAAAGCCAAAATGTGAACTGAAGAAATTACAGTAAGTTTTATAATGGGAATTTCAACTGAGGTTGATATCTCATCCATTTTTAGGAATTGTGGCCCCAAATTTTCAACATGGGGTTTTTGGGACCCCACCTCATGAACATGTGACTGTCATTTAGTTTCTCAGTCCCTAAAAGTGATTTCGCGGTTGCTGCGTGTAATCACCTTTCAGGACCAATTAACAAAATGATAGTGCCACTGTTCATGAGGGGAGGTCTCAAAAAGCCCATGTTGCAAATCAGGTGAAAAAATTCCAAAAAATGACTGCGTTATGAGTGTGCATTGCGCAGGTTCTATGCATGCTCATAACTTTGCCAATTTTTTTATATTTTCTCTCTAGATTTTCAAAATTGCCATTTTTCACACCTCCTTATGAACAGTATAGCTGTCATTTTTCACATCCTGCCAGAAATGTATTTTCACACCTGTGGTGCCAAATGGCACAGTCGCTGTGCATAACCACCTTTTGGGATTGAGTAACAAAATTATAGTGTCACTGTTCATGAGATGGGGTCACAAAAAGCCCATTTTGAAAATTTGGAGCAAAAATACCAACAAACAGCCAGGGTGTTAGGGTTTCCAAACATAACACCCTACTCTGTATAGACTGACAGGAATCAGGGTGTGACTTGGGATCATCAGCAGTAATGCTCACACCATTCCACCCCACCCTTTAGCCAGTGACAGGCTTTGAGGTGTGCCTTGGGGTCTTCAGCCCCAATGTTCACCCCATTCTTCTACACTGCACCCATCTCAGTGTATTTCCTTATGGAATGAGGTGAGTATAAGGTCCGAAGACCCCCCAGTCACACCACAACACCTATCAGTGTCTACAGGGTAGGGTGAGGTGAAATGGCATGAGCATTATGGCTGACAACCCAAAGCCACACCCCTAATGCCTATCACTCTCTGCAGGGTGGGGTTGGCGTCAGTTCAATACTTCATTGCCATTCCTATTATGCATTTCTCTAACTCCTGCACTACCAATGCCAGCAAGCCAACATTTGGCATTGACAAATGCTTGTTTATAATGATTTGAGGAAGAGATATGAAACAAAATGCCTTTAAAAGCACATACAAATATATATGCATTTTTCCCCCCAAATACTGTCAAAATAGATACCGTGCACATAATATGAGAATATTTTTTTTTTGTGAAGGTAAATTTAAAAAAATGTTTTGGTTAGACAGCCTCTTGAATACAGTCAAGTTCCACGATAAGGCTTTGAATATAGAGCATTTGTACTGAACCTTGACTCCTAATTATTCTGGAGGGCAGTACATTTTGACATATACTTAATCACAGGATCTCACTGATATTAAGAGTGATACAAATATGGGTGCAATGACAAACAAAAGTTCTGGCTTAGAAGCAGAAAGCAAGATGAAAGTTGAAGGTAGTAAAAATGGCCTAAAGAATTTTTACATTCGCTTGCGCGCATGCGTGAGGAACGTTTTGGGAGAGTAGCACACTTTGGAGGTGTGCCTCTCCCTTTCAATCCACTACTCCATTAAGCAGGCGTGGCGGTCCTGCACCAATGGGTGCGGGAGCTGTGTATGACAGCGCTGGTCTTCGCTTCGAAGAAAACCACCGCTGTCATACACAGCGCTGGTAGACTTCAAGCCCCCCCAAAGCTTTGGTGCCATGCTGGGAGCCCACCCCAGCATGGCAAACGTCCTGCATTGTTTGCCAACAGGAGTGCCCAACTCTCGCTGGCTTCTTGGCCCCCCAGCCATCCTTCGCGCGCTGGGCTCCGGCCCAGCGTGGCAAGCGTCCCACGTAGTCTTTTTTCACCTGTAAAGCAAAAATGGTCCTACGGTGCTTCTTCCAGTACCCCCTCCCACAACCCACACCCACCCACTGTCTACACAGCCTTCCCACACCCCCCTCACCCCATACTTACCTCCAGAGCTTGGTGCGACGAACTTCGGTGGACTGGGAACACGTCTGCACTCTTCAAAGCCGACCGCAAACTGAGGAAATGAGCTGTATGATGGGTTAGATAGGGGGTTTTCAACTTTATTGCATATCTCAGGCATTTTTTTGGAATTTTTGCACCAAATTCTCAACGTAGGGTTTTTGGGACCCCTTCTCATGAATTATGTCACTGTCATGGCGTTATTCAGGCCCCAAGGGAGATTTCGCTGTCACTGCGTGAAATCACCCTTCAGGCCAAAATAATGCCATTACAGTGACATCATTCATGAGAAAGGGTCCCAAAAACCACAAGTTGAAAATTTGGTGCCAAAATTCCCAAAAATGACTTTTACGAGTGTGCGTTGCGTAGTTCCTACGCAGGCTCATAAATTCGCGAATTTTCAATATTTTCACTCCAGATTTTCAACATTGCCATTTTACCACACCTCCTCATGAGCAGTACAGCTGTCATTTTTCACATCCTGCCCAAAACATGTTTCCGCCCATGTAGCACACAGTGGCGCAGTTGGTGTGCGAACTCAAAGTATGGGACACATTAAGAAAATCACAGTGACACTGTTTATGAGCAGAGGTCTTAAAATGGCTGTGTTGAAAATTTGGTGAAAAAATTCCTAAAAATGACTGTTTTACGAGTGTTCATTGCACAGCTCAATGCATGCTCGTAAGTTTGCGAATTTTTAATATTTTCACTCCGGATTTTCAATATTACCATTTTACCACACCTCCTTATGAGCAGTGCAGCTGTCATTTTTCAAACCTTGCCCAAAACGTGTTTCCGCCCATGTAGCGCACAATGGCACAGTCGATGTGTGAACTCAGTGTATGGGACACATTAAGAAAATCACAGTGTTATTGTTCATGAGCAGAGATCTTAAAATGGCTATGTTGAAAATTTGGTGAAAAAATTCCTAAAAATAACTGTTTTATGAGCGTGCATTGTGCAGTTCCTACGCATGCTCATAAGTTTGCGAATTTTCAATATTTTCACTCCAGATTTTCTACCTTGCCATTTTACCACACCTCCTCATGAGCAGTACAGCTGTCATTTTTCACATTCTGCCCAAATCATGTTTTCACCCATGTAGCTCACAATGTCGCAGTCGGTGTGTGAAATCAATGTATGGGACACATTAAGAAAATCACAGTGACACTGATCATGAGCAGAGGTCTTAAAATGGCTGTGTGGAAAATTTGGTGTCAAAATTCCTAAAAATGACTGTTTTACAAGTGTTCATTGCACACTTCCTATGCACGGTCGTAAGTTTGCGAATTTTCAATATTTTCACTCCAGATTTTCAATATTGCCATTTTACCACACCTCCTTATGAGCAGTGCAGCTGTCATTTTTCACGTCTTGCCCAAAACATGTTTCCGCCCATGTAGTGCACAATGGTACAGTCGCTGTGCAAACTCAGTGTATGGGACACATTAAGAAAATCACAGTGTCACTGTTCATGAGCAGAGATCTTAAAATGGCTATGTTGAAAATTTGGTGAAAAAATTCCTACAAATAACTGTTTTACGAGAGTGCATTGTGTAGTTCCTACGCACGCTCATAAGTTTGTGAATTTTCAATATTTTACTCCAGATTTTCAACATTGCCATTTTACCACACCTCCTTATGAGCAGTACAGCTGTCATTTTTCACATCCTGCCCAAAACGTGTTTCCGCCCATGTAGTGCACAATGGCGCAGTCGGTGTGCGAAATCAATGTATGGGACACAGTAAGAAAATCACAGTGACACTGTTCAGTAACAGAGGTTTTAAAATGCTATTGTTGAAAATTTGGTGAAAAAATTCCTAACAATGACTGTTTTACGAGCGTGTGTTGCACAGTTCCCACGCACGCTTGTAGGTTTGCGAATTTTCAATATTTCCACTCCAGATTTTCTACATTGCCATTTTACCATACTCCCTTATGAGCAGTACAGCTGTCATTTTTCACATCCTGCCCAAAATGTGTTTCCGCCTATGTAGCACACAATGTGGGTAACAAAAAGGTCATGCTGAAAATTTATTGTGCAAATACCAGCAATCGCACAGGGCATAAGGGTAAAGCACCATACGTGCCAAACACCACTGCAAATACCTGCAAGTGAACGTTCGACATTGACAAATGCTTGTTATTTGGGGGGTTCTATTACTACATATATAGACAAGTATGTAATTAAGGGCAGCAAAGGAGATGTTACTACCAATAGCTTCCCTGGCACAGGGCAAAGTGACATCAGAACAATGGCACCTAAAATACTTAAACCTACCCATGCAAAATCATTAGTGGTTGTACATGCAGGTACAAATGATGTTAGAAAAAAGACTGAAGATGATATATTCAGTGATTTGGAAGCCTACCTGAATCACTTAAAGAGAACAATTGCAATGTTATACTATCAGAAATTCAGTTCTGCCACTGCTTACAGCAAATTATAGATGGAATAGAAGGATTCTTAAAATAAATAACAGGTTATGGAATTGATGCTTGAATGAAATTAAATGCATCAAAATGTGGGAAAGTTTACTTACAATATAGGCGTGATTTGTATAGTTGGGATGGACTGCACTTAAATAGATATGGCAGTAGACCTTTGGGTAATATCATTTATGCAGCTATAAACGGAGAACATTTAAACTAAATAACAAGGGGAAGGGGATAATGCAGCTAAAAAGGGATATGATAAGTGTAATGATGCCCAAATTACAAAGGTAAATAACACAGCACTAACCAACACTGGCTACAGAAGAAATAAACTAGCAAAAGAGAAGAATTAACTAGAACTATTGACACAAAATGAGAATATACATGTCTGTGGGGTTACAGAGATATGGTGGAAGGAAGCTGACTGGGGAAAAGACCTACCAGGATATCATCTCTTCCACAAAGACAGTAAGGATAGGAGAGGGAGTGGTATAGCTTTATATATAAAGGAAACAATTCATGCCAATGAAATTGAGGTTCCTGAAGAAGTTTTAAGTGGGGTTGAACAGATCTGGGCACAAATAAATATGCTAACAATAAAAAAAATTGCAATAGGTGTCTGCTGCAGGTTACCTACCCTAAATAAGGAAGAAAACAATAGATTCATGGAGTTATAGAAAAATTTCGAACAGGTCATAGAACATTAGGTGATTTCAACTTACCACGCATAAATTGGAATGGACAGAAAGGCAAAACTTCCTTGGACAAAAGAGTAATAGACATTACCATGAGTGATAACATTATACAACAAAGCACAAGGGGTCTTAACTTACTTGATCTAGTATTCAGCAATTTGGAAGACGACATAACAAACCATGTGGTTAGATAGACCCTGAGTGATAGTGATTACAACATGGTGCAGCTAAAAGTAAAAGAAAATAGGAAGACTCAAAGTAGAATCATCAAAATAAAATGTAATAATAAAGCTACAGTCATGATGTTGATGTTGACATTAATTATTCATTTCTTTTCTGTAAAACAAAGTTTGTGTAAGGGGAGTTCAGAGTGCTTCAGTATCGCTGCTTTGGTTATGCCACAGTTGGAGTACTGTGTCCAGCTTTGGGCACCCCACAACTTACGTGATATTGCACTCTTGGAGAGGGTGCGGAAAAGGGCATCAAAAGGATAAGATCTGTCACCCATTTATCATACAGTATGTGGAGAGTCTACAGGAGCTGAACCTTTTCTTCTGAGAGTACAGACATTTGAGGGGAGATTTATGTTTAGTGTTTAGGGCATTTAGGGAAAGTGGTTTGTGGGAGTGTAAAGGTTTGGGAAGGAAAAAAGTATCTAGAGATACCAGGACCCATAATTATCAGCTATGGGGAGAGACATATAGAACCAACAAAAGAGGAGCCTGGATCAACCAAAGGGTTGTGACCATATGGAACAGTCTACCAGAGACTGTTGTAAATAGTTCTACAGTGGATATGCTTCAAGTGTCATTAGATAAATATCTGGGAAGTAAGAGTATTACATCAATCCACTGAAAAATGGGGAGTCATTTATGGCTAATGCTTTTTGACTTGTAACTTTCCTTGATTCCTAAAAACAATCAAAAACAACAACAAAAAAAAAAACAGCAGTCAAAGGGGGAAAAAATTCTTAGTAATAAAATGTAAAGTACTAACATACTACTACAACAACCACTCAAAGGTCCGCTAAAACATACAGATTCTAGAGGAGACGAGTGAAAATGACTTGCCTAGTTTCTTAAAACGTCACCTGTGTAACTATGACTCGTATAACTTCTGATTTTCTTTCTGTTGTATTGCTATTTATTTACTCAGAGTAACCCAACTGAGAGGCTTTTGTAAAACTGTTTTTATAATTCTGTTTTTACTCCACATCTAACAGATGGTCCCCTTCTGCTGCCCCCTTCCAGCCCCATCAACTACTTTCTCCAGGATTTACCTTACCTCACCTCCTGGTCCTTTATGGTCATATCCAATGGCGGTGCTGTTGCAATGAGATTAGACCCCTGTGGAGTTTTTGTCTAGCACATAGGTGGATGCAGAGTCATGAAGTGGGATGTACTAAGCAGAGTTGGCATCATCCTGCAACATTTGGGGGTATTCTTCCTTGTTCTGGGTTCCTCCCTACCCATAGGACACCAGCTGCAAGGACTACATGTGCACATGCTCTTGCAGATGCATAGCCATACATGATAAGGGTTACCACTGTTTAAAAAGCACAAAGTGGGACATTTCATACTGAAACATGATTTTTTGCAGAACAAAATGTATTCTTAACCAATGCAACAGACTTCTTTTCTCTAAACAAATCCTAACTAAGACAAAGTGTTCTAGTGTCTTAATTGTTTATATTGTTTCCTATTATTTAAAGATATCTTAGTTAAGGTACCACAGTTTTCTGCAGCTTCTAGAGGAAAGTAAAAACATATTTTTTCCACTATAAGATCAGACATTTTAGCATTTTTCATACTTTTTGTCAGGACAGAGCTCCACCCCCCTCCCCAAACTAGGACTGTCCTGATGAAATCAGGGCAGGTGGTAACCCTATGCATGATGACAACTGGTATCCTCCTTCCTGCAAGCAGCATCAACTGAATTGCCAACTTTGGTCATTCATGTGACAGTATAGCAGTGAAGCCTGCTGCATTTTACTTCATGGTAGAAGATAAAGACCACAAGGATGCTCAATCCTCCTCCCCTGGCCTGCTCTTGATGTGTCAAGCACATTCCCAAACCCAGGTCACCAGCATCAAGTGTGATAACCATGACAACGCAACAGCAGCTGAGAGACATTTAAACCCTATAAGAAAGAGTTAGAGACAGCCCAGCAATAAATATAACCAACTGTGTTGAAGAGACATCTGTGATCATGGCGAGGAGGAGTGGATAGCATCAACCCAAACAGCCACTGTGCTGTAAAAGGTTCAGTTGTGTCCCAAAGCATAAATGTTTTGGGATCAATGTCATGGCAGTTTTACTAGGATTAGAATTATGTTCTATTGCCATTATGACTACTTGGTTGATGCTATCTACTCCCCCATGATCTTGGTGTCTCTTTAACACTGTTGGATTTCTTTATTGTTGGGATGTCTCCATTTCTTTTTTACAGTGTTCAAAAGTTGTTTCCTTTATATAATGTGTTCCTTCCCTTTCCTCACATTTTATCCAGATTTGATTGCCATTTTATTTGGTTCATCTGCACTCTTCTTTGTGATGGAAGGCTGCCTTATTATGTCTCATTTTTAAGTACACTGAAATAGTAATAGTAAAGTTTATTGATCAATTTAATTCTGCTGTTACAAACGTTAAAACAGTAAAATGTTGAAAAAACAGTATCATACAAACAATAATTATCTGAAAATCATCCTAAGGCATCACTTCTTATTAAGTGGCATGTGCAGACTAGGCATTTCCTTAGTTTACTGTTTGGATTTTATGGATTTAGTGATCGTAATTCAGAATCACCACTATTTGCAGTATACTGCTAAACCCGTCAATCTGTCAGCATCATTTAGATCAAACAGCTAATTTACTATGTCATTATGAGGAAGATATACATACTGCACATACATAGCTGCCAGCAGATTAGGCCTAACGGTCTATCTTGTCTGACTGACTCAGCTCACTGGTAGTGTACAGTAGCTGCTCTACCTTTCCCCCTCATTTCCCCCTCCCTCCCCCTTCCCCTCCCTGTATACCTCTGTTATTCACCAACCCCCCCTGTGCCTATCCCAACCCTCATGGCCAGATTAATGGATGTGGGGGCCCTACTCCGTCATATTTTGAGGCCCAGAGGCCCCTAATTGCCAACATTCCACTCTTCTGCAGTAACGACCAGGGTACTCAAGCAGGATGTGGTTTATAATGTTATGTGTTATGCCACATGACTTGACAGATCACATACCCTTGATTATATACAACACAATTCAGAATGACCAATTACTGCACAAAGAAACATTTTATCAGAATAGTAACATTTTGTAAATTTTCCCTTTTTAGTTACCTATAGCTCGTCTTGTTTTTCCCTTGTCACTACTGTACCTTGTAACTATTTTTTATTATTAATTATGGATCCTCTTTTCTTCCCTCCTGAGACACACTTGGACATTAGACTTCAATTAGTGTGCCCTGCCTTCCCAGATATCAAATTCAAATTCCACATAAATAAATTAATACAAATGGGGATTGTAGCTGCCATGTTCTCCCTGCACATGCCTCTTTGAATACCTATTCTCTCTGCCAAAACCAAACAACCGAAGCATGTCTTGAAGCAGTTAGTGGGGCTCACAGCACCCTCCCATTATTTCCCCGCTTAAGACTTCTTTGAGCTCCAAACCCGAGACATGCTCAAGCTCCTTGCCTCTGCAATGCATCTGCCACAATCACCCTCTGTACAGCTATCTTTGTCCTCAATTCTGTCTGTTCTCCCACTGTCTTCTGTCCTCCATCTCTGAGAGGCTCACTTGCTCAGAGCAGCTACAGGGGGGTCATCATTCACCAGGCTGACTCAGTGAGGTGAGGGGGCTGACTGACTCCAAGGAGGGGGCTGCTTTTTGGGCAATTCGACCTGTCAGCGGTTGTGCAGTATAGCCAGAATTAAAGAAAGTAGCTGCAAAAAAGTTTACAGTGGGGGCCCTCCTGAACCTTGGGGCCCTACGCCATGGCATAATTAGCATACAGGTTAATCCAGCTATGCCAACCCTTCTTGAAACCTCCCACAATTACCATTTTTACCAAGTCATTCAGCAGTGCATTCCAAGGTGCCACCACACTCTCTGTGAAATAATGCCCCCTCGCCTCTCCTCTGTACCACCCCCAGCCAACTTTAGACTATGGCCTCTCTTAGCTCCCTCCTCCCTTAACTTGAACAGACCCTTTGTGTTCCCTCTGTTGAACCCCTTCAGGTATTTGAAGGTCTCTATCATATCCCCCCATCCCTTCTGTCCTTCAGAGAGTACATGTTCAGCTGTCTAAGTCTGTCCTCATATGATAAACCCCCCAGATCACTAATGATCCTCATCACCCTTCTCTGGACTCTCTCCAGCAGTGTGATGTCCTTTTTTAGGCAGGAGCACCAGAACTGCACACAGTACACAAGATGCAGCCTCACCAATGAGGTGTACAGGGGAAGTATAACCTCCATTCTCCTGGGCATTATTCCCCTGGCTAGACACCCAAGAATTTTGTTTGTTTTAGCTGCTGCTGTTCTTTACTGCTCTGCGTGGTTCCCTTTAACATCAGTAATCACTCCCAGATCCTTCTCCATCATCACAATAGTCAGCTGTACCCCCTCAAGTGGTAGTTATACCCAGGGTTCCTAACACCCAGGTGCAGAACACTAAATGTGCATGCGTTAAACCCTAACTGCTAGCATGGGCCCAGTTTTGTAGCCACCCCAGGTCATCCTGTAGTGCCTTCCTACCCTCCTCGCTGTCTACCACTAACCCCAATTTAGAATCATCTGTGAACAAACTTATTTTACTACCAATCCCCTCCCCAATGTCCGCAATGAACACATTAAACAGGATAGGGCCCAAAACTGAACTTTGTGGAACCCTGCTGATAACCTCTCTGGGTGTTGAGACTTCACCCCCTACCACCAACCTCTGCTGTCTATTCCTAAGCCAATTAGCTACACACCCACCAATTTATCTTTCACCCCGAGTTCCCTCAGTTTCCAAATTAGCCTTCTGTGCAGGACTGAATTGAAAGTCCAGGTACAGGATATCAGACGGCTTTCCTCCATCCAGGGATCTTGTCACCCAGTCGAAAAATTCAACCAGGTTTGTTTGCCATGATTTCCACCAAGACAAACCCATGTTGTTTATCATCCTGACAACCATTTCCCTCCAGGAACTCCACCAACTATTCTTTTAAGATGGCCTCCAACATTTTCCCCACTATGGGTGTCATACTGACTGGTCTGTAGTTCTCTGATTCATCCTGAGGTCCACACTTGTGGAGGGTCATGACATGGGCCAACCTCCAGTTTAGAGGGACGCATCCTGATTGGAGGGAGGAATTGAATAGTTCCATCATCATCCAGGACATCTGCCATTTCCTTCAGAACCTTGAGGTGGATGCCATCTGGCCCCGGAGCTTTATTTGTCATCAAGGACTTGAGAGCCTCCCTCACCCTCCCTACCTGGATCTCCCCATCTGTGCAAGCCCCCCCCGTGTCCCCTTTCCTGCCACCTCCCTGAGACAATGGCCCATCCCCTTCCCTAGTGAAGACTGAACTGAAATAATCATTTAACACTTCAGCCTGTTCTACCCCCTCTACCCATTCCCCCTTCCTTTCTCAGCTTGCTTATCTGTCCCCCAACCTTCCTACATTCCCTAACATATCTAAAGAATTCCTTCTTCTCCTCCCTGATCCCTCTTGCTAATGTAAGCGCCTTATCAGCTTTGGTTTTTCTTACACTTCTGCTAACCTCCCTGGATATCCTATGACACTCCTCATGGTCTGCCACACTATGGGGGCATTTGTACCTTCTAAAAGCCAGCTTCTTATTCCTCACTTTCTCCTGTACCTCCCTTGTCCATCAGCAAGATTTTCTACCTCTGGTCATCTTGTTTTGTGCCCTGGTGAAGGTTTTCATGGCCTTCAATATGCCCATCTTCAGGATTTCCCACTGCCTCTCTGTGTCATTTCCGGTTCTGATTTTACTTATATTCTCCCTGAGGATATCTGCCATCTCCCCAGAGCTTGCCCTCCTGAAGTCCACAACCATGGTCTTCATTTGGTTCCTGTCCTTCCCTATGTCCAAGATAAAACATACCATGGAGTGATCACTACTAGCCAAAGGGGCTTCCACTGCCAGATCCCTGACCTGCTCCCCATTGACTAGCACCAGGTAGAGGATGCTTCCCTCCTTAGTCATCTCTTCAACAAGCTGAGTCAGATATTCATCCTAGAGTGCATCAAGCACTCTTTGCTCCTTTGCTGATGAGGATGCCATGGAGCTCCAGTCTGTCTCAGGCATGTTAACGTCCCCTAGTATCACATTCCCACCCATCCCCCTCCTGTAATTTTTTCTCAAATTGTCGATTAGTTCCCTGTTTATGTGCTCCATTTGCATGGATGTCCTGTAGACCACCCCAGATTAAACCTTCTCCCTTTACTATCCTGTAATGCGGCCCATATCACCTCCATGTTATCCTCCTCCTCCACCTCCTCTCTGCTGCATACATAAGACAAAAGAGGGAATAGCCATATTTTCCTAATGTTACCTTACTACGGCAATGAGCATGACATATTTTAGATTCCTAATGAGTCAAAGACCACAGACACAATTTAAGCAATTCTTAGATTTGTTTTTCCCATTATTAGTATCTAACATTTTATGTGGGCATGCTTGAACTCAAAATGAGGTGATAGTTCCTCTATCTTTTGGATTATGCAACAACTCTAAATATGATTACCATTTTTTGTATTTTTATGGCTGCAGTGGGCGGAACCTGCAGCCATCTTGTGGTCACTCAAAAAAGGGATACCAAAGCACACATTTGGATTTGGAGTTGTAGTACTTCCTTCCACAACTCCAAATCTGTGTGCTCATTTGCCCCCACCCCATGGGCGCACTACTTTTTTTACCACCGCCTGCTATGGGTCACTGAACTCATGTCAAAACATGGCACAATTCACTGTGTCCAAGATGGCTGCTAGAGCTCAGTGTGCATGCATGAGTTGTCACACATGTGTGACTTCACCAAGCACATGTGTGACAAGTCACGCATGTGCACTAAGCTTCAGTGGCCATCTTGGGCATAGTGGACTATGCTGTGTTCCACCATGAGTTTAGTGAGCTCAGCTGTAGCCATATCGGCTCTGGCTAGAGTTTGTTTTATTCAGAGACAGCCATGGGCTATACTTACAGATACCAAACTCAGTCATATCATTTTGCCTTACCACATCAAACATTCTTTTTTAATAAATGATTTATATGAATCATGAATCTTTGATGAAGGATGTCTTTGGAAAGAATTGCTGCTTTGTTTAATACAACTGAGAAAGAACTTCCTAAATATATTAAATCTTCAGGATAGGGAAACTGCCTGTTGTATTATACAGTTTTTGAAGTTGGTATGACAGCAAGAAAAAGAATGCAAAAAAGCTTGGAGAAACGTGCATATTAATGCTGCTATTAGTATTATAAATGTATATGCACATGTTATTATGCTGCTCTGTTTTTGTACTTTTTATGCCTCAATTTATATATGATGAGCTTTTTAATAATTGTCATGATGTTTAAGTTGATCAATAAACCAACAGAATGGAATTGAATTGAAACAAATTGAATGGAATCATGGATCAGTATGTTAAATGGGAAATACCCCAAAGATGCTGAAAGCCATTTCTTGTTATCTTACTGCCATTATTTTTATAATGCTTGCCATTAATTGTTGTTGTTTCTACTCATTGTATTTTTGTAGCACTACTGTACTGTTCCTCTATTTGTATTACTGTACCCATGTTGCTGTTGTTCCATTGTTCTCTTTCTGTTGTACTCTCCCGGGTCGTGCCTGAAAATAGTCATTTTATGGCTAGTGCACCTACCCGGTTAACAAAAACTAAATAAATAAATAAATGAAATAAAACATTTTTGACAAAAGCAGTTCATGGAGTGGTACAGCCCAACTTCAATAACTCTAATGTTTCATTGAGGCTAAGATTTAGTAGCAGTTTTCATAGCCATTTTGCTAATTTTATTCTAGCAAGAAAATGACTGTAATGGTGGCCAGGGACTGTAACTTTATAATCTTAGTCCTGTTCTAACCAAGCATGCCAAGGTACAGTAGAAATGGACAAAAATCAAGGTACTTTTGTAATGTTTCATAATTAATGCTTCCAGTGAAGCAACAGGAGTTTAACCCCACACCTCAGTGGCTTTGAGAACTTGTATATTTAATTTTGCCTGTACAGCTTTTTAAAATGCTCCTTAATGAATGGCCCATAAAACTTATTAAAACATATGCGATTCAAAGAAGTTTTATTTAGTTTGGGTTTTGCCTTTCCAAGATGCTTTCACCATTTTCCATAGGATGGAAATATTTTACCTAAGTACTATTCCTTAATTACTTCATGTTTACTGCGATTTTTATGTAATTTTGAATGTATCTTCTTAGTTCCAAAGGACATTATCTTGCTTTTGTCTATGTTTATTACCAGCTTCTGTTATCTGTATATATTTTCTATAATATACAGTTTTCTCTGTAGTCCAAGAAAGGAAAGTGAACAAAATAGCAATGTCATAAGCATATGATGAAGGAAAGCTTAAGTGCAATATTTAGGGTGAATATGAATGAATAAATCTTTCTTTATTGATCAGTCACTATGACCTTTGCAAAGTTACGTACAAATAAAACAATATTAAAATACAATATTACAAATCATAAATTGTTGTAATACTATTCCATAAATACTGTACAATTCTAACTAAAATTGACCTGAGTGCATGCAAATAAATCATTCTTTATTTCTGTTTACAATTTTAGCCCTTATTCTGCTTATAGCAAATAAATACCCAGCCACTTTATTAATAATCAGTTCATCCTGTGTGGTAATCCTCTGTGGTAAATGCAATATTCAAAAGACTTTGTTGATCTGTTGTCTGAGTAGTTTTCCATAGCTTGCAGCTGGTGCAGAACGTGGCGGCCAGGCTATTGACAGGGGTCTCCCGCACGAGTCACATCTCGCCTGTGCTGCGCAATCTGCACTGGCTGCCTATTCAGTGATGGATAACCTTCAAGGTCAGTTTATTGACCTATAAGGCCCTACATGGACAGGGTCCAGGCTACCTGTAAGAGCTCCTGGTTCCCTATTGCCCTCTCCGACCTCTCCGCTCAGCAAACGAGGGGTTACTAGAGATTCCCAGGGTATGACTGAAAACTTCAGGGGCACAAGCTTTCACGTATGCAGCCCCTGCCCTGTGGAACTCTCTACCTCATTGGATTCAAGAGTGTCAGACTGTGGAGAGCTTTAAGAAGGCCTTAAAGACCTACTTGTTCCATCTTGCCTTTGGTAATTTTATATGATGCCATTATTTATTGTTAACCAGTGTATAAGTTGGGTTGCACTGTGATTTTATTGTTTAATCTGTTTGCCTTGCTGTTTTTATCTGTACAGTGCTTTGATAATTTGAATTGTGCCATATAAATAAAGAATATTATTATAGTATTATAGCAGATCTAACCACTTTTTCCTCAGCAGCTGATACCAGGTACAATAAAAAATTACATATTCTAGATTTTCCTCACTCTGATTGTTACACGTGCAACATCTTGTTTGCACAGTATAATCCCTCTTATATCTGGCATTTAAAACTCTACTAGGGAACAATTCCAATTTAAATTTAGTGTAGAGCTTCCTAAGATCAAGATGTGTTAGTACATCTAAGTATGGTCTATAATAATATGCCACATCATTTAGACACAACCATGGTGCAGTACGCAATCTTATCATGGTTTGTAAATCTTGCTGGACTTAATACTCTAATAGTCTTTGAGTTACAAATTTTTTATATTTTAATATAATAGTTATACAATTATTATGTAAATATTCTAGAAATAATAAATTTGTCTCTTTTAAAATGCTTTGAACTGTTTTAAGCCATCATGAATTAACAAGATACCTGTTATGCCAATAATACTTTTCCTTTAAACACAATAGAGGTAACTGTCATTATTTAAATGTAGAAGTTTTTTCTGCCCAGAAAAAGTGTTTTTAAGATTGGTAATCTTAATTCAGATCTAATAACTGCTGTAGGTGTAGAATTGCTTAATCCCAAACTTGACTTATAAAGTTTGTTGAGTGGGGTTTCTAATTCCTTGACATCCCAAATTTTTGCACCATATAATACTTGTGCGTGATATTTAGCTCTCACAACTTTAATAAGTGATTTCATAGGTCATAGGTATCATAGGTCTGTACTGAGCTGACAGGATTTTCATCCCTAGTGCTTGCTTAATATCCCATCCTACTGTAAGAACTCATCTAAGTGGTGTTTAAACACATTCATAGGTGGACTTTCTATTACTGAGCCTGGTAGTTCATTCCAAATAGTGATCTCTCTCTGATTGAACTACTTCTTTCTCTTCCATGTTCAGCACTGTTCTCCCATGAGCTGGAATGAATGAGCCCTTGTATTATAATTCTTACACCTAAATTCTAAGCTCAGCTTTTCCCTCAGATCATAATCTGGTAGGGATTTATATAGTAGACACATATCACCCCTAGTTCTTCTATACTGTAATGAAAACATGTTCAAATCTCTGAGTCTTGTGGTGTAATCCTTTGCTTCCATCCTGTTTATGTGTTTAGTGGCCTTCCTTTGTACATTTTCCAATCTGATTATATCCTTCTTTTGGTATGGAGTCCATACATGAGCACTATACTCCAGTATAGGTCTCACTAATGAGCTGTACAATGTGACCCAGACTGATTTCTCCCTACTAGAAATGTGCCTTAAAATGCAGTTTAATACACCATTGCCTTTCTGCTGATTTTATTACAATGGGAACTGAAGCTTAGATCATTTGAGATGGTGATTTCTAGGTCCCTTTCCTCAGTTTAATCCTTAGGCCAATATTTCCTAGGTAATAGCCTGCTTTGGGGGTTTTATGGTCAAGTTGCATTTCTCAGGATTTAAATATAGTTTGTATTTGCTGCACCAAGTGTTTATGTGGTCTAATGCTTTTTGCAGTAATGTGTGATCATATTTATCTGATAGCTCTACCCCCCAAACAGCAGTTGTCAGCAAATTTGGTCAACCAAACCAAACCTTTTCACTTTTAAATTGTGGTGTGGAGATATATATGCTGAACAAGCATGGCCCCAACACTGACCCCTGAGGTACTCCACTGGGTACCTCAGTCCAATTTGATAATGCCCCCCTTATGCTAACTTTCTGTTTCCTCTGCATAAGCCATGATGTCACCCAAATTACAACACTTTCTGGGATACCTGCTTCATGTAGTCTGGCTGTTAGTTGTTTGTGAGACAGTTTATCAAACACCTTCATGAAGTCAAGGAAGACCTTGTCCACTGATTTAAAATCATCTAAGTGCTTGCTTGTTTTGTCATAAAACTCAAGCATGTTGATTTGACATGATCTCCCCTTTCTGAAGCCATGCTGCATGTCATCTTCTAATCTACAGTATTTTCTTGGAGGAATGCGGTGATGTGATCTTTTATTATGCCCACCAAAACCTCACACACTACACTAGTTAGGCTTACTGGCCTGTAATTTGATGGGCATTTCCTGTCTCCTTTTATTAAATAATGGAATAACCATTGCCTCTCTCCAAGCGGAGACCACTTCACCCTTGTTTAGAGATAGCTGAAATATATAGCTAATTGGTGGTGCTAGCTCATTTGCTGTCTCTGTTAAGAATCTTGGATGTAGGTTGTCAGGACCCGCTGATTTATTTATGTTCAGGTGTATTAGCCTGTTTTTAACCTCGCTAGTTTAAATAATTATAGGACTTGGGGGGCCTTTCTTGTTGCATCCGTTATCTTCAAGCTGTCATCTTTATTAAATACTGATTTGATAGTATTACCACTGTACTTCCTATTGAACATCTGTAGTGAGGTTGCAGTCTGCCTAGCCTTAATTATGTTTGCTTGCATGCATGTGCAAGAAACATAGTGCCATCATACGAGTTTTCCAGAGGTGTGCCAGCCTCTTCCAATTCAGTCAGTGTATTTGCAGGTGCAGTCACAGAGCGCCAATCACTGCTCCAGCTGTCTATGACTGCTGAAAATGCAGTGGCATACAGTTGAAAGGGAGAGCTCCGCTTGAGTGAGCAGAGCTCTCCCCCTCACACACACATGCACGCACACGAACGCACACTGCGTGCTCATGCGCCTTCCCCTCCCTCACACTGTACAGCCGACGGGTGCCCAATCCCCTGTCAGCTCCAGGCCCTCCCAAAGCATCCAGGTGCCACACTGGGAGCCCACCCCAGCATGGCAAAATGATGTTATGGCCGACGGGGGTCTCCAATCTCCCATTGGCTCCACTGTCTCCCCCCCGGGTACAGGGTGCCACGCTGGGAGCCCACCCGAGCATGGCAACAGATGCCATGGCCAATGGGGGTGCCCAATCCCCTGTCAGCTCCATGGCCCCCCCAGCCATCCTTCTGCCATGCTGGGAGCCCACCCCCGTGTGGCAAACATCCTGTGTCCTCTTTTACAACAAAAAAAACCTGTAAAGAAAAAAACGGTCCCTCGAAGTCTCCCTGCCCCCATAACAACCCGCACTCACCCTCTGCGCACCCTGCCTCCCCACACCCCCCACGCCCCATACTTACCTCTGGAGCTCGGCGCGACGATCATCGGTGGACCGGGAACATGTCTGCACTCTTCAAAGTCGACCGCGAACTGAGGAAATGCCGGTAAGCTGTATAATAGGATAGATAGGGTTTTTTCAACTTTGTTGCATATCTCAGGCATTTTTGGGAATTTTTGGACCAAATTTTCAACATGGGGTTTTTGGGACCCCTCCTCATGAATTCTTGCACTGTCATGGCATTACTCAGGCCCGAAGGGTGATTTCGCAGCCACTGCACAAAATCACCTTTCCGGAATGATTAACGAAATGACACTACAGTGTTCTTAAGGTGGGTTGTCAAAAAGCCTATTTTGAAAATTTGGTGGAAAAATTCCTAAAACTGACTGTTTTACAATCGTGCGTTGAGCAGTTCCTACGCACGCTCATAAGTTTGCAAAATTTCAATATTTTCACTCCAGATTTTCAACATTGCCATTTTACCACACCTCCTTATGAGCAGTACAGTTGTCATTTTTCACATCTTACCCAAAACATGTTTTCGCTCATGTAGTGCACAATGGCGTAGTCAGTGTGTGAAATCAATGTACGGGACACATTAAGAAAATCACAGTGACACTGTTCATGAGCAGAGGTCTTAAAATGGTTATTTTGAAAATTTGGTGAAAAAATTCCTAAAAATGACTGTTATAGGAGTGCACGTTGCGCAGTTCCTACGCACACTGGCGAGTTTACGAATTTGTAATATTTGCACACCAGATTTTCAACAGTGCCATTTTACCACACTTCCTTATGAGCAGTGCAGCTACCATTTTTCACATCTCGCCCAAAATGTGTTTCCGCACATGTAGCGCACAATGGTACAGTCGGTGTGCGAAAACAATGTTTGGGACAGATTAAGAAAATCACAGTGACATTGTTCATGAGCAGAGGTCTTAAAATGGCTATGTTGAAAATTTGGTGACAAAAGTCCATAAAATGAATGTGTTAGGAGTGAGCATTGCACAGTTTCCACGCACCCTCGTAGGTTCATGAATTTGTAATATTTTCAGTCCAGATTTTCACCAGTGGCATTTTTCCACACCTCCTTATGAACAGTACAGCTGTCATTTTCCACAACATGGCCGAAATGTGTTTTCACACTTTCAGTGCACAGATGCGTGATCGCAGTGGGAAATCATTGTTCGGGACAGATAAAAAAAATCACAGTGACACTGTTCATGATCGGAGGTCCCAAAATGCCTGTGTTAACAATCTGCTGTAAAAAAATCCCCAAACTAGTTACATTACGGGTGTGCGTTTCACAGTTTCTACGCACGCTCATGACCACCAGTTATTTTTAAGATTTTCACAGCAGATTTTCAACATTGCCATTTTTTACACCTCCCCATGAACAGTACCGCTGTCTTTTTTCACATCCTGTTCGGAATGTGTTTTTGCACCTATGGTGCCAAATGCCATAGTTGCTGTGCAAGAGCAGTTTTCGGCTAATAAACTGATATTGCCACTGTTCATGAGGTGGGGGTCACAAAAAAACCATGTTGAAAATTTGGAGTAGAAAATTAACGAATGTCTGAGTGTTGGGGTTTCCAACCATAGCGCCCCACCCTGTGAGTATGACAGGCATCAGGGGTGTGACTGGGTTCATGCCTGTCATGCTCATTCCATTCCACCCCACCCCACCCTGCAGCCAGTGAGAGGCATCAGGTGTGCCTCAGACTCTTTGGGCCCAAACTTCACCCCATTCTCCCTATACTGCACCCATCTCACCATATTTCCTGATGGAATGGGGTGTGCATAAGGGCCAAAGACCCCAAGGCACACTGTGACACTTGTCAGTGTCTGCAGGGTAGGGTGTGGTGAAATGGCGTGGTCGTTATGCCTGACGACCCAAAGGTACACCCCAATGCCTGCTACTCTCTGCAGGGTGGTGGTGGGGTTGGCTTCAGTTCAATACTTCGCTGCCATTCCTATTATGCAGCTTTGTAACTTCTACACTACCAATGCCAGTGTCAGCAAGCAAACATTCGGCATTGACAAATGCTTGTTTTAATTATTTTCTGATGCTGACACCAGCTGCCATTACTGTATATTTATAAGCCCAAGTACATATAGTTTGAGACAGTATTTAATTTAATTTTTCTGACTTTCCATACCTTATTACTGTGATGTTGTCCAAATATCATTACTTGTGTTTTTAACTCATTTACTTTAAAACCATAATTACTAGCACATGTTTGTAATATTTTTAACTTAGTCATTAAACCTGATTGAGTCAGTGAGAAAAGCACCGAGTAGTCAGAATAGGCCAGCGCCCCACAGCTTTTTGATAATATCTTAGGAGAATCAGTGCATGGATTATTTAGCTGATTTAACAAATTATCAATATATATACAAAATAACAGAGGGGCGAGGGTGTAGCCCTGCCTTATCCCTCTGTTTGTTGAGAACTTGTCTGAATAATGTCCTTGATTTTCCTGTCTAATTTGAGCCCATGTGTTTGTGTATAACTGTCTGACTATAGTTATTAAGTCCTTTGTTATAGCCCTTTCCTTCATTATTTCCCACAAGAAATGGCATGCAACAGTATCAAAGGCTAAATGGCGAATATAAATGATCTCTATCAAGACTGGATACTATTTTATTAATATAAATGTTGAACAAAAGTAGGTAAAGATGCAACCTTGCTTGACCAACCCCCCTTTCATCCTGAATTTTTCCTTTAGCTCTCCCTTTAGTACAAAAAAAAGCCTGTGACCAAGTAGACATATATAACAAATTGATTGCACCCAACGGATTAGCAGTCAATATTAAATTTAACATTTTTCCTGTAATATAGACCTATCAATTAAGTCAAATGCTGATCTGAAGTCTATGTAAGCTGTATAAAGGTTTTGCCTTTTGAAAATTTCATACAGGGGCCCAGATATTCAAACTGCACCCAAAAAGTGTGCAACAGCAGGAGCAAGCGCAAGTCCTCTGCGCCCATGCACAAGAAGCACGATATTCAAAAACTGCACAGGTCAAGATGCATCCGTGGCACATGACTGAATATTACGCCACCTGCGCCATAGTGTAACCAGGGATGCTCAGTGAAGCAGGGCAGCAGAGCAACAGCACAACCAGGGATGCACAGGGACAGGATGCAAGGGCTCACCACCCATGCCACAGATGGGCAGAGGAGCAAACAGCAGAACAGACATTGCCCCCCACACCCCATGCACTGCAGAACCAGTTGGGAGCTGGAATAACCACCGGCCCATGGATACCAGCAACAAACCCACAGCCAGAGCATGGTGCCCCAGCACACCCCCTGGCAAGCTGTGACTGGCACACAAGGAGTGCAGACCACCCCGTGCCACACCACCCCACTAACGCAGAGCACACCCTGCACCATGATCCCCAGACACCCTGCCCAGGAGCAGCGTCCACCAGTGCAGGACACCCCATGCATGCCACCACCCCCACTGTGACAATGCAACCCTGTGCACCACAGAACCATGCAAGGCAGCCCCACCACGAGCACCCATCAGCAGGTGGCAGCACACAGTGATGCAACGACTGCATACACAGTGACACCACGCACATCCAACCCGAGGTACAGCTGAGAGAATGACCATGCGTCAGCACACGAGGTACCCCACACATGACAGGGCATGCCCCGGACCCCACCACCAGTGAGATATCACCCTGCACACCCTCCCAAGGACACACCCTGACCCAGCACTGGCCACAACAGCCAGGCAGACATCCACAGTGGTGCATGGAAGCATGCACCACACAGGATACAACACAGTGCATGGACAAACACCCATCCATATCCAAGGGCACACCAACACAGGGACACAGTAACAGGGCAACCAAGCCCCCAGCGTCTGGCCACGGAAACTGCGTACACATGGCCAGCACCCCTCCATGGCACAGGAGTGCCAGCCACCCTGTGCAGGCACCATGGAGCTGTACATCACCAGCATGTGCCCAGAGCACAAGTGACAGACAGTGGTGCACATTCCCTGCAACACACACAAGCGACAGCATGGAGGTGGGACAACAATAGCGGAGGCCACAGTGTCACCAGAGGCAGACATGCACCACACCAGTGACAGGAGGCAACCTGGCATTGTGCTGGGTACAGTGGCTGTCCAGCATGGACAGCCACCACTGATATGTCAGCGGACCATGCAGGTCACAGACATGCAAGGGTGTCAGCTGCACAGGCCATGGATGGTCTGACAGGTGCGCCATGGACACAGAGCATGCACCGTGGACCACTGCAAACAGTCATCCAGTGCACAGGGAACAACACACACCACACAGTGACTGATAGCTACTCCCACACCATAGTCACTTCCCCACGGACACACACATGCACATGACTGCACCACCCCTGCCGCCATGCACACCACTGTAGCTGAGCACCTATAACCCACTGCAAATCAGAGACCACCACAGTAGGCATATCAAAGCAAATGTATTGTAAAAGATCAAACAAAACTATATACAGCTATTTACAAAAGGTTGGGGGGAGGGCCACAAACAAGGTGGGGGTGGGTAAGAAGCAGGGGTGAACAAATAGTAGAGGGAAGGAGGGGTGTGAGGGTGGGTCCAGGGGGTAACGGAAATCATGGGCTTTAGAATGCTCAGCAGGGGCCCCTCTCCCTGCTCTGGCTGCACCTCCTGCCATGCCACCATCAGACTCCCAGGCGGTCTAGTCTCTCGAGGATCTCCAGGGAGACCCTGGCAACATGCAGTATCTCCCACAGCATCTCTGGTATTGCCTGCAACTGCTGTCCACCTAGAACAAGGCAGCAGAGTCAATAGGTGTGAATGCACTGCCCCCTGCAGCCCACCCACTGTGCATGGCATACAGCTGTGGGACATGCCTCTGTGATGGTGTGTGACCACCCACAGTGATCGTGTCCACAAGACCTGCCCACCTAGGTGCACACAGCCATGCAGACCACTGCACACACCCACCGGCCAAGTCCCACACAGCACTACCATGGCTGTACAGTGACATGGCTATGCGGTGCGAAGGCAGTGGCACAGCCATGTACCCGGTGCAAGCATGGACCACCATTGATGCACTCCCAGACATGCAGTGCCACTGGACAGTGCTGACTGTAGCAAGTTGCGTGCATGGCAGTGGTGTCAATGGATGGTGGCCATGCCCCACTGCCCACCCTGTTACACAGCATGCAAAAATAATCATGGATGTAAGGCACTCACCATCATCTGGCTGGTCCCTGCACCGGTCTGTCCAGCTGTCCTTGTCGCATGCTGTGGCTCACGGTGCAGCCTCCCCTTCCTGGCTTGCCGGCGCTCCTCAGGGCCTAGGGTGCAAACATTTAGAGAGGAACATCAGTACAATCCAGTAGCAAAATCACCCCACCCCACCCGTGTGTGTGTGCAATCCCACACAGCCATACCCATCTGCCCCCCCACCCCTATACTACCACCATGGCCCACACTGGATGGCCCCCCTATGTGCTGGACACATGCCACTGTGATACCCATATGGGCAATATCAATGTATGGATGGGGCACCTACATGGCTGTGGCACAGCGCCCCTCCTGGCATGTGCCTGCAGGTGGGCAAGCCTGTCTGGGTCCTGATACTGCAGGTTCCCATAGCGGTGCCTGCACTGCTCCACCGTGCGTTCCATGCCCATGGCCTCATCCAGGTCCACAGCCACCTCCTCCCACATGGCACTCCTGGCCTTGTCTAGGGGTGCCTCCCCAAATAGGGCAGCAGCATGGGGCTCCACCAACTGCACTAGATTGGCCAGTTCGACCTGGCTCCAGATCGGTGCCCGTCTCTGTGCCATCCTGCAATTTTTCAGTATCAAAATGGCGCTCTGTAGTGCACGTCTGCCACGTGCAGATGCTGCATGGTACTGCGCTGCCATTCCCCATCGCGCTGTCACTGAACAACAGGATAGAGGTGCACCCATGTGGATGCATGGTGCCTAGGGGCAAAGGTCAGCACAGGGTCAGGGGTCTCTCAAGCACGGACTGCCACAGCGCGATTGGTACTCACCATGTGCAGCACGGTAGGGTGCCTGTGTGCCACTTCCTGTAGCAGCCTACCGCGCTGTGGCCCCAGTGCGCCTACGGCACCCCAGTCCGCCTACGGCACCCCAGTGCCAGAATGCCATACATGTGAACAGTGCAGTAGTGACACTGGCACAGTGGTGGCTGTGCCCTGCATTGCCTCCCGCGCACAGCACATCAGCAGCGCAGCAGACAGCAGCGTCAGCACCCCGGGCATGCGCCATTCGGTGTCCACTGTGCATGTCACAGAAATGCACACTTGCCTGAGCACGTTCAGCACAATTGCACAAGGCGCAACAGCATGTTATTCAGCCGGCATATGCAAATCAGCTAATCAGCTATTCAATGGCGCAGATACCACATTAGCATCCACTTAAAATTGCACCTCGCCTCATTTGCATGTGTTGCACTATATAAATGTGACATTGGGCTGCAGAGGCCATAGTTTGGTATTGCAGTCTATTATGGTGAGTTGCATGCTGTTTGGGAGTGTGGACTGTGGTGTGTGGGACATGCATGGGACTGCACAGTCATAGGTAAGACCTGTCATTCCCACAGGATCAATAATGAGTGATCGGGAGGTGGAGGAAGAGGAACAGAGACGTGGGAGGAAGAGGAGGCCAAACTTCACCAAGGCAGAAACAGATGCCCTGTTTGAGGTCTACCTTGACCAGGAGCCACTGCTCAGCAGACAGTGGGGAACACCACAGGCCCATGCTGCTGCATGGGGAGAGGTGGCGCATGCTGTCAACCTGCATGGCAGCCACCAGTGGTCCGTGCAGGAGTGCAAGAAGAAGGTGGCAGGGACAGGTGGAGGATTAAGGATAAGGTGGCTACCATCAGGGCAGCACAGGCTGTGACCGGTGGGGGACAGCCGGCCGTGCAACACCTGACCCCACAAGAAGAGCGGGTTGCTGGCAGCATGTGGCGTTGTGCCAACGAGGGTGTTCCAGGTGGTGGATTCCAGATGGGTGGTAGCCCATCACTGTATGGTAGGTCCTGATCTGTCACTGGGGAGGGGATGAGACAGGGCAGGTACATTAACGCTACTGTGTTCCCTTACAGCTCCTAAGCATCTACATGGGTCAGCAGTGGTGGGCTCATCCACTGAGGGCAATACCATGGACATACAGGAGGACCTGTACACTTCCACAGGTGTCTGAGGGTCAGGGCGACAGTGGGCCCTCCTGGTTGTCCGGACTGATGTTGGTGGAGCAGGTGCAGAGGAGGCCCTGCCCATGTCCCAGCGTGCCAGCATCCATGGATGCCAGCATGCTGAGACTTGGACTGGTGCCAGATCCGTCACTGATGATGACGGAGCTCACATCATAGACAGTGATATGTGTGGGCCACAGGATGGTCACACAGCAGGTTACAGCACGGGCATAGCCATGGGTGGTGCCACCATGGAGGCCTGCGTGACATCACAGTCCCAACCTGTGCTTGTCTGCACCAGTAGGGCAGCACTGGTGTGTGACCAAGACAGTGGGACTGTTGTGGCAACTGCGGCAGCACCACTGAGCCCAGGAGAGTGGCATTCGGGGGGGCAGTGTCACCAGTCGGCCAATGGCCATGGGGGTACAGTGTCGGGGGTCGGCGTCAGTGCACCACCTGTGGACAATGGCCCTCGTGTGCAGCGCCCACCCTCGAGGGGTGCTGCCCATCATGGCCGCGAACACCGTGAGGGACAGCATGCCGATCAGGCGGATGACCGCTTAGATGAGCACACCCGCATACTCCAAAATTCAGTTGATCAGCAGTTGCAGCTTGTGATGGCGGTGGATGCACTCAGTGCGGCCCTGCGCCAGGCAGAGGAGAGGCACAACAGGGACACCGGTCTGCTCCTGGCAGGGATGGACTGGCTGTGGGAGGATGTGACCACTGCCATTGACATGCTGACACAGACAATCACAGCTGTCATGGTCACAGTGGGCACACAGTTATTTGCCCATGCGTCGCAGACACCGCACAATGCAATGTTCACCCCCCATTCCCCACGTCGTGTGACACCCTCCTTGTTGACACCGGGTTCAGCTGTGGCATCCCAGCACGCCCGGGCGCAGGCATGTTCGGTGTGCTGCAGACCCCTGCACGAGCACAGTCACTTTCACACAGCGGAACCCCTGGTGGACCGTTGATGCCACCCCATGAGGCCATTGGTCAGCCTGTCACTGCTGGCAGGTCTCAGCGGGGCCACCCACACATCCGTGGTGGCCGTGGCACTGTGGCATGTGACTGACCTGTCTCCCACCAAGGCTACTGTCTGACGCTGCCCTGTGTGCAGTGTGTTGTTCAACATGCAATGCACGGGTGGGGTACCTTGCCCTGCACACACACACACACACACACACACACACACACACACACACACGCCGTTCCATCTGCACACCCTTCCGGCTGCTGTCCACTGTGGTGTGTGCATGATGATGCCTGCATTGCGCTGTCCACCGCTATGCAAAGGTGCCCAGTGTCTGACACACGCAAAATGACAGGCACTGGGCGTGGTGGTCTTTGGATGTGTGTGTGGCTAGGGGTGGCGGTTGGGGTCAGCATGCCTCCTACCCTTTGTGCATGCCTTGTGGTGTGTGTGTGTGTGTGTGTGTGTGTGTGTGTGTGTGTGTATGTGTGTGTATATGAGTGTGTGTGTGTGACCGCATGCCGTGTTAGACCTCGGCCATCCCTGATGGCGTGTGCGGTTCCATGTTTAGCCAATTCCCTTTACGATATGCATCCCTGGGGTTTGTCCATGCATGTTTGTGGGTTGTGCCCTTGCCATTGGTGGTTGCACATGACCCCATGACTTACCTGGGTTGGTTGAAGTGCTCCTCTGTGATGGTGTCCCAGTGCAGCTGCGCCATCTGGATCAGTTGGGGGTCCCTTCGACCAAGGGGGGGACTGCCCATCACCATCTTCACCAGCGTCATCATCGTCCCCATTGCCGTCCCTCTCTTTGACCTGTACGGGTATCCCACAGTCATTGGCCATGTTGTGCAGGATGCAACAGGCCTGGAATAGCCCACCCACCTTTGAGGGGCTGTACTGTAGGGCACTGCCAGATGTGTCCAGGCAATGGAAACGTGCCTTCAGCATCCCGAACACCCATTCAATGACATTGCATGTGGTGGCATGTGCCTCATTGTAGCATTGCTGAGATGGGGTTGCGGGCCACCGGTATGGTGTGAGCAGCAAGGGAGGGTGTGGGTATCCACTGTCACCTGTGTGTAGAGGTTTCACATTAGTTTGGTGATCAGCGTCGCCCAGCCATGAGCCATCTAGGCCAGTACCCATGTCACCTCTGACTATGCCCCTCCCAAGCTCCATGTCTTTCTGTGTGATTTGCATACTCACCCACTAGGTGGCCAGTGGGGATGTCCCCACTCTCAAACCTGTGGCACAGTGCAGACTGGTGCCAGATGAAGGCATCATGTGCTCCCCCAGGGTGCATGGTACAAACATTGATTATGCACCCCCTGGCATTGCACACCAACTGGCAGTTGATGCTTGCATACCCCTTCCGATTTATGCATGCGGCCCCTTCAGGGGCCAGGTGGCATGCGGATGGCCACATGGGTGCAGTCTATTGCCCCGAGCATGCCAGGCATACATGCTACCCTGTGGAACTCCTGTATGTTTGCTGTGCACTCCGCCGATGTGCTGGGAAAATGGATGTACTCTGCAGCATGTGGCAGCAGTGCGCTGAGGAATTGGGTGAGAAGGCGTGACGCGGCCGACTGGGTTATGCCTGTCATGTCTCCTGTTGGTTTCTGGAAGGTACCTGTGGTGAGCACTGGCAGGCACATGACAGCCGTCACTTTGGTCTCCACTGACAGAGCATGGCTTCTTCATGTGGGTGCCTGCATCACATCACTGCACAGCTCACAGAGCTGCCTCAGGATTTCCCGGTTCAGGTGGTACCGGCCCACGATCTCAGTGTCAGTGTACAGCTCGAAGCTGATGCGGGCTCAGTACTGCCCGTTGAGGGCATACCGCTGACTGGCCCTTCCACGGCCATGCCCCCTTGCTGCCTGCCTTCTCACCCCCCTCATTACTTCCTCCATCTGAATGGTGGCACTGGCCATGTCCTTGGCTTGTGTTACCCCCCTGGCAGCTGTTTTATCATTCCCCCACGCTGTCCTTACTGTTACTCCCCCTGCACCAGGAACACCTCCCAGTATTGGATGTACTGCCCACTGTCCGTACCTTCAGTCCTGTGTGGCACTTTTCCCTTTTGTCCTGCTCAGTGGCACAGGCTCCCCACTCCGTCCCTGTTTCTGGTGGTTCCAGGTGCTCTGTCCTGCTCCTGCCCTGTTCTGCTCACAGTTGCTGTGTGCCTGGTTGCAGTTCTCCCTCATGTGGCTTCCCTTTAGTGTTCTTGTGCCTCTCTCTCGTTCCTTTTTATTTTGGATCATTTCCGCTATCGCACAACTTCCGTTTGCTCCCCTATTGTGCATGGCGCATGTTGTTGAATATCGCATTGCGCCATTTATTCATGGTTCCTCCTGCTTCAGTTGCGCATGCATTCATTACCATTGCACTCTTGAGCATTGTGATTTGGGGGGCGCATCTGCCTCCCGCTGAATATCACACAATGGCGCATTTTTGGACTTGCACTGACGCAACCCTTTTGAATATCTGGGCCACTATTTCTTGAGGAGATGAGCAAAAATAAAACAAGATCAGTGCTTGAATGAGCTTCTGTAAATCCAGCTTGGAAAGGGGAAAGTCTGTTATTTTCTTTTGCTATTTCATCTAGGCAACAAAGGAGAATTTTTGATAAAATCTTTGAAACATTATTCATTAAATTCATAGATCTGTACCTTAAAGGCTCCTGAACATATCCTGTTTTGTGAAGCGGGACAGTATAATTACCCCTCTTTATTTCGGGAATAACATTTTGATTCAGCATTTATTACAGAAGACTGAAAGGAGTTCATTACATGTCTCAACCCTAAGCCTTTACACATCCCCTTGGATTGTATATCCCCCTTGCACTTTACTTGACTTAAAGGTGATAGGAAATTATTTTACATAGTTAACTGCTCTCCCATTTTCTTTTCCCTGCCAGTTACGTATTCTGATATGCTCTAATCAATTTTTGATAAATAAGGAATCCAGCTTTGGGGTACCCTTGGATCTGCATGGAGTTCCACTCTTCTCAGCATATACTGCTCTTTCTTTTCATATTTCTAAAACATTCAATGACATCAGTTAATAATAATAATAATAATATTTTTTTTATATTGTACCTTTCAATTACCAAGGCTCATTCCAATAAAATATGGTACAAACAGGATATACAAACAGTAGTACAAAAAAGAACTGTTAAAATCGGATACCACAATTAGTCAGAACCACCATAGGTCCTTTCTCATAAAAAGGATTTGAGAGCTTGTTTAAAACTCCCCATGGTCGTACATTCCCTTGTCCGATGGGGTAGAGAATTCCAAAGGGAAGGGGCCACAAACATAAAGGCCCGGGCCCCAGCTGATTTTAATATAACCCTAGGAATATCTAGCAACCCCTCGTCGGCTGAGTGCAGCTTCCTTACAGGGTGATAAGGACTCAGGAGTTCTTTCAGGTAGTCAGGGCCCAGATCATGCAGGGCTTTAAAAGCCAGTAAACCGACTTTGAAGGTGATCCGCCACTGAACTGGCAGCCAATGCAGGTTCCGCAGCACCGGTGTAATATGAGAAGATCTAGGAGTACCTGTAAGTACTCTTGCTGTGGAATTCTGCACCAGCTGCAGGCAGCGGATATCAACCCCCGGAAGCCCAAGGTAAAGCTAGTTGCAGTGGTCCAGGTGTGAGGTCACAAAGGCATGGATCGCCAGACGGAACGAGGTGCTTGATTCTGGCGATGTTTCTTAGATGATAAAAAGAAGATTTTACTACTGCTGACACCTGGGATCGCAGAGTCAGTCCCACATCTAAGATCACCTCCAGATCCCGCACCCATTCAGTGACCAGTAGTTCGACTTCCCCACACAACACCCCAGATGGGGAGCCGGCCGCTGGTCCCCCTATCTGGCAATCCGGATCCAGTACCAACACCTTGGTCTTCCCAGAATTCAACTTCAACCAACTGGACCTCATCCAATCCTGGATTTAATTTAGGCAGCTATTAAAAACCGAGATAGTTCCTTCCTGGTCGGGTGCAAAAGACAGGTATAGTTGGGTATCATCTGCATAACAGGGAAATCTCAACCCAAACCATCTCGCAATGTCTCCGAGGGGAAGCATGTACACCGTAAACAACATGGGGGACAATATAGAGCCCTGAGGAACCTCACAAAATAGAGAGATGGGATCATAGGAAAAGAAAACCTGACACCACCCTCTGAGTTCTTCCGGTGAGATATGATGTGAACCATCTGAGCACAACCCCAGAGAGTCCACAAATACATCTCAGGCGCTCCAATAGTTCCCCATGGTCGACAGTGTCAAATGCTGATAACAGATCCAATAGAACCAAAATGGACCGTTTTCTCTGATCTCTCGCCATCAGGAGATCATTGAGCACCCGAACCAGCGCAGTCTCGGTACTATGCCTCTTACAGAAACGTGATTGGAGAGGTTCGTAGATGCTATGGATAGTCAAATGGTTCCCAGCTGGGCTGCTACCACCTTCTCGATCACCTTCCCTGCAAAGGGAAGGTTCGAGATAGGTCTGTAGTTAGCAAGACAGTCTGGGTCCAAAGATGATTTCTTCAACAAGGGTGTCACCACTGCCTCTTTCAAGGCAGGGATATCCACCGAGTCAAGGAAGACCAGATTATCTGTGCTAAAGCCAGTAGAATAGACTCTCCACACCCTAGAATTAGGGAAGTGGGACCTGGATCTAAACTACAGGAGGTAGGATGCAGCCCCTGGACAATCCGCATAACATCCACGATTTCCGGGCGGTCCAAGGTACTCCAGGAGAACAAAGGGGTAGTGACCTGATCCTGGCCACTTGCAACTATCATAGAATGTGCTGAACAGATATCTGACCTAATATCAGCCACCTTAACAGCAAAGAACCGAGCAATCTCATCACACTGTACTTGTGAAAACACTCTATGGAGCTGTAGACAGGTTGGGTTGCACAATCTGTCCACAGTTCTGAATAACTGAGCAGGTCGGTTCTGAGCCACAGAAATTTCCCCAGACAGGAACTCTGCCTTCTTACAGGAGATTTCTGACTGATAGAATTGATAATGTTCTAACAGTCTAAGGTGGTCGGTATCCAGGCCAGACCTCCGCCAACAATGTTCTAACCTGCGTCCAAGTCGCCGCAACTCCCTCAGGACCCCATCAAACCATGGGGCCCGAGGTAGTTGAGAGAGAGGATGCACATGAACTGGAGCAATAGAATCCAGGGCAGAGGTAATGGCAATATTATAAGCCATAACCAGCGCCTCTGGATCATTGCAATGTACAGGGAGTTGTGATAGGTCACGAACTGCCGCAAGGCCATTAGAAAAAACATGGAGCAGTACTTGACCATCTCCACAGGGGTCAGCCTATTGGGGCGGGCCAAAATTGAATCTCACGGTGTAGTGATCTGACCAGCTGACTGGTTCCACCTCCACATCAGAGGCCTCGATCCCCAAGAGGAAGACCAAGTCATGGGAATGGCCACCCTTATGTGTAGCAGTGATAACCACCTGTGTTAGGCCCGGTGAATCCTTTAACTGGAGGAAGTGTTGTCCAAATTGGGAGAGTTCATCATCGACCCATGCATTAAAGTTGCCCAGGACCATCAGCCTGGGAGATTCAAAGGCCAGGTTGACAACGAAGTCCGCTACTTCCTTAAGGAATTGCTTCTCATCTCTTGGTGGACAGTAGATGACAGCAATTCAATAGCTCACACCTGCTACAACAGCACATTCAAAAGAAGAGGTCTCCTCAACTGGAACACTAGTGAGAGCCAATTCAGTCTTAAAACAGACCGCAACCCTCCCCCCCACCGTGGTCCAACCTCGGGCGATGTATCACTGTATACCCAGCTGGAATTGCGACCTCCAAAATTGGTCCTGCATTATTATCCAGCCAGGTCTCGGTGATGCAAGCCAGATCCGTCGAGGCAACAAGATCTGAAATTACAGCAGTCTTGTTCTGGACAGATCTGGCATTGCACAACATCACCCGGGTTGGACAAAACTCCTGGACTGCCCTGGCTACCTGCCCATCACTAATGATGGTGCCCTTGGGTATGGGGACCAAACAACGTGGTCCATGCTCTAAGCTCCACTTCGCCCCAGGGCATCTCCTGGGCTTACTCACTCTAATGAGGGCACTCCGCTCCACTCGCCTCCACTGTTCACCCCCCCACCCCTACCTCTCCTCCTACGGGCAATGCCTAATGCCCGACAATGTTGGTAAGTAGAAAAAAACCAGAGGAGGGGTATAAAGGGGGTGGAGGGAGTGGAGAGCAGAGGCTGAGTAGCGCATGACCGGGGAGGGGCAACAGGTAAACACATCACTTCAACTACAAATCCTCAACTTTAAACAATTTAAAACCGAATACTATAATGACACACAAATCCTTATAGAATTAAATCTCAAAAAACAACCTATTCAACTAAAAATAAATCAATTTAAAAATAAAACAATATAAGATAAGAAAAATAATAATAAAAACAAAAACCATCCCACTTTAGTCTGATAATTTAGTTCCTTCCTCTGCTATCTCTCACACAGCATCAGAACTAAGAGGAAGGTCAACACATATAGTTCCACATGCTGTCTCTCACACAGAAGAGAAGAACAATTTAAAATTAACAACATACTAAAAACCAGTCTCATAAAAACTTTGTGCTAAGAGTTCACACCTCCAGAGATTCAAAATAATAATAGTAAGTCTCTCCGGTGGGCTGTCACCTCCACCCAACCAACGAACAAACACAGGTCAGTACAAACAGTCGGTTCCAAAATAGTGGATCACTCCTTCAGTCAAATCCTTTAGAACGTATATGAACTCTCCCCAGAGCAACCAACAGAAGGAGCAGAGGAATAGTATTAAGTATAGTGTTGAGTAAAATGTAGACCCCTAGGCCATCTCGCTACCTAAGGGGTCCAAATAAAATTAAGTACAGGCACTCTCACTTCCCGAAACAGTAATAATTAGAAAAAATAGAACATTTTTGTCTGACCGTTTGAATTTAAAATTCCAGATGGGCAAGTTATTGAGATGACAGTCCAATAAACCAGTTTTCTAGTGATGATCACAGCCAAGAGACCCTATTTATGCTGAGCACCACCCCGAGATCTCTGCAACCCACAACTTCGACTCCCCACTAGTACCAGCCCACCAGCCGGTACACATAAGAGCCTAGGAGAACCATGGATCCACCGGCCAGCTCCCTGGCCCGATCAGACCCAGTTCTCCCCTGTTGGGGCAGACTCAGACAAGTGAACAGCTAACGGGAACCTCCTACTGCTACACAGAGAACAAATTCTAAACCATGGTCCAAATGAAGAGATGAAATCAAATTAATTCAGTAGTGCCCCAGAATAGCGACACCACCTCCAGGCATAAACAAAACTCTTTCGTCCCATGCAGTAATCATCTCATCTAAAACTCTCTCATTCAGGTATTTAGATTAAACAAAAGGCAAGGCAGTCCAATGGCATAATCCTCACCAGGCAGTGATCATACTCGATGCTCTTCCATAAAAACTCGTCCTCATCCTTATCGTCATAGATTGTACTTAAATAGCTGTTGTGGCTATCATCTAATTAAAATCCAGGGAACTAATAACAGAATGGTATCGAGTTTTATAAACTAAAATACCACAAAACAGACTGAGGACGTTCGTTGTAAGATTAACAGGTGCAGTCAGGTAACTCTAACGAACTCGAAAACACACTTCCAAAACAGCTGGGCGTCCACAATAACGCTATAACAAAAGAAGCTAAAGAAAGTAAATAATGCATAAAAGATGAAAGAATTGAAACAAGCAAACAAGCGAGCAAGTGAGCAAATGGCAAAACAGATTAGTGGCTTGCTCTCAGCATGCCCAGCGTGGCGGCCATCATGAATCATAATACTTCTTTTCAGTTACACCATTCCATGCTATCCATTTGAGTGACCTGGTACCCAATTCTCAAAACTCTGCCTGGGTGCAAACTCAGGTTTGAGCATGCACACTGAGCTTTGTGCAGAGTTGCTATTCACAGAAGCCCAGTTTGTGCCCATGCAAAGTGTGAAAAGGGGCACAATGCAAATGAAGGGGAAGGGACTGGAATATCAGCACAGTTCGATTCACAGAGTATTTGTGCCATACAAGGGCCTGTTGCTCAGTCCCCTTGTGTGGTGCAAATACTGCCAACAGAGACCTTGCTGTAATCCATGCAACACAACCAAAAAACTCCGGCACCACCAGCCACCAAATCAACACAGCCACACATCAAATAAGTGTTGAAAAAATGCTTGTTTATTCATAAGTAAGCTAGGCATCTTGCCAAGATCAAAAGGATACGGGCAGGACCCCACCAACTCTGAGTGGTTTCACCTACAGTGTCATCGGGGAGTGCCCATCAATTGAAAATACCATGATTTTTAAATACTGCACATAAAGTGACATACACACAGTTAATCCCATGTATAAATATATTAGTTGAAAAAACTATGTTAATGTAGAGATTAGGGTTGTAAAAACACAAAGCTTATGAAGACAGGAAATTAAAAAACATTAGGGATTTGGATCTCCAGAGTACTGGTGAATCAATGGTGGTGTCTTATTTGGGGTTGTCAACCCTAATGCCCACCCCCTAGCCTGTAGCCTCCCGTCCAAAGCACAAGATACAGTTCCAACCTAGTGCCTCATAGTCATACAGTATGGCCAACATAATCTGTCAGACATTTCTTCACACATGGCCCTATGGGTACCGCAGGAAAACATCACATTTGAACTCATCTGATCCAGGGTTGGGGCGGGCATTAGGGTTGAAAACCCCAAGTAAGACCCCACCACTGATTCATCAGTACTCCGGAGACCCAAATTCCTAATGTTTTTTCATGTCCCATCTTTGTACGCTTTGCATTTTTACAACCCTAATTTCTGAATTAATGTAATTTTTTGAAACTACTAACATACTAGACACCAGCAGAGTGGGCCCATTGGTCTATCAAGTCTGCTCATGCTTCAGCACCCTGATTGGGTACCACAGCCCTCTATCTGTCTCCTTCCAGTGTTACTCCATCCCCCAGTCCTGTCCCCCTGGGCAAACCAGCCTCCACTTCACCCCTTCTCTATACTTGTCCCACCATCTCTTGAATCCCTCCACCATAGATGCCTGTACCAGCTCCCTGGGCAGCCCATTCCATGGTTCCACCACTCTCTCAGTGAAGCACCTCCTCCTCCTTTTCCCCTAATCCTACCACCCTCAGTCTTCCAGGTGTGTCCTCTGGTGATTCCACCCTCCTACAGCTGAAATATCCTATCTTGACTTACCTTATTTATTCCCCTGAGGTACTGGAAGACCTCAATCATGTCGCCCCGGTCCCTCCTCTCCTCCAGTGAGAACAGGTTGAGCTCCCCTAGTCATTCCTCATATGTCATATCCCCCAGGCACCAGATACATAGATACATAGATACATAAACAGTGTCGGCAGATAAGGGCCTATGGCCCACCCAGTCTGCCCATTTGAGCTTGTAAGTTCAATTTATGTTTTCCTAGAAGTCTGTTGCCCCTTACCCCTGACCTCCAGAATTCCTTTATGTCTATCCCATGCGTTCTTAAATCCCGTGATTGTTTCAGCCCCCACCACTTCCTCTGGCAGGGTGTTCAACTTGTCCACCACCTGTTCTGTGAAGAAATTCTTCTTCACGTTTCCTCTGAATCATCCCCCCTCCAAATTCATCCCATGCCCTCTAGTCCTGGAATATCTTTTTCGCTTAAAAATAGTGTATTCCTGCACCCTGTTCCTCCCTGTAAGATACTTGTATGTCTCATCATATCCCCTCTCTCCTCCTCTCCTCCAGGGAGTACCTATTCAGTTCCTTTAACCTGTCCTCGTGGGACTTGTGATGCAATCCATGTACCATCTTTGTTGCCCTCCTCTGAACCTTCTCTACCTGTCTATGTTCCACGTAGGTAAGGTCTCCAGAACTGTACACTGTACTCCAGGTGGGGCCTCACCAGTGTCTATATAGTGGAATTATGACCTCCCTTTTCCTGCTGGTGATGCCCCTGCCTATGCATCCCAGCATCCTATTTGCTTTACCTGCTGCCTTGTCACACTGTTTACCTACCTTGAGGTCATCAGAGATGATAACCCGAAGATCCCTTTCCTGCTTGGTGCATGCTATATCCTCACCCTCCAACTGATATATTGTGCCAGGGTTTTTGTGCCCCATATGCATTATCTTGCACTTCTTTGCATTGAATTTCAACTGCCAAATCTCTGACCATTCTTCAAGTTTCTGCAGGTCCCTTCTCATTCTGTCTACACCCTCTGTTGTGTCTACTCTGTTACAGAGCTTTGTGTCATCAGCGAACAGTGAAATTCTGCCTTCTAGGCCCTGCACAATGTCACTGATGAAGATGTTGAATAGGACTGGTCCCAGCACTGATCCCTGTGGTACCCCACTGGTCACTCTTTCCTCTGTGGAGTGACAGCCATTTACCACCACCCTCTGTGTCCTGCCACCCAGCCAGTTACCTATCCACCACACTACTGTCCTGCCCACACCCATATTCCCCAGTTTGTGTAATAGTCTTCTATGTGATCATTCTGGTTGCTATTCTCTGAACCCTCCCCAGGAGTTGGATGTCCCTCCTTAGGTGCAGCCTCCAGAACTGCACACAGTACTCAAGATGTGGTCTAACCAGGCTGTTGTACAGTGGCAAAATCACCTCCCTGTTCCTTGAGGTAATCTTCCTAGTGATGCATCTCAGCATCCTATTTGTCTTGACTGCAGCCCTCCTGCACTGCTCTGAATTATTCATGTTAACATCCACCAAGACTTCTAGGTCTCTTTCCCCTGCAGTGGCCTGCAACTCATCCCCCCCCCCCAGGGTGTACACATAGTTGGGGTTTTCCCTTCCTAGGTGTAGCACCTTGTACTTGTAGGAGTTAAATTTCAATTTCCAGGTGCAGGACCACCTATCCAGAGTATTCAGGTCCTCTTGCAGGGCCAATCTCTCCTCCTCCCCCTCCACAACCACCCCCAGCTTAGAGTCATCTGCAAAGAGACTCATTTCATGCCTGATACCTTCCCTGATATTGGAGATATAGGCGTTAAACAGGAGTGGCCCCAGGACTGATCCCTGTGGACCCCACTTATAACCTTCCTAGGAGACGAGACCTCCTCTCCAATCATTACCCGCTGAGTGCAACCTGAAAGACAATTTCCAATCCACCTAACCATCAATGAGCCTACCCCATCCCCCCTGCTTCTCCCTTAGACCAATGTGAGGGACCAAATCAAATGCCTTGCTGAAATCCAGGAAGAGTACATCCACTGTTCTCCCCCTGTTAAGTGCTGATGTCACCCACTCATAGAACTCTACAAGGTTTGCTTGACACAATCTACCTGCCACAAACCCATACTGCTGGTCATCCAAGTATCCCATCTCCTCCAAGAAACCTCACAGCCTTTCCTTAAGTATGCTGTCCATTACCTTCCCCACCACCGATGTCAAACTGATGGGTCTATTGTTTCCTAGCTCTATCCCCCTTTATGGATGGGTATAACATGCACCTGCTTCCAATCCCTTGGCACCCTCCCTGTCTGGAGTGACAAGTTAAATAGATCTGTCAATGGCATAGCCAAAACATCCGCCATCTCCCTCAGTACTCTGGGATGAATAGCATCAGGTCCTGGAGATTTATCCTTTTTTAGAGACTGGAGGGCTTCCCACACCCAACTGATAGGAATATCAGTATCTGTCCCCTCCAACCCATTCAGCAGAACCAGCCTGATATCTCACCCCTGGCCTACCTCCCCCAGCGGCTTGTTCTTCAACAGGTACCCCAACAGTCAGGTCTGCTGTACCTTCTGTGTCCTTCAACCCCTTTTTGTGGAAGTTCCCCAGGCTCCTCCCTAGTGAACATTGAGGCAAAGTACTCATTCAGTACCTCTGCCTGCTCACCAGCCCCTTCCATCCACTCCCCCCCCAGCTGTCCTCAACCTACTGAGCTGGGCCTTGACCTTCCTCCGCTCACCAATACACCTAAAAAAAACCTTTTCTCCACCTCATATCCCCTGCACCTGCCTCTGCTCTTTCCAGGCCTTTGTCCCCTCACCACTCTGGTGACTTTCCTGATTGCAAGGCGATCATTCTCTCTATCCCTATCTCCTTTCATTTTTTATACCTACTGTAGGCAGCCTTCTTCTCCCTTACTGCCTCCTGAATCCCTTCTTTTTTATGATAGTGGAACTGTATCCTTATTTGTGCAGGTCACGAAATGAGATAAATACAATATTGGAGACAGTCCTGGAAGTGTATCCTCATTTATTTATTTATTTAGTTTTTGTTGACCGGGTAAGTGCACTAGACAAATCCTGCCTATTTTCAGGCACGACCCGGGAGAGGGGGATACAGATGAATGCCAACTGACCTTGAACCAGATTAAGCTGTTGGTGGTATTTTTAGTGAATGAGGGAAATTTGGCCAGGACACCAGGGAACTTCCCCAACTCTTTTCGATAAGTGCCATGGGATCTTTAACATCCACGTGAACTACCACCAATCCAGGCAGATGGGACCTCGGTTTAACGTCTCATCCAAAAGATGGCACCTCAGAAGTGCAGCACCCCTTTTATGCTGCACTACAGTGTCAGTACTGGGATATTAACCCAAGTGCCAGATGTGGGAACTGAACCCACAGCCCTCTGATCTCCCCGGCCTCAAAGGCGAGTGTGCTACCTACTGAGCCACTGACACTGACAAAATTGTGCAGGTCTCTTCGGGACCTGTGCAAAATTAGCTAAATACAATATTGGAGACAGTCATGATGCAGTGCATAGACCCAGCAGACCTTGGCACACATCTCAATACCTTGTGGGTGAGGTTCCCTGAGCCACCACAGAATGTGACATCTGTGCCAAAACACTGCTCCATCCCTACCCAGGCCATGACTGGTGCTGCATGCTGCAGCACCTTCCCCATCAGCCTTGTCCTAGTAAACTGGCTTACTGAATTCACACCTGAACTCAGCTCACAGGCACGGTAAGGCAGCTTGTTCCCCAGAGGTGCAATGAACATCCCTGCAATCAATGTTAATTAATAAATTCTTTGTTTTTTAATATTTTGACCCTAAACTTCCAACATATTCTTCTTATGACCCCACCTTATAAACCCTATAAGTGAAAATGTTCAAATCCATGCAGAAACGCCATTCCATGCACAGATGCGAAAACAGATGCGAATGCCTGTGTTTAAACCCCGCCGGCACTGCATGCCGGCTCCCCACCGCCCCCACCACCACCCTTGGTCAGCCCATTGTTTTATAGGGAATATCACATGCTTTGCAGAACCTATCAGCCCATTTTTCCACTTGCAGGTTATACTGGCTGAACACTAGGGGGAACCTGCATGCCTAAGCCTTCATCCCTCTTGCATAGCAGTCAGTAAACATGCCTACTCTGTGTCTTGGAGTTCTCACTTTGCTCCTTTTGTCCCATCCCTCCCACATAAAATGACCACCAAAAATCTTGCTAACTCCCTTCCTTATGAACATGTGAGCACAGTTCATCCCCCTCCTGCCCCCATACCCCACTTCTGCCACCCAATCTCCATTGGCACACCTCACACTCTGAGCAACCCATCTACCCCACCCCACCCTCCACCGGTACCCATGCCCCAGCAGCACACAGTAGCAGGTGGTACTCTGACCAAGCGCTGCTCACCCTTATCTCCCTACCCATTCCCTGCACTGCCGCCACCAGATCCTCTCGCCCGTCTATACGGTCCCACCACTACTGCGTAGTCCTTCCCCATCTCTTCACACTACTCCTCCTGCTCTCTGGGAATGTCCACCCTAACCCGGGTCCAGGTCCTTCTCCGTCGCCCCCCCCAGGGCAGGGACTTTGTATTGCCTTCATGAATATCTGCAGTCTCCCAAGGAAGATGGCTGTGCTCCAATGTTGGGTCTCCCAGCATAAGCCCGACATTCTTGCCATAGTTGAAACCTGGCTCTCACCCTCGACACCAGACTCGACTGTCTCCCTCCCTGGCTTTACCCTCTTTAGAGAGGATCGCGTGGAGCAAGCGTGGTGGCGCTGTGCTGTCTACCTCACAAATTCCCTCCTGGGTCATGCTCTACCGCCCCTAACCTTGGCAATGGAGCACAAGCCATCACAATAAAATTACCCCTGACCCCGGACGAGGCCCACTCTACTCCTCACACCACCCACGTACCCCACGTGAGCAAAGCCTAGCTATCTCTCCATCACTGACTACCTCACCACCCTGCCATGTAAGGCTGAACAGCTCATCTTAGGTGACCTCAGCGTCAACTGGCTGGGCCCCAACTCAATGCCGATTAAGGACAACTCCAGCCCTAGACCTAACCCAACGTGAAACAACCACCAGAATTAACCCGTCAAGTGGGACCAGCTCTCTACTTGACGTCGTGTTCTCTAACCGTCCACACAAAATAAAGGATCTTAGAGTCCTAGCCAACTCCCTCAGTGACCACTCACCCATTCTCTGCTTCTGGTCCTCCCCCACACCTAAACCCACGTTCAAGCCACCCCCGCGCTGTCTCCGCCTCGGGAGGACTAAGCAAACTTAAACAGCACCTTGCCCAGCTCGATTGGTCCCCGATCTCCTTGCATCAGATATAGATGGCGCTAGCCTTTCGCTAGTGCCTTTTGTAAGGCCTGCGGCGTCTTCGCCCCTGTTATCAACACCCGCACTAAGAGGCGCAATGCTGCCTGGATTTCACCTTCCTGATCCAGCGGCTTAAACTGCGCGATAACCTCTGGAATATTGCTGTTGAAACAGGCAGACCAGCAGATAGGCAAGCTTATAATACAGCTACGCAACAGTGCACCTGGGCCATACGGCAAGCAAAGCCCACTTCACCAATCCACCCTGACTTCCTCCTGGGCTCTGCTCGTTCCTTCTGGGATAACATGAAGGAATTAAATGGTACCACCGCCGCCTCCTCCCTCTCAGGTGGTCATAAATGGTGCTATTAACACGGATCCCCTCCTGTGTTGCCAACTGCCTGAACGCATCCTTCTCTGATCTAAGTGCTATCCCACCGTCCCACTTCTTTGACCCCATCCAGCAACCAACCACCCAGATGTCTCCGTCCCCTTTTACTTTAGGACTGTCTCCCCACAGGACGCAAAACCGATCCTTCTAAAAGCCCTCTCCTCCCATAACCCGAGCTGTGACCCCTTGACTCCAAGATGCTCCGCTAACCCTGGATGTCATGATTACCCCCTCACGGACTTTATTAACGCTCCTGTGCCTCGGCCAATTCCCGAATGCATGGAAGATGGCGAAATCATCCCATATATAAGAATGGAGATCGCACTGTGCCAAGCAATTACAGACCTATCTCCATCCTCCCCCTCTCAAAGGCCCTGGAAAAATAGTATCCACGCAACTGCAGCCTATCTTTCCACCTACAACATTCTGTGCCCTGAACAACATGGCTTCCGCCTGGTCACAGCACTACCACAGCTTTGCTGGAGTTCTCCACTATATACACCGCACTAGATGCCAGTGAGCTGGCAGGGCAGTCTTCATCGACCTGTCCAAGGCCTTGACACTGTAAGCCACCCGATGCTGCTTCAAATCCTCGATAAACTGGGGTTCTCAACCGGTCCGATGAGCTGGTTCACCAGCTACCTCTGTGCAGATCTCAACACGTCAAACTAAATGGTTGCCTGTCCACAGCACTGCCGTACGCTCTGGGTACCACAAGGCTCTATTCTGGGCCCCACTCTGTTCAGCCTCTTCTTAAACTCCTTCCCAGCTCTTGCTCAGGCAAAATACTACTATATGCTGACGATGCAGCCTTGTTGCCTCCCACTCCGACCCATTCACACTCCAGCACTCTCTGCAACTCTACTTCAACCAGGCTGAAAATGGTTCCTCGACCATCGCCTGGTCCTGAACCTCAAGAAAACAAGACCATGATCTTTGCCCACCGCCAAAGTAATTCAAAAGTGCTCCGCCTGCATCCTCCCAGCACCCTTCACCCCTGAACAGGTAACCACGCACAAATACCTGGGCATCACCTTCGACTCGCATTCTCCTTCCATGCCCACATCCATGCCTTATCCTCAGCCATGAATACCCGTATTGGGCTCCTCTATCGCCAACAAGGACTGCCTCCCGAATTTGCCCTACGGTGGCAATCACTTCCTCCATCCTATCTTTGGTTGACTATGGCCTCCCCACCTATGCTGTCGCTGACCCACTGCTCTCACAAAATCCAGACATCTATCAACAAAGCCTGCAGGCTCCTGACTGGTGCCCCAAGGAGAACGCGACGTGCCAACTCTACTCCATCACTAACATACTCAATCTTGAAGAACGGCTGCAATATTACACCTGCATACTAACCAAAAAATCCCTACTTGGGCTCTGTCCCCCCGGTGTCACCGCACTGCTTTCACGGGCCTCCCATTCGGTCGCTACCCGTAGGGGTACCAGTGCCACGTTCCAGGTGCCTAGAGCTAGGACCTCCCTCGCCCAAAGGTCCTTTCATCACAGAGCGCCATCCTGGTATAACTCCCTCCCCTCGCATGTCACTAGCACCGCTAAAATTGGCCAATTCAAAATCGCCCTTCGCAAACACCTCATTAGCTCACGGAGATGTACGTGTCTATCCCAGAGCCTATTATGAGTGCCTTCCTGACTTACCAGCTACTTCAGGACTAAGAATATAACACTGCCTGAGTTTTGCCTACAGTCAATCGAAATGCGACATTGTATCCTGGATGTCCCCTTGGGAACCCGATGACCTCTTGTGGGTTCCCATGAAACCCAAATACTTAAATGGCACTTGAGGATTTTAATGATTCTGTACTGTATGTTGCATGTAATTCACCTGTACTGTTCTCCTCTGTATTACCGCACATTTAGATTGTTCCCCTCCCTGTGACGAGGTGCCTTTGTAAATGAGTCTCTGACTCAAAGGTTGTAAATCCGATATTTGTCTAAAAATAAATAAAAAATAAAAACATGTTTCTGACAGGATGTGAAAATGAAAGCTGTACCATTCATGAGGTGGTATAAAAAATGGGTATGTTGAAAATCTGGAATCAAAATATTGTAAGTTACCAAAGTTATGTGCCTGCATAGAAACTGCACAACGCACACTCATAATGCACCCATTTTTAGGAATGTTTTTGCCATATTTTCTGCATGGTCTTTTTGGGACACCACCTCATGAACATTGGCACTGTCATTTCGTTAATTGGTCCCAAGAGGTGATTCCGCACAGCGGCTACACCATTCCGCATCATAGGTGCAAAAATACATTTTAGGCAGGATGTGAGAAATGACAGCTGTACTGTTCACAAGGTGGTATGAAAAAAGGGCATATTGAAAATCTGGAGTCAAAATATTATAAATTACCAATGTTTTGCACCTGCATAGAAATTGCACAATGCACACTCATAATGCACTCATTTCTTAGAATTTTTTCACCAAATTTTCAACATGGGCTTTTTGGGCCCCACCTCATGAACACTGGCACTGTTATTTTATTAATCAATCCCAAAAGGTGATTCCAAGCAGCAACTGTAAAATCAACTTCTGAGCCCAAGTAACAAAATGACTGTGATAGTGTTCATGAGGTGGGGTCCCAAAAAGCCCATGTTTAAATTTTAGTGAAAAAATATCAAAAAATGGCAAAGATATCAATTAAATTTTAAAATATCATTGAAATACATTATATAGCACTTACCTTCATTCTTCAGTTTGCGGTTCAGCTTTGAAGAGTGCAAACATGTTCTGATCCACAGATGATGGCATCAGCCAACCTCCGGAAGTGAGTATTGGGTAGGGGGTGTGGGGAAATGGGTGCTCAGAGGGAGGGTCTGGTTGGGTGTGGGGAGACGGCAGTGACAACGAGGGACCATTTTCTTTTTTTTCAGGTTAAAAAAACTAAAAAGATGTCATGGGACGTCTTTTTCTTTTCATGGCAGGCATGAAAGGGAATGGAAGCATTTGGGTACACTGGGGGTGGGTTCCCCAGAGTGCCACACTACTTTGGGGGTGGTGTAAATGCCGAGATGGGGACTGAGCCCCCTGATGTTGGCAATGGGAAAATATCAATGGGCTATAAAAGTGCAAATGGGGGAAGCATCTGACACCAGGGTTAGCCATCCGGTGTTGGATAACAATAAAACATTAATAAATAAAATAAACAAATACACTGCCTCTGGGGATTGGGGCCCCTGGTGTGCAACTAGAGATGTGCGAAAAAAATTTCCGTTGGCGGAATTTTTGCGAAAATGCGAATTTCGCTTCTGCAAAAGTTTGGAAATCATTTTCAGAACTTTTGTGGAAATTTCACCTTAAAATTGCAGAATAAATATACAAACTGCGGATTAATTTATTAAACTGCCAGAAAAAAATCCACAGAAAGGATCACTGCTAGTGGTCAATTCTGAGGCTTTTTTTAAATGCAGTTTAATTCATTAATAAACCCCCACTGATCAGGGGTCCCATGAAATAAATAAATACCTTCAATCCCTTCTTCAGACCTTCCTGGTTTCTAATGGCCCCCCACCCACAGATCACAGCCCCCCAAAACATTTTATTTCCTTGATGTCTAGAGGAACCCCCTTCCTATCCTGGATTCCTTAATCCACAAAAAAACAGCCAGCAGTCCACCGACTCATCCCCCTCTATTCCTAGTATTCCAAGGTGTCTAATGGACCTCCCCATCCCCGATCCCTTATAAAAAAAAATCCCAATTCCCTGGTGTCTAGTGAAACCCCCACCTCCCCATCCTGACAGTTCATCCACTACCACCCTGCTCCTGAGCAGGCCACCAGCACAGCCCTCCTCTCTCCTCCACTACCAGTGGCACACTGAATTGTCAGTGAATGATCGCACGGTTGTACAAACAGGCACTCATTCACTGACAGTTCATTAAACTGTGGATAGAATAAATTCTGCAGTTTATCTGCATTTTTCTTCAATTTACAAAAGTCAGTGGAACTCAGCGAAAATCTGCAGAAAATCCCAGTTTCGCCAATAGCGAAAGTTCTGAAATGTCCGCAATTTTGCAGAAGTTCTGCGACAGCAGAATTCGCAACTTTCACCCACCCCTATATGCAACTAACAGTTTAATTAAGCCACAGTCAAGTTAGCAGGGCTACAATGACAGCAGCCCCATCTCTGGCTACTGCATGAACCATAACAGCAGCAGCCCGCACACTATAAGACACAGCTGTCTTTAATAAATGACAGCTGTGTTGTATAGTGCAAATACTATATGACACAGCTGTCATTTATTAAAGACAGCTGTGTTGTATAGTACTTTCACTATATGACACAGCTGTTGTTTATTAAAGACAGCTGTGTCCTTCATGTCTCATCCCTGGAGGTAAGCATAGGGTAAAGGGGGAAGGAGTGGGTGCTCAATGGGAGGGTCAGGTTTGGGTTAGAGAGATGGCAGTGATGACGAAGGACCATTTTTTTTTCAGGTATAAAAAAAAAGACTTTGCAGGACTTTTTTTCTTTTCAGGGAAATGATTGTTAGACCACTATTTTGGGACACTGGGTGTGGGCTCCCCAGTGTTCCATACTGCTGTTGGGGAGGAAGTGTAAATGTTGATATGGGGATTGTCCCCCCCGATAGCAGTGTCAATAAATGAAGGGCTGCACTGGGGGAAGCATCTGACACTGGGGGTGGGCATCCAGGTGTCGGAAAAAAATGACAACTAAAAATAATAAATTAAATAAAAAGAAATACTCTGCCACGGGGGATTGGGGCCCTCCATGTGCAGATAACAGTTGAATTTAAGGCACAGTCAGGCTGACGGGGCTTCAATGACAGTAGCCCTGTTCCTGACCTATGATTCATGACAGCAGCAGCCTGCGCTGTATGACACGACTGGCTTTAATAAATGACAGCTGTGTTCTATAGTGCAAGTACTATATGACACAGCTGTTGTTTATTAAAGGCAGCTGTGTCCTGTAGTGCAGGCTGCTGCTTTTGCAAAAATTCAGTTAGGAACTAAAAGTTAATTTTTTAAACTGATCATGTTCAGAAACTGAACAATGTTATTAAATATTTTAAAAACTATTAAACTAAGGGATCTAAAAACCACAAAAGCACACACCTTGGACCAACCTCTATCAAACCTGAAAGTTTCAGGTTTCAAAGCCTCCTATTTCTTTAGTTATTGGGTGGCAAGAAAAGTCTTAAAAATGTTCAACAACGGAGACTTTTTTTTTTTTGCACCTCTGTAACTTTGCCTTTCCTGAACCGATCTACATGACATTTACAGGATCAAGAGATCATGGCATGGAGGCTGAGCTTTCCAAGTTTCATGTAAATCAATCAAAAGGGGGCAAAGTTATTAAGGTGCACATATTTGAGTTTAACATAGAAGTGCTTACTCAACCCTAACACACAGGCACTATCGTACCTGTATAATATCATATAACAAAAAAGTCCAAATGTGCAATAAAATATATAAATATGCCAAAAAATTAGATAGTGGCTCCGACCACATAAAACATTGACTCATTCTCTGTGGCACACACCCAGCCATGGGGCAGGCTTTTCTGTTGTCTCATAATCCACACAACCTTAGTGGTTGGCAGAGGTAGTGCAGTGGCTCCCCTTACTTCTAACATAGTAGTCTCTGGTGTCTAGTGGTCCCTTGTCCCAATTGATGCCCAACTAAAGTACACATTTATGTTTCCTGGTGTCTAGTCATCCCACCCCCACCCGATGCCTGCCCAAAATACACATTTATGTTTCCTGGTGTCTAGCCATCCCACTGCCCCCACTTTTGCCTGCCCGAAATACACATTTATGTTTCCCTGGTGCTTAGTGGTCTCACCCCCACCCGATGCCCACATGAAATACACATTTATGTTTCCCTCATGTCTAGTGGTCCCACCTCACACCCGATGCCTGCCCAAAATACACATTTTAGGAATGGTGCTATAACAGCTACACATTAATAATGTTTGCTCACAGGTTCCAAAATGAAAATAACTGCCATCAGTCTCATAACATTTGGTTCAGTGAGCATACTCAACCTAAGTGAGGCATTATGCTTGTACAAGAGTATTGGTAGCTTGGAGGTTAGTTTAATGAGTGTGTTGTTTGAATGTTATATGTGGATACTTTGGTCATTCACACTCTATGCCCCCTAAGGGACTACCACCCTGTTGGATACCAAGAAGGCGAATTAACCCTTTAAAGTAGGGTTTTACAACCCTAGCGGTGCTGCAGGAACATAATTCCTTTAGGCTAAGGGTATCTTATGAAAGAGCCCCAAGAAGAGAGAAGCATGCCATTGGAGGAAGAGGGTTGGATGACAGGAGCAAGGAAAATAGTGCTTCTGAATAAGGCTGGAGGAAGCTGGTTGAAATAGTTCATGGAGGGATGTTTGGCTGGTTACTCGCACCTAGTAAACTTCAGGCATAGCCTTTTAGTTCAGTGGGTATATGCAACCTAAGTGAGAAGTTATACTTGTGCAGCATTATTGTGCAACATTGTTGATAGTCTGGAGGTTAGCTGAATGAGTTATTTGACCATTATTTCTGGATACTTGGCCATTTGCACTCTCTGTTCCATGGGGAACTACCACCCTGTTGGGGTACCATGAAGGCACAGGAACCCTCTTGAGGACCCCCCCCCCAGAGGAACCATGGAAACATAATTCTTTCAGGCTACAGGTACTTTAAGGAGCCCAAACAAACTGCAAAGGAGGGGGTGAACACAGAGATTGATTTGAGTAACGACAGACAGCCGAAGCTGGTGATGACTTTGCCACCACCCAACTCCAATTCACAGCAGAATTCCTACTACTAGGGTTAAAACTACAATTAAATATAAATACTATATTATAGCCTGTGGCATTAAGGAGAGAAAAAGAAAGCTGTGGAGGAAATCTCTGTGGATGAATGGCCTTGGTCACCATCTCTGCTGGCATAGGTTATTATTAGGACAACTCAGATATGCTGATTAGGAATTCAGTTTAAGGGAAGCTTTAGAGGGATAACTTATGTTCTATCCCTCTAATGGGATAATGCTGTTGGGTACCACGAGTCAACCCCTGCAGCTTATGGAAGTTCCCTATGACAAAACCCACCCCTCAAAGCACGGAATGAGGAGAGTGGCAACTGCTGAAAGGCTAACAAAAAGCCTCAAGACCATGAAGAGGCCTAACCTTGACTCGAAACTAAAGAAAGGGATACAGAATGAGACTAGGTGGACCTTAGGAAGATGCAGGGAAAGTAGCTTCCAGTCGATGCTGCTGACGTGGTCTGTACAACTTAAGAAATCCATGGTGGGAGGACTGAAACAAAATGTTGTTGAAAAAAGAGGGACAGTGGACATATTGTTTGAGTAGCTAAATAAATGTCATGGTTAAAATGAAGAAATTGACTGGACTAACTTTTTTGTGAACCTTTTGGCTGTGATACCAGAGATTATGGGAATCAAACCCAGGTCTGCTGGATGTACCAAGCTCATTCACAGCTCAGTACTCTAACCTAAAGGCTATACTGCCAAAATTGAAATGTATTTGTACACTTTCTCTTTTAGATAATTGCAAAGCAGAATAGACCTATGCAACTTAGATGGATTAAACACAGCTGAAACTCATTTTGGTGCAGCATATACAGTGGCGTGAAAAAGTATTTGCCCCCTTCCTGATTTTCTCTATTATTGCATATTTGTCACACTGGATGTTTTCAGGTCTTTAGACAAAATATAATATTAGATAAAGGGAACCTCAGTGGACAAATAACACTTTTTTTTTTTTACTTATTTCATTTATTTAATGAAAAAAGTTAACCAACACCAACTGGCACTGTGTGAAAAATAATTGCCCCTAGTTAAATCAACCCAATTAAAGGGATAATTAGAGTCAGCTGATTGAACACAGCCAGGCTTGATTACAGCCAGCCCTGCTCAATATAAACCTCACTTATTTTGGCCCTTACCATCAGAGTCACATTGCCAGCACAAAGATTCAACAAGCACATTATGCCATGATCAAAGGAAGTTCCTGAAAAGATCAGAAAAAAATTTGTTGCCCTCTATCAGTCTGGAAAGGGTTACAAAGCTATTTCTAAGGCTCTGGGACTCCATCGAACCACAGTGAGAGCCATAATCTCAAATGGAGAACACTTGGAACAGTAGTGAACCTTCCCAGGAGTGGCGGCCTGCCAAAATTACTCCAAGGCGAGGTAAAATCATCCAAGAAGTCTCAAAGGATCCTAAAACAACATCCAAAGAACTGCAGGCTTCTCTTGCCTCAGCTAAGGTCAGTGTTCATGACTCCACAATCAGAAAGAGACTGGGTAAAAATGGGCTTCAAGTGAGAGTAGCAAGGCGGAAACCACTGCTAACCAAGAAGAACATAAATGCTCATCTCTCATTTGCCAAGAAGCACCTGGATGATCCACAAGCCTTTTGGGAAAATGTTCTATGGACAAATGAGTCCAAAGTGGAACTTTTTGGACAACATGGATCCCATAATGTCTCGTGTAAAGCAAACACAGCATTCCACAGTAAGAACACCATACCAACAGTCAAACATGGTGGTGGTAGTGTGATGGTGTGGGGATGCTTTGCTGCCTAAGGACCTGGATGACTTGCCATAATTAAAGGAACCATGAATTCTGCTCTGTACCAGAAAATTCTTAGGAGAATGTCCAGTCATCCTTCCGTCAGCTGAAGCTGAAGCATAGTTAGGTCATGCAGCAAGACAATGATCCAAAACACAAAAGCAAGTCCACATCAGAATGGCGAAAAGAAGTAAATTAAAGTTTTGGAGTGGCCTAGTCAAAGTCCAGACTTAAACCTAATAGAGATGCTGTGGCAGGACCTGAAACGAGCAGTTCATGCTCAAAACCTACCAAATGTTACTGAATTAAAGCAGTTCTGCGAGGAAGAGGGGTTAAAATTCTCCACAGCGATGTGAAAGACTGATATTGAATTATAGGAAGTGTTTGGTTGCAGTCATTGCAGCTAAATGTGCATAACCAGTTATTAAATGTAAGGGGGCAATTACTTTTTCACACAGTGCCAGTTGGTGTTGGTTAACTTTTTTTCATTAAATAAGTGAAATAAAAAAAAAAAACAAGTGTTATTTGTTCACTCAGGTTCCCTTTATCTAATATTACATTTTGTCTAAAGACCTGAAAACATCCAGTGTGACAAATATGCAATAACAGAGAAAATCAGGAAGGGGGCAAATACTTTTTCACACCACTGTAGGTATGGTGACATTTAATCCACTCCATTATTCAATATTGTTTTAAAGATAATATAAACATTATTAGATGAGAGATGAGATGAATATTGATGATTGCTCTCTTGATTTATTATTTTAGCCAAGAACCCTGAGGAACAGATAATTTGCAAGTCTTGAAACTCTGGCAAAGGAACTTTGGCACAGAGAAAATGAAGCACAGAATGATAAGCTCATTTGGGAGTCTAGTTCCTTTCTTTTCATATAGTATACAGCAAACAGAAGTAGGTAAGTAAGTAAGTACACATTATGCAGTTGTTACTAAGAGACGGACATGTTCCTATATTATGTTTTTTAAATGTTATACAGAGAAAGTGAGAGAGAAGCGGGTACATGCCACTTTATACAAACAACTCTATAAACAGGTTGTCAGCCTAAATAAGCAAAAAAAAAAGGCACTCATCCCAGTGAACACCTTGCAGAGACAGCAGTAAGTCATGATACATAAGTAGTGGAACTGGCATTTCCCCAGTTATCTACTTAAAGGGACTAATTAAGATGAAGGGGGGCCCTGATAAACTATGGCAGCCACTATATCCATCCTGATGGAGTGGGGCTGGGAGAAATCTATGGAAATCCAAAGATCACTGCTACAAGAGTCTCAGAGCAGTAGGATACAGCTTTGTTTTTAGCTTTCATTTTTGGAAGGTTATGCCTGTGGTTCAATGGACAAGCAACCAGCCACTCCCCCTTCCTGTGCTACATAAGCAGTTCCTCTGAGCCTATTTCTCAAGCACTTTTTCTTTGCAGCCAGAGGCTCTATCGGTCTGTTTTTTACAGCTGCTGGGACTTGCCCCCCCTCCGCCTTGCTGTGTTTTGGCCTCTGCTTGTTTGTGCTGGACTTCTGTTTTCTGTTCTCCTACATTTGGTTTGTATTGCTTGACTCCGGCTGTGTGCTGTTTGTGTTGCTTGTTCCCTGTTCTTTTGTGTTTTTTGTGTCTTTTATTTTGCATTCTTTTGGGTGGGCTTCTGTTTCTAAACTCCTTGTATTTTGCTAATCCAGGCTCATGCTACTTGCTCCCATTTACTCACAATGCAACTGCAATCATTATCTGTGTGTTTCAGCTCAAGCTTCCCTGCTGCTGCTCTCCATGCTATGCACCTTAATTGTTTTAACCTGGTTCAGGCTCACTCTGAACGCTAGCCCATACAGCTCAATCCTGCTTCCTGAACTTATGCCATGTACCTCATTGCTGTTGTTTTCACTGCACTGCCTAGCCAATTTTCTGCTTTCAGAGCATTGCCTCCCTACAGTCTATGTTCATTCAAATTGCTACCCCTATAACTCATAGTTACTCAATACCGCTGCTGCTCTATTATGCTTGCACAGTGCTATTATACTCTGGAGGTCAGCTAAGCTACTGCTGATGCTGTAAACTAGTTTCAATATCTGCATGTGGGTCACGGTGCCTTCTCATCACTTTCTTGTTTTTTTCTATGGTGGGGGATTGGATGTGTTGCTGAGGAGCCATTGCCCCATGTGGCATACTAACTCATGTTCGAATCCTGCTTTCGCTACTAAAATCCTCAGAGTATTTTGTCACCTTTCATTGGCTTCCTTGATGGCCTGGCTGGCTTGCCCCGCTATTCATATTTGCTGCTCCTTCAACTTCCATGCAGGTCCAACCATTGCTTACTCTGCTTACTGACCTATGTGCAGGTCCACTCATTGCTTACACAGTTCATTTGCTCAGTGTTCACTACTACCATGTCTGACCTACATGAGGGTCCCAGCACTCAATGCTTCATTCAGCTCCTCCTCAGTTGTTTTCTGGGGTATGCCAGCCATAGCCATTCAATGGCGCAGGGCCTCCCTGCAGCCAATGGTCTCACTCTGTACCTATGAAGTCTGCAGACCGCATCTTGAGCATGCCTGACTTGGGGTGGGATCCTTCTCACCTGGCCCATAGCTGGGAATGTCCCCACTCTGGTCTGGCTTTAGCCATTCGAGACTTGATGGCAGCTCCTGGTGTAGAATTTAAGACTAGCTGTGAAGGGTGGTTACAGTGATCTCCTTTGGCTCTTGTGTTCTACTAGCAAGGCACCTTCACCACATTCTCCCTATGACTGCCTGTGCTTCACCCAGTTTGTTTTTAGGGCAGGTAGGCCAGGTGAGTGCCTCAGAAGTTGTTACTGTCCTCCTCTCACCTTTGTTGCCCCTGATGTTGCAGACCACTCTCACAACCTTCCACAGCATTTAAATTAGAGGGATCACATAAGAGCTTTCCTCCAAATTGGAATATTTTTCACCCCCCTTAATTGAGTTTCTAAATTGCAGCAGCAGAGCCGTCACTAAACAAAACATCCCAAGCCTGGAGGGAAGGTGACCTAGACCTCGCATCCCCAGAGAATTCCTCCTCAAAGGGTTTTTTTTTCTCTCCTCTGTGCCTCAGGTCATAAATGTTAGTTAGCCATAGTTAGTGTTCCCTAGTTCCTTTAGGTAGGTTCCGCTGTTAGATGGAGGTGGTGTCCCTACTTGCCGTTCCCTCTCTCCTTAGGAGGCCCCCTCAATTTCCAGTGCAACCCATCATATGCATGCTGTTGCTAACCTGCGCATCTCATTATGTTATCAAGCTGCCTGGTGCCTAATCTACTGCTATGCCTCACAGTTACTGATCACTAGTGTGCTTTTGTACTATTAATTTTCTTTTTGGGGATGCTTCCTAAGGTACCTTTAGCCAAGGAAATTGTCCTGCGGCATCTCTATGGTTCCTTGCCTTTTGTACACCTACAAGGTGGTAGTTCCTCTGGAATAGAGAGCTGAATGGGCAAAACCAAGTAACCCAGTTGCACAAGCATTACATCATACTGGCAGCACAGGCCATTAAATAGTTAAAAAAAGGTGAGATCTTGACTGGTCTGCATCAGTTGTCTAGTATATGGATAGGTATTGGGTGTAAGCAAGAAAATGGTAACAAGAATTATGGTATGGATGAAATTAAAAAGGATGATCTATAGTTGATTATCTATTAATCTGGTAGCTTGATGTACTGTAATTTTGCATTCTGTACTCCCCTCTCCGTCTCCCATGGGTCACACCTGGAAATGAGTCTCAGCTCAGTATGCCTTTCCAAGTGACCAATTTAAAATAAATAAAATAAGGTAGAATAAATAAATAAATAAATAAATATGTACATACATACATACATACTTACATAAATACATTTGACCTGTTTGAAATGCTAAACATTTTAATGGTAAAAGAAACCCAGCTTCTGGTAGGTAACCTATGTTTGCAAATACAGTATGTATAGGTAGTGATATTTAAAAGGACATATGCAATATTTTAAAAATAGCATCAAGGACAGTAGATACACAGGAAACTGGATAACCAAATATTTGCATTTTAGATTGTCCTATAGTTCATAGGGCAATACTCACTTGAAACAACAGTCTACTACTAGCCACACAGTGAAGGGACAGTTATAGAGAGGGGATTCCCAACTTCATGGAAGCGACATATACTGAAAGTGCAGTTTGATTATCAAATGACTTATCTATTTATGAAGTAAGAGTGTGTGTGTGTCAGGCAGGGCTCAGTTAGGTTTTCTTGATCCTGTTCATCTCCCTGGTTAAGCAAATGAAATAAACATGGTATACTCTACATTGATGTTGTCAAGTTAGAACACTCACATATCATATCTGCACAAATTGCATTCAAAGAAGCAGTGAGAGTTTCAAGTACGGTAAGGAAAATTGTTCTAACCAGAGAATGGCTGAATTATAACTGCATTATTATGGAACAATTGCTCAGTATTTCAGTGACCTGTTTTCTTAACATTCAGCTTTAAAGTATTAATATTTGATGTGAGAACCCAGCATCTTTGCTGGGCAACTGACCAATATTAAGCTTTAAAGAAGTTATCTGCTTCCAGATTTAGAGGCTTGTTGACCCCACACATAACAGGGTCATTAGCAAAGTTCAAGCACTTTCAGTGTAACAGGTAAATAAACCTTATTAACAGGTAAATTATTAAAAAGAACTATAAGTTTTTCTCGCTATGTAAATGCCTACAAAACTCTTCAGAAATATATCTTGAAACTGACATCATGTACAAGGGCTTTACACAAATGTCCTCTATTTCCAAAGAGCTGGTTTCTATATATTTCTATGGAAGAGGACTATAGTTCCCCCCAAAGTAAGGGAAATGGCAAATGAAACAAATTCCAGTATGCATAAAATGGTGTTTGCTTTTAAAATTGAAAGCCTTTGCACACCAATATCCACTACACTTTTGCAGGCAGATGAATGGACTCTTCCCTTGGCACAGGACCCAGAGGGTCCTGCATCTGATCAAGCAGGTCCCTAAGAGATCTGCGTCAATGAGGATATTATTCCACTAGCTCAAAAAGAAAGGAAATTCATTGCAAAACACTGTGTTAATGCACCAGTTAGGATTCAACATATCACCATAAAAGTAAGAAAATGTGGTGTTAGGATATCCAACCCTAACTCTTCCTCCAAAGCAGCAAAAGGACAATGCCACACAAGCATCGACAGACAGCCGTCATCAGGTAAGACAAACAACATACAACCATTTCCAGATTACACAAATGCAGTACCTCTGATGTGCTACATTCATGGATTTGCATCTGCATGTGGGCCTGCACTTCTGTATCCAGAAGTGTTTATGTCTTACAGAGTGCATGAGTACCTGTGGCACAGAAGTACTGTTGCAATTTGGGTCTCACGGATCTCTATCTGTGGCTACAGAAGTGCAGGTCACACAGGGGCCTGCACTTCTGCAGCCAGAAGTGTATGCATGTCTTATAGAGTTCATCAGTACCTGTGGCTACAGAAGCACTGGCCCCAAAGGGGTCTGTTCTTCTGGAGACAGGAGTAGTTTTCCAATGTGAGTATCAAGGATTTTGTGGGGCCTTCACTTCTGTAACCAGATGTTGGTGTCTATATCTTCCACCTGTGGCTGCAGAAGCATAGGCCCTTTAGAAGCCTGTGCTTCATTAAGCCAGAATATGTGTGTAAGTCTTACATTATGCATGAGTACCTGTGGCTATGGAAGTGCTGGCCTCATAGAGGCCTGTGCTTCTGCAAACAGAAGAACTGTTGTAATTTGCATATCATGGGTTTGTATCTGTGGCTGCAGGAGCCTGTGCAATGAACTCCCCTCCGATATCACCTCCATCTCCAAATTAGGACCTTTCAAGTCAGCCCCCAAAGAGCACATTCTCGCTTCACGGTGCTGCCAATGTACCAGCTAGTGCCTGGTCATCTATCTATCATCTTACGGGACCACCCCACCACTGAGCTCCTACCGATAGGGCTACTGAACATTATCTATTAACAATGCCTCCTTTGGCTGCACTCACAAGATATCTGTCTAATTCTCTACTTCGCTGTAAATATCAAACCTGTTACTCCCTCCCTCCCTCTATCAGTAAACTTATTGTTTTCTTGAAAACTGTAAAATACAGCTCTCGCAAACACGTTCAATGCAATGTATAGCTGATCTTGATTCTGCAATATTGTATAACTGAAAAAACTGTAACCTTTTGCTGCCATTCTATGTCTATATGTATTAAGTGTTTTTATTTGTTTTTTCTGATGTGGAGCCTTTGTAAATGATTTTCTGACTCAAAGGTTGTAATCCTAAAGTCTGTTAAATAAATAAATAGAAAGCAGTGTTGGGATCTGAGTATCATGGATTTCTATATGCAGCCAGAAGTGAGTGTGTATATTGCGTAGTGTGCATGCCATAGATAGAAACTCACAAAGGTAGCACATCTGCACCACTGCATTAGTGTCATCTGGAAACAGTTGCATGTTGCTTGTCTTACCTAATGATGGTTCTCTGTGGTTGCTTGTGTGGTCTTGTACTTTTGCTGCTTGGGGGAGTTAGGGCTGGAAACCCCAACAACACATTTCCTTATTTTTTGTGGGGTTAAGTAGTTGAACCCTAACTGGTGTATTAATGCAGTTTTTTCGCAATACTATAGATTAACCAGTTGGGACTTTTTCCCATTATTAAAACCAGCAGATATTTTTCATATCTGATAGTAATTAACACTACTCATAAAACTATACAGCTTATTGAAAAATAATGAACAAAGTATTCATTAACTATTGCCAAGTACAGACATAAAATATACACATTATTACAACACTATTAACATGTATATCAACCTCCCCAAAACACATGTAACAACAACCTACAAACAATCCATATGATCACCCTAACAGCCTCTCTAGCTATAGCCCATGCAAAAAAGACACAACAGATCCGTAAAAAGAAAATGTCCCTAACCTAAACTGCACAGTATCAGCCCCTCACTTGCCAAACAACCATGTACGCCTGTAAAACCAAGTTAACTTGCACAAAGAAAGTGTCCCTCAGCTACACTGCACAAAGTCAGCCCACCCAAATCACTACCAACAACTTCTGCTGCTGCCTCCATATCACTTGCCAAACAGCCACACGTGTAAATCAAAGTTAACCTGCATCAGGAAAGTGTCTCTGAGATACACTGCGCAAAGTCTGCCCCCTCAAATCACTTACCAGCCACTTTAGCTGCCCTTTCCATACTGCTCCTTCACTGCCATCCTGAAAAAACACTAAGGGAAGAAATACACGCTGAAATCACACTTCTTTTTGTAGGAAGCCACTGCACAATGGAAACCTGAAAGAGCCCAAACTAAGCAGCCCTTGAAATGCCTCTACACTAAGGATAAAAATTCAGGGGAACACTGTAACAGAAGCACCTTGCACTATAGAAACAATCTAAATTAAGCAAATACACTACACAAGCTACGCACACACACACAAAACAGCACACTTTATCTTAAAGGAAAACTACATGCAAAAATTCTAAAAAGACATGTTGTGCATTTGGTTTTTGTTTCCCTAATTATTTCTGGTATTCTGTTTTCTGTGTCATCTACTTCAAGATTATTTTTTTACTTTTCCCTGCCAGTTTTATGGCCTCTGGAGGTAGTCATGCAGGCTTCATTTATTGACGTTGATCTGTTGGAATTTTCCCAGAATGCCTCTGGGAATGATGTCAATTAGACCAAAAACACTTCTGATCATAGAAGACTCCATGATTCAGAAAGTTGATACCTACCTCCGGCCGGGGGTAAAGGTCAGATGTCTCCCAGGTACATCAGCATGCAGAGACACTGACTGCATTGCTAAAATCATGCACAAAGCATGAGAAAACATCGATGTCCTGGTACACATAGGGACTAACAATCTCACCAGCCAGTAAGTTGTGGAGACCAAGGAACACCTGACCAGGCTGGGAGACATACTGCCATCCATTTTGTCCAGCATCTCCTTCTCTGAGATCTTGCCTGTCTCAAAGAAGGGGGCAGATGGATGGAAGGTCAGAGAAGGGGAGACAGGGGAGCTAAACATGTGGCTCAAGGGCTGGTGCCAGGAAAAAGGACACACATTCCTAGATAACTGGCAACAGTTTTGGAAGTGAAAGTGCTTTAAATTCAATGGACTGCCTCTGACTAAGGAGGGAGTCAGTGCATTGGGGCAGGAGTTTGATGTCTTTGCAGAATAATTAAACTAGCAAATGGGGAGAGGGATACAGCACTTGATACCAGGGCTCCCATATCTACAGGGATTCCTGTATTTTACCGGGATTTGGAGGCATCTACAGGAAAACTCTTCCCATAGACTTGCATTGGTTATACAGGAAAACAGGGCCATTCAGCTTCCATAGGAAATAATGTAATCTACAGGAAAACACAGGAATATCACCCTGGAGTTACAGGGAAAATGCCAAATCAATATGGGAGCACTGTGATACACTGAACAGGAAGAACAACCCCTCCCCCCTCAGCTAGTGATTGAACAGTAGTTCAGCATGTTTATAGTTCATTTGTATCACCAGGTAAGGAAAAAGGTCCAGTTCCCCATATGATGCACAGGGGAAATGCTGGACCTCACCCAACAACTAATGCACCAAAATTTGACCAATGGAAAATCATGTCCACAATACTCACAGTCTGGGAAACAAGATCCCAGACCTACAGGCAATAATGACAGAGGATAAACTGGACATAGTAGCCATTAGCAAGACATGGTTCACCAGTAACCACACTTGGGAGACTTCAGTACCTGGCTATGTACTGTTCAAAAGAGACCAATGTTCAAAAAGGGGGGAGTGGCCCTTCATGTCAATGAAAATATCAAAGCTACAGACATTCAGAATACACATAAGGAGCCAGAAGAACTGTGGGTCACCCTGGAAACAGGAAATGGGACAACCATACAAATTGGGGTTGTCTACAGGCCTCCAGACCAGGGGGAGGACATAGACATATTACTGTTAGAAGATATATAAAACATGATGGCTAAAGGGGAGGTTCTGCTAATGGGAGACATCAACATGCCAGATACAGATTGGTCAATACCAGCAGGAACATCCACCAGAACTAGACACATAGTGGATTCCCTGCAGGGGGAGGGCCTCAAGCAATTGGTATAGCAACCCACAAGAGACAGAGCTGTCCTGGATCTAGTACTGACTAATGGGGAAAGGATCACAGATCTCCAGGTAGAAGGTTACCTGGGGGCCAGTGATCATCACATAGTATGGTTCAATTTGACCACTAGAACTAAATCATCCTTTCCAAGGCAAAAATATGGGACTTCAGAGGAGCTGACTTTGATAAGATGGCCAACAGGGTTAAGCTAGCCCTGGCAAGACGAAATACAGGTGATGGAGTACAGGCAAAGTGGGCAAGCATTAAGGATGCAATACTTGAAGTAACATTTCATTGTGTTAGGGAGAAAAGCAAGAGCAAAAGAAGGAGGAAACTGGGATAGGAATTTTATTAATTTGGCTAAATCTCTTTGGTTTTGATTCCACTCCATCACCTCTGCCAAATAAATTGATATTTATATAGTGCTCTGGGCTATCTATATGATATTTGTAAATAGTTTTTTGCTAGGTCATTGCACATTTTAAGTCTAATGGCAAACAGAGTAGAGAAATTAATAAATCACAATTATATGTTTTTATGTTACAATTCAAAACATATCTGGCAATTCCATTATAAGTTTTGTCTAGATTATTTATAAATGTTTTATTAGCAACGATAGAGTAGATCCCCATATGTTAGGACAGGAAATATTAGCTGTTCTGCAAATCTTTTCTTACTATTTTTAGTTTAATGCTTCATTGTCCTACACAAAGCTCCCACTCTTTTATTTACCCTATCAATTAAACCACCTATATGTTCCCCGAAATTCATGCCTTCATCAAAGGTAACTCCCAAGTAAGTATAATGTAACACCTGCTCCAGTAAAGAATTATTATCCACTTTAATTTTTATTTGTTTGTTTTCTTTGTATTTTGATATAAAATAAAGGGGTTTCATTTTTTTTTCATGTTCATGATAAGCCCTGACCTGGTGAACCACCACCTCACACAGTCAAAATCTGACTGCATTTTTTTTTCTAATTCAATACTATTTTGTCCTGTTGTTGTTATGGCAGAATTGTCTGCATGTAGCCTCAAATGTGAATGCTGTTTTACCTGTGGGAGGCTGTTGTTAAATACTAGAAACAACAGGGGTCCTAATATTGACCCCTGTGGCACACCTCTAACCACTGCTCTCTTAGGGGAATTTTCCCGTAAATTGAAACAAATTGTATACAGTCCTTAAGGTATGATTGTAACCAGTCCCTAGGACTGTCAGTAATCTCCACTTTTTCGGCAGTTTGTAATAAGAGGGAGTAGTTCACTAGGCCAAAGGCCTTAGACAAATCCATAAAGATTGCTGCAGTTTCCAGCCCCTTGTGCAAAGATGTATTTACCAAATCACTGAATTCCAATAAAGCCAATATAGTATAATATCCTTTATGGAATCCTGATTGATATGGTGTTACCAATTTATATTTTTCTAACTATCCCATCAATTGGGTGTGCACATGCCTCTCCAGACATTTAGCTAGGACAGACAATAGTGTTATCAGCCTATAGTTATTAAGCTCCGTTGATTGTCCCCCCTTAAATATTGGAGTAATTTTACTCACCCGCCAAGGTTGAGGAAGTAATTCTATTTTAAACTCCTACTGAATATGTATGTTACTATAGGGGCTAGTTGTTCTGCAGCCATTTTTAAAAATCTCCCTTCAATATGGTCAGAACCCATAGATTTGGAGATATTTATATTTGTTAGTCCTTTATAGACTTCAGGCACGCTTAAGGTTCTGAACTTGAAAGGTGGATGCTGTCCATTAAAATTATTTTTACCCTGCTGCTCCTGGGATCTTAAGCTCAATGTTGTTATATCAAATCCAGACAAGTCCACAAAGAAATTATTTAATGATGTTACTATTTCCTGGGTATCTTCAATCAGAGTCTGTTTATTTTAAGAGTGTTTTTCGTCATTACACCTTGATGTGGTTTTGTGAGATGATTTATATTCTTCAAGCATTTTCTAGGTTCTGTCTTGTTGTTCAAATTAGCCTTGTAATAAGTAATTTTTACCTTCTTAATCTCTTGGCTATATTTATTTCTTATCTTTATGAGCAAGACCCAGTCACTTTCCCGCTTTGTTTTCCTTGCCTTTTTCCAACACCTATTCTTTATTTGAATATTTCTTGAGATTTTATCATTTATCCATGGTAATCTAACTGGTCTTTTGTTGTTATTTTTTTCTTTAGAGCACGTATGTCACACAGCTCATTAAATGTTTCCGTAAAGTAATATACTACTTAGTCCAGGTCAGGTATTAGTTTACATCGGTCCCATTTCACTCTTTCTACCCTTAACAAAAACCCGTTCTTTGAGAAAGCTCTCATGTCTCTGACCAAAATGTCATTTCTATCTAATGTTTCCTGTTCTAGCTTAAACAAAATGCTACCCCATATTGGGTTATGATCACCAAGACAGGGTGGGAGGACACCTGAGGCCTCGACTGTTAGGGAATGGGAAACAAATAGTAAGTCCAGTACCGTTCCTTTTTTCGTTGTGTTTGCGTATCTAGTTGAATGTTCTATTAACTGAGTAACATCCAATACTGACACTTCTTTCAAAACTTTGCCCCTCTTTTAAAATCGTCCATTAGGACAATGTGCTTATCCCCAGCTACCCCTTGTATAGGATTAATAGTTTCTTCTATCAGATCCACTTTTATTTTTGGTGGTGAGTAAATTATTGAAAATACAGTTTTCAGTCTATTTATTTTAACAGTTATAACTTCTATGTTGTTTATACTACCTTTATTTAACAAATCAATATGGCCTAAGCTATCTTTAATGTAGAATACTACCCCTCCTCCTCTTTTTGGTCTGTCTTGGTGAGAGAGTACATAGCCTGGTATGCTAAATACATCATCATCCATTTCTTTTGTCAGCCACGTCTTCATTAATCTAATTATTTCTGGAGCTTGCTCCTCAATCATTACTTTTAAATGCCCATTTTATTCTTTAAACTTCTAGCATTGTCATGTAGTATACTGACTTTCTTTACAACACTAGGTCCAGGATTGAGTTCTACATCTCCACCTAATGTTTATAACATTAAAAAGGCAATAGTGCCCTGCTTCCCCTGTATTTCATTTGTAAAATTGTAAGAATTTTAAACTGTTACCTTGCCATGCTGGTTTCACAATTTCCTTATATTTGTAAATGTATTACATCTACTTAATTTATTAATAATGTTCAGAGTTATGAAACTGGCTGCTGGCCAATAGGATCCCAGTTTATTTTCCTGTCTCACTCTAAGATCAAAGGGGATACGGGGGAGTGTGTGGAGGAGGATCAAGGAAAAACATCTATCCTAAATAGATACTTCTACTCAGTATTTACTGAGGAGAAGGTAGGGCAGGACCCACAGTTCAACATCATGGACATGGAGGGGAGGGAGATGTGCACAAGTCCCTTCACAAAAGAAAGGGTCCTGCAAGTTCTCGCTAAGCTCAGTGTGGACAAGGCAATGGGACCTGATGGCATAAATCCCAGGGTACTAAAGGAGCTAAGGGTAGAACTAGCAGAGTCATTAGCAGAACTGTTTAGTGAGTCTCTGATCACAGGAGAGGTCCCAGAAGACTAGAGAAGGGCTCATGTGATCTCACTCCACAGGAGTGGCAGCAGGGAGGAGGTAGAGAACTACAGACCAGTCAGTCTTACCTCAGCAGTGGGCAAGATTATGGAGGCACTCCTTATGAAAAGGATAGTGCAACACCTGGAATCCATAGGAGCATGGGATGCAAAACAAAATGTATTTACAACAGGAAGGTCCTGTCAAACTAATTTTATAGATTTCTTTGACTGGGTAACCAGAGTGGTGGACCAAGGGGGTGCAGTTCATGACGCCTACCTTAACTTCAGCAAAGCTTTTGATACTGTTCCACATAGAAGATTGATTAATAAGCTGGGTAGGCTTGGGGTAGGTTAGAGGTTAGTCATCTGGGTAGCAAACTGGTTGGCAGGCAGAAAACAGAGAGTGGAGGTAAACGGTATACAGTCAGAAGAGTTGCAAGTCAAAAGTGGGGTACCTCAGGGAGCAGTGCTTTGGCCAGTCCTCTTCAATATCTTCATCAATGACATTGCAGATGAACTGGAGGGTAAGGTTTACCTGTTTGCAGATGACACCAAGATCTGCAACAGATAATCCAGGTGGGGTGGGCAGAATGAGAAGAGATTTGGAAAAACTGGCAAAATGGTTGAAAGAGCGGCAACTGGGGTTTAATGCAAAGAAGTGCAAGATCATGTACATAGGGAAGAGAAACCTTGAAGCTACCTATAGGTTGGGAGGGGAGTTGCTGGCAATCACAAGGGAAAGAAGAGACTTGGGCATCACCATCACAGATGACCTGAAATGATCCAAGCAGACCACTAAAGCTGTAGGTAAGGCCAGAGGAATGTTGGGGTGTATTAGTAGGGATATCACAAGTTGTAAGAGGGAGGTAATAATCCCTCTTTACAAGACACTAGTTAGGCCCCATCTGGAGTACTGCATGCAGTACTGAAGGCCGCACCTACACAAGGACATTAACAAAATGGAGGCAGTCCAGAGAAGGGCGACCAAAATGGTGTAGGGACTGTATCAGAAAACATATAAGGACAGATTAACAGAGCTCAATATGTATATCCCAGAGCAAAGGAGGGAGAGAGGTGATATGATCTAGCTAGTGTTGGAACCCACTCGGGAGGGAGCAATCTTAGACCTGGTACTCTCAAATGGGGAAGGAGAAAGGATCTCAGATTTAGAAGTGGGTAGCCATCTGGGAACAAGTGACCACCAAACAACACAATAAACACTGCCAAAATGGGAGAGTGCCTCAGAAAAACACTAGCAAATGGGACAAGAAGGAGGGGTGGAGGAAGAATGGGTAATAATCAAAACAGCCATCACAGAGGCAACAAGCCTTTGCGTGAGGCAAATCAACAAAACAAAATGAAGGAAAAAACCACTATGGTTCTCAAAAGAGGTGGAAGGAAAGGTTAAGGAGAAAAGGACAGCATTCAGGAAATACAAATAAACACAGAAGAAGCAAGACAGAGAACTTTATCAGTTAAAGCAGAAGGAGGCAGGGACGGCAGTCAGAATGGCAAAGGCACAAACTGAGGAAAAGATAGCCAACTCTGTTAAGAAGGGGGATATACATTTTATAGGTACATTAGAGAGTGAAGAAAGACCAAGGGAGGGATACAGAGACTTAATAAAGGGGAGAGAATGTGGGCAGAGGGTGACAGTGAAAAAGCAGGAATACTGAGCAAATATTTCTGCTCAGTATTCACAATGGAAGAGGAGGAGGTACCTACACCAAACAAGAGAAACACTTTGAATAGGGGGGTTGATACCAGTCCATTCACAGAAGAAAGGGTTTTGAAAGAACTCTTGAAACTGAGGGTGGACAAAGCAATGGGGCCTGATGGGATTCACCCAAGAATTCTAAAAGAACTAAGGGTAGAACTAGCAACGCCACTGACAACTCTTTTTAACAAATCATGGGAGATAGAGTGGTACCTGAGGACTGGAGGAGGGCAAATGTGATTCCACTTCACAAAAGTGGGAGCAGGGCAGAGGCAGGAAACTATAGACCAGTTAGTTTGACCTCAGTGGTAGGGAAAATGATGAAATCACTTTTGAAGGAAAGAATTGTTGAATACCTAGAGGTCAGTGGGGCACAGGACCCAAGGCAGCATGGTTTCACAGCAAGAAGGTCATGTCAGATGAACCTAATAGATTTCTTTGACTGGGTGACCAAAGTAGTTGACCAGGGAGGGGCTGTGGATATGGCCTACTTAGATTTTAGCAAGTCATTTGACACAGTCTCACACAAAAGATTAATATACAAGTTAGCAAGCCTTGGAGTGTGTCCTAAGGTGGTAGCCTGGATAAAAAACTGGCTGGACAACAGGATGAAAGGGTAATAGTAAATGGAGTCCACAGTGTAGAAAGGAGGGTAACTAGTGGGGTACCGCAGGGATCGGTACTGGGACCGGTCCTCTTTAATGTCTTTTTAAGTGACATTGGAGAGCACCTGGAAGGAAAAGTATGTCTCTTTGCAGATGACACAAAGATCTGCAACTGATACACAAGGTGGGGTAGAAAGGATGAAAGGGACTTGGCAAGGTTGGAGGAATGGTCAAATATATGACAGCTCAGATTCAATGCAAAGAAGTGCAAGGTAATGTACCTGGGAAACAAAAACCCAAGGGAAGAGTAAACAATGGGGGGTGAGTTAATAACAACAACAAAAATAGAAAGAGACCTAGGAGTAATTATATCAGATGACCTAATGGTGGGCAAGCAATGTGAGAAGGCAGTAAGGAGGGCTGGGGGGATACTGGGATGCATAGGGAGAGGCATCAACAGTAGAAAACAAGAAGCTGTTTTTCCTCTGTACAGACAGTTGGTAAGACCCCATCTGGACTGCATGCAATTCTGGAGACCCCATCTCCGCAAAGACATAGACAGAGTGGAGGCTGTTCAGAGGAGGGCAACCAAAATAGTGCAGGGTCTGCACCAGAAGACATACAACGAGAGACTAAAGCAGCTTAATATGTATACTCTTGAGGAAAGGAGCGAGAGGGGAACATGATAGAAACTTTCAAGTATCTCAAGTGATTTAACAAAGTACAAGAGGGTAACATCATTCAGAAGAAGAAATGTGCAAGAACAAGGGGAGCACAATTTGAAGATAGAGGAGGATAGCTCAGAAGTAATGGTAGAAAGTATTTTTTCACAAAGAGGGTTGTGGATGCATGGAACAGCCTTCCTGATGAGGTTGTGGGGTCTGGAACAGTGGGAGAATCCAAGAATGCATGGGACAGACATAAGGCAATTCTAGTGGGGGGGTAGGAGGAAGTAAGCTGTTGATTAACTAGAATCTGCAGCTTATACATCAGGTAGGGAAATGGAAAGACTAGGTGTCCTTATCTACCATCAGATTCTATGTTTCTAGGAAACATTCAAACATCTTAAGGGCATCAACAAGGTGACAGAGTCTAACATGTTTCAATATAAGAAATCTATCAGGACAAGAGGACACAGCATGTGATTAGAGGGAGGCCTATTAAGTGGTAAAGTGAGGAAGTTCTTTTTCTCAGAAAGGGTGGTGGATGCATGGAATGGTCTACCTCAGGAAGTGGTGCATATAAATACAGTGCAGGGCTTCAAACAGGCATGGGATAGATATAAGGGAGCAATACCGATGAATATGAATAGATAGACCATCGACAGAGTAAAGACCTATGGCACATTCATAAGGTAAAAAAAATGGGTAGACTGGATGGGCCTTGCGGTCCTTATCTGCTGTCAACTTCTACGTTTCTATGTTTCTATGACTAGAACTAAGAGCCCAGGATCCTAATTATAATCTAGTCACAACATCAAATTGCAACTGCTTGTGAAAGCTAACCTCTTTGAAAAAGTGATTACCCTCCTTCTCCAGCTGAAGTCAGATTTCTCTGAGCTGTGACTGTTGGATGTGTGGCAATTTTATATAGCTATATATATATCTATATATATAGATATATATATATATATATATATATATATATATATATATATATATATACACACACACACACTGTGTGACAGGGCTCATATTAGACCCTGTCCCATGTGTGTTATATAGGAGGAAACCAGAAGCAAGGATCCTATTGCTATCTCTATCTCTATCTTTTCTAACTCTCTATTAGACTGCACAGTCATTACCACTACTGTACTAATTACTAATTTTCTAATTTCTTACTTGTTGGGATCCCTGATACATAACATAGAGATAGTGAAATGATGGCTGAGACAGGCAGCTATGACAGAGTGTGACATCAGACTAATGTAATCGATCACGATGGTCTAGCCACCTACAAGATGCATCACAGTGTTAGGCCTAGCAACAAGATGGGTCATGATCATATGCCTGGCAGCCAGCAGCTACAAGAGTCAGTCTGTGTCTGAGTTTGTGTCTGTGTGGAGACTCACCTGCAGCAAGTAAGGAGAAGGAGACAGATTTTCAGCAAAGGACAGGCTGCTCATTTCCTGCTGGAGAGATTGGTTTGGAGAGACTAGATGAGAGATGCTGATATTTTCTAATTAGTTTATTTGTTTTTGTTTTGAGTTCAATAAATCACCACTTGTGGTTTTTCTACAACTTCTCCTGGACTGCTCATGCTTCCTGACCTATAAGCCTACAGAATATTTGGTGATGGAGGTATCTGGTTTAATTATAACTGGTGTCATTCTGAGCCAGAAGCCACATGACATCCGGAAACCTCTCCACATACTGCAAAAGACTTTGTTACTGCAACATTAGGGTTGAGGCATCAAAAGTAGGGAAATACAAACTTAGGGTTCCCAAGCCTATGACCCCAACCCCACACTGCATGCAGGAACAGGTAAGTAAGTAAGACTTTATTTATAGAGCACCTTTCCAAAACCAAGGCACTTTACAATCATAAAATCCATCACTTTAGGATAGTTTAAAATAAATCATAACATCCATATACAGCTGCAGACCTTAAACACCATCAGGGAATGCTAAACGAAACAGACAGATTTTAAACTCAGATTTGAAACTTGAGACAGTCAGGCATTTCCTTAACTGATGAGGTAGAGAATTCCACAGGGTAAGGGTAGCAAAAGGAAAAGCACATGCACCCAATGTTTTTAACTGAATGCTTGGAATCCCAGCAATTCCTCGTCGGCAGATTGGAGTGGGTGGGAGGGGCAGTACAGAGTCAAAAGATCTTGCAGGTAACAGGGTCCCTGTTTATGTAGGGCTTTATAGGTCAGCCAGTGCAGTTTGTGCAGCACAGACGTAATATGACTAGTCCTGGATGTACCAGTCAAAAGCCTGGCTGCTGCGTTCTGCACTAGCTGCAAGTGACACATATCAACCCCTGGAAGCCATAGGTAGAGGGCATTGCAATAATCAAGGCAATAATCATGAAGGTATGGATCAATGTAGGAATGTCATCTGAAGGAACCAGGTGTTTCACCTAGGTGATATTCCTCAGATGATAAAATGAGGATTTGACAACAGCAGACACCTGAGATATCAGAGTCAAACTATTATCAAAGATTACGCCCAAGTTATGTACCCGGTTTGAGGTAGTGAGCTGGACGTCATCAAGCCATAAGCCTGAGGCCAGTCCAGCTCCCAAACCTGCCTCCAGATGGCCCAGATCCACAACCAACACCTCAGTCTTATCTGGATTCAACCTCAGCCAGCTAGTGCTGATCCAGTTCTTGATCTCAGCTAGACAGTTGTTAAGCATAGAGACCGCATCATCCTGTCCGGGCATAAAGGACAGATACAGTTGAGTATCACCTGCATAGCAGTGAAAACTCAAACTATATCACCTAATGATATCTCCCAATGGCAGCACATACACTGCAAACAACATGGGTGACAATAAGGAGCCCTGTGGTACCCCGCAGGACAGGGGGGATGCATTAGAAGAATAGATTACAGTGACAACCATCTGAGACCTGTCAGCAAGGTATGATCAAAACCATCTTAAGACTGTCCCAGACAGTCCACAGAGGTTTCGCAGACATTCCAAAAGCACACCATGGTCCACAGTGTCAAATGCCACTGAGCAATCAAGAAGTACTAAAATAGAACAAGCCTTTCAATCTCTCACAGTTAGGATAACATTTAAAACCCAGACAAGGGCAGTCTCAATGCTATGTCTCTTCCTAAACTCAGACTGGAGAGCATCATAGACATTGTGGGTTACAAGGTGGTCATCCAGCTGCAACACAACCACCTTCTCAATAATCTTATCCACAAAGGGTAAGTTAGAGACAGGCCTGTAGTTAGCTGGACAGTCTGGATTCAGGGAGGTTTTTTTAGGAGTGGTCGTACAACCACCTCCTTGAGGGGATCAGGAAAGACCTCCTTCCCCAAGGAACTCCAAACAATTTCAGCAAGGATCAGGCAGATGACATCTATGCAACCTACCAAGAGGGGCATAGAACCCGGATCCAAACTACAGCTGGTTGGGCACAAAGTCTGGACAATCCTCACAATGCCCATGTGTGTCCAGGTGTGAGGGGTGTGTTGTTGTGAACCCTAATGCTCACCCCATTCCATGAGTAAGTAAGGTAAGATGTGTACAGTATCGAAGCATGGGGTGAGCATTAGTATTTGCAGCCCCCAAGGCACACCCCTCTCACCTGTTCTGCATGCAGGGCGGGGTGGGGTCTTAGGGTTGGACCAGGTGGGTGGGGGTCATAGGGTTGGAAGTCAAGGGGGGATGGGGTCTTAGGCTTGGGAACCCTAAGTTCATATTTCCCTACTTTTGATGCCTCAACCCTAATGGTACATTAACAAAGTTTTTACAATTTATTTCCTTACTTTTTGAGAAAGTATAATGGTATCCTTATTTTACTAGTATCCTTTGGACCCTGCACTCCTATCCCTTCATAGATGCATATATCTATCTACCTGTAGAAGCACAGGGACCTCTGGCCCCTGTGCTTCCAGTTATAGCACAACAATCACCAAATTGTTACCGTAGCCATATTATTACCCCAGCTTATGTTCCTGGTGCAGAAACTTTTTCAATCCCTGCCAAAAACATAACTCCGTACAAGTGCAAAGCCAATCCACAGTGTAGGTGTAAAAACACATTTTGGACAGGTTTTGAAAAATGACAGCTGTGGCATACATGAGATGGTGTAATAAAAAGGCTATGTTGAAAATGTGGGCTCAAAATATTTAAAATTTCCAAAGTTATGAGCCAAAATTGAGACAAATAGTCATAACTCTGCCATTTTTAATCATTTTCACACCAAATTTTCAACATAGCATTCTTATGACCTCACCACAAGTACCTAGTACAGAAAATATTCAAATCCCTGCCCAAATATAATTCTGCACAACTGCAACACCATGCTGTACCACAAGTGTGAAAACAAATTTTGGACAGAAATTGTATAATGACAGCTGTCACATACATGAGGTGGGGTAATAACAAGGCTATGTTGAATATATGGGGTGAAAATATTAAACATTTCTAAAGTTATGAGTGTGCATAGCAAGATTACAACAAATGCTCATAACTTAGCCATTTTTTTTTTAATTTGACCTTAAATTTTCAATATAGCATTCTTATAAGCCCACAATATGATTATCATTACACAAATCCCACTGGAAAGGTGATTTTTGCCAACAAACCACAAAATCACCTTTCTGGTGGCAGTTGCCCAACAACAGTCACATTGTTCATGAGGTGGGGTTCCCAAAATACCATGTTGAAAATGTGGAATAAAAAGGATGAAAACAGCTGAGTTATGTCAAAAAGTTAACCCCCCCCCAATGAAATACATTGAAGCATATTTACCTTAGCTCATATTGCAGTCACCAGTTCCAGCAGCATGATGTGTCTTTGAACAGCAAAGGGATTCACGAACCTGGGACCTCTCTGGTTGAGTGGCAGTCTGTGTGGACATCACGGTGGGTGTGGGGAGGTGGGTGCACAGTGGGTGGTTACATGGGAGGTACGGCCATGATCGGCGATGAGCATTTTCTTTCTTACAGGTTAAAAACTATCAAAAGAAGAGGGACTTTTTTCTTTTAATGAAAAATAAATACATAACAATGGACCATGATGGGTGACAGCACTGCCACTAGTGATTACTGGGGCACTGAAGAGTGTTGGGGGGTACCACTAGGCACCACAGAGAAAAAATGGGAGCATTATAACCCTCTTCAAAAAAAAGCAGGTTAGGGTAAAAAAATATAAATAAATTAATTGATTAAATAAATACACACACACACACATATATATTTATAAAATGAGATCCACATACAAATACAAATTCAGTGTCCTGATTACAAAAAACACAGCACGTGACTGTGCGTTTATCAGAGCATGACCACACACCTGCACGTTTATCCCTCTAAAATAAAATTTTGCCATTTTTTGTGGTGAACAAGGATTGACCCCTGGTAATCAAGGAATTCCCCCTCACGAACAAAGATCCTTTTTCATTCTGTGCAGCTATCTTGAAAAATGAAAATCTCATTGAAAATACTATACCTTTGGAATGGATTAATATTTTTTCACCAAATAAACACTGACCTGGTCTATGACTCAAGCCCTTTCTACAAAAAATGTCAGACCAAAATTCAACACTGTCTGTACGCAGCTTGGTAAGAAAAATCTGCAAAAATGGGTGAATTTTCATGTTTTTCACTATCTAGATCTCAGAATCTACAAATCCAACCAGAACAAAATTTGGCATGTGACTAGATCTATGCCAGGAGACTGTGCATGTAATATTTTGTGCCAGTCCTTTGGACAGTTCCAAAGTTATTAATGTGCACAATTTGAAGTTTAATATTAAAGTGCCTACTCAACCCTAATATAGCGGGCTACCACACCACACACACACACACACACACATATATATATATATATATATATATATATATATGTATATATACATGAGTTGCACCCCTACAGTTAGGGTTCAATAGCCACTTCTATGTTAAACTCAAAAATTGCACTTTAATAACTTCATAACCATTCAAACAATTCATATGAAATTTTACCAGCACCATCAGGGGCCAAGAATCTTGATGTGGTAAGATTCATTCTTGTCAGATGTGTGGGTGTGGACATACAGAGTGTCAAAAAGTTGAAAATTACCATTTTTTTTCAAAATGCTGTCATGCCGCTGCACAAAACCAGAGTGGAATTGTGGTCTGAAAATTTTTAGGGTAGAAAGGTCTTGGGTCACAGATGTGCTTTTTGAAGACTTGGAGAAAAAATATTAATCCATTCTAAAGTTATTAAATTTCAAAGTTTCCCATTATTTCCTATGGGACCAGTTAGCTGTCCCACTTGGAAAATTATTCTTTGTCACAAATAGTGAATCCTTTTCACATAAGTGTGATCCTTTGTCGTAAATGCAGAATCTTTTTTCATGCTGCTGCCATCTTCTTGTGAGTTAACGGTGACAACAAATTTAAATAACTAAAAAAATACACGACTTTAGTAGACACCAACAGTTGTTGATGCCTAACTGGAACCTGTAGAATATGATTCTGGGGTTAGATTTTCAATAACTTACTTAGAAATGTGTTTTTTTAACATGCAAACATTATTTTTCGCAAACTGCGAACAAAGGCATCGTGAAACAGAATCCTATTATACAATTTGTGAAACAGGATTTTTCTTTTTCTGCAAATTGTGAAAAAGGAACTGCAGAAAAGATTCTTTTTTGCAATTTGCGAAAAAGGAATTTTAAGAGAGCTGTATCCAATTTTTTTTTTATTTGTTCTGCAGTGTTCAGGCTACAAAGGGCTTGTCCCATAGATGTGGTTTTTGCTGGTTTGATGAAAAGATATTACTTTGCTTTGGAGTTCTGTGGGTGTAAATTTTGCTTAGTTTCCTATAGGATAACATTGTAATGTGAGGTGTACACAGTTGTTTCTTTATCAAGAAATAGTTTATGCTTGGAAATTTTCAGGATATGAAAGGCTTGTCCCACTGATGCATCTTTTGCTGGTTTCATAAAAAAGTATATTATTGTGGCACCAAGCTACACAGGTTTCAAATTTTACTGTGTTTTCTATAGGATAACATTGCAGTGTGAGGTGTTTCTTTGGTGCTGCACACTATAGGATGGGAGTGCAGGGGCCCAGAGGACACTGCACTCCTACATGCAAATATGTATACCATTATGGACTGGTGGGAGTGCAGGGCCCAGAGGGCCATGTGATCCCACAGGGAAAGAGGGGGTGCAATTCCAAGATCTCAAAAATTATGGATGAATGGCACCGAGCACTCTCACATGCAAATATGAATATTATTATGGACTGACGGGAGTGCAGGCCTTATGGATGGATGGATGGAAGCACAGGGCCCTCTGGCCCTGTGCTCTCATACACAAATATGCATAGCATTATGGCATTGCAGTTGAGGTGTTTCTTTGGTGCTGCACACTATGGGATGGGAGTGCAGGGGCCCAGAGGACTCTGTGCTCCCACATGCAAATATGGATACCATTATGGACTAATGGGAGTGCAGGACCCAGAGGGTCATGTGCTTCCATAGGGAAATAGTGGTACAATTCCAGTATCTCAAAAATTAAGGATGAATGGCACCGAACGCTGTCAAATGGAAATCTGAATACCATTATGGACTGATGGAAGTGCAGGCCATATGGATGGATGGATGGAAGCACAGAGCCCTCTGGGCCTTGTGCTCTCATACACAAATATGCATAGCATTATGGCATTATGGTAGCACAGAGCCCAGAGGGCCCTGCACTCCCACAGAAAAATAATCATACAATTACAATCTCTCAAAAATTATAGATGGATGGGAGATACAATCTCAAAAGGTAAGAAAATGCACTGCAAAAAATGCTGTTAATGCATCAGTTAGGGTTGCAGTGATTAAAGTTGGGAAATAAGGTATTAGGGTTTCCAACCATAACACCCCATCCCCACCCTACACACAGCAACAAGCGTGGAGGGTGTGCCTTGGGGTTGTCAACTGTAATGTTCACCCCCATTGTCTTTTAGCATCAGTAATGGTCTCACCTAAGTCATCAATTTATAACATAAAAAGTAGTGGGCCTAATATAGAGCCCTGGGGGACAGCCCCAGTAGGTCGTACAGTTAAAGTAGAGATCTTCTGTTTTTATCTGTTAAACCTGGCCAGTTAAGTAAAGCCTTACTGAGATAAAGAAAGATAGCTCCAGTGATTTGTTTATGGTCGACAGCCTGTAGCCAATCATTAGTAACCTTGGCCAGAACAGAGATGATACTATGTTTAGGTCTGGAACCAGATTGTAGGAGAGTTATACTATTGTATTGCTACAGGGAAATCTCTTATTTGAGCATTGATAAGTTTTTCTAACAGCTTAGCCAATACCAGCAGCATGGATATGGGTCTGTAATTGTTGAGAATACTAGTGTCATGAGATTGTAGGAGTGAATGATGTATACCATTTTCCAGATCTGTGGTATGTCATTACTGAAGTGATAAGTGATAAGTTGAATAGGTGGGTTATGGGTACCGAGAGATGCATGAAACCAGTTTTAAGGAAAATAGGGACCAGGCGTTCAGCACCTGCACTTTCTTTTTGGTGTCTATCCCTAGCAGGAGTTGTTCCACTTGTTTGTAGGTAATGGGTTTATAAACAAATAGGCTAGTAGTGGGGCTACCCAATCTATCAGAATCCTGTGAATGGATGGATGGATGTGGTATGATGCTGCCGAGGATCTATCCAATGCCAGTCCAGCAGAAATTAAATGGGAGTTCCTCCAGAATGACTTTGTTGTTATAAGGCTGCCATTGACTAAATGCAGATGGGTGGGGGCAGGGGAGACTTCAAAACATTTGATTAATTTCCAGAATTTCACAGCATCCTGATAGGTAAGTGATAAATATGAGGAAAAATCAGGATTGAGTGGTTGAACAAGCCATAAACCCACAAGTCTGAAAGGCAAGTGACCTTTATGAGCTTGTTTGACCCCAAGATAGTGATATTTCATTAATATCTGGAACCTACATATCAGGGACCAGATATTCAAAAGTTAGTGTGGGCACTAATGGCTGTTTGCTCAGACTATCTGGTTTTGTGCCCATTTTTGGCGTGGGGTTTATATTCAGAGATCCCCATAGCATGGGATAAACCCATTAGTGCCTGAGCACTAACATAACATTGCATCCATGCAAATGGTGGGTCCCCATCTGTATATGAGCACAGTGGCAGTTTTGAAGGTTTGCATCATTAGTAAATGGCACCCAAAGTCACACTACTTACTGCCTCTGAAAACCTTGCTTTAACTGGGCACAAAGCCTGTGTCCTCCTACCAATGGCAGGATGACTTTTCTGCAGTTGCCTGCCCCCCCACCCTCCAATCTCCCATCCCAGTAATGTGTGGTATTCCCTGCTGTCTAGTGGCACCAGGGACAGCTTCACATCTTCAGGATGGGTGTGTGGGAGGGGCCGCTGGACACCAGGGTAATATTAACATCAATAGGATGGGTGTGGTGGAGTGTCACTAGACACCAGGGAATTTGTTTCCAAAGCTAGGACAGTTGTGTGAAAGGGGCCACTAGACACCAGGAAATACATTTACATAGATGGGATGGATGTGTGGGGTGGGGGAGGTACCATTAGCCACCAAGGCTGATGTAGCAGGCACCCACAGGGTGGGCACAAATGGGCCAACACTTCCAATGCATATGAGCCCATAGTGGGCATGCTGCTGTCCCCTTAGCTCCTTGTATGCCCAATTGGCTTATTTGCATTTTACAGCTGACTATCACACTGTGGCTCCTGGCGTTATCTGGTCTGGGGTCACAATTCCCTACGAGCTAGATACAGTCCAAGTCCATGTTGGGGCAGTACAGACTGCTTAGCACTGTGCCAACATGGGCCAATATTCAGTTGGATAACACTGATCTGATATCTGACTGAAAATACCAGCCTCTTAGTAGGTAGCAGGTGTAGGTGCAGCATAAACCTTTTGCGCACTGCTTTTATACATTTATGAATAGCTCACCCAAGATGCTTTATATATTACATAAGGTTGGTCTGTTTGGCTTTAACAAAAAAAGTGTGCTGATTTGAAGAAAAAAGTGTGGATTTAGCTTTAAGAAAAAAATAGTCTGGTTTGGCTTTAAAAAAAAGAACAGCATTCTGGTTTGGCTGCATTATTTTGGCCCTTTTGTGTTTCCATAGTGTACTTCCTATAAAAGGAGGTGTGGGTCTAGTGTTTCTCCCTTTAGTGTTTTTGAGGATTGCAGCAGGAAACAACGCTGAAAAGGAGCAGCTACAGTGTTTGGTAAGTGATTTGGGACTTTTTTTTTTTACACAGTTTAAGTCTGGCTTCTGTGTGGCTGTTAGTTTGGCAAGCAATATGGAGACAGCAGCAAAAGTGCTCGATAATGATTTTTTTTGTGCAGAGGATGTAGTTGGATAGGTTTTTAGGGCTGCAGTGTAGGTGGCTTGTTACAAATGTTAGTAGTGTTGTAATAATGTTTATATATTGTGCCCACACTTGTAATAGTTAATGAATAAGTTGTTCACTACTTTGCACTAAGCTGTGTAGTTTTATAGTTTCATAAGTAGTGTTAATTATGGGGAAATATCTTAAGTCCCAACCATGTAATACATATATATATATATATATATATATATATATATTAGCCCTCTATATCAGGGAAGGGTTCGAGGCATCAGAAGAAGGGACCATTGAAAAGGAGTGGAGATTGGAATCTATCTGGGTAGAGCTGTCAACAGCCACTGGTAGGAGGATTAGATTAGGAGTGTCTATATGTCACCAGGATTGAAAGAAGAGATGGACAGGAAGTTAGTGGATGAAATTAGGAAGGAAACAGCAAAAAGGAGCCAGTGTTAATAGAAGACCTGAACTTGATAGATACAGATTGAGATATCTCAGTAGCAAAGAGCACCAGGAGTCAGGCACTGCTAGATATGCTACAGGACGGCTTACTGGTGCAGCCGGTCAGGGATCCCACATGGCAGGGTACCACACTCAACATGATACTAATCAATTTGGATAGGGTGGGGGTGGCAGTCAGGAAACCTTTGAGGTCTAGTGACCACAACACTGTCTGGTTCAAACTACCAATGAGGAAAAATGGTCCCCTCTTGAGGGCAGCGGTTCTGGACCTCAAATATGCAGATTTGGAACAGATGCTGGAACTAGGGAGAGACTGGTAGGTGTAGACCAGATAGATGGGGCAGAAGAACAGTGGGGTAGGCTTCAGGTGACACTTCTAGAGGGGAACTAAGTCCATTGCAAGGAAGATGGCCAAAAGAAACAAGCACAAAAGGCTGATCTAGTTCTCAAAGGGTGACGGAGGCTGTTAGGACAAAAAAAAGGGCCACTCATGCATATAAGAGGCACAAGCGTGAGATGTCTGACAGGAATATCAGGCTAAATTCAGAATGGCAAGAATGGTGTCCAGAAGGACAAAGGCAGACACAGATTTGTGGACTGTTGTGGGAGTAAAAAGTGAGGAAAAGGAATTTTTCAGATACAGTACATAAGGGGAAAAAAGGAAATCAAGAGAAATACTCAGGTTAACTAGGGGAAGAGGGTGGTGGAACATGATGAGCAGAAAGCAACGGTACTGAACAATTACTTCTACTTGGCTGCTTGGTATCCAAGGTAGAGGATGACGGCTGTCTAACTCTACTGGGGAATAATATCAAGGCCACCACAAGGGGGATTTAGGAAATGAGCAGGGTACAAATCTTCATTCACAGGATAAGAAAGGGTCAAGAAGCTCTCAGACATACTACAAGGCTCTGGTGGCCTGAACCCCTCTGGTGTTTAGTGAGCTGGCAGCAGTGTTAGCTGTAACCCTAACCTGGCTATTTAATGACTTCATGAAATCCAGAGTGGTGCCAGCAGACTGCAGATCTGCTGACATGGTACCAAGAAAGGTGGACAAGGAGATCCAGGCAACTTCAGGCCTGTCAGCGTTACTTATAGGTAAACTCATAGAAACTATTGTCGAGGAAAGTTTGGTGGCCCATGTAGAGGTCAACAGACTGCAGGAGAATAAGTAGCATGGGTATCTGTCAGACAGGTCATGCCAAACCAACTTGATACTGGTTTTCTACTGAGTCACTAAGGTGATAGACAGAGGACAGGTAGTAGATATTCTCTACTTTGACTTTAGCAAGGCCTTCCATTCAGTGCCACACAAGAGGGTGCTGAAAAAGCATATCCTGTCAAGTTGCTGACTGATTTTAGGCACCGTGATTAGGGTGCTGCAACAAGGGTGACAGTGACAGGGGTAATCTTGATTTTAGATCACCCCTCAGTCATGTTGCCCTTTGTGCCTACACAATTTCTGCTCCCTCCAGGGCATGTCTGCCACGTAGGAGGTTATATTTAGTTTAGAGAGGTGCAGGGAGCTGACTGTTTCCTGGGAGGGTGCTTTGGTTCTATAACTCCTGGGAGATGCAATAACTGGCACTGTAATGCCATGTGGCATGTTGCCTGCACCGTAATTGGCATCTACAATATGCTTGTCACTGCAGCATGGGTGAACTCTGAAAAAGATGGCGGACTTAGGAGTACAGTGGAGGTTATTTCTGTGGTGGGATGTTGGCTTAGGGGAGGAGACAGATGGTAGTGGTGAATGGGGTTAAGTTGGGGGACAGGGAGGTCATGAGTGAGGTGCTGCAGGGGTCAGTCCTGGGACCTGTTCTATTTCATATGTTCATAAGTGACATAGGGAAAGGAATCTGGGGCAAGCTGTGTCTCTGCAGCAAGGTAGATTCTGAGGAAGGAGTGTGAGAGCTCCATATGGATCTAAATAAACTAGACAGATGGCCTAAGGTCTGGCAGTTACAATTCAAAGCCAAGAAGTGCAAGGTAATGCACTTGGGGAGACAGACCTAGTGGTACAAATAGAGAAGCAATGACTGGAGGTTGGTGGAGGCAAGTTTAAGGGGGGTGAGAGGAAGCTCTGTTTCATGGAGACGGTAGTAGAAGAATTGAACAGATTGTTGGTGGAAATTATGGAAGAAGATACATAAAACAGGTAAGTGCCGGGAAGGGAGGACAGGGGGATTGAAGGGTGGGGGAGCTGGGGATGAGGGAGACAACCCACCAGTATGGTAGGTCACTGGGGTGTGGTAATATAGGAAGTGTAGACTGGATGGACCTTCAGTCTCCTTATGCCATAAAAATTATATATTTCTATATATTTGTAGTACTGCACATAGTCTAAAGTTTAACAAAACTGAGTGTTGCAGTAGTTCTTCTGCCATGAGTGTACTGTATAGATTTATAGTACAATAGAAGAAACAATGTTACTTTTTCACTTTAGTTGTCTTGTTTACCAGTGTGTAGGTAAGGATTGAGCTCAATCTGCCTATTAGTATGCCTACCAATGTCTAATTAAAGTGCCAGTGTACTGTAAAACCAAAAAACTTATTAGCCTGATACTGGTCTTTTATATTGTATATCTGATTGAAAAACATCTAAATATTAAATATTTACAGAACCTCCACCTCTATGAAGCCCTCCCCAGGCTTTGATCAGCCTCTGTCACCAGATCCCCCAACCAAATAATGGTTCCTCGGGCTGGATAAGGGGAGCCAGTTCCATGGCCTTGCCCTCGGGGCGGGGTGACCAAGGGGATCATGGTTCAAGACAGAAGGTGGAAGACTGAGGGCCGTGACCAGTGCTGAAACCTGGTGGAAGGAGCTCCGGAAAAAAAATAAAAATAAGAAGTAGAACTTGTTTTGATTGCCAGCAGAGAGCAGGACAAGAGGGCACCAGTTATGAATTAAGGGAGCCAGTTCTGAGAGATAAAATAAAGACAACAAAACTGACCCCAAACTGGGTGTTCAAAGTATGGAACAGACTGTCTCAGTTAAGTTGAGTCAAAGACAGCATGGAGTCATTCAAAGGCACACCAGAGAGGCACGTGGAGGAAAAAGGATATGGGTGTAAGGCTGAGCAATGTACAATCAATGACCAGTAATACACCCATGAGCTTGCAAGCCTGAGTGATTGAAACACACAAAGTAATGACAGATACACAAGTCTGTGTCTCCATTTTCTTCTACTTACTTTCTATGTATGGCAGAGGTCAAAGTGTGCTGGGTTGGACAGGGTCTCAGACTGGCAAAAAACGTCTCAGTTATTTGTGGAGGGGTCTCACTTGGTGTCAAGACAAGACCATCATTCTGTTTGTCCCTCTTACTATGACTTCATGAAGGCAGTATTCAGAAGAATGGCGTACAGCCAGTTTCCTTTTCTATTCCTTTTCCTGACATATTGGGATTACATCAGTAGAGAAAGGGGACCTGGAATGTGTGGAATGTTTCCTAGCAATCTGAATATGACATTTTTACATGATAATGCACAAAGTAGTGGAGCAAAAAATGATACTTTGGCAACCCTATTGGTTAATTATAACCCATGTGTACTAGGATTAAGTGAAACATGGCTTTCAAATAAATATCATGATGATGAATTTGGTACTCAAAATTATTATGTATGGAGGGCAGATAGAAAATCTAGAGGAGGAGGGGTAATGATTTTCATAAAATGAACTCTGGGTCATTCAGAAATTTTGTTACAAAGTAGTGAAAAGAATATAGAATTTTTAACAGTACATTTGGAACAGATAGGGTTGGTTATTTCAATTGTTTATTCACCTCCAAAAGCAAATATATCAGATTTAGAAATAATATTAACAAAAATAACAGATGCAGTGGGAAGTAAGCCTTTGATCTTGATGGGTGATTTAAACTGTGATTGGAAAAATACACAGGGGAGATACTTAAAATATGTAGTTACTACTCTAGGGCTAAAACAACTCATTAAAAGCCCTAATAGATATAGATCTAATACAACAAATGGATCTATTTTAGATCTAATTTTGATTTCTACTCAAATTGTAACTGAAGCTTCAGGTATTTTACCTCCATGCCTTGGAGGTCATAATCTGGTTTGGGTTACTATGCCACGGTCCCAGTTTCTGCAAGATTTGGTTTATAAAAGCCAACATTGGTCTAGAGACTTTAGAAAGTTCTCAGAGACCCGGTTTTTGGACAGTATAGGTAAGGAAAATTGGGATCGCAGCAGATTAATTCCAGATATTGATACTGCGGTTGAATATTTTACTCAGACTTTTGGAGAAATCTATGATCTGCATGCACCAAAAGTTAAAACTAAAACAAAACCTTTTCAACTACCTTGGATTAATGCTAGATTATTAAAGCAAATCCAAATTAAAAATATAATTTGGAAAAAAGCCTTGAAATCTAAATTGGAAAAGGACTGGATTCGTTTTAAGGTGGCTAGAAATAAGTGTAAAAGGTTAGTTAAAATTTCTAAGATTTCTTATTATAAAAACAAAATTGACATGAGTACTGACCCGAGACATTTTTGGAGAGTGGTTAAACAATTAACTAAACCAGGCAGTAATTCCCCAGAGGAAATAACTAGGTTAAAACATGGTGATATTTTTATTGATAATCCAAAGGATATTTCTAATGTATTAAATTATTTTTTTATTGACCTTCCTAATTGTAAGATTTCTTATAAGCAAGATTTGGAACAAATAAAAACAACACCTTCACAAGATGGACTGCCCCCATTTAGATTTAAAACCTTGACTGTCACTAGTGTTTATAAAGTATTACAAAAAAATAAATATTCATAAAACCTTTGGAAGTGATGGCCTTGAAGGCAAGTTTTTTAAGTTAGCAGCCATTAGTGTAGAACTAATCATTACTTATTTATTTAATTGGAGCCTTCAAATTGGTTACTTTCCCTTATCCTGAAAGAAAGTAGAGTAAAACCAATCTATAAAGCGGAGGTGTGGTAGAAGTAAATAATTATAGGTCTATAGCCTTATTATCCCTTTTATCAAAAAGTCTGGAGAAACTTATCTCTGTACAGGTCACAGATTATTTAGATAAATATAGTTTTTTAACCTTAAAACAATCTGGTTTTTGGAAAAACTATCCTACTACAACAGCCCTTTTAGAATTTAGCGATCTGTTAAACAGGTCTTTAGGAAATAATATGGAGACAGCGGTAATTTTTGTAGATCTTTCGAAGGCCTTTGACTTGGTGGACCACTCCTTATTGATCGGGAGACTGCAAGAGATAGGCATCAGAGATGGCCCCTTAGATTGGCTAAAATCTTATTTGAGTAATCGCTCACAGAGGGTGGAGGTACAGGGTTATTCATTGGAAAGCAGAAGTGTCATCAGAGGCGTTCCTCAGGGATCAATCCTTGGACCTCTTATGTTCCTTATTTTCATAAATGATCTTCCATTGGTGGTTGAGCATATAGAAATTCAGATATATGCGGATGGTACGGTAATTATTGCATCTGGTAAATCAGAAGATGAATTGCAATTGAATCTGCAGTCTGATTTCTTAAAGATCGAGGGGTGGTTCACCAGGTCAAAGTTGATTATGAACACAAAGAAAATGAAATATATGAAATTTTCATCAAAAAAAGTGTTGATACAACTTTTAAACTTCAAATTTATACTAAAAATCTAATTAAACTAGAACAGGTTAAGGATTACAATTATTTGGGAGTGATATTTGATGAGCAGATGTCTTTTTCTTGTCACATTATGGATTTGGTAAAAAAAAGTGAATAAAAGTGTGGGGGCTTTAAGGAGAACTACAGAATGTATAATATTACTAGATAGGAAGAAGCTGGCTGAACAGTTAATTATTCCAGTGTTAAGATATGGTGAATTGATATACAGAAGAACTAATAAAACACTTTTGGTCAAGTTGGATAAAACTTATTTCCGAGTGGCTAAATATGTATTAAAGGGGCATTATTGTACTCATCATTGTTTATTGTTGAATAAATTAAATTGGCTGTCTTTGGATTCAAATTATATATGTCATTGGTTAATTTTAATTCATAAAATGAAGTATTCTTGTTTAAATCATCCAATTTCATTATTGCTGTTTCCAGCGAAGCAACATTCTAAAAGCTTATTAACTAGATCAGTTCACTGAAATAAGATTATCACAGAAAAATCACGTAACAAATATGGGGATAGGAGTTTAATTCATCAAGCTGCTAGTTTTTGGAAATTTCTTTCTGCAGATGTAAGAGAAATTACAACTCATTCTACATTTGTTCATATTACAAAGGAATTGAATACTCATGTTTGTAATTGCTAATTATTCCTCTCAATGTACTGTAAAATTAGATAAGATTTCTGTCTTTATGTAAAGACAAAGGAAGTATTGTTATACTATTGTCACACTAGATGTATTTATACTGATGCTTTTTGTGTATGTGTTAATATGGAACCTTATTTTATGTACTGCATTTAGATAGGGATTGCACTGATCTGTCTTGTAAACTGGACTTTTGTCCAAATGACATGTATTACCTGTATAAAAATAAAATGTTACCTACCTACCAACCTAACAAAGCACAGCCTCTCTGCTTCTACAGACTGGAGCTGAATGACATCTCACTACATTCTGTCCATTCAGTACAGTGCAGTCCTCCCCCCCAAGCACTATCTTCATGAGCTCTCGAAAGAAAAAAAACAGGATGTATATTTACAATATTAAACAAACACATGTCGGTGAAAACAAGAGAGTGTCCTGTGTTATTGCTTCCTGCACATTTTGTTTGTTTTAATGAGACCTGACCCATTTAACTTAAAAGTGCAGGCTGGCTAGTGTGAAACCACTCAAAGCTGAAAAGAAAGTTTAACTGTTAGGCTGCCATTGCTGACAGAATGAGAAGGTATAGGAATTCTGGACTGTTATAGCAGTCCGCAGTACAGCAATAGTTAATACAACTTCCAAGTTTCTCATTGCAAGAGGAATGTGGTGGGTCATCAGATAACGGCTTCAGTTTTCAGTCCTTGAGACATGTGAGGAATGTGGTTGGGGATCAGATAAAGGCTTCAGCTTAAACTTCTTCAGACATTTTTAAACTAGAGCCTTCTGACTTACAATGCTAAAATACTGTGTTAATGTAACCAAAATCATTAACAGGAGTTTGACTTTTGCAATAATTGATTTATATTTGCCTTATGGCTGTACAGTACTTGTGGTCAATGTGTCGGTGCTAAACTAACACTTTTGCTGACTCTGCTTCAGAGGTCTGTGTCCAGGGCTATTGTACTTCACGCTGTAGGTAGATGCAGGATTCCAGTGAAAATTAGATGCTGCAGTTCATTTCCATTGTCCTGGGTAACAGAGGTCTGTATCAGCATCCTGCAGGTACATGCAGGATTCCACACTAAATGAGATGGTGCAACTCATTTGAGCTGACCTGTGTAAATAAACTGTAAACAAAGGGACCTGGGAGGACAGTAGTCTCTATGCCAAGGGAAGACTACACTTGAGTGAGGAGGGAAAGAAAGTGTTAAAACAGAGGATGGAGGAGTACATAGAGGAAGTTGGGAATTTAAACTAGGAGTGGGGGGATGGCAAGTGGGCAAGAGACATGCAGAGACCACAGGTTGGGAAACCATATGAGCTTACCCCCCATAACAGTGACAAAGGACAATTGGTGATGCTAGGAAAGGAGGGCAGGATGGGAGGGGTGGAAAAGGGTGGAAGGTGGTTACCCTTAATGCTAGGAGCCTTAGGAGAAAAACTGCAGAGTTACAGGTGCTCATGCAGAAGGAGAGGTGGACATTGCAGCCATCACAGAAACGTGGGCCACCCAATACAATGACTGGGACCTGTCTGTACCAGGATACATGTTATTTTGTAGGGACAGGGTGATTGGGAAAGGAGGTGGGTGGCACTATATGTGAAGGAAGGACTGAAGTGTGTAAGGGAGGGAAGGGAGGAGGGTAGTATGGAGTCACTTTGCATGCAAATCCAGGATTCCAAGAATAGGATTCTCAGAATGGGAGTGGTGTATAGGCCACCATCTCAGGTGGAGGAGTTAGTCAGGGAACTAGTGGTACAGATCAGGAGGACCTTGGGGAAGGGTAGTGTGGTGATTGTGGGAGAGTTCAGCATGCCTGAAGTGGACTGGAGTACCCGAACAACCAGGAACAGAAGGGAGCAGGTACGGCTGGATGCCTTCCAGGACAGCTTCCTGCTGCAAATGGTCAGTGAACTAACCAGGTTAGGGAATACCCTTGATCTTGTGCTGGCAAATGGGGACTTTGTGAGAGAAGTTACGATGGAAGAACCGCTGTCAGAGAGTGACCACCACTCAGTATGGCTCACATTGTAGATAAGGGCAAGGAAGGAGTGGAATCTTGCACAAGAGTGCTGGATTTCATTAGGACCAACTTTGGGAGGATGGGGGAAGGGGTAAAAGGGTACTTGGCCAGAATTCAACCTAGTATGGACACTAACCAGAGGTGGGAGCTCATAAAGCTGGGGATAGTGGAGGCAACCAAAACCTGCTGCAAAGCCCAGAGCAAGAAGGCTAGGGCAAAGAAACCAAGCTGGTTGAACAAGAAGGTCATGGAAAAGGTAAGGAAGAAAAGAGCTGCCTTTAGAAGGTACAAGAAAACAGGGAGGGGGGAGGACAGGGAGGAGTACTTAATGGAATCGAAGGAGGTGACTTGGGCAGTAAGGGGAACCAAGGCATCTGTGGAGCTCAGGCTGGCACAAGGCATTAAGAAGGGGGAGAAGGACTTCTTTAGGTACAACAGGGAGAAAAGGAACTGTAAGGACCACATAGTAAGGATTAGGAAGGAGAGGGATTGGATTGAAGCAGGGTGCAATAAGGCAGAAGCACTAAATGATTACTGCTGCTTGGTATCTACTAAAAAGAAGAGGGGAGTGACACCTAAGGAGGGAGGAAAGGCAGAAATGGGGAAGCAGGTGACAGAAGGAGAAATCATGGAGGGCAGAGTTTGGGAGGGTTTGAAGGCACTGAGGGTGGACAAGGCACCAGGCCCAGATGACATCCACCCAGGGTACTGAAGGAGATGGCAGAGGTTCTTGAGGGACTTTTGGCAGACCTACACTCAGGGTGTGTACCTCAGGACTGGAGGATGGCTCATGTGGTGCCCCTCCACAAGAGTGAGCCCAAGGATGAACCATGGAACTACAGACCGGTGAGCCTCACATTCATCATGGGTAAGCTAATGGAGGCTATCCTGAAGGAGTGGCTGGTGGCCCTCCTAAAAGCCAAAGGACTACAGGACAGCAGATAGCATGGCTTCATACATGGCAGATCATGCCAAACCAACCTGGTCGAGTTCAATGACTGGGTAACTAGACAACTGGACAGAGGCCATGCAGTGGATGTCCTGTATCTGGACTTCAGTAAGGCATTCGACTTGGTGCTGCATGGAAGGCTGGGAAGTAAGTTAGAAGGCACAGAGGCAGGTGCAAAGCTAGTGAGTTGAGTAGGGAACTGGCTTCAGGGAAGGCAACAGAGGGTGGTGGTGGGTGGGGAGCACTCACACCCAAGATTAGTGATGAGAGGTGTTCCACAGGGCTCGGTGTTGGGACCAGTGTTGTTTGGGATATTCATTGCAGACATATCATTGGACATCAGGAGCAAGATCAGTCTGTTTGCTGATGAAACCAAGGTAGTAGCAGTGGTGGATGACCTAGGGGGATGGCAGGGCTTGCAGGATGATCTGGCAAAGCTTGATACCTGGTCAGACACCTGGCAACTGGGGTTTAATGCCAAAAAGGCCAAGGTGCTGCATTTTGGGATGAAGAACCCAAGGAGGAGTTACCAGCTGGGGGGAGTGCAGCTAGCCCAGACAGAGTAGGAGAAGGATCTGAGGGTGTTCATGACAGGGACAATGAACAACTCGGCACAATGTAGGAAGGCAGCTGCAAAGGCCAACAAAATGCTGGGTTGCATTGCAAGGGGTATATCCTCGAGGAGGGAAGAGGTGATTCTGCCACTGTATAGGTCATTGGTTAGACTACACCTGGAGTACTGTGTGCAGTACTGGTGCCCATATCTGAAGAGGGACATTAAGTTACTGGATGTGGTGCAGCGCAGGGCAACAAAGATGACCAAGGGGCTAGGGGACTTATCATACAAGAGGAGGCTGAGGGAATTGAACATGCACTTGCTGGAAGAGAGGAGGGACAGGGGGACATGATTTAAACCTTTAAGTACATGAAAGGAATAAACAAGACATGTACAGAGGGGCTGTTCAAAGTAAGGGAGGGGAGGGACACCAGGGGCCATGATATGAGACTGGAGGGAGGAAGGATCAGGAGGGAGATGAGGAGACACTTTTTTACAGAGAGGGTAGTAGCAGGGTGGAATGCGTTACCTGCAGAAGTGGTATCCAGTAGAACAGTGGACTGCTTCAAAAGGGGATGGGATAGGGCAAGGGGGAGGGTCAGTGTAGGGGAAGGGTGGAAGGGAGGGACAACTGCAGAATAAGGGGTGCTAGCTGCACATTCAAGCAGACTTGATAGACCTCTAGGCCTTTATCTGCTGGCAAATTTCGTATGTTTGTATTAGGATGCTCTCTGTGATGTCATTTGAGCTGACCTGTGTAAATAAATTGTAACCAACATTAGAATGCTCTCTGTGATGTCAGTTGAGCTGACCTGTGTAAGCAAATTGTAAACAACATTAGGATGCTCTCTGTGCTGTCAGTTGAGCTGACCTGTGGAAATAGATTGTAAACGAGTGCCAGCCTCAACTGAACTGATAACTAATATCATTCTGCCCGTGGAATCTTAAGTTTTAAATAGCTGCCATTTTTTTCTTTCGCTTAGAGAGAGATTCAGCCCCACCACACACACACAACCTGTGCCACGTTCCAGTTTGGGTCATGTTTTTAACCTGTCCAGAGAAAAACTTTTTTTTTAATAACCTTATGGTTTCAGTAGCACAGACCATGCTTACCTCTAAGCCCAGAGTAACACAGCCAACTGCCAGATCGCCAGTGCCATTACAATGGGCATTTCCAATATTTTTTCTGATCATGGGTCCCACTCGTGGTAAATCTGCTGACCGTAGACACCATCTTGCAGTCTCGCTGCTGTGAAATAAATAATGGATTATCTGTTCTTTAAGTTTTGTTCTGCTACTAATGGCTGTTTCCACTGACAGAGCACTTACTCGCTCATGCTATGCCTCAAACAGAAACTAAATTCACCGCTCTCCCTGCTTTAGAAAATAAAGTCCATCCCGCAACTCCATTTCAGAATGACTCCTGCTTATTGTGCAACTTTCAGCAGTTTAACCCTGCTCTGTGCCCAGCTGAAAGAACACCCATAAACAGTGGAAATGCCACAAATGTACCTCTCTGTGTACTGATATTTGTTTTCTTTCTTTTCTTTGTTTCTGGAATTTCCCCATTGTGGTTGCACAGTGAACCGGGCTGGCTTTCTGAATGAAACTAAGTCTTAGCTACCCCATGCTTCATGTCCCCCGCTGTGACAGTTAGCTTCTTTTGTGAGGAAAAAAGAAAAAGCAGTCACCTTTTTGATTGTTCACTGTCACCATACCCACAGAGTGTCTAGTTCTTCTCAGCGTTAACTGGGAGGTGGGTGGACAGGCAGGATCATAATCGCAGGATCAACAGTTGTATCAATGCAAATGTACAAATACAAGGGCGCCAATGTGTTAACATTAAAACATATTAAGCAAAAGTAAAAAACACAATGACAGTGCTGCTGTGAGAAATTACAGCACCTGGTCTCCACTTCTGCTTTGACATGGCACGGTAGTGCAAGATCTCGCGAATAACTGCATATCTTCCAACCACAAAATAAAAGCAATAAAAAAGCAATACCAATGTCCAGCAGGAATGGACAGTGGACAGTGTTTTTTAAATACTAAAATGATGCCAATATACTTCTTGGAGGGTGGGTGGATGTATTAGAAATGACATGCCTTCTTCTGGAGGTGGTGTTGGAGGGGGATAACTAGAACAGAATGACTGTGTGTGTGTGTGTGTGTGTGTGTGCGGGGGGGTGACAGCAGATTGAATAGTACAAATAACGGAGGGACTACTTCATCACAGAAACTTTTTTTCCCTGTTATTTGTATTTGTTTTCAAACTATTTTCCTCTAACTCTATTACTTAATTAAAATTTACACAGACACCCATTTTCTAAGTGCAATAATACCAGAAAGGGTGGGCGGTATTGAGAAATACTGGACCTTCCAAGAGCTATAAAGCCCTCCACTTGTGATGTCAGGCCTCATTATGCCTCTGGGTGGTCTGGTATTGCCCAATACCGCCCACCCTGTCAGGTATTATTGCTTGTGTAAACTACATTAGAATGCTCTCTGTGATGTCAGTTGAGCTGACCTGTGTAAAAAAATTGTAACCAACACTATGATGCTCTCTGTGATGCCAGTTGAGCTGACCTGTGTATATAAATTGTAAACAACATTAGGATGTTCTTTGTGCTGTCAGTTGAGCTGACCTGTGTAAATAAATTGTGAACAACATTAGAATGCTCTCTGTGCTGTCAGTTGAGCTGACCTGTGTAAATAAATTGTAAACAACATTAGAATGCGCTCTGTGCTGTCAGTTGAGCTGACCTGTGTAAATAAATTGTAAACAACATTAGAATGCGCTCTGTGCTGTCAGTTGAGCTGACCTGTGTAAATAAATTGTAAACAACATTAGAATGCGCTCTGTGCTGTCAGTTGAGCTAACCTGTGTAAATAAATTGTAAACAACATTAGAATGCTCTCTGTGCTGTCAGTTGAGCTGACCTGTGTAAATAAATTGTAAACAGCATTAGAATGCTCTCTGTGCTGTCAGTTGAGCTGACCTGTGTAAATAAATTGTAAACAACATTAGAATGCTCTCTGTGCTGTCAATTGAGCTGACCTGTGTAAATAAATTGTAAATAAAATTAGAATGCTCTCTGTGATGTCAATTGAGCTGACCTGTGTAAATATATTGTAAAGAAACATTAGAATGCTCTATGTGCTGTCAGTTGAGCTGACCTGAGTAAATAAATTGTAAACAACATTAGAATGCTCTCTCTGATCTCATTTGAGCTGACCTGTATAAATTGTAAACAACATCAGGATGCTCTCTGTGGTGTTAGTTGGGCTGACCTGTGTAAATAAATTGTAAACAAAATTAAAATACTCTCTGTGATGTCAGTTGGGCTGACCTGTGTAAATAATTTGTAAACATTAGGATGCACTCTGTGCTGTCAGTTGAGCTGACCTGCATAAATAAATTGTAAATGACAGCCTATCGGCGCAGTGGTTGGATTTCCGCTTGCGACACAAGTGACCCGGGTTCGGGAACGAGCTTGGGGCATTGGAGAGCAGGCCTGGGGGGATGCAGCTTCAGCGTCCCATGACTGCTCGCTGCCTCCAGGGAGGGTTGGGGTCATGACCAAGTGCTGAAGAGATCACTGGTGGAGGTCAGTGGTAGAGCAGCACATCGGGGTCATTGGGGTGGTGCGTGACAAAAGTCGGCTCTCGCCTTGACGTCCGGACGTCACGCATCTCAAGAAAGCCAAGATAATCGCTCGCTGGCCTCCGGATGATAGCTCTCTGTTCCTGAGGGCCTCCAATGCCTTCCTGGTGCCTCCTGTTCCCCAGCGGCATCCCCGGGCCATAGAAGTGTGTGCTGGGGCTATCTTCCCTCCCTCTCGGTGCCTTCCCCCTCGGAGAAGAGGGACCAGCCTGGTGAAGGGATACACCAGGATATCCTGTGGGTCGGCTGCGATCTGGGGAATCAGAGGAGGGCCAGGCAAGGACAGAAGAGGTCAGGGAACTTGGCAAGAGCCCGAAGGAGTGGAGGACCAGTGAACACAGGGTGGAAAAATAGATCATACAAAAAAAAAAATTGTAAATAAAATTAGAATGCTCTCTGTGATGTCAGTTGAGCTGACCTGTGTAAATAAATTGTAAACAACATTATGATGCTCTCTGTGATGTCAGTTGAGCCGACCTGTGTAAATAAATTTTATAAAATGGGTAAAAGAAATCCTTCACTCTGATTGGTCAAAAGGCATGTCCTTACCTGTCAACAAACTGAAAGGTGGCACTACTTTCCTTATACCTTAACCTCCATAGGTGAAAGGACAGCAATATCATTGTGCAACTGATATCTTCCATCAGTCCTTCTGCAACCACAACTGATCTTCCATCACAAACGTGGCTGCCACCTTTACACTGTAAAAACCTTCAACTGGGCCTTACAAATAAAACTACTTTAAATAAAAAATAAAACAAATTAAGTAAATGTTGTTTCCCTGACCATCACACTCTCCTTACACACATAAGCAAATTAGAAACATTAAGTATTATTTATAGTTTTCATTACAACTGTTTCTTTACTAACCGTGAAAAATCCCCCTTCTGTCTTTACCCGATCATCAGGGAAATCTTTTCTGCTTTCCTTGACAGTGACATCATTGAGTCACCGGCTCTAAAACAAGCCTTTGTTGTTTGTGTGTGCAGTATGTTGGGGGAGTAGCATTCTACCAGTGGAACTGAGCAGAATTTTGAATCCCTGTATTCCATGGTAAACATTCCATGATAAACATTGTGTGTCTTGAATGAGGGAAAAACAGAAAAAAAAACCAGGATGAAGAAAGTAGGCAATACAGTAATTTAGCAATAAGGTATGACCAGAGGTTAGATTAACAGACTGTCTGGTTTGGTCATACTTTATTGCTATTATTAAAAGTTTCTCTGATATTGAATTCGTTGTAATTTATTTCTAACATTTAATTCATTAAAGTATGTTGGTTCAATGTAAAATAGTCATTCCGTGGATAATTAGAGAAATTGATATTTCAGAACGTGTGGTGGCAGTGAATACATTGCTGGTGGTGTTTCTTAGAACAAGTGCTAGTAAGTGTGGGTATTCATTAGAAAGAATCACTATTTTTTAAAATGGAGTATTCATTTTAGAAAGAATAACTGTTTTTTGTTACGATTACCAACCCGTGGTCTGTAACTTGTGATTCACTTAAGTACGTTGGGAAAATGGAAAATGGAGTATTACTGTAATATCTTGGCAGTTATGCTTCGTGTTATACTAACTTTTTTTGTATTTAGCATGTTTTGATATTTTTCATGCATGCTAATTCATTTTCAAAGTGGAAATCTGCTTTTTTTTTTCTCGTGGAGCTTTTTAAAGTGAGCATGCACAGCAGTGCCCTAACTGGTATGAGTTTGACTGGCTACCTTGCTCAAATATTTTTTTTTCAAATGTACTGCTCACTTGAGATGATTGCAGTCTGTGCATAATTACTGTCCACTATTCAGCCTGCATTTGGATCAAGGGTTTCTTTTTATTCGCGGTACCTCATCACTGCAATTCAGCGATGAGTCTCACGCAGATATCTGGTAACCGGAAATTGTGTAGCACATTTTTACTTTCTCCCAATAGATTAATGCATTTTTTTTCTGTCTTTAGCCATTTGCTTATGTGGCGATCTGCGTTTTTAACTGGTGGGTGCAAGAACTGTATATTTCTTGCAAGGAATGGTACTGATGAGGTATCGATGGATTGTAAGAGGGTGTGATTTTCACAGCAATCAGTAGGTCATAAAGTAAGTGAGGCCTTGGAAGAGATGAAAACATTTATTGTAGGTACATGCCTGTGGTTGCTGGATAGTTTAAGATTCTGGGGAGGCTTTTAGTTAACTGAATTGGGGGGTGCACAATGGTCTGATTTGACTGGCAGGGGAGGCTAAATGGTGCATGATTCATCTGGGGAGAGTGTTAGGCAACTGGCTGTTTGTGGGTAGGCAGATGAAAGTTGTTGAATGTTGCTTTTAGGAGGATTTTGGAAGCCTGCCTGGGAAGGTGCACAATTAATTAGGATACGTTTTTAGGTGGCTAGCCGGGTTTGGGGAAACATTTTGTCTTTGAAGTGGATGGTAGGAGTTTTGATGTGGGGGCTGAACAGTGGCTCTGGTAAAGGTTTTAGAATTCTGGCAAGGGTCGGTGGAGCTATGTGATACCTGTGTACAGGGTTAGGGTATTTGCAGGAAGAGATGCATGAGATCAGATTCACAGTGTCTATTGAGAAAGGTTTAGATATTTCGACAGAGAATGATGCACAGTCCCTCTGGGAGGGTTTATAAGTACCAGGTCAGAGGTGGTGGGTAGGTGATATGATGACTCTGGGAAGAGTTTTATTAAGTAAGCTGGTGTGTGGGATGACACTTTGGGGTTATTTAGTTGGTGGGATTCACAGTGGTTGCATCCATGTTGTTTTTGGGTTACTGTTTGTTTGTGTGTGGGGGAGTGCACATGATGCCTCTAGGGAGGTTTCAAGGCATCTTGCCAGCTGTTGGTGGGGGAGAACATTGCAGAGCACCATGCATCAGGCCAGTTGTAGTCAACTGGTTGAGGGTGGGGGGGAGTGGCATGATGCCTCTGTGAAGAGTTTCTGACTGATGCAGGCTGCCTCAGCTGAGGTTTTATGAACCTGACCGGGGGCACAGTGCATCTGGGGAGAGATTTAGGTTGGGGGACACATAATGCCTCTGAGGAGATTTTAGATACCTTTGTCTTAGGGGTTGCATAAGAGATCTAGGAAGGTTTGAGGGATTAGGCTGGGGAGATGTACAGTGTATATAGTGATGGATGCAGGCATTTGATTGAAAGGGGCTTTACAGTGTTTCTGGGGAGGGTTTTGGCATCTCATTAGTAACTTGGTCTCTATTGAGATCCTTGTAGACAAATAGATAGGTACTGTATAGCAGTTTATATTGACGCCCTATATATTTAGCGCTATAAGCACACCCCACATATTCACTTCCTCTTATTTTCACTGGTGGAACACAAGTGCTGTTATATATAGTGGTCTACCAAATATACAGTGTTTTTTTATTTTCACTCTAACATGGAACCAGCGAATATAGTGAAAATAAAATTACAGTGAAAATTTCCTGTTATGCAGTAAGATTGATAGAGATGTTTGTAAATACACAGATGAGCTCCACTGTGTTTCTGGGACTGGTTTTACCCACTTGTCCTGTGGTAGAGAGAGGGACACAATATCTGTGGTGATGATTTCATCTGACTGTTGTTAACAGGGCGAGACTATGGGCAGAATTTACAGATGTTGGTGCAGGGCCTGTGGTCAGCCCTGCACCAACATACTTTGCCTCTGGTGATGCATTGAAACTTTTGTGACAATTGCACCTGATTTACTATTATCTGATGCAGTTTAAGGTGTTTTCATGGTTCACTATGCTTCGTGACATATATGTGACACAAGCTCCATATAGCAAGCGCCATTAACTGCACACGTTGGAACAGCTGAAAGTTGGTATAACTTGGGCCATTGTCAGCATATGGTGGTTTATCCAATTACATTGCTGTTTACAACATGTGACATATTGTCAGTACACTGGGGCTTGCGGCAATCTAAGACATTCAGAAATCAAGGCCTATGTCTCTGGCAGGAGCTCTAAGTACCTGTGGTTTGTTTGCAGTGCTTGCGTGTGTGTGACTCTTTGTTTGTATATGCATGTGTGTTGAAGGAGGGAAGGAGGTGCACATGTTAGAGTAAGTTATCTTGATACCTTCTCAGAAATAAGAGGGGAACAAAAATAGATATTTTTTTTAAAATGGAGAATATATTGCTTTATGAGAACTCCATCTTAACTGTGTGTTTGTATAGTGGTCCAGCGTGTGTCTCAGTGGCGGTTGAAATATGCCTTTCTGAGGCTCTGTGTGTTTCTGTATAGGACTCCTTGTGTATCTGTAGTAGGATCTGTCTTTTTAGTCAATGTACCCTTGTGTGTCTGTCTAGAGGTGTATGTATGTGCTATGTTGGTGGCTCATTTCTGTCTCTATAAGGGTCTAAGTGAGTCATTCTCTTGTGTCAATCTGGGGCATACATGTGTGTCTGTGGCTGTTTCAGTCTGGGCCACTGTGTGTGCATGTGTGTGTGTGTGTGTGTGTGTATGTGCATGTGTGTGCTGAAGTAAATCTCAGGTGACTTGAAAGGACTTAATAGCTGCGAGGTTTAAATTACTTGTAGAAAGATCTAGTAAGTAGGGGGGAGTAGCTTAGCTAGAAGGAAACTACATTTAAAGACTACCTTAGAAAGATTCTGCTAATAGCTTGGCAGAAGACACCAGGAGAATGGACTGCTGTGTGACTGGACTTCTCTACTGGGACTACTTTGTCCTCCTTCCCTCTCCTCTAACCTCCCACCCAAAGCTAGTTCTACTTTTATAGGCACAGAATTTGACTGACAACAGGAACTTCCTGTTTGGGAGCAGGAAGTGAGTGATCACAGAGCCACCAAAGTCCCACCATCCTAGAAGGGCAAGAGTAGCTCTCCAGCCCCCTCTAGCTGCTGGAGGTCTGCCTCTGAGCAAGTAAAGGGTCTACTGAGAAATATAGAATATTCTTGTCTCAGAACAGGACAATCAGGAACTTAAAGGGCACACAGGCAGAAAGTAAGGAGAGAGAGAGAAAAAAAACAGAGGAACGAGTAAGGATTGCAAACAGTTAAAGGGCCAGAAATAAAACATGATTGGAGTGGTGCAGTGCAGTGCAGTGGCTGTGGAGCAGCAGTCTTCCGGGAGACATTCTGGAGGATGCAGTGTTGTCCCATCTGCAGGCAGCTCTCTGGGCTGAGGGAGGAGGTTACTCATCTCAAGGATGAGTTGGCCAGGATCTGTGGGACCTCCTCTTCCATCCAGGGACCACCAGTGCCACTGCTGTTGCCTCAGAGGTGCCAAGAATGAGGAGTGGTTGGACCACAGTGGGCTCAGGGAGGATGAAGGTGGTGGAACAGAGGCACATCCCTCTAGTTGTACCTCTCCACAATTCCTATTCCATTCTGGCAAAGTGTGGTTCCTCTATGGAGGCACCCACAGTGGAGACCAAGGAGGATGCTGGGAACCTCCACAAAGGAGACCCACAGGAGGGTGGCAGGGGATCCCGCAGGGGAAGGAAACAACTCCTGGTGGGGGACTCCAATGTTAGGAAGGTAGAACTGGGGGAGGAAGGGGAGAGGGAGGTAAGGTGCCTGCTTGGTGTCATGGCTTGGAGGGACAGGAAGTGAATCCTCAGGATTGCCGGAGCAGCTGCACAGGGGAGGGAGCTGCATGTCATTGTCCACCTAAGGACAAATGACCTGGCTAAGAAAGGGATTAGAGAAGTACAGGAAGAGTTTGTGGAATTGGGGAGGGGCCTTAGACAAGTAGCACGTACGGTAACCTTCTCGGAGGTGCTGCCCATCTATGGCGTAGGAGAGGCTAGGGTGCTCCGCACCATGGGATTCAATCAGTGGTTGAAAAACTGGTGTGGAGCTCAGGGATTTGGCTTCATTGGGGACTGGGGGTCCACCTGGAGTGATGCAAGCCTATACTGGCATGATGGGCTGCATCTGTCCAGGAGGGGAACCAGGATCCTGGGTGATAGGTTTAAATGCTTCATTGGCAAGCATTTAAACTAGCCAAGGGGGGAAGCACAGGAAAGGAGCAGGGAAATCCTAGCCTCCCCAAACAATCATGGTAGTAAGTGCAGTAAACACCAACATAGAGGTGTCGATAGGGAAAAGGGCAGGGGTAAATGGAGAAAGTGACAAAGGCAAGAAGGACAGGGATGGGGCAAAAAGGAGTAAGGCCATCAGGAAATGGAGGGTAATGAGTATCAATGCTCATAGTCTGGGCAACAAGCCCCTGAGCTGGTGGCCTTGATGGAAGAGGGATGCCTGGATATCATGGCAGTCACAGAAACATGGTACACAGAGAACCATGACTGGGATGTTAACATACCAGGGTACATAACCTACAGGAGAGACAGGCAGGGAGAAGAGGGGAAGAGGGAGGAGTAGCTCTCTATGTAAAGGAAGGGATAAAAGCAACTGAACAAAAGAGTAAACAGGGAGGACAGGAGGCACTGTGGGTCACCTTGGAGACTGGAAAGGGCACCACAATCCGCACAGGGGTTGTGTACAGACCTCCATGTCAGGGGGAGGGAATGGACAAGGATATGATAGAAGGCATTCTTAGAATGGCAGAGAAAGGGGAGATACTGTTGATGGGAAACCTGAATATGCCAAATGTTAACTGGAGCACATTTGCTGCAGCCACATCCAAGAGCAGGGCCATTCTTGATGACCTACAGGTGGCAGGCCTGAGACAGCTAGTTTCGGAACCCACTCATGAGGGAGCAATCTTAGACCTTATACTCTCAAATGGGGGCAGTGAGAGGATCTCAGATCTAGAAGTGGGTTGCCATCTGGGAACAAGTGACCATCAAACAGTGTGGTTCACGTTAAACTCAGCTGCAGAGTCAAGCCATACAAAAGTGAGGGTACTGGACTTTAGGACGGCTGACTTTGGCAAGATGGGAGTGTGCCTCATAAAAGCATTAGCAAACAGGCTAGAAGGAGGTGTGGAGCAACAATGGGGAATCATCAAAACTGCCATCACAGAGGCAACAAGCCTTTGTGTGAAGCAAATAAACAAATCATAATGAAAGAAAAAGCCACTATGGTTCTCAAAAGAGGTTGCTGTGAAAGTCAGGAAGAAAAAGACAGCATTCCAGAAGTATAAGGAAACACAGAAGGAGCAGGACAGACAGCTGCACCAGTTAAGGCAGAAGGAAGCAGGGAGAGAAGTCAGAATAGCAAAGGCCCAAACTGAGGAAAAGATAGCCAGCTCAGTTAAGATGGGGGATAAAACATTTTATAGGTACATCAGCGAGTGTAGAAAGACAAAGGGAGGGATAGTGAGGCTGAATAGAATGAACGGTCGGTGGGTAGAGGGGGACAGTGAAAAAGCAGGGATACTGAACGAATATTTCTGCTCAGCATTCACAAAAGAGATGGGGGAAATGCCTAATCCAATTAACAGAAGCACTCTTGATAGGGGGGTCGATCCCAGTCCTTTCACAGAAGAAAGGGTTTTGCGAGAACTCCTAAAACTGAAGGTGGACAAAGCAATGGGTCCTGATGGAATTCACCCCAGAATTCTAAAAGAATTAAGGGAGGAACTAGTGAAACCACTGGCTACTCTTTTTAATAAATCATGGGAGGATGGTGTGGTACCTGAGGACTGGAGGAAGGCGGAAGTGATTCCCCTTCACAAAAGTGGGACCAAGACAGAGGCAGGAAACTACAGACCTGTCAGTCTGACCTCTGTAGTAGGGAAAGTGATGGAGTTGCTTCTGAAGGAAAGAATAGTTGAGTACCAAGAGGCTAGTGGGGCATAGGACCCAAGGCAGCATGGGTTCACTGCAGGAAGGTCATGTCAGACAGAATCTAATAGATTTTTTGACTGGGTGACCAAGTAGTAGACCAGGGAGGGCTGTGGACATGGCCTACCTAGACTTTAGCAAGGCATTTGACACAGTCCCACACAAAAGATTAATAGTCAAATTAACCAGCCTTGGAGTGGGTCCCAGGGAGGTAGCCTGGGTAAAACATTGTCTGCACAACAGGACACAGAAGGTAATTGTAAATGGAGTCCACTCTGAAGAAAGAGGGGCTACTAGTGGGGTACCACAGGGTTCAGTTTTGGGTCCAGTCCTTTTTACGTTCACTTGCGCTCATGCACAAGGAACGTATTGGGAGAGTAGCACACTTGGAGGTGTGCCTCTCCCACCCAATGCACTGCTCAGTTGAGCAGGCGTGGCGGCCTGCACCAATGGGTGCAGCAGCTCAGTATGACAGCGGTGGTCTTCGCTTCAAAGAAAACCACCGCTGCCATACTGTGCACTGCCCCCCTCACGTCAGGCGCTACCTCCCCCACGCCCATCACGCCCCCTCAAAGTTGTACACGCTGGGAGCCCACCCAGCGTTTTCAAACATTGTTTGCCGACGGGAGTGCCCAATCCCCATCAGCTCCACGACCCCCAAAGCCATACTGCTGCCACGCTGGAGCCCACCCCAGCATGGCAAGCGCTTGTTTGGATTGCGCCAGGGGTGTCCAATCCCGTCGGCTCCTGGCCCTCCCCTGCGTAGTTTGCCCGACGGGTGCCCAATCCCTCGTCAGCTCCTCACCCCCCCACACATCTTCTGCCACGCTAGAGCCCACCCCAGCATGGCAAAGCGTCCCTCGTAGTCTTTTTCTTTCCCTGTAAAACAAAAAGCGGTCCCCTGCGCATGCCACCAACCCCTCCCACAACCCACACCCACCCACCGCACCCAGCCTCCCCACACCCCCCACCCCATACTTACCTCGGACCGCGACGATCTTCGTGGACCGGGAACACGCCTGCACTCTTCAAAGCCGACCGCGAACTGAGGAAATGTTTATTATTTAATACTTTATTGCATATCTCAGTCATTTTTGGAATTTTGCACCAATTCTCAACATGGGGTTTCTTCCATGAATGATGTCACTTCATGCGTTATTAGGGCCTGAAAGGTGATTATAGGCACCGCGCAGTCACCGCGCCAAATCACCCTTCAGCCTTGGATAATGCCATGACAGTGACAACATTCATGAGAAGGGGTCCCAGAAACCCCATGTTGAGAATTTGGTGAAAAAATTCCAAAAAATGACTGCTTTATGAGCGTGCGTTGCGCAGTTCCTATGCAGGCTCGTAAGTTCGCGAATTTTCAATATTTTCACTCCAGATTTTCAACATTGCCATTTCATCATACCTTCTTATGAGTTATTCAGCTGTCATTTTTCACATCTCACCCAAAATGTGTTTCCACCCATGTAGCACACAATGGCGCAGTCGGTGTGAAATAAATGTATGGAACACATTAAGAAAATCACAGTGACACTGTTCATAAGCACAGGTCTTAAAATGGCTATGTTGAAAATTTGGTGAAAAAATTCCTAAAAATGACTGTTTTACGAGCGTGCGTTGCACAGTTCCTACGCACGCTTGTACGTTTGCAAATTTTCAATATTTGCACTTCAGATTTTCAACATTGCCATTTTACCACACCTCCTCATGAGCAGTACAGCTGTCATTTTTCACATCCTGCCCAAAATGTGTTTCTGCCCATGAAGCGTGCAATGGCGCAGTCGGTGTGCGAACTGAGTGAATGCGACACATTAAGTAAATCACAGTGACACTGATCATGAGCAGAGGTCTTAAATGGCTGTGCTGAAAATTTGGTGAACAAATTCCTAAAATGACTGTTTTATAGAGTCTCGTTACTTGATTCCTCGCTGCGGCTAAATGAAGTTTTCGAATTTTCAATATTTTCACTCAGATTTTCAACATTGCCATTTTACCACCTCCTTATGAGAGCACAGCTGTCATTTTTCACATCCTGCCCAAGCGTCTTTTCCCCATGTGGTGCTACAATGCGCAGTCCGTGTGCTGAAATCAATGTATGGGACACAGTAAGAAAATCAGTGACACTGTTCATTAGCACAGGTTTTAAAATGGCAATGTTGAAATTAATTAGAACAATTCTAAAATGACTGTTTCTGACGTCGTTGCACAATTGCCACGCACGCTCGTAGGTTTGCCAAATTTCAATATTTCCACTCCAGATTTTCAACATTGGCATTTTACCACACTTCTTTATGAGCAGTACAGCTGTCATTTTTCACATCCTGCCCAAAACATGTTTCCACCTATGTAGCGCACAATGGGGGTAACAAACAGGGCATGCTGACAATTTATTGTGCAAATACCAGCAATCACACAGGGCATTAGGGTAAAGCACCATACATGCCAAACACCACTGCAAATACCTGCAAGCGAACGTTCGGCATTAACAAATGCTTGTTAATGTCTTCATCAGTGACATTGCAGAGGGACTGGAAGGAGAAGTATGCCTCTTTGCAGATGACACAAAGATCTGCAACAGGATTGATACACAAAGAGGCATGGAAAGGATGAGAAGGGACTTGGCAAGGTTGGAGGAATGGTCAGAAGTGTGGCAGCAAGGATTCAAGGCAAAGAAGTGCAAAATAATGCACCTGGGAAACAAGAACCCAGGGGAAGAATACACAGTGGGGGTAGTAACAACAACAAAAAGGAAAGGGACCTAGGGTAATCATGTCAGATAACCTTAAGGTTAGCAAGCAATGTGAGAAGGCAGTAGGGAGGGCTGGGGGCATACTGGGATGCATAGGGAGAGGCATCATCAGCAGAAAACAGGAAGTTGTTATCCCTCTGTACAGACAGTTGGTGAGACCCCATCTGGAGTACTGCGTCCAGTTCTGGAGACCCCATCTCTGCAAGGACATAGACAGGATAGAGGCAGTCCAGAGGAGGGCAACTAAAATGGTGCAGGGTCTGCAAGAGAAGCCGTATGAGGAGAGACTAAAGGAGCTTAATATGTATACCCTTGAGGAAAAGAAGGGAGAGGGGCACATGATAGAAACTTTAAGTACCTCAGTGGAATCAACAAAGTCCAAGAGGTAGCATCTTTCAGAAAAAGAGATGTGCAAGAACAAGGGGACACAATTTAAAGACAGAAAGGGGGGTGGTTCAGGGGCAATGTGAGGAAGTATTATTTCACAGAGAGGGTAGTGGATGCATGGAACAGCCTTCCTGAGGAGGTTGTGGGGCCTAAAACTGTGGGAGAATTCAAGAATGCATGGGACAGACATAAGGCAATTCTTGTGGGGGTAGGAAGAAATATTCTGTTGGTTAACTAGGATCTGCGGCCTATCCTGTAGGTAGGGAAATGGGCAGACTAGATGAGTCAAGCGGTCGTTATCTGCCGTCAAAGTCTATGCTTCTATGAAGTGTTCATTTTTGTCTGTACAGCTGTCTATACCTTTTTAGCCTTGCACGACTGCGGAGTGATATGTCAGTACTGTTTTCGTATATGTCATTATTCTGTCGGTTGCCTAATTAAGTCTGGGGTCCATGTGTAATAGTCTAAGGCTTTTGTGAGTCTAAAAGTTGATGTATGTCTGTATATTTGTTCAGGTTTTAAATAATTAAGGTATGGCCAGAGGTTAGTTTTTCAGTCTGTTAATCACACCCTTATGGCGTTCTATGGCCTAAGTCATGTGAGCCCCGACACTACCTCTACTAACGTAAGTACATGTCTAGGACCCTCAGTCTCTTTATATGTTTTTTACTGTGAGTGATCAAACAATTTTGATGCCATTTTCTGAATAGTCTACACCTTATCTATACTATTGAGTAAGAATGGGACTAATGCTTGTTACTATGGTGGTCGATTGCTGAGGTAGCCTCCTCATAGTGTGCCACACTTTACACCAACATCTGTCTACTGTTTGTTTACCAGATACTGACAGTTTTACATCTTTTCTCAGATTCACAGATTTTGCATGTACCTCAATAACCTTCTATGTGGGATGCTGTTGGAGGCTTTTATGGAATGTGGGTTGTAACATGTATTGGCAATCAGTTAGGTATTTAGCTAGATAACACAGCTATTTTCAGCCATGGGATTCATTTGCATGTATCTTACTGTTGTCCATTTATGCCAGCTGAGATTATGAGCACTGCTGAACTGCATATGTACTGCTGAGGTCTGATTGTTTTAAAGGCCTCAGAAACTCTGGTATTTGATTGGCTGTTAGGACTGCAGTTGACTTACATTTAGCCCTGCTACACTATCATTCTCAGCCTGATGAACATGCTGCATGAGGCCTTCTTGTCAGCATTCCATTGTATGCCGCTGTTGAAAGGGTTGAATTATGAATCCTGATTCAGAACCAGCATGCTTATTCTGTTGGTGGATGCATTATTTAATTTAAGATCTAATTCTTTATTAGGTAAACATTGATAAAGTACACTTTTAAACTTCACTTTTGGAACACTTTTTAAAAAATAGCATTTAGGCACTCCCAGGAGTTTGATTGAAGCAATAAGACATGACTAGGGGTTAGATTAACAGTCTGTTAATCACCCCCTAGGGGTGTAATGTGGCACAAGGCGCAGCCGAGTGCCATATTGACCCTAGGGGGTGATTAGCTGACCGTTATTCTAACTCCTGGAAGTGCCTTATTACTATTATAAAAAATGGTTCCAAAAGAAATGTGTTGAAAGTATACTTTTTGAATGTTTTCCTCATTTAGAGGGAGATGTTTAATAAAATAGTTCTTCCACCAACAGTTTAAGAATGCTGGTTCAAAATTAGAAAGCATCATTCCACACATTCAGCAGTGCTGGAGGATGGAATGCTGACAGGAAGAATCCATGTGCCATGGTGATCAGGCTGTACATGACAGTATAACACGGATTAATATAAGGCTGTTGGAATCCTAACAGCCAATCAGATTGCAGCATTTCTGAGAGCCTTTTTATAATTACAGTTAGTTTATCACTACCCATGGGGCAGTATGGTACTCAGCTGCACCTCATACCACATTAGAATCTTGGGGGAGGTGATTGATACACTGTTTATCTAACCCATGGTCTCTACTTCTTGATTAATACATACCACCCCTCCCCAACACACCACCTCCCCAACACACACACAGACACAGAGACGCACACAGACACACACACACTCAGACACGCACACACACACACTCTCACACAACTGCTAACTTTTATCGTTCTGTGGAGAAGAAATACTGTGTTGTTTTGATGTTACCATTATTACTTACTGATTGCACTTACTTATGCAATTCTTAATATGGAACACAAACACGTGTTAGTATAGATACGTGCATTGTTTTTTGACATGATACAAGACACAGTGGCATTCTGATTCCACAAAGATATCTTTATTGAAACTTCTATGACACTATTACAGTATTTCTATTCTTTAATAGTTTACTCTTTTTTTTAGCATAGACACTAAACAGGTTTACTTATTAACTCCCATTCCTGCATTTCATTTTAGATAACACAGACTATCAATACAGTGTGATACATTGGTTGTTGTGTTATGTAATTTTTTTTATATCTCTACAAAGATTTAATTAAGCAATAAGACATGACCAAGGGTTATGTTAATGGTCTGTTAATCACCTTCTAGGGGTGTACTGTGGCACGAGGTGTAGACGAGTGCCACATGCCCCTCGATGGTGATTAACTGACCATTAACATAATCCCTGGGAGTGCCTTATTGCTATTATAATAAAAAAAGTTTATAAACATGTTAAACCTTGTTCAGCATATGGCTAAGCTCTACATGTATGTTAATAAAAGATTAATATAAGGCTGTTAGAATGTTTGCACCCAATCAGAAAGCTCCATTTCTCAGACCCTTTTTACGTTCGCTTGCACGCATGCGCAAGGAACATCTTGGGAGAATAGGACAGTTTGGAGGTGTGACTGTCCTGTGCAATCCACTGCTCCGTTGAGCAGGCGTGGCGGTCCTGCACCAATAGATGTAGGTGCTGTGTATGACAGCGGTGGTCTTCACTTCAAAGAAAACCACTGATGTGTGCTGGCAGCACCCCACACCCCCCAAAGCTTTGGTGCCATGCTGGGAGCCCACCCAGCATGGCAAATCTTGTTTTGGCCGAGGGGGGTGCCCAATCCCCCATTGGCTCCACGTTCCCCCAAACAGCTTTCCCTGCTGCCATGCTGGGAGCTTACCCCAGCATGGCAAACGTACCGCGTCGCACCGCTGTGTGCTGACAGCGCCTCACGGCCCCCCCAAAGCTTTGGTGCCACACTGGGAGCCCACCCCAGCGTGGCAAACCTTGTTTTGGCTGACGGTGCCCAATCCCCTGTCGACTCCACACCCACCCAGCCATCCTTCTGCCATGCTGGGAGCCCACCCCAGCATGGCAAACATCCTGCGTCATCTTTTTTTTTTTTTTTAAACCTATAAATTAAAAACAGTCCCACGGCGCTTCTCCCTGGCCCCTCCCACAACCCGCACCCACCCACTGCGCACCTCTGCCTCCCCACACCCCCCCCTACTACCTCCGGAGTCTGGCGCGACGATCTTCAGTGGACCGGGAACACGCCTTCGCCTCTACAAAGCCGACCGCGAACTGAGGAAACGCCGTAAGCTGTATAATGGGCTAGATGGAGTTTTTCAACTTTGTTGCATATCTCAGGCATTTTTGGAAGTTTGCACCAAATTTTCAACATGGGGTGTTTGGGACCCTTCTCATGAATGATGTCACTGTCATGGTGTTATTCAGGCCCGAAGGGTGATTTCGTAGTCACTGTGTGAAATCACCTTTTGGGCCTGATTAACAAAATGACACTGCCAGCGTTCATAAGGTGGGCTCTCAAAAAGCCTATTTTGAAAATTTGGTGGAGAAATTCCTAAAAATAACCATTTTACAAGCGTGTGTTGCGCAGTTCCTACGCAGGCTCGTAAGTTCATGAATTTTCAATATTTTCACTCCAGATTTTCAACACTGCCATTTTACTACACCTTCTTAGGAGTAGTACCACTGTCATTTTTCACATCTCACCCAAAAGCGTGATTTCGCCCATGTAGTGCACAATGGCGCAGTCGGTGTCGCGAAATCAATGTATGGGACACATTAAGAAAATCACAGTGACACTTTTCATTAGCAGAGGTCTTAAAATGGCTATGTTGAAAATTTGGTGAAAGAATTCCTAAAATGACTATTTTACAAGCGTGCATTAGCAGTTCTACTACAGCTAAGTAAGTTTTAAATTTTCAATATTTTCCACTCCAGATTTTCAACATTGCCATTTTACCACACCTCCTCATGAGCAGTATAGCTGTCATTTTTCACATCCTGCCCAAAACATGTTTCTGCCCATGTAGCGCACAATGGCACAGTCAGTGTGCGAACTCAATGTATGGGACACATTAAGAAAATCACAGTGACACTGTTCATGAGCAGAGGTCTCCAAAAGCCTATGTTGCAAATTTGGTGAAAAAATTTCAAAAAATGACTGTGTTACGAGCATGCGTTGCGCAGTTTCCATTCACACTCATAACTTCGAGAATTTGAAATATTTTCACTCCAGATTTTCAACACTGGCATTTTTTCACACCTCCTTATGAACAGTACAGCTGACATTTTCCACATCATGGCTGAAATGTGTTTTTGCACATCCAGCGCACAATGGTGTGGTCAGAGTGAGAAATCAATGCTCAGGACAGATTATGAAAATCACAGTGACACTGTTCATGAGCAGAGGTCCCAAAATGCCCATGTTGAAAATTTGGTGACAAAAGTCCACAAAATGACTGTGTCATGAGCGTTCATTGCGCAGTTTCCATGTACGCTCATAAGTTTGAGAAATTGTTGTATTTTCACTGCAGATGTTCAACATTGCCATCCCTTCACACCTCCCTATGAATGCTACAGCTGTCATTTTTCACATCCTGCCCGAATTGTGTTTTTGCACATGTGGAGCAGAATGGTGTGGTCACTGTGGAAATCAACATTCAGGACAGATTAACAAAATAACAGTGGTACTATTCATAAGCAGAGGTCTCAAATGCTTTTATGAGGTGGGGGTAACAAAAAGGTCATGCTGAAAATTTATTGTGCAAATACCAGCAATCGTACAGGGCATTAGGGTAAAGCACCATACGTGCCAAACACCACTGCAAATACCTGCAAGCGAACGTCTGGCATTGACAAATGCTTGTTATAATACTACATAAACGATATACGCTACGACTACTTAGTTTTACTACAAATTGGTTCATTTTGTCAAGGAATGCAGTTGAGGTTAACATGTTTACATTCTTTTTGCCATGGGTGATATTTTTTGTATCTCCTAGTTTGACAGTTTGGATGGTGCATGATAGTGATATTTATTGCTTTTGCACATATATGTGGACACCACCATTTAGTGTGCAGTTGGGAAGGTACTGGCTAGAAGATGGGAAATATTTGTTTATATCACTTGTTAACACATTGCTATTAGAGACTAATTTAGTAGGAGAATGTTGGTTAGGTACTGTTGCATTAACTTTTATTTTTTCTAGTGGTTTTCCAGACAATACTGATGACCAGGACTTACGTTCTTCATTACTTGCAGTCCAGTAACTCTTTATCGATGACTCACATCTATGACCTGTTACTGACATTATTGATTTAGTATCAAGGCCTGCAGTGTGTAAAAGATGCACTGCTGTTGTACGAATAGAATGATTTGTGTATCTCTGGCTTAGCCCAGACAGTTTGCTGAGACGCAACATCATACCACCTAAGTATGATGCACCCATGGGTGTCTGACTGCACCACGTAGGCTGTGCATCCAACAACTGCTGTGACTGACATTTTGGATGCAAGTAAAATGCACGTGCATCCTTGGGTAATTTTGATACATTTTTTTTAAATGCTTGAACAGGGCATGTGGGGTCACATGGAATCTGGTACATATGACCTCTTAACCTTTCTTTATTGGACTCATGCATTTGGTGGTGTTTTTTTGTATCTTCATTAAAAGATAGTGTTACATACTCTAGTCCATTTTCATCTGTCTTTATTACAAATGAAGCTGGTGTCAGGTCCCTCAGCCCTTCTTGGTCATGTCTGGCAAAGTGTAGCTGTATGTTGAACCATACATTGTGGACTAGGCCGGCTGCTGTTTTTGCGTCCATCACTGGTGAGGATCGCAGCTTTGATAGACTGGTGTCTGTTATTCAGGGATAATGAGATGTTTTATCCTCACCTTTTATACAAAGTGTTTTTATTAGACCAAGAAAAACATTATTAGCTGTCTGGAAATCACTGCCATGCATTATATTTATTTCACAGCTGAAAGGTGGATCATTAAGATGACGATTTAACCCTGCTCTTATGCTGACATAACTGCCAAGACTATAATGCTTGCTCTCTTTATTGTGAACTGATGCATAAAATTGTCTTAAGATATTACATAGGTCAGGCACTGGCAAGTATTCAAACTCTGCACTTTTATTGTTTTCGGTTAACCATTCTCTTAAGAGCTTCACAGCCCATTGTGCTGCTGTTTGTGTACTTTTTTCATTTCTGTTTTCTTCAAGCACATCTAGATGTTCTTCTGTGACTTGTGCATGTCTGGAGTTAGTCATGTTTGAGTCTGCCAATGGTTGCTCTTCCTCCGATATTTGATCCTTGATGTTTAAGAAAAGAAACAAAACAAGCATTTGTCAATGCCGAATGTTTGCTTGCTGGCGTTGGCAGTAGTAGTGTAGAAGTTACAGAGCTGCGTAATAGGAATGGCAGTGAAGTACTGAACTGAAGCCAACCCCACCACCACCCTGCAGAGAGTGACAGGCATTGGGGTGTGCCTTTGGGTCGTCAGGCATAACAGCCATGCCATTTCACCACACCATACCCTGCAGACACTGACAAGTGTCACAGTGTTCCTTGGGGTCTTTGGCCCTTATGCGCACCCCATTCCATTAGGAAATACGGTGAGATGGGTGCGATATAGGAGAATGGGGTGAACATTGGGGCCGAAGAGTCCAAGGCATACCTCGATGCCTCTCACTGGCTGCAGGGTGTGGAATGGTATGAGCATTACAGGCAAGAATCCCAAGTCACACCCCTGATGCCTGTCATTCTCTACAGGGTTGGGCGTTATGGTTGGAAACCCTAGTACCTCAGGCATTCGTTGGTATTTTCACTCCAAATTTTCAACATGTTTTTTTTGTGACCCCACCTCATGAATAGGAGGAATATCAGTTTGTTAGCCGAAAGCTGCTTATGCACAGAGACTAAGCTATTAGCACCACAGGTGCAAAAACATTCCAAACAGGATGTAAACAAGCATTTGTCAATGCCAAATGTTGCTTGCTTGTATGTGCTGTTTAGGTATTTGGAAGTGACAGTTTCATGCCTTCCTCCCAAGACAACCACTGTGTCTTTCCGTTCAGTATTCACAGAAGAGTGGGAGGGGCAAGGGCCACAGCAGTACAGCAGTTGCCAAGGGGGTGAAGAGGTGGACAATAGTCCATTCAAAGGCAAAAGAGTCCTGCAGGAGCTCACTAAATTGAAGGTAGACAAAGCGATGGAACCAGATGGCATACGCCCAAGGATATTAACAGAACTGTGAAGGGAGAGAGCAATACCTCTGGCAGCCATGTTCACTGAGTCATTCAACATGAGTGAATTGGAGGAGGGCACATGTGGTCCCTCTACACAAGTCCGGCAGCAGGGAGGAGGCAGGGAACAATAGGCCATTCAGCCTCACCTCAGTAGTGGGGAAGATCATGGAAACATTGCTTAAAGAAAGGATAGTGGGGCATCTAGATGCCATCGGAACCCAGGACCATAGACAAGATGGATTCACAGTGGGGACATCATGTCAGATAAATCTGGTTGATTTATTTGACTGGGTGACAAAGGAAGTGAATCAGGGTGGGGCAGTGGACAACGCTTACCTTAATTTCAGCAAAGCCTTTGACACCATCCGTATAGAGGCTGATAAACTAGCTGGGTAGGCTGGACATGGGGAAAGGTGGTAAACTGGGTTAAAACTGGCTAACAGACAGGAGGCAGAGTGGTGGTAAATGGTATGCAGTCTAGGGAGAGGGGCGACCAGTGGGGTGCTGCAGGGATCGGTCCTGGGGCCAGTTCTGTTCAATGTCTTCATTAGTAATACTGCAGAACATCTGAAGGAATTTTTCACCAAAGTTTCAACATAGCCATTTTAAGACCTCTGCTCATGAACAGTGTTACTGTGATTTTCTTGATTTGTCCTGCATTGATTTCACACACCGACTGTGCCATTGTCGCTACATGGCAGAAACATGTTTTGGGTGAGATGTGAAAATGACAGCTGTACTACTCATAAGAAGGTGTGGTAAAATGGCAATGTTGAAAATCTGGAGTGAAAATATTGAGAAATTAGCGAACTTCTGACGTGCATAGGAACAGCCTGCATGCCTTCATCAAACAGTCATTTTTGGAATTTTTCACCAAATTTTCAACATAGTCATTTTAACATCTGAGCTCATGAACAGTGTCACTGTGATTTTCTTAATTTGTCCCGTACATTAATCTCGCACACCGACTGCGCCATTGTGTGCTACAAGGGCAGAAACATGTTTTGGGTGAGATGTGAAAAATGGCAGCTGTACTACTCATAAGAAGGTGTGATAAAATGGCAATGTTGGAAATCTGGAGTGAAAATATTGAAAATTCGCGACCTTACTAGCGTGCGTAGGAACTGCGTAATGCACGCCGTAAAACAGTCATTTTTAGGAATTTTTTCACCAAATTTTCAACATAGCCATTTTAAGACCTCTGCTCATGAACAGTGTCACTGTGATTTTCTTAATTTGTCCCATACATTGATTTTGCACACCGACTGCGCCATTGTGAGCTACATGGGCGGAAACATGTTTTGGGTGAGATGTGAAAAATAACAGCTATACTGTTTATAAGAAGGTGTGGCAAAATGGCAATGTTGGAAATCTGGAGTGAAAATATTGAAAATTCGCGAACTTACAAGCGTGTGTAGGAACTGCGCAATGCACACTCATAAAACAGTCATTTTTAGGAATTTTTTCACCAAATTTTCAACATAGCCATTTTAAGACCTCTGCTCATGAACAGTGTCACTGTGATTTTCTTAATTTGTCCTGTACTATTGATTTCGCACACTGACTGCGCCATTGTGCGCTACATGGGAAACACATTTTGGGTGAGATGTGAAAAATGACAGCTGTACTACTCATAAGAAGGTGTGGTAAAATGGCAATGTTGAAAATCTGGAATGAAAATATTGAAATTTTGCGAACTTCTGAGACCTCGCGAGGAACTGCAGAGCATCGCGTAAAAACAGTCATTTTGGATTTTTTCACCAAATTTTCAACATAGTCATTTTAAGACCTCTGCTCATGAACAGTGTCACTGTGATTTTCTTAATTTGTCCCGTACATTGATTTTGCACACTGACTGCGCCATTGTGTGCTACATGGGCGGAAGCACATTTTGGGTGAGATGTGAAATATGACAGCTGTACTGCTCATAAGAAAGTGTGGCAAAATGGCAATGTTGAAAATCTGGAGTGAAAATATTGAAATTTCGCGAACTTACGAGCCTGCATAGGAACTGCGCAACGCACCTCGAAAAACAGTCATTTTTGGAATTTTTTCACCAAATTTTCAACATAGCCATTTTAAGACCTCTGCTCATGAACAGTGCCACTGTGATTTTCTTAATTTGTCCCATACATTGATTTCACACACCGACTTCACCATTGTGCGCTACATGGGTGGAAACACATTTTGGGTGAGATGTGAAAAATGACAGCTGTACTGCTCATAAGAAGGTGTGGTAAAATGGCAATGTTGAAAATCTGGAGTGAAAATATTGAAATTCAGCGAACTTATGAGCCTGCGTGAGGAACTATAGCGCATGCTTATAAAACAGTCATATTTTGGAATTTTGGCACCAAATTTTCAACATGGAGTTTGGGATCCCTTCTCATGAATGATGTCATTGTCATGGCATTATTCAGGCCCAAAGGGTGATTTTAGCGGTGACTGCTAAATCACCCTTCCGCCCGAATAACGCAAGACAGTGACATCATTCATGAGAAGGGTCCCAAAACCCATATTGAAATTTGGTGCAAAAATCCCAAAATGCCTGAGATATGCAACAAAGTTGAAACACCCTATCTAGGCCATTATACAGCTTACCAGCATTTCCTGAGTTCGCGTCGCCTTTGGAGAGTGCAGACATGTTCCCAGTCCACGAAGATCGCCACGCCGAGGTCCGGAGGTAGCATTGGGTGAAGGGGTGTGGGGAGGCTGGGTGCGCAGTGGGTGGGTGCGGGTTGTGGGAGGGGGATGGAAGACACACATGGGACAGTTTTGTTTTGCAGGTTTTTTAAAAAAGCGTTGTTGGGCGTTTGCCACGTGGGGTGGGCTCCAGCGTGGCACAAAAGACGTTGAGGGCATTCAGCCGGCGGGGATTGGGCACTCCGTTGGCCGACAGCATTGTTGCCACGCTAGGGTGGGCTCCCAGCGTGGCACAAGTACGGGAGGAAGCGTTCAGCCAATGGGGATTAGGCACCCCATTGGCCAAGGAGATCACTTGCCACGCTGGGGTGGGCTCCCCAGCGTGGCACAAGGACGTTGAGGGCATTCAGCCAAAAGGGGATTGGGCACCCCCATTGGCCATGGCATTTGTTGCCACACTGGGTGGGCTCCCAGCGTGGCACAGGGCGGGCGCTCAGCCAACGAGGATTGGGCACCTCGCTGGGCCGAGACCGCTGCCATGCCGGTGGGCTCCCGCATGGCACTTACTACTGGGGGGCGCAGCTCAGCCGACGGGGATTGGGCACCCTGGCTCGGCTATACAGTGCGAGGGGAGCGGGCGCGCATGCCTGCGTGGGTGTCTGTGGGGGGGAAGCTGCACGTGAGCAGCCAATATCTTATCGGTGCTCACTGAAGCGTAGCTCTCCCTTTCAACTGTATGCCACTGCATTTTGGAGCTTGTCATAGACAGCTCCAGAATGCATTGGCTTACAGGGGCCGCGCCTGCCAACACACTGACTGAATTAGAGGAGGAGGTGACACATCTCCGAAAACTCCGATGATGGCACTAAGTTTCTTGCACATGCGTGCAAGCAACATAAAAATGACAGCTGTACTGTTCATGGGGAGGTGTAAAAAATGGCAATGTTGCAAATCTGCAGTAAAAATATTTAAAAAAATGGCGAAGTCATGAGAATACATAGAAACTGTACAACGCACACCCGTAATATAATTAGGTTGGGGATTTTTTTTACAGCAGATTGTCAACTCAGGCATTTTGGTGCCTCCGATCATGAATAGTGTCACTGTGGTTTTATCTGTCCCGAACAATGATTTCCCACAGCGACCACGCATCTCTACGCTGAAAGTGTGAAAACACACTTCCGCCATGTTGTGAAAAATGACAGCTGTACTGTAAATAAGGAAGTGTGGAAAATGCCACTGGTGAAAATCTGGACTTAAAATATGACAAAGTCATGAACTTACGAAGGTGCGTGGAAACTGCACAATGCTCACTCATAACACAATCATTTTTAGGAATTTTTTCACCAAATTTTCAACATAGCCATTTTAAGACCTCTGCTCATGAACAGTGTCACTGTGATTTTATTAATGTGTCCCATACATTGAGTTCACACACCGACGGCGCCATTGTGAGCTACATGGGCGGAAACATGTTTTGGGTGAGATGTGAAAAATTACAGCTATACTACTCATAAGAAGGTGTGGTAAAATGATAATGTTGAAAATCTGGAGTGAAAATATTGAAAATTGTGAACTACGGCGTTAAGTAGGAACTCTTAGCCTACTCATAAAACAATCGCTTTTTGGAATTTTCCACCAAATTTTCCAAAAATAGGCTTCTTGAGAGCCCACCTTATGAACACTGGTAGTGTCATTTCATTAATCAGTCCCAAAAGGTGATTTCGCGCAGTGACTGCGAAATCACCCTTCGGGCCCGAATAATGCCATAACAGTGACAGCATTCACGAGAAGGGGTCCCAAAAATTTGGTGCAAAAATTCCAAAAAATGCCTGAGATATGCAACAAAGTTGAAAAAACCCTATCTAGCCCATCATACAGATTACCGGCATTTCCTCAGTTTGCGGTCAGCTTTGAAGAGTGCAGACATGTTCCCGGTCCACCGAAGATTGTCGCGCGAGGTCGGAGGTAAGTATGGGAGTGAGGGGTGTGGGTAGGCAGGAGTGCGCGGTGGGTGGGTGGGTTGTGGGGGGCAGGAAGACTGCATGGGACCGTTTTGCTTTACAGGTAAAAAAAAAAGACATGGGATGTTTGCCATGCTGGGGTGGGCTCCCAGCCGTGGCAGAAGGATATGGGAGGTGTGTGGAGCCAACAGAGATTGGGCACCGCTCGCCATGAGTTATGTTGCCACGCTTGGGTGGGCTCTGAAGCGTAGCATTCTTGTACTGGGGTGGTGGGAGAGAGTGAAGCCGGGCGGGATTGGGGCACCCTGTCGGTGATAGCATGGTGGGGGAGAGACAGTGAAGCTGATGGGGGATTGGGCACCTCGCGGCTGTACCATTGACTTGCCACACTGGGGTGGGCAACCAGCGTGGCATTTGGAAGGCTTTGGGGGCGCAGCACAGCTGGCCAGGATTGGGCACCCCATCGGCTACACATGTGTGTAGGGAGGGCAGCACGCAATATGCGCATGCTTCTGTGTGTGTGTGTTTGTAGGGGAGCTGCATGAGCAGGTAATATCTTATTGCTGCTCACTGAAGCATAGCTCCCCCTTTCAACCGTATGCCACTGCATTTTGGAGCTTGTCATAGATAGCTCCAGCATGCATTGGCTTACAGGGGCCACGCCTGCTAACACACTGACTGAATTGGAAGAGGGGGTGACACACCTCCGAAATCTCGGATGATGGCACTATGTTTCTTGCACATGCGTGCAAGCAAACATAAAAACACATCACTGTTGGTGGCTGTTTTATCTAGGACATTCTGTTATTTTGGTCAAGATGAGGGCTGCTACTGAGTTAGATGTATTACTCTTATACATTGTCTGACGGTATATCTGCTTTTCCTTTTACATATTACTATTCTTCACCACCACACCCCCCCAAGAAAAAGTATTAAAAACATACAGATTTTCACATTACATTTTCTAACTCAGTAGATAGACTGCCTCGGCAATATACTGAGTAATTATCCTTGGACAGATACTTCTATGTGTATGCATATGTGTGTGCATGCATATATATATATATATATATATATAGATATAGATATAGATATATGTATATGCATATATGTATATATATATATATATATATATATATATATATTTATATATATATATATATATGTGTGTATATATATATATATATGTATATATATATATATATATATATATATATATATATATATATATATATATATATATACAGGTGCTCAGAGGATGGGTGCAGGTTGGGTCTGGGGTTAGGAACGACCACAAAAGACCATTACCTTTTTCACAGGTGACAAGAAAAACAAAGTTTTTTACACAATGAGGGTCAGTTGTCTTTTTATTAAAAGGTGTTTGTTATGCTGGGGTGAGCTACCAATGTGACAACTGCGTTGCAGGGAATGGCGTTGCTGATGGAGGGACACAGATGATGATGAGGGGAGATTGGGCACATTATCCTGATGGGGGGGTTGGCTCACATGTCAGCTAATTACACTAGCCAGGGGGGAACTGTTGCTGATGTGGGTTGGGCTCCTCATCTGCAAGGAAAGACTTGGGGGGGTTGTATGATGCTGAATGGGATTGGGACCTACATCGATACACATGTGGAATAGGAGGGGTTCAGCATGACAACAGGGAGTGGGCTCATTCGCTGGTAAATTAAATGGGTATAACAGTCAGTGCTGTGATGTTTAGCTTAGGTAAGACATGTCTAGGGGTGCAGCCATGTATATCAAACTTTGCTCTCACTGAAGTGAAACTTTACTTAGACGTTACTGATTACAGGTATGGTGCCCAAATGATGGCTTATTGGGGGATGAGAAGCGCATCTACTGATAAGTTCAGTACATTCAGCCAACACTGGATGTGCCTTATAATCTACTAGTTATTATTATAAAAAGGGTCTAAGAAATGGAACTTTCTGATTGGCTGTGAAGATTGTTACAGCCTTATGTTAATCTTGTATTAACATATATGTAGAGCTTAATCAAATGTTGAAGAAGGTTTAACACTGTTTAAAAAAAACATTTTTATTATAATAGCATTAAGGCACTCCCAGAGGATATCTTAATGGCCAGTTAGTCACCCTCTAAGCCCATGTGGCACTTGTTGATACCTCGTGCCACATTACACCCCTAGAAGGTGATTGACAGACTGTTAACATAACCCCAGGGCATGGCTTATTGCTTGAAAGGTGTTGCGTGGTGCACAAGTAAGAGCCAGCATAGAAACGAGTCACATTACATTTGTTTAATTTTTTTACAATACTGATTTTTTAAATTCTCATTCATGCTCTGGCTGTCTCGCTCTCCCTGTTTCCAATGGCTTCTTTTCTGTCGAAGTGATCCCATGACTCGTCATAGGGTATGCTGCCCCAACTTCAACTTCCAAACTAAGGAACTTCTCAGCTCTGAACCTCCTGGGCCAGGATCATCACTCCTACCAGTGGTCTATCTTCAATCTTGTGCTATGCTGGGAGGAGGAGGAGGGGCGAGAGAGGCACAGGCGAGGTTCAGTTATGACATGTGTCTGTGGACTGGAGAGGAACTGCCAGCTATACGGTCATGAGTTTTTTTTCTGTTTTAATGTGTCCACGAGCACGGTGTTCAATTGTGTCACCTTGCTGATTCCTGCTACGCTTGTTCCTTATACTATTACTGCATTTGTGCAACACCCCACTCTGCAACTGGGGGTCTCTAGAGTGCCAGAAAGAAGCCTGATCCCTCTTCGGAAGACAACTGTCTCTTGGACTGTCAATCAAAGTCCCTCACCTGCTGAAACGTAGTACTTTGGGTTGCACCTGAACCCAGGTCACTAGTACAGCACCATGTCTGGCATGCAGTTTCTAAACAGTCAAAAGCAGTGCCCCGACTCTACAATTGTTGCATTTTAATTGCTATTTTAATTTACACATAGGGAAAGAAACACTTTGTAGTATTATAGTACTTTGATGATACCATCTATTTACTGATGCTACACTTCCTGCTGTGTTATTCATTTCTTAGAAAATGGCTGCTTACTTGGGTTCATTTTGTTACCATAGTACTTATGAACTGAGGGGGTTAAGGAATTCTGCACATTTTTACATATTTACATGTAGGTCCCATTGCACTCTACTATGTCACTATCAAAGACATACACACTCAGGCATACACTCAGGTATACCCCTCCTCCACCCCCAACACACACACACACACACACACACACACACACACACACACACACTGATTCAATGCATTTAACAGGATATGTGAGTACTCTGAATACCTCTATTTAGATGTGTATTTAACTGCATAGATGTGTTGACATACGAATACCTTTTGTGCAGATGCTTTGACATTCTCACCTTTTGTTTCTGTCACCTTTGTTAGGAAAAGTGTTACTGTTGTCTCAGTGGAATTTGTATTTGCTGTAACATTGCTGGGTTCTGTGTCAGTGTTTTTTGTCTCTGGATCTGCTGTCTGATTGGTAGTACTGCTGTCATTTTTGTCTACACCGGTTGCTGCTTCTGAAAGCTCCTGCTGCACTGCTTGATAGTTGAGCTGAGATGCTGTCAGAACAACATCTGTGACCTCATCATCGTCGAAACTGTCATTCATGATGTCCAATGCCTGAACATTTTGTGTGCTATGCGGTGCCATTCTTGAACTATGGACATCGGAGAATAGTAGAGTGTTGGTTGTGTGGGCGGTTATGAACTCAGGACTACCATTTACCCAATCTGGCACCGAGATATTTCCAAACAGACTAAAATTTGTTTCAAGGGGCATGCTTGACTGGTTTTTATGCTCTTGAAGTGTTTAAGTATTAAAGGTTCACGCAGCCAGGTGCTCATTTGATGGGGTGCTACGCTAACTGCCGTTTTACCATTCCATTATTCAGATATTTTTACATAATTCTATGGCACGTTTGTGTTTACTGTGTTGGGGAGCGGGAGGCAGACAATCTGTTTAACAGTTTTTTAGATTTATGTGGCACTTAACCAAACATGTTGCATTTTATACACATGATATGCAATTGTGGATATTTATTAATTACATGCTGTCTTTACGTTTGTGGTATTAGCCTGCTGCTTTGTTACACAAACGTTACTTTTTTTATAAACGCTGACGTCACTATTTCAGTACACGGACAAATGAATAGCTGTTTTTATATCTTTATTTTTTTCCCTATCAGCTTGATTATGGGTCGGTTTTGAACTATGGATGAACTGCTGAACGCAAGAGGAGCTGCTCTTGAAGTCGGGACAGTCTGCGATGACACAGGGAGCAAATGTTTGTTGTGAAGGTACTTGCTTTTTTTTATGTCTACGCTGTGTTCTTGATCTGGGTCAGATACTTTCTCTACCATTGCTTTCTTTTTGGAATCTCTTTCTACAGATTATATGTGTACTGGCAGTTTTTTATGTTTTCAATACATGGTGTTACAATATTTATTTATTTACCTGTTTAGCTAGGATAGCATGCTGAGCAGGCAGCCACTTGATTACAGATGTAGACTGAGTAATATGAAAAGATGTGGCGTCTGATGTTCATTCTGTTCTCATTGCTTTTTACATCTTTCTTTTTCCTTTTTAAAATGGTACAGGTCACAAGCTGGTGGATGTATTATCATTTAACATTTTATTGACATGGTTGTGAGGCTGATGTTTTGATGGGGTTGCAGACCGCATACAGGCAGCCATTTAAATACGTATATTTTTAATCAGTTACTGGGAATTTTTCAACATTCATATTTAACCTACACTTTGTGATAAGGCTGTACATGGTAGGTTATCGTGAGTTAATGTTTACCTATTGGAATTGTGGCAGCCAATCATAATTATTCATTCTACTTTGCCTTGTAATAATACTTTGTAAACACAAAGAAAAGGTGGGAAAACACAGTTACAGAGGCAGACCCAAACTGCTCAAATAATACATTGCTGTCCCTCCAACTCACTGGTTTAGCATTTTTCAGCTGTCAGTGAGTTCCTGTTCAATCAATTTTATTACTCCTCTGCCCAAGTCTGGGAACTATTTTTTACCATATTTAAATAAAATAACATACTATTATTAAATCTTTAATAATGCATCCAAAGTTTTGTTTGATTATTATAGAAATAGATGTTACCCATTTTATAAGAGCAATAAAACACTTCAGAGTGTGGGTTGTTGATTGAGAAGAGCACTACCCAGCTGCTGTAGTCACTCGGCGCTAGCGCCTCATGCCTAACAATGCACCTGGGGGTGTGCTCTTATCAATCAATAACCCATACCCTGTTGTGTCTTATTGCTTTTGTAAACAACATTAGGATGCTCTCTGTGATGTAAGCACCTCAGCAGCTCCATATTCCCAAGCTGACATCATAAATCCCTATCTTCTACTGAAACACATTGTGTAAATAACTACCTGCATTCAACATAAGCAAGATCCCTCTCCCTCTAAAAACAAGGTACTGCATCTCAGCTCTTCACTACTGGGAAAACACATTGTAACAATCGGTACAATCAACACCTCACTGAAAATGAGATACTCCATGTTCACTGACCTATCCTGGGTAACTACACTGTAAAAATGTACAAAAGCAGGACCTCAGTAAAAATTAGATTTTGCATTTTAGTTGTGCTAACTCTGCTAAATAGGTATACTGTCGCTACAGTGACAATTTTTCAGCGACATGGTCAATGCCAACAACATTGCCATGTCACTGTAAGGTCCATCTGGGACCCCTGCACCCTTTCCCAAGGTAATCCACCAGTGTAGATTTATTTTTTAGAAAATGCTTTGGGGCCTCGATGCTCTCTGATAAAGAGAGACGTGGTTTCGAAGCACTGAAGTATTGTGGTTTTGAATCTGTACTGTGCAAAGGTCACCAGAGGCATTTTCTGAAAAATAAAGTTACACTGGACATTGTGTTTTGGTTGGTGAGCCTTTTCTTCATACTTCCGTGAGTGCTACTCATGTGGGATTTCCTTAATCACATTTGCACCCTTTGTGTGTTCACAACTGTTGTAACAGCTAAGTGTGTGTGTGTGTGTGTGTGTGTGTGTGTGTTTGTGTGTGTTTTCAAGGGGGTGTGCATGTCCGGAACCAAAACACTGTTCAATGCATTACCATTGTTTTTCTACTATCAGCTATAGTGCTCCCCGTGTTTGTTTTGTTGCCGATGGGGGAGCCCACTCCCTGTCAGCATTCTGTAACCCCCTTTTGTTCCTGCCGATGGGGTGCCCAATCCCTATTGGCTGTAGTGCCCTCTGTTTGTTTTGTTGCCAACGGGGGAGCCCACTCCCTGTCGGCATTCTGTCACACACCCCTTTTTGTTCCTGCTGATGAGGTGCCTAATCCCCGTCGGCATAATGATACCCCTGCCCATTCGCCGATGGGGGTAATCAATCCCCCGTCAGCTACTGCTGCCCCGGAACAAGAAAGCCTCTGCTGGCACACTGGGAGCCCACCCCAGTGTGCCAGAGGCCCCTGCAAAGTAAAAAAAGGTCCCGCGATGTCTGGTTGTTTTTGTTTTGTTGTACCCTGGAAAAAAGGAAACTGCCCCTCGGCGCTCGCCCTGCCTCCCACCCACAACCCACACCCACCCACTGCACGCCCTGCCTCCCCACACCCCCTTTAACCCCATACTTACCTTAGCAGCTTGGTACGATGATCTTCGGTGGACTGGGAACACGTCTGCACTCTTCAAAGCTGACCACGAACTGAGGAAATGCCGGTAAGCTGTATAATGTAATACATAGGGTTTTTTTCAACTTTACTGCATATCTCAGGCATTTTGGGAATTTTTTCACCAAATTTTCAACATGGGGTTTTTGGGACCCCTCCTCATGAATTCTTGAACTGCCATGGCATTTATCGGCCTGGAAAGGTGATTTTGCGGTCACTGCACAGAATCACCTTTCAGGACTGGTTAATGAAATGACAGTGCCAGTGTTCATGAGGTGGGCTCTCAAAAAGCCTATGTTGCAAATTTGGTGGAAAAAATCCAAAAAATGACTGTTTTATGAGTGTGCGCTGCGCAGTTGCTACGCACGCTTATAACTTCGTGAATTTACAATATTTTCAAGCCAGATTTTCAACATTGGCATTTTGTCACACCTCCTTGTGAACAGTACAGCTGTCATTGTTCACATCCTAGCGTAAATGTGTTTTCGCACTTCCAGTGCAGAATAGCATGGTTGCTGTGGGAAATCAGTGTTTGGGACAGATTAAAACAAGCATTTGTCGATGCCGAATGTTTGCTTGCTGGCATTGGTAGTGGTAGTGTAGAAGTTACAGAGCTGCGTAACAGGAATGGCAGTGAAGTATTGACCTGAAGCCAACCCCACCACCACCCTGCAGAGAGTGACAGGCATTGGGGTGTGCCTTTGGGTTGTCAGCCATAACGGCCACGCCATTTCAGTACACCCCACCCTGCAGACACTGGCAAGTGTCACGGTGTTCCTTGGGGTCTTTGGTCCTTATGCGCACCCCATTCCATTAGGAAATACAGTGGGATGGGTGCAATATAGGAGAATGGGGTGAACTTTGGGGCCGAAGAGTCCAAGGCATACCTCGATGCCTCTCACTGACTGCAGGGTGTGGAATGGTATGAGCATTACAGGCAAGAATCCCAAGTCACACCCCTGATGCCTGCATTCTCTACAGGGTTGGGCGTTATGGTTGGAAACCCTAATACCTCAGGCATTCATTGGTATTTTCACTCCAAACGTTCAACATGTTTTTGTGACCCCACCTCATGAACAGGGGGAATATCAGTTTCTTAGCCGAAAGCTGCTTATGCACAGTGACTACGGCATTTAGCACCTCAGGTGCAAAAACATTCCGAACAGGATGTAAAAAATGACAGCTGTACTGTTCATGGGGAGGTGTAAAAAATGGCAATGTTGTAAATCTGCAGTAAAAATATTTAAAAAAATGGTGAAGTCATGAGCATACATAGAAACTGTGCAACGCACACCCGTAATATAATTAGGTTGGGGATTTTTTACAGCAGATTGCCAACTCAGGCATTTTGGTGCCTCCGATCATGAACAGTGTCACTGTGATTTTCTTTATCTGTCCCGAACAATAATTTCCCACAGCGACCACGCATCTCTGCGCTGAAAGTGTGAAAACACACTTCGGCCATGTCATGAAAAATGACAGCTGTACTGTAAATAAGGCAGTGTGGAAAAATGCCACTGGTGAAAATCTGGACTTAAAATATTACAAAGTCATGAACTTACGAGGGTGCGTGGAAACTGCGCAATGCTCACTCGTAACACAGTCATTTTATGGACTTTTGTCACCAAATTTTCAACATAGCCATTTTAAGACCTCTGCTCATGAACAGTGTAACTGTGATTTTCTTAATCTGTCCCAAACATTGCTTTCACACCAACAGCACCATTGTGCGCTATATGTGCGAAAACACATTTTGGGCAGCATATGAAAAATGGCAGCTGTACTGTTCATAAGGAAGTGTAATAAAATGGCAATGTTGAAAATCTGGAGTGAAATATTAATTTGCAAACTTATGAGCATGCATAGGAACTGTAGCAGCGCTCGTAAAACAGTCATTTTTAGGAATGTTTCACCAAATTTTCAACATAGCCATTTTAAGACCTCTGCTCATGAACAGTGTCACTGTGATTTTCTTAATGTGTCCTATACATTGATTTAGCACATCGACTGCCCCATTGTGCGCTACATGGGCGGAAACACATTTTGGGCAAGATGTGAAAAATGACAGCTGTACTGCTCATAAGGAGGTGTGGTAAAATGGCAATGTTAAAAATCTGGAGTGTAAATATCGAAAATTCATGAACTTACGAGCCTACGTAGGAACTGCACAACGCACGCTCGAAAAACAGTCATTTTTTGAAATGTTTCCACCAAATTTTCAAAATAGGCTTTTTGAGAGCCCACCTTATGAACACTGGCAGTGTAATTTCATTACTTGGTCCCGAAAGGTGATTTTGCGCAGTGACTGTGAAATCACCCTTTGGGCCTGAATAATGCCATGACAGTGACATCATTCATGAGAAGGGGTCCCAAAAACCCCATGTTGAAAACTTGGTGCAAAAATTCCCAAAAATGCCTGAGATATGCAACAAAGTTGAAAACCCCTTATCTAGCCCATTATACAGCTTACCGGCATTTCCTCAGTTCGCGGTTGGCTTTGAAGAGTGCAGACATGTTTCCGGTCCACCGAAGATCGTGGCGCCGAGGTCCAGAGTTAAGTATGGGGTGAGGGGGGTGTGGGGAGGCAGGGTGCGCAGTGGGTGGGTGCGGGTTGTGGGAGGGGGGCCAGGGAGACTACGTGGGACCGATTTTCTTTACAGGTGTTCTTTTTGTTTCCAATGACGACAGCAGGATGTTTGCCACACTGGGGTGGGCTCCCAGCATGGCACAAGGATGGTTGGGGGGCATTCAGCCAATGGGGGATTGGGCACCCCCGTCGCCCAAAGCATCGATTGCCACGCTGGGGTGGGCTCCCAGCATGGCACCCAGTACTCGGGGGGGTGAGGACAGTGGAGCCGACGGGGATTGGGCACCCCCAGCTATATCATGAGTTTCCACCCTGGGGTGGGCACCCAGCATGGCATTTGGAAGGCTTTGGGGGCGGGGAGTGCAGCACAGCCAATGGGGGATTGGGCACCCCGTCGGCTATACAGTGTGCGCGCATGCGGGGCGACGCACGCCTGGAGTGTGTGGGCTGCGGATGAGCAAGCTGAGATTTATCGCTGCTCACTGAAGTGTAGCTCCCCTTTGAACTGTATGCCACTGCATTTTGGAGCTTGTCATAGACAGCTCCAGCATGCATTGGTTTACAGGGCCGTGCCTGCCAACACACTGACTGAATTGGAAGAGCGGGTGACACACCTCTGAAATCTCAGATGATGGCACTATGTTTCTGCACATGCATGCAAGCAAACATAACAAACATAATAAATGTATCTTAATTTTGAAGACTGTTTTTCTTTTTGTGCTTGCATATGTGACGATGAATGAGGGATCCACTCACTGTAGATCAAGGGAGGATGTGAAATGGTGCAGGTACATGGGGGGGGTGAACAAAGTGGTAGACAGTAAGCCCTACCAGAGCTTCAGGCTGATGTAGCACAGCTGGACTAAGGCAAGGGAGGATGTGAAATGGTACAGGTACATGGGGGGGTGAACCAAGTGGTAGACAGTAAGCGCTACCTGAGCTTCAGGCTGATGTTGCACAGCTGGACTAAGGCAGAAGCACCCACGGCATGTTCTTATAGTCCCCATTTATATGTCCATTTATGTTCTTACAGTGCTGATTGCCTAACTGAGCCAAGATGTAAAACAGACACTAAAATGTCAGGTTTATTTCAGGTGACCAAGTTCTTATAGTCCTTATTTATATGTCCGTTTATGTTCTTATAGCATTGATTGCCTAACTGAGACAAGATGTAAAACAGATACTAAAATGTCAGGTTTATTTCAGGTGACCAGGATCGTAGTGTGGGGAGAAGGGGGCAAGTGAAACAATGTCCTGAGAATGTGCTTAAACTTATTAACCGTTGCTGTGCCAAGGAGTGATACACCGGTCCAGAATCCCTATACGTTTAAATTATGTTTGCAGCCTAAAGGTGCTTAGGTGGATTGGCATTTACATTACTCAGCGGCAAATCTTTTTCATACTTTTTTGTGATCATCGGTTAAGATATAACCACTAACTGATGAGACACTTGGGGGCATGAAACTGTGCTACCAGCAAAGTTGCATTTGCAAAGTCCTGAATATTTATCTGTTGATAATGAAATGAAAACTGTCAGCTGATAACATTCAGCCACTGTCCATTGCACAGAATAGACATCTCACTGATAGATCTAGAGCAAAGGGACATGCACTTGCCAATAACACCACTACAACTCCAGACACAGAAGAAAGAAGTTCATGCACTTTCATCGCTGTTAACTTCTTCAGCATTTTAAAACAGTTACTTAGCATCTGCACTAAGATGTTACATGTCGCTGAACTGAATTGTGACACCAGAATCCCTGCGATCAACATTTGTCAGCAAAAGTGAATTGAAAAAATCAATAGATGTATAAAATGGTAAGTGACATGAGTCAATAACAACATATCTGCATGTAATTCTTGGCTTAAAATTTGAGCACCACCATATTCCACACCACAGCATCAAACAGGGATGCCATTTATAATTCAGCTAATGTCAAGCAGTTTTCAAGCCATAAAAAGTATTACTGTATTAGTATGGTGGCAGCAACAGGATCAGGAAATTATGAAATAAATGCAACAGCACCCCGTCCGGCCATATGTTGTCGGGTGGAGGAGTGCATGAGCACCAGGGGTGGGCTGTTAGGCAGCTTCAGATTCACCAGAGAAAAGGGTGGATTTGATTGTGAGCTACGGTTAAATTTGTGTTTTCTTTTTCCATACCTAGTTTTTGCTATTTTGTTAGAGCACATGTCCAACCCTAAGATGTTTAGGGTCACAAGGTGATGTGACTTCATTGAGCATCTGATTTGAGAAAGAGCTGTGTGATTCTATCTAAATGCCAGCTCATGGCAATTCAGAGAAAAAAAAAATATTTTGAAGCTGCATTACCAGACTAAGTGTGCAGTTTAGTGAATTACCACACAGGGGTGTGTATATGACAGCACTAAAAGGCACATTAAAGTGCTTCAGTCATGAAAACCTCCCCCACTGGCTGCTGCTGAAATGCATAGCAGTATGTTCTCCTTTGTGCATTCTGGCTGTTCTTTGCTTCAGCTGCAGGTAGTACAGTACGCTCAAGTTCGTTTGCATAGGTTTTAGCAGCGAGGAGTTCACATTGACAGAGTCTAGTAAGAGAAAATGCTTGGAATAACACATACAACGAAGTCTGAGTTTTCACATCAAATGCTGAGGTATTTTTTTTCTGGAGGATTAGCACCCATGGAGTCCATGAAGGTGTGCTTTGGAGAGCTGGTGTGTGTAAGGACTGTTAGGCACCCACACATTTTGGTGGTCCTGCTTTGGCAGGGAACAGTTTATTAAAGTAATGATGTGTGGCTTGTCTTTCTAAGCTAGACAAGACTACACCATCCTATCAGGCAACCGACACAGTTGATCTGTGTGTGTATGTGTGTGGGGGGAGAAGAGCTGCTCACTGAAGCGTAGCTCCCTCTTTCAATTGTATGCCACTGCATTTTCAACTGCTGTCATAGACAGCTTCAGCAGTGATTGGAGAACTGTGACCACGCCTGCAAACACACTGACTGAATTGGAAGATGCTGACACACCTCTGAAAAACTCAGTTGATGGCACTATGTTTCTTGCACATGCGTGCAAGCAAACATAAAAATGACAGTGACACTGTTCATGGGTAGAGATCCTGAAATGGCTATGTTGAAAATTTGGTAATGATACTCCATAAAATGACTGTGTTATGAGCGTGCGTTGTGCAGTTTGCACGCACGCTCGTAAGTTCACAAATTTATAATATTTTCACTCCAGATTTCCAACATTGCCATTTTGCCACACTTACTTATGAACAGAAAAGCTGTCATTTTTCCCATCCTGGCCGAAATGTGTTTTCGCACTTCCGGCACAGAATAGAGCTGCCGCTCCGGGAAATCACTGTCCGGGATAGATTAAGAAAATAAGAGTTATACTGTTCATGAGCAGAGGTCCTAAAATGCCTATGTTGAAAATTTGGTGATAATACCCCATCGAATGACTGTGGTACAAGCGTGCGTTGCACACTTTACATGCACCCTTGTAACTTCGCAGATTTGTAATATTGTCATGCCACATTTTCACCAGTGGAATTTTTCCATACCTCCTTATGAGCAGTACAGCTGTCATTTTCCACATCCTGACCAAAATGTGTTTTCACAGTTCCAGCGCAGAATAACGCAGTCACTGTGGGAAATCACTGTTCAGGACAGATTAAGAAAATGACAGTGGCACCATTCATGAGCAGAGGTCCTAAAATGCCTATGCTGAAAATCGGGTGACGAAACGCCATAACATGACTGTGTTACAAGCGTCCGTTGACCTGTTTCCACGCACCCTTGTAACTTAGCAATTTTGTGATATTTTCATCCCACATTTTCAACAGTGGCATTTTTCCACACCTCCTTATGAACAGTACAGCTGCCATTTTTCACATCGTGGCTAAAATGTGATTTTGCACTCCTGCCGCAGAATAGCACGGTCGCCCTGGGAAATCACTGTGTGGCACACATTAAGATCGAATGAGTGAGAGGGAGGAGTGACCGAGCTCAACTGAGCTTTGTCGGGACTGCTGCAGATTTGTTTGTGGGCAGAAAAAGGGCCCAATGCAAGAGCCCAGTACAAAAGGGCAGCCTGCAGCACTGGGAGAAACAGAACTAGAGAGTGAGTGAGGGAGGGAGAGTGAGCGAACTCACTGGAGCTCTTTCAGGACTGCTGCAGATTTCTTTGTGGGCAGAAAAAGGCATCAATGCAGACAGGGGCCCAGTACAAAAGGCCAGCCTGCAGCAGTGGGAGAAACAGTACGAGCAAGTGAGACACGTGGACTGAGTGAGCTCAACGGAGCTCTGTCAGGACTGCTGCAGATTTCTTTGTGTGCAGAAAAAGGCGCCAATGCAAGCAGGAGTCCTGTACAAAAGGGCTGCTTACAGTGTCAGAACAAACAGACTGAGCATGTGAGAGAGGGAGACTGAGCGACCTCAAAACAGCTCTATTGGGACAGCTGTGGATTTGTTTGTGGGCAGAGAAAGGGCACAACATAAGAGCCCAGTACAAAAGGGCAGCCTGCAGCACTAGGAGAAACAGAACGAGAGAGCGAGTGACGGAGGGGGAGTGAGCCAATTCACTGGAGCTCTTTCAGGACTGCTGCAGATTTCCTTGTGGGCAGAAGAAGGCATCAATGCAGGCAGGAGCCCAGTACAAAAGTCCAGCCTGCAGCAGTGGGAGAAACAGTACAAGCGAGTGAGACAGGGGGACTGAGTGAGCTCAATGGAGCTCTGTCAGGACTGCTGCGGATTTCTTTGTGGGCAGAAAAAGGCACCAATGCAGGCAGGAGTCCCATACAAAAGGGCCACTTGCAGAGCCAGGACAAACAGAATGAGCGTCTGAGACAGGGAGACTGAGCGACCTCAACAGAGCTCTGTCGGGACAGCTGCGGATTTGTTTGTGGACAGACAAAGGTGCCAGTGCATGCAGGGGCCCAGTACAAATGGGTAGCCTGCACTGGCGGGGAAACCAGAATGATTGAGTGAGAGAGGGGGAGTGAGCAAGCTCAACAGAGCTGTATTGTAAGTGCTGCAAATTTCTTTGTGGGTAGAAGAAGGCGGCAACGCAGGCAGGAGTCCAATAAAAAAGGGCAGCCTGCAGCGCCAGCAGAAATGGAATGAGTGAGTGAGAGAAGGGAAGTGAGTGAGTGAGCTAAACGGAGCTTTGTCAGGACTGCTGCAGATTTCTTTGTGGGCAGACAAAGGCGCCAACAGAGGCAGGAGCCCAGTACAAAAGGGCAACCTACAGCACCAGGACAGACAGAATAAGTGAGTGACACAGGGGGAGTGAGCAACCTCAACGGAGCTCTGTCGTGACTGCTGCGGATTTCTTTGTTGGCAGGAAAAGGTGCCAACGCAGGCAGGAGCCCAGTACAAAAGGCTACCCTGCAGCGCCGGCAGAACTGGAATGAGTGAATGAGAGAGGGGGAGTCAGCAGGCTCAACAGACCTGTGTCAGGACTGCTGTAGATTTCTTTATCAGCAGAAAAAGCCACCAACAGAGGCAGAAACCCAGTACAAAGGGCAGCCTGCAGCACCAAGAAAAACAGAATGCATGAGTGACAGAGGAGGAGGAGTGAGCCACCTCAACGGAGTTCTGTCAGGACAGCTGCAGAACTCTTAGTGGGCAGAACAAGGTGCCAATGCAGGCAGGAGCCCAGTACAAAACAGCAGCCTGCAGCACCGGATGAAACAGACTGAGTGACTAACAGAGGGCCAGTGAGAGTGCTCAACACACCAGCGCAATCAACATTCGACGTTAACAAATGCTTGTTTCTACTATTGTGGTGTAAATGTTGGACTTTAACATCACAATAATACAATTACTACCAAGTCAAACATTATTTTCTGTGGGCAGGATTTTGGAAACAGCGAAAGTACTGCAAACCCCAGGTGCGTCAAACATAGGGCACACAGGGTCTGCAGCATTCTCCTGGCTGGCTGTTGGGATTTTCTATCCTATCTACCAACTGCCATGTGTTAGGTCAGCTTCTTGTGGTTTGGCTTGCAGCAATCCTGAGGGCCTTTTTTATGGAGCTTGTGCCAGATATTTGGTGCAAGCTGCTGTAAATAGCAGAAATTGTCGCAACTGCGCCTGAGATTGTAAAATGGGGTGTAGTTGCAGCAAATAAGGTTTGGCGCACTACCAGAAATGAAGTGCCATGGCACAGACCTTGATGCTAGCCCTGCACTATGCTTTAAAAATCCAGCCCTATATACCTTCCCCAGTATCAATCATTCCCATAGTTTTATTTTTTTAAGTTGATGACTATTTAATTGTTCTTTGGTAAGTTCCACCACTTATTGTTTGATAACTTATTTTTGTCAAATTATTTTTTAGGCATAATTGTCCTGTTTATTTTTGTTAAACTAATTCCATTTCTATGTATTTGTGGTGTGGCTGTGATGCAGATGCCAGGCTGTCCAGATCTTGAAACTGTTGGATTAGGGTGTGTACCCAATAATGCACTTAGTGGTAAGCTTAGGTTCAGGTTAGCAAGATAGGGTATGGGCAGAAGAAGGGCCACATTCTCCACCATATATGGCATTTTAGTGTTGGCCAGCCACTAAAGACCCTTACATTCTCTCTGATCTGCCAGACCCATCTATTGCTGTTGGTGAGGACCCTTTGCTGGTACCGAATGAACTGAGTTGGATGCAGAAATAGTGAATAAATGATATTTATTCTGTACAGCACAATGTTCTCCTAAGATCTAGCCCTAGACTGACTGACTTACTGACTGACAAAGAATCCAAGGGGTTTCGAGCCCCTGCTAAGACAGTAACTACCATAAAATTAGCTACATTGTTTTGAGAGCACTTAAAGGGATGGTAGCTCACACTAGCCCCATACATAAGTGTATTCCACATGTTTTATATTCCATATTTTGGTGTCTGTTATCTTTTCCCCTTCCCGCAGGAAACATCTGAAAACAAGCTGTTACCAGTTCAGTATGTCTTTCCTGGGAAAACATTTGAAATAATCAATCAGTCAATAAACAAATAAATGAATCTGTTATAAGAGCAATAATAATAATAATCACTTTGTTTATAAAACACAATTCAAATGTCAAAGTGCTGTACAGATATGCATTAGCAGTTGTCGTGGCTCTGATCGGTTTTGTTTAAGTTGATTGCCTCCTTTTTATTGTCCTTTCATTGCACCACTGTGTTCTTTGATATCTTTGTGTCTGAGCTGTGTGTTTCAGTGAAAAATAAAGTAAGGTTCATACAGCAAATTCTGCCATGTAAAGGAACAAAGGGCATCCACAATAAAAGTGTTTTTAACATACTTCTGACCTGACCCCTATAGACCTGACGTTTTTGTTCTGTGTACTTTTATCCCTGGTGTACAGTAATCCTGCAACACTACTAACTACAAGCTGAGCATCAGACTCTTCTGCAGCAGCAGGCAGATCAGTCTTCCCCTTGGCAGCTACAGAGGTACTTATCGTGTCAGCACACTGTAAGTTCAGTTATTATTGTTTTTGTTGTTGTTGGAAGTCAAAAAAATGTCTATTAGTCTAAATTTGGAAGTCATTCCAGGTTATTAAAGTTAAAGTACTTACCAGGACTCAAATTTTAGAACTCGGTGTTCTAAAAATTACAGATCAGTATTTGTAAATTATTGCACGGTATACATGACAAGTAAAACAACCTTTCCTTAAGGAAAAATAACCATTTTCGACCATGGAAGTCACATGTTTTACCCTTTGTTTATGAGTCAAACATGTTTGATTATTTGGGATTATTTTACTTCTTACATAATTTGGAAGTCAAATTCTTTCAAAATGTTGACTACTCAGATTCTGAATTTTACTCCCTCCAGATGTCCAGAGAGGGGCTTGGATTTCCTTTCTTAACATAGCTTACTGTTTCTCTGTTCTTACTCCATTTTAAGTTATTTATTTTCAGATTTCTCCTTGGCTTCAACTCTATATCTTCCACACCTTTATAATCCACTCATGAAATAATTCAGCACCTGCTGTATGCATTACACATTGTGTGGCTTTATCTCCTATTGAACAGTGCTATTTCCTATTATTCAAGCTATCCAATGCTGGCTTGTACTCTCACACCAGCACCATTTTTGGCATGTTTACCCTGATCTCAAAATTGACTCATACTTTGGCTTGGTGTAGAGCTGAGAAAACAAACTTGGCAGAAAAAAAAAAAAACAATGTTCAAGCCTGTTCTCATCCCTCACATGTCCAGCAAGCACACCACAATTGCAGACATTAACTTCTGGTTACCATTATCCACAATATGGAGGAATATAACTGTAGGTAGTGATTCACTTGTTTAGATTTTTCTGCAGAATCTGCAAGAAACATTAAAACAGCTTCTGGGTTGCCCTTCCTTTAAATCCCATTGTTTTTGTGGTCAATAATGACTGTCCTGTATTTAAATATATTAGAAAATTACAGCCTATCATTTTTAGTTAAATACCAAGACTGAGAGCCCACCATACATACCATAAGCTGTAATTGTATTGGAAGGACCAAAAATTAAAAAAATAACAGCTTTGGGCCTCTGTTGGATGCATGTAAAGAAGACCTGTTGCTTACTGTTAACCCTTGCTGTACTGACTGATCAGTCCATAATTTCAATATGTTCTAATTGTGTCAGCAGTCTAAGGGTTAAAATAGTTTTCGAAAAAGAAAAGATTTTAACTGTCTGAATCACATTAGGTTTGGGATCATATCACAGAAACATCTTTTTTTGTTAATAAAAAAAAATATTCAATTGTGTAATACTTCCCTTTTCTCAAAAAAAGGAACACACATGCTAGTTTGGCATGCTATAGCTATTTCTTGAAAACTGGTGACTGAAGAAAAAAGTTAGAATCAAAACCTGCCAACAGAGAACATCCAAGAATTTTGAAGGGGGAGTCCCAGCTCAGTAGAATCTGAGACTGCTTATTATTCTGTAGTCATTATACAGGATAAGTAATATAGTTCATGTTCCGTAATGGAACCATCTAATCATAAATGTTTAGTTTCAACAGGAAGTTTATTTTAGACTACAGGGGTAACACTTCTGAGAACTCAATGCTGAAATGACAATTTCTTTGTAAGGCACAACTTATACAGGACATCTGATTTTTAAAAAGCTAGACGACAGACAATGTCACATGTACTATGAGCATCTGTGTCTGCTGTTATGTGGGGAACACAGAACTAAACTGTTTGGATTAGCATTAATCCCCTAGGGGGAATTCTGCCCCCTAGGGCACTGCTGCTGTGTGGCTGAGTGCTGAAGACCCGCCTGACCCACCAAGCAAGGATCCTTCCCCCAGGGCACTGCTGCTGGGCAGCTGAGCGCTAATGACCCACCAAGCAAGGTATGCTGAAACCTCTGCTCTGTTCATTACCACAAGGGATTTTTGTCCTACCTACCCACGTCAACTCTGGCCTCTATTAAATACAGTTAAGCCCCACCCCTTCTGCTTCGATTGGCTCCCTTCTATAGTTTGCTGTCACAGGTTTTCTTGCTATGCCTCCGGAGTGCTAATTCTATTTTCTCACTGCCACAAAATCGATGATTGTCTGCAGCTATTCTTCCCTTCGCATCCACAGCAGATCTTCTACCTGGTCCCCTTCCTTCTGCAACATCCCACTATCTCCCTTCTGAATACCATTCCCAACCTTACTCTCCCCCCTTACTGCTATTCTTTTCTCCCCTAATCTTTTCTTCTATCACCTCTTTTCACTGCCCCCATTCTGTTACTCCTCTCCTCCCAAATCTATTCATCTTGTTCCTTTACCTCCATTCACTCACCATGCTCCCTCCTTTTCTCCCTGACTTCCCTTCCCCATCTTTGTTTCCTTCCACTCCCCATATCCCCTCTTCTGCCCCACTCCACTTCCCCTACTCTCCTCTCCTCCTGTCAGCCTCCGCTACTGTTCTACGCCTGGTGCACTGTAGCAGGCATCCTCATAAGATCTGGATCCCTGCTCCTGTCCGTGCATGCCCTCCTCTTTTTCCAAAACAATAACATAAATTCTAGGTCCACTTCATCTCACAACCATCCTTCATTCCCTCTAAAAGATGGATAGCCATCCTCACAAGACTACTCATTTCGCTACTGCTTCTCACATCTGGTGATATTGAGCCTAACCCTGGACCTTCCCCATCTCCTCACCTGAACTACCAAAAGGGCAAATACTTTTACACATAAACATTCGAAGCCTACTCCCCAAAATTGACCTTTTGCAGTTGCTCATATCTCACCTAAGACCCACTGTACTCATCACTGACTCAGCCATCTCCATCCCAGGCTATTGCCTCATCTGACAGGATCGCAAATCCAGGAGAGGAGGTGTCACCATGTATAAATTTACAGCTATCAAGTACTCTATCTGCCTTTCTGACTCTTCTCCCTCTACCTTTGAAATGCTACTTATAAAATTAGCCCCCCCTGCTCCCTTCCCATCTTTGTAGGTGGAATATATCGCTGCCCAAACCTTCTTGCTTCCTCTCTCTCTCTCCTCCCTCACTGATCTACTTTCCACCTTTTCCTCTACTGCTTCATATGGTGAACTTTTCATCTATGGGGACCTTAATGTAAACTGGCTGTCCAACTCACAGTCAAAAATATGCAACCATGTCTGTTCTCTAAACCTAACACAATTAATTTCTGACCCAACTAATCACAATAACAAATCAGGGAAGCATACCCCAATTGACTGGGTGCTGACCTCCCATCCCCACCTTGTCATATCTTCTGGTATCTTCCCTGACACCCTCAGTGATCACCATATGGTCTACTGTGTGCCTAAAATTCACTGTACCTCCTGTTATTCTTAACTTCCATTCCTACTGGTCTCTAGATTTATCCTCACTTCATAACGACATGTCCAATATTGACTAGTTAACAATTACCACTGCCCCCTCCATTAACTATGCCCTGTCCTTTTTTAGCTCCCAGTTCCTGAAAGTCTGGAACCATCATGCTACATTCAGAAAGGCAAGGGTCCATGGCAGTCACCTCCCCTGGGTCACTGCTGAACTCATAGAATGCCAACTTACAAGAGACCAAGCTTGGTCTATGTTTAAATCCTCCCCACTTGACCTACAGCTCTATTGCACACTCCACAACTCATGCACCAAGGCCGTCTGCCTCACCAAGGCAGAGTATTTCCAATCATCATTCCAGGCAAACATCAATAACCCTTCCATATTCGGGAAGGTCATCCACACCCTGTTCTCCCCCCAAACCCAATCCCCATCTTCCATCCTAACAACTGGTACACTCTCAGAAAGGAAGTGTTAAATGTTACTACAAATAAGTTAATTTTTAACACAGCAGTTCGGTTAGGGAAAATACAGTGTGAATTAAATTTAACACATACAGTGGATTAAATAAATTTAACACAGTGGTATGTAAATTGTTCAACACGCAAAAGTTTAGAGTATAGTAACACTGGTACAGTGATGGGTAAGTTACTTTTTCTGTTATATTTGGAAACTTGTTCCAGGAAGCTGTGTGCAGTCACTAGCAAGGATGGAGAAGTACTAGAAAAAGTAATACACCTTACAACTATTGTTACTTATTTCTTTTAATACAAAAACAATACAAAAATAATAAATAACTATAACAGATTACATTTTTTGAAAGTAATAGGTTAGTTACTAGTTACTTTCAAATAAATGTAATCAGTTAAGGTTACATATTTCTTTTGTATAAAAAGACATGAGTAAATGTAACTGTAAGGTGTATTACCTTACATCTTCCAGTACTTTTCCATCCTTGCTAGTGACTGCACAGAGCTTTCTGGAACCAAGTTTTCAAAAGTAATAGAAAAAGTAACTTACCCAACTCTGCACTGGCGTGTTGAATTTTGTAATGCATTCATGTATAACAATGTCCACATTGAATGTGTTATTTCAATACACAAGTGTGTTGAATTCTGAAGTATATTAATCTCACACTGAATGGAAAACACAATTGCTAATTAGAAAAAATTCACAATTTTTTATGAATGAATTTTAACTTTAGTGTCAACAGGCCTTATCATATAAGCAACCAAGCCAAAGACACAACACGCTTACACAGGTGACATGCTCTTGTTGGAGTTTATCAATACGTTATATTTATATATATATATATATTTATATGGTTAGAAGCCAGTCAGTCTGACTTTTGATTTATCTGAAGTTGAGACCCTGGCTACACTGCAAAGAACAAACTATAACTTAATTTAGGAGCTGGAAACTTGGTAAGGCATAATATTATAAAACAGGAGACTACGCTTTCTACAAAAAGTTTCATTTTTTTTTTCCTTATTGGCATTAAGCAGAGAATTGCAGGATTCCATTAAAAGTGTAGTAATTTTATAACCAGAGGGAGTGAGATACAACTGAGTTTGCTTGATTGCTGGGGTTGAGACCTAGGATTTGGAAAGATATTTTTGCCACATTTTAAAAGTGTCCTGCTGGCTGAGTAGTTACGTTTTTATCCCTGGTTTCACTGAAAGATTTTGTGTATTGGAATCAGACATAGCAGCCTGCCTACATTGAAAGGCTTGCTTACATCACAGGTGTCACTAGTCAATCAATTGGCTTAATTCTTAAGATTTTCAGTGCAGGAAAAGTGTAAAGCACAGCTGACTTATTTTGGGGCTGACCGCTTTCAGAGCACAAACCACCAGGCTGTTTTGGGACTGGGGAGGGTTACCTGTGTCTGACTTGGATGTCTGGATTTTTCTGTTGGATTAGCAGGGTATTTTCTCTGTCAAATTGTTGTGTAGGGCATCTTGCTGACAGGAAGACATTCATCGCAGCGCTGGGTCAGAGCTTTTAGCTGATTGTTTTGTGAGGGCCCAGTTTAGGCCCAACCCCTTCCCACACCTCACCCCACCCACCCCTGGAAATAGTTCCTTTGTACCTGGGGTTCTGACATCATTTCCTCAAGAGTGCAAGGTGCATATCACTGTCATATCCTCTCTAGCACACTGCACTAACAATATAAGCATACACATTGTATAATATATATATTTCTGTATAACAAACGAATCACACACACACAAAGAAAAAAGTAGATAAACATGTGGGTAGTAGTACAATGTAATGGCTGTGGGGCAGCAGTCTTCCAGGAGTCTTTCTGGAGGCTGAGATGCTGCCCTATTTGCAGACAACTCTCTGCCCTGAGAGAGGAAGTTGCCCATCTTCAGGCCATGCTGGACAGTAGCAAGGGAACCTTCCCCCAGGCCACACTGGATGGTAGGAAGGGAACCTCCCCCATCCAGGGAGCACCAGAGCCACCACCACTACCTCAGAGGTTGCGAAGAAAACACAGCAGTTGGACCACAGTGGGCTCAGGAAGGGTGAGGATGGTGGAACAGAGGCACACCCAGTCAGTTGTTCCACTCCACAATCCATACACCATTCTGGGAGAGCATAGCTCCCCTACGGATGCACCCACAGAGGAGACTAAGGAGGCTGAGGACAGCTGTCACAAGGGAGGCACACCGGAAGGAGACAGAGGATGCCACAAGGAAAGGAAGCAGCTCCTGGTGGGGGACTCCATTATTAGGGGGATAGAACTGGGGGGAGCAAGGAAAACTGAAGTAAGGAGCCTGCCTGGTGCCATGACTTGGAAGGACAGGAAGCACATACTCAGGATCATGGGAACGGCTGCATGGGAGTCTGAGCTGGACATCATTGTCCACCTAGGGACAAATGACTTGGCTCATCATGAGATTAGAGCAGTGCAGAAGGACTTTGTAGAATTGGGGAGGGGCCTAAGACAAGTAGCACACACAGTATCCTTCTCAGAGGTGCTACCTGTCAACGGCATGAGTGAGGCGAGGGTATTTTGCACCATGCAGTTTAATGAATGGTTGAAAAAATGGTGTGGAGCACAGGGTTTGGCTTCATTGGGACTGGGGTTCCACCTGGAGGGACACCAGCCTATACTGGCAGGATGGTCTCGTCTGTCCAGGAAGGGAACAAGTCTTTTGAGCAATCGGTTTAAATGCTTCATTGGCAAGCTTTTAAACTAGTAAAGGGGGGAGGCACTGATAAGCAGCAGGAAAATCCCAGCCTCTCCCTACAAAACAGGGTACTATATGAGAAAAAGACCAAGTTAGAAAGGTCAGTGGGAGATGCTGCAACAGAAGGTAAAGCCATCAAAAAATGGAGAGCAATGAGTACCAATGCCCGTAGTCTGAGTAACATGCTTCCTGAATTAGTGGCCTTGATGGAGGAGGAACATCTGGATATCGTGGCAGTCACAGAAACATGGTACACACAAAACCATGACTGGGATGTAAACATACCAGGATACACTATCTACAGGAGGGACAGGGAGGGTAAAAGAGGAGGAGGAGGAGCTCTTTACATAAGGGAAGGAATCAAAGCAATAGAACAAAAGGGTAAACAGGGAGGAGAAGAAGCACTGTGGATAAATTTGGAGACCGGCAATGGCACCACAATCCGCACTGGGGTTGTATACAGACCCCCTTCTCAGGGGGAGGAAATGGACAAGGAAATGATAGAAAGTATACTTAGAATGGCAGAAAAAGGGGAGATACTGCTGATGGGTGACCTGAATATGCCAGATGTTAGCTGGAGTGCAGTTGCAGCAGTCACTTCTAAGAGTGGGGTTATTCTAGATGCCCTACAGGGGGCATGCCTTAGACAACTAGTATTGGAGCCCACTCAAGAGGGAGCAATCTTAGACCTGGTTCTCAAATGGAGATAAAGAGGATCACAGATGTAGAAGTGGGTAGCCATCTGGGAACTAGTGACCATCGAACAGTATGGTTCATAATAAACACAGCAATAGAGTCAAGCCATACAAAGACAAAGGTACTGGATTTTAGGAGGCTGACTTTGTCAAAATGGATGAGTGCCTAAGGAATGCACTAGCAAATGGGCAGGAAGGAGGGTGGAAGAACAATGGGAATAATAAAACTGCCATCACAGAGGTAACAAGCCTTGTGTAAAGCAAATAAACAAAATGAAACGAGGTAAGAAACCACTATGGTTCTCAAAGGAAGTGGCAGTGAAGGTTCAAGAGAAAAGAAAGCATTCAGGAAGTACAAGGAATCACAGAAGGAACAGGACAGAGAACTGTATCAGTTAAAGCAAAAGGAAGCTGGGAAGGCAGTCAGAACAGCAAAGGCTCAAACCGAGGAAAAGATAGCCAACTCAGTTAAGAAGAGGATAAAACCTTTATAGGTACATCAGGGCGAAGGAAGACCAAAGGAGGGATAGTGAGGCTTAATAAAGGGAGGGACGGTGGGCAGAGGGTGACCGTGAAAAGGAGAGATACTAAACAGATATTTTTGCTCAGTATTTACAAAGGAAGAGGGGGAGGTACCTAAAACAAACAGTAGAAACACTCTGGATACAGAAGTTGATACCAGCCCATTTACAGAAGAAAGGGTTCTGAAAGAACTCTTAAAACTGAAGGTGGACAAAGCAATGGGGCCTGATGGGATTCATCCCAGAATTCTAAAAGAACTAAGGGTAGAACTAGTGACACCACTGACTACCCTCTTTAACAAATCATGGGAAGATGGGGTGGTACCCGAGGACTGGAGGAGGGCAGATGTGATTCCCCTTCACAAAAGTGGGAGCAAGGCAGAAGCAGGAAACTACAGACCTGTTAGTTTAACCTCAGTGGTAGGGAAAATGATGGAATCACTTCTGAAGGAAAGAATTGTTGAGTATCTAGAGGCCAGAGGGGCACAGGACCCAAGGCAGCATGGATTCACAGTGGGAAGGTTATGCCAGACAAATCTGATAGATTTCTTTGACTGGGTGACCAAAGTAGTTGATCAGGGAGGGGCTGTGGACATGGCCTACCTAGACTTTAGGCAAGGTATTTGACACAGTCCCACACAAAAGATTAATATACAAGTTAGCCAGCCTGGGAGTGGGTCCCAAGATGATAGCCTGGGTAAAGAATTGGCTGGAGAACAGGACACAGAGAGTAATAGTAAATTGAGTCCACTCTGAAAAAGGGGGTTAGTAGTGAGGTACCACAGGGTTCCAGTATTAGGACCGGTCCTCTTCAATGTCTTTATAACGACATTGTAGAGGACTGGAAGGAAAAGTATGTCTCTTTGCAGATGACACAAGATCTGCAACAGAGTTGATGCACAAGGTGGAGTGGAAAGGATGAGAAGGGACTTGGCAAGGTTAGAGGAATGGTCAAATGTATGGCAGCTTAGATTCAATGCTAAGAAGTGCAAGGTAATGCACCTGGGAAACAAAAACCCAGGGGAAGAGTACACAATGGGGGGTGAGATACTAACAAAAAAAATGGAAAGGGACCTGGGGTAGTCATATCAGATGACCTAAAGGTGGGCAAGCAATGTGAGAGGGCAGCAAGGAGGGCTGGGGGGATACTGGGATGCATAGGGAGAGGCATCACCAGTAGAAAACAGGAAGTTATTATCCCTCTGTACAGACAGCTGGTGAGACCCCATCTGGAGTACTGCATGCAGTTCTGGAGACCCAGTCTCCGCAAAGACATAGACAGGATGGAAGCTGTCCAGAGGAGGGCAACTAAAGTGGTGCAGGGTCTGCACCGGAAGACATATGAAGAGAGACTTAAGGAGCTTAATATGTATAGCCTCGAGGAAAGGAGGGAGAGAGGGACATGATAGAAACTTTCAAGTACCTCAAGGGAATCAACAAAGTCCAAGAGGGTAGCATCTTTCAAAAAAAGAGGTGTGCAAGAACAAAGGGACACAATTTGAAGATAGAAGGGGCGACTCAGAGGTAATTTAAGGAAGTATTTTTTCACAGAGAGGGTTGTGGATGTATGGAACAGCCTTCCAGAGGAGGTTGTGGAGTCAAAAACAGTGGTGGAATTCAAGCATGCCTGGGACAGTCATAAGGCAATTCTAGGGGGTTGGGGTAGGAAGAAGTAGGCTGCTGGTTAACTAGGATCTGCAGCTTATCCATCAGGTAGGGAAATGGGAAGACTGGGTGGGCCAAGCAGTCCTTATCTGCCGTCAAATTCTATGTTTCTAAATCATCACCTAGTGCTTGGGAGCCCTGAGGGTACTATGGGGGTCTTACTTTTTAATGTTATGGGGAGCCCATAGTAGAGAGTCGAATAACTACAAAAGTTAAAAACCCCAGAGCAAATTCCCTGGGACAAAGGTTACCCTGGAAAGGTATTGACCGTGCAGCCAAATTTGAAAGAAAAACACAATTGCAAACACCAAATTAAGCAAAGCATCATGGGAAGTATATGCATATTGACATGAAGGAATTTACACTGGCTCAGCTCTAAAAACATATATAGTTTAACATGTATAGAAACATTGTTAAAGCTGTAAAATAAGAATCAAAAAACTGCTTACAAAAACATTTTAATTAATTACTGTAATACAGCACTATACCATTTCTGGGAACAGTTGATCAACTAACTTAAGTGTTATTTTTTAACATGTTTGTGAGTTAATATTATACACATTGTGCTAAACCGTTATTTATAAACTTACAGTGTAAAAAATAACACTTATGAAGTGTAATTTTTTACACTGTAATTGTGTAAATCACTGTTTTCATAAATATGACACAGTTGTGAGTTAATGCTACACGCACTGTGTTAAACAGTTATTTACACATTTACAGTGTAAAAAAAAAAACAATTTCTTAGAGTGTACCTGCACTGTTGATGACCCATGCTCAGTGACCGCTGAATTCAATTAATACTTCACTACCTGTGCCTCCTTCCTTCTTAAATCCCTTCTCAGCATTGCTTCCAGGGTTTCTACTGCTCCCTTGTATGCCCTCAAGTCAATGACTCAATCCTCCTTCAAATCCATTCTCCCTAAGGACACCCTATGCATTTTACAGGCTGTGAACCCTCTCAAGGGAAAAAGCCCTGACGGCCTTGACCCTAAGTTACTCTACCAACTCCATTGCCTCTCCCTTGACTAATCTGCTGAACCTTCATTTCTTTATACTGTGGTGCCTGATGCTTGGAAGTCTGCTACAGTGATCCCACTCCCTAAAGGTGAGGATACCTCCAGCTCTAGCAACTCTTGCAACTTCTGCCCTATCTTCTTCCTCCCCCACATTGGCTAAACTCCAAGAGCATCAGGCCCTGGAAAATTCTCCTCCTTCCATGTCTCTTCCTCCTTTTTCACTCCTTTCCAGTCTGGGTTTCACAAAGACCACTCCACCACCTCCTCCTCCTCCCTCCTTCTGCTCACTGACTCCATTCTCACAGGCATGGATTAGGGATGCATCACTTCTGACAGCTTTGTCGACTTGGCCAAAGCCTTCAACAGTGTCTCCCACTCCCTCCTCCTCAGCAAGCTAACTGCAGCTGGCCACTCTGACTCTGTCACCAGCTGCTTCTGGTCTTTCCACACAGGCTGATCTCAGTCCGTCAGGGTGGGCAGCTCCTTCTCCCCTCCTCTCCCACTCAACACCGGTATCTCCCAAGGCTTAATACTTGGTCCCATATTATTTTTCATGTTCCTAACTGACATCCCAAATGCCTCACATCAGCAGATACACACATGTACGCAGACAACACTGTGTTATTCTTCTCAGGGACATCCCCCTCTGAGGTGGCATCTGGCCTTCAGCTGGATTTGAACACTGTCCAGTGCTGGTTTATTGCAAACCAACTCTCCATGAATGTAAAAAAAAACAGCATCTATGACATCTGGCTCCAGGCAAAAGCTGGCCAGACTTGTTTTCACTCCCACTTTCCGCATCTTCTCTGGCTCAATGCTTGATGATGTAGCCTCATTTAAGTACCTTGGATTATGGCTTGATAAGCATCTTGATTTTGAGTTACATATAAACAGCATCCATAATAAACTTCACCCTAGCTTTGGGGCTCTGTACAGACACTGCAGCTGCCTCCCACTACAAGCCAGGCAAGAAATAGTTCAAAAGATGATTCTCCCGGTCCTTGATTTCGGGGGCATAGTCAACTGCTCCATCCCTAAAACCACCCTATCCAGACTGGACACCCTCTTTAACTCTTTCTGCCACTACATTCTTGGCTGCCCCCCATGTACTCATCACAGTGACCTTTATGCCTTACTCTCGTTGCTCTCCCTCCATGCCAGGCGCATGTCACACATCTCTAATTTTGTTGGCAAGTTCTGGCTTGGCTCCTTGCCACCATATTTGTCCTCTCTCTTATCATCACCCATTCCATCCTCCTATTCCCTCCGGTCCTCCACCCACAGATCCCTTGCCCTCCCATCCAGATGAACCACAGCGGGCTGTTCTGCTTTCTCATTTAAATTTCCCTGGATCTGGAACTCCTTCCCACTAGAAATTTGGTCAGCACACTCCCGTCGCTCACTTTCATTCCTCCTCCATAAACACACAGCTCACATATGTAACTGCACCTAATTGCTCTTCTCCCAATCTACTTTCCACAGCCCTCACCTCCACCCCTTACCCCCTTGCCACCTCCCCTTAGGTTACTTCTAGTTGGAACTTCATTTCCCCTCTTTCTGCCCCCACTACTCCACCTCCCCTCTACTCCATCTCCCTTCCCCTATATTCTTTATCCTTTTCTGCCAGGACTTGCCCCCTTGCAGGGTTGATTGCACCCTGGAGGACAACACTTACTGGCTTCCCCCAAAGCCCTCTTCTACCTTAGGCTACCTTTAGCTGTTAACCTCCAGCATCCCCTGCCCCACTTCCTGCCCCCAACCCATCCTCTCTGCTTAAATTTGGCTCCTTCTGTCTCTCTCTTTCTCCCTCTCCTTCTCTGGTGGGTCAATCACCTTGCAGGATTCTCTATATCCTGATGGGGAACATTTCTTGGCATGCCCATCCCCCCAAGCCCTCCTCCCCATCCCTCTTCTCATCCTCTGTAAGCCCCTGCACCCCTGAGGGGTTCAAGCAACCAGTGAGTATATAATTTCATGGCCCACCCCCCTTCTCAGGGTCTCAGCAACCCATGGTGTTTAGGTCTTGGCCTTCCCCCTCTCCTTTCTTCCCTGTTCCACCCCTCCTCTCTTTTCCCTTTCTATGCCTGTCCCTGTGCAGGTTTCTCTGCTTCCTGAAGGGGATAGAGTAGCGTGGGGCTACCCATATACCCTTTCTCCTACCTTCTCCTCACTCTCTTACTCTCTCTGCCTCTCTGTTAGGGCCTATCCCCTTGCAGGGTTCTTCAGCACCCTGAAGGTAAATAGCTCCTGTCTGCCTCTCACTCACTCCTACCCCCTCTCCCCCCATGCTTCCCATGCAACCTTCTCCACTTGTGTTATAATCTCCCTTCTTCTTTACCCGACGAGCTCTTAGTGCCCACCTTGCCCTAATTAGCACTTATTAATTGCAGGGCTCAGCCTGTTACTTTTGGTGCCCCATGGGCTACCACTTCCTAGGTTGCCACTACACAAGCTTATGTGCACACTGTTGTATTTAATTCCCTTCGCCTCTTTTTGTCCCAGTTATTACATTACTATCTTATATTTTTTATCATTACATAACTATCTGTTGCCTAGGATTGAGCTCCATTTGTATTAGCACCCTCGTATGTAACTGTACTACACTGTTTGTATTTTATTTTACTATGTTTCTGTTTGTTCTCCCACACTATGTAACCTCTCCCCCCAGGACGCTTCTGGAAATGAGCTGTTCACAGCTTATGTTGTCTTTCCTGGTGAAACCTGCCCAAATAAATAAAATAAATGGATGATTGTAACAAATTCACTTTCTGTACATCTGGAGGTGTTTCCCTCTAGCTAGAGGCAGTGGAACATTGGAGAGGCTGTGAACACCTGGCTTCCAGGAACTAGACAGTAAATGTCATACATATTAGTTTTCCAATTTTTGTATGTGTTAATATAATTTAAGAATTAGCTACGTACAGTAAATAGTTCAGCATAGCAGCTAGGACTGGGAGTGCTGTCAACTGCAGGGCAAGGTACTCAAGGGAGGTTGATATCTAGACTGTGGCATCACAATGGCCTCTAGCAGGGAGCCTGCTCCCTCATAAAGGGCAGTGTATGCCCAAGAAATAGAGAAACACTGTCTGCTTAGAGCCATCTAAATGATTGAGAATGAGTGAGACGTTTGAATGCTTCAGCAGCAAGCATTTAAACTGACCGGGGGGGGGAGGCAGGAAGGTCAGGAGGCTTAGTATCATACCCCCCCCGGGCACATGCAGTAAAATTAATTGATAACAGGAACAACTGAGGTAGTCAGAAAGTTAGAAGCAGAGAAATTGAAGCCACACAAGAAAGATAACTGGGGTGGGGGGATGAAACAGGAGAGCAAAAACAGTAGCAGAGGGAGGATAGGATGCAAAGCATGGAAGGCCATGGTAACTAATGCCTGCAGCCTGGGAAATAAAATCCCAGATCTGGAGGCCTTGATAGTGGAGGCAGACTAGGAAATTGCAGCAGTAACAGAGATAAGTACACTGCAAATCATGGGTGGATCATAAATGTACCGGATTTTACTCTGTTCAGGAGAGATACGAGGTAAAAAGGGGGGGGGGGGGGCCCAGTACGTCGGAAAATTATGAAGACAACAGAGGTGCAGGGCAGACAGGGGAAAACTGAGGCACTGTGGGTCACCCTTGAACCTGGCAATGGCACAACAATACACACAGAGGTGATCTCCAGGCCTCCAGCACAGAGGGAGGAAGTGGACATGGAGCTAGTGGATGAAATACACAAGATGGCAACTAAAGGTGAAGTTCTGCTGCTAGGGGATTTCAATATGCCAGATGTGGATTGGACCACCGAGGCAGCTGCTTCAGCTAGAAGCAGAGACATCCTAGATTCCTTACAGGTGGCAGGTCCTGTCCGCTTGTGCTTGATCCCATCAGAGAACGGTGATTCTGGACCTAGTACTGACCAACAGGGTCAGAACTGCAGATGTCTGAGTAGAAGGACAGCTGGGATCCAGTGACTACCACATGGTGTGGTTTAGTATGGAGACGGGGACCCAATCAAGTCACACAAGGGCAAAGGTGTTGGATTTCAAGAAGGTGGATGTCTCGATGACCCAGCGGTGCTGAGGGTTGAGGCGCTAGATGCCACACCTTTGCGCCATGCTGGTGACCTGTGTTTAGGAGTGAGCTCAGGCCACTGGGGGTTGGCAGGGGTAAAGAAGGTTGGAGTGTCTGTACCTCCTGGGGAGGAAGGGATGCATGGGTCAGCAACAGGGTGCCTCCCATCAGGGGCTCGGTGGTACTGAGCTGGCTCTGGCTAGCAATTGGGAAGCATAGCATAGCAGACGTTGGCTGGAGCATGCATAGGAGTGTGTGCATCCCTACCCAGACCTCACTGCACGTTTGTGCTCATTGTGCAAGGGATAGGGTTGGACCTCACTAACAAGGAATAACACAGAGCCTTGGGAGGGTGATGATGCCTTAGGCCCCATGCCCACCATTGGACTCTGCCAACCAGGGTCTCAGTCTTCCATGCCACAGCTTGATTCCTGCAGCAATTGGATTTCAAGGAGTGCCAAACTAGTGGCGACAGCTCTGCCTTGAAGGATACAAGCCAGGGGGTTCCTGTCAGACAAGGGCCATGAAGCGAAGCTAAGGGAGGGGACCCTAGAGGGGGAGTCTCAGGCAGGGCAGGAATAGCCGAGGGACATCTGAGAGAGTTTCCTGGGCTAGGTAACTGGAGAGAAAAAGAATCAAAAAAAAAAAATGAAGGTTGACTTTGCTGAAATGGGAAGATGTCTCAGAACAGCCCTGGAAAAGAGGGAGGTAAGGGGGAGGTTGAAGAGCAGTGGGGGCACCTAAAAGGAACCATAATGGAAGTGATAAACCAATATATCAGGTTGGTATCCAAGAGCAAAAGAAGAAGGAAGACACTATGGTTCTCTAAAGAGGTGGCAGACAAAGTAAGGGCTAAAAGGGCAGGTTTCAGGAAATATAAGGAGACTCAAAGGGAGGAGGACAAGGAGATGTATCTAGAGTGTCTAAAGGAAGTGGGAAAGGCAGTTAGGAGAGCAAAGGTCTGAGGAAGGATTAGAACAGATGGTGAAGAAGGGGGACAAAACATTATATAGGTACATCAGTGAAAGAAGAAAAACAAGGGGGGATTGTAAGGCTCAAAGGGGATGAAGGGGAGTGTAAGGAGGGAGACCTGGAAAAGGCAGAAATACTGAATAAATACTTTTTATTTTATTTATTTTTTTATTTAGTTTTTGTTGACCGGGTAAGTGGACTAGAAAAATCCTGCCTATTTTCAGGCACGACCCGGGGGAGGGGGATACAGATGAATGCCAACTGACCTGAACAAGATTAAGCTGTTGGTGGTATTTTTAGCGAATGAGGGAAATTTGGCCAGGACACTGGGGAAATTCCCCTACTCTTTTCGATAAGTGCCATGGGATCTTTAACATCCACCTGAACTACCACCAATTCAGGCAGATGGGACCTCGGTTTAACGTCTCATCCGAAAGACGGCACCTCAGAAGTGCAGCACCCTCTCATGCTGCACTACAGTGTCAGTACTGGGATATTAACCCAAGTGCCAGATGTGGGAACTGAACCCACAGCCCTCTGATCTCCCAGCCTCAGAGGCAAGTGTGCTACCTACTGAGCCACTGACACTTTTGTTCAGTATTCACTGAAGAGATTGAGAGTCAGGGACCACAGCTGAGCAACAGATGCGGGGGGGGAGGTGGACACCAGTCCATTCACTGTGGAGAGAGTCCTAAAGGAACTCACAAAACTGAAGGTGGACAAAGCAATGGGGCCAGATGGCATACACCTGAGAATATTAAAGGAGCTGTAAAGAGAGCTAGCAGTGCCTCTGGCAGCCATGTTCACTGAGTCACTCAACACAGGAGTGGTTCCAGATGAATGAAAGAGGGCACATGTGGTCCCTCTACACAAATCTGGAAGTAGAGAGCAGACAGGGATCTATAGGCTGATCAGCCTCACTGCAGTAGTGGGGAAGATCATGGAGGTGTTGCTCAAAGAAAGAATAGTGGTACACCTGTAATCCAACAGTGCAAAGAATTTGAGGCAACATGGATTCATAGCAGGTAGGTTGTGTCAAACGAATCAGGTGGATTTCTTTGACTGGGAGACAAAGGAAGGAAACTGGGGGGGGGGCAGTGGACATCGCCTACCTTGATTTTTCAGCAAGGCCTTTGACACCACGCAATATAAGCGGCTGGTTAATAATATGGGTAGTCTGGGCATGGGGCACAAGGTGGTAAACAGGGTTAGGAACTGGCTAATGGACAGGAGGCAGAGGGTGGTGGTAAATAGGATACAATCCGGGAAGAGAGGGGAGACCAGCAGGGTACCTCAGGGAACAGTCTTGGGCCAGTCCAGTTCAATGTTTTCATTAGTGATACTGCAGAAGTGCTGAAGGGAACGGTGTTCCGGTTTGCAGATGACACCAAGATCTGCAACAGGATCAATACTCCAGAGAGGGTGGAGAAAATGAGGAGGGACCTGGGGAAGCTTGAAAAATGGTCTGAAGTGTGGCAACTGAGGTTTAATTCAAAGAAGTACAAAATGTTGTAGCTGGGATAAAGGAACCCCGGGGAGAGCAACAGGATTGAGGGGGTTGCAAACAATCTCCAAGGAAGAAAGGAACCGGGGTTATTATTTTCAAATTACTTGAAGATGTCTAAGTTGAGTACAAAGGCTTCAGGGAGGGCCAGTGGCATGCTGGGGAGCATAGGCAGAAGTATCGCTAGCAGAAGGAGGGAGGTGGTGATGCCATTATATAAAACACTAGTCAGGCCTCACTTAGAGCACTGTGGGCAGTTCTGGAGGCTGCACCATTATAAGGACATTGACAGGATGGAGGCGGTCCAGAGCAGGGTGACTAAGATGGTACAGGGCTTGCACCACAAAACTTATGAGGAGAGATTAAAGGACCACAATATGTACTTGCTGGAGGAGAGGAGGAAGAGGGTGACATGATATTAACATTCAAGTACCTTAAGGGCATTACCAAGGTGCAGGGAGAAGACATCTTCCAATATAGGAGGAGTAGAAGGACAAGGGGGCATGATATGGAATTGAAAGGTGGCAGGCTTAGAGGGAATGTGAGCAAGTTTTTCTTCACAGAGAGGGTGGTGGACACATGGAATAGTCTGCTACAGGAGGTGATGAGTGCTGTCACTGTGGAGGGATTTAAACATGCCTGGGCAGGTATAAGGGAACCTTAGAGGTAGGGCGTAGGGGGCAGTAGCCACTGACCAGATAGGGTCAGAGGCCATAAACAAGTATAGAGCTTACAGGCAGACTGGATGGGCCTAGCGGTCCTTATCTTCTGATAATATCTATGTTTCTGTGTTTCTGTGATGGCTGGCACCTTCGGGTCCTGCTCTGTGTGGATCCTAACAGGCTTCAACAGTGGAAAGAGTAGCTGACAAGACAGTGGGTGACCAGTAGAAGACCTGCCACAAAGCATGGGTTGTCAATCAGAAGTCCAAACATCTACAGTATGGAAAACGATATATAATGTAAGGATTCACAAGCACAATAAAAAACAAACTGAGGCTCAGCACTCTACTGCACTGTATGTATAGTGACCTCCCCCCAGGTCACATCTGTAGTTGAGATTCTTCCTGTGTCTCTATATATTTATCTGTTAAAACAATTTCAGTGAATAACTAAATAAGGGTTTCTTTCCTGGGGTGGAGGGACTATTACAAGATCTCAATACTTTTTTTTCAATAATAATACAATTACATTCGCTTTACCATGTGCATTGATGCAAATTCTTTTAGTCTAAAGTTTAATTACTATTGTGGATGTTCTAAAACTTTAATTTTAAGTTAAAATCCTGTGTAAGGGTGGTCTGTAACATCGACACCCCCAACAACGATGGGAACAATGCTGACAGTCGGCATTGTTCCCGACTGGACAAAGTGTTTTTCTGCTGGGGGTTTCACGCCCCCCCCCCCACTCACATCCTCCATGCAGGGGGCACCACCTATCTCTAAATAATTAACTCTGAGTTGGAGTTGGTTCGGGGTTGGGGCACAACATCAGGAATTGCTGTGTCGGCAGACAGTGAACCACCACAGTGACCAGTTTCAACCTGGTGAGATTTGTCCCTGTGGTGGTGTTCGCTGTTAAAAAGCCATTGTGGTGGTGTGCTACCCTGTTACTGCAGTGGCAACATTGCCACTTGCCACCTAGATAACCCAGATTTGTGCCCCAAACTTGGGATGCTGAAAGCAGACTGGCCAAGACAGGGAAGGCCCTCACTCTATATTTGTCTAAGAGTGGCTCAGAGTCTTCTTAGTTGAGCAGTGCCTTTGATTTAAAATAAGTGAAATGCAAACATATAAAAAGTAGATGAAAAATACCCCTACTGATTCTTTTGGAGGGTACTGGAGTACTCTCTAAGCAGTGACATCACAAAACATTGTCACATGGGGATGGAGCACAATATCAAGCAATATCTTCCTGGAAGTAGAAATGACTGGGCTGCCCAACATAACTAAACCAAAAATACAGTTCCTTTCCTTTCAAAATGGGTGAAATTAAAAAAATTAAAGGAATGTACGTGCTGCCTTACTTGGAAGTAAGGGAAGTTACGTTTGTTTTAATCATTACGTCCAACAGCTCTGTATGAAGTCTGAACCATCAATTGCTTTACCTGATACAAAATGACCAGCCAGGTGAAAATGAGTTAAATAAAACGGGTACTCTTTAAAGAACAACAAATCTGCTCACTGGTAAAAATCTTCCAAATAAACACATCTTACGTCCCTGCAAGGCAGCCAGGCATGCAAGTTCAATTTTTAACTTCAGCATTTAGGGAAAGTAAGGAATAGTATTTGGCCTCCAAGGAGTTGGCAGCACCATCCCTTCCACCTCCTTAGTAGACCACCCTGCCTCCGCATTCAGACGTTCATGTGTGTGCTGAAAATCGAAGCCACTGCATAACTAATCAGACTACAGTACTAAAGGTACCAGTGAAGGTCTGCCAAGTGTAAAATAATTACCTTCTGCAGGCAATGAAAAGTGAAGTGGTTTGGGGAATTGGGGACTGAAACAGAGTGTAATCCCCCTCCCTGGCATAGGGTTAAACACTACATCTTATTTTCAGGGATTACTGCATTACATCAATAAAACTGCACCATATGCACTTAGGTCCAGATATTCAAACTGCACCCAAAAAGTGTGCAACAGCAGGAGCAAGTGCAAGTCCATTGCGCCCATGTGCAAGAAGCATGATATTCAAAAACTGTGCAGGCCAAGATGTGCCTACGGCTGACGACTGAATATCACACCACCTGTGCCATAGCGCAACTAGGGAGGTGAAGCTGAGCATATCTGATGTGCCATAGCACGACAAGGGATGTTCAGCTGAGCAGTCCAGATGCGCCATAGCGCAACCAGTGATGCCCCCCAGCAGCAGGGCAGCAATGCAACAGCACAACCAGAGATGCAGGGGCCCACCACCCATGCCACAGATGGGCATAGGAACACACAGCAGAACAGACATCACCCCCCACACCCCATGCACTGCACAACTGGGGGAGGGCTGGAATAACCACTGGCCCATGGAGACCAGCAACCAACCCACAGCCGGGCCATGGTGCCCCATTACACCCCCTGGCAAGCTGTGACTGGCACACAAGGATGGCCGACCACCCTGTACCACACCATCCCACAAATGCAGAGCACACCCTACACCATGATCCCCATACACCCTGCCCAGGAGTAGCACCCTACAGTGCAGGACACCCCATGCATGCCACCACCCTCACTGTGACAATGCAACCCTGTGCACCATGGAGCCATGCAAGGCAGCCCCACCATGGACACCCTGCAGCACGTGGCAGCAGACAGTGATGCAACAGATGCATACACAGTGCCGCCCTGCACATCCCCCCCCCAGTGTACAGCTGAGAGACCGACCATGCGTCAGCACACGAGGTACCCCACATGCAACAGGGCATGCCCCGGACCCCACCTCCAGTGGTACAGCACCCTGCACACCCTCCCAAGGACACATCCCATCCCAGCACTGGCCACAGCAGCCACCACTGACATGCCAGCAGACTGTGCATATCACAGACATGCAAGGGTGTCAGCTGCACAGGCCATGGATGGTCTGACAGGGGTGCCATGCACAGAATGCAGGCCCCATGGACCACTGCACACAGGCATACAGTACAACACACAAACCACAGACAGTGACTGATCCCCCTGCCTACACCATAGGCGGTTCACCTCTGCACACAAACACACACACACACGCCCATGTGTGCACCACCCCTGATGCCATGCACACCACTGCAGCTCAGCACCTGTAGCCCACTGCAAATCAGAGACCACCACAGCTATTATAACAAAATGTATGTATTAAAATATAAGAACTATCAAACATATTTACAAATATATACAAGGGGGGGAAGGGCCACAAACCAGGTGGAGGCAGGCATGGGGCAGGGGTGTAGAAATGGGAGAGGGAAGAAGGGTGTGCGGGTGGGTCCAGGGGGTATGGTTGTCAGGGGGTAATGTAGGGCCTATTCTCTGCCCTGCTCTGCACTCCTGTGGTGCCTCTGGGTTCTCCTGCTCCGGACCCCATGTCTCTCCAACCTCTCCAAGGCTGCCAGGGACATCTGTGCCAGCTGCAGGATTTCCTGAATTGCCCATTCCAGGGCCATCCAGCATTGTCCACCTAGGACAAGGAAGCAGAATCAATATGTGTGACTGTCCAGTCCCCTGCAGCAAATCCATTGTGCATGGCATACAGCCACGTGCCATGCCCCAGTGATGGTGTGCGACCACCCACAGTGACTGTGTCCACAAGACCTGCCTACCCAGGCAGCCACAGCCATGTGGACCACTGCACACACCCACTGCCCATGTCCTGCACAGCACCACCATGGCTGTATAGTGACTTGACTATGCAGTGTGAAGGCAGTGCCACAGCCATGTGCCCTGTGCATGCATGGACCACCATTGATGCACTCCCAGACATGCAGTGCCACTGGACAGTGCTGACTGTAACAAGTTGCGTGCATGGCAATGGTGTCAATGGATGGTGGCCATGCCCCGCTGCCTACCCTGTTACACAGCATGCAATAGTAATCATGGATGTAAGGCACTCACCATCATCAGATTGGTCCCTGCGTCACTGTGGACCTTCGCCCCTCCCAGACTGATGGTCCTCCTGCTGGCGCCTCCTCTCCCTCGCCAGCCTGCACTCGTCTGGGCTTAAGGTGCAAACATGGAGAGAGGAACATCAGTACAATCCTGTAGCAAAGTCACCCCGCCCCCATGTGTGTGCAATCCCACACAGCCAGACCCACCCAACCCACACCCTGATAACACCACCACGGCCAACACCAGATGGCCCCCCCATGTGCCGGATACATGCAACCATGATACCCGTATGGAAGATAAAAGTGTATGGATGTTGCACCTACCTGACCGTGGCACCATGCCCCTCCTGGCACATGCCCGCAAGCGGGCAAGCAGGTCCGGGTCCCTACACCTCAGGTCCTCATATCTGTGGTGGCACTGCTCCACCATCCAGCCCATACCAGTGGCCTCCTCCAGGATGTCGGCCACCTCCTGCCACACCTGACTCCTGGCCCTGTCCAGGGGTGCCTCACCAAATAGTAGGCCGACATGTGGCTCCACAATGGCAACCAGGTTTGTCATCTTCACCTGGCTCCACTGTACAGCTCTCCTCTGTGCCATCTCTACTGCTCAGTGAAGTCAAAATGGCACTCTGCAGGGTGGTTCTGCCACATGCAGATGCTGCGTGGTACAGTGCTGCCATTCTCCGAACAGCGCGATAGTGGTGCACCCATGCCTGATGCATGGTGCCTAGAGGGAAAAGGTTGGGCACAGGGTCAAAGGTCTCTGGCGCACGGACAGCCACAGTGCGATTGGAACCAAATGCCTCTAGCGTGATTGCCTGTGTGCCACCTCCTGTAGCAGCCTACTGCGCTGTTGTTCCTGTGCGCCTACAATGCCCCAGTGCCACAGTGCCATATAGGTGAACGGCGCTGTAACACCACTGGCACAATGGTGGCCGTGCCCTGCATTGCCTCTCGTGCACAGCACATCAGCAGCGTGGCAGGCGCCTGTGTCATTATCCCGGGAATGCGCAGTTAGGTGTGTACTGCGCATGTCACAGAACTGCTCCCTTGGCTCAGCATGTTCAACACAATTGTGGAAAGCGTAACAGCACGATATTCAGCCGTCATATGCAAGTCAGCTAATCAGCCATTTAATGGTGCAGTCACTGCATTTGCATACACTTAAAGATGGGCCCCACCTCATTTGCATGGGTTGCACTATACAAGTGCGACATACAGCTGCACTGGCCATAGTTAGTCATTGCAGTCTATTGGTGAGTTGCATGCTGTTTAGGAGTGTGGACTGTGGATTTTGGGACATGCATGGGACTGCACAGTCACAGGTAACACCTGTCATTCTCACAGGCTGAATCATGACCGAGCAAGTTGTGGAGGAAGAGGAACAGAGTTGTGGGAGGAGGAGAAGGCCAAATTTCATGAAGGCTGAGATGGATGCCCTGTTCAAGGCCTACCTAGACCAGAAGCTGCTTCTCAGCGGACGCCAGGGAACACCACAGGCCCATGCTTCTGCATGGGAGGAGGTCGTGTGTGCTGTAAACCTGCATGGCAGCCACCAGAGCTCTGTGCAAGAGTGCAAGAAGAAGGTGGGCACAGACAGGAGGAGGATTAAGGAGAAGGTGGCTGCCATCAGGACAGCATGGTCAGAGACAGGTTGGAGACAGCCGGAGGTGCTATGCCTGACCCCACAGGAGGAGAGAGTTGCTGGTAGCATGCAGCGTTGTGCCATTGAGGGTGTTCTGGGTGGTGGATTCCAGATGGGTGGTAGCCCTTCACTGCACGGTTGGTCATGGTCTGTCTATTGGAGGGGACAGGGTAGGTCACATGCAGTAACACAACTTTGTTTTCCCTTACAGCTCCTGAGCTTCTGCATGGATCAGCGGTGGTGCGCTTCTCCACTGAGGCCAGTCAGATGGAGATGGAGGAGGACCCATCCACCTCCAAAGGAATACACGGCTCAGGGCGAGAGTGGGCCCGCCTGGACATCCAGACTGATGTTGTTGGAGCAGGTGCAGAGGAGGCCCTGCCCATGTTCCAGCGTGCCAGCATCCATGGATGCCAGCATGTTGGGACTCGGGCTGGTTCCCGGGTCCATCACTGATGATGATGTCACTAATGTGATGGGCAGTGACATGTGTGTGGCACAGGATGGCTACACAGCAGATAATATCGCAGCCATGACTGTGGGTGGTGCCGCCGTGGAGGCCTGTGTGTCATCACAGTCCCAGCCTGTGCCTTTCAGCACCTGTGGGGCAGCAGTGGTGTGTGTACAGGACAGTGGGACTGCTGCGGCCACTGCGGCAGCACCATTGAGCCCTGGGGAGCAGCAGCTGGAGGAGCAGCATCATCAGTCGGCCAATAGGCTTGGGGGGTACAGTGTCAGGGGCCGGCATCAGTGCACCACCTGTGGACATGCCCAGGCCTGGCCTTGGTGTGCATCGCCCACTCTCAAGGGGTGATGAGCATCAGGGGCCACGAACACCCTGAGAGACAGCATGCCGATCAGGCAGGTGACCTCTTGGATGAGCACACCTGCATACTGCAAGCATCAGTCAATTAGCAGATGTGGCTTGTGACAGCGGTGGATGCACTGAGTGTGGCTTTGCTGCAGGCAGAGAAACATTGCAGCAGAGAAACCACTCTGCTCCTGGCAGGGAAGGACCGGATGCGGGAGGATGTGACCACTGCTATTGACAGGCTGACTTATACAATCACAGCTGCCATGGCCACAGTGGCACACAGTTATTTGCCCATGCGTCACAGACACCGCACAGTGCAATGTCCTCCCCCCATTCCCAGCATCATGCAACACCATCCTTGTTGACACCGGGTTCAGCTGTGGGCATCCCAAGCATGCCTGGTGCAAGCATGTTCAGTGTGCTGCAGACCCCTGCATGAGCATGGTCGTGTTCACGCAGTGGAACCCCTGGGGAACCATCGGTGCATCCTCATGAGGCCAGTGGTCAGCCTGTCACTGCTGGTGGGTCTCAGAGGGGCCGCCCACACATCCGTGGTGGCCGGGGCACTATGGCGCGCAACTGACCTGTCTCCCAGCATGGCTACTGTATGATGCTGCCCTGTGTGCATTGCGTCATTCAGCGGGCAATGCACAGGTGGATACCCAGCCCTGCACGCACATGCACAGTCCATCTGCACACCCTCCAGGCTGCTGTCCGCAGTTGCATGTGCATGATGATGCCTGTATTGCACTGTACACCATTGTGCAATGGTGTCCAGTGTCTGACACATGCACAATGACAGGCAGTGGGCGTGGTGGTCTGTGGACATGTGTGTGGCTAGGGGTGGCATTCTGGGTCAGCGTGCTTGCTACACTTTGTGCATGTCTGGTAAGTTGTGAGTGTGTGTGTCTGTCCATGTGCCATGTTAGACTTCGCCCTTCCCTGGGGGTGAGTGTGGTTCCATGCCCTGCCACTTCTCTTGACGGCATGCTCCCCTGGTGTTTCTCCGTGCATGTTTGTGGGTTGTGCCTTTTCCACTGGTGGTTGCACATGGCCCCATGACTTACCTGGGTTCACTGAAGTGCTCCTCTGTGATGGTGTCCCAGTGCAGCTGTGCCAGCCGGAGCAGTCGGGGGTCCCGTCATCCAAGGGGAGTGCTGCCCATCACCATTGTCACCGGCATCCTCATCGTCCCTGTCACTGTCCCCCTCTTCAACCTGCATGGCTATCCCACATTTGTTGGCCATGTTGTGCAGGATGCAACAGGCCAGGAATAGCCCGCAGGCCTTAGAGGGGCTGTACTGTAGGGCACCACCGGAGGTGTCCAGGCAACGGAAATGTGCCTTCAGCATACCAAACACCCGTTCAATGACATTACGTGTGGTGGCATGTGCCTCATTGTAGTACTGCTGTGATGGGGTCGTGGGCCACCGGTGTGGTGTGAGCAGCCTGGGACGGAGTGGGTATCCACTGTCACCTGTGTGTAGAGGGTGGAGGTTAGTTTGATGATCAGCATCGCCCTGCCCTGGGGCCATGTAGGCCACTACCCATGTCACCTCTGACCATGCCCCTCCCAAGCCCTAAGATTGTCCATGTGGTTTGCATACTCACTCACTAAGTGGCCAGTGGGGATGTCCCCACTCTTGAATCTGTGGCACAGTGCTGACTGTTACCAGATGAAGGCATTGTGTGCTCCCCCAAGGTGCATGGCACTGACACTGATTATGCACCCCCTGGCATTGCACACCACCTGGCAGTTGATGCTAGCATAGCCCTTGTGATTAATGTATGCAGCCCCCTCGGAGCCAGGTGGTGTGCGGATGACCACATGGGTGCAGTCTATTGCCCCTAGCATGCCAGGCATACGTGCTACCCTGTGGAACTCCTGTATGTTTTCTGTGCACTCCACCAGTGTGCTGGGGAAATGGATGTACTCCACAGCATGTGGCAGCAGTGTGCTGAGGAATTGGGTGAGGTGGCATGACGCGGTCGACTGGGTTATGCTTGTGGTGTCCCTTATTGGTCTCTGGAAGGTACCCATGGTGAGCAAGCACATGCAAGCTGTCACTTTAGTCTCCACTGACAGAACATGGCTCTGTTGTGTGGGTGCCTGCATCACATCACTGCACAGCTCACAGAGCCACCTCAGAATTGCCCGATTCAGGTGGTACCATCCCACGATCTCGGTGTCACTGTACAGCTCGAAGCTGGTGTGGGCTCAGTACTGCCTGTTGGGGCATACCACCGACGGGCCCTTCCATGGCCGTGCCCCCCTGCTGCCCGCCTTCTCACCCCCCCTCATTACTGCCTCCATCTGCATGGTGGCACTAGCCATGTCCATGGCTTGTGTTCACCCCCCGGCAGCTGTTTCTGTGTTCCCCCCACTGTTCTGGCTGCTACTTCCCCTGCACCGGGAACACCTAGCTGTGCTGGCCTCAGGGCTGTGTGGCACTTCCCCCTTCTGCACTGTGGCTGTGGCTCCCCACACCTTCCCTGAGCCTGTGGGTTCCAGGTGCCCTTTCTCTGTCCTGCCCTGTGTGTGTGTGTTTGTTGCCTGTGTGGCTGGCTATAGTTCAGCAACATGTGCCTTCCCTGTAGCATTCTTGCGCCTCTTCCTTGTTCCTTTTTATTTTGGCTCATTTCCGCTATCGCGCAACTTCTGCTTGCTCCCCTATTGCGCATGGCGCATGTTGTTGAATATGGCACTGTGCCATTTATGCATGGTTCCTCCCCCTTCAGTTGTGCATACATTCATTATCCTTGTGCTATTGCTCAGCGTGATTTGGGGGGTGCAACTGCCTCCCGCTGAATATCTCAGAATGGCACATTTTTGGACTTGTGCTGGAGCAACCCTATTACGCGTAGCGCAACCATTTTCAATATCTGGGCCTTTGACTACTTGACTTCCAATTCTGAGGTGATTTTCTGGGCAGCACACTATAATGGAAGCTGTAAGTGAACCATAAGACAAAAATAAGTCCAATAACACTTTTTTAGTAAGGTTCTTTAAAATTAGGTTTTACCAGTTACAGATAGAAGGTTGCATTTACATAAAGTAGTGATAACACTTACAACGTGCAGCACAAACATTTCCAGATTCAGTTTCAGCTTTCAGGCTTACAAAGATATGTAGACAGGTGTCTTCCTAGGCAGTTTTTTTTATTTTATTCTATTTTATTGAAATCTAGGATTACAAATACCTTTGAGCAGGAACTGCTCGTTTACAAAGGTTCCACGACGAAGGAATACATACATACAAAGGTCAACATAATAATACATAGTTACACAATAACAAGAAGTAAGAGACTGAGGCTTAGGAAATTCCAGCAATTCAAAATGTGCCAAATGTTAGGTAGCATGACATAACCAGCCAAGGGCAATCTTGGAAATAAGTGCTGCAGGTGAGGGGGGTATGCAGGCAGGAAAGCTATTGTTGGAGGGTAGAGGGTGAAGGTAAGAGCTCTAAGGGAGGGATAAAAGTCAGAAAATGCCTGGGGGAGGAGGGGAGGAAAGGAGAGGGAAAGGGGGCAGGTAGGAGGGGCAAGGTGGGAGAGGTAGCTGTCAAGACTGAAGTGGGGGCAGTGGCGGTGGGCCCCAATTAGGTGAGGCAGTCACAACGACTAGTTGAAATGAGATGAAGTCAGAGTTGTCTCTTAAAAGGGCCAAGAGCAGCAGCAGTAAGAGTTTCTTTATTGAGAGTATTGTCAGGGCCCCTACTTTTCTGCGGCACAGTGGGACCAAGTTCTGCGGCAAGACTACTATTTGCCACAGAACTTCTGCGGCGGTGGTTTGTAATTTCTGAGGAAGTTCTGCGGCACTAACAAACTACCACATCACAGTGACAGCTTGTCATCCTGACTTCACTTTCATGGCAGTTTTTATAGCAATCAGGATGGTGAAAAGCACCGTAACACTAGTTCAAAAAATAACAGACTTATAAAAATAGTTTTATGCCTAAAAAAAGCAAAACAAATGTCTCCCCCTTAAGGTCCTAGCCTGTTGCATAAATGACATATGCAGAGGGGATCTTATGTGATAAATAAGGTATTTCTATATGCATGCTATCTATCCCACTAATGAGATCTCCACTGTCTATCACTTATATATCTGTATGTGCTTTCTACACCACTCATGAGGTTCCCACTGTGTATCACTCATTTATTTATATGCAGTCTGTAACATACATACAAGTGTGTGTATATGTGTGTGTGTGTGTGTGTGTGTGTGTGCGGTGAGAGAGACAGAGATACTGTATGTATGTGTGTGTGTGTGTGTGTGTATATATAAATATATATATTTTTTTTTTTATTTTCCATGAACTTGCATCCTTATTTATACAGGTCCCATTAGAAATGGAATAGAGGAGTTATTGCAAAACTCATTTTTGATGTCAGCCTGCTTTCCTTGACACACTGCATAACACCATCAGTCCATGACATGCATGTGAACCAATTGTGAGATAGAGCTCTCCAGACCTGCACAATGTGTCCACCATGTGACAGAACACTGCACCATACCTTCCCAGGCTCCAGGCAATGATGTGTTCCACCAGTCCTTGTGCTGCCCAGCCAGCTCCCAAAGCTAATCTTTGAACCTGAGTTGCTGGCACAAAAACACAGCATGCTACCCTCTGGCCCAACAGCTGTCCCTGCACACAACATTTCTCCATAACTTTTAGGTGATTCTATCAACCAATGACAATATGTAATCAATAGCTCTGGCAAAAATGCGTACAGCACAATTATTTATTTAACAGGTCTGTTCTTTCAACAGGTCTACACATTATTATATTCCAGTTTTCTGGGCATAATTACTTTATTTTTCTTAAAAAATGATAAGTTAAATTCATCTTACCAGTTATTCATTTCAGATGGCATCTCTGTACCTGAAAGGCACAAATAGGTTTGCACAAAGTGAGGTATGGACTTAACAGGTCTGTGCTATTGACAAGGTTTTGTTTAAGTTGGCCCTAGTGCAATAATGTAAGACAGAAAATTGTATTAGGCTGTAGTGCAGGTTGAGCAAATATCACCATGCACGATGTGCTGTGCCACCGTCTCTGGCAGTGGGAGCTGTGGTAGATAAGTGGCTGTTCATTTCTGTTGCAGATTGCAGCCATTTCATTAGCTAATTTATGATGTTATAGCAATGATAACATAACATTCTGAGCATATAGGGGGTTTAGGATATAAAAAGAGGGGAAGGGAACCAGATTATATGGAAAAACAGAAATATTAATAAAAAATCAACAAGAAGAGTGAATTCTGCGGCACCACAGAAGTTCTGTGGTAGATTGCAAGTTCTGCGCAAAATTCTGCGGCCGCAGAATTCTAGGGGCCTTGAGTATTGTATCACTGTGGTGCTCTGTGGGCAAAGGTCCTCTGGCCCATTGTAGTCCGGCATCTGGGGACAAGGAAGGTTAGTTGTTGTGAACTTCTAATTCTCTGGGTGCTGTGGTGGTCAATAAGTAGCTTTTCAATGCCCAGGGGCATGACCCAGAGGAGGACTTTTTTGGCTAAAAGGCAGGTTTGATACTGTATCCGGCTGATGAGAGGTAGCCACCCTGCCTGAGTGTGCAGGTCACAAGTGTGTGTAAGTTGATCAGCCCCAGTTAGCAGCCTGTATGCTTTGTTGAGTGCAACTGTAATTCTGCGGAGGGCAGAGGTGGAGGCAGAGCCATAAATTACTAGCACATAATCGATCATGGAGGTGACAGAGCTGTTGATAGCCAACCGGAGAGTGTCAGGAGTCATGCAGTGTTTGTGCCTGTACAGCAGGCCTATACGGATGCTGGTGGCTTTGGCGACAGAATCTATGTGCCGATGGTAGGACAGTGAGCTATCCAATGTGACACCTAGGTATTTAAAATCAGGAAGGTGTTCAAGTAAGGTCCCTGTTTGGTTTAGGATGGTGAGGTCATGGGATTTGTACTTACTCCTGGTGTTGTAGAAGGCCATAACTTTTGTTTTGCTGTAGTTCATGACCAGTTTGTGTGACTTGAACCATTCTTCAATGTGCATGAATTCAAGCTGTAATTGTTTCTCGAGGAGCTCTGCGTTTTGGTGGTTGGTGAACATGACTGCGTCATCAGTGTAGGGCAGTAATTTCTGGTGGCAGACACTGGGAAGGTCGTTGAGGAAGAGGCTGAAGAATAGTGGCCCCAGGATGGACCCCTGTGGGACCCCTGAAAGGACTGGCTTTTCTTCCGAGGTAACACCGGCAATCCTAAAGTGCTGGACCCTCTCCCCAAGGTAGCTTGAAAACCAGAGCAGTGCTTCATTGGAGAGCCCAATGTTTGATAATTGCTTGAGCAGAAGTGGGTGGTTCACAGTATCAAAGGCTTTCGTAAGGTCGATGAATACTGCTCCTACACAGTTTCCTTGATCAAGTGTGGTATGGATGAAACCTGTGAATTCTAATAGTGCAGTGGTGGTACTGTGCCCTTTTTGGAAACCATGTTGCTCAGAACACTGGATGCCATATTTTTCCAGGTACTTGACTAATTGGTCTGAGGCAATGCGCTCCAGGGCCTTAGACAATGGAAGGAGGTTGGAGATAGGTCTGTAGTTGGAGTGCAGTGATTTGTCTCCACTTTTGTGTACCAGTGTGATGGTCACCTGTTTCCAGTGAGATGGGAACTGGGACATCCTTAGTGATAGATTGAGGACCTTTGTCAAGGGTTGAAGGACTTCTTCAAGGACAAGTGTTAACAACTTTAGGTCAAGGGAGTCACCGCTGTAGCCTGCATTGTGAATGGCCTTCCGAATATAGGTTCTGGCTTCATGCACTGGGATCTCCTTGGAGCAGAATTGTGGGGCAGGGTGTAGGAGTGGAGTAGTTGCAGGAGGGTTACTACCAGAGGGGGCATCAAAGAAATTAGAATCCTCTTTAACATCTTTATAAGTGACATTGCAGAGGGTCTGGAGGGAAAGGTATGCCTCTTTGTAGATGACACAAAGATCTGTAACAGAGTTGATACACAAGAGGGGGTAGAAAATATGAGAAGGGACTTGGCAAGGTTGGAGGAATGGTCAGACATATGGCAACTTAGATTCAATGCAAAGAAGTGCAAAGTAATGCACCTGGGAAACAAAAACCCAGGAGAAGAGTACACAATAGCAGGGGAGGTACTAACAACAACAAAAATGGAAAGGGACCTGGGGTAGTCATATCAGATGACCTAAAGGTGGGTAAGCAATGTGAAAAGTCGGTAAGGAGAGCCAGGGGGATACTGGGATGCATAGGAAGGGGCATCACAAGTAGAAAAAGGGAAGTGGTTATCCCTCTATACAGACAGTTGGTGAGACCCCATCTGGAGTACTGTGTGCAGTTTTGGAGACCTCATCTACGCAAGGACATAGACAGGATGGAAGCAGTCCAGAGGAGGGCAACTAAAATGGTGCAGGGTCTACATCAGAAACCATATGAGGAGAGACTGAGAGAGCTTAATATGTATACCCTTGATGAAAGGAGGGACAGGGGGACATGATAGAAACATTCAAGTACCTCAAGGGAATCAACAAAGTCCAGGAGGGTAGCATCTTTCAAAAAAGAGATGTGTAAGAACAAGGGGGAACAGTTTAAAGATAGAGAGGGGACGGCTCAGGGGTAATGTGAGAAATTCTTTTCACAGAGAGAGTGGTGGATACGTGGAACAGCCTTCCTGAGGAGGTCGTTGGGTCTAAAACAGTGGGGGAATTCAAACATGCATGGGACAGACACAAGGCAATTATAGTGGGGGGTTGCAGGAAGCAGGTTGTTGGTTAACTAGAATCTGCGGCTTATCCAGTAGGTAGGGAAATGGGCAGACTGGTTGGGCCAAGTGGTTCTTATCTGCCGACAAAGTCTATGTTTCTTTGTTTCTATGTAGAAGGGAGGACACTATCCAAGTTGGAGAGCGCATTGTTAAAGGTGTTGGTGATAGTGTACAGGTCAGTTGCTGGTGTTCCATTTATGTTTAGCATGGTGGGTGGTGACTTAGGGTCCTTACCTGTAAGGTCTTTCAAGTTACTCCAAATTTTTTTTCCATCACCCCAGGAGTTGGAGAGTTTCCTTGAAGTATTTGCTTTTGGCTCTCCTAACTGCCCGTGTGCACTCATTTCTGGCAGCTTTATATTTATGAATATCCCCAGGTTTTGATGTCTCATGGGCACAGTGCCAGAGATGATCCCTATGTTTGAGTAAAGTGATTATATCGGGGGGTTATCCAAGGGTTAGCTCTGCCCCTGACCTTCAGCTTTTTGAGAGATGCAAAGATATTGCAGACCGCAGTGAAGTGGCTGATGAAAAGGTCTAAGGCTTGGTTTACATCAATGGCAGAGTCGATTGGTGTCCAGTCCAGGTGGCTTAGGTGTGTCTTTAGTAGCTCAAGGTACCCTTGCTTTAACACTCTGGTGTGGATTATTTTAGGAGGGGGCTTAATGAATTTGTTTGTCCAGGTACATGTGACTGGTGGGTGGTCACTGATCCCATCAGAGAGCACTGAGACTTTTGAGATTCATTCAGGATGATTAGTTAGGATCCAGTCCAGAAGTGTTCATGACCCTGTCCTATAGTTACCTTTGGTGGGGGGTGGTAACAAGCTGGGTGAGGTTCTGTGACGTGACAGCATCCTTGTAGTTACTGGCCTCCAGCGATAGCCAATTTATGTTGAAGTCACCTAGTACTATGAGTTCAGAGTTATGGTGTAATCCCTGTAGGCTTTCCAATATGCTCATAAATCCATTGTGCTGATCTTTAGGGGGTAGGTACACAGAGGCAATGGTGAGCTCCTTGTTGTGCGCCCCGAGTAGAATTTTAATAGCGAGAACCTGCAAGGTTGGTTTAGGATTTGAGAACGGGAAAACTTGACCCAGATAGGAGTTCCTCAGATAGATGGCACAGCCCCCACCTCGTTTGGAACCCCTGTCCTGCCTGAATATGGAGTATCCAGGGATGGTGACTGCAGCGTCTGGTATCTTGGGGTTAAGCCATGTTTCAACAATAGAGAGTATATCAGGGCTATGTTGCTGGACCCAGGTTTGCAAGATGTCAAGTTTGGTAAGGAGGCTGCAGACATTGATTGAAGCTAATGTGAGGGACCCCTCCCGCCTTTTTGTGGCATGGGGTGCTAGGCTGGTAGGCCCCGGATTAAGATGAATATTTCCAGATATCAGAAGTAGCATAAGTAGTATCCTAAGAAGGTACGCTTTAATCATTTTGCAGACTAGTTTTGTTGTAGGGCATCTAGTCCTCTTGGCCTTGCTGGTCTGCATTTGCCCCATGATATTGCAGAGCACAATATATAAAGCCATGTTCTCAGAGGTGCCACGTGATTGATGAAAAGTAGTCAAATCCACAAGAAATGGTGAAATACCTGTGACCAGAAAACTGTTATTGTAGCTCAAGGACCCAGAATGTGATAAATTCCTGAAGGGGTTAAATTCCTGAAGGTGATGAACATTGGCCTGGGGCATATGCAGGATGTAAAAATCCTTTGTTAGTCTCTTCCCTTTGTTCTCCAAAATGGTTTTGAATAGACTTCAAAGACTAGTACACATCTTTTAAGAACAAGTCAGACGGAAATGTGGATTCAATGCAGCACTCCACAACTCAGTGCTTGTATAACAGATTTACTGACCTTACTTTTGGCTTTGATGGCTTCCAAATAAGTTGATTTATGATGAGAATGCCAATACCTGGTGTTGATGTTTTGCAGTTTCTTAGTCCGGGAAATGTTCATAGATGTTATAGTTTACCACATTGCAGAACATTTCTATAACTCAAACATGTTCTCATTCTCTTTAGGTTTTACATATTATATTAAGAGCACCATTGACTCTATGACTGTTAACAGGGCACCCCAGTCTTCTTCAAATTTCATACCTTTTCCGTTTGCCCTGTATTGGGCCCTCTTGAACTTTAGGCATTCCATCAAGTTACAAGCTCAGTGCACCACTGAGAAAGGGTCAGGCCTTAAGCCAGTTTTGGGCCAGGGTCTAATAATACTTTAACACAATGAGCTAAAGGTCTACAATGGTGGGTACAGTCTAACCATGGATCAGTTTACTTTTATCAAACAATTCAACAGTGTCAGGATAGCAAGGCTCCCAGATATACAGGTATTCCTGAATTTTATATGTAGCCTCCCCCTTCCCACTGGCTAAAGGTATGGTGTTGCATGCTCATGGGGAGGGGGGTGGCCACAGCAGCAGAACACCTTCCAAGATGGCTGCATTCACCCAAGTCCATAATAGAAGAGTAGGGGTGTCCACTGACCCCCCCCATTGGTGCTGAGCTGGAAGGAAAACAGTAGTTAAACAACATCATGAATCCAAAGAGAATGAGACAACTCTCCCTGGCATAACAAACAATGGGATCCCAAATTTAATAAATTCAGATCAATAAAAGTACAGCCACTTCATGGGGCAGTTCAAATGTTAACAAAAGGGGGCAGCACATTATTCCTGACCATGAAGGTCACACAATTGATTGAGTCCCTTCACATACAGTCTATTCACGGGATGTGATTTGGATGCCCCTAAACCTCAGGCAGCTCAGTTCATCTTGTAGCAAAGAAAAGCACACATTGCTGCAGGGTTGCTCTCCCCACAGTCCCAAAATGCCTTGTTCCTATCTTCTCAGCTCAGTCTGGCCTCTCACCTCAGGGCCAATGCTTCACTATCCCATGGGTTCAAATCAATTAACTTGTTCACATGGTGAGAGATTTACTCCAGTACCATGTAATTCATTACATGCTGAAACGCTGTGGTGCAGCGTGCAGACAGCATGGCTCTGGAGCACCGTGGGATGCTTTCTGAAGTTCTGGTGTTGGGAGGAGGGTTCTGGTGGGGAGGGGCAGTTAAGTTGGTATGAGAGTGCCACAACAATGTTGATAAGATGCAAGAGGAGTTGCAGAGAGGTACTCTGGTTGGATATGGAAGCTAAAGGGACATGGATACAACTGAGGGGGCCTGCACAAATGCCAAACACCAATGCAAATCCCTGCAAGCAAATGTTCGGCATTGACAAATGCTTGTTCATACTCGAGTTCAGCTAAGGATTGTTTCTAGTAGCCTAAACATAGATGAACACAGGGAAATGATTCTTTTAGAAAACCAAGGGCTAAAATTTGGAAAAAAAAAAAACATGGTTTCAGAGTCAAGCCATGACACTGAGCATGTGCTTATGTGTATGCATAATCACATGCCCCGTGTCATGGTTCGACTTCGAGGCCATGTTTTTTCCACATTTTAGCCCTTGGTTTTCTAAAAGAATCATTTCTCCGTGTTCAACTATGTTTAGGCTACTAGAAACAATCCTTAGCTGAACTTGAGTGTGAACAAGCATTTGTCAATGCTGAACGTTTGCTTGCAGGTATTTGCATTGGTGTTTGGCATTTATGCAGACCCCCCTTCCCCCAGTTGTATCCATGTCCCTTTAGCTTCCATGTCCAAACAGAGTACCTCTCTGCAATTCCTCTTGCATCTGATCAACATTTCACCCTCACACTTCTTAAGTGTCTGTCTTAGGAAACCTAATGTCCTGGGCGTGCACAAGGGAACAAGCCTGTGTGGAAACTGCGCAACCTGCACTTGTAACACAGTCATTCAGTGGAATTATTTCACCAATTTTCAACATAGGCATTTTGTCACCTCTGGTCATGAACACTGTCACTATGATTTTCTTACTATGTACCGAACACTGATTTCCCACAGTGACCATGCTGTTCTGTGCCAGAAGTGTGAAAACACATTTCAGCCAGGATGTGAAAAATGACAGCTGTACTGTTCATAAGGAGGTGTGGGAAAATGCAAATGTTGAAAATCTGGAGTGAAAACATGACAAATTCGGGAAGTTATAAGTGCGCATGGAAACCACGCAAGGCACACTCATAAAACAGTCATCTTTTGGAATTTTTGCACCAAATTTTCAACATAGGCATTTTAAGACATCTGCTCATGAACAGTGTCACTGTGATTTTCTTACTCTGTACTGAACATGACTACCCACAACAGCTGTGCTATTGTATGCTGGAAGTGCAAAAACACATTTCAGCCAGGATGTGAAAAATGACAGCTGTACTGGTCATAAGGAGATGTGGTGAAATGGCAATGTTGAAAATCTGGAGTAGAAATATTACAAATTCATGAACTTACGAGTGTGTGAAGAAACTGCACAATACATGCTCGTAACACAGACATTTTGTGGACTTTTGCCACCAAATTTTCACCATAGGCATTTTAGGACCTCTGCTCATGAACAGTGTCACTGTGATTGTCTTACTTTATAGTGAACATTGATTTCCAGCAGTCACCTTGCTATTTTGTGCCGGAAGCATGAAAACTCATTTTGGCCAGGATGTGAAAAATGGCAGCTGCACTGTTCATAAAGAGGTGTGGAATTATGCCTATGTTGAAAATCTGGAATGAAAATATTACAAATTCACAAAGTTACGAGTGTGCATGGAAACTGCACGATGCACATGCGTAAAACAGTCATTTTTGGAATTTTGTCACCAAATTTTCAACATAGGCTTTTTGAGAGCCCACCTTATGAACACCAACACTGTCATTTCATTCATTTGTCCTGAAAGGTGATTCCGCGCAGCAACCACAAAATCAACTTTCGGGACTGAATAATGCTATGATAGTGACTGAATTCATGAGAAGGGGTGTCAAGAACCCCATGTTGAAAATGTGGTGCTGCAAAAAACAGGAAAATTGCCATGGAGTTAGAAGAGAAATGCCAAATCAATCTGGGAGCACTGGAAATGCACTGAATTTCATAACGGTTAAAAGTCCAAGTTTCTGGGCAGCATTCGGCAACCTAATTTTTTAAGTGCCCAGGGTCTTCCAGGGACTCGGGTATAGCGTGAAGCTCATTTTTAAATAGTTTTTATTATTGTAGCTTACTTGGGCAGACCACAATGAGTAACCCTGGGCCAGCATTTCCGGGTTTCTCACTGGAGGGTCCCTATGAGCATCGTTGAGCACAGAGTGGAGGCCATCACGGGCAGAGGCCAGAGTCTGCCATGTCAGCCGGGTCAGGTGGGGAAACTCTACAGGATTGATTAGGTTAGTGGACCCAGGATTTGTGTATTAATAAGATTTAGGACAGGCACTAGGATATTTTGTAGGTGAATCCTTGCCACTGCTATTCCAATAGTTAGGGAGGCAAACCCACCTGGCAGTCTATTTAAATTATCTACTAACATACTGAACCATGGAGAATAACTTTTCAGTTTTGGAATGTGGGAACTGTAGGATGTTTATTAAAGATGTTGGGGCAAAACCAGTTTGGAATTTATTTGCAGTAAATGCATTTATATTAAAGCCCTGAATGAGGAAGTAAGCACATTGAGAGCCAGAATTAAAGAAATTCTGAACACTGAACAGCTGGAAGCATGTATAGATATGTGACAATTTTGATGATTTTGTGTGCTGCTTAGGATCCCTCTCACTCATGGAGATAATAATCCTTGGTGACTTTAACATAAACTGGAGAAAAGCTGGCTCATGTAGCTTTAAAGCTCCCTTACAAGATTTGCACCTCAGTCAAATCATTACAGAGCCCAACCATCTCAGTCTAAAGACAGGTAACCACTCCCTCCTGGACTGGATCCTAGTCAGTAGAACTGATAGGATAATCTTCTGGTATTTTAACTGATCCATTCAGTGATCATTCTCCTACCTTCTGCATGTGGAGTAATCATTGTCACAAACCCACTCAGCAGGTCAGGCCCTCTGCTCCCACAGTACCAACCTCCGAGTGCAGTCTTGTGAACAGTTAACAGAACAGGATAACCCTCCTGTGTGTTGTGTGGGATTGAATCAAACTTTGGTCTCAAGTCTTGGAAGGATTCAAACTGTGAACCTCTTGTTAGCGTACCAAATGTACAGGCTCAGATAATTCTGCTCGGGGGGGGCAGATATCTTTAGCCTATGGGCATCTAACCAGGCATACAAAATGAACCCATAAAACTCTATGAAAGACCTAAGAATAAACTCTTACCTTTTCCAGTTTGGTAAACCAGTAAGCTATGCCCAGGGCAAAGAAAAGAATTTCAAAGGCACACCAAGTAGTCTCTTAAGTAGAGGTGTTTGCTTAAAAATGTATAAATATATAAAATGTAAATACAGAACCATATATCACAAAACATACAAATCACTTAAACAAAACAGGTTTAAAAGTGCAGTCAAAATTTTCTGCCAGAGCACTCTTACAATTGTCTTTTCTAAGGTATATTTTTCTAACAGTGTCTGATGTTGCTTTTTCAGAGTCCAAACATCTGTGTTCTAAGTGGAAAACAGAATAATGTTTAAAAACTGGCTTTGCCCACCTCTTTGCATGAGGTCACCTAGCTCCTCCCTGTCAGAATATAAAAAAAAATATCTATACAAAACAGGATGTCTTATCAAAGTATTAAATTCTGTGACCTCAGGACAACTCATTTTCTCATATGACCCTTTGATGTAGAGTGCCTTCCTGTTCTTCACAGACATCAAAGAAACATTTTTGACTTTGCACCAAAGTGACATAACCTGCATTCATTCTCTAAACGTCATAAAAGTTTATGATTCTAGCCTAGCCAGCTAGCAAGCTACAATAAAGCTAGATAAACAGGAGCTGCTTAATTTAGGCCTCTTCTAGCCTGTAATTATCTCCTGGTCTTCCAGGTAACACCTTGTATCTAAAACCTGGGGGGTGTCATTCCACAGGATGTTTCATCATGTCTCATGAGAGACACTCAATAACACATTTTTATATTACAAAAATCATAGATTAATCAGAACCAGCTGTTTGAGTGTCACAATGGTTTCAACAAACACCCTCCCAGAGACATCTATGTTCGCGACTACTAGAAAGTTAACATAACAGCCTTCCTCGCAGATTTGGTGGCTGTAAACTGGTCTGAAATAGGGATACTAAACAATACTGACACTGCACTTAGCTACCTTGTATGCAACCTACTCAGCATAACAAACAAACATGTTTCTGTGGTTCACAGAAGGGTAAAGGGTCTGTGACTCTCCCCAGAATTACATGTGCTCAGGAAGTTTAGGGACTAGGCCTTCTATTCTTTCAGGGCTTCTGGCCTGCTCCCTGAGTGGGAAAAATATAGGGCATTACAAAACCACTGCAAGTGCAGTCTAAGGATGGCAAGAGCACTGTATCTTAAGAAACTGTAGTCCTCCAAACTACAAAACCCAAAGCAGTCTTGGTCACAGATTAATAGTCTCCTCAACGGCAAAGCTAGTCCCCCTCCAACACATACTATACAAAACAAACTCATCAAATGACCCTGCTCTTGCAGATGAGGCTTTTAATAGGTTCTTCATGGACCCCTCCTCGGTTACCCCCCAACCCTGCCCCATCTCCCCCTAACTTTTACTTACTCCACCAGCCTGAGTTACACTTTAGGATCTTCTCTTGCTGGGAATTTTTACTTCAGCTCCAGAGAATCAAAGGACAGGGATCCGCAGACCACAACAAATTAAAGCCCACACTATTCAAACTTGGAGCCTGCATCCTCCTGTTCCTATAACCACTTTATTTAACATGTCTCTATTGCATGGCGAGCTTCCAATTGACTGGAAGGTTGCTCATGTACTCCCCATGCACAAAGGTGGTGCTAGGGAACCTGTTGAAAACTACTAACCCAGCTCCATACTTTCTACCATATCTAAAACTCTAGAGAGGTTAATCTTTAATCAGATCCAATAGTAAATTGAAGTTCACTCTCTGGCTACTGCTGCTCAACATGGCTTTTACAAGAACCATGGGACCAACAATGCCCTAGTCCGATTGACAACTGACATATTTGAGGCCCTGGAGTCTAGAAGAGCAACTACAGCAGTTGTCATTGACTTGACTAAGGCTTTTGACTTGGTCAATCACAAGTTGCTCCTCCTCAAACTCCAAAATTATGGCTTTGATAACCTGCCCTGCTCTTGGTTCACTGGTTACCTAATCAGCTGTAAGCAGTTGGTAAAGTGGAGAGGGTGCTTCTCCTCCCTATGAGATATCACAGATGGGGTTCACCAGGGCTCCATCCTCAGTCCCCTACTATTTTCTCTCGTTCCATAAATGACCTAACAGAGCACTGTGGCAGTGCTAGTGTCATTCTGGTGTTATGTGATAAGGGTGACTACGTATGAGAGAGTCCCTAAAGGGCGAATGCAATATGCAGACTGCTGAAAGGGTAACAAGGAAATACAGCAAGCGGTGGGGAGAGTGCAAACAAGAGGCAAAAGCTACAAGAATCTGTCACAATATGCAACAGTGCAATGGGGTGACAAATAACGGGCAAGCCCACCATGGTGATGGGCACAGAGCATGTGCAACAATGCACCAGGTAATGAACACCCTGCAGTGGGTGATGGGAAAGGGTGAGTTGCGCAATGTGACATGCCCTGGGCATCTGGCAGGATGGCGTGGGGATGGCCACATGTGGACAGCACAGATGGAGGCACCAAGGTCTGTGCAGTCCAGCCATGTGTGGCTGGTTCCTGAGTCCTGTCATCCTGCCTCTTTGCCCATGGCCGTTCTATGCCACCTATATACCCTGTGCAGTTGTGGGCACCTTTGTGCTATGCGTCTTTACAGATCCCTTCTTGCTGGCACTCGCCATTCCTGTGGAACGCACCCTGAACTCACGTCTATGCTGCAGGGGGTCAGTGTGCTCACACAGTCATCTGTAGCTGCTCTGGGTCTCGCCCTTACCAGGCTGCAGCTACAGGTGCTCTTGTACTGCCATTCTGTGTATTTGGGCAGTTGCCCTTTAGGCAGCTGCTCAGTAGGGATTGCTCACCCTCACCGCGCTGTGGATTTAGCTCTCTTCTTGGCTGCTACCGTCATTCTCTATGCTGATGATGCATTGCTCTACAAAAGTCACTCTGACATTGTCTCAATTGATAGGGACCCCAAAGCTGACTTCCTCCTATTGAAATCATGACTTGAGGCAAACAACCTGCTGCTAAACATTAACAAAACCAAGTCTGTCCTCTTTGGCCCTAGACATTTAGACAAAGATAGGTGCAAACTATTAAAAATCACCTTCATAAGAGGTGACCTAATTGAGACGATAACCTCACTCAAGTACCTGGGTGACATCCTGGTCCAGGTGCTCTCACTTAGGCCTCATGTTGGCACAGCCACCACAACTTTTAACCAAAATCGGGGGCTCCTTTATTGGCTGTATCCTTACCTCTTGACTGAGGCTAGGGTATACACAGCAAACAGCATCCTACTACCCACCATCCTGTATGGTGACCCCATCCTCTCGTCTCTCAAAGAGGGTGAACTCAATAAACTAAAATCCCTTTACCATCATGCATCTCACTTTTCATTGGCTGCTGGAAAAAGAGATCATCACTGCAAGACTCTTTCCACACTAAACTGGCCTCCTGTAGAAAAGAGGACATATTTTGTCACTCTCTGCCTGGCTCACAAAATTGTGCACTCCCCCCAACTTTATATCTCTCCTGGCTCTTAGACATCCCAGCTGAGCCCTTCGATCCTCCTCCCACTCATTCCTCTTGATCCTGAAATCTACAACATCTGCTGGCATGAGGTCCTTTGCCTCTATGACCCATAGGCTATGGAATGACCTACAGGCCTGCTCTAACTTTGGTTCCTTTAAAACTTCCCTCAGTGACCTTCTTCTAAAGTATTGTCCGTGTACTTGCTCAGGCTGAGAATCCTTGCAGCCTCTCCTCGGTAGCTACATAATTCAGTTACAAACACATCTTCAATCTTGTCAAATACTTCTGCTTATTTAACTGTTGTAGTCATAACCATTGTTTATCCTAAATTATTGTCACCTGCTTGTTTTTGCAGTTTATTGTAATTGGTCCTATTTCTTCATTATTAATGCCGTGGAAACCCTTACCATGACTTGCCCTACTGATTTGTTGCTGTTGACTCTTGTATTGACTGCTGTATGTAATTAAACCTGGGTTGTCCCTGAAAAATGGACTTTCTAGTCTGAGTGGGCCCACCTGGTCAACAAAATCCAAATAAATAAATAAACAAATAAATAATATTTTTAGCACAGTACTGTATAGCAGAACAACGGATGACACGATTAGGGACATTGGAGGAAACTATAATGTGGTGAATATGGACACAGACAGGGATAAATTGCAGTGGGGAGAAAAAAAGAAGAGGGGAGAGGAGGAGGAGCTTTTAGTGGCTGAAACTAGACCAGAATCTCTTGACTCTTTACCAGAATGGACAGTGATGAGAAGGGAAAAAAGGGCCAAAAGAGGCGAGTGGCAGATGCATGTACACTGGCACTTGCAAACTATTTTTCTCCATTAGCAAATCTGGAGAGGCAGAGGCTGTGGATATAAGTGAAGCTGAAGCAGTGCTAGATACATTAAGTGACAACACAGAACATGGTATGGCTCATATCAGGATCACTGAAACAAAGTCTAAAGAAAAAAGGGGCACAAGGTAAAAACCTTCAAAAACCAGTAGTAACTGGGGACTGAATCATAAGGAATATGTACAGCATAATTTGCAGTAGGAAAAATGACAAAACTACTGTATAATGCTTACCTAGCATACAAATGTGTGACATAAAAAACATGATTGATGGTTTGCTGGAAGGGTCAGGAGAGAAACCTATAGTATTCCTACACATTGGAATAAACAATATAGGTGATAGACTGGATGACAGTATCAAGAAGGACCTTACGAATGCAGATTACTATTTGAAAGATAAAGGCTTTATATTTTCTTTATGACTTTGATAACCGGGTGTGTGCACTGATCCCAGGGACCGTTTTCAGGCACGACCTGGGCCATAATACATGGTGCAGGGTGACAGTGGCATACAAGGTAACAATAATACACGTGAAACAGATTTGATACAAGCAACAATAGTAAGCACAATATACAGGTTTGATGCATAGGTCCATTTGAGTACAGTGAATACAAGGTTTCAATATCAGACATGAGGAGATTTGGTACAAAAACAAATCATAGGCACAGTGTACAATGTGAGACTGCATCATCCAGTGAGCAAGTAATACACAGAATACTCAATAAAAAATACAATACAATAATATCAGAAATGCTACCAGTACCTACAGTAGAGTGGGAGTAGGTAGAACATGAGCAATAGAAAGATCAGCTGCTACATAGAACTTAGACCATGGTGCAGAAAAAGATCATAGGTCCATTCAGTCTGCCCATATTCCCAATAACCCCTGGAACCTATTGTTCCTCCTGGGTACTAACTCTCCCTCTCAGGGAGAAGGTTCTGAGGGAACTTGCAAATCTGAAAGTGGACAAGGCAATGCGGCCAGAAAGGGTGCATCCTAGGATGTTGCGGGAGCTCAGGAAAATGCTGGCTGCGCCTCTGACAGCTCTGTTTAATCACTCACTGGAGACAGGAGTGGTTCCAGAAGACTGGAGGAGGGCAGATGTAGTCCCACGTCACCAAAGAGGAAGCAAAGAAGAGAATGGCAACTATTTTAGTGGTAGGGAAAGTAATGGAATTACTAATGAAGGAGAGCATTGTGGATTATCTGGAATCCAGTGGCCTTTAGGATCCGAGGCAGCATGAATTCACGGGGGGTTGGGGGGATCATACCAAACAAATATGATAGATTTCTTTGACTGGGTGACCAGGGAATTGGATCTGGGTGGAGCAGTAGATGTGGCCTACCTAGATTTCAGTAAGGAATTTGACACCGAACCACATAGGAGACTTGTAAACAAACTGGGAAGTCTAGGACTGGGTTCTAAGGTGGTAAACTGGGTGAGAAATTGATTGAGGGACAGGAGACAGAGGGTGGTGGTAAACGGAGTTCACTCTGAGGAAGGGAGGGTGACCAGCGGGGTGCCACAAAGATTAATACTGGGATTGGTCCTCTTTAATATCTTTATTAGCAACATTGCAGAGGGGATAGAAGGGAAGGTATGCCTCTGTACAGATGACACTAAAATCTGTAATAGGGTAGTGACCGGGTGTGTGTGTGTGTGTGTGTGTGTGTGTGTGTGTGTGTGTGTATGTGGAAAAAATGAATAATGATATAGGAAAGTTAGAGGAGTGGTCAAAGGTATGGCAGCTAAGTTACAATGTGACAAAGTGCAAAGATTAAAGTTTAAATTTATTGAAGGGATAGATTCCATTGAGCAAGCTCATTTGCAAGGAAGTCCTTTGTACACAATATAATCATATATACAATCATGCAAACACAGATTAGTAGAACAGAAATTTACACAAATAATTATTACAATAGCAAGTAACAGATACCAATGAAGTATTTACAATAGGCTAGATACATAATAAAAGTTTGTATTTACAGCATAACAGGGGAGGCAACAAGACTAAGCATTCAATCAGAGGTGCAATTACTTAATTGTGTCACCAGAAGGCCCATAACATCCAGGTAAGGAAAGAGGAAATAGTGTGAGGAAAGGGGTTAGACGGGAGCAGGAGATGTCAGGTAGCAGTGTGGAAAGAGTGACAAACATGAGTAAGTGTTTTGACAATAAGGGATATAAAGCATTTAGAGGCAATAGGGTATGCAATCTAAGTGTAGTTTGAAGCTTGTTCCAGGCAGCTGGAAGTACATAACTACTGGCTGCTTTACCAAAGCACGTAAAGAATTTGGGTACTTCAAGGGAGATATAGACGTTCTTCCTTAGTGCATACAAGCTTATGCGAGCACCGAAGGAGAGTGGTGATATACGGAGGAAGTTAGTTTAAAAGGGCATTATACACCTACAAGTGGGTGTGGAGTAACCTCCTAGTGGTTGGGGGGTGTGTCCAGTTCACTTTTTTATATAGGGTACGGGGGGGGGGGGGGGTAGTATTAACCACCACCAAACAGGAAAAGGACCTGGGAATAATTATATTTGATAACCTAAAGGTAGCCAGACAGTGTGATAAGACAGTGGGGTGCACTATTGGGATGCTATGGTGCATAGGGAGGGGTATCACAAGCAGAAAGAAAGAGGTAGTGTTACTGCTGTATAGATCACTGGTGAGACCTCACCTAGAGTACTGTGTCCAGTTCTGGAGACCACATCTCCAGAAGGACATAAACAGGTTAGAGGCGGTCCAAAGAAGGGCAAACAAAATGGTGCAGGGTCTGCATCACAAGCCCTATGAGGAGAGACTGAAGGTCCTCAATATGTGCACCCTGGAGGAAAGAAGTGAGAAAGAAGATATGATAGAAACATTCAGATACCTTACAGATATAAATAAAGTTCAAGAGGTAAGTATTTTTCAGAAAAAAAGATGCTCAGAAACAAGGGGACATGATAGGAAGCTGGAAGGGGGATACTCAGGGGAGATATGAGGAAGTACTTCTTCAAAGAAGGAGAGATGGATGCCTGGAACAGCCTTCCAGTGGAGGTCGTGGGAGCAAAAACTGTAACAGGCTTCAGGAGTGCATGGGATAGGCATAAGGGAACCTTAGATGTAGGGAAAGGTGGGGTAAGGCTGGAGATCAAGTAGGGTCTGAGGTGTTCTAGTGGGTAGGGAAAATGGGCAGACTAGGTGGGCCAAGCGGTCCTTATCTGCCATCAATATCTATGTTTTTATGTTTCTCCCCGTCATATCCCCATTCTCCTCCCTGATCTTGTCGCCTATGGTGACCACTAATTCCCTTCATTTCATCCCATGCCTGCTTGAATCCTCTGACTGTGTTTTCATCCACCACCTGGGCCAACGGACTGTTCCAAGGTTTCACCACCCTTTCCATAAAGAAGTACCTCCTCACATCCCTCCTGAACCTCCCTCCTATTAATTTCTGCTCTTGACTATGTGACCAAGAGTTAGTATTCAGGGTAAATAATTTCTCCACAGTGTACCTTGTTAATTCCTTTAAGGAATTTTAAGGTCTCTATCATATCTCCCCTCTCCCTTCTGGCTTCCACTGAATTCATATTTAGTGCACTGAGGCACTCCTCATAGTATCTGCCCTGCTGACCCTGAATAATATTCATTACTCTGCGCTACACTGTTTCCAACCTATCCCTATCCTTTCTGAGATAAGGGCTCCAAAACTGGATGCAACTGTTAGTTGAAAAATTGGGCATCACATGAGGGACATGACTTTATTCACAACTGGGAGATATTTACAAACAGGAATGATGTGTATAGGAGGGATGGCCCTCACCTTAATGAATGGGAGCAAGAATAATAGGGGAGAGACTGAACAATAACCTTGAGAAATATTTAAATTGGCTTACAGGGTTATGGGTGTGGGGCAACTGAGCACACATCTACATCTAATACTTCATATACCAGGGATCGGTACCATGGTCCATCCATGTGGAGTTCTGGTATTAAAGCCAACGGCAATAAATGGAATGGCCTACTAATTAACATAAGGAGTTTAAACAGTAAACTTGGAGAATTGGAGGTGTTTGTTGAGGTAAAATGTATTACTTGCAGTAGAATAATAGAAACATGGTCGGAAAAGGATGACACAAGGGGCAAAGAGCTCAAGGGGTACAATTCATTTTCAAAGGACCAGAGGGACCATATAAGATGTAACATAGCCCTATATAGAAGTAAAGATTTTTGAGCTGAGGAAGTAATTATCAAGTCGAGCCCAGAGAATGAGACCCTTTGGGTCAGATTAGGCCAGAATAGTCATGGTTTTGTTATCATGGGCATTTGCTATTGATCCCCGACACAGGCAGAAGAGGTGGATGAAGAACTCATTGAAGCTATTGAGAATGTTAATGGAAGACACAATATAGTTCTCATAGGAGATGTAAATTGTCTGGGATTAATTGGGATATGTGGGGGCAGTGCTGAGGATAATAGACTGGCTACTAATATCAAGAACCTGAAATTAGAGCAATACTTAAGGGCACCTACCAGGGGAAATAACATACTTGATGTTGTCCTTAGTGACATGGGTGATGACATTGGTAATTGTTGTACCATTGAGCCACTGGAGAAGAATGATCATCAGGTGGTCTCCTTCAGCATTGAGAGGCATACTGTACCATGAAAGCCAGAAGATCTTCCACTGTAAAGTGCCGCAACAAGGCAGATATTAACCAAATAAGGGAACAGCTGAGAAACCAGATCTGGAAGGAGGAATGTGGTAACTCCAACATAAATACAATGTGAGACATACTGGTCAGGAAAATTAAAGATCTGGAGAAAAAATTGGTACCTGAGAGGGAAAAAATATACAAAAGATAGGATTAAACCCATTTGGTTGTATTAGAAAGTGTTGAAGGCAGTGAGAAAAAAAGAGATAGTTATTCAGAACAGCAAAGGTGCCTGGAATCAGAGAGCCCTGGGAATAATATATTAAGCATGCAAAAGAATGCAACTCGCTTATTAGGTTGACCAAGAAAGAGATAGGAAAAGATACAGCCCAAACCTCAGGATCCAATCCAAAATGTTTTGAGCATATGTTAGGAACAAGAGAGGGACAAAAAGGACAGTTGGTCAACTCGAAGAGGGAAACGTAACTATTAAAGGTGACAGAATGGTGGCAGAAAATTTAGATAATTACTTTGCATCCACATTCCAGTGATGCCACAAATAAAAGACCATTTGAAATTTCAGTGGGACACGTATACAATGCCTTGAAATCTCTTAAAATAAGGAAATCTCAGAGATCTGATAATTTAAACCCTATGATATGACAAAAAGTGACCTTACAACTAGCTGAACCGATGATGGACATTTTTAGGAAATCCTTAGATCGGTGGGAGATGCCAGTCAACTGGAGGAGAGCTGTTGTTGTGCCAGTTTTTAAGAAGGGAACTAATGGAAAATTGTGGGCCAATTAGCCTTGCTGGGTAAAGTCAGGGAGGCATTAATAAGAAAATGTATTGAAGAACACTTAACTTTGAGGGGCTTATGACTTAATAATCAACATGGCCAGTAGATGTGGTTTGCCTAGATTTTGCCAACGCTTTTGATTCAGCCAGCATGTGGAGCTAATTAAATGCTTACAGAACAATAATCTGGACATTAGAATAAAAAGATGGATCAAGGAATGGTTAAAAGATAGGTCACAAATGTCAGGATAAATGGTGTCGACTCTGGGTAGAGGGATGTGACAAGTGGGGAACCCCAGGGGTCAGTGTTGGGGTCTACTCTATTTAACACCTGTGTCATTAGTATGAATAACATGAAAGGAGGATGGATAAGTACATTCACAGATGACACTAAAACAGATCATTTAGTCGAAATTAGTGAGGAAATAAAGCACCTCCAAGAGGAATTAAATAATTTATATCAGTGGGTAAGAGATAAAACAAAGCATTTGTCAATGCTGAATGTTTGCTTGCTGGCATTAGCAGTGGAAGTGCAGGAGTTAGACAGATGCAGTATAGGAATGGCAGTGGTGTATTGAACTAACTCCAACTCCACCCCCACCCTGCAGAGATGGACAGGCATTGGGGTGTGTCTTTGGGTCATCACCCATAATGGTCACAACTTTTCACTTCCCCCTACCCTGCAGACACTGACAAGTGTCGCAGTGTGCCTTGGGGTGTTTGGGCTCTACACTCACCTCATTCCATAAGGAAATACGCTGAAATAGGTGCAGTATAGGAGAATGGTGCGAACTCTGGGGCCAAAGAGTCCAAGGTGCACCTCGATGCCTGTCATTGGCTGCAGGGTAGGGGTTGGGGTAGAATGGCATGAGCATTACTGTCGACAATCCCAAATTACACCCCGATGGCCTGTCAGTCCCTACAGGGTACGGCGGTTGCCTGTCAGACCCTACAGGGTAGGGCATTATGGTCAGAAACTCTAAGGCCCTGGGCATGTATAGGTATTTTTACTCTAAGTTTTAAACATGGGCTTTTTATGGCCCCATCGCATGAACAGTGACGCTATCAGTTCATTAACCAAAAGGTGATTTTACACAGTGACTTAATGCCACAGTTGCGAAAATAGATTTCCAACATGCTGTGAAAAATGACAGCTGTACTGTTCATGAGGAGGTGTAAAAAATGGTAATGTTGAAAATCTGGAGCGAAAATATAAAAAAAAAACTGGTGAAGTCATGAGCTTGCATAGAAACTGTACAATGCACACCCATAATACAATTATCTGGGGGATTGTTTTCACCAGATTTTCAGTATAGGCATTTTGGGACCTCCACTCATGAACTGTGTCACTGTGATTTTCTTACTCTGTCCTGAACACTGATTTCCCACAGCAACTGCGCTATTCTGCGCTGGAAGTGCGAAAACACATTTTGGCCAGGATGTGAAAAATGACAGCTGTACTGTTCATAAGAATGTGTGGGAAAATGTCAATGTTGAAAATCTAGAGTGAAAGTATTACAAATTTGTGAAGTTACGAGGCTGTGTAGAAACTGCTCAATGCACACTCATAACACAGTCATTTTATGGACTTTTGTGACCAAATTTCAACATTGGCATTTTAGGACATCTGCTCATGAACAGTGTCACTGTGATTTTCTTACTCTGTCCTGAACACTGATTTCCCACAGTGACTACACTATTCTACACCGGAAGTGCGAAAACACATTTCGGTCAGGATGTGAAAAATGACAGCTGTACTGTTCGTAAGGAGATGTGAAAAAATGGCAAGGTTGAAACTCTGGAATGAAAATATTACAAATTCACAAATTTGCACATGTGCATGGGAAAAATGTGCTAAGCACGCATGTAACACAGTAATTTTGGGGAATTTTTTCACCAAATCTGCAACATAGTCTTTTTGAGAGCCCACCTCATGAACCGTGACACTGCCATTTCATTAATTGGTCCCAAAAGGTGATTCAGTGCAGTGACCGTAAAATCACTTTTTCGGAGCGAATAACTAAATGACAGTCACTGAATTCATGAGATGGGATCCCAAGAACCCCATGTTGAAAATTTGGTGCAAAAATTCAAAAAGTGACTAAGATATGCACCAAAGTTTAAAAAAAAAACTATTTATGCCATTATACAGCTTACCGGCATTTCTTCAGTTCACAGTTGGCTTTGAAGAGTGCAGACATCTTCCCGCTCCTCTGAAGATCATCGCGCCGGGCTCCAGAGGTAAACATAGAAACATAGAATTTGACTGCAGATAAGGACCGCTTGGCCCACCCAGTCTGCCCATTTCCCTACCGAATGGATAAGCTGCAGATCCTAGTTAACCAGCAGCCGACTTCTTCCTACCCCCGCCCCCTAGAATTGTCTTATGACTGTCCCAGGCATGCTTGAATTCCACCACTATTTTTGACTCCACAACCTCTTCCAGAAGGCAGTTCCATGCATCCACAACCCTCTCTGTGAAAAAATACTTCCTTAAATTACCTCTGAGCCGCCCCCCCATCTTCAAATTGTGCTCCCTTGTTCTTGCACACCTCTTTTTTTGAAAGATGCTACCCTCTTGGACTTTGTTGATTCCCTTGAGGTACTTGAAAGTTTCTATCATGTCCCCCCTCTCCCTCCTTTCCTGGAGGCTATACATATTAAGCTCCTTAAGTATCTCATCATATGTCTTCTGGTGCAGACCCTGCACCATTTTAGTTGCCCTCCTCTGGGCAGCTTCCATCCTGTCTATGTCTTTGCAGAGATTGGGTCTCCAGAACTGCATGCAGTACTCCAGATGGGGTCTCACCAGCTGTCTGTACAGAGGGATAATAACTTCCTGTTTTCTACTGGTGATGCCTCTCCCTATGCATCCCAGTATCCCACCAGCCCTCCTTGCTGCCCTGTCACATTGCTTACCCACCTTTAGGTCATCTGATATGACTACCCCCAGGTCCCCTTCCATTTTTGTTGTTGTTAGTATCTCACCCCCAATTGTGTACTCTTCCCCTGGGTTTTTGTTTCCCAGGTGCATTACCTTGCACTTCTTAGCATTGAATCAAAGCTGCCATACATTTGACCATTCCTCTAACCTTGCTAAGTCCCTTCTCATCCTTTCCACCCCACCTTGTGCATCAACTCTGTTGCAGATCTTTGTGTCATCTGCAAAGAGACATACTTTTCCTTCCAGTCCCTCTGCAATGTTGCTTATAAAGACATTGAAGAGGACTGGTCCTAATACTGAACCCTGCGGTACCCCACTAGTAACCCCCACTTTCTTCAGAGTGGACTCCATTTATTATTACTCTCTGTGTCCTATTCTCCAGCCAATTCTTTACCCAGACTGTCACCTTGGGACCCACTCCCAGGCTGGCTAACCTGTGTATTAATCTTCTGTGTGAGACTGTGTCAAATGCCTTGCTAAAGTCTAGGTAGGCCATGTCCACATCCCTTCCCTGATCTACTACTTTGGTCACCCAGTCAAAGAAATCTATCAGAATCATCCGGCATGACCTTCCCACTGTGAATCCATGCTGCCTTGGGTCTTGTGCCCCTCTGGCCTCTAGAAACTCGAAAATTATTTCCTTCAGAAGTGATTCCATCATTTTCCCTATCACTGAGGTTAAACTAACAGGTCTGTAGTTTCCTGCTTCTGCCTTGCTCCCACTTTTGTGAAGGGGAATCACATCTGCCCTCCTCCAGTCCTCGGGTACCACCCCATCCTCCCTTGATTTGTTAAAGAAGGTAGTCAGTGGTGTCACTAGTTCTACCCTTAGTTCTTTTAGAATTCTGGGACGAATCCCATCAGGCCCCATTGCTTTGTCCACCTTCAGTTTTAAGAGTTCTTTCATAACCCTTTCTTCTGTAAATGGGCTGGTATTAACTTCTGTATCCAGAGTGTTTCTATTTTTTGTTTTAGGTATCTCCTCCTCTTCATTTGTAAATACTGAGCAAAAATATTTGTTTAGTATCTCTGCCTTTTCACAGTCACCCTCTGCCCACACCCTTCCCTTTATTAAGCCCCACTATCCCTCACTCCCTGAAGTACCTATAAAAAGTTTTATCCCCCTTCTTAACTGAGTTGGCTGTCTTTTCCTCGGTTTGGGCCTTTGCTGTTCTGACTGCCTTCCCAGTTTCCTTTTGCTTTAACTGATACAGTTCTTCTGTCCTGCTCCTTCTGTGATTCCTTGTACTTCCTGAATGCTTTCTTTTCTCTTGAACCTTCACTGCCACTTCCTTTGAGAACCATAGTGGTTTCTTACATCATTTTGTTTTGTTTATTTGCTTCACACAAAGGCTTGTTACCTCTGTGATGGCAGTTTTATTATTCTCATTGTTCTTCCACCCTCCTTCCTGCCCATTTGCTAGTGCATTCCTTAGGCACTCACCCATTTGCAAAGTCAGCCTCCTAAAGTCCAGTACTTTTGCCTTTGTATGGCTTGACTCTGTTGCTGTGTTTATTGTGAACCATACTGTTTGATGGTCGCTAGTTCCCAGATGGTTACCCACTTTATATCTGTGATCTCTCTTCATCTCCATTTGAGAGAACCAGGTCTAAGATTGCTCCCTCTCAAGTGGGTTCCAATACTAGTTGTCTAAGGCATGCCCCCTGTAGGGCATCTAGAATAACCCCACTCTTCGAAGTGGCTGCTGCAACTGCACTCCAGTTAACATCTGGCATATTCAGATCACCCATCAACAATATCTCTCCTTTTTCTGCCATTCTAAGTATACTTTCTATCATCTCCTTGTCCATTTCCTCCCCCTGTGAGGGGGGTCTGTATACAATCCCTGTGCGGATTGTGGTGCCGTTGCCTGTCTCTAAATTGACCCACAGTGCTTCTTCTCCTCCTTGTTTACCCTTTTGTTCTGTTGATTTGATTCCTTCCCTTATGTAAAGAGCTACTCCTCCTCCTCTTTTACCCTCCCTGTCCCTCCTGTAGATAGTGTATCCTGGTATGTTTACATCTCAGTCATGGTTTTATGTGTACTATGTTTCTGTGACTGCCATGATATCCAGATGTTCCTCCTCCATCAAGGCCACTAATTCAGAAAGCTTGTTACCCAGACTATGGGTATTGGTACTCATTGCTCTCCATTTTTTTATGGCTTTACCTTCTGTTGCAGCATCCCCCACTGATCTTTCTACCTCAGTCTTTTTCTCATTTAGTACCCTGTTTTGTAGGGAGAGGCTAGGATTTTCCTGCTGCTTATCAGTGCCTTCCTCCTCGACTAGTTTAAAAGCTTGCCAATGAAGCATTTAAACCAATAGCTCAAAAGACTTGTTCCCTTCCTGGACAGATGCAGACCATCCTACCAGTATAGGCTGGTGTCCCTCCAGGTGCAACCCCAGTCCCCAATGAAGCCAAACCCTTGTGCTCCACACCATTTTGTCAACCATTCATTAAACTGCATGGTGCAAAGTACCCTTGCCTCACCCATGCCATTGACAGGCAGCACCTCTGAGAAGGATACTGTGTGTGCTACTTGTCTTAGACCCCTCCCCAATTCTACAAAGTACTCCTGCAATACTCTAATCTCATGATGAGCCAATTCATTTGTCCCTAGATGGACAATGACATCCAGTTCAGACTCCCGTGCAGCTGTTCTCGTGATACTGAGGATGCGCTTCCTGTCCCTCCAAGCCATGGCACCAGGCAGGCACCTTACTTCAGTTTTTCATGCTCCCCCTAGTTCTATCCTCCTAACAATTGAGTCCCCCACCAGGAGCTGCTTCCTTTGCCTGTGGTGTCCTCTGCCTCCTTCCTGTAGGCCTCCCTTGTGACAGTTGTCCTCAGTCTCCTTAGTCTCCTCTACGGGTGCATCCATAGGGGAACTCAGAAAGGTGTATGGATTGTGGAGTGGAACAACTGACTGGGTGTGCCTGTGTTCCACCATCCTCACCCTCCCTGAGCCCACTGTGGTCCAACTGCTGTGCTTTTTTTGCAACCTCTGAGGTAGTGGTGGTGGCTGTGGTGCTCCCTGGATGGGGGATGTTCCCTTCCTACTGTCCAGTGTGGCCTAGGGGAAGGTTCCCTTACTACTGTCCAGTGTGGCCTGAAGATGGGCAACTTCGTCCCTCAGGGCAGAGAGTTGTCTGCAAATAGGGCAGCATCTCAGCCTCCAGAAAGACTCCCAGAAGACTGCTGCCCCACAGCTATTACATTGTACTACTCCCCACATGTTTATCTACTGTGTGTGTGTGTGTGTGTGTGTGTGTGTGTGTGAGATTGGTTTGTTATATAGAAATATATATATTATACAATGTGTATGCTTATATTGTCAGTGCAGTGTGCTAGAGAGGATATGACAGTGATGTGCACCTTGTCCTCTTGAGGAAATGATGTCAGAACCCCAGGTATAAAATAAGTATTTCCAGGGGTGGGTGGGGTGAGGGTGGACAGGGATTGGGCCTAAACTGTGTCCTCATGAAACAATCAGCTAAAAGCTCTGACCCACCACTGCGATGAGTGCTTTCCTGTCAGAAAGATGCCCTACACAACAATTTGACAGAGAAAATACCCTGCTAATCAAACAGAGAAAAATCCATACATCCAAGTCAGACACAGGTAAACCTCCCCAGCCCCAAAACAGCCTGGTGATTTGTGCTCTGAAAGCAGTCAGCCCCAAATAAGTCAGCTGTGCACCAGGACAGACACAGTAAACAGTATACCGTCCCTCAGGGTTTAAACTCTTCCTGCACTGAAAATCTTAACAATTGTAACAAAAGTAAAGTAAGATCCACCTCCCTCTGTTGCTTGAAAGACTGTCTTTCCTGATAATTCTAAGTTCCTTATTTCACCTTTCAGTTAGAAGTAGCCTCCACCTGCAGAATATCTGCTACAAACCAAAGACAACTGTCAGGTTCACCTCCCTCTGTTGTGAGCACAACTTGCTTTCTTGCAAATCCTATGTTCAGTATTGCAGCTTCCAGCCAGAGGTAGCTTCACCTGAAGAATATTAGCTGTTCTGATGAGTTTGCTATAAAACACTTGCTTATAATACTGTTGTTCTCAGGTCTGTAAGACTCTTCCAAAGCTATTGGTTGATAAGTAGCTATGATGTAAGCACTTCCTGACACAGTCTGGCCTGGCCTTTTAAGGCACACACAGATAAACACAAAAAACAGTTTCCACCCCCTGTGGCACTGTCTGGGTCACATACACAGCCTGTACCTGCACTTACTTCAGGACCTATGACAAATTCTTAGCCCAGGGTTTAAACTCTTCCTGCACTGAAAATCTTAACAATTGTAACAAAAGTAAAGCAAGATCCACCTCTCTCATTTGCTTGAAAGACTGTCTTTCCTGATAATTCTAAGTTCCTTATTTCACCTTTTAGTTAGAAGTAGCCTCCACCTGCAGAAAATCTGCTACAAACCAAAGACAATTGTAAGGTTTGACGTATGGGTTGAGAGTGTGTCTGGGAAAGTGGGGTATGCAGATGGTGGGCACAGGTTGTGGGAGAGGTCAACGAGGGATTGTTTTCTTTTGTTACAGGTTTTTTTTTTTATTTTACGTGGATGATGTGGGACTTTTGCCATGCTGGGGTGGGCTCCCAGCATAACACCTGGAAAGTTTTGAGCCAGTTGAGCCAGTAGAGTTGGGCCCTTTGTTGGTCCTCTAATGTGGGGGACATGAGTATCGCCGGGCTTCAAGCATGGTGGGAGGGCTCAGCATGGCAGTTGGAAGGTTTTTGGGGAGGGGCAAGCACTGAAGACGACGGGATTGGGCACCCCTTTTGGACATACAGTGTGCTGGGGGAGTGTGTGCATGAGCTGAGGGGGATTGGGCACCCCCTCAGCACACAACAAAGGGGGGGTGCGTGCATACAACCACCGCTACAATCAGCGGTGGTGATGTGGAGGCAATTTGCATACTGCTGGTGGCAGGGCAGTATGCAAATTGCCTACATGTTACCACCGCTGATTGTAGTGGGTCATTTGCTTTCAACCGTATGCCACTGCAATCTGAACTGCTGCCATAGACAGCTGGGGTATTCATTGGTACAGTTCAGCCATGCCTGCAAAAACGCTGAGGGCATTGGAAACATGGGTGCCACACCTACGAAAAGTCATATGGTGGCACTATGTTTCTTGCACGTGCAAGCAAACAAACATAAAAATGTGGTTCAATCTGGACAAGTGTGTGGTAATGTACTTCGGCAAGAAAATCTGGGGGCAAGGTATACACTCAGAAATCACACCCTAAGATCCATTGATAGTAAAAAGCAACTGGAGGTGATGGTGGCAAGAGACCTCAGACCTGACAAACACTGTGACGAGATCATTGCAAAATGCAATAAAATATTGGGATGTGTGTAGAAGAACATTACGGGTAGGGACATTAATGTTGTTTTGCTTATTTATAGGTCCCTAGTGAGACCTCACTTAGAGTACTGCAGGTAGTTCTGGGCTCCCAAGATGTAGGGAATATTCTAAGATTGGAGAGGGTACAAAGAAAAACTACAAAAAAGATTACCAGTCTGAGATACTGTGTGTGGACTATAATACCAGACTGAAATACACTGGGCCTCTTCATTGGAGATGAAGCGACTGAGAGATAACCTAATAACAGTTTTTAAGTCTCTTAAAAGATCACAACTTATGGCAATGTCAAGGTATTGAACTGAAAGCTAGTAGCAGAGATACTAGAGGGCATACACTTCAAATCTAGGGTGAACATTTCAGGACAACTAAAAGGAAGAAATGGTTCACACAAAGGGTGGTAACTCATTGGAGGGAGTTGTAAACAGTTCAAGTTTAGTTACATTTAAAAGCAAACTGGATGTATATCTACAGACATGTGGGTTTGTTAGTATCACCCATTAGCTGTGTGGCGGACAGGTTAAATGTGTACATCTCCTGTCTCCCTCCTGTCGGTTTCTCTTATGTTCTTTAAGCCACCCCATGCACCATTAAGGAAGGGTCAAAACTAAGCCAATGTTGGGACAGGGTCTAATAACACTTTTACACAATGGTCTGAAGGTCCACAATGGTGGGTAGCAGCTAACCATGGATTCATTTACTTTTATCAAACAATTCGTTAGGGTCAGGATGGGACTGAATTTCATACTGGTTAAAAGTTGCAATGTTCAGCTGGCCCAGTGGCGCTGAAGGTTGAGGCACTGGACACCACAGCTTGCACCATATCGGTGACCTGGGTTCGGGAGTGAACTTGGGTCATAAGGGGGTCAGCAGGGGAAGGAGAGGATCAAGTGTCTGTCCCATGGCAGCTCTCCTCTCCCGGGGAAGGGTGGGCACGTCATCTTGCTCCATCACTGCCTCCTGGTGGAGGATGGAGGGGGCAGCACCAGACTCCGGGAGACTCAAGAACATGGCTTCATGATGTCCGTGTCCCTCCATGCATGTGCATTCATGGTCGCAGGGAAGGGACTGGAAAAAGAGAGAAAATGGTTGCAGGCTCAGTTAAATCCCCTTCCGGCAAGCCAGCGCTGATGCCTTGGGACTGCCTGTAATAGCCCACTCTGGATATGGTCATGGGGGGGAGGAGGATTGCCCCTTCCCCTCCCACCCCACCATGGGGAGTAATCCATAGGGGAACTAGAGCATGGGGGTACCTGGGGGAAGGAGGCCTGAAGCTAAGAAGGTGACTAATGCCTGCCTGCAGGAGGATACAAATCAATATGGGAAAAAAAAATTTGCAAGTTTCAGAGCAGCATTATTTTAGCCCCCGGATGAGCAAAGTCCAGTTTTAAAATATAGAAGCAGTAATTTTAAACATCACACGTACACTTGTCTGGGCACCTCGCTTCTAGTCAATTGTTATAAAGTAAAAACATTTCCACATCAAGCTATTTGCCCATGCACAGAGGTAATCTGCACTCAGGAAGAACCCTTGGGGTCCAATCCTCCATTAAGGGGAGATCTGGAGGGTGTTACCATCCTCTATCAGAACCCCAGTCCAAAATTTATTTTCCCATTGAGCAGCAGACCAACACCTGCTCCAACTGGGCTAGTGTAAGGTGGCTACTGCGTTTTTCCTTCTGCAGACTCACACTTAGATTAACAGGTTGGTTCCTGCAGCCTCTGATTAGTAGGATGCCCTTCCCCGTCTTGGGGGGGGGTGTCACAAAATAAACTGACAGTCACTTTTCCTCACAGAAAGTCTCCCAGTTCAGTACCCTTTCCCATCAGATTTTTCTCCAGATTTTATTCACTGTTCCCCTTCAAGGCCATGCCCCATCAGGAACTGCTGTGTGAATGGCTGCTTCCAACATCCACATCAGGATGGCATTCTCCTTTTCTAACAGAACTGGAGTCAGACATATGACTGGTGAGCTGTGGGCAGTTTGGTGTTCCCCCATTAACTGTCACAATTAAGTGTGGCTCATGTTGCAGTGGTATGCCCCACCCCCTAGTGCTTGACTCTGACTCAAGCCCAAGAACGTTAACTCTTTGGAATCTGGAGTCCCAGGCTCCTACTATAGGAACCTGCAGGGTTGCTGGGGATTACAAGAGCATCTATAGGGACCGAGGGAGTAACAAGGATAAGAGAACACACAGCTAAGCCCCTCGTAATAAAAAAAAAAAACTCCAAGGGGGTAAGGGTGAACAATGGAGTTTATTTACCCACTGCACACCAATGGTCAACCTTAGGCCTCGAGATGTCCCAGGCAAAATATGTTACTGAAGTCACCATACAGTATTTGCATTAGCATGCAATATCGCAAATCAGCCAAATAACTTATTAAAATATTAGGTGGTTGTGGCAGTTACTTTTTTTATCACTACTCATTTTTATGTTGTCTTGCATGTGCACAAGCAACAGTTTGTGGTAGTAAGAGAAATGCAGAGGTGTGTTAGTGTTGGCGAATGCAGGGCAATCTTTAGTAGGTGCATCCATCATTCTCCAATTAGGCAGTATGCTAGCTGTGACACAAGAATTATGCAAAGTGCCACCAACTTGAAACAAATGTGCTGCTGCAATCAGGGACAAGCTCATCATGCAGTGGCACAGATGACACGCCTCCCCTATATGCCTTGCCTGGTGAACCATTTCAATAAACATGGTGGCTCCACCCTCTGCTTCTCACAATCCCCAGAAAGTTAATTCAGGGGTGTCCAATCCCCCTGTTGGCATACCCCCTTGCCAGTTCAATTTCTTTGCCAGTGGGGGTGCCTAATCCCCATCAGCATAATGTCCCACCAGTTTAATTTGTTTGCCCACATGGGTGCCTAATCCCCATCAGTATCATGTTTCCCACCCCAACACAGACACGTTTTCTTTGCCGACAAGGGTGCCCAATCCCTGTCAGCTTCAGTCCCCCCCCCAAAAAAAAAACCAGGCGGCACACTGGGAGCCACCCAGTATGCCCAAATGTATGTTTTTAGAAATCTGGAAAAAAACCTTCCCTGGCTTTTTTTATTTGTCCCTGTAACAAGAAAACAGTCCTCATCATCAGGACGCCCTCCTCCCCAACCAGCACCCACCCTCTGCGCACCCTCACCCCCCATCCCAAATGGGAGGGGTGTTAATAAAAGCAGGTAGGCCAGTGGCTTTTATTTGTTTTGCAACAGCAGGGCCTACCTCTCACAGTGAAGAGGGGTTGGATCAGCAGGAAGCCAGGCAGCAGCCCCTGGTAGCAAAGGAGGTTCAGGGGATAGAAATACAGGGCCCCACCCCTTCACCGCAAGGGAAGGGGGTCATGACACAGCATGATCACAGCCGGGGGGGGTCAGCAGGCTAACGGGCATGTGGAGGCAGTCAAGGAAGGACAGAGCACAGGAAACAGATGCCATAACAAGCGAGGGATCAGCGAGCTCAGCAAGAGGTCTAGAGTCCAAGCAGGGGAGGGGACGGCTCTGGGCCTAGGTGAGTTGGCACAAGCTAACAGTATTGAAATTTTTTTGGCAGGTAGCGCTGAGACATCAGGATGGTGCTTAAGAGAGACAAGCTCAACAAAGAGGAATGCTACCGAGCAGTGATGGATTTGGCAGAAAAAGCAAACTGGCTGCTGGAGGTAGCGGAGCCCGATGAGGGGGAGAGAGGCACTAAATGGAAGGGGAGGCAAGGGAAGGAACAGAAGAGGAGTAAGAGGGTGCCTAGAAAGCACCAGGTGCTGTAACCAAGGAAGGAGATTCTGGCACCGGCCCCGCAGGGTCGGCCTCCCTTTGGCTTGTTCCCTGAGCTGCACCCAGAGCCAGTACCAGTACCAGAACCTCCCACGCTTGTGGTGCAACTGTTCCTGCCAGAGCCGAAATGATCAACACTAGTTTCAACACTTGTACCTGGTCCATCAGGAGTGCCCCAGCTGGGGACCAACATGCCAGGCACAACAGGTAAACAGGTGGTGACAATGGAAAGCAGTGTGAAAGAATATGTGGAGCAAATGCTAAACAATATGGCAGAGAATGGATTGGGGCAACTGTAGAAGGCGTTAGGTGAATTTAAGGGTATGTGGGGCAGCTGGGGGGATGGGGGCAACCATGGCCCCCATGACGGGGTGGAAGATAGGGGCTCCAGGCATCCGGCTGGTGGATCACTTCCCCACAGCGGTGAAAGAAAAGATCTGGAAGGGAGAGTATGTGGACATATTCGACCTAGAAAATGTTGATGCCATAGATAAGTATGAAGAAAAGGATAGCTTTGAGAAGAAGGATATGGCAGCAGCAGTGGTCTTATTAGGGAAGAGAGAAGAAGAGAAAGCAGAAAAAGGTAAAACCTGGGACAGTTGGTCCACAGGATTTACTTACTTCATGGCCATAGTCATAATTCACTCATTATTAAAAACACATATAAGAAGGGGGGGGGGGGGTCACAGCTGGTTGAGGTATGATGAGAAATTTAGGAAGAGAATGGCACATTTTGGGGACATAAAATAGGATGCCAGGCAGATAGACCTATGACTGGAAATATACACTGTGGCAACAGAGAAGGAGACAGAGGTAGACAGGTGAGGAGGAGCAGGGGCAAAGGCATGCTGGAGATACAACAGAGCATTTTGCTAGTGGTCCAACTGCTGATTCCGGCAAGTCTGTTTGAAGTGCAGTGGGCATCACCCATCATCCAAGTGCAGGTACAGTTGGGATAAAGGGACCGGCAACCAGAAGAACTCATATCAGCAGCTCTTTTGGGCCAATCCCTGTTCCTTTAGGGGTCAGCTATGGGGGAGGAGCAACAGGGGAGGGTGGTGGGAGGAGGGAAGGGGTGACGGCTATCAAACCCGACATCAGGACAATTGAAGGACCAGTGAGAGGGGCTTTCTGGCTGGCCCAGACACCCATAAGAGTGGAGGCAGTGGAAAGATGGTTGGGGGGGTTACCCGGATAGGGAGGCAGCCAGGAAATTGCGGTCAGGTTTTGAGTCAGGTTTTAGTTTACAGTTTCAGGGAAAATGGGAGGCAACAGCGGCTAGGAACTTCAAATCCACACAGGGTAAGGAGGTCACGTTGGCACAGAAAATTCAAAAAGAGGTGGCAGCGGAGAGGGTGGAAGGGCCATTTGCATCCCCTCCATTGCCAAACTTAAGGATTTCCCCTTTGGGTCGAGTGCTCAAGAAACAGGCAGGTGAGTACCAGGTAATACATCACCTATCCTACTCCGAGGGGAAGTCAGTCAATGATGCGATAGGCTAAGAGGACAGTAGGGTGACACATGCCACCTTGGAGGATGCAGTGTGACTCATCAGGGCTAAGCAGAATGCCTGGTTGGCAAAGATGGACATAGATTCCGCCTTCCGGTTGCTGCCTGTCAGGCCAGTGGACTGGGACCTTTGGGATTCAGGATGAGTGGCAATATTATTTCGATAAGGCCATGCTGATTGGATGCTCCATAGCCTGCACAACTTTTGAAATGTTCAGTACGTGGTTACAGTGGGCATTCCAGAAGCAGTACGAGTACCAGACAGTGATGCACTACATGGACAATTTTCTGTTTATAGGGGAAGGAGAAAAAGAGATCAAAGCCATGTTGCAAGATTTCAAAGCACTATACCAAGAATTGGAGGTCCCCTTAGCAGAGGACAAGACAGAAGGTCTTAGTCAAATGATAGAGTTCCTAGGGCTGGAGTTGGACATGACACAAGAACTGTACCATTTACCAAGGCATAAGGTGGAGAGGTTAAGGGAATTATTGGAGAAAATGGGGGGCCACAGGAGGGTGCAGTTACAGCAGGCGCAACATGTGTTTGCACACCTAAATTTTGCATGTAGGACCATTGCTCCAGGACACACATTTACACAGCATCTGGTGTGGGCAACGCAGGGGACAACACAGCCGTACCATTGGGTAGACCTTAATAAGAGGACCAGGGAGGAAATGGCGATATGGAAGCATTTCTTGCAGAAGTACAATGGGCAGACTTTTTTGGCAGGATGACTGGTTGTACAATACTGATCAGCAGCTGTACAAAGATGTGGCAGGTGGTTTGGGCATGGGAGGTTATTTTCAATGGAAATGGTTTGCTGCAGCATGGCCGTATGAGTAGGTAAGGGAAGTGGTGATGAAAGACATCACTTTCCTGGAACTCTTTCCATATGGGTGGCGATGCTGGTATAAGGAAGTCAGATAAGGAACATGAAAGTAACCTTCTGGAGTGATAATAAGGCAGTGGTGGAAGTGCTGAATAAGAAGAGGATGAAGACAGATAGGGTCATGAGGGTTTGTTTTCTTTTATTGAAAAAACTTTATTGTTTTAATACAGCCACACCAGTCAGTGTAGGTCATGAGGGTTTAAGCAGAATGGTATGTTTGGGCCTGACTTTGAACACATTGTTCAGGGCCAAGCATATTGATGGTGTGGACAATGTGATTGCTGATTGCTTCTCCCAATTGCAGATGGGCAAATTCCAGACTGTCGCACCCAGAGCAGATATGTATGTATGGACGATTGGACTGGGGAAGCTGAAGCACTGTTCCACAACTCCTGAGCCCCCAGGATCCATAGAGCTTATGAAACCTCTTGGAGGGCGTTTCAAAATTTCTGGGAACAATATGGCAGGCAGCTAAGTGGGGTAGTAACGAGGGAAGGTAGCCCAATTTATTGTAGCAGATTTGTACTCTGATGGGATGGGAGGACCCGACAAAAAGCATCCTGATCTGCAGAATGATGCAGGGGTGGATGCGGGGGCAGGATAGGAGGAAGAATGTCAGAAATCTGATATCGGAGATGTTGATGGGACAATTGATGGGTATATTACCCCATGTCTGCAGCTCTATGGGAGAAGCAGTGCTATTTAAAGCCCTGTATGCCACCATGTATGGCGGGGCTTTCAGAGTGAGTGAAGTGGTGGGGCAAGGGAAGAAGAGAGAAGAGAGAAGAGAGAAGGAAGGGGGTTGCAATGGGAGTATGTTGAGTGGACTGGGGAAGAAATTGCCATTTTATTAAGGAGACTGAAGGCAGATCAGCAGGGGCAAGGCAGGAGGGTGTGGTTAAGGAGACATCCTAATGCAAGCATTTGCCCAGTAGGGGTTCTGCAGGTGTATGCGGCAGAGTGTCAGAAGGTGGTAGGCACAGCACTGCTCATGCATGGGGACGGCAGGCCTGTGTTGGGGTACCAGGTGACAGCAGTGCTGCACAAAGGCCTCAGATTCCTGGGAGAACCAGGGGAAGGATACTCCTCCCATTCATTTAGGATTGGAGCAGCCTCTATCATAGCAGCACAGGGCAGCAGGCCTGAAGAGATTAAGGAGAAGGGCAGGTGGACGTCAGATTGTTACAAGAAATATATACGGAAATTACCAGAATAACAGTGTTTTCTTTCTCTCCCTTAGCAGGTACAAGAGCATGGGGGAAAAGGGGGAAGGGGGGAATATGGGGTATGGAACAGATGAGAGACTAATCAACTTTATTTTGGATTATACAGGGAGGTCCTGGAAGCTCGAGGCATGGATCTGTGGGCATTCATTTATACACTGGGCACAGAAATGGGCTGCTAGGAGGCAAGGGGGAAAGCAGTTGTGTCTGGACAGCAATGCCGTTCGGCTAGTTTGGAAAGGTTAGAGGGGAATGAAGTGGGTGCAACTGTTACCGGAGCTCAGGGGGCTCAGGAAGGAGCATAAGCAGCCAGATTTACTGGTGATACACCTGGGAGGCAATGACCTGGGTACAAGGCCCTGGCTGGACATATTTTACCAAATAAAACATGATGTGGAGAAAATAAAAGAGTGGTGGCCAGAGGTCACATTATCATGGTCTGAGATTACTCTCAGAAGGGTGTGGCAGCAGGTGGAGAGCCACAAGGGTATGGACAGGGCCAGGAAGCACATGAATGAACGGGTGGGCAGACTGATTGAAGGCATGGGGAATAGTCATCCAACATGATATCTTAGAATGGGTGGATGAATTTTATAGGGGAGCTGGGATACACCTTTCAGGTTTAGGATTGGCATTATTTAACACAGAAATAGGGAACACCATCGAGTGTTGGCTCCACCAAAGAGGTGAAGTGAGCTAGGAGAAGGCGAAGGCCTGTAGAAGGAAGAAGGGGGCAGAGAAAGGGGGACAGAATGGAAGTCCACCGTCCATTGCAAGCTGGAGGTGGACTAGTGGAGAAAGGGGGAGAAGGACAGGAAAGAAAGGGAGGGAAAAGGGAAGACAATCAAAGGACACAGCATTGAGAACCAAGAGGCAGGGGTATGGTGTGTATGCTCGTACCCCTTGACAGCATAAGAGGAAGAGTCAGAGCCCCCCCAGGATGTACATCTGCGGGGCAGAAGAAGAAAAGAAGAAAATGATAGAATGTATCAATTGAAAAGAAACATAGATGTATATACACTGTATATAAAATATAATGGGGAGAGATTAGAGAATAGAAATGTGGAAAACGTGTCAGTTGATGACAATGTATTATGAACAATGATTTTGACAAATTAATAAATTTATTGCCAAACTGAGCAACCACACTTAAGTCAACTGTGTCTTTATTTGGAGGGGTTCTGGGGAGAATGAGTATGGGGGAAGGGCATGGCACCAATGGCCAATGCACAGCGTTAACTTTCCTGTGTCCTGGGACTGTTGTGAGCAAGCCAGCACAAGTCAGGGGAAGTTATCACCGCACCCCCCCCACTCTAAAACAAGTATCAATTCAGCAGTCAGAATCAGTGAGAGCATACTTATCTCAGATCCCCTCTCACTGCCTAACCAAAAGAACAAGCACTGGCCTTCTCTAAATTGCCTCTTTTTAATGCTTTACACTCCTAATGACTCAATACAAATATAGATGCTGAATTTTTGAGGAGGCATTTAGCCGTATCAGGGGCCCATAATCAGGAATTAGTAATACGCTAGAGTGAGCAATGGGCATTTTAACATCAGCTATTTTAGCATTTTTGAGTCTATATTGTACACTGATTTTCTGGTGGACTTTGTTATGTTTTCTAAGCGTGCGTAAAAAATAAAAAATAGGCCAGAAAAAAAAGTAACTTTCAGATTTTTAAATCTGGAGCACAGCTTAGCAACTGCAAAAGACAAGGCCGCAGTGTCCCTGTGAAGCCCCACACAGCCCTCCATCCCAAGGAATCCAGAGCATAGCTCAGCAGCTACAAGAAGCAAGATAGAGTCCTCCCTGCAAAGTGCACTTCTGACCTGGTTAGCCCGTCACTGTTAGGCAATGACTGCCCTGCACACCCCAGCCACCACCCCACCCTGGGCCATCCTCTCCTTTATTGGGGAGGGTTGCTCACATGATACATCATGTGATGGTGTTGATTTTACACTAAGTATGCACTTTCCCATTTGCAGGTTATATCCACCCAGCACTAGGAGTACCCTAATCTTTCCTCTGTCCTCTAGCAGAACCCTCCAGTATTACCCATCTTTACCACACCTTCCCTCTATACCAAAGCAGGTATAGAACTCTTGACCCTCAGCGCTAAAGGCAGTGTCCCTAGCCACTGCACTATTCTGGCAGCCCTACTATGCTCTGCAACTTTACTTACCTTTATTTTCATTAACAAAATATCAAGAAGGCCCTGGCTCCTGCCCCCCCCTCGCTTAGGTCCCCAGCTGCCAATCTTTTCTGGTTTTAGACGGCACTACAACTGCTGAGCACACCCTTCCCTTCCCATCAGTATCCCTACCTCCCCCACCCTCCCTGTAGGACCCATAAGTCCAGGACAGACCTCAGCTGAATTCTGTCTGCACAGAATCCTGAGGCCACTACGTCTCTGGTTCATCCTTACTGTAGGTCTAGTACTGCCACCCCTGGCACAAATTGGCACCAATCAACAAATCAACGCCAACAGAGTCACTCTGTCACACACCGAGCAGTGCTCCAAGATCACATCTACCTTGGCAGTCCTAGACTTCTGTGTTAAGATACAAATGCATGAATGGACATTGAAACAGGCTCACATCACATACCCCCCACCCTCCCACTGGTATTAAAATAGACCATTGTTATTGACAATGATAGCAAAAGTAGAGTAACAAATCATAGCCACTCACAGACCCAAAAGCAACTAAAATAGCAAGCAATATGACTCGCTTGGTTACTGCTGCTACTGTCGGCAATAGACTTCCAAACCCTGGCCCTACACCGTATGCAGCTTAGCTCTTAGAGAAGCACAGTGTATTAAAGATTGTCTCCATCAATATATGTAGTCTCATGTCTAAATGTGACTCGCTACTGGTCTGGATAACTCAACACAGTCCAGATATATTGTCCATGGTGGAAATCTGGCTAACACTAAGGGTCTCGGACATGGCAATCAAATTAGAAGGGTACACCTCCTTTAGGCTAGACAGGTATGGAAAGTGAGGAGGGGGATGTGTCACCTATACCCAGGATACCCTCCAGAGGCGTGACCTCCCTCACCTAACCACTGGCAGTAATGTTCAAGTACTGGCAATAAAGTTACTGCTAGGAATGTATCGTAAAGTATTAACACTAATATTTATTGTTGTTTATTTATTTTAGTCTTTGGTAACCGGGTAAGGCCCACTAGGCACAAGTGCCTGTTTTCAGGGGTGACCTGGGAGTACTGGGCAGATAAGTGACTTGGTCAGAGTCACACAGTATGTAAGTGGAGGTTGTAAGAATCGAACCCAGGTCTGGTCTTCTGGATGTACCAAGCTCAGGCACAGGTCGTTACTCTAACCTCTTGGCTATACTGCCAGCCCAGTATCTGTATACATTCCTCCAAAAGAGCAGTTAAGTGGTTTTAAAGTGATCCTCAACTACCTCTCTGACCTTCATCACAACTCTGAGGTAATAATGGTTGGGAATTTCAGTATAAACTGGTTATCCCCCTAGGCCGTACCCTACAAAGATGCTATCTCTTCTTTTAACTGGGCTCAATTAGTTGATTCCCCTACCAGAACAAATTATCATACTAGGACTAGTACTTTACTAAATTGGCTGATAACCAACCACCCAGAGAGAGTAGCCAACATTGTCATCCTCCCTGACTCCATCAGCAACCACTCTCCAATCCTTTGTACATGGTTGAACAAATCTCCCAGAACCCCAGCAAGAACACTCACTTCAAGAGTGCTAAAAAAAGGGTGACTGAGCTCCATAAAGGTGCACTTCTGTCAGCATGACTGGTCAGTCTTATACAGTATAAGGTGGTTGATGTTGACATAGCACTTGAACACTTCATCAAAACATTTAATGCAGCTTGTGACATCTTTGCCCCCTACACTAAGTAGAAAGTTCAAGGGTTATCCAAATCTTGGACCACACCAACCCTCATTGAGCAAATGAAGCTTAGAGACAACCTTTGGCATAAGGCAAGAAGTACTGGTTCCCACATAGATATACAGAACTACAAAGCAATCCATAATAGATGCACCTGGGCTAGTCAGTTGTTGAAGAGCCAATACTTCAAAAGTGAACTGGCCAACTCATGGGGTGATAGCTGTAAATTCTGGGACAATATAAAGACTGTTAGTGGGAAACATGATAAAGCACTGCCTACAATGCTAAATCTAGAGGGACTAATAGCCCAGAACCATAAAACCATTGCTAACACTTTCAATGAGGCCTTTACTGACATCAGAGCAGTACTTCCCCTGGATTTCCATAAACCACCAAGTGTCTATTACTACAAGGTCAATGATGGTCCACCCAGTGGACCAGCCCCATCATTCTGCCTCAAAGTTATCACCAAAGCTGAGGCCAACAAATTCCTCCAAAAGGTACTAAGGAAATCTAGAACTAGTGGAGACTCGTTAGATCTCAAGCTTATTGCCCTCACCCTTGATGAGATACTCTCACCTCTAACTAAAATCCTGAATCTTTGTTTCATTACTGCAAAATTCTCCTGACTTTGGAAAGTTGTGGTGGTCACTCCAGTCTTTAAAAGTGGGGACAGGACTAGTTACGCCAACTACTGCCCAATTTCTATACTCCCCCCTCTCTCAAAAGTGCTTGAATGGATAGTTTACAATCAACTGGTCAACTACCTTGACAAACACCAGCAGCAGTGCCTGCAGCAACATGGGTTCAGGAAACAGCATAGTACAACTACTGCACTGGTGGATTTTACAGGCTACATTCATGATGCACTGGATCGGGGGTATATGGTGGGGGCAACCTACATAGAACTCACCAAGGCCTTTGATAGAGTCAATCATGAGCTACTATTAAACCAGCTAACTAGAACTGGGCTATCCCCTGAATCAGTAGAGCAGTTTCGGAGCTATAGAAAGTATACTTAGAATGGCAGAAAAAGGGGAGATAGTGCTGATGGGTGATCTGAATATGCCAGATGTTAACTGGAGTGCAGTTGCAGCAGCCACTTTGAAGAGTGGGGTTATTCTAGATGCCCTACAGGGGGCATGCCTTAGACAACTAGTACTGGAGCCCACTCGAGAGGGAGCAATCTTAGACCTGGTTCTCTCAAATGGAGATGAAGAGAGGATCACAGATGTAGAAGTGGGTAGCCATCTGGGAACTAGCATCCATCGAACAGTATGGTTCACAATAACACAGCATTAGAGTCAAGAAACACAAAGGCAAAAGTACTAGACTTTAGGAGGGCTGACTTTGCCAAAATGGTGAGTGCCTAAGGAATGCACTAGCAAATGGGCAGGAAGGAGGATGGAAGAACAATGGGAATAATAAAACTGCCATCACAGAGGTAACAAGCCTTGTGTGAAGCAAATAAACAAAATGAAACGATGTAAGAAACCACTATGGTTCTCAAAGGAAGTGGCAGTGAAGGTTCAAGAGAAAAGAAAGCATTCAGGAAGTACAAGGAATCACAGAAGGAGCAGGACAGAGAACTGTATCAGTTAAAGCAAAAGGAAGCTGGAAGGCAGTCAGAACAGCAAAGGCTCAAACCGAGGAAAAGATAGCCAACTCAGTTAAGAAGGGGATAAAACCTTTATAGGTACATCAGGGAGCGAAGGAAGACCAAGGGAGGGATAGTGAGGCTTAATAAAGGGCAGGGATGGTGGGCAGAGGGTGACTGTGAAAAGGCAGAGTTACTAAACAAATATTTTGCTCAATATTTACAAAGGAAGAGGGAGGTACCTAAAACAAACAGTAGAAACACTCTGGATGCAGAAGTTGATACCAGCCATTTACAGAAGAAAGGGTTATGAAAGAACTCTTAAAACTGAAGGTGGACAAAGCAATGGGGCCGGATGGATTCATCCCAAATTCTAAAAGAACTAAGGGTAGAACTAGTGACACCACTGACTACCCTGTTTAACAAATCATGGGAGGATGGGGTGGTACCCAGGACTGGAGGAGGGCAGATGTGATTCCCCTCTACAAAAGTGGGAGCAAGGCAGAAGCAGGAAACTACAGACCTGTTAGTTTAACCTCAGTGGTAGGGAAAATGATGGAATCACTTCTGAAGGAAAGAATTGTTGAGTATCTAGGAGCCAGAGGGGCACAGGACCCAAGGCAGCATGGATTCACAGCGGGAAGGTCATGCCAGACAAATCTGATAGATTTCTTTGACTGGGTGAACAAAGTAGTAGATCAGGGAGGGGCTGTGGACATGGCCTACCTAGATTTAGCAAGGCATTTGACACAGTCCCACACAAAAGATTAATACACAAGTTAGCCAGCCTGGGAGTGGGTCCCAAGATGACTGCCTGGGTAAAGAATTGGCTGGAGAATAGGACACAGAGGTAATAGTAAATGGAGTCCACTCTGAAGAAAGGGGGTTACTAGTGGGGTACCGCAGGGTTCAGTATTAGGACCGGTCCTCTTCAATGTCTTTATAAGCGACATTGCAGAGGGACTGGAAGGAATAGTATGTCTCTTTGCAGATGACACAAAGATCTGCAACAGAGTTGATGTACAAGGTGGGGTGGAAAGGATGAGAAGGGACTTGGCAAGGTTGGAGGAATGGTCAAATGTATGGCAGCTTAGATTCAATGCTAAGAAGTGCAAGATAATGCACCTGGGAAACAAAAACCCAGGGGAAGAGTACACAATGGGGGGTGAGATACTAACAACAACAAAAATGGAAAGGGACCTGGGGTAGTCATATCAGATGACCTAAAGGTGGGCAAGCAATGTGAGAGGGAAGCAAGGAGGCTGGTGGGATACTGGGATGCATAGGGAGAGGCATCACCAGTAGAAAACAGGAAGTTATTATCCTCTGTACAGACAGCTGGTGAGACCCCATCTGAGTACTGCGTGCAGTTCTGGAGACCCAATCTCCTTAGAAGACATAGACAGGATGGAAGCTGTCAGAGGAGGGCAACTAAAATGGTGCAGGGTCTGCACTGGAAGACATATGAAGAGACAAGGAGCTTAATATGTATAGCCCGAGGAAAGGAGGGAGAGAGGGGCATGATAGAAACTTCAAGTACCTCATGGGAATCAACAAAGTCCAAGATGGTAGCATCTTTCAAAAAAGGCGTGCAAGAACAAGGGGCACAATTTGAAGATAGAGGGGGGTGATTCAGAGGTAATTTAAGGAAGCATTTTTTCACAGAGAGGGTTGTGGATGCATGGAACGGCCTTCCGGAGGAGGTTGAGGAGTCAAAAACAGTGGTGGAATTCAAGCATGCATGGGACAGTCATAAGGCAATTCTGGGGTGGGGTAGGAAGAAGTAGGCTGCTGGTTAACTAGGATCTGCAGCATATCCATTAGGTAGGGAATTGGGCAGACTGGGTGAGCCAAGCGGTCCTTATCTGCCGTCAAATTCTATGTTTCTATGTTACCTCTTCGAGAGAGCAACAGGTAAAAATCCTTGATGTTCTCTCTGAACATCGGCACATCAGTACTGGGGTCCCCCCAAGACACAATCTTGGGCCCTCTGCTTTTCAGCTTGTTTGTAAACCATCTGCAGCTAACATGCCATGATAATGTCCTTTTATACACAGATGATGCAGTTCTGTACTCTAACCGCACAGACCCTGCAGCTCTGGAAAAGCAAATACAGGTAAAATTCTCAGATGTAGAGGCCTGGTTTCTTAACTCCAAACTCTCGCTAAACTACAAGAAGATCAAAAGTATGTTATTCGCCTCCTTGCTTAACAGACACAGGTCTTACCAACTAAAAATTCTGAACGACCACAAAACACCCTGATTGTAACTGCTTTATCTTGTAAATTTTTAATTTTAAAACTATTTTTTGTCTGTGTTCTTTGTTACTTATTGAGGTGGAACCTCTATAAATGAGCTACTAGCTCAAAGGTGTTTTAAATCTGAGACAAATAAATAAGTAAATAAAATTCCTTGGCCATGTTATGTTCCTTGCCATTTAGATTTTTCATGGTAAATTGATCATGCACTTTATGTAGCTTTAGTACCAACTAGTATTGTGTTCATTTTTATCCATTTAGTTATAATTTATAGAATACCAACCAGGTCTGGAGAAACCCAAAGCCTAATTCTAGATTTTCCTGCAGGCTAGAGATCTCATGGGAGCTGGTGCACGCTACAGCATCATCTGCATAAAGCAAAATGTTAAATTTGATGCCTCAAGTTGGAAATTGGTTAATGGAAAGAAAAAAAGGGCTCCTAGTATGGAACTCAGGAGTACTCCATTTGTAATTATTCAAGAGGGAAGGAAACACCATCAACTTTTAATCAGCTGGGAATGTTTGTTCAAGTAGTCACAGAACCACTCAGATACCAGTTGACTTGCACCATACCACCTTAGTTTCTGAGCTAGTAAACTATTTACCATTTAGAAGTCCTTGGTCAGGTCCACAGTTAGTCAAAAAAAAAACATTCTCTATAGCCAAGAAGGTTTTTCGGCCTCCTTTCATAGAGTTGCACAATAGTTGTCTTTTTCCATTTCCTGGGGCAAATGATAAATTGAAACTATTTGTCAAAGGAAATGCAGTTTCAGGGGACACCCACTTCAGGAGTTTTGGCTAATTTCTGTCAGCACTTGGTCCTTAATTAACTGAATTTTTAAAAGCTGCTTATAGTACTTTCGTAACAGTGATAGCCTGCAGGTAATATGGAGGTTTCTTCAGGTCAATCCCTTGTGCTAATGTGTGTGTCATCTTTTGGCTGAAACGTCTGTTTGCATATTTTTCTAGGCTGGTAAGAGACCAACATTAAGTAGTTTCAGATAAATACAGGATCATCATATGTGGTACCTGTATTGTCTAATTTAGCAGTTTATATGCTGTCTACTGGCACTAATCATATTTAACAAGCTTATAGGGGCTGAGATTTTCACATTGATCCCTTAGCAAAGACAGCAGAAGCAGTAAAATCTGCACAAGTCATAAACACATGACACTAGGAGATGAGTGTCACCAACTACCATCAGTTTCTTCTGTTGGATTCCAAATACTCATAAAGAATCAAATACAGCGGTAAATCATAACAGGAACTACAGTGCAAGAATGCATATTGACTTGTAAAAGCAAAGATTAAATTGTGCACAGTATATTAAAACAATGCAACACTGTTCTGCAGTCAGTCTTAAAAAGAGTACATTTAGATTCTTTACGTAGTGCCCCAGAGGAGCAAAGTTCACTGGTGCATTAAAGGTTACAAACAATGTCCCAGACTTAATGAGAGCCTCAAGTGCAGCTTAAGCACACCTGCAAGTCACTCATCTATAAACAGCATGTCCATACCATTCTGGAAAGATGGCTGGTAGTCAATACTGTACCTGTAGGCTTCATGTCATTCGTATGATGCAATGGAATGAGAGGTAGCAGGTTAGCAGGCTTCTGGAGGGTTATGGGAACAAGACAGTTGCCTTGGTCATTTTGACCCTAATGGTTGTATAGTTTCAACATGAACATATGAAAAATGACATCAAAAGATGCAGAGGTCTATCTCGTCTGTTCATGTTGCAGAGTCCTCACTGGCAACTAAATGCTCCACCGCCCCCAACTGAAACCCCTTTGTTATCCACCCTCCTTAACCCTGATCTTCCCCTTTACCCTGTCTCACCCTCTTTTGAATCCTTCTGTGTACAAGACCACCCCCTCTGGAAACTCATTCCACTCTGCAGCCACCCTCCCCATGAAGAAATGCCTCCTGAGCTCTCTCTCCTGAACTTTCCCCTCTTCCAGCTTAAGACAATGCCTCCTCATAGTTTTGCTTCCACTGAGACTGAAGAGGCTCTCTTTGTTCACCCTGTAAATGCCCTTCATGTACTTAAAGGTCTTAGTTATGTCATCCATTTCCTTCCTCTTTTCCAAGGTGTACATGTTTAGGCACTCTAGCCTCTCCTCATATGTCCTGCACTGCTGACCTGTGATCATTTTTCTCACCCTCCTGTTAACTGCTTCTAGCAGGTTAATGTCCTTTTCAGGTAGGGGCACCAGTACTTCACACTGTACTCCAGGTACAGAGCCACAAGTGATCTGTACAGCAGAAAAATGACTTCCTCCCACCTGCTAGTGATTCCCCTGGCAATGAGGCCCAGCATTTTATTGGCTTTCACTGCTGCTTTCCTAAAGTGTGAGAAGTGCTGCAAGTCACTAGTGATAGTCACTCCAGGTCTTTTTCTTCCTTTGATTTGGCTACTATGACCACTCCCAGGCTGTATTTGGTCCTTGGGTTCTTAGCTCCTGTGTGCATGACCTTGCACTTCTTTGTATTGAACCTGATTTGCCACAATCCTGATCACCTCTCAAGCTTGATTAGATCTTCTTTTAAGTCCTGTATCCCTTCAGCTGTATCTGCCCTCCTACAGAGCTTAATATAATCCACAGACAGGTAAATCTTGCATTGCATGCCTGAATAGCTCCAAATCTGATGCACTCCTCTCCTTTAAATATCTGAGTGTTTGGTTTGACAGTCACCTTGACTTCTTAGCCCATATTAATGTCATCCACTACAATATCCTACTCAAACCAGAAGCTCTCAAAAAAGGGATTAAGCCTACTGTACACCACCCCTCTGCCAGACACAAAATTGTTTCTAAAATTATCCTCCCAGACTTTGATTTCAGTGATGTGGTTTTCAGGGCACCCTAAATCCACCATTGCTAGACTGGATCCCTTTTTCCACTTCTGGCGCGTTGCTCTGAACTGCCCGCCCTATACTCATCACAGCTCTCAGTACTCCTCCTCTCCTTTTCTTCTCTGGAAGGCCTCTCTCTCTCTCGCTCTCTCTCTTCACCTTCCTTATTGCAAAGTTCTGTTTTGACTCACTCCCCTCTTATCTCTCCTCCAGTGTTTTTGCTCTCATCCTACTTCCTATTCCCTTAGTTGATCCCTGCTCCTTCATAAGTGCCGAATCCTCTGCTGGTCAGTTTGTTTTCTCCTACAAGCTTCCTCTTCTCTGGTCCCCCCCTGTCTATACCCACACTATTCATGTCTGTCACTGTACTGAATTTTTCTGTTTTGGCTCACCTCCGTCTATGTCTTCTCCTCTATACATGGAACCCTGCTGCTTCTTAGTAGTCACAGCTGTTTTGCTGTTTCATTTTTGCACTGCTTTATGGTTCTTGGACTCATATTGTTTGTTCACACTGCTCCTGCTACCTCCTTCCTGTCCCATCCTCACTGTTTGCTCAACTCCACAGCCCTAATTTTGCTTGAGTTGCTTACCTAGAAATGGTAAAGAGAAATGAAATTGTTTATGTACCTTTATTTGATACTGATACATTGTTCCAGTTTCATAACTATTACCAATGTATTGTCTTCCCATGTACCCCCTTACCCCAGGACACCTACAGAGGTGAGCTATTGTGGCTTCACAGAATCACAGAAGGCGATGGCAGAAAAGGACCCCATGGCCCATCTAGTCTGCCCCTTACCCCCCAGTCCACCCTATTATATCTTGAGACATCTCTCCTTCCCCTTAGCCCCATGTGTCTGTCCCAAGTGGACTTAAATCCCTCTACAGTCTCTGAATTCACCGCCTCCTCCAGAAGCCCATTATAATTCTCCAATACCCTCTCTGTGAAAAACTGACCTCTCACATTGCTTTTGAAGTGCCCCCCTCGGAGTCTCAGTCTGTGCCCCGGGTTTGGTTGACCTTTCCTGATAAAACACTTTAAATAAATATAAAAGTGAAATGTCATAATAAAAGTAAAACAGAGGCAATAAGCCAAACTGCAGAAAGTGCTCTATAATACTGTACTCCTCATCTACAAACTAAATAAACAAGTGGACTTCAGACTGTTTTCAGGTAAGGAAACAAAATTCAATAATTCTGTACATTTAGCATGAAATATCCAAACTCCTGTTAAATATCAGTCCTCCTATGCTGCAGAGAAACAATCACTGTCATATTCCCTGCAGATCTTGTCAGCAAACTTAGCTGCAACCCAGCTACTACTGAAAAAGTAGACTTTGCCATGGTCAGTTATATTGAGGAAGCAGTATCCACTGCTGTCTAGTAGATCAAAGGCTGGGGCCCGGAGAGTAGAGACAAGTTTCACTGTTTGGCAGGCTGTTTGTCAAGCACCTCTTGCTGGCATCACTTGTTCTAATTCTGGTATCTGGCTAGAGAGAGGGTAGATATAGGAAGAGTACAGGAAGAGTTCAGGGAGCTGGGGAGGAGTCTTGGGCCAGTAACACACTCTGTCACCTTCTTGGAGGTGCTACCTGTCCACGGCAAGGAAGAAGGGAGGGACATCTGCATCACTGAATTCAACAAATGGCTGAAGAAATGGTACGGAGAGGTGAGGTATGGCTTCTTTGGGGACCGGAACCTCAACTGGAGGGATGGAGGACTATATTCTCTAGATGGATTGCATCTATCCAAGGAAGGCAAAGGTATCCTTTCTGAGAAATTTAAGTGCATCCTAAGTGATCATTTAAACTTACCAAGGGGGAAGGCATAGACAGTCAAGGGGATTATCATAGTCCCCCCCCCACCCCCCACAGGACATAAGTGAAAGCAGTGAGGACCCAATAAATAGCATAATATCTAACTGCAACACTACCATGGTTACAATGGGGAAGAGAACAGAAGGTACATCACTAATGTGGCACAGGGCAAAGACCAATAAACAAGGAACATTAATTAGGTACACAGAGTGGAAGATCACGTGCACAACTGCCCACAATCTGGGAAACAAAATTCCAGACCTAATGGCACTGATGGCAGACACAAACATAGACATTGTGACTATTATGGAGACATAGTATGCAGGGAACCATGACTGGGATGCAGCCATACCAGGGTATACACTTTTTAGAAAGGATAGGGAGGGGAAGACGTGAAGGGGTTGCTATGTATGTAAAGGAAGGGATTAAAGCTAGGGAGGCTCAGGGATCTAGAGAAGAAGCAGAGACATTGTAGGACACTCTGGAGTAGGGGAACAAAACAACTATCTGTGCTGGAGTAGTTTACAGGCCTCCAGCGCAGGAGGAGGATATAGATCTAGTATTAGTGGAAGCCATCCAAAATATGGCAGCCAAAGGGGAAGTACTACTAATGGGTGACTTCAACATGTCTGATGCAGATTGGAATACCCAGACTGCAAGTACATCAAGGAGCAGGGACCTCATGTCTGCCATGTATGGGGCAAACCTAAGGTAGCTGGTGGTTGAGCCCACCAGGGAGGGGGCTGTACTAGACTTAGTGCTGACAAACAGGGACAGAATCATGGATGTTGAGGTGGGCAGTCCTTTCGGTACCAGTGACCACAGAACTGTGTGGTTTAGAGTCAACACGCTGGCAGAAGAAAGTCATTCAAAGATTAAGATCCTAGATTTCCAGAAGACCAATTTCATGGAGATGGGGGAACAGCTCAAAATTGCCCTGGCAGCAGAAGATATGGAGGAGGGGTAGAAGAACAGTGTCTTAGGCTCAAGAGATCCAAAGCAGGAGTGACAAGTCAATGTGTCAGATTGCTTAGCAAAAGCAAAAGAAAGAAGCAGCCACTGTGGTTCTCTATGTCAGTAGCCAAGAAAGTGTGAGAAAAAAATAAGGCATTCAGGAAATATAAAGAGACACAGAAAGAAGAAGACACACTGAAATATCTGGAGAAACAGAGAGAAGCTGGGAAAGGGGCTAAGGCACGAATGGAGGAAGGAATAGCTCAGGCTATTAAGAAGGAGGACAAGACCTTCTTCCTTTATATTAGTGAAAGGAAGAAGACCAGAAATAGTATTGTTAGGTTAAAGAAGGGAGACGGTGGGTGGGTGGAGGGCGACCTTGAAAAAGCTAAGATACTGAACAAATATTTTTGCAGTATTTACCAAGGAAGAGGCAGGGGAAGGGCCAAGACTCACAAGCAAAGATGTACAGGGGAGAGAGGTGGACACCAGCCTATTTATGGCGGATAGAGTCTTGGAGGAAGTAGGAAAAGTAAAGACAGACAAGACAATGGGGCCAGATGGGTTTCACCCTAGAGTGTTGAAGGAACTCAGGGAAGTCCTAGCAGGTCCACTGACAACCCTCTTCAAATATCACTAGAGATGGGGGAGATACCTGGGGACTGGAGGAGGTCAGAAGTGGTCCCCTGCACAAGACTGGAAGTAGGGAGGAGGCAGGCAATTACAGACCTGTAAGCTTGACCTCAGTGATGGGGAAGGTGATGGAGTCCCTATTTAAGGAGATGGTAGTGAAGTTCCGGGAGTCAAGTGGTGCAAAAGACCCAAGAAAACATGGATTCACTGAGGGTAGGTCCTGTCAGACTAATCTTTTTGATTTCTTAGACTGGGTGACCAGGGTGGTGGATCAGAGAGGAATGGTGGATGTGGCCTACTTGGATTTCAGTAAGGCCTTCCACACCCTTCTTCATAGAAGGTTGCTTAACAAATTGGGGAACCTGGGTGTGGGCTCTAAAGTGGTAAAATGGGTTGGAATCTGGCTAAAAGGAAGGACCCAGAGGGTGGTAGTAAATGGCATAAAATCAGAAGAAGGGAAGGTGACCAGCAGGGTTCCACAGGGATCAGTGCTGGTTCCAGTTCTATTCAATGTCTTCATAAGTGACACTGCAGAGGGACTGGAGGGGAAAGTATGCCTGTTCACAGATGACACCAAAATCTGTATCAGAGTCACCACACAGGAGGGGCTAGATAAAATGAGAAACAACCTAAGACTACTTGAGGAATGGTCAAGGGTTTGGTAGTTGGGTTTCAATGCTAAGAAGTGCAAGATAATATACTTGGGACACAGAAACCCAAGAGAGGAATACAGGATGGGGGGACAGGTTCTAGCCACCACAAGTCAGGACAGAGACCTATGGGTTACCATATTCGATGACGTGAAGTCAGCCAAACAATGTGAAAAAGCAGTGGATAAGGTAAACAGAATGCTGGGATGCATAGGAAGGGGCATAACCAGTAGGAGGAGTGAAGTGGTGATACCACTGTATAGATCACTGGTGAGGCCTCATCTGGAATACTGTGTTCAGTTCTGGAGACCGCATCTCAGGAAGGACATAGACAGAATGGAAGCAGTGAAGAGAAGAACAACAAAACTGGTACACGGACTGCACCACAAGCCTTATGAGGAAAGACTCAAGGAACTAAACATCTATTCACTGGAAGGGAGAAGGGAGAAGGGAGAATGGGGATATGATAGAGACTCTCAAATACCTTAGAGGAATAAACAGGGTACAGGAGAGGAGCATATTTCAGAGAAGAAAGTGCACAAGGACAAGGAGACATAACATGAGGCTGGAAGGAGGCTTAAGGAGAATGCTAGGAAGTATTTTTTCACAGAGAGGGTGGTGGATCCATGGAACAGCCTACCAGCGGATGTGGTGGAAGCAAAAACAGCACAGGGATTCAGAAGTGCATGGGATAAGCATAAAGGCACCCTGCTGTACAGTGGAGCGAGGGAAAGGCAGTCCATATAAGAGTAGGGATTGCCAAACCATATAGGGAAATGGGCAGACTAGGTGGGCTGTATGGTCCTTATCTGCCAAAAAATTCTGTGTTTCTATGTTTCTATCATGGGAGGGAGATTAAGGAAGACAAACCTGACAAATCTTTTTCACTGGGTGACCTGAGAAATAGATTGGGGGGACCAGTGGACACAGCCTACTTAGACTCATGCCATATAAAAGGCTCATAAAAAATTGGGAAGCTTGCAGGTGGAAACCTAGGTGATACACTAGGTACATGATTGGCTGATGGATAGGTGACAAGGGTGGGATGTTAATGGCCCTCACTCAGAAAGTAAGCATGACCAGCGAGGTTCCTCAGGGCTCAGTACTGGGTTGAGTCTTCTTTAATGTCTTTATAAGTGATATTGCAGAAGAATTAGAAGGGAAGATGTGTCTCTTTGTGGATTACACCAAGATCTGCAATAGGCTAGACACTCCAGAGGGGGTAGGGAGAATAATAGAGACCTGAAAAAGCACAAGAAATTGTCAAGGGTAAGGCAGCTGTGTAAGAGACCAGAAAAAGCTCAAGGAATTGGTCAAGGGTATGGCAGCTGGGGTTCTGTGCAAAAACTTGCAACATCACGCACTTTGGGTGCAGAAACCTAGAGGTTAGAATGGGGGGGGGGGTTAGGTATTGACAGTCACTAAGCAGGATAGGGACCTAAGGTCAATCAAAACAGATGCTCTTTAGGTGGCAAGGGAATGCAATAAAGCAGTAGGGAAAGTCAATGGGATGTTGGGCTGCACAGGGACAGGTATCACCAGTAGAAGGAGGGAGGTGGTGTTGCCACTGTATCAGTCACTGGCGAGAACACACCTGGAGTCCTGCTTCCCAATTCTGGAGACCACACCTCAGAAAGGGACATTAGACAAGGTAGAGGCCATCCAAAAAAGGGCAACAAAAATGGTGCAGGGGCTACACCATATTTCCTATGAGGAGAGACTGAGGGATCTAAATGTGTACACCCTGGAAGGTAGGAGGAAGAGGGGGGACATAAGAAAGATATTTAAATACCTCACGGGGTGAATAAGGTACAATAAGGGGGCATTTTTCAGAAAAGAAGGTGCATAAGACCTTGGGGGCATGCACTGAAGCTGAAGGGATGAAGTTTATGAGGGATGTGAGGAAGCATTTCTTCACTGAGAGGGTGATGGATGTCTGGAACAATATTCCAGCAGGGGTGGTGGGGGAAAAACAGTGGTGGACTTTAAGCATTCATGGTATAGGAGTAAAGGAAAGCTAGTATTAAAGTAGGTGGGGGGAAGTGGCAAGAGACCAGGTAGGGTCTGCAGTGGGAGAATAGGTAGAGAAAAGAGGGGCAGACTAGGTGGGCCAAGAAGTCCTTATCTGCTGACACATTCTATGTTTCTATGTTGTAGGTGAAGGGTGGAGAAGGGAACATTTGGATCTGAATGTCCTCATACAACAGGGTACATGCTTGCCAGGTGGCCACCAGCAATATCTCTCTTTCTTCTTTCCTACAGGTGACTTACACTCATTATACTGTATTCTTGTGGTGTTCCAATGATGGACGCAACACAGGGCTCAGAATTCACTGCTATTTAATGTTCTGTACATACCAAAAATCATGCAAGCAAGCTGGTAACCCACTCTGTGTACTGATTTTTACACCCTATTTTGAATGACCGCCACCATTTAGTGCTTCGGCTGAGTCCTCCTTCCATTTTGTGTGCCATATGTTTCCCATTTTTGTGATTTCCATGCATTACCTTGCTACACCAGTTTGTTGCACTGATTTCCACCAAGCAACTGATGGAGATTTCATAAGAAAGTACATGAGGTTGCAGTCTCAAACTCAGCCAACTTGTACGTACAGTGCTTCTGTTCTGCTGGCATCTGCCACATTGCAGGTAGCACAGCCATGGCAGGACTCTCTTGGGGACCTCATTCTGATCTCAGTTGATCCAGTCATCATTGCTACCCCCTGGTTAGGTAAAGGTCTAGTGGTGAAGCAACCTTACTTGAAAAGCAGCATAAAAGTTTTATTAGGGGATTATTTCTGTGCAAATTCCAGATCGGGCCTGACGTGCACCACACGTGTCTATTGGAATGAGATAATGTGTGGGTGAATTGATCAGACAAGTCTGACAAAAAGTCTCTGAAAAAAGTGAAAACCACCTTTAAACTTTAAATGCCCCAGTCTGCAACGTATCAGTTTGGGCTATACAAATGTAATGCCCCAAAGTAAGAGGTAAAGCAGTTAGGGGCATCACAGAAAAGGAGAGGGGTTTAGAATGCCCCAGGGGTCCTCATTCTGTTGTAGGATATGAGGGCTTAAGTTGTGGGAGCCCCTTATAGTGTCTCCCCCAAGAGAATTGTCAGGCAGGGCATTGTGTTAAAAAAAAAAAAAGAGCTTTCTTTCTTTCTCTCTGATGCCTGCCTGCTCCTCCCCCCACCCCAGAGCAGGCAGCATGACGGTGGGCATCCACATGCTGGGACCACTGCCACTGGCCAGCTTATGGTGCCAGTTTCAAAAATGCTGCCGTTGGAGGTGGCATGGGCTCGCGGGGTTCTGGAACTAGAACCCCAAGCACCTTTTCAAGTGGAGAGAACCATTTTCTCTTAGATCAGTTCATGCTGTGCTGTGTAGAGAGAGGGACCTACAGAGTACAATGGAGACAAGGGCTTACCTGGTGGTTGAAGCCATCTTGTCAACTCTGCACTGGTGCCCCCTCCAGCCAGTGATGATTCCTGCTGCTGCATCCTGGTCCTGTGCTGTGTTGCGGCCGAAGTCTGGCGGTCCTGCCAAAAAGTGAAGAATCCAGTCCCCTACATCCGGTGAGGGCTCTGTGTAGCTCCATTTTTTAATTTTCTTGCGCCCAGATAGTTCAATAAAGTTTAGTCCCTCATCAGCGGCATTAGAAGAGCCATGTCATTGGGTGTTGAGAGATCCGCAAGGCCCCCTGCTGACAACCGCTCACCTGCTTCTTACTGCTCTCGTGCCCGCCCACTGCCAGAGAACCTCCCTCCTCCCCGACTGCAGCTTCTTCACCCTGGGCCGGGGCGGTGAGTCAGCCGGCAACACAAAGAAGAGTGCTGTTTGCCCTTCAAGTTAAATAAATAAAAAAATGTAACTGTTCGGGCACCCGGAGTGCCAATGGAGGGCCGGGAGGGACAGCCTGTTTAAAATTTAAATATTCGGGGTGCGGTGATGCCCAGAAGAAGGGGCCAGCAATACAGGCCCATATGGGACTAATTTTAATATTTATGAGGGGGAGGCGGGTTAAAGGTGGAGCAAACCCAGAGGGACAGTGAAGCCTTGAGCAGGCCTACATTTAAAGGGGCAATGCCAGGCCCCATGTAATTAAAGTGGGCAAGATAGGCCCAGTGGTGAAAGGGGCAGCATAGGCCCCAGCATTACAGGGCAGGATAGGCCTCAGCATCAAAGGTGCAGCCTTAGGCCATAGCACACAGGGGGTTAGCAAAGGCCCCACAGTGGGAAAAAGGTAATAGAGGCTCTGTCATTGGGCCCAGCAGCTACAAGGGTGAGGGAGGCCCAGGGTAAGGAAAGAGCAATGGACCTGAAGGTACTGCATGCTTAGGGTAGCCAGATCCTGGTATTGAAGGGACCCACAACAACAGTAATCTTGAGAAGGGTCAGTGAGGAAAGAAAAGGAAAGGTGCTTTGCACACTACTATTATTTAGTGACTGTCAAATACTGAAATGTGTATCTGAACTGTTGTGTTGATTGCAAAGCATTTAAACTGTTATCACTGGGATTGTGGTTATTTGCCCCTGCAATGAACAATTGCCCAGAGACTGGTTGTTAGCCCCTGTAACAAAACAATTGCCCAGGATTTTGGAAATTTGCCCCTGTTCCTGGCAAATAGCCCCTGCAATGAACAATTGCACCAGATTTTGGGAATTTTGCCCTGTTCCTGGCAAATTACCCTAGTAATGAACAGTTCTCTTGGTGTAGTGTGAAAGTGTGTCTATCAGCTCCAGTGTTGCCAACACATGTGGATAGACAATCTTCTGCCACAATATTGTTCCATGGTGTCTGTCATCCTACTCATACGGAATCAGTCTCTACCTGGAGGAAGACGTCTTTCATCATCTCTCTTCTCCAGAAGGTGTCCTCTTAAATGATCATCAACCACATCCCTGCCATCCGCCGAGGTCGAGTTCGCTGAAGTTGAGTCTGTCGAAATCCATGCAAGTTGCACCTGCCGTTTTCTGTGTTCCTCAGTTCGAAGTCAAGTACGCTGAAGTTCGAATGCATCGTGTCTGCCATGCCAGTGTCATCTCTTGGTTCCTGATCCAGATGTCCTGAGGTTGGCCACCCTCAGAAGAGTGTACTTGTCCTAGAAGAACCTTGTCTGAGTCCCCTGGTTGTTTGCCACAAGTTGAGTCCATCGAAGCCCAGTGTGGGACCTCAGATTCTTCTAGTGCCTGCTGGCCTCCAAAGTGCTACAGTATCATCCAGTCCTTGGTAATCCTTCAGTGGGTTCATCACCAAGCATCTTCTTGGTTCTCCTCCATCCTTGGCAGCCCCAGAAGTGGGTTTTAGCCGGGGAACTTTCTGCATCTAGTTTTAGTCCAACAGCCCTTAGGTGGGTTTGGTCTAGGAACCAGCTTCTCTGGTTCTTTCTTGCTGGCAGCCTTGGAGAGAGTGGGTTTTATGTTGGGAAACATGATCTGTTTAAAAAACCTCTCATCACCCAGTGGCCTTAGCTAGGTCTGTGCTGGGATCAATATCAGTGTCAAAGATTTATTTCTGCCTATCCCTGTAGCTACCAACTGTATCCAACGGTGCACACAAAGACTTCAACGACAACTAGACTCTATATTGATTTTGTATAGATGTTGCTATAATAGACCTGGGTCAGCACTGTAAGAATTTTCCAAAGGGGTAGCAATTGTTATCTGATATCTAGACAGCACTAAAGTGACACAGCGCATGGTATTACTGCACTGATTGATTCTAAGAAAGTAACGTTAGAGTATAGTGGCATTAGGCCGAGGTGCACCTCAACATATTTCTTTTCTTTAGTTGTCTAAGTAGTGTAAGGAAGGAAGTGACTGTTTGTGCTCCCTTTTGTCTTGCTTACCCCTCCTGTGACCATGTCATCCTACTCCATTGTTACTGAATAAAGCCCAGCGGGCATCAAACTCTATGGATGACTGCTGCCTCTCCTTGTCTGGATAAATATCATCTATCCTAATTCATTTAGCAGTGTCAGTGGCTCAGTAGGAAGCACACTCGCCTCTGAGGCCGGGAGATCAGAGGGCTGTGGGTTCAGTTCCCACATCTGGCACTTGGGTTAATATCCTAGTACTGACACTGTAATGCAGCATGAGAGGGGTGCTGCATTTCTGAGGTGCCGTCTTTCGGATGAGACGTTAAACCGAGGTCCCATCTGCCTGGATTGGTGGTAGTTCAGGTGGATGTTAAAGATCCCATGGCACTTATCGAAAAGAGCAGGGGAATTTCCCCGGTGTCCTGGCCAAATTTCCCTCATTCACTAAAAATGCCACAAACAGCTTAATCTGGTTCAAGGTCAGTTGGCATTCATCTGTATCCCCCTCCCCCGGGTCGTGCCTGAAAATAGGCAGGATTTGTCTAATGCACTTACCCGGTCAACAAAAGCTAAAAAAAACAAAAAATTGGCCCTGGTGTTCCTCACCATCATCTGAGCACCACACAAACATTGCCATCAGTGGGACATCATCAAAATTAAAGAGTGGAAGTGTAATGTTGGCCTAGAAACAAGTGATAGAAGTAATACTGGGAACATTTAATGATGTGAAAGGGGGTACAAAAGCTTATTTGTGTTAATTTGCCAAGTGCCCTGTGCTGTAAAATGTGAAGGATTCCACTTATATCTCCGTTGTCTTGATGTGCTTCACTGATTTATGCACTATGGTGTGAAAAGACAAGCAACTGATTTTAGTTGCAGCCTCTGTGTTTGTTTCCCTACCCTGCTTGTTAAATAACAGGGTACAAGTGTTAAGTAAACTGTTTAAGCTGCCTTTCCACTTGAAAAAATTACTGCTTCTGGATAAGGTGTGCATGTTATTTAATGGTGGTCAGTATGCTTTAACACACATTTGTCAATGCCAAAAGTTTGCTTGCGTTGCTGTTGTACCAGGTCCTGCTTGTACACATTTTTTCTATATATTAACCCATGATAGACCAGATGAGATATAATATGTCATCTGCAAATAAGTCCTGGTTTTATACATTTTTACCCTGCATATACCCAGGATAGTAGAGGTGAGATGTGATATCAAACATAGAAACATAGACTGTGTCAGCAGAAAAGGACCGGTGGGCCCATCTAGTCTGCCCTATTTTCCCCTGCCTATTACTACACCCTAAACTCGATCTGGTCATAGGTGTCCCCTCTCCTCCCTTACCTCTATTTATCATACCAATGTGCCTATTACATGCATGATTGCAGCTCTTTAATGTCTTCACCCCACCACCTCCTCTGGCAAGCTGTTCCAGGCATCCAGCACCCTCACATCCATATTAAACTTCCCCCTTCAAGCTTCATAGCATGCCACAGTGTTCTGGTGCTCCTCTTCCTGTGAAAGAGACTCCCCTCCTGTACCTTGTTTAACCCCATGAGGTACTTATAGGTCTCAGTCATGTCCTATTTTGCTCTCCACTGCTCCAGGAAGCACATGGTGAGCTCTAGGAGCATCTCCTTGTATGTTTTTTCATGTAACCATTTTGGCAGCCATCCTCTGGACCACTTCCACCCTGTCAATATCCTTGCAGAGGGGGTGTGGCCTGGCCAGGCAGAAGATGGCAGCATAGTTCAGAATCTCTGTAGGAATGACTGCAATCTAACCTCATCCAGCCATAACCAGACCTTTCTTTGGTACCAACTCCTGTGACCATCCTGTAATCTTACTGCGTGACGCAGTTTGTAAGTCATTTTTGATCCATCATCTACTTATATTCAATTATTCTACACTATACTGCTGCATACTAGGCCTCATCCTTCAGCATTATGGCAGATCTCCAAGCACAGCAAAGCTCACTTGTTAGAGTGGAAGTAATGTTTTCTAAATTGATGGTTGAGATTAATGATCTAAAAACTTTCACCCAACAGAATGCAACCACTCTTGAAACTTTTAGCCAGAAAATTGCATTTAATGAGAAAGCAATGGCCTGTAACACCACTACTATTTATGACCTCCAGGCTACAGTCCGCAATCAAGATCTAACTATTAAATCCCTACAAGCCAAAACTGACAATATTGAAAATCGTAATCGTTGCAACAATTTACGATTTTATGGCTTCCCTGAAGGTGTAGAATTAGGAGACACTACTGTGCTTTTATTACATGTGCTGCCTACAGTGCTTAACCTGCCTCCTGACCTAACGTTAATCATTGAGCGGTCTCACTGCACTCTGGGTCCCAGGCCAACATCAGACCAGCGACCAAGGCCTATCATTGCTCACTTCTTGAACTATTCCCATACAGAATTAATACTGAAACGAGCCAGAGAAATGGGGAAACTTCAGTGGCAAGAGTTTAGTATTTCCATCTACAGAGACTTTTCAAAAGATTTAACCATCAGAAGGAAGGCCTACAATCCACTTAAACAAATCCTCCACCAAAGAAGCATTAAATTTGCTCTATGTTACCCCACGACACTACGCCTTTTCTCAGGCTCTTCCTTCAAGGATTTTGAAACCCCTGATGCCTTAACCAACTATGTGGAGGTCTCTTTCTGTAATCTTACCCTGGGAGGTTCAGCAGCAATTGGCAACCCGAACACAGTTTTGGTATCCACATGGAGGGTGGACGACGAGGTACAGGAAAATGGGGAAAGTGTTGCAGAACTCACAGCCCCAAGCAGCAATGCTGCAACTGATTTGACCCCAAGGCAATCCGCAACTGATTTGACCCCAAGGCAATCAACACAGCTGCAAGAGAAGCTTCTGTCAGGGCATTATTCTTCAAGACTTTCATGCTGTTCTAGTCAGGGTTCACCTAAAGCACCCCAAGCTGCAGCCTCTCACCTTCAAATCAACCCCTCTATTCCCTTGAGCAATAAGGTTGCTCTCTTGGAGGATGACATGCGCTCCTCGCAGGAGGATCTTTCCTAGCAAATTTCAGACAAACATCCCTCTAATTTGGGTCCTGTGCCTCAGGAATGCATTTCTGCTGAAACTTCATGGGCGGAAGTTGTTGCAAGTTCCCCCTCAAATCTTTAGAGTGGCCCAAAAAGAAACATAAGGCAAAGACCAAATGCAAGAACATCAATAGTCACAATCCTGCTAATAACTCTAAGTTGTCATGAGCTTATATGGTCAGTAATATGGTCACAGTTGCTATATCTTGGTAGGTTTTGCTTCCAGGATACTTAAAGGGAGTGCCAGTACACTTTTTCTGCCTAGCCGCCCGTTCTACAGTCTATGCTACCTGGTTGCTTTCGCTCCCAGCGGGTGCAGAAAGCATAGGCTGTACATCACGGCTCGATCAATTTACTTTTTGTTGCAGTGTATAAATAAGCAGCTTAAAGGTCTTCAAGGGAAATTTTGGATATCAGCAATGCTTTTCTAATCCATTATTTTAGTGTTTGATCTTATACATTACCTCACTAAACAGGTTCTCTGTATCTAGCCTTTTACTCTCCAGTTTAGCAGTGCATCAGGTTTATAGTCTTTTGGCTGTTCAGTTGTATATCTTCAATCGGTATGCATCCTGGTTATTGCCTTTTCTTTTTTCGTATGTGAATTATCATATATTACAAGGTAACTTACCCCTTCCCTCTCCTGATGACAGGTTCTTAAGTATTATTGGCAACTACATTTAATCTATCTCCTTCCCTACACTCCATTATTCTTACTACCACCTGTTTACAATATGGAACTATCATTAGCACTCAAAGAGGTGGGCTATGTTTGGTGTTCTGTTGCAAAGGATTGTCAATCTACATCTTCCTTATGATCCTTATTTTACTTGAAGCCTACATATATTATAGAAATCCAGTGCTGAGTGGTCCCTCCTGTTTTGGGGCTCATTGAGCCTAGTCTTCTAGATCTAGTCACCCCATATAACACCTGTTTAGGCGATTTTCCAGTAATTGGAGCTGATCTTTACTATAACTCCCTCTTTTGTCTACAGTTACCACCGAAGCCTATACTTCTCCACATAATCCCAATTTGCATTTGGCTCAGGGTGCAAGGGCTTAAATTGACCTCCCCTTTCTTCTTTCCCCCTCAATATTGTATTTATTATGTACTTATTCTGTTGCACTGCAAAGTATACTCAGAGTCACTCTAAAGTGGTAATGATCTACTTCTCCTTTTATATTTGTTCATTTGCATTCCACCTGGCTCCCAGAATTCCTTGCTCTGTGTCTAGGCTGTACTGGCATCTCATATATTGTTCTTTACTGTTATTTCAAGTTGGTATATCTTGTACTATTACTACTAATATTTATAAATAAGTTCTGGTGTTTAGCTTTCTCCTTATACATTGTCCTGTTAGCTTAGAATTAAGCTGAGGTTATTACAGTCCCCTACCTTTCTTGGTATTATTCCCTTTCAGTTCAGCTTATCAGGAATACTTACTTTATTATATTACTGGGATCAGGCTTAGGTTTGGGCCGATATTTATAACTGGTCCTCCCTTGTCTCCTCCATACATCGACGCCCCGGAGTGTGATGAGACAGCCTCTTAGCCAGTTGGCTGACTCATATCTCCTCACACCCATAAAATGTTTTCTTTGTTATTTAGCTTACTAGTATTGTTGTTGTTGTTAATGACTTTTCTTCTTCCCAATGTCTATTCTAACTTTAATAAGATATCTGCGCTACTCATGTGTCATACATCTTATTCTTTTTGGCTTGAATGTTCCTGACACTTTCTGCATATACATAAACTCTCTATATTGTATTCTAATCATCCTCTGCCTCATTTATTTGTCCCTTCACACTCCAGCAATTGTTCCCTTTCTTTAACACTAACAATACGAGTGACATACTTTTATATACATGGAATGTGAAGGGACTTAATTCTCCTTTGTAAGCGGAAGCAAATTTTTTCACATCTCAAAAAACATGAAACACAAATTGCTTTCCTTCAAGAAACAAAATTATTAGCAGAGGATGTTCATAGACTTAAAAAAGATTGGGTCGGTCAGATCTACGAATTATCCTATACCTCAAAAAATAGAGGAGTGGCTATTCTTATTAATAAGAGTCTCAAATGGTCCTTTGTAAACTCCGTTTCCGATACTGATGGCAGATGGGTGATGGTCAAACTGAATACCAACTCTGGCCCTCTTCTGCTTGTTAAAGGGGACAGGAATTGGTTATTTCATAATTTTTATGTTGTATAAGACCTGTTTTAAATATTTATTAAAGTTTGTGGGCCAGATATTCAAACTGCGCTATTTTGTGGAGCAAGCCCTAGCGCTGCACAAAATAGTTGAGCAGGGGTGTGGCCAGAGCGATATTCAAAGGAGTTGCGCCCTTGAGCAACTCCTTTGAATATCACCCCCCCCGGCCACAGCCACTGTGCTGGCGCAGTGGAACTTGGGCCACCGCAAGTGGTCTGAGTGGAGCATTCAACTTGCGGTGGCGCCAATCCATTGCGCCATGCATAAATCCCGATTATTCAGGCAGGATACAATGGGGCCATAATTCATGCAAGGCACAGGGGAGCTATTTGCATCTGATTATGGCCCCATTTGCATGCCATTAACATGCAGGTGCGCCGATCCCCGAGGACTTGCACCTGGCGCCTTGTCAGGCAGCAGCCATCGGGGACTGATGCCCCCTACAGCCCGATCGCCGGCAAAAGAGTGTAAAACATTCATTCACAAAACTGGACTGTCTTGCATGGTATGGGCTGCACGCCCATTGGCTCTTGCTCTGCACCAATGGGCGTGCAGCCTGAGCTGATCATCGGGCGGGCAGCGGGGTGGCAGGCAGGTGGATGTTGCCACCCGCCGCTGCCGGGACGAGCGGGCTGGTGGGGCTTCATGGGTGGGTGGGGTGGGGGACAATGAGGTTACCAGGGATATGTTCGGGGTTTAATTACTTCAGCCCGCGATCGGGCTTATCGGTCCACTGGATCACCAGGGATATGTTCGGGGGGGTGTTTAATTACTTCAGCCCACGATCAGGCTTATCAGTCCACTGGACCACCAGAGATATTTGGGAGGTGGGGGGGTTTACAACTCCATCCCACGATCGGGATTATCGGTTCACTGGACCACCAGGGATGTGTTGGGGGGGGAGACACATTGCTGCCCACGATTGGGCTGGTGGGGTGAGGAATTTAAGCTATGCCCATGATCAGGCCACTGGGGGGTGGTGGGGATTTACACTCTTTTGCCTGTGATCGGGCTGCAGGGGGCACAGGGGAGTGGGTTGAGGGCCAACCACAGGTGGCAGCTGCTGTGTTGCGCCCTGCAATGTGGCAGCTCACCTGTGGGTGGCCCTCAACTTGATTCCTTTTTTTTTTGGCTCAAAGTTGTGCAGGCACAGGTTGGGGGTTGCGCCTGCACAACTCTGCACAGCCCGGCTGAATATCGGGCTGTGCAGTTTATGCATGGTTCCTCCCCCTCCAGTTCAGCATGCATTCATTTGCATTGCGCTGTTGCTCAGCATGCTTTCTGTGGTGCAACTGCCTCCTGCTGAATATCACAGAATGGATCAAGTTCGGACTTGCGCAGGCGCAACCCTATTGTGCAAGGCGCAATCCTTTTGAATATCTGGCTCTGAGTGTAAAAAGAAACAGTTTGTGTCTTTTTTTTAATATTTTCGCTGTTTATCTCTGACAAGTGCTTTTACAGGTATTTGCATTCTGAAATGGCTTGAGGGACTGTAAACAGATGTTTGTAGTGAACGTGCTTCCATGTAAACTCATTCCAAGCTGTTGCTTGTTTTACCAAAATGGCGCTGCAGTCTGTATACTTATCAGAGACTGATTCTGGATAAATCAGATCAATCACTTGTCACAACCTTATGAGTTATGTGAAATTATTTTAACAGTGTCACAAGTGGATCGTGACAAATAAAAAAAAGGAAGTTCGCTTAATACTGAACGCAGCGTGTGTTTCAGGTAATCTCTCGCTAGCCTTACACAGTAAACTACAATGTGACTTTTATCATTACTGAATTTGCTTAGATTGATTGTGTTGTGGTCCTGTGTGGGAATCAAACCCGTGGTATGTCACGCACACCAAAATCCATTTCTAGCTTTTTTTACTTTGATATCCTGAGAAAATGTAAATGTCATCTAAATCACACTAACATTTCAAGACTATTACTGACGCAGTGGAGACATAGTGACAATGTCTCTGCATTTTCAGTTTGAACGCGTACATATTTATTCATGGGAATGTTCTCTACCATCCTTGCCTTTGTAAAATGCCATGGCAAACTACTGTAACCCCTGGCCATACCATACAATCCTCTGTGGACTCACTCTTTAACCTAATATTGAATACAAAATCACCACCACCACAAAACTTGCAATTAATCACCTAGTGTGCAGCTACCTATGTGATGACACAAACTGTGACACATGCTTCTGCTTAATTGGGTGTCTGGAAAAATCAGGCTACTTTTTTTTAATTCAATCAGGCTTGATTGTGGCTGAATGTACCTTGTGTTTGTTCTATTCTTCATTTCTTTTTCCTGTTGTGAGTTTTTTTTTTATACATTTTATGTAGCGCTCGATAGTGAATGTATGTGTGAGCATTATTGTCTGATCTTGAGAGGTAGATACAAACTGGAGTGGTTATTGGTGCTTGTGCAATCAGTTGATGAATTTTCTGATAAACAAAACAGTGGTCAACATGGTAAAAGTACGGGTGCTGTCTGGAAAGCAGCTTTGTCTCAGTGCACTTTCCCAGTAATCAAATTATAACAGAAGTAAATAGTAAAATAATGGTTGTTTCTAGTAATGATTGGTATATTGAGGACAGGGATCCCTACCATGAATAATCGAACAATTAATGAAGCTGAATGTTGATGAAATAATTATATAATTAGTCTATAAATGTTATCTTAGTTTATTTTAAAAAATAAATGCATTTTTGTTTCACTCCCTATTACTACAATCACTCAGTGTTCTTCCTTTGTCTGTAGTCCTCACATGTTCATCTTATTCTGGCTGGATCTAGCTCATTTATCTTTTCATGTATGTTTCGGTCCTTACTTATTCCCTTTATACACATCCATACCTTTGTTTTGGAAATTATTTGTAATCTCCACTGAGTAGCCCCCCCCCCCCAACACACTCACACACAGAAAGAAGTATAGACTCTGTCTCTGTCTAGAGTTGACTAGATTATGTTTTTGAGAGCAGACACACACACACACACACTCACACACAGAAAGAAGTATAGACTCTGTCTCTGTCTAGAGTTGACTAGATTATGTTTTTGAGAACAGACACACACACGCACACACACACATTCACACCAGGAAAACAATTACAGATTACTATTTTATTTTGTTTTCTGTGATTTCCCTTGGTGTGACATTTTCACCTGGGCCACTCAATATTATCTTTTTATCTCTCCACCATGTGTCTGTATATCCACTACATCTCTCTCTCTCTCTCTCTCTCTCTCTCTCTCCCCATTTTGGCATAAGGCAAATATTTATGTTGTCAGCTGGCCATTGTCCTTAACATATAGGCACAATCATGCCATGCAAATAAAACAGAAAATAAATCTTTCTTTATTAGATATCTGTGACTGTGATATTTATCTAGTTCCTCCCTTTTAATCCCTCTCTATCGCTCTTTCATGTCCTGATCTTGATTATTGAGTCCCAGAAGTAATTCGTCCAATCTGTTTTTATCCTTATGCACACAGTCATGTTGAGGGTAAGTCCCATCCCCTTTTAAAGCCATCTACCATGCTATGGGCTTCTACCTCCTCAGGGTAATTATTCCAGTTGTCAACTGCTCTCTCCAGAATCACGCATCCTGTGTAAAAGGAGGGATTGAAAAGGTCAGCCAATGATTCTGCCTATATGTCGGCTTTTTCAGTAAATGTCATATGGTGAATGCCATCTTGGGCCTGGTGTTTTATCCCCCCCTCAATTACCTTAGTCCTGATATCACCCTATATGTAATCACTGTATCAGTCACATTCATTACCACCCTTTTCATTCCTCCTCCTCTCCCTGATGGGGCCAGGCCATTTCTTTTCTTTCATTCATAAACACTGAGCAGAGTTAAGCATTTAGTGCCTCTGCCTGGTTCTCACCTTCTCCCCCTTTTATGTATCTTGTTTTATCCAACTCCTCCTTACAGCTATTGACTGTCATACATCTCACCACCCCCACTAGCAACACATTCCAAATAGGCACCACCCTCTCAGAGAAGTAGTGCCTCCTCATTTCCATCTTGAAATGTTCAGTGGTCGCTACCTATCTAGTGGGTCCTCCATCCTTACCTCGCTCGCCATCTCCCAATTTGCCAGTACTAGGTCAAGAGTGCTACCAAGTCTTGTAGGCCTACTTAACAATTGCATCAGAAGGCCCCCCTGGAACTCATAAAGGAACACCTACTCCCTGGTACTGCCTGTGGCCATGGTGCTCCAGGCAATCCATGGTATGTTAAAATCCCCACCTATCATCACACTACACCTTCTACAAACCCTCCTTATTTGCTCTGCAAAATCCTCATTCAGTTCCCCGGATTGTGTTGGTGGTCTGTACACCACTCTCAGTCTCCGCTTTCTGTCATTTGAGTCTAGGAGCTGTACCCAAAGTGCCTCTGCCCTCTCCTTTTACCCTTCATCCCTTATGCATTTAATTCCTTCCCTCACATACAGTGCAACACCCACCCACATACCATGGATGTATTGCTGTCAGTTAGCAGACTAACATACTAACATACTAGGAAGCCAGCGGGTTAGCGTGTTTTTTGTGGATCCTGATCAATTTATGCTACTATAATTATTCATTGTTAATGCTGTGACACATTACTTACTTACTTGTATATTTCCTAACAGATTTACTGCATGAATGATCACAAACTGCTATATTCATGACATTGATTAATCTAAGGAGCAGCATATTCTTATTTCATATAGACACCAATAATGGCAAACGTTGACGTTAATAATAGAGGAATTACTGGTCCAGCTTGTCTTGTACATGGATGTATGAGTTCATATTCTTGCACGCCAAGTATAAACTTTCATCAAATGCCAACTGGCAATATTGAACTTTATAGCAGATGGCTACATGCTCTTAAGATAAAGCATCATGAAGCAAGTGTATGTAGTTTTGTGTGTAGTCAACATTTTAGTCATGAAGATTACATTACTAAAGGACACTTCGGCTATGATGGAATATTTTCTTCAGTTAAAACCAACCATCTTAAGAAAAATTCTGTGCATCGTGAAATTGAGAATTCAGTTATGAATGCGAGTAGTGCAACAGCCATCTTAATGAGTGTCTCAGGCAGTACCATTGATCAGAATGTGTCAGGCAAGGACACTTGTCAAAATACAGGAGACCTGAATGAGGACAAAGCAGCTGACTCTCATTATAGAAGCAGTTTGCTAACACCAGTGAAGGAGGTACACTAGTTTTATATTGTACACTAAACAATGTTCAGCAATGCAGTCTGTAGAGTGGTGGCTTTAGTTAGAATTACATTCCCTGGTGGTCCAGTGGACCCCACTTCCAGCCCAATCATGGGCAAATGAATATAATAACTCCCTGGTGGTCAAGTGGACCACCAGGGTTTTAATTTTAGTATTTGCCTGCATTTTGGGCCAGGATCAGGTCCACTGGACCATCAGGGAATGTAATTACATAATATGCCCATGATTGGGCAGGGAAGCAGGTCCACTGGTCCACCTGGGTTTCAATTATGTTATGCCCGTGATCGGGCACTGCGGCATGGTCCACTGGACCAGCAATGATTTATTTATTATATGTCTGCGATCAGGCTCTGGGGTGCATTGCCCACCAATTCAGGTACAGAGGGGCTGTTCAAAGTAAGGGAGGGAAGGGACACTAGGGGTCATGGTATGAGACTGGAGGGAGGACGGTTCAGGGAGGAGATAAGGAGATTCTTTTTTACAGATAGGATAGTAGGTGGGTGGAGAGAGTTACCTGCAGAAGTGCTAGAAGCATAGAAACATAGAATTTGATGGCAGATAAGGACCACTTGGCCCACCTAGTCTGCCCATTTCCCTACCTGATGGATAAGCTGCAGATTCTAGTTAATCAACAGCTTACTTCCTCCTACCCCCCACTAGAATTGACTTATGTCTGTCCCATGCATTCTTGAATTCTCTCACTGTTCCTGACTCCACAACTTCCTCAGGAAGGCTGTTCCATGCATCCACAACCCTCTCTGTGAAAAAATACTTTCTAACATTACCTTTGAGCTGTCCCCCCTCTATCTTCAAATTGCGCCCCCTTGTTCTTGCACATCTCTTCTTCGGAAAGATACTACCCTCTTGTACTTTGTTAATTCCCTTGAGATACTTGAAAGTTTCTATCATGTCTCCCCTCTCCCTCCTTTCCTCAAGGGTATACATATTAAGCTGCTTTAGTGTCTAAGCGTATGTCTTCTGGTGCAGACCCTGCACCATTTTGGTTGCCCTCCTCTGAATAGCCTCCACTCTGTCTGTGTCTTTACGGAGATGGGTTCTCCAGAAATGCACGCAGTACTCCAGATGAGGACTCACTGACTGTCTGTACAGAAGGATAACAACTTCCTGTTTTCTATTGTTGATGCCTCTCCCTATGCATCCCAGTATCCCCCCAGCCCTCCTTACTGCCTTCTCACATTGCTTGCCCACCTTTAGGTCATCTGATATAATTACTCCTAGGTCTCTTTTGATTTTTGTTGTTGTTATTATCTCACCCCCCCATTGTGTACTCTTCCCCTGGGTTTTTGTTTTCCAGATGCATTAGCTTACACTTCTTTGCATTGAATCTGAGCTGCCACATATTTGACCATTCCTCCAACCTTGCCAACTCCCTTTTCATTCTTTCCACCGCACTTTGTGTATCAACCCTGTTGCAGATCTTTGTGTCATCTGCAAAGAGACATAACTTTCCTTCCAGGTGCTCTCCAATGTCACTTATAAAGACATTAAAGACGACCGATCCCAGTATCGAACCCTGCAGTACCCCACTAGTTACCCTCCTTAGTTCACTATGGACTCCATTTACTATTACACTTTGCATCCTGTTGTCCAGCTGGTAGAACAGTAGACTGCTTCAAAAGGGGATGGGACAGGTCAAAGGGGAGGGTCAATGGAGGGGAAGGTAGAATGGAGGGGTAGCTGCAGAATAATGGGTGTCTCTAGGCATTTATCTGCTGTCAAATGTATTATTTTCGAAAATGTATAAACAATGCTTGCTCAGAGTGAATTGATACACAATTGGAATTGGAAGACATAAGTATAAATGTTTTTTGCTTTGAGGGTGAAATATTATCAACATAAAAGATTATGAATCACATCTTATTGGAAAGGGTGGTGACTATGAGAAACACACTGCCCAAATGTTTTTATATCCTTTAAGAAATTAGGCATTTTTACAAGTGAATGGGACTAAGTTAGTGCAGCGAGTCACTTGGATAGGAGGATTGTAATGTGTGGCAGCTGCAGCGTAATGTTCGCTACAGTTGCTACATATTTAAGACAGTTTTTTTGATATCATTTTGCCCCAATCTACTTGATGTTTTCAATTTCAAATAAAGGGTGGGAAGGAGGTGCAGCTGCAGAATAAGCAATTCTAGCAGCACATTTGAGCAGACTTGATAGACCTCTCCTTAACAATATGTATACTTTGTTTCATTTTATCCCAGGTCTGCACATGTAAATGTCATAAATGTCTACTTACCCCATTAAGGACTATTAAGCATCATACTATCAGTACACAAAGTGATCCTGTAAAAGTTTTACCACATATTAAAGTAAAGAACAGGGCCTGTCAAACAGATTTGTCTTCAGAGAGTCAGAAGATCAGTAAAACCTCAACCTATACAATGACAACCTAATTGCAAAATATGGTATGATGAATGATCACAGTTATACTGAGAAAGAATGGAACGTTAACAGAATTGTGGACATAGACAGTTCAGATCCAAACAATATTAATCTCTCAGATGATCATTCTGAGTTATTGGATATAAGCAGCGACACGATGCAACATGAAGGAAATGAAAGTCTGGATGCGCACGATTTCCAGCAGAACAATTGCGACAGTGAAGATGACGTTCAAGATGATTATTTTAAGGGTCCTGACTACATTCCAGTCTCATCAGATACTGATGAAACAACCTATTCAGAGTCAGACAACGGTAGCCTGGATGAATTAGACATATTTTTCATTATCTCAGAAAAACAGTTACTGATCTAATTTAAAAAATGCATTTCACCTTTCTGCTGCAGTCCATTAGCTAAACATCCAGATATTATCAAAAAAGGGTAGCTCCGTAACTGTCAAAACAGAATGCCTAGATGGACACACAATGACATGGGACTCTCAGGAGAAGCTAAACGGTGTGTCAGAGGTAAACATTTTGATTCCAGCAGCAACCTTTATTTTTGGAGGATCATACACGGATATTACAGAAATTTTACATACAGTCAGGATAAGTACAATAACTGTTAGGCATTGAAACAACATACAAAGAAATGTGATTCTGCCAGCAGTTCACTCTGTGTGGGAAGATCAAATTAATGAGATATTTCATAGTCTGTTAAATAAACCACTGATCTTATCTGGTGACACATGATGCGACAGTCCAGGACACTGTGCTACTCTAGGTACCTACATGTTAATTGACTACAATAGCAGATTAATAATAGACCAGCAGTCTGTAAAGGTGACGGAGGTAAAGAATAGTTTTTGGATGGAGCCAGAGGGATTAGTCAGGAGTCTGACAAACTTGAATAATAAACATCTTACCGTATCTATGTTAGCAACTGATCGGCACATCACAGTTCAGAAGATCATCAGGGACAAGTTCCCTTACATTAGATATGAGTTTGATCTTTGGCACATTGCAAAGGGATTAAAAAAAATGTTTGCTGCATGCAAGAAGCGAAACTGTGCCGTAATTTTGCCTTGGGTTAATTCCATTATAAATTGTCTTTGGTGGGCAGTAGACACATGCAATAAGGACTTTAATGAACTGAAGGACAGATTTACATCAGTATTATACCATATATCAACTAAACACAGCTGGTTTTCTGATGATACCTTTCACAGGTGTGAACATCAGCCATACAATGCAGATATAGAAGCACAGAAACCTTGGATCGCTAGCCAATCTGCCGCACATGAAGAACTAAAGAAAATCATTATGGACAGAAGGTTACTGTCAGATTTAGAAAAGGTATGAATCAATTACAGATGATGCAGTTGATGGATTATTAGTTACAGTAATGCTTTTCTCAGTTTGATTTTATTTATAAAATGTTATGGTATTTTTGGAGGTTGTAATTTTCTTGTCTTTGTTCTCGTTGATACCAAGGTAACTGAAGGAATCCACACAGGGGATCTAGAGAGTGTGCATTACTTATACCTTAAGTATGTACCAAAAAGAATAAAATATGACTACGACGCATATTCTTGCCGACTACATATTTCAGCCATGGACCATAATGAGAATGTTTTCTATCCGTAATCATCAAATAAAAACGGTCAATTACAATACAAACATCAATTTTCAAAGCCTGCAGGAAGATATGTGATTAAGTCAAGGAAGTCAGAAAAGACCCACTGTTTTAGAGAAAAGATATTGAGATGCATTTCTAATATACAAACTACAGGTATTTGAACCCTTGTATAGAAACATATAAACATAGACGTTGAAGGTTATGAATGTGCCATCGGCCTTTGCTCTATCAATGGCCTATCTATTCACAAGCATCTGTACTGCTTCATTATGCATATTCCATGCTTGTTTAAAACCGTGCACTGTATTCATATCCACCACTTCCTGAGATAGGTCATCCTATGCTTCCACCATCCTTTATGTGACAAAGTGCTTCCTCACATTACCCCTTAGTCGGCCTCCATCTAATCTCATGCTGTGTCCTCTTGCCCTGCTATTTGTCTTATATTGAAACATGTTAAACTCTTACACCTATGTGCATGCTCTTGAACTTTTTTGTGTTAACACCCATTTGCCACTCTTTTGACCATTCTGCTAGATTATCCAGATCTCTTCTCATTCTGCTGATCTCATCTGGATCATTTACCCTGTTTTTTCCTGTTTCAGATGTACATGGATTAGCAATCCAGTCATTCACCAATGATGCAGTAAATCGACGTCTAGGAGAACACCATGGGGCATCTAAACCAATGTTGGAAGAAGCAATGAATGCACACCACACCAGCTTCTCATATAAGAGATTTAAAAGCACACAAATTTGATTTCAACATGTACCTAGTCAGATAAATAAAAGGCAAAACAAACAATGTTGCGGCAGCATCACATGTAGTGTTTTATTTCTTTTTAAGTATTGCTAATTAATAAATCAAACTATGCATTGGTGAAGTCAAAATAAATCATATCATTAATCTCTAGTTAATACTACAATTTCTATATATAAATAACACTGCTGTAGGTAACAAAAGGGTAAACAGGGAGGAGAAGAAGCACTGTGGGTAAATTTGGAGACAGGCAATGGCACCACAATACGCACAGGGGTTGTATACAGACCCCCTTCTCAGGGGGAGGAAATGGACAGGGAAATGATAGAAGGTATACTTAGAATGGCAGAAAAAGGGGAGATATTGCTGATGGGTGATCTGAATATGCCAGATGTTAACTGGAGTGCAGTTGCAGCTGCCACTTTGAAGAGTGCAGTTATTCTAGATGCCCTACAGGGGGCATGCCTTAGACAACTAGAACTGGAGTCCACTCGAGAGGGAGCAATATTAGACTTGATTCTCTCAAATGGAGATGGAGAAAGGATCACAGATGTAGAAGTGGGTAGCCATCTGGGAACTAGCGACCATCGAACAGTATGGTTCACAATAAACACAGCAATAGAGTCAAGCCATACAAAGACAAAAGTACTGGACTTTAGGAGGGCTGACTTTGCCAAAATGGGTGAGTGCCTAAGGAATGTACTAGCAAATGGGCAGGAAGGAGGGGTGGAAGAACAATGGGGAATAATAAAAACTGCCATCACAGAGGTAACGAGCCTTTGTGTGAAGCAAATAAACAAAACAAGACAATGTAAGAAACCACTATGGTTCTCAAAGGAAGTGGCAGTGAAGGTTCAAGAGAAAAAGAAAGCATTCAGGAAGTACAAGGAATCGCAGAAGGAGGAGGACAGAGAACTGTATCAGTTAAAGCAAAAGGAGGCTGGGAAGGCAGTCAGAACAGCAAAGGCCCAAACCGAGGAAAAGATAGCCAACTCAGTTAAGAAGGGGGATAAAACCTTTTATAGGTACATCAGGGAGCAAAGGAAGACCAAGGGAGGATAGTGAGGCTTAATAAAGGAGAGGAGGGTGGGCATAGGAGACTGTGAAAAGGCAGAGATACTAAACAAATATTTTTGCTCAGTATTTACAAATGAAGAGGGGGAGGTACATAAAACAAACAGTAGTAACAGTCTGGATACAGAAGTTGATACCAGCCCATTTACAGAAGAAAGGGTTATGAAAGAACTCTTAAAACTGAAGGTGGACAAAGCAATGGGGCCTGATGGGATTCACCCCAGAATTCTAAAAGAGCTAAGGGTAGAACTAGTGACACCACTGACTACCCTTTTTAACAAATCATGGGAGGATGGGGTGGTACCCGAGGACTGGAGGAGGGCAGATGTGATTCCCTTCACAAAGTGGGAGCAAGGCAGAAGCAGGAAACTACAGACCTGTTAGTTTAACCTCAGTGATAGGAAAATGATGGAATCACTTCTGAAGGAAAGAATTGTCAGTATCTAGAGGCCAGAGAGGCACAGGACCCTAGGAGCATGGATTCACAGCGGAAGGTCATGCCAGACAAATCTGATAGATTTCTTTGTGTGGGTGACCAAAGTAGTAGATCAGGGAGGGGCTGTGGATATGGCCTACCTAGACTTTAGCAAGGCATTTGACACAGTCCCACACAAAAGATTAATATCCAAGTTAGCCAGCCTGGGAGTGGGTCCGAAGATGACAGCCTGGGTAAAGAATTGGCTGGAGAATAGGACACAGAGAGTAATAGTAAATGGAGTCCACTCAGAAGAAAGAAGGGCTATTAGTGGGGTACCGCAGGGTTCAGTATTAGGACCCGTCCTCTTCAATGTCTTTATAAGCAACATTGCAGAAGGACTGGAAGGAAAAGTATGTCTCTTTGCAGATGACACTAAGATCTGCAACAGATTTGATGCACATGGTGGGGTGGAAAGGATGAGGAGGGACTTGGCAAGGTTAGAGGAATGGTCAAATGTAAGGCAGCTTAGATTCAATGCTAAGAAGTGCAAGATAATGCACCTGGGAAACAAAAACCCAAGGGAAGAGTACACAATGGGGGGTGAGATACTAACAACAACAAAAATGGAAAGGGACCTGGGGGTAGTCATATCAGATGACCTAAAGGTGGACAAGCAATGTGAGAGGGCAGCAAGGAGGGCTGGGGGATACTGGGATGCATAGGAGAGGCATCACCAGTAGAAAACAAGAAGTTATTATCCTCTGTACAGACAGCTGGTGAGACCCCATCTGAGTACTCGTGCAGTTCTGGAGACCCAATCTCCAAAAGACATAGACAGGATGGAAGCTATCCAGAGGAGGGCAGCTAAATGGTGCAGGGTCTGCACTGGAAGACATATGAAGAGAGACTTAAGGAGCTTAACATGTATAGCCTCGGGGAAAGGAGGGAGAGGGGGACATGAAAGAAACTCAAGTACCTCAAGGGAATCAACAAAGTCCAAGAGGGTAGCATCTTTCAAAAAGAGGTGTGCAAGAACAAGAGGGCACAATTTGAAGATGGGGGTGGCTCAGAGGTAATTTAAGGAAGTATTTTTCACAGAGAGGGTTGTGGATGCATGGAACGGCCTTCTGGAGAAGGTTGTGAGTCAAAATCAGTGGTGGAATTCAAGCATGCATGGGACAGTCATAAGGCAATTCTGGGGGGTGGGGGTAAGAAGAAGTAGGCTGCTGGTTAACTAGGATCTGCAGCTTATCCAATAGGTAGGGAAATGGGCAGACTGGGTGGGCCAAGCGGTCCTTATCTGCCGTCAAATTCTATGTTTCTATGTTTCTGTACTGAATTTCTAGTTTTTGGAGTAGTTTAATTTTCATGTTGGTACTGTTATTTAAACTCTAATGTTTTTTGACAGTGAATAGCTTATACTAATATGCGACTGGTGTTTATATATACCATTCATCTGTTTGTGGATCTTCAACTTGTCATACTAAAAGAAAAGTAAATTGATCAGTTTGTGTAACTATCAATTGTCAGAAAGTCTAAACGATTATTGAATGCAAACATTTTCAACTGATAAAGTGTATAACCTTCATGTTGTTTCCAAAAAGATATTGTGTCACATGAATACTGAGTGAAATCCTTCGTATTCAATGTCTGGATAGTTTTGTCTAATTAACTTTACACATCATGCTGGAATCACCTGCCGGATGTGTTTTCCAAGGTGTCCATGAGTCCACAAAGTGAATGGACGATAGGCAGCAAGATGATATGTTCTGTGGGTGGAAATACAATGTAATCAATAGTAAGAACACACAAGGCAAGAAAGGCATGTAACACGAAGGGTGACATTCTCGGATGTGCTGCATGTATATGACATGGGTGAGGCTAGGGTGTTCCACACCATGTGATTCAATAAACATTGTACAGATCTCAGGTTTTTGTCTTAATTGAGGACTGAGGATCCACCAAGTGAGCCATAATAAGGCTTACCAAAAGTGAGGGTGGGGGCACAGATAGGCACAGTGAAAAAGCAGGGATACTGAATGAATGCTTATAGTCAATATTCGCAAAAGGAAGGTCAGAGAGAGCTAATCCGATCAATAGAATCACTCTAGATGGGGTGGGGAGTGGGGTGATGCAATACCAGTACTATCACATAAGAAAGGGTTCTGAATTAGGAAAATAGGGACTGGAAGGAAAACTATGCCTCTTTGCAAACAAAGACATGTGAAGAGAGACTCAAAGAGAGTAATATGTATACACTTAAGGAAAAGAGGGAGAGGTGTGACATGATGAAAACTTTCATGAACCTCAAGGGAATCGACAAAGTCAAACGGTAATATTTTTAAGGTAAAAGAATGTGCCTGAACAAGTGAACACACTTTGAAGACGGGATGAGGGGGAGGCTCAGGGACAATGTGAAGATGCGCTTTCCTTACACAAATAGTATGATGGGCGCATGTAACGGACTTCCTGAGGAGGTCGTGGTGTCAAAAACAGGGGGGGATGCGAGAATGCATGGGACAGACATAAAGCAATTCTAGTGTAATGGTTGGGGGGCTAGGAAGAAATAGGATGTTGGTTTACTAGGATTTACAGGGTAACCATTAGTTATGGAAATTTGCAGACCAGCTGGGCAATGAGTTCCTTATCTGCCATCAAATTATATGTTTCTATGTTAATGTATAATTTACCTGCTTGCAACTGGGCGTGCTAGTGACCCGCCATGAAGATACCTGCTGGCCATCACACTAACATCAAGTGCTTCAATATCTATGCAGATGTTGTGCATATGTGGGTTGCTAGTTTTACAAGACAGTCCATCCATTCTATGTTGAATCCCATTAATTTCTGTGCAGCATATGCTCTCCTCTTCCGTTGGCATGAGCAAGCGATTACCACATAAACACCAATTGAGATTCATAAGTCTATCTGAAGTTACTTCAGACCGTATTTCTTCTCCCACCATCCCATTGCTATGATCATACACTCCTTGCTGGTTTGTAACATTATCGACAACTGGTTCAAATGTATATCCTTGAACTCTGAAGTTACATATAAGTCCTGTTCCATTATCAATGTGATGCCTGCTGACTGCATTACTTCTGTCTGGACTATTCATGATGATGTCTTGTGTTGCTGTTAAGATGTATATTGAAAAGGAAAAGCATGAAACAGTTTGGGTTATAAGTTCAGCAAGTTGTGAATTCATTCACCCACATGCCATCTATATTACAATAACAGTAATAATACTCCAAAAAAAACCTCATTAGTGATAATAATTTCATATGGTTCCAGGTCATAATAGTAATTGTAAAATAGCGGTCACTATTATGGCGGGTGTATGTCGTCAAAAGGCTAATCAGTGATATAGACATCAAAGCTACCCAACATCCAGCCAAGGATGCACCCAGCAGCCAGGAACCCTGTCTGTCACACCCCAGGTACAACTGTATAAGTACATCTACAATAACAGTTGCTTGTGAGAGGATTCCATGGGGATCCAGCTGTAATATATATATATAGGGCTGCACTGCAGGTCAATTTAGTGCACTAAAATCAAGTTCAATTAACACTTAGTGCTTATAGGAAGTTGACTGCAGATCAGTATTTGTTTTTGCTACAGCTAAGTAGTCCTTTGAATTGATGGAGAACTTTGTGTTATAATTAATTTAAACAGTTTCACCATATTGGGGTAATAGCTACTAGGTAATTTAACTTGTTCATTTCTCTGATATCTCATATCTAGGACACTATGCACAATTCTGGATTATAAATTTCATTAATTATTCATGAGGCCAGCAAGTGGTCATACTGGCTGCTTACTGGGTGCTAATTCCATGGAAATGCCTGGCACAGCTCAGAGAATCATATGTATTTATTAAGTGTCCATTTTAAGAGAAGAAAATTCCTTTTGTTTTAACTAATATGACTAGGTTTATATTCACCTAACAACCACAGCTGTGACCCCCCATGCCTCAACAGTCACAGCTCTGCCCCCCTCACTCCAGTCTGAGCACTTCTCCACCCCCAGTCACAGTACTAACCACACACCCCTAGCCACAACATTGATGCTCTCCCCGAAAGTCACAACAATTCAGATAGACCATTTTGTGATAATTAATTCAAAAACAGATTTAGTAAAATACCTTTCCTGCATCAAAATCTAGTAGTGTGATTTACATGCCATCAATCCTGAAAGTTACACTCCCACCCTGTCAAATTCTTCAATTTTACATCCCCGTTCCCTTTAGAACTTTATTACCTTATTTTTGGGGGTCACAGTCTTCTAAAACCTGAAATTAAAAGTTAAGTCCAGAGTGTAGCTCAAATTAATTAGAAAGGCTATGTAATATAGTTGAGGGTATTGTGCTCACTTTTAGCTATTTCCATATAATGTAGTACAGCCAGAGTACACCCCTCCCCCATTTTTGATTTGTCACAACACTGCGATCAAGTGTTTATACACAGTCTTAATAATTAATCTGAGCTACACTGGCACTAGATACAATAAACTTAAATTGCTATGCCTTGGCTGTAAAGTAACTCCACCATGACGAAACAATATCCAGTGGGATTCTGTTTATTTGCGGAGAGAGAATAAAACCTCTAAGGCTCCACAAGGGGATATTCCATGGTCTGTGTGTGTGTGTGTGTTTTTTTAAATGAAAAACAAAAAAACAACAACAATTGAATGTCCTTCATTTTGAAATGTATTGGCCAGTCTGTGGGTTCCATTAGAAAAAAAAACAACCTTTTATTCGGTTAAACAGTAACACATCTTCCACGCCTGCAAATTTAGATGTTTTTTGCTTTTTAGTGAGGAACTCAGCTCCCAAACAAGTGTCTAGTAAACCTCTTCCAAGTATAACAGCAGGCTGTTAGTTACACAGCTGGTTAGTTACTTAGCATGTTAGTTACCTCATCTGGACTGGCCCAAGTAGCCCTCCTCACTGGCTGCCCCACTCGTTGAACCATCACTTTTCTGACTTCTGCCAAGGCTGGACAGAATCCTGCTAATAATTGGGTTGTGGAACCCTATGCGTACATTGAAGAGGACCCTGAATTTGACTGCAGGAAAATGCTGGTGGCTGGGCAACATGCTAGTGCTGCTAACCCCTGTGTTGGTGTACATGGTCAGGGCAGCCCAGAAAGATGTGTTCCAAGGTGAGTGCAAGCAGAAATGTAGGTTTGAGCGTGCTGATGCATGTTCTGATTAAGTAGCAGAAAGTGATCTTGTTTTTAGGAAGACACCAAATGGGCAGGTCATCAGCAAGGAAATACGCTCTGCACACACTTCAGCCAGATTATCACCTGTATCTGACAGCTGCAATTCCAATAAGACTTACGAAGTTTATGAGGTCATATAGTGCCGGGAACCATCATAATGTGAATATGCAGTAGAGTACTACATCACTGGTTCTATAAAGAAACTACCTATCTGCATCATCTTCACTTCTATATATTAACAGTCTTGTAGCTGTCAAGTCCTGTCTAATGAACACCTATCACTATTTTTCTTTTTTGGGAATCATGTCAAGTGAATACATTTTTGATACAATGTAATAAAATTCAACAGTCTGCAGCTCAAATTAATTACAGGGCTCCTGCAAACATACCACGTCTCATCGTGTGCACTGCTGACTTCTCTGCATTAAACTCACTTGCCCAGTTATAAAAAGTGATAATGTTCACACACATACACAGATATTAAACTGTACAAATTCATTTTTTACTGTTATGGATATACTGTAAAGTTACATAACCCTCCACCACCACCCCCCCCCAAAAAGTTAAAAAGTAAAAACATATCACTCATTGTAGTAAATACTGACAAGGAGCTTGGTATCGATCACTGCGTAATGCACCGAGGATCAAAAACTGGCACAAAAAGCAATATACATGGACAATCAGCTGATAAATGGCAGGAATGAGCTGGACTACATCAATTGTGCACCACTCATAATGGTACCTCAAAAAATATTGCAGGAACATGCTACAGAATGTTTATGCAGAAATGCACACACCATCCCCACCACATAAAAAAGAACCATGGAAATCAAAACTCTTAATACTAAATAAGTAAATCAAACATTCGTTGGGCCATGATCAAATTTAAAAAATTTCAAGGAAAATACTCAGGTAGTATGAATTCACAGAGTACAAAACAGATGTATGAAAATAATCTGAGATTGCACACATTGCGTCAATCTCATCAGATGCTCCAGAAAAAAAAAATAACAATCCCCATCATATAGGCAAATTCAAGTTTGAATTTCTGTTATGCTGCAATTGATCTTCCAGGCCACTATAATTAGCTTTACTGATTAAATGAGTGAGCGTTCTCGTGTGTGTGTGTGTGTGTGTGTGTGTGTGTGTGTGTGTGTGTGTGCATGTGGTGTGTGTGTGTGGTATGGGTCATTAATTTTCTGTGCTGAATCTCGACCAAATTAAACAAACTAAAAGGTAGTTATCAGAGGAACAAAGCTACAACATGGAAAATAAGATGTAAATAGTGACTACTATTATCTTTCATGTCCTCTGACTATGCTCCCAACGAGCACATATAACCATACAGCTTGGTAAGAAATGGGTCAGGAAATCATTGGTTAAAAAAGTTAACAATATCTTAGCTAAGATAAAATAGAGGAACATCTACATGGTTGAAAAAAATACCTAGTTCACTTCCTGGTCGCTGTCAGTTTTTGACAGCTTCTCGTGAATGTAACTCACAGCATGTGAGTGTGACTTACGCCATGGAATTGATGAATGACATCATCATTTTACAGCCATGCTCTCTTGAACACGGAGAAAACAGGAAATGTGAAACTGGTATCTTCATTACCTGTCGTTTTTTCAGATTCAGGTTTGTTAATTACATTAACCATAATAAGAAACATTGCTATTCTAATGAATAGAAAACTGACAAGCATGCCTAACATAATTATTTACAGCTCGCTACCAGTGAGTTCACTTATAATAACTAATTTCCTGTCATCTTTAATGTCTATGCACCCAACTCTTATTCCCCAGAGTTTTTTCATAATTTAGCTCAACAGATTCTATACTTTAACACTGATAATACACCAGTTATTCTTGGAGGGGATCTTAACTTAGCTTTAGAAGCCAGCACTGACAGAAGTAGCCCCATTACAGAGGCCCACCCTAGAAGTATTAAAGCCCTCTCATTACTAATGCAAGATGTTGGATTAGCTGATGTATGGTGCTTCCTTCACCCCCCGCGATTGAGTATTTACTTTTTACTCCTATGTACATAAGTCATACAGTAGAACTGACTACTGGTTAGCCACTCCTGTTATAATGGAAAAAACTATTGATTCGTCCATCTCTCCCATCATAATCTCGGACCATTCCCCTGTCAAATTGCAACTTTTGTGGGGCCCATTAGCACCTAAATCTTCTTACTGGTGGCTGGACCCTCTCCTTCTCAAGGATCCCAATTTCTTACCCATGATTAAAGCACAAATTCAGGACTTCCTCTTTCACAATACCCCAACTGAATTTTCTAAGTCCTCTGTATGGGAAGCTCTTAAAGCTATTATTTGAGGGGAAATTATCAGTTATGCTGCACATAGGAAAAGAGTAAGGGAACAACAGTTGGCTGACTTGGAAAAATCTCTTAAGGCTAAAGAGAATTTATAGTTTTCTTCTAATAAGCACTGTCCTGATTCTCAACTTCATCTTGAAATTCTTCAACTTAGAGTTAAAATTAACAAATTAATTTCTCGTAAAACCGAACTGGCCTTGTTTAAACTTAAATATAAATTTTGGGAACACGGCGATAACAATGGGAAACTCCTCTCTTACCAGCTCAAAGCACAACAAATGAAATGACATATCCTAAGCCTAAAAGATGAACAGGGTACGATTCACTCTGACAACCTCTCTATAAACCGTATCATGAAAACCTTTTTATCAAAAACTATACTGTAACACAAACCCTCCATCTACTTTACAAATTCAACAGTTCCTTAAATCGTTACATCTTCCTCATTTTTCTGCTCTTGAAACAAATTCTTTAGATGAACCCTTCTCGCTTCAGGAAATCCAGAAATCTTTGTCTTCCTTGAAATCTGGCAAATCCCCTGGGGGCGACGGATTCCCTGTTGATTTCTATAAAATGTTTTCCGACACCTTATGTCCCCTTCTTCTTAATGTTTATCAAGAAGCTTCCAATACTGGAAAGCTTCTCTCATCTTGCACCGAAGCAATCATAACCGTAATCCCTAAGAAAGAAAAAGACCCTACTCACCCCGAAAGTTACAGGCCCATCTCTTTATTAAACACGGATGGGAAGATATTTGCTAAACTACTAACTTCTCGACTTGAAACCTTGATTCCCAAGCTAACTCATTGTTCACAAGCTGGTTTTATTAAACATAGATCTGGTTCTGATCACCTATGTTCGTTATTTAATTTAATTCACAAAGCCAAATCCCTCAAGACACCAGCTGTAGCCATAGCTATTGATTTCAAGAAGGCATTTGATTCCTCAAACTGGGACTACCTTCAAAAGGTTTTATCTTATTTTGGTCTTTCTCATACCTTTTGCTTCTGGATCAAGCTATTATATAACTCCCCTGTTGCTATAGTACTTACTAATTCCACCCTTTCCTTTTACTTTCATCTAACAAGGGGAACTAGACAAGTCTGTCCCCTGTCACCCTCCCTGTTTATTTTAGCCATGGAACCCCTGACTGCTTGGTTATGTCAATCTTCTGTCATTATGGGCATACATGTAAGCAATTCAATATATATTTCTCTCTCCTACGCAGATGACCTCTTAATCTTACTCGAAAACCTGAATGAGGCTGTGCCTCTGTTGGTTGATTTTCTTAATAATTTTACTAAAATTTCTGACCTTACTTTGAATTATGGCAAATTACAAACTATGCCCCTTAGCAACCACTCTAAAGCCTTTATGAACGTACCTTTTGGATTCTGCTGGTCACCACAGGGTATAACATATCTAGGAATCAAAATTACTAGTAAGTTAGGGAAGATATGGGGCATTAAATTTAACCCCTTATTTGATAACATCAAAACAATTCTGGACAGATGGAAGCTTGTTAATCTCTCTTTCATGGAGAAAATTGCAGCCATTAAGATGTCCATTTCTCACAAGATTCTTTACCTCTTTGCCACTATTCCTTTACTCTTACCATCCTCCTTTTTTGCTGAAATTGATAAATTAATAGGTAACTTTATCTGAGATGGGAAAACACCAAGATTTGACTGTAACAAACTTCGATCACATTGGAAAAAAGGGGGATTCAGACTCCCCTAGTTCAAAGACTACCTCTGGGTTTTCCAAATGGCCCAAACCATTAAATGGTTTCAGAAACCCTCCCCTCACTCAACAATATGGGTTGCAATGGAATCCACACTGTGCCCGGGAGGAGTTTCCGCTTCCTTCATTTTTAATCCCATTTCCTCTAAACTAAAATCTCACCTGACTATATCATCCTCTGTTCTTTATTGGAAACTAACCCACAAATTCCAGAAATCCAATCCAACACCCTGGTTTTATGCCCCCTTATGGGGAAATCCACTGCTCACTCTAGAAGATCACCCAATTTTCTGTCGTACATGGAAGAACAAAGGTATTTTCTTTCTTGGAGATATCTTGGACCAGAATTCACTCACTCTTAGATCATTCTCAGACTTGCAGGTCACATGGAAACTTCCTAAACAGGACTTTCACAAGTTTTTACAAATTCGGGCAGCTTATAACTCTCTCTCTAGTGTAAAGGCATACTTTTCTAAACCCATACATCTCGCACTGGACTAATTTATCAGTAAAATTAAATAGCTCCATTTACAAAGACATTAGTGATAATCTACCTGATCAGTCTATACAGGCCAAAAATAAATGGAGTACTCATCTTAACTACAATACTTCAGATGCACAATGGAGTAATTGTTGGCGTATTGCGCATAATACCTTTAAAGATGCCCATAGTTCTTTAATACAAACTAAAATCCTACATCTTTGGTATAGAACCCCCTCTGTGCTTCAACGAATGGGCCTATTAAATAATAGTAATTGCTGGTGCTGCAATTTAGTCAACAGGGATCTACTTCATATCTTATGATTCTGCGTTCCCATTAATAAGCTCTGGCATAAAGTCTGTTTACTTGCCTCCAGAGTAACAGGACAAAAACTACCTTTAGACCCCAAGCTATTCCTTCTAGGCATCCTTATCCCTAATAGCTCTCTCCTCTCACATGCTCATTTTAGATGGCTCACTTTCTCTTCTGGTCAAATGTCTGATTCTTATGAAATGGAAATCAACTCTGGTGCCTTCTCTTTCAGATGTTCTTCAAAGCCTCACTCAGTATGCCTCCCTAGACCGATTATCTCATGTTACTCATAACCGACTCACTGTATATGGCAGATGTTGGCAGGATTACTTCAAGTACATCGAACCTAGTTCTTCTAGACCCTAATTCTTAGGGAAATGTATTCCTCCTTCTTATTTTCCTCTTAGATTAGGTTTTCTTGAAACTTTTGTGCACAGATTTCTCCTCTTTTTTCCCCTTCTTCCCTGTTTTCTCCTTCTCTTCTTCCCCTCTTCCTTGCCTTTTTCTCTCTTCTTTCTTTCCTTGCACACTTTTCTTTTATCTTCACCTCTCCATTACTGAACATTGTTCATATTACCACATTTATCACTTTTTGCTATTTACTGAATGCCTTGCCATAGCCTGCCCTAGCATGTATTTCATACATGGCTGCTATTTCTGGTCCCAGAATACCCTATTGATTGTAACCCTTCTGCTCTCCACTTACATCATGTCTAGGTTTGTGTTTTATTATCAATACATGTATATAAGGCTTCTCCAATATGTTTATCCTAAATACTGTGTTTTGTTAAGTGATATTTTATACCTTGCTTGGAGGATAGTCTTCTATTGTATTAGATGTGTGCTTTCTTATATACTCGAATTGTAATGAAAAGATAAAGTGAAAAAAACATCCTTGCAGAGATGCAGCCTCCAGAACTGGACACATTACTCCAGGTGGGGTCTCACAAGTGAGCGATACATAGGCAATGCCACATCCATTCTCCTGCTAGAAATTCCCCTCCTTGGGCACCTCAGCATCCAGCTCCCCTTGCCTACTGCCCCGTCACACTGCCCTGCCACCTTGAGATCATCAGCTATAATCACCCCAAGGTCCATCTCTTGCTTGGTAACTGTAAGTACCTTCTCCCATCTTGTACACAGCCCCTGGGTTCCCCACCCCAGGTGCATTACTTTGCACTTTTTGGCACTGAAACCCAGCTGCCATTCCCTAGGCCACTCCTCTAGTTTCCCTAGATCCCTCTGGATTCTCTCCACCTTCCCCTGGGTGTACACCCTGTTGCAGATTTTTGTGTTATCCACAAAGATATACACCTTCCCCTCCAGTTCCTCAGCAGTGTCAGTTATGAAGACATTAAAGAGTAATGTACCCAGCACTGATCTCTGTGGTACTCCACTGGTCGCTCTCTTCTCCTCAAAGTGACTGCCGTTTACCAACATGCTCTGCCTTTTGTCTTTCCACCAGTTAAATACCCAACTCACCACCTTCTCTCCCATATGCAGGCTGCTAAGTTTCTTTATCAGCCTCCTGTGTGACACAGTGCCAAAGGCCTCACTGAAGCCCAGAAAGGCTGCATCCACTGGACACCCCTAATTCACCTTCCTAGTTACCATGTCAAAGAAATCTATGAGATCTGTTTGGCATGTCATTCCTCCTGTGAAGCCATTATTGTGGTCCTGTTTTTTTAATGAATTTTTCAAGGACAGATCATCTTAGATGTAACATCTTCAGTGGGTTTCTGCTGTAGTGTCCTGTTTTTATACAGTGTTGTAATATACAGTATTTACCCAGGATAACTCAGCTGAGATGTAATATCTAATTTTCAATGGTGTCCACATCTTTGTACTGTATTTACCCAGGATAGCACTGCTCAGGTGCCATCTTGTTTTCAGTGGGATCCTGCTTTTCCTGTTTTTACACTGTATTTACCCAGGATAGCACAGCTGAGATGCAATATCCTGTTTTCAATTGGGTCCTGCTTTTACCCAGTTTAATAATGTATTACTCAGGATATCCAGCTGATAGGCAAGTTACATTTCCAGCGGGGTCCAGCTTTTACGATGTATTTTTTCCAGGCTGGAGCAGCACACATGTACAGTTCAGTGGGGGCTTTGCTGACTGGGGGCCTGCTTGTACACATTATTACTACATATTTACCCAGGCTAGACCATATGAGATACAGTATTTCATTTTCAATGGTGTCCCACTTTTACACATTTTTACATTATATTGGCCAGCTGAGAGGCAACATCTAATTTTAGTGTGCTCCCACATTTTGACCCCAAATTTCTATCATAGTCTTTTTTATGATCTGATGTTATGATCGAGACAGCTGGAAATGTTTAAATCCCATCCAAAAGGTGATTATGTAGTGTGACTGCGAAAACATGTTTTGGAGAGCAGCAATGCCATTTTGTGTCACAAGTGCGGAAACATTTTGGCCAGGATTTGAAAAACATCCGTCATATTCATCAAGTGGTGTGAAAAATAGTTATGTTGAAATTTTGGTGACAAAATATTAAAAATACCAAAGGTATGAGTGAGCATCTAAAAATTTCAATGCACCTTCATAACTTTGTTGTTTTATTAATATTTTGAGCCAAAATTTTCACCATAGTCATCTTTTGACCCCACACCTCATGAATCCAGTAGGTGAAACTTTTCAAATCCTGCCAGAATGGTGATTTCACAGAGAAACTGTGAATCACCTTTCCGGCAGGATTTGAAAAATGTTACCTACCTTGTTCATGAGGTGGGGAACCAAATAAGTCGAGTTGAAAATTTAGGTGGGGGGGATATTAAAAAATGGCCAAGTTATGAGTACAAGTTTAAAGCGCACAGAAATACAGTGATGCTCTTACCCGATTTCCTCAGTTCATGGTCCAGCGTTCAAGAGTGAAGACACGTCTCCAGTCCAGAGAGGATTACAGCACTGGACCCCTGGTAGGTATGTAAGGGGTAGGAAGGGTGTGAGGTGGTGGGTGCTATGTGGGTGGCTCAGTCAGGGGAGGATAATGGTGGCAGAGGCAGCAGCGGCAACAGACATCAATGTACCATTTTCCTTTTACATAAAAAAGACTATGAGGGAAGATTTTCTTTATGTCATGTACCAACACCGAGGACTGGGCACCCTAGTGTCAGCTTTATATTTACAGGGGCATGGAAAGTGATGGGGAGGTGGGAGGGATACTTGGCAGAAGGTGGGATCTATTAGAAAGAGGATTGGGGTTTGGGAAGTGACAGGGAGGTGGGAGGGATACTTGTTAGAAGACGGGATCTATTTGAAAGGGGCAAGAAGCATGGGAAGCAACGGTGAGGTGGGAGGGATACTTGGCAGGGGGTGGCATTGTTTTTTAATGTCGAGGGAAGAAGACAGCCATCATGCTGATAATTACACTGCTCAGCTGGCTGCTGGGCAATGTCATGCAGAAGAAAGGATAGAGATGCTCTGAAGAAGCTCTTTCCTTTCAACTATGCAAAGTTTCTGTCTGGTAAGCCAAGAACTGTGTCATGATCAGCCTGACTGACCATTGGTCTGTCACTGTTGAGCCCACTGCAATCTGAGCTGCATTGGACCCAACAATGACACACCTCTGAAATGCCATTCTCTTAACAATACGTTAGCTTGTGCACACACGGCAAGCAAACATAAAAAAAGGTATACTGAAAGCCAGAGGGACTTGCCGATAGGAATTCTGTTAGAAAAATACTGTGCCAGATAAATTATCTGGCTGCTTTTTATTTTTTTATTTAATTATATCCCTGGCACAACTCAGCGTAATCCCCATGAGAAATAGGTGATGTGCTAAAAAAACAGCAACATTTTTTGGCACAATAATTATATTAAAAAAGATTCTCTGAAGTATGGTGAGGATCCAAATGCAGTCACCACTTGCCTGGCTGCATTCAGCTAGTGTTTCTCTTAAAATGTGACACAATCAGAGGGATAAACATTTAAAAGTTAAATTATAAGTCAGATTGTTACAGCACTTGCATTAAGCTTCTCATTCTGGCTTTTAGTAGTCATTTACCATTTTTGTTAACTTCTGGACAGAACCTCTCTGAGATTGATACTGTTGAAACTTGTAATTGCTTTCAATAAGGGAAACTGTTAAAAATAAGACAAACTGTGATATTTCTCAGCACATAATGGGTACAAATAGTGGTATACAACAATAGACTTGGTGTACCAATTTTAAGATGTAATACTAAATCCTGAGAAATTGCATTCCATGGAGGTGAAAATAAACATTGAGAAAATTTGAAACCCTAATCTTATTTGGAGTGGCTAATTCTTGCCAGAATGTTTTGTTCACAGATGTCTACTAGCCCTGTCCTATGAACATATACCTATTAACTTTATCTGGAGAACCTATCCATCTATATTTTTTATTTTTGCTTTCTGTGAAAAACAACACTTTTTTCCCTGTTAAATTCTAGCTCTGTGAGAGGTGTTTTTTTTTCAATAAGGAGGCTGCCATTGCCCGGGCCCATGTCACTATCCAAATAACCTCTATTTCTGCCATCTGTGCTGTCTCCACTTTAATTTCCAAAGTAGTCATACTTATGCTAAAGGATTCCAATTTTTAATCAATTTCAATAAAAGTTTGGTGAGCAGTTTATGTTCTTATGGCTGTCATACTTGAGGGTTCCACGTGATCCCTAGACTGTTGATTTTCTTTAGGTTTAAAAAAATCCTTGAGGATTTCTTCCTTGATTTTCTCATTCTTGGGGTAAAATGCATCTCTTCCTGCCAGGAATCCTCTAATATCAATTTCGTGTTGGTAGACGGCTCCAAAATAATGGTAGCTCCCAAAATTTTTTTTATAACTCATATCCCAGAGCTGGTTAAAGCTACTCAGAAACATAACCACTCAAGATGCTTGCAAGCCCCCCCCCCCCACTCACACACATATGCTAGGCTATCCTAGTAAAAAACATTTTGAATAAGTAATTCAGTTTCAGTGAGTTTTGAGCTGGCAAGTTATTATCAGATATACTGCACTAAACTTGCAAGTCTGATCCTCTGCCAAACAAACTGTTCATGGTTTCCTTTCTCTGTCCTTAGTAACTATCACTGCAAATTCCTGTCTCAGGTCAGATGCCATACTGTGCCTTCTTCCCAAGGTACTGTAGTCAGTGTCAATCTCATATTTTAAAACAACCTTTCATTGACCATCAGAATCACTACTTGCCACTTATAAGCATTTTTTCATTAACTCTGTTTATTCTCCTGCAGGAGGCTAGGGATATACCCCATCTCTACCAATTGTGCCCCTTTTGGATTCACCTCTGTGCTGTGCCAGCTCCAGGAATCTACCAGGGGAATCCAGGAGATCATGGCTTGCTCCCCACAGTGGGCTCCTCCTAACCCCAAAGGGGAGAACAAAGATGCTAATTCAGTCCATTGTCATCCCCCAGAGTGGGGAAGAGGCAACATTTGCAAGGGCCTTCATGTCACTGTACAGCTGCTTCAGAGGTTTTTTGATTAAGTTGCCCCTGGAGATGTCCACATTCAATGATGTCAGTGCAGGGTGTATTTGCTTCTGCACATGCCCTACAGATGTCCACCGACATCTCCTCCCAACTGCAGGGTCCCCTGCTGGCACTCTACTCTGAACCTCTGCTGGGAGTCGCACTTACACCAGGAACCACAGCACCCCCCATCCAGAGGAGGACAGCAGGCCTATAGATTCTTATTCTACCTCCTTCTGTCTGGTTCTCTAATGTCCTAGGCTCATTTCTGAAACTGGATCACAAGTGTTGCAAGACGTATCACTGCCACTGCACTGGTGCACCACTTATAGTCATATTTCAAGCAGATCTTTTTGGGTTAAGATGCTGATGCATAATGAGGTTTACCAGCTGCTGGACTGTCTCTTACATCATTGACTATTTGAGATTTAAATAGGATTTCTGTAGGGCTGGGTAAAATTGTCCAGTTCTACTTTCATTAGCTGTAATTCAATAATGGGCAAAATACTTATGTGCTACATACTATAAGCACATAAGCAGCCCAACATGGAAAGAACATGCAGAAGACCCCCCATGACATTCACCAGGGGTATGCAACACTAGCACCCTGCACACTAGATCCCCTGGATGCCCTAGCAGCCATGTGCCAGGGCTAGATAGGGGTGTGCCAGGGGGTGTGCCCCATGCTGCACCCATGCACAAGGGCGCTGCATGCCATTCTCCATGGTGTCTCTATATCAGGGCCCACCAGGGCACGTGCCCTGGTAAAAAAATGCTGTGCCCCAGTTGGTGCCCCATATGGTGCAGAGATTCCCCCATATTAACAATATATAAGTGCCCTGGCTACCATCTGTTGTGCCCTGGCTATGTCCTGGTAACCATTTGTGGCTAGAGCCGCTGCTGGCCATTCTGAGGCTGCAACATGTCTGCAGGGGGAAAACTCTAATACCTCAATATGCACATCCCACAAGTCAATGGCAGGATGCCGTGGCTGTGGGAACCCCCATCACACAGTTGTCACATCTGGCTGGACCACCTGCAAGGGCCAGGGATGACAATTCAGGCAAACACCTGCTGATCATACACTGGATGGTGCAGACATTCCAGGGCCCCCTGCCTGTGCACAACTGACTGTCCCCAGCAACTATGCATGCTGGGGGGGTGGGGCCATGAACAGGTGGCCGGTGATGGTGACTGCTGGCTGGAGCATGCCTTTCTGTGGGTGCAGAGCTATATGGTCAGGCTATATGTGATTTTTGTGTTACACCCATGCCATGGTGAATTACGACCATAGAAGTTTTACAAAGTAAAAGAACTTTGGTATCCTTCTGCTGTCAACTTCTATGTTTCTGTGTTTCCATGTAAGTTTTGAAATGTTCATTCAATGTCACAGCAAACAATGAAGGAATGTATGCTGTCTTCTTTGTAGGACATCTTTCATATACCCATTCACTACTTATGTGACCACTAATAAGGAAACTCGATCATGAGTCAGCCCAGGCTTAGCACACCCAGAGGTGATAATGAACACTTACTACTATGTCTGAAGAAAAAGTTTTTATAAATAGGCTGACTGTTCCTATAAATATGTTTTACTGTCATTACAAATCATGGGGAAAAATTGGTACATCAAAAAAAATTCTTATAAATGGGATGTTCTTCTATCTGATGTTCATATCAGTGGGCTCCATTGTATACACCTGAAATCTGGTATGCATACCTATTGTCAAAGGGAACTGGAATCTAACAAAGCTGGAGACATTTGGTATTATTAAACATTTAAAATGGCAATACAACAAATTATTAGTTGGCAAAAAAAGTCCTCAAAAAGTCATGGAAGCATAACTGGTAATGCCACTAAAATTCCACTTGTAGAATTTAACTTTTGCAAAAACATTTGTCACCAATTAACTTATTTAACTATGCTGAACTGTTGGCAGTCATCAGGGAAGTCTTCTCTGGGTGACTATGCTGTCCAACCACTGTGCTTTTGTCTCTGAGCTTGACCAGATGACCCAGCAGAACTGCTTTTCTCAATTACTGTATGTTGTCCTTATTTTTTTGTAGATAGCCTCCCTAAGGAGAAAGCTATCTACTCCTTTTCCTGTCAGACTATCCCTTTGAAATAGCTGAAATTTCTCCTTCTTGGTGCCCCAGTCAATTTTTTTCCTCATAAGGTCTCTAGATGTGCTTCTAAGTTTTGGATTTCTATGCACATTGGTCTCTCAAGCCAATCCATTTTGCTGAGTTTGATTTTCATATAACCAGCTTTCAAGTAATAATTGTCCCTTTGTGCTTTCTTGCTTCAGCAAAGGGTTTACTATTCTTGTGCCACCCAGCTCTGCTGCCCTTTCTTTGGTGAACCCCTGCATAATGTAACTCATGTCACTGGTGACCCCTGCAATAGCTTTCTCCTCTATGCTTTAGTTTACATCCCCCTGATAAGCTTTTCAATTGACACCCAGGAAGACACATCACCCTACCCACACTAGCATCATGGTCCTCTACTGTTCCTCCAACATTCCTGCTATAGTGGTGCAGCATCACTTTCATCATGACTGAAGATATCTGGATACTTCTGTTATGATGACCTCAGTCACAGCTAGTTCTAATGTTTGGTGTCCTTTGATGTCCCTGTTTTCAAATGCTAAAATTGTTTATTCTAATCTGCAAGGCTGCTAAAATGTCAGCTGTGAAAAAAAAAACAGAAATTCCAGTTCATGCCACAACATTGAGCACTGCAGCCATAGTACTGAGGCACTGAAACAAAGGAAAGCACTGTTCCCTAATGGAGCCAAAGCTGAAACAGCAAATACCAAATAATGCAGTGTTTTATTGAGAAGTGCCACACATAAATTAACTTAAAAACCAAAACAGCACTTTGAACCAAGACAGTTCTTTCCAATGGGGTGAGGTCTGCTAAGACAGGCATTACAGTATATAAACTATCTGTCATGAAGGTGTACTAACTCAGTAAACCTCAGCTAGCAGTAATAGTGCCACTAGACAATACAAACAGTGATTGTGCTATGTGAATATACTGCATAGAGAGCAAAATCTACACCACCCCAACATGAGTATACAAAATTAACAATGAATTAAAACAATGACTCTATTTGTTGTACTAAACTGGGGGAAAATTGGTGCCTACATTGATTCATATAAATAGAGTAATGGAATCACTTTTCCTAATATTAAATATAGTTATACAGTAAGTTAGGGGCACCAAATCACATGTTTCAGGGGAAGGGGAGATTTGAGGACCTGAAAAGAGAAGAGGCAAAAGGAAAAAGGAAGGCAAAGAAACAAATACTTCGGCAGGTATTCCCAAAATTCATAAGGCATATATCACAGCACAAATTTAAGACAACATGAAAAATATAAGAAATCAGAAACCTTCGCACTATGGGCTAAATAAACTGTAGGACAATGGGGATACAAAGGGGAAAAACTTCAGATCATTATTTTCTCAAGAAAGGGACCAAATCCCAGCTATCATTGAGTCCATATGGGGGCATAGACCCCAATGTGTAAATTAATCTAGTTTCCCTCTGATGGAGGGTTATGACTTGATTATTTCCATGGCTGTGTACTGGAATGTGGTCAACAGGCATGAAGTGGAGTAGTCTGAAGTCAGCATTGTCAGTTCAGCACCAGTAGGTGCCCATAGGGATGTCACAGTCTTTACTAACAAGAGACCTAATGTGCTCTGTCCTGTATCTGCTCCTTGTTAGAGTCAAGAGGTGGCATTCTATAGAAACAATGTTGCACATGTACGTGCCTCCATAAATCACTTGCCAAGTGGTTACTGACCAACAAACCAAATCACATCTTAAAATGTGGTATTATAGCTGATTCTGTGAGCGATCATAATCACATATTTTGTCTTTGGAAACATACAAACCCAAAGAATCCTAGGCATGTTATTCAATTACTGTATCTAGCAAGTTTAAAGATTATGGTTCTCAATTGTTCTATGAAAAGCTGAGAAATGTGGACTGATCATTTATGCACTCCATCCCCAACGTAAATTGTGCCCTTGATTTTCTTATCCATGGATTTATGTCTCTGTTAGATTCTATTGGCTCCTTATGTCAGGAGACGTAAAACTGGGAAAAAAACTGGATGGCTCACTACATCTTTATTAAAACTTATGCAAAAGTGGGATAAGGCCTGGAAGAGATATAAAACAATTGGCTCACTGATAGCTTTACAAGATTATCGCTGTTTGCACAACAAATGTAAGGTCCAGATTAAATTGGCAAAACATAATTTTCTGAGACAAAGATAAACAGAGGGACTATTTGGGTGATAGAAAATTTTGGAGTACTGTTAATTGTCTAATTAACCTACTACTGAATCTGAACTAACAATGAAATTGGGGACAGCATAGAAACATTGAAAGTATCAGCAGATAAGGACCATCTAACCCATCTGGTATGCCCATTATATGTCCACAAATTATAGCTAATAGAGTTTAATAAAAGGTGTGCAGGTTTAGATAAACACTTTGGTGATAGTAACTATTTTCTGTCAAGTACAGTTACTGACTTGGATAATAGAATTAAACTCTACTTAAAAGTTACTACATGTAAAGAGGTACAAAAATTGTTACTGCAGCTTAAATCAGACAGTTATGCTGGATATGAAGGTATTTACCTAATTTACTACATGATGCAGTGGATATATTATCTTATTCTATTAGTATTCTGAAAAATTTATTGTTTATGATAGGTATAGTTCCTACATATGGAAACATTCATTGGTGGTGCCTGTTTATAAACCTGGTCCTGTTTACGATTTTGGAAATTACAGACCCATTTCAATTTTACCTGCTATTGCAAAGGTCCAAGAGAGGATTGTCTATAAGCAATTTATGGACAAGACAAGAAAACTGGCAGTTTTTCTCCCACAAACAATCACCTACACGCCCACAGTAGTTTATTCACATATAGCCATGCCCACAGTAGTTTAATTGTCTTTACACAGTAGTTTATTCATCTTAACCATACCCACAGTCATTTATTCACATTCTCTTCCATTTCTATCCACTCAGTCATGGGGAATGCCATATACAGACACTGTCACGGTGCTCCATATAACTCATTTTCAAATGATGGCACAAACTATGTAATCCCACTTCTAAAATCTGTACAATTTTTCCACGATTTCTCTTCACTGCTAAAAGAAAATTTCACCTCACATCTCACACCACGTAAGAAATTTCCTCTCCCATATGTCTCTAAGCTGTAGTGCCATGGGAACAACTAAGGACAACGTTTATAACTAACTGATACTTTTGTGGCTCTATGTCTAAAAGTAGAAATATGGCATACTTACTGGTACACAGATTATTATAAAGTTGGTCCCATTTAAAACTGAATGCTACAAGCCTTTTTATTTTCTCTTACAAAATCGAATCCATGATTCTGGACATGCGCAGTACCACCTTGTCTAATGCGCATGTCCAGAATCATGGATTTGATTTCAGAACAGAAAATAAAAATGCTTCTAGCACTCAGTTTTCAACAGGACCAACTTTAAAATAATCTATCTACCAGTATGTCTTCCATATTACTACTTTCAGACATAGCCCCACAAAACCAACATTTAGTCATAAATGACCTTCCTAGTTGCTCTCCCGGCACTACAGTTCAGAGACTGTTGCAGCACATATTACCTCCACTCCAACTTAAATGTAATTTCTACATAAAAATAAAACTTTACCACAAATTCTAGTGGTATGATAGTAATAGCATTAGGTTTTATAAAGTATACTCGCAATAACCAGCTTCTGTGGGGATTAAACACCTCGGCTTCGCCTCATAGAAACATAGAAACATAGAAGTTGACGGCAGATAAGGACCGCAAGACCCATCCAGTCTGCCCATAAATGTCTGCCTCGATGTTTAATCATCCACAGAAGCCAGTTATTGCTTTGTATACTCTATAAAACCTCATGTCATCACTTTAATAACTGGGTTGCTGTCACAGAACCAGCATGGCTTCAGAAAGGGTCATGGAACAGAGACTACCTTGGTCGAGTTCACTCACGCAGTCCTTGAAGGTATGGAGAAGGGGTGCTTAACTGGGGCTGCGTTAATGGACTTGACCAAGGCATTCAATCTGGTTAACCATGAGCTGTTAATTAATGGATTGAGTACTTTGGGCATAGGGCATTCGGCCTTGGTCTGGATATCAGATTATCTTAGGGATAAATAGCAAATGGTTAGATATGGTGGTTGTGTCTCTGAAAAGTTACCTGTGAGGTATGGAGTCCCTCAGGGCTCCATACTTGGGCCTATTTTGTTCTCTTTGTTTTTTGATGAAATTTCTACCATTTTGAATGATGTTCATTTAACACTTTATGCAGATGATGTTGTAGTATATGCCCATGGTAATACAATTAGTGAGTTAAATGTTATTCTGTCTAAAGAATTGGCCAACTTTCAGAGTTGGTTGAATATTAACAAACTGTTTCTAAATATAACAAAAACAAAACCCATGTTTTCTGGAACATCTTTTAGATTAAAAGATAGGGGAGGAGTCTTCAGGTTAATGTATTAGATGGTACAACCTACAAGAATGTGGATACTTTTAGATATTTGGGTGTTGTATTAAAGCCCATCTTAAGTTATGAATCTCATTTAAGTAAAATGACATCAAAAATCAATGTTAAATTAGGCATATTATATAGACTAAGATCCTTTTTGACTGATGAATCCAGAATGGCTATTGTTAAACAATATGTATTTCCCATTGTTAACTATGCCTCATTGATTACTGGCAATGCCTCTTCAAACTTCATATCTAAAAAGTAAGTTTTATTACAGATGCTAGGTAAATTTCTCTTTTACTCCCATGTACTGTAGTACTCATCATTGTACAATTTTGGAAAAAATTGGATGGTTATCAATTCAATTGAATTATAATTATTCTCTAACCAAGCTCATTTTTAGAACTATTCGGACAGGTACTCCTTTTAATCTATTAATAGAACTTTGATTCTGGTATTTTGTTGAGAGCTACAGTGGATAAAGCTGTTATGAAACTCCCCTTAAGAAGAACTTCTTGTGCACAAAAGGCCTTTTTCTTTATAGCTCCAAATATTTTGAATTTACTTTTTTTATTTATTGAGATACTAGGATTATAATACCTTTGAACCAGAGGTGCATTTACAAAGGCATTATGTTAAACAAAGGATTGAACTAATAAGCACAACACAACATGGTACAGAAGGTAGGAATACATAGCTACATGTAGTGAACAAATAACTTTGGGTTACATATAGTCAGAGTTGGCAGGAGAGATAGCCACAATTAGTTACAAAAATTAATTCCTGGTTACATTTGGAGTTGGCAGTAGAGAAGACAACAAAGGCAAAACAATTAAGAGGGTGGGAATAGCTGTCAGCAATTGGACTTAGTCTAGGTAAGTGTTTTAGGAAAGGGGGTAGGTGTAAGAGGGATGTGAGAAAGGATGGAGTGGGGGGAGGCAGAGAGAGTAAGTTGAATCAAAGTGCCTTGTTGCAGTCGCATTTGCTTTGGGCGAAGAGGTGGCTTCATAGTTTGGATTTGAAGGGACTCAGTTTTGTCTTGTGGGTGATGCTGAGGGTAAGTCATTCAGGTACCTTTGACTATAAGACGTTCGACTACATATGGAGTGTTCTCAAACTCATCCTTTCTGTATTTTAAATCATTGTCTGATTGTAACTGTTTTAACTGATTATTAGATGATATGCTAATTGATGTGGAATTTTATTCCTATAATGTCATGTGTTGTATGTATGTTTTGTATTTCTCGTGTTTGTTATGTTTGATTTTTGTAGGTCGCACCTGTAAAAGGATTCTCATTTCCACCTGCTTACCCATTAAATGAATAAACAAACAAACAAGTGTAAATTGATGGCCTTGACTGTACTTGATGGTTCTTCATTCAAGATACTGACTGACATGAGAATACCTAATGTTAGGCAGCACTGTACTGTTGCTATGGATTCACTTTTGAATGCTTCCTTAGTACCACTCTACCCAGCCACTTCATTCTCCTCTGTGGCAGGTCAAGTGTATGGCTGGACAAAAGGTTCCCCAAAATATAACAGCATTACACAATTTTCACAACATATTAAATTCAACTATAATTACTGATATTGTTTTTAATTTATGGCTGCTTATAGCTTGGCCAGCCTTTGAAGATCATTTGACATGTTTCAATCAGGCAAATCATATCACGGAGTAATGAGCTAATTCAGGTCATTATGTATTTTTATGCGCTAATAAAAGAAAGACTAACATTTGTATGCCAAGCTCATAATGTCTGAATATAAGCTGAGCAGCCACCGAGTTCTGCAACCCTGCCCCTTAAAAATAGCACTTTGATGATGCAAAGTAAGGAACGGAGCTGCAGGCACTATATATATATAACAGTATAATCAGTGGAGGTGGCTGTCTAAATATACATTCCTGTAGCTTTGATTGCAGTTATACATGTATGGGGATAATATTATATATCACAAACCCATACATGTATAACTGCAATCAAATAAATGAAATAATGGGCTTCTTGGTATGAGTTGCCTGCCTGAGATGTTAGTAGATCACATCAGCTACTCTTTAAGCAAGACAATAGGGTTGACTCACAGCCACCTTTTTAGGGTCTATGACCCTGACAAACTCGGTGACATATTCTCTAGTTTTTGAATTATAGAGGCTTAAAGTTATGCAGTTTATATACTTGTGAAATTTCATTGAAACGTTTCTTAATGTTTGGCTATTTGTAACTCAGCCCCTTTAATCCTAGAGACCTGAAACTTGGCAAACTAGTCTATGAGGTACAGGGAATCAAACAAACCACCTATGGTGTAATTTGGACATGCAACATTAAAATTAGAAAGAAATAACTGAAATGTAAATTTTGTCAAAATTTCAAGAAATGTTCACAGGCATTTTGTGAAACTAAATGAAAGTGAAATTGTAATTTCACCTGAATTCCGCTAGTGAAAGGTAAACTGTGCACAGCCATAGTTTCTGATGATCATACACCACAGAGCCTGCCGTACAACAAATTCTGAAAGTCCCTTTATTTATTATATGTAATGTATTTTGTATAATATGCAACCTGTATTTAATTCACAGGATGGTTATGAAAATAGGACAGATAGAAGAAAAGCAAACATTTGTCAATGCCGAATGTTTGCTTGCTGGCATTGGCACTGGTAGTGTAGGAGTTACAGAGCTGCATAATAGGAATGGCAGTGAAGTACTGAACTGAAGCCAACCCCATCACTACCCTGCAGATAGTGACAGGCATTGGGGTGTGCCTTTGGGTCATCAGGCATAACGGCCACACCATTTCACCACACCCCACCCCACCCTGCAGACACTGACAAGTGTCACGGTGTGCCTTGGGGTCTTTTGCCCTTATGTGCACCCCATTCCATCAGAAAATATGGTGAGATGGGTGCCGTATAGGAGAATGGGGTGAACTTTGGGGCTGAAGAGTCCAAGGCACACCTCGATGCCTCTCAGTAGCTGTAGGGTGTGAGTGGGGGTGGAATGGTATGAGCATTGCAGGTGACAATCCCAAGTCACAGCCCTGATGCCTGTCATTCTCTACAGGGTGCGGTGTTATGGTCGGACACCCTAATGCCTCAGGCATTCATTAGTATTTTCACTCCAAATTTTAAACATGGGTTTTTTGTGACCCCCACCTCATGGACAGTGGCAATATCAGTTTGTTAGCTGAAAGCTGCTTTTGCACAGCGACTACGGCATTTGTCACCACAAGTGCAAAAACACATTCTGAACAGGATGTGAAAAATGACAGCTGTACTGTTCATGGTGAGGTGTAAAAAATGTCAATGTTGAAAATCTGCAGTGAAAATATTAAAAAAACTGGTGAAGTCACGAGCATTTGTAGAAACTGTGCAACGTGCACCCACAATGTAATTAGTTTGGGAACTGTTTACAGCAGATTGTCAACACAGGCATTTTGGGACCTCCGGTCATGACAGTGTCACTGTGATTTTCTTTATCTGTCCCGAACAATGATTTCCTGTAGTGACCATGCATTTCTGTGCTGAAAGTGTGAAAACACATTTCGCCCATGTTGTGAAAAATGACAGCTGGACAGCTCATAAGGAAGTGTGGAAAAATGCCACTGGTGAAAATCTGGACTGAAAATATTACAAATTCATGAACTTACGAGGGTGCGTGGAAACTGCGCAATGCTCACTAGTAACACAGTCATTTTTAGGAATTTTTTCACCAAATTTTCAAAATAGCAATTTTAAGACTCATGAACAGTGTCACTGTGATTTTCTTAATGTGTCCCCATACATTGATTACACACACAGACTGCGCCATTGTGCGCTACATGGGCAGAAACATGTTTTGGGCAAGATGTGAAAAATGAGAGCTGTACTGCTCATAAGGAGGTGTGGTAAAATGGCAATGTTGAAAATCTGGAGTGAAAATATTGAAAATTTGTGAACTTATGAGTGTGCATAGGACCAGCGCAACAAACGTTTGTAAAACAGTCATTTTTGAGAATTTTTTCACCAAATTTTTAACATAACCATTTTAGCACTTCTGCTCATGAACAGTGTGACTGTGATTTTCTTAATTTGTCCCTTACATTGAGTTTGCACACCGATTGTGCCATTGTATGCTACATGCACGGAAACACATTTTGGGTGAGAAGCGAGAAATGACAGATGTACTGCTCATAAGGAGGTGTGGTAAAATAGCAATGTTGAAAATCTGGAGTGAAAATATTGAAAATTCGCAAACTTACGAGCGTGCGTAGGAACAGCACAACGCATGCTTGGAAAATAGTCATTTTTGGGAATTTTTTCACCAAATTTTTAACATAGCCATTTTAACACCTCTGCTCATGAACAGTGTCACTGTGATTTTCTTAATGTGTCCCAAACATTGAATTCGCACACCGACTGCGCCATTGTGCACTACATGCACAGAAACACATTTTGGGTGGCATGTGAAAAATGACAGCTGTACTACTCATAAGGAAGTGTGGTCAAATGGCAATGTTGAAAATTCAGAGTGAAAATATTGAAAATTGGCAAACCTATGAGCGTGCGTTTTACGAGCATGCGTAGGAACAGTGGAACGCACGCTCGTAAAACAGTCATTTTTACAAATTTTTTCATCAAATTTTCAACATAGGCTTTTTGAGAACCTGCCTTATGAACACTGGCACTGTCATTTTGCTTATCAGTCCCGAAAGGTGATTTCATGCAGTGACTGTGAAATCACCCTTTGGGCCCGATTAACACCATGACAGTGGCAGAATTCATGAGGAGGGGTCCCAAGAACCCTATGTTGAAAATTTGGTACAAAAATTCCAAAAAATGCCTGAGATGTGCAACAAAGTTGAAAAAACCCTATTCATTACATCATACAGCTTACCGGCATGTCCTCAGTTCGCGGTCAGCTTTGAAGAGTGCAGAGCGTGTTCCTGGTCCACGAAGATCATCGCACTGAGCTCCAGAGGTAGTATGAGGTGAGGTGGGGGTGTGGGAGGAAGGTGTGCAGAGGGTGGGCCGGGGGGGGGCAGGGAGCTGAGGACCATTTTGTGTTTTCAGGTTTTTTAATTACCAGGTGGGACATTTGCCATGCTGGGTGGGCTCCCAGCATGGCAATTACACGACGCAGGATGTTTGTCATGCTGGGGTGGGCTCCCAGCATGGCAGCTGGAAAGCTTTGGGGGGTTAGTGGAGCTGATGGGGATTGGGCATCCCCGTCGGCCATTCCGACTGTTGCCAAGCTGGGGTGGGCTCCCAGCGTGGCACTCAGTAATCTCTTGGGGGGTACTGTGGAGCCGACTAGAGATTGGGCACCCCAGTTGGCCAAACACATTGTTGCCATGCTGGGGTGGGCTCCCAGCGTGGCACCTGGAAGACTGTTTGGGGGAGGAGGGGAAGCACTAAAGTGAGCACTTCCTTATCTGATCGTGCTCACTGAAGCAGCTCTCGCCCTTTCAACTGTAAGCCACTGCAATCTTGAGTGCTGTCATAGACAGCTGCAGCATGCATTGGGCAACTGTGGCCATGCCTGCAATCACATGGAGGGAATTGGAAGAGGGGGTGCCACACCTCCAGAAGCTCGGATGATGGCACTATGTTTCTTGCACATGCGTGCAAGCAAACATAAAAAGGAACAGAGAATAAAAAGGAACAATCAAGACAATGTAACTGTTAAAGGAAAAGGCAAAGAAAAGGAGCGAAACAATTGAGGGGGGGGCAACCTAAGAAAAAATAAAACAGGAGCAGCAACAAGAACCATCCTCACCAGATTCAGCTCAGGCCTGCTCTGGGTGCATGATCCAAGACATATTGTCACATAATTGTAATAGGAGGATGTGGGGGGGAACCACGTAATCTCCTGAGAAATTAAAGGCTGTAATTCACTTTCCACCTGCCTTAGCAGTTCCAGATGTGAACATGCTTTTGTTGCCAAATAAACTGGCATCTCTTCTACCACATATACTGATGAAAGCAGACAAAATTGTATTTATTTTTATTTCTAGGAAGTACCTTTGAGCCAAAGGCTGTTTTACAGTAGTTCCACATCGTAGTAATACATGGGCATTACATCATTTACAATGGTTACAAGTACATAAGCAGATACAAGGAGGTTCCATGCCTAGAAATACATGAGTATATCAGGTTACAGAGGTTACATAATTACAATAACAGGAATTACATAAGTAAAAATATACAAGCACATAATTTATAGCAGGCTAGGCTGACAGATTGTTAAGTGAACAATTTGAGATTCTACAGGATATAGAGTGAATCAGGTAGGAAGCAGAGGATGATAATGTCTGTAAAATAATTAACTAATAATATACACAAGGAGGCGAGAACTTGATGGGCAGCAGTTCTTTTGTCATAAGTGCTAAAGAGTATAATCATAAAGGAGGGCTAGACTCACTGAGGGGGGGGGAGTGCTGAGGCAGGGACCTGGAGTCTACTAGGGGAGTGTTAGGAAGAAGACAGGAGAGGCAAGGGTGCAGGTTAGAATGAGGGTAGCAGGAAAGAGGAGGGGAGAGTGTGGAGGAGTTCAGGTTTCACAGTCACAGTTCCTGTTTGTGGTGAGGGCCACTCAGAGTTTATCTTTAAAGGGGTCTATTTTGTCTTTTTTGTGATGCCTAGGTAAAGCGCATTAAGTCAAAGTGATGCCTGGTATTCGTAGGACCGTTGGCCTTGTGTGGTTCTACAGAAAGGGATGCAGAGAATTGAATTGTTTGTACCCCAAATGCATCTGATGGAATTAGGTCGGCTAAGGAGGCTTTGCAGGCCTGGGGTGGTAAGTCCTGACGTAGACTTCTTGGTGAGCATGCATACTTGATACTGGAGGCAACAGTCAAGGTTGAGCCATTTTTGTTTGAGTGTACAATTTGCAGGTGAGAGTGAGATGGGGTACACCTAGGACTAAATGACACGCTTTATTTGGTGTTGTTTTGATACGTTTCAAAGCAGTTTGGGAAGCAGCCTCATATACTGCTAGACCATAGTCTATCACTGACAGGACTGAGCTATTTACAGCAGTTTTGAGTGCCTCAGAAGTCAGGCCTTTTCGGTGTCTGTACAGTAATCCTAGTTTTGCATTTGATGACGTTGCGACTGCATCTGTGTGTTGGTTAAATGAGAGGCTGCAAAATTTAAAGTACTAATGTCCATGTCACCAACCCAGTGCATAATTTCCAGCTGTCAATGCTTCATAGCTGTAGGACTACCACACATGATGCCAGTGGTTGTGAATCAAAAGCAAGCCTGGGTGATCATGCACCAGCCAGGGGAGAAGAACTGAATGACCCAGAGAGCACTGTCCTCCTCTGGAAAATAAACGGTATTGCCCTCTGCCATAGCACTACCACCTGGAAGACCACAGGTGGTAGTTTGGCTTTATGGCCAATGGAAGGGGTGGATGTTGCTGTCCTCAGCACTATGCATGCCTTGCATACAGGTACCACATTAACATGGTGTGCAAGGTCCACAAGGGGAGGAAGAAAATGGAAAACTATGGCCCCAGCCACCTAGACTAAGGACCTCAGTATATTCAAGCATTGTATCCCTACCTAGGCACACCACCTGATGGCATATTAAGTCTGAGGATACATCCTCCTATGCCAACCATGCCTTGAGGCCACAACCACAGAAGAATTTGTGTCAAAGTAAGAGATGCATGGGGTCCAGTGGGCCTTGGGTGCGCTGGAGGGAATTAGGGCAGGAGTGGAGAAAAAGGCTTTACTAGAAAGTAAAAAAAAATGTATGATTAAGTGCTTTCCTTCCTAATGAATACTGCGGCTTTAAATAAATCTTAACATAATGGGCTCTATGCATGAACACAGGCACATATGCCAGAAGGGAGTGTGGCAGCAGGTATATGGTTGTTCACCTGTGGAGGTGTTCAAAACATGCACCTTTCACAAATAGCCCTATGCAAAGATGGAGAGATGTGCAGGGGCGCACTGGAGGTAAGGAGCAGGGCATGGGAGGGTCTGACAGAGGCAGGCACACCCATTGACCCCACCACATGAGGTGATCCGCACTTCCACAGACACGTGGAACTCTGATGTGCACACATGTTTGTGTATGCTGAGTGGTGGACATGGAAATAATGATGTGGACCACACAGGGCCACAGCCATGGGTGCCAGCCCAGCTATGTGACATCTATACCACTGGCCCATGCCTGTCAGTGTAAGAGACATGTAGGAATAAATTGTCCATGCATTATTGCTGACACCTGTCGGAGGTGTGCACATTAAGTGAATGTAGTGACATTATGTACATGTCACAGTACCAGAGTGCAATACTGCCATCTGTGGCCCCCGTGCATCCCAACCCAAGGTATGGTGTCAGTGCAGCTACACCCACTACAGTCTGAGGCCACCATCCCACATGTGAATGAGATGGAACACCACCATGTGAATCTCTAAGAAAGGGGAAGTCTGTGACTGGTTGTAACTGGAACCCATGCCCTTGTGCATGCTGTACCCCATCAGTATGCAGAGACTGTCCCCACCCACCTCATGTCTCTGCCTGTGATAGAACTGCCAATGCAAAGGGAGGCATGTCATGCATGAAAAGCCAGCTGGCTCATGAAATTCGAGAGACATCTTGGGTATGAAGATGGAGTCGAATGGAGCCAAAGTTCAGGAACCAGAAAGTCACCACCTGCACATTGTGGCAACCACTCAAACAGCTTATGGTGAACCTAATACCATGAGTGCATCAAACGTGCAAGACCAATCTGTGCCTGCTGTGGAGGACTGCCATGAATACCCTTTCTACCTCATTAATGGTCAGGGCATAAGGGATATGGCTTGTGGTAAAGTGTCTGGTGAAGTGACTGTGGTGCGAGGGGGTGGTGGTCAGGCTGCAAAGGAAACAGAGGGACCGTTATTTGCACCACACCTGATGTGCCACACAAAGGTGCCCCAAGTATATATTTTACAGGTTATACAGGTGGCCACAATTCAGATACATAGTATACTGAACAATGGAAAGGGTGCATATCCCAACAGACTGATATGCAAAATAATGCACAGTAACATCAGTCCAGACTGGCTAACAATAAAGTATAGGAACACATGCTGTGTAGTTGTGGAAAGACAGGGTACATTATACAATGAGCTGGACACTAATCTGTGTGTCTTGTTCACAGGGTGTCAGAATGATCGGAAGTGGAGACCCATGGGTAGTGACGGTACCCCTAGTTATTGCTGGAATGGCTGCTGAAGAGAGACACAAGCATGGACCCTACCCCATAAGTGCATGACCACTGCAACAAGTGCAGCCACAAGTGCCCTGAGGTTGGAACACTATGCCTATGCAAGGGGTGTGGAGTACCTTCCAGGGCTAGACCACTGAAAGCAATGATGTCCAAGGCCATTCCTATTAGAAAGTATGGTGAATCAGAGGTCAAGGACTGCAGCAGGTGGGTCTTTGCAAGGCAGGGGCCAACCAAATCTCTGAGTGCCGATGGAGGGGCAGTGGACATGGGTATAGTTTATTTATTTATGACTTTGGTAACCGGGTAGGTGCACTGATCCCAGGGACTGTTTTCAGGCATGACCTGAGCCACATACAATGTCACCGAAGTAAACTATAAGCACAATGTTTAGAACAATAGGCAGTTTAATGAGATAAATACAAGAATACAATATTATACAAGATACAAGATTGCAAAATACAATAATTCTGATTTACAGTAAATGGCAGAGATAACAAGCAATATTCACTAAAAGTACATGGACAAACAGATAAGCAGAGAGAATAGCCCCTGGACGTGTTAGAGGGATCCCCAGAGAAGGGGAGTAGAGGGGAGTGAGGGGAAGGAGTAGGAGAGATGGGGACTGGAGGATTAACACAAAAGGGGTTGTGCCAGATGGCACAACTTTTGTCTTCGATAGTGCAGACAACAGTGATCTCACCCCACTATGGATGCAGCAGAGCACCTGTAGTAGACCTGTGGCCTGCAAAACAGATTTAGTGGTGTGGCTCATGCCATGGAGTGGCACATCAATGAAAACAGCCTCCCAGGAACAACAGCACTGGGAAGCCCACCTGGACACCATGCAAGTCTCAGCTGAGACATCTTGTCCTATGGTTGCTGGTACCTGTGGGGCCATCTGGGTGACCTCGGGCCAGGAAACACAGTGCAGCAAAGGCAGGAAAGTGTGGCACCACGAGTGTGCTAAGAGAAATGACCACTACTTGGGGGGGTAACAGGACAGGAAACATCCCACCTCCTTCAGTACTACAAGGGACAGTGGTTGTAGCCAGCCCAGGCCCCACAGGGCCATGTGCGACCAATACCCAAGTGGTCCCAGGTGAAGAGGATGATGCACCATCGAGTAAAGATGAAGTACCCCACACAAACCTATCCCTATGTCCCAAAGGTGCTCTAGGATGAGATTGAATTGAACCAGGAGGACAGCATGTACAGTGGTAGTTATATAAAAATTGACTGTGGTACTGTGATATTGTGGCAACCATGGAAATAAATACTGTGGAAAAAAATGCATGTTAGTTAATGTGTTTTTTTACAGCGGTAGTGGCAAACTCCGGTATTTCTTTTTCAGTGGGTTGTGGCAAATACCACGATACTGATCAACTTTTATGTAACTACCATCACTGAATGAGACAGCCCTGGAATAGAGCCACGTGAAGAATTGACTGGTGAAGGAAACTGCACTGCCATGTCTCCTGGAGGCCTGGGTGTATGCCAGATTCCTCGTGCATAGTGTTTATGAGGGGTTGGCCATCGTGAAACATTATGCACTGTTCCAGGACATAGAAGGTGCCATGGACTCATTCAGCAATCTCTGCACCAAGCTGGAACCCTGGTACAATTTCAAGCCAGCCTCAGGGACACTGGCACACTCCATCTGGGGTAGCCTATGTCATCAGTAATATCCAGGACAGAGGCAGATGTGCTGGGACAATTTATTGAGGGCCCATATTTTCAAGGGTGTCCCTGTCCACATTTGGAACATTTGTTTATTCTTTACCCCTAGATGGACTATTAGGAACACCGCCCCTGTTCTGATAATTGCAATGCATAATAATGTCATACAAACATACATATGAACATATGAAATGCCAGCAGAAGCAGGCCTCATGGTCTATCAAGTCTACTTGATTGTGCAGCTAGCCCTTCAACTTGCAGCTTCCCCACTCTCCCCTCCTCATAACTCCCCCACTCTGTCCCACCCTCTCTTAAATCCTCCCACTGTTCTACATGATGCCACCTCCTCAGGCAGAGTGTTCCACTTATCTACCACCCTTTCCTTGAAAAAGTGTCTCCTTATTTCCCTCCTGAATCTTCCCCCTCCAATTTCAGTCAATGCCGTCTCATGTCCTCCCTCTTCTGGTCTGAAAAATCTATTCTGTATTAATCCTGTTAATACCCTTTAGGTGCTTAAAGATTTCAATCATATCCCCCTTATTCCTCCTCTCTTCCAGGGAATACATTTCCAGCTCTCCCAGCCTCTCCTCATAGGATTTTCCATCAAGTCCCTGTATCATCTTCGTTGCCATATGCTGCACTCCCTTCAGCAATCTGATGTCCCTCTTCGGGAATGGCCACCAGTACTGCATGCAGTATTCCAGGTGCAGCCTAACCAGTGATCTGTACAGGGGAAGGATCACTTCTCTGTGTCTGGAGGAAATTCCCCTCGCTGTGCACCCCAGCATCTTGTTTGCTTTTGCAGCCACCTTCCTGCACAGAGCTGAGTGGTTCATACTCCCCTTTATTAGTACCCCTAGATCCTACTCCAGATCCCATTTGAGACATTGGCTATGAATATCCCGAATAGCACCGTCCCAGCAATGAACCCTGGGGCACCCCACTCATAACGTCCCTTGGTGATGACAGTTCCCCACCACCACCACCCTTTGCTGCCTACCTCTCAGCCAGTTGGTGATCCAGCCGACCATTTTTGTCCCCACCCCAGCGTATTCCAGTTTTTCCCTCAGCCTCCCATGCGGCACTGAGTCAAAGGCCTTGTTGAAGTCCAAATATAGGACGTCCACTGCATGGCCCCTGTCCAGTTCCCTCGTAACCCAGTCGTGGTACTCAACTAGGTTTGTCTGACAGGATCTGCCCGATACAAAACCATGCTGATGGCTGTCTTGGAGCACATTGTCTTCCAGGAAGGTCACCAGCTTCTCTTTTAGCATTGACTCCATGAGTTTCCTCATGATTGTTCAAGCTCAAGTTTATTGCAGGAAATACCCCATTGAGCAAGCTCATTCACAAGGAGGTCCTGGTACACATACATTGGCATAGGGACACAACATACAGATATCATTTCAGTAAATATATAAGTCAAGTACTTACAGGATACAGTGAAATTCACAGAGGGATGGAACCAACTGAGGCAGATTTAAGGGCGAACATTGGCAACATGAACAGCAAATCTAAATTTGTTCTAGTAGTTTAATAATTGGGGATAAAAGCGAAGGACAGAGGGCAGGCAGGGTAAAGGACAGAGACATGGGAGAGACTTTTTTATTTTTATTTTATGCTTAAGTATAATGATCACAAGTAATGTCTAAACATAGGCAGATTGACTTATGAAGTATTAATCTATGGTTGAGGGAGGCTTTATCAGCAGCGAGAGGAATCTTTTAACTTGGATAGGGATAAAGTTTTGAAGAGATTAAGTGATACTGTGCTGGTCAGCTTAAACGTGGATTGGAGTTGGTTCCATAGGGTAGGGAGGGAGTATGAGATGGCGTGGTGGCCAAATGTAGTACAAGTTCGTGGGAGGTCAAGCAGAATAAAGTTTGATTTCCTGAGAGAATAGGCACTGCAGAAGACGTGGATAAGAGACATAATATAGCTAGGCAGTTTGTGAAGAAGTATCTTAAGGGTCCAGATCCCGGCATGAAGCAAGCATCTAGTAGCAAGTGACATGCAGCCAACAGCTGAATACAGGTCGCAATGGTGGGTTCTGATGGAGGAGCCGGTGATGAACCGTAAAGCACGAAGATAAAGGATGTCTAGTTTCTTTAGGCTAGAAGTCGCTGCAAAGGCGTAAATGAAATCACCATAATCGAGTAGGGGAAGAAATGTAACTGAAACAAGTCTGGTTCGAGTATCAAGAGGGAAATGGGATCTATTACTAAATAAGAACCCTAGTCATATTTTTAGCCTCCTAGATAAGTCATTGATGTGGTTGTTGAAGGGGAGCTTATTATCAGTCCAGAAGCCGAGATATTTAAATTTAGTAACCACTTCTAGTGGTTCGCCTAGTGAGGTGACAATTAGATTCTTTGGAATTGAGGGGTGGTTGCTGGTAGTAGGGCTACTAGAGAAGACCATCGCCTTGTTTTTCTTGGTGTTTAGAAGGAGCTTTGCTTTGATAAAATTAGTTTCAAGTTTGGCAAAGTCAGCTTGTAGAACTTCCCTAACTTCCGATACGGTTTTACCAGAGGTGCATAACACAGTGTCATCAGCGAAGAAATGAAGAGTTGATTTCGTAATAAGGGAGTCAAGGTCATTGATATATGTAGAGAAGAGTATCGGTCCTAAGATAGAGCTTTGGGGGACTCCCCTCACAATTGGAAGGAGGGCAGAGAGAAGACCATCTGCTTTGACTTTCTGTGTCCTGCCAGAGAGGTAACTGGTGAACTATTTCACTGTAGGTGGATTAGCACCTAAGTTAGTGAGGCACTGGATTAGGAGGAGGTGGTCAGCAGTGTCAAATGCTTTACTCAGGTCAAGGAACACTGCACCAGTAGTCTTCTTGTAATCCATCGCAGAAATCCAGTCATTAGTAACCTTAGCCGATGTAGTGACAGTACTAAGATTGGGCCTGAACCCAGATTGGGCAGGGTTTAGCAAAGAGTGGGATTCAATGTGTTGTTTTAGTTGATTGTAGACGAGCTTCTCAAGAATTTTAGAAAGGATAGGCAAGTTGGAGATAGGTCTATAGATATTTAGATCGCTAGGATCTCCTGATTTAAGTAGAGGAAGAATGTGGGCTGCTTTCCAACAAGAAGGAACAGAGGCAGAAGTAATGGACAGATTAAAGATATGCAGGATAGGGGCAGCAAGGTGAACAGCACCTAGTCTCAGGAAGTATGGTTCTAGACCACTATCGCCAGCACTTTTTCTGGTATCTAGGTTAAAGAGAGCATCTTCGACTTCTTTAAATGTGAACGTACGTAGTTGAAAGGTATGGCCTGGAGTGCCGATAACAGAGGTAGAGCTAGTATGATTTTTAACATGATTAACCTAGGGTGAGGAGTCAAAAGCAAGTCCTTCTGTGACAAAGTGTGAATTAAGTTCCTCAAGAGCTTGGGGCTTGTTTTCGACCAACCTCCCATTGGTGGATGTCTTAGATGGAATGGTTGGGGCTGGGGGCTGACCTTCAATAGATTTGATAGTCCTAGAAATTTTTTGAGAATTTCCTTTAGCATGTTCCAGGGTGGAGATGTAGAATTGACCTTTAGCAGTATGGATACTTTTTACATAGGCATTCCTGGCAGCTCTGAATGACTGCCAGTCAGCAGGGCTCTTAGCGTGCCTTGCCGTAGCCCAAAGTTTGTCTCTGCTAGAAAGTGCAGCTTTAAGATCAGGGGTAAACCAAGGCTGAAAAAGGTTATGCATCCTGACTTTGATGAAGGAAGCATGTTTGTCTGCCAAAGTGCTGAGGTCAGCATTAAGAATGGAGACGGCTTCATCAACAGTTTTAGCCAGGAATAAATCTTGCCATCTGACCCTGCTTAAGTCATGCAGGAAGCTTGCCCTATCAAACTTGCGCAATAACCGTTTAATTCTTAGCTTAGATTGTTGGCTGGTTTTGGTTTGCAGTCTTGTGCATACCACCACACTGTGATCACTCATGTCGTTATGAAACACTGCTGAGTGGGAGATTTTGTGGGAGCGTGTGGTCGGTATGACGTCTAGGATAGTGCTATTGTTACGAGTAGAAATATTGATCCTTGTGGGTTCGGTGACTAGCTGTATAAGTCCAAGCTCATCACAGATGGTTTTAAGGCTGCAAGATTTTTCAGAAAGCCAGTCCATGTTGTAGTCACCCATAATTATTGTTTCAGCTTTGGCTGCTATAGTTAGGGATTTCAGGGTGTCACGGAATTCGGTACCACCAGATGGGGGCCTATAGCCACCTATAATGGCTATACATTTGGAAGAAGGAAGGTGGCGCTTCAGGGAGATGATCTCAAATTTTTGGGCTTGGATTTACAGGTTATACCACTGACTGAGAACTTTGTTCTGGCATAGATAACCCCCCCCCCATCCATCCCTATCTGCCCTAAAAAGTTTATAGTCAGGTAGGCTAATTTGGCAGTCTAGATTAGTCTTTTTAAGCCATGATTCGGTGACGATGATAAGGTCAAGATAAGTGTGCGTGGCCCATGCTTGAAGTTGGTAAAATTTTTTGATCAGGCTTTGGATGTTAACTAACATAATTTTGAGACCAGGAGCAACCGCAAAATCTGGGGGAGAAGAGAATTAAGCTGGTGGACCCGGGTTTAGTTCCACATTGCCTGAGCAAAGAAGGAGCAGCAGCAGCATTTTCTTTAGGGAGTTAAATAAGAATGAAAAGCATTTTTTGTTATGTGTGCAATTTTGTCGGTTAGCCAGGGGTGCACTTGTGAGATGAGAGTATGCAAACCAAGGCTTATAATTTAGTAAAATGACGGAGAGGACACGGATAGTCATAGGTGAGGGGCTCAGGTGGGGTAGGGCGGAGGTGTATGCAATATAAGTATGAGGTGGATGAGATAACAGAAGAGTGGATGTGCTGTGTAAAGGGGTAGTGTGGGACGCAGGAAAGGAGGCAGAGTCTGGGTAACGCCTGTCACATTGTGATGTCTTAGTGCACAAGGTACACTACTGCCAAGCAGTAGTAGTAAGATAGTGAAGTAAGCCATTGGATCTGGCGGTTAAGCCAGTAGGCGATAGAGCTAGATGGGTAGTTGTACCCAGGTGAGGGTCCTCTGCCTTGTGGAGATTAGTAATAATGGTAGAAACTAAGTCAGGTAAAGTGAGAACACACTATCCTTTTTAGAATGGTTTAGGCGGATACAGTTTAAATTGGAATGACCAATAGGAGATAATGGCCCTGTATGGGCAGGCAAGGGTGTATTTTAAGGAGACATGGGAGGGGGTGGGGTGGGAGAAAAATTCAAGCAGCAGTTAGCAGGGAGGGACAGCCAGGGAACCAGCACGGAGTTTTCCCTATTTAGTTCAATGGTGTGAGGTGCACCAGTCGGAAAGCAGCAAGGTAGCGGGCAGTCCAATCAGGGAGCTCCTGTGAGCTGGGTTGACCAGTCATGGTTCGGGCACTCAAGGGAGAGTAGTAGCGGTCTTATCTGCAGTTTTAATCCACCCGGGTGGGTCCTGGAGGGGCAGGAGATCGTCCAGGAGGTCAGGCAGAGACCCAGGAAGCGGTTTTGCCACGTTGGTCAGGGACCGCCGCTCAGGCACGAGAGCCAAAGGGAAAGAGGGGAGAAAAAGAGAGTTATTACAGCCCTAGGCAGTGGGAGTGAAAAGCTGAGAAAAATTACAGGCCGGGAAGCTGGTGGCAGTGTAGCAGCGGGGGGTGGGGGCTGATTAAGTCTGTGGTTAAAGAGGAGCTAAACGATGGGGCTGGGTCACAGTGAAAAGAGAGCAGAAATAGTTGGGGGGGCTTGCACCGAGACAATTTGGGCTGGGACAGAAAAGCAGAAATGGTTACAGGACTTCTTGGTTAGGGAGAGAGGTAAAGGAGGAGTGAGGAAAAAAAGCAATAGGGGTAAGAAATTCAGTAAATCATAAGCAAGGTAACAATACTAATATTAAATTGCAGGCAAAAATCATCTGACTTTTCAAAGCGTAGGTTAGGTTCTGTTAAGATAATGTAAATACAAGTTACACAAAAGTACTACTGAGCAGACTTAAGTTAGCAAAGATACTTACTTCCCTTAAGAGCAAATTCAAGCAGCAGTTAGCAGGAAAGGACAGCCAGGGAGCCAGCACAGAGTTTTTCCCTATTTAGTTCAATGGCGTGAGGCGCATCAATTGGAAAGCAGCAAGGTAGTTGGCAGTCCAATCAGGCAGCTCCTGTGAGCTGGGTTGACCAATCGTGGTTCAGGTGCTCAAGGGCAAGTAGTAGTGGTTGTACCTGCAGTTTGAATCCGCCCGGGTGGGTCCTAGAGGAGGCAGAAGATCATCCAGGGGGTCGGGCAGAGACCCAGGAAGCGGTTCCACCACGTTGGTCAGGGAGCACCACTTAGGTGCGAGAGCCTGCAGTTTGAATCTGCCCGGGTGGGTCCTGGAGGCAGCAGAAGATCGTCCAGGGGTCAGGCAGAGACCCAGGAAGTGGTTTCACTGCGTTGGTCAGGGAGCGCCGCTTAGGCGTGACAGCCTGCAGTTTGAATCTGCTTGGGTGGGTCCTGGAGGCAGCAGGAGATCGTCCAGGAGATCAGGTAGAGACCCAGGAAGCAGTTTCACCATGTTGGTCAGGGAGTTGGTCAGTCCATTTACAGAAGAAAGAGTCCTGAAAGAACTCCTAAAACTCAAGGTGGACAAAGCAATGGGGCCTGATGGGATTCACCCCAGAATCCTAAAAGAACTAAGGGAGGACTTAGTGACACCACCGACCACACTTTTTAACAAATCATGGGAGGATGGGGCGGTACCTGAGGACTGGATATAGGCAGATGTGATTCCCCTTCACAAAAGGGGGAGCAAGGCAGAAGCAGGAAACTACAGACCTGTAAGTTTGACCTCAGTGGTAGGAAAAATGACGGAACCACTTCTGAAAGAAAGAATTGTTGAGTACCTACAGGCCAGCGGGGCGCAGGACCCAAAGCAGCATGGATTTACAGCAGGAAGGTCATGTCAGATGAATCTAATAGATTTGTTTGACTGGGTGACCAAAGTAATAGACCAGGGAGGGACTGTGGATATGGCCTACCTAGACTTTAGCAAGGCGTTTGACACAATACTGCACAAAAGATTAATAATCAAGTTAGCCAGCCTGGGAGTGGGTCCCAGGGTGGTAGCCTGGGTTGCAAACTGGCTGTACAACAGGACACAGCAGGTAATAGTGAGTGGAACACATTATGAAGAAAGGGGGGTCACTAGTGGAGTACCTCAGGGCTCAGTACTGGGTTCAGTCCTCTTTAACATCTTTATAAGTGACATTGCAGAGGGTCTGGAGGGAAAGGTATGCCTCTTTGCTGATGATACAAAGATCTGTAACAGACTTGATACACAAGGGAGGTAGAAAGGATAAGAAGGGACTTGGCAAGGTTGGAGGAATGGTCAAACATATGGCAACTTAGATTCAATGCAAAGAAGTGCAAAGTAATGCACCTGGGAAACAAAAACCCAGGAGAAGAGTACACAGTAGCTGGGGAGGTACTAACAACAACAAAAATGGAACGGACTTGGGGGTAGTCATATCAGATGATCTAAAGGTGGGTATGCAATGTGAGAAGTCAGTAAGGAGAGCCAGGAGGATACTGGGATGCATAGGAAGGGGCACCACAAGTAGAAAAAGGGAAATGGTTATCCCTCTGTACAGACAGTTGGTGAGACCCCATCTGGAGTACTGTGTGCAGTTTTGGAGACCTCATCTACGCAAGGACATAGACAAGATGGAAGCAGTCCAGAGGAGGGCAACTAAAATGGTGCAGGGTCTGCATCAGAAATCATATGAAGAGAGACTGAGAGAGCTTAATATGTATACCCTTGATGAAAGGAGGGACAGGGGGGACATGATAGAAACATTCAAGTGCCTCAAGGGAATCAACAAAGTCCAGGAGGGTAGCATCTTTCAAAAAAAGAGATGTGTGAGAACAAGGGGACATAATTTAAAGAAAGAGGGGGGATGGCTCAGGGGTAATGTGAGGAAATCTTTTTTCATGGAGAAAGGGGTGGATGCACGGAACTGCCTTCCTGGGGAAGCTGTTGGGGCTAAAACAGTGGGGGAATTCAGACATGCATGGGACAGACACAAGGCAATTGTAATGGGGGGTGGCAGGAAGTAGGCTGTTAGTTAATTAGAATCTGCAGCTTATCCAGTAGGTAGGAAAATGGGCAGACTGGGTGGGCCAAGTGGTCCTTATCTGCCGTCAAAGTCTATGTTTCTATGTTTCTATGAGCACCACTCAGGTGCAGAGCCTAAGGGAAAGTAATTGAGGGAAAGGACTGAAGTAAGATTTACCAGTCTGTAGTTGCCTGGATCATCCTTCAGGCCACTTTTATGAATGGGCACCACATGGGCCATCCTCCAGTCCTGTGGCACGCATCCTGTTTCCAGTGATGTACTGAACAGGTCTGCCAGTGGTCCCACCAGGATTTCTGCTAGCTCCCTAAGTACCGTAGGGTGAATGCCATCTGGCCCCAGGACCTTGCCCACCCTTAGTGCCCTTAATCCCTCCAGCACCCTGTCCTCTGTAATTCTAATATCAGTTTTCCCTGCCCCCCCCTGCCCACTACACTCTTCCCATGGGGTATCTGCCCCACTCTTTCCTTTGTGAACACAGAGCAGAAGTACTCATTCAGTGCCTCTGTCTGGTCCTCTCCTTTCTCCACCCCCCCCCCATCTTTCTTAATCCTCACAATTTGGACTTTGTTTCTTCTTCTTTTGCCAATGCATCTGAAGAAGTCCTTTTCCCCTTCCTTGATTCCTTGTGCCAGTCTCAGCTCTCTGGAAGCCTTGGCCACTCTGACTAGCCTGGTAACCTCCCTGGACTTCTTTGTGTACTCATCTTTGTCCCCTTGCCCTCCCAATTTCCTAAGCCTCCGGAATGCTTTTCTTTTGACCCTCACCTCCTTCCATTACCTCCCGAGTCAGCCAGCTTGGCTTCTTTGCTCTCCCCTTCTTGTTCTGTGTCCTGGTGCAGGTCTCAGTAGCCTCTGCCAGCCCTTTCTTAATGATATTCCATTTTTGACTGAGAATCATGCATGTCTGAATTCCCACCAGATGCTCAACCAAAATTTCCCCATCCTTAAAAAGTACGCTCCCTTAAAATCAATCACCCTGCTACCTGTTCCTCCTGTTACCCTTCCCATATTGAGAGTGAACCACATCATATGATGGTTGCTCCCAGCCAGGGGGTCCTCCACTCCTAGATCCCTATGATTGGCATGTCTCTGTCACAGTTACTGCTGAACCATTTATATTCTGTACTGACATTGGTACGGCTCTGCTGGTGCCTTTTGATGCCATATAAATATCACACTGTTCTAAAGCCTACTATGTCAAATAGTTTCTTATGTGGATATGGGGTTGGGCAGGCCCTTTAGGCATCTACATATTGGGGCACCCCCATTTACTGGGGACTATGTGTATGCATGCTAACATGGGGTAGTTGCACCGAGTGACAGGATTACACAGTCCTAAGTGGGTACCCATATGTCATATCTTCACTGTGCACAGTGTAGAAATCCACTGTTGCTGCTCAGTTCTTCAGGGGCCCCATATCATGCCCTGGACCACATGGTATGCATGTGGGATGTGGGACACATTTCCCAGGTTGATTGGATGCCCACAGCACAACCACAGCCTGCCACAATACACCTGGGGTGCACTGCAGGGCACTGGGAACACATGACTTATATCGGGAATGCTGCATAGATACGTGGTGGAGTGACTGCCACTGCAACATTGAGTAGCATAACATTCTGGGTATTCCCACAGGAGATATCAAATGTGGCACTATTTCACTGGGACCATTGTCTGATATGGGTCTACCCACACATCCCTACACCTCTGTGGTATGTGTGCAGTGTGGAGGAGGGGTATGGGTGCAGTCCACATTTGGGTATGTCCCTGTGGGATGGCAGCTGTTGGGGAATATCCCATGGTTTACAGCAGGAGTCTGCCTGGCATATCTAGGCTGAGGCCTGTGCATGTTTCTTTTCAGCGTAATCATATCATTCTACATATGCATTATGCCATGTGTGCAGCATGTGTCCATCCAACATGCCCCCGTGTGGAGCTTCCCTGGCGTATACGCAAGCCATGCTTATACATGCTGCATAGCCTGGCTGTCCATCCTGTTTAGGCAGAACATGTAAGTGATTCATGCATATGGCTGCCCATGGGTTGGTTACACAGTGCGTAGCATGCTACACATGTTGCCGAACAGAGGCCAATAATAGTACTTACATTTTATGATGTAAAACTGACTTTGCTAGTGAGTCACCTTACATGGTTCTATAATGTGCACTGAACCTCAAATTTGGTGAAATGGAGGTCTCTGTGTGTGATCTTGGTGATGGGCACAGTTTATAACCTCACTAGATCTTCATCAGTAGAAGAAAACTTTGCAACATCCTACATGCTACCCTAGCTTCAGAAGGCACCCTCTACTTTCATTTTTAGTAGATGCAAACCAAGACTTCCATTGGGCAGGCCTTCACTTATGCATTTATGGCTAGATGTCAGAATTTACCTACTGTAAGTAAACTTTCATTAAGCCCCAGAACAATAGACTACGTGCAAATGTTAAAACTCTGCTGACCTCCTTTATTAATCTTTTCAGTATATTCTTATTTTGTTTAATTAAGAAAGTTGAGTATTCAAAAGAAGATAGGAAAGTTCTCTACCTTATGGTAAAATTAAGAAATGTACTTATTTCCTAAACTAAGTCAAAAGTTCACAGAAATGTAGAGCTAGAAACCACTGCAACCAAATCTCTTTTTACGATATAAGCACTTGTTAGTTTCAACAAACTAAAATAAGTTTGGAAGATTAACAAATGGAGCACTCACTGATGTTAGGGAAACATCTTACAAATTGTCGAATTTTATCCTCTACAAAGTCATATTCTCTTCTATGTCATCCCTCAGAGTAACTGGAATTGTCACGGGCATATTTATTTTTTTCATAGCCCTCACTGCCATTTGCTGTCACAGACGAGCACTGGCAAAAGAAGGTAGCGTGTATGGCAGTGGGGCACTGGCAGTGACCAGCAAAGCCAAAGGATGGGAGGGCAGCAGCAGTCAGTGACAGCTTAGCAGTAGTCAGCAGTGTATTCTGTATCCCAGGTGGGCCCCAAGGAGATGGATAGATGGATGGATGGATGGATGGATGGGCGGATGGACGGATGGATGGACAGATGGGTGGACAGATAGATGGGCAGTCAGTGGTGACTCATATCAGGGATTAGATTTAAGGACTGAGATGGTTTGGGTGGGAAGTTTGAGGCTGCAAGTTTGGAGTGGTCATCAATGGCACCAGCAAATTGTTGGTCCTGGTCCTGGTTGGAGGAGGCGAGAGAAGCAAGCAGGAGCAGCACACTTGACTGGCAATGGCATGCAGCAAATATGTGTAAGTCAAAAGTCATGACTTGGGCTTGGACTTGGGATATAATGGCTAATTATAGATTGTAACTATTTTTCTTTGATGATGGTATGTATGTGGAGAGATACTAACTCACTGATCTGTTGAAGTTTTAAGTTTCAAGATAGTTTTGCAGCATGTGTAGGCATACTACACAAAATAAGGTGATAACTCATGCACTTGATGTAGGCATGCTACTGTAGCAGTTTGGCAATGTTCAGCAACCACAAGTGCAGTTTTTTTCTATTGTGGCTGATCTCAGTTTTTTGCATTTCATTTTACTTTTTTTATTTCAAACTAGTCTTGGTTAAAACTACTATGCTTTGAAATTTATGAATTACTATAACAGGCCATCATAATTCTGAATGTGTGAAAAGACAGATAATAAACAGTCAAGGAAAAAACATAAAATCTGTGATGGCCTTTTATTCTGTGGGCCGAACTTCCTACTATATGAAATATCTAGCTTGCCTATAAAGATAACTGAGGGGGCAAAGACAAGTGGCGACTGTGCTGAGGAGGGTGATTGTTGGTGGAGTAATAGAGAACTGATCCAGTTCACTGTTGGCTGGTAAGAGGTGAGAGGTCAACATTGTGGCTGTGTGAGAGTCATGTAACCCCTGGTAAAAACTTATTTTTTGTTGAGCGGGTGATGAGAGGAAAACTTCTAAACCAACTAAGCTGAAAAAGTGCTAAGAGAAAACCTCAACATCATCCTCATCTAAAGTGGGTACTCCACAGTGAAAAAGGGATCCATTTGATAAATATCTTGTTGTTTCAAAAGCAGACCTAGGAAGCACCATGATGGCTGGAAGTCCTGAGTCAGTGAGTGGTCCTGCAGTACAGCCTGTGAGCCCGGAAGTGCCTCTGGTGGCCAAACCAAAGGCTGTGAATGTGCCAGTTTGGGGTCCTAAAAGACCTCTGGTAGTGCTACATGATTCTCAGAGGAGTACAACCACTCTGAAACAAGCTACAAGTGCTGTCCTGATATCCAACTGCTCAAAGGGAGCAGTTCCTAAGGTTACAATAACCTCTTCAAATAAGCATGCCATCTTGCCAGAAATCTCCAATCCCTATTTAGAGGATCAACCTTCTATAGCGACAATTTCATCTGAAATTAGAAGTAAACCTGACATAAAAAATTTGAAATGAAAGGGGTAATGGAAGGATTTTCTGAAATGTTTGCGAGAATGGAGACAGACAGTAGACGGGTTGTTTTATGAAACAAATTGAGTTGTTAGAACCAGAATTGAAACAAACTGGGGGAAAAAATGCTCAGGAGTTTAAATAGATGAAAGACCAGCAAAATATAACTCAGAAATGGTAGATGAATGAAAACTGAAGGTGCTTACAATAGGAGCCCTAGCCTAATCTAGTATGCATACTGCACTGCAGTCTCTTTTAATAGGAGAATTGAGGTGCTAGAGAATTCTAGCAGATTTAGAAATCTAAGAGTAGTGGCTGCACCACTCAAACTGGACAAATCTTTTAAAACTTAACCAAGCTGGCTGATACTTTTTAAAGAACTATTACATTTACCGTACCTAAAGAGAATTTTCCTTTTGTTTTCAGAGTTTATAGATTTCCCTCAAAGAAAATGTCAGTAGTTCCAAACAATAATGCAAAAGCTACACAACTATCAAATGCTGTTACTTCTTTGAAGAGAGAAAAGATCACAATAAAGGTGACTTTTAGTTTTGAGACTGACAGAGAAATGATGCCTAACAATTCAGGGATCAGGGTGTATTTTTCTCTGATATTTCCCCACTAACACAGAAATGCAGAAAAAAAATATTTTATTATTCATGGATGAAATTATAGAATAGGGTCAACCTGCACATTTCCATGCCCTGCAAAATGTTCAATAATACATAAAGGCAACTAATACAGTACATGTTTTTTTTATTGGAACATGTAGAAAGGTTCTAGAAAACTCACGGATAGCTGAAAAAAGAAACTGGACTGTTAAGTGAATCAGAGGACAGTAATCCTGAAAAATGGAAGCTGGTTTGAAGGACACAAGAAATACTGTATGCATATATGAAGCATAAATATCCTTTATTATATATATATATATATATATATATATATATATATATATATAATACTGGCGCTGTCACGCCAGTATATTTAGGGTGAAAGTGCACTTCTATGTTAAAGTTCAAATGTGAGGGTTAATAACTTTGGAGCCATTCAACAAATTTGCATGAGATTTGGCATGCACAATCTCTAGGGGTAGGTCTCTTGACCTGCCAATTTGGTGGGAATCTGTTGAGTGGTTTCTGAGATATAAAGTGTTGAAAAAACAGGAACATTGGGATTTTGTGACATTTTTTATCATCCTGAATCTCAGAAATGGCTTTATGTTGCAGGCTGAAATTTTCAGGGTAGGGTGGATTTTTTATTTATTTATTAAAAATTGATAACTGGGAAAGGCACACTGAGCCAAAGCTTGTTTCCAGGTGCGATCTGGGTACAGAGCATTCACAGAAGTGAGAAGAGTTTCACAAAGTAATTTAAAAAAGACCAGTATACACAACCATATTTCATACAGTACATTCACAATGGAGTCAGCCAGTATACGGAAATAGTGTTCTGGACTGCTGCAAGAATTTTATCTTAAGGTGGTAGGGCTTAGGGGGCATTCTGGGAAATATTTGGACAATTGGGGCAGGGGTGGGGTGGGGAAGAGCCTGAGGAGTTTTTTTATGGCTGAAAGAGAGGAGGCCTGGCATAGGTCAGAGGGAAGGCTGTTCCAGAGAAGGGGGAGCCAGTGCAAAAAGACGGCTTTGCTGGAGACATTTTGTGGGTGAGGGATGTGAAAGGAGCACAAGTCCCTGTGTCAGAGAGGGTAATCAAGGGAGTTTGCTGGGGTCAGGCGGGAAGTGATTTGGGGGAGGAAACTGAATCAGAATTTTGCTATGAGGGAGATGCTGTGGATAGTTCTTCTGTGGGAGAGCGGGGCAAGGGAGAGTGGAGCATAGAGGGTGCCATGGTGAGTGCATGGGGGGGCAGTGGCAAAGCAGCAGAAAGAATTGAGTAGAATGTCCAGTTTGGAGAGAATCAAGGTTGGGGCCATTCCATAGACAATATCAGCGTAATCCAACACTGGCAAGATTGTTTTTCGTACAAGCTTGCAACAGGTGGGAAGGGGTAGACTGGCTTTGTGCCAATATAGGACGGCAAGTTTTGGCTGGAGTTTGGCACAGATAGTCTCAATGTAAGTGTTGAAACTGAGGTGGCTGTCCAGCCATACACCCAAGTACTTGAAAACAAGGACCAATTCCAGGGCAGAGCTGTCCAGGGTGGTGATCACAGAGAGGGCGGGGAGGGAGGCTAACTTCTGTCTTGATCCAGAAACCATGGTGACAGTTTTATTGGTACTTAGTTATAGCTGGTTTTCCAGAAACCAGGACTGGACTCAGTTGAAGCTGGCCTGGAGATTGGGAAAGACGCTATCATAGGAGTGACCAGAGGCAAAGATGATAGTGTCATCTGCGTAAAGATGCACATTTGAGGAGAAGCAGGCAGAGGGAAGGTCATTAATGAAAAGAGAGAAGAGGATGGGGCCAAGGATAGAGCCTTGGGGAACACCAGATAGGATAGGGAGAGGAGAGACGGTGTCACCTATTTGAACTGATTGTAGTCTATTTAGGAGGTACAAGCTGAACCAGTTGACAGCAGGCTGGGCTATGCCAAAGGAGTGGAGTTTGTGGAGTAGCAGTGGGTGGGAGATGGAGTCAAAGGCTTTTGCCAAGTCAATAAAGATGGTGACAGAGAATTGGCTTGGATCCATGGCTGAGAGTAAGGAGTCAGTAACTCGTAGCGGAGAGGTGATGGTGGAGTGGTGCTTTCTGAATCCTGACTGCATGGGTGAGAGGGAGTTGTTTGAGGAGAGAAAGTCTGACAGTTTTGACAGTGTGAAGGATTCCAGGACCTTTGCAAAGGAGGGGAGGAGCAAGATGGGCCTGTAGTTCCCAGGTAAAGCGGGATCTCCACCTTTGTGCTGAGGGATGATCTTTGCCAGTTCCTAGGCTGCTGTAACAGTGGCAGTGGAAAAAGAGAGAGAGAGAGAGAGAGATTTATTATGTGTGTCAAAGGGGCAACTGTGGCAGTGGCACATATAAGTAGCAGTCTGGGATGCAACCCATCAGGGCTGGATTTGGATTGGTTTAGGGCAGTGATTGCATTGAAGAATTCCTGTGTCGTGAAAGGAGGATACAGGAAACCAGGGGTAGGGGAGGTTGGTTCAGTGGGGTTGTGGTTGAGTGAGGGGGGCATGGGGGTTGGGCACAGCACAGGAGACGAAGAATATATTAAAGAGTTCTGCTACAGACTCTTGGTCTGAGACAGACCTGCCCTCAAAGTTCAGGACAGGACATGCTTGCTTAGACGGGGGGTTGAGAAGGAAGTTGACCACCTTCCAGAAGGATGCAGGGTAGTTTTGGGTTTGGGAAAGTTGTGCTTTGAAGTAAGAGGATTTTGAAAGATGGATGGCCTTTGTGCAGTTATTTCTGAGATGTTTGTAGGACTGGAGATTGTGTGTAGCATGGGTGGTCTTGTACCACCTCCAAGCCTTGTCTCTACAATGACACAAAGCAATAAGATCAGGTGAGATCCAGGGGTGGTGGTAGCGTTTAATTACATTTCCTGAGGGGTGCATGGTGGTCCCAGGTGCACTGGAAGATGTTGCAGAAGTGGAATAGGGCAATGTCAACATCTGTCACCAAAAGGACTGTTGACAAGTCAGCATTTGTTAAGTCTCAGAGCAGGGCAGGCTCATTGAGGAGGTATAAGGGGTGAGCCCAGATTAATTTTGGATGTGAGCTTGGAGAGTGGATTTTGCAGATGCAATAGGTAATACAGCGGTCGCTGAGAGTGTCTGAGAAGATGCCTGAGGCAGAGATGTGGTGGGGATGGGAGGATAAAATCCAGTCCAGGAGGATGTGGTTTTGGAACCAGTGATTTAGGTGCGTAGGCTCCTGGATAAGTTGGAAGAGATTGAGGGCTTCTGTCATTAAGGTGGTGGGTTTGGCGAGGGAGGAGAGCCAGTCAAGACTGAAATCACCTAATAGTACTAGCTCTCCACTGGATGTGCCTGAGGAGATTGAGGAGATGGCTTTGACAAGGGAGTAGGCTGAGGTTTTTTGGAGGGGCATACAGGACCCCAATGTAGAGGGGAGTGGAGGAGGGATAGGATAGGCGTGCAACTATGGACTCATGGGAAGAAGGGCAGGCTTCCTTGAACATTATAGAGCGTGTAATAGAATGCCTGATGTACAGTGCTATACCTCTGCCTCGAGTCACACATGTGCCTTTTGAAGGTCTGGTGAAAAAATATTAATCTGTTCAAAAGTTACTGAACTTTTAATTTCTCATTATTTCCTATGGGAAAAGTTAAGTGTTCAGCACGAAAATGGAATTTTTCAAAATTGTTTTTTTTCTCAAAAATTGGGCATTTTTGTTTGAAGATTTGTCCTTTTTGTTTGAAACTTGGTCATTTTGTATGAAAATGGGGCAATTTGGTTAGAAAATTTGGAATTTGTAAAAAGGGCATTTCTGTTCAAAAATTGGCCATTTTTTGTGAAAATGGGGCATTTTTGTTCAAAAAATTGGGAATTTTGTTGAAAATGGGACATTTTTGTTTGACAATTGGGCATTTTTTTATAAAAATAAAACATTCTGTAAGAAAATCGGGCATTTATTGTGAGAATGGGGCATTATTGTTCTAAATGGGGGATTTTTTGTGAAAATGGGGCATTTTTTTGAAAATGGAGCATTCTTTTCAGAAATGGAAGCATCCCATTTGCAGAAATGGAAGCGAAGGAGCGTTTTCAAACATTTCGTGTTGTTTTGGGGAAAAATATGCCTTTTCAACTATTTTCTTCAATTTGTCCATATTATGAAGTACTGTTTGTGGAAATAGAAGCATCCAATTTTTGTAAACCAGGGAGCGTTTTCGAACATTTTTGCATTGTTTTCACACAAAAATGTGCTTTTTCAACCATTTTCTCCAAATTTCACATGTTATCAAGTACTGTCTATAAAAATGTAAGTGTTCCATTTTCACAAGCGAGGGAGCGTTTTCAAACATTTTTGTGTTGTTTTTGCAAGAAAAGGTGCCTTGTCGACCATTTTCTTCAATTTTCACGTTTTTCCAAAGATGTGATGTTGCTTACAAAATTATCCAGCCTGCTTTTGAAACCATTCTGTTTAGTTTGAATATTTCTCCACTTCCACAGTAACAGATACTAACACATAGAAAAGCAGAACTCAACAACAGTGCTGCAGTGGTGTGGTGGGTAGTGCACAGAGCTGCAATTAAAAACATCTTGGGTTCAAATCTAAAGAGTTACACTTTTTTTCCCTAATTTAAACACCAGCAAAATTTCTGTTTTTATCTAATTTCCAATTTTTTTATTGATGTGACTGTTACCTATATTTCTTAATAACAAATGATGTTTATACAACAGAAGGAAGGTACAAAATTGTACTATCTTGATGGACAGATGGGAACACAGGGTCCAAAGGACCCTGCACACCCACTGTGACATATGGATACTGTTCTATTATCTGTATGTATGGATGGGAGCTCAGGGTCCTGTTGTACTATGTGGATGGAGGGATGGGAGTGCAAGGCCTGAAGAACCCTGCGCTACCACAGCAAAATAAGATACAATTATGCTATCTGAAAAAGAAGTGAAATTCTCTGCAAAAAAAACTTCACTAATACATCAGTAAGGATGAATACCACATTGTACAATCTCAATGGAAGGATGGAAGAGCAGGGTCCAAAGGATGATGTGCTCCCAGAGTGACATATGGACAGTGTTGTACTATCTTGATGAAGGGTTCGGACCCTCATTCCCACCATGACATATGGATACTGTTGTACTATCTGGATGGAGGGATTGAACCCTGCACTCCCACAGTAAAATGAGGATGCAATTATACTATCTGAAAAAGAAGAGAAATTTTTTGCAAAAAAACTTCATTAATGCATCAGTTAAGGTGAAATACTACAGTGAAAAAAGCAGGAAAATGAAATGTTAGGGTTTCCCAACCCTCATGCCCCACCCCCAGGGCTCCCACTCCTACAACCCCACACCCATCCCCCACTCTCCACACACCAACTGGTGTTGAGGTGTGCCATTGAGTCATCAGGCCTAACTCTCACCCCATTGTCCTATACTGTAGCATATAAGCTTGTTTGTACATGGAATGGGGTAAGAGTTGGGCCTGATGACCCAATGGCACACCCTGATGCCTGTAGGTGTGTGGAGGGTGGGATGATAGGATGGGGCATGAGGGTTGGAAACCCTAATGCCTCAGTTCCCTTCTTTTGTCACTGTAGTATTCACCCTAACTGATGCATAACTAAGTTTTTTGCAAAGAATATATGAGTGTGTGTATGTATATATATATATATATATATATATATACACACATACAAAATTTGTTAATGTACCAGTTAGGGTTCAAGTTAAGGCCACAAAAGTAAGGAAATGTGGTGTTAGGGTTTCCAACCCAAACTCCCCACCCCAGTCCTCCCATGCAGCAAAAGGAAAACAACACTAGGGTTTGGGATCTCCAGAGTCTTGGTGAATCTTCCTTGGGGATGTCAATCAATAATGCTCACCACTCCCCTAGCACGTAGCCTCCTGTCTGAAGCACAAGGTACAGCTCCAAGTCAGTGCCTCGTAATGATACGCTCTTCAAAGGTAGAGAAGTATGTCTCACCACATGTTGCCAAAACAATCTGTTGTGGCTTTCTTCACACAGGGCCCAAAGGTTTGATGTTGTTTGTTCAGGAAATAGGGTGGGCATTAGGGTTGACAAGCACAAGGATGACTCCACCACTGATTTGCCAAAACTCCAGAGGCCCAACACCCTAATGTTTCTTCCTTTTGCTGCTTGGGGGGAAGGGGTGGGGAGTTAGGGTTAGAAACCCTAATGCCACATTTCCCTACTTTTACAGTGTTAACTTATATCCTAACTGGTACAATAATAAATACATTAATAAAGTTTTTGTTGCAAAGAATTTCTTTTCTTTTTCTGATGGTGGAATCATATCCTTATTGGACCTGTCTGAACAGATGTAGACATGCAATGCACTTTGGGCCCTGCCCCAAGGGTGACTCCATCTGCCTACAGAAGTACAGGGCCATTGCGCAATGATGGACGTCAAAAATTCATGGTGCTATCTGTTGGGCTGTGGAAGTGCAGGGTCTTCTGGCCCCTGCACTTCCATGTGGGCACAGATACAGATGCACAGGGCAAATAGTCCATCTGTCTGCCAGTGCACAGGCCCTTGCAGTGCTCAGAGCATCAGCATTAGGGTGCTGAGCAATCAGGGCACCAAATGCAGGATGCTCCCTCTACCCCAAGGGTCATCCACCCCCAGAGATTTGAATATATCAGTGGGGAGGGTAAACATGATTGGTGACGTTGCTGATTGGCACCAGATCACGGGCACATTCCAATGGTGGAGCCATGCACTGGGCTCTCTGCCACCCATGGCTGCAGAGATGCAGGGCCAGATGCCAAAAGAAGAGCTGTCTTCACTATATGGTAGCCGGGCCTGTGCAGAAAGTCCTGCAGCTTTCATTCCCTGGTTGGGAGGGTGTCACATAACAGTGCCATCCCCACTCTCACGTCATGCAGTGGGGTCACTGAGCTCACCCCTGAGATCAGGTCACCAACACGGGATCACAAAGCATACCCAGTGAGGTGAAGATTGTCACTACACATAAAGTTTCTTAATAGTTATAATTTGTTTTAGTTTGACACCAAATTTTCAAGATTGCTATTTTATGACTCCCCTTATAAACATGGCATGTGGCATTTATAGTAGATTGTCCGAAACATCATGTTGTACCACAAGTGCAAAAACATGTCTCCTCCAAGATTAAAAAAAAAATAACACCTGTCACATTTATGAGGTGGTGTGGGAAAATGGCTATGTTGAAAATCTGGAGTTGAAATATTGAGAGAAGTTATGAGTGAACACTAAAATATTGCAATGTTCAGTCATAACCTGGGCTTTTTACCATATTTGTTTACCAAATTCTCAGCATAGCCTTCTTGTTACCCACCGCATGAACCTGGTAGGTGAAAATGTTCAAATCTCTGCCTGAACATCATCCTGCGTCATAGGTGTGAAAACACGTTTTGGCCAGGATTTGAAAAATGGGAGCTGTCATGTTCAGGATGTGAAAAAATGGCTATGTTGAAAATCTGGGATCTAAATATTTAAAATTACCAAAGTTGCGAGTGAGCGTAGAAAAATATCAATGTACTCCCATAACATTGTCATTTTTACATATGCTGACCCCAAATTTTCAACATAACCTTCTTATGACCCCACCTCATGAACAAAGGTGGTGAAAATTGTCATATCTAACCTGAAAGGTGATTTTCAAGCAACTGCTAAATTACCTTTTGGGCCAAGGCTGCATAATTCCACTGTCATTCATCATGAGGTAGGGTGCCAAAAAGACCATGTTGAAAATTTGGTGTAAAAATAGATAAAAATGACAAAGTTATGGATCAAAGTTCAAACTCCATTGAAATACATTAAACTGGACTTACCATATTTTCTCACATCAAAGTCACCTGTTCCAGCAGCAAGATGTGTCTTCTATTGGAGTGTGAATCTACATCATGGGACATGTTTAGGTGAGTGATGGTGAGTGCGGGGTGGAGGCATGGGGTGGTGAGTTCTGAGCAGGAGGTGGAGGTGGGGTGAGTGAGTGTATGTGTGGGACAGTGAGATCGATGAGGGACCATTTTCTTTTTTGCAGGTAAAAACATCTATGGTTTTCTTTTTTTTGAGGGACTTATCTCACACTGAGGAGTGGGCACCTATTGTTGGGCTACTTGTTTGGAAGCAGCGGAGGTGGGCATGCCAGTGCTACCATGTATATGATGGGAATGGGGGCAGACAACCTAAAGGGGAGGAGGAAGAATCAAGAGAAGCCATGCTGGAGATGGGCACTCTCAGTCTGCTTGTATTATATATAAAATAATAAAAATACGTGTAAGCATTGTTGGGGGGATGACCTGGAAGGGAGGGGACAGGAGGGAGGAGAAAGAAGCGGTACCAGGAGTGGGCACCCCAGTCCACTTAAGAAATATTTAAATTACAAAGATATATAGATAGACAGGCAGACAGGACACAGACAGTGACAGCAACAGCAAGACCATGGGATCACCGTCTCACTGCTTCAACTAAAGCTGGAAGCACAACTCATACAGAGAACACAGGTTTTCAGCACTAAGACGTATCTTGGATTAGAGAGTGGATCTATGTTGTGGGACAGGTCAGGTGAATGAGGGTATGGTGGGGTATGGGGTGGTGGGTGCTGAGTGGGAGGTCAGAGTACGTGTGTGTGTGTGTGTGTGTGTGTGTGTGTGGGGGGGGATCATATTGGTGAGGAACCATTTTCTTTTTTACTGGTTAAAAAAACAAAACAAAAAAATAAGGGCCAGTTTTCATAATTTCAGGGGCCATTCACATTCCAACAATGGGGATTGGGCAACCCAGTGTCGGGCTACTGTTCAGCGGCAGCAGGGGTGGGCACCATGTACATAAAGGGAATGGGGGTGAATGAGCCAGAGTGGAGATGGATCATGAGAAGAGTGTCACAGCCCCTCTGACTCACCTTGGCAGTTTCTGGGGCCCTCTGAAATTCCTTGGACACACCTAGAGGGGGCTGGCCTAGGTTCTCTGGTGGATCAGTGGTATTGGAATGATAAGTGGGCATGGTGCCTCCACCTGGGCTAGTGATATGGATTACCTGTGGATAAATTGCAGGTAAACATTCCTCAGGAAAAATACAGTAACTGCCCCCACCATACCTGCCCCACATAATAGCAATTCCCCCTTTTCACAATGAGTCACAGTACTAGCAAGTAACATTAACAATTAACAGGTTTTATTTTGGGGGAAGGGGAGAAAAAGGAAGAAAAATACCAAAACATCAGCAACTGCTAAAACACTTTTACCCTTCACAGTCCCCACATCCCACCTGCAGGTGCAACCAGCTTCCTAATGGAAGCTGCCCTAAGGTCTATAAAGTCCCTTGGCTAGGTACCATACCACTGTGAAGAAGATGCTGGGGATCTTTCATTGGGGACCAAGCAACTTAAAACTCTAGCAACAGACACAAAACTTTACTTTTCTGCCTGGGCACAGCTTTAAGCTTGACAACAGTCCTACCCAGGACTAACCTTATTATTTCTGACTAGCTAGCAAGTTAAATAAAGACTTACCCAAAGCCTCAGCCCAGGGTACTTACAGTTCAGCAGGTTAAAAAGGGGATTTTGCAGATACTTGTTTCATGGTACCATGCTTGTGTCGGGGGTTGTTGTTGCAAAACAGCAGCAGCTGGTTGAAGAAATGATGAGAGCTGGTCTTCACCTGCCAGGACTTTTAAATCTTCACCCCCAGGGCCTTTGTATGCAGTGTTCACCTTGCAGGCCTCTTGACATATTCCTCTTCAGTAGACTCCTCTTTGGTCTGGTTTCCAAACAGCCTGGTGGTTCCCCAGACAGATGACTGGCACACACTTTTCTCAGTTGTAGTTAAGAAGCTGGGCTGTGCACAGTCTCTGGCCCCAGCACTGACAGATACTCCAGCTTGCAGCAAAAGCAGTTTCTAATGCACTTACCCCACCGAGAGGGTACACAGCTTGCAGGTCACTTGCAATCGAGCTGCAGACACTATGGGTTTAGAACATGGCCTTTACAGTCTCTGCTCTCCAATGCTAGCTCGCACATTCAAGTGCAGCAGCACAGTGGCTCCTGTCTTTACTCCTCCAATCCCATTCATAATGGAAAAAATACACTGGCACCAGTTGGAGCTTAAACATAAAAACATAAGAACGTGAGGGCAGAAGGGAACAGTATGATCCATCTAGTCTGCCCAGATTGCCTACCCCCCTAATCTGTTCTGCTTCCGAGATTACTGCAGTACTTGTCCCATGCTAGCTTAAAAGTAGTGACTTTTTGCCTCCACAACCTCTGGTGGTAAGCTATTTCAAAGGTCCATCACCCTCTCTGTGGAGTAGAACTTATGAATGTTGGTTTTAAACTTACCCCCCTGTTAGTCTCAAACTGTGCCCCCTCGTTCGTGTGGTCTCATTTCAGTGAAAGAGGTTTTTTTCTGCTTGTACCTTATGAGCCCTTCATGTATTTGAAGGTTTCCATCATATCCCCCCTGTTTCTCCTTTGCTTGAGGGAGTACATTTTTCAGTTTCTGTAATCTAGATTCATATTGCTTCTGGTGCAGTTCCTGTATCATTTTAGTAGCCCTCCTCTGTACAGCCTCCAAGCGGCCTATGTCCTTTTCTAGGTGTGGTCTCCAGAACTGTACATAGTACTCAAGATGTGGCCTCACCAAGAACCTGTACAGTGAGAGTATGGCCTCTCACCTCCTACTTGTAATGCCCCTGCCAGTATGTTTGAAGATGCTACTAGCTTTCTGTGCCACCTTTTAAACGGGCCCGCAGAACCTTCGGCGGTGGTAGAAGACATGGGTGAACCGAAAGCAAAATAAGTAAGTCTTGCACAGTTGGGGCTTACAAAAGGTACTGGGATAGATAGATAGATAGATAGATAGATAGATAGATAGATAGATAGATAGATAGATAGATAGATAGATACAGACAGACAATGACAGAGAGAACAGGGGATTGCCATCTCACTGCTTTAACTGAAGCCAGCAACACGACTTCAGCTGTGGCTTCAGAATTCAAGAAAGTCCCACTGTTCTCATATAGAGAATGGGATCCAGCCAGTAACATCATGCGTAAAAACATTGCAGACCAAAATAAAGTGGAGAAAACAGTGCCACCCACAATGTCGGCAGCACATTACATCGCGGCATGTAACAGTGCATGCCAGAAAACACATGGATACAGAATATCATGCACTGCACAGAGACACTGACCGGGGACATACAGCAGCAGGCACCCATGCAGGTGAGCAGCACACATGGCCAGAGAAAGCCATAGGGGGCCCAGTGTATATGTCCTATGTGCTTTTTTCTGGATCCAGCCCAGGCACATCCACCTGTGCACCGTTCCGTGGTCCGGCAGTGCACACTGCCAGTACATGGTGCAGGATAGCATCCCCCTCCATATGTCTACCACTCACTCTCACCACCATCCACGATTCCCCCCTCCTGCATGTCATCTTGTTGCTATGCAGCAACCCACCCCTGCCTAATGTACTGCTTCTCATGGGTGTCCCCACTACCGGCCCCTGTGCTGCATTCAGGCCATGTCAGTGCACATTTCCAGTGTGGCCCGCATCCATCTGCCTTCTCAGCAGTACCGTTCTTCATGCCCTTTTGTTCCCCCCCAATACAGGGACCTGTTGTGTGTTCTTCTTGTACTGCAGTACACCTTGTTGGCCCCCCAGACCTCTGTGCCCCGTCCTGTGGCCTCCATGTGCAGCCGTGACCACTGCCTGCTGTCCACCACCTGACGTATCCTGCTGTCACTGTTGCCCCTGTTCTCCATTGTTCCACTTGGCACCAGAGCTGGTGCTTGCCCCTGTTTGTGGTGTTGTGGTGGGGCCATGTGGGTCCTGCTGTGTACTGTCCCAGTATCTGCCCTGCCAGCAGTTCTCCTGCTTTGTACCAGCTCATCCCCCCTCCCCCACACTGCACCTTTCTATTGGACTCGTTTCTTTGCCAGTGCACTGTTGCTGTGTGTGGCTTTTGTGTCTGCAGTGTTACTACCTGGTGACATCGTATCATCATTTTTTTTTGTACCTCATGATATTTTGGACTGCGAGGTTACTTCTGCATTGTTTCTTCCATGATATTTCGGCCGCATTGTTACTGGCCAGATCCAGAGACAGCGGGTTAAAGGCTCCTCTCACTAAGCTGGGCACCATGGATTTTGGGGTGCCCAGAAAAGGTATTGTTGGCCATTTTTCTAAACAAACACCAGAATGTAGCTAAACAAGTTCCATTTAGCGAAGTTCAGTTGTTTGCTTTTAAATTATAGCATTTTTATGTATTTTCCATATTTTTTTTATTTTGGGGGGGAAAAACAAGATGTTGGCCATCACGATAGGAAAATATTTTTTTGTGCCATCAGAAGCAAGGGGGAGAAACCAAGAAAGATCTTGTGACATGGAATTTTTCAGAACGTTATCCAAAACACCATACTGAGCTTACCCAGAACAGTAAAAACAAAAGAAAAACTTTAAATCCTTATACCTCTTAGATCATTCAATATTTTTTTCACAAAATCTTCCAAAGGCACTTCCTTGGCACAACATGCTTCTACCTTAAAAGTATTGGAAAGAAATTCAATTCCACGTAGGCTGTAGGTGACAGCAAAACCAAAAATTCATGTTACATACAGGAAAAATATTAGACATCTACGGGAAAATAACATATGCAGATCTCAGAAATAGCACAAGCTGACATCACAAAACCTTCCACATATTTAGACCTTACTATTAGGCAATGCATTGAAAAGTTTAACTAATTTTGTCAAACGCTGCTAAAGCTATTAAGGTGAAAAGATAGGGGTTAAGCAGAGAACCTGTCTCTCAACCCTAACTGGTGCTACCACACTAATATAATATATTGATCTATTTTGGTTTACCTGAGTAAAACAGGGTTTCATTTATTCTCTTTCACCCTGATTCTACAAGTTAAATATTAATATAGGAGTACAAGAATATCAGTTCATTAGGGGGAGAAAAATATTTTTTGTTTAAATTGATAACTTGCTATGTTCAACTAGAAAGTAGAAGGCATACAATAGATTAGAGATGGATGAACCTTTTAATTTATTCCCCTGCACACCAAAATAAATATGGTAAAAATTAACTGATCTAATTTTACTTATCAAGTAATCTACTTGTAGAAAAATCAAAAGGGTTATTACCAAATTAAAACTAGAACTAACACGCATCTGTCAATGCTGAATGTTGGCATGCTGGCATTGGCAGTGGTGGAGCTAGAGACACATAGTGCTGCGATTTTGTTAATTGTCCCAAAAGGTGATTTTGCACAGTGAGCACACCACTGTGTGCCACAGCTGCGAAAGGCATTTGGGACTCTGTGAAAAATAGCAGCTGGACTGTTGATAAGGAGGTAAGCACAAATGCCAGTGGTGAAAATGTGGCATGAAAATATTGTACATTAATGAAGTTACAAAGGTGAGTGGAAACTGTGCAATGCACGCTTGCAACACAGTCATTGTATGGACTTTTGGCACCAAATTTTCAACATAGGCATTTTAGGACCTCTGCTCATGAATAGTGTCACCATCATTTCCTCAAACTGTCCTGGAACCTGATTTCGCACAGTGACTGTGCAATTCTGTGCTGGATGTGCGAAAACACATTTCAGCCAGCTGTACTGTTCATAAGGAGGTATGGAAAAATGTCAATGATGAACAGCTGGAGTGAAACTGTTGCAAATTCACAAGTCACGAGCGTGCATGCAAACTGCTCAACGCACGCTCGTAAAACACTCATTTTATTGACTTTTTTCCCCAAATGTTCAACATAGGCATTTTAGGACATCTGCTAATGAACATTGTCCCTGACATTTTCATAATGTGTCTTGAACATGGACTTTCCACAGCGACTACGCTATTCTGCACCGGAACTGCGAAAACAGATTTTGGTCAGGATGTGAAAAATGACAGCTGTACTGTTCATTAAGGAGGTGCAGAACAATGGCACTGTTGAAAATCTGGAGTGAAAATATTATGAGTTTGCGAACTTATGAGCATGCATGCAATCTGTGCAATGCACGCTCGTAACACAGTCATTTTATAGAGTACTGTCACCAAATTTTCAACACAGGCATTTTAAGACTTCTGTTCATGAACAGTGTCACTGTAATTTTTGTAATGTGTCCTGAACATGGATTTCACACAGTGACTGTGCTAATCTGCGCCAGAAGTGCGAAAACACATTTCGGCAAGGATATGAAAAATGACTGCTATACAGTTCACAAGAAGGTGTGGTAAAATGCCAATGTTGAGAATCTGGCTTGAAATTATTGTGAATTCACTAACTTACGAGCATGTGTAGCAATTGCGCAATGCAGGCTCATAAAACAGTCATTTTTTTGATTTGTCCCATCAAATTTGCAACATAGGCTTTTTGAGAGGCCCCCCTCAAGAACAGTGGCACTGTTATTTCATTACTAAGTCCCGAAAGGTGATTCCATGCAGTGACTGCAAAATCACCTTTCAGGATCGAATAACGCCATAACAGTGCAAGAATTCATGAGGAGGAGTGCCAAAAACCTCATGTTGAAAATTTGGGGCCAAAATTCCCAAAAATGCCTAAGCCATGCATCAAAGTTGAAAAAAACAACTATTTATTTCATTACACAGCTTACCGGCATTTCCTCAGTCCGCGGTCGGCTTTGAAGAGTACAGATGTGTTCCCGGTCCACCTAAGATCAACCCGCCAGTCTTCGCAGGTAAGTATGGGGTAGGGAGTGTGGGGAGGCAGGGTGCAAAGAGGGTGGGTGCAGGGGGGGGGCAGGGAAACTACGAGGAACTATTTTCATTTTACAGGTGACAAAAAAAAATTGCAGGACAGTTTTTTGTTTTAGGGGATTTGGCACGCTGGGATGGGCTCCTAGCGTGCCACCTAACTGTTTGGGGGGAGGTCTGTAGCCGATGGGGGATTGGGCACCCTTGTCGGCACACAACACAGGGGGGAGGATTTTATGCCGACGGGATTGGGCACCTCCAGCACACACAAAGAAAGTGGGGGGGACGTGCTGAGGGGGATTGGACACCCCCTCAGCATTTAACAACGAGGGGTGTTCTTTATGCTGATGGAGAGTAGGCCCCCCCGTCGGCACATACAGAGGGGCAGGGTTAACTAACAGGGGGACTGGGCACCCCCGAAGTCAGCAGTTTGGCAGACACTGTGCCTCCATGCTCATAATGTTGGCGAGTGCTTCCAGGAAAGGTCCGCTGCATCTAACAAGCTTTGCCCAGATTACAGCAGACCTTTTCTTAGATGTGTTCACCACACTATGTATGCATGGTGTGGTGCCGGCATGCAGACTGATTGGGGAATGAGGGACGCACCTACTGGTGTATGCCCTGCATTCGCCCAACAGTGACTGAGCCTTCAAAGCTGCACTACCACAAGATGTTGGCTGCGCAAGCACGCCAACATAAAAAGGGGGGTTTAATAAGGTCCAATTATACAATGTTTTATTAAAGCAACACTGAACTATACTGGTGGGGTCACACAACAAAAGGTTTTGTAATTAATTTACTTCATGTGTTACTAATATATTCAACATATTGAACTCTCTGAACCCTGTAGGACAAATTTATAGAGATAAATTTTTTTTTCATTTCATTATATCTACAGTATGTGTCATTTTTCTTTTCTTTTTATTGAAATGTGTAAGACAACTTGTGTTTAATTGGAATGGATGAAAAATCAATAAAATAAAATTAAAAATGAAGACATGGAAGTCTGTATGGAGAGGTCGGTAGGGTAGGGAGTTAATCAATTAGAAAATATAGTCATAGGAGAAAAGCTGCGACCTGAGGTGAAACTGGATATAATGAGAGAGAGAGAGTCACAGTGAGAAGTACAGTGGTCAGAAGTTTGAATTAAAGGATTCTTTCCCGCCACTTGATGGGGCTACAGGTAATACATGCCACACACCTCATACAGCAGTACTTAAACCACAAATGCCCAAAGTGTCCCTTGGATTCTTATTTTACTGCTACAACCATGTGTCTGCCCACCCCACCTGTCCTCCATACCTGCCATAACTTTGTGGCCACCAGCTTTTCTGCCCATCCTTCATACCTGCCATCACCATGTGGATGCAGCTTGGCGCATTCCTGTGTCACTCCATCTTGTTTTGATCCCCACTGGCTGTTGCCAGGTCTGGTCATTCAGATGGCTCCTCAAGTCTGGCTGCCTCTATTGTGCTCCTTCTGCTCCAGCCTACTGCAGCTCTCTCTACTGTACATTCCTCCAGCCCTGGCTTGCTGCTGATTCCAGTCTGTCTACTCTCTCTCCTCAGTTCTCCTTCTTGCATAGCCACCGCATTGCTGGCTTTTTGGCTTCCAGGCTGTTTGTGCCTGTGGCCTCCTATGGCTACCTTCTGTCCTGCTGTCCTCACTTTTGACACCTTCCCGCCACAGCCACAGCTTCTGCTGCTTCCTATGCTCTTGCTGGCCCTTCATGCATTCTAGTCATTCAATGTTCCTTGTATTTTGAGGAGCTTTGCTTGAGGGGGAAATAGACAATGTACTGTAAGAAATTGTGGCACAATGTGCCTGGGTCTCATGGTTCTAAGCCTTTGGTGCAACTAAATGGCCCTTCTACCTGGTTTGGGGGGAGGGAAAGGGGCATTGTTTTAGGATCAGGACCAGTGAGGGAGATTCAGTGAGGCAAACTAGCTGCTAAATATCCAGAGAAAGGACATCCTTTCTTCCAGTTCTGTGTAGGCAATAACCTACACCATGATATGGTACATTTTACCTCTCTTTAGTCATCCTTTTGAATAGAAGGGATGAAGTGAGAGAATGATGAATATGTGAAAAGTCTCAATTTTTTGAATGTAACACAATAATTCTGTTGCCAGAAATGCAGTATTTCCACAGTATATACTGTGACGATATCTCTAAATAATGTATGTAATCCACACTGTACTACTTGACTAGTGCACCCCTGTTCAAAATAAAAGTTTAGGGACTTTCAGTGACATCAGTGCTAGGAAAGAAGGGTTAGTTATGATTTAGCCATACATTCTATAATTTTCTAAGTTAAAATCTACTGGAATTCTTACCGGATCTTCTTCTTGACTCATGGGGAAAAGATTGGAAGGTCCTTCAATTGAAACTACTGCCAACGCCGATGGATTGAGATGGATGGATTGTCGAGTGAAAGCTCTAGCATGAAGGATATGGTGGCATCAACACACATGAAGTGGGCCCCAACAGAGATGGCACTTAAAAAAGGAAATGTAACCCCCCGTAGGGGCTTATCTTATTTGTCCCATTCCCCCGTTTCCCTCAGTATGTGCACCATCACCTGCCTGAGTGAAGTAGTGCCCCGTATCCTCCGTCTGGCCCCTGCATGGTTTTGCAGTTAAATTGAGGCTGGAGGAACAAAGCCGTGGATACACTGTGCTTCAGCTGCACAAACGGGTGAGTTGGTGATCTGCACATGCGCAGCAGCACATTATCATCTTCCTTCCTCAGGAAGTGGTGGATATGAATATAGTGCAGGGCTTCAAGCAGGCATGGGATAGGCATAAGGGAGCAATACAGATGTATATGAATAGATAGGCCATTGACAGAGTATGGGCCTATGGCACATTCATAATGTATTAAAAATGGGCAGACTGGATGGGCCTTGAGGTCCTTATCTGCCGTCAACTTCTATGTTTCTATGTTTCTTACCCTCTGTAGCAATAAAACAAATGCCTTTCCAGTGCTCCCAGTCCCCACGTCTGGCAGGTTGAGGGTCGGTGAGACAGAAGAGGCAACAGAGGAGCATAAATGTTTTGAATAAAGAGTGCCAGTGAGTGTTATTAATTTTCCTCATAAATATTAACGAGGAATATGAATATTAATAAGCTCTCTGCTGGCTGCCTGGGGGGACAGTGTAATGAAGGAAGCAACAGGCAGGGAACCAATTAAAAATATTGAACTCTGCAGTCAGGTGATAAAGGAGAGAGGCTGTTAAAGAAATGCGGGACATTTGTTTAATTTAAAATATTTATTTTGGCTGCACCAGGATTTGAATGTTGGGACACTATATGGAATAAATGTACACTGTTTTGATGGCAGTCATGTTTGTATCCTTGTGACCTCAGCCCAGTCAATCAAAATGCTAGAATTTGTCAGAGGGACTTATTGGACAGTGAAGCAGACTTGTAGGGGGAAATACAGGGACAATGTTTGGCACCCATTAAAGGAACCAATCAGGCATCAAAATGGCCTGATGAATATGCATTTTTCAGTGAGACAATTGTTTCAGCCAATCAGGAGATGCCTAGAGCTCCCAAAACCCAAAGGACTTTTGTTTCTGAGCTCAGTTCAACAGGAGCCCCTCTACAGGAAGGGGGGCTCCAACCCCTTGCTAAATAATGTGGCTGCAAGGCTTATGAGTGGCCTGCCTGGGGGTTGCCAGCTACCTGCCCCCCAGGGCCTATGTGTTGCCTTTCCACATTTGGAGGAATTTGTTTGAAGAATCCTGTCCTGTAACTTTAGCTGTTAGAGAGCTACAAAGAATTTGTCACCTTAGCGGTGAGATCGCTGCAAGAATCTGCAACTTCAGCTGTGAGAGAGCTGCCTGAGTAATTCTTTTTTTTTTTAAATCATCTTTATTGACGATTTTTTATTAACCACAAAATATAAGACAGACATACACAAAGGCCCAATTGTTCCTGGGTCCCCCACCCCAAAACTGAGTGAGGTAACTATGTACACCATTTAACTGTATACATACCCAGCTGTCTTGCACCACCTTTGATCACCCTCTACATATCCCTAGTCAATAACAATATACAGTACAATCTCTGCTTAGGGAAGTACATTTAGATGTCAGAATCTAGGACTTAGATTAATTCTATATAAGTACAAACCCTACCTCCTGAACAACAGCCCTTAGGTGGCACTCAGTAGCTGCGTCCCTAGGAAGAGAAGAGAGTCCACGCCCCCACCCACACCCAGCCACCTCTGCGGATTCCTATAGCCAGACTGGATGTTGTCCGGTTGGTGCATATATTAGGAGTAATCAATAGGACACACTTTAATTCTAGCCTCTACTCCCCATCTATAGAGCTTTGTCTACGTATCCTCAGACAGACAGACCTGAACTTGGGGGGATTTAGACTGCAACATATAGACCGTCTCCAGGGTCCTCCATCTCTTATCATAAATTGCTTTTCGGTCATCCCGAAGCATTTGTCTCTTAAGCCTACTCAACGTTTTCGGCAAGTCTCCCACCCATTGGTCATATGGATAAATCAGATCATTTTTCCAATGCTTCAAGACAAATGCTTTAACTAAGGAGGACATTAGAGAGATATGTCCTTTAATGAGTGTGCTCGGGATATCTGTCATGTCCCCCAAGATACAAATCTTTGGATCAATAAAATCTCTGTAATTCACTATGGGGTCCATGTTGCGTCTGATTTTCTCCCATACAGGGTAGATTTTAGAACATTGCCACATGATTTGGAATAGGTCTCCTGAGTTTGCCCCACACCTGAAACATAGGTCTGTCTGTCTTAGGCCCCTGCCACATAGCTTAGCAGGGGTATAGTATATATTAGAGACTACAAAAAATTGCATGATCCTATACTTAGGGATCGGAAAGTACCTACTACTGTTCCAAACCTCTTTCCAATCAGGCCCCTGGGGGAAAGTATCCTTTTTCTTTTCCCAATATGGAACATTTATGCACTCCTTTCCACCCAAAAAATCTAATAGTAGCTTGTAAAACCTAGACAAGGGTCTCTTAAGGTCGCTGACATCTTTAATGTGGTTCCACATGAAAGGGGAGTCCAGGTCTCTAGCTCTCCCTTTCTCCATTCTATATATCAAATTAGTGACCTGAAGTTTCTTAAAAAAGTTGACGTTCATACAGTGTTCGGGTAATACTACCTTGTCTTCTCTTAAAAAATCTGACCATTTCAGGTTTAGCAATTGAGTAGCCCACCGCTTCCTTATTATCTTCCCCCCAATAAGCATATTTGGATTACCCAAAACAGGTTGCTCCCTGGAGCCCTTCTTTTGATTTGGGGACAGAAAGGTCCACCAAGCTACCAATGACTTGGCAATTGGGATTTGCTTTCCACCCTCTGGCAAGTCATCAGGATTAAAAAACAATACTGCTTCCGGGGAGATGTCTAAGTCTCTAAGGATCTGTTTCTTGACCTGTAACCAAGTTGGAATATATCCCCCCCACAGATCTGGTCCATTGCCCCATTATCCCCAATTGTCCAGCCACATAGTACAGATGTAAGTCTGGAACTTTAAGACCTCCCATGTTATAGGGCAGTCGTATTTTAATAAACCAGGATTTTGAAATATTGTAAGGAGATAGACGTATTGGGTACAGAAGCTTGGGTAGCAGATTCATTTTAATCAACCCTAGCCTCGCTGCCCAGTTCAACGGAAGCTTGTTCCATCTAGCTATATCCATTTTGACTACTGAGATTATCTCGCCCAGGTTTGCCTCTAGACCCTCATTCTCATTAGTTGTGATCCAAATACCCAAATATTTAAGCTTTTTCAGTGACCATTTCAGTTGCAGATGATCAAAGTCCGACTTGTTAGTGAATACAGTAAGGGGAAGGACCTGAGTCTTGTTCAGGTTTAGCTTATAATTCGATACCCTGGAAAATCTCTCAATTATCTCCAAGACTCTGACGAAACTCTTTGCTGGTTCCTGAAGGTGCAGCAGAATGTCATCTGCAAAGACAGAGACCTTCATTTACGTCTCTCCAACGACAATCCCCTGTATCTCCGAGTCCATCTGAATCGCCCTTAGAAGGGGTTCCAAATAAATGTTAAATAGAATTGGTGATAGGGGGCATCCCTGTCTAGTTCCTTTATCCAGACAAATTTCTTTTAACAAATAGCCATTACATAGTACCCTAGCCGTAGGGGCCACATATAAATTTTTTATGCCTCTAAGAAGACCCTCCAGGAATCCCATAGTTCTCATAGTTATAAACAGGAAGTTATGAGAAACCATATCAAAGGCCCTTTCGGCATCCAGTGCAATTAATGCCATGGGTATTTTCGAATTCAAGGCCTTATGTAGTATATGATGAAGTTTCCTAAGTGTGTCGTGCACCCCTCTACCTGACATAAATCCTACTTGTTCCTGATTTATAAGCCTAGGGGCAATTTTAGAAATTCTATTGGCCAAGATCTTTGTTAGTAGCTTCAGGTCCTGATTCATCAGGGCAATGGGTCTATAACTTCCAGGGGATTCTTTGGGCTTATCCGGTTTGGGGATAAGTGTAATATAGGCCTGATATAACGGCGGGTGCGGAACCCCATCTTGCATAATGTTTGAGAATAGTTGCTTCAACAAAGGCAATATAAATGTAACATGAGTTTTATAAAATTGTGCTGTTAAACCATCAGGTCCCGGTGTCTTGCCTTTTGGGAGTGAGTTGATTACCTCTAAGATTTCAGCATCCAAAATAGGGGCATCTAACCACTGAGTTTGTTCTGGATCCAATTTAGGAAGAGGTATACCTTTCAAAAATTCTTTGATATCTCCCTCTTTGGCCGAAACACCCCCCTGATAAATTTCCACAAAGTAGGTTGCGAAGGCATCGGCCATTTTCTGGGGCTCTGTTATTACATCCCCATGGAGACAAATCATTGGGATTACATGAGCTGCCTCCCATTCCTTTATTCTGTATGCTAAAAACCTTCCTGGAGTATCCCCTTGCATGAGATACTTGGCCTGAATTTTTTCCGCCCACTGATCCCACTTACTAAAGAGGATGCCTGCCATTTCCTTCCTTAATTCCTTGAGCTCTAGGTCCACCCCCTCAGAGGTACCTTCCAAGGGAGCCAGCAAGTCGATAGCATCCAAAATAAACCCTTCTCTCGCCCTTCTCATACTGTTTCTTCCCGCTATAAGTTTCTGAGCCAGACCTGAATATAAAACTTTACAAGTAGGCCATTTTAACCTCATATCTGATAGTGTAGGAAGCTGGGTCTGAATTATCTCCCTTAGAGCTTGCTCTAATCTCGGTAGTATACTTTCATCTACTAGTAAGGACTCATCAAGTCTCCGTCTACATGGTTTCCTTGGGGGGCCTCCATCGACCAGATCAATTGGACTGGGTAGTGATCTGATAATATTCTAGTATGGGTGATCAGCTCCCTCACTCCCTGAATTGCTTCTTGATTAACCAAAAAAAAATCAATTCTTGAATGAGTTTTGTGTGCCCCTGAATAGAAGGTCATAGCATGGGCTCCTTTGTTACATACCTTAATTGGGTCTGCCAGCACCGCCACCTCCTGGAGTTTGGCCATAGCTACCTGTGCTATAGATGGGGGCTGCACTGAAGGGGGCCTTTTATCAACTCTATTGTCGGGGCAGAGGTTCCAATCTCCTGCTAGAATTAAAGGGTGCGGAGTTAATAAGGCTATATCCCCTTCTACCGAGGCAAAAAAGTCTGGGTTAGGTGGAGTAGGAGCATATATAGAGGCAATTGTTACTAGCTCACCCATAACGGTTTCCGTAATGTAGATCCCACGATAATCATCCCTAGCCTTGACCTGCAGGACCACGAACGGACAGTCTGTTCTGATCAGGACCGCTACCCCTCCTGAGGCTTTAGCATTTCCATCTCCAAAAATCTGCCCTACCCACAGTCTCTTTAAGAGACCCAGCTCCTCTTTTAGCAGATGGGTCTCCTGCAAAGCCACAATTTGTGCTCCGAGTTGGTGAATGTGTTTTAGTATCACCATTCTCTTCCTCCTCCTTCTGAGGCCTTTAACATTCCAAGTGATGATTTTAACATTAATCATGCAATTTCAATAATACCCCTCCTGTCCGCTCCATCAGAGTCTGGCTTAGAGATATGTGTGGGTCGTGGACTCTCTTCCCCTCCTCTCCCAATAATCCTTCCCCATCCCCGATCCTTTGATCGACCTCCCGACCAATTAGATACGTAGATGAATCGTCTATTACTGAGTGGACTCCCAGACCCTCCCAATCCTTGTTGCCCCTTCCGAGTCTACTTAACTCCCTGAAAGACACTCCTCTCCCTCCCCTCGCATCCCCTTTAACCTATTCTCATAGGAATATTTTAAGTGATATCCTCTCGTATTGTACATATGGGAAAGAGAATTTAGTACCTAAGTATGATAAATCCTAACAACCCCCCCCCGGGGGAGAGAGAGGAACAGCAAACCCAACAAACACAAAACGAAAAAAAAAAAACCCTCCTTAATTCAGAAATAGGGGTCAAGATCACATAGTGGGCCTACATTTGCACCTGGGATACCTGTCCCCTAACACATCCTTTGTTTATCATGTCCACAGTTCCAAGTGAGGTTAAATTGTCCCACCTATTTATCCTGGCCCATGTTAAAGTACTAAAAAAAAATCTCATAGCATAACAACCCCACCCAATCCTGGAGGATACGCTACTAAAAGGGCATAAAAAAAAAGTCTTCTTCTTAGTCTTCCTTTTCTTCTTCTTCTTCTCTTCTGGCTTCCTTGTCTCAACCTCTCTCTCTAACATAAATTTCTCCGATTCATTTCTCTCCTATTGTCCAGTTGGATTCAACATATTCAGATCCCCAAAAATTCCGCCCCAGGTCAAATCCCTCCTTGATAGGCCGTGTTTAGGTCACAGATTTAAACAGGTCTGGAAGTTCCCGCTGTAGTCCTTCTGCTGCTTTCTTCGGCGTTAAGTACTTCTGGTCCCCGGATTGTAGCTTCACCACTAGAGTGGCAGGGTGCTGCATCCTAAACTTCACACCAGCCAGATAAAGCTTTTTCTTTATTTCTCCATACTCCTTCTGCTTGTCCCGAATCCCGGGAGTCTGATCTTGAAATACCAATAGGGGTGCCCCATTCCACTGAAGGTTTTTTAGTACTCTGGCTTTATTTAAGGCATGAGACTTCTCCTTAAAATTTAAGAAGCACATGATAATGACTCTTGGTCTGGCTCCCGGCGGGGGTATCTCCCTAAGGGACCGGTGGGCTCTTTCCAAATTATATGAGTCCCCATATGGAGTGGAGCCTAAAAGCTTCATTAGGAGGTCCTGAACAAATGTAATGCAGTCTGCCCCCTCGGACCTCTCTGGGAGACCCACCAAGATCAAGTTATTCCTCCAGCTATGTGATTCCTGGTCGTCTACTCAATCCTCCAACCTTCTTACTTGCTTTCGGAGGGTCACCAGCTCCTGGTCGTGCAATAGGAATTTCCGCTCCTGAGAGGCCATACACGCCTCCACATCTCCAACACTTTGATCCAGGGCATTTAGTGTTGGTTTTATTGAGGAGAAATCCGCGACAAGCCCCTTAAGGAGATTTTTAATTTCCAGAATATCGTCTGGGGATGCCTGACCCCCTCCTGCCCCTTCCTCATCAGGCCTCTGGTCCTCTGGCACAGGCGATGGGGGTTTTGGCCGCTTCATTGCTGACGCTCGCGGGTCCGGATTCTCAGGATCTTCAAACTCCATCCTAGGTGTTTTTGTTGGCCCCACGATCGTTCGTGCTCCCACAGCTCACAGGATCTCCACCTCACAGTCAGGCGATTCTTTGAGGAGGGCAGAGGATTCCGATGCGGTAAGCTCTTGTCGACCGCTACTCTACGGGGTCAAAAATGACTTTTAATTTAAATCAATTCGGGCCCGGGAGCTCCGCTCAGTGCATCCGTCCCCGACTAGCTCATCACGTGATCCCTGCCTGAGTAATTCTGAGTGTGAATATCTACTGTGAAGTTCAAGTAAGATGGAGACCTGCTTGGGGGCTGAGTAACTGCTAGTTCCAGGAGGTGCTAAATTCTGTCTGCTACCCTGCATTGACCCAGCGTCACAGTGAAGGTTGGACATTTGTTTGAAGGAATGACCGTGGTTGGTTCTGGTTTACAGAAAATATTATGGGAGTCTCCCTGGGGAAAGGAGCTACCAGGGGATTGCCTACAAAAAGCTTTATGTCTGGCTTGGGGCCACAGAGTCATGCTTGCCAAGAGGAGGTGTTTGCCTATGTTTCAGCTTATGAGAAGCTAAAGCGTAATGAATGATTGCAAAGATGTGAACAGCATCTTCATGGTTGGGAGATTTGCCTAAATCTCCAGTGGTAGTAATACTACAAGTGAGAAGAGAGACACTCTTCTAGTCCAGTGAGCACCTGCACAGTGAGAAAAGTGTTGCCCATCATCCTTGGACTGTCTAAGAAGAAGGTGTTTGCATTCAGTAGAAGTTTAATGTCCTTCGGTAAAGACCATAGGATTTGTCCTGAGCTTTCAGACTTGTATTTTCAGTGAAAATCCAGAGACTGTGTTTTGGATATGAAACAGCCACAGTTGCTATGCTGGCAGTGTGGTTGAAGATGCCAATGGTATCCAAATTTTCATGAATGCCACTGAAAGGAAAGAGACTGCCATGAAGGTCAGCATTGGGATTCAGCCTGGTAATATCACCAGCTAGGCACTACATTTGTGCCTCCCCTGAGAGGTCATGGCTGGATGTGGGGATCTGAGACATGCTAGCCCAGGTCCTTGTGCTGGTCTGTACCAGATATGACTTCAACCTTAACAAAAGGCTTAACTGCTATGTAAGCAGGGGTGGAGGGAAACACCGACATAGTGATAGAGGAGGAGGATAGAGGGAGGGAGGGAGGGTCTGCTGGCATTGAAAGTGAACAAATCACCAGGCCCAGACAGAGTACATCCAAGGGTACTAAAGGAACTGGCTGAGGAGCTGGCAGGGCTATTATCAGACCTATTTAATTGTTCACTAGAGTCAGGCATAGTACCACAGGACTGTAGAACAGCATATGTAGTGCCCCTTCACAAAAGTGGTCCCAAGGATGAACCAGGGAATTATAGACCAGTCAGTCTGACCTCCATTATGGGAAGCTCATGGAGATCATACTAAAGGAAAAGTTGGTGGCATATCTAGAGGAGCATGGTCTCCAGGATGAGAGGTAGCAAAGGTTTATGGGGGGAAGATCATGTCAAACAAATCTGATCGACATCTTTGACTGTGTCACTAAGACAGTAGACAGGGGTCAAGCAGTAGACATCCTCTATCTTGATTTCAGTAAGGCCCTTGACTCTGTGCCCCACAAAAGGTTGACCAAGAAGTTGGTGGATCTTGGAGTTGGGGAGAAGATGATAAGATGGGTGGAAAACTGGCTGAGGGACAGAACCCAGAGGGTGATGGTGGAGGGAGAGTTATCTGTCACCATAGATGTAACCAGTGGGGTCCCACAGGGCTCCGTGGTGGGGCCAGTATATTTCAATGCCTTCACTAATGACATTGGGGATGGCATTAAAGGCAACATGTGCCTATTTGCAGATGATACCAAGCTCTGTGGGAGAGTAGACACAGCTGAAGGGATACAGGACCTACAGGAAGATCTGGAAAAGCTGGGGTGGTCCAGGATCTGGCAGCTTGGCTTTAATGCCAAGAAATGCAAAGTTATGCATATTGGAGCCAAGAATCCTAGGACAGAGTATTACCTGGGTGGAGCTCAAGTAGCTACATCAGAGGAGGAGAAGGACCTGGGAGTGATGATCACTAGTGACCTGAAGCACTCCACGCAGTGCAAGAAAGCAACAGCAAAGGCAAACAAGATGCAGTGATGCATAGCTAGGGGGATCAGCAGTAGGAGACAGGAGGTTATACTGCCCTTGTACAGGTCACTGGTAAGGCCGCATCTAGAGTATGGAGTTCAGTACTGGTGCTCACACCTCAAAAAGGACATTAACCTGCTGGAGAAGGTACAGAGGAGGGATATAAAGATGATAGCTGGTCAGCAGGGCAAGGCATATGAAGAGAGGTTGAGGGCACTGAACATGTACTCCCTGGAAGACAGGAGAGAGAGAGAGGGAACATGATTGAGACATTCAAGTACTTGAAAGAGATAAATAATGTTGATAAGGAAAGTCTCTTTAAGCTGAGTGGCAACCATATCATGAGGGGGGACAGTCTTAAGCTGGAGGGTGGGAGGTTTAGGAGGGATGTCAGGAAGCACTTCTTCACAGAAAGGGTGGTGGACACTTGGAATGCGCTGCCAAAAGAGGTAATCTTGTTAAAGACAGTGAGCAGCTTTAAGAGAGGCTGGGATAGGCATGGGGGGAGATAAGAATCATGGGTAGGAAGGATGGGAGGAGTGCGGAGGGAGGGCAGGGACATTAGCTCAAGCTGTGGACCCTGCAATATGAGCAGACTTGATAGACCAAATGGCCTTCTTCTGCTGGCTTGTTCATATGTTCGTATGTAAGTACCAGCTTGCTAGAGCTGCAAGAACCCACTGTCAAGAAGGGAAGCACGTTGCAAACCCTTGCTGCAATCCTCTGCCAAACCAAGCCGACTAATTGTGTGTACCTGAAATCTACCTTCCACAAGATTCCTGCTGCATTTGAAAGAGAATGACTGCAGAACCATAAGTAAAGCAGGAATTGCCCTGCACCACTTGAGAGACTGTAAATAGTTGTACTCAAGTAATTTCGTGTTTTCCAAGTTCAGTAGTGAACCAGGTTTTGGCTGCTAAAGTTCTGGGGTTTGCCTACCCAGTTAAAGAATCAAGTTTAGCAAGTAGCTAAAGTAACCAAAGAAAAGGTAAAAATTAAATTTGATTTGCTTTAAGCGCGCCAACGCCAGCCAACCAGCTGCATAACAGGCTTGCAATGTTTAGTACTGGGTAAACAGGAGATAGGATTGTGGGGTCTTTATCTAGACTGGGGACTGATATCAGTCTGGGGTTCTGTCCATCCATATGTTTAAAGCAGCTAGCTAGATAGAAAAGTCCATAACAATCTAGCCGAAGGTTGGTGGGTGGCCAGCGTTAAAAGAGATTTAAATATAAAAAGCAAAAATGATTGTTTATGATGCAATGCCACAAATGCAAGTGTTGCTGAACTTCTGCATCCAGTTTCCCTTTCCTATTCCTCCCCTTTGTGAATAAATCATTGGTTAACCATTTTTACAAACTTTGAGTCATGAGCAGATTATTTATATCACACGTGAGCATATTATTAGCTTAAGTCAATATTTCAGAAGTATGGAAATTGTGGGTTTTGGTTTCTGACAATCCATGTGTGGGGTGACTAGATGGGGGTAGTGGGTAGGTACAGTATCTAAGGGGGTTGTACTGCTAAATTCAGACCCACTTGTAGTTTTACTCTGGGTGGAGGCACTACACTATTTTATTGTTGTCTTTGGGAAAGAACCCTTTGTACATTTAGGAATAGGACCCAGGTCCCTCAACCTTGGCTAGGCCTACAAGGCAGGAGTAGTAGCCCACTATTACATAGTGCCTGGGGTTACACAAATTGGACTTAACTCTTGATGAGCTAATGGCACTCCAAACGAAGATAAAAACTGAATTTGCTGAAGTCCATTCAAAATTAGTAGAACTTGAACAAACCATGGCTGAACAGCAAATGGCCATTACAGCCCTAGACTCCCAAGTGGAGCACACTGATCATTTGCTGCTGGAAGGTTTCCAAAAATCCAAAGCCTATAAAATAAATGTGACGACCTGAAAGATCGGTCATGACGTAACAACACGTGCTTATATGGCATAAGGGAAAAGGCTGAAGACATGGACATAATCTGATTCCTTGAAACTTTATTTAGAACCAGACTGGATTTGGCTTCTGACTTACAGTTTGGCCTACAGTGAGCACACAGAGCCTTGGGATCCCACTGGACAACAATCACCAATAGCCAAGATCTTTCATCATTAAAATTTCAATGCTATGCTGTTAAACAACAGATTCTGGTGGGGTTTCGGCAACTGAAAGAGCTATTTTTTGATGGCACACAGATATATGCCAACCAAGACTGCACACCACCTGTGATGTAACTCCATAAACATTATTGCCCAGTACTTGCTGCCCTACAGGAATGAAAGCTTTGAGACCAGTCCCAGTACTTGGTGAAATTGGGGGCTTTTATCTGGAGGGTCAGGTTCTTAACAAATCTATTTCAGTGGCATCAGAGACTCTTCTAAACAGGGGAATCCCTGTAGTGAAACCACAGAGGATGAAGACACCCATCATGCACCCTGTGCTATCACTGAGTCTCTGAGATGAGAAGTGTAAGGCACAGAAAGCACAATCTTCAGCCACCTTATGGGACATTCAAGCACTGCTGCAATCTTTTAATTGGGTCCTAGATCCCTTGACTTTTCAACAGCATGTCCAACTTGGTTACATAACTGCTTGCTGCATCCTCCATTGATGTCTTGTACCTGTAAGTACTGTTGTTCTCTCTCCCTCTTGTCCGAGACATTGCCTGCCACCAAGATCCCCCCTGTAGAAATGAGACTTCACTAATGTTTTAACATTCTGAGTGCCTTTTCCCACAATCAAAATACTTTCCTTTCACTGCAGCTATTGAACTTTTATTTTTAAACTCAGCTTTATTGATTAGATGGTTATACGTGTTCTTTCTATACAGACATATTAATAGGTATTTTTTCAGTAACTTTCCTTACACATGTTAGAATTTATATGCAAATGAGCATATGCTTCTTATCTATGTTTATGAACTTTAAGGAATCACAATAAACTTTTTCCTGGGGGACCCTGGTGGAGAATTTAGCTCAGTTGTTTGCTGTGTCTCAGAAGAACTGTTTTAATTAATAGATTTTCATACCATGCAGTCTTTAATATGGTTCCTCGACAGTTTTCATATGCCTACCTACTTTACATCTACAAGTGGAAACTGTTATTTAGTATGAGAGGAGTTGGTACCTGAAGAGAGGACATCTATTTTCATGGGCTAGACATGATTGCAGAGCCCCTTGTGCAGTGGCACCATTTCACAAGAATCATAGAGATTGTCAGGTTCCCCCACCTGCTAAATTTTATTTGATAAAACCGTAGGAAAGCCTTGTTTTAGGGGTTCATATGTTCATAGGTTCATAGGAGAGTACAAGTTCTAGGGACTGGCCCATTATGAACTCACCACCTTTAACCAAGGTGGAATTTATATTTATTGTTCCCCATATATATATATATATATAAATTAGTTTTAAACTGCAATAAATTTTGACTGTGTACTACCTCAGAAGGAAGAGTATTCCATATTGGTACTGCTCTCTGTGTAAAGAATCAATTTCTTTTTACTGTTTTATTAATAGTAGATCTCAATCTCAATTTATGTGACCTCGTGTTCCTTTCAGAAGGATACCATTCCAAGCATATGATTTCAAAAAGAGCAGGATATCTAACAGCTTTAAAGATTAGACATAGGTCACCTCTTATAGAATGATATTCCAAAGAATATAGATTCAAAGCTACTAATCTTTCATCATATGGGAATGAGTTCATATTTTGTATACTTCTAGTAAACCTACGCTGTATTTTTTCTACAGTTACTCTTTCTTGAGCAGATATCGGTGTACAGAAAGAAGAACAGTAATCCAGATGTGATCTTACTATACTTTTATAAATTGATAGTAGCACCTCTGCCTCTCTACTTTTAATATTTTTCGAGATACAGCTAGTCAATCTGTGATATTTTTTAACTGTTTTATTAATGTGTTCTGTGAATTTTAGATTGTTTGTAATATGTATTCCCAGATCCTTCTCTGAGGTAACTACTGTTAATAACATATTATTCATGTAATAACTGTTTAACTTATTATTTTTGCCCAAATGCATAACTTTGCATTTTGCAATATTATAAATTAGCTTGTTTTTCTTAGCCCATTCTGATAGATTATCCAGGTTATTTTGTAGCAAGTGTACATAATAAATATAATTGACTATATACTCCAATTTGCTGTCATCTGCGTATTTATTCAGCCAGACACCTTGTGTGGTTTGCATGCTAGACATAAGTATATTAAACAACACTGGACCAAGTATCGAGCCCTGAAGCACACCACTAGTCACCTTAGTCCATGTGGATTTATAACCCCTAACACTGACTTGTTGTCTCCTATCAGTCAACCAGGATGAGATCTACATGATTGTTTTATAGTGGAGCCCTAAATGAACTAAACAGTCAATTAAGATTTTATGGGATTCAAAGGCCTTTTCAAAGTCCAGGTAAATAACATCCACCAGTAAACCAGCATCTAAAGCTTCACTAACAGGTTCAAAAAAGTTTATCAGATTAGTATGGCATGATCTGCCTGAAGTAAAACCATATTGCTTTAAATCAGCTAACCCGTTACTGTCAATATAATTATTACTTCTTCGCAATATTCATTTCTTCATAACTTTCCCAATACATGAATAGCAGACTAATCGGTCTATATTGTGTCACATTTTGTCTGGTACCACCCTTATGGATCCGAATTACAGTATTCACTTTCCATTCCTATATGGCAACTCCTTTCATAATGCATTGATTATAAAGTAGGGTAAGAACACCTGCTATTTCATAAGAAATTTCTTTTAAAAAGACAAAAGGGATGTTGTCTAGTCCTACAGATGATATGGTTTCAAAGGAATTAATAGCAGCATAAATCTCAGTCACCATAAAGGGTGCAATTGGGTCCATAGTATTTTCTCAATACAATCGATTCTTTCTTTTTAAATATACTAGTAAAGTACTGGTTAAATTCTTCAGCTATAGCTTGTTCATCTGTAACTATTTTATCTTTAACTAATATAGGCCCAACATTTGGTACATTATTTTTTATAAATCCTATGTAACTAAAGAATTGTTTATTATTATATTTTTTGACTGTTGCTAATTTGTACTCTAAATCTCTCTTTGCTTTTCTGATGACAGACTTGATTTTATTTGCTTTACATTTAAACTTGTTCCAATTAGCCTCTGTTCTTTGTTTTCTATATTTATTATAGGCTTTTTTTTGTAATTTCTAACCAATCTTCATATTTCTGTTGTATACCAAGAGGCTCCCCTCTTATGATTTTTATATTTTGTTCTCTCAGGGACCCAATTATGAAGACAGTCCTCTAATTTAGTTTTTATACTAGACCATATTTCTCTTGTTGTGAGAGTACTCAGTTCCTGTTCCCAGTTCCAATCTTCCAGATTTGCTTTTATTTTCTCATAGTTAGCCCTGGTAAAATTCCACATCTTAGTTTTACCATTAGTAGAAGACTTAAAATAATTAATAGTCCAAGAAACCATGCAGTGATCACTATCACCTAGTGGTTCCAAGATTTTAGGGGAATCCCCATGTTCATTGATATTAATAAAAATGAGGTCTAGAATATTGTCATGTCTCGTTGGTTCTGATAGTAATTGATCCAGTCCTAACTGTACTATGGTTTCAATGAAATTCAGTTCCTGCTGATTCGTACCTTCCAAACTGTGCCATTTTATATTCAGAAAATTAAAATCACCCATTAGGATAATATTATTCAAATAATTAATATTTTGTAGGTATTCAAAAAATGTATTATTGGTGGCAGTGTCCAGTGCGGGCGGGTGAGAGCAGAGCCCTAATCTTATTGGGCCTTGTTAGCAAGTTAGTTTCACCCATATGAATTTGATGCCATCTGGTGCTAGTGTAGCGCTATCTACTTCCAGACAATTAAAACTGTCCTTGACATAAAATGTCACCCCTCCTCCTTTGGAACTGGTACAATTTTTCTTAAAAAGAGTATATCCAGAAATATCTTGGGCCCACAGATTATCAGCGAACCAAGTTTCTGTTACTCCACACACATTGATATTTCTAATACTCAGGACAACCTGAAGTTCACTTATTTTATTTATTAAACTTCTAGCATTTAGTAATAATAATTTGAGTCTAGAAATAGGGGCATCAGTATGCATTATCCCATGATAGGTAGATTTAAATTGTTCCAAATTACCATGTTCTTGACCAGAAGGCTCAGAGGAGTTAATAGTTGCATGATAATTTGCAACCTCCCTTCCCCCTTTAGAAGTTTAAAGAACCAGCAATTACTGCATTAATTTGGTTACCCAACATTTCAGATCCCTTCTTATTTAAGTCCATCCCTGGAGAACAGTTCCCTTCTACTATCAAAGTCTTCCCAATGAGTTAGACATATTAGATTTTGTTTTAAACACTGGTTCCTCAGTCAATTATTAATGTCTTTAATTTTTGCTTCTGTATAGGAGTTTACTCTTGGTATTGGTAACATTTCTGATAGGACAATACTACAACCTATATCTGAAAGCAGGGGCATCATGCAGTCATAAATTCTGGAGGGGCACAAAATCTCAACCTCTTTAGAGGGGTCCAGGGGCATGTCCCCCCCAGGAAAATTTTGAAAAACTGAAGTCAAATAGTGTATTTTGGTGACGTTTAGCAGCCCAGAAAGCTATTCCCCAACAAGCTGAGTGACATAATACTGATGTAGGTTAGAGAAATGATCAATTGTTTTTGTCCTTTATTCATTGTACTTACTGTTACCTTTTGTATTTTTTAACACTTAGTCAGAACTTGTGCATTTTGTGAGTCTTTTATCATAAAAGACTCACATAATGCGCAAGTTCAGTTTTATGATACGTAATCACATAACTACTTAGTCCACTTGTAGCTGATCCATTGACTTCTAAATGACAGGAATTCACTATTTCAATTTTTTTGTCATTATAGTCAACTGTAAATGTTATATTTGAATAATAATGGCACGTTATCTGTTTTTATTTATTTTTTTTATTTATGTAAAATTCTTTACTTTGGGAAAAGCACAGCAACTGAACATCAGCTCATTCCCAGGTTCGACCATGTTGGGAAGGGTAGATTTTTACAATGAAAAATTCACAGTATACAACTCCCTCCATTCACAGCAAGATAAGTAAGAAAAAATAAATAGTAATAATAATAATATAGATACAGATTGGAAACAGTATTTGCAGTAGGACAGGCAGTTATAATTACTGTTTCATATGTTCATTGTGTTACATCAATTGAAATAAGCATCATTTTATAACTGATTAGCAGGTGAGGCAAGTATGGTAACAATATAAACATGATACAAAATGCTGCCTTTGACACAGTTTGACATAATGCAAAAGGCTGCTCAACAAGAGTAGTAGATTAGTAGTCTGGGCATGTTGCACAATGTGGTAAATCGGTGTAGGAAGTGACTGCCAGAATGCAGAGGGTGGCAGTAAGATACGTTTGTCCCAGAGTGACATCAGGTATGACAGATGAAATAGGAGGGTCCATGGCCCGTATCTGGAGGAAATGCAGAGCACCCAATCAGAGACTTCAGATGCCCTTGGGAGAAAGTGGTGCTCATAGTGCAGTGTGCCCAGGTGGCATGTGTAAATCTGAGTGTAAAAATCATAGTGTTATGCAAAAGTAATATAAGCTGAGAGCTGTGATCTCCCTTCTTCAGGGTTGGACTGGGATAAAGAGGATCCACTTGGAAAGAGGATACAAGGGACCACCTGGAAAATCAGTGCAGGAGGGCCCAGGGTGACACACTCATATCAATATTTCACTTCAGTCTGATACATTCCCACTCTGTGTTTCCATCTTACATTTATCTACAGTGTCCCAGATACCCCCATTTAATTAGAAAAAAGATGATAGTTTGTATGGTGTCTGGTCCAGAACTAACTGTAAGTGTATGGGTGGCAGGGTGAATGTAGGCCCCTCTAGGGAAACCCTCCCAATCTCTCGATGGTCTAAACAAAGTAAAGGGTTAGCGGGTATGATTCAAAGTTGGGCTAGAGACTCTGATCCAGACCCCGTCTCTGCCTGCTAAAAATAGGTGGGAAAAAATGCTTGGAATCTCAGTTACTCCTCAGGAATGGCCTAATTGTTGGCAGCTTGCACATAAGGCCTGTGTGGACCAGAGGAGCTTTCTTAGTAAAAACAAAGTTATTCACCTCTGGTATAGAACCCCTTATCAGCTGCACAAAATAGGATTGTTACCCAATAACCAATGCTGGAGATGTCAGGCCCTGGGGCGGATCTACTGCACATATTGTGGAGCTGCAAACCACTCCAAGTGGTATGGGGGAAGTGATCCAATTCTGCTCCCACACCTTGGCATGCACTTTGCCTCACTCCCCCTCTTTCTGGTTACTAGGTGTTGCTCCGGTTAGCTGGCCGATGACTAATGCGCAGCTGATATGGCTCACAAAGGCTTCGATGGAACTTCTCCAAATAACCCTAATGAAATGGCGGACATCAAGTCCTCCAGCCTTTCAAACATGGTTAGAAGCAATGGAGTCCTTAGTCTCCCTAATGCGTCTTATTCACTTCGCCAAGAAGACAAGTGCAGCCTTTGTAAACATTTGGGCTCCATACATGGTTTGAGTCACTAGATCCCCTCCCACCCCTGTGGTATTCAACATGAAGGACTTATTGAAACCCCCATGAACTGATCAGTTAACCAGCCTGATATTTCATACTGCTTGAATTAATATGCCTGTTTCTCTACTAAGATATTCATATATAAGTCATTGTTATGATTCAATGTGTTAAAACTGTGTCTGCAAATTATAAGAAATGTAAGATGCATTTGTATGTAAACAATTCCTGCTTTCTGTTGCTACCTTTGTGTTTATTCCTCAATAAAAAGATTAACCGTAAAAAGAAAAAAAGATGATAAATGCAAGTTTTCAGAGTTTAGGTGACCAGTTACCCAGCTGAGGGGGGCACACCTGGAAATTTCCAGGTATCCAGGTGGGACAGTCCAACTTTTGTCACCCGCTTGTATGTTGTGGCCACGACAGCTCAGTGGTCAAAGTCGAGGGGTAAAGAAATGGGGGTACTATGTTATACAAATGGAATCATATCACTACAACTTTTTAATATCTCTTGTAAATGAAGTCTATAAAAACACCTTCACTGGTTATCTACCTATGTGTGTGTGTGTGTGTGTGTGTGTGTGTGTGTGTGTGACTGTGTGTGTGGTGTGTGTGTGTCACTACAATACCTACCCAAATAGTCCCACTCCCTATGTGTAACATAGCACTTCAAAGAAACACATTCATCAACTTCCAAAAAAGATTGATCTTTTTCAACGAGTCTGGAACAATGCAGTAAACTGTGAAACGTTATTGAAAAATACCTGCGTCTATATGTATTACAACTTAAGGAATGCACATATTGTCTTTCCTATGCTGCATTCAGGGGTGAAACAACAAACAGTAAGTCAGGCTTCCTCTACAGTAAGTGTTACACATTTGCAAAGATGGTGAATTTTGGCTCCGAACTTCTGGTAATTTAGTTTCTGCAGAGAGCATGACTGTTTTCGTTCCATGGTAAAGCTACAGTAAAGGCAGCAGGGAGATTTCAGTAATAAGCTTTTAGGGGGGCGCTGACAACAGGGTACTCAAGCAACAGATAAAAAAATTGGGGGGGATAAAATGTGAATGAGCAGTGCAGGACACAGAGAAATTAATTTGGGACAAATCAGTATGGGAAATACTCACGATGACGGTCACGATGAGCACTGGAATCTGAGTGAGGGACTCTGCTAAAATGTAAATTAGTGAGATACCAGTCTGGGCAAACACAGGCAGCAAGATGTGGACCGTGCATGAAGGAAAAGAACTAAGGCACTGCAAATTGCCAAGAAGTTTAATAGCAGTAAATTTGCTACCCTACCCTGAACTTGTTACACCTACTACTGTCTACTGAGTCTGACCCACCTTTTTAATCGAGGAGTGACTGCAGTACAGAAGGATGAAGGAAGCAATCGATTCTTCAAGCAGGCAGCCAGAAATTTCACAAGACTTTCACTGGGCAGGCAGGCAGGCTTGCCTCTTTTACTCCAACAGGACAGGCTGATGCTGCAGGTCTCTCTGTGTCTGCAGGTAAGAGGTCAACTGAAGGACTCGTCTTGGAAGATCATGGAGGAACGACCGTTCACTGCAGTGTGAGCTACTTTTTCACACCTCCGATGTGCAGTGACTTAGCTTGATTGGTGCTTACGTTGGAGTGGACGTGTGACGTGGTAACTGCCTGGCAGCAACCAATCACAGCGCCGGTTGTCTCAGACTGTCTGTCTCACTTTCACTCTCTCATTTTACAGGTGCTCAGTCAGTCCCAAAACAAGTCGACTCACCAGCACACCACAGGCTGCAATCGCGCTAATTGTTCATAATAATAACCCCTGGCCCCCACCCCCCCAGCACCCACCAAAAAGACAGTGAAAAACACCACATTATTTGGCAACCCATGTATGCCATTAAAAAAAAAATACTCATGATTTTTGCTATATAGCTCTCTCAACAATTTTGGGGGGACACATGCCCCCTTGGGCCCTATGGGCATGATGCCTCTGTCTGAAAGTGTATTTGTTAAACCTACAAACTCTTCCTTGATTTGTCTCAAACTTTGATCAATAATATTATTAACTCCTACATGAACAATAACCAGAGGATCATGTCTGCAATTATTTAGGGTTTGCCTAGTCATTCTTATGATATCTTGTTATCTTAGCACCACGAAAACAAGACAGGGTGCATGTCGCTTTATCTTTTTCACAAATCTGTCTATCTAAATTTGCTATCAGTGAATCCCCTAAAACATAAACCTGTTTGGAATTGGAGATTGACCCCATGGTTTCCATATGGCCTTGTAGATTAGTTTCATTAGTGTCACTAATATGAGAGGGACCTAATAAATCAAACTGTTCCCTTTGTCCAGTTCTAGCTTGAGGGAGATTTATAACATTATCCTTAGTTGGGGCAGTAACATTGGATACCTCAGTAGTTTCATGGCACAAATATGTGTTTTAAGAAAATTATAGGGGTCTTAACTGCCACCCCTGGCTACACCTAAATAATGCCTTTGCACTTGTGATTCATTACCTAGTCCTAACTAGTTTGATATGGGATGGGGGTGATGGGGACCACCATGCAGGACCATTCTTGGGGCCTGCATGGATGCTGTGCTGCCCTTTGACTGCTCAACTCTGAATAAAAACTGGCATACTATTATTTCTTCATTTTAGTTATATAATCTCTCTGGCTTTAGCCCCAGTACATCTGGGGGTGGCATATGTTACCTTTTCCTCTCTCTGGTGCCCTCGCTCAAAGTTTTACTGCTTGTATTAGCTCTCATGGGTAAGGACATGGAACATCTACACAGGTCTCCAGATAGATTTCATAGATTTTCATAGAATTTATCCAAGTCAGCATTAGCCAGAGATGACTCCCCATTTTTCAAAGGAGTTGACTCGTGCATTTTTCTCCTATATACTTATCTAAGGATTTCTTGAATGGATCCATAATTGTGCTGCACACCAGTGCTTCAGGAAGGGTATTCCATGTTGTCAAAACCCTTTGGTTTATTCATCCCCTCTTTTGTTAGTTTTGTACTGCTCACCCCTAAGGTGAAATTTGTATGTCCTAGTCTCCCTATCATTAATTTTCCTTTCCAGTCCTACACACTTCCATAATTCATGTTCCTTAAATGCAATGAACACCAAACATAGATTACTTCTTAATCATCGGTATAATTTTAGCTCAGCAAACCTCTCTTCATATGACAAGTCGGTTAGGGTATTTATTTTTTAGTGGCTCGTCTCTGGACCTATTCCAATAAGTTAATGCTACCTATATAGTCTGGTGTCCAAAAGGATGCATAGTATTCCAGATGAGGCCTAACCAGCGCAGAATACAATGGCAATGAAACCTTAGCATCTCTAGTTACAGTATATGTCTAAGTATGCAACCAAATAGTTTATTTCTTCTTTCCACAACTTCCCTGGTATGCTTGTTAAATCACAGTTTATTAGTAATAATAATTCCAAGGTCCCTCTCTTGTCTGTGATTTCTAGATCTTTTCCTTTTAAAGTGTACTTGGCCAATCTATTTTTATATCCAAAATGCATTAATTTAAATTTTTCTTCGTTAAACCCTCAATTTGTGTTTCCTGATCCAATTCTCTAGTTTCTGTAAACTGATCTGAAACTGTGCAATAGCAGACTCGCTATTGATACCTGCGTCTAGTTTAGTATTGTCTGCAAATCTGAAGATCCATGATGCAGAAGAAGTTTGCATTGATGATATAAAAATATTAAAAAGTGATGGTTCCAGCACCTATCCCTGAGGGACACCACTTGTAACATATCCCCAGTCGGAAGAGTACCCTCTATTACAAACTCTCTGCCTTCTATTCTCTAACCAGGAACCAATCCATCTAACTATAATTGGGTCAAATCTCAGCTTGAACAATCTCTGTATTACAGAAGACCTGTATGTGGAACTAGATCAAAAGCTTTGGCATAGTCCAGGTTTACAACATCCACAGGTAAACCATTGTTTAATGCTCTACTGATTGGCTTGGAAAACTGTAATAAGTTAGTTAGGCATGATCTATGTGGCCTAAACCCATGCTGTGTTATATCGACCAATCCTTCATTCAGTATATGATTTTCAACTTCCTCTTTAATATAGTCCTTCATCAGTTTACCCAAAGCAGATGTTAGGCTGATTGGTCTATAGTTTTTAAAAGTATTGTTTTAATACCTTTTTATAGATGGGCATTATGTTTTCTTCTCTCCATTCTGGTATAACATATGAACATTACAAAATGACATCAGAAACAGGCCTTAAGGTCTATCGAGTCAGCTCGATTGTGTAGCTAGCTCCTCATTTTACAGCTGCCCCACCCACACACCCTTCTCCTTTTCATGATTATCCCCCTTCTCACTTTGTCCCATCCCCTTTATAAACCACCTACCATGCTACAGGCTACTACCTCCTCATGCAGAGTATTCCACCTATCCACCACCATCTCAGTGAAATAATGTCTCCTGACTTCCCTCCTAAATCTTCCCCCATCTAGTCTCAGCTGGTGCCCTTTCATGACCCTCCCCCTTCTAATCTGGAAAATCCATTCTGTACTAGTCTTGTTTATCTCCTTTAAGTATTTAAAGGTTTCAATCATGTCCCCCCATCCCTCCTCTCCTCCAAGGAATACATGTTCAGCTCGTCCAGCCTCTCCTCATAAGAGTATCCCTGTAATCCCTGGATCATCCTTGTCACCCTCCACTGTACACCCTCCAACAATCTGATGTCCTTCTTCAGGAATGAGCACCAGTACTGCATGTGGTATTCCAGGTGCAGCCTGACCAGTGACCTGTATAAGGAGAGGAATACCTCCCTATTTCTGGAGGAGATTCTCCTCTCTATATATCCCAGCATCCCATTGGCATTTGCTGCCACCTTTCTGCACTCCACTGAATTGTTCATACTCCTCATTATAAGAACGCCTAGATCCTTTTCTTCCTTGGTGCATTCCAGCTGTAGCCCCCTGCCCAGCTGGTAGTTCCTCCCCTGGTTATTAGCCCTGAACTGCAATACCTTGCACTTTTTGGCATTAAACCCCAACTGCCATTTATCCGACCACTCCTGTAGTTTGGTCAGATCCTCCTGCAGCCCTCTCCACTCATCGATGTCATCTACCACAGCTCCCATCTTTGTGTCGTCTGTGAAGAGACTGATCTTATTCCAGACCCCGTGGGATAAATCAGCTATGAATATCCCAAACAACACTAGTCCCAATACTGATCCCTGCAGCACCCCGCTAATCACCTCCTTCAGTGATGAGAGTCCACCCACCATCATTGCCCTTTGCTCCCTTCCCCTCAGCCAATTGGTGATCCAATTAACCATCTTTGTTACCACCCCTATATATTCTAGCTCCCCCCCCCCAGTCTCCCATGAGGCACAGACTCAAAAGCCTTGCTGAAATCCAAATACAGGACATCTACCACATTTTCCGGTTCCCTTGTCACCAGATCATAGTACTCAATCAGGTTTGTCTGGCAGGATCTTCATGAGACAAACCCTTGCTGCTGGCCATCCTGGAGACCATTGTTCTCCGAGAAGGCCACCAGTCTGTCCTCTAGGATCATCTTCAAGAGTTTTCCTACAAGTGATGAGAGACTAACTGGTCTGTAGTTGCCTGGTTCATCCTTAGGTCCACTTTTGTGAATGGACACCACATAAGCCATCCTCCAGTCCTGTGGTATGCATCCTGTGTCCAATGAGATATTGAACAGGCCAGCCAGTGGTCCTGCCAGGATCTCTGCTAACATTTTCCTCATCCAAAGAAGATTTAAGTAGTAATGCAATAGGTCCAGCCAACTCTTGAGCCAGTTCCTTCAAAATTTGGGGTGAATATTGTCAGGCCCTGGTGATTTATTTAAATGTAGTTTTTCCACTTTTTTTCTTTTTTTTTTAGATTTACATTTTTTGGGTTTTTCCTGGATTTTCTACTGTCCCTCCCCCAGGGCCCTGGCACATGGTGGTACGTATGTGTGGATTCGCACATGCTGCACCCCAGAAGCCAGCTCAGCCCCTTCCTCCCTCCCTCCCTAAGTGCTGCCCCACTACCATCTACATATCCCACTGGACCTCCACCCAGTGGGGACAGGACTACTGGAGGGGTGACAACCCACCCCTACCACCCCTGGAAGAGGAGACCAGCCTTGCGGCATGCTAGATCCCATTCCTCCCACCCCACCCTGGCACTCCAATGATTCAAGGTGGTTCCTGAACCCTGGTCACTGGTTCAGCATGAGGTAAGGTGTCCAGCGCCTCAACCCCCTTAGCGCCACCGGGTCAGCTTTCCCATTTTTTTTTTCTTATGCTGTCTGCAGTAATTTCCAGTTTGAATTCCCTAGTGATACCAACTTCATTAATATGGGTCTCACTATTCATTTTGGTTGCTATCCACTAATGAAGTAGTCATTAAATATTTTAGCCATAGCTAGTTCATTGTCAATTTTTGTATCACCTATTTGCAAGGGCCCTACCCTTTGTTGTCCTCCTATAAGACTTCATATGTAGTTGAAGATTTTTTTTTAATTTTTGTTTCAGTAGCTAATTTGATTTTCTCATTCCTCTTAACAGCTTTTATTAATTGTTTTGCATTTTCTAGCCTTTTCTTTGTATGTTGCCCAGTCTCCTGTGGTTGGCTTGCCTCTGTACATTTTGAAGGCCTTAGCTTTCTTTCTAATAGCTCATTTAATGTTAGAATTAGACCAATTTGGTATTCTTTCCTTCCTGTTATATTTATTTTTTTCTGGTATATATGTTTTAATATAGAAATCAAGGAGATGTTTTATTTTGTTCCATTTTTGGTCAAGTGACAGTCCTTGCAGGTTTGTTTTTCAGTCCCTTTTATTAAATATTTTCGCATGTCCTTGTGTTTTGCTTTATTGTAGCAGTTAATCTTTGTGATTCCCTTTTGTGTCCTCCAGTTCCCTTTTATGGTCAGTTGGAAAACATACTGTAGTCAGTATCCCCCAAAGGTTCACTGACCACTTAGAACCATAGTCATTGACAGCAGATAAGGACTGCAAGGCCCATCCAGTCTGACCATTTTTTTCTGCCTTATAAATGTACCATAGGCCTTTACTCTGTCAATAGCCTATCTATTCATACTCACCTATATTGCTCCCTTATGCCTATCCCATGCCTGTTTGAAGCTCTGCACTGTGTTCATATTCACTACTTTCTGAGGTAGGCCATTCCATGCATCCACTACCTTTTCTGTGAAAAAGGACTTCCTCACATTACTCCTTAATCGGCCTCCCTCTAATCTCGTGCTGTGTCCTCTTGTCCTGCTATTTTTCTTAGATTGAAATATGTTAGACTATTTCACCTTGTAATTGCCCTTAAGATATTTGAATGTTTCGATCATATCACCTCTCTCTCTTTCTCTCTCTCTCTCTCTCTCTCTCCTTTGCTCTAGGGTATACATATTGAGCTCTATTACTCTGTCCTCATATGTTTTCCGATGCAGTCCCTGCACCAGTTTGGTTGCCCTTCTCTGGACTGCCTCCATTTTGTTAATGTCCTTGTGCAGGTGCTGCCTCCAGTACTGCACACAGTACTCCAGATGGGGCTTAACCAGTGTCTTGTAAAGAGGGATTATTATCTCCCTCTCATGACTTGTGATACCCCTACACGTTAACATCCCTCTAGCCTTACCTACTGCTTTAGTGGTGTGCTTGGATGATTTCAGGTCACCTGTGATGATGATGATGCCCAAGTCTCTTTCTTCCCTTGTGATTGCCAGCAACTCTCCTCCCAATCAATAGGTAGCTTCAAGGTTTCTCTTCCCTATGTGCATAATCTTGCACTTCTTTGCGTTAAGCCCTAGTTGCTACTCTTCAGACCATTTTGACAGTTTTTCCAGATCTCTTCTCATTCTGCTCACCCCATCTGGATCATCTACTCTGTTGCAGATTGTGGTGTCATCTGCAAACAGACAAACCTTACCCTCTAGTCCATCTGTAATGTCACTGATAAAGAAATTGAAGAGGACTGGCCCCAGGACTGACCCCTGAGATACCCCACTTGTGACTTGCATCTCTTCTGACTGCATACCATTTACCACCACTCTCTGTTTTCTGCCTGCCAACCAGTTTTCCACCCAGTTGACCAACTTCTGTCCCACCCCGAGCTTACCTAGCTTATTAATCAATCTTCTATGTGAAACAGTATCGAAAGCTTTGCTGAAGTCAAGGTAGGTGACATCAACCACACCCCCTTGGTCTACCACTCTGGTTACACAGTCAAAGAAATCCATGAGATTAGTTTGACAAGACCTTCCTTTTGTAAACCCATGCTGTCTTGGATCTTGTGCTCCTATGGATTCCAGGTATTGCACTATCCTTTCCTTAAGGAGTGCCTCCATAATCTTGCCAACTACTGAGGTAAAACTGAGTGATCTGTAGTTCCCTGCCTGGATCACATGAGCCCTTCTCCAGTCTTCTGGGACCTCTTCTGTGCTCAGAGACTCATTAAACAGTTCTGCTAATGGCTCTGCTAGTTCCATCCTTAGCACTTTTAGTACACTGGGATGTATGCCATCAGGTCCTCCCATTGCCATGTCCACCCTGAGCTTAGTGAGCTCTTGTAGGACTCTTTCTTTTGTGAAGGGATTTGCCCCCCGTGTCCATGGTGCTGAGCTGTGGGCCCTGCCCTACCTTCTCCTCAGTAAGTATTGAGCAGAAGTATCTATTTAGGATAGATGCTTTTCTTTGGTCCCCCTCTACACACTCCCCCTTATTCCCCTTGATCTTAGCAATACCCCCTCTGGACTTTCTCCTTTCACTAATGTATCCATAGAAAGTCTTGTCCCCTTTTTTTACTGTTTGTGCTAGTGTTTTCTTGGTTTGGGACTTTGCCTGACTTACTGCTTTCCCTGTTTCCCTTAGGGAAGCTTGGTATGCCCCCTATCTTCATCCCACTGTGTTCCCTTATATTTCCTGAAGGCCAACCTTTTGGCTCTGACCTTTTCTGCTACTGTTTTTGAGAACCAAAGTGGTTTCCTCCTTCTTTTGCTCTTACATTTCTCCCTAACACCATGGGATGTTGATTCAAGTATTGCATCCTTCATACTTGCTCACTTTGCCAGTACCCTCTCACATGTATTTCTTCTTGCCAGGGCTAGCTTAACTTTGATGGCCATCTTATTAAATTTAGCTCCTCTGAAGTCTCATATTTTTGCTTGGAATGGGATGATTTAATTCTAATGGCCAAATTGAATCATACCATGTAATGGTCACTGGCCCCCAGGTGACCTTCTACCTGGATATCTGTGATCCTTTCCCCATTAGTCAGTACTAGATTCAAGATAGCCCTGTCTCTTGTGGGTTGTTGTACCAATTGTTTGAGGCCCTCCCCCTGCAGGGAATCCACCATGTGTCTAGTTCTGGCAGATGTTCCTGTTGGTATTGACCAATCTGTATCTGGCATGTTGAAGTCTCCCATTAGCAGAACATCCCCTTTAGCTGTCATGGCTTGTATATCTTCTAACAGTAATGCGTCTATGTCCTCCCCCTGGTCTGGAGGTCTGTAGACAACCCCATTTCATATGGCTGTCCCATTTCCTGTTTCCAGGGTGACCCACAGTTCTTCTGGCTCCTTATGTGTATTCTGAATTTCTGTAGCTTTGATATTTTCATTAACAAAAAGGGCCACTCCCCTTCCCCTTTTTCATCTTGGTCTCTTCTGAACAGTACATAGCCAGCTATGGTAGTCTTCCCAAGTATGGTTACTGGTGAATCATGTCTCGATAATGGCTGCTATGTCTAGTTTAGCCTCTGTTATTGTTGCCTCCAGGTCTGGGATCTTATTTCCCAGACTGAGGGCATTTGTGTATATGATTTTCCATTGGCCAGCTTTTGGTGCAATGGTTGTGTGGTGATGTCTGGCTTCTCCCCTGTGCATTGTATGGGGATCCAGACCTTTTCCCCCTCACCTGGTGTTGCAAATGAACTACAAACATGCTGAACTCCTGTTTGATCACTAGCTGAGGGGGAAGGGTGCTCTTCACATTGGATGTATTGGGTGCTGCACCCTTCTCCCCATTTGCTAGTTTAAATATTCTGCAAAGAGATCAAACTTCTGCCCCAATGCACTGACTCCCTCCTTAGTCAGATACAGTCCATTGAATTTAATGAACTTTTGCTCCTAAAACTGTTGTCAGTTACTTCCAGATTTCCTGGCACCAGCCCTTGAACCACATGTTTAGCTCCCCTATCTCCCCTTCTCTGACTTTCTGCCCATCTACCCCCCCTCCCAGACTAGCAGGACAGCAGAGAAGGAGATGCCAGATGAAATGGATGACAATTTGTCTCCCAGCCTGGTCAGGCATTCCTTGGTCTCCACAACTGACCAGCTGTCTAGATTGTTAGTTCCTATGTTTACCAGGACATCAGTGTTTTCTCCTGCTTCCTGCATGATTTTAGCACTGCGGTCAGTGTCTCTCCTTACGGATGTACCTGGGAGACATCTGATCATTACCTCTGGCCAAGGGGGATTGCAAACACAACTTGATACATCAGAGAAATATACTAAGCACTTGAAATTGAAAATAAATTACTCCAAAAACAGAGACTATGATTTTTGGGTCTAACCAAACAAATTATCAGCGGAGACTAGGAGAATATAAATTAGAGTGTGTTAAATTTTATACATACCTTGGTCTAACTTACACTGACAACATTAACTGGAAACGACATAAAGAAACAGTTCAGGGAAAAACTGTAAAAACAGCAAATGGTCTGAGCTAATTCAGATATACCTATGATGGGTACTCAGTAAAGCCCTTGTTAAAAGCAATTTAAGCCAAATGCTGGGCACAAATGACTTATGCAGCTGAAATTTGGGATATTATAGATATAGAGTACCTTATGAGTCCAGTATATAAAACAATATGCTCGGAATTAGAAATACCTGCCTCATACCCCTCACTATACGTCAGGGCAGAATTTGGTTTAATAAACACTAATGCATTTATGGATGGAAGAAAACTTAAATTTTGGCTTCAACTAACTAGAGCAAAAGAGGTGAAATTGACAAAGAAATGCTTGCAGAACAATTAAGTTGGAATGAAAATGATTGTGGTAAAAAAAGCTGGATTCAAGAGATTTACAAGTTGGAACAACACAATTTATAAATATTGAAAATATGCTACAAAAAAGTATTAAAATAAGTACTAAGTATTAGGTCTACATCCAGAATAAAACTGATAATTATTGGGTAGACCAGGATTTAGTGAAAATTAGAGGCTCTAGATTTTCCAAGTGGTATGCAGAGAATAATGTTTTATTTGAATTCAGGGGCTGTTGGGCTATACTTTGGAATAAGATGTTCATGAATGCATTTTTTAAAGCAAGATTAGAACTACTAGAGAGTAATATCTTAAAAGCAAGATACCATAAACTGCCTAAAACACATGAAATTTGTGATTGTCAGAAAGAGGAAAGGGAAGATTTATTGCATATGTTATGGCAAATGTCCCTGGTATGACAGAGCTAGACAGTATTGGTTAAGCCCATTTTTACAATGGCCAAATATGTTAAAAAGTGAGATGACCTATATTCTTATGAATACTAATGAGAAAGATACTAGTAACCGATTAGCAAAATACTTTATGACCACTGTTAAAATAAGGAAGAAACATATTCAATTTAGCATTCTCTGTGTATGTGCTATATTTGATGTTGGACAATGCTGTCTAATACCAAGGAAATGTCTGAGCTGAGCCCATATAGGGCTTTCTTTTAATATGTCTGTATTTTTTGTTTAAATGGAAAGCCAGAATGAAAATGAGTGTTTCTATAATGGGCACTTTTTAATTGTGTATGTATTGTCTATTTCTCTGTATTTATAACTATTTATTGTATATTGTATACTGTAAGGCCTATATGGTCAACAATAAAATGATTACTACCACCCCTAGCCGAAGGTAGGTATCAACTCCCTGCATCATGAAGTCTCCTATGTTCAGAAGTGTTTTGGATTTCCTTTTTGCCTTTTTTGTTTTGGTCCCTATTATGGGTGAGATCTGTAGTGCTAGCTGCTGTGCTGCAGTGTCCTGCTTTGCAGTGTCCTCTGCCCCTTTGTTTGATTTCGGAGATAGAGGCAGATACCCAAACAGAACTGGTTACATCATCTTCGATGCTGCTAAAGACTAAATCAAGAATATTGGGCCCTCTTGTATTCTGCTAGACATTGTGCTCCAGATTTTTGTTTATTGTAATATCTATCAGTTTATTTTCTAGGGTGTTTGATCCTGTAAGGGTTTTACATTTAACCTGTGGTAAGTTGAAATAATGAAGTAATGTTCTACCTGTACCTGCAAACTTCATGTTCTCAATTACCTCCATGAATAGATTATTATCTTGATTCTTTAGATTTGGAAATCTGTGGCATACACCGAAAATTATTTATTTGTTGTTGGTATGAATTCTTTGAGCCCAGATTTGCTCAAGTTCTCACTTAAAATGTTTAGGGATTACAATTTCTCTGGCATCCCTTTTGTCAGTGATGTGAAGGGCCACCCCTCCACATCTCCATCCCTCCTATTTATGTGATCTGTGTGAAAGAGGTAGTATCCTAGTATCTCTTTTCCACAATCATCTGCCTTCCACCATGTCTCTGTGACTGGACATACATGGATTTCCTCCCTGTTCAGTAGTAGTTCAAATTAATTTTCCTTGTTTCCCAGGCTCCTTGGATATATTAGTAATACTTTTAAATCTACCCCATTTCAGTATCTGGACAGGCATACTGACCCACATGGGAGACAGACGCTTCCCACAGGTACATGACTAGGTAAAGACATTGCCCTGGTGAGTAGTGCTGGATGATTTGAGAAATATTTTAGAAGGACCTGGTGATTATTTACCTGCTTCTTGGCATGCACTCCCCCATAACACAGCACCTCCTGAATATTGTGTTACAATGTCAAAAGGGTATCCTCCTGATGGGGGGGGTATAGTAAGATATCTGACTAGAAGGATGGCTCTATACCCTCCCCACCTGGGGAAACTAAGGTCCAAAAAAGAGTAGATCCATTATTAAAGTATGTGGTTGGACTGACACCTGGAGATATCTCAGCTCTTCTCTTTGTTGTTATATACACTTTTCTCATCCACACCAGATTTACACCAGAACTGACTTGATACATATCTCTTTGGAGCATTTGGGACTGATGCAGGATTGCACTATCCATCCTATTTACTTATCTGATCATGCCCCTATGATTCTCAAACTGAACACTGGACCACCAAGTAAACATGGATTACAACATTTTAATAACCCCTTTTTAAACTCCCCTGAGGATACTACTTATATATTGGCAAGAAGGCAGAAAAAGGGGAGGTGCTGTTGGTGGGGGACTTCAGTCAGCCAGATGTAGACTGGAACCTCACAGCTGTAGCTTATACTAGAAGGAGGGACATCCTGGTCCCCTTGCAGGGGGTGTTCCTGGTGGGGGAGATAACCTGGTTGGGGTGGAGAAACAGTGGGAGAAACTGAAAGGGACATAGGGAAAGCAGCATACCTCTGTGTCAAGCAAGTGAGCAAAAGCAAGAGGAAAAAGCGACTGCTATGATTCTCGAGAAAGGTGGTGGAAAAGGTAAAGGCTAAAAGTTTAACATTCAGAAGGTATAAAGGGATGCAGAGGGAGGAGGATAGGGAAGTGTATTGGAGAAACAAAGAAAAGCAAGGAGGGTTCCACGTGAAAACTGTGAAGGAAAAAGAATTACTACAAAACAGCGAGTCCAAAATAGCAAGTGTACATCCAATAACCACCAATAAAGGTGATCAGTGCACATCGCTAAAATGGTGCTGCACATAACATGGGGACAGGGAGAAACTTGGGAGGGGGCAGATAACACATTCAGACTTGGGGGGGAACGCAACTTGAGAAGGGGGAGAAACTCAGGAGGGGGGAATATTTTATATTCTCACTCGGGGATGCTGGCGTGAAAGCAAGTAAAAAACCTTCAAGAAAAAAAGAGGAATGCCAAGTTTCAAGCCCAGGTATGGTGAAGCTACCATACACAATGCCAGTGACTCTAACCTGTAGGCTACAGAGCCAGAACAGCTTTCGACATGACACTACCAACTACATTTCTTTATTTATTTGTACATCAGTTTACAACCTTTGAGTCAGAGGCTCATTTTCAAAGGTACCTCGTCACAAAGAGGACAAATACATTACAACATTTTTGTTACATCATTGTGGTTACAACGTTGGTAGTCACATGCTGTTATTTCTTAGTTGCAATATTGAGGTTACAGGATTGGTTAACACAGGCTGGTACAGTTATTTAGTTACAGCAAAAACATACAACGGTATGAACATACATGCAGTAGAGTGCAGAGACAGAAGGAGGTGATAATTCATAGGGCTGTGGGATGTGGCTGGTAGTAGGTTGGGTGCGGAGCCACTCAGAGAGCTTTGTCAGAACATTGTAAGCAAGAACACCTTAGGGACAGTCACAGCTACACATGTTAAATAGGTGATTCCAAAGTGAAGTTTTGAAACAGGAGATCATGGGGGTATCAGAGACGGAGGTAGGGGAGTGTGTTGTACCAGGATGGAGCTCCGTAACAATAGGCCCTTTGACCATGTGTGGTCCTGGCCCTAGGGACTAATAGTGTGGCTTTGCAGGAGGTTCACGTTTGTACTAAGGGTTGTGCTTGGTGGATGGAGGCTGTCAACCCTGGCGGAGATAGTCCAGGGAGAGTTTTTTTTTGTTATGAGGCAGGTTTGGTAACTGAGTCATTCATCTAGGTCAAGCAGCATTGCCTTTTCATACAGCTGGCAGGTATGTGTTAGCCTGGCGGCCCCTGTAATTAGCCTACAGGTCTTATTCATAGTGAGGTGGATTTTAGTGAGGGTGGTCAGGTCCGCAGCACCATAAACTGGTAGGCCATAGTCCACAAGAGACATTATTGAGGCTGTGACCTCTAGTCGGAGGGCATCGGGGGAGAGATAATTTTTGTAGCGGTATAGGATACCTAGTCGAATACTGGAAGTGGAGGCAAGAGCACCAATGTGGTCATGGAAAGTGAGTGCAGAGTCAAAGGAGACCCCGAGGTACTTATACCAGTGGACTTGCTCGAGAGGATACTTGGAGCTAGAGAAGACGTGGAGTGGGAAGTTGTTGGCTTTGTTTTGGGGGTTGGCGAAGAGCATAGTTTTTGTTTTTTTGAGATTGATTACAAGTCTATGCTCTTTGAACCAGGTTTCAGTGTCATTATAAGATAGTTGCAAGGTGTTCTGAAGGGAAATAGGATTTCGGTCGGTGGCAAAGATGATGGCATCATCAGCATACAGCAGAATTTTACCAGTGCATTCACTGGGCAGAGTGTTGCGGTATAGTGAGAAGGGTCCAAGGATGGAGTCCTGAGGAACACCTGAGTGGATAGGACATGTGTTGGAAAGGGTCCCATTAATTTTAACACACTGAGAGCGGGCAGACAGGTAGCTGGAGCACCAGGAGACCGGCCCAGTGGCGAAGCTGGTGTGGCTGAGGGCATCCAGCAGGAGGGGATGGGAGACAGTATCGAAAGCTTTTGATAGGTCCACAAACACTGCCCCAGCTAGTGAGCCAGAGTCCAGGGATGAGTGTAGAAAATTTGAAAACTCTATGAGGGCAGTGGTGGTACTGTGACCTGAAAGGAAACCATGCTGTTCCGGGCAGAGGATGTTGTGTTTGGTCAGGTAATCCATAATTTGAGTGGCCACCAGTTTTTCTAGGGCTTTGGAGAGGGGTGGGAGAATGGAGATAGGCCGGTAATTCCCGGCTGAGGACCTGCTACCTCCTTTGTGTATGGGTGTAACTGTTGCAATTTTCCATGCCGAGGGGAATTGCCCCAGGCAGAGGGATTTATTGAGGAGACTAGTGAGTGGAGCGAGGACCAGATCCAGAACCCGACGGAGGATACAGGGGTCCAAGGAGTCGCTGCCAGTACTATTGCTCTTTAGAGCTTTAATTAGGTGAGGTCTGTCTTCCTGGGCAGTTACCCAGCATAAGTGGAAATTAGGGCGTCGGGTGACAGGGGCAGGTAGGGACAGGGGAAGGTTAAAGAAGTCGCTAGGGAGAACTGAGCTAAGGTCCGTGAAAGATGTGTTGAGGAAGTTGGCTATATGTGCTTGGTCAGTAGAGATAGCGCCGTCAATGTTGATCTGAGAGGGGGGGAGCACGTGCTCCCATTTAGTTGTTTAATGTTGTCCCAGAAAGTTCTTGCATTCCCACATAAGGACATAAGCACGGCCTGATAGTGATCGGCCTTTGCTTTTCTGATGGCCCAGGTGCATTTGTTTCTTGCAGCTGTATAAGCCTGTCTGTCTGACGACTGACCTGTTTCTGTGGCCAGGTGCCATAGGTTATCCCTGTGCTTAAGTAGTTGAAGCAGAGCAGGGGTAACCCAAGGTGCATTCTGCACTTTGGTTCAGACTTCCATTAGGGGTGTGAAAATGTCACAGGCTTTGTTGAAGGTTTGGGAGAAGAAGGTTAGAGCCATATCTATATCAGGGGCGTACTGTATGGGAGACCAATTAATCTGGGCCAGAAGTTGCTTAAGGCTTTTCAGCCCACCTGGCCTGAGACGCCGACGTAGGGTGGGCTGGGCTGTGGGTTTGGGTATGGAGATCATCCAACGGAAAAGGATAGGGGAGTGGTCACTAAGTGAGTCAGGAAGGACTTGGATGTCATAGATTTGTTTATGACGGTTGGTGATGACCACATCTAGAAGGGTGCTTGAGCCTCTCTTAGAATTCACTCTTGTGGGTTGGAAAATGAGTTGAGTCAGATCAATAGTTGCAAAAGAGTCACGGGTAGTGGAAGAGGATGAACTAAGCCAGTTAATGTTCAGGTCACCCACTAGGATTTGGTCAGATGAGTGATGCAGAGTTGTAAGGTACTCAGTTAATGAAACCAGTGCCAGAGTTTGATTTTTGGGGAGAATGTAGGCAGTAGTGAGATAGAGGGGGCCCTTGGAGGGGTCCGGGTCAGCTTTAGGGTTTCTGACTGCACCCCATATTCAAGAGCAGGGGCAGGGAGGGCTTGTCCAGTGAGAGAGTCCCTGGTAAAGATAGCATAGCCCCCCCCATCTACCTACCCGATCCTCCCGGCAAAGGGAGTAACCTGGGAGGGAGACAAAGGAGTCTGGGGTGGATTTAGACAGCCAGGTTTCCATCAGGGTTATAATATCAGGTTTATACAATGTGATCAAACATTGGAGCGAGTCAAATTTTTCAGAAGGCTGCATATATTCATAGATGCTGTGCGAAGCCCAGCAGGTGGGCTATTGTGAGCTGGGCCTGGGTTGGGATGTATATTGCCTGTCACGAGTAGTAGAATAACCACCGCCCTGGCCCAGGGGCGGTGGACAGTGAGCTTGTGATAGGTACGTGTGAAAGAGGAGGAGAGCTTCTGGGCACAGGGGGTGGGCAGGGTAGCCCAGGCTGGAAAAGCTAGAATGATAAGCCTCCAGTAAGAGCAAGGGGAAGGAGCTGGGAGGCGACTAGGGGGTGGGTGTAGTGCACTGGGGCACATGGTGAGTGTAGGGTGGGAATGTACTAACTCAGGGACACAAGAGATAGCTAGTGCCAGTGTGCATGGGAGGGTGTCAGTTTGGTGGGACAGTGGCAACACTGTGTCAGGTGGGTGGGACAGTGGACTCAGAATAAGGATGAGAGGGAGGCATTTTAGTAGGAGGTGGGCAGGCATATTGCTAATGGAGAGCAGCAGGCGAGGTAGGTAGAAATAGTTTAGTTGCCCTCCAGTAAGTGTCAGTGCCACTTTGGTCAAGGTACCAGGTTCAAGACTCTCCCGGGGCAGTTGGAGATGGACCAGGATGAGAGCCGTGCTCCATGTTCTAGGGGCTAGCAACAGGAAAGGTTTGGGCCTGAAATGGGGTGCTAAATAGTGACTCCTAGTGGTCAATAGGTGTGGGTTTGAGGGTAGTTGCAGGGGTCTGAGAGAGGGCTAGCTACAGGGTTGGGTGTGGGAGGAGGTGTGGGCAGGGTAGCTGAGGACTGAAGATAGGAGATGGGAAGTGGGGCAGGTGGATAGAGGGTATCCAGGAATAGGGAGAAGAGGCTATCTGAGTAGTGGTGCTTGTGGAGAGATCTCAGGGTTCCTCTAGTGGCTAGCAGGTATAACCTGCAAATGGAAAAGTGGGGAAAGTGTGTCTGGGAGGAAATCAGCAACCAGACCACTAAAGTTCTGCCCTGTCACTGTTCAGGAGCAACCAAAGCATTGGGTGGGAGCAGAGCTCCCAGACCTCCACCACTAGCACCACCAATGATTGCAGTGGGATCTGGAGGACCCGGGCCAGGCAAAGAAAAAGGAAAGTGTGCTCCATGTGGTAGAGCTATAAAGTGTTGACTCTAAACCATGGCTTCTTTTTTTCTCAGCAAGCAGTGAAGCTTTAAGTCTTTAAATTTTTCAGGGAAAATGATTGTGGGGGGCTTGAGCTTACATTGGGGGGGCTTCAACCTCCCCAGAAACAGCCTGGTGATGCCACTGATGCCTATCAGCATTAAGGGTGACCCAACCCTTGCTGTGGATACTTGCTTTACACCCTCTAGTGTCCACCAGGAGGTGACTGTCAAGCGGGATGCTGAACCTCCCATCCCTGAGAGAGAACAGCAGTTTCTTGGACACTCAATCCTCTCTCCCCTGGCTGACCGAAGTCTGCTCCCAAATCATGGTCACTGGAACGGCAGGCAGTAGAGCTATCACTTTACCAACAGATAGGCCCTCTAATATTTAATTTATAATCATTTATCAGTTCCGGACAAGGTGGCATCAGTTGAGTGGAAACCGAGCATGGGATGCATCACACTAGACTTCTGTCAAATTGATGTCACTTTGATGACGAATGCACGAGTACTTAGGAAAATAAATATCAGGAGGGAAAAACTTAGGAAAATAAATATTAGGAGGAAAAAGAAAGCATTATCAAGGGACTCTAAATTAAGAAAGATAAAGCAATAAAAAGCACACAAAATAATACACGTGGGTATTAAACATGATTTGCAAGTGAACATAAAAATGAAACTGTTTTATGGAGACAGAGACTGGTGCAGCCCTCCATACATCACCTTGGTTAACCACCATAAGAATGAATACCGGTAAACACATGCTCAAAGAAATTAAGTGGAAGTACCATTTGCTTTTTCTCATAATTAGAAAGGTTCAGTTGCTATTTATATCAGCAAAAACCCAAAACTTGTCTAAGATGTGGTGAGTTTGAATGCTGATCATTTTGTGTGGTAAAATTGCCAGTTACTGTGTAGAAAATATATTTTTACTCATACACTGGAAGAGTTATGACTTTATAATTATTTACATCTCTTACAGTGGGAAACAGTGCATTGTGATATGCAAATTAGCTATCCAAATAGATTTTATCTTGGTTCATCATGGTCCATTAAAAGTTCAGCAACTTCATAGACTTTATTTTGAGAAAAAGTTCATGAGCATGGTTCAGGAACTGAATTAAATGACATCTGGTAAACTCTGATGGTTGCTCATGGATAATTCATGAACATCTTCCAAATTCATGATGAATGCTTGATGAACTTCTGTTCACCTGAGTTAACCTCTATCAAGTGACAACTTTTCAAACAGAGGATGTTCTTTATGGCAACCATCACACCTGCATGCTGAGCTAGTGAGCTGTGAAACTTCTTTTGCAGGGAACTGTATTGTTAATTTCTACCAGACAGAACAATCTTGCATACAAATTCAGAATTCATTCCAATGACTAATCCTGTAGTACATGTAAAACCAAAAGTGGTTCTTTTGTCTTTTTCTCTAAATCAAGAAAAGATAAATTGAGTGTCTCTGCATTCTTTGGATGTGAGTAAAACACTCAAATATTATCTGGTGAGAACTACCTCAATTAGAAAGTCTACAGCTGAATTTGTTCTTTTGTGTTCCATAGCTCTGGGTCAAAAGATTTAATCTATGATTAGTTCTTGATGACAGCAAGAATGCATCAGGAAAGCAAAGAAAGTGATGAAACAGTGCACTTCAGTTGGTTTGCAAGGTCATCCAGTCAAAAACATGTTAGCGTTATTGGTGGAGAACTGCTCTGTCATCCACCTTAATATCTGCAAAGTGACTACATGGACTTCACAGCACACATTTACAGAACAGATGTCAGTGTAGAAGGTTTAGAATACATATGGAATTCGAAATTCCAGGTGAGAAATTAATCTTCTTCACCAAAGGATTTTGGCCACTATTTCTCAAAAGGAGAAAAAATGACTCCACAGCCACTTCAAGGTCTGGAAGTTTCAGGTTTAGTATAGGAACATTCCTCAGAATACATGGTTAAAAGCTTGTTTGTCAGTTATTCTCATATGCACCAGCAATCCAACTCCTTTTTGCACATCAGCAACCATGCCTTCCACTATTCATACAATCCCTTCCTTACCACCTTCTCTACCACCAAATGGGAAGCCTTTGCATACCTCTTGCAATTAAAACCTGTTCATATCTAGTACAATATGTTCTTCATTCTCTCTTTACAAAAGGAAGGTCCTGTCAAACTAATCTCATAGATTTCTTTGACTGGGTAATCAGAGTGGTGGACCAAGGGGGAGCAGTTGATGTCACCTACCTTGACTTCCGCAAAGCTTTTGACACTGTTCCACATAGAAGATTGATAAATAAGCTGGGTAGGCTCAGGGTGGGTCAGACGTTGGTCAACTGGGTGGCAAACTGGTTGACAGGCAGAAAACAGAGAGTGGTGGTAAATGGTATACAGTCAGAAGAGATGCAAGTCACAAGTGGGGTACCTCAGGAATCAGTCCTGGGGCCAGTCCTCTTCAACATCTTCATTAATGACCTTGCAGATGGGCTAGAGGGTAAGGCTTGTCTGTTTGCAGATTACACCAAGATCTGCAGCAGAGTAGATGATCCAGATGGGGTGGGCAGAATGAGAAGAGATCTGGATAAACTAGCAAAATGGTCAGAAGAGTGGCAACTGGGTTTAATGCAAAGAAGTGCAAGATCATGCACATAGGGAAGAGAAATCCTGAAGCCACCTATAGGCTGGGAGGGGAGTTGCTAGCAGTCACAAAGGAAGAAAGAGACTTGGGCATCATCATCACTGATGACCTGAAATCATCCAAGCAGACCTCTAAAGCAGCAGGTAAGGCTGGCGGGGGGTGTTAGGGTGTATTAGTAGGGGTATCATAAGTTGTAAGAGGGATGTAATAATCCTCTTTACAAGACACTGGTTAGCCCCATCTGGAGTACTGCATGCAGCATTGGAGGCCACACCTCTGCGCGACATTAACCAAATTGAGGCACTCCAGAGAAGGGCAACCAAAATGGTGCAGGGACTGCATCAGAAGACATATGAGGACAGATTAACAGAGCTCAATATGTATACCCTTGAGCAAAGGAGGAGAGGTGATATGTCGAGGCATTCAAACACCTTAAGGGCATTAACAAGGTGAAAGAGTCTAACATGTTTAAATATAAGAAAAATAACAGGACAAGAGGACACAGCATGAGATTAGAGGGGGGCCGATTAAGGGGGAATGTGAGGAAATTCTTTTTCACAGAAAGGGTGGTGGATGCATGGAATGGCCTATCTCAAGAAGTGGTGGCTATGAATACAGTGCAGGGCTTCAAACAGGCATGGAATAGGCATAAGGGAGCAATACAAATGAGTATGAATAGATAGGGCCAGTGACAGAGCAAAGGCCGATGGCACATTTATAAGGTAGAAAAGAAATGGGCAGACTGGATGGGCCATGCGGTCCTTATCTGCCGTCAACTTCTATGTTTCTATGTACCTCAAGACCTCTCGAACATTACACTATAAACGTCTTTGCTGCATCATCTTCCCATCAATATTGTCTCTTCCGGCCTCCCCACTTTTGTCCCATATATTGCAGCCATTATTAATCAATATTTCACCCCTGCAGCCTTCTTCATTTCTCTCAAAGATGCAATCATTGGCCTTTCTCTTAAAAACATGCTCTCTATTCAGCTACTGTCCCATTTCCAACCTTCCATTCCTCAGTAAAATTCCTCTTAAGAATGTCCTTTTCTCACATCACTTGTGCATCCCCATCAGATTTTTCACTCCAGCCATAATACAGCAATAGCTGTCTTCCAAGTGGTCATTGACCTTCCCTGCTCTGTTAATGGTGGCTTCTTTTCTGTTCTTCTTTTTCAGCCTGAGTTGCAGCCTTTGACTATGTTGACAATGTAAGATTTCTGGACTTTTTTGAGCAATATGCTGATGTCCCTGGCCCTTCCTGTCATTTCACTTTTTCCACTAAGATTGTTCTTTGTTCATCTAAAGTAGTGGCTTCTTCTATGCACCGAGGTACCACTGCTATGTAATTCCTCAAGGCGTTATTCTGGGCCCTTTGCTATTTTCCATCTAACACACTTTTCCTGTATACCTGGGGCCAGATTTTCAGCCATTCTGTGACTAAGCCCCCACTACAGCCAATGCTGCATTACAGTCTCTCCGCACCTGCAGACATTTGCATCTTCAAGTCAGGCTCTGCACAGGCGGCAGGTGCAGCTGTGGTGGGATGATGGCACTGCTGTATGAAATACCAGCCACAAGCTGCCATAAATCATACAGACTAAACCAGCTCCAACTTTGAAAATATGGCTCCTGTGGGAAGACTGTAGCTCTGCAAGTGAAGCTCCACTTGAGTCAATTTTCCCCAACACCTGCGCCAATTTCTTGGGGTTGAAAAGCCTGCTTGTTATCTCTAACTTCAACCTCTGATACTCCTCCTGCATTAACAATACCCAAATATGCAGTGCTGTCTATGAGGATTAAAAGCTTTCTAGGAGATTTCACTGTTTACTAAGTGGAAATTGGAGTAATTACTATTGGATTAGATTGAGTTCCTGCAGCATCCTATAATACATCCCAGCAAAAACTGTTATAAGGGCACGTGATCCTGGTGGACTGCACTATGTATCTCTTTTACCTTCCTCAATGACCCCTCCTTTCCCATCCTCTCCTAGCTCTGCCTAAGTTTCTTGCAGTAGAATGTTTCTAAGATGGAAGTACTCCTTTAGGAAAAAGAGGGGCATCCTTAAATGCCCAGTAACTCTGTCATTTCCATCTCTTCTTCTCTATTTTGACCTCCCTTTTGATGTCACAACCTGTTACTTCAGTGTTTTCTGTAACACTGACCTATTCATTTTTTCCCCACAGCACCCAGGTCTGTAAATCTTCCTACAACCCTGCTCGTACCTTGACTTGACTACAATAGCTCTGTCTATATATATTTTTTTTCTATGACTGACCCAAATGACAACTGTCAGGCTCCAAATACAGTGAAAGCTGGATATAAGTCCCAGTAGTTGTAGCTATATCTGGATGTACCACTGGAATGCATCTCTGACTGCCGCTGTATATTCTGAATTGTGATGTCTCCTGATTCTTAATTTGTGTAAAAAATAATAATATTATCTCCATGTTTTTAGAGAAGTTCACAAGTCCTCCCTGCCCCCCCAAGGAATCAGTTGAAAATCACCCTCCTTATCTTCATAATCCTCCACAAGCTAGCTGTTGTTCCCTTACTGACCGTATCTCCCTCTCCCCACTCATTCAGTACCAGCCTTCTCTCTATCTCATTCCCAGTCTCCTCTCTGTCCCGTCCCCAACTTAGCCAATGCCAATCAAAGAGACTTATCCTTCTGTGCCCCAAACATCTGGAACATCAGTGGCTCACCCATGATTTGGATTTGCCCTCCTCCCCCAATTCTTCTATTTTAGCTATTGCTGCTGCTTATGGCAGACTGATTGAAATGTTTTGTTTTGCATAAGATTATGTATTTCTTAATAGTTGCATGCGTTAATGTTTGCTAGTACCATATATTGCATTATGCTTGCATCACTCTAAAGCATTTTGGGTTATGGTATGTCTTAAAGATATGCTATAAAATTAAGACTGATTGAAAATAATGCAGCTGGTCACTTAAGATGCAGAGGTGTCAGGTCTAGGTTGAGCAAGACTGAAAGTTACTGCTGTTTTTTAGATACTGTAGTAACCTGTCTGGTAATAACAAAAGCTTAAAAAATGCTGAAAGCTACAAAGGACTCAGATAGATGCCAATAGTCTGTTTTTTCAAGATTTAAATCTAAGGATATGTGCAGTATGCTAACAGAATGTTAGAAGCTGAAGGCACAGTTTCTGTTTTTTTGGCACTGAACATGGAAATAAAGCTGTGACCCTTCTTGTTGGTAAAGCATGCACCCTTTAGACTTCTCGACATCCTGTTCCTTTTGAATACTATACATACGAACTTGATATTGACTCTTTTTAAATTACAAGTAGGAGAAGCAAACATTTTCTAGTGCTTAGCCAGTGTGGTTCTAATGTAATGCCAAGGTTTAAAAAGTATCTCATTTTCTAAACTCTTCAAACCATTAATTTGCATACTTTTATACATTAATTATTTGCTACATGCATGCCAGTTGTTAGCTAGTGTTTCAAACCACTTAATCTATTTTCTTAGGGAAGTGTTGGGGAGGTGGGGGGAGGACGCAGCTTTTAGAACCTGTATAAACTATCCATAATTTAAATATGAACATAAATGTCTGCTGATGAGTCTAATCCATTAATTTCATTTATTCATTTATTCATTCATATAGTCACTACAGGGCAAAAGATCACATGGCCATGGGTTCTAGTCCTGCACTAGGAACTTGGGCTAACACTTAATACTAACATAGTAGTGGGGCATTAATCCATCACAGGAACTCCACTCGGTGGAGTGTGGATCAGCACCAAAAACATGGGACTGTAGTCTTCAAATAGTTTAATATTTTTATTGCTTTGTATTAAAGTAGTAAAAAAAAGCACAGCAGGTGCAAAGTATTGTAGCCCAACCACAAAGAGAAATTGCTTCACAGCATATTTCGGACAGGCTGGTTGGTTTCAATCAGGTCCTCTGACTTAAAGGCTAGTGTGCAGAATAAGAAGCAGCACCACATACTTTGCCATAAATGCCACAGCAACCATGCAAACCAAAAAAAAAAAAAACTGATAGAACGCCGCTCATCTGACATGCCGGCTCAATGCAGGTGGTCTTGCTACACTTTGTTCTTTTTAATAGTTAAAGGAAAACTACACCCTCATAGCATGTAATTTTTTTTGTTTCCATCTCAACAGACAATGTTTTTTTGTGTAGCAGCTAGAGATGTATGCCGTTGTTTTAGTTTGCTTTTACACTTCATGGTAGGCCCTGTAACTATCCTGGGAGTCTCCATTTGCTGGTTGTTGAAATCTCATTGTCCCAGAGACTGGCATTAGCATATGAGAACATGATGTGTAAACACTCTTTAAACTCTGCAGTATGCCTATCTGCTTCATTAGAGTTCAAAGAAACAAGTTACAGGAAGGTGTGAAATAACACATTTACTTTCAGTTAGCTTTATAAACTGTCTGAGTTGTAACACAATGTTTTCCCTTTAAACTGCATTCAATTTTTGTGTTTCCAGAGAGTTTTTGCAGGGTATTTGTTCTTTCAGCATAGAATGGGTGATGTGGCATCATGTTCTCATATGCTAAGGTACTCTCATGGACAATGAGATTTCAGCAACCATAAACTGGATACCCCAAGGTAGTTACAGGGAACTGACATGAACAGTGAAAACAAACTAAAACAAACATGTATAGCACTAACAGCTACAGGAAAAGAGTTGTCTGTTGACATTGAAGCTAATAAAATTGACATGATATGAGAGTGTAGTTTTCCTTTAAATCCTGGATTTATGGTTAACTGTGATTTAGAGTAAATTAATTTCCAGGGTTTAACTTTTAATAAAAGAACAAAAAGGTGGTTTGACTACCAGTCTCTTTTGTAAGGAGACTGATAAAATGCCTTACTGCATAGATCGAGCTGCCATCTACCTCATGTGACTCACAACATTCCAAAAGGGCAGTTTAGATGTATTAAATGTAAATGCAATAAGAAATCTGATTACAACAGACATGCAGCTGAGTTGACAGATCAGTTCTTGGTACTAGGATGCAATAGTGAGATGGTACAAGAAGCTCAGAATAGGGTTAATTCCCTCAGAATCATTGTTAGCATCCAGTACTAGAACTAGCGAAATATCCCCATATAATAACTTTATCACCACTTTTTCTCCTCAAGCACACAGTATTTTGCTGATTTTACAGAAAAACTAGAATGTACTGAGTACTGAGAAACAATTGACAGATGTTGCAAAAAATACTCTGAGGATGATACCTGTATATAGGCGAGCAGAGAATTTTGGAGATAAAGCAGTACATAGTCTATACTGAGATGTTAATTCCCACTCATCTCAGAAGGGCCATTACCTGGTGGGACTTACAAGTGTAGACCCTAAAACCAGTGTAAATACATAGGATAGGGTAATCTGGTTACTGGACACAAACACATTATTAGAGATTCTGATATTTTGTAACATGTAATAGATGCAATGTGATTTATCTAGCATCTAGCAATAGTTGTCCAGTTTTCTATATAGGCAAAATGAAATGCAAATTGAGAGATAGAATGGCAGAACATATTCACAGCATTGATAAAAAAAAAAATACATCAGTGCATTGGTGTAATATGCCAGTGAGAAGGGGAAAGAACATAAGTTCATTTTCAGATTGTTGAACAGGTGTGTGATAATAGAAGGTGGTACAATGCAGTGGGTTAAGGCTCTGAACTGCAGATCTGGAGACTTGGGTTTGAATCCCACAGGTGCCTAGGTGCATACTTTGTGATCCTGAACAATTCACTTAATTTCCTTGTGCTCCCAGGTCGCATCTGGAAACAAGCTTCGGCTTAGTGTGCTACTCCTGGTTAAACAATGTTCCCTTTCCCTTCACTTCCCCTAATGTACAGGAGGTGACCATGATGATGGGTTGCTGAAGAGAGGGTCATTTCGGCAGTATAAATTATATACAGGCAGCACTGCTGATCTGAATGGTCACTTTCAGTTGTCACCATTTCTGGTGTAAAGACTTTTTGTAGACAACATGATGGATTACACCGCTGCAGTTATATTAGCTTTTAATCCATTGGTATGCTTGTAAGCACTAGTGCTATAGTGATTCTATAACTAGTATTGAGTGAGGTTGATATACGGTTACTATCTTATATTTGTTTTGCTATGTTTATTTTATTTACTTTCTGTTCATTGTTTTCAAGTAGACAACAACAATACAGACAACATTCTCATGCCAGAGATAAAAAAAATACAGCAACAAATGCCATGACAGGTATTACATTAATAAACAATTAAACATCTTGTGATCTTGTACAGAAGGACTGGGGGGGTAGTTGGAAGATTAAATGATATACCAAAGTGTCCCAATAATGCCAGCCACTTCAACAGTCATGGTTGTGTCCATTAGGGAGAAAGAACAAGGAATGTATATGTACTGATAAAAGTGCTATTAACCAGTACATGTATAATAACAACAAGGTATGATATGCTTTTCAATTGCCTCACAACTTAAACTCAATAACCAAAATATAGGAGCCTTAAAATCGAAAATTACAGCAATTTGCAAGAAAACAATGGTGCTCACACTAGAGAGAGAAGACCACTCAAGATAATGGAGAATCTCAGAGTTACCTCATCCAAACAAACTCTGTGCACCTAAATGGGCTGCAAACCCAATGGCCTACCTCAGCAGGCATAAAAATAGCTGAAACCCCATCCACCCTCAGCAAGTACCACAGCTGCACATTTTAAAAGTTAATAAAGTGAACGAAAGTTCTAAGATTGGCTCTCTAGGTAAGCACAGGATAAATTTGGCTCACTAGTCCACACAAAAAAGTCATTTAAGCTTCTTTGAACTCTGATTTCTCAACTGTCAGTTCCATGACAGCCTGCACAGCAAATTCAGATTTCAACCGTTCAAGCCAGCAGCTGGCATACTTAGGATCAGAAAACTGCAAGAACTTTCACCCATAGGTGATGCGGAGTCTCATAGGCAGCAAGAAGGAGTGCACTATGCCCAAGGCCCTGAGGGGCTGGCACACTGCATCATACTGCTTCCTCTGGGCTCTAGTTTGAAAAAATATGTCTGGAAAGAACTTTATATCCTGAGCAGAAAGTAACAGCTGGTACGCCACCTGAGCCGCAGACAGAAGAACATTCTGAACCTCAGCTCCTATCATCCATGGCAGGATGGTATGTGGTTGAGTTGCAGAGGCAGGCCGAACCCAAGGGTTGACCCAGTAAGCATGCCTAAGATGTGACCAGTCAAAGTCTTCAGGCACAGAAATCTTGTCAATCTTCCAACTTTCTAAAATGTTCAGCAGGTTAGTACCTTCTACTCCCACCGGTACCCATACTAGGCATAGATTACTGGCCCGAACTTCATTCTCTAATGCTTCTAGGCACCCCTGGAGTTGCATATTTTCTTTAGTTAGTGTGCCAACTATGCCCAGTGTAGCTAGTGTCAGTTTGGGACATGATAGAAACTTTCACGTACCTCAAGGAAATCAATAAATACAAGAGGGTAGCATCATTCAGAAAAAGAGATGTACAAGAACAAGGGGACACAATCTGAAGATAGAGGGGGGACGGCTCAGGGGTAATGTGAGGAAGTATTTTTTCACAGAGAGGGTGGTGCACATATGGAATGGCCTTCCTGAGGAGGTTGTGGAGTCAAAAACAGTGGGGGAATTTAAGATTGCATGGGACAGACATAAAGCAGTTCTTGTGGGGGGGTAGGAAGAAATAGGCTGTTGGTTAACTAGGATCTGCAGCTTATCCAGTAGGTAGGGAAATGGGCATACGAGGTGGGCCAAGTGGTCCTTATCTGCCGTCAAAGTCTATGTTTCTATATTTCTGCCACAGAACTTATCAAGTTTTTAATAACTGCATCATGCGGCTCCAATTTAGATGATGTTTTTTCGATCTTGGCATCAATAGCTTTCATAAAGTCCAGCATGATCTGCCAAGGGGGATTGGTCATCATTCCCAGTGAACTGGTTCCCAACTGACATGCAGAATCTCCAGCCTTGTTGGCTTGCTGCATACTACTGATTGCTTGAGCGCCCCATTGAAATCCATGGAATATTTGACAGAAGAGGTCATGAGCAGTCCAATAGAGCTGAACAAAAAAAGTTACTTTTCTGTTTTTAAGCTTTAAAATTAGATTTTATTGAGCTATGAAGCGTAACTCATTGAAGAAGCATCCGATCCAGAAGCTAGCTTTCTGTCACCCACTAGCACTGTTTATTTGTAATTATAGTATATGCTCTTGTATTGCATTTTAACTAGTGTTCCATTAAGTATATGTTTTGTTTTTTGTTTTTCCTCTTCCTATCCCCCCACACTTTTTGTTCTTTTTTCCCTTTCTCTCCCTCATTCTTCTCCCCAGTCTTCATTCATTACAGGTATTGATATTACAGAGTTTCTTCAGTACTTCTGAGAATATGTTACAATACTTCTTTTTATATGTTTGGGATGTGACATATACAACAAGTGTTTGCATTCCACATGTGGTTTTGTCAATATTTTTATCAATTTGAATGTGTGCAATTGATGTGTATTTATCTATTATCATTTTTTTGCACTGGTGAATTTTTGTACAATTGTTTGATTCATTCAGATAATTTATTATGTATTTACTTTAAATTTCATATTGGATAAAGGTTTTCAGTTGTATCCATTCATAAGGGAGCACCTATATAATAAGAGCTGTCTGGTAGTGTTGTCAGTCTTGAAAAAGCACAGGAAGTGTGAAAATGTTTGATTGCTTGGTAGGGGGAATGTCACTAGCTCTCTGCTGTTTTACTAAATAAAGAAGGTTTTCATCCTGCAACACAACCATAGAAACAAAGCTATGCAACAGAGCAGACTCACCAGGGGTGGGGGTCGGGGTTGGATAGAATCAGGGGCAATTTCAAATAGCAGAAGGATTGGTCAAGGGACTGGCAGCTGGGTTTCAATGCTAAAAAGTGCAAAATAATGCACATGGGGCACAAAAACCCTGGGGCACCTTATCATTTGGGAGGGGAGGTATTATCAGCCCCAAAACAGGAAAGGGACCTGGGAGTAGTCATTTCTGAGGACCCAAAGGTAGCAAAGCAGTGTGACAACGTAGCGGAAAAAGCTAGTAGGGTGTTGGGGTGCATAAGCAGGGGCTTCACCAGTAGAAGAAAGGGGGTAATAATTCCTCTGTATAGATCATTAGTGAGGCCACACCTTGAGTACTGTGTCCAGTTTTGGAGACCCCATTTTTGAAAGGACATACTGCAAACAGGAAAGGTGTTTTTCAAGGGCTGAAAAACAAACCAGTGGCCCCTAAGCACAATGGGGTGGATTGCCTATGTGCCATGGATCCATGGCACATAGGCAACCCTAAGACATTGAGATGCACTTCAGGGGTGCTATGGACCCCCATCAGTACATAGCACCCTTCCACACTGGATCCCCTGGCTGTTTGTGCAGCTATGTGTGTGAATGGTCCAGGACAATTTCAAGGGGATGCCCACACTCCAACATTCACAAAGGCATGGAGTGCCAGGAGAGGGGGACGCGGAATACAACAGCAGGGAGCTCATTGTGTCCCTTGTGTGCCCCCCCCAAAAAAACATAGACTTTGGGACATCAAATTCCCCATACGGTACTGCCCAGCTTTCTGATTAGAAAGGGAGGGCAGGGGGCAGCCAGTCGGACATTCGTCCATCCTTTAAAAGTTTACCCTTACTTGCCATTCCAGAATCTCCTGCTCAAGTGGAGCAAGGGAGCCACCTTAGGACCCAGGATGGGCACCTGACTGGATGCTCACCTATGTCCTCCAATCCACCCCCATGCAGCAGTGAGCTTGGGGGGCAACAGACAGGCACCATGTGATAGCATATGTATGTGCATGCCAGCCACCCTGCTCCTGTCCATGGGCACAGAGCTGCATGGCTCGGGTACATGCCTCTCATGCCTACCCTGCATCCCTTAGTGCATAGGCACCAGTGTGAGTTGTCACTCAATTGCCAACCTTAAAAACAATACAAAACCAAATCCTTGGCCTGACAGGTTCATCTGAACTGTATTGCCCAGTAAGTAATAAGATAAAACATAGCAACATACAATAAGTACAATAACTGCATTTGGATAATGCAACAAAATAATTCTTCAAATCGTATTTAAAAAAGCCCACAGACAATGATTCCCTAAGAGAAAGGGGGACTTGAGTTCCTGGAGGCTGGAGCAGACGAAGAGACAGCTCTGGCACAATATAGTAACCTAGTTTCAGAATTCTTAAATGTTTCTAATAGACGCCCCTTAAATACTAGGAAGAGTCAATAGGAACCATCATCACATCATCCAGCACGACATCCAAACTCTTTAAATCCTTAAGACAAAATAAAACGGGGGAAGGTTGTTTAAAACTCAGGTAGCTACAAAACAAAGTTAAAAAAGAGATTAGAAAAGCAAAAACATCTTATGAAAACAAGCTAGCAAATTAAACAAAAGAAAACTTTAAAGCCTTCAATGCTTACATAAATTATAGTGGACAAACAATTGGACCCATAGGAAAAACAGATGAGCAAATAGATACCACAAATAAGGAGATGGCAGATGTACAGAACAAATATTTTGCCTGTTTTCAACCAAAAAGGCAGCCTAGACAAAGCAGGCATACAGAGCTGGATAATTACTAACCCTATACAAACAGAAACCAGGGATATCCTAAAGAGATTACTAGCAATAAATCCAAACAAATCAGCAGGACCAGACAGCTTACATCCTAGGTTATTCAAAGAATTGGCTCATGAACTGGCGCCATCAATTAGTTATCTATTCCAAAAATCCTTGGACAGGGGAGAAGTGGTTACTGCATGGAGGGAAGCAGCGGTCATTCCACTATTTAAACAAACTCTGGCACAGCCACTATGACTGTGAATGCATTAACTAGATAAGGGTGTTTTATGCTAAACATAAACATTTATTTAAAAAATATCAGATTTGCAGACCTTTGTGTCAGAGATTCAGTTGCAAAGGCACCTCGTTGAAACTAATACAAAGACAGCACGGTTAACAAGTCAAAAACAATGGCTCGGAGAGCAGACTGTTATAACAGTCATTCACTGGAGATGCATAGGTAGCAGTAGATAAACAGATTACATACAGTAGTTTAGGCACACAGGCACCACATCAAGAAGACCAAATCAGTTCAAACAATATACTATAGCTAAAGCAAATAGACATCAGGAGTCAAAGAGAAGCCCAGAGTGTTCACATGAAGGCTGTTGCATATATACTAGCTGATTCAAAGTACAGTGCAGTGAGAAAGGGCATATTTAAGCAATAAAGCATGACATGGTGTGTGTCATGTAATAATGTCACCCTGGGGTGGGTTGAAGCATGAGGCAAAGCCGAGTAGCTTCCACCACCCCAGGAGTGATAATATTATAAGATAACACACACCCTGGAGTGCCTTATGGCAATTATACAATGGCTTGTTGTTATATACAGAATAAAAAAGAAATTTTAAAAGATGATTTATATAGAATATAGGATGCTATATTATATAGAATGCTATATGGTAGGACAAAAGGGGGTTAGAATTACTTATGATAGTTCGATGTTGCACGACCTGCACCCTTTTATCCCCCCTCCCAGTTTCAGCTACTACTATCAGGCACTGTCAGGAGGTTGGGATTGAAAGAGATGGCGCTGGTTGTGCATTTTCGAACAACCCATATATGGGTGGTGGGAGGATTGAGGTTGTCAGGTCCAGAAGGCACCCTGGGTTGCAGTGGGCACATGGGAGAGGCCAGACGTGGTTGGTGCCCATCCCCAGGGAGTCCACCAGATCGAGTGGCCAGATAACTTATGGGGCTGCATCACCCCCAAATCCCCTGACGGCAGTGCTTTGTAATGCCAGATCGATCAGAAATAAGACAGCAATTATTGATGCCTTGATTTCTTTGGTCGATCTGGCTTGTATTACGGAAACCTGGGTGGGAGATGATGCAGGCCCAATTTTTTAGGCTGTAGTCCCTCCTGGGTATACCGTAGTGCACTGCCCCAGAGCGGAACGCAGGGGTGGCGTAGTAGCTATCTGCTTTAGATCCAACCTGACCTTCACCGTGCACCCGGTGAGAACTCCGGGTTCCTTTGAATGTGTGGCCATCTGCGGAGGACCTGATGCGGTCTGCAGGAGATTTCTCATTTATCGCCCTTTTGGGCCGATGGGAGATTTCCTGCAGGAGATCGCAGATTTCATTGCCGGTGGAACATTGGAATCCCCCAGATGTGTTTTTCTGGGGGATTTCAATGTTTGGGTCAACGACGTGAATCATAGATACAACCATGAGTCTCTCAGATTATGTCCTCCTTAGGTCTGATGCAGGCTGTTTCTGCACCAACTCTTCGGGATGGCCACATGTTGGACCTGGTGCTCTCACTGGGACTTGAGATTAGTGATCTTAGGATCAATTTGGTCCTTTGGTCCGATCATTGCACGGTGCAGTTCACGCTTGGGGCTCCCGCCAAAAGCCCTTCCCCTGTTGAGATGATTAGCTGTTGCCCTTTGGGGGGTTTGACCCCTGAGGGTTTTTTGGTGGCAGCGAAATTGTCTAGTGTGGGTGATGCATGCGTGGGAGGTGTTGCTGTCGGGATTGACACCTATACTCGGGTGTTATCCGACACCATTAACTCCCTCGCACCCGTCCGTGTATGACCCAGAACTTCATACCTGAGGTCACCATGGTTCGATGGTGAGCTCAGGCAGATGAAGAAGATGGGTCAGAGATTGGAGCACTGCTGGAGAAGATCCCATCTGGAGGAGAATAAACTGGTCCTACGTGCCCATTATGGTGCGTATCAGGAGGCAATCAACCACAAGAAGACAGTGTTTCTGTCTAGGGAGATTGCCGCCGGGAAGAACCGGCCAGTCTCACTCTTCTGGACTGTGAATAGGCTTTTACATCCTGCCTGTCTACAGCCCGGGAGGGTTTTTTCCAACATAGACTGTGAGGAATTTGCTCGGTTCTTTTCTGACAGGGTATTCTCGATCCAGCGGGTGGCTTTCCCAGCCAGAAATGTTGTAGCTGGCAGTGATCGCCTGATGTGTTCTGAGTGCACTCCGTCTGGTTGGGGAGAGTTTAGACCAGTGGAGGTTAGTGAGGTTATCGAGGTATCAACCAATATGAAGCATACCTTTTGTGAACTGGACCCGGTGCCAACGCGTTTCTTAATGAGATGTGTTGACTCCGACGGCCCGGTGTTTGCCTTGATTGTACGGTGTTCCCTCTCTAAGGGTGTCTTTCTGGATGCCTTGAAGGAGGATCTGGTGAGACCTCTCTTAAAGAAGCCATCTTTGGACCCAGAGATCAAGGCAAATTACTGTCCTATCTCCAACCTTCCAGTTTTGGGGAAGGTTGTTGAGAAGGTGGTAGCGCTTCAGTTGGAAGAGCACCTCGTATCTCACGAGTTGCATGAACCCTTGCAGTCAGCTTTTCATGCCAGACATAGCACTGAAACAGCACTTGTCCGGGTGCATAATGTTCTCCTCAGGGCTAGAGATCGGGGAGACAAGACAATTCTTGTTCTCTCGATCTCTTCAGCATTTGACACTGTGGACCATTGTGTGTTGCTTGTCTGCCTTAGGGACCTATGTGGACTCACCGGAACTGTCATCAAATGGTTTGAGTCCTTTTTTACCAACAGGAGGCAACGGGTTGTAATGAGGAATTCCTCATCTATACCCAGTCTCCTTTTTTGTGGAGTTCCTCAAGGATCGGTACTGGCCCCAATGTTGTTCACAGTGTACATGCTGCCTCTGGGTGGGATCATTAGGAAGCATGGTCTGAGTTTTCATTGCTATGCTGATGATACTCAGCTATATTTCTCCTTTTCCCCAGGAACATCAAATGCTGTGGAGGTGCTTAATATCTGTCTGGCCGAGATAAACGACTGGATGGCCTCCAGCTGGTTGCGACTAAACCCCGATAAGACGGAGGTATTGGTAGTGGAGTCAAACAGAGTCCATGATAGGATGACCTCTGACGCAGAAACTGGGCTTGTTCTTGGAACTGTGTCATTGAAGGCCTCCTCTTGGGTGCAAAATCTGGGAGTGATTCTGGACAGGGACTTAACCATGGAGGCTCAAATTTCCTCCATGGTTCGTACCTGTTTTATCATCTCAGAAACATTGCCAGGATTAAGCCCCTTGTTCCGCCTCTGGACCTCCCTACCTTGATACATGCCTTAGTCACATCAAGGCTTGATTACTGTAATGCGCTCTATCTCGGGGTCACAAGAGGATCTCTCCATAGACTGCAGCTGGTGCAGAACGCAGCTGCTTGGTTGCTGACCCGACAGCAGAAGTCTTGTCATATTACACAGGTTTTATGCAAACTGCACTTGCTGCCAGTTAGGTGGAGAGTCCTCTTTAAGGTGGGTCTTCTCACCTATAAGGCCCTACACAGGCTGGGCCCTGGTTACCTGTCAGACCTTCTGCTACCTGCCCTCTACTCACACCCTCTTTGTTCCTCTAGTGGTGGCTTCCTGGCCATTCCCAGAACTAGGTTGATATCCGCTGGCAATAGAGCATTTAGCGCCGAGGTTCCTGTTCTGTGGAATTCTTTGCCGATTATGGTCAGGGAAGCCCCCACAGTAGACATTTTTAAGGCCCAGTTGAAGACTTTTCTCTTTTCTAAAGCATTTGAGGTTTAGCTTGATATTTACGATAATGTTTCTGATTTTATAGATTTGGTATTTTTACTGTGTATAAATTGTATATTTATTATCTCTATATGTCTGTTTAAAAATTTTGAGCCTCTGGGATTGGGCGTCTTTTAAATAAATTTTGCCTTGCCTTGTTTTTGTTAGTGTGGAAAAATATTTCTAAAGAGAAAATGCAAGGAATTATCCAAATCCAGAGCTACGGTGATGTTATTGTGTAATAACATCACTGTTTCAATGAGTCAGCAGCCAGCTTCTTACATGTTTCCTTGCCATTGTATAATTAAAAATAATGCTGCCATCTGTATTACAGTTTCCTATATGTTTTGCATTTTATTCTATGCACTGTTATAGCAATCAACTCAACAGAACCAGGCCATCATATACATGAAGGTACTGTACCCTAACTGAAAACAGTGCTGAGACAACTGTATGTTGTGGCAAGGTAGAAGATAAACACAATGTTGAGACAAGTGTTTGAAGACATTTGATGCATTTCATTGTTTTTTTTTAGAAATTGATATGCAGTTCACACACAAAATTCATATAATATAAAAGTGCAAATGCCCAAATGTCAATGCAAGTTTGACACATTTCATTACAAGCTGTTCTGTTGAAGGAAGATATTACTATATAAGGCCTAAAAATGAGCATCAGGTAAATGTAAATGGGGTAGGGGTGTTATTGAGGGTATTGCATAGTTTATCTTTTATTGCTGCTCCACTGCATCAGCAATATTTGCACAGGCTGTGCCCAGTTCAGATTTTACAGCGCTGGTCTGAGTCTAGGGATGTGGGTTTTACCCGTAACCCACTGCATGTGGCTTAGTGGTAAACTGTACAGATGGCTACAAAGTCTAAGCCATTGAAGGTTGAAGTTTCAGAAAATCATTATGTTAAAAATATCAAGACTCATTCCCTCCCTCACTCCCCAGTCACAATGAATCCTCTACCAAGGTCATGCTTAAATACTGGTGTCTCTACATCCATGCCACTAATCTTTTATTGCCAACATGCTTCTTCTGCCGCTGTGACCAATTCAATGTGTGATCTGCTCAACCCTGGCTTTATAAATTTATTTAAATATTTTTAGTGGGGCTCCTGGTTGTGACCAATATCAAACAACTGAAGTCCAGTGTGCCTCCCCCCCAAAAATTGCCCAAACAGGCCTGTAATGGAGGATTGTTCCATCTTTCATGTCCCAAATAGGAGCTCTTTGTTATCAGACTTTGGCCAAAATGTGAACGTGCCAAACCATTATGTGACCCCAATCGGTTTGGTCCTGCACTTTAAATCATGTAAAAAGTACCTTGCTGATCTGAGTTAGAGTCCAGCTGTTTCATTCTCTGTTTGCAAAGACAATACTCCAGCTTCCTTGTCTCACATTTATAAAGTGCAGTCTGCTAGGTGTGGCTGGGAGCAAATCACTAGGAAAGTGATCACAGCTTTCCCCTAATCATAAACCAATTCAATGAGTGATCTGCGAAACCCTGGCTTTATAAGTTTATTTAATTACTTTTAGAGGGGCTCCTGGTTGTGACCAATAACAAACAAACAACTGAAGTCCAGTGTGTCCCCCCCAGAACTGCCTGCCTGAGAATGAAGTTTTATTTGGAAAAATGCAAGTCTGGGACTCTTATTATGCAGTGTCCAGCAAAGATGGTGTTGTCAAATGGCTTAATGAGGTGCTGTGAGGTGCCTATGAGAACTTGTCATGTAGAACATTCCAGGGACACAGTCATAAAAACTGGAATTACAGACTCCAGGAGATTAATTAACTTGGGAGGAATGTTAGAAAGTCAACTCCACTATAAATTGAGCAAGGAAAAAAGTAAATAGGACAAGAAAAAAACAGAATTTTGTTTCTAAAATGAGTTTCTAATTGCAACTGGTATTTTTAACGTGTACAAGTCAACTCCACTTCTCAATTTTAAAAAGAAAAATACACTTCATCAGAGACTGTATTTACAAAGTACTGTGCCCATTTTAGTGTATACATGTTTAAGAAATATCTGAACGCTGTCTATTTTCCATAGAAGGTGAATCCTTAGTAGTTTCAGACACTTAGTCTTTCCCTTTGTGACACCAGGTGACTCTGATAATCATTTGTTCCAAGGGTTTTTAAGTCAGTTTGAAGGCATTAAGTATTTTCTGTTCTGATACTCCTTAAAAAAATGCAGAGACTCCAGACATCTTGTGTTCTTAGGTCCAGCTCCCAAACTAATGAATCTTATTTCAACATAATAGATCCCTCCTCATGCCCCTCCCACATGAATAAAAATAAAGGTGGGCTGGATCTTTAGGAGCTTCTTGAATGGAAGGGGGTTGGATCTTACTTTCCTCAGAAAACAATGCTGCCTACCACTACTCAAGTTCCAGTTCTTGTATCACCCATTTAAGAAAGAAAGTAGTAACCTGCAACCATTGAGTAACATGAAAGCATATTTATTTGAGAGCGGAAAACATTTCTTGGAGGAGGGTAAGGCAGAGGAGACTATTTACACCTTCAGTCAGTTCCACAGACAGAAAACATGACATCACTCCTTTTGTGCATGCAAAACTCCTGTCAGCTCCACCCACAGTCATAAAAAGGAGATAGGAAATGTCCATCAAACTGCAGACCAGTAAGCTTGACCAGCACAGTGTGCAAGTTCATAGAAGGTATAATTAAGGATTTCATCACCATGTTTCTATAAGAAAACAGTCTGAAGGATGACACACAACATGGGTTTAGAAAGGGGAGATCATGTCAAACAAATATGCTTGAATTCTACAACAGGGCAAGCAGGCAAACAACTTGATGGGGGAGGACCAGTGGATGGGGTCTTCCTGGATTTTACCAAAGTTTTTGACAAACTCCCTCCATAAACAGCTGATTGCTCGGCTACAAACTGTAGGGATCTCTGAAAACATTGTGGCATGGGTCACTTCATGTCTCACAAGTAGAAAACAGAGGGTCAGCATATGGGGGCATTATCAGAATGGTCAGGGGTGTCCTGTGGGGTGCCACAGGGATCAGTGTTGGGACCATGTTTATTTAATATATGCATCTCAACATTAAAATACAATCATGCAAAAGTTTGGATGGCTAAGTTTGCTGATGACTGCCACTTAGAAATTTAGTTGTTAAATAAGAAAGATAATTTGATATTACCAAGAGCATTGGAGCACATAAACGCCTGGTGTTGCATTGGTCAGTTACATCTGAATCCCGAATTTTTTTTTAAATTAAGTCAACTTTATTTACTTTTAGAATACAACAGCATAGTGCAATTATTGAGGAAACTAAAACTGACCAGTGAAATTCCCCCCTCCTCCCACCCCCCCATGGAGTGTGTATACAAACCAGAAAAGAGACTAATAAGATGGCTATACAACCAGATAAACAACAATAAGCAAAAGGGAACCAGAAAGAACCCAGGAGGAAACCTTAATGCAAGTAAAGGGCATAAAGCTTGCCCCATTTCTTGTTGAAAAGAGGCATACGGTGATGGGTACTGGCAATCAGGCACGCAGTCTAGAGACAGAAGGAGAGTTTGTGTAGCCATTCACAGTAGGAAATGGATGTATGATCCAACCAATGCTTGAGAACCAATTGTTTGACAGCGAGAGAGAGAGAGAGAGAGAGAGAGAGAGAGAGAGAGAGATGAGAGCAATGTGGTATCTCCTCTCTTTAATCAAAATCTGAGAATAATCCCCAATGACACATATTTCTGGTGTGAAAAGGCCTTCCAGCCCTAATAGGGGGTCAGTTTGTTCCTCAATTAGCTCCCATAAGGGTGAGATCCTCTCACAGGACCAGAAAATATGCAAAAGTGGACCATCTGCATTGCTACATCTGAGACAGGTGGATGAGGGAAGGTGACCCCATCTTAACCAGTTTAGCAGGGGTGCAGTACATGTTATTCAGGATATGATATTGGGTCAGCTGTGGCCAGTTTTGGGTTAAACACCTATATAGGTCTTTCCAGATATGGGTCCAAATGAGTGTGGAATCAGGTAACAAGGTCTCCCAGACATTGGAACCAGCTGATGGGGAGGGGTGGAGGGTGGAGAGTAAAAAGGAATATATAAGAGAAATCCCATGGGGTCTGATTGATAGATCCTGTAACTGATTCAGTAAATTGCCTAGTTCAGAGGCTTTCAGAGTGGGTCCAAGCTGCTGTAATATCAAATGTCGCAACTGGTAAATTTTGAAAATGTAAGCTGGGCCCAACTGAAAATTCATTGGTAGCTCTGGGGAAGAGAGAAGCAAGGTCTGGGAGTTGAAGTCTGACACCCTGGTCTCATAAAGTTGGGGAAGCCATCCTGAAGAAAGCGTACTATTCCTGATCCTGATGTTTGGGTTAGAGAGTATGGGCTGGGAGAAGTCTTTAGAGTAGTAAAAACCTTTATTTTTAGACAGGATAATAGATGGAGTAACACATCATTAGGACAAAGTCCTATTTACAGGATGGTCCCGTTTATATAAAGTTCCAAAAACATATAAAACATACAAATATAACACCAACAACTCAATAACAAAATAAATACAAACTATGCTATACTATATAACAAAACCAATAAATAAATAGAGGGAGTAATCCATAGGGAAGTACATATTTGGGAGAAAACTGTAATAGACATACCGACTGGGGAGGAATGCAGGGACACCGACAGAGACTTCCAAGGAGAAAAAAGAATAGTGGAGGAAGAGAGATTGTGGGCAGAGAGTAAACGGGATTCTATCTGCAACCAGATATGGATATATTCATCAACAGATGAGGCTTGAGAGGTCGAAAGCCATTTACAACACTTATGAAGATGGCTGGCCCAATAATACAAAAGGAAGTTGGGCAACCAAAGTCCACCTGACTATTTAGGAAGTCCTAGCTTGTGAAATGAATGACTAGGGGACTTATCTAGCCAGATAAAGGATGTAATTAGGTAGTTAATGCATTTGAAGAAGGAGAGGGGAAGCCAGATATTAAGCATATTTAAAGGATAGAAGTGTCTCTAGAGAATATTCATTTTAATGATAATGATCCTTCCCCATAGAGAGATAGGGAGAGCCTTCCAACATAATAAATCTTGCTGAATAACACTAAGCAGGTCCTCAAGATTTAATTCTTCATAAGGAAGAGATCATTGACTAAGGATATTCCCAGATATTTGATTGTCCTGGGGGCCCATCGCATACCAAACCTGGTGAAACTGTATTTGTGAACCAAATGATTGAGGGGAAAGATCTCAGTTTTGTTACAATTCACTTTATAGTTGGAGTAAAGGCTGAACTGGCCGATCACTTGCAGAGTTTCTGTAAGAGAAGTGATGGGATGAGAGAGATGTAATAATATATCGTCAGCATATACTGACTGAGAGAGAGGACCGAATCCCCGATTGGGATGCTGTGTATATTAGGAGAGGCCTTGATCTGTTTTATAAGAGGTTTGAGTTACAAATTAAAAAGGAAAGGAGAAAGAGGGCAGCCTTGGTGGGTACCCATATGTAGGGAAAAGAAAGATGAAAAGACACCATTACAGTAAATTTTGGTGGATAGGGAAGAGTAAACTACTTGAAGCCATTTCATGAATGTGGGGGGGGGTCCCATTTTCTGCAGGGTTGACCAAAGGAAAGCCCAATCGACCCTGTCAAAAGCCTTTTTGGCATTAAGGGAGATTAGAGCCATAGGAAGGGGAGAAGAATTAGCTTTTTGGAAAATGTGACTTAGTTTATGAAGATGGTCTGCAGAAGACCTGCCCGGAACAAAACCAACTTGCTCTGAGCTCAGTAGGCAAGGCCAGACTTTCCTAATTCTTGTAGCAAAGATCTTCATGAGACTTTTGAATTCACAATTGAGTAGGGAGATAGGATGGTAGCTAGCTTGGTGAGATGGGGGCTTGTCTGGTTTAAGGAGGAGAACTATGGTGGCCTCTAGAAGCGAAGGGTCTAGGGAGTCAGCCAAGAACATAAAATCATACAGACAAAGTAAGAGAGGGGATAAATCTTTAAGAAAAAGTTTATAGAAGTTCAAGGGGAAGCCATCTGGTCCAGGTGCTTTATCTAGTGTGAGGCTATTGATGGCAGATTCCACTTCTGACAGAGAGATGGGGCAGAAAGAAGAGCTTGATGTTGACCTGAGAGCCAAGAACGTGAAATGGCATTCAAGTATGCCCCCATATTCTCAGCACTTGGCAGGGAGAAACATGGGCCATAAAGTGAGCTGTAGAAATTTTCAAAAACTGAGACAATATCTCTGGGAAGAGCTTTGATGGATCCATCCGACGTTGAAATGGAAGGGATAACTCTCGCGTTTTCTAACTTTCTTAAATGGAGTGCAAGCAGCCGTCCCACTTTTTCACCCTGCTCAATATATTTAGTCTGAGTCTTTAGGATGGCATATTCTGCCTTTTCCTGTAACAGATCAAAATATTTATCTCGAAGGGACAGTAGGGCTGTTATCAAGTCATGGGGAGAGGAGGGAGAGATTGACGTTCAAGAGACTGTATCTGAGAAAGTAAAGAAAGCGCTTCTGACTCCCAACGTCGTTTCCGCTTAGAAGCAAGATGAATGAATCCACCCCATAAAAAACATTTCAGGGCACATCATTCATGATCTCCTCGTGGAACTGAGTTCTGATTGGATACAGTATGGGACTGAATAAGGGAGTTTATTCTGGAAATGACATAATCATCCTTGAGGAGTTGGGTGTTGAGTTTCCAAATGCTGTCACGTTGCAAATCCATAGAGGGGGTGAGTAGCAGCCAGGCCGAAGCATGGTCCGAGAGCACAGTGTGCTCAAGGCCAGCATTGCAAAGTCCAAATAGGAGAGATATGCTAGTGAGAATGTAATCAAGCCTAGATGAGGTGTGGTGTACCATGGAGTAGAAGGAAAAGGCATGGCTAGAAGAGTTAAGAATTCTCCAGGGGTCACAGAGACCTAGTGATTCCATGAGATCGCCAAGGGCCCATTGCGCTGATGAGAGAGGTTTATTGGTGTGGGTGGATCAGTCAAGATCCTGTGTGGGTGACATATTCTAGTCATCCCCTATTATTAGAGGAGCTGAAAGAAAGAGGGAGAGTTTGTTAGCCATCTCCATGAAGAAAACAGGATCACCCCCCCACCGGGCAATAGACACTACTCAGAGTCACTTCTTGATGATCCAGCAGGCCCTTAATGAAAACATACCTACCAAATGGGTCAGAGATGATCTGGTCTGACTGAAAAGATACATTGTGACTTATTAGAATGGCCACACCCCTGCTCAAAGTTGAGTCACCGGAAGCAAAGACCTGACCGACACCCTGCCTGTGCAGACAGTTAGCCTCTTGAGGTAGAAGATGCGTTTCTTGAAGAAACGTAATACAGGCTTGAAGTAGAGAAAGATGTTTAAGTATCTGGTACCTCTTGAGTTGTTCTCTGCCCCCCTCAGACATTCCAAGTTAGGAATTTAATTATGTTATTAGTCATATTCATAGTCAGCAATGTAAGTAATACAGTAAATAGCATTAATAGTACACACTCCGTCCCCTTCCCACCCCACCCTCCAACCCTCCCCCCTACACAGTCAAACACAAGGTATATCCTACCACAGATGTAAGCCTAAAACCATGAACTCTACATTCGGTATCAGTACATACAGTGTAAAAAAATAGCCAATGTGACAAAGCTGATGAACCGAACCATTTGGGAACCCCTCCCCCATCCCATATAGTACAAAAGACCCTCCCTTTCCAACCAGAAAACAAGTTCCAGTAATACAATTAGCAGGGAGAGAATAACCCCCCCCCATATACTCTGCAAAACAGCAACTATATACAGTGGCCCTCCTCCAACTTAAAGTCCAGCATATGCATAAAGGAAAAACAGGGAGGAAAAAACAGACCCCTGGAAGTCTATCTCCAGTCTACTCTGGCAAGACATACCAGGAAGGAGGTTCAAATAGCAATTGCCAACAAACCTTGGTTCAAGGTGAGCTGGATAAGGGACAGATGACAGAGATGGCGAAATCCCTCCACCTCCTAAGATGAACCTCCACATGGTAATAAAAAAAGAGATGGATAAAGCCAGAAGTGAAAAGGAGTAGAGTAATGCACCCCTCATCACCCAGTACGTGATGTAACCCAGCTCAATATAGCCCCAGAATCAGAGCCCCCACCCCACCCCAAGGAACATAATAAAAAACAACTAAGAATCTTCAACCAGGAGAAGGGGCTTACCAGTTTGGAAAATAATCAGTGCTGAGATTGTAGCACCAAGCTTTATCCACCTTTGGGAAATTGGTTTATCAATTGCATTGGATCCAGACACTGTGGGGTCAGAGGTTAAGTTCCAGCAGATCCACTCCCCAGCAAGACCACCTTATTTAAATTAGTAGGGGACCTGAGTTAAGATCTGGGTGAACCCAGAAAAAAAAATCATCTTGACGCTGATAGTTAATCGTGATGTAGCGATTAATTTTAACAAAAGGGGAGAAGGGGACCGAGTTCAAACTTACAAACATCAGTAGGCATTTGAACTAAAATAAAATAACCTCCCGCTTCTCAAATTAGATGTTCCTTGGGATTGTGTGCACTAAGCCAAGGGGAACAAAAATATGGGCAGGACAGAGAGCACACTGTCAAGGCCCCCGAGGAAACCAATACCAGCTAAAAGGGACCCAGTGAGTGGTAGGGTGATATCTGGTGAAACAATTACCAAACTCATCCCCAGCAGGCACTTGATCAAGGGAGAGACATTGAGTTAGCCCAGGGACATGTTTCAAACCCTCTGGAGTAATGGGTGGTCAGCCTAGATCCCTCAGCAACACCAAAGGAGCCACCCCTTTATAGGAGCCCAAGGAGTAGACAAAGATGACCCACTGCAGATGAAACAGAAGTAAAACCATTCAGCTTATATGAAAATCCATTATTGAGCTAACAAATCAGAGAACCCTGACGAGAGATAAATCAAGTGGCTGTAAATAGGCCAGGGAGATGCTGAGCAAGTTTTTTCTTAGCCACATCCAGGGTATCGAAGGATACCCAGGAGCCGTTGAGCAAAACCTGCAATCAAGCAGGGTATGTCATCCTAAATTTGTTGCCAGCCACAATCAGTTTCTTGACTGTGGGGTGGAATGCTGTTCTCTTCTGCTGGGTTTCACTAGGCAAGTCTTGGGACAGATGCAGAGGTTTCCCCTCCCACAGAATTGAGTGCAACTCCTGAGCTTTTGCTAGAATGTGCTGTTTCTCTATATAGCTAAGAAATTTGAGAATGATGGGTCTGGGGGGTGCATTGTCCGGTGGCTTAGTGTGAAGAGAGCGATGAGCTCTTTCAGTTTGGTACGTAGTATTCAGAGGGGAAGGGCCAACCAGTTTGATGAGGAGCTTCTGCAGAAAGGTGATTATGTTGGTGCCTTCTCCTACCTCCAGCAAACCAAAGATAAAAATATTATTTCTCCAGCTACAGCCCTCTAAGTCCTTAGTTTTTAATTGTAGTTTAGAAATTTGTTGATGTAGCTTGATGATCTCAGGATCCATTTTATCCTTACAGGATTCCAGGGAGGCCACCAGAACTTCCACATCACCGATTTTAAAGCCTAGATCCCCCATGTCAGCTCAAATAGACTTTAATTCAGAGAAAATATTAGCCAGAATTTCCCAAAACAGGAGCAGTTCCTGTAGAAAGTGATCATCTGTTAGGGGTATAGCGGTGGTGGACTGAGGAGCTGGGCATGTAGCTTGTGGTCCTTGACCTTTGGACTTCTTGTGCACCTTCACCGGCGAAGTTGGAGAGTGGCACGGTGGGGCCTGCCGCATATCGGCATCCATCATGGCAGAAAAAAGCCAATTGTGATGTGAACTTCCAAATATCAGCAGCAACAGGCAGGCAGCAGGTATTCAGCAAGATATTATTGAGATGGTTGGAGATTTCAGCAAAGAAAAGCATAGATAGGAGGTGGAGAGATGGGAGCCCTGAGGCCAGGCTGCTAACAGGCTGCAAACATCACGTGATCTCCAGTGAATCCCGAAAAAGTACTGTGATGCACCTAGGACACAATAATTCAAATTCAAATTATCAATTGGGTAATAACAACCTTAAAACTACAATAAAGGAAAGGGACCTTGGAATCACCATCTCAAAATATCTTCAAGTTGGTACATGTTGAGCAAATATCAGCAGGAAGGCCAATATGGTACTAAATTGCATACTCAAGCATACCACCAGTAGAGAGAGCAGTGTCATGGTTACACTGTATGGTTCTCTGGTGAGACCCTTGATGGAGTACGGTGCCCAAGTGTGGTCTCCATACCAAAAGGGGATATAGCCAAGTTGGAGAGAGTACAAAAAAAGCCACTAGAGCAACAAAAGGGATGGAATCAACAGACTATAACACCAGCTTGAGAGAACTCAACATGTTCACACTGGAGCATTGCAGACTGAGGGGGGATATGTGCTTACTATTTAAATCCCTAACAGATCATGAGCTATGGGGTAAACTGGCAAGTAGATTCAGGAATAAATCACACACTACGAGGGCATATTCGCTCCAGTTAAAAGGGGAACACTGCAGAACATGGAGAAGGAAGATATGGTTCAATCAGAGGATAATTCCTATATATAATGGATTATCGGGATCAGTAGTTGGAAGCCCTCTATAGAAGTCTTTAAAAAATGTCTAGATGAACTATACCTAACAGATTGACTATAGACATAGATGGCGAGTACTATGGACGAAAGTCCCCTTAGCTCTGTATATACCTATGAGACCTATGATTATTAAAACATGTAGTGGAATTTTGATGAATTAGTTTATATTTAAAGGGCTAGTACTGCCAAAAATAGCAGGCAGGAAATGTATTGAATTTGTTAAAAGCAGCCGTGTGTAACTACTTCAGAGGCAACTTTTTCTTTTTCATTTTACTAATTAGAAGGCTTCCTATCCAATAGTAGAAGCTAATGTCTATTAATTGTCCTCTTCTTACCTTAACACTGTAATCTCCCTCACAGTGCCATGGTAAATAATCAGTGCTTATTCTTGCAATCAGCACTGATGACTTACTCATGGAAAGTATTTGAAAAAGTGGACACCAGCTGTTCTCAGCATAGTAGTACTGGCAATTCCGAACAAGCATTTGTCAATTTCAAATGTTCACTACTTGTATTGCCATTGTACCGGGTCTTGCTTGTGCACATTTTTAGTATATATTTACCCAGTAAAGACCAGAAGAGATGCCATATCTCATTTTCAGTGGTGTTCTGCTTTTATATATATCTTTAGATTGGATTTACCCAGGACAGGCTAGCTGAGAGGCAATATCTAATTTTCAGTGGGCTCCAACATTTTGACCCCACATTTCCAACTGTCTTTTGATGATCTGACATTATGACCAAGACAAGAGGGATTATTTTTTTTTAAATGCCATTTGAAAGATGATTTTGCAGTGTGACTTTGAAAACAAGTTTTGGAAGGGATCTGAAAAGTGACACCTGTCATGTTCAGGATGTGGGGTAACAAGGGATTTGTTGAACATTAGAGGCCAAAATCTGCTAAAAAAAGTTTTGAGTAAATGTTGTAACAATTCAATATTTCTTCATAACTTAGTTGTTGTTTTTTTACATTTTGACCCAAATTGTCAGCAGTCTTTTTATGGCCACTCCTGAACATGACAGGTGTCATTTATAAAACTGTGGCTGAAACGTCATTTCACACAAGTGTGAAAACACAGTTTTGACAAGGATTTGAAAAAATGCAGCTGCCATATTCATCATATGGTGTGAAGAAAAGGCTATGTTGAAGATGTGGGGGTCAAAATATTGAAAATGACTGAAGTTGCAAGTGCGCAAGGTGCTGGAACTAGGGGTGTTGGGGTGCAGCAGCACCCTCTTGCTTTAAGCACAGTTCCCTATGGCTTCCTATACAGTTTTGTTCAATGACTTTCAGCCATAGCATGTCAATTCGCCGTAAACATTACATCGCAAATAACTCATCGCATCATTTTGAGCTAATTCTAACACAGCGCAGTAATAATTTCATCGTATATAAGTTTCATCGAATCAGCTGAGCTGCCGAACCAAAATACGATCAAACAGTAGAGAACAAGCACCAGGAAGCAGGAGAGGTAATCAGCACAAAGTATATTGCGATGTGGGGAAACCAGCTCTAACTAACATTTTAGCACCAGCTCTAGCTAACATTTTAGCACAGCACCGAACCAAGAAGCAGGAGAGGTAATCAGCACAAAGTATATTGCGATGTAGGGAAACCAGGAGAGGTAATCAGCACATTTTAGCAGGAGAAGAGAAATCTGAGCACTTAATGTTATGCTTTATTAGAATTAATACATACCAATTATACAGATTTTGTTGTTCCACTTCTTCCACTTACTGTCACTTCCTGATGATGTCATAAGTCAATACAGTGACCATAGGAGAGTTCATCGTAGACCCAGTTTAATTTAATACTTAACTTTTATTTATTTTATTAAAAGAAGATTCCACGATTCAAAGTGATTAAAAGTTAAGTCGCATCAAGCTTTGGAGTCCTTTTTAGTCCATCAATCGGTCAAAGCCTATAACTGGAAGTTATAAGCAACCCCCCCTTAGGTAGTCTGCACAATTGGCTGTTCCATAAGAATCCACTACCACCGTGATACGCTTTCCTGTATCCCTGTATTTTTTTTGTGGGGCAAGGGGTGCTGTGCCTGACAGGTACTAGTCCATTTTCACCTCATTCATTCTCTGTTCAAATGTTTTAATTCAGATAGGACGCATACATAACTTACATGTGTTTTGTTTGCCATCAGAATAAAAACTGAGGGTATAATGGATGAATGTTGCAACCATGTATGGTGTACAACTGTGAAAACAATGGAGGTGTAGCCTTGAATGTTCCGTCGGCGTACCAGTGCATTGATTTGGTCATATAATTAAGATTCTGCTTAGTAGAAAATACAATGAATCTTTCTGTGTCATCACGTCCTGTATCATACAGCATAAATTATCCCACACTATCAGTTTCACAATATTCTGGTGGAATTTTAAGCTCAGTAAGTGAAACTGGCTGGCTAGGAGCCACAGCTGCAGTTTGTCATGCCCTTTGTGCACTTCTCTTTAAACTTGGTATGGATGGAAGTTTTGCACAGGCAGATTGACTTATTCCAAAAATGACAGTGGCTACTATCTGCTGGGTGGTTTCCTGACAGCTGCATGCACGGTACTTCAAATCATTCACCACTTTTATCACCTCAGCATCAGCTGGGTTAGGAACATGATTGTGTTCCTTAATGTATTTCAGTATGGCATCATTTGCTGTGTCAATCCTAGCAGGACACTTACAGGTGTCGTACTGCTGACATTTCCAGTAGTCTTTGTCCCCATACATTCTCTCCTTTCAGTAAATGTAACTGTCATGGGTCAGGAGAGGCTGTCCTGTACTACTCCTCATAAATTCAAGTGGCATCTCGAAAATGGGATGGGAACAGCTATGATAGTGATACATTTAAGCTGTCAATCAGGCTACACTTGGGGCACAATCATTGGCTGACCAATTTGAAACCATTAGAAATAGCAAAGTGCATTAAGATGTTAATAACCGTGATGTAAAAGGGAGAGCATGCTACATTGTGATGTAAATGACCGTGATGTAAAGGGGATGTGATGTAAATGCGAACGCTGAAATTTTTATGATGTAAAAGCTCACGCTGAAATATTTTGTGCGCAATTGACATGGAACCGCTTTCAGCACCCCACCATACAAATTGTTCCTGTGCCACATAAATTTGTTGTTCTGAAACATTTTTAACCCACATTTTCAACACACCGTCCTTATAACCCCACTTCATGAACAAAAGTGGAAAAATGTTTTAAATCCTGCCTAAAAGGTGATTTCATGCCACAAGTGCCAAAACACATTTTGAGCAGGATTTGAAAAATGACAGCTGTCTCATTCATAAGGTGGTGTGAAAAATTGCTATGTTAAACATTTTGGGTATACATATATTGTACTGTAGACAGTATGCATGTTCCTTGTCATTCCCTATGGTGGCCAGCCAAGATAGTGAGAGGAGGGCCATGCTGGTTGTATAATGAATCCGTGTAGTACCAGAGGAAACAAAGGTAAAAGGAGTGGCAAGTTGGTTTGCTTGGTGTGGGTGGTGTAGGGGTGCTGCTTGTCCCCAGGGAATAACTATTCCATTGCAGGTATGGGATCAGAGGGCAGGGAGTGGTACTGGACACCAGGGAAGAACTATTCAATTATGGGGGTGGGAATTGGAGGATGGTGGGGTGCCACTAGACTACAGGGAATACCTATTCAATTACTGGGACAGGGATTGGGAGAGTGCCACTAGACACCAGGGAATAACATATCTGTTACAGTGATGGGGATCAGAGGGCAGGGGATGCCACTGAACACCAAGGATGTCTTTACCACTATGACAGCAGGTAATTGGAGGATATGGGGGTTCCATTAGACAGCAAGAATAACTATATTATTAAGTAGATTGGAATCGGAGGGCAGGGGGTGTCAGTAGATACCAGGGTACAGGCCAATGTCATAGTTTGGAGGGGGTGCCACCTCAGGTTCATTTGTCTGCCACCAAGGTCTTGTACTTCCTTAAGCTGGGTCTGCAAAGGTGGTAACTTGAGCATGTTGAGGTGGCATTTACTGACTGTGCAAACCTTTCAATATACTGCTGCACCCGTTTGCAGGAGGGACTCCCTCATTTGCATGGGCACAGTGGTAATTTAGGACTCAGCACTAATGGGTTTTGTCTACAATGTGGGGGTGTATGAATATAGGTCCCACCCACAAATTGGGCGCACAACCCAGTTAGCATGGGCAAACACCCTTAGTGCCCGAGCTGGGTTTCGATATCTGGCCCTGTATGTTTTGCTTCCCCTGTTTAACAATCTATTTCCAACTTCAGAGAATGCAATCAGAAACTAGAAGAGAAGTGGATGGAGCATTAGGCAAGGAGATCTACATTTTAATATAAATCCTAGTCTGGCCCAAACCTGTATAATTTAGTTATGGGTTATTAATTTAAAATGTTTGTTTGACAAGAAGGCACACTGAGCTGATGGCAGCTCATTTCCAGGTGTGCCTTTGAGAAAGGGTTGGGGGTACACTATCAACAAGCACTTGGTAAAAAACAGTATATTAGAAAATGGACAAAATCATATAGCAGCAATTAAACAAACAAGTAAGAACCATACAGTCCAAGGCCAATGCAGCATAAAGCAAACACCTAGCAGATCAAAGGTAAACAGTCAGGGACCAGGTCCATGCAGGACAAAATGGTGTGTGTGTGGAGGGGGGGGTTACAGGTGGTTAGGCAGGGGACGCATGGCTAGGGGGATCAGTAGTAGGAGAGAGGAGGTTATACTGCACTTGTACAGGTCACTGGTGAGACAACATCTAGAGTATGGAGTTCAGTACTGGTGCCCGCGCCTCAAAAAGGACATTAAACTGCTGCAGAAGGTCCAGAAGAGGGCTAGAAAGATGACAGCAGGTCAGAAGGGTAAGGCATATGAAGAGAGGTCGAGGGCACTGAACATGTACTCCCTGGATGAAAGGAGAGAGAGAGAGGACATGATTGAGACTTTAAGCACTTGAAAGGGATAAATAAGGTGGATAAGGAGGGTCTCTTTAAGCTAATCGGCAACCTTAGCATGATGGGGCACAGTCTTGAGCTGGAATGGAGGAGGTTTAGGAGGTAGGTCAGAAAGCACTTCTTCTTGGAGAAAGTGGCAGACGCTTGGAATGTGCTGATAGAAGAGGTGGCCTGGCTGAAGATGGCAGGCAACTTCAAGACAGCTGGATAGACATAGGGGGAAAGTTAAGGCTCATGGGTAGGGTGTGATGTTCAGCAAGTCTGTTCAGGTGATCAAATGTAGAATGTGACCACAGAAAAGGGAAAGAAATCCATGCATCCTCCATCTTCCTTTAAATTTCCTTCCTGATGAGAGCACCATTGCTAACTCCAAGCTGATTGGGTGAGCAAGCCATTCTTTGCTGAGTGTTGCTGAGTTCTGCCCACCTGTTGGCTAAAAATGTCTCCTCTCATTGGCAAAGCCCTCCCTCCTCCCCGAATGGTTCCTTGCTGAGCTCTTGCTGCTGTTTGATTGGCCATCTCTGTATCCTACTGACTAGCTTAGAGATGGCCTGACTCCTGAGCTCTGGAATGTGTGCCCTGGTCCTGGGAGGAGGTAAGTCAGGCATTCAGACATTTGTGTCATCTGTTGGGGGGGGGGGACCCAGATGGGGCTGGGTGCTACTGTGCCAATAGGTATATTGTAAACAATTGGGTTTGCAATTGGAGGCTCTGTGATGAAGTCGGCAGCTCAGTCAACAAAGATGGGGGGGAGGTGTGCTCAGCTATGCATGGGGAAGGTGTGGTGTGAAAGGATGGCAGGGGGTAAGAACAAACTGGAACAAACTGAGGAAGTCAAGAAGGTGGACCAAGAACACAATGGACAATGTTGCTGCCTGCTGTATGCTCTGTCCATGTAGGCTGTTTGTTGGTGCAAGCTTCAGAACTGCAGTCTATAGGTATAGTAATAATAAAAGTGAAAGTCAAGTCAAGACAAGTGCAGGACCCCCACAAGCGCGGGGCCCAGGGCAGCCACCTCTACTGCCCCCCCCCCAATGCCGGCCGCAATTTTGTATACAGTATCTTTTAACTAGAATGTTATATTTAGGCAATAATATATGACAGCGTGTGGTATGTCTATGGATATAGTCAAACCACAGGTGCACAGAGAGGCATGAAGCCAGAGGCGGAGTGCCTCATGCATCTGAGAAATGACAATATCCATGGACATATCACATCTTGAAGTGTATTATTTCTATTATGCAATGGATTAAACTTTGAATAAATAAAATGCTTAAAGAGTAATATTATTTTGGGGAGTACTACAGGAGTACATTTCAACAAAATGCTTATTTTTGTGGGTTGTAGCTAAAAAGTGGTGCTGGTTCAGTAGGAGGTGGTAGTAGGTAGTACAGGAAGGTCTCCCTATGTGTCTTATCAGTGCTGGGAAATGTCTACGTGGTTATCCTTCCCCTCCCACATGCACAAATAAACAGCAATGAGCTTTACTGTGATGACAAACACTTCAGTTGTATTTGTCATACAGCAATGAGCTATAATATAATGACAAATGCGTCACTCATGTTTACCATACTTGTGATGGAGCAGGCAGGAATGTTTGAAACATTGATAGCAGTAGAACCACTAAAACAGTAAAACTTGTGGGAAGCCAAATGTGTTTGGTATCAGTTCCTGATCTTGTTTCTGGTGTTCAGAAATAGACTAAAGACGCAGTAAATGACTGGAGTTTCTGAACAGGTTAAATATTGACAAAGTACTGTAGGTAGGCAGACAAGTTTGCCAGTGGTTGCTAAAGCTCCTAATGGTACTGTACAAGCATGTGGGTGGAGCTTTGGGGTGGGATCAAAGAACAGCAGGTAGGACGGGGGGGGGGGGTTGAATGAACTGGGTTGAGATAAGAAGGGTGTTAAAAACCAAAAATGGTCAGCCTTACTACTGTGAGTTTGTTTAAAGGGGAGGTCTCCCATAGTGTCACACCAATATTTTCCCAACTCCTTATTTGTAACTGTTGTGTGTCTCCTGCAGTTACCAGCAGTGCTATTGCTGTCAAAGTCTAGATTGTAAATAAAAATATACAGCTCCCAAAAGTTATCAATGTGTTTGTCCTCCATTTTACCATCAATGTTGCTGGAGGATGATTTCACCAATGCAACAGATAATGGTGCTGCACTAAATGCACTTCCAGCAGTAAACCAAACCCACAATGTTTGGTTCCTCACTTGAGTAATGGTGGAACCCTTAAAGTGTTGTGCACATCATGAAGTGCAGGTCTAATAGGGACTAGGACCATATAAGTGTGATGCAGCACTGATCTGAGGTATATACAGTATTCATATAAGGAAGTGCCTGTATGTGTTGTTACTGTTTTTGTTAGCAAAAACAGTTTATCCAATAAATGACTCTGGGGACAACAAGAGTTTTAAGTGGTATTATACAGCTGTTGTATTATGTTCTGTGTGTGTTAGCATTCTCTGTTTTGATTGACATTAGCAGTGAGAAACAATCTTACAATCTTGCAAATATGCCCCTTTCCCTTTGTAACTAGGCAGTCAGTGATTGGATGGCTGCTGTAAGGCAAAGAGTTCAGCTATGATAAGGAATAGGTTACCAGGAAAGCATCAGCTGCTGCATATGGAAGAAGGATAATCAAGTGGTTAAAGCACAGGCACAAGAACTGATTTCAGCAGATGTTCTTCGGTGGTCATGAGGGCTCCGAGGAGCTGCCCTCCCGCAAAATTTCACAAGCTGAAAGATTTCAGCAGATGTCCCCTGGTGGTTGCGAGGGCTCTGAGGAGCTGCCCTCCTCCAAAATTTCACAAGTTGAAAGATTTCAGTAGATGTCCCCCAGTGGTCACGAGGACTCCAAGGAGCTGCCCTCTCACAAAATTTCACAAGCTGAAAGGTACGTCAGCTCTGCTTATTGGAATGGCGCGGAAAGCGTACAGTCGCTGGGCCAACAGTTCCATTTTAGGCGCCAAACCTTTATTTCAAACTGTTTGTTTCTACTGTGGACTCCTACCTCTGCCTAAAAGCTCCTGGCTGCTACCTTTAGTAGTTATTGTTGCCATAGGTCTACAGATTGTTTTTTTTTCCCCAGACATTTTGTTCACTGCCACTGGTTTTGTGGCTGTGTGTTTGATTACTTTAAGGGAGGCTGCCTGCATGGTCCTAAGGGATTTTGGCTACTTAAAACAAGTACTGTGCAGCATAAATAATCTCAACATTTTAAAGTGAATCCATATAGGGGAATACAGCTAAGCTCTGTTTTTTCACAGCATATCTAAGGTAGACGCATGTATTTTACACAGAGTCCTGCAACTTGCTGCAGCTTACTTTCGGCTGGGAATTTCTCGATAGTTACTTGTTTAATCAAGCTATTCCTGCCTACTTTGTCCCTTACACATTGAGACCTCTCCCCTGCTGAGTTAGCTCCTCACCACATGAATAAACCCCCCACCCTTTTGTTTGCTTAGCCCCCCCTTACCTGCTATAACCTGCGTTTCTGTTCTCTTTCCCCAGATTTCAGCAGACATCCCCCGTGGTCGCGAGGGCTCAGAGGAGCTGCCCTCCCCCAAGTCAATATACCTAATACTCAGCAGTCAATTGAGGCTGTGATGATCATGCTCTCCCTCCCCCAAAGCACCCCTTCATAGCTGGATCATACTGCCCCCCCTTACTCCTCCATGGTTACCATCCTGGACTTTTTGTGCACCCTGAAATCCCTCGCCACTGGGGGCAAGATTCATATACTGGGGGGATTTTATAGTGAACTGGCTTGCCAGTAGAAAATCAAAGCTTTGGAATCAAGTAGCCACCCTAAATTTGGCCCAGCTGCTCTCTGAACCCACAAGGCTCAGCCTTAAATAGCTATATCACTCCCTCCTTGACTGGTCCCTGACCTCACACCAGCACTGCATTATAGCCTCGGGCATCCTGCCCAACTCTCTCAGTGATCACCATATGATCTACTCTGTCTGTAAAATTTTCAGGCCTAAAGCCCCCCCCCCATACTATTCTCACATGGTGATACAAATCCCAGGACCTAGCTTCACTCCTAACAGACCTAACATCCACTGACTGGTCCTTTATTCCAATGGCCACCTCTATAGATGCAGCTTGGAACTATTACAAGCTCAGATTCCTAGCTGCATGGGATTGCCAAGCTCTGCTCAGATGCACACGGGTGAGGGGTGCTCACTTGCACTGGATAACCCCTGTCATCCTGTCCCTTACCTAAGCAAGAGACCAGGCATAGAAATATTTCAAGGCCTCTGGCTCCCCTGTTCACCAAAATACATACCGCACCCTACGAAATAGCTGTACTACACAAATCAGGCTAGTCAAATCAAATTACTTCAAAGCCTCCTTCCAATTTAACATAAATTGCCCACCAAAATTCTGGAAGGTGGTGAAATCCCTTTTTCCCCACCCTCCCGGCCTCCCAACCCGGCACTAAATATAGGCGGGTCTGTCATAACTGACCCTCATGCTGTTGCCTCTGAATTCAATTCCTCATTTACAAGCTGCACCTCTACATTGCTCTCCTCCTCTCCCTTCCCAGCCCAACCCCTCCCCTCCTGGTCTCCTGCTCAATCTCCTCCTCCCACTACTTTCCTTCATTTTTCAGAAGGTCACCTCTCCTGAAATCTACCATGCTTTGCTCTCCCTAAATCCTCATAAAGGTAAATGCCCCTCTGGTCTGGACTCCAGGATGCTACACCTGGCTGCCCCTGCTATCGCTGCCCCCTTGGCCGAACTTCTAAACCTCTCATTCACCTTAGGCTCCATCCCCAAGGACTGGAAGCATGCAACAGTTATCCCACTCCATAAGGGTGGTGATACCTCAGCCCCTGGCAACTACCGGCCTATCTCCCCCCACCTACCTATTATGGCCAAGCTATAAGAACACATAGTCCTCTCTCAACTCTCCACCTTTCTTGACTCCTTCTCCTTCTTCTCACCCTACCAGTCTGAATCCAGGAAATTGCACTCACTGCCACCTCGCTCCTCAGGCTCACTGATACCATCCTCAATGATATGGACAAGGGCCTTATCACTGTAGCCATTTTTGCTGACCTGGCAAAGGCTTTCAACACGGTCTCCCATGCTCTCCTACTTGAAAAACTCTCCCAGGCTGGGCTCTCTACCTTGGTCACTAGCTGGTTCTGCTCCTACCTGATCAGCTGCTCCCAGGCGGTAAAAATCAGAAGCACCAGCTCACCACCCCTCCCAGTTACCCCAGGGGTCTCCTGAGGCTCAGTCCTTGGGCCACTTCTATTCTCCATTTTCCTAAATGATCTGTCCTCTGCCTACCCTCACTCATCCATCCATATGTATGCAGACGATACTGTCTTATGTACGTCTGGCCCATCAACAGCTGACGTTGAGACCAGACTACAGCAGGATTTCAATGATGCTCAGCTCTGCTTCCATGCAAACCAGCTTTTTCCCAATGCCAAGAAGTCAGTCTCCTTGTCTTTCGGCACTAGACAGAGACTCTCTAGGCTCCCAGCTACCCCCTCCTTCCACACCCTGGATGGGATTACTCTAGAGGCCTGCTCCTCCTTCAGACATCTCAGGGTATGGGTCGACCAGCATCTTGACTTTTCTGTACATGTCGATGACATACACAAAAAGCTACACCCAAAATTGGGCTCCCTCTATCGGAGTCGTGGTTGCATCCCACCGCCAGCTCACCGTGCACTGCTACAGAAAATGATTCTCCCTATTTTTGACTATGGCGACATAGTCTACAGTGCCGCTTCCAAGTCCATGTTAGCCAGACTGGACCCTCTCTTCTACTCTTTCTGCTGCTTCTCACTGGATAGTCCGCCCTTCACTCACCACTGTGTGCTCTACAGGTCCCTCTCCTTTTCCTCACTCTATCACCGCCGCTTGTCCCACTGCACCAAGCTCACTGTCAAATACTGGTCCCTGACCTTGCCCACCTACCTGTCTGATGTGTTGGCTATTCCTACCCCTCCTGTCCACTCCATTAGGTACTATGACACACTCACCTTGGTGGTCCCGCAAGTGTCCACCTCTAGTGGTCAAGCATCCTTTAGATACCGGATGCCCAAACTATCTAACTCCCTCCCGCCTGCCATCAGGCATATGCCCAAGACTAAGCACTTCAGTTCTCTCATCAATGCCCATTTACATCATCTTGAGCCTGTGGGTAATATGTATCAATTTTGACTTACAAGCAACAGGTAGTCAGTATAGGGCTTACAGTCTCCTATGCAGATAATTTTGGACCATCCACATGTTCACATTACTTGCTGCGTTTTGTATTTATTTTGTATTAACTTTTGTACTATTTGTATGCTTGTTTTTCCCCCAGTGCTCCTGTTATTTTGTTGCTAATAATTGGTGCTAAACTGCTCTGCTTATATTATGTCTGTATACTAGCTTCCTGTTAAGTATGTACTTTATTACCCTATGTTTATATGCAAATTTATTGGTTGTTCACTGCCTATGTATGTACCTTTCCCTCTGCCCCTTCCCCCAGGATGCACCTGGAATCGAGCACCTTTGCTCAGTGTGCCTTCCTGGTAAAGCTTTTAAATAAATAAATAAAGAACTGGGAGATTCTGGTTCGAATCCTACTACAGTCCCTTACTCTCTGACACTTAACAAGTTCCCCTAAATTCCTTGGGAACTGTGATGGCACCTCAGGTCGATGACTTTAAAAGTGCCCCTTTTCCCATTATAAATCATTAGCGGTGATGTGACAGCTACGGCACTTCACTTTGAAGGTACTGAGGACAAGCTGTGGCAGCCCCCCCCCCCCGCTTAGTACTGCCAGCAGTTGAAGTAGGATGCCCCTTACAAATCAGATGTTACACTAAGTTCAGCTGTTGTAGGTAAAGAAACTAATCAGTCTCAGTGTTTGTTGTGCTCTGTATTTGCTTAGCTCACTCCTCCCATGTCATATGCATTCTGTGTCTTGATATTTCCAATTAGAAATTCGGATTTAAGAAGCATTTGAAATGTAAAACAATACACTTTATAAGGTAAGTGATTTAGCTCTCCACTTTCAGGCTGTTGAAAGTGGGTGTGTATCATTTGTGCAAAGGAGGAATTCAGTCTTGTGTGATCCTTTGGGAAACTGCTTAGGCCCACCTTGTAAATGAATCTTCTCAAGGGTGTTCACCTGGTTCAATACAGATTGACTGATTGTTTGATTAAATGATTCAGTCTACTGCTCTCCACAACATGTTACAACTGTCTCACAGAGAGAAATGAGCAGTAGAAAGTAAAAGATTTTGTTTCCGGTGAATGCAATACAATTAGATGTATTATTTGCTCTACACATACAGTATTAAGGCTACAAGCACCTGTGTGAGTTGCATGACAGAACTCTTAAGCCATTGCAAACTTAAACTAAAATCAGGATAGACAGCACTGATACCCTTGTGTTTTCTTCTGCACTGTTGCTGCAGTGACATCAAGGAATGGGAGGGGCTATATTACAAGTGACTCATTTGCATATACATGGGGGCTTGCTTGACACTTTACTACCTTGTGTCAGAGCCTCAGACTCTAGATATGTGTTGCAATAAAAGAAATGACTGATCTGTTATTGACATATGTACAATACTTGATGTAATGTGTAATAAATACATCACACATATCCAAATCAGAAATATACAGGAGTCTTCTTTAAGCATGAAGTGAATACTAGGCTGATGACATGATGCCTGGCAACAGAGACAAGAATAAAGTGGACCTAGTGAAACCTCATAATTAAGATTTCAATCATTCTCTTTTTACTGTGACAAGTCTGTTACAGTAATGCCTTCTCAGGGCCCTCTTAAAAAGTAGGCACTGGACATAAATGAACCTATCCTAGTGTGCACAAATTCTAAATCAATCAGTCAATCAATATATCAAGCATCCATTTTGCTTTTACCTTTTTACAGTCATAAATAAAAAATGTGCATTGCCATAAACCCTTTGCTACTAGACGTTGGAATAATAGTTGTATGTTCTTTGATGTATACATACCAGAGTATAAACTGTCACCACACCCACCTTGGACTGGAGTTTCAATGGGGCTTCAGTTCAGCTGTGCAGTGCTGCTGAGTATGGCACAATAACATCCACTAACATGCTGTTCAGCCACTTCCAGGAAGATGCACAGACAGTAGGTATGCTCAGTTCATGTTTACCAGTGCTTATATGTTGCAACTATAGAATGCACAGTTCTTTAATTGAATATTAGGAAATGCCCACACTAGATCCCCATGTTTCCCTAAAAGCTAGCCATTTCTTTTTATAACACCTGTCAACATCATCAGATTCAACTGAATGGGAAAAAAGACTGACAAAAGGTGCAACCTAGATGTACACATCTTCGACCCACTTTTTACTCTTCATTACAAAATGGGTTTGGGAAAATCCTGTTCTGTGATTGGTTGAATTTGATGACATGACCGTATGTTACTACAGCATAACCGCACCTGTCAGAAATGCTCATTGTTTGGAACCTTATTATATGGTTCTAAAATTAAAAATAAGAGAATCCAGTTTATAACCACAGTAAGACACGCCAGGGTGTTTGTAACTGTGGGATAACAAGACTTCTTGGGTGTGTAGGCAGTTTTATCATGTGCTTCACTTCCCATGGTGTGCTGTTATCCCACAATAACACTCTCCCTGTTATAACTTTTTACTTAATCTCATCCAACCAAACTTTTGATGTTCTGACACATAAAGCAAGACAAATCCCTTGTGCTTTGATTGTCCCTACTTTGAATACACTGCATAACAATGTGCATATAGTTTGTTTTAGTAAAATTATAGTAGCACAAAACTTATTCTCAGAATCTGATCATGACTGAGGGGGGAGGGATGAATTTAAGTGGAGGAGGACTTCGAGAAAGCAGAAGTGCTTGATAGGTGCTTCTGCTCGATATTCATGGAGGAAGGGGAAGGGAGGGGACCAGAGTTAAGGGAGAGAGGAATGGGGAACAAAGGAGTAGACCATAGCCTGTTCAGTGAGGACAGAGTAAGAGAGGCACTAGGAAGATTAAGGGTGGATAAAGCAATGGGTCTGGATGCCCTACACTCTAGAGTACTCTGGGAACTAAGGGAAGAGCTGGCTGCACCTCTGGCAAGGCTGTTCAACTTGTTCCTGGACACAGGGTAGGTGCCTGAAGATTGGAAGAGGGCAGATGTGGTGCCACTTCAAAAGGGAGGCAGCAGGGAGGAGGCGGAAAATCATCATCTGGTCAGCCTCACCTCGGTAGTGGGTAAGGTGATGGAGGTGCTATTAAAGGAAAGGGTGGTAAGTTACATTGCAGACAGCAGACTACAGGACAACAGGCAGCATGGCTTCACAAAGGGGAGATCATGCCAAACAAACCTAATCAAGTTTTTTAATTGGGTGACGAGGGTGGTCGATCAGGGAAGGGTGGTGGACGTGGCCTACCTGGACTTCAGGAAGGCTTTCAACACTGTCCCTCACAGAAGATTGGTAAATAAGCTGGAAAGTTTAGAGGGTGTGATTGAAAATAACAAAGTGGGTGGAGAACTGTTTGAGGGACAGAAGCCAGAGGGTGGTGGTAAATGGGGTGCATTCCATGGAGGTAAGGGTGACAAGCGGGGTGCCCCAGGGGTCGTTGCTGGGGTCCATCCTTTTTAATATCTATAGAAGCAATGTTACAGAGGGACTGGGGGAGGGTGTGCCTTTTACAGATGATATGAAGATCTGCAATATGTTGGAAAAGCCGGGGGGGGGTGGAGGCAGTGAGGGCTGACCTAAAGATCCTCTAGCGGTGGTCAGAATTGTAGCAACTCAAATTCAATGCCAAAAAATGCACAGTAATATATATCAGGCATAATAACCTGCAAGCAAGTTACACACTGGGGGGGGGGTGAAGGTCATTGAGCAAGAAAGGGACCTGGGTATAATTATCTCTGACAACATTAAGATGGGGAAACAATAGTAGGGTGGTGGGCAAAGTAAATAGAGTGCTAGTGTGCATAGGGAGGGGTATAACAAGCAGAAGGAGCAAGGTGCTGATGCCACTTTATAAAACCATGATGAGGCCTCACCTGGAGTATGGGGTCCAGTTCTGGAGATTTCAGCTATGCAAGAATACAGACAGGACTGAAAGGGTTCAGAGGAGGGCAACCAAGATGGTATATGGTATGCATGGGAAACCCTATGAAGTGAGATTGAACAAATTGGATCTGTACCCATGACAGACTAAAAGGGAGTGGGGGACATGATAGAAATGTTCAACTACATGAAGGGGATAAACCGGTAAAGGAGAGGAGCTTATTTACAAGGAAAATAGGTGCTAAAACTAGAGTCCTAGTCTAGGATTGGTAGGAGGAAGGTACAAGAACAATGTGAGGGAGGTGTTACTTCACTGAAATGGTGGTGGAGTCCTGGAACAGACTGCTGGAAGAGGTGCTGGGAGCTGTAACAGTGGAGCTATTCAAGAGGGCATGAGACAGACATAAAGGGCTGGCCAGGGGCAGAGAGGGATGTCTCTGGACAAAGGGGACAGAAAGGGAGAGGGGAAGGGGCATACGAACATATGAATGTGCCAGCAGAAACAGACCACCCAGTCTATCTAAGTCTGCTGTAGTGTGCATCTAGCACCCCTAGTTTGCAGCTGCGCCATTCCCTCTCCCTTTGTCATCCCACTTCTGCCACCCCTCCCCCACCCTGACTCTCCCCTGTTCCCTGTCCCATGTCCTTTTAAAGTTGTTCACAGATTTACATACCACCCATTCTGGTAGTGTGTTTCATTTTGCTACCACCTTCTCTGTGAAATAGTGTCTCCTCACATCCCTCCCAAATCTAACCCCCTCTATTCTTAGCCCATGCCCCCTGGTGTCCCTCCCCCTCGTTAGCTTAAAGACCCCATCTGCCCCATCCTTATTGATTCCCCTCAGATACTTGAATGTTTCTGTCATGTCCCCCCTGTCCCTTCTGTCCTCCAGGGTGTACGCATTTAGGTCTCCCAGCCTGCTCTCAATGTCTCTCCCCTCCATTCTACATTTCATCTTCATTGCCCTTCTCAGCACCCCCCTCCAATAGCCTGATATCACGCTTCAGGTATGGCCTCCAAAACTGCACACAATACTCCAAGTGCAGCCTTACCAGTGACCTGTAGAGGGGCAATATCACCTCTCTTCGCCTGGATGAAAACCCCCTCACTATGCACCTGTAACCTCCCTACAAATGGGGGTTCCTAAAAGCTGTTGAGAAGCTGCCTAAGTTCTGCCCAGTGTTGGCGTTCAACGCTTAAGCCATTTGAATGGCTCTGCGAGTGCTTGTAGAGCCTCTGCGTACTGCCTCTTTAAGAGCTGTCTGCTTGCAAAGACCATTATTGCTCATGAAGGGGACTGTGTGTTTCCCTGCTGGAGTCCCGCTCGAGCTGTAATGTAATTGCCTCTCTTTGCCGTCGCTGAGAGCACAAGGGGAGCTCACTCAAAAGATGTAACTATTTGCCCGTAATCATTTAGAGTAATAGTGAAAATGCAGCTGGTTAACCTGCCTTTGTTGCAGCTGGGACTCTGTGTGCTGTGCTCCTCCATTTTGGACCAGGACTGTCTGAGGGGTCCAATGGGAGCCAGTGGGTGTCTAAAATGGAGTTAATAGTGACCAACCAGAATTGGGACTCTAAGTGGAGCCAGCCGACCAATGGGGACACAGCTAGTAATTCTGGGAAGTGAAGTCTGGACTATGGCGCCTTTTTTGCAACAATGAGAGCAGTAGGGAGTAACTGGCATTGGTATCCCACCAATGGGATTGGGTAGCGCCCTCACTAGCTTGCTCTGCCCAAACTGCCCTAGAGACAGAGTCGTTGGTGATCATGAAGGGAGAAGGAGCTCTGGCTGTTGCCCTGTGGAAGTCTTTGCATGAGAAGCATGTGCGTCAGGCCAAGAAGTCGGGCAAAAACAATGCCAGAAGGAGCGGACAAGATCTGTGGAGGAGTGCAGGTGACAGAGGCTGTACGATTACAGCTACATACTAGGCTCACCCTGTAGAGGACTGGAAAATCTGCTTCAATCGCACTCAGTCTGTCAGGACAAGTGAAGCTGCGTTGTTTGGCCCAGTGTGTGCAGTGAAAGCGATTGGGAATATACAGCAGCTGCCTGGTATGGTACCCCTCTGCTCTTCATATAAATGTGTGGAGAAGTGTTTAAAGTTCAGGTTCAGTCCTGCAAGTGGTGCGAGAATGATCTTTTTGCTGGAGTCGTGAGTGCTAAATCAGGGTAGCTCCCTGTCAGATGTTCATAGTGAGGGCAAGATTTGTCGGGCTGCTTTACTGGCTACACGAACTGAGCCTGCTGACTCTACTTTATCCTCTTAGGGATCAAATACTTGTTTTCTGAGTCTGGGCCCCAACCAGCTGCAACGAGAGGCTAGCCTTCTATTGACTGGGAACCCAAGACAGTGACTTATAGGTTAGGCCTGTGCACAGTGCGTTAGATATATACATACATACACACACACATATATATATATATATCTATATATATATATAGATATAGATATATATATATATATATATATAGTGGTAAGCTAATTAACCTGATTTCCCCCAGTCCTTGTTATCTTCCCCCTAAATAAATCAGATTGGTTGTTTTGCAAAGATACACTGACTGAACTGTGTGTCTATGTTGAATTACTGTACAGTGGTTATTGTGTAACTGCATCTTACTTTATAGGGGGTCCCCAGAGCCAAGCTGATTGAATCAAGCCTGGGGGTAAGCGTATATGGCAAGGGTACTGTGGCTGACTTGTGTGGGCCACTAGGGGAAGAAAGGGGGGTTGCAGTGACCCAGAGGGCTGTAACCAAGTAATTTCAGACTGTTCCAACCCTGACCTCTGGGTGGAGGCACCCACCATCGGATCCAGGCCCCTCAACCTGTTAACGTCAGAGCAGGCAGGGGTAGTAGCCTTTGGGATAGCGCCCCCCTAGGGGCAACACACCCCAGCATTTTGTTCCCTTTTGCAGCTGCTCTCCTACACTATGCAGTGTTGTTCATGGTCCCTGTTACTATTACCCCTAGGTCCTTCTCCTCCTCAGTGATCCCCAGCTTAACCCCCCACATACAGTATTCTCTCCTTGGGTTCTTCACCCTGAAGTGCATAACCTTACACTTCTTTGTATTGAAACCCAGCTGCTACCTCTCTGACCACTCCTCTAGCTTGCTTAGGTCTCCCTGAAGCTGCTTCCATCCCTCCCCTGCATCCAGCACTGCTCTCATTTTGGTGTCGTCTGCAATCAGATTTATCTTGCTCACCACCCCATGTGCAATGTTTAATATGAAGAGCCCAAATAATACTGGTCCCAGCTCAGAGCACTGTGGCACCCCACTCATCACTGGCTTCAGAGCTGAGAGCTCCCTCCCACCACCACCCGTTACAGCCTCCCACTCAGTCAACTTGTAATCCAGTTCATCATTTTTGCCCCACCCCTACATCCCTAGCTTCCCCACAAGCCACCTATGAGGCACCGAATTGAAGGCCTTGCTGAAGTCCAAGTAAGGAACATCCATTGCATGACCCTTACCCAGCTCACCTGTCACCCAGTCATATTACTGTATCAGGTTGGTTTGACAAGACGTCCCCGAAATGAACCCATGTTGCCTCACATCCTGGAGGCCATTATCCTCCAGGTATGACACCAGTCTTTCCTTTAGTATTGCTTCCATGAGTTTGCATATTATGGAGGTGAAACTTACCAAACAATAATTACCCGGTTCATCCCTTGGTTTGTTCATGTGTAATGGCACTACATGTGCCATCCTTCAGTCCAGTGGCACACATCTCAACTCCAGTGAGGTGCTGTACGGATCCACCAGTGGCTCCGCCAACACCTCCGCCATCTCCCTCAGCACCCTGGGGTAGATACCATCCATCCCTGGTGCCTTGTCTACCCTTAGTGCCCTCAGTCCCTCTAGGACTCTACCTCCCTCAATTCTTCCATCTGTTGCCTCCTCTCCCCCATCCACAACCTCCCAGCCCATGGTGGTAGCAGTCCCCCGTTTTCTTCCATGAGCACTGGGCAAAAGTATTCATTCAGTGCTTCCACTTGCTCCTCCCCATTTTCTGTCCACTCCCCACCCTTTTTTACCTTTTTTATCCTCACTATTATTGTCTCCTTGCACTTTCTTTTCTCCCTGATGTATCTGAAAAAGTCTCCCCCTCCCATTAATTCCCTGTGCTAATCTCAGCTCCCTCTGGGCATTGGCTTCTCTCAATTTTCTGGTCACCTCCCTGGATAATCTTGCATACTTCTCACTGTCCCCTTCCTTCCCCACCCTCTTATACCTCTGGTACTCCTCTCGGTTTGTCCTCACCTCCTCCACTACCTCACTATTCAACCAGCATGGTTTCCTTGCTCTGCTCTTCTTACTCTGTGTCTTGGTGCAGGCTTCCATTGCCTCTGCAATCCCCCATTGAATAATAATATCGCATTTCTGCTCCGTGTCCATCTCCTGCCTTATGCCCTTTAATTTCCCTTTCAGTACTTCCTGCATCCTCCCAAAGTCCGCCCTCCAGAAGCTTACCACAAGGGTTACTGATTTCTCTGGCTCCCCACACATCGTGATTCTAAACCACATCATTTGGTGATCACTGTCGGCTAGTGGGTCTTCCACCCTTATTTCTCTTATTGCCACCCCATTTGACAATACCAGATGTAAAGTGTTCTTTAGCCTGGTAGGTACACTAACCAACTATGTCAGGAGACCCTCCTGGATCGCATCCAGGAGCACTTGCTCCCTAGCACTGGAGGTGACCGGACTGCTCCAGTCAACCCCTGGCAAATTGAAATCCCCCACGATGACCACCTTCCCTTTTCTACATACCTTTCTGTTTTGCTGCACTAATTCCCTGTCAAGCTTCTCAGACTGGGACGGCAGCCTGTATATCACCCCAAACCTCAGTTTCCTACCACTTGAGTCTAGGAGCTGCAGCCAGATTGCTTCTGTTCTCCTTTTCTCCCCCTCATCCCTTGTGCATTTGATCCGTCCTTGCATAGACTGCCACCCACCCACCCACCTCCCTTCCTTCGGTCCATCCTGTATAATTTGTACCCTGAGATTGCCAGATCCTAGTCCGGTACTTGATTGCCCACGTTTCCATGACAGCTACAATATCCACCCTCCACAATGGCAAGAGTGCCTGTAGCTCAGCTGATTTGTTTGCCTAAGCTTCTCGTATTCAGCAAGATCACCCTCCATCCTGACCCCTTCCCTTCATTGCCCTCCATCTCCTCTTTTCTACTCCCTCCCTTTTTGGCTGCCCTGAGTTCTTCCCTGCTAGCCTAGGGGTAGGCTGTGACTCCACTTTATCAGAACCCTGCCTATCTGCTGTCCACTTGCCCCCCCCCCCATCTAGTTTAAATCCACCTTTGTTGCAATATACTTCCCTGGTCTTTGGTTTAATACCTCCTCCCCCTCCCTGCTCAGGTGCAGGCTATCCCTTGCAAACAGATTGTTATTATCCCAGGCACTGCCCCAGCCGCCCACAACCCCATAACCCTTAGTCTGACACCATTCTACTAACAATGTGTTCAACTCCCAATCTTCTCCTTTCTCACTGCGCTTGTGCAGGGTACTGGGAGCACCTCTGAGAAGGCAACAGACTCCCCAGTCTCCTCGCTTAACCTTCCCACTTCCTCAAACCATTCACTTGTTACCGTCACTGTTTCCCCCACTAGGTCATTTGTCCTCACATGTACCACAATGTGCGGTTTCCTCCTACTCCTCCTTGTACACCTTAGGATTGCCTGCCCTGCCTTGTCTGCCTTATCTTGGTATGGACTCCACCCATCTCTGACTGTGCCTCTCCCCTTTGCTGCCCCATCTGATCCCCTTGAGTATGGAGTCCCCCAACACCAGTACATCGCCCTCCTCTTTCCTTGTGCCAGTCACCACCCCACCCCCACCCAGATTCTCATTCTCGGGGCCACTCAAAATGGTGCTTTTACCATTTGTCCCAGTGTCTTCCCCCCACCACTCTCAATTGAGATCCCTCCCCCTCCTCCTCTTTGAGTGCCAACCTCCCTCTCCCTCCTCACCTCTTGGAGTATTCTCCCTTCCCCTGCCTCGCTGTGCTCACTCTCTCCACTAGTAATGCTCCTCACTCCTTCCTCTTTGTGAGTACTATCCCTTGTGCAATCTCCTTCTACGTCCTCTTCCTCATGTGTTGCTAGTACAACAAACAAGTGGAAGTGGTGAGGGCTGAAACAATCACGGGATTTAAGAATGCATGGGATAGACATAAAGGAATTCTGGAGGTTAGGGGTAAGGGGCAACAGACTTCTAGGAAAACAAACTGAACTTACAAGCTCAAATGGGCAGACTGGGTGGGCCATAGGCCCTTATCTGCCGACACTGTCTATGTATCTATGTATCTATGTATCTATGTAAACATGTTCCCTACCCTCTTTGCATTACTATGTGTTTTCTCCACCCTTCTGTCTACTGCTGCTCCTCTTTTGCTAGGCCCTACTAGAGTCCACCCTTCATCAGCTGGCTTCCTGCCTAGTTTTCCCCTACTCCTGACTCTCCCTTGACCCACTGTTCCTTCTCTGTGGTGCCCTACTGATACTCTCAGATGTTAGCCCTTCTAACAATGCAACCCTCCCCTCACCCCTCAAACTCTCCAGCTCCCTGCCAAGCCACTGAACCTCTTCCTCAAGCCTTCACAGCCTGTGGCATATTGGAAACACTCCCAGCCTCCTCAGTATGTTCATCCACACTGCTACCCCACAACCATTATGCCCCACAATCCTACCCATGGTTCACACTGCCTATACAGGACAGTGAAATACAGTCTGTCTATACTGATTGCAGTTGTTTACGAACACAATTATTTTTATGTATTTATTTAGTTTTTATTGACCGGGTAAGTGCACTAGACAAATCCTGCCTATTTTCAGGCACGACCTGGGGGAGGGGGATACAGATGAATGCCAACTGACCTTGAACCAGATTAAGCAGTTGGTGGTATTTTTAGTGAATGAGAGAAATTTGGCCAGGACACTGGGGAAATTCCTCTACTCTTTTTTTGATAAATGCCATGGGATCTTTAACATCCACCTGTACTACCACTAATCCAGGCAGATGGGACCTTGGTTTAACGTCTCATCTGAAAGACGGCACCTCAGAAGTGCAGCACCCCTCTCATGTTGCACTACAGTGTCAGTACTGGGATATTAACTCAAGTGCCAGATGTGGGAACTGAACCCACAGCCCTCTGATCTCCCAGCCTCAGAGGCAAGTGTGTTACCTACTGAGCCACTGACACTGACAACTGAGCCACTGACACTGACCTGATCATAAACCCTCCAATAGCATTCCTAAGTCTCACAAACACATGCAGTCCAGAAATTGGATGTTTGCCCCAGGTCCTCTTTAGGTTCCTCCCCCCGGCTTTAAGTGGGGCCTTTGTACCCTCCGTTGAGCTTAATTCAAAAAACACAGCCACAGAAACATTTAAGCTCAGTTCAAAAGACACAGCCACAGAAACCTCTAAGCTTAATTCAAAAAATGCAACCACAGAAACCTTTAAGCTAAATTAAAAACAAGCATTTGTCAATGCCGAATGTTTGCTTTCTGGCATTGGCAGTGGTAGTGTAGAAGTTACAGAGCTGCGTAACAGGAATGGCAGTGAAGTATTGAACTGAAGCCAACCCCACCACCACCCTGCAGAGAGTGACAGGCATTGGGGTGTGCCTTTGGGTCATCAGGCATAACGGCCATGCCATTTCACCACACCCCACCCTGCAGACACTGACAAGTGTCACGGTGTGCCTTGGGGTCTTTGGCCCTTATACGCACCCCATTCCATCAGGAAATACGGAGAGATGGGTGTGGTATAGGAGAATGGGGCGAACTTTGGGGCCAAAAAGTCCAAGGCATACCTTGATGCCTCTCACTGGCTGCAGGGTGTGGAATGGTATGAGCATTGCAGGCAAGAATCCCAAGTCACATCCCTGATGGCTGTCATTCTCTACGGGGTTGGGCGTTATGGTTGGAAACCGTAATACCTCAGGCATTCGTTGGTATTTTCACTCCAAATTTTCAACATGTTTTTTTTGTGGCCCCACCTCATGAACAGTGGCAATATCAGTTTGTTATCTGAAAGCTGCTTATGCACAGTGACTACGGCATTTAGCACCACAGGTGCAAACACATTCTGAACAGGATGTAAAAAATGACAGCTGTACTGTTCATGGGGAGGTGTAAAACATGGCAATGTTGCAAATCTGTAGTAAAAATATTAAAAAAACTGGTGGTCATGAGCATGCATAGAAACTGTGCAATGCACACCCGTAATGTAATTAGTTTGGGGATTTTTTACAGCAGATTGTGAACAGAGGCATTTTGGGACCTACGATCATGAACAGTGTCACTGTGATTTTCTTTATCTGTCCTGAACAATGATTTCCCACAGTGACTAAGCATCTCTGCGCTGAAAGTGTGAAAACACATTTCAGCCATGTTGTGAAAAATGACAGCTGTGCTGTTCATGAGGAAGTGTAGAAAAATGCCACTGGTGAAAATCTGGACTGAAAATATTACAAAGTCATGAACTTACGAGGGTGCATGGAAACTGCGCAGTGCTCACTCGTAACACAGTCATTTTATGGACTTTTGTCATCCTCAGTCCCCAAACCCATAGCACAGTCCACATGCCAGCGGTGTCTAATACCTGGTGGACTGATAAAACTTAAGGAACTTCTGTCCCTAATTGACTGGTCTCCTATACAGCCAACTCCTGACATCGACATAGCTCTCTCCTTCTTTACCCGAACTTTTAATAATGCCTGTGATATCTTTGCCCCAATGTCAACCCGCCGTTCTAAAAGGCAGAATGCCCCCTGGGTACCCTCAGCTTTGATCCACCAACTCAAACATAGGGACAACCTATGGCACCGTGCCATTGAGACTGGCCGGCCCAGTGACAGGCAGTTATATGCTGCCGCCTGAAACAAGTGCACTCGGGCCATAAGAAGGAGCAAGTCTGGCACTATCGGTCCTCACTCACTGCCTCATGGGAGAACCCCAGAACCTTCTGGGATAACATTAAACAGTTATATGGGAGTGCACACTCCCCCACCCCAGATCAACATTAATGGCGTGATCTCCTCAGACCCAGCCCTCATAGCCAACCACCTCAACACCTCATTCACTGACCTTAGCCCTATCCTCCTACAATTTTTTGACCTCCTCCCAGCACCTGCCGTAAATCTTCCTGCCCTTATTTTTTCTCCTGTGCCGTGTTTCTGCCTGAAGAACTTAGGCCGCACCTTGTCACCCTCAAGAGTAATAAATGCGGCAGTGAGACCCTGGATCCTGTATCCTACGGCTGGTCTTAGACACAGTCCTTACCCCGATCACGTGCCACATCAACCACTCTCTTTGCCTGGGGAAGGTTCCAACTGCCTGGAAAGTCACCACTATCACCCCTATCTTTAAAGGTGGTGATAGGACTGTGGCTGGAAACTATCGGCCAATCTCCATTCTCTCTCCTCTCTCCAAGGCCTTGGAAAAAGTGGTGGCCTCTCAAATCTCTGACTACCTCTCCATCTACTATGTCCTATGTCCCAAGCAGCATGGCTTCTGGGTGGGCCACAGTATCACCACAGCCCTCCTAGAGTTCTCCAACTTTCTCCACTCCTCCTTAGACACTGGTTCTCTGGCTGGTGCGGTCTTCATTGACCTCTCTAAAGCTTTCAACACTGTCTCCCACCCCCTCCTTCTTGATGCCCTTAGTCTCTCTGGTTTTGCTACTGGGCCTATCTCCTGGTGCACCAATTATCTGTCTGACCGCTCACAGCATGTAAAAATTAATGGGACCTACTCAGACATCTGTCCCATCTTTTCTGGGGTTCCCCAGGGCTCCATTTGGGCCCCTTACTATTCTCCTTTACCTTAACACCCTTCACGCTCTTGCTCGGGAACATTCTGTTGTACGCTTGATGCAGTCATCTTTGCCTCAAGTCGTAACCCTATTGCCTTCCAGGACTCGCTGCAGAAGTCCTTCGTCGAAGCCAAGGGCTGGTTCAAGGAATATAGATTGGTGATAAATCTTAAAAAAACCAAAACCATGTTCTTCACTCATCCTCAAAACAAGTCCTGCAACTTCAAACTCCTTATTCACTCTGGGTCCTCTTTCTCACTCGAACAAGTTTGCTCCTATAAATACCTAGGGATCCATTTTGACCCCTCCCTCTCTTTCCATGGACGCATCACTGCCTAGCCACTGCCACTAATATCCGATTGGGCATCTTACATCGGTATAAACACTGCCTCCCCAGAGGCTCTTGACTCAGATCACCTCCTCTATCCTGTCCCTAGTGGACTATGGACTGCCGGTATATGGTGCTGCTGATCAGACTGCACTCCATAAAATTACACTACTCTGAATAAGGCCTGCAAGTTAATTACTGGGGCACCTAGGCTAACACACACCTGTCTACTGTACGCTAAAGTGCTGGTACTTGATCTTGATGAGTGCCTCAAATATCTGACCTGTACCCTTACAAAAAAGACCCTCCTTGGGCTATCCCCACCAGGGTTGACCACCACCATCAGCCGCTCTGTCCCACTAGTTCATACTCGGACCTCTGGGAAAACCTCTCTTGTTATCCCTAGAGCTAGGACCTCTCACAACCAAAGAGCCTTCAGCTTTAGGGCCCCCTCCTGGTTCAACACACTGCCCCCCTCCATCTCCGAAGCTCCAACTATATCGTGCTTCAAAACTTCCTTACGGAACCACCTTGTTAACACCCGAAGCTGTAATTGCCACTAGTCAAAGCCGTACTCAATACTTACGACAAAGCTTACTACTAAGCTGCTAAGGACAACACAACTCTGGTATTGTTTACATCAATCCTACCTTTACCAGCTTGTTTGTATCTATGTCTTAAGTTACTGTTATACTGTGTTATACTGTGCATTTTCGTTTGTCTTACTGTGACAAGGTACCTTTGTAAATGAGCCTATGGATCAAAGGTTTTCCAAACTGCTGTCCAAATAAACAAATAAACAAATAAGTAAGACCTCTGCTCATGAACAGTGTAACTGTGATTTTCTTAATCTGTCCCAAGCATTGCTTTTCGCACACTGACTGCATCATTGTGCGCTACATGTGCGAAAACACATTTTGGGTGACATATGAAAAATGGCAGCTGTACTGTTCACAAGGAAGTGTTATAAAATGACAATGTTGAAAATCTGGAGTGAAAATATTGAAAATTCGCAAACTTACGAGCGTGCGTAGTAACTGCATAACGCACGCTCATAAAACAGTCATTTTTAGGAATTTTTTCACCAGATTTTCAACATAGCCATTTTAAGACCTCTGCTCATGAACAGTGTCACTGTGATTTTCTTAATGTGTCCCATACATTGATTTTGCACACCGACTGCGCCATTGTGCGCTACATAGGCGGAAACATGTTTTGGGCAAGATGTGACAAATGACAGCTGTACTGCTCATAAGGAAGTATAATAAAATGGTAATGTTGAAAATCTGTATTGAAAATATTTAAAATTCGCAAACTTACGAACGTGCGTAGGAACTGCACAATGCAGGCTCGTAAAACAGTCATATTTAGGGATATTTTTTCACCAAATTTTCAACATAGCCATTTTAAGACATCTGCTCATGAACAATGTCACTGTGATTTTCTTAATGTGTCCCATATATTGATTTGACACACCGACTGTGACATTGTACGCTACATGGGTGGAAACACATTTTGGGCAAGATGTGAAAAATGACAGCAGTACTGCTCATAAGGAGGTGTAATAAAATGGAATAGGAACTGCGTAATGCATGCTCATAAAACAGTCATTTTTAGGATTTTTTTCACCAAATTTTCAACATAGTCATTTTAAGACCTCTGCTCATGAACAGTGTCAGTGATTTTCTTAATGTGTCCCATACATTGATTTCGTACACAGACTGAACCATTGTGCATTACATGAGTGGAAACACATTTTGGGTGAGATGTGAAAAATGACAGCTGTACTACTCATAAGAAGGTGTGGTAAAATGGCAATGTTGAAAATCTGGAGTGAAAATATTGAAAATTCATGAACTTACGAGCGTGCGTAGGAACTGCGCACGCCAGAAACAGTCATTTTAAGAATACTATTTCAATTTTCTTCAAATATAGCTACTTCTAAGGCCTTCAGCTCATGAACAGTGTCACTGTGATTTTCTTAATTTGTTCCATACATTGATTTTACACTGACTGCGCCATTGTGCACTACATGGGTGGAAACATGTTTTGGGTGAGATGTGAAAAATGACAGCTGTACTACTCATGAGAAAAAGGTGTGGTAAAATGGCAATGTTGAAAATCTGGAGTGAAAATATTGAAAATTCATGAACTTACGAGCATGCGTAGGAACTGCACAACGCACACTCGTAAAACAGTCATTTTTTGGAATTTTTCCACCAAATTTACAAAATAGGCTTTCTGAGAGCCCACCTTATGAAGGCTGGCAGTGTCATTTCTTTAATCAAGCCCAAAAGGTGATTTTGCACAGTGACTGCAAAATCACCCTTCGGGCCTGAATAATGCCATGACAATGCCATCATTCATGCGAAGGGGTCCCAAAAACCCCATGTTGAAAATTTGGTGCAAAATTCAAAAAAATGCCTGAGATATGCAACAAAGTTGAAAAGACCCTATCTATCCCATTATACAGCTTACCGGCATTTCCTCAGTTCGTAGTCGGCTTTGAAGAGTGCAGACGTGTTCCCAGTCCACCAATGATCGTCGCACTGGACTCCGGAGGTAAGTATGGGGCGAGGAGGGGGTGTGGTGAAGCAGGGTGTGCAGTGGGTGGGTGTGGGTTATGGGGGGGCAGGGAGACTGCGTGGGACCATTTTTTCTTTACAGGTTTTTTTTTTACCAAAATGATGACGCAGGATGTTTGCCATGCTGGGGTGGGCTCCCAGCATGGTGCAAGGATGGCTGGCTGGGGTGGCATGGAGCTGACAGAGGATTGGGCACCCCCGTTGGCCATAGCATAAGTTGCCACACTGGGGTGGGCTCCCAGCATGGCACCCTGTACTCTTGGAGGGAGGACAGTGGCGCCAACAGGGGATTGGGCACCCCTGTTGGCTATACAATGACTTGCCACGCTGGGGTGGGCACCCAGTGTGGCATGTAGAAGGCTTTGGGGGGCACAGCACAGCCAGTGGGGGATTGGGCACCCTGGACTGTACAGTGTGTGCGTGGGAGGCAGCACGCAGTATGCGTGCATATGTGTGTGTGTGTGTACGGGGGAGCGTGCATGAATAGGCGATATCTGATCACTGCTCACTGAAGCATAGCTCCCCCTTTCAACCATACTCCACTGCATTTTGGAGCTGTCATAGACAGCTCCAGCAGGCATTGGAGAACTGCGGCCGTGCCTGCCAACACACTGACTGAATTGGAAGAGGGGGTGACACACCTCCGAAAACTCGGATGATGGCACTATGTTTCTTGCACATGCGTGCAAGCAAACATAAAAATAGTAAAACTTACAAAAATCCTCTCCATACTACCTCTCTCCACAGCAAGTAGAATTAATTAATCGTAGCCCACTCTCTAAATGAAACTGTAATACCAAATGCCTGTGCATACAGCTTAAGAAAGCCAACTGCAGTAATAAATGGAAACTACAATCCTACTCATAAGATCCACAGTACTAACTGTACACCACAAGCATACTCATAAGTTATATATATATTTATATATATCTTTAAGAATTAGCTCATATGGCTGCTCCTTGTTTCCTCCCTCCTGACTTGCCCTGAGGGCTCAGATCAGTTTGCAACTCCCCAAGCTCCTCCCTCACAGCCTTCAAACCCAACCCACAGTGGCATTTCAGTATTTAAAGGATACCTAAACAACCTTTTGACGACAAACCGTTCAAAAATCTGACTTAGTAGGTGACTAAAAGAAAGGCTACAGTATTCATTAATGCTAAAACTACATTGAAATAATTTACTTAAATGTGGTTCCAGAGCATTTGGAAATTGTAAAATCAGCCTTCCAATTTAAAAAAAAAACTGTCTTACCTGCTTCCTAAAATGGCCGCCAAATGTGTTATATGATGACATAATTGGAGCCAAAGTCAGAAAGATATATGGCTCTCTGTAGTGCTACCTAGTTCTTTTTCCCTTTGTATAGAATTGTTTCATCCAAATCATCAAAATCATGCGCATTATTTTGTTTGATACACGTTAGGTTATGGTTCTGTTCATTTTGGTTACTTTAACATGCTGAAATTGTGTTTTAATCCATCCAGCTTTCTCTGTAGCAAACCACAGTGCAGTGCAGTGCAAATCTTGAATAACCTGGTGGTCTAGTGGTTATGCCAGATCAAGGATGTTACAATGGAGGTGCTAGGGTGATGCACATGCTTAATATGCACTTTTTAACATTTTTATTAAACCTTTATATTTTCTGCTATTACTCTTGTCTAGTATGTTTTTGACAGAACCTACAAATGTAATACATAGTTTGAATGTAAACATTTGTACAATCAATAAATCAGACTTCTTCCACAAAGTGAAACGCAGCAGCAGCAGCAAGTACATTTCTATGTCGGGGCAGATGATTGTAGCCACACCCATCACCACCCCCTAGAGCCACTGCATTTTTGTAGCAAAGTTCTTGTGCAGTCCAATGTTAGAGTTCATACTTTCTTGAAACTCAAATATATGCTTGTCTTCTTTTTACATGGGAAATAATAATAATATTATTAATAATAAGAAGAAGAATCAGCTTTTATATAATGGTTTTGATACACAGTATACCCCAAAGCTGTTGTTTATTTGCTAAAATTTGCTGATGTGACTAGACTGGTAGTAAAGTGACTGAATGTGTAGTGGAAGCCATTTAATACATTAATATCCACACACAGCCTTGGACAATAGCATGAATTGGTTTTATGGGATGGGGAATGTTGGCCAGGACAATGGAGTCAGGTAGTGATCAAGGTGCTGGCAGCTCCACATCTTATGTTTCATAGTAATCTGCTCACATTTCACTCCTTCTGTCTTCTTCCTTCCATGAATATAGTAGTACCTTGCAAGAGTGGCTTTCTCATTCCCCCTCTGGGACTCATTCTTCACTATTCCTCCTCACACCAAAACTGGTGAGCTCATCACCCGTCTGCATCTTGAATGCAAGTAGTACAGTCCCTGTTTTACTTTGACATATCAAATATACACGTATCTTTCCAGTAAGTCAGGCTGATAGCAACAGGGAACAAGGGGAATTATGGGCTTTCCTATCCTTAAAAGATCTAGGCTACCTTTGATTAGGCACGATTAAATGATGGGCATGCACATCATTATGCACATCATTTAATAGTGCCTAATCATCATTGGTGGCTTAGATCTTATATGGGTAGGAAAGCCTATTTTTCCACTTGTGCTATGCTGCTATCAGCCTGGCTTACCAGAAGATCTTGTTTATTATTAATATGTCAAAATAAAACAGGAGACTGTACTAATCACATTCATGATGTGGAAGGGCAATGAACTCACTAGTTTTTGTTGTGGGGAGTAGGTGAGAAGAATGAATGTCAGAGAGGGACTGAAGAGGCCATTCCAGCAGGGTACAGCTATATTCAAGTTAGATGAAGACATAAAAGAGGAAGTTGAGCAGATCACTGAGATATCTGAAATGTGGGGCTGCCAGCATCGTGATCACTACCTGACTGTGGATGAGAGCAGCCAGTGATGACAAATACTCAGAGTAGCAGGGCTGCACCTAAACTGTTGCTTGAATTCAGTGTAGGGAGAGTACCCTTGGGTGGAGGGGGTGAGGTGTTGACATTTGTTAGGACAGTAATGAGGGAGTTGTGTACAGCTCATTCAAGATTTGGAAGGGTGGTAGCTAGCCAACTCACATTGTGGAGTAGAGCACAGAAAAGTACTGGAGAAGATTTGCTGGGAACTGTCCTGTGGGGTTCTGCAGATCACATGTAAAGGAGTAGACTGACACTGGAAGTTGGGTGGATTCACTCAAGGTATTAGTATGCCTCTCCTGCTAATAATATTGTTATCCATTGTAAGTGCAACCCTTATGAGGGCATGAACAGCAGTTTTTCTGGTGGGTCATAATGCTTATTGCTTAGCCCTGCAGGAAGACCTAGTTGTTGGGTAATGAGGCAGGAAACAAACACAACAGGGGGAACTGTACATATTACATTCACTGTGCAGAAGGGGGGTGATCCACTCAATGTTTACTGTAGGACCAGAAGTCAAACATTGAGAATGTGGACTGGAGAGTGATTTGGGAGGCATTTCTTAACAGTGCCAGCTGATGATATGTGTCGGTATAAGTGTGCACAACTCTCTGAGGTACAAGATTACTATCTGAGGTGTGATAATTCTCTTCATGAGACCGTAAGCACATATGCGGCCCTGGGCAGTGCTATGGACAGGCTATGGATGGTGGGGTGTTCCACAAAAGGCAGGCTAGGTGCAGAGGGCTCAGATGGAAAAAGAAAGCCTTATTTGTGGATTAACAAGAGAGCATGAACTTTGGAACTGAACCAGACCAGTACTTTGCTGTGTGACCCTGAGCAAGTCACTAAACTTTCTTGTGCTCCCAGGCGACACCTGTAAACAAGCTTTCAGCTTACTGTGTCTCTCCTGGTTAACAAAAAACAAAATTCAATGCATCATATAACCACTAGATCATCAGATATTTGAAATGTTTTACTGTAATGCAGTTTACCACAGAAGAAGTCAGCTAGATTGCAAAACATTTTCCGCAAGTTAAAGTAAACAAAATGAACAAAATCATGGCCTAACATGTACTAATCAAAATAACCCACAAGGTAATACATGGTGTTAATCATTCTGGTACAACTATTCAAAACAAAGAGGGAAATAACTAGTTAGCACTATAGAAATATATGTGAGTCTCTGTCTCTGGCTCCGATGATGTCATCACGGCTCATCATTTAACACACTTGGCAGAAATCTTAGGGAGAAACCAAGGCTGTTTTTTGAAAGTGAAAGACTGATGTTTACATTTTTCAAAAGCTATGAAACTGCGTTTATGTTATTTACATAAATGTAGTTTTAGCATAAATGTAAACAGAAGTCTTTACTTCACCTGGCAATGAAGCCAGATTTTGGAGTTTGCAGTTTTAAAAAAACTGCTTGTTTAGGTACCCTTTAAGAAAGGCTGGTGGAAGGGGTGTGAGGGAGGACTTTTACAATCCCTCCAGCCACAGAAACCTTTAAGCTAAGTAAAAAAAATAGCAAAACTTACAAATATCCTCTCCACAGTAACTCAACAAGTAGAATTAACTAATTGTTCTTTCCTGCAGTTTTAAAAAACTATCAAAACTTACAAAAATCCACTCTACACTAACTCTCTTCACAGCAAGTAGAATTAACTAATCCTTCTCTCCTGCAGTGTGATGAATCTGTTAGAATTTAAAGGCTTTGTAGGTGGGCTGGGCATGTCCTGATCAATCCCTTCAGCCACAGAAACCTTTAAGCTAAATTCCACTTTAAGCTAAATTAAAAAAAATAAATAAAACAATAGCAACACTTACAAAAATACTGTCTACACTAACTCTCAACAGGAAGTAGTATTAACTAATCCTTCTCTCCTGCAGTTTAAAAAACTATAGCAAAATTTACAAAAATTCTCTCCACACTAACTCCGTCCACAGCAAGTAGAATTAACTAATCCTTCACTCCTGCAGTTTGATGACACTGTCAGAATTTAAAGGCTTTGTGGGAGGGCAAGTCTGGGCATATCCTTTTCAATCCTTCCAGCTGCAGAAACCTTTAAGCTAAATTCCACTGTAAGCTAAATAAAAAGAAATAGAAATAAAACAATAGCAAAACTTATAAAAATTCTCTCCACACTAACTCTCTCCACAGCAAGTAAAATTAACTAATCCTTCTATCTCAATGGGCCAGCTGGGTCCTTTTCTGCTGCCAGAATTCTATGATTCTATGATTAGCACTGATGTTCATTTACAAAGATTCCACGTCAAAGCATAGTTGCAAACAAAAAAAAAAAAAACAAATACAGCAATTCCAAAGGAATGTAGTCAATATAAACACAACATGTAATAGAATGAGTAGGGTATGATTAAGTCAACAGTTATGCTACTGTGTGGGGTTTTAGTACCTTCAGTGCATGATTATGGATTACTGGTGACAAGTTCAATTAGAGTTGGGGGAAGAGGGCTGCATGCAAAGTTTTTTTGAATTTAGTAATATTTGGCAGGCTAACAATGGATTCATGCAGTTAATTCATCCACATTACTGCCCACACAGCAAGGAACATTTCCCTGGATGGGTTCTCCGATGAAGAAGTTCCAGAGTAAATCTTGACATGCTGTTAGTGCCATATTGATTGTTAACATGTATCAAGCAGCTTTGTATGGCCAGAGAGGTGAGACCCAGTAGTGCCTTTTTGGCAAGCAGACAGGATTAGTATTTTATTCTGTCATGCAGGGGTAGCCAGTTGGTCTATGAGTATAGGGTACAGGTGTGGGTGAGCTTATCAGCACCTACTGTAGAACAAATCAACAAGCTTTATTGCAGATCACTTGGATCCTATTTAACAAAGTGTTTACCTTTATTTTACCAGGAGAGACACACTAAGCTGACAGCTTATTTACAGGTGCAACCTGGGAGCACAAGGAAGTTAAGTGACTTGCTCAAGGTCACACAGTATGCAAGTGGGGCTGTTGGATTCAAACCCAGGTCTCCAGGTTTGCAGCTCAGAGCCTTAAACCACTGCACAATACTGCCTCCGCAAAGTGTCACAAGTACCAGCATACACAGGGAGACCATAGTCAATGAGGGACATGATAATGCTAGAGACAACAAGGTGTCTGGCTCCTGGTGTGAGGGTGTGACAGTTGCTGTACAAGGCATTCAGTCTTCTGTTAGTGGTGGCCTTGATGTCGTCCATGTTCAAGGCAAATGAGAAGCTATTATCCAGAAAGATGCTGAGGTATTGAAAAGTTTGTACTCATTCCAGGCATTGTCCTTTTTGTTCAGGATAACCAATGGGGAATCTTTTTTCTTTTGTGGGCCTGAGAAGATCATAGCTTTCATTTTTTTATAGTTCAGCACCAACTTGTTGGCAGTGAATCATTTTACCAGATACCCAACATTGGTCTGGACATCTCAGGTGATTTTACAGTGCTTGTTATTTCTGGAGAAGATGACTGCATCATCTATGTATATTAGTACCCTAGTAGACCGGCAGGCTTCAGATAGATTATTAGTAAACAGTTCGAATAAGAGGGGGTCATGTATTGAGCCATGGAGGACCCTGACTGAATCATCCCTTGGGTCTGAGAGAGAGCCATCTAGTTTTACTCACTGAGATTGATTAGAGAGGCAGCTTTAAAACCATGTTGCTATGTGCAGTGATAGGTCAAGGGAGGAGTGCTTGTCAAGCAGCAGCTTGTGACGAACTAAGTCAAAGGCCTTGATCAGGGCAATATAAATGACTCCAGTGATGTCTCTGCTGTTGAAAGCTTCATGTAGGTAGGTAGTGAGTTTAATAAGAGCAGTGCTGCTACTATGCCGCTTTCTGAACCCATGCTATTGTGAGCATTGGATGTTGTATTTCTCAAGATGCACTACCAGTTGGCCCAAGACAGTTCTCTCCAGGACCTTAGATGGGGTTGGGTGGAACAGGAAGAAGATTTGTCTATAATTTGCCAGGTTAGAGAGGTCACTATTTTTGAGGACAGCTGTAACTAGTGTGGTTTTCCAGACCCCAGGAAACTGTGAGTACTGCTGAGAAAAGTTAAAGATCTTGGAGATGGGGAGGCTGATCAAGGGCCAGTGCTAGCAACTTCATATCAATTGTGTCACTGCCAACCTTGGTTTTACTCAATATTCTTCTGATGTACTTTTGGGTATCATTGGTGCATGTTAATCTTCATGAAATGCCTTTGTGATTTTTACAGAGTGTTAGTCTTTGCTAAGAGTTAGTTGACAAGATGAATTATGAGTGTATCTTAGCATCAGCAATCCAGCAAGCAGGATCACTAGAGAGCTTCTTCCCAAATGGACACACTAATTGACAACTTCATTTGAAAAACTTCTATATCTGAACAAAATACTAATTTTACTCAGGAAAATTGGCGTTTTGATTACCAGAAGATATTCTGTGGAGCTTGAAGTATCTCCAGAGTGAAAATGGTTTGTGGCAATAAACTGGGTAATGCTGCCTAGTTCAGGCAAATCAGAGCAAGTCGGCTGGAGCCAAGGCCCCTAGTACATCAGGAGACCCACTTAAGCCCAAGTGGCAGAAGGTCTTAGTGACCATGTGGTCAACTGACAACAAAATTGAAACAATCCTGGAGGGCATGAACTCACAGAAAACAAAAATAAAATAGCCATGGATCTTGCAAAATCTGCAGATGAAAGATTGACAAAAGCTTTGGTGACAGTCATGACATTGGTTCAAAAAATTCACAATTAGGATTATGTTAGAGAAACTTGAAAATGCACAAGGTGTGTAATGTGCGGTTAGTGGGGGCAGTTGAAGGCTCAGAAGGAAAGGATCTGAACCCTTTTATCCTGAACCTACTCAACAATTTACAGAATATAAATCTGAAGGAGATAGGGGGGTCAACAGAGCCTGTATAGCGCCACAAGGAAGTCAGCCCTTATAGCTAACACCTCAAAAACCATCCTAATTCATACCTATAATGTCACCACCAGAGATGCCATCATAATGGCTATGACGTAGACAGCCATGTTCTGAGTGCTGTATCATTTTTATTTCTTAAAATAATGGAAATGTGGTATTGAAGTGCCTGTTAAAAATGCCAGTGCCCTTGGAATAACCTCACTCGCCCCCCCCCCCCCCGGTTTCAGCTGAAGGATGGATGCCATGAGAAAAATGCTGAGACAGCATGTGAGATTATACACAAACAGATTTTAGAGACAGTGTGTTACGTGGAAAAGACTGAAGCTAATTATAGGGTTAAGAAACTTGAGTTCAGCATATCCATTTAATGACGCTTCCAGAAGAAGAAAAGCAGGTTGTGATGTATTAGTGTAAGGTTGTAAATGCTCATATGAAGCCTGTGTAAGGAGGATGCAGCATGGATCAAACGAGATGTCATTTGACACACATGAGTTATGCTGAGGATTGCAGAATATAATACTTTGAAAATACATCCTGTGGTTGTATAAGATATATATTTTTTATACATAATATGACAGAGTAGGAGCTAGCTGACCTTACACAGAAATGCGTTGGCCAATACAGTTGTTTAAGGAATAATTCTAGTTTACAGAGGCACACATTTTTACCTAGACTCTGACCAAGCAAGATCGGTGAGCACTTAAGCAAGTATTTAGAGACTAAGTACTGAAGTAGGAATTTACACTGTTTAAACCTTGTTTCTTTTAAAAGATTTGTATGTCTTTTGATATAAGAGTTCTGTATTTCGTGTTTTACATATTTTTAACTATTTTTAGTAAAATTCTTTTTAGAACTTACTTGGTCTGTCTTTGACTTCTTTTTATTTTGTGAGAAAAGTACACGGTTATAGCAGACAATTGACATAAGCTTGAATGGTGGTACCAAACTGGAAAGAGAAGCGTTAAATCTAAGGTCTTTATTAAAGTTTTAAAGGGTTCATCTCTGAATACCTGGTTAAGTATCCATAGGAAAAGATATCTGGCCCCTGAAGACAGATATATCTGAGCCTGTGCATTGGATATGCCAACAAGAGGTTAACAGTTTGAATCCCTCCAGAACTGAGACCAAAGGTTGATCTGAACTCACAAAAACAGACAAGAGGGTTAGCTTGTCTGTTACACACTGTTCACAAGATTGCACTCAGAGGTTGGCACTTTGGGAACAGAGGGCCTGACCTGCTGAGTGGGTTGGTGACAGTTTGGTTGGCAGCGGTGGCATTATTTTGGTATCACAAGCTTTATTGTTCTGTGTCAACTGAGACCATAAGCTCTCTTGCAAAGAAAGCAAAAAGACAGTGTTTTATTTTAATAAGGAAACAGAATCAGAATAAGGAAACAGAAACAGAATATATCACTTGGTGTACAGTTGAGTTCCTACCCATTTTATTTTTTTTCTCTAAAGTGCAGTCAGAGTAGCTGTAGCCAGGGAAGAAGAAGATGGCTTCTGACTACAGCAGACACGCTGTAGATTACTTGAAGCAGTTGTGCGGGGACAGGGGAGTCCCATTCGAGGTGACAGACAAAAAGCAGAACCTCATAGAGGCCCTGATGGTAGCAGATACCCAGAACAGCGAGTCACTGACTGTGACTGAACAGGACAGCAGGGACACTGTCAGTGAAGGGCCACAGCTGCAGGGAATGGCCACCAGTATCCTGAATCCAGAGGTACTCAAACTGCAAATTGAGTTGCGCAGGATGGAATTGGAGGCAGAGTGAGAACAGAGGAAGACAGACCATGAGGAGCATGACTGCCAGCGAGCTGCAGAAGAGAAGGCAGAGCGAGAATGCAGAGAGGCAGAGAGGGAACAGTGAGAGGAAGTACAACAACAGATGGAGGCAGACCATGAGGAGCATGATCATCAGCGAGCTGCCAAGGAGAAGAGAGAATGAGAACACTGAGATGTAGACTGTGAGGAGCAGGAGCACCAGAGGTAACATGAACTGGAGAAGATATGACTCCAACCAGCAGCACCAGAGCAGGTAAATGGCTTGGGTTTAACTGGGACTGTAGGACTGGGTTACAAATTGAACTCCAAATTAATAGCTGAGTTTAAGGAAGTGGAGGACATGGACACCTTTTTAAATTCTTTTGAAAAAGTTTGTAATCAGGCTAAAATTCCTAGAGAGTCCTGGAGCTTCCAGCTATCCTCACTACTTACCGGGAGAGCTCGGGATGCATTGGGTCAAATGGACAATGAAGACAGCAATGATTACAGAAAGCTAAAAGCTGCACTGTTAAAAAATTTTGAAATAACTGCTGAAACATACAGAGTTAAATTCCATAAACTCAGGAGAGGCCCTGATATGAGTTATAAGGAGCTAGCCACGAAACAACGTCAGTTTTTAAAACGTTGGTGGGAAGGAATTGAGGCAAATTCTGTTGATAAAATTAAAAATGTGATTTTATTAGAACAGTTTTATTGGGCTTGCACAGAAGAGCTAAAAACCTGGCTAGAGGACCGAGATCCATAAACAGTGCAAGAGGCTGATGAACTCTTAGACTGCCATGCCAAGAGTAGACCTGCTCTGAGAGCAAATGGAGTGGGCGTGGCAGCACAGAAAGGGAAAAGCATGCCTCCAGGGCAGCTAAAACCCTCACAGCCTCCACTGAAACCAGCTAGCCCCAGGTTTCAATGCAGAGATTTCTCTGAAGTAAGAAATGCCTGTTGGTTGCGTAAGGAAACTGGGCATATTGCCAGACAGTGCCCCAAAAAGGCAAGCCAAAATACACAACAGGGTACTAGAAAATAAGTAGGTTCTTTGTGTGTCCCTGAAAGCATGCCAGTGAACATGAGGGAACACATGCACCCAGTCATAGTAAATGGTGTCCAGACGTAGGGGTTAAGGGACACAGGGGCATCCCTGACATTGGTAAAGGGGGATCTGGTACAGCCTGGTCAGATTATACCCAATAAATATGTAACTGTATAAGGGTTTACTGGTGAAGAGAAACCATTGCCACTCACTAGTGTTCTCCTGGACTGGGGTGAAATAGGGGGAACTGTGCAACAGGTGGCTGTAGCCAACACATTAGCAGTGGATGTGATCCTGGGTAACAATTTCCAGCAGAGGATGGTATGTGCAGTTACCCATAGCCAAGTAGCAAGGGAAAATAGTAGTTCCCTGAACTCCACAGAAACCAGTGTGGAAACCACTGAGAGGCTGGTTCCCTAGCCTGTGTCTCCAGATGGGGAGACTGATAAAAAGGGGCTAGGAATTTCCCCGGTGGTAGCAAGTAACCACACAGCTACAGAGGGTTACTCTGAAGAGGGAGGGGTGACCCCTTGTCAGAGGGTTGGGATTGACAGTGATCCTGAGGGCCCTGACACTAGTGCTAGGGACCCTAGTATAGTGACAGAAGGGGACCTGTCCCATGCCTTGGGTCTGTGTGTCTGTGTGAGGGGTTTGCAGATGCTCAGAGGAGTGACCCTAGTTTAGAGAAGCTGAGGGCTTGGACAGATTCAGAGGGCACCCAGGGAAGTGACAGAAAACATAAGGTTTATTGGGAAAATGGACTTATGTATACACAGGCAGCATAGACAGGGGAAGGGATGCTAGGCAGACAGCTTATCGTTCCCTAGGGATATTGTGAGCAGTTGCTCAAGGCTGCCTATGATATTCCCTTGTCTGGTCATCAGGGAATTAAATGCACAATGCAGCAGTTAGCCCAGAATTTCTACTGGCCTAACTTCACCCAGCAGGTGAAGGAGTATTGCAGGTCTTGACACCGGTGCCAAGAAATAGGGAAGGTGGGGAAGAAAACCCAAGTCGCCCTGATCCCCTTGCCCATAGTGGAGAAACCATTCCAGATGGTGGGAATGGATATTGTGGGGCCTTTAAATACCCCCAGCTCCTCAGGGAAGAGATTCATCCTGACTGTGGTGGATTATGCCACCCTGTACCCAGAGGCAGTCGCCCTATCCTCTCTGAGGACAAAGTGGCAGATGCCTAACTTGGGATTTTCTCCTATGTTGGGTGTCCCCAGTAGGTAATCACCAATCGAGGGAGTTCTTTCATGTCAGACCTGATGAAATGTTTATGGGAGAAGTGTGGGGTGGTGCAGAGATGCACAACACTGTATCACCCACAAGCCAATGGACTTGTGGAATGATTCAATGGTACCCTAAAGTCAATGCTCTGAGGGTTTGCTGAACAGCATGGGGAGGGACTGGGAGAATACTTTCACCACCTGTTGTTTGCATACAGGAGGTGCCCCAAGAGTCGACAGGATTTTCCCCCTTTGAACTCTTATATGGATGCCAGGTACATGGGCCCCTAGACTTGATCCCGGAGGAATGGGAAGGCAAGCATGCCACCCAGGGAACTCTCCTTGTGGATTACATTCTTAGGTTTAGGGAAAGGCTGAAGGAGCTTATGGGGACAACTCATAGCAACCTAGCAGCTGCCCAACAGAAACAAATAGTATGGTACAACCGCAGAGCCAGAGCTCACTCGTACATAGTGGGTCAGAAAGTCATGGTCCTTATTCAGGTCCAGAAAGACAAGCTGCAAGCTGAGTGGGCAGGACTGTACAAAGTGGTTAGGAAGGTAAATGACGTGAACTACATTGTGGAGTTACCTAACCATAGACAGACAGAAAGGATGTACCATGTCAACATGATGAAGCCATATGCCAATAGGGCTGACATGGTGTTTGCAGTGTGTAGCCATGGGGAGGGAACAGATGAAGGAGACCCCCTTCTGGATTTGCTGGAGGAAAGTAAGTGGGAGTCCTCTGTGGAGGCAGTAAAATTATCTCCCCAGCTTGCCCCGGACCAGGTCAAGAAAGTAAGGGAGATTTTAGCAGACTTTGACCCCTTGTTTAGTGCCATGCCAGGACTAACCCCCTTAGAGACACACGATGTGGAGACAGGGACACAGACGCTCATTCAGTGGACAGCATATCGGGTGTCAGAGGCTGTCCAAAAGGACATTAGGAGGGAAGTGGAAGAGAAGCTGGATTTAGGGGTAATCCAGAGATCCCACAGCCCCTGGGTCTCACCTGTAGTCCTTGTACCTAAACCAGATGGCTCAACTCACTTCTGTGTGGACTATCATGGACTGAATGCAGTCACAAAGTCCGTTGCCCACCCGATGCCCCAGATGGATGAACTCCTGGACAAGTTGGGAGGGGAGACCTACTTTACGATTATTGACCTGACAAAAGGGTATTGGCAGGTAGAATTGACAGACAGTGCTAGGGAGTGGTCGGCCTTCATCACTCTGATAGGCTTATTTGAGTTCAAAGTAATGCCTTTCGGAAAGAAGAATGCCCCAGCCACTTTCCAAAGGTTGGTGAACCAGGTGTTAAATGGTGCTGAGGAGTACGCTGTGGCATACCTGGATGACATTGCCATCTTTAGTGACAGCTGGGAGGAACACCTATCCTACCTTAGGGAAGTGCTGGGCAGGATACAGAGGGCCGGGCTCACTGTCAAAGCTGGGAAGTGCCAGGTGGCAATGGGAGAAGTGGCATACCTCGGGCATGTGGTAGGCTGGGGACAGCTCTGTCTTAATCAAATAAAGATAGAGGCGATCCAAGCATGGTCCAGACCAGAAACCTAGAAGCAGGTCAGGAGCTTTCTAGGGACAGCAGGGTACTACAGGAAATTTGTACCAAATTACAGTGCCCTGGCTGCTCCCCTCTATCTGACCTGACAAAGAAAAAAATGCCAAAGAAAATTACCTGGGGCCCAGCCTGTGAGGAAGCCTTTACCAGACTGAAGGAGGCACTGTGCAGTGCTCCAGTTTTGACAAGCCCTGACTATAGCAAAACCTTTATAGTTCATACGGATGCCTCAGACATGGGTATTGGGGCAGTACTGAGCCAGACGTCCAGCCAAGGAATAGATCACCCAGTTGCATACCTGAACAGGAAGCTGCTCCCCAGGGAGCAAGCATACTCTACGGTGACAAAAGAATGTCTTGCCATAGTGTGGGCCTTAAAGAAATTAGAGCCACACTTGTATGGGCAGCATTTTGTGGTGCAGACTGACAACAACCCCCTGGTATGGCTGACGTAGATGAGGAGTAACAATGGGAGACTGCGAAGATGGAGTCTTGCTTTACAAGGGTATGATCTAAAAATTGTATATAGGGCTGGAGTGAATAATCAAAACTCAGATTGACTGTCTAGAGTCTGTGAGGAGTGAACTGATTTGGGAAGCTCATCCCATGTAGGGGATTGATCCCCCAAATTCAGTCTAGGTGGGGAGGAGTGTGACATAGACAGCCATGTTCTGAGTGCTGTATCATTTTTATTTCTTTAAATAATGGAAATGTGGTATTGAAGTGCCTGTTAAAAATGCCAGTGCCCTTGGAATAACCTCACCCCCCCCCAGTTTCAGCTAAAGGCTGGATGCCATGAGAAAAATGCTGAGACAGCATGTGAGATTATACACACACAGATTTTAGAGACAATGGCCCCGATATTCAAACTGCGCCCAAAAAGTGCGAAACAGCAGGAGCAAGTGCAAGTCCACTCCGCCCATGTGCAAGAAGCGCAATATTCAAACTGTGCAGGCCAAGATGCCCTATGGCACACGACTGAATATCGCGACCACCGCGCCAGAAGCGCAACCAGGGATGTGCAGTTGTGCATTTCTGATGCACCATAGCACAACAAGGGGATGCCCCATGGAGCAGGGCAGCAATGCAACAGCACAACCAGGGATGCAGGGGCCGACCACCCATGCCACAGATTGGCAGAGGAGCACACAGCAGAACAGGCATCGTCCCTCACACCCCATGCACTGCACAACCGGGGGAGACCTGGAATAACCACCGGCCCATGGAGACCAGCAACCAACCCACAGCAGGGCCATGGTGCCCCAGCACACCCCCTGGCAAGCTGTGACTAGCACACAAGGAGGGCCAACAACCCCTTGCCACACCATCCCACCAATGCAGAGCACACCCTGCACCATGATCACTATACACCCTTCCCAGCAGTACTGCCCAACAGTGCAGGACACCCTATGCATGCCACCACCCTGACTGTGAAAATGCAACCCTGTGCACCACACAGCCATGCAAGGCAGCCCACCATGTGCACCCTGCAGTGGGAAGCTGCAGAAAGCAATGCAACAACAGCATACACAGTACCACCCTGTACATCCCTCCTAAGGTACAGCTGAGAGACAAACCATGCGTTGCCACATGAGGTACCCCACATGTGACAGGTCATGCCCCAGACCCCACCACCAGCGGTACAGCATCCTGCACACCTTTCCAAGGACACATCCTGTCCCAGCACTGGCCACAACAGCCAGCACAGACACACACAGTGTTGCATGGAAACATGCGCCACACAGGAAGCAACACAGTGCATGGACAAACACCCACCCATACCCAAGGGCACACCAACACAGGGACACAGTAGCAGGTCAATCAAGCCACTGGCATGTGGCCATGGCTGCTGTGTACACATGTCCAGCACCTCTACATGGCACAGGTGTGCCAGCCACTCTGCGCAGGCACCATGAAGCTGTATGCCACCAGCATGCTGCCAGAGCACAAGTGACAGACACTGGAGCGCATCCCCTGCAACAGACACAAGTGACAGCATGGAGGGCGGGACAACAACAGCGGAGGCCACAGTGCCACCGGAGGCAGACATGCACCATACTGGTGATGGGAGGCAACCTGGCATTATGCCGGGTACAGTTGTTATCCAACATGGACAGCCACCACTGACATGCCAGCAGACCGTGCATATCACAGACATGCAAGGGTGTCAGCTGCACAGGCCATGGACGGTCTGACAGGGGTGCCATGCACACAGTGCATGCACCATGGACCACTGCACACAGGCATCCAGTGCACAGAGAACAACACACAAACCACAGACAGTGACTGATCCCCCTGCCCACACCATAGGCAGTTCCCTTCCGGACACACACACACACACACACACACACACACACACCCATGCGTGCACCATCCCTAATGCCATGCACATCACTGCAGCTGAGCACCTGTAGCCCGCTGCAAATCAGAGACCACCACAGTTGTCATAACAAAACAAATGTATTTAAAACAGGTAATCGAAAAAACTATTTACAAGTATGTACAATGGGGGAAAGGCCACTTACCAGGTGGGGGCGGGTAAGGGACAGGGGTGAACATATAGGAGAGGAAAGAAGGGGTGTGAGAGTGGGTCCAGGGGGAAGGAGTATTTAGGGGCATGGATGGGCTATCGTCTGCCCCGGTCATCCTCCATGTGGCGCTGATGTCTCCTACACCTCCTCACCCCATGTTGGTCCATCCATTGGAGGAGCTCCAGGGTCACCCTCACCACCTGTAGCAGCTCCTGCAGTCCCCTTTCGATGGCCTGAAGTCACCGTCCACCTAGGATGAGGGAGCAGAGTCAATACATGTGACTGTCCAGCCCCCTGCAGCCCATCCATTGTGCATGGCATACAGCCATGTGCCATACCCCTGCGATGGTGTGCAACCACCCACATTGACCGTGTTCACAAGACCTGCCTACCCAGGCACCCACAGCCATGCAGACCACTGCACACACCCACCGCTTATGTCCTGCACAGCACCACCGTGTCCGTACAGTGACTTGGCTATGCGGTGTGATGGCGGTGGCACAGTCATGTACCCGGTGCACGCATGGACCACCATTGACACACTCCCAGACATGCAGCACCACTGGACAGTGCTGACTGTAACAAGTTGTGTGCATGGCAGTGGTGTCAATGGATGGTGGCCATGCCCCACTGCCCACCCAGTTACACAGCATGCAATAGTAATCATGGATGTAAGGCACTCACCATCATCAGGCTGGTCCCTGCACCTCTGCAGACCTTCACCCCTCCCAGCCTGCTGGTCTGCCAGGCAGCACCTCCTCTCCCTTGCCAGTCTGTGCTCTTCTGGGCCTAAGGTGCAAACATGGAGAGAGGAACATCAGTACAATCCGGTAGCAGAGTGCCCCCACCCCCATGTGTGAGCAATCCCACACGGCCTTACCCATCCACCTCCCACCCCAATACCACCACCACGGCCAACACTGGACGGCCCCACCATGTGCCGGACACATGCAACTGTGATACCTGTATGGATGATAACAGTGTAATGGGTGGGGCACCTACCTGACTGTGGCACCATGCCCCTCCTGGCACGTCCCCACAGGTGGGCAAGCATGTCCAGGTCCCTGCACCTGAGGTCCCCGTACCTGTGGAGACACTGCTCTGCTGTGCACCCGATACTTGTGGCCTCCTTCAGCCCATCAGCCACCTCCTGCCAAACTGCACACCTGGCCCTGTCCAGGGGTGCATCACCATATAGAGCCCCAGCATGGGGCTCTACAATGGCCACCAGATTCGCTAACTCCACCTGGCTCCACATAGCTGCCCTTCTCCAAGCCATCTCAGCAGATAGTTGGATTCAAAATGGTGCTTGGCAGCATGGTCTCGCCATGTGCAGATGCTGCATGGCACAGTGCTGCCATTCCCCATTGTGCTGTCACCGAACAGCATGATAGTGGTCCACCCATGCCTGACACATGGTGCCTAGGAGGCAAAGGTCGGGCACAGGGTCAAGGGTCTCTCTCTCACGGACAGCCACAGCGCAATTGGAACCCAATGCATGTAGCATGATTGGCTGCCTGTGTGCCACCTCCTGTAGTGGTCTACAGCGCTGTGGCCCCAGTGCACCTAAGGCACCCCACTGCCACAGTGCCATATATGTGAACAGTGCAGTAGCACCACTGGCACAATGGTGGCCGTACTCTGCATTGCCTCCCGTGAACAGCATGTCAGCAGCATGGCAGGCACCTGCGTCATCATCCCAGGCATGTGCAGTTAGATGTGTACTGCACATGTCACAGAACTGTGCCCTTGGCTGAGCACGTTCAACACAATTGCGCAAAGCACAACAGCGTGATAGTCAGCCGGCAAATGCAAATCAGCTAATCAGCCATTTAATGGTGCCGACACTGCATTTGCATCCACTTAAAAATGCACCTTGCCTCATTTGCATGCGTTGCGCTATAAAACTGCGACATTGAGCTGCACTGGCCATAGTCAGTTACTGCAGTCTATTGTGGTGAGTTGCATGCTGTTTGGGAGTGTGGACTGTGGTGTTTGGGACATGCATGGGACTGCACAGTCACAGGTAACACCTGTTATTCTCACAGGATGAAGAATGACCGATCGTGAGGTGAAGGAAGAGGAACAGAGATGTGGGCGGAAGAGGAGGCCTAACTTCACCAAGGCACAAACAGATGCCCTGTTTGAGGCCTACCTCGACCAGGAGCCGCTGCTCAGTGGATGCCAGGGAACACCACAGGCCCATGCTGCTGCATGGAAAGAGGTGGCACATGCCATCAACCTGCACGGCAGCCACCAGTGGTCTGTGCAGGAGTGCAAAAAGAAGATGGGCAAGGACAGGCGGAGGATTAAGGAGAAGGTGGCTGCCATCAGGGCAGCACAGTCTGCGACTGGTGGGGAACAGCCAGACGTGCAATGCCTGACCCCACAAGAAGAGCAGGTTGCTGTCAGCATGCAGCATTGTGCCATCGAGGGTGTTCCGGGTGGTGGATTCCAGATGGGTGGTAGCCTGTCACTGCATGGTAGATCCTGGTCTGTCAATAGTGGGGGGACATGGTACATCACATACATTAATGCTGCTGTTTTTCCCTTACAGCTCCTGAGCATCTACATGAGTCAGCGGTGGTGGGCTTCTCCACTGAGGGTGGTAGCATGGAGATAGAGGAGGGCCCATCTACCTCCACAGGCATATGAGGGTCAGAGCGACTGTGGGCCCGCCTGGACATCCGGACTGATGTTGGTGGAGCAGGTACGGAGGAGGCCCTGCCTGTGTTCCAGCATGCCAGCATCCATGGATGCCAGCATGTTGAGACTCGGGCTGGTGCCAGATCCATCACTGATGATAATGGAGCTAACGTCATGGGCAGTGGTACGTGTGGGCCACAGGATGGCCACACAGCAGGTGACATCACGGGCATGGCCGTGGGTGGTGCCACCGTGGAGGCCTGCGTGACCTCACAGTCCCAGCCTGTGCCTGTCTGCACCAGTGGAGCAGCACTGGTGTGTTTCCAGGACAGTAGGGCTGTTGCGGCCACTGTGGCGGCACCGTTGAGCCCAGGAGAGCAGCAGCTGGAGGGGCAATGTCAGCAGTCAGCCAATGGCCATGGGGGTACAGTGTCAGGGGGCGGCATCAGTGCACCACCTGTGGACATGCCTAGGCCTGGCCCTGGTGTGCATCACCCAGCCTCAAGGGGTGCTGACCATCAGGGCCATGAACACCATGAGTGACAGCATGCCGATCAGGCAGATGACCTCTTAGATGAGCACAACCACATACTCCAAGTGTCAGTCAATCAGCAAGTGCAGCTTGCGAGGGTAGTGGATGCACTCAGTACGGCTCTGTGCCAGGCAGAGGAGTGGCACAGCAGAGACACCACTCTGCTCCTGGCAGGGATGGACAAGTTGTGGAAGGATGTGATCATTGCCATTGACAGGCAGACACAGGCAATCACTGCTGTCATGGCCACAATGGGCACACAGTTATTTGCCCATGTGTTGCAGACACAGCACAGTGCAATGTCCACCCCCGTTCCCTGTGTCATGTGACACCCTCCTTGTCGACACCGGGTTCAGCTGTGGGTATTCTGAGCATGCCTGGCGTTGACATGTTCGGTGTGCTGCAGACCTCTGCGTGAGCATGGTCGCGTTCACACAGTGGAACCCCTTGGGGACCATCGGTGCCACCCCATGAGGCCACTGGTCAGCCTGTCATGACTAGCGGGTCTCGGTGGAGCTGCCCACGCATCCATGGTGGCCATGGCACATGACTGACCTATCTCCCAGCACAGCTACTGTCTGATGCTGCCCTGTGTGCATTGTGTTGTTCAGCGTGCAATGCAAGGGTGGGGTACCCGGCCCTGCATGCATGCACACGTCCCATCTGCATGCTCTTCTGGCTGCTGTCCACTGTGGCATGTGCATGATGATGCCTGCATCGCGCTGTCTGCCACTGTGCAATGGTGCTCAGCGTCTGACACATGCACAATGGCAGGCACTGGGAGTGGTGGTCTGTGGACGTGTGTGTGGCTAGGGGTTGCGGTCGGGGTTGGCATGCCTCCTACCCTTTGTGCATGTCTTGTAGGGGGTGTGAGTGAGTGTGTGTGTGTGTGTGTGTGTGTGACCACGTGCCATGTTAGACCTTTCCCATCCCTGGCGGCGTGTGAAGTTCCATGCTTGGCCAATTCCCTTAATGACATGCACACCTGGTGTTTGTGCATACATGTTTGTGGGCTGTGCCTTTGCCACTGGTGGTTGCATATGGCCCCATGACTTACCTGAGTTGGCTGAAGTGCTCCTCTGTGATGTCCCTGTGCAGCTGTGTCAGCCGGATCAGTTGGGGGTCCCTTTGCCCAAGGAGGGGCTGCCCATGACCATCTTCATCAGTGTCCTCATCGTCCCCATCGCTGTCCCCCTCTTTGACCTGTATGGCTATCCCACAGTCGTTGGACATGTTGTGCAGGATGCAACAGGCCAGGAATAGCCTGAAGGCCTTTGAGGAGCTGTACTGTAGGGCACCGCCAGATGTGTCCAGGCAACAGGAACGTGCCTTCAGCATCCCGAACACCAGCTCAATGACATTGTGTGTGGTGGCATGTGCCTCATTGTAACATTGCTGCAATGGGGTTGCTGGCCACCGGTATGGTGTGAGCAGCCAGGGATGGAGTGGGTATCCACTGTCACCTGTGTGTAGATGGTGGAAGTTAATTTGGTGATCAGCATCGTCCTGCCTTGGGCCATCTAGGCCAATACCCATGTCATCTCCAACTATGCCCCTTCCAAGCGCCATGTCTTTCTGAGTAGTTTGCATACTCACTCACTAAGTGGCCTGTGGGGATGTCCCCACTCTTGAATCTGTGGCACAGTGCTGACTGGTGGCAGATGAAGGCATCATGTGCTCCACCAGGGTGCGTGGCACAGACATTGATTATGCGCCCCCTGGCATCACACGCCACCTGGTAGTTGATGCTTGCATACCCCTTCTGATTCATGTATGTGACCCCTTCAGGGCCAGGTGGTGTGCTGATGGCCACATGGGTGCAGTCTATTGCCCTGAGCATGCCAGGCATATGTGCTACCCTGTGGAACTCCTGTATGTTAGCTGTGCACTCCACCAGTGTGCTGGGGAAATGGATGTACTCCGCAGCATGTGGCAGCAGTGCACTGAGGAACTGGGTGAGGTGGCATGACGCGGCCGACTGGGCTATGCCTGTAGTGTTCCCTATTGGTCTCTGGAAGGCACCTGTGGCGAGCAGGCACATGCAAGCTGTCACTTTTGTCTCCACTGACAGAGCATGGCTCCATCATGTGGGTGCCTGCATCACATCACTGCAGAGCTGACAGAGCCACCTCAGGATTGCCCGGTTCAGGCAGGACTGGCCCATGATCTCAGTATCAGTGTACAGCTCGAAGCTGGTGTGGGCTCGGTATTGTCTGCTGGGGGCATACCACCGATGGGCCCTTCCACGGCCATGCTCCCCTGCTGCCTGCCTTCTCACCACCCTCATAACTGCCTCCATCTGGATGGTGGCACTGGCCATGTCCCTGGCTTGTGTCCCCCCCCAGCAGCTGTTTCTGTGTTCCCCCAGCTGTCCTTGCTGCTACTTCCCCTGCACTGGGAACACCTTCCTGTGGTGGCCTTAGTGCTGTGTGGCACTTCCCCATTTTGCACTGCATTGTGGCTGTGGCTCCCCACACTTTCCCTGTTCCTGAGGTTTCCAGGTGCTCTGTCTCTGTCCTGCCCTATGTGTGTGTTGCCTGTGTGGCTGGCTATGGTTCAGCGACATGTGCCTTCCTTGTAGCGTTCTTGCACCTCTGAGGCTATTGTTCCTTTTTATTTTGGCTCATTTCACTATCGCGTTAACTTCAACTTGTTCTTCTACATTGGCAAGAGTGGGCGATGTTGTTGAATATCGCACTGCACCATTTATGCATGGTTCCTCCCTTCAATTGTGCATGCATTCATTATCATTGTGCTCTTGCGCAGTGTGATTTGGGGGCACATCTGCCTCCTGCTGAATATCACAGAATGGCACATTTTCTGACTTGCGCTGATGCATCCCTATTGCGCATGGCGCAACCTTTTTGAATATCTGGGCCATAGTGTTACGTGAAAAGTCCTGAAGCTAATTATAGGGTTAAGAAGCTTGAATTCAGCATATCAATTTTATGACGCTTCCAGAGGAAGAAAAGCAGGTTGTGATGTATTAGTGCGAATTTGTAAATGCTCACATGAAGCCTGTGTGAGGAGGCTGCAGCATGGATCAAACAAGATGTCATTTGACACATGAGTTATGCTGAGGATCGCAGAATGTAATACTTTGAAAATACATCCTGTGGTTGTATAAGATATATATTTTTTTATACATGATATGACAGAGGAGGAACTAGCTGACCTCACGCAGAAATGGGTTGGCCAATACAGTTGTGTAAGGAATAATTCTGTTTTACAGAGACACACATTTTTACTTAGACTCTGACCAAACAAGATCGGTGAGCACTTAAGCAAGTATTTAACGACTAAATACTGAAGTAGGAATTTACACTGTTTAAACCTTGTTTCTTTTATAAGATTTGTATGTCTTTTGATATGAGTGCTATATTTCGTGTTTTACATATTTTTAACTATTTTTAGTAAAATTATTTTTAGAACTTACTTGGTCTGTCTTTGACTTCTTTTTATTTTGTAAGAAAAATACATGGTTATAGCAGACAACAGACATAAGCTTGAATGGTGGTACCAAACTGGAAAAAGAAGCGTTAAATCTGAGGTCTTTATTAAAGTTTTAAAGGTTTCATCTCTGAATACCTGATTAGGTGCTCTAAGCAAAGATATCTGGCCCCCCAAAGACAGATATATCTGAGCCTGTGCATTAGGTGTGCTAACAAGAGGTTAACAGTTTGAATCCCTCCAGAACTGAGACCAAAGGTTGTTCCGAACTCACAAAAACAGACAAGAGGTTTACCTTGTCTGTTACACTGTTCACAAGACTGCGCTCAGAGGTTGGCACTTTGGGAGTAGAGGGCCTGACCTGCTGAGTGGGTTTGTGACAATGGTCACCAAATCTACCCACTCAAACCACAACCACCATGAGCGAGACATTTACTTCTTCTCTGATGTGTCCCATGCCACAAGAATGAGGCACAAACATTTTGACACAATCCTCAGCTACGGAGCCTCAGGAGGTTCATTCAATTCTGTTCTACACCTGCCTCAGAATATCATATGAAAGTAAGACCTTCTATCATATTGATCCAAAAAAAGCATGGGCCTGGATCGCTAAACAGGTAGCGGAATTTTGCCTAGAGGAGCAAGGTGATGAATTGGACAGCGAGTCATAAGTTATTAATTAAATATATGACTAAATATTAATTATTGCCTAATTTCAGTACAACTCTGAACTGCCTTAAGATGATGACATGGACATTTGGGGAAGAGGGAGCTTTTCATGCTGCATTCAACATATTACAATAGATGGGAGACAATATAGTGCAGTGGTTTAAGGCTCTGAGCTGCAAATCTGGAGACCTAGGTTTGAATCCCACAGCCCTCATTTGCATACTGTGTGACCCTGAGCAAGTCACTTAGCTTCCCTGTGCTCCCAGGTTGCACCTGTAAACAAGCTTTCAGCTTAGTGTGTCTCACCTGGTTAAACAATTGGAAAAAAAAAGATAAGGTTATTTTTCATTTAGAGTTAGCATTACACCTTCTGCACCAGAACGATTTTTAATTTGAGATGCCCGGCACCACGAGGCTAGCAACCACATTTGTGCAGCACTATCCTGTCTTCAGTTTTGTTATAATCCTGTTTTCATGGTGCTGTTAGAACTAGATGGGAGGTCACGACAGAACAGAATACGTTTTCAGATAGCTTAATGTTCAGAGTTCGGACAAAATTGCCATTTGAGTCCTAGTTGTAGTTACTGTTTTGACTGCATGTAAATCATAAATAGCATTTATTTTCTGATACTGATGTAAGTAAGCTGTGGACGGGAACATTTTCAGTTTGTGCCTAAGATTTTTCAGTCATACTTGAGGTGGTCTTAATCACTGTACTTGCTATGCATAACAGCTGTTGAAATTATTGGACTACCACAGCCTTAGAAGAGCTGGCAAACACTGACAGCTAAAGAACATATTCTGGCATTTATTCAATTAACCCCAATGTTGTTTTACCTGGTACATGAGACTACACAAACCGGAGTAATGTATGATGGTGTTGTTAATTACTATATATTTTGATATATTGACCCCAACACTGAAAAATGTGCCTGGCAATGGCACAAGTAGTTGCACTGTGCAACTGAGTTGTGCTGGAGCAACAAACGGATATATTCAAAAGAGATGAGCGATGGTGCATCTCTTCTGAATGTATCAAAATATGTGGGCAGCACAAGGATGATGTGCTGACACATTCCCCAGACAGGTCTGAATGCCTGGAATGGGAATGCGCCAGCGCATCTGGAGATGAGCCAAGCACAGTTTCCAGATATTCAGACCCAAACATGCAAATGGAATCATTATGCATACAAGGCACAAATGGGGCCATTTGCATGTCATTATGGCCCCATTTGCATGAGTTGTGCAGGACTGGCCTGGCGAAATGTGCCAGGCACCCTGCACAGCATGTATGATGTCCCTGGTAGTCCAGCAGTACCCCCCCCAGCATGAAACCCTGAACCCTGTAAAGTGAATATTGTATCATCTCTGGTAGACTAGTGTTTCCTCTCTCCAACTCTGTACCCTGATCCCTGTAAAATAACTATGTTATTGCCCCAGGTAGTTTAGTGGCTCCCCCCTCCTGCATGAAACCCTGATCCCCATAGCATATATATTGTATTATCCTTGGTGGTTCAGTGGTTCCACCCTCCAAAAACAAAACCCAGATCGTTGTGACAGCTAGAAAATCTCCGTCCATTTTGGTAGCCCCCTCCCACCCACAAAGGACCACCATCCCAACCTGCTTCCCCACCCAGGTCATTGGCAGGCAGAAAAACCACCTGCTCATCTTCATAGCCATCCGACGAATGACAGCTTACAGTAACACCTGCAAGCCCATTGATCCACATTGTTGACCAATGGGCTTGCAGTGTGTACTGTAATAGTCACTCATAATGTAGTGAATGTCCATTCACAAAGTTGTAAATGACTATTACAGTACACATTGCAAGCCCATTGGTCAACAGTGTGGACCAATTGGTTTGCAGGTGTTACTATAAGCTATCTTTTGGCTGGCAGCCATGGAGGTGACTGGGTGGATTTGCTGCCTGCTGATTACCTATTGGAGGAGCAGGGTGGGATGGGGGTCTTGTGTGGGTGGAGGGTACCACCATGGACAGGGATTTTCTAGCCATCACAATGATTGGGGTGTGCAAAGAGAGGGGAGACACTGGACCAATTAGAGAATACAATATTTATGTTACGGGATCAGGGGTTTTTGTGGGAGGGGAGCCAATAGACTACCAGGGGCACAACATAGATCTTTTACAGGGATCAGAATATGGAGCAGAAGGGGGTACCACTGGACTACTAGTGCTCTGTATGCACTGTATGGGCATCGGACATGGCACTTTGGGGGGTAGCCACCCAGGGGTTGGTGGATGCTGTGTTGTGCCTTGCAATACAGCAGCCCACCAGTGGGTGACTACCAGTTAGGCCTATTTTTTACAGGCATAACTTTGTACCTATGTATGCAACACATCTCCGAGATGTGTCAGCAGATGCACGGCACATCTCAGCTGAATATCAAGATGTGCCGCATATACATGGGCATGCCCCCCGGAGATGTGCAGCATAAATTATCTTTGCACCACAGCACATCAGGAGTTGTACAGTGCATTTCCCCCTTTTGAAAATAACTCTGGGACTCATTTCTGGGGTTGTGTCAGTGCAACTCAATTGCACAAGGCGTAACTCCTTTGAATATCTAGCCTATTGTGTATATGTATGATCTGTGTATTGCACATGACAAAATAATAAAATGAAAGTTAAAAAAAGGAAATCCAGGAAGCAGACAGGGTCAAGGGACTGAAACAGTATGGGAACAAGAACTGCGGGAGTAAGGAGAGTGATTAGGGTCAGAGTGGTGTACATGCCTCTAGCACAGACAGAAAAGACCAACAATGAGCTAGAAAAAGAGATAAACATGATGGTGAATCTTGGGGAGGTGTTAATATTGGGGGATTTCAATCTGCTGAATATGTACTGGAGCACCACACTAGAAGTGAGTGCAAGGAGCCAGGTCCTGGTAGAGAAGATGCAGGAAGCATTCATGTACCAGGGGGTCACAGAACCCATTAACGGGATGGGAAATCCTAGAGCTAGTTCTTTTTTTTTTCCTGTTCATAGAAACATAGACTTTGACAGCAGATAAGGACCTCTTGGCCCACCTAGTCTGCCCATTTCCCTATATACAGGATAGCCGCAGATCCTAGTTAACCAACAGCCTATTTCTTCCTACCCCCACAAGAATTGCTTTATGTCTGTCCCATGCATTCTTGAATTTTCCCACAGTTTTAGACCCCACAACCTCCTCAGGAAGGCTGTTCCATGCATCCATTACCCTCTCTGTGAAAAAATACTTCCTCACATTGCCCCAGAACCGCCCATCCTCTACCTTTAAATTGTGTCCCGTTGTTCTAGCATGTCTCTTTTTCTGAAAGATGCTACCCTCTTGGACTTTGTTGATTCCACTGAGGTACTTAAAAGTTTCTATCATGTCCCCCCTTCTTTCCTCAAGGGTATACATATTAAGTTCCTTTAGTCTCTCCTCGTACGGCTTCTCTTGCAGACCCTGCACCATTTTAGTTGCCCTCCTCTGGACTGCCTCTATCCTGTCTATGTCCTTGTGGAGATGGGGGTCTCCAGAACTGGATGCAGTACTCCAGATGGGGTCTCACCAACTGTCTGTACAGAGGGATAACAACTTCCTGTTTTCTGCTGGTGGTGCCTCTCCCTATGCATCCTAGTATAGCCCCCAGCCCTCCCTACTGCCTTCTCATATTGCTTGCTAACCTTAAGGTCATCTGATATGATTACCCCCAGGTCCCTTTCCTTTTTTGTTGTTGTTACTACCCCCCCCATTGTGTAATCTTCCCCTGGGTTCTTGTTTCCCAGGTGCATTATTTTGCACTTCTTTGCATTGAATCCTAGCTGCCATACTTCTGACCATTCCTCCAACCTTGCCAAGTCTCATCTCATCCTTTCCACGCCTCCCTGTGTATCAACCCTGATGCAGATCTTTGTGTCATCTGCAAAAAGGCATACTTTTCCTTCCAGTCCCTCTGCAATGTCACTTATAAAGACATTAAAAAGGACAGGACCCAGTACTGAACCCTGCGGTACCCCACTAGTAACTCCTCTTTCTTCAGAGTGGACTCCATTTACAATTACCTTCTGTGTCCTGTTGTCCAGCCAATGTTTTACCCAGGCTGCCCCCATGACTTGACCTCCATGGCATGGTAGCGGGGAGTCCTCTTGATCTGCCAGGAACAGATGCAAATCACAGGAGGTGCCTATGTCTCTGAGTCTGAGGCTTGCAGTGGATGGCATTCATCCTGCCAGCCAGGATGTTTTCCCTGTTTCGGTCCCCCTGGAGGCATTATGTGCAATGACATTAGGGTACATGCCATGAGCACCCTTGCATTGCATAATGACATCTGCCCTGCCTCCAACCTGCTGGCCCAGGCTGCCATTCCCCCTGCTTCTGCCAGTGGCCAGACAAGCACCAGACTGTTCCCCATCCTGTCACCCCCACCAGAAGAGGAGAGTACTCCTGAAGATGCTTGATCCTCTTCCTTCCCCTGGCCAGCCCTCCAACACCCAGGCTCACTTCTGAACCTGGGTCATTGGCATCACAAGTAGTAGCACTATCGTGATGCCAGAGGACCAGATTATACTAGGATTCATACTAGGAAGTGCAAGGAGCTTACAGGTGTTAGCTCATATATGTTCCTATTGTAGTTTCATAGAAAATACTTTAAAATACTGCCTAACCTAAAGTAATTGTCCAGCCTTTTTTTGAATTCTGTCTTTGTTTTGCTTACAGGTACCTCCACAGGAAGTGAATTCCACACATTAACCACTCTTGAATTGTAGAACTACTTTCTTTTGTCAGATCTAAAATGTTTTCCTTTTTTCTGGACTGAGTGTCCTATAGTCTCCCTCTACCTAGATCTGAATTCAGTATCAAGTTCCACCAGTAAAGCAGGATCTTGTATAATAAAGTACTGTACATAAAGAGGATGTTCCCCTCTATGTGCCAGGTTTTCAGGGGCATCAGATCTCGTAAGGTTAGGTGATCTTCATATGCTTGATGGTCTAGCCCTTTGATTATTTTTGTGAATTTTCTTTGGACTTTCTCTAATGTATTTCAATCCCCCTTTTTGTGGGTTCTATAGCTGTGAGGCATATTCAAGCTGTAGGCACATATAAGCCCTATACAGGGTAACGAAGACCTCACATTCCCTGACCATTATGTTCTTTTTAATTGCCCAGATTATTTTGTTGACTTTAATTGTAGCTCCTGTGCTTTGTTTTGTGAAGCCTAAATCTCCTTTTATGTGGATTCCCAAGTCATTTTCATTGCAAGACACCTCCAAAGGCACACCACATAGTGTGTAAGTATTCATTATGTTACCCCTACCTACATGCAGTACCTTACATGTGTTCATATTGAGTTTCATCTGCCATGTTACTACCCAGTGTGCAATTGAATCTAGGTCATGTTGTATTAAGGCAGAGTCAGTGAGGTTTTACATGGCTTATCTATCTTTGTATAGTCCACGTATTTTGTTACTCAACACTTCAGATTTATGTTAAAGTCAGTAATGAATATCTGGAACAACACAGGTCCCAGAACTGAGCCCTGGGGAACCCTGCTAGTCACCTCCCCTATCTCCAAAAGGTATCCATTCATAAGCACCACAAGCTCACAAGTTTACTAGATCTAGTTCTGACAAACAGAGGCATTGAAATGGAGGCCAGGGTAAGGGAACCCATGGGTTCAAGTGATCACAAAACCATGTGGACTGAGGTGAAGCTTGAAGCCAATAGGGTACACTCCAGGACTAAGATTATGAAGGGTTAATGTTGGAGGATGGATGGTGTTGGGGTTTAAATGATGGGATGTGGAAGCAGCAATAGGATAAACCAGGAATTGAAATCTGATGACAAATGGAAGTACTGGGGGTGACAGGTCTCTGCACAAAGGTGGTGGAGAAGGATAAGATGGGAAAGAAAACACTGTGGTTTTCCAAGACAGCTTCATAAAGCAAGATTTTATTAAGAGCATCTGGGGGATCTAAATATGTACACACCGGAGAACAGGAAATGGGAGGGCATGATTTGGAAATGTTCAAATTCCTCCACTGGATAAATGAGGTGGACAGCAGTGACTTGTTCACAATGAGTGGTAACAGGGGCACCATAGACAACTGAACTGGTGGTGAAGGTTCCAAAAGCATGCCAAGAAGTAATTTCTTATGGAACAATTAGAATGGTGGCTGAATGGAACAGACTTCCAAAATAACTCATCTGTAGTGAAACAGTGGGAGGGTTCAAAACAGGATGGGAAAGACACATGGGAAAAGTACATCTGGAACAGTTGGGAAGTTAGGAGATGAAATTAGGACTGACAGCACATAATCCAAAATCTAAGCAAGTCTCAGCAGTCAGAACAGGCTGCTAGTCCTTTATCTGCTGACATTTTTTTGTTTCTAAAATGTTTCCTTGGATAGATTTACCAGGAACCCTATTTTTCACAATCTTAAAAATAAATTTTAGGTTTGCCTTTCAGGCTTGTGGCAAACTTGAAAAGTTAGGTGCCAGAACCTTGATTTTTCTAAAATCAGGCATAGGGTCCCTGGTGCACCCAAAATTTGCCACAGCCCTGGAGTGATGCAACTTGTGTCATTCTAAGGGCTCTTTCAAAACTGAGCCCAAAGTCTGCATTTGCCATCCCACATACTATAGTAGGCTATTTATGGATTCAGAAGGGTCCTGATCCTTATTATTTAGCCCAGGAACCAAGCCAGAGTCTTGATTAGTTCTGATTGGTTTCACTAAATCTGAACCTTTAGCAAAATATAAATGGATCAAAGATGGCACTGAAGACACATCTCCTTGAATTTCTGCTGCCTGGTCTTTTTCATTTCATCTGTTTTAATATCTCATACTGACCAAGATTCTCAACCAAGTTGAAGATTATTATCCTCTGGACTTCACTCACCTTTTTTACATGCACTGTCTAACTCAATTACTGGGGTTTGAATTACTCCATAATCGAGCTTTATACCTGCACTTGCATATAAACTGGAGAATGATGACTATTGCATCAACTTCCACTAAACTAGAAGTGAATCGATAAGTAGTGTTTGGACTGATTGCTGCATGTAAACATGTAATCCTTTTAAAACTGGTAGGTAGGATTGCACAGATTGCTGGATAGACTAGTATGCCTAATTCTGCCATCTCATGCTATGTTTCCAAAAACTCTTCAGTTGCTGGTACACGCGTAGAAAGGGATGATGCAGCAGCTGAAACTGCAGTCACTGTTTCTCCTAGATTCTATGCAGGTATAACCCAAGTAACTAAAAACCCAGTAATCAAGTTATACGGTGCATGTAAATGGGCAATAGACTCAGCAGTTATAAAATACCACCGCATGAAAACAATACTGGATTACAATCCAGTTGAGGATCTTCAGTGAGTGGTGCATATGTAAACACAGCAACTGTGGTATAACATTTTCTAATTTTGGATAATGGATTTTATAGAAAAATACCATTGAATTCATGGGATTTGTGATAAAAATAGTGTTCAGGGTGGCTTCTAGTTTTGGTAGAATACACAAACGTGTTTGCGTCCTAGAGCCAGGTTCTCACTTGCACTTGGAGGACATTTTGCTGATCTGACACCTGATACTGCAGACTGTACTAAATAGTAACAATGAGGGTTATTCTCTGAACTGCAGTGAGATCCAGTTCTTGAGCTCCCAGCCTCTACCCCATGCCTCTTTTAATTTGCAGACTCTGCACTGGGCCAGGCTGTACACTGGGAACTGTTAGAGGAAAATAATAAACTTGACGTTGCAAAGGTACGGCTACAAACATGGGTCTTCTCTTCAGGAGTACTACTGCAGACTGATTCTGGAGTGCACTTGTGGAATACCTCTTCTTCGAGGGCTGCTGAAGGCTGACTTGGAAACACACTGATGAAATGGCTCTGGTGGGTTGCTGCAAACTGATTTGGCGACACAGCGAGGAAATGTCTCTGAAGAACTGCTGAAGACTGATTTGGAAACACACTAGCACAAGATGATGGCACAATGCAATTAACCATCACAGTCCCAACAGTTTTACTCAGTGGCATAGTCTCTGAATGTACAGATCACAGTAAATAACTGGCACTTGGTTGCTTCTATCCAGGCAGCTTCTTGGTGAAGCCATTGCAAAACGTGGACTTACTGCAGTGGGGTCTCTCTAAATAAAACAGGCTCTCTTGCTACTGAGGGTACATTGGTGGCTAGACACCAGATGGCTTCCTTAGAGTGTGAGGTACACTAATTGGGTAGGCCCCCCTATAGCTGCATTGGGCCTCTTTTAAACAACTGGCCTACTGAGACTGGCTTGGCCTCATTAACACCTGTGGGCCTATATAGCTAGCAAGACCCCTCTAACACTGTTGTGCCTCTATGGCTGCTGGTACTGTCCCTGTAACAGTTTCCCTAGGGGTTGCCCCTTTAAATACTCCTTTTACTTCAGACAGGCTTATTCTGCCTTTGCCCCACCTTAACTCCACCTCCGGGGCTTCCCTTTATTAATATTTATAACTTGTCCCTAAGTAGTACACCCTTCTATCTTGTAAATGTTATTTGTTTCCTTGTCAAGAGACAATTCTATGTGGGTAGTTGTTGGGATGTATGTGTTTGCTTTAGTTTGTTTTGACTGTTCACACCATCTCCTGTAACTAGCCTGGGGGTCTCCAGTTTCTGGTGCTGAAATCTCATTGTGCTTGAGAGCTGCATTAGCATATGAGAACATGATGTGTCAGCATCCTTTAGACTCCAAGGTATGCCTGTCTGCTTACTGAGAATCTAACAAAACAAGTTACTGCAAGGCATGAAATACCACATTTACCATCGGTTAGCTTTACAAACGGTTTTACTTTTTTGTAGTTCATTTTTTTATTGTTATTTTTCATTTATTTATTTATTTTTGTTATTGGAAATACACCTGTGAGTCAAAGACTCCTTTGCAAAGGTTCTACATCATAGATTCTTTGGTATTTGAATGTCTGTGTAACTGTTTTCTGTTCTCTGTAAACACTGTTATATTTGCAATGTTTGTTCAACAATGACCTGGAACCTTTGAAAATGAGTCCTGGACTCAAAGGTATTAATCCTAAACTGAAATAAATAAAATAAATCAATAAAAGATACATCAGGAATTACATATGAGAGAGAATACATAGGAATTTAGTCTTACGCATACAATAGGAATTAGACATACAGTACAAGGTAAGCAAATATCTTAGGGCAGGCCAAGCCCATTGTCCAAAATTAAACAAGCAAAGAGATTCAGAAATTATTACCAAACCAAAAGTATATACAGTACACAAATTCAACAGTTTATTAACAATTGCAACAAATGAGCACTCGGATGTAAGAGACAATATAAAGTTCTTATATTAACCTAAAATACCTTGACTCCTGGGCAGTCTGACTTTGACTCTAAACAATAAATGTGTAAACAACCTTTAAGCTGCTTCTACAGGCAAAGCATGCTTGTATCATGCTGTATATCATAGTAGAGCAGGGGTGGCCAACCTGCAGCTTGTGAGCAACATGCTGCTCTCAAAGCAGTTTGATGTGGCTTTTAAAGGGTTTGTTAATTACGTGTCAAGTACATGTCATTGTCTTTTAAATTTGAGAAGTCAAAATACAGGAGCTGAAACCTGCCCTGAGTGCTCAACAAGCTACTTTTACCAAGCCTGCAAGCAAATCTAAAGCTCCAGAGCAGCTCTGAATAATTATTTTAAAATTAAAACTACTTTTTTAAATACTGAGGGCTGAGGGAGGAGGTTGCTCATCTCCAGGCTGAGTTGGCCAGGATTTGTGGGACTTCTTCTTCAATCCAGGGACCACCAGTGCCACTGCCGTTGCCTCAGAGGTTGCCAAGAAAGAGGAGTGGTTGGACCACAGTGGGCTCAGGGAGGGTGAGGGTGGTGGAACAGAGGTGCATTCCTCCAGTCATACCTCTCCACAATTCCTATGCCATTCTGGCAAAGTGTGGTTCCTCTATGGAGGCACCCACAGTGGAGACCAAGGAGGATGCTGGGAACCTCCACAAAGGAGACCCACAGGAGGGTGGCAAGGGACCCTGCAGGGGAAGGAAACAACTCCTGGTGGGGGACTCCATTGTTAGGAAGGTAGAACTGGGAGAGGAAGGGGAGAGGGAGGTAAGGTGCCTGCCTGATGCCATGGCTTGGAGGGACAGGGAGCGAATCCTCAGGATTGCTGGAGCAGCTGCACAGGGGAGGGAGCTGGATGTCATTGTCCACCTGGGGACAAATGATCCGGCTAAGAAAGAGATTAGAGAAGTGCAGGAAGAGTCTGTAGAATTGGGGAGGAGCCTTAGACAAGTAGCACGCACGGTAACCTTCTCGGAGGTGCTGCCTATCTATGGCATAGGAGAGGCTAGGGAGTTCTGCATCATGGGATTCAATCAGTGGTTGAAAAACTGGTGTGGAGCTCAGGGATTTGACTTCACTGGGGACTGGGGGGTCCACCTGGAGTGATGCAAGCCTATACTGGCGTGATGGGCAGCATCTGTCCAGGAGGGGAACCAGGATCTTAGGTGATAGGTTTAAATGCTTCATTGGCAAGCATTTAAACTAGCCAAGGGGGGAGGCACTGGAAAGGAGCAGGGAAATCCTAGCCCCCCCCAAAAAATCATGGTAGTAAGTGTGGTAAACACCAACATAGAGGAGTTGATAGGGAGAAGGGCAGGGGTAAATGGAGAAAGTGACAAAGACAAGAAGGACAGCGATGGGGCAAAAAGGAGTAAGGCCATCAGGAAATGGAGGGGTAATGAGTACCAATGCCCATAGTCTGGGCAACAAGCTCCCTGATCTGGTGGCCTTGATGGAAGAGGGATGCCTGGATATCATAGCAGTCATGGAAACATGGTACACAGAGAACCATGACTGGGATGTTAACAAACCAGGGTACATAACCTACAGGATAGACAGGCAGGGGAAAAGACAGGGGGGAGGAGTAGCTCTCTATGTAAAGTAAGGGATAAAAGCAACTGAACAAAAAGTAAACAGGGAAGGGAAGGGAGGAGAGGAGGCGCTGTGGGTCACCTTGGAGACTGAAAAAGGCTCCACAATCCACACAGGGGTTGTGTACAGACCCCCATATCAGGAGGAGGAAATGGACAAGGATATGATAGAAGGCATTCTTAGAATGACAGAGAAATGGGAGATACTGTTGATGGGAGACCTGAATATGCCAGATGTTAACTGGAGCACATTTGCTGCAGTCACATCCAAGAGCAGGGCCATTTTCGATGCCCTACAGGTGGCAGGCCTTAGACAGCTAGTTTCAGAACCCACTCGTGAGGGAGTAATCTTACAATTCATACTCTCAAATGGGGGCGGTGAGAGGATCTCAGATCTAGAAGTGGGTTGCCATCTGGAAACAAGTGGCCATCAAACAGTGTGGTTCACGTTAAACTCAGATACAGAGTCAAACCATACAAAAGTGAGGGTACTGAACTTCAGGAGGGCTGACTTTGGCAAGATGGGAGAGTGCCTCAGAAAAGCACTAGCAAACAGGCTAGAAGAAGATGTGGAGCAACAATGGGGAATCATCAAAACTGCCATTGCAGAGGCAACAAGCCTTTGTGTGAAGCAAATAAACACATTAAAATGAAAGAAAAAGCCACTATGGTTCTGAAAGGAGGTGGCTGTGAAAGTCAGGAAGAAAAAGATAGCATTCCAGAAGTATAAGGAAACACAGAAGGAGCAGGACAGAGGGCTGTGCCAGTTAAAGCAGAAGGAAGCGGGTAAGGCAGTCAGAATAGCAAAGGCCCAAACTGAGGAAAAGATAGCCAACTCAGTTAAGAAGGGGAATAAAACCTTTTATAGGTTCATCAGTGAGCGTAGAAAGACAAAGGGAGGGATAGTGAGGCTGAATAGAATGAACGGCAGGTGTGCAGACGGGGACAGTGAAAAAGCAGGGATACTGAATGAACATTTCTGCTCAGTATTCAAAAAAGAGGAGGGGGAAGCGCCTAATCCAATTAACAGAAGCACTCTTGATAGGGGGGTTGATCCCAGTCCTTTCACAGAAGAAAGGGTTCTGCAAGAACTCCTAAAACTGAAGGTGGACAAAACAATGGGGCCTGATGGAATTCACCCCAGAATTCTAAAAGAATTAAGGAGGGAACTAGTGAAACCACTGGCTATTCTTTTTAATAAATCATGGGAGGATGGTGTGGTACCCGAGGACTGGAGGAAGGCAGATGTGATTCCCCTTCACAAAAGTGGGGACCAAGACAGAGGCAGGAAACTACAGATCTGTCAGTCTGATCTCTGCATTACCTTGCACTTCTTAGCATTGAATCTAAGCTGCCATACATTTGACCATTCCTCTAACCTTGCCAAGTCCCTTTTCATCCTTTCCACTCCACCTTGTGCATCAACCCTGTTGCAGATCTTTGTGTCATCTGCAAAGAGACATACTTTTCCTTCCAGTTCCTCTGCAATGTCACTTATAAAGACATTGAAGAGGAATGGTCCTAATACTGAACCCTACGGTACCTCACTACTAATCCCCCCTTTTTCCAGAGTGGACTCCATTTACTATTACTCTCTGTGTCCTATTCTCCAGCCAATTCTTTACCCAGGCTGTCATCTTGGGACCCACTCCCAGGCTGGCTAACTTGTATATTAATCTTTTGTGTGGGACTGTGTCAAATGCCTTGCTAAAGTCTAGGTAGACCATGTCCACAGCCCCTCCCTGATCCACTACTTTGGTCACCCAGTCAAAGAAATCTATCAGATTTGTCTGGCATGACCTTCCCGCTGTGAATCCATGCTGCCTTGGGTCCTGTGCCCCTCTGGCCTCTAGACATTTAACAATTCTTTCCTTCAGAAGTGATTCCATCATTTTCCCTACCACTGAAGTTAAACTAACTAGTCTGTAGTTTCCTGCTTCTGCCTTGCTCCCACTTTTGTGAAGGGGAATCACATCTGCCCTCCTCCAGTCCTCGGGTACCACCCCATCCTCCCATGATTTGTTAAAGAGGGTAGCCAGTGGTGTCACTAGTTCTACCCTTAGTTCTTTTAGAATTCTGGGATGAATCCCATCAGGTCCCATTGCTTTGTCCACCTTCAGTTTTAAGAGTTCTTTCAGAACCCTTTCTTCTGTAAATGGCTTGTATCAACTTCTGTATCCAGAGTGTTTCAACTGTTTGTTTTAGGTACCTCCCCCTCTTCCTTTGTAAATACTGAGCAAAAATATTTGTTTAGTATCTCCGCCTTTTCACAGTCACCCTCTGCCCACCCTCCCTCCCCTTTATTAAGCCTTACTATCCTTCCCTTGGTCTTCCTTCACTCCCTGATGTACCTATAAAAGGTTTTATCCCCCTTCTTAACTGAGTTGGCTATCTTTTCCTCGGTTTGGGCCTTTGCTGTTCTGACTGCCTTCCCAGCTTCCTTTTGTTTTAACTGATACAGTTCTCTGTCCTGTTCCTTCTGTGATTCCTTGTACTTCCTGAATGCTTTCTTTTTCTCTTGAACCTTCACTGCCACTTCCTTTGAGAACCATAGTGGTTTCTTACCTCATTTCGTTTTGTTTATTTGCTTTACACAAAGGCTTGATACCTCTGTGATGGCAGTTTTTATTATTCCCCATTGTTCTTCCACCCCTCCTTCCTGCCCATTTGCTAGTGCATTCCTTCGGCACTCACCCATTTTGACAAAGTCAGCCCTCCAAAAATCCAGTACCTTTGTCTTTGTATGGCTTGACTCTATTGCTGTGTTTATTGTGAACCATACTGTTCGTGGTCGCTAGTTCCCAGATGGCTACCCACTTCTACATCTGTGATCCTCTCTTCATCTCCATTTGAGAGAACCAGGTCTAAGATTGCTCCTCTCGAGTGGGCTCCAATACTAGTTGTCTAAGGCATGCCCCCTAGGGCATCTAGAATAACCCCACTCTTCGAAGTGGCTGCTGCAACTGCACTCCAGTTAACATCTGGCATATTCAGATCACCCATCAGCAATATCTCCCCTTTTTTTGCAATTCTAAGTATACTTTCTATCATTTCCTTGTCCATTTCCTCTCCCTGAGAAGAGGGTCTGTATACAACCCCTGTGCGTATTGTGGTGCCATTGCCGGTCTCCAAATTTACCCACTGTGCTTCTTGTCCTCCCTGTTTACCCTTTTGTTCTGTTGCTTTGATTCCTTCCCTTATGTAAAGAGCTACTCCTCCTCCTCTTTTACCCTCCCTGTCCCTCCTGTAGATAGTGTATCCCGGTATGTTTACATCCCAGTCATGGTTTTGTGTGTACCATGTTTCTGTGACTGCCGCGATATCCAGATGTTCCTCCTCCATCAAGGTCACTAATTCAGGAAGCTTGTTACTCAGACTATGGGCATTGGTACTCATTGCTCTCCATTTTTTGATGGCTTTACCTTCTGTTGCAGCATCCCCCACTGACCTTTCTACCTTGGTCTTTTTCTCATTTAGTACCCTGTTTTGTATGGGGAGGCCGGGATTTTCCTGCTGCTTATCAGTGCCTCCCCCCTTGACTAGTTTAAAAGCTTGCCAATGAAGCATTTAAACCGATTGCTCAAAAGACTTGTTCCCTTCCTGAACAGATGCAGACCATCCTGCCAGTATAGGCTGGTGTCCCTCCAGGTGGAACCCCAGTCCCCAGTGAAGCCAAACCCCTGTGCTCCACACCATTTTTTCAACCATTCATTAAACTGCATGGTGCAAAGTACCCTCGCCTCACTCATGCCATTGACAGGCAGCACCTCTGAGAAGGATACTGTGTGTGCTACTTGTCTTAGGCCCCTGCCCAATTCTACAAAGTCCTTCTGCACTGCTCTAATCTCATGATGAGCCAAGTTATTTGTCCCTAGGTGGACAATGACATCCAACTCAGACTCCCGTGCAGCTGTTCCCGTGATCCTGAGGATGCGCTTCCTGTCCCTCCAAGCCATGGCACCAGGCAGGCACCTTACTTCAGTTTTCCCTGCTCCCCCTGGTTCTACTCCCCTAATAATTGAGTCCCCCACCAGGAGCTGCTTCCTTTCCTTGTGGTGTCCTCTGTCTCCTTCCTGTGAGCCTCCCTTGTGACAGCTGTCCTCAGCCTCCTTAGTCTCCTCTGTGGGTGCATCCATAGGGGAGCTATGCTCCGCCAGAATGGTGTATGGATTGTGGAGTGGAACAACTGACTGGGTGTGCCTCTGTTCCACCATCCTCACCCTTCCTGAGCCCACTGTGGTCCAACTGCTGTGTTTTCTTCGCAACCTCTGAGGTAGTGGTGGTGGCTCTGGTGCTCCCTGGATGGGGGAGGTTCCCTTACTACTGTCCAGTGTGGCCTGGGGGAAGGTTCCCTTACTACTGTCCAGCATGGCCTGAAGATGGGCAACTTCCTCCCTCAGGGCAGAGAGTTGTCTGCAAATAGGGCAGCATCTCAGCCTCCAGAAAGACTCCTGGAAGACTGCTGCCCCACAGCCATTACATTGTACTGCTCTCCACATGTTTATCTACTTTTTTCTTTGTGTGTGTGTGTGTGTGTGTGTGTGTGTGTGTGTGTGTGTGTGATTGGTTTGTTATATAGAAATATATATATTATACAATGTGTATGCTTATATTGTCAGTGCAGTGTGCTAGAGAGGATATGACAGTGATATGCACCCTGTACTCTTGAGGAAATAATGTCAGAATCCCAGGTATAAAGGAACTATTTCCAGGGGTGGGTGGATGAGGGGTGGGAAGGGGTTGGGCCTAAACTGTGCCCTCGCAAAACAATCAGCTAAAAGCTCTGACCCAGCACTGCGATGAGTGCCTTCCTGTCAGCAAGATGCCCTACACAACAATTTGACAGAGAAAATACCCTGCTAATCAACAGAGAAAAATCCAGACATTCAACTCAGACACAGGTAACCCTCCCCAGCCCCAAAACAGCCTGGTGGTTTGTGGATGCATGGAACAGCCTTCCTGAGGAGGTTGTGGGGTCTAAAGCTGTGGGAGAATTCAAGAATGCATGGGACAGACATAAGGCAATTCTTGTAGGAGGTAGGAAGAAATAGGCTGTTGGTTAACTAGGATCTGCGGCCTATCCTGTAGGTAGGGAAATGGGCAGACTAGATGGGCCAAGCGGTCCTTATCTGCCAACAAAGTCTATGTTTCTACTGTACCTTAATAAAACTTAATAAAATATGGTCTAAAACTGTGGGAAAATTCAAGAATGCATGGGACAGACATAAGGCAATTCTTGTGGGGGGTAGGAAGAAATAGGCTGTTGGTTAACTAGGATCTGTGACCTATCCTGTAGGTAGGGAAATGGGCAGACTAGATGGCCCAAGCGGTCCTTATCTGCCATCAAAGTCTATGTTTCTATGTTTCTACTGTACCTTAATAAAACTTAATAAAATATGATTATTGACTATTGACTATGTTATTATTTAACTTCTAAATATGGCTAAATATGGGTATAGTAAGGGCCACATGTTGTTGTGACTCACATCTTATGCAGAAATTTAAATGTGGCTCATAACCCCAAAAATGTTGGACACCCCTGCCATAAAAGAAAAAGAGAGAAACGACAGGAGAATTTTATGAAGATCATAACCATTAGGGGCTATATCTATTGCAGATATTAAAGGGCACTAAGGTGGTCTGAACAGGTCCTTTCTATTGGCCATTATGGGATGCAAAACATTATTCATAACAAATTCAAAGTATGGGACGCATGCTTTTTGGAATTTGTGTCTGGTAGTCATAAAATAATGATACATTCTCACATAAGATGCAAGAGTTTTGAGAGCCTGTAGCCACTCCTGTAAGCCAGGGACCTCAGTCGATCACCTTCTGAGAATTAATATTTTGACTTCTATTGTGACTAACAGCAGCTATTGCCTAGCTGAGGAGCTGAGCTTTGACTAAGGCATTTGGACAGCTAACATTACCCCTTGTGACCTTGGTAAGGGGTATTTGAGGATGGTGTAACATTGCTAAATTATCTTTCTCCCAACAATTTGAAGAAAGGCACAGTTCCACAATATATGAAGCAGGTTAGGCTGGCTCAGTGGCACTGAGGGTTGAGGCACTGGATGCCACACCTCACGCCATACTGATGACCCGGGTTTGGAAATGTGCCTGGGCCATCAGGGGTCGGCAGGGGGAAGGGATAGGATTAAGCATCCTGGACTGCTCTCCTATCCCTGGGGAGGGACTGGGGTTATCATCACTCTGCAGTGGCCCTGATGGAGATCAGGTGCAGTGCAAGAGTGATGCACTTGAGGGTGGAGTGTGGCGGACATTGGCACCCAGTGACTCAATGTCATTTGATGTCTGCACTCCAGGGGGAACTAAGGAGGAAAAATGGCTGGGTCTGACCATGCAGCCTGATGGCCGTGCTCTACAATGCCTGGATGACTGTCATGGAATCTCTCCGTGGGGGTTAGGGACCAGCCCAGCTCTGGGAGGCATGAGGAGGCCCTCCGGTGGGTTGGGGCGCAGCCACACCGGACCCCCATCATGTGAGTGAGCCTGCTACTCTCTGGGCAGGTGGAGCCAGTGGCTGGATGCCCCCACCGGCTGAGCCACAGTAAGGCGGTACAAATAAAGTGGCGATAAAAAATATACGAAGCAGGTCCACTGCTTGGGCATCACATCTCCAGCATTTATCATGTGGCAAAAGGCCCATTTTGTAAGCGTTTATCATGTGACAGAAGGCCCATTTTCATAAGTTGTACTGGGATGCAGTACCAGTCGTGCCAAATTTTAATCTGTGTTAACAGACTTCGTGGATCAATACAAACTTTATTGGCTATTGTCCAACACTGCAACCACTCTAGGTCTGAAATGGGAACATTCAGAAATTGTTGCCATTTTGCCATAGATGGTAAGGAAGGATCTGGAGTAGCATCCCTTAGGCTTTTTGGGATGGAACCTGCTAATCCCTTTGACACTTTCAGCCAGGATTGGATAGAGAGTTGATTATGGTGCACCGTTTGTGTTGCATGGCAGGTGGAGCAAGTGTATTTTGTTCTTAACCATTGGTTGGAAAGGCTCCTAATCTGAAGGTGTTTCCAAAACTCCACTTTTGCTAAATTATGGGGTTTATGCAAAGTTTGAAATGATTCCATCATGGTTAAATCAGCAGTTTGCAAGTCCTTTATTCTATAAACATGTTTTTGTTCCCACTCCCTCCAAAAGATAGGCTTACGGACAGTACATTTTATTTTTTATTTATTTATTTGTTAATCAGGTAGGGACATTTTTTCGGGTCCGACATGGAAACAACAAAAAATACAAATAACTTAAACACAAACAAACAATAATATAAAATTAATTAAAAAAATGTACACACAGTGGGCCAGCTATTCAAAAGAGTTGTGCCATGCACAATAGGGTTGCGCCTGCGCAAGTCTGAACTTGTGCCATTCTACGATATTCAGCAGGAGGCAGTTGCGCCACTGAAAACAAGCTGAGCAACAGTGCAATGCAAATGAATGCATGCTGAACTGGAGGGGGAGGAACCATGCATAAACTGCACAGCCCAATATTCAGCCAGGCTGTGCAGAGTTGTGCAGGCGCAACCCCCAACCTGCGCCTGCACAACTTTGAGCCAAAAAAAAAGGATCAGTCGAGGCCACCCACAGGTGAGCTGCCACATTGCAGGGTGCAACACAGCAGCTACCACCTGTGGCTGGCCTCAACACCCCTGTGCCCCCCTGCAGCCCGATCGCGGGCAAAGTGTAAAACATCCCCCACCCCACCCCACTGGCCTGATCGCGGGCAAAGCAGAAAAGTCCCCTCCCCTGACTGGCCTGATCGTGAGCATAAGCTTAAATCACTCCCCAATCAGCCCTATCGCGGGCAGCAAAGTGCCCCAGACATATCCCTGGTGGTACAGTGGACCAATAAGCCCGATCGCGGGCTGCAGTAGTTGCGACACCCCCAAGACCACATCCCTGGTGATCTAGTGTCCTCCCACCCCACCCATCCACAAGCCCCACCACCCCACCCCCGCAGCGCGGCAAGCGGCAGCATCCCACCACCTGCCACCCACCACCCACCGACCCAATGACTGCCGGTAGGGCTGCACACCCATAGGTGCAGAGCAGGAGCCAATGGGCGGCAGCCCATACCGCATAAGGCAGTCCAGATTTGTGAATGAATGGACCACCAGGGATATGTTCAGAGAGGGGGTTGTAAACTAATGCAGCCCATGATCAGGCTTTATCGGTCCACTGGACCATCAGGGATACATTTGGGGAACACTTTGCCTGCACGCATGAGCGCTGGTGGGGAGTTATTTCAGCATTCCGATCGGGCCAGTCGGGGAGGGGGAGTTTAATGCTTTGCCCACTTATTGGGCCAGTGGGGGGGTGGGGGATTTTTTACTCTTTTGCCCACGATCAGGCTGCAGGGGGCATTGGTCCCTGAAGGCTGCTGCCTGGCAGGGCGCCAGGTGCAAGTCCTCGGGGATCAACTCACCTGCATGCTAATGGCATGCAAATGGGGCCATAAACAGATGCAAATGGCCCCCCCCGCACCTTGCATGAATTATGGCCCCATTTGCATGTCACCTTTTGAATATCGGAAATTTGAGCATGGTGCAATGGTACTTGCACCACCGCAAGTTGAATGCACCACTCTGACCACTTGCGATGGCGCAAGTTCCACTGCGCCATGCACAGTGGCTGTGGCTGGGAGGTGATATTCAAAGGAGTTGCTCAAGGGTGCAACTTCTTTGAATATCGCGCCAGCCACACCCCTGCACAACTACTTTGTGCAGCGCAAGGGCTTGCGCCACAAAATAGCGCAGTTTGAATATTCGGCCTGGTATTTTCTAAAGAAAATTGCTTAAAGAACAAACTTAAAACAAGAACATGAAGATGCAGAGCTCAGTGAAACAAGTAAAGCATTCCAAAATGAGGGTGCTGCAACAGAAAGAGAACATGATCCATAATTATATTTATTAAGCATGGGGAGTGAGACAACATCAAGTTGCTGTCAGCCAAGACAGCTGTCAGTTTATGCATTGGCATAATAAGTGTCTGAACCTTGATCATTTGACAGCAGTAATGCCTCCTTACTCATCAACCGTAAAATGCAAACAACATTGCCATATTTCCTATATACACTGTAGAGGTAGTTTTAAAAACTGAGGGCTATTTCCAGAAAAAGTCTTGTTTGAACAGTGAAAAGGAGATTCTGCGCATGCACAGAATCCTAGTTTCACTTTTCTTTTGCAGTTAATTTATTTATTAAAGTTTTATCTTTAACAGATAGTACAATGCAGTTTGTCTCAGATAAACAATATTTCACATTGTATATTGGATTATATAGGTAATAAAATATTAAACATATTGTCCTATGCAATTTCCAGCATATTAAATTACACAATTGTACTGTAACAACATTTTAACATAGAGAAAAGAAGAAAAAAGATTATAAATGAAAATAAAAAAAAAGTTATAACTAATATACATGAAATACTGCATTAAATTGAGAGCTGCATATAGATGACTTATACAAGTTTGATTATAATAAAAATATATCTGCACAAAGAGAGAGGAAAAGATATATATATATATTTATTTTTTTTCCCCTTTAATTATCTAATACTTATCTTTTGGGATTTTGAAGAAAAGTTAAGTAATCCAGCCAGCACAAATGATACTCATTAATTTGATCTGCTATTAAAAATGAGATTCTTTCCAAAGAGGCAATGCAAGTCAAATTATTCAGGATATCCTTAAGAGTGGGTATAGATTGAGTCTTCCAATGAGTTAAAATCAGTCTTTTAACTTGCATAAATAAAATCTGTAACCATCTATGTTGGTATTTTGTTAAGTTTATATTATTATCTGTTATACCTAGGAGACATAATTTAGGCTCCAGAATAATATTGTGCCTGAAAATCTGATTAACCAAATCCTGAATAATTTGCCATAGATTAAATATGGGTTGACAGGACCATAATATATGTAGAAGATTACCGTTTGTTGAGTTACATCGCCAACAATTGTTGTTGGGTGCCAATCCTATATTGTATAGATGAGATGGTGTTCTACACCATAAGTGCAAGATTTTAAATTGAATCAATCTGCTACGCATATCTTTAAAAGCATTATGGCAAAGCTTCCAACAGTTGTTCCAATGAAAATCTGTAATATTTGTATTTAGAATTTGATTCCATTTATCCCTAGCTAGAAGTGATTGATTCGGTAACATATCTCTGATCTGCTTATATATTTTGCTAACTAAGCCATGAGAGGTATTGGTCCATGTCTTCATATGTGTGAACGGTAACAATGAATTATTTAAGTATTGAAAGTTAGAAGATATGGCTTCCCGAATTTGTAAATATTTCCAAAATTCCTTCTTAGGAATATTCCATTTTATTTGAATATCCCTAAATGAATTCAGTGTGTTACCATTATCAATTAGGATATCACCTAAGAATAAAATATTCTTGTACATCCATGTTTTACATTATAATGGCTTATTATCTAGCAAAAATTTTGGATTTCCCCAACTAGGTGTAAAGGGTAAGGGAGAGGGGTCATATTTCAACCATTTATGCATTTTAAACCAGTAATAAACCGATGCATTAATTGTAGGATGTTTTTAATTTGGTTGGTAATGCAGAGTATATATTGCTATTAGGAATAAATCCTTGCATAAAAAGCTTCCATATCATACCACAATGGTACATTATGATTAGGTTTAATAAACCATTTAATAGTTTGTGATGCTCTGAAGGCCCAAAAATAAGCCGTGTACCATGGTAGTCCAAAACCACCTTGAGACCAGTGTAATCTTAATTTAATACGGTTAAATCTAGGAATATGACCTTCCATAAGAAATTTCCTATCGCTTTATCAATACCTTCTAAAAGAGATGTAGAGATTTTAAGAGGTATGCAAGCAAACAAATATAACAATTTTGGTGTGATATTCATCTTGATTACAGAAATCTTACCCAATAAGGAGAGATTTAAATTTTTCCATTTATCTAAATCTCTTTTAATATTAGTCAATAATGGACCCAGATTGTATTCCCATATTTTATCTAATTCAGTAGATATTTTGATTCCCAAATAAGTAATAAATCGTGGAGACCAGCGAAAACCCAAATGTATATTCAGTATGGGTACACAATATTTGTTTAAAGGTAATATCTCAGATTTCTGATGATTAATTGTAAGTCCAGAAAGTCTGGAGAAAAGATTGAAAGTACTTTTAAGCAATTCCCCAGTTATTTTTAAATTCTCTAGCAAGATTAACATATCACCTGCATACGATAATGTTGTGTATTGTGAGTGACCTATAGAGATGCCCTTTATGTCATTGTTTTGTCTGAGAAAAGCAGTGAGAGTTTCCAGAGTTAAAATGAAAAGAGATGGTGAAAGAGGACATCCTTGTCTGGTTCCTCTTTCTAATATAAAAGATTGTGATAATGTAGAGTTGGTTAATACTCTAGCATGAGGTCTAGTATAGAGAAGTTTAATCCAAGAACAAAACTGGTTACCAAAACCAAAACGAGATAATACCAAAAAGAGGAAGTTCCAGTCTAAAGAGTCAAATGCTTTTTCAAAATCTATGGCAATTGCTGCCGCTGGAGAGTTAAGGGTTTTAGCTTTGTAAATAAGGTTGATTAAAGAGCGCAAATTATCGGAACCCATCCTCCCTTTAATAAAACCCACCTGCGATTTATGAATTAATTTAGGAATGTATAATTCCAACCGACTTGCCAAGATCTTAGCAAAAATTTTGCCATCTGTATTTAATAATGAAATTGGACGATAATTAGCAGGAATAGTGTTGTCCTTATCTTTTTTTGGGAGGGTAGTAATTATTGCTTCTGTCATGGTGAATGGTAAATATCCTAATTGAGAAGATTCATAAAATACCTTACATAATAAAGGGCTTAATTGTTCCTCTAGAAGTTTATAGAATTCGGCTGGAAAACCATCTCCGCCCGGGGAGCGCCCTGATTTAAGAGAATATATGGCCTTTTTTATTTCTTTTGTAGTAAATGGAGAATCTAAGAAGTCTATTGCCTCCTTCGAGAGATGAGGGAGAGCTATTTTATCTAGAAAAGAGGATATATCTGAGGGTGAAGGTGAATGCGGTGAGGAATAGAGTTTTTTATAGTAGGATGCCATTACTTTATTAATATCAATTTCACTATTTAGAATCTTTCCAGAGTGGTCTTTTAAGGCAGCGATATAATGCTCCGTTTGTTGAACTCTTAATCTGTATGCAAGAATCTTACTTCCTTTCTCTCCTCCTTCCCAAAATTTTTGCTTAATTCTAAGGAGAGCAATTTCTGTTTTTCTAGAGATTAGTTCGTTAATTTGCATTCGTAGTTGCAATATATCATGGTGAAGGTTCGAGGAAGGATTAGGCTGGGAGATGTTGTAATATAGTTTCTGTTTTTCTTTCAATAGGTTTTCTAGGTTATTGATTTGCTGTTCTCTAAGTTTCCGTCTATGAGTTGCATAACTAATTATTTTGCCCGAAGTAACTTTAAGTGCTTCCCACATAATGCCTATGGATGTATCCTTTGTGTCATTAAATTCTACAAATTCTTCAATTTGTTGTTTTATCCAGGGCACAAAATCTGGGTCCTTAAGTAGTAATGGATCTAATCTCCATGTAGAGGATTTTATGGGTGGGGAACCCCATACAAATAAAAGTTTAACAGGAGCATGATCCGATATAATTATTGGAGAATGTCAGCTTCAATTACATTAGCAGTTATTGAAGGGAGGTTAACCAGTAGTCTAATCTACTATAGGTTTGATGACGTGGGGAATAAAAGTATATTCCGATTTCTGGGATGAAGGGTTCTCCATATGTCAGATAGGCCTATGTCCCGCATTAACTTAATGATAATTGAACTTCTAGGATGACATTCCACTGAATTATTATTCCTGTCCATAAATGCATCTAAGGTAAGATTAAAGTCCCCTCCAATTAGTAATGGGGAGTTATTTAAATTTAAAGAGATTAATATTTGAATCAGGTTTTGAAAAAATTGGGGGTCATCTGAATTTGGTGCGTAAATATTGATTATAGTTATTGTCCCTGATGGTGTACTAAAAGTTACAATAAGCCATCTACCCTCAGTATCTTTCAAAATATTAGATGGCGTCCACTTCAGTTTTTTATGTATTAGTATGGCAACACCTCTTTTTTTTGTAGTAGCCGATGCCGTATACACCTGACCAACCCAATCTTTTTCAGCCTGTCGTTGTCTATTTCTAGCAGTTTAGTTTCTTGCAATAATGCAATTTGTGTTTTATGTTTCTTGAGATAATTTAAAACCTGCTTACGTTTACTTGGCGCATTAAGTCCCTTGACATTCCAAGTGCATAAAGCTAGATTAGTACTTATATTAAGTTATTGGTGTACTATAAAATAGGAGTAGTGTCAAGGGACAATAATGCAAATCTAGGTTAGATAATATCATACAGATCAGGTTATAATGAGTCTTACCTATTAACATCGTATTGGCAGGTATTTTTAAGTTAAGTAGTTTGGAAAAATATATCCTCTCTGTTTGATTTGTTTCAATGCAGCTCTCTTTAACTTTAATATTTCTAACTACTTTAAACATTAACAATCCATAACAATAATGTAAAGTTGCCATCTAAGATGTACAGAGTGGAAAAGGTTGGTCTAGATATAACAGAAAAAGGTACCTAAGACCAAGATCACCTCTCTGTACTCTAGGACGTAGCTATCAGATAATAATAAGGATATCCTTATTAAGATAAGGAAGAGTACAATCCAAACTTTTTAAAACAAATAATCAAATCACAGTCTAGCAAATATTGACTAGGCGTATAATTTCTAATAGCCCCGGATAAGGGGTTAAGGATGTTATATACTTTAAGTCTACTTACGTTGGAAGGTAAACACTTATGCTGACATTACTGCATCTAGTATCTCCTCTGATAAGGATAGAAAAAACAAGAGAAGAGAAAAGAAAAAAAAAAAAAAAAAAAGCACTATGTATCTAATCTCTATTGCAAGGGGATAAAAAGGAATTATAAACTCCGTGTGAATAAATACAGTTCTCCTTGCATATTCCACAAAAAATTTTTTTTTAATTAAAATATCTATGTATAATAGTTAGTATAGTCTATTTTGCCAGTAGAAGTAAAGATCTAATGAAAATAAGGATTAATTATTAGCTACTTAAGGTATTATTATTATAAAAAACTTATTCCAAGTTGACATAATCTTGAAATGCCACCGTGCCCTAGTAAACATTAGACCCCTTAAAGTTACTCTCCATTCATAAGTCATGGTTCCCACTTCCAAATTAGCTGTTTTCCTTTGTGATCATGAATAATATTAATCAGATTTCTAGTCCCTCTACAGACCCTGATTGCTTAGCCATTTCTTAAATACATGGCCAATTTGCATTTCTTTATCACAGCTGATGTATTTAAATAATAAGCCAAAAATCCTGTATTAAATCCAGTAAATCACATTTTTAAATGTCTTGCATTCGATATAATGACCCATATCTTAGACAGATATTAAATTGCCAGCGTTACAAGAGATCTTTAGAGATGACTCAAATATTTGAAGGCGTAATCGCGCTTTACACCATCTCCCGATAAAATGTTTACTTGTCCATGTATCAGCGAAAATAAATAATTGCACACAATTTGACTGCTGAACGATTTCTCTATGTTTATAAGTTATATCCATTCCTTTCGCAGCAGTCGTTTTCCTCTTGGTAACCGCAGGTAAACTTAACCTCATTTTGAGTCCCACCACAGCCACTTATTACTGCATTATCTCTTGCCGTCTCAAATCTGACTATGGTTTTATATCTCAATTTATGTAACCAGACGAGGATTCAAGGTTTCTGAATCAAGCACAGTAAAACAGAACCCGATGTCCTTGCATTTTATTCGGCAGTCTGAAGCTTAGTCAACTTGCAGTCATCGTAGGTTTTCCAAATGATCTTAGGTGCGATACCACCCTGCAACAGCTCCCGCTCCCAGCGTTTACTTTTCCATGTACCCCCAGGATCATTAAGCAGATCGTTAGATAAGATGACTGAGGGGGTCTCTCTTTACTTTATAAATGTGATGTCTCATGTTAATGCCATTAATTTTATTTCTGTAGACCTATTTTGAATGTGTTACCAAAGCATGGCATTAGAGTAGTTGGAGCCCATATAACAGGTCTAAGACATTTATTTTATTTACAGTTTGTTTCCATGGATTAATCTTTTATTCTATGTATTTAATAGAATAATCATCTGGGCTATTTTGAAGGAGTAGTGTCTCCTTTATGTTTATTTTTGCTGCACCGGTTTTTCTTTGGTGGCTCAATAGATTTGACAGGGGAGCTTTCATTGCTATATGACCAGGACACCTCCTTTCATCTGCGATCCCCTTCTTCCCCTATCTGGACGTCTGTTTCTGCTTCCATTCCCTCACAGGGAGAGGGTAAGTCCTGAAGTACTGCATATTTATTATGGACTACAACGTTCAAGAGGATAAGGGGCTCGGTGTCTGATTTGGTTATATTTTCATTTGGTGCATCAGAATTACAACTGTTCATCGTTGTCTGGACCGTGGGAGAGGTCGCTTCGTTTTGCACAGCATTAAACTGTTTTTTAATAACTTTATCGAGGAATCCAGGGCATTGTCATGTCTATTTGTAGTAGACATGTCATTTGTTATGTTCGGATCCATATTTTCTGGATTATTAATAGTATGAGTTGCTTGTTTATATGTAGACTCGTTACCTTCAAAAGCTGAATATTTAGTTAGAAAAGACATGAGGGATTCAGAATCGTAAAAGTCTTTGAATGAGTTCCCAATAAAGACCCTCATAGTAGCTGGATATCTTAAGGTAAAGTGTATACCCATTTGATGCATTAGTCTTCTGGATGGTGTATAAGCCTTACGTTTAGACGATAATTCTTTGGAAAAGTCTCGGTAAATATAAATTCTGTGTTCATGCCATTAAGCTGTCTAGACTCTCGAGCTTTTTGCAAAATAAGTTCTACATTAGAGTAATTAAGAAATTTTGCAATTATGGGTCTCGGTCTTTGTTCTGTCGGGGGTTTGGGCCCTAATGCTCGGTGACAGCATTCTATAATTAGCTCACTACCCGAGTTGAGATGCAGGATACGCGGCAGTTCTTGTTGCAAAAAATGCCGTAGTATTATTAGCCTCTGCTCCTTCAGGAAAACCAAATATACGAAGGTTGTTTCTTCTGGATCTGTTTTCTAAGTCATCAATTTTAGACTGCAGTTCTTTAATCTGTCGATCTTGGGATCTAATTATTGCTTGTAGATTTTGTGTAGATTCTTCATTAAGACGTACCTTATTTTCGGTGAGAGCCAGCCTGGAGTCAATGTTTTTCATCATTTGTGTGTTGCTTTGAGTAATAGATTTTAAATCTTTCATATCCATTGATAATTTTAGGAACATTTCTTCTATTTTGTCCATTGGATTCGTTTGTTCTCCAGAGTAGGCCATTGTGAAGCCTTACTATATTTTACTGAGATCTCTAAGCTTACCCAGGATTTGGATGTATCTTGCTGAAAAAAAAAGGAATCCTAAAAACTTTAGAATCACTCCTTATTTTGTTTTCTTGCTTGATATATATTTTTTGAACTTAGATGCCAGAGGATGATACCAGATGCAGTTTATTTGTGCAGAGCTCTGAAGTTAAACCTCCATCTTCTTCAGTGTCAGGCCACGCCCCTAGTTTCACTTTTCAGGCAAGAATTTCTCTGGAAATATACCTCTGTTTTTAAAACCACCTCTACAGTGCATCTAGGAAATACAGCACATCTAAACATGTCGATTGTATTATGTGGTACCAAAATTAGTGTTCAGAGTTCCACGGTTCCATGCTGATGTTGGGGATGTGCGGGAAGGAGGAGAAGAAAAGTGATTTTCAATCAGGGTGACTGCCAGGCACTTTACTACATAAAAGATTTGGAAGGCACCAGTATGGCATGAGTAAGGAGGCATTACTGCTTTTAATTGATCAAGGTATAGATACTAATCACACCAATGCATAAACTGACAGCTTTCTTGGCTGACAGCAAACTCAATCTTCTCTCACTCCCCATGCTTTGTTACAGAGGCAGAAGTAAGTCACTTTCACAAAAAAAACATACTGGTAAGGGATTTGGATTTTGGCATTATGCATTGCTAACAGTGTGTCTTGGGGAAGAGAGATACAGTATATACACCTTGTACTGGTAGTTGTCCCTTGCAAAACTGCTGCAGCTGCACTGTGCTGCACAGTGTAAGTCACTCCTCTGTCATATAGTGATGTCAGTGGGAGCCTGCAGCCCAGCAGCTGAACAGCAAAGGCAAGTGCAGCTGGGCTAAAGCAGGGCTCAAAAACAAATGCAAAATATAGAAGGCAGAATAAACCTTAGCCAAAAATAAGAAATGTGTACACCGTTTCTGGTCTAGTACTGCGTATAATGACTACAAGCTGTAACTTTTTGGACCACCATGAAAGGTGCTCTTTAAATCTGAGACGATCCTAACACCTAAGTATTCAATTCCTTTTGTGGCTGATGCCGAAGTTTTTCGTCAGGCCATAGGCAGTTCTGCTGTTTAAAGGAAGGATTTCTGATTTATTTAAGTTAATGCATAATCTGGAGAGGTAAGCAAAGGACTTTAGTAAGGACGGTACATTGTGGTAGCTGATAGTGATATTACTTGTAAGAATTAAACAATCATCTACACATAGTTTGGTAAAATTATTTATATGCCCAATTGTGATCTCCCTTATGGAAGTGTGGTTACATAAAGCTACAGCCAGGGGCTCAGTTGTGATGTCAAATAGGAGTGGTGAGAGGGGGCATCCTTGACTAGTGCCTCGATGAAATGAAAATGATTGTGATAAGGTACTGTTAGTGGGAAGTCTAACTGTAGGGTTAGCATACAAAGTGCTTATCCAGGTAGTGAAACCATTGCCAACATTTAGATGGCTCAATATCAGAAGTAAATAGTCCCATTCAACTGAACTGAATGCCTTCTCAAAATTTATCGAGATTGCAGCAGCAAGGGATGGAAGTGCTGATATTGCCTGCATTAGCGTTATGAGGGCCATTAGGTGGTCTGAGCTGATTTAAACTTTAATAAAGCTAACTTGTGTGGGGTGGATTATAGATGGAAAGATGATCTCTAGTCATGCAGCAAGCACTCTGTGACAGAGCAATTTATATGAGAGTCCTGTATCATCTGCAACATGGGTGTTGTTATAATGTCTTAATGTCTTTGGAGGACTAGATGGGACAAGCAGCCCTTATCTGCCATCAAATTCAAAGTTTCTATGATCATCGCAATGGCTTTTATTAAAGATATTGGTCTGTAACTGGCAGCCAAAAGAAGGTCCTTTCCCTCCTTTGGAAGGACAGTTATTATGGCTTTGTTAAGGATCCCTGGGACTGAGCAATTTGTATGAGAGTCCTGTATCATCTGCAACATGGATGTTGTTACAATGTCCTTCAGTTCCTTATAAAAGTCAGTGGGGAAACAGTCACTTCCAGGGGACTTGTGTGGGGCCAAGCTTGTGACAGCATGCAACTAGAGCCAGGGTTTGTCCGATAACCAAACCTGAACCAAACTCACACTATTCGATTTTCATCCTCTCCGAACTGAACTTGAACCCTAAAAATATAAAACAGATAAACCCAAACCAAACACAAACCCAGAACATGTGAGATGAAGAGAACCCACATGTAGGCAGAAGGGTGAATTCATTAGATCTCAAACTGATATATTACACAAAAAAAAATTGAACCGAACTGAACTTGAACTCAAACTTCTACTTATGAAATCGAACTGAACCAAACTTGAACTATACCATGCTGAACCCGAACCAAACTAGAACCCTAAAATCATGCCGAACCCTGGCTCTACACGCAACAATTCGGCCTCTGTTATTGGGGCATCTAACTCAGCTCATTGGGCATCAAATATTTTAGGAAGGGTTAAATCTGACATAAAGACATCAAGTTTGGCCCCATTCAGCGATACATTGGCTTAATATAGCTCCATATAGAAGTCAGTCATGGCAGAATTTATAGCGGCCAGAGTAGAAAAAAGTTGGCCTTTGGAATCTTTCAGTTGTGCTATGTGTCTTTTAGCCTGCTGTTTTCAAAGGTGGTAGGAGAGCAGTTTGCTAGATTGTTCCTCGTTTGCCCAATATTTATGCTTAGTTCTACGTATGAGTAATTCTGCTGTCCTAGTGGCCAGGATGTTTAACTGAATTCGTAGAGCAGAGATTTCAAGAATCTAATTCTTATTTTGCAACTGTCTGGGGTCTTTTTTACATAGGGACTCTGTTTAAGTTGAATCTCTAGCTGTTCAGCCTCCTTGTCTTGCTGCCACCTTCTAGTTCAGGCAAAACTGTTACTTTTGGCCCTCATGGTGACCTTAAAGATCTCCCATACCATAGCTGATGATGTTGTACCAGGGGGATTGTCCAAAAAATAGAGACCTGCTTCTTTCTTAATCCATTGTTGGAACTCTTGATCTTGTAAAAGGTGGGGGATCCAACCACCACATCACTGATTTACTGTTATCAGGGTCAAAAGTCATAGTCGGGACAATGGTGACGTGGTCAGATATGTACAGAGGAGCAATTGTTACATCTGTTATTAAATGAGTAGTCTTGACAGATGCAAACCAGTAGTCAAGCCTACTCACCATTGCATGCACTTCAGAGAAAAATGTAAAATCCCAACCTGAGGGATGAGTAAGATACTATATGTCGGTCAGCTGGTGCAATGAGAGCAAATCACATATAGTAATTAAAGCCTTAGTGTGAGGTTCTGGTTTTGCATTAGACCTGTCTAAAAATGATCAAGTGCTATACTGCTATCTTCCCAAAATGATATCTGGATTATCAAATGCCATATCCATTATTTTCTGTGAGATCGTGTTGAAGAAATCAGGGTTGTCTTCGTTAAGGGCATAAATATTTTCCAAAATCACCCTACTAAATGAATAAAACTTTATTTTTATATAGGCAGTATATCATTATGGTGAGACCCTATTTTCAGCAATTATCCTGGCCTCTAGGAGTAGAAAGTTTCATTAAAATACATCTGCCATCCTCCTCAGTCCTCTGATCTATAATTGACCATTATATGGATTTGTGGAAAAGATACTCCATGTTTGGTTTTCCCATAGGTACTGTCTACCTCCTTCCCAACTCATTCCCTAACTAATTTTTGGGCTTCCTGTTTGGTAAATTTTGTTTCCTGAAGAAATGCAATCTGAGTTTTAATTTTCTGTATGATATTTCCCAGGATCAATAAGGGAAGAAAAAAAAAACCAAATAGAATACAGGAATGCTCCTTAAACTGGCAGGAGCCACAGGTAACTTCTCCAGAGATTTTAGTATTTCCCTTTCGGGGCAGAGGGTATTTAAGATATTGGGGGCTCTCCAAAATATTAATTGATAGGGGAGTTTAGATGTATTACTGACTCTTATTCCAGGGTCCATACTCCAAGGGAGACTAAATTTTGGTTCCTCCTGCTGGTAATGCCCATTACAAAGCTAGGTGTACATTGCAAGTTCGCTTGTATTCAATTGGGAATGGCAATACCAACTGTGAGGGAGAACTGAAGAACTGGAGAGCACCTTACTCATAACAGATCTGAGCTCCTATTGAAGATGATCAAGGTTTCCAGAGAAGAAAATAAGCAGGAGTTCAAGATACTCCATGAAAGATCGACTGGAGTAGAACCCACTGTACCCGTTCAGGGCACCAGCGGCAGTGCACCTGTCATTAGAGTGCCAAATAGTGAAATTCACTGCCCCTTCCCGAGGTGTGCTCCCCCCCCGAGTTGGTATATTTTGAAAGGGAGTGGTGTGTGGGGCGTGGGGGGCACAGCTCTTCCCAAATTGAGGGGTTGGCAACTTCAGAACTTGGCACCTTAATTACTGGGTGCACTGCCGCCGGCACCTGAATGGGTGAAACCAGTAGAATGCTGAATAGAGGAAACAGAGAAGCAGATTGGTATGATCAAGGATGACACCATATAACTAGGCACAGCACTAGACTCTGTAATGCAGTACACAGAGGCCCTGCAAGAGAAATGTATGGACCTGGAGGCGCTATCACCCATGACAATCTGAGACTGACAGGGCTACCAGTGGAAATGGAGATGGGGCGCATGTGTAATTATGAAATTTTCAGGCTACCAGACAAAAGATATTTTGGGAGGAGGGTGTACAAGTATATCACACTGTGGCTGAAGCTGTTGCAGCCTTGAAAAAGCATAGTATCATGGTGAAGGAGAGGAGACTGGACCCAGATGACAGACTGTGACACCAGTGCAGTGAGTGGACGACAGTCAGAAACAGCAGATCCACACCTACAGCCAGAAGGTGGCCTTCCATACTGTGAAAAATACCAGAGACATTTTGCAGCGAGTTAAGAGCTAGAAAGCTTCTAACAGGGGGCTTCACAGAACACCTGGGGGCATGAGACTGAAAGGTATTGTGCTTCAAATTAACTTTACTCCAGAGTGGGACTGTTCTTCTCTTGTTAGTATGGCCCCTTCTACATCAGACTGAAAGACACTGTAGCACCATGTGGCTCATAGAGACATGAATTATTTGTCCTTTTTTTTCATTTCACTATTTGTGAAAAAGTAGCCACTCACATAGACTTTGAACATGGAATGAAAATTCTGTTACAAACTCTCTATTTGTGTGTGCTGTTATGTGTTCAATGGGGGGATTTCAGCTGTGGGAACGTGCTTTCATTATTCTTCAACCAGCCGTCTTACAATTGAGAAAAGCCATATCCTTGCCCCATTTCTCACTGAGCCTTACTAGCTGTAATTAGTTAGTCACTTGGTGGGAAGAAATTCATGATGGGGGATAGGGTATTGTCTCTTTGAGGGTCAAAGTGGAGTAGTTATGAGGCTGACCAGCATTTGGTAGCCCAAGGTTGCAAGAAGCATTCCTGCTGCACGAAGTACTTCACCTCAAAGAATCTGGGGCTGCACTTGTTTTACTGGCGCTTTTGTGTGTGGGTCAGGGTTGGCAGCTACCACTGTGGAGACTGATGGGAGTCAGAAAGCCGAGGTGGATGCTGCTGTCCTGGAATACAGCCTGCAAGAGCCATCTTGGCCGATGGTCTATTTCCAGAGTGTGGAAGTGCCAAGCCTGTGGGTGTCAGCCTGTGATTAAGGGGAAGATGAATAACTGTCAGTCACCCTGCCTGTTTGCAACATAGGTTGGGCAGCCTTCTGGTACCTACCAGCAAACATAATACATCTAATGAACTAGAGTTAATATCTGGCTTCTAGAGCTCAGTTATTAATAATTAACCAAATTCAAACTGAAGGGGAACTTTTACTGGAAAAAAGGGGGTGTGGAGGTGGGGGTGGCCAAGTGAGCCAGACCACTGAGGAGGCACCACACTCCCTGAGGGACCGTCTCTTTTGATCCATTCTATTTTATGCAGGATGAGATAAATTTGTATTTATTTATTTATTAAACTTTTGGATTACAAATATACCTTTGAGCTGGAAGCTCTTTTACAAATATTCCATGTCATAATACAAATAGAGTACATTACAAATAAAAATGTTTTACAGACAGTTACCTATGGTAAAAAGCTAAACAGTGCAACCACATCCATGCGGCGCACATAAAAGAGAACAATGGGACCTTAATGTTCAGTTCCTTACTGGGGGTGGGAGCAGGATTTCTTTTATCATCAAAGATGCTGCCTGGGATGATTTACTACTTTTTCTGTGTTTTCTGTATTCTGAGCTCTCTTTTTTAGACAGAGTAGCTTGAGTAGGGGCCTCCTCATTATGGGGCATACAAGCCTACTACCTACTGGAGGTAGAAGCATGGAGCTGGACAGAATGTGCTCTGCCATGGCTCCATGGCCAAGAGAATATTTTTACATATTCTCCTACCTTGGAAGCTTAATTTTTTTGAGTAATGTTGATAATGCAAACCGGATGACCCACATGTGCAAGCTGTACACTCCGTCTGGCTGGCTTAACTTGGACAGCAGGATGCATTATCAAGTTTGCCTGCTGACTAAGAAATCCACCCTTGGACTTACCCCAGTGAATGTTCAAAACGTCCTTAGCCTACCTAACTCTGCCACACATACCGGGAGCATAAACAACCATTCACTCAAAGTCCCCTTCCGCTGCACCATGCAAGGCCAGTGGTCCTTTAAATGCCATGCACCCTCCTGGTTCAACTCCCTTGGAAAAGACGTACAGAAGGAAGTTAGGCTTGGACTGTTTAAGTCTAAACTTCATACCCTACTTGCATCTACCACTGGATGTGACTGCGGGACCAAACCATTCCCTCTTACCCTTCTTGTGCCTATCTAGCCTACCTCTCACCTAATAGCTTCACCCTATCCCCCCTCCCTTGACTTCACATAGGCTACCTCTCTTCATCCCCTCCTTTGCCCACACTCACCCCTCTACTCTATCATCTCTCTAAACCTACTTTTGTTTTCCAGTTTTACCACTCCCCCCAGCCCAACCTCTCCTCACTGAGTCCTCCCATTCATTCCCCTGGTACCCCTCCCCACTGCTCTCTGGGCTATGCCCTGTCTCCCTCTGCTCCCTGGTTTTCCCTCTGTCTGTCTGCCCCTACTAATATTAGAACCACAGTCCTTAGCTTACCCTGTTCACCTGCTCTCTCTCCTCATCTGCGTCTCCCCCTCCTCTCCCCCTTAATCACATCAATATGGACCTATCCCCACTATGACTATCAGAACCTTGCACTGCCTTGCACTTTCCTCTCACCACTACTGGGAATTTTGATGCCTCACTGTCTTGCACTTACACAAAAGAACTGTTTTTTATAACAAGTCTGGCTATGATCTCTGCACCTTCAACTTTTTTTTTTTTACCAATTATTTTACCAGGTGAGACACACTAAGCTGAAAGCTTGTTTGCAGGTGCAACCTGGGAGCACAAGGAAGTTAAGTGACTTGCTCAGGGTCACACAGTATGCAAGTGGGGGCTGTGAGATTCAAACCCAGGTCTCCAGATTTGCAGCTCAGAGCCTTAAACTGCTGCGCCATACTGCCTCCCAACTTGAACAATTGTAACCCATGTGTGTATGCTTCACTGTAAATATTTGTTCGCTGTATATATTTCTTTTTCTCCTCTATGTAATTCTAGTTATATTGCCTTCATTGATTATTGTTTATCGTTGTATTCTTACTAAATGTTCTGCATCCTAGGTAGAAAACTTGGTTTGCTGGCCAAGGCACCTAGCTTCACCTGAGCTCTTTCCTTCTAAGACTGCTTGAAAGGCAGAGTAGAGAAACTTACCAGAGCAAGGGAGAAGGATTAAGACTTAGTTTGGCTAAGCAGATTTACTGTGTGGTGGTGTTTTTTATTTTCTACTCACAGGGATTGCTACTGTTTGTTGCTAACATTTCATTGCTTTATTTTTTCTCTGATTCAAATTGTTGTTGCTGGTATACCTTCTGCATTATTACAAGGTGTGCCTACAGGTGTGTGCTAACAGATTACTGCTGTAATCTTCTGATTCAAATTGTCTTTTGCAAGGTATATCTTCAGTTACTGCTTTATTTTTCTCTGGAGCAAAGTGTTTCTTACAGGGTATATCTTCTCTGAAATTATTACAGGTGGTGCTTTACAGGTTTTACAGTTTTTATCTAACATTAGGATAAGCTTTCAGGGTTACTGCATTTGTTGTTGACTGATTGTTTCTGCTCTTACCTCCTTGTTCTTTAGAGTCGTGGTTCTTCTTTTTTAGGCAGGGAAGGGCCCAGCCACCCACCCCATCCCCAACCACCCCACACTACACTCCTTTTATAGGGTACCACAGTTGTGACATTTCCTGTGGCAGAGCAGGAAGAGGCGGATCAGTGGGGCCTCCACAAGGTGATCTCATTTACAGGGCACTAGTAATTTAACTTGTTATAACAAGTTAAAAAGCACAATTAAACCATTACTTGCATTTTTTTCCTTTTTTTTTCCTTCTAATTACTCTGACTAAGTTACAAACCCAGCAACTTATTTGGAATGGATTTCATTAACTGCAGGTACTGTGGAACAATTTTCAGAAGGAGGGTCTTACAGGATTTAGGACACTGTCCTACATGCTGGGCCTTTGGAGATCTTAGGGCTCAGCTCCGGGCAGCATGGGCAGAGATTGCACGCCTCAAATTTCATATTGAAGAGGAAATACATTATAAGAACCACCCGCCATTTCCCCAGCATCCAACAGAAAAACCTCAACCGCAGAGGGTAGTTGGTCCAGGAGGTTGGTAGGTGGTTAGGAGGAGCAAATCAGGTGCCCCATCACTCTCTGCTCTCCATCACATTGCCTCCAAAAACCATATAAATACTACAAACAGGTATCTGCCTCTATCTCTGAAATCAAATAAAGAGGCAGAAGACACTGCAGAGCAGGACACTGTGGCACAGGAGCTAGCACAACAAAACTCACCCAAATCAGGAACCAAAACTAAACAAGCACAAAGGAAATCCAAAAACTTCTGATCATAGGAGACTCCATGATTCGGGAGTTGATACCCATCTCCAGCCAGGGTGATGGTCAGATGTCTCCCAGGTACATCAGCATGGAGAGACACTGACCGCATGCTAAAATTGTTCACAAAGCAGGAGAAAACATTGATGTCCTAGTACACATAGGGACTAATGATCTGCCAAGCCGGTCAGTTGTGGAGACCAAGGAACACCTGACTAGGCTGGGTGACAAACTATCATCTATTTCATCCGGCATCTCCTTCTCTGAGATCCTGCCAGTCTGGGAGAGGGAGCAGATGGACGGAAGGTCAGAAAAGGGAGATAGGGAGCTAAACACGTGGCTCAAGGACTGGTGCCAGGAAAAGGACACAGATTTGTAGGAACTGGCAACAGTTCTGGGAAGCGAAAGTTCTTTAAATTTGATGGACTGCATCTGACTAAAGAGGAGTCAGTGCATTGGGGCAGAAGTTTGGCGTCTTTGCAGAATATTTAAACTAGCAAATGGGAGAGGGTGCAGCACCCCATACGTCGAATGGAAGAACACACCTCCCCCTCAGCTAGTGGTCAAACAGGAATTCAGCGTGTTTGCTGTTCATTTGCATCACCAGGTAAGAAAAAAGGTTTGTCTCCCCATACGATGCACAGGGGTAATGCCAAACTTCACCCAACAACTAACACACCAAAATCTGGCCAATGGAAAATCATGTACACAAATGCTCACAGCCTGGAAATAAGATCCCAGACCTGCAGACAATAATGTCAGAGGCTAAACTGGACATAGTAGCAATTAGTGAGACGTGGTTTACCAGTAACCACCTTGGGAGACTTCAGTACCTGGCTATGTATTGTTCAGAAGAGACCGAGGTGCAAAAGGGGAGGAGTGGCCCTGTATGTTAATGAAAATATCAAAGCTACAGAAATTCAGAATACACATAAGGAGCCAGAAGAACTGTGGGTCACCCTGGAAACAGGAAATGGGACAGCCATAAGAACTGGGGTTGTCTACAGGCCCCAGACCAGAGGGAGGACATAGACACATTACTGTTAGAAGATATACAAAACATGACAGCTAAAGGGAGGTTCTGATAATGGGAGACTTCAACATGCCAGATACAGATTGGTCAATACCAGCAGGAACATCTGCCAGAACTAGACTCATAGTGGATTCCCTGCAGGGGAGGGCCTCAAACAACTGGTACAGCAACCCACAAGAGACAGGGCTATCCTAGATCTAGTACTGACTAACAAAGAAGGGATCACAGATCTCCAGGTAGAAGGTCACCTGGGGCCAGTGACCATCACATGGTATGGTTCAATTTGGCTACTACATCTAAATCATCCCATTCCAAGGCAAAAATATGGGACTTCAGAGGAGCTGACTTTGATAAGATGGCCAACAGAGTTAAGATAGCCCTGGCAAAAGAAACACAGGTGAGGGGGTACAGGCAAAGTGGGCAAGCATTAAGGATGCAATACTTGAAGCAACATCCCATTGTGTTAGACAGAAAAGGAAGTGAAAAGAAGAAGGAAACCACTTTGGTTCTCAAATACAGTAGCAGAAAAGGTCAGAGCCAAAAGGCTGGGCCTTCAGGAAATATAAGGAACACAGCGGGATGAAGATAGGGAGGCATACCAAACTGCCCTAAGGGAAGCAGGTAAGGCAGTAAGGCAGGCAAAGTCCCAAACTGAGGAAACACTAGCACGAACAGTAAAGAAGGTGACAAGACTTTCTATAGATACATTAGTGAAAGGAGAAAGTCCAGAGGGTGTGCTAAGCTTAATGGAGAAAGGGAGCATGTGAGGAGGAGGACCCTGTAAAGGCATCTATCCTAAATAGATACTTTTGCTCAGTATTTACTGAAGAGAAGGTAGGGCAGGGCCCACAGCTCAGCATCATGGACACAGTGGGGAGGGAGGTGAGCACTACTCCCTTCACAAAAGAAAGGGTCCTACAAGAGCTTGCTAAGCTCAGAGTGGATAAGGCAATGGGACCTGATGGCATACGTCCCAGGGTACTTAAGGAGCTAAAGGAGGAACTAGCAGAGCCATTAGCAGAATTGTTTAGTGAGTCTCTGAGCACAGGAGAGGTCCCAGAAGACTGGAGAAGGGCTCATGTGATCCTGCTCCACAAGAGTGGTAGCAGGGAGGAGGCGGGGAACTACAGACCGGTCAGTCTTACCTCAGTAGTGGGCAAGATTATGGAGGCACTCCTTAAGGAAAGGATAGTGCAACACCTGGAATCCATAGGGCACAGGATCCAAGACAGCATGGGTTTACAAAAGGAAGGTCCTGTCAAACTAATCTCATAGATTTCTTTGACTGGGTAACCAGAGTGGTGGACCAAGGGGGAGCAGTTGATGTCGCCTACCTTGACTTCAGCAAAGCTTTTGACACTGTTCCACATAGAAGATTGATAAATAAGCTGGGTAGGCTCAGGGTGGGTCAGAAGTTGGTCAACTGGGTGGCAAACTGGTTGACTGGCAGAAAACAGAGAGTGGTGGTAAATGGTATACAGTCAGAAGAGATCACGAGTCACAAGTGGGTACCTCAGGGATCAGTCCTGGGGCCAGTCCTATTCAACATCTTCATTAGTGACCTTGCAGATGGACTAGAGGAAAGCTTGTCTGTTTGCAGATGACACCAAGATCTGCAACAGAGTAGATGAGCCAGATGGAGTGGGCAGAATGAGAAGAGATCTGGATAAACTAGCAAAATGGTCAGAAGAGTGGCAACTGGGATTTAATGCAAAGAAGTGCAAAATCATGCACATAGGGAAGAGAAACCCTGAAGCCACTTATAGGCTGGGAGGGGCCAGCAGTCACAAAGGAAGAAAGAGACTTGGGCATCATCATCACTGATGACCTAAAATCATCAAGCAGACCTCTAAAGCAGTAGGTAAGGCTAGGGGGGTGTTAGGGTGTATTATTAGGGTATTGGAGGCCACACCTTCACAAGGACATTAACCAAATTGAGGCAGTCCAGATAAGGGCAACCAAAATGGTGCAGGGACTGCATCAGAAGACATATGAGGACAGATTAATGGAGCTCAATATGTATACCCTTGAGCAAAGGAGGGAGAGAGGTGATATGATCGAGGCACTCAAACATCTTAAGGGCATAAACAAGGTGAAAGAGTCTAACATGTTTAAATATAAGAAAAATAGCAGGACAAGAGGACACAGCATGAGATTAGAGGGAGGCCGATTAAGGGGGAATGTGAGGAAATTCTTTTTCACAGAAAGGGTGGTGGATGCATGGAATGGCTTACCACAAGAGGTGGTGGCTATGAATACAGTGCAGGGCTTCAAACAGGCATGGGATAGGCATAAGGGAGCAATACAAATGACTATGAATAGATAGGTCACTGACAGAGCAAAGGCCGATGGCACATTTATAAGGTAGAAAAAGAAATGGGCAGACTGGATGGGCCTTGCGGTCCTTATCTGCCGTCAACTTTTATGTTTCTATGTTACTTCTTCTGTAATGTAGCATGACGTGGAACCTCTGTAAATGAGCATCTCGCTCAAAGGTATATTCGAAATCTAGTAAATAAATATGTTCTGCTTTACACTGTTTAGCTCTGTTGGCTAAGGTTCTGGTTTCTGATGATGCTGCGATACAGATACAACTTCTTAAGAGGGACTCCGGGCTGGGGAGGGGGTCAATGCCCCCATAGGTGGCGGTACAGACTAACATACTATAGACTTGAATATTGATTGACTCTTGGGCCAAAATCTTAACTTCTGATGTGAATGGTCTTGCATACCCCATCAAAAGGAAAAAAAGAAATAATGAGACACGTCAAGCACACAAAATCAGCTTTTACCTTATTGCAAGAACCTCAGCTGTCAGAGGATGAGCAAAGAAGTTAGCCAAATTTGGATATCAACAATTGAACTCCTCATATCAAGCTGTGTAGAGGAGGGGTGTGGCTATCTTGTACCAAACAGGGTGTCTTCTGACACACAGAATGTGCACAGGGACAGGGAAGGGAGATATATGCACCTGAAGAGTACTAATCATGGACAACTCATCACACTGGTCTCTGTATATGCCCCCCACAGATAATTTTGCAGTCTTCCACAAACTATCTACCACAGTAGTGGAGATGGGAGAGGGTTTAGTGTTTTGTGGAGGTGACCTCATCCTAACCTTTGCCCCACAAATAGATAGCATATCTAAAATACCCAGAAAAGAACACACAGTGGCAAAAAAGGTGAAAACTCTATTGGCTAAACTGGGACTGAGCGACATGTGGCAACAACTTTATGATCAGACACAGGGATATACCTTCTGATCTACTGTGCATCAAATGTACTCTAGATTGTATGTTTTTCTAGCATTTAAAGAACACATAACTAAAATACAATATTGTGTAATAGGGTCTATGGATCTCTCACATTCCATATCTCTCATTACGCAACTAGATCTCAGTCTAAAGAAAACATACTACTTCTGGAGGTTAAACATATCTCCCTTGCAGCACAGTGAGGTTAGTGAGCAGATCCCTTGCATCATTACATAGTCAGAACAGGAAAATTCTGCTCCAGAGATTTCTCTGAGGATACTATGGGACAGAGGAAAAGCTATACCAAGGGGGAAACTTATAGCCCAAGCAGCAGAGAACAAGTATTTGTCAATACCACATGTTTTCTGCTTAAAGTGCTGCTGTACTGGGTCAGGTCTTGCTTGTAAACATTTGTATTATATATTTACCCAGGACAGATCAGAAGAGATGTAACATTTCATTTTCAGTGGTGTCTTGCTTTTACACATTTTTTACATTGCATTTACCCAGGTTAGGCTAGCTGAGACTCAATATCTAATTTTCAGTGGGATCCCACATTTCTGGCCCCAAATTTCTAACAGTCTTTTTATAAACATAGAAACATAGAAGCTGTTAGCAGATAAAGCGCCTTTTGCCTAACTAATCTGGCCATTTTCTCTGCCTACTATGTACTGCAGACCCTTCACAACCCCCAGTCGTCCCCACCTCTTGAGTTACTTCCAAGGTCCCTTTGTATCTGTCCCATGCATGCTTGAATCCTGTGACTATTTTGGCACCTACCACCTCTGCTGGGAGGCTGTTGCAGGCTTCCACCACCCTCTCTGTGAAGAAGTATTTTCTCACATCCCCTCTGAGCCTCCCTCCCAGCTTCATAGTGTGACCCCTTGTAATTGAGTCTGTCTTTCTGTGGCAAATGCTACCTTCCTGTACCTTATTAATACCCTTTATGTACTTGAATGTTTCTATCATATGCCCCCTTTTATGATCTGACATTATGATCAAGACAGGTGGAATTTCTTTAAATGCCATTGGAAAGGTAATTTTGCAGTGCAACTGCAAAAAACATGTTTCAGAGGGGATTTAAAAAATGACACCTGTCATGTTCAGGAGGGGGGTAACACAAGGAATTTGTTGAATATTATGAGCCAGAATCTGCAAAAATAAAGTTTTGAGTAAACGTTGAAAGAATTCAACGTTTCTTCATAACTTATAGTAGTTGCTATTTTCGCATTTTGACTCCAAATTTTCAACATAGTCTTTTTATGACCACTCCTTTTGAACACAACAGGTGTCATTTATAAAACAGTGGCCAAAATATTATTTCATGCCACAAGTGTGAAAACACATTTTGGACAGGATTTGAAAAATGGCAGCTGTCATATTCATGAGGCAATGTGAAAAAAAGGCTATTTTGAAATACTTGGGGTCAAACTACTGAAAATTACCAAAGTTGTGAGTGTGTATTGAAAATTTAAATGTACACTCATAACTTGGTTGTTTGTTTCATGTTTTTACCACAAATTTCAACATAGCCTTCTTATGACCCTATGTCATGTACAAAGGTGGAGAATATTTTCAGATTCTGCCTTAAAGGTGATTTCACACACCACAAGTGCAAAAACTAAATTTTGGCCAGGATTTGAAAAATAACAGCTGTCACATTCATGAGGTAGTGTGAATTATGTTGAAAATCTGGAGTCAAAACATTGAACATTGGGGGTGTGGCCTGGCTGTGCTGAAGATGGCTGCATAATTCTGCTTCTCCCTGGGACAACCATCTATTATCATCCATCCTCCTGATCCCAGATTGTCAGCATTTACTAGTAAGTGAAATATAATTTTACTAACATCATAGCTCAACGCTGGTAAATTATTTTCTCTATATCACAACTCTATAGCTATCATTTTTCTGCATTTATACTGCTTCTCTATGAAAGCCTACTACAATGGATGAGCAACTCCTGCAAAACAGCTCTCTTAGCAGAGTGAAAACTATGTTTCAACAGCTCATCTGTGAAATTAACAACTTAAAAATAACATCTCAACAAAACATCACTAACATGCAAGTGCTGGATCAAAGAATCAATGATGCTGGAGTTAAAGTTGACCAAAATGAAAGTTCTAATAACATCCTGCAAGTCACCATCAGACAGCAAGACAGAAATATCAGAAGCTTACAAGATAAAATCGATGACATTGAAAATAGAAACAGATGCAATAACCTGAGATTTTTGGGTTTTCCTGAAGGTGCAGAACTCGGAGACACTAGTGCATTTCTGTTTTTTGAAATTTAGTAAGCTTTATTGTGTTTTTCGTTTAACAAAATTATACACAAAATACCATTACACAAGAATTTTAGAAACAATAATCCAACAAGTTAGATCCTATATTCCAGTATTTCTAATAGGGATCATAGATAAAATTAGCTAATTAACAGAGCACTTGAATATTATTGCAGATCAAAATTTTCCCCTAACACTCTGTGATGAATAACCGGATTTATTAATTTCAGGTTACCATTGACATGTTAAATGGGAATAAGATATAATGAAATTAGGATAATAAGGATAAAAAAAAAGGATATTGCATAACCCCCCCTCCCAATACCCTCCCACTCCCCCCTTTTATTCACCACTGGAGAGAAACAGAGTGAAAAAAAAGAATCTGAAAAAGATCCAAATTATGTTGCATAAAACTGGGGATAAGTTCAATGAATCTATAAAGTAGATTATTGTTATTGAAACTATTAAGGTCCACGGAGCTCAGCTTGGTATAACCAAGTCAACCGTAATATGGGCATGAAGAATGTTAAGTAGACAGTAGGGTGTGCAGAGGAGCCCAGATCTTCTGATATTTCTTACTTCATTTAGAAATACTCGCTAGGAGATGTTCTGCTTGTAAAGCAAAGAGAATTTCTTGGTGCAATTCTGTATACGTAGGGGTTTGCTGGTCCAACTAGTGACGTAGTATAACTTTCTTAGCACATAGGGAAATTAAGGTCATATGTTTCCATTGATTCTCAATAAGAGTGTCCCCCGAATCCCCTAGGATGCAAATTTCTGGTTGAAAAGCATTTTGTAATCCTAATAAGGGGTCAAGTCTTGAACAGATACTTTCCCTGAGAGGGGACACTTTAGCACATTCCCACTGAGTATGAAACAGTATACCTCACTGAAGCCCACATCTGGTGCACAAATCTGACTGAAGCTTTTCTGTTTTACAAAGTTTTACAGGAGTATAATATAGATCCTGTAGTATCTGAAATTGGAGCAGTCTGTAACGGTCCCACCTAACATCCTTATACGGTCTGTTCCAGATTTGTGACCAGTGTTGAGGGACCATGGGTGTTGGGAGAAGAATCCTATCCCATACATAGTGAGGGGTACCATCTAATTCCATAACTGTATTGTGCAGCTCTTTATAGTAAAAGGAAATTAGGTGAGTGGTAGGCCGCGTTGGGAGTGTACTAAGAATAGGACCAGCCACGTGATGGTCCCAAAGGCCATTACCAAAGTGCCATATTAGAACCTGGGAAATTTGAAGATACTTAAAACAGAAAGAAGTAGGCAAATTGTATTTTGCCTTTATATCTGAGAATTTTAACAACCTGTAATTCTCTGTTATGTCTATAACTTTTTTCCCCACTCCACCCGGCCAAAAAGAGTGATTAATGACTCTTCCTCCAATTTTAAAGTTGGGGTTACCCAAAATGAGTTGAGAAGAGTCCTTTTCCAAGGAGCATCTTAAAGTGTTATTAAGTTGCATGTGAGTACGAAGAGTTCTTATAATGGGAGTAGTTTTAAGCTGCACAGGGACCTTGTTAAGGGGGAGATGTGGTAGCACCCTGATATCAATACCAGATAAGGTACAGAGTGACTTTTCTATTTGTAACCACAGTGGAAAATAATAGTCCGAACAGGATTCCGGGGCAGATTTGAACCATTGCAAGACAACTGAGCAGTTAATAGAAAGATAGTAAAGATAAATATTAAGGACTTGTAGGCCTCCTAGTTCTTTTGATCTTTGTAGTTTGAACAGTGCCCATCAAGGGGTTTTATATTTCCAGATAAATTTAGATATAATGACATGGACATGGTTGAACCAGGTCTTAGGGAGGAATTAATACACAACTGAAGGGGGTTACAGCAAACGGGGCAAGACATTAATTTTAATGATAGTAATTCGTCCCCACAGGGAAATAGGAAGTAATGCCCATCGATTCAGATCTGCCCTACTATGTGCTACTAACTGATCTAAATTGTATTGCTTCATTTTGGAGTTAGATTGGGATAAATTTATGGCCAGATACCGCATCTTGTCTTTTACCCAGGAGAGTCCAAGATGTTGAATGTCCGCTTTTAAAGTCAGATTATTTAGTGGCATGACCTCTGTCTTGGACAAGTTCAGTTTGTAGTTAGATAGTTGCCCAAATTCCTGGATAATATCAAGTATGGCAGGTATAGTTTTAGATCGGTGGGTAATATGATGTAAAATATCATCTGTGTACACTGATAATTTGTATTGGAGATGATTGATTGGAATACCAGTAATTAATGTTGATGTATTTATTTTCCTGATAAGGGGTTCTAAGAGTAGGTTAAACAAGTAAGGGGAAAGGAGGCATCTTTGTCGGGTGCCCTGTTGTAATATGAAGGAAGGGGAGAAAACTCCATTACAAAGTATACGAGCTGACGGTTGAGAGTAGAGAAGTTTTATCCACTATATAAATTGTACAGGGATGTGATATTTTGGAAGTAAGTTAAATAGATAATCCCAGAATACTCAACAAAAAGCTTTTTCTGCATCCAGGGACACTAAAGCCAATGGAATATTAGAGTCCCTGGATGCAGAAATACGATAGGAAATTTTACGCAGGTGGTCCACCGATAAGCATCCAGCCACAAAGCCCACTTGTTTGGGACTTAGCAGAGTCTGCCACACTTGAGCCAGCCGAATGGCTAGGATTTTTGCTAGGATCTTCAAATCTACATTTATGAGGGATATTGGACAGTAATTTGGCAACATCGTAGGGTCCTTGTCTGGCTTTGGAAGCACCACAGTAATAGCAGAGGTAAAACTATGGTCTGAGAGGCCTTGCTTATAAATGTAATTGTAGAAGTTGAGGAGTTTAATACCTAATTGGGCTTTAAAGGATTTATAAAAATTGGACGCGTAACCATCGGGGCCTGGTGCTTTATCTAATGTGAATGTATCAATGGCTTTATGTACTTCTAATAATGTCAGGGGGGGCTTGCAAAATAGCTATTTGATGTTGAGACAGACTTGGGAGGTCTATACCTTGAAGAAAATGGTCTAAAGCTGTATTATTAAAAGGTATGGGAGAACATGAATAAAGAGATGGATAATAAGATTTGAAACAAGAGACAATGTTCCTGGGAGAAGTATGGAGGGAACCCGAGGCATCCCGAATCATTGACACAATTCTATCCACCACCTGTGCCCTGAGTCTCATAGCAAGTAGTTTCCCAGCCTTGTCACCTTGGTCAAAATAGGTGGTTTCTGAATGAAAAAGAAGGTGTTCAGTTTTATCGCTGAGAAGGTTATTATATTGGAAATAGAGACTCTCTAGTTTTTCAAATTCTATTGGGTTAGAATGGGAGGAGAAGAATTGTTCTAAGGCTCTAATTTGTTGTAACAGTTGGGAAGATTCTTGGGAAATTTTCTTTTTCCTGATTGAAGCTAAGCGAATAACCTCTCCTCTCAGTGAGCACTTCAATGCCCTGCTTAGTACGTCTATTTTTGGCATGGTAGGGGCATTGTGTTAATAGAAATTTTCTATATACCTGTGAAGATGCTCTATTAGGTACACATATTTCAATAATTGAGGGTTAAACCTCCAAACTTTATCATAATCCATCGAGGTAGGTACTGACCATTGTAAAAGAGTTGGATGGTGGTTAGATATCACTTTAGCTAAGTAAACACAAGTTTGAACACTTAATAGGTGCTCAATCCCCAGCAAAAAGTAATCAGTCCTTGAAAGTGTATCGTGAGGCAGGGAGTGAAATGAGTAGTTTTTCACTGAAGGAAAGCGGGTTCTCCAGGGGTTCACCAGGCCCAAAGAGTCCATCATTTCCCTCAGTGCCAATTGTGCAGGGGTAAGGGGGTACCATCTCGGGTTACACCTGTCCAGTTTATTACAAAGGACTAAATTCCAGTCCCCGCCAATTAGTATTGGAAGGGTAGACCAGGGGGCCAGACTGGTAATAAGATTGGTAAAGAATTGTGGGTCATCCCCTACAGGACCATAAACAGAGCCCAATATAAGCTCCATAAGTAACAAAATAGCTCTCAACAATATGTATCTTCCTCGGGGATTGATTACCGATTGTAATAATTTAAAGGGTACCCGTCATGCTACCAGCACAGCAACAACACATTTGCGTGTATCCAAACCCGCCCCCAGTGCTGCATTCACCCATGTTCATCTTAAACTAAGAATATATGTTGTGGGTAGATGCGTCTCTTGGAGAAAAGCCACATCAACATTGGAGATGTAAAAGGATCTTGGCTTTTTAAGTGGGGGATTGGGCACCTTTGACATTCCATGAGCAGAACTTTAAGGGTGCTGCCATGACCAAATGAAATATCCCAGAGTACTCTGCAAAAAAGAATCAAGCCCATAGTGGTAAATTCCAGATCCCCAGTAAACTGTAACATCAACATCCAGTGGTGAACGATATGAATCCCTCCCCTCACTCCCCATCCATAATATTAGTTCCAGTACCCAGGTAATTATGGTCCCCCATGCCCAACACCGCTCCCCACTATGTATTATGTACATAATTATTGAAAGTACAACAAAATTAAACAAAAAAAGAAAACAAATTTACTAAAAAGACCCAACTAACCTATTCCTCCTCTGCCCTTAACCACTTCTTCCTTCCCACAACAAGGTAGTCAGTATCCTTAATGGGTTGTTTTGGTACATAAACCATTATGCTTGACAGCCCCAGGAACATAATTATTACAACCCATTGAGTCCAAGCAGTTACACATGTTGGGGAACTCCTCCCCACCCTATGCCAGAACATGGTGCACTGATTAGACTGCAGCGTGATCCAGAGACCTTGTCTCCTGCCCCAGCCCTCAACAAGATAATGCGACTAGCATGACTTAAGTACTAACATAACTGAGCTGTAATATGGGCGACTTAATGACACCCAAAAATCGCAAGTTTGGCATAGAAAAGGAAAAAGGAAAGAAAAAAGACAGTAAAAACACCAGAAAACAAGCTCCCATCAGACTAATATTTCAGCCAAATGGTTTAAACAGTCAACACAGACGTGTGCTTTTAAACTCTTTAATATGTCCAATAATGGAGAAAAAAAAAGCACTTTTAAACAGGCCCTTGGGACTTATAAGAAATGTGAAGATTGCAATGCCTGATACAATAGGGAGTTACAAGGCCATGTCCAAATGGTGAATATTTGTTGCCCTCTTGTGGTCTTTCTTAATGAAAACAAAAACAATCGCGCAGCACTCCTGCATGAAGAAGAGAGAATGAAGACCACAGGGGAAAGTCACAAATCAAAATGGGCTGGTTTTCTTTGGCAACAAGCTTACTTGCTTACATATCCTTTTATCGAAAGTCCCTCCTAGAAAGGATCGATGAAACTCGAAAGATCATTTGCCAGACTCGCATCAAGTTGGGCATTGAAAGTAACACAGAGAATACACATAGCTTCTCATCTGTGAAGTCGCAGTCTCTGTTGCCTTCTCGTGGATGTTTAACAAAATTGCCAGAAGTCACCCAGGTGAACCAACACATCCTCCTTTTCAGGTGAATGGAAAGGAAAGAAAACCCAGGGAGATCCTCTTCCAGTAGTATTAGCGGGTAGTAAACAAATCAGGGAGCAGAGAATGTAGAGCAGGAGTTGTTTGCTGTGCAGTATCAAAGGAATGCCATTTCCCAGCAAGTAACACAGATAACCGAGATGGATACTGTACCCCGTACTTGATCTCTGCTGCAATTAGTTTTGAAACTAAGGAACAGTACTCCGATCTCCTCTGTCTCACTGAGGCTGGTAAGTCCTGTGCAAATCTCAGTTGGTGATCCTCCCATAGAACTTGCTGAAGGCTCCTGACTTGCTCAAGAAATGATAGACTTATTTTCCACTAACATCTTTCAGCCTCCCCCCTTTTTTTTTTCCTAAAGTCAATTTGTTTTTGTACTGATTTATTTTTCATTTTCACCATATGTCTCCATTTCTGTCTCCTTCTCACACATTTGTCACCTTTCAACCTTCTTACAAGGCCCTGTTAATCTGTCTCTACCTGGGAACTTCCCCAGCTCTTTCTCTCCCATTATGTTTTATCTTTCCCATCATCACCTTTTTGTTTCACAGACTCTCTTTTAATCTTACCATTTATCACTTCTTCTCTCTTTGCCTCCCCCTTCTTCTTTCTCCACATATATATCTCTCTCATTTTACCTCTCCTCTACACTAACTTGTTTTTTTTCTCTTTTAGATATTTCCTGAAGAAGACCTAAGGTCGAAACGTAGATTTTTAACTCTATTTTCTATTTTCAGCGTGCATTTAATATAACCATTTTGTTTTGCTCAAGAAAATATGTTTTATCCAAAAAGTTAAGACATTTTATGATAATTGGCCTTGGGGGCTTCCCAGCTTTTGGTTTGGGGCACAACGAGCAATGAGCTCTCTCTATAATGTAAGCAGTGTTATTGGGGGAAGGCCCAGCAATTTTTGTGAGCATTCTTTGCAGGAATAAGATAGTCGTGGATCCCTTAGCATCTTCTGGAAGGCCGAAGATTATGATATTATTCCTGCGGCTTCGGCCTTCCAGGTCTTCTAGTTTGGATTCTATTTTATGTAGCCGCTGCCTCATGTTTACTACTTTGGGTTCCATTTTGTTCTTCCAGCTTTCCAAGGAGGTGGCACAGGCTGCAACTTCAGAAATGGCCCGGTTGGTGTCCGAAAGCCCCCCTCTGAGCAATCTGATTTCCCCAATAATGTCCTTCAGAGCTTCCTTAAATGGTTGTAATTCCTCCATAAACTTTTGTTCGGATAGCAGAGTCAGTATTTACTGAGTTGCTGTGGAGGTAGTAGATTTCAAGGGACTCCCCAAATGGCCCTTAGGTCATTTTGGTCCTTTCTCAGGGGCTGTGGGGGCATATGCCTTGGTAGGACCTAGTGCATTTCGACCTCTGTTTTGATAGTAGGTCCAGATTCCAACAGCAGACGCTTAAATTTAATTTTGTCAGTGCCAACCACTCGAACTGCTTACCGATCGTGCTGGGAGCTTTTCAAGAACACAGTCCATTGGTAGGTAGGTAGAAAACTGAAGTTAGTCAGCTGTTATTAGGTAATGAATGACAGCCAGAGCGGGAGCCTGGTCTAGGAGCTGCTCGTCTCACAGAAGTATCACATGATCTCCACACTAGTGCATTTCTATTACATGTGCTGCCAGACCTGCTCAAACTCCCACCTGGTCAAGACTTTACTATTGAGAGATCACACTGTACTTTAAGCCAGAAGCCTTGTGCAGATCAGAAACCTAGGCCTATCATTGCAAGATTCTTAAACTATGCCCACACTGAACTGATTATAAATAGAGCAAAACAGGGAACGCTTACTTGGCAAGATCATAGAATTTCTATTTTTAGAGGCTTCTCTAAGGAACTCTCTAATAAACGCGGAGCTTTCAATCCTATTAAAACTACCCTACACCAACGAGAGATCAAATTTACTCTGTGTTATCCTGCCATCATGCGCCTGTTTCTGGGTGACTCAACCAAAGATTTCAACACTCCCGAAGCCTTGGCTGCATTTCTTGGTGAGCCCCAGCCTCCAACTGCCCCGTTTGGAAATACTGATGTGACTCCTTCTCCCACTGTCTCTGCAACTTCCCAATCAGACTGGCACACCCACATTATGGCTTCAAATCATGAACGCACTGAGGAACTCATATCTCTCCAGGCTGATGCAGTGCCTCCTGTCTGAATCTCAGCCCACTTGCTAGACAAAAAAAACTTGAATCCACCTTCTTCTAAACATGCCTGTTGTGCAGATGCCACTCCTTCTAGGCCTACCTCTCAGCACGAGCGACATGTTGGCTTCACTACACCCCTAACCCTCTCCAGTAAATTTTCTTTACTACAAGAGGACTTAAACTCATCTCAGGAAGACCTCCTGGAATCAGCTGTGGATCCTGCGGGCAATGACCTTGGAGTTGCTTTACAGGACGGCAGGTCTCCCGATTCCTCTTGGGCTGAATTGGTGACCAGCTCCCTTTTCAACTCAGCAGAGCATCCTAAAAAGAAACAAAAGGGGAAGCTCAAAAACTTATCAAACCTATAAATGATGCCTGGGCATATGTATATATGCAACCCCCCCTGCAAATGGGGGTTCCCAAAAGTCTTCCAGGAGCTTGCTTGAATGATCCAAGCCTGGATGGTGTTCGGCGTCTAAGCCGTTTATCTGTGAGTGCTTTTAGAGCCTCTGGTGTTGTCTCTTTAAAAGCTGTCTGCCTGCAGACATAATTAATTTGGATGGGGGTCTGTGTGTTTCCTTGCTTGAGTCCCACTCGAGCTGCTGCCAAATCGCTCCGTTTCTGGCATCACTAAGTGGGCAGAGTGAGCACTTTTCAAAGATATAACTGTTTGCCAGACATCATTTAGAGTAATAACGAAAATACAGTTTGTCTAACCTCTTTTCTTTGCAATCAGAACTGTGTTTGCCTAGTCCCCCATTCTAGTTTTCAACTGCTGAACTGGACCAATCAGTGTGGGGGGACCTTTGAAATGGAGTCTGCTGCTGGCAAATCAGAACTTGGACTCTCATTGTGGAGCCAGCCACCTATGTACTGTATGGCCAACGCTTCTGGGAATTGTAGTTTGGACTTCGGCACCTTTTTTCCACCAACAGGGGGTGTTTACTGTGAGTGACAGCAAAACCAGCCAACTGACTGGGAGGAACTCAAAGGAAATGCCCAGCTGTCTACTGGAAAGATCAGATGAGTTGTGACTGTGAAGAGGGAAGGAGCTCTGGGCTCCTGCGCTGTTAAGAGATTACATGGGAAGCTTGTGTGGGGCCCTGAAGTTCGGCCTACAACTGTTTGTGAGTGCCAGTGTGGACTGAATTAGAGTTGTAAGGAGTAAAAAGCACCAGAAGTGAGGAAACCTGGCTCACCATGTAGAAGACTGGAGAAATTATAGAATCGCGATCAGTCTGTCAGGAACTGAATCTGCTGTGTGTTCTCCCGTGTATTGTGCAGTAATTGCGATCAGGATAGAGAAGCAGCTTGCCTGGTATAGTACTTTCCTTTTACATATCATGTGTGTAGTGCTTGTGGGGAATCGCGTTTCAAATCCCCTGCACAGTGAATAGAGTGCATGAAGCTGGAAGTAAACCCCAGCTTAATCCAGACTACATCCATTTGCTCTAAACTGCAGTGGGGTCCAGTCACAAGGACCTTGTCCACATGGTCTGCTCCTCCTGGCAATCCAGAACAATCTGCCTTCCATTCAGTTTCAGCATTGAATTTGTGAGTACAAATCAGGGTAGCTCCCTGCCATTATTTTATTGCAAGTGTTCCATCTGATTATTTTTCCTTTCTTTCTTCACGAACTGAGCCTACCGGCTCCGGATTACAAAGTGGGTATTCTGCATGCATTTTTCATCCTCAGGGCCCCAACCTGCTGCACCAAATAGGCTAGCCTCTTATTGCCTGAGTACCCAGTAAAAGTGACATTTGGGACATTTGGAACTCTGAAATATGTGCACAGTACTGTGATTAATAATGTGACTGAAGCAATTAACCTGATTTTACCCTGTCCTTGTTACTATCCCCTAAATAAATCAGAGTTGGTTGTTTAGTAAAGTTACACTGCTTGAACTGTGTGCCTATGTTGAATTACTGTACAGTGGTTATTGTATAACTGCATCTTAGTTTACAGGGGGTCCCCAGAGTTAAGCTGATTGAACTAATCCTGGGGGTTAGTGTATATTGCAAGGGTACTGTGATTGATTTGTGTGGGCCACTAGTGGGAAGAAAGGGGGGTTGCAGTGACCCAGAGGGCTGTGACCAAGTCATATCAGACTGTCTTAATCCCGACCTCTGGGTAGAGGCACCCGCCATCGGATTCAGGCCCCTCAACCTGTTAGTGGCAAATCAGGCAGGGGTAGTAGCCCTTAGGATAGTGCCACCTAGGGGTTACATATATTAGTACCTCTCGAGATTAGTGCCTAATAAACCTCGACTCTCTGATCGCTATCAGAATTTGCCTGCCCTGCAACTGCACATCGCATTCCTTGTGTGTGCATACTATCACACTCAGCTGGTTTGGAAAGCGATAAGCTGTACATTGAGGTTACAAGCTTTTGGTTTAATAGCATGTCATATTATTTAGGCATCTCATTGTGACAGTTTTGGAGTTTTCTATCTCAATGTAATGTCTACTACATTATACATCCAGTTATTTCTGCATGTATTACTCATAATGTCAGTTTTTGAGTATCCCTAATGTTGAGCTATATTCTTCTTTTAAAGGGACAGTTCTTATATAATGCTATACTAATTCATATTCTGCTCAATGATTTTCTGTATTCATTTAGAGGTGTCTACCATCTTTTTTATCAGTATGTCCTTCTCACATAACCATTAAGGGAGGTTGCCTGCTTAACTAATTTGTGATCCAACATCACCCCACACATTTGTTACCATATATAACCATTATAAATTTACAGTATCTTGGGGTTATGTTAATGAGGTGCTCAACTAGTTATTCCCTTTGTCCACTGCTACATCCCAGACTAACATTTAACACTTTAATATTTTTCTCTAGTCTCCTTCCCGCTCCAACCCGCCTTGATCTAACTTTTAAATCCCCTTTTCTTTAACCACGTTTTACCCTACAATTAGGTGTTGCAGGCTATTTTCGAGGTATCTCATCTTTATTATGTCACTCAATGTGTTGCAATCAATAATAAATAGCACAGACTGACTCGAAGCCCTTATGATATGGCTTTTTAAGCCTATGTTGTAATCTTATAGCTGAGCTCACTCGACCCTCTCCAGGTCTTGAAATCTCACTGTGTTAAAGCAACTCCTTCCCTAGGGGCAATTTTTGGGTCTGTGCTAGTATTAAATACCTAGTACTTATCAATAATAAATGCAGTACCTAGAAGCCGAACCAGACTCAACTCTTATAAATGTCATATTGCCAGAATGACTACGTATTCCTGATCAATTCAAGACTTTCACCAGATAACCCCCCCATATTATTTGGATCTTGTAATGCCTCGACACCCCATAAATCCTTATATTATTTGGACCCTACTCACTCCATTTTACCTGAACATTCCTCCTACATAAACACTTCTGTGTTTAAGCATTACGATTATGTGAGTAAGTACATAGTAGATGGCACAAGTACAGCTGTTCTTATAATTTTAGGACTTAGCCAACCATGATGGCATACTGTTTGTATTGTCATAATAAGGTTTAAGCTCAGTTCTTTTTTCCAGTCTAACTTAGGTTCAAGATGTATTATTATTATGTCTGGGATTGCATATACTTTCTGTAATCCCCTTTTCATATATGGTAAGATGTTCATGGTTCCCCCCAGGGAATAATTATGTTCACTTTAGTTCTAGTCACAGTTATAACTTGATAGAAACATTTGTTTGCAGTTTGTACCATGGGTTTAAGATAATTTTCTCCCAAGATTTACTTACTATTTACGTGCTCTGTAGTATAGCAAGAGAGTCTTGTTGATTTCACCGACTCATATCTTGCTATATTGCCTAAAGACTTCATAGTGTGTTAGTATAACATGCATAGGTTTTGTTTAGTAACTATATATGTCTTCTATATTCTTTTTACTACCTCTTTTCCTTGTGAGACCCAATGGAAACATTCACCCAGGATTTAAGTATTTCCACAAACTAAATATCCTGCATGCATCTGACTGTGCTAGCCCTCTCCCTTCTGAGACTATAACATCCTCTACCCCTTTCAATATGAGCCCCTTACTTCCTATTTGTGTTTTCATATTCATCTCCCCATTAACATGAGTGATCTAATTCTACATTCATGGAATGTTAACGGACTCAACTCACCTTGTAAACGAAAGCAAATACTTTCTTACCTCAACAAGCATAAAACTCATATTGCTTTCTTACAAGAAACAAAACTTTTAATAGAGGATGTCGACAGACTCAGAAGGGATTGGGTCGGTCAAGAATATGCATCCTCCTCTTCTTCTAAAAACAGGGGGTTGCTATTCCATTACATAAATCCCTTAACTGGACCCTTATCAAATCCATCTCCGATTCAGATGGCAGATGGATTATAGCCCACTTAAACACCCCTGCAGTCCCCCTTATGTTAGTCAACATTTATGCCCCAAACTCTGATTCACCTGAATTCTTTCATAATATGGCCCAACAAATTATGAACAGTAACTTTAACAATTCTCCTATACTTGTAGGTGGGGATTTCAATTTAGCTTTGGAAGCATATTTAGACAGAAGTAACTGTTCATCTGATTCCCACCACAGAAGTATTTCTGCAGTCTCGATGCTAATGAAAGACTTCGGTCTAACTGACATTTGGAGACTACACCATCTTAGACAGCGCGACTATACTTTTTACTCACTGCTTCATAAATCTTATAGCAGAATTGACCTCTGGTTTTCTTCCCCATTCATCACTGAAAATATTATCGACACAACTATCCTTCCGATTACTATATCAGCTCATTCTCCTATAAAATTACATTTTATTTGAGGCCCGCCCACATCTAAATCCCCCTCCTGGTGTCTAGATTCACTCTTATTGAAAGATCCCGATTTCTTACCTTGGATTAGATCCCAAATCCAAGAATTTCTTTCCTTTAACAACACTGCTGATGTATCTTAAGGTTCCATCTGGGAAGCACTTAAAGCAACAGTTAGAGGGAAAATTATAAGCTATGCAGCACACAAGAAAAAAAATAAAGGAATGATTGGTCACGTGATGCTGGCTGCCTGAGAGGATGCTTTCTCCAGTGCTCTGACCCATCAAGTCTAATTTTTAATTAATCACCGCCTTTTCGGCGAGATAGTCCAGCGCGGCTTTGTTGCTAGAGTTTTGGGCATTTTGGGCGACCGAGAGACTGTGTTTGAAGCCAGAAATATGGAAGCAGAAATAAAAAGATGGGCCCCTGGCATACACCCCCCATAACACCGGAGAAGGCCCAAAAGAAGCAGAAAGCTCTTGCTGCTCTATCCTCGGCTCAGCAACCTCTCACTAAAGCAGAACAAGAGCCTCTTACCCTGGCAGATTTCTTGGCAGAATTTTGCCCATTCCAGGATGAGTTGAGAAATATGGCAGCTGAAATTAAGGCCCTGTCTGCTGCAGTGGAGGAAACAGGGCGGAGAATCTCAGATAATGAGACCAGAGTGGTCTCGCTAGAGAGGCAGATGGAGAAAAGGGATACCGAGGTTCTCGATCTGCGTCAAAAGCTTGCCAAAGTGGAGATGAAACTAGAAGATCTGGAGGGGCGCAGCTGTGAAAATAATATAGTCATTATAGGGCTCCCGGAGCTAGAAGAAGGCCCTGATACTGTATTATTTTCGCAAAAGCTGGTGTGCAAATTGCCAGGTCCCTCACCTTATGGCTCCAACTACATTATTGAGAGGCGCACAGAGCCCTGCGCCCTATGTCTCGACCCGGATCCCCTCCCAGACCACTGATACTATGCTTCTTGAATTACCTAGAGAGACAGCATTTCTTGGCCAAGGTCAGAGAGGTACAGAACTTGCTGTGGGAAGGGAAAATGTTTTGGGTAATGCAGGATCTGCCGTTAACCATCTGCCAATGCAGGCAAGCCTTTCACCCTCTGGTTGCCAAGATTATTGCTGCATGTATTCGTTTTTGTATGATTTACCCAGCGAAACTATGTGTTATGGCCTCCAGTTCCTGGATGTCATTTGAGGATGCCGAGGTGGCCAAAGAAGAGCTTAAAGTTGCCCTGCCAAATTTGTTTCGAGGCACCTGAAGTTTCTGATCTTTGTAATGATCCCTTGGGAGAAGTGTAGTTTCGCTGAAAGTTCTAATGTGGACTGTCTCACAAAGACTATACTATTAAATGTGGAGCTGATCTAATTTTGTTTATCAGCCCAGCATCTCATGTTAAAGCCCTGCTCGGTGTTTGGGCTCTTGGCTTCTTTGGGGAATGTTAGCCATTTTGTTTTGGAGCCTTGTTCAACTAAGAGTCCCCCTTGTCAACATGCAGAAAATTTGTTTGGACTTTCTGTTTTTCAGTTAATGTGCCTGCAAGTTTGTTTTATTTGCAGGGGTGACAATAGTGTAGTGATTATGTTCTGATCCTTACGTGGGGATATGGAAGATAATGTTCCTGGTCTTATCTTGTCTCTAATCTCGTATTTCACTTCAGGTTTATTTCTCAATTTGCCCACTAGAGGGGAGCAGTACTCTTGATATCGTGGGGAGAACTCCACTAATTTTATTTTTGAATCCGTTTTAAATTTTGGGGGTTTCTCGTTTGGGGCAAAGGTTTGACTTTTGCTAGCCCTGGACAAGGATGAGGAGCGATCCCTGTCTCTCTTTGTTTTTATGCAAGATAGGATTGTGTACTCCTCATACTTGGGCATATTGTTATCTTCCTATAGGGGATTTTGTCATCTCAACAGGGTCAGAGGGGAGAAGTAGGATTTAAGGTAGTAGCAGAATGGTTATCTGGATAGGTCTTGGGGGGAGGGTGGGGTTCAAGGGGGATGGAGGGAGGGGTAGGGGAAAGGGGTGTGTATATGGGTTAATGTGGGGGATGGGTTGGGCTTGGTGCAGCAGTCTACCAGGGGCTATGGTGCTGGATTACTATTGCATTGATAAATGGAGGGCATACACATACTTTTATATCTCTGACTTAGATGGTCAACAGTCTTAATTTTACAACTTGGAATGTGAAAGGGATAAGGAAAAAACTTAAACAATATAAAGTGTTGAAACATCTGAACCTGCTGAGTTCTCAGGTCACGTTCTTGCAAGAATCCCACTTATTAGACTCTGGAGCTTTACAACTTAGGAGGCAACAGGTGGGGCAAGTTTTTGCTGCTCAGGGCTCTACCAATAACTGTGGGGTCATGCTAATTCTCAATAGATCCATTCCCTTCATATCTACACACGTTATCAGGGACCCAGAGGGTAGCTACATCTTAGTGCAATGCACTCTCTGGTCTATGCCACTCTTACTATGTAGCATTTATGGGCCTAACACAGTCAGCCCCAGCTTCTTTATGAAGCATATTACCCTTATACTTCCCTTGCTCCCTTCAACGATAATAATGGGAAATGATTTCAGTCTTGTTATGGACCCTAATATGGACAGGTCGGGAGTTGCTTTGAGAGGTCTCTCCCCTGGGCAGAGAGCTTTTTGGGACCTATTGGATCAATGTGGGTTTTGTGATATATGGCTCGTGTTGCATTCCAACAATAGCAGGGAATATACTTTTGTGTCATCAGTGCACGGGACACATTCCCGTATTGACTATCTATTAGTATCCCAGTCTCTCTTACCGGGGTTATGGCCACCTCAATTCAACCAGGACCTACAACTGATCATTCCTTAGTTACATGTGGTTTGGCCTTCATTAATATACCCAAAAAAGAGATCCGGTGGAAATTAAACGAGCAACTGTTGAAGGACCCATAACTTTTCAAGCAAATTAAGGAACAGATAGATTTGTTCTTTTCAATCAATTCAACAGGGGGTATGGCACCAGATATTCTATGGGGCACCTTCAAGGCCTACATGAGGGGAACCCTAATTAGTCTGGCAACAAAGAGAAAAAAGTCCTGGAATGCTGAATTATCAGCATTACTATCTCAGGTCAGGTCTCTAGAGGTTACTTTATCCCCTAACTCATCAGAGGAGCACAAACAGAGACTTCTAGTTGCTAGGGATAGGTACCTTGGTTTGCTAAAGGAAAAAGCTGAGCTGGCCATTATTTGCACCCGAGTGAGTTATACTGACCAGGGTGAAAAAGCTGGTCATTTGTTAGCCTTAAGGATAAAACAGCAGGAATTGGCAAGATTTATTCCACCTACAAGGGTTCAAGCAGATGGATCCCTGAGATCGTCCTCTTTAGAGATAATACAGGAATTTACGGGATACTACGAACAGTTATACAGGGACATGGAGAATCCTCCCTCTCTGGAAGTGTTAGAATCTTATCTCAGGGGTTCTCATCTACCTTCTCTCTCCGATTCACAAAGGAAATCTTTGTACTCCCCTATAACTATTGAGGAAATAACTAAGGTTATTAGGGCTTTACCCTTGGATAGAGCTCTGGGGCGGGATGGATTTTCCTCTTTATTCTACAAGGTGTTCCTAGAACAACTGGCACCAGTATTACACCGGGTATTCCCTCATATTCTCTCTGGTGTGGTAGCGGACTCTCATATGTTCGAAGCTTTGACAGTTCTCCTTCTTAAGCCTGATAAAGATCCCGAGTTAGTACAGAGCTATAGACCCATATCTCTTTTGAATCAAGATATCAAAATATTATCAAAGATACTGGCGGATAGGATTACTTTAGTTCTCCCAGATTTGGTGGGTATCTCGCAGGTGGGATTCATGAAGGGTCAATCATCGTTGGACCATCTATGCACTCTTTCGCATGTATTCATAGACTGGATACGGGCCCTTTATCAGACTCCCTCAGCCAGGGTCTCTGGTAATGGGGCATTCTCGAAATCTTTCCACCTGCACTCGAGGACAAGACAGGGCTGCTTCCTCTCCCTCTTGTTATTTAACATATATCTGGAACCACTAATTTGAAATATTTTAGATAATCCGGAAATACAAGGGATACCGATACATAACAGTGTGATGAAGATTACAGCATATGCTGACGATCTCCTTCTTCATTTGTCCAACCCTGTTAAATCGATTCTGGCTATGCTAAATGAGATTACAAAATGTAGTTCCTTTTCAAATTATAAATTGAATGCTAACAAATTGTCTATTTTCCCTCTTAACCATAAAGTTTTTAAACAAGAACTTTCCCCTTTTGGGCTGCTATGGTCTCCTGGGTCTCTTAAATATTTAGGCATTAGAATCACCCGCAATCCATCTATGTGGTTCAAGGGAAACCTGGAGCCTCTTCTCCAGGTGATTATCCACGATCTTGATAGATGGTCGAAGCTCCCTATTTCACTATGGGGCTGGATCAATATAATTAAAATGAATGTATTTCCTCATCTTTTTTATCCTTTATCTCGTTTAAACTTGTTAATTTCGCTGTCCTGGTTCCAAAAAGTGCACAGACATTTTTCTAAGTTTATCTGGTCTAAAAAGTGCTCCAGATTGGCATATCACGAGCTGGCTGCCCCAAAACTGGAAGGAGGGTTGCGTACTCCTCATCTGGTGATCTATTATTGGGCTGGTTATTTATCAAAATGCATTAAGTGGGTGCACCCGGGGCCAGAGGACTTGAGGCCAGCTTGGCTAAACATAGAACTAGACTTTATCCAGTCTATGAAATTGGACCCCTTAACTCTGTTTTACGTCAAGCTCTACTCCTTGCAAGATGCTCATAAATGTGTAGTCCTTAGGAATTCCCTAAAGGTGCATGCACAACAGTGTTCCTTCTTGTGATACAACCCACACCTAGATTTGTCCCAATCTATGTGGAACTCCCCATCCTTCATCATTAACAAGCAGCAGATTCCTTCTACGTAGCTCCCCCAGCTAGGGGAAGGTAAAGTATCTACTTTCATGGATGATAAGGGTGCGCAGCTCCAGGTAAGTAACATTATCCAGAAATTTAACATTCCAGAGGCCCATTATTTCAAGGTACTACAACTAAAACATCTCCTTGCTACCTCACTGGGTGGTATACCTCCTAGACCTTCAGGTTTTTTTTTCATAACTGAGCTGTCCTTCCTACTAGGACCCTCCAGGGTAGTTTCACAGATATATCAAACCCTATTTCAGTGGCAGTATGGTGGCATATCCAGTCCAACAGACTTTGGGCCTCTACCTTTCCTCAATATAACTTGGACTGGTCTGCATTATGGCGATACTGTCACATGTATGTGTTGCAAGACAGACTACATCTGATGCAATATCACATTTTGCACAACCTGTATTACACTCCAGTTAAGTTAGCGGAATGGGGGCATCTGTAATCTGGGTGGTGCACCAGATGTTCTCTGGAGGAGGGTACGCTTTTACATATATTCTGGTCATGTCCCAAATTGTCCCATTGTGGAGTACAATCAAAGCTAAATTAGAACCCTTACTAGGGCTGCATGATAGTTTCATCCCAGAAAGCTGCCTGTTGGGAGATTTGTCCCTTACTGATACTAAAGTTTGGAGGTTTCACATGGCTATGATAACATTATCTGCTAAAAAAGTCATACTTAGACATTGGAAAGATAACGTCGCACCATCCTATCAAGAATGGGTTCAGGAGATCCTTGCTAATCTCTGTACTGAAAAAGCCATAGCAAGTCTGTTTAATAGACAGTGAGCTTATAAGTGTATCTGGGATCCCTTTCACACTCTAATTACTGTTGGTTTGAACAAGAACGTTGTAGACAATTGTATGTCTTAGACCAACCATAGCACATGTAATAAAACCTAGACTTAATAGCACTGCAGGATGCTGCTGTATGGGGGTGGGGTGGGGGAGGAGGTAGCAGATACAGTATAGGTTTCCTTTGTTGTGATATTTTCCATGTCTACCTCCTGTATTGTAGAAAAGCTGTTAATAAAGTTTTAATGGAAAAAAAAAAACTAAAGGAACAGCAACTGGCCGATTTAGAGAAATCTCTTATAGAAAAAGAAACCCAAAATCATAAAACAAAAAATCCAGATAATAACTCACAACTTCACCTTAGAATTAAAATCAACAAATTAATATCCAGGAACGCTGAACTCACCCTCCTTAGACTTAAACACCATTATTGGGAACAAGGGGATAAATGTGGGAAGCTGCTTGCTTATCAACTCAAGAATCAACAGATGGAGAGACATATTGCTGGTTTGAAAGATCCTTCAGGCAAAATCCATACAGATAATCCCTCAATTAACCATATTATGCAATCCTTCTACCAACAATTATACTCTCACCCCACTCCCCCACAACCTGAATATATACAACAATGTCTGGTCAATATACAGTTACCACACCTCTCCCAACAAGATATGGCTTTGCTAGATGAACCCTTTTCCCTAAAAGAGATACATGGTGCGCTAAATTCCCTTAAATCTGGTAAAGCTCCTGGGAATGACATTTTTTCCATAGAATTTTATAAACCCCTAGCTGACATATTATGCCCCTTACTGTTTAAGGTCTTCAAAGAAGCATCTTCACGAGGTAAACTTCCCAGTTCTATGACAGAAGCCATTATAACCATCCTACCAAAAAAAGATACAGACCCTTCTCTCCCATCCAGTTACAGACCGATATCATTACGTAATGTGGATAGGAACATTTTAAGCCAAAATATTAAATACTTGTTTAGAATCAATAATTTCAAAACTTGTTCATACATCCCAAGTTGGATTTATCAAAAATAGAACTGGATCTGATCATCTCCGCTCATTATTTAATTTAATCTATAAAGCTAAATCTCTTAAATCACCTGCCACAGCTATCGCCATCAACTTTGAAAAGGCATTTGATTCTCTCAACTGGACTTATTTGTATTGTGTTCTATCCCACTTTGGTGTCACTAATAAATTTTGTACATGGATTTAATTATTATACACCCTCCCTTCTGCCCGGGTTCTTACTAACTCTACTCTGTCCTCATCCTTTCATCTGGCAAGAGGTACCAGGCAAGGGTGCCCCTTATCCCTTACTCTTTTTATTCTAGCTATGGAACCCCTATCAGCTGCTCTTCATCAATCTTCCATGGTCCAAGGTATCCCTATTGGTAATTCCTGCTATACTTCACTATCCTATACTGATGACCTCCTCATTCTACTCAAAAATCTTGAAATTTCAGGACCACCCTTAATTAAGTTACTTAGCAACTTTACTTCACTTTCTGGGCTCGCTCTGAATCTAAACAAATCAGAAACAATGCCATTGAACAATTTTTTTAACCCTTCTATGAATACAATATTAGGTTTTCATTGGGCCTCTCAAGGTATCTCTTACTTTGGAATACAGATCACCTCTAAATTAGACAAGATATGGGACTCTAGTCTTTCCTTGTTATTGGCAAATATTGTAAACACTCTCAACAGATGGCAACTGCTTCACCTCTCTTTTAATGGGAAAATCTCCGCTATCAAGATGTCAATAGCTCCCAAAATACTGTATCTATTTTCTAATATCTCTTTAACCCTCCCTACTTTTTTTTGTCAGAATTGATTATATAATTGGCAATTTTTTATGGGAATGCAAAATTCCCAAATTTAGTCGTAACAAACTGCATTCCCACTGGTCCAAAGCGGGCTTCGGGCTCCCCTGGTTCCAAGCATATTTTTGGTCTTTCCACACTGCCCAAACTGTCAAATGGTTTAATAAACCCATCAATAAATCACTGTTGTGGGTCAGTATGGAAACATCTCTATGTCCAGGCAATGTCACCACATCCTTCATTTATAACCCTCTCCCCCTAATTTAAAATCTCACCCTACTATAGCATCATCTATATACTACTGGAAAATAATTCATAAACACCTTAAATCCAACCCAACCCCTCTCATGTATGCCCCCATTTGGGGGAACTGCAACATCACTCTTGACAATCACCCAATTTTTTGTTGTAATTGGGAAAACAGAGGCATTTTTTTCTTGGAGGATATACTTATACCCCAGACTCTCAAATTTAAATCCTTTTCTGACCTGCACAAACAATGGAATCTTCCCCAGCTTGATTTCTGGAAATATTTACAGTTATGCATGGCATGGAACCTTTATCTTTCTACTATTCCTTATCAATCTATATATAATAATAATAATAACTTTATTTAATAGAGCGCCTTTCATAATTTCAAAGGTACTTCACAAGTACATACAAAATTCAATAAATTCAATAAATATAGATAAAATCACAGAAAATCAGGAAAAGCTTTGCTCCATAAAAATGTCTTCAGTGCCTGCTTAAAGCTCCCCAATGTCCTGCACTCCCATAGCTGACAGGGCAGAGAATTCCAGAAGGTTGGGGCAGCAAACATAAAAGTGCAAACCCCAGATGAATTTAGGCTGACCCTCGGAATCTCCATCAACCCCCTCATCAGCTGAGCGGAGCTGTCGCACAGGAGTGTAAGGAGTCAGAAGCCCTTTCATGTAGTCAGGACCAAGTCCATGTAGGGCTTTGTAGGTTAAAAAGCCTACCTTAAAGGTGATCCACCACTGAACTGGCAGACAGTGCAGATTGTGCATCACTGGAGTGATATGAGATCTCTTTGATGCTTTTATTTCTAAATGGATCAAAATAAACTCTAAATTAAATAGTATCATTTACGAACATCAGAAATACAATTCCAGATCAATCTATCATTGCAAAAAATAAATGGAGTACCCTTTTAAATGATAACATAACCAATTCATAATGGCATAACTGCTGGCTATCCTGCCATAAATCTTTAAAGGATAATCGCAGTTCACTCATACAAACCAAAATTCTACATCTATGGTACAGAACTCCTGAGATTTCAGAAAAGATGGGCTTAGTGAACAACAATAAATGTTGGCGCTGTAACTCCCCCAATGGCAATTTGCTACATATTTTATGGCATTGTCTTCCCATACATAATCTTTGGCATCATATTCGTTTCATTGCAATGAAAGTGATTGTTCTATTCTCTGCATTAGATCCAAAACATTGCATACTTGGTATTTTCAGTGCCCATTCATACAAAATATCCCATTCTCAGAAAATGTGGTTATCCCTACTATTCCTTCAAGTTAAACACCTTATATTAATGCATTGGAGATCCAACATCATTCCAACCCTCCCGGATATTCTCAATTATCTCAATACACCATCCTTAATCATATGTCACACTTAGCCTCTGACCAACTTAAATTATATAATAAATGCTGGCAGGGCTATTTTAAATATTTAAACATGTCTACACATAGTGTCACTTAATCCATGGGTTGTTATATGTTCACACTGGAATCTTGCTTCTAGCTCTTTTGTTCCTTTTTCATCTACTCTCTTTCTTTGTTTTTATCTCCTTTTCTTCTTCCCTTTCCCTCATCATTCTTGTTCACTTTCTTAGATATTTTTCTCTTTTTTATGTTCTTCCTTTATACAATCTTACACATACTTGTATTAAATTACAACATAATAGAAATACAATCACGACTGCTCCTATTTCTTGTTTGTATCTACTCCTTTTATCCCTTGAACCATAAATTGCCATATTTTCTCTCTATCATACAGATTGTACTGCTACATATTGTTTTCTCAACATTTGTTTTCCACTTTAATATCACTGTATAATACATCAATCAACATGTTTTTCCTTCTCCCATTAAGAATTTATGTAAGTGTATATTGGAGAATGTAGTGTATTTGTATGTATAATCACAATAATTGCAATAAAAAGATTAACTGCAAAAAAATTTGAAAATTACCAAAGTTAATGAGTGTGGATTGAAACATTTCAATATACGCTCATAACTGCATGTTTTTTTTTTATATATTTTTACCCCAGATTTTCAAGATAGCCTTCTTATGACCCCATCTCATGAACAAGGGCAGATAAAATTTCCAAATCCTGTCCAAAAGGTGATTCTGCACCACAAATGCAAAAACACAGGATCTGTATGAAGTCAAGATAACCAGAAGCCCAACAACAAAAAGCCAGATACTACAATCTCGATAAGATTTCAATACCACCAAAAAATGCCCATCTGATCAAATCATGACAAATGAATGACCATCTAATAAAATCCCAGTGATCAACATAACAGGGACCTTTGCATTGCAACAGTCAATTGTGGTTTCACCTTTGCACTTTGCACTTCAGACAGTTTTCAAGTTATGCCTGAGAAAGCCTATACCATCACTGCACTAGCTCTCACTTCACCCTGGTTTTACCTTTAGACAGAAGTCCTGCAGTTTACTTTGTACATTTTTCAAGTAAAGGCAGAGATCGGGTAACAGATCCAGTAACAAGTTTCTCTCTCTCTCTCTCTCTCTCTCTCTCTCACTCATTATATACTCTCCCATCACTGCACTAGTAAAGCAATCAATTATTTTTGTAGTAACTCCTGTTAAAAAAAGTAAATGCACAGATCAGGTAACATTTCAAAGCAGATACTGAATCAAAAATAAGGAAGCAAAGTACTGCCTACTTTAGTCATGTTGTTTGGCATTGTAAACTAATTGACCAGTGAAACAGTTTACTGCCACCATACTTTGTTTCTTTAATTCTTACCTGTATGTGGTTGGGTCTTCAACAGACTGTCATCACCCATGACAACTGCCATTTGTTTCACAGAGTATCCTCTTGTGTTGTGGCCACTTAGAAAATAATTGCTGCCTGCAGTAGTAGGGTAGTGGGCTAGTGCAGTAATGCAAGAGACTAAAGTGACTAATGCCCGCAAACAACAGTGTCCTGTTGTGATGTGCTCAATCAGAAAAATTGGGCCAGTGATCACTTTTTTCAACAGGAGGTAAATACAAATTGTCTGGCATAGTAGGGAAGTGTGCTAGTGCAGTAATGCAAGAGACTACAGTGAATCACAAGTACACAATGCATAACTTGCTATAGAATGTCTTGTGCTGTAGATCACCACTGTTTCAGAACCAACAGGATACTCATGATTTTGGAATGAACAGGATAGTTGGGATTTCATCATGTTGGTGTTACATTTTTGCTGGTGTTTCAATAGTTGGGATTAAGGTGTTGGACACCTATCTGTCGGGATTTCGGGTGTCAGGATTTAGCACCTAACCCCAAAAACACATTTTGACCAGGATTTGAAAAATGGCAGTCCACTCCAAAAGAGAAAAAGCACTCTTGGATCAAAACGGCATTTAATTAATTTATATAAACCAATCCTGATGATTTTGTGCAAAGGCAAGCAGATAAGAACTATAACCCCAGTGCCTCATGGCTTAGGCAAGCAGATAGGTAGTATAGGTGCCAGGTCAAAGAAAATGCTCAAATCCTGCCAGAAAGTTGATTTTTCACTACGAGTGTGAATACCTATTTTGACCAGGATTTCAAAAATGACAGCTGTCACCTTAGTGAGGTGTTGTGCTAAAATGGCTATGTTGAAATTCTGGGGTGAAAATATTGAAAATTACCAAAGTTATGAGTGTGTATTAAAAAAATTAAATGTATGCACATGACTTTGTTGTTTTTAAATATTTTTACCCCAGCTTTTCAACATAACCTTCTTATGACCCCATCTCATGAACAAGGGTGGAGAAAATGTTCAAATTCTGCTCAAAAGGTGATTCAGCACATCGACCATGAAATCAGCTTTTGGGGTGGATTTGTATAATTTCACTGCCATTTTTCATGAAGTAGGGTCCCAAAAAGGCCATGCTGAATATTTGGGGGAAAACATTTAAAAAATGACTAAGTTTGAGGACAAGATCAAAACCTATTGAAATACATTGAACCACATTCTGGATTTCCTCATTTTGTGGTCTTGCATTGAAGAATGAACAGTCCAGACAAGATTATGGCATTGGATCTCCACTATGTAAGTAAGGAGTGGTGGGGTGTGGGGTGGTGGGTGCTGAGTGGGAGAGTAATGGCGGCCACAGTGGCAACAGAGATTGATGGATGTTTTTCTTTTATACAGGATGTATAAAAATAAATAGAAGTATATGAAGGACTGTTTTCTTTATTTCGGGTACCAACTCTCTGGATTGGTCATCCCAGTGTTGGTATTATGTTTGGAGACACTGGGGGTAAGCTTCCCCATGTCACACAATGAAAAATGGGTGGGGTAGGATGTAGTAGCCAGCACCAGGGATTGGGTACCCCGGTGTAGGAAAAGCAACATGGAAGGTGTGGAAGGGACTGAGGGATGGTTTTATTTCAGGTTATGTTTCGGGGAGACCACAGCAGGCTCATCAGGATGTAGATCAGCTCTGCTTGCTGGATGGTGTTATGCAGATAAGAGGAAAGAACCACCCTATGATTGGGCCAACTCTTTCTTTTTTTTTATTTAGTATGCTTTTTCGTGCTTCCTCGACCAGTCCTCATTAGTTCCACCACCCACCCAGCCCCATCACCAGCCATGCCTTGCACTTACCTACACCATGCATATTCCCGCTTTGATACCACCCATGGGATGGTCTGGTGGGGGTAAAGCTCTGTAAACCCCTGGCAGAGTTGAAGCTTTAGTGAACGAGGTGGAAAGCCTTGTCAGTGGTATGGAGCTTGTGACTGGTGGTGGATGACATTCTGCATCAGGTGAGTGCGCATCAAGAAACAAATAAATACATTTATTTGGACACAGGCCAGAAGAAGAGTGTGCAATAAGAACCAAACTTGTACATTTATTTGGGCACAGGCAAGACCAAAAGTGTGCAGCAAGAAGCAAATACAAAAACTGATTTGGGCACAGGCCAGACCAAGAGTGTGCAGCAAGAAACAAATAAATAAATTTATTTGGGCACAGGCCAGACCAAGAATGTGCAGCAAGAAACAAATATATAAATTTATTTGGGCACAGGCCAGACCAAGAGTGTGCAACAAGAAACAAATATATAAATGTATTTGGGAACAGACCAGACCAAGAGTGTGCAACAAGAAACAAATACATAAATTAATTTGGACACAGGCCAGACCAAGAGTGTGCAGCAAGAAACAAATATATAAATTAATTAGGGAACAGGCCAGACCAAGAGTGTGCAGCAAGAAACAAATAAATAAATTTATTTGGGCACAAGCCAGACCAAGAATGTGCAGCAAGAAACAAATATATAAATTTATTTGGGCACAGGCCAGACCAAGAGTGTGCAACAAGAAACAAATACATAAATTAATTTGGACACAGGCCAGACCAAGAGTGTGCAGCAAGAAACAAATACAAAAATGTATTTGGGCACAGGCCCAACTGAGATTATGCAGCTTGCGACTGGTAGTGGATGGGATTCTGCATCAGGTGAGGGAATTTTTTCAGATTTTCTGTACCCCCAACATTGTGAGGTCTTACTGAAGGCAGGCATCATGCTGTCAACATCTCCTCTCTATATCCATAGTTCTGACTGCAACTCCACCTGTGGTAACCCAGGTGGCAATGTTATAGCAGAGGCCATTCACATTCCCTCTGCAGAGAAGGTGAGCATCCCTACACTCAGCTGTCCTTTCCCCAGCCGGCCCACTGATGATCCAGGCTCCCTCCTGAACCTGGGTCATTGGCACTGCAAGTGGTAGTACTACTGCTGTGCAGAGGGGTGGAGTGGGCTGGCTCTTTCCTTTGATCTACACAAAGTTTCTGCCCTGGAAGACCAGAACAGTATCATAATCAGCCAGCTGATGATTGATCGGACACTGACGAGCCCCTTGCAGACTGCTCTGCATTGGACAGACAGTGACACACCTCTCAAAAACCACTCTCATACCAAAACATTCACTTTGTGTGCAAGTGCTAGGGTCAATATAAAAAGAAAGCCAATGAGAAAAACAGAAAACTGGAGTCCCAAATAGTAGACTTTGAGGGCCAACAACAACTGAAGCTTTATAGATAGAGGAGAAAGGAACTGAAAGATCTAATAGCAAAATCAAATGAGCTGCTTGACTATAAGGTAGAAGAAAAACTGAAGTATTTAAGGCAACATAATGTCAGGAAATTTGTTTTCACAGAGAGAGTGGTGGATGCATGGAATCGCCTTCCTGTGGAGGTTGTTGGGTCTAAAACAGTGGGGGAATTCAAACATGCATGGGACAGACATAAGGCAGTTGTAGTGGGGGGGGTGGCAGGAAGTAGGCTGTTGGTTAACTAGAATCTGCAGCTTATCCAGTAGTAGGAAAATGGGCAGACTGGGTGGGCCAAGTGGTCCTTATCTGCCATCAAAGTCTATGTTTCTATGTTGCTGACACTGCTAGAAATCTGACTTTGAACACAGAGAGCTAGGGCACAAATTGCCAAAATACTTCACCAGGGAATTGTACACAGGGTCACTGAGCAGACAGAGGTAGCCACAGAACATCAATACTATTATGACACTGTATATCATAGTAGGATGGGGAAGCCATTAGAGGAAATGGTAGAGTTTCTCACCAAGATTCATGTCCCCCAAGTGGCTGAGGCACAAAACAAAGCATTGTGTGCAAAGATCACTGATGAAGCATTCCTGATGGAGATAATGAGAAGTAAAACTGGGAATTGCCCATGAGCAGATGGATTCCCCCTGGAATTGTATAAGTAACTCAGGGAAGCTACAGTACTTCTCTTGAGGGATATACAGAACAGCCCTGGAGGAGGAAGGAGAGTTAGCCCCATCTTGGAATTACACAGTAATGTTAGTGATCCCCAAGCCCAGCAAGGACTCCACCCATTGCCCATCCTGTTGCTGTACCTCAATCTTAAATGTGGACTATAAATATTTAACAGTCATTTCAACTGGAAGACTGCAGAATATTTTTCCAGGATTGTTAGGATTAGATCAGGTAGGCTTTGTGGTTGGAAGGCATGCATAGAATAATGTCTGCAGAACCATGCTTGCAAATGATCACTTACATAGTGTGAAACAACCCACAGTGGTGATGAGTATGGATGCTGAAAAAGCATCTGATCAAGTGGGCTGAAGATATTTGTATGGGGTCCTTGCCCAGTTTGGCTCCCCCACCATTTGTACGACATATACAATCACTATACATGGCTCCTCAGGGCAGGCACATGTTACAGCCAATGGACATCTCTCACCTGGGATTAAATTGGGCCAGGACACACAACAAGGCTTTCCCATCCCCTATTTTATTTGTCCTTAACATCAAGCCTGTGGTGCAGAGAATGAGACTGGACTGAACCATAACAGGGGTTACACCGGAACCCATAAAATGGAAAATAGCAATCTATGCTGATGACTTTCTACTTTATTTAAGGCACCCCCAGAAGCCTTTACCCTGGATTATGGAGTTGGAGCAGGAATTCACACAGTACTCAGGTTATACTTTGAATGACACTAAGAGGAGGCCTTAACCTTGAATTGCACCCCACAAGAGATTCACAGTCTTTTTTTCCCAGTGAAATGGGACCTATATAAATTACAATATCTTGGAATCCACTTGAGTGCAGAAAATAACCCTCTGTATGCAGATAACAATATCCTTTTCCTTCATGTCCTGAAGGAAGATACGAGACGGTGATCCCTACTTCACCTTCCACTATATTCTAAAATGGAGCATACTGTTACAGCACTTATATTTCTTTTAATGTGCCCACTAAAGGTAACGAAGACTGGATTCAGCACAGCTCAGAAATAAATATGTAAACTTATTTGAGCACAGGCCAGACCAAGAGTGTGCAACAAGAAACAAATAAATACATTTATTTGGGCACAGGCCAGACCAAGAGTTTGCAGCAAGAAACAGATATGTAAATGTATTTGGGCACAAGCCAGACTGAGAGTGTACTGCAAGAAACAAATAAATAAAGTAATTTGGGCACAATCTAGACCAAGTGTGAGCAGAAAGACACAAATAAATACATTTTTTGGGGCACTGGCCAGACCTAGAGTGTGCAGGAAGACACACATTAATAAATTTATTTGGGCACAGGCCAGACCAAGTGTGTGCAGCAAGAAACACATATATAAATTAATTTGGGCACAGGCCAGACCAAGAGTGTGCAGCAAGAAACAAATATATAAATTAATCTGGGCACAGGCCAGACCAAGAGTGTGCAGAAAGAAACAAATATATAAATTAATTTGGGTACAGGCCAGACCAAGAGTGTGCAGAAAGAAACAAATATTCAAATTTATTTGGGCACAGGCCAGACCAACAGTGTGCAGCAAGACACAAATAAAATTATTTATTTGGGTACACATCAGACCAAGAGTGTGTAGCAAGAAACAAATATATAAATTAATTTGGGCACAGACCAGACCAAGAGTGTGCAGCAAGAAACAAATATCTAAACGTATTTGGGCACAGGCCCGGACCAAAGTATGCAGCAAGAAACAAAAATATAAATTTATTTGGGCACAGGCCAGACCAAGAGTGTGCAGCAATAAAGAAATATATAAATATATGTGGGCACAGGCCAGACCAAGAGTGTACATCAAGAAACAAATATATACATTTATTTGTGCACAGGCCAGACCAAGAGAGTGCACCAAGAAATAGCTATATAAATGTATTTGGGAACAGGCCAGACCAAGAGTGTGCATCAAGAAAGAAATAAATACACTTATCTTGGCACAGGCCAGAAGAAGAGTGTGCAGTAAGAAACAAACATGTACATTTATTTGGGCACAGGCAAGACCAAAAGTGTGCAGCAAGAAACAAACACAAAAATGCATTTGGGCACAGGCCAGACCAAGCGTGTGTAACAAGAAACAAATATATTAATTTATTTGGGCACAGGACAGACCAAGATTATGCAGCAAGAAACAAATATATAAATGTATTTGGGCACAGGCCAGACCAAGAGTGTGCAGCAAGAAACAAATTAAAAAATGCATTTCAGCACAGGACAAACCAAGAGTGTGCAGCAAGAAACAAATATATAAATTAATTTGGGCACAGGCCAGACCAAGAGTGTGCAGCAGAAACAAATACAACAAGCATTAGTCAACGTCGAATGTTTGCTTGCTGGCATTGGCAGTGGTAGTGTAGAAGTTACAGAGCTGCGTAATAGGAATGGCAGTGAAGTATTGAACTGAAGCCAACCCCACCACCATCCTGCACAGAGTGACAGGCACTGGGGTGTGCTTTTGGGATCTCAGGCATAACGGCCACGCTATTTCACCACACCCAACCCTGCAGACATTGACAAGTGTCACGGTGTCTTGTAATTTTGTTCTGCGCGCACCCCATTCCATTAGGAAAATATGGTGAGATGGGAAAGTATAGGAGAATGGGGTGAACTGTGGGGCCAAAGAGTCCAAGGCATACCTTGATGCCTCTCACTGGCTGCAGGGTGTGGAATGGTATAAGCATTACAGGCAAGAGTCCCAAGTCAAATCCCCTGATGCCTGTTTTTCTCTACAGGGTTGGGCATTATGGTTGGAAACCCTAATACCTCAGGCATTCGTTGGTATTTGCACTCCAAATTTTCAACATGTTTTTTTGTGACCCCACCTCATGAACAGGGGGAATATCAGTTTGTTAGCCGAAAGCTGCTTATGCACAGCGACTACGGCATTTAGCACCACGGGTGCAAAAACATTCCGAACAGGATGTAAAAAATGACAGCTGTACTGTTCATGGGGAGGTGTAAAAAATGGCAGTGTTGCAAATCTGCAGTAAAAATATTTTAAAAAACTGGTGAAGTGATGAGCATACATAGAAACTGTGCAACGCACACCCGTAATATAATTAGAAACATAGAAACATAGAATTTGACGGCAGATAAGGACCGCTTGGCCCACCTACTCTGCCTAGTCTAGTCTAGGTTGGGGATTTTTTTACAGCAGATTGTCAACTCAGGCATTTTGGTGCCTCCGATCATGAATAGTGTCACTGTGATTTTCTTTATCTGTGCCGAACAATGATTTCCCACAGCGACCACGCATCTCTGCACTGAAAGTGTGAAAACACACTTCGGCCATGTCGTGAAAAATGACAGCTGTACTGTTCATAAAGAAGTGTGGAAAAATGCCACTGGTGAAAATCTAGACTGAAAATATTACAAAGTCATGAACTTATGAGGGTGCGTGGAAACTGCACAATGCTCACTCGTAACACAGTCATTTTATGGACTCTTGTCACCAAATTTTCAACATAGCCATTTTAAGAGTTCTGCTCATGAACAGTGTAACTGTGATTTTCTTTCTCTGTCCCAAACATTGCTTTCGTACACCAATAGCACCATTGTGTGCTACATGTGCAAAAACACATTTTGGGCGACATATGAACAATGGCAGCTGTACTGTTCATAAGGAAGTGTAATAAAATGGCAATGTTGAAAATCTGGAGTGAAAATATTAAATTCGCAAACTTACGAGCATGCATGGGAACTGCGCAACACATGATCGTAAAACCGTCATTTTTAGGAATTTTTTCACCAAATTTTCAACATAGCCATTTTAAGACCTCTGCTCATGAACAGTGTCTCTGTGATTTTCTTAATGTGTCTAACACATTGATTTCGTACATCGACTGCGCCATTGTGCGCTACATGGGCGGAAACACATTTTGGCCAAGATGTGAAAAATGGCAGCTATACTTCTCATAAGGAGGTGTGGTAAAATGGCAATGTTGAAAATCTGGAGTGAAAATATTGAAAATTCGCGAACTTACGAGCGTGCGTAGGAACTGCACAACTCACACTCGTAAAACAGTCATTTTTAGGAATTTTTTCACCAAATTTTCAACATAGCCATTTTAAGACCTCTGCTCATGATCAGTATAACTGTGATTTTCTTAATTTGTCCCGTACATTGATTTTGCACACTGACTGCGCCATTGTGAGCTACATGGGCGGAAACACATTTTGGGTGAGATGTGAAAAATGACAGCTGAACTACTCATAAGAAGGTGTGGTAAAATGGCAATGTTGAAAATCTGGATTGAAAATATTGAAAATTTGCGAACTTACGAGCATGCGTAGGAACTGTACAATGCATGCTCATAAAACAGTCATTTTTAGGAATTTTTTCACCAAATTTTCAACATAGCCATTTTAAGACCTCTGCTCATGAACAGTGTCACTGTGATTTTCTTAATGTGTCTCATACATTGATTTCGCACACCGACTGCACCATTGTGTGCTACATGGGCGGAAGCATGTTTTGGGTGAGATGTGAAAATGACAGCTGTACTGTTCATAAGAAGGTGTGGTAAAATGGCAATTTGAAAATCTGGAGTGAAAATATTGAAATTAAACTTATGAGCACAATGAGAACTGTGCAACGATGCCTCGTAACATAGTTACCTTTAGGAATTGTTTCACCAAATTTTCAACATAGCCATTTTAAGACCTCTGCTCATGAACGGTGTCAGTGTGATTTTCTTAATGTGTCCTGTACATTGATTTTGCACACCGACTGCGCCATTGTACGCTACATGGGAGGAAACACATTTTGGGTGAGATGTGAAAAATGACAGCTGTACTGTTCATAAGAAGGTGTGGTAAAATGGCAATGTGGAAAATCTGGAGTGAAAATATTGAAAATTCGTGATCCTACTCTGAGCATGAGGAACTGTGCAACGCATCTAAAATAGTCTGTTTTTTAGGAATTTTTCCACCAAATTTTCAAAATAGTCTTTTTGAGAGCCCACCTTATGGACACTGGCAGTGTCATTTCATTAATCATTCTGGAAAGCTGATTTCACACAGTGGCTGCGAAATCACCCTTCTGGCCCAAGTAACGCCATTACAGTGCAAGAATTCATGAGGAGGGGTCCCAAAAACCCCATGTTGAAAATTTGGTGCAAAAATTCCAAAAAATGCCTGAGATATGCAATAAAGTTGAAAAACCCCTATCTATCCCATTACACAGCTTCCCAGCATTTCTTCAGTTCGCGGTCGGCTTTGAAGAGTGCAGACGTGTTCCCAGTCCACCGAAGATCGTTGCGCCAAGCTCTGGAGGTAAGTATGGGGTGGGGAGGTGTGGGGAGGCAGGGTGCACAGTGGGTTGGTGTGGGTTGTGGGGGGGCAGGGAGACTGCATAGGACCGTTTTTGCTTTTCAGGGTTTTTAAATTGACGACGCAGGGCGTTTGCCATGCTGGGGTGGGCTCCCAGCATGGCACAAAGTGTGAGGCGTGAAACCGATGGGGATTGGGCACTTCCGTTGGCCATAGCATCAGTTGCCACGCTGGGTGGGCTCCCAGCGTGGCACCAGCTTATCATGGGGGAGGACAGTGGAGCCAATGGGGATTGGGCACCCCGTCGGCTAGACAATAACGCCATGCTGGGTGGGCACCCAGCGTGGCATTGGAAGGCTTTGGGGGAGGCGCAGCACAGCCGGCGGGGATTGGGCACCCGCCGGGCTATAGAGTGTGCGTAGAGGCAGGCATGATGCGGTGTGTGTGTATATGTGTGTGTATATAGGGGAATTGCGCATGAGCAGGCGATATCTGATCACTGCTCACTGAAGCGTAGCTCTCCCTTTCAACTGTATGCCACTGCATTTTGGAGCTTGTCATAGACAGCTCCAGCATGCATTGGCCAACAGGGGCCGTGCCTGCCAATGCACTGACTGAATTGGAAGAGGGGGTGACACACCTCCAAAAACTCGGATGATGGCACTATGTTTCCTGCACATGCGTGCAAGCAAACATAAAAATGTATTTGGGAATAGGCCAGACCAAGAATGTGCAACAAGAAACAAATACATTTATTTGGACATAGGCCAGAAGAAGAATGTGCAGTAAGAAACAAAAATGTACATTTATTTGGGCACAGGCAAGACCAGAAGTGTGCAGCAAGAAACAAATTCATAAATTTATTCAGGAACAGGCCAGACAAAGAGTGTGCAGCAAAAAACAAATATATAAATTTATTTTGGTGCAGGCCAGACCAAGAGTGTGCAGCAAGAAAGAAATGCAAAAATGTATTTGAGCACAGGCCAGATTAAGAGCGTGCAGCAAGAAACAAATATATAAATCTATTTGGCACTGGTCAGACCAAGAGTATGCACCAATAAACATATATATATATACATTTATTTGACACAGGCCAGACCAAGAGTGTGCAGCAAGGAAAAGATTAATTAATGTATTTGGGCACAGGTCAGACCAAGAGTGTACAACAAGAAACAAATATTTAAGTTTATTTGGGCACAGGCCAGACCAAGAGTGTGCAGCAAGTCATACGAGGAGAGACTAAAGGAGCTTAATATGTATACCCTTGAGAAAGAAGGGTGAGGTGGGACATAATAGAAACTTTGAAGCACCTCAGTGGAATCAACAAAATCCAAGAAGGTAGCATCTTTCAGTAAAAGAGATGTGCAAGAACAAGGGGACACAATTTGAAGATAGAGGGGGGACGGCTCAAGGGCAATGTGAGAAAATATTTTTTCACAGAGAGGGTGGTGGATGCATGGAACAGCCTTCATGAGGAGGTTGTGGGGTCTAAAACTGTGGGAGAATTCAAGAATGCATGGGATAGACACGAGGCAATTCTTGTGAGGGGGTAGGATGAAATAGGCTGTTGGATAACTAGGAGCTGCAGCTTATCCTGTAGGTAGGGAAATGGGCAGACTAGGTAGGCCAAGTGGTGTTTATCTGTGTTCAAAGTCTGTGTTTCTATGATTCTATGTAAGAAACAAATACAAAAAAATGTATTTGGGCACAGGCTAGACCAAGAATGTGCAGCAAGAAACAAATAAATAAATTTATTTGCACAGAGGCCAGACCAAGAGTGTGCAGCAAGAAACAAATAAAACAATTTACTTGGGCACAGACCAGACCAAGAGTGTTGAACAAGAAACAAATACAGACATTTATTTGGTCACAGGTGAGACCAAGAGTGTGCAGCAAGAAACAAATGCATAAATTCATTTGGGCAAAGGCCAGACCAAGAGTGTGTAGCAAGAAACACATAAATACATTTATTTGGGCACAGGCTAGACCAAGAGTGTGCAGCAAGAAACAAACACAAAAAATGTATTTGGGCACAGGCCAGACCAAGAGTGTGTAGCAATAAATAAATAAATGTATCTGGACACAGGCCAGACCAAGAGTGTTGAACAAGGAACAAATATATAAACATATTTGGGCATAGACCAGACCAAGAGTGTGCAACAAGAAAAATATTAATAAATTTATTTGGGCTCATGATAGACCAAGAGTGTGCAGCAAGAAACAAATACAAAAAAAATGTATTTGGGCACAGGCCAGGCCAAGAGTGTTCAACAAGAAACAAATATATAATTTTATTTGGGCACAGGCCAGACCAAGAGTGCGCAACAAGAAATAAATAGATAGGGCCGGCCTGCTGGTGCAGTGGTTGAAATTCCGCTTACAGCACTGGTGACCCGGGTTTGGGAATGGTCCCGGGTCATTAGCAGGCTGGCCGGGGGGAGAAGGATGAAGCATCCTATAGACAGCTCTCTTTCTCCAGGGGGGTGGGTGAGGAAGTGTCCAGCACACTGAGGACTCCTGGTAGAGGCCGGGAGACACTCTCATGCTACCGGTGCTCATCACACAGGGAGGTGGGGCGGACACAGGCATCATTGCATGTCCCCACCTCCAAAGAACACAGGAAAAAGAAGAAGGTGGGCAGGCTCCACTGTCTATGTGAGTCCCTTCTTGGGGAACTGATTAGCCACCACCGCCACAATCCCCCAACCAGTCATTAGTGCCACGGCACGGATAGGGGACTGTTGCCACGGCCTCCCCTGTGGTGGGTAAGCTGGGGGTAACTGGGGGATGGAAGTGGCAATAGGTGGCAGTGGAAGCCCTGAGGGCCATGACCTGGGCAGATGAATGAAGGTGGACCTGCCGAATAAAGAAAGAATAAAAAAAAAAGAAAATAAACAAATATATAAATTAATTTGGGCACAGGCCAGACCAAGAATGAGTAGCAAGAAACAAATAAATTTATTTTTGCACAGGCCAGACTAAGAGTCTGCAGCAAGATCCAAATAAATAAATTTATTCAGCTACCAGACAGATCAAAAGTGTGCAGCAAGAAACAAATACCAAAATGTATTTTATCGCAGGCCAGACCAAAATTGTGCAGTAAGAATCAAATACAAAATGTATTTGGGCTCAGGGAGACCAAGAGTGTGCAGCAAGAAACAATAAATACATTTATTTGGGCAGAGGCCAGACCAAGAGTGTGCAGCAAAGAACAAATAAATAAATACATTTATTTGGGCACAGGCCAGACAAAGAGTGTGCAGCAAGCTTTTGTTGCCTGGTAAGTGGTCAGGGTAGGGAGGTGGGTCCTACCATCTCCAAAGGATTATTGAATTTCAGAACAGGTGAAACTAGCCCTTCTTTAGGGGAACCACCCTTATAACACACACTAGAAAAACACAGAATTGCATTCAGCTGACAGGATTCACCTGACTGCCTTGTTATAGGTCACAACAGAACTGTTGCAGTTTGAGGCAGTGAATGTCAATTCCCTGGCCTGTAGTCGATTAGTAAGAGATCCAGAGTTAAAACACATTTGTTGACTTGGGACTATAGCTTCCCACCCTGCTGAATAGACCCATGGTGCTGTCGACAAGGCACTTAAGGGTTTAAGTGCCCTGTGCAGCTCCTAACCAGTGACATAGTGAAGACCATTGCAGAATATCTCCCCATACAACGCACAGGGGTAATGCCAAGCTTCACCCAACAACTAACACACCAAAATCTGGCCAATGGAAAATAATGTACACAAATGCTCACAGCCTGGGAAATAAGATCCCAGACCTGCAGGCAATAATGTCAGAGGCTAAACTGGACATAGTAGCTATTAGTGAGACGTGGTTTACCAGTAACCACACTTGGGAGACTTCAGTACCTGGCTATGTATTGTTCAGAAGAGACCGAGGTGCAAAGGGGAGGAGTGGCCCTGTATGTTAATGAAAATATCAAAGCTACAGAAATTCAGAATACACATAAGGAGCCAGAAGAACTGTGGGTCACCCTGAAACAGGAAATGGGACAGCCATAAGAACTGGGGTTGTCTACAGGCCCCAGACCAGAGGGAGGACATAGACACATTACTGTTAGAAGATATACAAAACATGACAGCTAAAGGGAGGTTCTGATAATGGAGACTTCAACATGCCAGATACAGATTGGTCAATACCAGCAGGAACATCTGCCAGAACTAGACTCATAGTGGATTCCTGCAGGGGAGGGCCTTAAACAACTGGTACAGCAACCCACAGAGACGGGCTATCCTAGATCTAGTACTGACTAACAAAGAAGGGATCACAGATCTCCAGGTAGAAGGTCACCTGGGGCCAGTGACCATCACATGGTATGGTTCAATTTGGCTACTACATCTAAATCATCCCATTCCAAGGCAAAAATATGGGACTTCAGAGGAGCTGACTTTGATAAGATGGCCAACAGAGTTAAGCTAGCCCTGGCAAAAAGAAACACAGGTGAGGGGTACAGGCAAAGTGGGCAAGCATTAAGGATGCAATACTTGAAGCAACATCCCATTGTGTTAGACAGAAAAGGAAGTGCAAAGAAGGAAACCACTTTGGTTCTCAAATACAGTAGCAGAAAAGGTCAGAGCCAAAAGGCTGGCCTTCAGGAAATATAAGGAACACAGCGGGATGAAGATAGGGAGGCATACCAAACTGCCCTAAGGGAAGCAGGTAAGGCAGTAAGGCAGGCAAAGTCCCAAACTGAGAAAACACTAGCACGAACAGTAAAAGAAGGTGACAAGACTTCTATAGATACATTAGTGAAAGGAGAAAGTCCAGAGGGGTATTGCTAAGCTTAATGGAGAAAAGGGAGCATGTGGAGGAGGAGGACCCTGTAAAGGCATCTATCCTAAATAGATACTTTGCTCAGCATTTACTGAAGAGAAGTTAGGCAGGGCCCACAGCTCAGCATCATGGACACAGGGGAGGGAGCACTACTCCCTTCACAAAAGAAAGGGTCCTACAAGAGCTTGCTAAGCTCAGAGTGGATAAGGCAATGGGACCTGATGGCATACATCCCAGGGTACTTAAGGAGCTAAAGGAGGAACTAGCAGAGCCATTAGCAGAATTGTTTAGTGAGTCTCTGAGCACAGGAGAGGTCCCAGAAGACTGGAGAAGGGTTCATGTGATCCCGCCTCCACAAGAGTGGTAGCAGGAGGAGGCGGGAACTACAGAGCCGTCAGTCTTACCTCAGTAGTGGGCAAGATTATGGAGGCTCTTAAGGAAAGGATAGTGCAACACCTGGAATCCATAGGGGCACAGGATCCAAGACAGCATGGGTTTACAAAAGAAGGTCCTGTCAAACTAATCTCATAGATTTCTTTGACTGGGTAACCAGAGTGGTGGACCAAGGGGAGCAGTTGATGTCGCCTTACCTTGACTTCAGCAAAGCTTTTGACACTGTTCCACATAGAAGATTGATAAATAAGCTGGGTAGGCTCGTGGGTGGTGGTTGGTTATCAACTGGGTGGCAAACTGTTGACGGGCAGAAAACAGAGAGTGGTGGTAAATTGTATACAGTCAGAAGAGATGCAAGTCACAAGTGGGTACTCTCAGGGATCAGTCCTGGGGCCAGTCCTATTCAACATCTTCATTAGTGACCTTGCAGATGGACCAGAGGTGAAGGCTTGTCTGTTTGCAGATGACACCAAGATCTGCAACAGAGTAGATGAGCCAGATGGGTGGGCAGAATGAGAAGAGATCTGGATAAACTAGCAGAATGGTCAGAAGAGTGGCAACTGGGATTTATGCAAAGAAGTGCAAATCATGCACATAGGGAAAGAAACCCTGAAGCCACTTATAGGCTAGGAGGGAGTTGCTAGCAGTCACAAAGGAAGAAAGAGACTTGGGATCATCATCACTGATGACCTAAAATCATCCAAGCAGACCTCTAAAGCAGTAGGTAAGGCTAGGGGGGTGTTAGGGTGTATTAGAGGGTATCACAAGTCGTGAAGAGGGAAGTAATAACCTCTGTACAAGACATTGGTTAGGCCCCATCTGAGTACTGGTATTGGAGGCCACACCTTCACAAGGACATTAACCAAATTGAGGCAGTCCAGAGAAGGGCAACCAAAATGGTGCAGGGACTGCATCAGAAGACATATGAGGACAGATTAACGGAGCTCAATATGTATACCCTTGAGCAAAGGAGGGAGAGAGGTGATATGATCGAGGCATTCAAACACCTTAAGGGCATAAACAAGGTGAAAGAGTCTAACATGTTTAAATATAAGAAAAATAGCAGGACAAGAGGACACAGCATGAGATTAGAGGAGGCCGATTAAGGGGAATGTGAGGAAATTCTTTTCACAGAAAGGGTGGTGATGCATGGAATGGCTTACCACAAGAAGTGGTGGCTATGAATACAGTGCAGGGCTTCAAACAGGCATGGGATAGGCATAAGGGAGCAATACAAATGACTATGAATAGATAGGTCACTGACAGAGCAAAGGCCGATGGCACCTTTATAAGGTAGAAAAAGAAATGGGCAGACTGGATGGGCCTTGCGGTCCTTATCTGTCGTCAACTTCTATGTTTCTATGTTTCTAATATACTGTATGACAGAATTTGGTAGGAGTACCCACAACCAGTTCAGATATTTCTGGATGTGGGACTTTGCTTCCGATCACCTCAAAAGGGACATAGTAGCAAATGATGCTGAGGATGAGATCCTCTTCCCCTACCTAGTCTTGACACTCCAGCACAATTCCAGTGTTCCTAACTCACTTGCACAAATGCTGACCAAGCCGAACCTCAGCTATGACCTACGATCTGGGGCCCTAATCCTTAACATGCCCCTAGATGCAAAAATAACATGGGATCCCAAGGCTTTTTCCTTTTGCTGAACATCACTTTTAGAACTCCCTACCCATAGACATCTCTCTGTCTCTCACACTCATGCTTGTTTCAAGAAAATGCTATGCAGTCACCTAGCCTCTAACAGATGTAGCTGCTTTCATACTCTGTGACCTCTTCTCTATTTCTGCTATTCCACCCTCATGTGTGCCTCACTTGTTTGTTTGTAAAAGTTTATTCTTTAAGAACATTTCAAGGAAAAGGATAGCCCATTTGAGCATTAACTCATTTTCAATAGGGTCCACATTCATACATAACAAATAATACAATAAATATACAGCACAAGAGATGCACATGTTTTATAAATACTCATACAAGACTTATACAATCCCATACATTGGTAAAAATAGATAGTAAAAATATCAGCAACAGCAGCAGTTCTTTAATTGTTCACTCACCTTTCTGCTTATTGGCCTACAACACCCTTCTGTCCGTTGTACTGCTCCTCACCCTTCTCTTTTGTCTGTTGTCCATTACTACTAAGTCCTCTACCTCTTGTTCCACTTCTCCCCTACTCTCTGATACCTTCCCTCCTTACAGAGTCCTACTGTTCCTGCCCTTTTTTTCTCCCCCTCCTGCCCCGCTGTTACCTGGGCATCTATATTATGTTAAAGTAATGCAATGTTTACCTACATAATGTTAATGCAATGCAATGACTATACCCCTGCCTTAGAGCTCAGCTTTTGGCTTATTTATTCTTAATGTCTTCATGTGTTCTCTGTATTATATGGTATTTCTACCTGACTGGATTGTGTACTATACTGTGTGTTCTGACATTTGTACTTGTTTCAATTGCCTGTATTTTATTGGGTGCTACTTGTGTTGCCTACCTGTACCCACCCACGTTGAGCCTGAAATTAGGCATTTTAATGCCTTGTCTATCTACCTAGTTATCAAAAACAAATAAATAAATAAAAGGGGGGAATTTTGATGCCATACAAATTTTTATAGCAAGACAAAACAGCTTTGACAGCACATTTAACTACAGTGGGGTAGGCAGAGGCCCAGGTAGCCCTGATTCTTAAACAATGGAAGCTTATCTTGAAGGGCTCCTTTGTGATGTCTTCTTCAACCTGCTGGCAAGTATGTGCATGGAAGGTTAAGACTAGGTACTTTATAACTCTGGTGATTAAGGAAAAGTGAGATGGGACTTGATAAGCCTTCTGCTGGATGGGATGTGAGGAGCCCAATACCACACACAGACTTATATTCTGGACTTGCAAGATTATTAAATCCTATAAGGAAGTGGAGGGGAATCACAGCCAGGACTTATTTTCCCTCCTAGATCCTTTACAGTCTGTCAACCTGGTGCTGGGACTAGCTCCAAGAACACTTCAGAGAGCAGCAGTGAAGCACCTTATGTATATCTGTGTAGCAGCTGCAGCAAAAGCACTCAAGAGAAGATAGCTACAAGACAGACCTGCTAGTGTCGCAGGAGCATAGGTGACGCAGACATACTCAGAATACTTTGATGAGTTCAATAAAATCCAAAGTCCAGGGGCAACCAGAGCATCAGGTTGTGGCAGCAAGCAGAGCCCAAATAAAATAATAAAGCTGCCTTTACATTCTTGTGCCTGGGGGATTACACAGCAGCTAGCAAGTACTCAATAAACATCAGCACTTACCTCCTACCCTTAACCCCTTTTCCTATATTCCCATCTCCCAGCCTCCTTCTAGCCACTCAATTTTCAAAGCCCTTTCCCACCCCTCCCTATCCTCCTTATCCCCCTATGCCCCATCCCTTCTAGCTTCATTCATCCCTCCCGGCTACCTGCTGCCATCCCACTTACTTATGACAAGGCCCTGCTGGCTGCTCCTGTTTATCCCACTATCTCCCCCATGTTCTCCTTCCCTATAGTAGGATGATAACTACTGCCTTTTTTCCTGAGGAGAGATCTGAAGAGGCTAGAAAATTGGTCCAATGAATGGCATTTGGGTTTCAATGCAAAAATGTGCAGGATTATGCACTTGGGGAGAGGGAATCCTAGGGTCGAGTATGAACTAGATAGGGTAACACTGGGGGCCACCACAGAGGAAAAGGATCTAGGGGTTGTCATAGAACACAACCTCAAAGTGGTTAAACAGTGCACCAAAGTAGTCAGAAAGGCTAACAGAAAACTAGGGTGCATAGGGAGGGGTATGACAAGCAGAAGGAGGGAAGTGGTTCAGTATTAGGACTGGTCCTCTTCAATGTCTTTATAAGCAACATTGCAGAGGAACTGGAAGGAAAAGTATGTCTCTTTGCAGATAACACAAAGATCTGCAACAGAGTTGATGCACAAGGTGGGGTGGAAAGGATGAGAAGGGACTTGGCAAGGTTAGAGGAATGGTCAAATGTATGGCAGCTTAGATTCAATGCTAAGAAGTGCAAGGTAATGCACCTGGGAAACAAAACCCAGGGAAGAGTACACAATGGGGGTGAGATACTAACGACAACAAAAAGGAAAGGGACCTGGGGTGGTCATATCAGATGACCTAAAGGTGGGCAAGCAATGTGAGAGGGCAGTAAGGAGGGCTGGGGGATACTGGGATGCGAGGAGAGGCATTACCAGTAGAAAACAGGAAGTTATTATCCCTCTGTACAGACAGTTGGTGAGACCCCATCTGGAGTACTCGTGCAGTTCTGGAGACCCAATCTCCACAAAGACATAGACAGGATGGAGGCTGTCCAGAGGGCAACTAAAATGGTGCAGGGTCTGCACCGGAAGAGATATGAAGAGAGACTTAAGGAGCTGAATATGTATAGCCTCGAGGAAAGGAGGGAGAGGGGGGGCATGATAGAAACTTTCAAGTACCTCAAGGGAATCAACAAAGTCAAAAGGGTAGCATCTTTCAAAAAGAGGTGTGCAAGAACAAGGGGCACAATTTGAAGATAGAAGGGGACGGCTCAGAGGTAATTTAAGGAAATATTTTTCACAGAGAGGGTGTGGATGCATGGAACGGCCTCCGGAGGAGGTTGTGGAGTCAAAAACAGTGGTGGAATTCCAGCATGCATGGGACAGTCATAAGGCAATTCTAGGGGGTGGGGGTAGGAAGAAGTAGGCTGCTGGTTAACTAGGATCTGCAGCTTATCCTTTAGGTAGGGAAATGGGCAGACTGGGTGGGCCAAGCGGTCCTTATCTGCCGTCAAAATCTATGTTTCTATGTTTCTATGTTAAGTGGTGGTACCATTGTACAACTCCCTAGTAAGACCTCATTTGGAGTACTGTGCTCAGTTCTGGAGGTCCCATCTCCAAAAATAAATAGACAGGATGGAGATGGTACAGAGAAGGGCAACAAAATGGTGTCTGGAATGCAGCATTAGTCGTATGAGGAAAGTCTCAGCACTCTCAATATGTACTCTGTAGAGGAAAGAAGGGGGGGGGGAACATGACAAAGACCAAGTATCTGAAGGGGATCAATAGGATACCAGAGGGAAGCATCTTTCACATGAAGGGAAATAACAGAACAAGGGGGCTAAGCATGAGACTAAAAGGGGAGAAACTTAGGGAGAATTTGAGGAAATTCTACTTTACTGAAAGGGTGGTGGAGAAATGGAAAAGTCTCCCCTCAGGAAGTGGCGGAGCTGCCATGGTTCAGGGATTCAAGAATGCATGGTATGGGCATGTGGGAATTATCAAGCTACAGCAAAAGGGGGAAAACTTGTCTTAGCGTCTAGGGTACCTTAAGCATTAGAAAGAGGAATAGGGCAGACTGGATGGATCACAAGGCCCTTGTCTGCCGACAACATCCATGTATCTATGCATTGTATGGTATCTCAGGACTGAAAAGATGAATATAACTGCTGTATCTTGTAACATTTTAATGTTGTCAGTATTCTTTGTCGTATTAATATTGTGCTACCTCTTAAAGTGTAACCTCTGTAAACGAGCTGCTAATTCAAAGGTGTTTTAATCCGAGACAAGAAATAAATAAACAAAACTTGTGAGTGATCGCAGTGGGTGGAGGTAGGGTGAGTGAGTTGAACCCCATGTGGTTTGTTCCTTTGGATGTCTGTAAGGCTGGTTACTTTGCTGTGGTACAGAGGTTTATCACAATGTATCATAAACATTTAACTAACATCCAATCAACTTCCGTCTGATCGGTAGTTTGTGTGTTAGATAAAATAAAATATGAACATATGAACAGATGAAATTTGCCAGCAGATAAAGGCCTAGAGGTCTATCAAGTCTGCTTGAATGCACAGCTAGCACCCGTTATTCTACTGCTGCCCCTCTCTTCCACCCTTCCCCTCCATTGACCCTCCTCCTTGTCCTGTCCCATCCCCTTTTGAAGCAGTCCACTATTCTACTGGATACCACTTCTGCAGGTAACGCATTCCACCCAGCTACCACCTTCTCTGTAAAAAAATGTCTTCTCATCTCCCTCCTTAACCTCCCTCCCTCCAATCTCATATCATGGCCCCTGGTATCCCTCCCCTCCCATACTTTGAACAGTCCCTCTGTAGCTGTCTTGTTTATTCGTTTCATGTACTTAAAGGTTTCAATCTTGTCCTCCCTGTCCCTCCTCTCCTCCAGCGAGTACGTGTTCAACTCCCTCAGCCTCATCTCATATGATAAGTCCCTTAGCCCCTTGATGATCTTTGTTGCCCTGCACTGCACCCCCTCCAGTAACTTAATGTCCCTTTTCCGATACGGGCACCAGTACTGCACGGAGTACTTCAGGTGCGGTCTAACTAATGACCTATACAGTGGCAGAATCACCTCCTCCCTCCTCGAGGATATACCCCTTGCAATGCAACCCAGCATTTTGTTGGCCTTTGCAACTGCCTTCCTACATTGTGCCAAGTTGTTTATTGACCCTGTAATGAGCACCCCCAGATCCTTCTTCTCTGTCTAGGCTAGCTGCACTACCCCCAGTTGGTAACTCTTCCTTGGGTTCTTCACCCCAAAATGCAGCACCTTGCACATTTTGGCATTAAATCACAGTTGCCAGGTGTCTGATCTGGTTTCAAGCTTTTCCAGATCATCCTGCGACACCTGCCATCCCCCTAGGTCATCCACCACTGCTCCCATCTTGGTATCATCAGCAAACAGACTGATCTTGCCTTTTATGCCCAATGATATGTCTGCAATGAATATCCCAAACAACACTGGTCTCAACACCGAGCACTGTAGAACACCGCTCATCACTACACTTGGGCGTGAAAGCTCCCCTTCCACCCACCACCCTCTGTTGCCTTCCCTGAAGCCAGTTCCCTACCCATCTCATCAGCTTTGCACCCGCCCCTGTGCCTTTTAACTTACTTCCCAGCCTCCCATGAGGCACCGAGTCAAATGTCTTACTGAAGTCCAGATACAGGACACCCACTACATGGCCCCTGTCCATTTGCCTACTTGCCCACTCATAGAACTCCACCAGGTTGGTTTGGCAGGATCTGCCACGTATGAAGTCATGCTGTCTGGTGCCCTGTAGTCCTTTGGCCTCTAGGAGGGCCACCAGCTTCTCCTTCAGGATAGTGTCCATCAGCTTACTCACGATGGATGTGAGGCTCACTGGTCTGTAGTTCCCTAGTTCATCCTTGGGGCCACTGTTGTGGAGGGGCACCACATGAGTCATCCTTCTATCCTGAAGTACACATCCTGAGTATAGTGAGGCATTAAATAGGTCTGCCAAAGGTCCTGCAAGGACCTCTGTCAGGTCCTTCAGTACCCTGGGGTGGATGCCATCTGGGCCTGGCACCTTGTCCACCCTCAGTGTCTTCAAACCCTCCTGAACCCTGCCCTCCATGATTTCCCCATCTGTCACCTACTCCCCTGTTTCTGCTATTCCTCCCCCCTTGGGTATCACCCTCCTCTTCTCCTTAGTAAATACCAAGCAGAAGTAATCATTTAGTGCTTCTGCCTTATCGCACCCTGGTTCCACCAACCCCCCTTCTTAATCCTTACTATGTGGTCCTTACAGCTTCTTTTCTCCTGATGTACCTAAAAGTCCTTCTCCCCTTCTTAATGCCTTGTGCCAGCCTGAGCTCCTTAGATGCCTTGACTCCCCTTACTGCCCGTGTCACCTCCTTCGATTCTGTCAGGTACTCCTCCTTGTCCTCCCCGCTCCCTGTTTTACTGTACCTCCTAAAGGCAGTTATTTTTCTCCTTACCTTTTTCATGACCTCCTTGCTCAACCAGCTCGGTTTCTTAGCCCTGGCCTTCTTGATCTGGGCCTTGCAGCAGGTTTTGTTTGCCTCCACTATCCCCAGCTTTATGAGCTCTCACCTCTGGTTTGTGCCCATACTAGGTTGAATTCTGGCCAAGTACCCTCTTACCACTTTCCCCATCCTCCCAAAGTTGCTCCTCCTGAAGTCCAGCACTCTTGTGCCAGATTCCGCTCCTTCCTTGCCCATATCCAATGTGAGCCATATGGAATGGTGGTCACTCCCTGACAGTGGTTCATTCACCGTAAGTCCTCTCATAAACTCCCCATCTGCCAGCACAAGGTCAAGGGTATTCCCTAACCTGGTTGGTTTACTGATCATTTGCGGCGGGAAGATGTCCTGGAAGGCATCCAGCAGTAATACTGTGAATCTATTAAACTTATTGCATTTTGTTGACTGAAGTGGGGGGGGGCCTGTTTGTGTGGTGATGCAGCACATTCTTTGGTCTGTGACTACATAGGAAGCAACAGGTTCATCAATTCAAGTACAAGTTTAAAATGTCTGGCTACAGCCCTGTGCAGGAGTGGCAGATGGTAGTAAGGGAAATTGCAGAAACAGAGAGACTCGCTTTCCAAGTACAGGATAGAATGGAAACTTACATCAGCAGCTAGATGAGATGGAAATTGACACAGGAGGAGAGGGAGAGGTAGTGAAGACTAGAGGGGATTATACAATGAAAGGGAGATATGTAGATTGAGGACGTGACTCTTGGACAGATATTTGTTCTTAACTTATTCAAAGAGGGGAGTGTGAGGAAAGGAGGCCTTGCCTTAGGAAGGCTAGAAGGCCCCCTAGTCTATTTTTATCTTTTCCCTTTTCAGCCTGAGGCATCAGTCCCCCCTTCTTGGGAAGGAGAGCAAAGTAGGTCAGTAAAGATACAATCGACCAGAAATTGTGCTAAGTGTTCTTTTTTCACTGTTTTAAAATAAACAAGCATTTGTCAATGCTGAATGTTGTCTTTCTGGCATTGCAACTGGTAGTGCACGAGTTAGAGAGATGCATAGTATGAATGGAAGTGAAGTATTTAACTGATGCTAGCCCCACCCCCACCCTGCAGATACTGACATGCATTGGGATGTGCTTTTGGGTCGTCGGCCATGACGCTCACACTATTTCACCTCACTCTACTCTGGAGACACCGACAAGTGTTGCGGTGTGCCTTGGGGTCTTCAGGCCTTACGCTCACCCCAATTCATAAGGAAATATGCTGACGTGGGTGCAGTATAGGAGAATGGGGTGAACTTTGGGACCAAAGAGTCCAAGGCACAACTTGATGGCTATCAGTGGCTGCAGGGTAGGGGTTGGGGTAGAATGGTGTAAACATTACAGCCAACAATCCCAAGTCACACCCTTGACAACTGTCAATCTCTACAGGGTGCGGGGGGTAGAGTTATGGTTGGAAACCCTAACGCCCCAGGCTTTGCTTGGTATTTTCACTCCAAATTTTCAACATGGGCTTTTTGTGACCCCCTCTTATGAACAGTAGCACTATCAGTTTGATAGCCGAAAGGTGATTTTGCACAGTGATTGCACCGTTTGGCACCACAGCTGCGAAAACACATTTTGAGCAGGATGTGAAAAATTACAGCTGTACTGTTCATGAAGAGGTGTAAAAAAATGGCATTGCTGAAAATCTGGAGTGGAAATATGAAACACTGGTGAAGTCATGAGCGTGCATAGAAACTGCGCAATGCACACCCATAATGCAATTGTTTCAGGGATCTTTTTAACCAAATTTTCAACTTAGGTGGTTTGGGACCTCCTCTCCTAAACAGTGGTGCTTTAATTTTGTTAATCTGTCCTGAAAGTTGATTTCCCACGATGACTGTGCCATTGTGTGCCAGATGTGCAAAAACACATTTGGGGCAGGATGTGAAAAATGGTAGCTGTCTTGTTCTTAAAGAGGTGTGAAACATGGCAATGTTGAAAATCTGTAGTGAAAATATGAAAAACTAGTGAAGTTACGAGCGTACGTAGAAACTGCACAATGCACACCCATAACACAATTATTTTGGTTTTTTTTAATCAAATTTTCAACATTGGCATTTTGGGACCTCCGCTCATGAACAGTGGCACTGCGATTTTGTTAATCTGTCCCGAAAGTTGATTTCCCACAGTGATCACAGCATTGTGTGCCGGATGTGCAAAAACACATTTCGGACAGGATGTGAAAAATGACAGCCATATTGTTCATAAGGAGGTGTGAAAAAAATGGCAATGTTGAAAATCTGGAGTGAAAATATAAAAATGTGTCATACTTATGAACGTTCATAGAAACTGCGCAACTCACAGTTGTAACAAGGTCTTTTTTTTATTTATTCACCAAATTTGCAACATGGGCTTTTTGGGACCCTACCTCATGAACAGTGGCACTGTCATTTTGTTAACTGGTCCTGAAAGGTGATTCTGCGCAGTGCCCATAAAATCAATGTTCGGACTGAATAACAAAATGGCAGTGCATGTGTTCATGAGGTGTGGTCCCAAGAACCCCATGTTGAAAATCTGGAGCCACAATTCAAAAAAATAACTGAGCTATCCACCTAAGTTGAAATCCCCCCATTGATGACATTATAAAGCTTATCATAATTTTCTTTAGTTCGCGGTCAGCTTTTGAAGAGTTCAGTCATGTCCTGCTCCACCCAAGATCACTGCGCCAGACCTCCAGAGGCAAGTATGGGATGAGGGGGGTGTGGGGAAGTGGGGTGTGCAGATGGTAGGTGCGGGTTTGGGGCATCCTGATGATGAGAGACTGCTTTCTATTTTACAGGGACATAAAGAAAAAAAATGGACTTCAAGGGAATGTTTTTTTATTTACAGTTTAAAAAAAAAATACATTTGGGCACTCTGGGGTGGGCTCCCAGTGTGTCACATGAGTTTGGGAGAGTGAAGCCGATGGAGGTTGGGCACCTTCATCAGCAAGGAAAGTGTGTGTGGGGGGAATATGATGCTGATGGGGATTGACACCCCTGTTGGCAACAGATTAAACTGGGGGGCACATTATGCTGATGGGGATTGGGCACCCCCATTGTCATTCAAATAGGCATGGGGGATACATTATGCTGACAGGGATTGGGCATCCAGTTGGCAAACAAATTGAACTAGTGGGAGGAGGCATGCTGATAGGGGAATTGGGCACCTCTGAAGTTGACTTTATTTATTTTTTATTTATTTATTTTACTTTTATTTTAGTCTTTGGTAACCGGGTTAGGCCCACTAGGCACAAGTGCCTGTTTTCAGGGGTGACCTAGGAGCACTGGGTGGTTAAGTGACTTGCTTAGAGTCACACAGTATGCAAGTGGAGGTTGTGAGAATCAGATTCAGGTCTGGTGTTCTGGATGTGCCAAGCTCATTCACATCTCGTTCCTCTAAACTGTAGGCTATACTGCCAGCTTTCTGGGGATTGTGAGAGACGAGAGGTGGATGGCATGACTTGCTGCCATGTTTATTGAAATGCTTCACCAAGCAAGACACATAGGGGAGGCGTGTCATCTGTGCCACTGCATGATGAGCTTGTCTCTTATTGCAGCTGCAAATTCATTTCAAGTTGGTGGCACTTTGCATAAAACTTGTGTCACTGCTAGCATGCTCACTAATTAGTGAATGAGGAATGCATCTTCTAAAGCGTGCCCTGCATTTGCCAAAACTGACACACCTCTGCATTTCTCCTACTACCATCTACAACTGCCACAAAATGTTGCTTGCACGTGCACAAAACAACATAAAAATGTAAAACATTGTGACCACAACAGGAATCCGTACATAGTCATCGTACTATTAGCTGTATCTTGGAATGTAAAATTGTGTTGCTGTATTGGAATACATAGATACATAGATGCTGTGGGCAGATAAGGGCCTTTGGCCCACCCAGTCTGCCCATTTGAGCTTGTAAGTTTCCTTTACGTTTTTCTAGAAGTCTGTTGCCCCTTACCCTTGACCTCCAGGATTCCCTTATGTCTATCCCATGCATTCTTAAATCCTGTGATTGCTTCATCCCCCACCACTTCCTCTGGCAGGGTGTTCCAGTTGTCCACCACCCTTTCTGTGAAGAAATTCTTTCTCATGTTTCCTCTGAATCACTCTCCCTCCAACTTCATACCATGCCCTCTAGTCCTGGAACATCTTTTTCACTGGAAAATAATGTATTCCTGCACCCTGTTCCTCTCTGTAAGGTACTTGTATGTCTCTATCATATCCCCTCTCTCCCTTATCTCCTCCAGGAAGTACATATTCAAGTCCTTCAGCCTGTCCTCATAAGACTTGTGATGCAATCCCTGTACCATCTTTGTTGTCCTCCTCTGAACCTTCTCCACCCTGTCTATGACAATGTATAACATATTGCTCTTGATCGCTACAGAATGTATAAAAAAATGTCAATATTCACTTGTATGAACGTGACAAGTGTCATTTTTCAAATCCTGCCTAAAATGTTATAACTTCACTATTTTTTTATACTTTTCCACCAGACTTTCAACGTGGCCTTTTTGGGACCTAGTCTCATGAACACAGTTTTTCAAATTTAACCCAAAGGTGATTTTGCAGTCACTCTGCAAAACGGTTCCATGTCATTTCAGCTAAATAATTACATTGAGTGCAATTTGAGCTACTCGGTTACAATGAATGCAATAACAGCGAATCCACATTTCAGCGACGCACATTACAGCTATGTTGTTAATGCAGTGGAGCAGAGCCCCCTGCACCCCCCATTTCTATAATTCTAACACACCACAGTTTGATAGCCATGATTGCAGAATGTGTGCTGTAGCTCAGTAAGTGCAGTAGCTGTAGTTTTGCCAGTCACTCACGTTGTAACTACTCAAACTGAGTAGCCCAAACTGATTAGCCCAAATTACGTGATACCCTACAAAATCAGATTCTGGGCAGGTTTTGAAAAATTTTACCAACCAGGTTCATGAAGTAGGATCATAAAAAGACTAGGTTGAAAATTTGGGGTCAAAATCTTAAAAAATACCAGCGTTATGAAGGTACATTGATATTTTTCAACATTCACTTAAAACTGTAGTAATTTTCAATATTTTGACCCCACATTTTCAACGTAGCTATTTTTCACACCACCTCATAAATGTGACAGGTGTCATTTTTCAGATCCTGCCTAAAATGTGTTTTTACACTTGAGACACGAAAGGACATTTCCATTAATATTTTATAAATGACACCTATCTATGCTCTGGGTGGGGGGGTCATAGAAAAACTACTTAAAAAAATAGTCATCAAAATGTAAAAAAAAAAAAGGTTACGAAGAAACATTGCATGCAGGCCAGCTAGTGTAGCAAGTTGAGTTTCTGTACCAGTGACTCACGTTTGGGGATGAGCTTGGGGAGCCAGCTGGACAACATAAGGAAGGGGCCAGCATTGTCCTGTACAACCACTGTGAGCCTGGAAAAGTACTGCTCAGTGTTCTACCTCACAGGCAACACCTTGTGATGGGCCGGAGAGCCTTCCCTCACAAGGGGTTGCCATGTGTGTCATGACCTGATGGGGTCATGCACTGCGATAGGAGAAGTGGGTTGGCATGAAGACAGGGGCTTAAAATATCTCCACTGTTCTGTTTATTCCATTTCTAAAGGGACCTGCATGAGAGAGGATATACTGTAAATTCGTGATCATAGAAAGGGAAACTGATTAAAAAACTAGTAATGTAGACAGATTGTTTATATACAGAATAAATGCTGGGGAAATGTGAGTCACAAGATGATAATCCAATCAAGTGATTTATGTAATAATATAATCCATGAGACTGAAGGCCGAATGGATTGTGTTGTTCCGTAATCCTGAGACTGAATTGTCACCTTGCAACTTCCCTATCATTTTACATTTTTTATATTAGAGGGATAATCCAACAGTATTAGAGAATGTGTTTTCAGTCCAAGGGAGGGAATTTGGGAGGAGTTTTAGGGGGAACCTAATTACTGGGATTCAAGTGCTTACTTTGTACTGTTTGCTTTGCTACTTGAAGCAGACACCTCCTTTGGTACAAAGGGAGGACTTGAGTCATACTGTGGATGTAGTAGGATGATGTTATCACATATTTGTAATGATAAATAACACAGCACTGTACCAATATATTTCATTTTTACATAGCACTTAAGGCACAAGACTGGAAAGTTTTAAAACCTTCAAAATCCTGTACCTTGCTTCAGAAATTAAAATACTTAAGACAAACATTACTACTCACTGACTCCACTTCAAACTGTCTCTTACTACAATATTATTCTGGTTTCATTATTCACTACAACACAACCAAAACCTACCACACAACATGCAAGCAAACATTTGGTATTGACAAATGATTAAGATTTACAGTAGGAGGCTTTTTCTACTTCGCATACGTCTTGAAAAGTGTTTGCAGTTTTACAAAATCTACACAAAATACAAATAGTCTTACAATTTGCAGTGGGGTGGTTTTCCTACTTTGCATACACTTTGAAAAGTGTTTGTAAATTTTACAAAATATGCTCAAAATACGAGCACGTTTTAAGATCTGAAGCAGGATGGTTTTCCATCTTTGCATGCACTTTGAAAAATGTTTTTGGCTTTATGAAATCTACTCAAAATACACATTTTTTAAAGATTTGCAATAGAATGGTTTTCCCGCTTTGTGCGTGCTTTGAAAAGTGCTGATGATTTTACAAGGTCTACTCAAAATATGAATATTTAAAAAATTTGCAGTAGGATTGTTTTCCTACTTTGCAGGCCCTTTGAAAAGTGTTCTTCATTTTTCAAAATCTACTTAAAATGTGAATGTGTTTAAAATTTGCAATAGACTGATTTCCCTTCTTTGCATGCACTTTGAAAAGTATTCATGATTTTACAAAATCTGTGGAAAAAACAAATATTTTAAAGATTTTTAACAGAATGTTTTTTCTACTTTGCATTCACTTCGTACGTTTCTGATTTTACAAAATCTACTCAAAATATAAATGTTTTAAAGCCTGCAGTAGGATGGTTTTCCTTTTGTGTATGCACTTTGAAAAGTGTAATTTTACAAACTCTACTCAAAATACAAATATTTTGAAGATTTGCAGTAGCATGGTTTTCCCTTTTGCACTTGAAAAGTGTTGATAAGGGATGCTACAGTGGAAGCAGAGATAGGGGATGAATGAAGGCTTCTAACAATGCATGCCAGTCAGTCACTACAGATCTACTATTATTGTAGCATAAGGAAGAGGAGCGGGGAGCTTTGGTCTAGTAGGTGTGCTGGTTTGGGGGCTTTGCTCTTATTCAGGGTGGGGTGGGGCTTGATTATATTGCGCATGGGTGGGGGATGTTGAATTTTGGAAGGGGAGTGTCAGGCTTCAGAGATGCAGACTGTGTCAATCACTATCCTTCTTCTATTATTTTATTATAAGAAAGAGGGGGAAGGGAGGGTGGACCTAGTGGGTGTGTTGGGTAGGGGGAAGTTGTTCTTATCTAAGGATAAGGAGCTTTTTATATATTGAGGAAGGGTCGGAGCAGCAGAATTTGGGGGAGGTGGGAGGCATAAATTATTTTATAAGGAGAGGGATTTCATATTTTAAGGATATCAGATGTTGGATTCTCCAATATCTTACATCCAAACTGTTATCTGTCATTTTTTTAGGATATCGCATTTTGAGGACCAGTATATCAAAATCCTGATATCCTAAGAAATACACATACTGTTCTAAGTATCATTTTTAATGGATTACCTGAGAAACATCATGTCTGATTACAGTCAGCTGCATGCATTCTGTACAGTTTTAACTGATGTCATCTGAAGATAAATATTTCAAATGCATCAAACATATACCATGACACAAAATGCACTAGGGCACTTGCTTTCAGTCTGAAGGCCCAAATGGTCCCCTAACCAGCTGGAGTGTGGGGTTATGTTACATAGACCATGGAAGAACTGCTGTGTCCCCCTCTACAGAAGTCCTTCTAGCCCTTCACAAACCATAAATTGAATAGCATGTTTGGAGTCATCTTATACATTGTGCAGGGTTTCAAAGGCCATCATTAAAACAAGTTACTATACACATTTCTTAAAGAAGAACCCTGGATAATGTAAAAAGAGCAATAGCTACTGCAAAAAGCACCAATTAGGGCATTTAGCATGAAAATAAAATTTGTAATTACCTTTCATGTATTTTATTTCAGTTCAAAAGAATCACACTGTCACACCAGCTGAGCTGCACAGTGATCTCACACACACCAGGCAGCTTCTGGTGTGCAGGGTATGCTAATGAGAACCATCAACTCACTGCAGAGTTGGTAGCCCTCATTAGCATGCCCCATGTGCCGGAAGCTGCCCAGTGTGTGCAAAATGGCTGCAGGTGGCTTGGCTGACAGGAAAGTCGACACAGGTCTTTCAAACTGATATAAAATATGTGAAAGATAATAAAAATGATTTTAATGCTAAAAGCCCTAATCATGTATTTCTGAAGCAGCTGCTGCCCCTTTTTCACTATCCTGTGTTTTTCTTTGAAAAGTATGGTAATTTATGGCAAATAACAATGTTAATGCTCCATAGATTTGCTACAGTACAAAATGCAATCTGCACAAAGGTTGGAAATAAACTATTTGGGTTGCAAACACAATGTCCACAAAGTCTGGAAATGTGCCATTAGGGTTTTTAAGTCTAACTCCCACCCATCGTACTACATTCACTACACTCATGACCCAAGGACAGTCTACAGCTACATCAATGGTATGTGTCAGAATGGAGTACAAAACACTGACCAAACTGAACAATTTCATTGTGTAAAATACAACACTTGACCATCGATTATTTGCCTAGAAACTGCACAGTTTGTAACTAATGGCTGACAGAGTGCGCACAGCGAAGGTGGTGCTCAGAAACCAACCAGGAAAGCCAACCAATGGTTTCAAGCACACACAAACCTTAAAAAGAGGGACACAGCTGCAAATCAGTTCATATCAAAAAGTCTATTGCAGACGACTCATAGCAAGGTCCTGCCTGACATGTTTCGGACCGTAGACCTTTATCAAAGGCTCAGACAGTTGGTAACTAGCCTGCCCTAATCTATCCAGAAACAACCCAACTAAATGAAAATAAAACTTTTTTCAACATAAATACATTTTTATTTTATTTTTTAAACACAAAAACCCACAATAGGGCATAGACTTCTTTAAAATAAATGCAGTTCCCAATTTCATTCACAGGCACATGGCCTTTCTTACCAGACTGACCTATTTTACCTAGCAACAACCTAACTAAAGGAAAATAAAGCCTTTTTTCATAAAAAAAAAAAAAACACTTTCCATTCAAAAATCACAATAACCCACTCTATAGCAATGGTGTCTTGCGAATTAATTAACTTCCTGGATGTGTGCAAAAACAGATCACCCATTGGCCTTCTGCCTTCCAGTTCACCCAGGGAGTGCATTAAGTCTCTAGAAATGCATGCTCTGTTGTGGGTAATAACCAATACAATACATATATATATATATATTTAGATATATATACAAATATATATATATATAGATACACACATACACACACACACACACACATATACATACATACACCCCCCCCCAGCAGCATCCCTAAAACCAAATTATTTTGTTTCTACAATTTGCTTAATTTGGAACACTGGTTTTCCATATATTCAAGCTTTTTGCCTATGTTATATCCTTTTTTCAAACAAATTGTGTTGTTTCATAAGTACAAAATACACAAATATGTAGCATACTTGGAAAAATAATGCTGCCATAGTATCCATAACAAGGTAAAATAATCTGAGTGCACATGGTAAAGTAGCAACATACATTTGTAAAAAGACACTAGATCTACACAATTCTCCAGGGCCAGAGAGGTCAAGTATTCATATTCACTTATATAGCAGAGATGTTTACAATATTCTGATATTTATTTAGAGGTAATGAGTTATCTATCCTGATTTTAACCAGGAAAAGAATGGGTCCCAGGCTGCATCATATTTATGAAGGTTCTTAGCATTCTGATGACTGATGTGGTCATTGATGGCCACCTTGGATAAGGCCATAATCCAGTTGTCTATGTTAGGGGGGCACTTGTTCATCCAGTGGCTCAAGGTCAAACATTTAAAAGCACAAGGAAGCTATCAAAAAACATTTATTTTCTAATAGGGTCAGTTATATTAGTGTACTAGAGTCCCTCAAGGTAAATATTCCAGAGTAGAATGGCAAGTTAACCCGAAGAACTTGATTACAAGCTTTCCAAATAATTACTCAGGAAGGTCCAAGCAATGTCCATTCCCACATCATAAGGAGAAGGTTGGCATCTGCAGAGCCACATCTCCAGCAATTATTATCTGTTGTATATTTCTAATTAATTATTTGCACCCTGCAATAATTTGTTCCTTTACATGTACCAGTAGTGTCACCATATTATTGTTATTGCTGCTCCACTGTGTAACCCTAGCAGTTGTAACATTTTGCTTAGTTTTACACAGTATTTCTGCAAGTGACTATTTGTACCACACTGTACATTTATTGTACTTGTATTTCTGCTAGCAATGTCACTGTATTTGATAGTGTTCACTCCCACTTGTAACTCCTTCTCATGGTCACAACTGGAAATGAGTTCTAGCTCAGTGTGCCTATCCAAGTCTACAAATTTCAAATAAATAAATAAACAATCAAAGACATTCTCCTTTTCCCATAGATCTCTCATACTTGCATACTCCATAATAATAATAATTATTTTTATTTTTATAGCGCAATTCAGAAAATCAAAGCGCTGTACAAATGTTATCAATAAAAACGCATTAAAACTAATAGAATAATAAGAAACAGTACCGTTCCAGACTTCATACCAATATACTTTTAAAACAGTTACTCCATAAAATCCTCAATGGCAAGATGGAACAAATGGGTCTTTAAGGACATAGAAACATAGAATTTGACGGCAGATAAGGACCGCTTGGCCCACCTAGTCTGCCCATTTTCCTACCTAACAGATAAGCTGCAAATCCTAGTTAACCAAAAGCTTACTTCCTCCTACCCCCCACTAGGACTGCCTTATGCCTGTCCCATGCGTTCTTGAAGTCTCCACCTGTTCTTGACTCCACAACCTCCTCAGGGAGGCTGTTCCATGCATCCACAACCCTCTCAGTGAAAAAATACTTCCTCACATTACCTCTGAGCCGTCCCCCCTCTATATTCAAATTGTGCCCACTTGTTCTTTAAGTCTTTTCTGGAAGATGCTACCCTCTTGGACTTTGTTTATTCCCTTGAGGTACTTAAAAGTTTCTATCATGTCCCTCTCCCTCCTTTCCTCTAGGGTATATATATTAAGCTCCTTTAGTCTTTCTTCAGATGTCTTCTGGTGCAGACCCTGCACCATTTTGGTTGCCCTCCTGACAGCTTCCACTCTGTCTATGTCTTTAGGAGATGGGGTTTCGGAACTGCACACAGTACTCAGATGGGGTCTCACCAACTGTCTGTAGAGAGGATAACAACTTCCTGTTTTCTACTATTGATGCCTCTTCCTATGCATCCCAGTATCCCCCTGCCTTCCTTACTGCCTTCTCACATTGCTTGCCCACCTTTAGGTCATCTGATATAATTACCTCAGGTCCCTTTCTATTTTACTGTTGTCAGTATCTCACCCCCATTGTGTACACTTCCCTGGTTTTTGTTTTCCATGTGCATTACCTTGCACTTCTTTGCATTGAATCTGAGCTGCCATACATTTGACCATTCCTCCAACCTTGCCAAGTCCCTTCTCATCCTTTCCACTCCATCATGTGTATCAACCCTGTTGCAGATCTTTGTGTCATCTGCAAAGAGACATACTTTTCCTTCCAGTTCCTCTGCAATGTCCCTTATAAAGACATTAAAAGGACCGTCCCAGTACTGAACCCTCGCGGTACCCCACTAGTAACCCTCCTTTCTTCACTGTGTATTCCATTTACTACTACCCTCTAGGCCCTGTTGTCTAGCCAATTTTTATCCAGGCTACCACCTTGGGACCCACCTGCTGGCTGGCTATCTTGTGAATTAATCTTTGTGTGGGACTGTATCAAATGCCTTGCTAAAATCTAGGTAGGCCATGTCTACAGCCCCTCCTGGTCTACTACTTTGGTCACCCAGTCAAAGAAATCTATTAGATTCGCCTGACACGACCTTCCCATCGTGAATCCATGCTGCCTTGGGTCCTGTGCCCCACTGACCTCTAGGTACTCAACAATTTTTCCTTCAGAAGTGATTTCATCATTTTCCTACCACTGAGGTCAAACTAACTGGTCTGTAGTTTCCTGCCTCTGTCCTGCTCCCACTTTTGTGAAGAGGAATCACATCTGCCCTTCTCCAGTCCTCGGGTACCACCCCATCCTCCCATGATTTGTTAAAGAGAGTAGTCAGCGGTGTCACTAGATCTACCCTTAATTCTTTTAGAATTCTTGGGTGAATCTCATCAGGCCCCATTGCTTTGTCCACCTTCAATTTTATCAGTTCTTTCAGAACCCTTTCTTCTGTAAATGGACTGGTATTGACCCTGCTCGGAGTGTTCTCTTGTTTGGTTTAGGTAACTCCCCCTCCTCTTTCTTTGTGAATATTGAGCAGAAATATTCATTCAGTATCCCTGCTTTTTCACTTTCACCCTCTACTCACATTCCCTCCCCTTTATTAAGCTTCAGTATCCCTCCTTTGGTCTTTCTTCGCTCCCTAATGTACCTATAAAAGGTCTTATCCCCCTTCTTAACAGAATTGGCTATCCTTTCCTCGGTTTGGGCCTTTGCTAGTCTGACTGCCTGCCCAGCCTCTTTCTGCTTTAACTGATAAAGTTCTCTGTCCTGCTCCTTCTGTGTTTCCTTATATTTCCTGAATGCTGTCCTTTTCTCCTTAACCTTCCCTGCCACCTCTTTTGAGAACCATAGCGTTTTTTTCCTTTGTTGTGTTTTATTGATTTGCTTTACACAAAGGCTTGTTGCCTCTGTGATGGCTGTTTTGATCACCCCCCCCATTGTTCTTCCACCCTCCTTCTTGCCTGTTTGCTAGTGCCTTTCTGAGGCACTCTCATTTTCCCAAAGTCAGCCTCCTAAAGTCCAGTACTCTTGCTTTTGTATGGCTTGACTGTATGGCTGTGTTTATCGTGAACCACACTGTTTGGTGGTCACTTGTTCCCAGATGGCTACCCACTTCTAAATCTGAGATTCTTTCTCCAACCCCATTTGAGAGTACCAGGTCTAAGATTGCTCCCTCCCGAGTGGGTTCCAATACTAGCTGTCTGAGGCATGCCCTCTGTAGGGCATCAAGAATGACCCTGCTCTTGGATGTGCCTGCAGCAAAGGTGCTCCAGTTAACATCTGGCATATTCAGGTCCCCCATCAACAATATTTCCCCTTTTTCTGCCATTCTAAGAAAGCCTTCTATCATTTCCTTGTCCATTCCCTCCCCCTGAGATGGGGGTCTGTATACAACCCCTATACGGATTGTGGTGCCATTTGCTGTCTCCAGGGTGACTCAAAGTGCCTCATCTGCTCCCTGTTTACTCTTTAGTTCTATTGCTTTGATCCCTTCCTTTACATAGAGAGCTACCCCTCCTCCTTTTTTTCCCTCCCTGTCCCTCCTGTAGATTGTATATCCTGGTATGTTGACTTCCCAGTCATGGTTCTCCGTGTACCACGTTTCTGTGACTGCCACAATATCCAGGCAACCCTCTTCCATCAAGGCCACTAGTTCAGGGAGCTTGTTACACAGACTACGGGCATTGGTACTCATCACCCTCCACTTTTTGATAGCCTTATCCCTTTTAGCCCCATTTCTGTCCTTACTGCCTTTGCCTTTTTACATTTAAATCTGTTCTGCTCCTAATAACTTCTGTACCTTGTGTTTACCTCACTAATCACCATGTTTTGTTGCAGGAGGTCGATTTCTGCTCCTTTCTCAGTGCCTCCTTGGCTAGTTTAAATGTCACAATGAAGCATTTAAACCTTCTCACCTAGGATCCTGTTTCCCTGACAGATGCAGACCATCGCACCAGTATAGGTCTACATCCCTCCTGGTGGCTCCCCAGTCCCCAATGAAGCCAAAACCCTGAGCTCCACACCAGTTTTTCAACCACTCATTGAATTCCCTGGTGAGAAGTGCCCTAGCATCTCCCTTGCCATAGACAGGCAGCACCTCCGAGAAGGTTACCATATGCGCTACTTGTCTAAGGCCCCTTCCCAACTCTATAAACTCCTCTTGCATTGCTGTGATCCCATTCCTAGCCAGGTCATTTGTCCCTGGGTGGACAATGACATCCAGCTCCCTCCCTCGTGCAGCTCCTTCCACGATCCTGAGGATTCGCTTCCTGTCCCTCCAAGCCGTGGCGCCAGGAAGGCACCTTACCTCCCTCTCCCCTTCCTCCCCCATTTCTACCCCTATAATGATTGAGTCCCCCACCAGAAGTTGTTTCCTTCCCCTGTGGGGTCCCATGCCACCCTTCTGTGGGTCTCCTTTGTGAAGGTTCCCAGCATCCTCCTCAGTCTCCACTGCAGGTGCCTCCATAGAGAAACCACTATCCACCAGAAGAGCGAATGAACTGTGGAGAGGTACAGCTGGAGGGATGCAACTCTGTTCCACCACCATCTTCCTCCTTGAGCCCACCCTGGTCCAGCCTCTCCTCTTTCTTGGCAACCTCTGAGGCAGTGGCATTGGCCCTGGTGGTCCCCGGGTGGGGGAGGAGGTTTCACGAATCCTAGCCAGGTCGGCCTGGAGATGGACAACCTCCTCTCTCAGACCAGAGAGGTGCCTGCAAATAGGGCAGAATCGCAGCCCAGAATGTCTCCCGAACACTGCCGCCCCACAGCCATTGCACTGCACCACCCTATCATGTCTTATTTTGTGTCCTCTCTACTGTTTCTCTGGATGCTTACTCTCCTCTCCTTACAACTCTGACTCTTCCTGTTCTGGGACAGCAACTTCCTATTTTCTTCAGTAGCCTTCTTCCTTGCTCAATATCAGACCACCAGCAGCTGGGGGGGGGGAGAGTGAGCTACTTTTTTACTTTAAGGTTGACAAAACCAATGTTTCTCTATGATCCTTTCCTTCCTACTGCCAAACAGGAAGTTCCTGTTGACAGTCAAATCCAGTGGCTATAAAAGTAGAACTAGCTTTGGGTGGGTGGGTGGGTGGAGGGGTGGGATGGAGGGCAATTAGTAAGAAAAAAGGCTAGCAACAGGAAGTTGTAATTTGACTCACCTGCTTTTCTAGTGTCTAAACCACACCCCCAGGTAAGCTCTCTTTCCTCCTACTGGTTTAGCAAAGTCACCTGATACAGTACCTTTCCCTGCACAGAACACACACTGCCTTTCTTTCTTTTTTTTTAACACTAAATAAGACCCATTCTACTTCTAATAAAGTTATCTGTGTACTTAATCTTAACTGACACTGACTCCTGCTAAGATATAAGTTTCAAATTAACAAGAAAATGTAGCTTCTTTTAGTTAGCTGCTTTCTGCTCTACAAGCAAGGCTAGTAACAGCACAAGGACATCTTAAAGCTCTCCATAGTCTGGTACTTTTGAATCTGATAAGGTAGAGTACCACAGGGTGGGGGCCACGTACATAAAGGCTCATGACCCAGAAGTTTTCAACCACACCCTGGGAACCACTAGCAATCCCTCATCAGCTGAGTGGAGTGGTCAGCTGGGGAAGTAAGGATTCATGAGTTCTTGCAGGTAGCACAGACCCTATCCATGTAGGGCCTTGTAGGTCAGGAGACTGACCTTGAAGGTGATCTGCAGCTGTACAGGCAGCCAGTGCAGTTCGCGCAGCACAGGAGCGATGTAGCTCAGATGAGGAACCCCCATCAGCAACCCTGACACTGTATTCTGCACTAGCTGCAAGTGGTAGATATCAACACCTGGAAGCCCTAGGTAAAGGGAGTTACAGTAGTCCAGCCGTGAGGTCACAAAGGCGTGGATCAACGTTGGAAGGTCACTAGGCAGAACAAGATGTTTAACCTGGGTGATGTTCCTCAGATGATAAAAAGAGGACTTGACTACTGCTGACCCCTTCGAATGCAATGTCAGCCCATTGTCAAAAATCACCCCCAGATTTTGCACAGAGGAAGGCAGCTGGTTACCTCAGAGCCAAAGCCCCGAGGGAGACCCTGCCACCGTCCCCTCTATCTGGTGACCTGAATCCACCACCAACACTGCAGTCTTATCAGAGTTCAACTTCAGCCAGCTGGTCTTCATCCAGTCCTGGATTTCTGTGAGGCAGCTATTAAAGACAGAGATCGCACTATCCTGGTCAGGCATAAAAGACAGGTAGAGCTGGGCATCATCTGCGTAACAGTGAAACCTCAGTCCATATCATCTCACAGGGACAACATGCAGCCCTGAAGGACCCCACATGGCAGAGAGAATGAGTCTGAGGACTACATCCCAGACACCACCCTCTGAGACCTGTCAGTGAGGAAAGATTAAAACCATCTGAGGACTGTCCCTGACAGGTCACAGATTCCCCTCAAGCCCTCCAGCAATTCCCCATTGTCCACGGTGTCAAAGGCTGAAGAGAGATCAAGAAGCACCAAGATCAGAGCAGTCTCAGGACTATGCCTCTTCTGAAAACCTGACTGGAGAGGATCATAGATATCATGGATGGTAAGGTGGTTCTCCATCTGCAGTGCAACTACTTTCTCAATCACCTTCCCTACAAATGGAAGGTTAGAGATTGGCCTGTAGTTAGCAGGACAGTTTGGGTCAAGAGAAGATTTCTTAAGGAGTGGTGTCACCACCGCCTTCTCCAGAGAGTTCAGGAACTCACCCGACTCTAAAGAGCACCAAACAATCTCTGCAAGGACAGGGCCGATAGTATCCACACACCCCATTATGAGGTGTGTTGGGCTCGGGTCGAGACTGCAGCAAGTCGGCCGCATGCCCTGGGCAATCCGTATGCTATCCATGATCTCCGGCCAGTCAAAGTATGCCCAAGAAAACTGAGAAATAGTAACCAAGCACCAACCTCTGACAACCCCCATAGAGTGAGCTGATCGGATCTCGGCCCTGATGTCGGCCACTTTATCAGCAATGAATAGAGCAAACTTGTCACTCTTACCTTGTGAAAACGCACTTCGAACTTGCAGACAGGTTGGATTGCACAACCTGTACACAGTTCAAAAAAGCTGAGATTGTTAATTCTGAGTTGCAGCAATCTTCCCGGACAGGAACTCTGCCTTCATATGAGTGATTGCTGATTGATAGTCCCGATAATGTTCCATCAATCTAAGGCAGTTGGCATCAAGGGCAGATGTCCGCCAGCACCCCTCTAGCCTTCGTTCAACTTGTCTCAACTCCCGCAAGGCCCCATCAAACCAAGGGGACCAGGGGAGAATAGTGAGAGGATGAACACAGACAGGAGTGATAGAGTCCAAAGCTCCTGTCATGGCCTTATCATAGGCCTGAATCAGGTTCTCTGGACCCTTACTTGCACTCGGCAATCCCAGTAGGTCTAATACTGCCAAAAGGCCATCAGGGGTTACATCCCTCAAAGGGTGGTATCTGACTATCTCCACAGGGGCATGCCTATAGGGGGAGCCCAAAAATTGAACCTAATAGTGTGGTGATCGGACCATCCGACTGGTTGCACCACCAAGTCAGGGATCTCCATCCCCAGGAGGAAAATCAGGTCGAGTGAGTGACCCTGATCATGGGTTGCAGAGGCAACTACCTGTGTGAAGCCCAACAAATTCATAAGTTGGAGGAAGTCCTGACCAAATTGTGAGAGTTCTCTGTCAACCCAGGTGTTGAAGTCACCCAGCACTATCAACCTAGGTGACTCCAACACCATGTCAACAACGAAGTCCGCGACCTCCTGTAGGAACAATTTCTCACCCCAGGGTGGATGGTAGATGAGAATGATCCTACACCCCACACCTGTAACCACAGTACACTCAAATGATCTGGATTCCTCAACTGGCACCGCTTCAAGGCCCAATTCTGATTTAGAACAAATGGCTACACCCCTGCCCCTGCGGTCTGATCTCGAGCGATGAATCACCAAGAACCCAGCAGGAGTAGCCACCTTCAAGATGGGACTGGCATTCTCATCCAGTCAGGTCTCGGTGATGCAAGCCTGGTCTGCTGTCCCAACATGATCAGCTATAATATCCGTCTTGTTCCTAAGAGACCTGGTATTGCACAACACTGTTTGAGTCAGATGAGATTCTAGGGCTGGCTGGACTACCAGCCCTGAAACACTGGAACCCTTGGGTATGGGAACCGATAAGGAGACCCACATTCTCTGACCCATTTCACCCCAGGGCATCTCCTGGTCCTTACTACCCCAATCCAGCCACCTGGCTCCCCCTTCCCTGAGGTTCAGGGCCCTCAGTCTCCCTGCATCTCCTACCAACAATTCCCAGTGCCCTGCAGCATCCAAAGACTGCCTCCGGCAGAGGAGGACAACTAAAGGGGCAGAGGTCCCAGAGCTCTGAAGGGGAGTAGTGCCTGACCGGAAGAGCTACCTGTCAGCACATCTCCATTTCAGCAAAACCGGCTAACAAAATCAACAATAACCACCCAATTTAACCTATAAAATCAATTCAATCTACACACCCTCTCGCGCAAACACCCATACAGTCCACAGCCACACTTGACACAGTACTACAACCAAAAAATTAAAAATATAAAATTGTACAAAGTTGCCAGTCCTTTGTAACTGCATAAAGTAAATAAGGGACAAGAGAAAAAACAGTCACAATGTATCAGTCCAACTTGAGTTCTAAAACAGGAGAGCTCCCATCACTCAGGTTAAATGTCCAAACAGTAGTTCAGCCCCAGCATCACCTCTCACATAGTAGGGGAAGAATCAGTAGTAACTCAGAAATAGTAAAAATCAGTGTGCTAGGCACTCTCACTGCCCATACACAGCCAGGTAATAAGAACAAGGTGGGGGTGAGACGTTGACTTTCAGGAACACAGTTCTCAAAGCCAAACTGTTGACCAGTCAGCCCACAGATCATCAGACTCAAGGGAGAGTGTAGAGAAAAGGATAGTCCACTACCCTAGACCTTCAAACATCTCCTTGCTTGCAGCAGGACAATGAACAAAAAGTCAGGATTTTTCATCAAGTAGCAACCGCCACTATGAAATTCAATGGTCCCAGGTTCCACTTTACTCACTCCAGTTGGGTCAATATTAAGTGGTCCTGCACTCCACAAGCCAACACCTCAGCCTGTAGGAGAGAGACCAATAATAAAAGACCCAGAGAGTGTAATAGTTGGGGAAATATAGAGACACCCTCAGCTACACTACCAGGAGCTAGCCACACCCCCGCCCACCCACGACCTGCGGCTACAGGCACCCAGGTAAATCGGCCTTCTAGCCAAACCCCAAGGTGGCTTAGGAGAAGCCCCAGTCTCCCACCAGCTCTCCAGCAGCCAGACACAAGTGACTCCTGCCTGGTTCCAGGCACAGCAATGGGACGACTGCCCCAGGGGAGCACAGAGGTTCACTCACCCAACACCACTCTCCAACGCAACATTGAACCCCCCGACTCACAGCGGCATCCTTAGAATTCCCCAACTCCACCAGCACAGTCCAGCTGCAGTGTATCCCAGCTATGTTCCAGTACTCTTCCTAACCAGATCCTCCAGTAAGGGCAATGGCCAGCTGCAAATGCTCACAGAAAGTCCAACATCCAGCTCCCACCTCGGAACACACAGCGACTGGCTCCTTGAATCTCCATCTGCTCAAGCAGCACAGGTAGAAGTAGTTCTCAGCAATACAGCGGTATAATTTCCATAAGCTGCTACCCAAAATAGGGATTGTGCTGATGGTTCACAAATTCCCAAACTCCCGTTGTGTACCTAACCTGGCTTCCTCACTCAATATCCCTGACTGGCTACCACTTAAATAAAACAAAAAGCATACAAAAAGCATGCAAAAAGAAAAAAAATGATAAGAGAAAACATAAAATCAAAAGACAATGAACTTTAGCAGCTGCTTACAGATGGCTATAACCAGTTGCCACATTTTATTTCATCTGCCTCAGGACACCCACAGCTGTGATCTTTATAAGAACTTGATTGAGTATCCCTGGAAGATCAGAGATAGCTGCATTACTCTTAAGTTCATTTACACATGTCTTGCTTAATAAATAGCCTTGTTCCTTCATATATAACTAATTTGTTTAAGGAGAAAATCTCATGTTCAGGACTCAGGTAATCTAAGGAGTGGGATTTTTCCTTCCTTGAGGTGAATGGGAGTTATAAGATACCATGTTTTTCATTTTTGGGACCCTTATTTTGGAAATTCTGTCCCGTTAGACTTGGGTTCAACTACAGTACAACCTCACTAGTTATTATTGGCTCAGTAACAAATGGGTTTGTGGCAATTCATTCCTTATCCTAGGACTGTTGTAACTGTATTCTCAGAGTTTTTAATCTTGTTATATTGCTTAAGTCTACTTGTCATTCCAGTGTGGCTTGACATTTTGATTTCATGTTCAAATTATTGTATGATTTTTAATATTTGTTGAAATATACATTGTTTGTATTTGAAACACGTGGTATTTGTGGTGTTATAATGAACTGCAGGATGCCATTTGAAATGAGCTATTGCTCAACTGGCATTTCCTTTTATACAGCCAATAAACCTAAAATACTACAACTGCTACTAACATCCAGTCTGTCTTCTGAAGGTGGACCAACACATCTTACTGTATGTCTTCTTCTCCATTTTAATGGTATCAAGCCTGAAAGTTGCAACTACTTTCTTTATCTTCCAAAAGCATGTGAAAGCAAGGCAGAGCAGGATTGCTAGAAAGGAGAGTGAAATGTCTAGAACAAAATGATGGCATAAGATTTATGACTATTAAGTTGCAAATTACACCATTTCTAATGGAATAATGTGTGATACAGTCAAAATTCAGGAAAGCAAAAAAGGTTATAAAATGTCTAGTGTTAAAACTGTCATGTAATTTTATGTGGTTCCACCCATTCAGGGCGCCGGTAGCAGTGCACCCAGTAATTAGGGTGCCGAGTCCTGACGTCGCTGTCCACTCTGTGGGGGGACTACACCCCCACATACCCTCTTTCTAAATATATCAACTCCAGGGGGGCAGACCTCAGGGAGGGGGTGATGAATTTCACTATTTGGCACCCTAATGCCAGGCTCACTGCCGCCAGTGCCCTAAACGGGTGCAGCGATTTTATGTATTGATACTAAAAGTAATATTGATACAGTCTGTTGATACAAAAAAATGAGTATTGTTATTATTTGTTTGCATTTTTTTTGCTGTTGCAAAAAAAATGTGTTGATAATGCACTACACTCAAAGGGCAGTTTCAGATAGTATTGATACATACAGTACAGTATTAACAAATAGAAACTGCATTGCAAGGACTGCATCTTAATGTCATGACTCCAAGCTGTCATTTTAAAAAGTAAGCATCTATACCCAAGGGTGCCAAGACAGACCTTACCAAAGAAAATGTCATTAATATGGGATAACTTTGGAGCCATTAGGGCTATAAATATACTTTTTTTAATGGAAGATTGGAGTCACATTATTGGTGATTCAGGCAAGCCATTAAAGAGGTCATTCTAAATTATGTAACTGGATACTGCAATAATTGGGAGACAAGTTGCAGAAACAGGAAATGGCCTCAGAAGGATTAGGGGCTCCAACAGATTTATTTTTTTTTATTTTTTTGGTCTGGTCCCCCTCAATCCTCCATTTGGAGGTCAGTCTTTGTCCTGCCTCTCGCCCCCTCCATGGCCAGGCTTATCCCCTTGGGTGGAACCACCAGGAGGGCTCCCCCCCCAATGATCACTGTTGGTAAGCTCTGGTTTACCCCCCTGAGTTGGGGCCATGGGAGGGGAGACCCTCCCAGCTGGTGTAGATGGCTGTGGGGATAGCATCTGGGCTGGGTGTCATGCCAGGGGGCTGGCTTTTTCATATATGCTGGATCTCTGGGGGCAGGGATGTGCAATGACAACCAGTGTCCACCCTGCCTCCCTAGGTACTAGTGCTGACCATGACAGTACCTCCAGCCTCCAGCAGGGGTCCATGAAGCAGCGGACACTCTTCCCCCCTCCCTCCAGAGAAGGAGTGCAGTCCCAGGATGCTCGATCCTTCTCCCTCAGTCGGCCCTCTGGCTCCTGGGTTCATTCCTAAGCCTGGGTAATCTACGTCACAAGTGGAAATCCAACCACTGTGCCAGCGGGCCAGCAGGAATTACAACAGATTTTAAAAATGCCTCACTTATCTCACTTATGTGTGATTCACATGGGAAAACTCAGGGGCCTTAATTGACTAAACACTCATAGCTCAGTTGGTTACGAGCTAAAGCACTGATTGCGAAGGTCCTGGGTTCAAATCTCAGTGAGGGTCACACGTTTCCTTTCATTTCTACAATTTGATTTCTAAATTTGCCTCACAGTGGCATATGCTGCACTTGAGAGAGATAGAGGAGGAGTTACTTGAGTCTGTAAAAAGACTTCCTGGTTGCTCATTCCAACACCAGAAAGGAATGTATATGTGATTCACATGGGAAAACTCAGGGGCCTTAACCGGCTGAACTCTCTAGCTCAGTTGGTTAAGAGCTAAAGCATGGATTGCTGAGGTTCTGGGTTCAAATCCCAGTGAGAGTCACACTTTTCCTTTCAATTGTGCAATTAGTTCACTTATCTCCATGAATTCTGTGGCGTTCAACCTCTCTTCAGTCTTCAATATTAGTGTCAATCCCATTTGTACCTGTTTTCTGTTATGGTAACCCATTCTTTTGTACAGTGGTTGGTTGCTTTGCTTCTTGCAAGGCAGAAGGAATCAATCTTTTTATTCAGAGGCATAACCTACAGTATTTACCACTAGACAAAACTAGGATGAAGGTGTGTCTTATTAATAAAGATGTACTCAGAGTTAATGTATACAATATGTCTCTGCTTTCCTTTTGCCCTCTTTGTTCATGTATAAGAAGGTGTACAGTAGAAAGTCATGACCTTCTTTGAACATTAGGAGGGCTCTAAAGTTCTGTCTAGGTAGGATTAGGGCATCTCTCAGTTCAAGATGTGATTTGCTCTGGATGACAGCAACCAAAGATGCAGTTGGCTAATAAGGGTTCAAGTGTTAGGTGGACTAAAGCAGTGGTTCTCAAACCCATAATCTTGATGGCCTTAATGTGACCACCAGAACTTACTGATGGCTTCAAATCTTATTTTAGTCACCACAAACCCCCTGATACACCCCTTACACCGTGATATACTACATAAATTGTGTTTCACACAGTTTACATTAAATCAAGTCCCTGATATTGTTTCACTTGAATTGTATATCCTTTGTTTCTTTAAAGCAAAGAAATTGTTCATTCCATTACCTTTCTAATCGGGGTCTCTAAAGAGTGCAGTGGCCATAAATGATTGTACTACTGGCCACATGTGGCTACGGTGGCCTTATTTGAGAAACACTGTACTAAAGTCTGTCTTCCGAACATTTAATTTAACAAGCATTGTGAAACTTCCATTTTCCTCAAGGCTCTTTTCCCTTGAGTCAGTGCTTCTATGGACTGGATTCACCGAAACCCTCAAGCAGAAGCTATTCAGGACAATTATCTCGGTCTATAGTTACAAGACCTACAGATGAGATGTGTTTAAACTGTGTGGGTGCTGCTTCTGGTAGGAGAGGTCCACAATCAGTCATCCAACTTTGATTCCCCAATCTCAGTAACTACTTGTTATACTCCAAAGGTTCAGATTTTAAGGAGGAATGAAACATAAAGGGACTTCTTCCTTAACAATGAGCTTTGTTTCTGTGAACAATCTGGGCACCCTGCCCAGTGTTCTCAGACTGTAAGAGGAAGTGGCCCTCTTTTAGCTTCTCTTTAACAGTAACTGTGTTGATGCTTAACTAGCTAGCATAAATCTATTCTCTAAGGACAAAAATACTTTTTCCTTGGCAGTTGCAAAGTACTGCAAACTTCTGCTAAATACCCAGAAGAGCTTGAGGATGTTTGGCTTTAAATGACAAAAGAAGGAGCTGTATTTCAAAGTACAATACGTAGTAAGTGGCACAATACTTGAAGTACTCATACTGGGTATGCAGCACAAGCAATGAACAGGCCTTTACTCTTCCCACAGTACTAGTCAACCCCCAAATAACAGGTACCTAGCTCACCACTAGAGAGAAATGTCATTAAACAGGCAATACCAGTGGACCAAAGAATGAAAATGTTCTGTGAAGGGTGGCAGAAAGTGCAGTGATAACTATTAGTATAAACATACTGTACAGTACTAAATTACAATATACAATTTGAGCAAAAGGAGGCTACGGGGCAGCAAACTCAAACACTAGAAAAAATGTTAGATACAGATGGGATATAACACAATAAAAAATACTGAGGAGCCGATTACAATTCCCACAGATCACAGAGAGTTGGGGCACTCCAGTCTATATCCTCATTTGGTCATTGTCTTACAGGGTGCTGAGCACCAATTGATTAAGCATTTTCCCAGTAACTCCAGAGCAATTTTCTTGTATTTTCCTGTAAATTACATTACTTCCTATGGGGGGCAAATGTGTCAGTGGTCCCGTATAGCCAGTGCAAGTCTATGGAAACAATGCCCCTTTAGATTACTTTATTTTCCAGAAAATTACATGAATCCCTGTAGATTTGGATCCCTGAAATAGGAACAGTTTACCACTTGGCCAGAAATTGCAGGTGTTTCCATTTTCATTTGAACACCATCACCATTACAAGCATTAAAGTCAGTGCAAAAATTAATGGCTTCAGTAAAATGTTACATTTCATAAACTATACCAATAATTCTGGCATATAATTGGCTGACCCAGGCCAGCACAGGCTGGCATAGCCACTATTACCTCAAGCTAACTCACATGGGAAAAAAACCTGGCACCAGTTTAACAACTATGTAAGTGGGCACACGTGTGCATTTTTACTTTCACATGTTCAAGTTATTTGACTATTTATTCCCTTAAAAAGTAACACTGCACTTTAAGAGTCCCTGATGCCACTGGCACAGATTTTGAAAAACTGTAACATCTAAACACAGTTCAGCTTACATTTCTGCTTTGTTCTTTTTCACATCCTTATTTCTGTATTACCAAGGGCACTTGCATGAAAATAGAATCTCTGCCCCATCTGCTCTGATTGCTGGTCTGCACCTAACATCAGAGTTCTGCTTCTGAAATCCCAATCTGTCACTGTGTAGATAACTATGATTTCAGAAATGGAGGATTATGATGGCCAGTGTAGACAAACAACCAAGACTGATAAATTGTAGGGAAAAATGATCATGTTTTTATGCAACTATCATCTGTAAGACAGAAAAAACCAGGAACAAATTTTAGAAAATTTTTGAAATGCAAACTGAATTCTATGTAAATCTTACATTTTTCAAAATGTTCTAACTGGTGTCAGGGGCTTTTAAAAGAAAACATTAAATTACGTGTTATTCTGGTATCTGTGTACATTTTTATTTACCATAAAACCCATTGCATAAGCACAACAATACATTCCAGGGTGTGAATTAGGCTGAGATAATTGCATTTCCAGGGTCTGTAAGACCCTCTGCATACAGCATTGGGCCTCACTATGCCTCTGGACATGCAGTTATCTCAGCTTATCTCATACCCTGCTGTGTCTTATAACTTGCTGGAATGTATGCTTGAGGTTTGCTGGGACAGTGAGTGATGCCATGCTGCTAACCGAATAAGGCTGTAGCCGCACAGCTGCCAGTGCACCTGCCCACCCTCCCTACCTACTATTCCCTGAAATTAAGGGATGGCTGCAGCCTGAGCATCCCTGCTTGTCTCTGATCCTGCTCTAGTTTTGTATGCTTACTGCTTTATTGACAGTTCCTGCTCTAGTGCTCCTGTGGTGCACTGATCCCCACACTCCAGCTGCTCTGTTACTGTGCTGCATTTGTTTCTGGACACTTGCTGTTTTTTGCCTCTTGCTGGGACCCTGCTGTCTGGTGGCAGCTAGTGTTTCTACCTCTGGCGTGTGCTGATTCTATGGTCCTCCCGGTCATTGTTTGTTTCCGGGGTTCACAGTTTGGTGGCTATGTTGGGCTGGTCTCTGCTGCTGGATCCTTTGGTGCTTGCTTCTTGCAGGGGTTCTCTGCTGTGTTGAGCTTTGTGCTGGCTGCTTCTGGCCCATTTGTGGGACTGTTTGATTGGCCTCACTCTTCCTCCTCCTTGTCTGGCTGCCCCCCTCCCAATCTTGCTTCACTGCTGGGGGGTGCTACCGTAGTTGAGGCTGGCTCTCCTTCCTCCTAGCCCCTACCTGCCTTCTTCTGGGTTTCTCCCAGCTGTGGCTCTGACCATGCTCTGATAAGGTAGATGCTTACCTGATGCCATAACTTGGAAGAATCGGCAGGGGATCTTAAGGATTGCTAGGGTGGCAGGGCAGGAGGATGAACTGGATGTCATTGCCCACCTGGAGAAAACTACCTAACAAAGGATGGGGCTGGGTTTGTGCAGGTGGAGTTCAGGGAACTGGGGATGGGGCTTAGGCAGATAACATGCATGGTGGCTTTCACTGAGGTACTGCCTGTCTACAACTGGGAGAAGGATAGGGTACTCCATACCAGGAGCTTCAACTCATACTTGAAGGAATGGTATAGAGAAAAAGGGTTCAGCTACACTGGGGACAAACCTGAAGGGATATGGGCCTATGCAGAGGTGATGGCCTGCATCTGTCTGGATGGGGAACCACAGTCCTCAGGTAACAGTTTAAATGTTACTTTGATGAACATTTAAACTACTGTAGCTGAGGGGGGTGGCAGAAGGAAAAAGGGAGATATTATATGCTCCTCTCACAGACTAAAGCCACAGGAAGGGAGGAGTATCCACTTAGGAGCAGAATAATGGGAGCAGCAATGAAGTAGAGGACATGGGGAGTGGAAACAAAAATTGAAATAAGAGAGGGGAAAAGGAGGCAGTGCTCAAACAGAGGAAGGGGGGCTGCAAACAGAAGGGGGTCAAGGTGTGGAGGGCCATTTGTACCAATACAAGGAGTCTTGGAAATAAAATTCCAGGCCTAGAGATCATTATGGTGGAAGCAGACCTGGACATTGTGACCGATACTGAGTCATGGTACACAGACAATCATGACTGGGACATGGCCATACCAGGCTACACTCAGTTTTGGATGGATAGGGTGGGGAGGATGGGAAGAGGGGTTGTGCTGTATGTAAGGGAGGATATCAAAGAGACAGAAGCTTAAGGAACCCATGGAGGAAAGAAGGGGCTGGAAGTACTTTTGATCTCCCTGAAGACAGCAGCTGTAGCCATTATTCATACTGGGCTGATATACAGACCTTCATTACTGGGGGGGGGGACTAGATAAGGCACCAGGGAAGCCATAAGCACAATGGTAGAAAAAGGGGAGGTGCTGCCAGAGGGGGACTTTAGTCTACCATATGTAGATTGGAGCCTTCAAGCTGTGGCCTCAGTTAGAATCAAGAATATCCTAGACTCCCTGCAGGGGGCATTTCTCAGGCAACTAGTCAGGCAGCCTACTTGGGATGAGGCAATACTGCACCTGGTGCTCACAAACAGGGACAGTGTGCAGACATCAAGGTGGGAGGCCACATAGGGACCACAAATCACTGTACAGTGTAGCTCAACATTAGGACAGCAGCAGAAGTGAACCACACAAGGACAAGAGTCCTGGACTTCAGGAGGACAGATTTAAACAAAATGGGTGACTGCCTCAGAGACAACCTAGAAAGGGAGGGTCTGGTGGAGTGGAGGAATAATGGGCCAAATTGAGGTGTAGCAGTGAAAGCAACAAACCTCGGCATAAAACAAATAAGCAAAAAAACTGAAGAAAAAATAGACCACTGTGACTGTCAAGGGGCATGGCTGCAAAGATTCAGGCTAAGAGGGTAGCATTAAGAAGGCACAAAGAGAAACAGAGGGAACAGGATAGTAAGGTGTACCAGGAGAAGCAGAGGGAAACAGGCAAAGTGGTGAGGGGCGCAAAGGTACAAACTGAGGAAAGGCTAGTACATTAGTGGAAAGAGAAAGACAAGGGAAGGGACTGTGAGGTTAAGAAAGGCAAGGGGACTGTGTAGAGGAGGATCAGAAAAAAACAGGTATCCTGAACATGTACTTCTGTTTAGTCTTTGTAGTTTAAGGGGCGGAGAATAGAACACATTAAAGCAGCAGGAACACTAGGGGGAGAGTGGAAGGCACAAGTCTGTTCACAGGGAAGAGAGTCCTGAAGAGACTCACAAATCTGAATGTGGACAAAGTTATGGGGCTGGACAAGGTAAATCCAAGGGTACTGAGGGACCTCAGGAAAATATTGACTGGATCTCTGACAGCTTATTCAACAACTCATTAGAAACAGAAGTGGCTCCAGAGGGCTGGAGGTGGGCAAATGTAGTCCTGCTTCATTAAAATGGCAGCAGGAAGGAAACTGGCAACTATAGACTGGTCAGTCTGACATCAGCGGTAAGGAAGCTAATGGAGATGTTTTTAAAGGAAAGGCATGTGGAGTATCTTGAATCCAGTGGGTTGCAAGATAGAAAGCAGCATGGATTCATGGGGAGGTCATGTCAGATGAACCTGATCAATTTCTTTGACTGGGTGACTAGGCAAATGGATCAGGGTGGGGTGGTGGATGTGATCTACTTAGACTAAGCAAGCCCTTTGATGCTGTACCACATAGGAGGCTTATAAAAAAATGTGGTAGCTTGGGGGTGAGTCCTAATGTAATAAACTGAATACAAAATTGCTGGCTAGGCAACAGAGGGTAGTGGAAAAATGACAGTCACTTTGGAGAGGGGAGAGTGATCAGATGGGTACCTTATGGCTCGATACTGAGACCAGTCCTCTTTAATTTCTTCATAAGTGACATTGCAGAAAAGTTGGAAGGGACGGTATGACTCTCTGCAGATGACACCAAAATCTGCAATAGGGTGGAAACTCCAGAAGGGGTGGAGAGAATGAGCAGAAACCTAAACAAAATTCAAGGAATGGTTAAAGGTATGCAGATGGGTTTCTATGCAAAAAGTGCTAAATCATGTACCCAGGGCACAGAAACCCAGAGGTGGAGTATGCAATGGTGGAAGAGGTATCAACAGTCACAAAATAGGAAAGGAATCTTGGAGTAATCATATCAAATGACCTCAAGGTGGCAAGGTAGTGTGACAAGGCAGCAGGTAGTGCCAACGGGATGCTGGGGTGCATAAGGAGGGGTAGCACCAGCAGAAAGAGGGAGGTGGTGTTCCCACTGTATAGACCATTGGTGAGGCTCCAGCTGTCTAGGAGTACTGTGCCCATTTCTAGAGATCGCATCTCAGGAAGGACTGACAGGGTAGAGGCTGTCCAGAGGAGGGCAACTAAAATGGTGCAGGGGCTGCATCAAAAGTCTTATAAGGACAGACTGAGGGATCTTAATATGTACACGCTGGAACAGAGGAGAGAGATGGGGCTGCGATTGAGACTTATAAATACTTCAGCGGGGTGAATAAGTTACAGGATGGGAGTATTTTTCAGAGAAGGTGCACAATAACAAGGGCGCATGCAATGAAGCTGGAAGGGTGGAAATTTAGTAGAGATGTGAGAAAGTACTTCTTCACTTAAAGAGTGGTGGTGGTGGTGGATGCATGGAATAGCCTTACAGTGGAGGTAGTGGTGCAAAAACAGAGGTGGACTTCAAGTATGCACAGGGTAGAGTAGTCTGTTAATATGTCAACATTACTGTTGCAGTCATTGTGTCAGCGGGATGTTGCCGCAGACTTTATTGGCTGCCTTGATTTCTTGTTGGGCTGTGTTTTCAGCTCTAGCAGTTTCACAGCACCATATTTCTGGGGTGCATCTCAGTGTTGCCCTTTGTCCACTGTGCCAAGACCTGGAGTTTGTTATATTTAGTGTGGGGGCGCGGGGAGCAAAGCTCCCTGAGTTAGGAGGTGCAGGGGCAGAGCCCCCCCCCACAATATTACATTGTCTTTCTTTTTTTCGTATGGTGCTGTGGTTCCTGTGTTGCAGATTATCACGGTGCCGTAGGTGCTGCTGGCGCATTGCTTGCACCGTATTTTACCTCACTCACTTCCATGTTGCTGTGGCATGGGTTAACCTAGGATAGGCACAAGGGAATCTTGGTAGGGAACTGGGGGGGGGGAGGTAGCTGGAGATCAGACAGGGTCTAGAGTGTCAGTATAGGCAGGGAAAAATGGGAAGACTAGGTGGGCCAAGCTGTCCTTATCTGCTCACAGATTTTATGTTTTTATGTTTTTCTGCTACATACCTGCTTTGCTTAAACCTTCCTTTTCCTGGCATTTTATGGGCTTCTTTCGGCTTTCAGGTAAGGGGCCTAACTCATAACAAACAAACTCATGCAAAAGGTATTAAACTGACATATGCTTCAACATTTTTACCATATATATTTTTTTACTCCAACTCAAGAACAAGACAGGTGTTATTTCTCAAGCCCACACCCCTGAAACATGTTTTCACAGTTGTTCTGTGAAATCACCGTTCAAGTGGGATTTAAAAGATGACACCCATCGTGTTCATAAGGCAGGGTAATAAAAAGACAGTTGGAATTTGGAAATGTGGATTTGGAGTCAAAATCTCAAAAAACTATGTAGCTATGAAGAAGCAATGAAAATGTTTAATATTTGCTCATAACTTTGGTATTTTATTTTCAACATAGTCTTTTTTACCCTACCTCACAAACATGGCAGGAGTCATTTTTCAATCCCCCAAAACAAGTTTTTATGGTTATTCTGCAAAATCACAGCTTTGGTGAGATTGGATGAATTACAGCTATCATGTTTATCAGCAATGTCAGTGGCTCAGCAGGTAGCACACTCTCCTCTGAGGCTGGGCGATCAGTAGGCTGTGGGTTCTATCCCCACACCAGGTGCTTGGCTTAATATCCCAGTACTGACACTGTAGTGCAGCCTGAGGGGGTGCTGCACTCCTGAGGTGCCGTCTTTCAGATGAGATGTTAAACCAAGGTCCCATCTGCTAGTTCAGGTGGATGTTAAAGATCCCATGGCTCTTCTTGAAAAGAGCAGGGGAATTTCCCCAGTGCGATGGCCAAATTTCTCCATTCATGAAAAATACCACCAACAGCTTAATCTGGTTCAAGGTCAGTTGGCATTTATCTGTATCCCCCTTCCCCTGGTTGTGCCTAAAAATAGGCAGGATTTGTCTAGTGCACTTACCCGGTCAACAAAAAATAAATAAAAAATGTTTATATGGTGGTGTAATAAAATACTATGTTGAGAATTTGGTGCTGCAATCTAAAAAAAAAAAAAATTTCGTCTGAACCTCTTCATTTATAAATCATAAAAAAATCACTATTAAAACTCCGAAGCAAACAAGTTTGCATTGGCCAATGATTGCTTAGTTTCTGTGCACTCTCACTTCTATTTGTATCAGTGCATTCTCCGTCATCCTTCTTTCTGTGGTATGTATATTTTTTCCTTACATTAGTTCTGAACATTGATTCTATCCAGGCTATAACAAATGCATGCTATTTTCTCCCAGAGACAGTAGCACTAATGAACCTTACTAAAAACCACAGTTTTTCAAATATTGTGGGTTTATGTAGCACCATTGTTGCTACCGGTGCCTAGGAGGAAAATTACATAGCACTACAATTGCTGTTGCTCCAACATGGTAATCTCATAACCACTACAGCAGTCTGACTAATTGTTTTGATGCAATGCCAGGCAAGATGTTGCTGCCAGCTGCTGATTTAAAAACAAAAACAGCTACTTGCTTTGATGGGGCACCCTGCATGGGTGCTACTCTATGGATGTGGCTATATATCACAGGACATGGAGTGGAGGGGGCTATCCACAGTCATTTTCAAAATAATTTTGGAGCCCATTTGATAGCAGTTCAAAGTTCCATAGCAATTTCCTAGCAGTCTCAACTTCTGCAGAAATTTCCACATCATGGAACTGCAAAAAACAGGGGCCTTATAACAAAACAAAATAAAGCAAAGGTGGTGAACTAATAAAGGATGTTCGTAAGAAGCCAGAGACACATTTGGCATAGTAAATGTAACATCGTTGCACTTTAAAAGTGATTATAAAATGGGCAAAGGATTTCAAGCACTCTGGCTGGTTGCAAGCCATGCATTATATGTGTCTGATGCACAGCTAAAACTAGAACCCCCATTTAGAATACACAGGCCCATTTTATAAGCTCAATAAGCCACTCTGGGGAAGTGCATTAGACAGTTCTAATGCATGGCTAGGGGACTGGATGCACTCGGCCTGTGGCCTCATGCCTCACTATGTCCCCCTAGTCATGCATTAGAACTGTCTAATGCACACCCCATCATTTCTTATTGCTTACTTGGAAGATCCGCATGCTAATGAATGGTGCACATGTGAACAGTTTAGGGAAGCCACACAATACATATTCACTCTGTACATAGTTATTTAGTTAGGCAGCTTGTTCTGAGAGCACATTTTGGACCCTGTGCTAATGATCTTATGTTGTAGAGCTGTACTGGGACATCTTGGGGCAGATTTTGATAGCATGACGATCACCACTGTATCATCACTTATTTGGGGGCACCCACTGGTCTTCTTTAGCCATTCAACAATGTATCAAAGTCCAGGATCCACTTTGATTCCTAAAGGAGTAGTGCATACCATCTCAGGAGATGTGGTGAAATAAGAACTGAAGCAAGCAGTTGGTCAGTTTGTTCTCAAAGACACAAAATTTTTACAGTGTTCAATCAGTATGCCCACTTAAGTGCCTTAGAATTTTGAATTTAAAACTTTATGGTGGCAGTCTCAGTGACAGATCACGTCTCACTGGCATATACAGTTATGATTATGAGCAAAATTAGAGCACGATACATTTTGTGCTGCTGCCAGGGGGGTAAAGGTCATTTATTTAGAATTGGCTGACCAGAAAAGGTACATTGAGCCAAGGCACTTTTGATGGGGAAGGGGAGTTACAGTGCAGGGGGGGGAGTTTGGGGCTGCTGTAAAAAAAGTTAAAGGCACAGTATATGCAGTAAACATGACAATTACTGAATAACTATAAAACTAGTGTTCAGAGTTAAGCATACAGTAATAAAAGGACACAATAACAATGTACACAATACCATGGGAAAAAGTACAAAAGTGCAAACGCAAAATGTATTTAACATGCAGATACAAAACTTCATCAAGTTAAAAGTACAGCACTATTGTTGCCCAGAAGGGGCAGTTGTGGAAATAGAAGGGGGTACGTACTGGCTTATGCAGTGAGGCAGCCTCCCCAAAGAGTAGATGTACACAGACTACCTAGGAAGGGCAAAAGAGGGAGTAATAGTGAGGGGGGAATAGGCTAATGAATATGGGTAGAGGAGGGTGGCTAGTTGCAGGAAGTAGTGCAAGTGGTCTTGGAAGCATTGGTGGCAGAAGGGTCTGAAAAGTGGACAGGCCAAGGATATAAGGGGTAAATTCCTCCCCCCCATGAGTGGGTTTACCCAAACCCCTATTTTTTCTTGATCGAATTTTGCAGTATGTGCAATAACTCCCCCTTACCAACTGACAGCATTTCCCTGAGCTTAGTGCCTTGATGCCCTCCCCCGAAGGACAGGCCATTCATTTTTATGTTGGTTTGCGTGCACCTGCAAGCAACGTCTTGTGGTAGTATCACATTTCAGAGGTGTGTCAGTGGTGTGGCGAATGCAGGGGATGCTTTCGTGGGTGTGTCCCTCAGCTGCCAACCAGTGAGCATGCTGCCGATGACAGCAGTTTCAGAGAGAGCCAAGGAGTTGAGATGAATCTTCCGCAGCAGTCAGAGACAGGCTCATCATTGCAGTAGCAGATGACATGCCTCCATTATGTGTCTTTCCTGGTGAAACATTTCAATAAATATGGTGACTCTTGCTGTCTGTCACACAATCCCTAGAAAGCCGACATCAGGGTGCCCAATCCCCGTGTCGGCATCCTCCCTCTTAGTGTGTCTTTCCTGGTTAAACAGTTTCCCCTTTCCTTTCCCACACCAGGATGCCAACATCGGGGTGTCCAATCCCTGTGTTGACATCCCCCCCAGAACTGTGGCACATTAGCAGCCCACCCCAGTTTGCCTATTTTGTGTGTGTGTGTGTAACCTGTAAATGGAGAAAACCTTCCCTCACAGTCTTTTTTTTCCACCCTGCAAACAAGAAAATGGTCCACTGTTGTCTCTCTCATCCCCCTTCCCCATCCCCACCCTCCCTCTGTGCACTCACCTCACCACACCCCCTGACCCATACGTACCCTCTGGAGGTCAGGAGCCAAGATCTTCTCTGAACCAGGACATGTCTGCACTCTTCAAAGCCGAACTGCGAACTGAAGAAATGACGGTAAGCTTTATAATGGGAGGCAATGGGGGTTTCAACTTAGGTTAATATCGCAGCCATTTTTGGGAATTTTGGCCCCAAATTTTCAACATGGGGTTCTTGGGACCCCACCTCATGAAAATGTTACTGTCATTTAGTTTCTCAGTCCTGAAAGGTGATTTCACGGTTGCTGCGCAGAATCACCTTTTGGGGCCAATTAACGAAACAACAGTGCCACTGTTCATGATGGGAGGTCCCAAAAAGCCCATGTTGCAAATTTGGTGAAAAAATACCCCAAAATGACTGCGTTACGAGCTTGCATTGTGCAGTTTCTATGCACACTTGTAACTTTGCCAATTTTTAATATTGTCTCTCCAGATTTTAAACATTGCCTTTTTTTCACACCTCCTTATGAACAGTATAGCTGTCATTTTTCACATCCTTCCTGGAAAGTGTTTTCACACCTGTGGTGCAGAATGGTGTGGTCGCTGTGGGAAATCAACATTCAGGACAGATTAACAAAATCACACTGCCACTGTTCATGAGGAGAGGTTCAAAAATGCCCATGCTGAAAATCTGGTGAAAAAATTCCAAAAAATGATTGCGTTACAGATGTGCGTTGCGCAGTTTCTACACACTTTCATAACTTTGCCAATTTTTCATATTTTCAGTCCAGATTTTCAACATTGCCATTTTTTCATACCACCTCATGAATGGTACTGCTGTCATTTTTCTCATCCTGCCAGAAATGTGTTTTCACACCTGGGGTGCCAAATGGTGCAGATGCTGTGCAAAACCACCCTTTGGGATTGAGTAACAAAATGATAGTGCCACTGTTCATGAGGTGGGGTCACAAAAATTCCATTTTGAAAATTTGGAGTGAAAATGCCAACAAACAGCCAGGGCATTAGGGTTTCCAACCATAACACTCTACTCTGTAGAGACTGACAGGTGTTGGGGGTGTGACTTGGGATTGTTGGCCATAATGTTCATGCCATTCCACCCCCACTCTGCAGCCAGTGACAGGCATCAAGGTGTGCCTTGGAGTCTTTGGCCCCAGTGTTCACCCCATTCTCCTATACTGCACCCATCCCAGTGTATTTCCTTATGGAATGGGGTGAGTATAAGGCCCGAAAACCCCAAGGCACTGTGCGACACCTGTCAGTGTCTGTAGGGTAGGGTGAGGTGAAATGGCATGAGCGTTATGGCTGATGACCCAAAGGCACATGCCCAACACCTGTCAGTCTTTACAGGGTGGGGGTGGGGTTGGTGTCAGTTCAATACTTCACTACCATTCCTATTATGCATCTCTCTAACTCCTGCACTACCAATGCCAATGCCAGCAAGTTAACATTTGGCATTGACAAATGCTTGTTATTTCTGATGTTTGAACACTGTGCTTTATCTCAGTAGGCCATGGCCCCCAGCCCATCACCATCACACTATCAACATTACACAGGCATTCACTTTACAAAAGTCTACTGACACAATGCAAGCCACAAAATGATTGATTAGTAAGTAACCATGTTTATTACACATGCTGTATTTTAAATGACCAGTTGTCCCTAGTTGTACATTACCACAAGTGCAAAAACTGATAGGCCATGGCCATAGTGCCCCTCCCCCCCAGTTCCAGCACCTATGCTTGGAAGAGGTATTTTGAAGGAGAAAGGGAGAGCAGAAAGGAAGTTGTTCCTGAGGAGGGTAAGTCAGGAGGAGAAGGTTGATTGCCCAGAAAAGTTTTCCATCAGGGGATAGAGAAATCAGAGGAGTGGATCAACAAGGAAGGAAAGGTACAGAAAGGGAAGGGAAAGGGAGGGAGGGGAGGGGAGAGGAGGGGAGGGAGAGGAGTGAAGAGAGACAGCAGGGAATGCACTAAACTAGAGTTTGGAAAGGAAGATGGCACACTGTGAAAAATGCCAGAATTCAAGAGCGAGGAAGGAAAGATTAGAGTAGAGGGATGCAACAGTGATGCATGCAAGGAGAGCCACTGAGTGTGAAATGGCAGAAGTGAAAGAGAATCCAGCCTTGCTAGGGCAGAGCTATAAACAGCACTGCACACCACATACATGTAGAATATTATCTTGAGAATGATCTCCTTGCAGACCAGGAGTGGGAAACAGGATTTGTTGTGGTACAGTGTGCCATGTTTATGAAGTAACTTTTTGTCAATGACTTTGATGCCGACAGAAAAACTGAGATCACATTCTAGCCACACACCGAGGTACTTGACAACATGAGGATCTTCTTCAAGGGGGAATAATCCAATGTCCTGAAGATAGGGGTTTTGAGGAGCCTAGCAAGTCTCTACTTACTGCCAAAGGTCTTGGAGACCATTTTTTTGTATTACACAAAAGCTGGTTTGAGCAGAACCATTGTTAAATGTTGTCAAAATCAAACTGCAAAGATGCTGCCAGATTGGGGACTGAGCAACCTGAGGCACAAAGTACAGTTTTGTCCACAAGCAGATGAAAATGGGAGGAGTCTCAGACTGAGACAGGTCATTAAGGAAGATGTAGAAATTAACTGGGCCCAATAAGCAGCCATAGGGGCCACCTGAAGAAATGATCGGGTCAGCTTCATCCACTTGGACTGACTGGAGCTTGTCCAATAGGTAGAGGTGGAACCAGCTGACAGGTCAGACAGACTCACTCTTTTGGGGATGGGTTGGATCATGGTGTTGAATGCCTTGGCAAGGTCGACAAAGATGGCAGAGGCAACCACGTCCTGGTTGATCCCTTTCAGGACAGAATCGGTGAGCCTAACTAGACAGTGCAGAGTAAGGTGGAAAGTCAAGAAAGGCAGAAAGTTGAAACAGGGTAGGTTTTCCCTGTACACTGACTAGTGCAGGGAGGAGGGGGATGGGGCTGTATTTCCTTGAGGAGGTGTCACCCCTATTATGGAGGGGGATAAATTGTGCACTTTGAGGACCCAGATACCTTACCAAGACAAAAAGTGGTTCAGAAGGGAAGAGTTAGGGATTGAAGTGGCATGCAAAAAAAGTGCATGAGTTTTGTTTTCAGCCAGGGCTATTTGCTGCAGAATCCTTGCTCAACTAGGCAGGCACATCAAAAGAAAATTGTGTTACTGTAATAGCTGATGGTTTCTTGATACGTGAACTGTTTACAGATTCTGCATTTTTGTTTCCAGTAAGTAGGGTGGATGCCACCAGCTGCTCTTGCTTTGCTTCTGCTTCCTCTTCTTTCGGGTGATTTGCAGACTAGCCTTCTTGGCTTCACTCCCCATAGCTGAAAAGTGTGAGTCCGCTAAAAAGTCTGGGATAATGCAGTGTTGGTATAATCAGCATCTGTGTAAAGGGTGATCTTCTGTTTATTTTTGAACTGTTTATTTGTAAGTTTGTAAAAATACAAGGCATTACAACTCCCGGAAAGGGACTATTACTGAAGTAATAAGGTACACGTCTGCAAAGTACAATGAACTACTATGATATGGGTTGAAAGTATGCTGAATCCTAATTAGCTGAGGGGTACTTTCAGCTGGGCTGGTTTCCCATCACAACAGCCCGGCAGAAACAAGCCCACACACAATCAAGACCGTAATCTGCTTCTTGTTCAGGAAACATCCCCCCCAACAAACATGGCAGCATAGCTATCTTTAATAGCAGTCTCAGTTTTAAATGGACTCATCAGGATAGTCTGCTGTTCTCCACATAATGTCTTTAAAAAAAAAAAAAAGTTTCTCTACCTTAGCCACCAAACATGGCTAAAACTCAAGTCTCCAAGTAGCACTTGGCTTCCACTGCTGGTCTGCCATGACCTGCTTGCTCCCGCTGGTGGCGAATCCTGCTGACATTCTGCCATTGGCTGCTCCCTCCATGCAACTGAAAGGAACCTGCTCTGCCATGACAAGATGTTCTGCACTGGCAGTCACAGCTTCCTGAGCCACATACACCAAAGCTTGGAATGGGGTCTACTCTGCCCTAACCCGACACCATGCTACAGTGTGAAGTCACTGCCTGCCCTTCCTAATGCCATTCCATGCACTGAAAATAAAAACAGTGCTTAAATTCAGTATTGTCACTACCTACTGGTAAGGTAGCCACAATACATTGTCCATATTGGACTACTTTTTTTTCTTTTTAAACATTTATTGAATAACATTTTTTTTTACCAGTCAGTTTATTTATTACTAATAGGGATCCGTTTCATTATTACACTAAGGCACTCCATGGGGTGTATTTTGATGAATTAACGGCTCTTCTCAGGTGGAGGAAGCCCTCGACTTCACTGTGTGCAATGACCCACCCAAGGCAGGCTGTCATCCCAGTACAACGCACAATGCACCCCCAGTCATGCCTTATTGCTTACATTAAATCTATGTATATTTTACTTTGATCTATTATTTAAACGAATCCCCTTTCCTCTCCCCCAGGACACACCTGAAAATTAGCTATTGTAGCTCAGTATGCCTTTCCTGGTGAAACTTTTTAAATAAATAAATAATAGGTTACTACTGTCACCCATATCACCTCATTTACTATATAGGGGAGATATAAGCCTATAAGGCAACTTGACATACTGTATTAGCATAAAAAAAAATCATATTTGGAGCTGTATATAGCAAAGCATTACGACTATAGTTTTCAGTAAAATGTATATGTTAAATGTGAATAATGACCAAGTACCTTAGATTAAAACAAAAAACAAAAAAGAGCATATATTGCACAGAGGTTATCAAATTAATGCTCCAGAGGACTTATGCCCAGCAACCATTTCCAGCTGTGCCTTTTCCCCTTTATGTCCATGGATTACAATCCTCCTGCACAGACAGAGACAAAAGGGAAGTAGGACAAAGATGCACTTAACAGAGAGATGTAAGCATAAACAATCTGGGCAAAAATATTAACTACTGCATTAATGAAAAGTGGTCTGAGCATATTCAGTAATCTGAGCCCTATGGTCACAAAGAACAGTAATTGGCAAACAGGAACTACAGGAGTTAATATGAGGGAGGGGTAGAGCACATTAGTCCCTCCTAATAATGGAATCACAAATGGTGCCACACTGCCACAATGCCGTGAAAAAAAAGTGTCAGGCATACAGCCCTGCCACCAAAGGAAGTAAAATCACCAACTACAACATATCACCCCAGCAAAAACAGAAAATATTTTACCAGTAGTCCTGTAATGCAATGCACAACAATTTGCCTCAGACAGAATCAGGGGAGGCAACGAAAGGTATGCTCCCCCCTCCCCCCTTCGGTCTTCTAAGTTATCAGAATCAAACTTCTGAACTTCCTCTGCAACAATCTTGTCCACCAGTCTGTTCACATTGGCTGGCCTCCATGGTTCGTATTCCTGGCATCAGAAAGTATGCAGCAGTATTAAGTTCTACAAATGTCTGACGCTGCTGTTGACTGCTTTTTGAAGCTGCCACACTGAAAAGTTTAGACCTGCAAAGAGCTCTGTGACTCCTCATAGCATACTGCCTTCCACCTAGCCCCAAGCAAAATTCTACCACATTCTCCACCACTCACCAGGACTACCAGCACTCTTTGTGGAGGGGGATCTGGATCCAAAGTTTCACTGGGTAATCCTGCAGGCTTTTTCAGGCCAGACCCTCTGTTCCAGATCCAGTTCCTGATTCATCAAGCCAGCAAGAGAAGTGAAAAAGTTGGAGGGAGGTTCAATAGCCTGCAGTGTATGTTAGAGTTTTTATAAGTTCTGATCTGTTGTTTGCTGTGCTCCCTGGTCTAAGTACAGTTCCAAAGGACTTTGCTTAGCCCCAGGAGAACAGCAGGATGGGCAAACATCTGACTGGATCATATAAAAGCTCGAACATGCATTTGAAGCAATTGAATCTCCTATTGCTGCAGCCGTTCTCTGATGTCAGCTGCAGGGGATTCTGGGATTTCTAGCTGCAAAAATGTCAGCTTGAAAGTCAGCAGAAATATCCTGATGCAATCTACTAAACTGCAGTCAACAATAAGGTAAAAAAAAAAAAAAGTTTTTGCACACAAATAGAAAATTGGGACCAGCCCCATACTCTGGTGTGGGGTCCATAATGCTGACTGTTCCCCTTTAAACCCTCCCAATGTCTCAGCATGTATAACTTCAGCTGGAAGCTTGTTCCATTCTGCCAACATCCTTTCAGTAAAAAAGTAATGTCACTTTATTCAGCTTTAAAAAGTCAACAGTTGAGCAAGTCTAACATTCTTGGAAAGGGGATAATACCTCCCCCCCATTTCTTTTTCTTGGAAGTCATTGTATAATAACTAAATAAAATAGGTTTGACCATGAACTTCAGCAGGTTCTTTCTTTGGTTTGGAAACTAGGAGTCTGCACTTCCTTGAAAGAAGGCACTGAGTATCCCCTTTTCTTGTTCTCAGAAGCCTTTGTGCAGTAACCACAAAAATAACGTTTGCCAAATGCTTATGCTTCAAGCTGTATTTTATCATTTCTCTTAAAGGCAACTGGCAATGATTAAGAGAAGCCAGCTCCCATTCTGACCTAAATTTGAAGAGTGGCATCTGACTCCTGCATAACAAGTTCCATAATGTTCTGGCTTGTTTCTATTTTTCTATTAAACATCATGGCCCAGATATTCAAACTGCGCCAGGCTGTGGTGCAAGCTTGGGCGCAGCGCAACTTGGCTGCGCAGGGGTGTGGACTGGGCGATATTCAACGGAGCTGTGCCATGGCACAGCATCATTGAATATCGCACCCTGGCCACCCTCAGTGTGCATGGCGCAGTGGCACCGCACCAGCGCAAGTGGCCAGAGTGGAGCATGGGGATGAGCTAGCGCAAGTTCCATCGCGCTATGCACAGCAACTGCGATATTCAAAACTTGACATGCAAATGGGGCCATAATGTATGCAAGGCACAAATGGGGCAATTTGCATGTCATTATGGCCCCATTTGCAAGCAGGTGCGCCGATCCCCGACGAATTGCGCCTGGCGCCCTGCCAAGCAGCAGCCATCGGGGACCGATGCCCCCTGCAGCCAGCAATGTGCTCCACGGCCCAATCACAGGCTGCAGTAAAAAAAGGAAAAGCAGAAATCCCTGGTGGTCCAGTGGACCTGCCCGCCCGATTGCAGGCTAAGTAAATATATAAATTCTCTATCATCCCTGGTGGTCCAGTGGACCGCTGTCTGCCTGATCGCAGACATTTGTAATATAAAACAGATTAATGTCCAATATCCCTGGTGGTCCAGTGGACTGCTGACAGCCCGATCACGGGCTTAAGTAAAAAGGAAATAACCTATATCCCTGGTGGTCCAGTGGACCACTAACAGCCCGATCACGGGCTTAAGTAAAGAATAAAAACCCATATCCCTGGTGGTCCAGTGGAACCCCATCCCCACCCGCCCACTGATCCCCACCGCCCCGTCCCCCGGGTCAGCGTGGCAGCAGCACCTCACCGCTTGCCGCCCCGCCACCCACTGACTGACACCGAGGTTGAGCTGTACGCCCATTGGTCCACAGCGTGAGCCAATGGGCGTGCAGCCTGTACCATACTACACATCCAGATATGTGGCCCAATGCCAGACAGTGGCATCACAACACATGGCAGAGGGGTCCTACAAATGGGGATACCAATATTTACTGCAGGCAGGGTCAGGGAGGTGCTCGACCTTTCAAAACATGACAAATCTTCTGGACTGGATGGAATACATTCAAGGATACTTAAGGAGTTGGCAGGTGAGTTATCAGACCCCTTAGTGCAACTGTTTGACCATTCACTTCAGTCGGGAGTTGTTCCAAAGGACTGGAAAAGAGTTGACATGGTGCCTCTACATAAGGGTGGAAGTAGGGATGAAGCCAATAAGTACAGACTGGTCAGCCTCACATCAGTGGAAGGAAAACAAATGGAGTCCCTGATTAAATAAAACATAATAGAATAATTGGGCAAGTATGGCCTTCAGGATTATAAACAACATGGTTTTGTAGCAGGCAGGTCATGCCAGACAACCTGATTACATTTTTTGATTGTATGTCTAGGGAAGAGGATAGGGGCCATCCAGTGGACCTTCTCTATTTCGACTTCAGCAAGGCCTTTGATTCTGTGCCGCATAATAGCCTGCTGAAGAAACTAGAGGATCTGGGCATAGCAAGCTGCACTGTGAAGTGGGTGGATAACTGGTTGGAGGGCAGGAGGCAAAGAGTGGTAGTCAATGAGGAGAGGTCAGAGGAGGGAACAGTGATGAGTGGGGTCCCACAGGGCTCAGTCTTAGGACCAGTCCTATTGAATGTGTTCATCAGTGACATAGGAGTTGGTATCCAGGGCAAGATAGCATTGTTTGTGGATGACACTGAGTTAGGGGGTAGGACAGACAGCGAAGAAACAGTTAAGAACCTACAAAAAGATCTGAAAAAGTTAGAAAAATGGTCTAGTATCTGGCTGGCGTAAATCAACGCCAAGAAGTGCAAAGTGATGCTTATGGGTCAAAATAACCCAAGGATAACCTATTGGCTCAATGGGGTCATACTCAATACCTCACAAGAGGAAAGGGATCTAGGAGTTATCATAAGTGACACCCTAAAACAAGCCAGCCAATGCAATGCAGCACATACAATAGCAGGGCCAACAAAATGCTGGGGTGTATAAGGAGAGGATTTGACAGTAGGCAGAGGCAGGTGATACTATTACTGTATAGATCCGTGGTAGACCCCACCTAGAGTACTGTGTACAGTTTTGGAAAGCACACCTTAAAAAGGACAAGGACAGTTAGCCCGGTGGTGCTGAGGGTTGAGGCGCTGGACGCTGCACTTCACGCCACACCAGTGACCTGGGTTTGGTAACGAGCCCGGGTTGTCAGGGGTCAGCAGGAGGGGGGAGTGGGATTGAGCAGCTGCGAGGTGGCTCTCCTCTCCCAGGGAGGGATGAGTGCCTTCCCCCCTGTAGTTCCACTCCCATTGGGTAGAGGTCTGATGGGAAGTGGAGGGGGTGGCAGGTGATCACCAGGATTGGGGTGGAAGGGGCTGAGCTGGTACCTGGTGTGCATGTTTGCCTCCATGCACATGGGTGGAGCATAAACTGGGAAAAAACAGCACAAGATACATATGGAAAAGGAAAAAAAGGGACAAGGATAGGATAGAAATCATTCAGAGCAGGGTGACCAAAATGGTACAGGGGCTACCGTACAAAGGGCGACTGGAGGCATTAAACATGTACTCGCTAGAAACAAGGGGGGGTGGAAAGGAGGGATATGATTGAAACCTTCAGGTACATGAGGGGATTAAATGCAGTACCCTACTCTAAAATATTTACCAGGGCTACCAGCTCCAATACGAGGGGGTATAGATGGAAACTGAGGGGTGGGAAGTTCAAAAGGGATCTTAGGAAACATTACTTCTCGGAAAGGATAGTTGAGCAATGGAACAGACTACCGGCAGATGTGGTAGGGGCTAGGACCATATCTGCATTCAAAGGTGGGTGGGATACAGAATTTTCTAGAACTAAATCCACTAGGAAAAGTAACAGCTAGGTCCCGGGATCTTCTAGGATCTCGGGATCTCATGGGCAGACTTGATTGACCTTTGGGCTCCTTCTGCCATCACCTTTCTGTTTCTATAAAAATGAGATTCTACATAAAAACAAAACAAAAAAAATAGTGCAAGGCTCTATAACTGACCAAGTATTTAGTGAGTTGTATGGTACTAGCACTCACCTTCCTTTCAACTTTCCGTAATGTCTACACAAACAAAGGGCAGTCTCTATCTACCCTTCACTCTGATCAGTATGAGCATTTGTCATCTGTTGTTGCAATGAACTGTTTAAGTAACTTGCATTTGTTTCACCTTTTGGCACTAGCATTTGTGTATCATATTGTATTGCACTATCAATAAGAACAGCAGTGTATGTTGCAATGAAGATTTTGACCTATCCTTTTTCACTCCATTTGAAATTGCCTCATCTCTTGTCTTGCATGACATGCTTCTGTCCCCAGTTTGAGTTTGCTTTAGTAATGTTTTTAGATTTCAACTAATTAAGAAAGCTTCATTTAATGTGACTTGAATGAAACAGGTTTTCATCAGTATTCTTAGCTCTTTTAATACATCTATCATCCCATAAGGTCTGGGAGCAGTGTCTGTTGCATGCTAGTTCATTACAGTCACAAGAAACAGGTGTTAAACAATGGGTGTTCAAAATCAACAGAGAATACTGATGAAAGCCTGGGATGAGAAACAGTAAAAGAAGCATTCCTTTTTTTATATCAGAGGTAAAAATATGTGCTACAGCAAACTTAAACGGGGTGGGGGCACAAAGGGGGCGCACTGTACATGTTGGGAGGTAAAGGGAAATCTATAAGAGAATAAACAAGCATTTGTCAATGTCGAGTGTTTACTGCATGCACTGGTGTCCAAATTTTCAACATAGCCTTCTTATGACCCCTCCTCATGAACAAAAGCAGACAATAATTTAAACTCCTGCCCAAAAGGAGATTTCAAGCAGTGACTGAAAAATCACCTTTCGGGATGAAAAAAGACATTTTGGTCAGGATCTGAAAAATCACAGCTGTCACATTCATGAGGTGCTGTGAAGAAATGGCTATACTGGAAACGGTTTTACTATAGCAGGGCGACATCCCCATGTCGGCATTGTACTGTCAGGGATATGTGAGTGTTTTCTTTGAGGGGCTGTGCCCCCGGACCCCCCATTTGGTGGGTTGTGCCCCCCACATCCCCAGTCTCTAAATATACGACTCCAAATCGGAATTGCATCAGGGGAAGGGTCGCAACACCGGAAGATGCACAGCCGGTGTCTGCAGGGACCAGCACAGCAACCCGACAATTTCGGGTAAAATCTGTCACTGTGCTGGTCTTCGCAGTTGTGGTAAACATAGAAACATATAATTTGACAGCAGATAAGGACCAGTTGGCCCACCCAGTCTGCCCATTTCTCTACCTAATGGATAAGCTGCAGATCCTAGTTAACCAGCAGCCTACTTCTTCCTACCCCCACCCCCCTAGAATTGCCTTATGACTGTCCCATGCATGCTTGAATTCCACCACTGTTTTTTTTCATTGAACTTTTATTAAAGTTTACAATACAGAGAACGAATCCACAAAGCATTTGACATATGAGAACAGTAATTACTAGACAAAATTCTACTGATTCGCCCCTCTCCCTACTCAACCTTCCCACCCACCCCTACCCCCATGCCCAAGTGCAGCATCACCTCCACCAAGCTACATCATGTATTACCATGGACATGTACCTCAAACTTGTATAGAGTGCAGGGTTTGAAATCGGCCCCATATCCTGTTAAACTTATTAAGTTTATTAGAAAGACTAGCAATGTTTCTCTCTGTTCTGAGATTAGCCAGAAGCCCCTGGAGCCACTCAAAATAGGACAAGTTATCAGAATCTTTCCAATATCTAAGGACCACCTTTTTGACAGACATGGAGATTAATGCCATATAATATTTCCTACTCCGTACAGAAGACATACTTCCAGTGTAAACAAATCCCCGAGCCCCAACAATGGGTCTGCTCTTTGTTTGATGTTAGCCCAAAGACCAACAACATTGGGACAGTTCCAAAAAAATGTGAAGAAGGTCCCCAGGGTGCAACTTGCATCTAGTACAAATCGGAGAGGGCACCACACCCAACTTAGCCAACTTCTGTGGGGTATAGTAAATATTATGCAAAATTTTAAATTGCATTAATCTAAGTCTGTCCTGGAATAAAAATGTATGACAATTATGCCAGAGTTGAGGCCATTCTAATTTCTTATCTGGAAAGAGAGAAGACCAATATGAAACTGGGGCTAGGTTATCAGGATATGCCCATGCGAATAAAATGCTATATATCTTAGACACTGCATGGGGCGAACCAGCCAGATCTGTCAGTGTGGCCAGAAATGAGATTTGGGGAGCAGGGGGCTGAGTAACTCCAAAAACCTTTAAGACAAGATGCCGAAGCTGAAAAATTCTAAAAATGTTCCTCTCAGGTATCGTAAACTTCTGCATAATTTCCACAGAAGAGCACCACTGTCTGTCAACCATCGTAAAATCTTTCAGCTGACAATTTGCTAACTGGGAGAGCCAGTTATGCGATAAGAACTTGTTATCTAGTTGTAGACTAGGATTACCATTTATTGGCTGAGACAAGTCCTTAACATTATCATATTTGAGAAACGCACACAGTCGAGTGTGCTCAATAATTGATACTGCAATGGGAGAGTTACACAATGCACCCGGGAGAGACCCTACTTTAGTGTACAGCAACGCTCCAGGGAGGAGACCATATTTTTTGATGGAAGCTAACTCCACTCTGAGCCAGGCCGGGACATAGGAGGATTGTGCTAGTAGGTGCTCGGGTGTCGCCCACCTGAGATATTTGTTAGCCTGGCTGGCCCAACAATACAGCCCTATATGTGGGATTCTTAAACCCCCTTTTCCTTTGGGAGCAGCCAATTTGTGAAAAGCCATTCTAGATTTTTTATACCCCCATATAAAACTGGAAAACATGGTATGGATTTTTTTAAACCAGGACAACGGGAGGCCAATATTTAACATATTAAGGGGATAGAAGAGGCAGGGGAAGACATTAATTTTAATTAAATTAATCCTCCCCCAGAGGGAGAGAGGAAGTAGCGTCCACCTACGGAGATCTTGGTCTATTCTTTGGGCCAATAAATCCAAGTTTAATTGTTTAAGCCGGGAAACAGAGCGCATCAGAATGATCCCAAGATATTTAATGGAATCATACTGCCAGGCAAGCCCTAAAGACGTGATCTCCTGCTTGTAAACCCTGTGACTAAGAGGAAAGACCGAAGTTTTTCCGATATTAAGTTTATAATTCGAAACCTTACTAAACTCATCTATTATACTGAGAGTGGGGGGAATAGATGTCACTGGATTGGTAATCTGCAGAAGAAGGTCATCAGCATATGCAGCAACCTTAACCATCTGCCCATTTAAAAATATACCTAGAACATCCTGAACTTTGGTTAACCTCCGAATAAGAGGCTCTAAATATATATTAAAGAGTAGGGGAGACAAGGGGCACCCTTGCCTTGTTCCCACATGTAATTTAATTGGACTTGAAATCAATCCATTACAGGAGATTCTAGCCGAGGGTGATAAATATAATGAATGAACCCATCCCAAAAATTGTTTGGGAATACCAAATGCCTCCATAGCAGCAAATAGGTAATTCAAGTAGACCCTGTCGAAGGCCTTCTCGGCGTCAAGGGATACCAAGGCCATTGGAACATCAGCGTCTCTCGAGGCCAAGAAGACGTGTGCCAGGGTTCGCAAGTGGTCTACTGATGCTCTACCCCTCATAAAACCAACCTGTTCCTCTCCTATTATACAGGGAAGTACCGTACTCAGACGATCAGCGAATAACTTTGCCAATATTTTAATGTCGTGATTAATTAACGAAATGGGCCTATAACATAAGACCAGATCCTGTGGCTTATCAGGCTTGGGCAATAAAACAATCAGGGCTTCAAAAAGAAAAGGATCGGCCCCTTGGCCAGAAAGTAGAAATTGAAAAAGTAAAGTAAAATAGGAGTTAGTTGCTTAGAAAATACCTTATAAAAATTGGCAGAAAATCCGTCAGGACCCGGAGTTTTGTCGGATGGCAAAGATTTAATTACAATAGTTATTTCATCCTCAGAGATAGGAGATATTAATGCAGCTTGTTGAGAATTAGTGAGAAAAGGTAATTGTAGGTCCCCGAGATACTTTTGCAAGTCTTCCTCAGAAGGGGGATTGACCATGGGACCGTATAACTCCCAAAAATAACAAGTGAATATATCAAATATCTCTGAGGATACAGTTTTAAGGGGGTCTCCCTCTGCGGAATGGACAGCTGCGATAAATCTCGCTGATTCCTGTTGCTTCACTCTCATTGCTAACAACCGCCCTGCTTTCTCTCCTTGATCTGTATAAACTGCATTTGTTTTTAAAATAGCAAACTCCGCTTGCTCCCTTAACAAATTAAGACAGGCATCCTTAACTATAACTAATTCCTGCTTAAAAGTTTTGGAAGAAGTAGGAGAGAGACGGGATTCCATATCCCTAATCTGGGACAGAAGGCGGGAAGATTTATTTTCCCGTTCCTTTTTCCTATTCAAGGTTAAGCCAATGAAAATCCCCCTCAGGAACACCTTAAGAGCGCTCCATTCCATATCTGGCCACCACGTGGAATTAGCATTCACAGCCATGAACTGATTTATTTGGGATATTATATACTCGATCTTATCGGGCTCCTTAGGAATTTGATTATACAGCTTCCATCTGCCTCCCCTTTTAGGTAAGGAGGACAGGGAAATTTGACATACTACCGCAGAATGATCCGAAAGTGGGCCAGAAATGATATTCGAATCTAAGACCCCAGATAAAAGTGTTTGAGAAATGAAAATGTAATCAATCCGCGATGAGGTGCCGTGGACTTGCGACGTAAAGGTGTATTCCCACACTTTGGGATGTAACACACGCCATACATCGCAAAGGCCTGCCGAATCTGACAAGTCCCTGAACGATCTTTGAGCAGGAGAGAGGCCCTGACGACTGCCACCCGACCTGTCCAGCAATGAGTCGAATACCAAATTAAAATCCCCGCCTATAATCATAGGGACATCCAAAAGGGGAGTGAGAACTTCCAATACATTCATAAAGAAACTCGGAGTATCAGTATTGGGACCATAGGCGCTTCCCAAAACAATATCCAATGTGCATAGCCTCCCCTTCACAAACAGAAATCTTCCAGAAGGATCAGCAATGCACTAAGTAGATCTAAAAGGAAGCGATCTGTGTAGAAGAATCATGACCCCTGCTCTGGGTATTACCCTGTGCAGCAAATATCTGCCCCACCTGTAATCTTCTCAACTTATCTGCTTCATCATTAAGCAAGTGCATTTCTTGCAAAAACATAACATCAGCTTTTAAATGGCTAAGATATTTCAAAATCTTGTATTGTTTAGTCTTATGCCTAGCTCCTTTAACATTCCATGTGATAATCTTAAGATTGCTCGCCATCATTCGCTAAGTCCCTGAATGAAACCATAAAATTCCTCCTGTACTAATATACAGCTTCCCTGCCCCCTTACATACAGGTTCTGCTGCGCTCGAGCCCCCCACCTCCCTCCCAACTGACCCCTACCCCAGTAATATGTCCCCCAAAACAGCCCCAGTACCCTGCACAATATCCCCCAACCCTCCCGCCTCCCCACCTTTATTCTCATGGTACATGATGATCAGTTCACCTAGACATCTCCTCGCCTACCCCTCCCCCCGCCTTCCTTAACTAGTACAAGTTGACCAATACCCCCAAAATATCTATCATTAAGCACAGAATACAGTAGTAGAATAAAAACAATAATTGTCTGTGCACAGCAGGTTACAGGGCGCCAGCGACAGAAGAAAACCCTCCAGTCCATACTAAAAGGAAAAGAGAGTAAATAATGAAGGAGGGCGACCCCCCACCTGGAAAATGAGATACATCATTCTCTTCCAGACCAACAGGAAAATGGAAGGGGTCAGAGTAAAATTCAAAACAGAAATTGCCCTGTAAAACCAGACACAACAAAAGGATTTTATCGCCATCAGAAGCCTTTCCCTTCCTATAAACAAGAACTATATGAGAATTAGCAAACTGCAGGCTCCGGTGCCATCTAGTGGTGAGAGATCGGGAATACATGCTCTGGTCACACCGTAAATGCCAGAACTTTCTTGCAAAATGAAAAATGTTCAGTCCAATCCACGAGCTCCTCATTGCCAGCTCCGGACAGCTCGAAACAACTGGCGGCAGGCGAGACCAATTTCCTGGGCACCCCACCTATATTAAGTTAAGTTCGAAACCTCAAGGCCAGAGAAATAATAAAAATTATTCAGTCCCAAATTGCTTTAGTTTGGAAACGCAGCAAGCATACATCAAACTATAGCCCAGAAATTACAGCACAAAATTTACAACTAGCCCCCTTTATGCTTATACAACAAAGGAGACTAAAGGGAGCTAACACATCTCTAGAAGCAAGCATAGCAGGTTTCCATGCTTCGCAAGTCTGCAAAGAAGAAATCAAAGTCAGCTGCTAAGCACTATAATTCTACACCCATTTAGCCGTTGCCAGCTCCCAGCTCAAGGAGCCCGAAACAAATTAGGAAGTCTTTGCTTGAGACCAGCAGCCGCCAGTTCTGCATTTTCATATGTTATCCAGGAACCAGCAACAAGAACTTGAATTTTAACCAGATAGTTCATCTTGAACTTGATTGCAGCAGCTATCAGCTTCGTTGCAATAGGATGATAAGCGGCTCGTTTCTGGCACACAGAAAGAGGTAGATCCTGTACTACCCTCAGTTTAATTCCTTCCCACAAAATCTCTTTGGTTTCTCGCACTTTAGACATAAAAAAGTGCTTCTCTTGAAAGTTCAAGAAATGGAAAATAAAAGTTCTGGGGGGAGCTCCTTGGGATGGCATAGGTCGCAACGCTCTGTGGGCTCGCTCGATAATATATTCAGAGCCAAAGGGGGTAGGACCAGCAACTTTCTCCACAAATTATTTAGAAATTTTAAGCGGGTCTAAGCCTTCCTCCCATTCAGGTAATCCTATTACCACCACGTTGTTGCGACGGCTACGACCCTCAAGGTCCTCTATTTTAGTTTCCATCCTGGCTAGTCATTGCCTCACCGCCACCAACTAGGGATCGAGCTGCTCCTGATTGCGCTCTAATGAGCATATTCGGGCTTCCTTATCCGATGTCCTCTGAGAAAGGGATTCCAGGACATTGGAGATACTCTTAATTTCTCTGGCGATGCTCTGAATTTCAACTTTAAAAGGTTGAAACTCCTCCAAAAATTTAGCGAGAGTAAGAGGCTCCAATTCTGCCTTCCCGACATCAGAGGTCTGGAGCTGAAGCTCGGTAGAGGCTTTAGGTTTCTTCGGGGCCTTTTCAGGGGTTGCAGGAGGAGTGTGTTTTGGAGGGCTTTTCTTCATCTCCGTCTCTATCCAAAGCCCGTCGGGTGAACACCGATTAACGAGAAGACTTCCAGCACTTGCTAAGTCGTAAACAACTTTGTTTAACCGGTTTAAATAAACAAAAACAGACGGGGGGCAGGAGCTCACAAAGGAGAGTGCTACTCCGTGGACTGCATCACGTGACTCCTCAGGTCATTCCACCACTGTTTTTGACTCCACAACCTCCTCCAGAAGGCTGTTTCATGCATCCACAACCCTCTCTGTGAAAAAATACTTCCTTAAATTACCTCTGAGCCGCCCCCCCCTCTATCTTCAAATTGTGCCCCCTTGTTCTTGCACACCTCTTTTTGAAAGATGCTACCCTCTTGGACTTTGTTGATTCCCTTGAGGTACTTGAAAGTTTCTATCATGTCCCTCTCCTCCTTTCCTTGAGGCTATACATATTAAGCTCCTTAAGTCTCTCTTCATATGTCTTCCAGTGCAGACCCTGCACCATTTTAGTTGCCCTCCTCTGACAGCTTCCATCCTGTCTGTCTTTATGGAGATTGGGTCTCCAGAACTGCACGCAGTACTCCAGATGGGGTCTCACCAGCTGTCTGTACAGAGGGATAATAACTTCCTGTTTTCTACTGGTGATGCCTCTCCCTATGCATCCCAGTATCGCCCAGCCCTCCTTGCTGCCCTCTCACATTGCTTGCCCACCTTTAGGTCATCTGATATGACTACCCCCAGGTCCCTTTCCATTTTTGTTGTTGTTAGTATCTCACCCCCCATTGTGTACTCTTCCCCTGGGTTTTTGTTTCCCAGGTGCATTACCTTGCACTTCTTAGCATTGAATCTAAGCTGCCATACATTTGACCATTCCTCTAACCTTGCCAAGTCCCTTCTCATCCTTTCCACCCCACCTTGTACTCAACTCTGTTGCAGATCTTTGTGTCATCTGCAAAGAGACATACTTTTCCTTCCAGTCCCTCTGCAATGTCACTTATAAAGACATTGAAGAGGACCGGTCCTAATACTGAACCCCTGTGTACCCCACTAGTAACCCCCTTTCTTAAGAGTGGACTCCATTTACTATTACTCTCTGTGTCCTATTCTCCAGCCAATTCTTTACCCAGGCTGTCATCTTGGGACCCACTCCCAGGCTGGCTAACTTGTATATTAATCTTTTGTGTGGGACTGTGTCAAATGCCTTGCTAAAGTCTAGGTAGGCCATGTCCACAGCCCCTCCCTGATCTACTACTTTGGTCACCCAGTCAAAGAAATCATCAGATTCATCTGGCATGACCTTCCCGCTGTGAATCCATGCTGCCTTGGGTCCTGTCCTCTGGCCTCTAGATACTCGACAATTCTTTCCTTCAGAAGTGATTCCATCATTTTCCATCACTGAGGTTAAACCAACAGGTCTGTAGTTTCCTGCTTCTGCCTTGCTCCCACTTTTGTGAAGGGAATCACATCTGCCCTCCTCCAGTCCTCGGTACCACCCCATCCTCCCATGATTTGTTAAAGAGGGTAGTCAGTGGTGTCACTAGTTCTACCCTTTGTTCTTTAGAATTCTGGGATGAATCCCATCAGGCCCCATTGCTTTGTCCACCTTCAGTTTTAAGAGTTCTTTCAGAACCCTTTCTTCTGTAAATGGGCTGGTATCAACTTCTGTATCCAGAGTGTTACTACTGTTTGTTTTAGGTACCTCCCTCTTCATTTGTAAATACTGAGCAAAATATTTGTTTAGTATCTCTGCCTTTTCACAGTCACCTCTGCCCACCCTCCTCCCTTTATTAAGCCTCACTATCCCTCCCTTGGTCTTCCTTCGTCCCTGATGTACCTATAAAGGTTTTATCCCCTTCTTAACTGAGTTGGCTATCTTTTCCTCGGTTTGGGCCTTTGCTGTTCTGACTGCCTTCCCAGCTCCTTTTGCTTTAACTGATACAGTTCTCTGTCCTGCTCCTTCTGTGATTCCTTGTACTTCTTGAATGCTTTTTCTCTTGAACCTTCACTGCCACTTCCTTTGAGAACCATAGTGGTTTCTTACATCGCTTTGTTTTGTTTATTTGCTTCACACAAAGGCTTGTTACCTCTGTGATGGCAGTTTTATTATTCCCCATTGTTCTTCCACCCTCCTTCCTGCCCATTTGCTAGTGCATTCCTTAGGCACTCAATTATTTTGGCAAAGTCAGCCCTCAAAGTCCAGTACTTTTGCCTTTGTATGGTTTGACTCTATTGCTGTGTTTATTGTGAACCATACTGTTCGATGGTCGCTAGTTCCCAGATGGCTACCCACTTCTACATCTGTGATCCTCTCTCCATCTCCATTTGAGAGAACCAGGTCTAAGATTGCTCCCTCTCGAGTGGGCTCCAATACTAGTTGTCTAAGGCATGCCCCTGTAGGGCATCTAGAATAACCCCACTCTTCGAAGTGGCTGCTGCAACTGCACTCCAGTTAACATCTGGCATATTCAGATCACCCATCAGCAATATCTCCCCTTTTTCTGCCATTCTAAGTATACTTTCTATCATTTCCTTGTCCATTTCCTCCCCCTGAGAAGGGGGTCTGTATACAAACCCTGTGCGGATTGTGGTGCCATTGCCTGTCTCCAAATTTACCCACAGTACTTCTTCTCCTCCCTGTTTACCCTTTTGTTCTGTTGCTTTGATTCCATGCCTTATGTAAAGAGCTACTCCTCCTCCTCTTTTACCCTCCCTGTCCCTCCTGTAGATAGTGTATCCTGGTATGTTTATGTCCCAGTCATGGTTTTGTGTGTATCATGTTTCTGTGACTGCCACGATATCCAGATGTTCCTCCTCCATCAAGGCCACTAATTCAGGAAGCTTGTTACCCAGACTACGGGCATTGGTACTCATTGCTCTCCATTTTTTGATGGCTTTACCTTCTGTTGCAGCATCCCCCACTGACCTTTCTACCTCAGTCTTTTTCTAATTTAGTACCCTGTTTTGTAGGAAGAGGCTGGGATTTTCCTGCTGCTTATCAGTGCCTCCCCCCTTGACTAGTTTAAAAGCTTGCCAATGAAGCATTTAAACCGATTGCTCAAAAGACTTGTTCCCTTCCTGGACAGATGCAGACCATCCTGCCAGTATAGGCTGGTGTCCCTCCAGGTGGAACACCAGTCCCCAATGAAGCCAAACCCCTGTGCTCCACACCATTTTTTCAACCATTCATTAAACTACATGGTGCAAAGTACCCTCGCCTCACCCATGCCATTGACAGGTAGCACCTCTGAGAAGGATACTGTGTGTGCTACTTGTCTTAGGCCCCTCCTTAACTCTACAAAGTCCTCCTGCACTGCTCTAATCTCATGATGAGCCAAGTCATTTGTCTCTAGGTGGACAATGACGTCCAGCTCAGACTCCCGTGCAGCTGTTCTCATGATCCTGAGGATGCGCTTCCTGTCACTCCAAGCCATGGCACCAGGCAGGCACCTTACTTCAGTTTTCCCTGCTCCCCCCGAGTTCTATCCCACTAATAATTGAGTCCCCCACCAGGAGCTGCTTCCTTTCCCTGTGGTGTCCTCTGCCTCCTTCCTGTGGGCCTCCCTTGTCACAGTTGTCCTCAGCCTCCTTAGTCTCCTCTGCGGATGCATCCATAGTGGAGCTATGCTCCCCCAGAATGGTGTATGGATTATGCAGTGGAACAACTGACTGGGTGTGCCTCTGTTCCACCATCCTCACCCTCCCTGAGCCCACTGTGGTCCAACTGCTGTGCTTTCTTCGCAACCTCTGAGGTAGTGGTGGTGGCTCTGGTGCTTCCTGGATGGGGGAGGTTCCCTTCCTACTGTCCAGTGTGGCCTGAAGATGGGCAACTTCCTCCCTCAGGGCAGAGAGTTGTCTGCAAATAGGGCAGCATCTCAGCCTCCAGAAAGACTCCCCGGAAGTATCGACCTATGGTCAGCATGCCACTGGAAACTGGGGTCAGAATATTGAAAATTGCCAAAGGTATGAGCCTGCATTCTCAAATTTTAAAGCAGGCTCATAACATCATTGATTTTTAATATTTTTACTCCAAATTTTCTGCATAGCCTTCTTATGACCCCATCTCATGAACAATGTATGAGAAAATTTTCAACTCCTGCTCGAAAGGTGATTTTGCGCAGCGACCACAAAATCACCATTTGGGACAGATTTACCTAGAATCACATGCATTGTTCATGAGATGGGGTCCCAAAATAGGTATGTTGAAAACTTGGGGCAAAAATATAAAAAAATGTCCAAGTTATGCCACTAAGTTGAAAACTGCATTGAAATACATTGAAGGTGAAAACCCCATTGAAACACATTGAAGCGCTTGCCTCCGTTCCCGGTTGGGCTTTGAAGAGTGAAAACATGTCTGCAGTCCAAAGAAGAATACAGGGATGGATCTCCAGTGGGTAAGTATGGGGTGGGGGGTGTGGGTTGGTGGGTTCTGAGTGGGAAGGTTAGGTGCGGGGTGAGAATGACGCAGCAAACAGTGAAGAAGAAACCTAACCTCATTTTTAGCTTTTTAGTTAGTGATTCAATGTGGGAGGAGAATGATAAATGTGAGTTACATAGATACATACATAGATACATAGACAGTGTCGGCAGATAAGGGCCTGTGGCCCACCCAGTCTGCCCATTTGAGCTTGTAAGTTCAGTTTATGTTTTCCTAGAAGTCTGTTGTCCCTTACCCCTGACCTCCAGAATTCCTTTATGTCGATCCCATGCATTCTTAAATCCTGTGATTGCTTCAGCCCCACCACTTCCTCTGGCAGGTGTTCCACTTGTCCACCACCCGTCTGTGAAGAAATTCTTCCTCACGCTTCCTCTGAATCGCCCTCCTCCAACTTCATCCCATGCCTTCTAGTCCTGGAACATCTTTTTCGCTTAAAAATAGTGTATTCCTGCACCCTGTTCCTCCCTGTAAGATACTTGTATGTCTCTATCATATCCCCTCTCTCCCTTCTCTCCTCCAGGGAGTACATTTTCAGTTCCTTCAACCTGTCTTCATAGGACTTGTGATGCAATCCATGTACCATCTTTGTTGCCCTCCTCTGAACCTTCTCTACCCTGTCTATGTCCTTACGTAGGTATGGTCTCCAGAACTGTACACTGTACTCCAGGTGGGGCCTCACTAGTGTCTTGTATAGCTGGAATTATGACCTCCTTTTCCTGCTGGTGATGCCCCTGCCTATACATCCCAACATCCTATTTGCTTTACCTGCTGCCTTGTCACACTGTTTCTACCTTGAGGTCATCAGAGATGATAACCCCAAGATCCCTTTCCTGCTTGGTGCATGCTATATCCTCACCCCCCCAACTGATATATTGTGCCATGGTTTTTGTGCCCCATATGCATTTTCTTGCACTTCCTTGCATTGAATTTCAACTGCCAAACCCCTGACCATTCTTCAAGTTTCTGCAGGTCCCTTCTCATTCTGTCTACACCTCTGGTGTGTCTACTCTGTTACAGAGCTTTGTGTCATCAGTGAACAGTGAAATTCTGCCTTCTAGGTCCTGAGCAATGTCACTGATGAAGATGTTGAATAGGACCGGTCCCAGCACTGATCCCTGTAGTACCCCACTGGTCACTCTTCCTCTGTGGAGTGACAGCCATTTACCACCACCTCTGTGTCCTGCCACCCAGCCAGTTACCTACCCACCACACTACTGTCCTGCCCACACCCATATTCCCCCGTTTGTGTAATAGTTTTCTATGTGGCACAGTGTCAAAGGCCTTGCTGAAGTCCAGATAAGCCATGTCCACTGCCCTCCCCTGATCCACCTTCCTAGTCACCCAGTCAAAAAATTCAATGAGGTCGGTCTGGCATGACCTCCCCCTGGTGCAACCATGCTGCCTTGGGTCCTGTAGTCCATTGACAACCAGATGTTCCACCAATCTCTCCTTCAGTAGTGCTTCCATGATCTTCCCCACTACTGAGGCAAGGCTGACTGGTCTGTAGTTCCCTGCTTCCTCTTTGTTCCCACTTTTGTATAAGGGGACTACATCTGCTGTCCTCCAGTCTTTGGGTACCTCCCCTGTTTCCAGTGATCGGCTAAACAGGATAGCCAGAGGTTCAGCCACCACCTCTCTTAGTTCTTTAAGGACTCTGGGGTGCAACCCATCTGGCCTCATTGCTTTATCAACTCTTATTACTTCCAGTTCCTTCAGTTGAGGAGGAAGCCTAGATATTTGAATTTGTCCACAAACTTGAGCGTGTCTCCAAGGAGAGTAATAATAGGCGTGGGTGAGCTGGCAGTGGAACAACTGGATGGATAGAAAAACATGGTCTTGTTTTTTTTGGCATTGAGTACTAATTGAGACGTGAGTAGGTTATGCTATAATTTGGTGAAGACTGTCTAGAGCACAGGGCAAACTTGTTCGAAGGATGGCTTAGATGTATACAAAACAGTATCGTCCATAAACAGATGGATGTTTGAGTCAACGATGCCTTCACTCAAGCTATTTACATAAATAAGGAAAAACAAGCGGCCCAGAATGGAACCCTGAGGAACTCATGTTAGGAGGGGAAGTAACAAGGAAAGGGTTCCATTAATTTGGATGCTGCTGCCTACCGTCCAGGTAGCTTGCAAACCATTTCACAGCCGGATGACCAGTCAAAATTCCATAAGACTATCAAGCAGAGAGGAATGATTGACGGTGTCAAATGACTTACTCAGATCCAGAAAGTCTGCACCAGTTATCTGTTTGTTATCGATGGCCTCGAGCCAGTCACAAGTGACTTTAGAAAGTGCCGAAATGGTGCTATGACGTGGTCCGAAACCTCACTGCAGTGGGTGTATTAGCTGGTGTTCATCTAGGAATTCTCTGACTTGCAAGCTGACTAAGCTTTCAAGCATCTTTGTGAGGGTTGGCAGGATTGATATTGGTCTATAGTTATTTAAAGCACTAGGATCATCTGACTTGAAGAGTGGTATTAGATGAGCAACCTTCCAATCCTGGGGTACTATACCATCTGCTAGGGATAGACTAAACAGGTGAGTGATTGGCACAGTGAGGAAATGGAAACCTGACTTCAAAAAGAAGGGGTCAATGTTATCAGCCTCTGCACTCTTTTTTGTGTCTAATTTTAGTAGCTGATCTTCTGCCTGTTTATAGGTAATAGTGGTGAAGGTAATTGGGGTATGAGTAGGAGAAATAGTTAGTATTGGTGACTTTGCAGATGAGGGATGTAAGGAGTTGAGGCCAGGCCTGCTGTAGCAAAGTGCTCATTAAACTTATCCACAGTAGTGTCTTTGTCAGAGAGAGAGGTGCCCTGGTAGTTGATATTGGTAGGGAGGGTAGGGGGCGCTATGCTGCCTTCCACAAGCTTGAAGGTTGGCCATATTTTAACTGAATTCCCATTCGCTTCCTCAAGAACAGTTAAATAGTAGGCTTCTTTTGTTTTTCAGATTAAGTTGGTGCAAGCATTACGGCAGGCCCTAAAAGCTGCCCAGTCCACTGGGGTTTTAGTGTGTCTTGCAGTGACCCATAGATTATCCCTTTATTGCATAATGTTTTTAGTTTCCCCATTGAACCAGGGGCAGGAAGCATTTTTTACTCTGCAAGTGATTAAAGGGGTGTGTTTGTTGATTAATCCACTAATAGTGGAGATAAAGATGTCTAACGCCTCATTTATTGTCTGGGCTAGATAGAACTGCTGCCAATTAATATGTCTTAGATCCATTAGGAAGATGTTTGGATCGAATTTCCTGAATTATTTTTTTGTTATTACCTTTCTGGTAATCATTGGTCTAGGTAGATTTCTAATGCAGACTGCTATACTGTGATCACTGACATCATTATGCCAAACTGCTTGACGTATGATTTTATGGGGTCTGTTAGTCATAATTAAGTCTAAAAGAAAGCTGTCAGGGGAATTTTATAACAGGGCCTAGTAACTTCAGTGATTATCTGTGACAGACCCAAAACATCACATAGATCTTTAAGAGGATCAGATTTGGTGGTAGACCAATCCAAATTCGGGTCTCCAGGGATAATAGATTCATTGGTGGTGGCATCTAGGAGGTGGTGCAGGTGAGACAGAATATCCAAGCCTGCAGAAGGAGGTCTGTAACATCCAATTATGTTTAGGGATTCAAAAGATGAGATGGAGATTTTTAATGGTAGACTTTCAAACTGCTTTGGTTTTGAGGTGGTATCAATAGTAGTCATGGAAAATCTCTCACAAGCGAAGGTGGCCACTTCGCCACCTCTAGAGACTCTGTCAGACAGAAAAAGGGAGTAGGACGGTAGAGCAAAGGATTGATTTGAGACTGTATTTCTTAACCACGATTCTGTTAAAACAAGGATATCAGATTGCGAGTATGATACCCATGCTTGCACTTCAGTCAGATTTTTCTGTAGGTTTTCTTTTTTCAGGTAAAAAGAGAAAGCGAAGGACAGTATTCTTTGTTTCAGGGACAGGCACCACATACAGACCCCTTGTAACCCTTCTCTTCCTATCCTATCTCAGTCTGACCAAGACATGAAGTGCCTTCTCTCCTCAGTGACTACTTCACTTCAGTTGTGTACAGGAATGCCATGGATCTGCCTGCCTGAGCTTCCATAAACCAGTTCCAGGGGTGCTGAGATGAGGGTGGGACTTCCGCATTTGGCTTAAGAGGTTTCTGTGTCTCAGCAGAATCTGTCATTGTCAGTGTCAGTGGCTCAGTAGGTAGCACACTCGCCTCTGAGGCTGGGAGATCAGAGGGCTGTGGGTTCAGTTCCCACATCTGGCACTTGGGTTAATATCCCAGTACTGACACTGTAGTGCAGCATGAGAGGGGTGCTGCACTTCTGAGGTGCTGTCTTTCGGATGAGACGTTAAACCGAGGTCCCATCTGCCTGGATTGGTGGTAGTTCAGGTGGATGTTAAAGATCCCATGGCACTTTTCGAAAAGAGTAGGGAATTTACCCGTGTCCTGGCCAAATTTCTCTCATTCACTAAAAATACCACCAACAGATTAATCTGGTTCAAGGTCAGTTGGTATTCATCTGTATCCCCTCCCGGTCGTGCCTGAAAATAGGCTGGATTTGTCTAGTGCACTTACCCAGTCAACAAAAGCTAAAAAAAAAAAGGCAATAGTTTAACCATTCTAAGTCTTCAGTTCCACCTTGCTCCCATTAGCTGTAGATTCCACTACTTAAAGATGGTGGGACTACCTCAGTAGCTACTTTCTAACTGGCGGCTAGGGCAGGAAGAACCATAACAAACATAAACTAATCTTTAGCTGCCTTGTAGATATCTATTAGCTTCAAAACACTGTACACAGCTCCGTCCTTTCCCTATTGGAGCCATAGTTTGGTTAACTGATAGATAGTCCAGGGAGGATTTTCTTAAGGCTGGAATCTTCAGGTACACAGATAAGAGAGATGATTCCACAAAAAGTAAATGGACAGCATCTCCTGAGAAATTCCTTTACTAAATCATGAAAATATAAGTATCAGGTATCCTGACCCTGGACGCTGAGCCCTACTGCTCCTTGACAACTTTGCTCCAGTCCTTGTTATCACCATGTAACTGTTGCACACATTTACAGCCCCCTGACCAGTGGTTGCCATGTTACACACATTTGCAGCCTTTCTGACCACCGGTAGCCATGTTGCACACACTTGCTGCCCCTCCCAATCACCGGTCACCATGTTACACACATTTACAGCTCCCCTTACTAGCGATCACCATGTTGCACACACTTGCTGCCCCCCAGACCACCGGTCACCATGTTCCACACATTTGCAGCCCCCCCAACTAGCAGTAGCTATGTTCCACACATTTGCTGCCCCAACCAGCAGTCGCCATGTTGCACATACTTGCTGCTCCCCTCGATCAGCAGTTGCCATGTTCCACACACTTGCTGCCCCCACCAGCGGTCACCATGTACCACACTTCGCGCCCCGACCATCAGTTACCATGTTGCACACACTTGCTGCTCCCCCTTCCTTTCCCCCAACCACCGGTTACCTTCCCCGGTCCACTAGCATTAAGGCAGCTGAGAGGAACAAAGAAAAGACATCCTGTTCAGGGGGGACTGGGTAGACTTACCTCCTTGCTGCTGCTGTTGCCTGGATCACATCAGCTGTTTCACGCTCAGTCATCGGTCAGACAGATGGTCTGCTTTGGTGTGTCTTTTCTCTGCTCCCACAGTCTATCGACCTCTTTTGCTGTGCCTCCCCTTACGTCTGGAGTCCTTGGCAAGATGGCAACTGCTCCATGCTACAGATCTACACCCCACCTTGGTCACAGTGTGTGTTCCAATTTAATCTGCCAGCTCAGGCTGGCTTTGTTCTACAGTAAGTTCCTTCGAAATTCCTCCTGGCTGTTGACTCTGCGTCTGGTCACTCTGATCATAATCTTCTCCGGCATTCTCCACTGCACTGACTCACTGCAGTCTTCCCAATCTCCACAGTCCTTCCCTTTCAGTCAACCAAGCGAACTGAAAAAGTGAGGGCAGTTTAAACATCCTGCTGACTGACTTGCTGCACAAAAAACAGACAATCAGCAGCAGAGAGGCATGATGTCTGCCCCTTTCATAATCTGACCAGTAGTAGTACTGCAGGGCAAACTTTTGGACCAACTACGGAGTACTGACGGCTGCAGCCTGAGCCAATGGAGACTGAGTTCCAGCCTGTTGGCTAAGCAAACAAAGGAAGAATGACTGCGTGACGCAGTTAGTGTGTTGAGTTGTCCCCTCCCCGAAAGTTACCGGCTCCCTGCCTACACTAGCCTGTGCTGTACATACATACATTAATTTTAATGAATGATAAACAAAAACCACAAAAAACAGTTTTTTGGCCCTTGCTCTGATTTTCTTTACTGTATGCTCACTTGCCCTGATTTATTTTGCTATACGCTAGATTGTACTGAGCGTATGTCTGCACACAGCCACACATATTCCATACATTCCAGGCTGACCATGATAGATCAGCCTGGCTTGCTGAGTAGCACAGATCAAAGGGAAGGTAACATCTTTTGAAGTTAGTAACCACCCCGACCAGCAAGCCAGAAACTCCGTCATTGTCAGACTGGGTGCTGATTGATCTGGCACGATCGCGCCCCTGCAACATTGCTCTGCATTGGGCAGAGAGTGTCCACACCCCTCAAAAGGCACTCTCATACCAACATGTTTGCTTGAGCTTGCACACATGGCGAACACAAAAGGTATACTTCAAAATGTTCACCTCTAACATGCACTGCTGTTTTACACACATTTGTAGTTTGCTTTATTAAAGACACCCCCACCCCTACCAACCCTGAAAGCAGAAGAGTTTATCTCTTATACAGCAGCTGCCTTACTATCTGTTTGATGCAAATTTCTAGCACATAAAACTGTGCTTTCATACATAGTGTGCCAGCCAGCTGTGCTGTCTGTGCCAACAAAGCTAAACAGTGTCTTTGTTCTGAAACAGAAATGACCATCCTTATCTAGCTCAGAGCTGCTAATTGTACATAATGGACCACAAGGAGTAAATGGTTAAGAACAACTCAGCAAAATGTAAACTTGCTGGTTCTCTGCCCAATATGTCTTCCGCTTCATTTCTCCATTAGGTTTTGGCTAGCCTTATCTGCAGGAATGAGTACCAGTGACAGGTTCCTGCTTTGGAAAAGAAATGGTTTTATAGTGTGAATACAGATGGTCACACAGTATGCAGTACAGCACATTAAAGGGCACAGTTCAGGCATATGCCATCCCAGCTCTGAAATGCGATACTTCCTTTTTGTTTGGAGAATATCAATATTAATCTGCAGTATTTCTGACTAAACAAAAAAGCAATACTGAATAAAGAAAACAACCTCCAGCAGTTTCTGTTTTTTTCAAGTGGAATTCCTGTTTCCTGCAAACAGTCAGATTATTATAAACAAGTTCAGTTTTTGGTATTTATACAGCATAGGCAAAATTACTGTCAAAAATAATTTCTTGTAGATCAAAAGCTGTAAATGCACCTCCCATATCTGGTACTGCACTTGACCTCCACCTCCTCTTTTCATGTTCTTGCTCACATACTTCATGTATTGATTGATTGACATATTTTTTTTTTACCAGAAGTATTACCTCCCCCCCACTTGCTGTTGAAGCTACAGTCTTTGTCAGTCCCCATCCAATATAATTACAGTTGCCTGATGTAATCTTCTGTACACCACTATGCTGTTTCATATTCCATGCTATTGCACACTTGAATACATCCATATTGGATTGTATTGTAGGTTTACTGCTACCGTAGCTTACTGTATTTTTTTTTACTTTTGCTAACTGTTTGTTTATGGTCTATCAAGTCACTTATGTAGGCATTCATAGGCAATAAACATAACTGAGAATGATTAGTAGGATGAATGTTTCAGATATAAAGCACTCAATGGGAATGTACTCAAGTAGTTGAAGGAGTCAGTACAGCCGTAGGGTAATGATATTTGAATGTTTGCACTATGCAGGTTTTGCATACTCTCTCATGTCCCTGCCACAGGGAACATTGCCTTTTCAAGGTGCCATCAAGACACAGGAACTGCCTTTTGAGGGCTGCACCCCTAGAGCCGCTACAAGGATGAAGTCCCCTTAGATCAACAGTACCTAAGGGAAGAAGGTCCAAAGGAGCAGTCAAGTAGAATGGGCAAACATTTACCATAAGGTGAGATGAGGAGCAGCTATGAAGTGAAATGCTTAATAAACACTTTTTTACTATTAGTGACATTCTATTACTGACAAGTTATACTGCTTCTTCTCAGATGTACAGTAAACTATTCCTATTGTTTCATGTTTTGTAACTTTTTGTGATTGCGATCTACTGTACTGCTGGTACTGTCCCCCAGGATGATCCTCTTGCAAAATAGGTGCTGCACATAAACAAGGCTGCCCTGGTGTGTAAAATTCTAAAGAAATAGAAAGGAACTATGCCTCCAATGATGAAAGTGCTGTACCACCATCCAGGCCCAACTCACAATGGAATTATTAATAATTTAATTTTAAATGACCTTCGGCACCAAAGAATGGAACCCACCCTTCTGAAGGAATAAGGTGGCAAAATCATAGTTTTATTTAAAAATCCTTGTGTTGGGCAGACAGGGAACCAGTAGTGACACAAAAGTACTTCCAATCCTTTCCTACTAAACAAGCACCCTGAGCGAGTGGGAATCATTGCTGAGAGAGCAGCAATCTTTCTGGAGAGAGAGAGACCAGTTAACAAAGTGGTCTGCATTATTACAGAACTGTCCATTTTGTTTGCAAAGTTTTTGAGTGTACCTCTGGGGAGAGGAGGTTGTAGGTTGTAGCCTAGCAACCATTCGTTAAGGAAGTCCCACAAGACAGAGACTGTGAGATTGTGGTGGGCTGTTTGCTCCTTGGAGTAGTGAAGTGAACTGGGGCAATTTTAAAGTGTATTTTCTAACAAATACTCTGCACTGCAGCATTATTATTAGTCACTAAGTCCACTGAATAAGGTGGCAGAGTTGTAGTTTCATTTAAAAATCTTTATGTTGGGCAGATGGGGAACTGGAAGTGACATGAAAATACTTATGGTCCTATCCTACTAAACAAGTGCCCTGAGCAAGTGGGGTGAGTTCAAGTGGGGTGAGCACATGGTGCCGCATGCAGAGATGAGCACAAAGACATGCACGTCTCTGTGCATGTCTGCTGTGTCCGCTGGGTATGGCAGGGGACCAGGGCACAACATTACAAAGGACTAGCACACCATTTTAAGGGTTTAAGAGGTAAAACCTATTGTTAAGAAATAGAGGAGAGAGAGATCCAAACAGCACATAAACTGTGGAAAAGCATGTATAATAGAAGGGAACCTAAAACAATGTGTAACATGCAACATGTACCCCAGAGATGAGCCTATACCAGATTTTAAGTGTGATAACTGCTACAGATCACAACATTGTATGGGGCAATTGAGTTCCTCAATAAAAGGATAAATGTCCAGACAGAAATTAGTCTTCTTGAGGAGTTCATTGCTAATGCCACTAGCAATATTATATTATCTCTATCAATAGGTAAACCAGATCAAACAATTTCCTTAGGTCTCAAAAGCAAAAAGAAAGAGGAAGCACTTACTACTCAGGTTGAACCTGTAGTGGAAGAGTGGAGCAACATCCAGGCAAGGACCACAAAATGGAGGGTGGGTCAGATTTACAACAATGCCCCCGTAGTACAACATAACAGATTTGAGGTATTGGATCAAGTGGGTACAATAAAAAACATAATCACTAATGATTCAGTGGTTGAAATGAAGGGACAATACATGAGGGCTAAAAATGGTGAAAAAGCAATCATAAATCATGTGAGTGACATATCAAAAGTAAGAGATTATAAAGGGGTAACACCAGCAGTAATACCTACACAACAGAATGGAGGAGATCATGCTGTATATACACAAGAAAAAACTGCATCATTGGGAAATGAATACAGGGACATATTGTTAATAAGTGACTCAATAACAAGGGGCACAGACACAATAGTGTGCAGGGGCAGGAAGGAATACGCAATGGTTAGCACACTACCTGGGGCTAATATAAGTGATGTTAGGGGCCTGATGGAAAATACTATAAATCCGCTAGTATTTCTCCATGCAAGGGTAAATGATGTCAGTAAAAGGAACCTTAAAGATATATACAATGACTATGAGTTCATTGCCTCCGAAATAAGGAGTAGGGGAGGGGATATTATTTTATCAGGGTTACTACCGGTTCATGGAAGGCACTATAAAAGAAATAGGGAGATAAACATGGTCAACAATAAGTAGACAGAATGGAGCTTACAGAAAGGGTACGGGTTCATAGACAACTGGCACTTTCAGAGATGATAGACTAATCAGATGAGATGGCCTGAATCCCAACAAAATAGACACCCAGATCCTGGCCCGCAGATTTAATGAATACATTCATGCTCATTTAAACTAAAGGGGGGGGGTTATCTGGGAGTGTAACACAGGAAGCCTGCAAAATGCTGAATCTAAGGAAATGCAGCATAGTTCCGATACAAGTTGGAAAGGCATTCTTAAGTGCTGTGAACAAATTTGATGAACTGTGTCATGTCATGTCATAACAGAAACTTGGTGGGATGACAAAGATGTATGAGAACAATCTAGTAAAGGATACCTAAACAACATTTTCACAACAAACTACAGTATGCAAAAATCTGACTTCATAGGGGACTAAAGGAAAAGCTGCTGTATTAATTAATGCTAAAACTACATTTATATAAGCCGGCCCTGTGGCGCTGAGGGTTGAGGCACTGGACGCCACACCTTGCGTTGCGTCAGTCACCCGTGTTCAGGAACAAGCATGGGTCACCGTGGGTAGGCAGGAAGGAGATGGATTAAGCATCTGATGGACTGCCCTCCATCTCCGTGGAGGGGGGAGTGCAGCTGCTGGTGCATGCCTGACCCCTAGCGGAAGTTGGGGCTCGACGGCACGGTGCTGCATCAAATGGGGATGGGGACGTGGCAGAGACCTGATGTGGGTGTGCATGGGAGCATGAGCAGACACTGTCACTGGCATAATTGCATGCTGTGCTCCCACATGCAGAGAAAAAGTGAAAATTGTGGCTCCAGGTTGCGAAGCTTGATGGCCGTCTGCTGGCGCGTGCCATTCGTCGGGCCCACCAGCTGTTCTGGATCCATGCTGGGCAGGGGCAAGCCATGGGGGAAGTATAAGGTGGTGGCCTGGGAACGGTGCAGGCAGGCAGCAGCCAGAAGATGAGTGGAGGAGAGAGTCGACAGCCGGAAAAAAGTAAGACAAAGCCCCCCCCCCCAAATAAACAAACTACATTTATATAACTTACCTAAAGGCTGTTCCAAAGCATTTGAAAAATGTAAAATCAGCATTCCAATTTCAAAAAACTGCTTACCCATTTCCTAAGATGGCCGTCAAATGTGTTAAGTGATGACATCATTGGAGCCAAAGTCAGGGAGCTATATGGCTCTCTATAGAGCTAACTAGTTCTAACTAGTTCTTTTTTCCCTTTGTATAGAATTGTTTCACCAAAACGGCCAAAACCATGTGTTAGGCTATGGTTCTGTTCATTTTCTTTACTTTAACATGCTGAAATTGTGGTTTTTTTTTTTTGTTTTTGTTTTTTTTAATGGTTAGTTGTTTTTTATTAATTTTAGAAACAACAGAGAGAACGTACATGGAACATATTTACAGAACTAATAAATAAAAGCTGAAACATACAGCAAAACATATGCAGTCTGTAGTATTAGTACCAACATACATGGCAGCCAGGAGTACAAACTGTACCACTGGGTCCCTGACTACATACATTGCATCAAAGATTCTAAAACTAAACACTGCATGTCGTTTCTGCAGTTGAAAGGAAATAAGACATGTTGGACCTACCTTCAATAAGGGGCACTGTGCGACCAGGAGTAGGTACCGCTGTTGATTGACAAGGCCTAGAAATCATAAAGCAGCACCTTCCAGAGGTCCCACAGGGAAAATACCTCAATATGCCGAAGATGTTATGGTCCGGACCAAAAAAGAGGTACCGTTGCTGAGGTCAGGCAGGGCTTCAGTATTCAGAAAATGATACCTTCCATTGGTCAGTGAGGTTCCATACTATAAGCAGGGAAAGAAAGAGAGGGTACCACAAAGTATCTGGACTTAAGATAATGAGGATACTTAACTACAGTATATATCTAAAAAATCAAATCCACTGTTAACTAAAGCGTCCTAGTGACAACTATTTATAACAACTGCTATAAGCACATTTTTGCAGAAATATCTGTTAATAGTAGCTACATCCAAAGCAAAATAGATTGCAAGTCTGCTGGTCAAAGAGAGGTCAATAAATCATTACTAGAAGTTTAACAGGAGGAAACAAAAGGTTCTGACTATGTACTTCACCCTATTCCTGCTCTGGGGTCTAAATATGCCATGAACAGGGCCCAACACAAGTGCAACTTGTCCCTTTGTCCTAAGGATACATGGGAACGTCTGTCTAATTCATACAAGGATGAAAAGGAAGGTATGATTTCTGCCAGTGAAGGTATGGCTGGGCTTCTCCAGTTACGCAAAATGGAACACTTCACCTGCATGCATAATAGCATCAGCCATCTAAAATGGGGAGGTGTGGTGGTGAGCTGTAACCCAAGCAGCATCAGAGGAGCCGCCAGTACAATATGTTGTTTTAGGATTTAACTTGCTAACTGTGCTATAGCTGTCCAGAGGGGTGCTACCAAGGGACATTCCCATAGTATGTGAATGAGATCACCTCCTGGCTGTAGGCATCTCCAGCATTTGTCATGTGGGAGGACTTTGGCCTTGTAAAGTACTGTGGGAGTTCTGTACCAAAAGTGCATGATTTTATTTTGAATTAGTCTACTACGAGTATCCCTGTATGCCGTGTGGGCGGTAGCCCAGCACTTTTTCCATTGGTTGTCGGATATTTGAATATGCAGGGCTTCCTCCTATCTAGCTTTAAGTAAGGATGTTGGATTAGATAAGGTGCTTCTTAATGAGGTGTAAATGGTTCCTGCTACTCCTCCTGTTTGTAGAAGCCATTTCTGAGTGGGAGAGTCTTCGTTCGTTCGAAGTTTATCCTGCATTAGAATTGGTTGGACTGCATTCCTTAGCTGCAGATATCGCTAGAAGTCTGAGATAGGCAGATCACAAAGGTCCTGTAGATATTGAAAGGTCACAGTTGTCCCTGTATTAGGGGACAAAGATCACTGAGGAAGTGTATACCCCTATCATACCAGGACTGCCAGAATACTGGGCGGCCACCTATTTGTATATGAGAGTTATGCCATAGAGGGATGTGAGACAGAGGGTGTGGGTGACTTAAGTTTCTCGTGGGCCACTAGCCAGTAGTGGATAGAGGGGCCTATAGTGGGATGCTTCAAAATGTTGGGGCTTTTGGAGTGCCATAATAAAGAAGCTAGCGTGGATGTATGACTGATCTGTTGTTCTATGATTAGCCATTGGAGGATTTAGTAGATATAGGCTGGAACCATTTCAAAGTTTGGGAACATTGGTATGCCATTTTATAACCTTCCATCCATGGGAGCCCCCAGCCCCCTTGATTCCAGTGTGCCCTGAGAGCATTCCGGCTAAAGCGGGGCAGGGAGGAGCCCCAAAGAAAGGAGCCTACCATCTTGTCTAGTTTTTGGTACCAGTGACGGGGAAGAAAAAGAGGGATATGGGAAAGAGCATAAAAATTTTTGGCACCATGGACATTTTAAAAGCTGCGATTTTCCCAGCCATAGTGAGATGTACGTGGGTCCAGCATTTCAGATCTTTCCTGCAATCAGCTAACAAGGGGTTTAGATTATTATACCACCACTTATCAATGCTGGCACCAATCTTGATCCCTAGGTAAGTAATAATGGTTGGGGACCACTTAAGGCCTATGTGAGGGATACTGCCTCATGACATACTGAGTTAAGGGGAAGAATTTCAGTTTTTGTTTGACTGACTTTTAGGCCAGAGATGTGTATAAATTGATCTAAGAGGGATAGACACGCTGACATCTGCCAGAGTCACTAGCAGATCATCCGCATACATCAAGGTTGTACAATAGGAGTTTCCCAGCTGAATTCCTGAGATATTTTTAGCTTGCTGAATGGCGGATGCCAAGGGCTCGACTGCCAGAACAAAAAGTAAAGGCAAGAGAGGACAGCCTTGTCTGGTGCCTCTATGAAGCAGAAAGGGATCGGACAGTGAGGAGTTGGTTCTGACCCTAGCTTATGGGAGTGTATATAAGGCCCGAATATTGGCCAAACACTGTGGCCCAAAGCCAAAATGGCCCAGTACAGTAAGCAGGTAGTCCCATTCTACCGAGTCAAATGCCTTTTCGAAATCAATCGCCAAAGCGGCTGATGGGGTACTAAGTTGTTTGGCTATATGAATGAGATTCGGGAGAGTTCGGGTGTGGTCAGTACTGTATCAGCCTGGAATGAAACCTACTTGAGAGGGATGGATCATAGACGGGAGAAGAGGGCTTAGTCTGTTGGTTAAAACTTTGGCAAAAAGCTTACTGTCTGAATTTATTAAGGAAATAGGGTGATAGCTAGAGGGGGTAGTGGGATCTTTACATTTCTTAGGTAGAGCTGTTATGGTGGCTTCTCTAAGGGAGGGGGGCAGCATTCCTTTGTCCTTAGATTCGGCAAACATTTGCCCTAGGATGGGAGTTATAGTGGAGACCATGGCTTGAAGGAAATTGCACCAGGAATCCGTCCCCTCCAGGTGCCTTCCCCAATTTTAAAGCCATTAGAGCTGTCATTATTCCCTGGGCAGTGAAGGGGGCATTTAATCTATTTCTTTGGTCCTGAGATAAAGTGGGGAGAGTAAAATTGCCTAAAAAAGCTTGGGTATCAGAGTGAGCGGTTGGGCAGGATGAGGTATAGAGATGAACATAAAAATTAGTCATGATCCTATTCACCTCTGGCGCCTTGGTTGTTATTGTTCCTGATGCTGGATCTTTTAAGCTAGCAATAAACCTAGCAGCCTGTTGCTGCCTAATCTGATAGGCCAGGATTTTCCCGCTCTTATCCCCCGCCTTCCCAATATGTATGCCGGACACTTAGCATGGCTAGATCAGCCTTCCAGGATATGAGCTCGTTTAACTTGATTCTAAGGGATAGCACCCGTCTGCCTACATGAGATTGCAATGCGGGGCATGGGCAGACTTTTAAGGCCTGTTCAGCTATGACCAGCTCTCCTTCTAGCCCGGTCTGTTCTTTGTCCCTGTCCCCCCTTCTGTTAGCAGCATACCCTATAATTTTCCCCCTCATTGCAGCCTAGTAAGTCTCCCACGTGTTTTGTGCTGAAGTATCCGAGATGGGGTTCTCAAGCAGAAAACATTCAGTTTTGGATTTAGCCCAGTGCAAGAAGTTTGAGTCCTGCATAAGCAGGGGGTCAAGCTTCCAGGAGGTGAACTAGGAGCTGAATCACCCCATGCTATAATTAGTTGGACCGGGGCATGATCCAAAATGATCATGGGGAGAATATTAGAGGTGATCACCGAGTGTGTTAACGTTTGTGAAATTAACCAAAAATCTAATCTACTAATGGAGCCATAAACTCCAGAATGGAATGTATAATCCCGCTCTTTGGGGTGTATAAGACGCCAGATATCCACTACTTGGTATTCTGAGCATAGATTGTGAACAGCTTGGGACCCCTTAGTATGAGTTTCCTTACTCAGGTCACTTCTGTCCAGAATGGGAAACAAAGTAAGGTTAAATTCTCCACCTGCTATGATAGGGGTATCTGGAGCAATAATAGTTTCTATCCTTGCAGTTAGGCCAACAAAGAAAAGGGGGTTATACTAGTTTGGGGCATATATGTTGACCTGAAGAATATTCCCAGTCGGGGTGGGAGCTAGGCCCATGACCCATTGACCCTAGGGGTCAGCTACTCTCTGGATTATGTTCCATGGCAAGGCTTTATGGAACAGAATGGTTTCATCTCTCTTTCTGGTAGGGGCACCTGTGTGAATCTCCTGCCCCACCCAGTCTCTCACCAGTTGTGCGTGATCATGCTTGGTGAGTTTTGTCTCCTGCAGGAATGTGACTTGAGCCTTCAGTCTCTTCAAGTGTGTCAGCACTTTTTTCTGATTCATCGGGGTATTAAGACCCCTAACATTGCACGTTATGAAGGATATATCAGCCATAGTCCAGAGGTCCAAGTAAGATACTGAAACTGGTGCTCGAGACACTTGAAGGGCTCCACGGGTCAGAGTCACCAAACAGGGGCTGACAAAAATCCCAGATGACTACAACTATTAGCACTTTGAGTGCTATTTTCCAGCAATTTACAGCATTACTAAATAAAGTTAACAATGACATTACAGCATGTTGTACATAAAAAACAGTAACTCTAAAATAAAACCAATAACAGAAACACTATATACATACATTGCACTAATATGTGCATTGGCAATAGTCGGTTTATGGAGCGAGGAGTAGTAGTCCTCCAGAGGTTCCAACTGGCTGTCCATTGGGGGGGTTAATAAGGGAATCCTACGTTAGCAACTGTAGGATAGACACAAAATCAATTGTGGTGCCAGCACTGTACGGGACTGGTTAGCCCTGGGGAAGGGATGTACAGCAAAAAGAATATTAGGATGTATCTATACTGTTGCCTGGTTCAAACTGTCAGACTGTCAGTTGGGGTTGCAGGCTGAAGCAGCGGGCCATCAAGAAAGCTGTAAAGTAATGATGGTGTTATGGGTCTTCTGAAATATTGTCTCCCCCATGCGTTGAATGCAGCTATGCTTTAGATAGTGTTTGGCAGAATATGGGGGGGGGGTTCGATTCTAGGAGTCCCTCCATAACAGAGTATAGGTGGGGTTGGAGAGGGGTAGCTGCTAAGAAGATAGGGTATGGGGTACATCTTCCAGTTTTCAGTTATTTTCATCAGTAACTTCTATTGATAGCTGAAATACATTGTATTTCAGTGTCCCAGTGTCCTGGATATTTTCTCCAGGTGGCAAGGTAGGGGGTATCAGGACAAAGAAAAAACAGAGGAGAAGACTAACATAAACCTTCCTGTTTAACAATGGGAGCATTCCCCAATGTCCAGCCCCTACCCTGCCCTCAGAAAACAACAAAAGGGATACTTATCTGTCTCCGCCCATGAGAGGTTCCGTATGGAGAGGTGGAGGATGCAGCGCTGGGATGGGTGCTATTTTATCTGTGCTAGTATCTGAGTGTCCATGTTCCACTTCTGGGACTGAGGAGGAGACGATGGGTGCATCGTTGAGCTTCTCTATGGCTGAATCGGAGTATGCCATTTCGGACACTGTGGCCTCTTGCACCATTTCTGCCTCAGGATATTCGGGGAATTCAGCTGTCTTGGCCTGATCTTCTGGTATTAGGGCTGCGTATCGATTCGGTGAAGCAAATTTCCGAAGATTGAAAACTTCCATTTTGGGTCCTTGATATGCAGGCTCCATCATATGACCATGCGGCTGGCTCCTTCTGGCATGTTTCCCGGATTGTTGGCGCTTCTGAGATCTATCTGGCAGGCCTTGGAACTGATATCCAGGAACTGTGCTCAATTTAAAAGTGGTGGGTTCCCCGTTGTCAGACTGTCCTTTATGTGGGTTGTCATTTTGGCCCGGGGTAGTGTTGCTGGGCAGTGCATTGCTGAGGTATTCCCTGAGGGCCTCAGGGATGGCAAACAACATACATACCCCGTTGATCTCCAGCCGCATCATAGTGGGGTACCGTAGTGTGAATTGGATGCCTTTGGCATGCATCAGTCATCAGCATTCAGTGTATGCTTTACGTTTGGCAGCCAGATCTTTGGAGTAGTCCTGAAATATAAGGACTTTGTGGCCCTGCCATGACAATGCCCCAAGCTCTCGTGCTCTGGATGAAACCCATTCCTTGTCCGCAAAGTTGAGAATCTGTGCCATAAGGGGTCTAGGCCGCTCACCAGGTCTCAGCTTAGGATTAAGAGTTCTATGGGCCCTTTCTATTGTAAAGCCCAGTGGAAGGTTGTGCTTAAGGATCTCCAGTAGCACGTCATATGAAAAATCTGCCAGTCACTTTCCCTCAACCCCTTCAGGTATGCCCAGGATGTGGAGATTGTTCTGGCGACTTCTGTTTTTGATATCATCCATTTTAGTTTGCAGGCTGGGGATAGTACATTCCTGTTCTCGTACTAGTGCTGTAAGTGAGTCAAGCTTATTTGAGTTTCGGCTGACTTGGGCTTCGGTTTTGGACATTCTGGCGTCCATTTGTTGTATGGTCGAGGTGGTGTTATTTGAGGCTATATTCACCTCGATCATTTGCTGCATCAGTGCTGCAAATATCTCCATGATTTGCTGTGTAGAGAGGCTTCCAGGTGCCACGGGCCTATTACCCTGTGACATAGCGAGGCACCAGTGACTGTCAGCAGCATGTAGCAGTCGAGAAAAGCGTCCGGGAGAGAAATTTTCTTACAGGGTGTCTTCCAGAAGGATAACTGGTGCAATGTCCGTATATAGCTGACAGAGTTAGTCTACCCAGAGGTGCATCTCCAATAAATCATTCCCCAGGTCTACTGAGCTCCACAGTCAAGCGACCATCATGATTAGAGTGAAGCCATGCCGCCTGAAATTGTGTTTTAATCCAACTGACTTTCTCTTTGGCAAACCACAGTGCACTACAAAGCTTCAAATACCTGGTGGTCTAGTGGTTATGGCAGATCCAGGATGTTACAATGGGGGGTGGTGGGGTGGTGTGCATACTTGATATGCACTTTTTGACATTTTTATGAAACCTTTATATTGTCTGCTAATTTTCTTTTTTAGTACATTTTTGACAGACCCTACAAATGCAATCCATAGGTTTGAAAGTAAATATCTGTACAATCAATAAATCAGACTTCTTCAACAAAGTGAAAATCAGCAGCAGCAAGCAAGTTACTATGGGTGTGTGTGTGTGTGTGTGTGTGTGTGTGTGCGTGCATATGTGTGTGCAGCTGCACCCTTAACCACCCCTTAGATCCATCACTTGTTTGTAGCAACGTTCTTGTGTAGTCCATGCCAGAGATCATACTTTCTCGGAAATCAAAAATATGCTTGTCTTGTCTTCTTTTTCCATGGGAAATAATAATAATAATAAGAATCAGCATTTATATAGTGCTTTTTATATACATTGTATCCCAAAGTGCCTTACAAGTAATGCTAGACTGGTAGCGAAGTGACTGAATGTGTAGTGGTATCCATTTCACACATTAATACCCACACACAGCCTGGGACAATTGCATGAATTGATTTTATGGAAAGGGGAATGTTGGCCAGGACAATGGGGTCAGGTAGTGATCATTGTGTTGGCAGCCCCACATCTTACATATCTCATATTGATCTGCTCATATTTCTGCCTTTCTGTATTTCCCCTTCCCTGAATATAGCAGTATCTTGCAGGAGTGGCCTTCTCAGTCCCCCTCTGGTATTCATCCTTCACTCCTTCTCCCCACACCAAAAACTGGTGAGCTCATCACCCTTCTACATCATGAATGCAGGCAGTACAGTCCCCAGGTTTTTTGACATATCAAAAATAAACAAATATTTCCAGTAAGTCAAGCTGATAGCAGCAGGGAACAAGGGGAAAGATGGGCTTTCCTATTCTTAAAAGATCTAGGCTACCTTTGATTAGGCACTATGAAATGACAGTGTGCGCATCATTATGCACGTCATTCAATAGTGCCTATTCATAGGGGCTTAGATCTTACATGGGTAGGAAAGCCTATTTATCACCTTGTGCCCTGCTGCTATCAGCCTGGCTTACTAGAAGATCATGTTTATTATTAATATGTACAAATAACATGGGAGAGTGTACAAACCGCATTCATGATGCAGAAGGGTAGTGAGCTCACTAGTTTTTGGTGTGGGGAGCAGGTGAGAAGAATGAATGCCAGAGAGGGACTGAAGAGGCGATTCCAGCAAGGTACAGCTATATTCAGGTTAGGGGAAGACAGGAAAGGAGACGTTGAGCAGATCATTGTGAGATCTGAGATGTGGGGTTGCCAGCACCGTGATCACTACCTGACTGTGGATGAGATCAGCCAGTGATGACAAATACTCAGAGTGGCAGGGCTGCACCTAAACTGTTATTTGAATTCAGTGTAGGGAGATTACCCTCTGGTGGTGGGGGGGGGGGTGTTTGTTCGAACCGTATAGAGGGAGTTGTGTATAGCTCATTCAAGATTCAGAAGGGTGATAGCCAGTCAACTCACATTGTGGAGTAGGGCACCGAAAAGTACTGGAGAAGAATTGCCAGGAACTGTCCTGTGGGGTTCTGCAGATTACAGGCAAAGGAGCAGACCAACACTGGAAGTCGAGTGGATTTACTCAAGGCATTAGTAAGCCTCTCCTGCTAATAGTATTGTTATCCATAGTCAATGCAGCCCTTATGTGGGCATGAACAGCAGTTTTTCTGGTGTGTCCTGATGCTTATTGCTTGGCCCTCCAGGAAGACCTAGTTGTTGGTTAATGAGGTGGGAAAAAACACAAGAGGACTGTACATATTGCCTTCACTGTGCAGAAGGGTGGTGATCCACTCAATGTTTACAGTGGGAGAAGAAGTCAAACACTGAGAATGAATATTGGAGAGTGATTTGGGAGGCATTTTTAACAGTGCCAACTGATGAAGTTTATCGGTATAGGTGTGCACAACTCTCTGACATACAAGATTACAATCTGAGGTGCGATAATTCTCTTCACGAGACTGCAAGCTCATATGCGGCCCCAGGCGGTACTCAGGACAAAGTATGGATGGTGGGGTGTTCAACAGAAGGCAGGCTAGGTGCAGGAGGTTCACATGGAAAAGGACTACAAGAGAAGCTTATTTGTGGATTACCAAGAAAAAAATGAGCTTTGGAATTGGACCAGACCAGTACCTCGCTACAGTTTTCAGGGCATCACATAACCACTAGATCATCAGGTATTTGAAGTGTTGTACTGTACTGTGGTTTGCCAAAGAGAAAGTCAGCTGGATTACAAAACATTTTCAGCAAGTTAAAGTAAACAAAAAGAAACAAAAACATAGCCTAACATGTGTACTGATCAAAATAATCCACATGTTAACACATGGTGGTGATCATTCTGGTGACACAATTTAAAAAAAAGGGGAGAAGTAGAACTAGTTAGCACTATAGGAAGCCATGTGGGTCTATGGCTCTGGCTCCAATGATGTCATCATGACTCATTACTTAACTCACTTGGCAGGCATGTTAGGGAGAAAACAAGGCTGTTTTTTGAAAGTGAAAGGTTGATGTTTACATAAAGCTATGAAACGGCATTTATATTTTTTTACATAACTGCAGTTTTAGCATAACTGTGAACAGCAGCCTTTACTTTACTTCACTATGAAGCCAGATTTTGGAGTTTGCAGTTTAAAAAAAAACTGCTTGTTTAGGTACCCTTTAAGGGATATAACCTATACACCAAATCAAGAGAGTATAGAAAAGAGGGAGGAATGGCTGTATATGTGTCAGAAGAGATCCAGACAGAAGAAATAACTGTAGACACAAGTAATGTGGAACAAATATGGATCAAAATTACACCTTTTATATCCCCCAAAATTGTACTGGGGCTTGTATATAGACCACCATCTATAAAATCAGAAGATGATTTTGCCCTACAAAAATACATACAAGAACTAAACCCCACAGACAGACCATTACTATTGGGAGATTTTAATCTACCCGGGACACTGTTGACCACCCCCTGCCGTTATCATTCCTATGGAACATTGGTCTGGACGCTCCCTCTCTTAGGTGGTTCAACAATTATCTAACTGACCGCACCCAGCAAGTCAAGGCTGATGGTGAGGTCTCAATCCCCAAACCTCTTATCCGGGGAGTGCCGCAAGGCCCTATTTTGGGACCCCTGCTTTTCGCAATATACTTCAATAGAATTAATACCTCCATTAACAAGGCTAAAATTCATCTCTTCGCAGATGACACTGTGCTCTACACCAGTGGCCCATCTCCTGATACTGTACTCTCATCTCTCCAGAGTGAATTTGATCTGCTACAACTCCAACTCCTAAAACAGAAGTTGCTCCTGAACGCAAATAAAAACAAAAGCCATGCTCTTCTCTCCTGCGTCCAATGATAGTGCCCCTCCCTCCCACGGCTCTCCATCCCCCATCACTACCATACTGGGGGAGCAACTGGAATACGTATCTTCTTTCAAATACCCTGGGGCTTGGATTGACAGTTCTCTCTCCTTCCAGGGTCATGTTGAAGAGCTTATAAAGAAGCTCAGGCAGAGACTAGGACTATTCTTCAGGGTAAAAAACCTTCTACCAAGGCAGGCTAAAAAAAGACTAGTCCAAACTACATTTCTCCCCCTGTTAGACTATGCCGACTTCCTTATAGCCAAGGTCCTGCTGGTTCACTTGCAAAACTCGATATACTCTACCACAGAGCATTAAGGTTTATAATGGAGCTCCCCTACGCCACCCATCACTGTCTCCTATGCACTGCTGTGGCCTGGCCTTCTCTTACCCTTGGAAGCCAGAGAAATGTGGTACTATGGACCTTCAGAGCCATTACCAATAATCTGCTCCGCTATATCATTGATTGCCTACCTCTAACCCCCCCTATCTAACTATGCCCTAAGAAGTGCTTCTTACGTAACACTGCAAATCCCGAAGGTGAGATCCCGCTTTGGCAGGGCAGCATTAAGCCATGCACTTCCTTCGCTGTGGAACAAGTTGCAAAAATCCCTGAAATTAAACCTCCCTTGCATGCTCGCAGCTGTTAAAACTTAAATTACCCACAAACTCAAAGAATCCTGCAACTGCTTCCACTAATACTACGGTTTGTTGCCGTTGTGCTTATCCCGGCCCCCCCCACCTGCCCTCAACGCATATCCCTGCCCTCTCCTTTCCCTCTCTATCTCATGCATCCCCTTACCTGCTGCCCTCTGGGGGGTTAAAGAAAAAAAAATTTGCAATCAACTTTTACATTTCCCTTATGGTACCGTAGCTTGTATAATTAGTATTTTTGTGTATGTTAGATCTGTGTAAATCCTGTTCACATCTGTCCTAATGTATACTGAAATGTTGGCAGCACTTGCAATCCTGTTGAATCCTCCTGTAGTTTTTCCTCACCCTAGGTTCACCTCGAAAATGAGCTCTACTCAACAGTGCCCGCCTGGTTAAGTAAAGATTTTGATTGATTGATTGATTAAATGGGAAACCTTCAGTAGCACATCCAGGGTGGAAAATACTTATTTAGACATATTCGACCAAGTGGGACTGGACCAAGCTGTGAAACAGCACACATGAGGAGACAAAACCCTGGATTTAATTCTAACAAACTTTGGAGACTCCATCCAAGATTGTCAAGTCACCATGCCACTTGGGGGGAGTGAACATTGTATGGTATCATTTACATTAAAGAAAATAAACTTGTCTTGCTCAGGAGAAACCACTACACTGGACTTTCATAAAGCAGATTTTGCTGCTACTAGGCATGTATTGGTCAGTTGGGACTGGAATCAGGATCTAAAAAATAAAAATCTTCATGAGATGTAGGACACCTTCTGTGATAAACTAAACAAAATTATGAAAGATCACATTCCCTTAAAGACTAAGTACAGCAAAGGGGGTAGTTCATCTTGCTGGCTATAAAAAAAACCAAAAAATCTGATTAATAAGAAACACAAACTATACAGGGGCACAAAGAGCAAGAAAAACAGGGGGGGGGTCAGATACTGAAACTTGCAAAGAAGGGTAAAAAAAGAGATAAAGAAAGCAAAGGCAGATAACAAGTTAAAACTTGCCTGCAAAACCAAAGACAATTATAAATCCTTCTATGCATACATAAACAGTAAAAGGGAAACGAAGAATGCAATAGGCCCACTAATGGATCAGGATGGCTCTCTAGCTTCCACAAATAAACAAATGGCTGACATACAAAACAAATATTTCTCCACAGTTTTTAATGAAAAACAGAAATAGGATGGCAGTAAAAAATAATTTAACATTACAATTAGTCCCATCCAGATATATCCAGTCGACATCAGAAACAGGCTAAGGCAGTTGTACCCTAACAAATCCCCAGACCCGGATGGATTTCATCTGAGACTAATTAAAGAGCTAGCAAGCTAACTAGCACCCCCTATCACTTACATATTTCAGTACTCCTTAGATATGGGTGAAGTGGTGGACCCTTGGAAGGTAACTACTGTAATTTCGCTTTTTAAAAAAGGATGTAAGAAGAATTCAGGGAGCTTCTGTCCAGTAAGCTTCATGTCTGTCCATTGTAAAACTCTGGAAGGAATTATCAAGGAGTATATAATAGATTATATACAGGGAAACAGTTTGGCAGATAACTCTCAATATGGCTTCACAAAGGGTAGATCATGTCAAATTAACATGCTGGAATTTTATAAAAGAGCTAGTAAGACCTTGGATGGTCAGTGGATGTGGTATTTTTGGACTTCACTAAAGCTTTTGATAAACTACCTCACTTAGAGTTAGTACAGGCCCTTACCAAAATGGGAATCCATGAGAATATCATTTCATGGATTAACTCCTGGCTGTCGGATAGGAAGCAGAGAGTCAGCATTAGGGGCGTATTCTCTGACTGGACTGAAATAATGAGTGGAGTCCCACAGGGGTCAGTCTTGGGACCGTGTCTCTTCAACATCTATGTCACATCCCTTCAGTATGAACATCAGGGCTTGTGGCTGACAAAATTTGCTGATGACTGCAGGTTGGGGGCCAAGATAAATAGCCCTGGGGATTCCATCATTCTCCAGGATGCTTTAAACTATATATACAGTATATATGATTGGTGTAATAAATAAAATTATATATAAATCCAGATAAATGCACAGTAATAAATTTGGGGAATAAATATTTAAATCACACATATTACTTGCACAACACCGTTCTCAGATACGTAACTGAGGAAAAAGATCTGGGCATTACCATATCAAATGACCTACAGTTTTAGACTCACTGTAAGAAATTAAGCCAGAAGGCTAATAGGGTGTTGAACTGTATAACAAAACATGTTTCTAGAAGAAACAGAGATGTGTTCATCCCCTTGTACAGTTCCCTGGTAAGGCCAATTTTGGAATACGGTCCGCAGGTGTGGTTACTGTATGAGAACACGGAGATCAGCATGTTGGAGAGGGTCCAGAAGAGGGCAACAAGTATCATAGTGGGTCAAAAAGTGAAGGATTACGAATCTAGATTGAAGGAACTGAACTTATTTTCCTTAGAGTACAGAAGAGATAGAAGCGATATGTGTTTGTTATATAAAGCCCAGACAGATGGCGATACTCTATGTGGGAGAGATTAGGGCTGAATTTTATTTTTTTTCAGTTAATAATTTTTATTGAAATATGTCTTATTCATACACACATAAAGACAGACAAAAATAAACATGTATCAGTAGCAGAGAAGGATCATTGCAGTAATATGTCCATAAGTTGCAAACAGACAATATACAGTACATGTAGGAAATATTTCAAAAAGGACTAAAGAAGGAGAAGACAGGGAAACCCCCTGAACTCTCTGCCCAACAGTGATGCAAGGCCTACAGAAAAAAAGACAAGACCAGGTATCTGCGTGGTGCTACCATGTTATTCTAGGACACTAATAACATTGTGTAATTACCTGCACATCGCATGGCTGACTAAAACTGAACTTATGTCCGGGACCATCACACCGGGAATACAAAATAAGAAGAGACAAAACAGTGACCTCAATAAGATTCATCCTATCCCCATCCTAGGTTTTAAATAAGCAAGAAAGGGGGCCAGGCATGCAGTGTACGCTGGAAATTTATTGACTGTAGTGTGAGACATGCGGTCTAGGGAAGCCAGCTGTGTGAGAGCATGTTGGAGTTCTGGGATGGAGGGGACTTCAGTTGACCTCCACTGACATAGGTTAAAGCGCTTGGCTGAAATACCAAGAAGAGCTAGCCAGCGGAGTTGATGGGCCTTAAGACAAGTTTCTTGAGGGGGCAGACCCAGGATCCAGACCAAAGGATCCAGCTGGATCACAAGACTAAGGATCTGAGTCACAAATTGGCTCACTGCTTGCCAGAAGAGGGCCAGCAGAGGACATTTCCAAATAATGTGACACAGGTCTCCAGTTTGGACTTGGTACCTCCAGCACAGATTATTATCCAGAAGCTTAGCTTTATACAGTGCATCCGGTGTTCTGTATCAATGATGCAACAGTTTGTTCTGGATAAGTCTGCTGCATGTGTCTGGGTAGCTTGAGTGTGCCAATTTCCAAATGAGGCCCATTGAGTGTCATCCAGTGTCAGTTTTAATGCTTTCTCCCACTTCTGTTTAGATTCCCCAGATTGCGAGGGAATGCTCTCTCGTATGTCAGTGTAAACTTTGCTAGCCTGGTCCCTGGGGAGCTTGAGCCAGGCAGATAGTTTCTGAGAGGTGGCCGAGTTGGTTGGGCTCGACTTCAAGAATTCAGTCAAAGAGCTGTATAGTTGCAGATATCTCCAGAAGTCACTTTTCTCCAAGCCTCTCACCTTCCCAAGATCTTGAAAGGATTGCATCTCCAATCCAGATTTGTCAATGACATCCATCAGGAACTTAATGCCTGCATGCTCCCAGTGAGGCCAGTTGATAGGCTTATGCTCCACCAATATATGAATATTGTTGAAGATGGGAGTGTAGAGATGGGGCATGGGATTAGCTTTAAGCCTGGTGTGTACCTTTTTCCAAGTTTGAACTGCCAGCACAATGGTGGGATGGGTCTGCAGAGACTTAGGTAAGGGGTTATATATTAGCAGAGGGAGGGAATGTACCTGAGCAATAGATTTTTCCATATGGAGCCATTGCAGAGACTCGGGGGACAGGGCAGAAAGCCATTTTAGGGATTGTGCTAGGGAATACACCCATGTAAACCCCTCAAACCACGGGAGACCCCATCTGCCAGCCTTCCAGTGGGAGCGAAGTTTGCCCCTGCTATACCTGGGTTTTTTGGATTCCCAAATAAAGTTCCCCACCACGCTGTCTATAGTACAAAGCCATTTTGCAGGAGGGGGATTAGGGCTGAACTTTAGAGAGCAAACCTACAACACTAGGGTGCATACACTCCAACTAAAAGGCAAAAAGTGTAAAACATGGAAGAGACAGAAATGGTTTAACCAGAGTGTATTATTTGTTTGGAACGCCTTGCCACTGGAGATTGTGGAGAGATCATCTATTCACAGTTTAAAGTTGAAACTAGACAAGCTACACAAGATGGGTGGTTTTCACTTTTAAACTATAAGCGAGCACTAAGGCCGAAAGTCTAATCAGCTCTGATCAACCTATGAAACCTCTGAGGACCCAAGGCACAAGTCAGCACTCCACTAGAAGTGTTTTGATTTGTGTGTGTAGTTCTACTGTGTCCTTTCCTTTGTTTGTTGATATATTATTTTCTAAATTTGTCTACTAGTGTTATGGCCCCTGTCAATCTGCATGCTGGTTTCTTTTACTGCCTCTCCATTTCACACAATGCCTCTTGATCCATGTGACAGTGATGCAATGGAGACCATTAAATAAGAACATACATTCAGAAAATGCTGGTTTAATGTCCTTTCTGCAGCAGCATTGTGCTTTTAAGTAAAACACAATGAAGGACGCTCATCAGTAGAAAGCAGTCAAAACCTTACAATTTTAATCTGGCATACCACCACAGTTTATTAAATCCCCAAATTTTGAAAGTAGGACTTACAGAAACCAATTGAGGACTCCTGCAAATCCCCAGCAGCTTCAAGCCACTCTGGCTTGTCAGGGGGCAGAGCTTGCTCCAAGGACCAGTGTTTAAGCATTAGGCATTTAAAAGTACATCCCCAAATTGTTGCTTTTTATCACATCATAAGCTGCTCTTCACACAGTTAATATTTAGCATAACTTTCAGCAAATCATTTGAAGCAATTATTTGTTTTATAAAGATTGTTATAAATCCTTTAGTAAGGCACTCAATATGCTAAGAAATCAAGCTACTGTAACAAGTGGTCCTATTCACAGTTGACCCAAATACCAAAGTTAAAACATGAATACTAAAATGTTCTTAATAAAAACATTTTTTAGAGAGAAGGGAGGAAGAAGTAGAAAATAAGAAATGTAGGTGCTTATCTAATCACCAATCCATGTGACCAGAGAAGATAAAGATTGAGCAGTTAAGGCATTTGCAAATATTTTTCCAATTAATAGCCCTCCTCTCGACATCTAGAAATATGGGAGAAAAAGAGCATTGTTACATGAGCACAGTGATGGGCATAGATTTTTTCAATAAAAGGCTGTAAATCATATACCACACCAGTGGTGAATAGAGTAAATAAATCATGTTATTTGGGGATAAATATTTACTTTCACAAAGAACATCATTTATTTCACTTAGAGCACAATTTATTTAACTTAGAACATGATTTGTTTGACTTAAAGCATGTTATTTTCATTTATAATCTAGAAATAGAACACAGAGAACAATGGGCCAGATAGAGTACTTACAGCAGAAAGAAAGGCAGTTTTAAGCTAAAATAATATAAAACATAAGTAAAAGCATTACAAATGGTGTGGTATATATCTAACACATAATGGGTTGCAGCAGAATAACACATTTTTCTCCAGACATGAGTGGTAAGACCTTTATAACTAAGTTGTCACTTTGCCACTCGTGAGTTATGGGTCTTACCACTCACTAGTGGAGATGTTATTCCACTGCAATATTAAGTATTCTGTATTAATGCAATAGGTGTGAGCATAAACAGTGCGTGATAAATCCATTTATCTGAATAATTGTGTACATAAATTTGGTTTGTGTACACAGTTACTATGTCTTTCTCCATTTATGCACACAGTTCTTACATCACATGCCATTTATGTACACAGTTCCTACATCACTCCCACTGTCAGCGTCAAATTACTTTCGATTTCTAAAAAAAAAAAAAAAAAAATGTCTTTGCTGATGGGCATGTAAACCCAACCACCTGTGCCACCCAGCTTGTGGCTCCCCAAGTTAAGAGCAAGGAATGAGATTGCTCATGCCTGCCTGAAGTTTGCCCCTAACGGAAAGCAGTCCATGCTCACTACAGTAATGAAACATCAAAATTTTGCTGTTGATAGCACTACAAGTTGTTTTATTGTTTTTTAAACCAGAAAAAAACATGTCAACAACAAACACAGACACCAGCTTCGAGATGGCGATGTCACAAATAATGACCCAATTAGAAAACAACATGAAGCCCTTTGAAGACCTGCTTGAGCCTACCACCTCCACCGCCACACCAATGGAACCAGCACCAGGAACCTCAACTGAACCAGACAGATGAACACCCACTATCAACACCAGATCTATAATAGACAGTGACAAAATCGAAAACGTCATTGACAAAGCACAGAATTTACACACTGCAAGAAAAACACAGGAAGATGTCACTATGTTTAGAAACTACCTATGAGAACACTTCAGTGTAACAACTCCTCTCACTGAAATACCCCTCTTCCACAAACTGAACCAGTACTTATGTCATTACTTCATGACATGCAGAAACAAGCATTTGTCAATGACGAATGTTGTCTTGCTGGCATTGGCACTGGTTGTGCAAGAGTTAGAGATGCATACTAAGAATGGCAGTGAAGTATAGAACTGACATGAGCCCCAGCCCACCCTGCAGAGAGTGGCATGCATTGGGATGTGCCTTTGGGTCACTGGCCATAATGCTAATGCCATTTCACTTCACCCTAGCCTGCAGACTCTGACAGGTGTCGCATTGAGCCTTGGGGTCGTCAGGCCTTACGCTCGCCCCATTTCATAAGGAAGCATGTTGAAATGGGTGCAGCATAGGAGAACGGGGTGAACTTTGGAGCTGAAGAGTCCAAGGCACACCTGGATGCCTGTCAGTGGCTGCAGGTTGGGGTGCAATGTCATGAGCATTACAGCCAACAATTCAAAGGCACACCCTGATGCCTGTTAGACTGTACAGGGTGGGATGTTATGGTTAGAAACCCCAATGCCCTAAGTGTTTGTTGGTATTCACACTCCAAATTTTCAATATGGCCTTTTTGTGACCCCACCTCATGAAAGCATGTGGAACATCAGCTTATGAACAGTGTCCCTGGGATTTTGTTAATGTGTCCCAAATGTTGATTTCCCACAGTGACCGCACCATTCTGCACCACATAAAAATGTCAGCTGCACCATTCATAAGGAGGTGTGAAGAGATGGAAATGTTGACAATCGAGTGAATATATTAAAAATGCTTGACGTTACTAGCGTGCATGAAAACTAGGCAACACATGCATGTAACAGTCTGTTTTTGGGAATTCTTTCACCAAATTTTTAACATAGGCATTTTGGGATCTCTGCTCGTGAACAGTGACAGTATGATTTTCTTAATTTGTCCCGAGCTTTGTTTTCCCACAGTGACCATGACATTGTGTGCCAGATGTGCAAAACCACATTTTGGGTAGGTTGTGAAAAATGACAGCTATACTGTTCATAAGAAGGTGTGCAAAAATGGTGATGTTGAACATCTGGAGTGAAAATATTAAACATTTTCTAACTCACGATGGTGCTTGGACACTGCACAATGCACACTTGTAACATAGTCATTTTATGGAATTTTTTGACCAGCTGTTTAACATAGGCATTTTGGGACCTCTGCTCATGAACAGTGTTACTGTGATTTTCTTACTGTGTCCCAATCATTGTTTTCCTACAGCAACCGCGTCACTGTGCGCCAGATGTGCTAAAACACATTTCAGGCAGGATGTAGAAAATGAAGCTGTACTGTTCATAAGGAGGTATGAAATTGGCAATGTTGAAAATCTGGAGTAAAAATATTAAAAATTCTCAAAGTTACAAGCATGTGTGGAAACTGCACAATGCACACTTGTAACATGGTCATTTTGTGGAATTTTTTCACCAAATTTTCAACATGGGCATTTTGGAACCTCTGCTCATGAACAGTGTTACTGTGATTTTCTTACTGTGTCCCGAACATTGTTTTCCTACAGCGACTGTGCCACTGTGCGTCGGATGTGCGAAAACACATTTCAGGCAGGATGTGAAAAATGAAACTGTACTGTTCTAAGGAGGTGTGAAAAAATGGCAATGTTGAAAATCTGGAGAAAAAATATTAAAATTTCTCGAAGTTAAAAGCGTGCGTGGAAACTACACAACACATGCTTGTAATACAGTCATTTTTTGGAATTTTTTCACCAAATTTTCAACATAGACTTTTTGGGAGCCCACCTCATGAACAGTGGCACTGTTGTTTCATTAATCATTCCTGAAAGTTGATTTCATGCAGTGACCATGAAATCACCTTTCAGGACTGAATAACACAATGACAGTGCCTGAATTCATGAGGAGGGGTCCCAATAACCCCGTGTTGAAAATTTGGTGCCAAAATTCCCAAAAATGCCCAAGACATGCACCAAATTTGAAAAAAAACCCTATTTATGCCATTATACAGCTTACCGGCATTTCTTCAGCTCACGGTCAGCTTTGAAGAGTGCAGACGTGTTCCCAGTCCACCAAAGATCATCATGCTGGGCTCCAGAGGTAAGTATGGGGTAAGGGTGTGTGTGTGGTGAGGTGGGGTGCGCAGAGGGTGGTTGGGGGTGGGGTCTGCCAACAGCCAGTGAGGGACCGTTTCCTTTGTTTCAGGTAAAAAAAAAAAAAATCACTGCAGATCCTTTTCTGTTTTCTTAACAGGTTGTGGCCACACTGGGGTGGGCACCCAGTGTGGGCATGGTACACAATCGGAGCAGTGCCAGGAAAATGGCGGGGGGTAACATGCCGACAGGGGGATTGGGCACCCCCGTCAGCAAGGCTGTCTGTCTTTGGAGGCATGATTGATGCTGAGGGGTACTGGGCACCCACCTTGGCACACCACAGCAGGGAAGGGGGCACATATGCTGACAGGGGGATTGGGCACCCCTGAAGTTGGCTACAGAGGAACTGTGAGGGCGGGCGGTGAGCCGCTGCCCGCCATGTTTATTAAAATGTAACACCGTACAAGGCACTCCCTGCAATGAGGTGGAGATCCCTCATTACAGCGGCTAAAACATTTGAAAGTGGTGGCACGGCTTTTGCACTGCTGTCATAGACAGCGTGCAGTCTAATTCATGCCATGGAGCCCAGCCTGAAAAGGCAGTGGTGCCACTGGCCACAGCATGATCGTGCCTCCAAAACCTGCTATTCCAAAGTTACGGCAACATGTTTCTTGTGCAGGCACAAGACAACATAAAAAGGATGGACCACTGTATGAACCCTTAACATTAAGGTCCACATTTCAAAGCTTAGAAAGGTACCTCAGAAATAATAATTATGCCCACTCCCTGTCAACATCACCCATGTTTGAAAAGACCTCACAAGTCTTACAGTCCAGACAAAAAAAAGTGAAGGCAAAGGTTCAAAGCCCATGGCCACCGATGAGTTAACAGACACCATAATCAATACCCAAGGGCTTACTTGTGTCTGACAGTCCAGAGTCACTCCTTAACACCATATGGATGGTGGGCAGCTTATATTTCAGTGTTCTGAGGAACACACCAAAATGAGAACTATAAGTGGGGAAACATCCAATTAAGAATTGATGAGAATGGCAAATGTTACCTCCAAAACTGCCAAGAATGACAAACTAAAACAAAGACAGGGCAAACCCAATGGACTGCAGAAAAATAAAACCAAGGCCATATGAACTGCAGGCCAACAGCAAAAAGTGACAAGTGAATAACTATTTAAAATACAAGGAATTCAAGCTATGACAGAAGAAGCACCATTTTTCCTTGCCATCAACTATCATGCCTCCAAACACACACCCAGTGCCTGATATAACAAGTTCTGGTCTGAGCCAGTACAGCTGTGGGGAGTTTTTGGGATGGTTTTACTCATTATTTCTAATGAATATGCACAATGCAGATCAGCTGAGAGGCAGTTTCAATGTGGTCTTCCTGTTACACATTTTTACAATGTGTTTCCCTAGAATATGCCTGCTGATTGCTATACATTTGGCCTGGATAGTTCACAGAAGATATGGCATCTTATTTTCAGTGGGGCTCTACATCTACACAATATTATGTTGCAGTGCATAAAATCAGAACACACTGAAAGCAATATTTTACATCTGGACTAGGCTACCCTGAATAAATACATTATAAAAACGGAAAATCATGACCCCACTGAAAACAAGATATTGCATCTAATCTGGAACATCCTGAGTAAATACAGTGCAAAAATGTAAAATGAAGATCCGTATGACAATAAGATGTAGCATCTCCCCTGCACTATCCAGGATACAAAACATAGGATAAGAAATATTTAAAGGAAATCTACTGTAAACTGAACTTCACTGTGTTTACTGACATAAACAGTTTCTTTATTGCTTTATAACATATTAGATTGCAGTATTTATTTTGAATGTTGTGGCCATGAGGATGGGGTGTGTGTGTGTGTGTGTGTTTTCTGTAGCTCAATATATTTTTCCCAAAATGCATAGTAAAAAATGCCTGCTAATTGCTATATATTTAGCCTGGATAGTTCACAGAAGATCTGGCATATGTCTGAGACAGGGTTTATCTGATAGTGTCCTAAGAGGTTAAAAAAACTGTTTAATTCTTTTTAGATTCATTGCTTGGAAAGGGTGACATCTATGAGGTATGAATCTTTCTTGAAAGACAATACCTGCCCAACTGAAGCTAGTAGGAAGAAAATGTTTAAATGCTAGATATTTAAATGTGCAAGTTGTTGCATTTCAGAGGGGGTAAACAAATCTCCAGTTTAACAGGCAACCAATATTTAACAAGCTGTTTCAGTTTCCTAATGGACATATGATAAGCCGCTTGGAGTTCTGTCACCATTATTCTAAACAGAAAGAAGGGAGTATTTTATTTCAAGTGGCATAGTGATTTGTAGGTGTGGAAGGATACATTGAAAACTCCAAACATTGTTCCACGGTACTCCATTCTTCCAGCTACAGACAGCATGATGGCTGTAGGCTCCACCCATAAAAATCAGCCTGTTGGAGTAACCAAATTAGCAAAAATGGTAAAAAGAATGATAGAGAAGTCATCTATAAAAACCAACAAAGCATTCTGCCAGGAAACATTTAATACAAAAACGTACAGACTGAGGAGTAGGCCCGACAGAAATCATGCAAATATCTGGACATAAACAAATGCAGAGCTTAAAAAACTATTCAAAGTTGAATGAAGTACAGCAAAAGACAACCTCCACCATCCTCAGCTCTGAACCTCTAACAATAACAGATGACCAGAAAAGAATAGAACAACCACTATCCACAATTGTGACCAGTTACTCTGATATATTGGGTACCTGCTTTAACAAACCAACCATCAATGCAAAAAACATCAGATTTAACATTGTTCAAGGTAAGCTCAGTTTCCCTACCCTTCACTGCTAGTATATGTGAACTGCTTCCCTCCCCCACTCACCCAGCACCCACTCCTAAATCTTTCACAGGTAATGAAAATGCAAAACTGTTACTCAAAAAATGCAAAGAAATTTAAAATAATCAATAGCAACATATAAAAAATTAAACATACAAATATGTTCAGCTTTCCCTTTTCTCTCACTACAATTAGGCCTAAGGTGGTGCACTGGATATGTCCTCATCTTACAGGTAAATAGTCACAGGTTTGATTCCCAGGGAGGACATGTATCTGCCATCTTATCTAAGGTGGGAGGGAGTGATGAAAAGCCATTGATCACAGTGACTGCATACAAGTTTAGGACTTATTGGCAGACTAGATGGACCTAGCGGTCCTTATCTGCTGACAATTTCTATGTATCTATGTACGATTATTACGAAAGAAAATGACCGCAAGTCATCTCATCAGACAGTGACTCAGATTAAGGTAAAGTGTATAGTCTGGCATGACATATATTACACAGTAGCTGATAATAACACTGTTCCCAACAAATGTAGGAAAGAAGCAATACATTTCACACCATGCAGCATACACTTCCCACCTTGTACAGTATCTCAGCAAAGAAGTATTCAGTATTAAAATGTGGGAATCCAGTGCTGTGAGTAGCTTGAGTGTCCAACCCGCAGCCTGCTCGACTATAAAAACGTCCAACCTGAACCTCCTCAACTGCAAAAAAAAATCACAACTTACAATAAAAACATTCTATTCTGTCCTTCCACACAGCACAGGAAAAAAGAAACTTAACATGTGTAACACTGACAGAGACAGTAAAGGATTCAGAAAAAAAAACAACAGAATCATATATTTTGTTTTACAGGAAGACTGTACTGAAGACCAGACATCAAGAAACAAAACTAATTTAAAATGTGTTTCATCCAAATTACTTTTCTTACTCAGGTGTAAGGACAAGGAATATAACAAAACTAATTAATTACAGCCTGTAGACAAACAGAGGCTATCACTAATGTTTTCTTCCTCCAAAGCAGCAAACTGAATACAGAAAAACCCCAGTCACCCATCTAACCAAACTTCTTTTCTGACAGGGAAGTAGATATGATATTTGAATAAAATGAAAAAGGATATCAACCTAAAAAGCTTTTTTTTCTTAATGCATTACAGGGCACAACCTTACGACTACATCACCAGTAAAAGGAAAACATCACGATGAGCCCAAAAAGAAAATGCACAAGCTAGAATGACAAACTACAGCTCAAACCCTGCAGAAAAAAAAGTATTGTGAGACACTGATTCATAACCCCAATTACAATACAGTGAAGACTGATTCAGTAGCTTTGTAAATAAGTTCACGTACTGTTAAAATAGTATTTAAGATGTTTTTTTACTTGTTATTGGTTAATTTTCCAAAAACGTTTTTCAAATAATTCTTAACACACTTTAACACAATTTTTTCAAATGTTTGCTCTCTCTCCCCCCTTTTAATAAAAACAGCCTGTCTTTCTACATTATCAACATCTTGATCCAAAATTTTCAATCTAGATGAAAAAGTCGGTAATACTAAATATATGAAACATTAACAAAGCATGTTTGACTTGTTGATTTTGTTTAAATAAATATTTTAAGAACATCTTACCTCATCTTCATGGTGTCTCTAGCCATGCTAAAGATAATCCACTGTCTATATAGTCCACAAAGGCCTGAAAATGCACAAACAAAAAAAAATAATGAATAAAGCCCTAAGATAAAAAAAAAATTCCCTGTAGAAAAGAAGCGACCCTTCAGGTTGTAATCCACTCAAAAGAATGGACTCTTGTCTTCATGTACTAATCCATGATAAAGGTTGATCAGGAAGACAGAAGAAAGGAACCTTCAAGTGGGGACTCCAGCAATACTCCATCGAAAATGATGGATCCATTCTGGTGTCCATCAGACCATCAACCTGGTCCTCCAATGTAGACAGACTCCCCCAGTGCCTCTGAAGACTCTTCTGTGGAACACCTGCTTCTTCCCTATGAAGACAGCTCACTCCAATTCCACTTCCTCGAGCAGCATCATAAGTCCAAACACCTCCCCAAAGACACTGATGGTTCCACTCCTCACTTCCCCCAAATTGAAGTCCAGCCAGGACAGAGAAGTCATCCTCCATCACTAAAATAACTCCCGGTCCTCAAGGCATGGTCCTCGGCCATCCCTCAAACTCCTCTTCAATCAATCAATCAATCAAAATCTTTATTTAACCAGGCGGACATTGTTGAGCAATGCTCATTTGCTAGATGGACCTGGGTACAACATAGAATACATAGCAATACAAGGTAGTGCAATTAAGTACATATATATATTGATGACTGATCAACAAGAAGCAATGGAACAAACAGGTCTGTGGCAATTCAAGTCAGAAGTGCAAAAAAGGAGTAGGTACATATATTCAACCTGAGTACAGTGAGGAGGAGTGAGAAAGAGAAGAAGAGGAGGAGAGGGAAGACGAGTGAGAAGTAAGGAGGGCAGCAGGAAGTAGGAGTGGAGAGGAGCAGGGGGGAGGATGAGATAAATAGGGATGCAGGTGGAGGGAACAGGTAGGATAGGAGAAGGGTATAGACAAGGGGTAATGGAGGGGACCATTAGGGAGGAGAGTGAGTAGCAAGGGAGGGTGCGCAGAGATAGTCTCAACCAGAGTGTATGAGCAATTCCTACCCTAAAGATGGGAGACTTAGACTGGGGATGAGGTGGGTAATCAGGTAAGGGGGGGTGGGGAGGAAGACAATGGAGTGTCTAGGGCTAAGGAAGGCGGAGGACAGAACTAAGGGGTCTTAAGGTTTTGAGTACTGTGCGGGGCGGGATGAGGTACTATGGGGGATACTGATGCAGATCTAGGGAGGGAGAAGCAATTGCATACTTCTTTAAAAGAATGGGAATATAGAGACTTGAAGGCAGAGAGGCAGACAGGGATGCGCAATTTAAGAGTTTTTTGAATTTTGTTCCATAATGAGGGCAGCATGACGCTTATGGCTGCTCTGCCAAAGCAAGATTTAGCCATAGGCACCTTGAGCAAGATATATGAGTAACTTCGTAGTATGTAATTACCAGTTGTGCTTAGAGGAAGACAGTTGGCAATATAATGTGGCAATTTTTTTGAAATAGCTCTGAAGGTCCAGAGTGCGGCATTTCTATCTCTCCTGGACTTAAGGGAGGTCCATCCTATAGCCATATACAGAGAGCAGTGATGCATGCTGAAGGGAAGTCCCGTTATAAACCTCAGAGCTCTGTGATAGTGTGTCCAATTTTGTCAAGCAAGAGGTAGGAAACTGACTGTATAGGAAGTCCGCGTAATCTACCAATGATAGAAATGTGGATTGTACCAGCTGTGTCTTAGCATCTCTGGTTAGGAATTGACTAATTCTAAAGAAAATTCCCAGCCTCTGACTTAGTCTTTTTAGTAGATCCTCAGCGTGTTCCATGAAGGAAAGTCTGTAATCTAGCCACACTCCCAGGTACTTGAATTTCGTGACATATTTCAGCTTTTCTCCTAACAAGGTGGAGACCTGAGGGACTGAACCAGTAGTTGCAGGATTAATTGAGAGGGTAAGTGGAGAGAGAAGCATCGCTTTCGTTTTTTGGCGTTAAGGAGGAGCTTTTTATGAATTAATTGGCTCTGGAGGAGATTGAATTCGGATTGGAGGTCCTCACAGGCAGCTTTTGGCATTGGGTGGCTTAAGTAGAGGGCAGTATCATCTGCAAACAGATGAACATTGGCCTTGTGTATGCAGTTATCGATATTGTTAATGTATATTACATGCAGTAAGGGGCCTAATATAGATCCCTGGGGCACACCTCACTGAAGAGGTTTAAAGGGTGACAATTCGCCTTCGGCTTTGACTTGCTGAAAGCGTCCTGTTAGATAGTCAGCAAACCAATGCAACGAAGGAGAGACCATGCCTATAGTTTGCAGGGAGAGGAGAAGGAGCAGGCTATAATCAACGGTGTCAAAGGCCTTACTTAAATCCAGAAATACAGCACAGACGTAGTTCTTGATGTCTGACTCCCACTGCCAATCATTGGCTACTTTGGCAAGGGCCGTGATAGTGCTATGGTTAGCTCTGAAGCCAGACTGCATTGGGTTTAGTAGATTCTTGGTTTCAAGATAGGACCACAGCTGAGCATTCACTATTTTCTCCAGTAGTTTAGACAACACAGGAAGCAGGGAGATCGGTCTATAGTTATTAAGATCACAGGGGTCCCCTGATTTAAACAGGGGAATGACATGGGCAGTCTTCCATACAGGTGGCAGGATGCCCTGAGACAGAGATAGATTAAATAGGTGGGTAATCGGCACAGCAAGTGCATGATGGGCAATCTTTATAAAATAAGGGTCTAAGGAGTCCGCACCAGCAGTTTTCCTGGTGTCCAACTGCAATAGGAGATCTTCCACCTCTTTTAGTGAGGCAGGTTGGGATGAGAATGCCGAGTCTGAGGTGGGGGATCAGGGTAGGGGGTACCAATCTGGGGGCGTAGGGAGCAAGCTGGAGAAATATTAAATGCTAGGCCTGCAGTAGCAAAGTGATCATTGAATGAATCTAAGATCTTCGACCTATCAGTGATGGTTAAGTTCCCAGAGTTGATTTTAGATGGAAGGAGGTTGCCAGAGGTGTGGCTGGACAGGTCCTTGATAGTTTTCTGGTCTGCCACCACTAACTCCACAAGCGCCACTCCACTCTTTACTCCATTCATCACTGACACCTCTCCCCATCCTCAAGGTGTGGTCCTCAGCTGTCCCTCAAAGTCCTCTCCAATCACGATGCATACTACTGCCACCATCTACATATATGTCACCCCAAAGATCCTCTTCCTTCAATGCCCAGCCACCGACTGACCCAGAACTGTGCAACAACCACTAACCATGCCCTTTGTCTAATAAAAAACTAGCTTCAAGGATGGCCATGCCCACTGACCAATCAGAACACACGCTTCCCAAACCCAAATAACTAATCACTAAAGACATAAACCATGCCTACAACACACTACAACAAATAAAATTCCACACATTCAACCCCATTATAACCGATTCACAAAAAAAGTACCTGTAACATGGAAGTTTAAAGCCACACAACAAATAGTTCAAATAAAAACATAAAAAAAAAAAAAAAGAAAAGAAACACATTGGGCCCTATGCATGATGCCAATCAATGTGCCGTGTAAACTGGGTGCATTGGCATCACTACACATGAATGCTGTGGAGCAGTGCCCAAGCGGCATTCACCAAGGGGGTGCAGAACAATTATGCACCTGATCCCCCAGCTGCAGGGAGAGCAACACTCTGGGGGTGGGCGGGGTGTGTGCCAGGGTCAGGCCAGCACTACATGCCATGCACTAAGGCACATAGTGCTGTCCGCAGTGGTGCAGAGGGCAGAGCGGGTTATGGCTGTTGAGACCCTGCCATAACCCACTGCGTGCCCCCATGGACATCATCTACTGGTCACGACAGGAACTTACTACAGTCCCCCGTGCTGCCCTGGGCCACTAGGCAGCATGAGGGGGCTGGGGCAGCCGACAGGGTGAGCGCCCATCCACCACAACACAGGTCTCAATGTGGTGGATCTGAACCCATGGCCTCAGGGCCGTCCACAACATCCTGACATGTCACCCACCACCACACAGTGCCGTCCCATCCCCAGTAGTGCAGCTGCACCAAGGCCCTTTACACAGCTGGACACCACCCCGGTAATGAGAATCCCCCTGCCCCCCACACACAAAGGTGACCCAGCAGCGGTAGCCATATCCCTAACCCCAGTACCCCCACCTCCATTGGTGTGCAGTGGCCCCCCCCGGCACCGACAGTGCCAGTCCCTAGACACCACAGCTGCACGTGTGTGCCTGGCCCCGGTGACCAGTGGTACAGCCCTCCACACACTTCCTTGGCCGCCGGCCATTCAAATGATGCTGGGATTGCACTGTCTATATAGGCCACTGTTCATCTGGGGCCAGGCACACACATGCAGTGACAGGGAACTGGTACCGTCAGTGCTGAAGGGGGTGCCACTGCAAGCCAATGGGGGCGGAGGTACTGGGGTTGTGGACATGGCTACTGCTGCCAGGTCACCTGTGTGTGTGGGGGTGGGGGGGGTTGTGAGCCAGGCATCAGCATCAAGGACTACAGGTGGCGGTGGGGGGTAGGCATTTGGGAATGGGGAGGGTGTGCTGCCAGTGGGGGTCCTCTGTGCACCAGGCGGGCATGCCGATTGTGGCAGGTCCCATGGCAGGTGGACCACAGGCTGATGGGGCATGGCTGTACAGGTCCGGGGTGCATGCAGGTGCTATTTACACACCTGGACCCATGCCAAGGTGCGCTGGTGATCCACTGCAGGACCTAGGCCAGGCATCCCATTGTATGCCCAGCTGTGTCCATGAATTCACCCCCAGCCACATTGCAGAGTCGTGTGCACTGGGGGGGGGGCCATGGACAGGTGGCAGCCGGTAGTGAATACCAGCTGGTGTGCACCTGTCCACAGGTGCAGAGCTGCGCAGTGGGTTACGCACTTTTGGCATGTAACCTACGCACAATAGTGCATAGGGCCCAATGTTTGCACAAAAAGCAACTCAACTATCAATGAGAACCCTATTTCATAAATCAAATATGTGGGTGCTGACTATGTGATGACTCATTTATGTGGTTGAGTTGACAGTGACCTCTTGTGACTGTCACTCATGGCTCCACCACTCACGAGGTTACTTGAGGTCACTGGCAACTCAGTCACATAAATGATTTATTACACAGTCAGCCCCAACATATTCATTATATAGAGAATAATATATGGGGGTGGTGCGGGTAATGAGATTTTACATACACCACTCCACATTTTATTTTTTATAATTGCTGGTGTGCGCTTTTTCACCTCAGTAATTATATAAAATTAGGAAATAGATTGGCTTTCAGGCAGCCACAGACTAGTCAGGATTCTGTGCTGTCCCGGTCTGTGGTCTGCCAACTTACAGAGATTCACTTATTTATGTGGAGCAAGTATGCATATTTTTCTTTTTTTTTCAAACTTACTGGCGAACGGTAGTTACAGAGCTGTGGTGTGCTTCCAGAAGGAAGAGGTCGGGAGATCCGCAGGCTCTTACTTGCTGGCAGGGAAACCAAGAGCAGCCAGTATGTTTAAATATTTTCTGTTAGGTTTTCCCTGCCAGTGAGTATGGGAACACACTTTTTTTTTTTTTATTAAAAAAAAAAAAAAAACATTCAACGCCAACTGCTACGGGATGATGTTCCAAACATCACACGCTGAAGGAAGACCACATGACTGGCACATGCACGATCCGAGAGAAACCCAGTTATAATTTGCCATTATAACCAGCTGGTTTCAGCAGCAAATTATAATTGGGTTTCCCTATGAGAAAAGGCAGTACTCAATAATTATTTATCATTTAAGCCATAAGGAAACAGGCAATTGAAATAAATCCATCTTACTTCTTTTTGCAGTAAGGTTTGTAACTCTCCCCCACCCCCATTTTGGCTTAACAAATTCTATAGCTATGAATTTCAAAAGGTTAACTTTTCCTCCATGAGCTATACTAAAATGAGCACCTACAGGTGTTAATACCTTTTCATTTCTGATACAGCAAACATGTTCTTGTGTCTTAGTTTTCAATTCCCTTGTGTGCAGATCCATTATACTAGTTCGACAAATTTGTTGTCAACTGACGATACAGTGATGGCTCTATGTGAACCACAATTGCGGTCAGCATAAAGCCATTCTGTGAAGACTTTGTTTTCTTCAGAGTGCTTCACCCCCAGAGACCACATGCTAAAAGCAGTGCCGGGGTCCCATGCCAATATTACAGCAACCTGTCGCTGTTGTTGTTGTAACGTCTGTCGCTGTAAAGCTGTCAAACAAGTGTCAGCATATGCTTGTGAGCGACCCACATACATTCTAGGACATGGACACCAGAGAGCATAAACCACCATGTCATAAGTTCATGGATTTCCATTTTTACTTCTAGTTTTGCTGGATGAACACATTCTCTGCTTTGTACTGCCAAGTCGCACACAAAACAGTTACTGCACTTAGAAAAACCTATGGGTTTGGTGGGTAGCCACGTGATATTTTGCTGTCTTGGTTTCACATAATGGCTCCTGGCCAGCTTGATTGATATATTTTTACCCCTGCTATAGGTAACTCTTGGTATGGTGCCTGCTGCCTCTGCCTGCACAGGGTCAGTCTTTAACACTTCCAAGTATTTTATACAATGCCTCCTATTTTTTTTTTTTTTTTTTTGCTACATGATTAAATTCAGTGATAAAGATGATCCTATTCACTTCTGGTTCTTTAGATTTTGAAAATAACAGATACTTCCTATCAGTTGCTTACATTATAGCTTTGGCTTCCTCTAATATCTGTCTTTTATACCCTCTACTAAGAAACCTGTTGAATTGTTCCTCCGCATGCTGTTTGAATACTTCATTATCACAGCAATGTCCACTCAGCCTTAGGAATTGGCTGTAGGTCATAGAGGTTGATCAGATTCTAAGGATGTGCACTACAGTAGTGCCATGTAAAACAGATCTGCTAGCTGTTTCTTTTCTATAGCTTTTAGATAAGACCATTTTACATGGGACCCCCAGCAAATTACAATCCCGTTTTAGGTTTAGGTCATTGTTATTAATCCAGCTAAGGAAATTATTATTTTTTTTCTCTCTTACCTTTCCAAATGCAGACCACAGCATCAATAAAACATAGCCAGGCTATGATGCTATCAGTAAATGGATTCATCTGGTCAAGAACAGTGGCTTTATCCCAACTGCCTAAAAGCAAGTTAGCATAATTGGGGGCCATGCATACCCCCATAGCAGTCACACAGTTTTGCAAGTAATAATCCCCCCGAAGGTAAAGAAATTCTTTTCAAGTATGAACCCTGTCTGTAAGACATCAGCCAGGATCTGATCCCTAAAAGTGCAATTAAGCACAGCATCTCTTATAGCATTGAGCCCATCATGGTGTGTTATGGACATACAGTATATAGTGATTCAATATCAATACCTAGCTAGGTATACCGTTCATCCCAAGAGGAATCCTTCTAGCTTGTTAAGTACATCCAAAGTATCCCGGAGATGGGAGGGCAGGTTTTTCACCAAATTGATCAGGAAAAAGTCAATAAACTTGCTAAATTCTCTGTAAGCCCTCCCACACCAAAGACCACAGGCCTACCTGATGGCTGCTCAATGTTTTTATGCACTTTAGAAAGCGTGTAAAAAGCTAGCATAGTAGGAAAATCATTTTTCATAAATTCACATTCATTTTGGTTCACAGCCTTACCTGTTACTGCTTCTTTCAGGAGTTCATAAAGCTGAATTTGAAATCTATCCATAGGAGTGTACTTCAATTTCACATAATTTTCTCTTACACTAAGGTAGTGAATGACATTTTTATGTTCGCCCTTGCACTTGCGTAATGGCAAACATTGGTATAATAGTGGAATTTGAGAGGTGTGTCACTGTCTGTCCAATGCAGGGCAGTCTGCAAGGACTAAACAGCGTCAGATCAATCATCAATCAGATTGATCACAATACTCTTCTGGTCTTGCTGAGCAGAAACTTCTTATAGTTCAAATAAAAGAACTACTCTAATCATAGGGTGACTTTTCCTTTGATCTGCATAATGCCACCCAGCAAGCAGAGCTGATCGGTGTCATGATCAGCCTACTGTGGTCCTCCACCCACAATGTAAAAACAATCCCTTCCACCCCTTCCTTCTTAATTTTCTGACACTGGGGTGTCCAAACCTCAGTGCTGGCTAGTACCCCCCAATCCCACTCTTTTTCACTGTGCAACACTGGAAAGCCCACACCTGTTGCCACCAAACATAACACTGACATGGGGTGCCCAATCCCCAGTGTCGGTACCTGAAATAAAGAAAACTGTACCTCAGTCCTTCCTACCCCTTCCTTCTTAATTTTCTGTCCCCAGGGTGCCCAATCCTCAGTGCCAACTAGTAGGCCCCACCCTGTTCATTTTTACTGTGCGACATCAGGGAGCCCACCCCAGTGCAGCCAAACATAACACTAACACTGGGGTGCCCAATCCCCAGTATCAGTTCCTGAAATAAAGAAAACCATCCCTGAATCCCTCCCATTCCTTCCTTCTTAATTTTCTGACACTGGAGCCCATCCCTGGTGCCACCAAATGTAACACCAACAAAGGGGTGCCGAAAAACCAGTGTCAGTACCTGAAATAAAGAAGACCATCCCTTGTAGTATTTTTTATTTTTATACACCCTGTAAAAAAGAAAACCATTCATCAATGTCTGTTGCTGCTGTTTGTTCACATGTTGAGAACATGTTAGGTAAAAATATTAACAAAAACAGCAAAGTAATGAGCATACATTGAAATATTTCAATGCACACTCATGACTTTGGTATTTTTCAATATTTTGACCTCCAAATTTTCAGTATAGCCATTTTTTCTCATCACCTCGTCAATGTGACAGCTGTCATTTTTCAAATCCTGGCCAAAATATGTTTTCACACTCATGGCACAAAATGACATTCAGACACTGTTTTGTAATTGACACTTCATATTTGGAAGGAGTGGTCACAAAAGGACTATGTTGAAAATGTGGGGTCAAAATGTAAAAAAAAACAACTAAGTTATGAGGAAACATTGAATTGTTCCGATGCTTACTCCTAACTTTATTTTTGCAGATTTTGGCCCCCTACTGTTCAACATATCCCTTGTGTTACCCCACCTTCTGAACATGACAGGTGCTATTTTTTAAATCCCCTTCAAAACCTGTTTGCACAGTTGCACTGTGAATTCATCTTTCGGATGGGATTTCAAAAATTCCACCCATCTTGATCATAATGTCAAGTCATAAAAAGAGTTGGAAATTTGGGACTAAAATGTGGAAGCCCACAGATAATGGGTCCACTGATGCTAATTTTCAAATCACCCCATGGTACCTGGCTCTGCAGCCATTTTCAGTCCAGGTGTGCCACAGGGTGAGTTCCCTGCGTCATAATGCTGACTTTTCTCCTGGGAGGGCAGCTCAATGGTAGCCTGTGGTGAGCATGCATTGGGGGCAGATCTGGGGGAAGAGTATGTAAAGGGGTCTATACAACCTTCACCCGGGACCCCCTTTCTACTCAGATACAAGCAGGAGAACAGGGTGAATTGAAACCCAGCACTGCTGATTTCTGGCCTGGCCCTTTAAAGACCATCTGCACTGGCTGTATGAAGGATTGGAATTCCCTACATGAGCAGAGCGCAAAGGAGCCTCACTTGGAATGTTTAAAAAGAAATCAGTCAAAGCAAGAGGCAGGATTTGGGGGGCTTGGGGGGGGGAGAGAGAGAGAGAGACAGGCTGCTGTGAACAGGAGTGCTGAATCAAGGTAAAACGTATTTTGTTTTACATTTCCTCTGCTTAAATAAGTTGATTTGAACCCTTGTTTGGTGCTGAAGTAATGCAATAATTTATTTCACTGAAATTTGTTTGCCTGGAGTTTTTTTTCTGAGGGTTTCCCAACAAGTCTTTTTATGCTACAACATTATAACTATACAAACCAAAAAGAGTGTGCAATAGCCCATAGTCTGTGTAAAAAGCTTCCTGATTTAGTGGCCTTGATGGAAGATGGACACCTGGATATTGTGGCAGTCACAGAAACATGATACACAGAGAACCATGACTGGGATGTAAACATACCAGGGTATGCAATCTACAGGAGGGGACAGGGAGGGTAAAGAAGGAGGAGGAGTAGCTCTCTATGTAAGGGAAGGGATCAAAGCAACAGAACTAAATGGTAAATGGGGAAGAGAGGAGGCACTGTGGGTCACCTTGGAGACAGGTAATGGCAAAACAATCTGCACAGGGGTTGTATATAGATCCCCATCTCAGGGGGAGGAAATGGACAAAGAAATGATAGAAGGCATCCTTAGAATGGCAGAAAAAGGGGATGTTTTGTTGATGGGGACCTGAATATGTCAGATGTTAACTGGAGCACATGTGCTGCAGCCACATCCAAGAGCAGGGTCATTCTCGATGCCCTGCAGGAGGCATGCTTCAGACAGCTAGTGTTGGAACCCACTCAGGAGGGAGCAATCTTAGACCTGGTACTTTCAAATGGAGATGGTGAGAGGATCACAGATTTAGAAGTGGGTAGCAAGCTGGGAACTAGCAACCAGCAAACAGTGTGGTTCATGATAAACACATCTGAAGAGTCAAGCCATACCAAGACAAAAGTACTGGACTTTAGGAGAGCTGACTCTGGCAAAATGGGTGAGTGCCTAAGGAATGCACTAGCAAAGGGGCAAGAAGGAGGGGTAAAAGGACAATGGGAGAAAATCAAAACTGCCATCACAGAGGCAACAAGTCTTTGTGTGAAGCAAATAAACAAAATGAAGTAAAAAATCACTATGGTTCTCAAAAGAGGTGGCAGGAAAGGTTAGGGAGAAAAAGATGGCATTCAGGAAGTATAAGGAATCACAGAATGAGCAGGACAGAGAACTGTATCAGTTAAAGCAGAAGGAAGTGGTGAAGGCAGTCAGAATGACGAAGGCCCAAACCAAGGAAAAGATAGCCAACTCTGTTAAGAAGGGGGCTAAAACCTTTTATAGGTACATCAGGGAGCAAAGGAAGATCAAGGGAGGGATAGTGAAGCTTAATAAAGGGGAGAGGAAGTAGGCAGAAGATGACAGTGGAAAAGCAGAGATACTGAATGAATACTTTTGCTCAGTATTCACAAAAGAAGAAGGGGGGAAGTACCCAAACCAACCAATAGAAGCACTCTTGACAGGGCGGTCGATAACAGTTCATTCACAGAAGAAAGGGTCCTGAGAGAACTCTTAAAACTCAGGGTGGACAAAGGAATGGGGCCTAATGGGATTCACCCCAGAATTCTAAAAGAACTAAGGAGAGACCTAGTGACACCACTGACTACCCTTTTTAACAAATCATGGGAGGATGGTGTGGTACCTAAAGGATTGTAGGAGGGCAGATGTGATTCCTCTTCACAAAAGTGGGAGCAAGGCAGAGGCAGGAAACTATAGACCTGTTAGTTTAACCTCAGTGGTAGGGAAAATGATGGCATCACTAATGAAAGAAAGAATTGTTGAGTACCTAGAGGCCAGCAGGGCACAGGACCCAAGGCAGTATGGATTCACAGCATGAAGGTCATGTCAGATGAATCTAATAGAGTTCTTTGACTGGGTAACCAAAGTAGTAGACCAGGGAGGAGCTGTAGATATGGCCTACCTAGACTTTAGCAAGGCATTTGGCACTGTCCCACACAAAAGATTAATAAACAAGTTAGCCACCCTGGAGTGGGTCCCAGGGTGATAGTCTGGGTAACAAACTGGCTGACCAACAGGACGCAGAGGGTAATAGTAAATGGATCACACTCTGAAGAAAGGGTGGTTACTAGTGAGGTACCGCAGGGTTCAATACTGGGACTGGTCATTTACAAGGTGGACCTGCATCACACAAGGTCAAGAAACAATGCATTTATGTACAGGCAAGTAGACAAATCAAGTATATACATAATAAAATCAAACTAAGTAACAATAAAGAGTAACTGTGTAGTATTTGAACACATGGTATAACATTTCTAAATGTGTACATATTTTCAGGGAAAAAGGGGGTGGTGTGAAGGGAGCTACCTAAAGAGAGGAGGATGCAGTATCAAAATGAACCAAACATCACACAAAGCGCAGGTAACAAGGGGTAAAGGAAGTAAGGCAGACATGGGTGGGAATGGTGCAGAAAGTATACACACTTCTAGGAGAGAGTGGATTAAAGTTGGGAAGTTGCAAGGAGGGGCAGTGTAGAAGACAGGAATTAAGGTACAAGGTTCCTAATTGGTAGTGTTCGATGCGGCCAAAATGAAGTGCAAGGTTGATAGTAAGCAGATAAGGAGCAAGCTAGAGACGGTGGAAGCAGTGGCATACTTCTGTGACCGTTTTAGCATACAATTTACTGGTAACAGCTCTGAATGTCCATACAGCTGCATTTCTATTATGCCTGTATTGTAGGGAAGTCCACCCCACTGCAGCATATAAGGAGCAGTGGTGGGTGGAGAAGGGGAGACTGGTAATGAAATGCAGGGCTCTGTGGTATAGGATGTCCGGTTTTCCCAGATAAGAGGCATTACATTGGCTATAGATGAAATGGGCCTGGTCAATTCAGGAGATGAATGTGGACTGGACTAACTGCCTCTGTGGTTAGAAGGCAGTTTATCCGAAAGAAGAGACTGAGCCTCTGCCTCAGTTTTTTCAGCACGTCCTCCAAGTGTTCTGCAAAGGAGAGTTTGTAGTCTAGCCAGACCCCCAGATATTTGAACTTTGTTACGAACTCCAAGTTTTCTCCTAATAAGGTGGTGATAGGGGTAAGGTACCAACAGTGGCAGGGTATGCCAGGTGGTTGACAGGTGAGAGTATCATTGCTTTTGTTTTCTTGGCTTTGAGAAGCAGTTTTTTGCTAAGGAGCTGATACTGCAGGACACTGAAATCAGTTTGCAAGTCTTCACAGGCAGCTTCAGGTGATGTCCAGCTTCAGTAGAGTACCATATCATCTGCAAACAGGTGGATGTTAGCCTCCTTGATGCCGACATTTATGCTGTTAATGTATATAGTGAATAAGAGTGGCCCAGGATGGAGCCCTGTGGGACACCTCTTATTAATAGTTTGAGGGGGGAAGCTCTCCTTCTGCTTTGACCTGCTGGTGCCTATCTGTTAGATAATCATGGAACCAGTCCAGGGAGGTAGTGTCTAGGCCTAACGCTTTTAGCAAAGAAAGAAGTAGGCAATGGTCAACAGTGTCGAATGCCTTGCTGAGGTCTAGGAAAACAGCACAGACAAACTTTTTGTTCTCTAGGTCACGCTGCCAGTCATTTGTTACCTTAGCCAGCACCGTACTCGTAGTATGGTTAGCTCTGAAACTGACTGTATAGAGTTTAAAAAGTTTGTGTTTAAGTGTTTAAGTTATGAAAACAGACCCTGTTTTTGTGACACTGAACAACTTAATTTCATTAATAATTGTAAAACTATTGGGTTTTATCTAAAAAAACAACATGAAGAATTAACTTGGCATCCCACATTGTCTGCCATATAAGTTTCAAACTACAGTTCAAGTGTTTTGTTTTTTAATGCACAATGTTTTATACTATTTAAAACAGGTCCTGATTTTGTGACATGCAACAGACTAAATTCATAAGTAATTTAAAAATATTTTTTTAATCTATATTTTCTCCCCCCCAACCCGAGTCTGCCCAATGGCATCCCCCTACCCTGGTACTGACCTTCTCATGAACTTACCAGTTATCCACTACTTGCACAGCACCAATTTTTTTTTATTTTAGTTTTTGTTGACCGGGTAAGTGTACTAGACAAATCCTGCCTATTTTCAGGCACGGGGAGGGGGATACAGATGAATGCCAACTGATCTTGAACCAGATTAAGCTGTTGGTGGTATTTTTTAGTGAATGAGGGAAATCTAGCCAGGACACCGGGAAAATTCCCCTACTCTTTTTCGATAAGTGCCATGGGATCTTTAACATCCACCTGAATTACCACCAATCCAGGCAGATGGGACCTCGGTTTAACATCTCATCCGAAAGACAGGATTGGGTGGATGGCCAGCCATGTCAGTGGTGTGAGAGCCTGTGGGGGTGCCAACTAGGGCCAGCCCGGCATCTTTTTCTTCCAGTTTTTCTCCCTGGACTAGAGCATCAGGACATGTACGCCAGTACGTTATGCTCCAGCCCTACCCCTAGCATGCACTCCCATTGCACTGCCACCTGAACTCCACCAGGTGGCAGTCCCTACAGTGGGAACTGGTGTCAGCTCTCCCCGAGGAAGGAGAGGTGCCATCAGGTGCTCGATCCTCCCTCACCCTGCAGATCCACTAAGCAAACCTGTCTTTTCCCGAAACTGGGTTTGGGGAACCTATTGTTTAAAAAAAAAAATAAACAAAAACAACAACTGAAGAATCAGCCATACACCCTAATTTGTCGATCACACAAGTTTCAGATGCAGCAGCCATTAGGTGAGTACAAAGAGGTTAAGTGAGACTGAGGAAGGTTAAGCAAAGAGAGCAACAGAGAGAAAAGTAAACACAGGGAGGTTGCTCAAGGTCACACAGTGAGTAAGTGACAGTCATGGGATTTAAGCCAGGGCCTCCAGGTTCACAGTTCTGCATTCTAACCACTATTGTAACAGGGCTCTCAGTGGAAGCGGTGAAAAGCAGTGCGACAATTGGCGGAATGGGCACATAACGCCCGCTCGGTCAGTACCAGCTGTGGCCATGGAGGCTGCCGAGAGTAGCAGCCCGCTGAGATACCACCTCGCTCCGCCAGTGATGGCGCTGTAAGCACCAACCGACCCACCTCAGGACCAAGCGCCACAGGGAAGGTACGCAGTACTGACAAGCTCCCGATCACAGAGCAGAAACCCGAAGCATAGGGAGCTCCTAAATCATTCAGCACTGTGGTTGGTGTAGTGAAAAAACAACACTTCTTTGCTGTTCCCACTGTCCTTGTGAGCTCTTTGTTGGTATGCACACACTATAAGCAGGGATTCTTCTCAGTCCTGCCTCCTGATTGCCTACATATGTACTTTTACGTATGTCTTCTGTTCCTAGCAGTCTACTTCAGACTTCTGTGCTTCCAGTTGCTGTGTTACCATTAGCGGAGAAATCATTAACCGCGCCAAAACTGTCACCGAAGATGTTTTCTGAGCACTGTGATTACTGTAAGTGAAATAAAGCCTTTTTGATGATCGCACGGTCTCCGTGTTTATTTCTGCCTAGGCTCACCAGCTCTCACCACGACTGGCCTGCTTAACAGAGCACCTCGCTCCAAAAGAGCCCATGTTACAAGCGCGTCAACACCTTCAACCTCGGGCTCTACGGTGATTAATGCCGGCTGAGAGACCCTCGAGACTCGCCCTCGTGCCTGAACCCCAGCGGGCATTAATCCACCGGTAGAGCCCTCAGCTGGCGGTGATTAATGCTTACCTATACAGTGGATACAAAGAATCTAGTAACTTTATTGGGTGAGACTTCTTCTCACCTGTGACTAAATCCCAGCACATACTCATAGGTACAAAAAAGTTCAGCCAGCAGTTTTTTTTATTGACTTTGCATCCCTCCATCCTACAAGTCCAGCACATCCTTCAGCATAGCATTACATGATTGTCATAAACAGAACAAAACAGAACCCCCTTTTTAAACGTATACCTACACATAAAAACATAATACAACTATTTTCTAATTTTTAAATGTTTTTACTTTTTAATACATAAAAATCTAATCAGTTTCATATCAGCAATAATACACTCTAGGTCTTGGTATGTCATAGGATATTGTTATTTTTCAAGTGCATGAGTCACCCCGTCTTCAGGTTCATGCCTGACAACACACCTGAGGTGTGACAATATCATAGAGTTCCTATAAATAGAAACTAGAGGGGACAACATGTGGAATACTAGAGACTTTCATGTTTGCATATGCAGCTGTTCTATACTATACATACATACATACATACACAGTGTCAGCAGATAAGGGCCTGTGGCCCACCCAGTCTGCCCATTTGAGCTCGTAAGTTCAGTTTATGTTTTCCTAGAAGTCTGTTGCCCCTTACCCCTGACCTCCAGAATTCCTTTATGTCTATCCCATGCATTCTTAAATCCTGTGATTGTTTCAGCCCCCACCACTTCCTCTGGCAGGGTGTTCCACTTGTCCACCACCCTCTGTGAAGAAATTCTTCCTCACGTTTCCTCTGAATCGTCCCTCCCTCCAACTTCATCCCATGCCCTCTAGTTCTGGAACATCTTTTCACTTAAAATAGTGTATTCCTGCACCCTGTTCCTCACTGTAAGATACTTGTATGTCTCCATCATATCCCTCTCTCCTCCTCTCCTCCAGGGAGTACATATTCAGTTCCTGCAACCTGTCCTCATAGGACTTGTGATGCAATCCACGTACCATCTTTTGTTGCCCTCCTCTGAACCTTCTCTACCCTGTCTATGTCCTTACGTAGATAAGGTCTCCAGAACTGTACACTGAACTCCAGGTGGGGCCTCACTAGTGTCTTGTATAGTGGAATTATGACCTCCCTTTTCTGCTGGTGATGCCCCTGCCTATGCATCCCAGCATCCTATTTGCTTTACCTGCTGCCTTGTCACACTGTTTCCCTACCTTGAGGTCATCCGAGATGATAACCCCAAGATCCCTTTCCTGCTTGGTGCATGCTATATCCTCACCCCAACTGATATATTGTGCCAGGGTTTTTGTGCCCCATATGCATTATCTTGTACTTCTTTGCATTGAATTTCAACTGCCAAACCCCTGACCATTCTTCAAGTTTCTGCAGGTCCCTTCTCATTCTGTCTACACTCTCTGGTGTGTCTACTCTGTTACAGAGCTTTGTGTCATCAGCAAACAATGAAATTCTGCCTTCTAGGTCCTGCGCAATGTCACTGATGAAGATGTTGAATAGGACCGGTCCCAGCACTGATCCTTGTGGTACCCTACTGGTCACTCTTCCCTCTGTGGAGTGACAGCCATTTACCACCACCCTCTGTGTCCTGCTGCCCAGCCAGTTACCTACCCACCACACTACTGTCCTGCCCACACCCATATTCCCCAGTTTGTGTAATAGTCTTCTATGTGGCACAGTGTCAAAGGCCTTGCTGAAGTCCAGATAGACCATGTCCACTGCACTCCCCTGATCCACCTCCCTAGTCACCCAGTCAAAAAATTCAACGAGGTTGATCTGACATGACCGCACCCTGGTGAAACCATGCTGCCTTGGGTCCTGTAGTCCATTAACAACCAGATGTTTCACCAGTCTCTCCTTCAGTAGTGCTTCCATGATCTTCCCCACTACCGAGGTGAGGCTGACTGGTCTGTAGTTTCCCGCTTCCTCTTTGTCCCCACTTTTGTATAAGGGGACTACATCTGCTGTCCTCCAGTCTTTGGGTACCTCCCCTGTTTCCAGTGATCGGCTAAACGGGATAGCCAGAGGTTCAGCCACCACATCTCTTAGCTCTTTAAGGACCCTGTGGTGCACCCCATCTGGCCCCATTGCTTTATCAACTCTTATTACTTCCAGTTCCTTCAGGACCCTTTCTCGAGTAAAGGGACTTGTGTCCATTTCTGCACCATTCTCACCCCTTGTATTCCCTTCAGACCCATTATCCTCCTCTTCCTCAGTAAAGACTGAGCAGAAATACCTGTTCCATATGTCAGCTTTACTGTTGTCATCCTCCACGCAGCCCACATCCTCCCCCTTCAGTCTCACTACCCCGCCCTTTGCCTTTCTTTTTTCACTTATGTACCTGTAAAATGTTTTGTACCCTCTACCCACTGATTTTGCAATGTGTTCTTCTGTCTGAGCTTTGGTTTCCCTTACTGACCTCCCTGCCTCCCTTATCTTCTCCTGGCACTTCTCCCTATCCCCTTCTGCCTGTGTCTTTTTGTATTGCCAGAATGCAATCTTTTTGGCTTTCACTTTCTTTGCTACCTCTTTGGAAAACCATAATTGTATCCTCTTCCTTTTCCTCTTGCTAACCTGCTTAATGCATAATTCTGTTGCTCTTGTAATCCCCATTTTAAATACTGCCCACTGTTTCTCAACCCCTGATTCCTGCCCCATTCCCCTTAATGCCTCTTTCAAGTATCTCCCCATTTTCCCAAAGTCTGTCCCCTAAAATCCAGGATACGTGTTTTTGTGTGGTTTAGTTCTGCTCTTTCTGTGATTTCAAACCACAATGACTGGTGGTCACTGTTCCCCAGGTGCTCCCCCACTGTTACCCCCATCACACTGTCCCTGTTTGTGAGCACAAGGTCCAGTATTGCCTTCTGCCAAATTGGTTCCATGACCAGTTGCTTGAGGAAGGCACCCTGAAGGGAGTCCAGGATAAATCTGCTCCTAGTTGATGCTGCTGCTGCTGGAATGCTCCAGTCCACATCTGGAATACTGAAGTCTCCAACCAGTACAACCTCACCCTTGTCTGCCATCCTTTGGATGGCTAGCATCAGCTCCCTATCTGTTTCTTCCTCCTGGGCTGGTGGTCTATAGACCACACCTGTGCGGATGGCTGGCCCCATTTTCCTTTCCAGCTTAACCCACAGTATCTCTCCCCCAATTTGTTCCTCCTGGATCTCTGTGGCCCTTATGTCATTTTTCACATACAGTGCCACTCCTCCTCCCTTTCTACCTGCCCTGTCTCTTCTGAATATGTTGTAGCCAGGTATGGCCATCTCCCAGTCGTGGTTATCATTACACCAGGTTTCAGTGATGGCCACAATGTCCAGGTCTGACTGCACCATGACAGTCTCCAGATCTTCCATCTTGCTGCTAAGGCTCCTGGCATTGGCACACATGGCTTTCCATGATTTGACCTCCCTAGACTGTTTCACTGTTCTACTCCAGCCCCTTTCTTGGTTGTCCTTTATCCCTGGTTCTCCTTGCTGTCTGTCCCTCTGCTGAATTTTGCCCCTTTTCTGCCGATCCACCTCTTGGGCGCTAACCTCCATCTTTTGCACACTGCTTTGTAGAGATAGCCACTCCTCCAGTTCACTGGTTCCACTGCTGGCTATGGGGGGTGAGCAAGTAGGTACCCTCCTTGCTGGCCTGCCACCCCCCTTTGCTAGTTTAAATGCTTGTCAAGGTAGCATTTAAATTTATCATTGAGTGCTTGGATTCCTCTCCAGGATGGATGCTGGCAATCAGGCTTGAACAAACCTCCATCCCTCTCGGTGGGTCCCCAGTCACCAATTAATCCAAACCCTTCCTCACAGCACCAGTTCTTCAACCATGAGTTAAAGTTCATGGTGCATGCACCCCTATGCTCTCCCTTGCCTCTCGCAGGTAGTACTTCTGAGAAACTGACAGAAGTAGCTACTTGCTTGAGACCCCTTCCCAATTTCCTAAACTCTTCCTGAACTTCCTTTGGCTCCCCATTTGCCAGGTCATTAGTACCTAGGTGGATAATGACACCCAGCTCACCCTCCTGTCTTGCCTTCCCAGTGATTCCCAGGAACTTCCTTCCATCCTTCCATGCCGTGGCACCTGGTAGGCACCTCACCTCCCTGTTCTCCCCCTCCTGTGTTCCTAGCTGGACCCCTCTTATGATGGAGTCCCCCACTAGGATTCGCTTCCTCCTCCTCTGGGGTCCACTGCTCTCCCTGCTGAGGTCACCTCCTTGGCTAACCTCCACATCCTTTCCTTCCACTTCTCTGGGTACCTCTATTTGGTTGTCCCCATTTGCCAGTGTGGCATACGAGTTCTTGAGTGGAATAGGATCTGGGATGTGCCTCTGCCTGACCGCTCTAGCCCTCCCTGAGCCCACTGTTATCCAAGTGCTCCTTGTTCTCTGTATCCTTTGAGGCAGTTGCATTGGACTGGGTAGTCTCTGGATAGGGGTGATGGTACTCCTGACCCAGTTTACTTCTGCTCTGAGTCTGGCTACCTTATCCTGCAGTCCAGAGAGATGCATGCAGATAGGGCAGTACCTCAGTGTCCAGAAGGTCTGCCTGAATGTGGCTGCCCCACAGCCACTGCATTGCACCACTCCCCACATTATACTGCAATTCCACTACTTGCCTGTTACTGAAGCTCTCCTAGTTCCCTTTTTATTAATTTACTGTCCTAAAAATCCTGCCACTGATCCTCAGATACTATTCTTTTTAAAAAAGAAAATAAACCAATAAATAAATAAATGAGTCAAAACACTTGTCGTGCTGAGGGTGGGCTTTCCCCTTATGCCCCTCCTACTCCACACCCCTTATTACTCTCTGTGTTTAGCGCCTGTCAATCAGATTTAACAGGGCATATAATTAAGAGTTGAGGGAAGGGGAGGGAAGGGGGGTGAAAATTTGCAGCAATTAAAGACAGCAAAGAAATACACCACCACTACATTTTAAATTTTCAACAGCCCAAAAACAATTCTAAGTAAAGACAGCAAATAAATTACAGTGTCACTAAAAGCCCACAATCTAAGTTTAAAAGAAAAATAGTAGTTACCAGTTACTGGAAAGCACTGCATTGAATATGTTTCCTTCCCCTTCTGGCTTCTTCTATGTGTATATGGTGATAGGATGCAAATGAGTGGAGGGGTCATGTGATAATGACCACTCTAGTTTTTATATACATACAATCTCTATGGGCAATATCCCATGACATGCCACACCCTGTTGTACAAATCCTCCCTATAGGCCACAGAGGGGAATATGGAGCAATGCATTCATTACTGCTATGTGAGGGCAGGTGTAAACTTTTTCATCACTCTCCCAAGAGTGCTGTCATCAGGGTGTTTAGGTGCCAACAGCATAGCTGTAAGTGTCTATTGTGGTCATACATGCAGTACTCTTTTTTGCATGTATTCAAGTTCAAAGGCATATTCAGTGTAAGTGATTTGGCTGCATGATGTCAGTGATATGACTTTTAGTTCCTGGCATAGGGTTTCAGACCTACACAGTCTTGGGTTCTATTCCCCAGGGCAAAACTATTTTATTTTTCTCCTTGCAATTTATGTAGTATGCAACAAATTGTTAGATGTCATGACTGATGATACTGATACACTTTCAGCAAGGTCTGAATTTCTATATTGCTGATAACTTGAGATGTTACAGCTCAGATTTTGGGGTTTAAATGCAATTTGGGAACTACTACTGTAAACTGACAGACTGCAAATTATGAACATCCACTGCAGCTGTGTGTGTGTGTGGGGGGGTCTGCACTCACTGTTGGATGTCCCTTGCCACATCATGCATCTCCTGGATAGGAAACTAGTACAGTGATAGAGCTACAGGCTACCAAGCAGTAATGGATAGGGGGCAGTGTTTGATCCCCAGAGTAGAACATTTTTTTCTTTCTCACTACAATGTATGTAGTATGAGAGAAATTAATAAATGTCATTGCTGATGATAGTGATATATTTTCAGCAAGATTTGAAGTTCTATACTACTGATATTGAAAAGTTCAAGCTCAGACTTTGAGGTTTAAATGCAACTTGGGAAACATACTTTAAACAGACAGCCTATTAATTATGAGCATCCACTGCAGCTGTATGAGTGTGTGTGGGGGGGGTGGAGGTGGTTGTAGTCCCTGTTGGATGTCCTTTGCCACAACATGCATCTCCTGTATAGGAAGTTTAGTACAGTAGCAGAGTTACAGGCTACCTAACAGTACACATTAGGAGACCTGGGTTAAATCCCCTGTGTAGAACATTTTTTCTCACTAAAATTTATGTAGTGTGAGAGTAATTGTTAGATGTCATTGCTGATGTCAGCAATAGACATTCAGCAAGGTTTGAAGTTCAGTATTGCTGATAACTTGAAAAGTTAAATCTCAGACTTTGAGGTTTACAGTATATGCAATTAGAAAACCATTACTTCAAATAAATGGACTTTCAATTACAATGATCCATTGCAGCTGTGTAGGAGGGGGTCTGGTCTCACTGTTAGATGTCCTTTGCCCCAGCATGCAACTCTTGTCTGAAAAGTTTAGTATAGCAGCATAATTATAGGCTATGAAGCAGTAGAAAATAGGAGCCTTGGTTCACTCTCAAGTGTTGCATGTTTTTTTTTTGGTTCTCACTACAATTTATGCAGTATGAGAGAAATAGTTTGATGCCATTGTTGATGTTAATGATAGACTTTCAGCAGGATTTGACATTCTGTATTGCTGATAATCTGAAAAGCTCTAGATCAGACTTTGAGGTTTAAAGGAAACATAACTTGAAATAGGCTGTTCATTATGAAAATTCACTGTAATTGTGCATGTGTGTTTGTGGTGGGGGGGGATCTACACTCACTGCTGGATGTCCTTTTTCACAGCATGCCTCTCCTGTATAAGAAGCTTAGTACAGTGGTAGAGCTACAGGCTACCAAGCAGAAGAAGGTTGGGGCCTGTGTTCAATTCCCAGAGTAAAATGTTGTTTTTCTTTCTCACTACAGTTTATATAGTATGAAAAGAAAATTGTTAGATGTTATTGCTGAAGATAGTGATATACTTTCAGCAAGGTATGAAGTTCTATATTGCTGATAACATGAAAGGTTCCAGCTCATACTTTGAGGTTTAAATGCAATTTGGGAAGCACTACTTTAAATAGACAGGCCCAGATATTCAAAAGAGTTGTGCCATGTGCAATAGGGTTGCGCCAGCGCAAGTCCAAAAATGCACCATTCTGCGATATTCAGCAGGAGGCAGTTACGCCCCCCCAAACATGCTGAGCAACAGTGCAATGATAGTGAATGTATGCATAACTGAAGGGGGAGGAACCATGCATAAATGGCGCAGTGCGATATTCAACAACATGCGCCATGCGCAATAGGGGAGCCAGTGGAAGTTGCGCCATAGCGGAAATGAGCCAAAATAAAAAGGAGCAAGGGAGAGGTGCAAGAATGCTACAGGGAAGCCTCATGTTGCGGAACTATAGCCAGCCACACAGGCAACACACATACACAGGGCAGGACAGTGAAAGAGCACCTGGAACCCACAGGCTCAGGGAAGGTGTGGGGAGCCACAGTGCAGAAGGGGGAAGTACTTGCCACACAGCAGTGAGGCCAGCACAGTCAGGTGTTTCTGGTGCAGGGGAAGTAGCAGCCAGGATGGCGGAGAACACAGAAACAGCTGCCGGGGTGAACACAAGCCAGGGACATGACCAGTGCCACCATCCAGATGGAGGCAGTAACAGGGGTTGAGAAGGTGGGCAGCAGGGGGGCACGCCATGGAAGGGCCATCAGCGATGCCCCCATCAGCAGTACAGAGCCCACACCAGCTTCGAGCTGTATAGTGATACGAGATTGTGGGCTGGTACCACCTGAATCGGCAATTCTGAGGTGGCTCTGTGAGCTGTGCAGTGATGTGATGCAGGCACCCACACGACAGAGCCATGCTCTGTCAATGGAGATGAAAGTGACAGCTTGCATGTGCTTGCTCACCATGGGTACCTTCCAGAGACCAACTGGGGACACCACAGGCATAACCCAGTCGGCCGCGTCATGACACCTCACCCAATTCCTCAGTGCACTGCTGCCACATGCTGCAGAGTACATCCATTTCCCCAGCACACCGGCGGAGCACACAGCAAACATACAGGAGTTCCACAGGGTAGCACGTATGACTGATGTGCTGGGGCAATAAACTGCACCCATTTGGCCATCCGCACACCACCTGGCCCCAAGGGGGCCGCATATATAAGTCAAAAGGGCTATGCTAGCATCAACTGTCAGGTGGTGTGCGATGCCAGGGGGCACATAATCAATGTCTGTGCCACGCACCCTTGGGAGCACATGATGCCTTCATCTGGCACCAGTCGGAACTGTGCCACAGATTCAAGAGTGAGGATAGCCCCACTGGCCACCTAGTGGGTGAGTATGCAAACCACACGGACAATCATAGGGCCTGGGGGGCATGGTCAGAGGTGACATGGGTAGTGGCCTACATGGCCTGGGGCAGGGCGATGCTGATCACCAAACTAACCTCCACCCTCTACACACAGGTGACAGTGGATACCCACTCTGTCCTGGCTGCTCACCTCGATACCGTGGCCTGTGACCCCATTGCAGCAACGCTACAATGAGGCACATGCCACCACATGTAATGTCATCGAGCGGGTGTTCGGGATGCTGAAGGCACGTTTTCGTTGCTCTACAGTACAGCCCCTCAAAGGCCTGTGGGCTATTCCTGGCCTGTTGCATCCTGAACAACATGGCCAACAAATGTGGGATAGCCATACAGGTCAAAGAGGGGGACAGCGATGGGGACAATGAGGACACCGGTGACAGTGGTGATGGGCAGCCCCCCTTGGGCGACAGGACCCCCGACTGCTCCGGCTGGCACAGCTGCACCGGGACACCATCATGGAGGAGCACTTCAGCCAGCCCAGGTAAGTCATGGGGCCATGTGAAACCACCAGTGGTAAAGGCACAACCCACAAACATGCATGGACACACACCAGGGGTGCATGCCATCAAGGGAACTGGCCGGGCATGGAACCACACACACCACCTGGGATGGGTGAGGTCTAACATGGCACACGGACAGACACACACACACACACACACACACACACAAAACACACCAGACATGCACAAAGGGCAGGAGGCACACCGACCCAGAACGCCACCCCTAGCCACACACATGTCCACAGACCACTACGCCCACTGCCTGTCATTGTGCATGTGTCAGATGTTGAGCACCATTGCACATTGGTGTATAGCGCAATGCAGTCATCATCATGCACACACAACTACGGACAGCAGGCGGGAGGGTGCGCAGATGGACTGTGTGTCTGTGTGCAGGGCCGGGTACCCACCCGTGCATTGCCCACTGAATGACACAATGCACACAGGGCAGCATCAGACAGTAGCCATGTTGGAAGACAGGTCAGTCACGTGCCACAGTGCCCTGGCCACCACGGATGCATGGACGGCCCCGCCGAGACCTGCCAGCACTGACAGGCTGACCATTGGCCTCATGAGGTGGCACCGATGGTCCCTCAGGGGTTCCACTGCATGAACGCAACCGTGCTCGTGCAGGGGTCTGCAGCACACCGAACATGCCTGCGCCAGGCGTGCTCGGGATGCCCACAGCTGAACCCGCTGTTGACAAGTATGGTGTCGCACGACGCCGGGAATGGGGGGTGGACAGTGCACTGCGTGGTGTCTGCGACGCATGGGCAAATAACTGTGTGCCCATTGTGGCCATGACAGCAGTGAATGCCTGTGTCTGCCTGTCAATGGCAGTGGTCACATTCTCCCGCAACCAGTCCATCCCTGCCAGGAGCAGAGCAGTATCTCTGCTGTGACCCTCCTCTGCCCACTCCAGAGCTGCAGGCAGTGCATCCACCGACGTCGCAAGCCTCATCTGCTGGTTGACTGATGCTTGCAGTATGCGGGTGTGCTCATCGAAGAGGTCATCTGCCTGCTCAGCATCCTGTCCCTCAGGGTGTGCGCAGCCCTGATGCTCAGCACCCCTTGAGGATGGGCGCTGCACACCAGGACCAGGCCTGGGCATGTCCACAGGTGGTGCACTGATGCCGCCCCCTGACACTGTACCCCCAAAGCCCATTGGCCAACTGCTGATGCTGCCCCTCCGGCTGCAGCTCCCCAGGGCTCACCGGTGCAGCTGCAGTGGCTGCAACAGTCCCACTGTTCTGTACACACTCCAGTGCTGCCCCACCGGTGCTGACAGGCACAGACTGGGACTGTGATGACACACAGGCCTCCACAGCAGCACCACCCACAGCCATGGCCGCGATGTTACCTGCTGTGTGGCCATCCTGTGGCACACACGTGTCACTGCCCATGTCGTTAGTGACATCATCATCGGTGACGGACCTGGCACCAGCCTGAGTCACAGCATGCTGGCATCCATGGACGCTGGCACTCTGGGACACGGGCAGGGCCTCCTCGGTACCTGTTCCAACAACATCAGTCTGGACATCCAGGCGGGCTCACTGTTGCACTGAGCCGCTTATTCCTGTGGAGGTGGATGGACCCTCCTCAATCTCCATCTGACTGGCCTCAGTGGAGAGGCCCACCACCGCTGACCCATGCAGATGCTCAGGATCTGTAAGGGAAAACAAAGTCGCGTTACTGCATGTGACCTACCCTGTCCCCCCAATAGACAGACCATGACCTACCATGCAGTGATGGGCTACCACCCATCTGGAAGCCACCACCTGGAACACCCTCAATGGCACAACGCTGCATGCTGCCAGCAACCCTCTCCTCCTGTGGGGTCAGACGTAGCACCTCCAGCTGCCCCCCACCTGTCGCAGATCGTGCTGCCCTGATGGCAGCCACCTTCTCCATAATCCTTCTCCTGTCTAGGCCCATCTTCTTCTTGCACTCCTGCACGGAGTGCTGGTGGCTGCCATGCAGGTTCACAGCACGCGCCACCTCCTCCCATGCAGCAGCATGGGCCTGTGGTGTTCCCTGGCGTCCGCTGAGAAGAGGCTCCTGGTCCAGGTAGGCCTCAAACAGGGCATCCATCTCGGCCTTGGTGAAATTTAGCCTCCTCCTCCTCCCACAACTTTGTTCCTCTTCTCCCACAACTCACTCGATCATGATTCAGCCTGTGAGAATGAAAGTTGTTACCTGTGACTGTGCAGTCCCATGCATGTCCCAAAATCCACAGTCCACACTCCCTAACAGCATGCAACCCACCAATAGACTGCAGTAACCGACTATGGCCAGTGCAGCCCAATGTCACACTTTTATAGCGCAACCCATGCAAATGAGGCGAGGCGCAACTTTAAGTGGATGCAAATTGCAGTGCTGCGCCATTGAATGGCTGATTAGCTGATTTGCATATGACAACTGAATATCGCACTTTTGCACTTTGCGCAATTGTGTTGAATGTGCTTAGCCAATGGTGCTGTTTTGTGACATGCACAGTACACACCTAACTGTGCATGCCCGGGTTGATGACGCAGGCACCTGCCCGCCTGCTGATGTGCTGTGCATGGGAGGTAATGCAGGGCATGGCCACCATTGTGCCAGTGGTGCTACAGTGATGTTCACCTATATGGTGCTGTGGCACTGGGGCATCATAGGCACACTGGGGTAACAGCGCAGTAGGCCGCTACTGGAGGTGGCACCCAGGAACCCAATTGTGCTACACGCATTGGGTTCCAATCGTGCTGTGGCTGTCCATGAGCCAGAGACCCTTGACCCTGTGCCCAACCTTTGCCCCCTAGGTGCCATGCATCAGGCATGGGTGCACCACTATCATGCTGTTCAGTGACAGCGAGATAGGGAATGGCAGCGCTGTACCATGCAGCATCTGCACGTGGCAGAACTGCACTGCAGAGCTCCATTTTGACCCTACCGAGCAGGAGAGATGGCGCAGAGGAGAGCTGCCCAGTGGAGCCAGATTGAAATGGCAAACCTGGTTGCCATTGTGGAGCCACTTGTTGGCCCACTGTTTGGGGAGGCACTCCTGGACAGGTCCAGGAGTCAGGTGTGGCAGGAGGTGGCTGACGCCCTGGAGGAGGCCACAGGAATGGGGTGGACAGCGGTGCAATGCCACCACAGATATTGGGACCTGAAGTGGAGGGACCCGGACCTGCTTGCCCACCTGTGGACACGTGCCAGGAGGCGCATGATGCCATGGCCAGGTAGGTGTAACGTCCATACACTTTTATCTTCCATATGGGTACCACGGTTGCATGTGTCTGGAACATGGGGGGGGACCATCTGGTGTTGGCTGTGGTGGTGTTATCAGGGTGTGGGGTGGGTGGGTCTGGCTGTGTGGGATTGCACACACATGGGGGCAGGGGGACTTTGCTACAGGATTGTACTGATGTTCCTCTCTCCATGTTTGCACCTTAGGCCCAGAAGAGAGATGGCTGGTGAGGGAGAGGAGGTGCCAGCTGGAAGACCGGCACACCAGGAGGGTCGAAGGTCCACAGAGGCAGAGGGACTAGCCAGATGATGGTGAGTGCATTACATCCATGATTACTATTGCATGCTGTGTAACAGGGTGGGCAGTGGGGCATGGCCACCATCCATTGGCACCACTGTCATGCACGCAACTTGTTACAGTCAGCACTGTCCAGTGGCACTGCATGTCTGGAGGCGTCAATGGTGGCCCAAGCGTGCACCGGGTACATGGCTGTGCCACTGCCTTCGCATCACATAGCCATGTCACTAAACAGCCATAGTGGTGCTGTGCAGGACTTGGCCGGTGGGTGTGTGCAGCAGTCCGCATGGCTGTGTGCACCTGGGTGGGCAGGTCTTGTGGACACGATCACTGTGGGTAGTCACACACCATCACAGAGGCATGTCCCACAGCCGTATGCCATGCACAGTGGGTGGGCTGTATGGGGCTGTGCATTCACACCTATTGACTCTGCTCCCTTGTCCTAGGTGGACAGCAGCTGTGCATGATCCAGGAGGCGCTGCAGGAAATCCTGACTATTGCCAGGGTGTCGCTGGACATCCTGCAGAGGATTGAGAGGCTGGGGGTCAGGCGGCATCATGGAAGGAGGAGCAGCCAGAGCGGGGAGCGTGGCTCCCACTGAGCATCACACTGCCCCTGATTTCCCCTACCCCACTGGACCCACCCTCACACCTCTCCTTCCCTGTACCATTTGTTCACCCCTGCCCCTTACCCACCCCCACCTTGTTTGTGGCCCTCCCCACACATTTGTAAATAATTGTACATAGTTTGTTTGATGTTTTTGAATACATTTCTTTTGATATGACTACTGTGGTGGTCTCTGATTTGCAGCGGGCTATAGGTGCTCAGCTGCAGTGGTGTGCGATGGGTCAGGTGTAGCCGTCGGTATGTGTGTGTCCGTGGGGAAGTGACTATGGTGTGGGAGTAGCTATCAGTCACTGTCTGTGGTGTGTGTGTTGTTCCCTGTGCACTGGATGACTGTGTGCAGTGGTCCATGGTGCATGCTCTGTGTCCACGGCGCACCTGTCAGCCCGTCCATGGCCTGTGCAGCTGACACCCTTGCATGTCTGTGACCTGCATGGTCTGCTGGCATGTCAGTGGTGGCTGTCCATGCAAAGCAGCCACTGTACCTGTCACAATGCTGGGTTGCCTCCTGTCACTGGTGTGGTGCATGTCTGCCTTGGGTGACACTGTGGCCTCCGCTGTTGTTATCCCATCTCCATGCTGTGGCTTGTGTGTGTTGCAGGGGGATGTGCACCACTGTCTGTGACTTGTGCTCTGGGCAAATGCTGGTGGTGTACAGGTCCACAGTGCCTGCGCAGGGTGGCTGGCACTCCTGTGCCATGGAGGACTGCTGGCCATGTGTACACAGTTTCCACAGCCCCACGCTGGGGGCTTGATTGCCCCGCTACTGCGTTCCTGTGCTGGTGTGCCCTTGGGTATGGGTGGGTGTTTGTCCATGCACTGTGTTGCATCCGGTGTGGTGCATGCTACCATGCACCACTGTGGGTGTCTGCTCTGGCTGTTGTGGCCAGTGTTGGGTCAGGGTGTGTCCTTGGGAGGGTGTGCAGGGTGCTGTACCACTGGTGTTGGGGTCCGGGGCATGCCCTGTCACGTGTGGGCTACCTCATGTGCCGACGCATGGTCGGTCTCTCAGCTGTACCTCAGGGGGGGCTGTGCATGGTGGCACTGTGTATGCCGTCATTGCATCGCTGCGTGCTGCCACCCGCTGATGGGTGCTCATGGTGGGGCTGCCTTGCATGGTTCTGTGGTGCACAGGGTTGCATTGTCACAGTGGGGGTGGTGGCATGCATGGGGTATCCTGCACTGGTGGATGCTGCTTCTGGGCAGGGTGTCTCAGGGTCACGGTGCAGGGTGTGCTCTGCATTGGGGGATGGTGTGGCATGGGGTGGTTGGCCCTCCTTATGTGCCAGTCACAGCTTGCCAGGGGGTGTGATGGGGCACCATGGCCCAGCTGTGGGTTGGTTGCTTGTCTCCATGGGTCAGTGGTTATTCCAGCCCTCCCCCAGTTGTGCAGTGCATGGGGTGTGGGGGGACGATGTCTGTTCTGCTGTGTGTTCCTCTGCCCATCTGTGGCATGGGTGGTGGGCCCCTGTATCCCTGGTTGTGCTGTTGCATTGCTGCCCTGCTGCTGGGGGGCGTCCCTGGTTGCGCTATGGCGCATCTGGACTGCTTAGCTGAACATCTCTTGTTGTGCTATGGCGCATCAGATATGCTCAGCTTCCCCTCCCTAGTTGTGCTGTGGCGCAGGTGGTGTGATATTCAGTCATCGGCTGTAGGCGCATCTTGGTCAGAGCAGTTTTTGAATATCGCGCCTCTTGCACATGTACGCAATGGACTTGTGCTTGCTCCTGCTCTTGAGCACTTTTTGGGTGCAGTTTGAATATCTGGGCTACAGACTGTTAACATCCACTGCAGCCATATGTGCGCATGTGTGCGTGCGCGTGTGTGTGTGTGTGTGTGTGTGTGTGTGTGTGTGTGTGTGTGTCTGAACTCACTGCTGGCTGTCCTTTGCCACAACATGCATACGCCATCTAGAAAGCTTAGTACTGATAAAGCTACAAGCTCTCAAGCAGTAGAGAGTAGAGGCCTGGTATTGATCCCCAGAGTTGAACATTTTTATTCTTTCTCATTACAATATATGTAGTATGAGAGAAATAGTTAGATATTATTGCTGATATCAGTGATAGCCTTTCAGCAAGGTTTGACATTCTATATTGCTGATAACTTCAAAAGTTCCAGCTTAGACTTTGAGGATTAAAGGCAACTTGGGAAACATTACATGAAATGTCCTTTGCCACAGCTTACAATTCCTGCTATAAAATCTTAGTACAGTGGTACAGCTATAGGCTACCAAGCATTTTGGGGTAGGGGGTGGGGGGTGGGGGCTCTGGCTTTGATCTCCAGAATGGAAAATTTATTTTCTGTCTTGCTACAATTGCTAGATGCTGTGTTTCAGACCTTATCCCCAAGCCATTTCCTTTTTCTTTTTTCCTTTTCTATTAAGTGTTTATGCTTCACGGGCTCGTCCACTTACCCGTCCACCACCCCAACTGCCCCGACCATCCCCGAGACCCCCCGTGGATTGCCCCCAGTGGCAGGGCCAAGAGCACATTCCAAATCTGGGGAGACCACGATGGCAGATTGGTGGAATGGGGACAGGACCTCATGAAGCCCCCAGCTGCCATTTTCTACTTTTCCGGTGTCCCTCCCTCCCAGCATAAGGCATAGCACATGAGTGTGGGGGCACACACATGTCATGCCTGCCGGCTGCTTGTCTCCCAGCCTACATCACCCCCCCAGCACCCACTAGAGGGTGATTGACAATCAGGATGATGATCTCTCCCTGCCCTGAGAGAGGAAAGCAGTCCTCCAGATGCTCAATCCTCTCTTTCCCCTACTGACCTCTAAAGGCCCAGGCTCATTCCCAAACCCGGGTCACCAGTGTAGCATGAGGTAAGGTGTCCAGCACCTCAGCTCTCAGTGCCACTGGGTCAGCTGCCATTTCTCTTTTCATTGCTGGTGAAAACTGTCAGCCTTCATTCTGGCCACATAATTATTTCATATAGACCGTCTTTGGCACCTTTAGTACCATTAGTACTTTGATTTAAAAGTATTTTCTATAATAGTCTTCATATTGAAAACTGTAAAGAAGATATAGCATTCCTCAAAATCAAAAACGATGCTTCCCCTTTTGGTAACTTCCATTCCTGAACAACTGTCAGTGACAAAAATAAGTCCAGAGCAGGACAGTTTAGATAAATAAAACACACCCTAAAGTCTTATGGGTTACTTTCTTATCAAGTAAGAAAATGCCTGGCCATGTATGAAGATTCTGACCAAAGCTGGCCACATTTTATGCAACGTTTTATAGCCATTACCATTTTTTTTGTTTCTGAACTTTAGCATAACTTAGAATCATTTTCAGGTTCTGTTTTGGTGACCACAGAGTTCCCTTTACTGTCAAATCCTTAAACAGTTAACTGTATACAGGCAAGCAAATACCCCTCAGACAAGTCTGCAGTTTATCTTGAGCTGGTACTTTTGTATCAGTGGACAATAATAAGACCAGTTACCTGGATAATGTTTGTAGGGGTTGCTTCATCCAGAATTTAGATAATCACTATGTGGCACAACACAAAAGAGTTGGATTTCAGTAGCAAAGTTTTGCCATCGCCTGATAGTACTATTGTCAATGTTGCAGGAGGAGAAGTGGCAGAGAGCCCATAATGTGACTCAGGAACCAAGAAAATCTAGCTTTTAGTGGGTGCAAAGAGGGTTTACACCTCCTAACAAGCTGGATCGTGCCTGCAGTCAGATCACAGTTAATAATAATAATAATAATTATAATAATAATATAACTTTATTTATGCCACGCCTTTCTTAAAACAAAGGCGCCTTTACAACAACTACGCATAAAACAGTAAAATAAACACAAATCCAATAACAGCTGAATTCATAAAATACAATAAAATCATCATCAGGGGTAAGCCTTTGACCATAAATGGGTCTTTAAGGCCTTTTTAAATTCCTCCACGGATGCACACTGCCGAAGCAGACGGGGTAGAGAATTTTAGAGGGCAGGGGCCACGTACATAAAAGCATGGGCCCCCAAAGATGTTAAGGAAACCCTCAGAATCTCCAGCAACCCCTCATCTACCAAGTGGAGCGATCGCCTAGGGTAGTAAGGTACCAGGAGTTCTTTCAAGTAGTCCGGGCCTAGTCCGTGTAGGGTTTTATAAGTCAGAAGACCGACTTTAAAGGTGATCCACCACTGTATTGGCAGCCAGTGCAGATCGTGCAGGACTGGAGAAATATGACAGGCACGAGAAGTACCTGTCAATAACCTGGCCGCAGTGTTCTACAAGAGCTGCAAGAGGCAGATATCAACCCCTGGTAGCCCTAGATACTGGGAGTTGCAGTAATCAAGGCGCAGTGTCACAAAGGCGTGAACCAATGTGGATAGATCACTGACGGAACTAGGTGCTTAATTCTGGAGATATTCCTCAGATGGTAAAAGGATGATTTGATGACTGCCGACACCTGCAATCGCAGTGTCAGCCTGTCATCAAAAATCACCCCCAGGTTCCACACCCATTCAGAGGTAGGGAACTGGATGCCACCCAGAAAAAGTCCAGAGGGCAAACCAGCTCCCATCCCCTCAATCTGGCTACCCGGGTCCACAACCATCCCCTCCATCTTCTCTGAGTTCAACCTCAGCCAGCTTGAATTCATGCAGTACTGGATTTCAGTGAGGCAGTTGTTAAATACCAAGAGAGCTCCATCCTGGTTGGGTGCAAAAGATAGGTAGAGCTGGGTATCATCAGCATAGCAGTGAAACCTCAGCCCATACCTTCTTACAATGTCTACGAGGGGTAGCATGTACATTGCTAACAACATGGGAACAACACTGAACTCTGAGGAACCCCACAAGACAGAGAGACTGGGCCAGAGGAATTAATCCCCAATACCACCCTCTGGGTTCTGCTTGTGAGGAAAGATCTGAACCACCTGAGGACTGTACTAGACAGGCCACAGATGAACCTCAGGTATTCGAGAAGTACCCCACGGTCCACAGTGTCAAATGCTGAAGAGAGATTGGGAAGAACCAAGATGGAACGGCTCTTTCGATCTCTTGCCATCAAGAGATCATTGAGCACCCGAACCAGCGCCGTCTCGGTACTATGCCTCTTCCAAAAACTAGACTGCAGTGGTTCATAAATGTCATGGATGGTCAAATGGTTCTCCAGTTGTATGGCCACTACTTTCTCAATCACCTTCCCCACAAAGGGGAGGTTAAAGATTGGTCTGTAGTTAGCATGGCAGTCTGGGTTAAAAGAAGCTTTCTTCAGGAGGAGCGTTACCACTGCCTCCTTCAGGGAGGTAGGGAACTCACCCATTTCCAAGGAGCACCAAACTATCCATGCTAGGACCAGACTGATAATATCACAACAACCCTTTATCAGGGAAGTTGGGCCTGGATCCAAACTGCAGCATGTAGGGCGCATACCCTGGACAATCTGCATAATATCAATGATCCAGTCAAAGAAACTCCAGGAGAGCCTAGGGGCCGTGACTGGGCACCGATCCACAGCTTCTCCCATAGAGGATGTATGCTGGAGTGCCGCCCTGATGTCGGCCACCTTAGCCACAAAGAAATGAGCAAGCTCTTCACACTCAACTTGTGAAAAGGCTCTTTGAACCTCGAGACAGGCTGGGTTGCACAGTCTGTCTACAGTTTGAAAGAGCTGAGCTGGTCGGTTCTGAGCAGCCGCAATATCCCCGGACAGGAACTCTGCCTTCTTACTGGAGATTGCAGAATGATAGACTTGATAATGTTCCATCAATCTAAGATAGTTGGCATCAAGAGTGGATCTCTGCCAGCAGCGCTCTAATCTTCGTCCATGTCGCTGCATCTCCCTCAAAATCCCATCAAAGCATGGGGACTGAGGGAGAAGGGGGAGAGGATGAACGTGGATGGGAGCAATTGAATCCAGAGCCGAGGAGATGTCTCCATTATAGGCCAAAACCAAGGCATCTGGGCTGCTCACTCCAGAAAGCTCTGATAGGTCAAGCACCACTGCCAGGCCCTCAGAGCTTACATCTCGCAAAGAGCGGTACCTGACCATCTCCACAGGGGTTGGCCTATGAAGGGGGGCACAAAAACTGAACTCCGCGGTGTAATTATCGCACCATCCAACAGGTTCTACCCCCAAATCGAAGGCTTTGATCCCCAGGAGGAAGACTAAGTCCAAAGAGTGACCACCTTTATGAGTGGCAGAAATAACAACTTGTGTAAGGCCCAAAGATGTCATCAATTGAAGGAAGTATTGTCCAAACTGCGAGAGTTCATCATCGACCCAGGCGTTGAAGTCATCCAGGACCATCAGCCTGGGCAACTTAAATGCCATGTCGATCACAAATTCCGCTACTTCCTGCAGAAACCACTTTTCATCACCTGGTGGACGGTAGATGAGAGCGATTCTGCAACCCACCCCTGCCACTACAGTACACTCAAATGACTCAACCTCCTCAACTGGTACACTTGTGAGGCCCAGTTCAGTCTTGAAACAGACCGCAACCCCACGCCCCCAGAGTCCAACCTTGGGTGGTGTAACATCGAGTACCTGGCCAGAATAGAGGCCTCTAATATAGGGCCTGCATTCTCATCCAGCCAGGTCTTGGTAATGCATACCAGATCCACTGACCCAATAAGATCTGCAATAACTGCAGTCTTGTTTTTAATGGATCTGGCATTGCACAACACCACTCGGGTAGGACGGGCCTCTGGAGCTGCACAGACTGCTTGCCCACCAATACTGGTGGTGCCCATGGGTATGGAAACCGGACAGGAAGGACTCCGTTCCAGATTCCATTTTGCCCGAGGGCGTCTTCTGGATCTCACTACCCCAATATGATGGCCCCGCTCATTCGACCTCCACTGTTCGCACCCCCCAACTCCCCTCCTCCCCCTACGAACAATACCCAATGCTCTACAGAGTTGGTATGTCAATAGCTGTAATGGAAGGGGGGGGAGAAAGGGCAGAGGGCATGAAGAGCAGAGGACGAATAGCACACGACTGTGGGGACAGGCCTCCTACACATATTAAGACCCAATAATATCAAACACCCATGAGCAAATCTCCAACTAAATGACTAATTAAACTCCCAAATAAATTCCTAAATTAAAACAAACCCTAATCATTTTTCTGAGACTCCCCCACACGCTTACACTGGGAGGAGAGACTCAGGGAAGCAAAATTAACAAACCTCCCCCTCAAAGCAAGTCTATAATACAATAAAATTACAATCAGTCCCAAAATGTAAAATTAAATGATTGAGATGTCCAGAGATAATTATCACAGGATCAGTGTCCAAGTATATGAAGCACACCAAAACTTCAAATAGTTGCTTTTAGGCAGGGGAGGCTCTCATCCTCTCCCAGTACAGAAAACAAAAACCAAGGTTGCTCTCCTCTCTTACCAGCAACATCCACTGAGTATTTGGAATACAAATTTTCAGTCTATTTGAGGTGCTCTCTCTAGCCCACCAGTCTAATCATAGAGTTCCTGTGAAAAAGTATGGGCCAGCAAGAAGTTCCCCAGGTAGCCTGGTCCAGTTTCCTCTTCTTAGAACCACTCCAGAACCTCGGGCCGTAAGCACTAATCTCGGAGGCTAAAAACCTACAGTCCGCAACCAGTAAATACGGGCCCCTGAGGAGACAGCCAATGGCTCCCCCCACAGAAAACCCTAAGAATCCCCAGGGGACACACCATCTATCAATCTGTGCTCATCCGAGTTCCCTTCTGGTCACAGGCCAACCCAGGTAATAACCCCCAGTTTGGTGCTGCAGCCCAAGAGGTATACTGCCACCTTCCCCTTCCTTGGAGTGACAGACCCACAATAATTTACAGGCTGAATACGGGCCCGATCAGATGGGAATTGGAGACTCAGCCACCCACTGGCTGCAAGAGTCCCCCTGCCTAACAACAGCAGCTGAGAGTACACCCTCTAGTCTAAACCCCCTGCTATTGCCTCCCCAGAAACCTGACACAACCCAAAACCTGCCAATCATCCCTCCCGGGGCAACAAGGAGCAAGTACCTGAGACCCAGAGGAGTAGACACAGCCACACTCAGGTATTCCTACAGCCGCTGGATGCGCTCTCACCACACCAACGCCTGCTCCACAGACAAATGGTCAAGGCGGCGAACTCTACACTCCACAGCCGAGCTCAGATCTTCCACCAGTCACTGAATATGTTTTCACCACACCAGCACTACTCCATGGATAAATAGCTGAAACAACAGTCTCCAAACCTCACACTGCACACAGTTCAGGAGAAGTTCCCCATTTCCAGTTTCCAACTCTACTCGACCCTGGGTTTTCCCGCTCACGTAGTCAGCCCATACACAGCAGCTCCAAGTAGCAACTTCACACATCTCCACTGCAGTGTAAGAGGACTAATTATGGCTTTACTAGTAAACAGCAGCCGTAACATAGAACAATTGAACAGCCAGAATTCCAGTATAATAAGGGACTAAGACAGCTCAGAAGGAAAAAATATACTGCTAGTTTTCAGACCACTAGCAATTGGTGTCTTAAAAGTGTAAAAAATTAGTAACTACCAAAAAAAAACAAACTAAGCTACTGACCCAAAAAATTATGCTTAATAACTCTAAACTATCTCACTAAAGGACCCTAACTACGCTAAAACAGCTAGCTAAAAACTAAACTAAAACAAATACAAATTAAAACGAAAAACAAACTCAGAACTCAGCACTTAGAGCACTCAGAGCTCAGGCAGCTCACACAGTTTGGTACTGTTGCAATGAATTTGGAAAGATGTAACCACAGGTGTCCAGCCCAGTGGTTCCTCTCGCCCTAAGCCCCAGGAATTCTCTATATCTAATCCCTTCTTCTCTCTTTTTCCCCCTCAGAACTCTGTCCCCTGACTGGGCTCCCTGCCACCAGTGGCCACGGCTTTACTGCAGCCAGCCACGCCACACCTGAAGCTCTGCATGCCTGCCCAGCGCAAAGTATGCCACACTCCAGGAATCCAATCCCTGGTCTTTTGATTGGAGCCTGCACTGAAGAAGCTGCCTGCCATTGGCCGATCCTCCTTGCAGACTTCCCCTGATTGGACTGTGTCTTCTGATAGCTTTATTTTAAAAATTAACATAATTTTAAAACTTTCTGAATTTCTGCTGCCGTAGCTTAATTACTGATTACTGTTACCTAGCTTGTATTTTCTCCCATCCACCCACACCCACCTCTGGCACTCTTTAAATCCTCTTCCCCACATTCTTGCTCTGTCTCTCAGCGACACTGATTTGGCAGACACCCCTCCCCCAGCACTCAGTTTAACATACTCCCTCTCTTAAAGGGACAAATCTACAGCAACCATCACCTGCTGTTGCCAAACATGCCCTCCAGCAAGAAGCGGATGGATAGGGATCTTTTCAACCTCCTGGGTTGTTGCAAATCATTCTCCTTACGACACTGATAACAGTGGGTGGTGAGAAACCTCAGTCACTACCGCCCCAGTACCAAAGCCCAACTACACAGCCACCAGATTCAACATCAGGGATGATTGTCAATTTAAGGACCAACCTCCCTGCAAATTCCTCCCACAGTCTCTCAGGGCACCTACCCAAGCATCTGTCGGACTTGCTGTATTGCTACTCAATCAAGTAGGGACTGATAATGCCAAGAAAAATAAATGGTCAAGCGCATACAGCTACGTAGGGTCAGGACCACCTGGAAACACCTCTTCAGAACACTATTTATCATTCTTCTACCTCTGTCAGGGAACATATACAGTACCCTAACCCAGGCCTACCTAGACCAGTGTTTACTAAACCACAGGGACAACTTAAAATGGCCTCAATCAACATAGGGAGCCTATTACCTAAACTCCCCCAATTCCAAGCTTGGGTTGTGCAGCACAAACCGGACATTATTTCCATCACATAAACATGTCTCTCTCCGAAGATACCGGAAGGCTCAGTATCACTAGATGGCTATTCCATCTTTCGGCAGGACAGACAGTCCAAACATGGGGGAGGTTGCCTAGTATATATGAGTAGTGAGCTCAAGGGCCAGTTGATGCCTAACAGTACCTCCTCCAAGGATGCACAAATCCTAACCATAAGGCTCACTATCAGTCACCAATGCAAAAATCTTGTGCTCATGACAGTTAATATTCCACCAGGAGGTCAGGGGATAGGCATTGAACAGTTTACTGACTACTTTACACAGGTCAAGCAGAGCTGGGAACATATCATCATCGGGGATTTCAACACAAACTGGCTAGCCAAGGACACCTTCACTATTAGAGACCAAATCTCCAGCCTGTATCTAACTCAAATGGTCCCCAAAGCAACCAGATGAAACTACTGAACTGGCATCTGCACCCTCATCGACTGGCTACTTGTCACCTGTGCCAAGCATATCACCAATGTAACCATACTCCCGGACTCCCTAAGTGATCACTCACCAGTGGTCTGTACATGGTCAAACAAGAGTCCGAAAGAACCCCCTCAGCACACTAGAAACCGATCGCTACAAAAAGGGGCAGTTACAGTCCTTCAGCAAATACCTAAAAATGGCCGATTGGACACTGTTAGATAGCACGGATGATGCTAACCAGGCCCTAGATTTATTTATAATGATCTTCAATAATGCCTGCAATATTTTCGCCCCATTCAAATCCTGTAAAGTAAGAGGGACAACAAACCCTTGGATCTCAGGCTGCCTTATCCAACAAATGAAAATGTGAGACAATCTTTGGCACAAGGCTAGGGCAACCAGCAAGGTAACCGACTACACAGATTATAAAGCAGCTAGGAACAAGTGCATAAGACTGATCTGGAATGCAAAAACTAATTATTATAAAGACCTTCTGGGTAGGTTCTGGGGCAATGGGAAAGAGTTCTGGAACAAAATAAAAACTGAGAACGGCACTACACGGGAGCCTTATGTCCTGGCTAATGCATTCAGCAATGCATTTATGGACCTAAGCACAGTATTATCTAAGGAATACTCAATTGACCAACCACCAAGCAGGCCTACCTCAGATGATCCCCCCCAATTGGAAACACAGGAAAAACATTATTCTATTTAAAACAAATTTTCAGAATGCAAACCATTAAATATATTAGAAGAGACTTTGGTAAAACAAGAACTGGAAGTGACTTGCTAAACATGAAACTTATTGCTGTTAGACTGCATGAAATAGCCCTTCCCAATTATTCAATATCTCTCTAAGAACAGAAATTTTTTACTGGCCCGGTGGCGCTAAGGGCTGAGGCGCTGGACATCTTACCTCGCGCTACGCCGGTGACCCATGTTCAGGAACGAGCACGGGCTGCCAGAGGTTGGCAGGGGAGGAGAAGGATCGAGCATCTCGGGGACTGCTCTCCTTTTTCTTCTCTGGGGAGGGGGGACATCAGTGTTCAGCTCCCAACTGGCCCCTAGTGGAGGCTGGGGGGCAGCATGCTGATGCTGCAGAATAGGGGCAGAGATGAGCAGATGCCTGGAGGAGCATGTGCAGACATGTGCACGCTCCTGCCACTGGCATCATTGCATGCCACATCTCCAGCGGTGAAAAGGGGAAAAACTGGCTCCTGGTAAGGCAGCATGCACTGTTGACCTCTGTGGCCCGACCCTGAATGGTGCTTCCTCATCTGGATCCTTCCAGTGAGTTGAGCTTAGGGGGCGAGGCTTCTCACCACCCCACCATGGAGGGGCAAGCCATGCAGGAATTGAGGAAGTTGGCCTGATGTCGAGAGTGCAGGCCGAAGGTCAGTTGGGATGTATAGCCAATCAGGGAGCCACAGGGAAGAAAGAGATAAAAAAAAGAACAAGAATATCAATACTACCCCCTCTCTCTAAGGCCCTCAAAAGAATCGTGTCAGATCAGCTCATTGAGCATCTAAACAAGTATAACATCTCATGTACACAGCAACATGAGTTTAGGAAGAATCACAGTGCTATCACCACACTTGTCGAATATACCTTGCACCTGTATGACACTCTGGATAGACCTCACCAAAGCTTTTGATACTGTGAACCATGGGATCATACTCGATAACCTTCTCACCTTTGGTCTATCCTCTGACACAGTTACATGGTTCGGTACCTACCTATCTAGCAGGTCACAGTGCATGAAAATAAGAGGATTTACATCTAATTCCAGGAACATTACTTTAGTGATCCCCAAGGGTCTATTAATGGACCACTACTCTTCAGTTTATTCGACAACACTCTATCCTCTGCATGCCCGGCCAACATTCTGATGTACGCAGATGATGCTGTTTTTTCCACAACAGGCCATCAAATGACAGAAATAGCAGCAGCACTCCAGGATAGCTTCTGCAAACTGGAATCATGTTTTACTCAAAATAAACTTCTAAATTACAAAAAACCTAAAGTCATGCAATACTCAATGCCTCACAACAAGAAAAGAATTGGCCCTCTGATAATCCTTAACCACAAAGGAGAGATGCTAGAGCAAGTTTCCACTTTCAAATACCTGGTCATTCATAGCGATGACACTCTGACCTTCACCTCCCACATCGATCATGTTATTAAAACAACTAACATCAAACTTGGAATACTGTACTGGCACAGACAGTCGATAACCTCCGAGGCCCTAATCCTCATAACAAGGAGCTCTATACTCTCCACAATAGACTGCAGGCTTGTTATTTATAGCGCTGCCACAGACACAGCTATGAAAAGGGTTAAACTAACAATTAACAAGGCATGCAGACTTGTACTAGGTGCTGATCGAATGGCACACACGTATAGCCTTTATGCCGAGACTCGGTGGCTCCCATTGCATCTCAGGATCAGATACCAAGCCTGCCTGCTAGGAAAAAATCCATAATTGGTCAAACACCCTTTTCTACAGCTAGCATTTTCCAACATTTACAAACCACCAAAACCATGCATAGGTCAACTAAGGGTGCTCTATATGTCCCTTTTTAAATGTACCACCTTTGCTCAATGGGCCCTATCATTTCAAGGGCCATAATAGGCAAATGACCTCCCTGCATCACTCATTGACTGTGATAAAATTGGTCCTTTTTAGCATAACCTATGTCACCTACTAGCCCCATCTGCACATTGTGAATGCCAACCATAAAAATGTCTTGTGTCACTATTCCTCCCCCTTCCCTCTCCCTGAATAATCCCCTACCTCTCCCAGCCCCGATAAAGTCTTTTCTGACTGCTACCTCCCTACTCTACCCTTCCTGACAAAGTCTCTCAAAGCTGTCGCATCCTATCCAGCACTTAGTAACTCAAGTGTATTATGAAAGCATAGGCTGGGTACTCTTAACTAAAAGTCTTTGTGTGTGTATTCCTTAATACAGATGATGATCACAAGCTTTTGTACTTCTGAAACTATTTGTTGTATACATTTGTTCCACATTTATCTGTGTTGTAGTCTTGTATAACCTGTTACCAAATATTCTTGTACAACTTGTCTAGTTCTTGATTTGGAGCCTTTGTAAAAGTCTTTCGGCTTAAAGGTATTAATCCGAACCTGAAATAAATAAATAAAAATAAAATAAATTGTAATTGTGGGAGCAAATGGAGACCAGGCAGTATTCAGGATGTAAAACTTAAACTTAAATTTATTAATCAGCAGACAGAATAAGCGGACTGAGTATGGAAAATAAATAAAACAAAAGAGGTCTAATATTGGCTTCTCACAACAGGTTCTTTCATCCACCTAGTAGCAAGCTAGGGGACAGGTAGGGTACAGCTCCTACCAAACAACTGATTTGCTTTACAACTATAGGGACATTTACAACAGTTACAAGTCTCATGACCCACTAAGCTCCTCCCAAGTCATACAATTAACCAAACAAATATCTTAAAAGGCTTCAAAAATATATCTCAGTGCAAGAACATGCAATATGTAAGCAATAACCCATGACAAGGTGTGCGTTTACTGGGGATTAATCAACACCTCGGGTGCATAGTGAGGTGCGAGGCCGCAGGCCAAGTGTCCTCACAGTGCCCAGGGTGTTGACTAATCCCCAATAAACGCACACCCTGGAGTGGGTTATTGCGCTTATAACATGGGCCACATTTGGAGAGAAGCGGACAAAGGCTGTTTGCATAAAAGAGAAAATATGTGGGAACTACTTACTGTTCTTCCACTGTGTTTTGGTCATAGAACCACAGTTTTATGTGTTGTGCCACAGTACAAATAGTTCCACATACACAGGTTTGTGGTGAACAAGCCAGTGATTTCTAAATCATGCTGCATCTGGAACTTTATAGTGGCATGTAACAATTATGCAGTGTGCTACCTTTCTACTTGTGCCTCACACTCCACTCTGCGACTTGACATATAACCCCCTCCCAAAAGGATAATCACACTTGGAACTGCTCAGTCTCGCAATATCAAGGAATTATTAACACAGACAGGGATTATTTATTGCGATTTCACTACACAGACCTCACACATTATTCTGCACCATGCAAATTCTGTTCTTACATGTGGAAGATCGCCCGCTGGTGACACGATCACTCGCACGCTCTGTCACTGCTTCTCTTTGTCTGTGTGCCACGGCAATACCTCCAATGATTGTACAGTACAATGCAATAGATGAATGTGTGTGCTGTTACAACTGGGTGCAGGTGTGCCGTTAGTGGGACCTGAACAGACCATGCAAAAGACCTACTGAGCATGCCAGTGCAGGGGGAAGTAGCACACACTATGCCCTACTTGGTTCACATCACCGAGGAAGCAGTGAACTGTTTTCATGGTGTTTCTCCTTCTGTCCGGGATGTGACCATGCTATGGTACAGATATAGTTCAGTTCTTTTATTTGTACTTTGCAGACTTCTAGCTTGCTTATGTGACAGGCAATTTTTGCTACGACTCTGCAACTGTTGACAATGGAGGGGGGGCTACATATGCAATTCTTTCACTCAGTACATTGCATTCTTAAACATCTACTTTTACTTCTGTGGAGGTTTGCTCATAGACACTTGCATTTTTGCACATTAAAATTTAATGATGCGATTATGAGTGTCCTCTGCTTGGGTAGAGGTTTTCCCTCACTAACTTTGATTTTAATGTGGCTACTACTCGCATTTCTATATACAGCTCTAAATTCGTTCCGTTTGCATCTCTCTGTCTCCTTGGGTGCCTTCTTACCACTTGCTGCAACTGTTCATACTTTAGGAATTAATGAAAGGTCAGCTGATTATCACTGACCAATCATTTTCCTAATATATAGATGCCCATGTTATAAAATACTATAGTGTATGGTAGAACGCTGTTGAGCATGGAAATCCATGCTCCCAACAGCATTGTTGTGCTTGCCTCAGTGTGTCATGATCTTGTTGTGCTGCACTGGGTACATCACCGGTGCAGCACAACAAGATCGAACTCATTCGCGCATGCTCTATTTAGAAGCCACATCGGCGAGGGAGCTGGTAGCGCTGGAGCGAGCCACAACACGGAAGCCAAGTAAGGCTTGATATTAAAAAATTCTGGTTCCAGTCTCTGTTTTGACATGAATAGACTCCCCATACACTATTAAAGATTGTCTATGGGGAGTCATTCACAAACAAGGATCTTCTTGGATCTTGAGGTCTCCTTGGCGACGGATGACCTCTCGAGCTTCGCTCTCGAGGTCTAACATTGCCAAGGATACCTCTTGATCGAGAATGTCCTTGTTGTGAATGACTCCCCATAGACAATCCTCTATGTTTTACATCATGTAGAACACATCAGTACAAATAATAATGCAAATTAAAAGATAGACAAAGAATATGCCAGGAAGTCAGGCTCCTCCCAGCAGTGACTGTTATAAATAGACAGAAAACATGGCTGGCCAGCCCTAAGTAAAACAGTCATGCTGAAGGGTTGGTCCTGAGATTTTACAAACAACAATTTTCTACGTAGAAGCTGGGTAAATATGCAGCTGCTTTTTCTCATGCACATAAAATACTTAAACAGTAGACTGCAATGATAAAATACCCTCTGTACTATATATTTCCTAACATAAGTTTTACTGCAGCTATTTATCTGTATTTCTGAAGGTATGTCTCATTCACAATGCTGTACAGCCTTATTAAGAAAGGTGTGTCCCTGCACCAACTAGAGGGAAGCTCTGCTGCACTGTCACCTACCTCGTGGACTTTATCACCCAAAAAGGGGTACTTGCAGGCAGAAATGAAGTCTCTTGTGCCTCTTTAGGCACTATTCATGCCTCTTGCAAGGTTTATAAAGTGAGCACAAGTCCCCCTCTACATTCAGGAAATACAACAACACATAAATAAATAAAGTTATGTATGTTACTGTACTTATCAAAACCACATTCAAATACTTCATGTGTATGTTTTTGCCTGTCTGTTCATTTTTTGACTTGGAACCTTTGCAAATGAGCTTCTAGCTCAAAGGTTGTAATCCAAGACTGTAATAAATAAATAAATAAAACCCACCCATGATTATAGAGCCCTTGTGTTCATTTGTAAAAACAGAATCCAACTTAAAGACTTTGTAATAACTTATGGCACAAGTTAAAGCACAAAACTTTGAACATGGAGAAACAGCACATCTGGATTCTAAACACACAACCACTGCTTGCTTACTGTGTGACATTTAGCAAGTCACTTAACCGCTCTGTGCTTCCAGGATTAACCTGCAAATGAGCTTTGGCTCAGTGCATCTTTCCTGGCCAGTAATTCTTAAGCAGCAATTACAAAAAATAATATTCAACCAGCCTGCCTTTTATAGTGTTATAATACGCATTGTCCCACAACAGTGGGAAAATCAATAAAAGTGTTGACATTTGTCCAGGCAGGTAAGTAAACTTAGAAAACTGTAAATGTTTTACTGCATAACTTTAATTCAACAGCTATATCCTCCTAACAATCATGTAAGAAGGGAAGAACATGGATTTTAATCTTTCTGTCTGGTTTAGTAGGTATATTAGAAGTCACAGGCACAATTTCAACCAGTCAGCATCGAGAACCATAAGACATCATATCCTGCCTACCGATGATGCTTCATACAGTAGCATGAGGGGAAATGTCTCTTCAGCAGTGCAGGGGAGGATCATTCCATTCTTATTTTTTTTTTTATTAAAACGATTATTTAATGTAATGTACTGTTCTGTATTCGTTCCATTTGTCTGTTATATTTGACATGTATTGTTTCTGTCATTATGCAAAACTCAATTCAATATATTAATTCAAAAAAAAGAAATGAAGCCGGCCCACTTTCTCAACTGCAGTGCTGCCGCTGGTCAAGCTGGCAACTCGGGTTCAGGATCAGGCCTGGACTTCCAGATGGCCACCACAGACAGGATGTTTGAGCAATTCGGAACTAAAACTAGAAAACTTAAACATGCTGAGTTCAGAAAGAAGAAGAATTAGAGATATCCTCCCACTATTTGATGTTGTAAAGGACACTGACCTGACCCTATGGTACGTTTGAATCTGCAATTTACAGTGCACAATCAATCTCTGAGAGCACATGACAGGAACCTAAAAAGGAACTATTCTAGAATGGAGAAGAGAACATTTTTCTTAATTCATAAGTGTCTGTTTTGAAAAAGTACATGAATAGTGGTACAATTAATGAATAATGCCACTAAGAAGTGGGAGGGGTATCTTGATGGGTCACATGACCTTCTTCTACGCTATAGTCCACAGTACTGTATGAAACTTAGTATGACACTCACTTCCTTTGAGGTGAGAGGTTGGCAGAAGTACACCATGAAAATGCACCATGAGGTTGCCGAGGGGCAAAGCACCATGGCTTGGCTGAAGGGAAGGAAGGATGTCATGACCAAAGCCCCTGCATATGCCTCTTGCATACTTGTTTTCAGGAGGTGTGTTGTTTTGCCATTGGAGGGAAGGACTGAAAAGGGGGAAAAAACACTAAAATCCAGCATGCTGAATGATGTGCACTACTCCAAGCCTTGCATCATCAGCTGATCTCCCCTTCTGCACATATGGTTTGAACTTTGAAGCAGTTGGAGTATCCTGACAGCCCTGTCATGGGGAGCATCCCATGCAAACTTCATAAGGGTGAAGGTGAGTTTTGGAGACATTGTTGATAGGAGTGGAGTGGTACAATTGAAACACGGTACAGCCGGGCCGGCCCACTGGTGCAGGGGCAAGGCATCCATCTGCAGCGCTGACATCCCAGGTTTGGGGACATACCAGGGAGTCAGAGGGCCAGCCTGGGGGGAGGGGCAGGGGAGAGGGATTGAGCATCCTGAGGACTGCTCTCCTTCTGGGAGGAAGGGGAAGAGTGTCCAGTGCAATGAGGACCCCTGGTGGAGGCTGGGGTCCCTTGTCAGCTACGTTCCAGGGGTGGGGCGACACTGGCGTCAGTGCACATCCTCACCCCCAGGAGAAAAACTATGGAAAAAATCTCAGCCACAAATGATGGCCCTGCTCTGCCACTGTACCCCACTCAGACCGTTGTCCGCTGGGGAGGGTCCCATCCCGTGACCCCCACCCTAGGGGGCAAGTCAGGGATTGCAACCCCACATTCTCATGGAGAGATCACCCTTAGTGACCCCGATCTGGGGAAGCCTGGAGATGGGGAGCAGTAGGTGGGTGGGGACTAGAGCCATCAGCCCTCCCCCCTAAAAAAAATTAGAAACAGGGTAGAGCGAAGAGACTTGGGAGAAAAAACAGTACTGTAATTACAAAAAAAAAAAAAATAGAACTTAAAACATAATAGAAATCATTTTTGGAAACTAAAGTGATTTATATTCATGGGTTCCTGAATGACAGCATTATCTTATGCTGTTTGGGCTAATAGAACCTCTCAGTTGTGCTTCACAGTCTTCTCCCTCAAACAGCAAGAGATTAGACTCTATTCAGTAATCATACAGCCCCCCCCCCATATACATACAGTAACATGCACTGCCCCATGTTTTCAAAACATTTACTATTGGCAGCCATGACTCCCTGCTGTCTTACAGTACAGATATTTATTTGCATACTTGACCACTAAATGTGCTAATGTGAAATTATATCAGCAATAGAAAAGTTAGCCATGTAGTCAACAGTACACAAAAGACACAATCTCAGTAACATCAGTAACTGTAACTGCATCTGACGGCAAGCCAGAACTATCTGACTTGCCATGCTTACAATGATTTAAAAGTGCAAACATAAGTAAGTATTCATTGCAATGTGCTTTTTGCAGTCCTATGGGCTGTTAGCAGCATGTTACAGAATTATACACTTAACTGGAAGGAAGTACAGTAAGCAAGTAAGGAAGTAAGAACTTGCTATTCTCAGAGTCATTGCTGCTGCACAAAAAGGGGATACAGTGGCGCTGGTAGGAGACCTGAATATGCCCAATGTTAACTGCAGCATCCCAATGGCAGGTTCTACTAGGAGCCAAAAGGTGGCTGTTGCCCCACAAGACTGCCTACTCACAAAACTAGTTAGAGCCCCAATTAGGCTTAACACCATCCTGGATGTGATCCTCACTAACTTGGAGGTCATAAGGGCTACAGGGGCTAGGGAACCATTGGCCAACAGCAACCACTTCTTTGTGTGGTTTGAGTTAACTCTAGGGGTAGAAAAATTGCAATCCAAGACAAAGGTTTTAAACTTTAGAGGAGCCAATTTTGACAAAATGAGGTATGTTGTCAAAAGCAAGCAGTTAAGGATCCAGGAGCATTTAGATGTGGAAGAAATATGGGGGCTGGTTAAGTTAGCCATTTTAGAGGCAACCAGGATCTGCGTAAGAACAGTGACCAAAAATAACAAACACAAGCTTCTGCTTGTGGAAGGCGTCAAAGAAGGGGACAAACACTTTCTTCGATATATACTGTACAAGAAAAAAAAGAAAAGGGGAGGAATAGTTAGACTCAAAGACAGTGACAGAGTAATAGAGGAGGAGGATAGGCAGAAGGCCAATGAACAACTTTTTTTGCTTAGTGTTCACTGAGGAACACAAAGGCCCAGTACCAGACAGTGGCATCAAGGCTACTGACAAAGTTGTTCCGCATATTTATTTTATTTTTATTTAAAATTGGTGACTGGGAAAGGTACACTGAGCCGAGGCTCATTTCCAGGGGTCACCCGGGTACAAGGTATACACAGAAAACTAAGCAGAGAAATACAACAAGTTCTTATTACAGACGTTTAGTGCAACAGCAGTAAGCAGGACAGCACAGCTAACTTCTATTTGGACCTGGGTTACAGCATCCGGGATATTTCATGTCTAATGATTGCATAATCAGCATAGGTCAAAGTTTGTACATACAGCTTAAACAAATGGTATCACGATACAGTGGACTAGCACCGGGATTGGGCAGTAAAATTATTGGTGAAACAAAAAGGCAGGGGCTGACTGGTGGAGAATATTACCATCAGGAGCCAGCCATGGTAGGCTAGACCCGATTTTGGGTTGGACCAGATGAGCAACTGGGACAAGAGGGGAAGGGGAGGAGCCTGAGAAGTAGTTTTATGGCTGTGAGGGAGGGGGCCTGATGGAGATTGGGAGGGAGATTGTTCCAAAGGAGGGGGAGATGATAGGAAAAGGCTGCCTGTCCCAAGGCAGAGAGGGGGCGTGTGATGTGGAAAGTGCATGCATCTCTGTGACGGAGAGGGTAGCCAGAGTAACTGGCTGGTGAAAGGTGGGAAGAGAGGTAGGGAGGTAAGGAGCCTAACTAGTATTTTGCTAAGAGGGAGGCACTGTGGATGGTCCTCCTCTGCGAGTGAGTCAAGGATAGAGAAGAGAAGAGAAGAGTAGAGGAGGCAGTGGTGAGTAAGTGGGGAAGAGGCAGTGGCAAAACGACAGAAGAAGTTGAAAAGGATGTTGAGTTTTGAGAAGGATGAGGCTGAGGCTGTACCTCAGATGATGTCTACATAGTTCAGGACAGGTAGAATGGTTTTGTGTATGAGTTCGCTATGAGTGGGGAGGGGAAGGATGGCTTTGTGGTGATAAAGGCTGGCCAGCATGGGCCAGAGTTTGGTGCAGATAGCCTCAATGTGGATGGAGAAGTTGAGGTGACTATCCAACCAGACTCCCATGTACTTGAAGGCCGGCACTGTCTCGAGGGGAGATCCTTCTAGGGTGCAGATTGGTGGGGGAGTGGGTTGGGAGGCTAGCTTTTGTCTTGTACCGAATACCATGGTAACCATTTTTTGGCATTTAGTTTGAGCTGTTTTTTTTTGGAACCAGGTTTGGACCTTGTTAAAGTCACTTTGAAGATCTGGAAGCACGCTATTGTGGGAGGGGCCCGAGGCAAAGATGATGGTGTCGTCGGCGTATAGATGCACGTTAGAGGAGAGGAAGGTGGAGGGGAGGTCGTTTATGAAAAGGGAGAAGAGGATGGGTCTGAGGATAGAGTCTTGGGGTACTTCTGAGAGGATGGGTAGTGGATGGGATAGAATGTCCCCTACTTGAACCGACTGCTGCCTGTTTTGTAGGTAGGAGCAGAACCAGTTTATGGCAGGTTGAGCAAGGCCGAAGGAGCTTAATTTGCAGAGTAGCAGGGGGTGGGAGAGTGAGTCAAAGACTTTCGCCAGGTCAATGAAAATAGCGGAGATGGTTTGGCCTTTGTCCATGGCAGTGAGAATAGAGTCAGTTACATGTAGCAGGGTAGTGATAGTGGAGAAATATTTTCTAAAACCTGATTGAAAGGGGGAGAGGGAGCCGTTTGTGCAGAGAAACGCTGGCAGTTTGGAGAGCATGAGGGACTCTTGGAGTTTGGCGAAAGAGGGGAGGAGAGAGATGGGTCTGTAGTTTCCTGGTTGGGAGGGGTCTCCCCCTTTATGCAGGGGAAGGATTTTGGCCAGTTTCCAGGCAGTGGGGACCATAGCTGTTGAGAGGGACAGGTTGAGTATGTGTGTTAAGGGAGCGGTTATAGCTAAGGCAGAAATGTGGAGCATTCTGGGGTGCAAGCCATCAGGGCTGGATTTGGACTGGTTTAGAGTGGTGAGGACAGAGTAGACCTCCTGAGGCATTAAGGGGGAAAAAGGAAGCCAGAGTCGGAGGGGAGGAAGTTGTGAAATAGGGTAGAGGGGCTGAGTCTGGCAGGGCACAGGAGATGAAGAATGAGTTAAAGAGTTTAGCTACAGAAGGAGGGTCAGATATGGTTATGCTATTTAAGTTGAGGACTGGGCTGGCTTGCTTAGCAGGAGAGTCCATAAGGGAGTTTAGGACCTTCCAGAAAGATGCAAGGGAGGCTTGGTTACAGGTAAATTGTGCTTTGAAATTTGAGGCTTTAGATTTCCAAATTGCATTGGTGCAATTGTTTCTGAGATGTTTGGAGGTTTGGAGGTTGCAAGGGGCAAGGGAGACTTTGTACAACCTCCATGCCTTGTCCCTGGCCCGTTATAAGGTGATGAGTTCCAAAGTGATCCAGGGGTGATGGTAATGCTTAACTCTGGCTTTCCTGAGGGGAGCGTGGTAGTCCCATGTACTGAGGAGGATGTTGCAGAAGTGGGATTGGGCGATGTCAACATCTTGGGAGGCAAGGACTGGGAGCCAGTCCACATTGGATAGGTCGTACTGTAAGGTGGATTCATTGAGGAGCTGAAGCGGGTGAGACCAGATGAAGTTGGGGCTGAGTTGTGGTGAGTGGATTTAGCGGATGCAGTAAGTGATGCAGTGGTCGCTAAGGGCATTGGAGAGGGTGCCCGAGGCAGTGATCCTGTGAGGGTGGGAGGTTAAAATCTGGTCTAGAAGGGAGTGATTTTGAGACCAGTGGTTTAGGTGGGTGTGTTCCTGAATTAGTTGGGAGAGGTTTAAAGTGTCAATCCTCAGAGCGGAGGTTTTGGTGGTGGAGTAGAGCGAGTCGAGGTTGAAGTCACCTAGTAAAATGAGTTCTCCATTTGTTGCAATTGAGGAGATTGTTGTGATTGCCTTAATGAGGGAGTCAGGGGAAGTCTTTGTGGGGGCGTATAGAACCCCAATGTAAAGGGGGGAGGATGAGGGAAAAGATAGGAGAATTACTAGAGATGTGTGGGAGGCTGGGCAGGATTCCTTGAAACTGATGGAGCAAGTTAGGGAATGCCTGACACACAGCGCTGCCCCCCCACCCTGCTTGCCACGGTCCTCCCAGAACATGATGTAGTTAGGGATAGCAAGCGAGGAGTTGGAGATTTTGGTAGATAGCCAGGATTCCGTGACACAGAGTATATCAGGTTGGTATTGGTTTACGCAGATGGAGAAGGCATCTAGTTTGGGGAGTAAAGTCCTTGTGTTAATATGAAATATATGGAGGCCCTTGGGGAGAGAATATGAGGACTGGGTTGATGAGGGAGTGGGAGCTGGCACGGTTTGTCTAGGCGCTAGGGGGCCCAGGTTAGGGTGGATGTTGCCTGCCAGGAGGAGTAGTAGTAGCAGGGGGATGGAGAGGGGAGTGGATTTCTTACTGTAACTTGTACTGCACCTGGGGGGGGTGGAGTACTTAGGTTTAAGCATTGGAGAAAGGCCTCAAGGTTCAGCAGCTGAGAGTGAAGCAGTGAAGGGTGAACGGTTAGTGAACGTGAGTGTTGGTGGGAGAGGTGGGAGGATAGGTAAAAGGGGAGGGGAAGAAGAAATAGAGGTTGTAAAGTGTGGGTGTGCCAGAGAGAGAGATATGACGAGTTGTTCCTAAGGGATGGAATGAGAAAGAAAGAGAGAGAGGTAGTCAATGGGTTGTCAAGATGGGGAGGAAGAAGATAGGTAGGCACTCTGTAAGACAGAGGAAACTGAAGTAGAAGGCACAGAACTGGGTAAATCGGCACTACTTAGCTCTGTCAGTGATCCTAGGAGGTTCTGGAGGAACATTAAATCCTCATCAGTGGGCTCTCTCACTCGGGTGTCGTGGACATGATTATTGATGGAGTCTCGTGCAATAATCCCCACACTATAGCCGACCACCTCAATCTCCACTTCTCCGACCTTTCGGCCCTCACCTCTCGTTTCACGACCGATGGGGGTCGCTCTTATTATCCCTCTGATGCAGAGTGAACATCCTCCTCGGAGAGTATTTAATCTTAAGGCCGTGGTCTGTCCTGATGTTCAGAACCGCTTGGCTGCCTCTCTCTCAGCACTCCAGTGCAGGGCCTGACAACCTTGAGCCCAGGCTTTCAAGCTGGGAGCAGCTACATTGCCCCTCTGATTGCCCATATTCTAACCTATCCCTTAGCTCGGGATAATCCTGACATCTGGAAGGAGGCAAGGATAGTCCCTGTTCTGAAGCAGGAAATCCCAAACTCCTGACAACTATCGCCTCATTGCTATCTCCTCCCATCTCTTGTAAACTCCTGAAAAGGCTGTATGGGAGCAACTTCGGAGCACGTGGATACCTTGAGCTGCTTTCTGGGGCCCAACATGGTTTCCAGAAGGGTCATAGTACCACTACTGCTCTGATTACTGTAACCTCTAGTATTAGATCCGCCATGGATCAGGGCAAACTGTCAGGTGCTAGTATTTATTGACTTGTCAAAAGCTTTTGACCTGTCAACCATGACCTACTGGGGAGCAGCTCAGGGCTCTCGGTTCTCTCCGCATGCCATGAGTTGATGATGGGCTACCTAACGGTAGAAAGCAGCTCACCTGTTTTAACAAGGTCCTCTCTAGAGCCTAGGGCTGTGACCATGGGAGTTCCCAGGATCGGCATTTGACCTCCTATTCTCACTTTTATTAATCAACTCCCACAGGTGACCTCTCATTGCCAAGTCACGCTTTATGCAGATGACCTTGTGCTAGTGGCCCATGCTTGTAATGCTGCTGACCTTAACCAGTGCCTATCTGAAGACTTCAGCAGAGTCTCGGCCTGGATTACCAACCATAGACTGGTATTGAATCCAACAAAACTCAGGCCATGCTCTTGGTTCCACAGCCGTTAAAAGTCCCATCAGCTATACTTAAAATAGCTTGGATGGAGGCCCCCTGTTGCCAACAGCGAGCTCAATTAAATATTTTGGGGTCACCTCGACCCACAACTTGACATGGGAAGCCATATCAAAACATCTGCAGAGCCACAAGGTGTAAGCTGGACCTTGCCTACAGGGCCAAATACAACCTGACTCCGGAGCTTAGGCTGGCACTCATGAGGGAAGTGCTTCTCCTCCCTTAGTTATGGATACCACCTATTTGCCAGGTCACCTCAAATCCATCTTAATCGGTGGAACACGCATATAATGATATCTGTCGGTTTGCACTTGCTGTCCCAAACTCACCCACCGATGTGAGCTCTATGACAAACTCAGCTGGCTCCCCCTGCTGGAATTCTGATCCTGGTGTAGGAAACTTCACCAGGAAAGTGCTTGCCACGGGCATACCGGCCGGACTGCGATCTCCTCCCAAAACTGGACGCCATCCCCTACCAGCTCAGGTCACAGACTGCCGAGTTGCTTAAAGTCCTCTACTGGACCCTTATGGGGGGATAGTGACTTTTGCCGCTTTTGTGCCCTAGGCTCTGGAACCCATTCGGACTCTGTTCGCTCTGCCCCTTCCCATGGGACCTTCGCTCCCCTGTGGTCCCACCTAAAACAAACGACAAGATGTGACTGTCCTAGTCTCTGTAATGTAATACTCTGCAGTCCACTATTGTCCACTCTGAGTCCATGATGGTCTATGAAATATGTATTCAGTGATTCTAATGTTTATGTATGTCCTGTAACAATTTGTACTATGTGTGGCAGTATCTCTGCCCTTATACAAGCGTTGTTATAGCTGTTTTTTACTGTATCATGCTGTTTCTCCAATGTTGCCATGTATGTATACTGTATGTTTTGTGCTCTCCCGTGTCGTTCCTGAAAATAGGCATACTACTTGTCTAGTGTACTTACCCGGTAAACAAAAGCTAAATAAATAAATAAATAAATTTGCAGTAGCGGCCTCTAGTGGTGAGAGATGATAGCTTGCTAATGGGAAACTCGGCTGATTGGTTACAGCCATCACGTGTCTGTAGCTATTTAATGCTGAGTCAACCAAAGGTGGTGGTAGGGGGCAGTGGGGAGCCGACGCAACACATCGGAGGGGCTATCTTCAGTCGGGAGCCGAAAGTACTTTGGTCCCGGACCCACATTCGTGGTGTTGCTATGTGGCATACCTTAAAATTCATAGGGGGAGAGCTGCTGTGGGGGAGGACATCTGTCTGCCCTCTCGGACCCTCAGGGGAGCTGCTGCAATTCTGTGGAGGTGAGAGATAGAACACATTAAAACAAGGAACTTTTTTGGGAGGGGCTGCCTGGGGGGGGAGAGGCTGCTTAGTGGAGTGTGATTCGGATTACAATTGGAGCTCGGCTACTATTTCCAGCTGGCAGGAAAAAGTAACAAACATTATAAAGGCTAAAAATGTTACAGGTTTGCAAGCTGATTTAGGCAAGGCTGATAATTGACTACAGGCACTAAAAAGGTGCATAACGCAAAGCATTTGAACACTGTGTGGCTACAGGTAAAATTAAGCTATTTGGGGCAAGGTTGAGAATTAACTGTAGCTGCAGGCAGTAAAAAAGGTGCATAAAGCAAAGCATTTGATAACTGACTGGCTACAGATAAATTAAAGCAGCAGAAATAAGGAGTACAATGAGCAAGGCATTTAGACTATTATGAGGAGATGAATTCTATCTTCATTTGTATGGTGACTTAATTGTTACAGCCTTTAAAGGTGCTTCAGGTTAGTTGGTTTAAAAAAATGGCACCAAGTCCTATCCTCAGTCAGGAGCTGAGAGCACTTCAGTCCCGGACCCACATTCGTGGTGTTGCTGTGTGGCGTACCTTAAAATTCAGAGGGGGAGAGCTGCTGTGGGGGAGGGCCTCCGTATGCCCTCTCAGACCCTCGGGGGAGCCACTGCTAATTCTTAAAATTCAGAGGGGGAGCTGCTGTGGGGAGGGCATCCGCTGCTCTTGACCTCGGGAGAGCCGCTGCAATTCTTAAAATTCAAAGGGGGAGAGCTGCTGTGGGGGAAGGCATCTGTCTTCCCTCTTGGAACCTCAGGGAGCCACTGCAATTCATGGAAGCACCGCCACTCACCAACAGTAGGGTTAGAGAGGCCTTTGATCAGTTCAGGGAAGACAAGTTGCCAGGGCCTTATGGAATACACCTGAGGGTGCTAAAGGAGTTAACAAGTGAATTGGCAGGTCCCTTAGCACACTTATTCAACAGATCACTTCAGATGGGTGTAGTGCAGGGAGACTGGAGAAGAGCTGATGTGGTACCTCTCCACAAGGGAGGGAGTTGGGAGGAAGCAGGCGACTACCGATCAGTCAGCCTTATGTCAGTAGTTGCAAAACTGATGGAAACTTTAATAAAACAAGACTTGGTAGATTACCTAGATAAGAACAGGCTGCAGGATGACAGACAACATGAGTGTGGCAGAAAGGTCATGCCAAACAAACCCAATCATATTTTTTGACTGGGTCACTAGGGAACTAGACGGACACCACCCAGTGGACCTCCTCTACTTCATTTTCAGTAAGGCCTTTGGTTTAGTGCTGCACAACCACTTGTTGTAAAAGTTGGAGGACCTGGGTGGAGCCCAGTGCATAGTCAGCTGGGTAGGTAATTGGCTTAGGGACAGAAAACAGAGAGTAGTGGTTAACAGGGAGCAGTCTGATGAAGTTGAGGTCACTAGTGGTGTTCCCCAAGGCTCATTGTTGGAGCCAGTCCTGTTTAATGTCTTTATCAGTGACATCAGCAGAGGTATTCAGAGCAAAATTGCCCTATTCACGGATGATACCAAGATAGGAGGAAGAGTTGACAGTGAAGGGCTGTTAATTACCTACAAAAATACCTACAGAGGCTGGAAAGATGGTCCAATGTCTGGCAGCTGAAGTTCAATACAAAAAAATGTAAGGTGATACATTTGGGTAAAGGGAACCCAAGGACAGAATACTACCGTAATGGAGTCCAGATCAGCACCACACAGGAAGAACAGGACCTAGGTGTCATCATAAGCAGCACCCTGAAACAGACAAGCCAATGCAAAAAAGCTTATAGCAAGGCCAACAAAATGCTGGGGTGCATAGGGAGGGGATTAGACAGCAGGAGAAAGGAGGTACAATAATACTGCCACTCTAGAGGTCCCTGGTGAGGCCCCATCTGGAGTTCTGTGTCCAGTTTTGGAGTCCACATCTGAAATAGGATATAAACAGGTTGGAGGCTGTCCTGAGAAGAGTGACCAAAATGATCCAGGGCCTTCAAGTGCACTCGTACGAGGAGCATCTGGAAGCATCATATATGTTCTTGCTGGAGGCAAGGAAGGGAGGGGGGGGACATGATTGAAACATACAAGTTCCTGAGAGGAATAAATAAGGTGCCATCCTCAGACCTGTTTAAAAGAGTCTCTGAGTCTAACACTAGAGGGCACAAGTGGAAGCTGGTGGGGGGGGCTTCAAGAAGGATCTTAGGAAACACTTTTATAGAAAGAGTTGTGGAATCATGGAATAAAATGCCAGCTGAGGTAGTGGAAGCTAAGTCCATGACATCATTCAATTTGGGGAGGGACAGGGCTAAAGCGTGATCAAAAGCAACAGGAGCAGTAGTAGGTGTTAGGCAGAAGGGGGGGGGGTGTAGGTTCTGGGATCTGAGAAGGCCCAATGAACACATGGGCAGACTAGATGGACCCTTTGTCTCCAACTGCCATCTTTTTTTCTATGTTTCTACAGTATGTTGTCATTGGTAATCAGGCGTTGCTGAATCTAACTTTAACCACAATGAAATGCCACAGTCTCCTGAGGTAACAGAAAGTCCTGTCTGGCAGTTCTGTCCCAGACTGCTGCCTTATAATATAACCAAATCTGTGAGCAGGTAAAGTTTGTTCTATGTAGTTGCATCAAGTATAATCAGAGAGAATGATTCAAAGTAGTCTGACACTGGTTAGATCATACCAGGCCCTCTGTTAGAGAATTTCACTCAGAGGTGCTGCAGGTCCTCGAAATGGAGCAACACACTGCTCGACGGCTGAATCGCCAGGAGGTTTTCCATAGGAAATCGTCCCCACTATTAGCCCTTTTACCCTTATGTGCTGTCTTTAATTGAGCCCAGACTTACATGGAGGAATGTGGCAGGAATAGGGTTGTTGCTGTAACTCCCATCTGTGTTGTACCCATCCGGTAGGCTTATTCCAGATGGGCTTCCGATTTGTTCTCAACCCCGTAGGTGCTCCGGTGGTGGTGGTGGGGGGGTACGGGGTTGGGGGGGTAGATAAGAGTTAGATCATTTAAATCAGTTAGGCCTTATCACTTTTGATTATGATTCATGTACTTGCAAGGCCTTGTAGGTTTATTGTCAATTTTCCATGTTGTTGTACAGTTGTTTGCCCTTATTTCAACTTGTGTGGAAGCTGTTGATTGAATGTATGTACTCATGTTCTTAAAATGTTTAATAAATTATATTAAATGAAAAAAAATGAATGATACAAAGTATGCATTGGTCACTAAATTAAAAATAAACATCATTGTTTCTAATTTAGGGGAGCAGGAACAACATAATTTTGGACCTTTCACTATTAGTTACTGCTTTTGCTTCACCATGCTGCAGTCCATCATTGACCAACAAGCAGTGACTAAAATAAAATGTATACAATCATTATGTTAATAGCAATAGTGTTTAACTTAGTTTTCTTATTTTTTGGCCTTGCTTCCATTATATTCTTTAACTATTTCTCATCTATAAGTACTTTTTCAACTGCCTGATTAAAAAATAAAATAGCAGACTTAACACATATCTTAGTCTAACATAGTACAAAGTCAGGGGAAAGGCTAATGAACGTTAAAACAAAAAATGCGGTTTGTAAATTGTATAAAGACCAATAAAACATGGTATTGAAATTATACATTGAAGTGGATATCTGGGGCAGAATTTTCATAGGGTTTTGGAACAAAGTTCCACGCCCCCACTGTAGCTGAGGAAAAAATATCTCCATACGGGCGGTATGTCATTCTTCCGCATGGGCGGTTGTGCAGCTTCCAAAATTCTGACCAGCCTGAGTCAGGCTGGAGTTTATATCCCAATGGCGCTGTCTGTGAAACACATGAGTCAGCCATTTGGGATAAACAATGGGCCCTACCTGGCCATGGTGGGGTTACACTGTGTGGTCAACAGCACCCCCAGAGACCTCTCCCACTTTGTGAGTTATGCTATGCTTGGTACGATCAGGCATAGGATTTTGATGCAGCTGAAAGATGCTGAAAATGACAGAGCTTATCAAATACAGGACATCAAGTTCTTGGACCCTGTCCATTGTTTTGGCCACCAAGTCAAAAAAGGCAGTTAGATTGGTCTGGCTGGACCTCCCTAACACAAACCCATACTACCTTTTATCTTGCAGCCCATTTTCTTCACGAAAGCCAACCAGTCTGTCCTTCAGGATAGTCTCCCTAAGTTTCCCCATTTCTGTGGTCAGATTGACTGGCCTTTTATTCCACGCTTCATCCCTTGGATCACCTTTATGGCGAGGTACTACATATGGAGTTCTCCAGTCATAGAGCACACTCCCAGACTACATAGAGGTACTAGACAGGTCTGCCAGGGGGCTAGCCAGCATGTCAGCCAGTTCCGTTAAGACCCTCAGATGCACTCCATCTGGCCCTAGTGATCTTTTCACCTTCAGGGCCTTTAGACCCTTTTGCATCCTGTCCACCTCTATTACACCATCATTGAGTGCCCCCTTCCCTGCCTCTACCTCCCACTCCTTTGTGGCACCGGTCCATCCTTCTCTCTAGTGAATACAAAGCAGAAGTACTTGTTAAGCACCTCCACTTTTTCTTCACTTTCTTCTGTCCAAGCCCTCCTTATTTTAAACCTGACAAGTTTGCCTATAATATCCCTCTTCTCCATTGCTTCATTATATATTTGAAGGAGGCCTTCTCACCTGATTTTACCTCCAGTGTCAGCCATACTTCCCTAGCAGCCTTTGCCTCTCTAACTGCTCTGCTCACCACCCTTGATTTATCATTGTAGACCTGCCTATCCAACTCATTCTGAGTATGTTGGTACTTCTGGAACACTGCCTTCTTTTCCCTTATTGCATTTGCCACTTCCTTTCTGAAACAGCTGGGCTTTTGGCATTAGATGTCTTGCTTTTGATGTTGGCACATTCACTATTGACCTCCATTAGTTCCTCCTTTATTATGGCCCATTTCTGTTCTACCTCCATCTCCTTACTGATCCCAGCAAGGTGTCCTACCAGAATTTTTCCTATCTTATTAAATTCAGCCTTCCTGAAATTGAAAACCCTCATCTTGGTCCTGACCATCCCTCTGCCCATGTCCAGGTGGAACCACACCATGTGGTGGTCACTCCTTGCTAATGGGTATGACTATGAAATTCCAACTCCAAAATCCTGAGCCCCACAAACCTGAGCCCCAGATCCTGAAATGACACTTGCCAGACAGACAAATATCCCAATGACTGACTGCCCGACACTACAATGTGCCACAGCGCAGAGTTGATTATATTAATTTAGGGCAGTGTGTGGGGCACAGCTGCCTGCCCATGTACAGAATGCAAGTGCAGCATCAGGCAGTCAGTCATTGGGATTTTCATCTGTCGGGCAACCAGCGTATTGGGATATGGGGCTCGGACTTGTGCGGCTTGGGATTATCAGAGTCAAGATTTTGTGATACATCCCTGCTAATGGCACTTCCACCTTTACATCCTGGACATGCCCATTGCTTTACAGTACCAGGTCCAATATGGCCCTCTCCTTAGTGGGCCCCAGGACACCCTGTATCAGGAATCCACTCTGGCATGCATCCAGCAGTACCTGCTCCCTGGTGCTGGAAGTAACCAGAATTTTCCAACGCAGCACAAGTAGATTGAAATCCCCCACAATTACTACCTCACCCTTGCCTGCCATTTCCATAATTTGGGACCCCAGAACCTTGTCTAAGTCCTCATCCTGCGAAAGTGGTCTGTAAAGTACCTAAATCCTGTTTCCTCCCATTATTGTCTTGGACCTCCACCCATAATGCTTCTGTTTTTCCATCTGTCCCTTCCTCTCTGGTACAGGTTATCCCCTCCTTCACATACAGAGCCACTCCCCCAACCCTTACATTGTTATTTATCTCGTTGTTAGTAACCAGGTATTTCCACTTTGCAAATCACTGCCAATTTTCAGGCATGACCAGACAAATATAACATTACTGTACAAACAGTAAAGTCAAATATAGTACATATTGGACTTCTCAAACACTTCAGTTTTCTCAAAATGCATGTTTAGGCAAGAAGAAGAATCAGCATTTATATAGCACTTTTCATATATAGTGTATCCCAAAGTACTTTACAAGCAATGCTAGACTGGTAGTGAAGTGACTGAATGTGTAGTGGTGGCCATATCACACATCAGCACCCACATACACCCTAGACAATTGCATGAACTGGTTTATGGGAAGGGGAATGTTGGCCAGGACACCAGGAATGTCCCCTACTCTTTGCGAAGAGTGGCATGGGTTATTTTACTTCTACCTGGACACCCACCAGGACAGCACCAGGATGGGTAGAAGGACCTCAGTTTAACATCTCATTTGAAGGACAGCACACCCCAGCAGCACAGCACCCCTCTAATACTGTACTCGAATGCCAGCATTTTAGGTGCAAGTTCAATCCCAGTGTGGGATGAAAACTCATAACCTTCCGGTCCAGAGGAGAATGGGCTACCAACTGAGCCATGCTGACACCTTCCAATCCCATTGTTATGGATCAATGGTATGCTCTCAGCCAATAAGAGGACTCCCCTTCCCTACATGTGAAAAATTAATTATTTGTAAAGAGTGTTTCACATGCAGGTATCCTAATACTGGAAATGTTTGGAAGAGGTTAAACATCTGATATATTATTGTGCAACCTTGATCTACTCATGTGGAGACCACACTTACAATTGTTAGAGAGGTCTAACATACATACAGTACTTACAGTGTCAGAACTGCATATTACCCTAATAATACACATGCAACACTCTTACAACTGTAAGAGTGGTTTCTGCACCAGTATCAATATACACACTTAAAGGCAGTCGCTGTGCTTAGGGATATAGCAAAAGGCTTGCCTCATGCAAGTAAGTAAAAGACAGAAGAAGCAAATGTGGTTCTCCAAGAGGGTTGGATAACGATGATGGAAAGAATGTCCTGCAAAGTGTATAGGATTGAACAAACAGAAGCAAGTAGGGAGCACTATCTTGTAAAAACAAGGGATGTTAACAAGGCAGTCAGAAGGGTTAAGAGAGAGGTGATGCTCAAGACTGCAAAAGAGGTAATGGTAAATGGCAATGCCTTTTTTAAGTACATCACGAAAAGAACGAACAATAGAGGCATATGTGTCTCCCTACATTTTGTAAGATTTGAACCTCTGCAATGTTCTATAAGACTGATTGTCCTCTATATGTCCAGATGTTGTATATGTATCCGAAATCTGGCTAAAACCATCAATCCCTGACTCTGTCTGCTTTATCCCTGACTTCAACATACAGCGTTATGATCGTTCCTCCTCTAACAGAGGTGGTGGTGTGGCCATATACTACAAAAAACATCAGATTTTCTCTGCCCCCGCCCCCCAACCTCTACTTTGTCAGGCTCTACACAATGTCCTGCTGCTTGGTGTGACCAGAAAACTTCACATTACCTGAACATACTGTATAACCACCTGAAAGATGGCATGACTACCCTTCAGGAACTCCTCTCCCAAACTATCCCCTTAGCTGGTTGCAATGAAACCATTCTTCTCGGTGATTTCAATCTAGACTGGGATGGTAAAACTAACAAATCCCTCGACACCCTGGTGCAGCAATTCCACTTGCACCAGTTCATTACTGAGACAACCATGCACTCCACTGCCATAGGGTTGAAGTCCCTCATTGATTGGATTTTGACTAATAGGACAGATAAAATATCGAGTGCAGGCACCCTAGCTGAATCCACATCTCATCACTTGCCCATCTATTGTATATGGCATGCCCACTCCAAGGTTATCACCTTTTGGGACAACTCTAAACTCAACCCTACTACCTTCCTGCAAGATGTTGCTAATATACATTGGCTCCCACTCTACTCCCCAATAATGTAGATCAACCTCTAACTTATTTCCTCTCCCAAATATGCTCCCTTCAGGACATGCACACCCCTAAGATATCTCATGGAATCCATTGTTCCCCTACCAAATGGTTGCACAAAGAACTATTAGCTTTATTTAAAGCTAGGGACAAGAGCTGGTTCACATATACAGTAGGCATCAGGTTTACAGGCAGACCTGATTGATTATCAGACAAAATGTAATGCATGCAAGAGAGCAGTATGTCTATCTAAGAGCTCTTACTGTAAAAAGCTATTGCATAACAATATTAGTGACCCTAAGAAATTCTGGGCCCAAATTAACACATTTTTAAGATACAAACATGCTGACCATATAAACGACATGGTGTTAAATGGTACTCATTGTAACAACCCAGTCACTATTGCTGAAGCTTTCAACAGCCACTTTACAAATCTATCAAAATACACTGTCTCCATTACTACTAGCCTGGTCCCTATCCCTGAACTTAGTCTGAGTGAACAAACTCTACTCCTAATTTCTATGCACATACAATTACCCATCAAGCTGTGCACAAGCTCCTAAACTCCATCTCCGAATGTACCAGTGTTGGTGCTGATGGTCTGGGGCCTAGACTATTCAAACTTGCTGCCCCTCTCATAACCCCTCCACTAGCTAAAATTTTCAGCCAATCCCTCTGCTCTGGGGTTGTCCCTAACATATGGAAAATTGCCAGAATAGTCCCAGTTTTAAAAAGGATGACCCCAGATCTATTTCCAACTACCGACCCATAGCCATTCTCTTAGTATTCAGCAAACATCTGGAAAAATTGGTCTCCAAACAAACTGTCACTTATTTTCTTGATAGGAACCTTCTCTCTGCTACACAGCATGGTTTTAGAAAAGGACACAGTACTAACATTGCCCTTATCAATTTCATAAATGATGCCAAGATCACCATGGATAATGGTCTTCTTACAGGTACGGGCCTTATCAACCTCACCAAGGCTTTTGATCTAGTTTATCACTCTCTCTTCACATCAAAGATGCTCTCTCGTGGCTTCTCTACTGAAGTGGTAACATGGTACCAAAGTTGACTAACAAACAGACTACAATTTGTCAAGTACGGCTGTGCATCATCTACTTTCTTTACTATCAACTTTGGAGTACCACAATGCGTCATACATGGGCCTCTATTGTTTTCCATTTTCATTAATGACATAACTTTGAATGTCGCCTTGTGCTCCACCCTTTTATATGCTAATGACCTGGTTCTCTATACCAGTTCTAAACAACTTTCTACCCTGAAGAACACCCTAACATCAAATTTCCACTGCCTTAACAACTAGCTCTTTAATAATAAGCTGGTTCTAAATCATGACAAATCTCACTCCATGCTGCTCTGCACCAAGACTAAGTAAAAGCCGAGGACAACTGTCCTTCTCCTGCATTGATGATCTACCCGTTAAAAATGCAGAAACATATAAATATCTGGAGGTTACTCTTGATCCCTTACTGGACTTTACTCAGCATATTTCAATTACATGTAAAGCAGTCCATTGCAAGCCTGCTGTAGCCTACAAGACGAGCTATGCCCTCACTTCCTCTGCCAAGTCTGCTGTCATCCAAGGTGTTCTTCTCCCTCCACTAACCTATGCTTCAGTGATGTACATTGGCACTACCAAAGCCTGTCTACAAAAATGGGACACCACCTATAATAATATATGTCGATTTGCCATCTCCTCACAACGTCTTACACATCTGTGTCAGTTATACAGCAGACTAAACTGGCTTCCACCTAAAGATCACTGGTACTATACCCTTGGTACTCTGATACATAGCATCATTTGGTCAGGTACTCCCTCCTCTTTAGCTAGCATGCTCACTCCCCAAAACCCACACTATGCTCTTTGGTCAGGTGATATAGCTTTCTTATCAGTCCCCAGATGCAGGACTAACATGGACTCCCAGGCCTTCTCCCTTCTTGCCCCTCAGTACTGCAGCACTCTACCTGCACCCCTCCTGCACTAACTCACACATTCCAGTTTCAAGGCCAATCTATTGTACATAACCACCTCCTAACCTCCAACCTATTCACCTGTTTTTTCCTTCCTTGAGGATCCCCATTGTACCTTCTAGCACCGCTTCATGAGGACTCTTCCTGCACTTCCATAGTTATTCATTAGTCCTCAACTCCCTCTTCACTCCCCTTCCCACTGGCTCGTCATATGTTGCCCAGTGGTGGTGACGTACTGCCTAAGACCTTTGTACTGTGTCTGCTTCTGAAGTGTTTATTGATGTTGATGCCCATTTTAGGTTACATATGTATCTCTATATTGTATTTAGTGTCTGCTTGTTGGGGCCTATTCACGAATGACTGGGGTGGCTATGCACCATGTAAGTCAGGCACTTAGCCACTGTGCAGCCTCCCGTGCCCACTGCACACCCTCTGCCACATTCCCCAAATGGATGTGCCCCCCACGCACCCAATCCCCTGGCCAATTGCAGAGTTCCATGCTGGAGTGGGCTGGGGGGCAGTGCAGGGGGGGTGAGCCAGCACTCCATGGCATTTACTACCATGCGGAGTGCTGTGCATGGGGGACTCCTGTTTCATGTCCTGAAAGCTGCCATAAACTGCTGGGGATGGCTATGTGCCCCCCAGGGAGGCTGCCTCCAGATGCAGTGGGCACAGCAGGGGCACTGACACCCCATCAAAGCAGCCCCTGCCATTGGGGCACATCTGGAGTTCAGGGTTGGGTGGATGGGGTGACCACCCACAAAGGCTTGGTCAGTGCTCTATGTGCTGGCCAGCAACATGGCATCAGAGGTGCATAAGAGATCCACTAAAGGTCCATGCCTAGGTAGGCAGCTGATTGGCTGCCCTTCTTGATCCGTGCTCCACATCCACCTGCCCCCCCGTGGACCTGTATGCCAAAGGGGGGGGCAGGGCTGCTTAAGGGAGCCAGGCAGGTGCCAGTGTTCATGAATGCAGCCCCACTTGGAAATCCCTTGGGTGCAGAGTTGCATGTTCCATTATGTGCCTCTTGCACGTCCTTTTGTGAATAGGCCTCGTTGTTAATTTATGTACTGCCATTGCTGTGTAAAATTGTTATCTCTATGTATGTACTGCCATTTCTGAGAAAAATTGCAATCTCTACATATAATTTGGATGTAATGATAGTACCCGACTCCAGGTGCCTGCATATGTTCTTTACCTTTTGTAAGTTTTGCATTTTATGTATCCTACCTTCGCAATGTTTGCCTGTTTTTGCTTTGTACCCATGTAAGCCAAAGGGAATCATAGCAAATTGGAACAATCCCTATGGAGTACTGAAGGCAGTCTTTTCTTTTGTATCAGGATCTAATGGGATTTGCCAGTACCACTTGGTGAGATCCAACGTGCTGATGTACTTGGCATGGCCTAATCGATCGATGACGTCATCAATGCGGGCATAGGATACCCATCAAATTTGGACACAGTGTTCAGTTTACGAAAACTGAGGCATATCCTGACCCCTCCCTCCTTCTTAGGGACTTTCACCATGGGAAAGCTCCAGTTACTGTTAGATTCCTCTATCACACCCATGTCCTTCATTGTCTGTATTTCTTTTACCACCTCTACTTTTATCTTTTTGGGTATTCTATAAGGCTTTACCTGAATAGGTGTCTTTTGGGTCATATGGATGTGATGGATTATGTTGTGTGTCTTACCAGGGTGTTTATAAAGTTACACTGGAAGTGTTGCAGCACCTGTTCTATTTCTGCATTTTATGTGTACTTAATGCTTCACTAACCATGGGGGTTGTAGGGTCTTCCCTTTCTAGTCTCTGATAGGCAAGGTCTATCTCATTATCAGATGAACTGGGGCACACATTCATGGTAGGAGTTGTGTCTGAATGGTCATACCATTTTTTTTAATAAGTTCGCATGACAGAGCTTTACCTTCTGTCTCCTATCTGGCACTTCTACTGCATTAGTTCACTGGCCCAGTTTGTCGCTGTATTACATAGGGGCCCTGTCACTTCATGGTCAGCTTGTTGTCAGTAGAGGGAAGCAATAACAGAACATGTTCTCCTGGCTGAAACTGCTTGTTACTCAACCCCACTTCATGTTTCTCTTTCTGGTAAGTTTGTTTACTCTGGTTATGGGAGTGGGATAGCTGGACATATTTCACCACCCTTTGGTGCATCTGGACCACGTTTTTCAGAGGTGTTGAGGGTGATATGATTTTGTCCCCTTCCCATTATTCTTTGATCCCGTCCAGGAGGCCTCTGGGATTTTTGCCATATAAAAGTTCGAAAGGCGAAAAACTGGTGGACGCCTGAGGTACCTCCCTGTATGCGAACAAAAACAGTGGTAAATACAAGTCCCAGTGTTTCCCCTCATCTTCAACATATTTCTATATTGTCTTTTTGAGTGTTTTATTGAAACGCTCTACTAATCCATAGGTCTGAGGATGGTATGAAGAAGTATACACAGCTTCTACTCCCAAAGCTAGGTAGAGACGTTTCAATAACGCCAAACAGAAATTTGTTCCCCTATCAGTGAGTATAACCTTTGGTATCCCTACCTTGGTAAAAAAACTTCAAGAGCTCATCAGCTCTTCTTTCAGCTGTGATGGTACGTAAGGGAATTGCCTCAGGGTACTTTGTTGAATAATCACAGATTACAAGGGCAAAATGATTTTGCTTTGTGCTCTTGGGTAAGGGTCCTACCACGTCCAATGCTACTCTTTCAAAGGGGTTGGTCACTAGTGGCAAGAGCTGCAGGGGGACCTTATCTGTTTTTTTAATAAAGGCCACTTTTTGACAGGCACTACAACTCTTACAGTACTCTGCTACTTGCTAGTGGATCCCAGGCCAAAAGAAACGACATAGCAGTCTACTGAGAGTTCTATCCTGACCTGCATGCCCTGCACAAGGGACATCATGTGCTAGATACCGTAAATGGGCCCAGTGCTGTTGAGGGACCACTACTTGCTCCACACTTTCACTGGTTTTAGGATTCATATGCTGTCAATACAACATTCCCTTCAGGACTCTAAAAACAGGAGTGAGTGATTCAACCCCTTCACGAACAACCTGTGAGAATAATGGTATTAGTGACAGATCCTGTTTCTGACTTCCTGCAAAAGAGTCAAGCATGTGTTTATTAACAACTAAATCATCACAGTTTGAGTCCTGTTTTTGAGTCCATTGTCTTTTTTCTTGCTTCTTTTCTCTTTTTGGTTTCCTGCTTTTTACTTGGGGCTCAAACAATGTTTCATCAAAAGGGAAAGTGTCCAACACAGCCTGCTCCATCTTAGCCTGGGCCCGAGTCACTACAGCACACACAGTTGACGTAGAAGAAATCAGTTGTTCAAATAAGGGGAAATCATGTCCCAGTACAACAGGTACAGACAACTTTGGCACCAGTGCCACCGTCATGGATTGCAATTGGGAGTTGAGAGTTAGGTTTATGTCCTTTGGGGGGTTAAAATGGATGTAGCCACGGATACAGGTGACTCCAGTTCGATCTGTCCCTGATTCCCCTTGCACAAGGTCAGCACATACCAAGGTCTGACAGCTTCCAGAGTCAAGTAATGCTGTAACTTCTTTCCCTTCCACATTAACAGGGATAGTATAATGTCCCCAGTTAGCTAGGGCCAGGTGGGTATGGTCACATTTTTTCTTAGGGCAATATCTGGCTATGTGTCCTTTACCTTGACACTCATGACATATGATTTCAGGGTAGTAAGGTCTTGTGGGTCTAGTCACTTTACCAGCATTGACATCGCTAGACACTTTACCAGAAGAAGTGGAATGCAGAGGTCTTACCGAAGGTGAGGAAGAGCTGGTCCAGGTATGTCCCTTCTGATGGGTTGGGCCGGGAGTCACAAAGTCCTCAGCCAACTGAATCGCCTTTTCAGCTGTCTCTGGCCAGTGTTCCCTCACCCAAATTTGCATATCATGGAATAGAATTTTGATGAATTGCTCTAGGGCAACTGCTTCCATGACCTGGTCCATAGTCTTCACAGAAGGCTGTAACCACTTCTTACATAAGTCTTGGAGTCTTCAAGTTCAAGTTAAAGTTTATTGCAGGAAAACTCCATTAAGTAAGCTCATTCACAAGGAGGTCCTGAGACATACGTACATTCACAATGAGGTCCTGAGACTGACGTACAATCAAATAAGTTAAGAGCTTACATAATAAAACACAATATACATAATGATAAAGAGCTCCCCCGGGTACTCTAAGTTCATGATAGGAGGTTGCATTGTTTATAAAACAATACATTACATACATTAGGATTTCCTCAGAGAAATTAAAGTTCCTGGAGAAAGTAACAGTAATTACATAACAATAAAATAAATATTCCACCTGAGACACTGAAAGTGGTTCGAAACAGAGTTGAGGAAGTGGAGGAATGGAACCTGAGATATCGTGGGGTCACTAGGTTGGAGCCCCAGGGACAGTATTCCGTTAAAAAACAGTTACAGGTATCTTTTAGTTTAGCCATGACTAGCCTTTTGAAAAAGTTAACAGGGACAATACTGGGTAATTTCAATAAGGATTGTAATCAATTCCAAATAGTTGGCAGTGAACATGATATAGCGCATTTTCCAAAGGAAGTGTGGGTCCTAGGTACATCAAGAAGAAGAAACTCTGTCTTCCTAAGTGAGTAAACACTGTGCTCTATGTGTATTAAAGAGGATAGATATTGCGGTAGTTTATTCTGGAGAAGTGTTAAAGTCCCAGTGCCGGCGTGGACTGTCTGTCTAACGGCGAGCGAGGGCCAGCCAACTGAGGCATATAGATCACAGGGATGAGTTAGGGGGAAGGGAGTTGGTTATAAATTGTAGGGAGCGATGGTAGAGAACATCTAATTTAGGGAGACTAGTAGAAGCTGAAGAATTGTAGATTATATCACCGTAATCAAGGAGGGGGAGGAATGTGGACTGAACCAATCTGGTTCTAATCTCCATGGGGAAAGAAAGATCTATTACGGAAGAAAAAGCCTAACCTGGCTTTGAGCCTTTTAGCCAAGTCATTGCAATGATCATTAAAGGAAAGCCTGTTGTCGAGCCAGAAACTGAGATATTTGAACTTTGAAACTATTTCCAGATCCTCACCTAGGGAAGTATTTATAAAGTCATTGGGTAAAACAGGAGTAGTAGTGTGGGAGGAGCATGGGTGAAGGATCATGGCTTTCATTTTTTTGGCATTAAGGAGTAACTTTGCATTAATTAGTTTTTTTTCTAATTGCGCAAAGTCGGCTTGAAGGGTGTCCCTAACTCCTTCTAGCGAGGGCCCAGATGTATACAGGACTGTGTCATCTGCAAAGAAGTGTAAATGGAATTGGTAATCTGATGGTCAAGGTTGTTTATATATAAGGAAAAGAGGACAGGGCCTAAGATAGATCCCTGGGGGACTCCTCTAGCAGTAGGTAGGGAGTACGAAAACAACTTTCCTGATTTAACTTTCTGTGTCCTGCCCGATAGGTAGCTTTTGAACCATTGGGTTGTGGATGGAGTAAAGCCAAGGTTAGTAAGGCTGTGAACTAATAGATTGTGATCTACTGTATCAAAAGCTTTACTTAGATCCAAGAACACCACACCAGTAGTTTTCTTAGAGTCCATTGCAGAGACCCAATCATTAGTAAGCTTGGCTAGAGCTGTAGTGGTACTATGGTTTGGGCGAAGCCAGATTGAAGAGGGTTTAAGATATATTGAGTTTCAATATGGTTTTTTAATTGGGTGTAGATCAGTTTTTCGAATGCTTTTGAGAGGATGGGTAGTATTGAAATGGGTCTATAATTATTGAGATCACAGGGATCTCCCGACTTAAATAGGGGGAGAATATGGGCGGATTTTCAACACGAGGGAACTGTGGCGGTTGAAATAGAAAGGTTGAATATATGAAGTATTGGGGCGGTAAGATAGGGGTAGCCAAGTTTTAGGAATAATGGATCAATGCTATCCTCCCCCACACTTTTTTTGGTATCCAGGTTAATAAGTGACTCCTCTACTTCCTTGAAGCTAAGAGGGAGCAACTGGAATGAACAGACTGGGGTATTCGGTGATGCATACATGCTATCGATGTTCCTTACTTGGGCGGCATGTGGAGAAGTATCAAATGCTAGGCTGGTGGTGATGAAGTGGGAATTAAGTTCTTCCAGTATTTGATATGTACTTTCAATAGCTGATCCACTGATGAGGATCTTTGCTGGAACAGATGGGGCAGTTGAGCGACCCTCGATTGACTTGAGGGTCTTCCAGATTTTACAGGAGTTCCCTTTGGCCTGCTCTAGGGTAGAAACATAATAGCTTGATTTAGTTTCATGAATACGTTTGACGCAGGCATTCCTGGCTGCCCTGAATGCCTGCCAACCTAATGGGCTCTTGGTGTGCCTTGCCTGGACCCATAGTTTGTCACGGTTTGACAGTGCAACCTTGAGTTCTGTTGTGAACCAAGGGTGTGAGATTTTCCACGTCCGAACCTTAATAGTGGGAGCATGTCTATTAACTAAAGAGGTAATATTGCAGTTGAGGACATTAACAGCCTCATCTACTGATTTTGCAAGGAAGAGGTCTTGCCATTTGATGTTGCTTAGATCAGTCAAATAATTGTTGGTATTGAACTTATGGAATGACTGTTTGGTTATAAATTTAGGGAGAAGGTTAACTTTGGCTTGTGATCTAGTGCAGACTACGATGTTGTGATCACTCATATCATTATGAAACACTACTATTTGTAGGATTTTATGTGGATGGGTAGTTAAAATAACGTCTAGAAGTGAACTGTTGGCTGAATTTTGGGTGTTAATCCTAGTTGGTTCACTAATTAGTTGGGCTAATCCGAGTTCGTCGCAAAGTGACTTCAGGGCGGAGGATTTTGATGATAGCCAATCCATATTGAAATCACCAAGGATTAGTGTTTCTGTGTTAGCTTTAATAATTAAAGTTTTGAGGGCACTAAGGATATCAGTTCCGGCAGTAGGTGGTCTATATTCACCTATGATGGTAATGTTGTCAGAGGAAGGGAGATGAAGCTTCAGTGGCTTGGTACTGGAAGGTCCGGAACCTCTGGTGGTAGGTCTCTATACTTATGTCATAGTGTTTTAAGATTACCTGACATACCTGGTTATAGTTTATAGCATGTCTGGTTTCCACATGACTATAGGCCAATTGAGCCTTCCCCATAAGGTAGGGAGCTAGCCCAACCACCCATTGGTCCCTAGGCCATCCACAGGCTGTAGCCACCCTTTTAAAAGTTGTTGCAAATGCCTCTATATCATCATTGTCAGCCAGTTTGATTAGTTTAATGTCTCTTGTTTCCCCATTGGTAGGGTTCTGACGGCTGGTTCCTAACGCCTGTATGGCTTTCAGAGTGTCCACCCAACTGGCTTCACTTTGGAGTCTGTCCCATTCTCATTGTTTTTCTAAGTCCAATTGTTTCACAAAGAGACATCTTAGTAGATCCTGCACTTCAGAGGGAGGTGCTTCTTCTTCTTCCTCCAGTGAATCAGAATATCCTCCTGCAGCACGCTCCTCCTTCATTTCCCTCTTGAAAACTTTCTGGACCTCCTTCTGCCTCACATCACCCAGACCACTTGATAAGGGATTTGAAACTTCTCCACCATAGTTCTTGTTGAGACTCTCCCTGGAATAGACACCTCTGCCTTGGCCTGCTGCTTCTGGTCCTCCATGGTTTTTATTATCAAAAACTACTAAGAGCTGCACTTGCCTCTCGAACCCCACTGCTAACACCAAGTGTGATCGTGGGAACAAATGGAGTCCAGGCAGTGTTCAGGATGTAAAACTTCAACTTAAATGTATTAATCAGCAGACAAAATAAGCAGACTGAGTATGGAAAATAAATAAAATAACAAAACAAAAGTGGTCTAATATTGACTTCTCACAACAAGTTCTTTTATCCACCTAGTAGCAAGCTAGGTGACGGGTAGGGTAGAGCTCCTACCAAACAACTGACTTGCTTTACAACTACAGGGACATTTATATCAGTTACAACACTCATGACCCACTAAGTTCCTCTCAAGTCATACAATTAACCAAAAAGATATCTTCAAAGGCTTCAAAAATATATCTCAGGGCAAGAACATAAAATATAATACTGTTTTACACCATGTAGAACACATCAGTACAAATAATAATGCCTATCAAAGGAAAGACAAAGAATATGCCAGGAAGTCAGGCTCCACCAGCAGTGACTGTTATAAATAGACAGAAAACATGGCTGGCCAGCCCTAAATAAAACAATCATGCTGAAGGGTTGGTCCTGAGATTCTACAAACAACAATTTTCTACACACAAGCTACTGTAGGTAAATATGCAGCTGCTTCTTCTCATGCACGTACAATATTTAAACTGTAGACTGCAACAATAAAAAAAAAACTCTGTACTACGTATTTCCTAACAGAAGTTTTATTGCAGCTATTTATCTTTATTTTTGAGGGCATGTCTCATTCACAGTGCTGTACAGTTTTATTAAGAAAGGTGTGTCCCTGCACCAGCTAGAGGGATGCTCTGCTGCACTGTCATCTGCCTTGTGGACTTTGTCACCCAAAAAGGGGTACTTGCAGCCAGAAATGAAGTCACTTGTGCATCTTTAGGCACTATTTATGCCTCTTGAAAAGTTTATAAGGTGAGCACAAGTCAAAAGAAATTAGTTGCTAAGCTCGTTTTGCACGGAGCGTTCGCACCATCGCGAAGCTCCATGCGCATGTTTGAGCAGCGCGCATGTGCGCACAGACGAGAAGGTCTGTTTTTAATGCGATGGTGAACGTCCACTCTCAACAGTCCTGGGGCTTTTTACAGGCAGTATTTGGGCTACAGGTGTGATGGACAAATGAAAGGAGAGGGATAGGAAGAATACCTATCTGTGGCCAACGTGTGGGTAGGGAAAGGACAGAGAGAGCAAAAGGGCAGAGAAAGGCTAGCAGATAGCATTACAGGGCACTGTTGCAACAGATTTTACTGGGAACAGGAAAAAAGAAATTTTACTCCAGCAGCACAGATAATCTATAGCTGCCTCTGAATAAGCCAAAATAACCAGACACCACTGGTCTAAGGGCTGGACTGGCAGAACCCAGTCCTCTCTACATTCCGGAAATAAAGCAAGGGGGGGGGGTTACAACTAAACCTAAGCCCCTTTCACATAAATAAATAAAGTTATGGATGTTACTGTACTTATTAAAAATGCATTCAAATACCTTCTGTGTATGTTTTTGCCTGTCTCTTCCTTTTGTGTAGTGGAACCTTTGTAAATGAGCTTGTAGCTCAAAGGTTGTAATCCAAGACTGTAATAAATAAATAAATAAAACCCACCCATGGGTATAGAGCCCCTGTGTTCCTTTGTAAAAATAGAAGCTAACTTAAAGAATTTCAACTGCACATCTCCCCTTTTTGTAATAACTTATTGCACAGGTAAAAGCACAAAACACTGAATCTGGAGAAACAGCAGATCTTGGTTCTAAACACACAACCACTGCTTGCTTACCGTGTGACATTTAGCAAGTCACTTAACCACTCTGTGCTTCCAGGATTAACCTGCAAATGAACTTTGGCTCAGTGCATCTTTCCTGGCCAAAAATTCTTAAGCAGCAATTAAAAAAAGTAATATTTAACTAGCCTGCCTTTTATAGTATTATAATATGCCTTGTCTCACAACAGTGGGAAAATCAATGAAAGTGTTGTCATTTGTCCAGGCAAGTAAGTAAACTTAGAAAACTGTAAATGTTATACTGCATAACTTTAATTCAACAGCTATATCCTCCTAACAATCTTGTAAGAAGGGACAAACATGGCTTTTAATCTTTCTGTCTGGTTTAGTAGGTATATTATAAGTCACAGGCACAATTTCAGCCAGTCAGCATTGAGAACCATAAGACATCATATCCTGCCTACCGATGATGCTTCATACAGTAGCATGAGGGGAAATGTCTCTTCAGCAGTGCAGGGGAGGATCATTCCATTCTTATTTTTTTTTAATTAAAATGATTATTTAATGTAATGTACTGTTCTGTATTCGTTCCATTTGTCTGTTATGTTTGGTATGTACTGTTTCTGTCATTATGCAAAACTCAATTCAATATATTAATAAAAAAACAGAAATGAAGCCGGCCCACTTTCACAACTGCAGTGCTGCCGCTGGTCAAGTTGGCAACTCGGGTTCAGGATCAGGCCTGGACTTCCAGATGGCCATCACGGACAGGAAGTTTGAGCATTTCGGAACTAAAACTAGAAAACTTAAACATACTGAGTTCAGAAAGAAGAAGAATTAGAGATATCCTCCCACTATTTGATGTTATAAAGGACACTGACCTGACCCTATGGTACGTTTGAATCTGCAATTTACAGTGCACAATCAATCTTTGAGAGCACATGACAGGAACCTAAAGAGGAACTGTTCTAGAATGGAGAAGAGAACATTTTTCTTAATTCATAAGTGTCTGAATTGAAAAAGTACATGATAAGTGGTACAATTAATGAATAATGCCACTAAGTAGTGAGAGGGGTATCTTGGATCACATGACCTTCTTCTACGCTATAGTCTGCAGTACTGTATGAAGCTTAGTATGACACTCACTTCCTCTGAGGTGAAAGGTTGGCAGAAGTACACCATGCAAATGCACCATGAGGATACCCAGGGGGAAGGCACCATGGCTTGGCTGAAGGGAGGGAAGGATGTCATGACCAAAGCCCCTGCATATGCCTCTTGCATACTTGTTTGCAGGAGGTGTGTTGTTTTGCCATTGGAGGGAAGGACTGAAAAGGGGGAAAAAAACACTAAAATCCTGCATGCTGAATGATGTACACCACTCCAAGCCTTGCATCACCAACTGATCTCCCCTTCTGCACATACGGTTTGAACTTTGAAGCAGTTGGAAAATCCTGACAGCCCTGTCATGGGGAGCATCCCATGCAAACTTCTGAAGGGTGAAGATGAGTCTTGGAGACGTGGTTGATAGGAGTGGGGTGGTACAATTGAAACATGGTACAGCTGGTCTGGCCCACCGGTGCAGTGGCAAGGTGTCCGTCTGCAATGCTGACATCCTGGGTTTGGGGACAGACCCGGGAGTCAAAGGGCCAGCTGGGGAGGGCAGGGGAGGTTGAGCATCCTGAGGACTGCTGCTCCCTTTCTGGGAGGAAGGGGAAGAGTGTCCAGTGCAATGAGGACCCCTGGTGGAGGCTGGGGTCCCTTGGCAGCACATGTTTCAGGGGTGGGGCGGACACTGGTGTCATTGCACATCCCCACCCCCAGGAGAAAAAACTATGGAAAACATCTCAGCCACAAATGATGGCCCAGTCTGCCACTGCTCATCACTCAGACGTTGTCTGCTGGGAGGGTCCCGCCTCGTGACCCCACCCTAGGGGGCAAGTCAGGGACTTGCAACCCACATTCTCATGGAGAGATCACCCGCCCAGTGACCCCATTCGGTGGGGAAGCCTGGAGATGGGGGAGCGGTAGGTGGGGTTGGGGACTGGAGCCATCAGGCCCACCCCCCAAAAAAAATAAGAAACAGGGTAGGGCGAAGAGACTTGGGAGAAAAAACAGTACTGTAATTACAAAAAAAAAAACCCAGCACTTAAAACATAATATATATCATTTTTGGAAACTAAAGTGATTTATATTCATGGGTTCCTGAATGACAGCATTATCTTATGCTGTTTGGGCTAACATAACCTCTCAGTTGTGCTTCACAGTCTTCTCCCTCAAACAGCAAGAGATTAGACTCTATTCAGTAATCACACAGCCCCCCCTCCCCATATACATACAGTACCACGCACTGCCTCATGTTTTCAAAACATTTGCTATTGGCAGCCATGACTCCCTACTGTCTTACAGCACAGATATTTGTTTGTATACTTGGCTACTAAATGTGCTAATATGAAATTATATCAGCAATAGAAAAGTTAGCCATGTAGCCAACAGTACACAAAAGACACAAACTCAGTAACATCAGTAACTGCAACTGCATCTGGTGGCAAGCCAGAACTATCCGACTTGCCATGCTTACAATGATTTAAAAGTGCAAACGTAAGTATTCATTGCAATGTGCTTTTTGCTGTCCCATGGGCTGCTAGCAGCATGTTACAGAATTATACACTTAACTGGAAGGAAGTACAGTAAAGGAAGTAAGAACCTGCTAGTCTCAGAGTCATTGCTGCTGCACAAAAAGGGGACACAGTGGTGGTGGTAGGAGACCTGAATATGCCTGATGGTAACTGCAGCATCCCAATGGCAGGTTCTACTGGGAGCCAAAAAGTGGCTGATGCCCAACAAGACTGCCTACTCACACAACTAGTTAGAGCCCCAATTAGGCCTAACACCATCTTGGATGTGATCCTCACTAACTTGGAGGTAGTAAGGGCTACAGGGGCTGGGAAACCACTGGCCAACAGTGACCACTTCTCTGTATGGTTTGAGTTAACCCTAGGGATAGAAAAGTCGCAATCTAAGACAAAGGTTTTAAACTTTAGAGGAGTCAGTTTGACAAAATGAAGGATGTAGTCAGAAGCAAGCTGTTAAGGATCCAGGAACAATCAGATGTGGAAGAAATATTGGGGCTTGTTAAGTTAGCCATTTTAGAGGCTACCAGGATCTGCATAAGAACACTGACCAAAAAGAACAAACACAAGCTTCTGCTTGTGGAAGGCATTAAAGAAGGGAACAAACACTTTCTTCGATATATACTGTACAAGAAAAAAAGAAAAGGGAAGGAATAGTTAGACTCAAAGACGGTGAGAGAGTAGTAGAGGAGGACGGGCAGAAGGCCACTGTTCTGAACAACTTTTTTTGCTCAGTGTTCTCTGAGAAACACAAAGGCCCAGTACCAGACAGTGGCATCAAGGCTGCTGACAAAGGTTTTCCACATATGGAAGCATCATCACTCACCATCAGTAGGGTTAGAGAGGCCTTTGATCAGCTCAGGGAAGACAAGTTGCCAGGGCCTTATGGAATACACTTGAGAGTGCTAATGGAGCTAACAAGTGAATTGGTGGGTCCCTTAGCACATTTATTCAACAGATCATTTCAGATGGGTGTAGTGCAGGGAGACTGGAGAAGAGCTGATGTGGTACCTCTCCACAAGGGAGGGAGTTAGGAGGAAGCAGGCAACTACTGATCGGTCAGCCTTATGCTAGTAGTTGGGAAAACTGATGGAAATCTTAATAAAACAAGACTTGGTAGAGTACCTAGAAAAGAACAGGCTGCAGGATGACAGACAATATGAGTGTGGCAGAAAGGTCATGCCAAACAAACCTAATCACATTTTTTGATTCGGTCCCTAGGGAACTAGACAGAGGCCACCCAGTGGACCTCCTCTACTTCATATTCAGTAAGGCCTTTGATTTAGTGCTGCACAGCCACTTGCTGTAAAAGTTGGAGGACCTGGGTGGAGCCCAGTGCATAGTCAGCTAGGTAGGTAATTGGCTTAGGGACAGCAAACAGAGTAGTGGTCAATGGGGAGAGGTCTGATGAAGTTGAGGTCACTAGTGGTGTTCCCCAAGGCTCGTTGTTGAGGCCAGTCCAGTTTAATGTCTTTATCAGTGACATCGGCAAAGGTATTCAGGGCAAGATTGCCCTATTCACGGATGATACCAAGCTAGGAGGAAGAGTTGACAGCGAAGGGGGTTAATTACCTACAAAAATACCTATGGAGGCTGGAAAGTTGGTCCAATGTCTGGCAGCTGAAGTTCAATACGAAAAAATGTAAGGTGATGCATTTGGGTAAAGGGAACCCAAGGACAGAATACTACCTTAATGGAGTCCAGATCAGCACTACACAGGAAGAACAGGACCTAGGTGTCATCATAAGCAACACCCTTAAACAGCCAAGCCAATGCAACAAAGCTTATAGCAAGGCCAACAAAATGCTGGGGTGTATAGGGAGGGGATTAGACAGCAGGAGGAAGGAGGTACAATAATACTGCCACTCTAGAGGTCCCTGGTGAGGCCCCATCTGGAGTACTGTGTCCAGTTTTGGAGTCCACATCTGAAATAGGATATTAACAGGTTGGAGGCTGTCCTGAGAAGAGTGACCAAAATGATCCAGGGCCTTCAAGGGCACTTGTACAAGGAGCATGTGGAAGCATCATATATGTTCTTGCTGGAGGCAAGGAAGGAGGGTTGGGTAGACATGATTGAAACATACAAGTTCCTGAGAGGAATAAATAAGGTGCCATCCTCAGACCTGTTCAAAAGAGTCTCTGACTCTAACATTAGAGGGCACAAGTGGAAGCTGGGGGGTTCAAGAAGGAGCTTAGGAAACACTTTTATAGAAAGAGTTGTGGAATCATGGAATAAAATGCCAGCTGAGGTAGTGGAAACTAAGTCCATGACATCATTCAGTTTGGGGTGGGACAGGGCTAAAGCATGATCAAAAGCAATAGGAGCAGTAATAGGCATTAGGCAGAAGGGGGGGTCTAGGTTCTGGGATCTGAGAAGGCCCAATGAACACATGGGCAGACTAGATGGACCCTTTTTCTCCTACTGCCATCTTTTTTTCTATGTTTCTACAGTATGTTGTTATTAGTAATCAAGCATTGCTGAATCTGGCTTTGACCACAATGAAATGCCACAGTCTCCTGAGGTAACAGTAAGTCCTGTCTGGTAGTTCTGTCCCAGAGTGCTGCCTTATAATATAACCAAATCTGCAAGCAGGTAAAGTTTGTTCCATGTGGTTGGATCAAGTATAATCAGAGAGAATGATTCAAAGTAGTCTGGCACTGGTTAGATCAAACCAGGCACTGTCTTAGAGAATTTCACTCAGAGGTGCTCCAGGTCTTCGAAATGGAGCAACACACTGCTCGACGGCTGAATCGCCAGGAGATGTTCCATAGGAAATCGTCCCCACTATTGGCCCTTTTACCCCTTATGTGCTGTCCTTAATTGAGCCCAGACTTACATGGAGGAATGTGGCTCCTCATAAGTTTTTTGGGGGCAGGAATAGGGTTGTTGCTCTAACTCCTGTCTGTGTGGTACCCATCTGGTAGGCTTATTCCTGATGGGCTTCTGAATTGTTCTCAACTCCGTAGGTGCTCCGGGGGGCAGGAGATGTGGAGGTAGTGGGGTTGGGGGGTAGATAGGAGGTAGATAATTTAAATCGGTTAGGCCTTATCTCTGTTGATTATGGTTCATGTACTTGCAAGGCCTTGTAGGTTTTTTGTCAATTTTCCAAGTTGTCGTACAGTTTTTTGCCCTTATTTCAACTTCTGTAGAAGCTGTTGATTGAATGTATGTACTCATGTTCTTAAAATGTTTAATAAAGTATACTAAATTAAAAAAAAGAATGATACAAATTATGCACTGGTCACGAAAATTAAAAATAAACATTACTGTTTCTGAGTTAGGGGAGCAGGAACAACATAATTTTAGACCTGTCACTATTAGTTACTGCTTTTGCTTCACCATGCTGCAGTCTATCACTGACCAACAAGCAGTGACTAAAATAAAATGTATACAATCATTATGTTAATAGCAGTAGTGTTTAACTTTGCTTTCTTATTTTTTGGCCTTGCTTCCATTATATTCTTTAACTATTTCTCATCTATAAGTACTTTTTCAACTGCCTGTTTAAAAAATAAAATAGCTGACCGTCCCCAACTGACTTCACAACTGTGTTCATGATATCACAGTCTGTTTTCATGGTAAACACTACCATGTCATAATAAAATCAACATGAAGTCAGGAATTCTTGATGACCTTTTTTTATACAGACTTAACACATAACTTAGTCTAACATAGTACAAAGTCAGGGGGAAAACTAGTGAAAGTTAAAACAAAAAATGCGGTTTGTAAATTGTATAAAGGCCAATAAAACATGGTATTGAAGTTATACTTTGAAGTGGACACCTGAGGCTGAATTTTCAGAGGGTTTTGGAACTACATTCCATGCTACCACTATTGTTGAGGAGAAAATATTTCCATATGGGTGGTATGTCATTCTTCCATATGGGCGGCTGTTCAGCATCCAAAATTCTGTCCAGCCTGAGTCAGGCTGGAGTTTATATCCCAATGGCACTGTCTGTGAAACACATGAGTCAGCCATTTGGGATAAGCAGAGGGCCCTACCTGGCCATGGTGGGATTACACTGTGTGGTCAACAGCACCCCCAGAGACTTCTCCCACTTTGTGAGTTATGCTACACCTGGTACTATCAGGCATAGCATTTTGACGCAGCTGAAAGGTGCTGAAAATCACAGAGCTGGTCAAATACAGGACATCAAGTGCTTGGCCCCTGTTCATTGTTTTGGCCACCAAGTCAAAAAATCTGTCAGATTAGTCTGGCAGGACCTCCCTAACACAAACCCATACTACCTTTTATCTTGCAGCCCATTTTCTTCAAGAGAGCCAACCAGTCTCTCCTTCAGGATAGACCCCCTAAGTTTCCCCATTTCTGTGGTCAGATTGACTGGCCTTTTATTCCCTGCTCTATCCCTTGGATCACCTTTATAGAGAGGTACCACATGTGGAGTTCTCCAGTCCTGGGGCACACTCCCAGACTACGTAGAGGTACTAGACAGATCTGCCAGGGGGCTAGCCAGCATGTTGGCCAGTTCTCTTAGGACCCTCGTATGCACTCCATCTGGCCCTAGTGATCTTTTCACCTTCAGGGCCTTTAGACCCTTTTGCATCATGTCCACCTCTATTACCCCATCATTGAGTGCCCCGTTCACTGCCTCCACCTCCCACTCCCTTGTGGCACCGGTTCATCCTTCTCTCTAGTGAAAACAGAGCAGAAGTACTTGTTAAGCACCTCCACTTTCTCTTCACTTCCTTCTGTCCAAGTCCTCCTTTTTTTAAACCTGACAAGTATGCCTATAGTATCCTTCTCCATTGCTTCATTATATATTTGAAAGAGGCCTTCTCACCTGATTTTACCCCCAATGCCAGCCATACTTCCCTAGCAGTCTTTGCCTCTCTAACTGCCCTGCTCACCACCCTTGATTTATAATTGTAGACCTGCCTATCCAACTCATTCTGAGTATGTTGGTACTTCTGGAACACTGCCTTATTTTCCCTTATTGCATTTGCCACTTCCTTTCTGAAACAGCTGGGCTTTTGGCATTAGATTTCTTGCTTTTGATGTTGGCACATTCATTATTGGCCTCCATCAGTTCCTCCTTTATTATGGCCCATTTCTGTTCTACCTCCATCTCCTTACTGATCCCAGCAAGGTGTCCTACCAGAATTTCTCCCATCTTATTAAATTCAGCCTTCCTGAAATTGAAAACCCTCATCTTGGTCCTGACCATCCCTCTGCCCATGTCCAGGTGGAACCACACCACGTGGTGGTTACTCCTTGCTAATGGGTATCACTATGAAATTCCAACTCCAAAAATCCTGAGCCCCAGATCCTGAAATGCTGCTTGTCAAACAGACAAACATCCTGATGACCGACTGCCCGACAATGCAATGTGCCACAACGTGGAGTTGATTATATTAATTTAAGGTAGTGTGTGGGGCAGAGCCCCCTGCCTGCCAATGTATATAATGCAAGTACAGCATCAGGCAGTCAGTCGTTGGTATATTCATCTGTCGGGCAACCAGCGTATCGGGATATGGGGCTCGGACTTGTGCAGCTTGGAATTTTCAGAGTTGGGATTTTGTGATACATCCCTGCTAATGGCACTTCCTTCCTTCTTTACATCCTGGACATGCCCATTGCTGGACAATACCAGGTCCAATATGGCCCTCTCCTTAGTGGGCCCCATGACACCCTGTATCAGGAATCCACTCTGGCATGCATCCAGCAGTACCTGATCCCTGCTGCTGGAAGTAATCAGAATTTTCCAGTGCAGCACAGGTAGATTGAAATCCCCCACAATTGCTACCCCACCCTTGCCTGCCATGTCCATGATTTGGGACCCCAGAACCTTGTCTAACTCCTCGTCTTGCAAAAGTGACCTGTAAAGTACCCAAATCCTTAGTTTTCTCCCATTATTGGCTTGAACCTCCACCCATAATACTTCTGTCTTTATATCTGTCCCTTCCTCTCTGGTACATGTTATCCCCTCCTTCACATACAGAGACCCACTCTCCCCCTTAACATTGTTATTTATCTAGTTGTTAGTAACCAGGTAATTCCACTTGGCAAATAACTGCCTATTTTCAGGTATGACCAGACAAATATAACATTACTGTACAAACAGTAAATTCAAATATAGTACATATTGGACTCCTCAAACACTTCAGTTTTCTCAAAATGCATGTTTAGAGAAGAAGAATCAGCATTTATATAGCACTTTTCATACATATAGTGTATCCCAAAGCACTTTACAAGCAATGCTAGACTGGTAGTGAAGTGACTGAATGTGTAGTGGTGGCCATATCACACATCAACGCCCACACTCAGTCTGGAACCGGTTTATGGGAAGGGGAATGTTGGCCAGGACACCAGGAATGTCCCCTACTCTTTGCGAAAAGTGCCCTGGGTTCTTTTACTTCCACCTGGACACCCACCAGGACAGCACCAGGATGGGTAGAAGGGACCTCGGTTTAACATCTCATTCGAAGGACAGCACAGCCCAGCAGCACAGCACCACCCCAATACTGTACTTGAACGCCAGCATTTTAGGTGCAAATTCAGTCCCGGTGTTAGATGAAAACTCATGACCTTCTGGTCCAGAGGTGGATGGGCTACCAACAGAATCATGCTGACACCTTCCAATCCCATTGTTATGGATCAATGGCGTGCTCTCAGCCAATAAGAGGACTCCCTTTCCCTACATGTGAAAAATTCATTATTTTGTAAAGAGTGTTTCACATGCAGGTATCCTGATACTGGAAATGTTTGGAAGGGGTTAAATTTTTGCTATATTATTGTGCAACGTCGATCTACTCATGTTGATACCACACTTATGATTGTTAGAGAGGTCTAACTTACATACAGTACTTACAGTGTCAGAACTGAATATTACCCTAATAATATACATGCAACACTCTTACAACTGTAAGAGTGGTTTCTACACCAGTATTAATATTCAAACTTAAAGGCAGTCAGTGTGCTTAGGAATGTAGTTAAAGGCTTGCCTCATGCAAGTAAGTAAGGGGAAAAGACAGAAGAAGCAAATGTGGTTCTCCAAGGAGGTTGGGTAGCGGTGATGGAAAAAATGTCCTTCAAAGTGTATGGGACTGAACAAACAGAAGCAAGTAGGGGGCACTAGCTTGTAAAAACAAAGGAGGTTAACAAGGCAGTGAGAAGGGTTAAGAAAGATGTGATGCTCAAGACTGCAGAAGAGGTCACGGTAAATGGCAATGCCTTTTTTAAGTACATCAGGAAAAGTACAAACAATAGAGGCATATGCGTCTCCCTACATTTTGTAAGATTTTAACCTCTGCAGTGTTCTATAAGACTGATTGTCCTATATATGTCCAGATGTTGTATATGTGTCTGAAATCTGGCTAAAACCATCCATCCCTGACTCTGTCTGCTCTATCCCTGACTTCAACATACAGCGTTGTGATCGTTCCTCCTCTAACAGAGGTGGTGGTGTGGCCATATACTACAAAAAACATCTTATCTCTCGTCCTCCCCCAATCGCCATTTTGTGAGGCTCTACACAATGTCCTGCTGCTTGGTGTGACCAGAAAACTTCACATTATCTGAACATATAACCACCTGAAAGATGGCATAGCTACCCTTCAGGGACTCCTCTGCCAAACTCTCCCCTTAACTGGTCGCAATGAAACCATTCTTCTCGGTGATTTCAATCTAGACTGGGGTGGTAAAAATAACAAATCCCTCGACACCCTGGTGCAGCAATTCCACTTGCACCAGCTCATTACTGAGACAACCATGCACTCCACTGTCAAGGGGTTGAAATTCCTCATTGATTGGATCTTGACCAATAGGACCAATAAAATATCAACTGCAGGCACCCTAGCTGATTCCATATCTGATCACTCACCCATCTACTGTATATGGCATGCCCACTCTCCCCCCTTCCCAAGGTTATCACCTTTCGGGACAATTCTAAATTCCACCCTACTACCTTCCTGCAAGATGTTGCAAATATACATTGGCTCCCACTCTACTCCCCACTAATGTAGATCAACCTCTAACTTACTTCCTCTCCCGAATATGTTCCCTTCAGGACCTGCACACCCCTAAGGTATCTTGTAGAATCCATGGTTCCCCTACCAAATGGTTGCGCAAAGAACTATTAGCTTTATGTAAAGCTAGGGAAAAGAGCTGGTCCAAATATAGGGCATCAGGTTAACAGGCAGACCTGATCGATCAACGGACCAAACGTAATGTGTGCAAGGCAGCAATATGTCTTTTCAAGAGCTCTTACTGTAAAAAGCTACTGCATAACAATGTTAGTGACCCCAAGAAATTCTGGGCCCAAATTAACACCTTTTTAAGATACAAACATGCTGAACATACAAACGACATGGTGTTAAATGGTACTCATTGTAACAACCCAGTCACCATTGCTGAATCTTTCAACAGCCACTTTACAGATCTATCGAAATACACTGACTTTACTACTACTAGCCCAATCCCTATCCCCCCAACTTTGTCTGAGTGAACAAACTCTACTCCTAAGGTCCGATTCTAGAAGGGTGGCACAAGTTGCCACTGAATGCAACTTGCACCACCCGCAACTGAGACATTGACCCTGCGCCCTATTCTAGAAGGGGCAGGGTCTCTGCAACAAAGTCCTGCAACTTGCGCTATGCGGCCCGATATGGCGAACTGTGGATGTAGCTGGCGAGCATGCCGCAAGCCGCAACAGTGGGGCAGCATGGTCAACCCCTCTACCCATGCCCCGACCCCTAGTCGCCAGCTGCAAATGCGGCAGACACCCAGGCAGCCCTGGTAGTCTAGCGCCCCCCAAACTGTTAAACATTACATAGACTGCTCCCGTATCCCTGGTGATCTAGTGCCCCCCCCCGAATGATATCATAACTATAGATATGAGCGCCGTATTCCTGGTAGTCTAGCGGTTCCCCCCTGAACTGTAGTATAATTATAAATATGTGCCCCTTATCCCTGGTAGGCTAGTGCCCTCCCCAAACTGTATTACAATAATAATTATGAGCCCTTTATCCCTGGTAGGCGAGTGCCCCCCGAACTGTATTATAATAATAGTTATGCGCCCTGTATCCCTGGTAGTCTAGTGGGCCCCCCCACTGACCTCCTACCCACTCAGCACCCTCCCACCCATCTCTGGCGGCTGGCACAGTCCACTCTCACCACCATGGCCAGCCACGCCTGAGTTCAGTATCAGTGCGTACTGTAAGACACATTCAGGATATTAATATCTGGTGCATCTTTCGAGTATGTGCTGATACTGGACTCCAGTCGATGGCTATGGCGAAAAGGAAAGATGGGCTATTCGAATGCCTGCTGAGACGATGGGGGTGCTGAGTGAGGCACGGCGGGTTAGAGCCCCACTAGACTACCAGGGATATGGACTCCATAATTATTATTGTAATACAGTTTGGGGGGCTAGCTACCGTGGATAAGGACACATTATAATCATGCTACAGTTTTGGGGGCGTAGACTCACCAGGGCTGGCATTTGCCACACGTCGCTGCGGAACCCCAGTTGGGGCATGGGTGGGGGTGGTAGCGCCCGCCTGCAGGGCATCTGCCAATGGTGTTTGGGGCTGGGAGTATGGGTGGCCTCTGTGGGCCCCGCGCGGTGTGCTGGGCATGGGGGGAATACCGGCACTATCCGCTGGACAGCCTACAGGACCCTCAGGGGTGTCCGTAAGTTATACCTGCTAAATGCTGGTATAACTTACATTGCTGGATTTCCTCCGGGGTTCTTGTAGAATCCCGATGTGGGTAGTTTATGGCTGACCTTCCAGAATGGGGCACAACTGCTGCCATAAACCCCATAGCACCATGTCACAGGGCATTTCTGTGGTGTAACTGTTGTGTTGCAGGCCACTATGTAGAATCATGCATGTCACAACTGCTGGAGTAAGTTGCTACATGCACCATTCTACCTGGCACAACTGCAGTTACGTCAGGTGTAACCCTTCTAGAATCGGGTCCCTAGTTTCTACCTACATACATTTACCCATCAAGCTGTGCACCAGCTCCTAAACTCTATCTCCGAATGTACCAGTGTTGGTGCTGAAGGTCTGGAGCCTAGACTGCTCAGACATAGTGCCCCTCTCATAGCCCCTTCACTGACTAAAATTTTCAACCTATCACTCTGCTCTGGGGTTGTCCCTGATATATGGAATATTACCAGAATAGTCCCAAGTTTAAAAAGAATGACCTCAAATCTTTTTCCAACTACCGACCCATAGCCATTGTCTCAGTATTAAGCAAACTTCTGAAAAAATTGGTCTCCAAACAAACGGTCACTTATTTTCATGATAGGAACTTTCTCTCTGCTGCACAGCATGGTTTTAGAAAAGGACACAGTACTAACACTGCACTTATCAAATTCATAAATGATACCAAGATCACCATGGATAACGGTCTTCTTACAGGTGCAGTCTTTATCAACTTCACCAAAGCCTTTGATCTAATTGATCAGTCTCTCCTCACATCAAAGATGCTCTCTCCTGGCTTCACCACTGAAGTGGTAATATGGTACCAGAGTTATCTAACAAACAGACTACAATTTGTCAAGTACGGCTCCGCATCATCTACTTTCTTTACTATCAACATTGGAGTACCACAAGGTTACATACTTGGTCCTCTATTGTTTTCCATTTTCATTAATGACATAACTTCTAATGTCTCCTTGTGCTCCACCCTATTATTTGCTGATGATCTGATTCTCTATACCAGCTCTAAACAACTTTCTACCCCGAAGAACACCCTAACATCAGAATTCCACTGCCTTAACAACTGGCTCTCCAATAATAAGCTGGTTCTAAATCCAGACAAATCTCACTCCATGCTGCTCTGCACCAAGACTAAGTAAAAGCCCAGGACAGCTGTCCATCTCCTGCATTGATCATCAACTCATTAAAAATGTAGATACATTTAAGTATCTGGAGGTTACTCTTGATCCCTTACTGGACTTTATTCAGCATATATCAATTACATGTAAAGCAGTCCATTGCAAGCTTGTCCTACCCTACAAGATGAGCTATGCCCTCACTCCCTCTTCTAAATCTGCTATCATCCAAGGTGTTCTTCTCCCTGCACTAACCTATGCTTCAGTGATGTACATTGGTGCTACCAAAGCCTGTCTACAAAAATGAAACACCACCTATAATAATACAAGTCGATTTGGCCTCTCCTCACAATGTCTTACGCATCGGTGTCAGTTATACAGCAGACTAAACTGGCTTCCACCTAAAGATCACTGGTACTACGTGCATGATACTGTAATACATAACATCATTTGGTCAGGTACTTCCTCCTCTTTAGCTAGCATGCTCACTCTCCAAAACCCACACTATGCTCTTCGGTCAGGTGATATAGCTCTCTTGTCAGTCCCCAGATGCAAGACTAACGTGGGCTCCCAGGCCTTCTCCCTCTTTGCCCCTCAGTAGTGCAGCACTCCACCTGCACCCCTCCAGCACTCATCCACACATTTCAGTTTCAAGCGCAATCTTCTGTACATAACCACCTCCTAACCTCCAACCTATGCACCTGTTTCTTCCCTCCTTGAGGCTCCCTTATTGTACCTTCTAGCACAGCTTCATGAGGACTCTCCCTGCACTTCCGTAGCTATTCATTAGTCCTCAACTCCCTCTACACCCTCCTTCCCATTGGCTCGTCATATGTTGCCCAGTGGTGGTGACATACTACCTAAGGCCTTTGTACTGTGTCTGCTTCTGAAGTGTTTATTGACATTAATGCCCATTTTGGGTTAGATATGTACCTCTATATTGTATTTAGTGTCTGCTTGTTGGGGCCTATTCATGAACGACTGGGGTGGGTATGCGCTGCGAAAGTTGGGCACTTAGCCATTGTGCAGCCTCCCGCACCCACTGCACCCCCTCTGCCGCATTCCCCAAATGGAATGGTCCCCCCATGCACCCAATCCCCTGGCTGATCATGGAGCTCTGTGCGGGGGTGGGCTGGGGGTGGTACGAGGGGGGGCCAGCCAGCACTCCATGGCATTTACTACCACGCGGAGTGCTGTGTGCAGGGGACTCCTGTTTCATGTCCTGAAAGCAGCTGTAAACTGCGGGGCTGCATATGTGCCCCCAGGAAGACTGCCTCCAGGCAGCGTTGGCACAGCAGGGGCATTGACCCTATCAAAGCAGCCCTGCCATTGGGGCACATCTGGAGTTCAGGGTTGGTGGATGGGGTGACCACCCACAAAGGCTTGGTCAGTGCTCTATGTGCTGGCCAGCAACATGGCACCAGAGGTGCATAAAGGGATCCACTGAGGGTCCCTGCCTGGGCAGCAGGTGTCTGCCAGCCATGATCGTGCTCTGCACCCATGCCCCGTGGACCTGTATGCCAGGCAAGGGCTGCTTAAGGGGAGCCAGGCAGGTGCCAGTGTTCATGAATGCAGCCCCACTTGGAAATCCCTTTGGGTGCAGAGTTGCATGTTCCATTATGTGCCTCTTGCATCGCTTTTGTGAATAGGCCATTGTTGTTAATTTATGTACTGCCAGTGCTGTGTAAAATTGTTATCTCTATTTATGTACTGCCATTTCTATGTAAAATTGTAATTTCTACATATAATTTGGATGTAATGATAGCACCTGACTCCAGATGCCTGCATATGTTCTTTAACTTTTGTAAGTTGCCTGCATTTTATGGATCCTACCTTTGTAATGTTTGCCTGTATTTGCTTTGTACCCTCCTGGGCCATGCATGAAAATAGGCATTTCTGATGTCTAGTGCACTTAGCCAGTTATCAAAAATAAAGAAGGAGAGACAGAGAGAATGGAAATAGGCATTTCTGATGTCTAGTGCACTTACCCAATTACAAGAAAGAAAGAAAGAAAGAAAGAAAGAAAGAAAGAAAGAGGTATAAGTGGAGGAGAACTGGCAGGAAGCAGATATTGGCTGTAATTCTCCATGGCATAGGATGTATGCGCCACAGGCATGTATCCCGCCTGCGGAGGTCCACACCCAGCGACCGCTGCACAGTGGCCATATTCACAGCCATGGGCCACTGAGCTACCCCCTTCCATGGCCACACCCCCCACGGCATGTACGCACATTGGGGCACATCCGAAGACATAGGCAGGCATCCAGTGGGATGCCTGGACCTGGTCCGCCACTGGATCACCTGCACCCTGGGGTGCAACGAATGTCAGGTGACTGCAATAGTGGCTGCAACATTGAGGCAAGTGGGTACCTGGTCGGCCACCCCCCTGTCCCACCATGTGTAACTCGTGGGCTGAGGCGGCACGCTGAGGCCTATTCAGCTCTCGGCGTCCCCGCCGCTTGGCAGCAGCTTCCGTGGGGGCACATACCCGCGCCTGCCCTCCAGACGTGTAGCCTGTGTCCCCCTCACCTGATGCTCTGCACTTTCAAGAATAGCGTGGGCGCTCCCCTGGTCCACCTGCTTCACTGATCTTGGTGTGCGGTTAGGTGATTGGGTGTGTGTAAGCCCTGCACCCCCTTGCAGAAAGGTGCTCAGGGGCCCCGGTTGCCACAGAGTGTCTACTCACTCCCAGATACACGATGCATAGACACTTTGTGACTTGCAGAATAGCCACAAATGTGAATGAATTTTTCTGCTTGGTCATCGCATTCGAGCAGAGAGGCCTCTACCAGAGTGCGGCATCCAGGTAAAGTGAACAAATCTGGAAATGATGGAATCACTGAGAAAGGATGCTTATGGGGCTGAAGGGGTTACACCTGGGTAACCAATTTATGTCTGGCCTTGCCACTATTACCTGTGGGTGCCCCATGACTCCATTTGAGGTCCATTACATTTCTCTGTTTTCATCAACAACCTATCATTTATCTTACCCCCTGCTCTTCTCTACTTTATGCTGATGATATCATGCTTGGTATCAGCTCCAAAAGACTAACAGACCTAAACTCCCACCTTAACTCTGATTTTTGTAAGGTGGTCTTGACCCTCTTGAAGGGGCCTATGCACGATGCCAACACACCGTGTGCAGGCCGCGCATGAGCAGTGCAGACATGGCAATGCGCAGCAGGCATGTACGCCAGCGCAGAACGCCATTCACAATGTCTGCAAAGTGCACCATGCAGGGTGTCCTTGCACAACAATGCAGGCCCAGTGCACAGCAAGTACACGGGTCCAGGGCCACTATGAGCACATTGACAGCCATAGTGCGTATGCACAAAGGTGAGGCCGCAATGCAGGTGTGTGGCATAGGGCACGCAAACATACACAGACTATAGGGCTGCCGTAAATGGCCATGTACGCACACCACAGCCAGACCACTGGGATGAAGCAGAGCACCCACGTGGCATGATGGTAGCATAAGCTTCAAAAGTGCAACAGTGATCACCGGTGGGGGGTGTTGTCCAGCACCACATGGGTAGTGGCAGATGGTGGGGTATGGAACCAGGGCAAACATGGACACACAGCACGTATGACACCCCCACGACTGCACCAACATCATAGCGTGGTGGGGGGTAGTGCCCGGTCGCATATGCTGAGTGAAACCCAGGCGTACGTACACCCAACAATGGGCACCTGCAGTGCAACCAGTGCAGACCATAATGGTAGCACATCTGTGGGTGCCACGTAATCCATGTAGAACAGGGACCACCCTGTGACTGGCCCCATGGTATCCTGAGCCCCCACACCGTGGTCAAACATAGGTTGACAAAGGCAAAGGACAATGCACACAACAGTGAATCAGTGGACGGCACCCATGTGTACAGAGCAGTGGTGGTGATATAAATACATGAGGCATGCATAACCATGGTACAACAAAACAACAGCAACAGTGGAAGGGCTATGTGGGGACACTGAGACCTCCACAATGAACGCTGTCTAATGACACAGGTGCCTGTTGCCCACAGGTCAGTCCTCATCACTGCTGTCCACGTCTGGTGGCATGGCTTGCTCCACAATCTACTCCAGCACAAACCTCCATAATGGTCCTTGGTACCACTGTGGAGAAAAGAGACAAAGTAATGCCACAGCTGCCGGCACACGCACAGTGATACCCCCCACATGCATGGCCCTAGCCACACACACCCCCCACATACATTCACCCACATGCATGGCCCTAGTCACGCGGATGCCTTGTCTCCTGCTGCACCAATGCTGCACGCCGATGCAGGGAGGGTGCTGTGGCAGTGCAGTGAGCTGCACGCATAGGCCCATGGGTCAGCCATGGGACAGCATGGCGGTTGCAGCTTCTGCCCGCTCTGGGAATGTGCACTGTATGGCCTGGCAGGGCCCCCCCCACCATTTGAAGGGGGTCAAACATCATTGCGGCAGGGCCACATAGCAGTCTTGTGGCCATCCTCACAATGCTCACGGGGACATGCGCTCATCACTGGCTGCCACAATAGGTTGCCCCCTGCATGCAGCAGATGGCTACACTGTGCTGGACTACACAGGCACACCCTGCACCCCTCCTCAGCACACTCCCACACATGCCAGGTACTCACCCATGATGGGACCACCACCCTTCAGTGGGTGCTGGTGCCCACGTCATCATGCTGGCCTTTGTATATGATGTCATCACCTTCCAGCTTGTGGCCCATGTACCAGGAAAAGAGCAGCCACCACTGTCACCTCCACAGTCCACAGGGGTGGACACCATCACCAGTGTACCACCCCGCTACTCCACCCTCTCTAACTCGATGCGATCCAGCCATCCGTACATGTCCTGCGTGGGTAGGGGATGGGGAAACAGTGATAACACTGTGGTCAGGAACCAGCACACCATACACCACCAGCAAAGCTCACAGGCACACATCACATGGACGGGTACTCACTCAGTCATTTCCCTGTACACTCCACAGCACGCCAAAGCCACCTGAGTCACAGAACTCTGCCTCAGATACCCTCCAAAGATGTGGTTGAAATCTCACGGTCACTTGCTCTGCTGCCAATGCCATGCTCCTACTCACCCATGATGTGATCAACGCACGGCACAATTGGCAGTGGGCACGTGCACCCACACATGCCCTCCACCTGTTATGGGCCAATACAAATGTGAGCCAGGTCATGCACAGTTAAAGGTACACGCATATGTACACAGTGGTATATTGCTGCAGCACCATCCATGGGCACAGACTACCAGAAACGGAACAGTGTTATGTGATGTGTTCCAGTGTACTGCTTCACCTGAGCCTGCTCCATGAGGAGCTGTTATTGCAGGGGCATACACGGCCATAGCCACGGGTATACAGGCTGCACTTGGATGCCTCCATGATGCGGGAGGTGCATTGCATTGAGTGCTTCAGACTGCCATGGCACATGATCAACATACTGTGTGACATGGTCCGTGACCAGATCACCCCATGGACATGATGCTCGAATGCAATGTTTGTCGAGACTAAAGTGCTCAGTGCACTGGCCTACTATGCCACCAGCTCCTTTCAGAGGGTGACAGGTGACACCGTGGGTGTGAGCCAGTCCTCAGTGTCCCGTGCTGTGACGGAGGGAACGGATGCCATGCTGGAGCACATGAACACCCACATCGCACTTCCATTGGCTGCCAATGAGGTACAGTGTATGAAGCAAGCCTTTTATGATATGCATGGGATGCCCAATGTCTACAGCATGATTGATGGCACCCACATTGCCATTCTGGCACTACCGATGGATGAGGCGGCACACTGTAACCATAAGAGCTACCACAGTGTGAAGTGCCAGGTTGTGTGTGATGCTTGTGGCATGGTCACTAATGTCTGTGCCAGGTACCCAGGATCATGTCAAGATGACTACATCCTGGGTGCATTGCGCAATGGAGGGATGCTCCATGCGGGTGCTATTGATGGGTGGCTGCTAGGTGGGTATGGCTCAGGCTACCTGTGTGGTCCCATTGTACAGTGCCATGTGTGTAATTCCCACTGACATCACTCTTTCTCTCCCCTGCACAGGTGACAGTGGATACCCCATGCGCCTGAACCTGCAGACACCAATTGAGGAACCCACAACAGCTGCAGAGGAGGCCTACAACAATGCACATTGAAAGACGAGGAATATTGTGGCGCACACCATCGGCCTACACTAAAGATGCGCTTCCACTGCTTGGACCATACCACAGGAGATGTCATGCTGTCAGTGAACAAAGCATGCCATGTGTTCACTGTGTGTGCCATGCTGCACAACCTTACCGTGCATGGTGATGCGTCCATTCCAGGGCCTGCTCCACTGCTGATGCTGCATGGTGATGGGGCTGCCAGTGCAGTCAGGGTTCCAGAGACTTGCGGTGGCTGGAAGGCTAGGGTGGCACTTGTACAGGGTACGTTCCACCAGTAGGTGCTGAATGGATGGTGTGACAGGCACTGCGGTGAGTGCATCGGGGTGTGTAGGTGTGTACGGTCCATTGGTGGCTGCAGGCACAATGCGTTGAGTCAGGATGCCACATGGGCACCTTGGTGCATGACCTGTGTGGGTGTCCAGTGGCAGTGGTGGTGTGCGTAGTCATGATAGCCATTCTGAGCACACACTGCTGGGTGGTGGCTGTGGACTTGCACAGGAAAGCACCATATGGCTGTGCCATGTGTGATTGCACATCTGTGTGTCACAGCTGCCGTACTATCACTGTTGCCTGTGTGGGCCACCAGGGTGTCCTGTGTGTCATGGCCTCACTAGTGCTGGGTGGTGGGCATAGACATTCCGGGGGGGGCCATGCTTCTGAGCATGGTGTTATGGCTGGTCATGTGCCCAGCACCCTCATCATGGTGCGTGTGCTGGTGTTGACATGCATGGCACAGGTACAACTTGTTGTGGTGGTGGTGACTGTGCTATACTGGCACAATCATGTGCCTTGTGTGACCACTCAGACCTGGTGTCCATACTACTGGCTAGGTGTGTCACCTGGCCTTGACTGCAGATGTATTGAGGCACGAGTGCCCATCCTCCATGACATGGCCTGTTGTCTGGTGATCCTGCATCCATGCCGTCCACCAGGGGCATGGTCTGTCTGCTGCCCGGGTGTTTCCACTGAGTCCCCCTTACCACTATCCCCTGCACCCACCATTCTGTCATCCTCAGTGGGCTGGATCCCTGTAAACACTGATACATCCATGGGGTCAGGATCACCATGGCCCATTGCCTCCGCCACCCACTGTGTATCTGCATCTCCTTTGGTGTCCATGGTGACCATGGCACTTTGTGTGTGGCTATGCCAACCATGGCTATGGCCATCATTGGGGGCATGTGGGTGCACTGACTGTGGTGTGTGGGCATTGGGCCATTGGTCTGCATTCTGGACTAGCCACTCTATGGCATCTATGATGCCTGCCATGTCATGCTGCATGTCATGCACCTCTCTGGTGAGATTGCACATCGCCTCCATAGTAGGCATTGCTCCACCAAATGTTCCTCCTCTAACTAGTGAACCTTCCAGTACCTATCTGCCAGAGTGTCATGCATATGCTCCCTGCAATGGCATGCCAGCACATGCATCGAGGGTCCCTCCCCTGGACTGTCCTCTGTGTCGTGCATGTCCTGGTCATCTGAGTGCTGGCCGTCGGTTGTTGGCCCACACAGCACAGGATGTGATGCCGGTGCAGTGGTCACAGCATGGTCCAGGCATCTACTGGCAGCATGTGGTTGGCATTGTCCTGTATCACCACTATCCACACAGTCCATGGTGATGGTCTGTGTGCCCTCCTCTGGCATGTCAGGGGTGCTCTCCACCTCAATTTCAGTCTCCATGGGGACCACCATCTTCTGCTCGGTACTTGTGGGGGGGAAGGTACAGTTAGTGGGCCTTCAATGGCACACAGTGGGCTCTTGGCACCGTCCTTCACTAGTACTATGGTCATCCTGGCTTGCTGCTTCTTCCACTGGCACATGTCTCACGGTTTCCCTCTGCTGACTGCATGTCACCGCTGTGGTGCTTGTCCACCATATTGGCTCTGTGGGGGTGGGAAAGAGTACAGTTAGGCATCTACAGTGCTAACGCTCAGCGTTACACCTGCCCAACTGGCGAATACCTACTATCTAGTGTGTCCACACCTTCTGCCTCCCCATGGATCCATCAGGGTGTCCACCACCATGTGCTCCACTGGGGTGAGCTAGTTATCATCCCCTGGTGGTCTGCCGCCAGTGCCCTAGCATTCGCTTGCTGCATTGGCGACCTTACGCTTCACAGCCAACCATAGGTCCTGCTACTTGTGCTTAATGACCTCGATGGTCTGGGCATCAGGTCCTGCGGCATTGACCCCAGCCTGTATATCTAGCCACAGGTAGGGCTTTACCTTGGCAGGTGTGCTTAGGGAGAGTGACCCATACAGCCACCGATAGTGTGTCCAGATATCAGACACCATCAAGGCCACCTGTCCCCCCATGAAGTTCATGGAGCAGGAGCATCCTCTGCCATGCACCCTCGCACCGCTGCACCTTCTACTGGTGGCCTGATCACCCTGATGGGGTCACTGCATGGCCTGGATGTCTGCCTGCATGACACAGGCCGGCTCCAACATTGCCTCCACATAGCTGTGTTCATCAGTATGCACTTCCATGGTGCAGTGTGGGGTGGAGATTTCTGCCTTATATTGTGGGATCAAGGGGTGGTGACACATAGCGATAGCACACCTGTGCACACTATGCACCACGCTTCATGGAACGCTTTTAAACACCTACATCTTCCATCTGGCACACAGGGCATTGGTGAATGCAGTGTAGTGGGGCTGTCCTGCATGTTGCATAGCTGCGCACTGGTGTTACATTATTTTCCTGCTATTTCACATGCTTTCATGCATAGGCTCCATAATTAACTGCTTCTTAACTCTAGCAACATCCATTTTATGCTCTTTGGATATGCCTGTAAGTTAAGGACATGTACTGAAAATCTAGTTGCTTCTTATTTTAGTGGCATGCCACTTGTTTTGGTCAAGTACTTTGGTCTCATAATTAACCCTTTCCTTGACTTTTTTATATGCACATTTCTACTACTTGTAAAATTGTTAACATCAAATTAGACCTTGCCTGTCTCATAAGGTATGCCCTTACTTCTTTTGCCTGGCTTGCCATTGCTCAGGACAATCTACTACCTAGCCTGATATATGGTTTTATTACTTACTCTACCTCATCCAAATGCAGCTTGTCAAAATGGAATAGCCCATACAACATCTGTCACTTTGTATTGGCTTTGATTGGACTCACTCAGCACTGCCTGCTATATTCAGGATTAACTGGCTATCTCCACCTGCTAAATGATTGTTTACCTGAGACTGCTTCACTGACAAACTCCTGCAGTCTAGCTGCACCAGGGTCACTCTGCAGCATCCTGATCAGACCTGTATTGCCCTGTATTCGACATTATGTATCTTATGGTACCGCTTCTGCTCAGCAAGAGTTTCTGATTGTATTGAAAATAGGCATTGTATTGTCTAGTGCACCTACCTAGTAAATGAAAACTAAAAAACAGCAAGAGGAAGGAGGTGCTGCTATTATAACTATACTTCTCTACTGGGACTGAAGAACTAGAACTCTACTACTGGGACCTTCAATTTAGGGTAAAAAAAAAAACAACAACAACAAAAAAGAATTAGTGTGTTTGAGTTGGCTGAAGTGAATTGTTATCTTTGCAGTTATCTAGGTTTTTGTCTGAATTGGCTGAAGTGAATTGTTATCTTTGATATTCTGGTGACCTATCTCTATTGCTAGTCCCTAAATACTCAGCATAAATAGGAATCCAGGCTTTTTTCTTTTTTGCTCCAAAGTTTCTAGTGTTCTTCTGACACTCCCAGTCTTATTTACACTTTCAAAAGGTAGTCATACAAACAGTTAAGTTCTACTGATTAATGTACCTATACCTGATTCTTTGCTTAGTTTGTCTCCCCCCAAGTTGTGTATAGTTATGTATTTGTGGGGTAAACATACACACATTGACTGTTTACCTTGCCTTTCTGTCACTTGTCAAATGTCTTTAGTAACTGTTGATTTGTATTCTGATATTATGTACAACTGTTTGATATGGCATATCAATACTGTCTGTGTTACCTTACCTCTGTATCACACTACAATATGCTTATTGCACCTATTGCCCTGTATTCGACATTATGTATCTTATGGTACCGCTTCTGCTCAGCAAGAGTTTCTGATTGTATTGAAAATAGGCATTGTATTGTCTAGTGCACCTACCTAGTAAATGAAAACTAAATAAATTACTTCCTGGGACCAGATGGTTTATACCCACGGGTATTCAAGGAGTTGGGTCATGCCCCAGTGTGCACTCCTTGCAGACCTATTTAACTGTTCAATCAAGACAGGCTTGGTTTCTTGAGACTGGGGGATAGCAGGCATTGTCCTCTGCACAAAAGTGGGGATGGGGGGGACTCAGGAATCAGAGACTAGTTAACCTGACTTCAGTGGTCAGTAAGCTCCTTGAGACTATATAATCAAGAGACAACTGGTTGACTTCCTGGAGGGATAGAAACTCCAGGATGGAAATCAGCATGACTTTGTGAATGGGAGGTACTGTCAGATTAACCTCATTGATTTCTTCAGTGCCATGATACAGGACTTCATCAAGAGCTAAGTGCTAGACATCCTCTACCTGGAACTTCAGCAAGGCCTTTGACTCTGTGCTCAACAAAAGACTGGAAAGAAATTAAAGGACTAAAGTATAGGGGAGAAAGTCACAGGATGGGTGGAAAATTGTATAGGATGAAAATTCAAATGATAGTACTACATGATATACACTCAGAGGTCAGGAGGGTTACAAGCAAGGCCTCACAGAATTGATCCTGGCCTGGTGCTCTTCACTGCATTCAAATATGACACTGGAGAAGGGACCTAGTGCAAGATGAGTCTATTTGTGAATGATACAAAAATATGTGCATGGTGGATAGTGAAGAAGGTAGAACGGATATTTGAAAAGTGGTCCAGGATTTGGCAACTAAAATGAAGTGACAAAGAGTACAAGATTATGCACTTGGGGAGGGGTCCAACAACTGAATGATGGATGGGGGCAGTCACTGGCACAGACATCAGAAGAGAAGGATCTGGAGGTTAGAATTAGTGACAGCCTCAAATCCTCAGTGCAGTGTAACAAGGCATATAGGTAAGATAGCAGAATGCTGAAATGCATAGGTAGGGTCTTCTCAAACAGAAAGAAGGTGATCCTTCCTCAGCACAGGTACTTGGAGAGGCCATACCTGGAATACTGTGTACAGTTCTGGACCACTCACTTGAAAAGGACAATGACCACTTGGAGCTGATGTAAAGAAGCGTGACTAAAATGATTTATGGCCAGCAGTGGATGACATATGAGGAGAGAGTGGCTGACTTTGATATATATTAACTGCAGGACAGGAGAGAGTGGGGAGACATAACTGAAACCTTCAAGTACCTGAAGGGTATAAATAGAGGGAACAGTCAGCAACTATTTATGCTTAGTGAGGGACCTGTGACAAAGGACCACAACTATAAGCTGGTATTGGGGGGAATTTAGGACTTACCTGAAGAAATACTTCTTCATGGAGAGGGTGGTAAACAAGTGGACTCATCTGCCAGAGGAGCTGGTCAATGTAAAGTAACTGACCAGTTTCAAGAGGGGATGGGATAGACACATGGGACTGATTAGAATGAGGGGGAAGGGGATGGACCTAATGGCAAAGGAGGGCTAGTCCAAGTGGACTAGTCTTCCCTTGCCAGATCAGGCAGAGAACAGCAAGAGGAAGGAGGTGCTGCTATTATAACTATACTTCTCTACTGGGACTGAAGAACTAGAACTCTACTACTGGGACCTTCAATTTAGGGTATAAAAAAAACCAACAACAACAAAAAAGAATTAGTGTGCTTGAGTTGGCTGAAGTGAATTGTTATCTTTGCAGTTATCTAGGTTTTTGTCTGAATTGGCTGAAGTGAATTGTTATCTTTGCAGTTATCTAGGTGTTTGTCTGAGTTGGCTGAAGAGAATTGTTTTCTGTGCAATTATCTAAGTGCAGAAGGAGCTGTAAAGTAGGAGGAGTGGCTTAGCTAGAAAGATCTAGAAGGAAGCCAGGTGTTTAGGATTTAAAAACTGCCCTAGATAGTTTCTGGCACAGATCAGGCAGAGAACAGCAAGAAGAAGGAGGTGCTGCTATTATAACTATACTTCTCTACTGGGACTATATTGCTCTCCTTCCCTCCCCTCCACCCCCTTAGCCAGTTCTACTTTTATAGGCACTGGATTTGACTGACAACAGGAACTTCCTGTTTGGGAGCAGGAAGGGTGTGATCACAGAGCCACAAAAGACTCACCATTCTAGAAGGAAAGAAGTAGCTCTTATCCCCCAGCTGCTGGAGGTCTGACTCTGAGAAAGTAAGGAGACTACTGAGAAATACAGGAACTTCTTGTCTCAGAACAGGAAGAGCAGGAGTTTAAAGGGTGCGGAGGCAGTAAGTAGGGAGAAAAAATTAAAATAAATAAATAAACAGAGGAAAGAGTAAGTATTCAAAACAACAGTTAAGGGGCCATAAATAAGACATGATGGGAGTGGTGCAGTGCAGTGCAGTGCAGTGGCTGTGGAGCAACAGTCTTCTGGAAGACGTTCTGGAGAATGCAGTGTTGTCCCATCTACAGGTACCTTTCTGGGCTGAGGGAGGAAGTTGCTCATCTCCAGGCTGAGTTGTCCAGGATTTGGGGGACCTCCTCTCCCACCCAGGGACCACCAGGTCCACCGCCGTTGCCTCAGAGGTTGCCAAGAAAGAGGAGCAGTTGGATAACTGTGGGCTAAGGGAGGGGGAGGGTGGTGGAACAGAGGCGCATCCCTCCAGTTGTACCTCTCCACAAGTCATATGCCATTCTTGCTAAGTGTGGTTCCTCTATGGAGGCACCCACAGTGAAGACCAAAGAGGATGCTGGGAACCTCCACAAAGGAGACCCACAGGTGGGTGGCATGGGTCCCCACAAGAGAAGGAAACATCTCCTGGTGGGGGACTCCATTGTAGGAGGGTAGAACTGGGGAAGGAAGGAGAGAGAGAGAGAGAGAGGTAAGGTGCCTGCCTGGTGCCATGGCTTGCAGGGACAGGGAGTGAATCCTCAGGATTGCGGGAGCAGCTGCACTGGGGAGGGAGCTGGATGTCATTATCTACCTAGGGACAAATGACCTGGCTGGGAAAGGGATCCGAGCAGTGTAAGAAGAGTTTGTGGAGTTGGTGAGGGACCTTAGACAAGTAGAATGCATGGTAACCTTCTCAGAGGTGCTGGCTGTCTATGGCATGGGTGAGGCTAGGGTGCTCCACACCATGGGATTCAATCAGTAGTTGAAAATCTGATGCAGAGCTCAGGGGTTTGGCTTCACTGGGGACTGGGGGGGTCCACCTGGAGTAATGCAGGCCTATACTGGAGCGATGGTTTGCATCTGTCCAGGATAGGAACCAGGATCCTAGGCGATAGGTTTAAATGCTTCATTGGAGAGCATTTAAACTGGCAAAGGGGGAGGCACTGGAAAGGAGCAGTGGAAATCATAGCCCACCCCCACAAGTCAAGGTAGTTAGTGAGGTAAACACCAAGATAGAGACGTCGATAGTGAAAAGGGCAGAGGTAAATGGAGAAAATGACAAAGGCAATAGGACAGGTTTGGGGTAAAAAGGGGTAAGGCCATCAAGAAATGGGAGGTAATGAGTACCAATGCCCATAGTCTAGGCAACAAACTCCCTGAACTAGTGGCCTTGGTGGAAGAGGGATGCCTGGATATCATGGCAGTCACAGAAACATGGTATACAGAGAACCATTACTGGGATGTTAACATATCAGGGGACGCAACCTACAGGAGAGACAGGAAGGGTAGAAGAGGGGGAGGATTAGCTCTCTATGTAAGGGAAGGGATAAAAGCAATGGAACAAAAGAGTAAACAGGGAGGAGAGGAGGCACTGTGGGTCACCTTAGAGACTAAAAATGATACCAAAATCTGCACAGGAGTTGAATACAGACCCCCATCTCAGGGGGAGGGAATGGACAAGGATATGATAGAAGGCATCCTTAGGATGGCAGAGAAAGTGGAGATAGTGTTGATGGAGGACCTGAATATGCCAGATGTTAACTGGAGCACCTTTACTGCAGTCACTTCAAAGAGCAGGGACATTCTCGATGCCCTACTGGGGGCATGCTTCAGACAGCTAGTGTTGGAACCCACTCGGGAGAGAGCAATCTTAGACCTTGTACTCTCAAATGTGGACAGTGAGAGGATCTCAGATCTAGAAGTGGGTAGCCATCTGGGAACAAGTGACCACCAAACAGTGTGGTTCATGATAAACTCAGCTACAGAGTCAAGCAATACAAAAGTAAGGGTACTGGACTTCAGGAGGGCTGACTTTGGCAAAATGGGAGAGTGCCTTAGAAAAGCACTAGCAAACAAGCAAGAAGGTGGTGTGGCGCAACAAAGGGGAAACATCAGAACTGACATCATGGAGGCAACAAGCCTTTGTGTGAAGCAAATAAACAAATCAAAATGAAAGAAAAAGCCACTATAGTTCTCAAAAGAGGTGGCAGTGAAGGTTAGGGAGAAAAATATAGCATTTAGGAAGTATAAGGAAACACAGAAGAAGCAGGACAGAAAACTGTACCAGTTAAGGCAGAAGGAAGCAGGGGAGGCAGTCAGAATAGCAAAGGCCCAAACTGAGGAAAAGATAGCCAACTTGGTTAAGAAGGGGGATAACACCTTTTATAGTTACATTAGGGAGTGTAGAAAGACAAAGGGAGGGATAGTGAGGCTGAATAGAATGGACGGTGGGTGGGCAGAGGGACAGTGAAAAAGCAGGGATACTGAATGAATACTTCTGCTCAGTATTCACAAAAGAGGAGGAGGGGAGGTACCTAATCCACTCTGGATAGGGGTGTTGATCCCAGTCCTTTCACAGAAGAAAGGGTTCTGAAAGAACTCCTAAAACTGATGGTAGACAAAGCAATGGGGCCTGATGGGATTCACCCCAGAATTCTAAAGGAATTAAGGGGAAAACTAGTGACACCACTGGCCACCCTTTTTAACAAATCAAGGGAGGATGGTGTGGTACCTGAGGACTGGAGGAGGGCAGATGTGATTCTCCTTCACAAAAGTGGGAGCAAGACAGAGGCAGGAAACTACAGACCTGTCAGTTTGATGTCTGTGTGTAGGGAAATGATGGACTCACTTCTGAAGGAAAGAATTGTTGAGTACCTAGAGGCCAGTGGGGCACAGGATCCAAGGCAGCATGGATTCACAGTGGGAAGGTCATGTCAGACAACTCTAATCAATTTCGTTGACTGGGTGACCAAAGTAGTAGACCAGGGAGGGACTATGGACATGGCCTACCTAGACTTTAGCAAGGCATTTGACACAGTCCTACACAAAAGATTAATTAAATTAGTCAGCCTGGGGGTGGGTCTCAGGGTAGTAGCCTGGGTAAAACATTGGCTGGACAACAGGACACAGAAGGTAACAGTAAACAGAGTCCACTCTGAAGAAAGGGGGGTTACTAGTGGGGTACTGCAGGGTTCAGTACTGGGTCCAGTCCTTTTTAATGTCTTTATAAGTGACATTGCAGAGGGACTGCAAGGAAAAGTATGCCTCTTTGCAGATGATACAAAGATCTGCAACAGGGTTGATAAACAAGGGGGCGTGGAAAGGATGAGAAGGGACTTTCTAAGGTTGGAGGAATGGTCAGAAGTATGGCAGCTTGGATTTAATGCAAAGAAGTGCAAAATAATGCACCTGGGAAACAAAAGCCCAGGGGAAGTGTACACAACAACAAAAATGGAAAGGGTCCTGGGGGTAATCGTAGCAGATGACCTAAAGGTTGGCAAGCAATGTTAGAAGGCAGTAGGGAGGGCTGGGGAGATACTGAGATGTATAGGGAGAGGCATCACCAGCAGAAAACAGGAAGTTGTTATCCTTCTGTACAGACAGTTGGTGAGACCCCTTCTGGAGTACTGCATCCAGTTCTGGAGACCCCATCTCCATAAGGACATGGACAAGATGAAGGCAGTCCAGAGGAGGTCAACTAAAATGGTGCAGGTTCTACAAGAGAAGCCATATGAGGAGAGACTGAAGGAGCTTAATATGTATACCCTTGAGGAAAGGAGGGAGAGGGGGAACATGACAGAAATGCTTAAGTACCTCAGTGGAATCAACAAAGTCCAAAAGGGTAGCATCTTTCAGAAAAAGAGATGCGCAAGAACAAGGGGACACAATTTGAAGATAACGGGGGACAGCTCAGGGGCAATGTGAGGAAGTATTTTTTCACAGAGAGGGTGGTGGACACATGGAACCACCTTCCTGAGGAGGTTGTGGGATCTAAAACTGTTGGAAAATTCAAGAATGCATGGGACAGACATAAGGCAATTCTTGTGGAGGGTAGGAAGAAATGGGCTGTTGATTAACTAGGATCTGCAGCTTATCCAGTAGGTAGGGGAAATGGGCAGACTAGGTGGGCAAAGCGGTTCTTATCTGCCTTCAAAGTCTATGTTTCTATGGAACTAAGGGATGCCTGGTCCACTAGAGACCTAACCAGTACTAAACTAGTGAGGATTTAGGTAGAAACTGGGCAGACTGGTGGACCAGGAACAGGGTTTGAAATGTAACTTTTCCAGATATGCCTGAGAAAGTAGTTTTTGAACTAGAAATGTGGATTGAAAGGCAGCATTTTCATTTGGAAATGCGTTTGCTGCATTTGTTGGCTTGGCCACAGTGGCAGCATGTGGGCATGGGGGGGACATAAGCCAGTGAATGTGACAGAGTGCATCATGCACAGAAGGGGGATATGGGTGGATCCCTGTGCTGAAGTGGGTAGAGGCAGGTCATTTGCTGAAGTGGTGGAGGGTTGTTAGCAAATAAAATGTGACAGACATGTCGTGAATGCCAGCATGGAGGACCAACTTACAATAGTTTGCTCAGGGGCTCCTGATTGGCACTGGTGAGACAATCGGTACAGTGGTTTGTGTACAAACTAAGTGCTCTAATTGCTCACATTAGTAACGCTTCACTGCACTGACACTGACTGGGCAACCTAGATTTTGACTCACTGGCACAAATCTGGTTGCTAGGTGGTTCTTACTGGAGATCTAATGAGCGTATCTTTGAGTCAATTTGCTCTTAGTGGACAGTATATCCAACCAACACTGGCATAGTTAATATAACAAGCATTTGTCAATGCCGAATGTTTGCTTGCTGGCATTGGCATTGGTAATGTAGGAGTTAGAGAGCTGCATAATAGGAATGGCAGGGAAGTATTGAACTGAAGCCAACCCCACCACCACCCTGCAGAGACTGACAGGCATTGGGGTGTGCCTTTGGGTCATCAGGCATAACGGCCACGCCATTTTACCACACTCTACCCTGCAGACACCAACAAGTGTCACAGTGTGCATTGGGGTCTTTGGCCCTTATGCTCACCCCATTCCATCAGGAAATATGGTGAGATGGGTGCTGTACAGGAGAATGGGGTGAACTTTGGGGCCGAAGAGTCCAAGGCACACCTTGATGCCTCTCACTGGCTGCAGGGTGTGGAATGGTATGAGCATTACAGGCGAGAATCCCAAGTCACACCCTTGATGCCTGTCAATCTCTACAGGGTGGGGCATTATGGTGGGAAACCCTATCGCCTCAGGCGTTCGTTGTCATTTTCACTCCAAATTTTCAACATGGGTTTTTTGTGACCCCCACCTTATGAATAGCGGCAATATCAGTTTGTTAGCCGAAAGCTGATTTTGCACAGTGACTACTCCATTTGGCACCACAGGTGCGAAAACACATTTGAACAGGATGTGAAGAATGACTGCTGTACTGTTCATGGGAGGTGTAAAAAATGACAATGTTGAAAATCTACACTGAAAAGATAAAAAACCTGGTGAAGTCACGAGTGTGCATAGAAACTGCGCAATGCACACCCATAACGCAATTAGTTTGGGGATTTTTTACAGCAGATTGTCAACACAGGCATTTTGGAACCTCTGCTCATGAACAGTGTCACTGTGATTTTCTGAATCTGTCCCGAACAGTGATTTCCCACAGCGACCACGCATTTCTGCACTGGAAGTGCTAAAACACATTTTGGCCATGGTGTGAAAAATGACAGCTGTATTGTTCACAAGAAAGCATGGAAAAATGCCAGTGGTGAAAATCTGGACTGAAAATATTAGAAATGCATGAACTTACGAAGGTGCGTGGAAACTGCACAATGGTCGCTCATAACAGAGGCATTTTATGGACTTTTGTCACCAGATTTTTAACATAGCCATTTTAGCACGTCTGCTCATGAACAGTGTCACTGTGATTTTCTTACTCTGTCCTGAACATTAATTTCACTCACCAACTGTGCCGTTGTGCACCACATACGCGGAAACACATTTTGGGCAAGATGTGAAAAATTACAGCTGTAGCGCTCATAAGGAGGTGTGGTAAAATGGCAATGTTGAAAATCTGGAGTGACAATATTGAAAATTCATGAACTTATGAGCATGCACAAGAACAGCGCAACACATGCTCGTAAAACAGTCGTTTTGGGAATTTTTTCACCAAATGTTCGACATTGGGTTTTTGGGGGCCTACCTCATGAACTGTGACTCCGTCATTTCATAAATCTGTCCCGAAAGGTGGTTCATTGCACTGACCACAAAATCCCTTTTTGGGGCCGATTAACAAAACGACAGTGCCAGAATTCATGAGGTGGGGTCCCAAAAACCCCATGCTGAAAATTTGGTGAACAAATTCCCCAAAATGCCTGAGATATGCATCAAAGTTGAAAAAACCCTGTTTATTCCATTATACAGTTTACCGGCATGTCCTCAGTTCGCGGTCAGCTTTGAAGAGTGCAGACGTGTTCCCGGTCCACTGAAGATCATCGCGCCGGACTCAGGAGGTGAGTATGGGGTGAGGTGGGGGTGTGGGGAGGCAGAGTGCACAGAGGGTGGGCATGGGTAGGGGTCAGGACAGTCAGAGAGGGAACATTTTCTCTTGCTGGTTATCTTTTTCTCATAGACGACACAGGACTTGTGCCACGCAGGGGGGGCAGTGGAGCTGACGGGGGAATGGGCACCCCCCTCGGTCATATGGACTGTTGCCATGCTGGGGTGGGCTCCCAGCGTGGCATCCAGTAGTGTGTGGGGGGGACAGTGGAGCCGATGAGGATTGGGCACCCCCATCAGCCTTACAGACCGTTGCCATGCTGGGGTGGGTTCCCAGCGTGACACCTGGAACTCTTTTGGGGGGAGTGCAGCAGAGCCGATGGGGGATTGGGCACCCCCATTGGCCATATAGTGTGTGTGTGAGTGGGAAGGGGGAGCGCATGAGCATGCAATATGCTATCAACACTATCTTATCACTGCTCACTGAAGTGGGTCTCTCCCTTTCAACTGTACACCACTGCATTTTCAACTAGTGTCATAGACAGCTGCAGCATTCATTGGTGAACTGTGGCCACCCCTGCAAACACACTGACTGAATTGGAAGACAGGATGCCACACCTACAAAAACTCGGATGATGGCACTACGTTTCTTGCACATGCGTGTACGCAAACATAAAAATACTCATTTTGTTTTGTGATTTCCAATCAAGAGTCTCTCAATTATAGATCAAAAAGTGTGCATTGTTATATTTTTTTCCTTTTTAAAAGAGTTCAGTTGACCTGCTGCAGACAGTGTATTTTTTAACTTTTTCCAAAAAATATCTATGTGTAAACATACCATTTGCCCTGGATACATATGATTTGACCCTCAAATTTCCAGAGGAAACTTATCACCTAGGTCATTATTTCAAGCCCTGATTAATCCTTTTCTGCCTGTAAACATCAATGTACCTATTTATCCTAGTTACCCGTCATTTTTTTTAGGAGCTAAAAAGGGGAGATTTAGAGAAGAGTGAAAATAAGTTTTAAAAATTAAATTGTGACTGCATTCCCAGAATACAGTACTGGGATGCCCATGTTACTAACCTCTTTCTTCTCCAAAGCTCAAGACAGGTTACTTGAATGCACCTGAAAGATTAAGCCTGACCCTGAGAGCTGCTCTATAGTGGGTCTCAGTTAGGAAGTAAGCCATCTGGAGTTTCTTCTCCGAGTTTCCTGGCTCAGCTAAAAGGAGGAATTTAGACATGAATATCCATGGCCCTGCTCTTTCCCCTGCACACTATAGGAAAGGAAAGGGAAAAGGGAACTTGTTTAACCAGGAAAAGCACACAAAGCCAGAGCTTGTTTCCAGGTGTGATCTGGAAGCACAAGGAAGTTAAGCGACTTGCTCAAAGTAATTAGGGGCTAATGGGATTCAAACCCAGGACTCCAGATTTGAAGCTCAGTGTCCTTAATCACTATGCTATACTGCCTCCCTATAAGGGGGGAAGATTAGCTGACTGCCAGGTAGTTTAGTTTCATTGCCAGAAAGGAAGATTCCAGATTCCAGCTGCTAAGATTATGTTGTTTGACTAGAGTAACCCAGGAGAGGAACCCTGTCTTACTTACCCCCTCCTAGCATCACAGAACAGTATTTGGGAAGAACCAGGAGAACAGTCCTCTCCCCCAGGTAAGAACTGTCTGAAGCCACATTGGCACAAAGGAGTAAAGGTAGGCCTCCTCTCAAAGAAGGTCTCTGGGATCCTTGTGGATCCACTCCCACCCGTGGTATGCAAGGGGAGGAGCAACATGTACCATATGTGAACCTTCACTGAAAGGCTACAGAGGAGAACAGCTACCTGAAAGTGTAAAATGTTTCTCCTAGGCAGTAAATGATAAATGGCAAAAATTAATCTTGGATGTCAGCTTAACCAAGGCTCATTAGTACACAACTTTTTAATGTGTAAAAACACTAACAAGATTTTAGAACTTGGTCATTAGAACGTTATAAGAGGCTACTAGTACTACAATACATAAAATATCATTTGTATTCTTGGAGGATGCCTAATGTATAAGAATATTAACAAACAGCCAAGAAAGTTAATATCATTAGGCCTTATTGGATTTGGCATACGTTGATGAGATTTGTTCAGAATTGAAAGAATACATTATTGTCATCTATAAAAAAAGTAATTAATTTGGTCAGATTTGGGTCATTTTAGAATCATTATCAACCGATGGGTAAACTATCTCGGATTGAAGTCATTTACATAAGATGCTGTATCATAATCCATACAGACAGTCACTATCTGTAAAATGCAACATACCCATATTGCATAACACTTTGTTAATGCATCAGTTAGGGTTGAACTGACAAAAGAAGGGAAATGTGGCATTTGGGTGTTAGGGTTGATGTCCCTAAGACAGATCTCTCCGCCTGTGGGCTTGTGCAGGGTGGGAAATGGGGTGTTATGGTTGGAAACCCTAATGCCACATTTCCCTACTATTGTCGGTTTAGCCCTAACTGATGCATTAATGAAATTTTTTTCAATTTATTTCCTTACTTTTTGAGATAGTATAATCATAAACTTATTTGCCTGTGGGAGTGCAGGGTCACTTTGGACCTTGTGCGCCCAGTCCTCCATAGATGCGTATATGTATCTACCTGTGGAAGCATAAGGCCCTCCAGCACCTGCACTTCCAGTTATAGGACAACAGTCACCAAATTGTCATCATAGCCATAATATCATCCCACCTTATGTACCCAATGCAGAAAATGTTTCAATCCCCATCAAAACTTAACTCAGCACAAGTGCAACCTAATGCGCACCACAGGTGCAAAAACACATTTTGGACAGGATTTGAAAATTGACAGCTGTGATGTACATGAGATGGTGTAATAAGAAGGCTATGTTGAAAATTTGGGCTCAAAATATTTAAAATCCACGAAGTTGCAAGCATGTATAGCGAAATTGCAACAAATCATCAAAACTGTGCCATTTTTAATCATTTTGACCCCAAATTTTCAACATAGCCTTCTTATGACCTCACCGTATGGACCTAGTAGAGAAAACATTCAAATCCCCACTAAAACATACTGTAATTCTATGCAACTGCAACACCATTCTACGCCACAGGTGCGAAAACAAATTTTGGCCAGGACTTGAAAAATGACAGCTTTGACATATATGAGGTGGGGTAATAAGACTATGTTGAAAATATGGGGTGAAAATATCAAAAATGTCCAAAGTCATGAGAGTGCTTAGCGAAATTGCAAGGAATTGTCATAACATGGCCATTTTTTGAAATTTGGACTCCACATTTTCAAGGTAGCCTTCTTATGAAGCCACCTAATGAACAATATGACTGCTTCTACACAAATCCCACCAGAAAGGTGATTTTGCCAACAGACCACAAAATCACCTTTCTGACAGGAGTTGGATAGCAACAGCCATATTGTTCATCAGTTGGGATCCCCAAAAGACCAAGTTGAAAATTTTGGGTAAAAATCTCAAAAAACATCTGAGTTATGCATAAACGTTGACTCCCCCCCTTGAAATTCACTGAAGCACATTTACCTTAGTTTCTCATATTGCAGTCGCTGGTTGAAGCTGCAAGACGTGACTTCAATTAGGAGAGCGGATCTCAAACCTGGGACCTCTGCAGGTGACTGACTGCCTGTGGGGGTGTCAAGGGGGAGGTGGGTGCACAGTGGAAGGTTGGGTGGAGGGGCACAGCTGTGATCAGAAATGGACCTCTTTTTTACAGGTAAAAAAAGACAATGAGGGACAGTTTTCTCAGTTTCAGTTTAAAACACACCTGGAAGGTTAGGGGATGCCACTTACCACCAATGAAGAAACGGGGAAATTCAGAGGGCAGGGGTACCACAAGACACCAGGGATAGGACCATAGTGGCAGAAAGCCACAATTCTTAAAAACATTGTAAAAAAGCAATAAAAATAAACAATAAAACAAAAATGATACATACTGTATGTATATATATATATATATATATATATATATATATATATATGGATTGAGGTGGGGGTGCCACTAAGCACCAGGGATATTTAGATAGCAGTACAAAGAGGACGACTACCAGGTGGCTCTATTTTTCAGGACCAGATGGTCCCCAAACCATTTTCACAACCAGATGGCCTTCCCAAGAATCCTTTTTCCCCATCTGATTTCTTTTTCACCTTTTTTCATCAAGATGAAAAAAATTATTTTATTCCTTTTTTGCCACTCACTAACTTCCTTTTTTGTCAGTCCCTTTTCATCATGGTGAAAAGGAAACTGGCTGGCTAAAAAAGATTTCCCCTTTTCGCGACCAGATGGCCATGCCGGTAATCCTTTCTCACCATAGCAATTCCCTTTTCACCATCTTTTATTGTCATGGCAAAAAAGTAAAATGGCTGGTGAAAAGGATTAGCATCATGGCCATCTGGTCGTGAAAAGGGAAAATCCTTTTTCACCAGCTGATTTCCTTTTCACCATGTTGAAAAAGGACTGACAAAAAAGGAAGTTAGCGAGTGGCAAAAAAGGAATAAAATAGTTAAAAATAAAAATGTCTAAGGGCATACAAAAGTTGGAAACTACAAGAACAGCTCATCAACTCCCAATGAGCAAGATATATGTTTTCATGTCTCTGAAAGACATTAGTGGGCACAGTTATAACAGTGTGGGCCAAAAATAAAAAAAACAAGATGGCAACTCATGAAAAAGGATTTTTTTTCTGGTGATTAAGGATTAGCACCTCAAGAAAAAGGACCCTTGTTCGTCAGAGCTTTTTCATTCCATAAGTCTTTCTAAAAGAGTTAATGAAGCATGCTCAGAACCCAAACTTTTATAATTAAATAACTTTGGAACATATTAATATTTTTCCACCAAACCAACACAAACAAACTCTGAAAGGCAAGCACTTTCTCACCCTAAAAATTACCATGAAAACTTCAGACCAAAATGTCAAACCGTTGGGCCACAGTGCAATCACAAAAGACTGCAAAAAAGGTGAATGTGCACATTTTTGCACAATGCAAAAGCCATCAATCTGACCAGGAGGAAACTTGACATGTCAAGAGATCTACCCCAGGAGACAGCGCATGCAAAATGTTGTGCAAATCCATTGAATGGCTGCAACGTTATCAAAGTGCAAAATTTGACATAGAAATCCCTTCTCAACTCTAACTATAGTGGTGCTACCACACCACTTTTACCATGGCATAGTAGCACCAATATAGTTACTGTAGGGCTGAGTGCAAACCTCTATGTTAAAGCAAAATATTTGAACTTTAATACCTTTGGAACTGTTAAACAGATTTACACAAAATTTGGCAAGCATAATTTCTAGATATAGGTCTCTTGATGTGACAAATTTTGTGTCAATCCGTTGCACAGCTCCAAAGTTATTAAATTTCAAAAATCTCTAAATTTACCATGTTTTTGCCATTTCTTTGTCCACCTACCTCTTAGAAATGGTTTTAGGTTGTGGTCTGAAACTTTCAGGGTAGAAAGTAGTCTTTGCCTTACAGATGTGACTTTGGTGAAAAATATTAATGCTTTCAAAAGTTACAACATTTTTTAATTTCCCATTATTTCCTCAGGGAACATTTATATGTCAGGCATGAAAGTTTTTTTTACTGTCGCAGGAGCTAGTATTTGCACACACAAAATACTTTTGTTATCACAGGAGCAGATATTTTCACACATATTTTTGCATAGAGGGTCACAGAGTCTAGTTTGTTTTCACAGAGCTCCCTTGTTTTTGCACGAGCTACTGTCTTTTGCATGTAGGGTCACATATAGTCAGCTGTATTTTTGCACAGCTTTGTTGCATCTGCCATCTTGTTTTCCCATTATCGAGAGACCAAAAAATAAAGAAAACATGTAAAAATGAATGTAGTACAAAAAAAATCAGAACTTAGCTAAATGGGACCAATTTAGCTACATTGTCAGATGAAGATCCCCCAGAAAAAAGAGGCACAGCAACTTTTATTTAAATTTATTTATTAAACATGTCTTACAATGATTGCAATTTACTTTTCTTACATTTTCAATAGTCCTTCATTTCCAAAACTATCAATTTCACATTCCAGCTTTCAAAGATTTACATATTTCAAATCACATGTTTCAAACTGACCCTTTTTCTGTTGCCTTCTTGGGGTCCAGATGCTTTAAAGCCCGATACCCCTTGGTCCTCTTCCTCTTGTGGTCCTCATTTTTTTGTTGTCCATAATCTTCTTGGGGTCTGGACATTTGGAAGCCAATACCTCTTCTCCTATTCCCCTTGCTGCCCTCCCTTTTCCGGCTGCCGGTGGCAACTGTGCCTCATATTAAACCCTTCCTACCTCATCCTTTTTGCTTGCTTCCATGTCCGGGCATCTGAACCCGGCCCATGGTTTCTTCTTGGCCCCCCATTTTAATTTTTAGTTTTCTGAAAATTTCCTGATTGTCCCCACTTCAGGCTCTCTGTCCTTTTTCCTCCTTTTCTGCCGCCCTCCTCCGGCAGCTTTCTTTTCTTTCTGTCCCTTCAGTCAGTTGTTCTCTATGTTTTTGTCCCTTTTTTCTCTTCCATCTTTTTTGTTGCCCTCTCCTGGCAACCAATGGCCATCCATTGCCTCCTTTTAGGCACTCCTGCCTCCCCTGTAAGCCCTGCTTGCCTGGGCATCTAAACCTGTTGGCCTTTTGCCAACCCGCTTCAATCGGGGCTCTCTCCCCATCCCTTGTCACTACTTTTGATGACCCAATTGTCTCCTTCCTTCTTCACCTCTCTCCCTGTTGGCTTCCTTTGCCAACCCATAGACCACATTTTCTTTGCGAAGCTCATTCCCCATCTCCATCACCCTATAGTCAGTGACCCATTGTTCTCCTTCCCTTACACCCAATCCTCCTGTCCCCCTCTCTTCTGCCAATTTCAGGGTGCGTGGGTGGGTGTCAAACTTGAAAACTGAGCAAAAGAGGGTGACCCCTTCCTCTGCTGACTCCTAAATACCCTCAGGACCCCCTTCCCTTTTCCTTCTGGCTAACCCTCACCTGGCCTACCTGCCTAGTCATATTAGTCATATCAAGGTATGACATCATGCCCCTTCCCTCCTTACCTGAGCCCTCCCTTCCCTCCCCCCTTTCTTTCCTCTTACCTTCCCCTGCCCCTGATCTGACCTGCCTTTGACTTGCCTAGCCTAGCCTTGCCCTCCCCAACCCCCAATGTGCCCCCTTTTCTTTGGGGGTTCCCCTGACAATTTAGGTTGTCCCTTAGGGGCAACTACATTTGTCAGATGGAGATTCCCCAGAAAAAAGAGGCACAGCAACTTCTGTGGGTGCTCGGCTGGCAATTTGATTTATTAAACATGTCTTACAATGATTGCGTTTTACTTTTCTTACATTTTCAACAGTTCTTCATTTCCAAAACTATCCATTTCACATTCTATCTTTCAAAGGTTTACATATTTCAAATCACATGTTTCAAACTGTCCCTTTTTCCGTTGTCTTCTCGGGGTCCAGATACTTTAAAGCCCGATACCCCTTGGTCCTCTTCCTCTTCCTCTTGTGGTCCTCATCTTTTTTGCTGTCCATAATCTTCTTGGGGTCTGGACATTTGAAATACCCCTTCTCCTATCCCACTTGCTGCCCTCCCTTTTCTGGCTGCCGATGGCAACTGTGCCTCATATTAAACCCTTCCTACCGCGTCCTTTTTGCTTGCCTCCATGTCCAGGTGTCTGAGCCCGGCCCATGGTTTCTACCTGGCCCCCCCCTTCCCCCTCATTTTAATTTTTAATTTTCTGAAAATTTCCTCCACTAGCCTATCTCCAGCTTATGCGATGGAATAATGGGCTTCCCCCCCTTACCCTCTTCTTCCCACTTCTCTATGCTATCCTCCAATTGCAATACTTATGTTGCCATCCCTACCATTGAAAGGTGCACCCCATCCTGTCTGTACATTCTTGGGTTGGGATAGAATATTACTTTGTGTTCTATGGACACTCCCTCCCCCCCTCCCCATTAGCCAAGCCGCCACCTTCCTGTTAATTCTCTTCCTGGCCCATTCCACCCCTTTTATATCCCTGGCCTGCCGCCACACCATCTTGGGCACCATCTCTGACCAGGCTAACCTTGCCTGCAGCCACCACTGTTGAATTGTCCCCATATCCCTTATCATCTCCTTGCACAGCAAACCCCATGGACATTCCCCCAAATCATAACCTCCCAGGTGCAATATTAACAGGTCCAGTTTTAGCCATTTCTGTTTCAGATCTTCTAAGGTTAGCATAATCTGTGCCCACCTCATTCCCCTTACCCCCTTCCAGTGGACCATCACTCTGTCAGGATCCTGTCCTAGCTGTCTCCCTCCTTGATGATTAGCTACCCACCTCTCTGCCCAGTAAATGTAAGAGTGCCCTAGTATCCAGACCCATTTGCATCTTCCCCGACCTGCGAAAAGCAAGTGTGGATATTAGACTATTTTTTTATCACATATGTCTTATAGCAGTTTGATCTCCACCTGCCTGCTTTCTTGATTTCTTCTTCAGACCCACCTTTTTCTGTTAGTGCTGATGCAGCTCCTATTCTAAATGAATGAGAAGAATAATTTGGGGTGTTCTCCCCTAGGTGGACCATCCCTTTCTTCAACACCCCTGTTACTGGAAATGTGTCACCGGTTTTCCATCTAGATGTGTAAAGAACTGCCTGCTTTTTCCCTGTCTCTTCACCTTGTACTTCCATAGTGCCACTACTGGGCATGTTCTTTCACTCTCATGCTTGTCTAATGCAATCTCCATCCCCCTTCCTGTCTGGTCTGTTTTTGAATGTCTCAGCCAAATTGTGATCTTCTCTTATTCCCAGTGGATTTCTCCTCCCACAATCCTCCTACTGTGCCCATTTTGTTGGCTGCTACTACCTTGTTGACCCTGAATGTGCCTCCAGCCATCACTGTGAAAATGGCCCTGAATAACACGGCGTCAAAGGTTGTGGTACAAATCTCTACCAAGGTTTTCACCAGCCCTTCAAGTTTGTCACCAGCAATAGGTTTTCTTATGTCTACCTTCCCTCCTTTTAGCCATTGCCACCCCATCAACATGTGCTGCACCAATTTAAACTTATTCGGCTCGGCCCAACCTTTTGTGCTGCATGCCCATCTTATCCCTGCCAGCTGCACCCCCCATTGTTCCTCTAGCCATTCCTGCCTTCCACTTCTTCACCATGTACTTTGTTACCTGGTCCTGTGAAACTGGCTCACTTAACTTGAACCCTTCCTGTTTCTGGAACTCCTGGAAGGCCCCCCACGCCCCTTTGCATGCCTTCAGCATGTTGGTGGACCAGGAGCTCCTGTATAACAGTTGGGCTCCTTCCAGCCAATTTCCCATACTTTTTCCACCACCAGTGTTCTCTTGCAGCTGCTTGTGGTGCCAAGGACCTGAATCTTTCCAGCTGTAAGCAGGAAAGGCTGTCAGCTATGTCATTTTTTACCCCCTCTATGTGCTTGGCTTTAAATGACATGTTTAGTTGTACTCTCCTCAACACTAACTGTCTCAGGACCCTGTTTTCCATCTCTGAATGCCCTCCCAGCCTGTTGATAACCTCTACTATGGCTCTGTTATCACATCAAAACATTATTTTCCTATTCTTTAGGGGTTCTCTCCATGTCAACATCACCACCCATATTGGGAAAATCTTTAGTAGAGTTATGTCCTTTAACAGCCCCTTCACTTTCCAAGAATCCAGCCACGCCTCCACTATCCATCTCCCTTGGAAATAAGCCAACAAACCAATAGCCCAGGATGCATCTGTATATAGATCCAGATTGTTATTTCCTAGCCACTTTTTCTGTCGGAATGTAACCCCGTTGTATTCCTTTAAGAATTGTTCCCACACTTCCACATCTTGTCTAATACCTTGTGATATGTCTACCCAATGATGTGGATGATTTTTGCCCACTGTTGCCCTGGCTAACCTCTTGGTGAACACCCTCCCTGGTGCAACTGCCTGGAATGCAAAGTTCAAGTTCCCCAACAGCTGCTGAACCTGCCTCAGGGGAACTCTCCTCCTACATTTTACCTCTTGTAGCAGAGCCCTGAGCCTGGCCACTGTCTGTTGTGGTAATCTGATGACTTGCTCATCTACATCAATCTCAATCCCCAGGAATTCCAGCTTTCTGGCTGGACCTTCTGTTTTATCTCCCACCAAAGGCACTTCCTAACTGCTTGCACATCTCAAAGTCCACAAGCATTGTTCTTACCTCTTCCTCACACACCCCATCATGAGGAAATCATCCAAATAGTGCACCATTGCCTTGTGCCCGTATCTGTTCCCAAACGCCCATTGTATCCAGGAGCTGAATGCCTCGAACTTGGCACAGGCTGTGGAACAGCCCATGGGCATTGCCTTGTCAAACTGGAAGGACCCATGGAAGCAGAATCCCAACAGGTCCCAATCCTCCTTCTGGACTGGTAGTAGCCAGAAAACTGACTCTATTTTGGTCTTTGCTAGCCAGGCCCCCCCCTTTGCTCTGATCAACTCCACTGCTTGATCCAGGGTTGCATATGAAACTGTGCTACACTCGTGGACCTAGTAGAGAACACATTCAAATCCCCACTAAAACATATTGTAATTCTGTGCAACTACAACACCATTCTATGCCACAGGTGCGAAAACACAATTTGGCCAGGACTTGAAAAATGACAGGTTTGACATACATGAGGTGGGATAATAAGAAGGCGATATTGAAAATATGGGGTGAAAATATTAAAAATGTCCAAAGTTAGGAGAGTGCTTAGCAAAATTGCAAGGAATGGTCATAACATGGCCATTTTTTGAAATTTGGACTCCACATTTTCAAGGTAGCCTTCTTATGAAACCACCTAATGAACAATATGACTGCTTCTACACAAATCCCACCAGAAAGGTGATTTTGCCAACTGACCAAAAAATCACCTTTCTGACAGAAGTTGGATAACAACAGCCATATTGTTCATCAGTCGGGGTCCCCAGAAGGCCATGTTGAAAATTTGGGGTCAAAATCTCAAAACACATCTGAGTTATGCATAAAAGTTGCCCCCGAAATACACTGAGGCGCATTTACCTTAGTTTCTCATATTGTAGTCACTGGTTGAAGCAGCAAGATGTGTCTTCAATTAGGAGAGTGGATCTTGAACCTGAGACCTCTGCAGATGACTGACTGTCTGTGGGGGTGTCAACGGGGAGGTGAGTGCACAGTGGAAGGTTGGGTGGGGGGTGCAGGTGTGATCGGAAATGGACCTATTTTTTACAGGTGAAAAAAAGACAATGAGGGACAGTTTTCTCAGTTTCAGTTTAAAACACACCTGGAAGGTTAGGGGATGCCACTGACCACCAGTGAAGAAACAGGGGAAAATTTAGACGGCGGGGGGGGGTACCACAAGACACCAGGGATAGGACCATAGTGGCAGAAAGCCACAATTCTTAAAAAAATTATAAAAAAGTAATAAAAAATAAACAATAAAACCAAATAATTATACAGTCGAACCTTGATTATCCGGACCTCATGGGGACAGCAAATCTGTCCGGATAATCGATCATCCGGTTAATCAAAAAAACAGAAATTGAAACAAAAAAAAACCACAGAAAGCAACACAGTTAAAATTGGTTAAAATAATTTAAAAGCAGCATAAAAAGTTTAAAACTAAACTAAACATTCCTCTCTGATTTAAAAAACTCAGTTGATGTCAGCTGTTTAAAGCACTGCAACCAACCACTTGATGCCTTAAAAGTTTAAGCTTGTTGCCTATGTGAAGCTATGTTACTCACTCAGTATCCTTTTCGCAGTCATGAACAATGGCATAAAAACCTGATTTGCTGGAAAAGGAGCACCCTTGCTACGCTGCTGAGCAAACCAAATGTATGTCACCTTTTCCAGTTTATGATCAGCAGCTGGCTTCAATGTTTTTCCACGTTTGAGGTCCCACTCATCCTCAACACACAGTTTAAGTAACCATCAGTTAATAATGTAATTTCCTCAGACAATCAGCAGTCAGTAAGTGACATCAGTTCTTAATGTAATTGCCTAAACTGTAACACACTGATACTGGGAGCCAAACAGAGAACTGTAGAATGTAACACCTAATGCCACACCTAATCAGGGTACCTCGGAGTGTCAAACTTCCAGTTTGAGTGCTACTTTGTAGTTTGTTGATGTTGTGGGGGATGGCAATAAGTGCAGAAGAGCACACTGCAAACCGCAAACAAAAAAAATTGTCCGAAATTTTAACTTTAGTATTTACTCGGGACCGAGACACAAGTCAATACGAACAAGTTATCCAGATAATCGAGGTCCAGATAATCGAGGTTCAACTGTATATACTATATATCTATATCTATAGCTATATCTATATCTATATCTATGTCTATGTCTATGTCTATGTCTATGTCTGTCTATGTCTATATCTATATCTATATCTGTATCTGTATCTGTATCTCTGTCTCTATCTCTAACTCTATCTCTATCTCTAACTCTATCTCTGTCTCTATCTCTATCTCTAGCTCTATCTATAACGATATCTATATATGGATTGATGGTGGGGGGGGGGTGCCACTAGACACCAGGGATATTTAGATAGTACAAAGAGGACAACTACCAGGTGGCTCAATTTTTCAGGACCAGATGGTCCCCAAACCATTTTCACAACCAGATGGCCATACCAAGAATCCTTTTTCCCCATCTGATTTCTTTTTCACCTTTTTCATCAAGGTGAAAAAAAAAATGATTTTATTCCTTTTTTTGCAACTCGCTAACTTCCTTTTTGTCAGTCCCTTTCATCATGGGTGTGAAAGGAAATTGGCTGCAAAAAGATTTTCCTTTCATCACCAGATGGCCATGCGGTAATCCTTTCTCACCATAGCAATTCCCTTTTCACCATCTTTTAACGTCATGGCGAAAAAGTAAAATGGCTGGTGAAAAGGATTAACAGCATGGCCATCTGGTAGTGAAAATCCTTTTTCACCAGCTGATTTCCTTTTCACCATGATGAAAAAGGACTGACAAAAAAGGAAGTTAGCGAGTGGCAAAAAAGGAATATAATAGTTAAAAATAAAAATGTCTAAGGGCATACAAAAGTTGGAAACCACAAAGAACAGCTCATCAACGCCCAATGAGCAAGATATATGTTTTCATGTCTCTGAAAGACATAAGTGGGCACAGTTATAACAGTTTGGGCTAAAAATAAAAAAAAAACAAGATGGCAACTCAAGAAAAAGGATTTTTTTTGGTGATTAAGGATTAGCACCTCAAGAAAAAGGACCCTTGTTTGTCAGAGCAAAATGCTTTTTCATTCCAGAAATCTTTCCAAAAGTGTGAATGAAGCATGTGCAGAACCAAAACTTTTATAATTAAATAACTTCGGAACATATTAATATTTTTCCACCAAACCAACACAAACAAACTCTGAAGGGCAAGCACTTTCTCACACTAAAAATTACCATGAAAATTAAGACCAAAATGTCAAACCGTTGGGCCACAGTGCAATCACAAAAGACTGCAAAAAAGGTGAATTTTCACATTTTTTCACTATGCACAGTGCAAAAGCCATCAATCTGACCAGCAGGAAACTTGACATGTCAAGATATCTAGCCCAGGAGACAGCGCATGCAAAATGTGCAAATCCATTGAATGTATGCAATGTTATCAAAGTGCAAAATTTGACATAGAAATCCCTTCTCAACCCTGACTGTAGTGGTGCTACCACACCACTTTTACCACGGCATAGTAGCACCAATATAGTTACTGTAGGATTGAGTGCAAACCTCTATGTTAAAGCAAAATATTATTTATTTATTTTATTTATGAGTATATTTATATATTGAATATATTTATAATATAATTATTATAATATCAAAATATTTGAACCTTAATACCTTTGGAACTGTTAAACAGATTTGCACAAAATTTGACAAGCATAATGTCTAGGTATAGGTCTCTTGATGTGGCAAATTTTGTGTCAATCTGTTGAACAGCTCCAAACTTATTAAATTTCAAAAATCCCTAAATTTACTACGTTTTTACTATTTCTTTGTCCACCTGTATCTTAGAAATGGTTTTAGGTTGTGGTCTGAAACTTTCAGGGTAGAAAGTCTTTGCCTTACAGATGTGACTTTGGTGAAAAAATATTAATGCTTTCAAAAGTTGTAAAAATTTTAAATTTCCCATTATTTCCTCAGGGAACATTTATATGTCAGGCATGAAAGTTTTTTTTACGGTTACAGGAACTAGTATTTGCACACACAAAATACTTTTGTTATCACAGGAGCAGATATTTTCACACACAGTTTTGCATAGAGGGTCACTGAGTCTAGTTTGTTTTCAGAGAGCTCCCTTGTTTTTGCAGGAGCTACTGTCTTTTGCATGTAGAGTCACATATAGCCTGCTGTATTTTTGCATAGCTTTGTTGTGTCCACCATCTTGTTTTCCCATCGTTGAGAGACCAAAAATAAAGAAAACATGTAATAAATGAATGTAGTACAAAAAAATCAGAACTTAGCTAAATGGAACCCATTTAGCTACATTCTGATGTTTTATTTTTCACATTGTGCCCAGAAACACCTTTTGTGGGCATCTGAAATCCTGGGTGCCGAGTTTAGCAAGAGGACTGCTTCTGGCAAGTTTTCTGTATGAGAACAGTGGAATTTTCTTGACTTCTGCAGCTGCAGCTGTAACTCGCACTACAGGTTGCATGTTTCTCTGTAACCCTCTGTTTTCCCTGGTGTCTAGTGGCACCACCCACCACCAATCGTTGTCCCCTAACCCTGGTGTCTAGTGGCACCCCCCCTTCCTTATCATGCAGTGGTATTTAGTGGCTCCCCCTTCCTTCCATTGTCATAATTTATTTTATTAATATAGTCTGACACCGGGATGTCCACTCCCGGTGTCAGATGCCCCATCCCCACAGTCCCTTCACTTATTGTTTGTTGACATCAGGGGCCCCAATCCCCATATCAGCAATGGAAGCCCCACCATCAGTGTGGGACACTGAGGAGCCCACTCCCAGTATCCCCAGATATTTGTTTCATTTTTCCCTGTAAAGAAAAAAAAGTTCCCTGACATATTTCTTTTGTCTCTGAGAAAAGAAAAAGGTCCCTTGTTATCCCCGCCAGCCCCACCCTCCCACTGAGCACCCACCACCGTGTTCTACCCTAGTTGTAAAAGAAATACTTGATTACAAAATTTCAGTTGCCTGTCCTCCGGTACAGTGATTAACTATATAGGTGGGGTGGAAGCACTGATCTTTCTATGCTAGATATGGGCTATAATAAAAATATTCTAGTTTTCTCATAAAGCTGATGACTTTATGTACCATTGTTTGTTGTATAATGATCTTGGTCTGTTGTTCCTCTCAGCCTGGAGAGACTTGCATTGGCATCTACTACCCCATACATGTGTTATCATGTAGCTCCAAGTCGTTTACCAAATCTGTTCACTTTGGAGTAAAGATCACACGTTACCAGATTGCAAGCTCATGTGGTTTATAAAGTTCTGCACGTCAAAAAATCCATTGGAGATACAGGCTTTAGGGCTTGACTTACAGTTGCAAGAGACTAGGGGTGTGGCTTGGACACTGAAGAAGATGGACGCTTAAGCTGTAAGCTCGATCCCAAGCTAAGTCAATCTGAACAATAATGCTTGCATCCAGAGACAATTCCTCCCCCTAAGGCTTTAATTTGCCTCATTAGCTGCTATTTACCTGACTGACAAGGTATTGTTGTGATCATAACTTGGTAAATTGTCTGATGGCACCGGTCCCTGCATGTCCCAATTTCTACCTAAGCAGGCCTCAAACCTCAGCTTAGCCTGGTAACCATCCCGACTTAGTGGCATAGCAGAGGATTGCCATCTACTGTAACTAATAGCATTTACAGAGAAGGCAGTGTATGAATCTTCACTTTATTGCCAGCAACTCAGTGCAGTACCGCCCTGTTTCCTCTATGGCTTCCTACAAGCAATCCTCAAAAGGCCGGACCACTGCAACATCGGAGCCCTACTGTCAGCCATCCGATATAGGCAGCTCACTTCAACACATCACAACGCTGCTGAAAATACTACTCACCAGGGTAGACTCTATCTCAGCAACTTTAGCGGGCACAGTGGCTGAAGTGCAGGTCCTTAACAACAAGATGAATGTCACAGAACAAAAAAACTGATGATCTAGAGGTCAACCAGGCCAAAATTTTACAACGCTTACAAGAACATGATAATAAGCTAGCTACACTCTGGTGTAGAGCCGATGATCAAGAAAACTGAGGGAGACGCAACAACATTTGAATCCTGGGTATCTCCGAGGGGCTGGAAGGTTCTAATAATGAGCGCTTTCTTAATGAAGAAATATCAAAAATGCTGGGGGATAGGTGGCATGGCCCAATAGAAGTAGAAAGAGAGAACCGGGTTCCCAGTGGTCCCCGACCTGTGAACTCACCGCCACAACCCATAATAGCCTACCTCCTCAAGTACTCCATTAAGGAGAGAGTACTAAGGGCAGCTCGAGATACAGGGGACAGCAAGTGACATGAGACAAAAATATCCTTTTTTCGGGATTTATCTGCAGAGTTGGCAGCCCTCAGAATGGCTTTCATCCCTCTCAAAAAACTGCTGGCACGGCATGGGTTTAAATATCATTTTCTTCATTTGTCCTACCTGTTTGACTCTATGGAAGGGAAGGGAAGGACATAACGGCTGAGACTCCTCGTGAGGTGGAGATATGAGTCTCAAAACATTGGCCCCAGCTGCCCTTGAGGACTTCATCTCCCAAGAGGCTTTGGAATCCAGGGCAACACGAGCAGAGCAGGGGGAACTAATTTCTTGCCAGCAGCTCCCATAGGGACCACTTTAACAGTTGGACAGTCCCACGAACAACTGTATCCCCCAGGCCCTCTGATTCTATGTCTCCCACAAGCTCAACAAGCAGCAACTCCAAAGCACAACAGGAGCCGAAGCCCACCTCTCCTCCCTCAAGACTGCAACGGGGGTCAGATCAAATAGCCAGGATTCGTCAACGATCATATAGTGACCACAACTCAACCCTCGATGGCCGGAGACAGCCCCTCTTGCCAAGCAAACCAAGGATGAGCTCCTCCTTACAAGCCAAGCTGACAATACTGACATTCCAGATGACCTAATAATGCAGGCTGCAACTATTGATTCTTGGGCAGATTTTTCTTCAGAAATGGATGACCACCCAGATCTTGCTGCACAACCAATCAAACCAGGACTCTTAACATTTGTGGAAGCGCTCTCCAAAGACCTGCAGAACATGGCTACTGGTCCAGTTCTAAATGTGGAAGCTACCACAATGGACTGATTTACTTAAGTGTTCTCATTATTGCTTTATATTATTTAAAACTTCTTTACTGACATTATAATGCCTGCAGAAGCCCAGTGTGGTGCAGGTAGCGAGTGGGACTTGCTCCCACTGATGAAGTAATATGGCATTGCAATCTGATTCTCCTATCCTGGCTGTTAAGGGGAATCTGGTTTGTAGACATGGGGGCCAATTAATATGCCACATGAAGGCATAACTGTGCCACTTTAGAGGGATCGCTCCTATACATATGACCCCCCTCTCCTGGGAGGTTGATCAACCCACTGCAGGAGAACCACACTGTTTTGAGATGGCTACTCCTTTCCTACTGGATGATCAACCTAGTGCCACCTTATACAGACTTGCCCCCTCTGATTTATATGCTATAGGGGACCTGTATAATGTCTAGATTACATATCAAACTCGATTTAAAAATCAGGATTCGTAATGCTCCAAGGTGTTTAGGCAAGCTTGCCCCCCCAATGCTTCCTCCTTCCCCATCCCTTCCCATCCTACCCTTCCCCGTTTCTTCAACCTTCCCCCCCTCTTCTTTACTTATTCTTTCCCTGGATGCCCCACCTAGTAACCTTTCTAGGTGGGAGACATAGTTTATAAGTACATTTCTGTAGCTGGGGACGGATTCTTGAAGCATCGACTAGCTCAACTTCTACCTCCCCACTTTAGGCATTTGGGTAGCACGACTGGGTGTGATTCTTCTCCTAGCAAGTGGAGGATCAGCACCTTTGTGCATAATCCAAACACCGTTAGCTTCTGCTTACATACTCTTGTACTAATCCTGTTAAAAATTGTTGTTAAAGAATTGACAAATACACTGCTTGCTCCACCTTTTCATGGATGTTTCTGTTGAATTTACTAAGTATTGTTATATATAATTGTTCCGATTGTTCACTGGTGCATTATACTCACCTATCCTTTTTCATTAACTGGTCTGCTCTGCTGTGTGTCTCTCTGTGGCAAGTTTACTCTGACTCACCTTCTTGACTGACATCCTACTACTCCTCAAGTAACCTTTCTGCTCACACCAATCCACCTCCACTGGACCCCTGGGGTGAGTACATATAAATCCTTGAACCTCAGGTAATGGAATAAAAATACTCCGAGATGGGGGTCAAACTCATATCATGGAATGTTAAAGGGCTAAATCACCCAACTAAATGATCTGTAGTTCTAAAGCACTTACATTCCTTGCAGGTGGACATCGCGCTCATTCAAGAGATGCACCTTACTGCAAGAACTGTATTGTGGCTCAAAGAATCATGGGTAGGATCAGTGATAGCGAGCTGAGCAACAAACAAATCCAAAGGGGTCACCATCTTAATCTGAAAAACATGCCTCTGGACAGAGGACAAGGTGGTTACTGATACTCAAGGCTGCTGGATAGCGGCCAGGTTCTCCTGCCCTGGGGGTCACTTGGTACTGGCCAATGTCTATGGCCGAAACACGGATTCCCCTGAGCTCTTTCTGGACCTCAATCAAGCCCTGGAATCCCTCACCATGGAACACCCCAATATCCCTATTATGATAGGTGGAGGTTTCAACCTAGCTCCCGATATCTTCCTGGATAAATCCAAACCTACCCCACAAACACATCCTAAGGCGGGGGTCACGTGATGCAGTACAGCTAGAGGCAGCGTTTTTGTGGAGCTCCCATTACCCACCCATCTTTTAACTATTTTCAGCCTACAAATTCGACATTTAAAGTTCTATTCTACACTTAGAGTATATATAACACTCTTCGGTACTTGGTAGCATCTTGCGTTGTGCATACTAATGCACTTGGAGGCAGATTGAGATGGAAGCTGAGATGAGGCCTGCTGGCATGAAGCACTCTCCACCATCTACACTGGAGAAATCTTCAACAAAATCCAAAAACCAGAATTCAGGGCCTGCAGTAAAACCACCCCCTTCCAACACTTCTCCAACTCCTCTTACCAAGAACCATTTCTTACAAGAGCTAATACCTTTTAAGGAAACATTGGATGATATCTCTGCCGAACAGAAATCACTAAGGGGAGATCTCAGTGCCCTAACCACCAGAATGGGAGATTTGGAAGCCAGAACTTCCTCTTGGAGACCTGGAGGGAAAAGATAGACCCAGAAATCATTTACCTCAGACAACAGATCAGTAAACTGCAACTCAAAACGGAGGACTTAGAAGGAAGGAATTGAACAAACAACTTGGTGATCCTGGGCCTCCCCAAGTCTGAGGAGGGCCCTGACATTAATCTCTTTCTCCAGAAGTTTCTAAACAAAGTCGTTGGGCCTTCCCCTTTTAATCCACAATAACATACTGAACGTGCTCACCGCTCTCTTAGATCAAAACCTGCCGTTGAGTCCCGTAAGACCTATCATTATTAAATTTTAAGCTTCTTGGAAAACAACTGTATTATCAAAGGCAAGAGAATTACAAAGCAATTCTGTAAGGTGGTTCCAAGCTGCGTATTACTCAGGATCTTCCCTACGAGACAAGGCAAAAATGCTCAGCGTTCCATTCTACAGTCAGCAAGCTGATCGCAGCGGGCATTCGCTACAAAATGAACTACCCTGCCAAGCTACAAGTTGCCATCAATGGTTCTTGGCTCTCCTATGAATCCCCAGACAAAGCAGCATCAGATCTCTCAATCAAGTTACCTAACCTGTTTAAACCGGGCTGAATTGCTGAAGCAGAGCCAAGAAGTTACCTCTTACTACATGCTGCATTTTTGAACACTCACTTTTGGTTTTTGAATCCTCTTTTTTCTCTCGTCTGGATTCTCTGGTGCAGATCTCTCAACCAAGTTGCCTAACCTGTTTAAACTGGTCTGAATCACTGAGACAGCACCAAAAAGTTACCTCTTGCTACATACTGCATTTTTGGACTCTCACCTTTGTTTTTGGCTTTCTCTTCACTCCTGAACTCTGCATGGGGAATGGCTTTGGAGCGCCCTGTTGGGGGTTGAGGGCTCAGTTTGTGCGGTGGTTCGTGGGGCCTGCTCACTGGGGGTGGGAACTTGGGGTGTGAGGTGGTTTCTACGACGTGGGACTGGTGGGACCTTTGGTACCCCTAAGCTATTGTTCTCCAGTTTCCTCCTGTGCTTCCCGGCTCAGGTAATTGGGCTTGCTTAATTTTACAGCAAGTTGGACAGAAGCGGTCATCACTAGGATATCCTGGAGTATTCATCAGGTGTGGTTGGTGGGTTGGGAGGCTTTTGAGAAAAGGGATGAGCTGGGCCGATATTAGGCAACAAGGATTGTTGTCATTATGGTGAACATTTTGGAGGGGGGTTAGCAAGACGTCAGTCTGACCCTGCTTGTGCCCTAACACATTCCTAAATTTGGGAACATAATTTTTTACCACTGACGGTTTTGATGGTGGTGAAGTCCGAAGTTGGCCCCCTGGGCCGGGGAGGGCTGACTCCATTTCTTAGCACTACCATTGGGGTCTCAGAGTTATTATCCCCTACCCTATTTAGTTCGAAACCTAGGCGGGTAATGTAGTTCGGTTATCTCTCTTGAGGGTTTAAGGAGTTCAGATGGCAGTTGGGAGGTTGGAGGCAGGTGATGAACCAGTTGGCCAGCAATTTGATCAGGGGCTATTTTCTCATGGCGAGGACTAGAATCCAGAGGGCCCTGCTGAGCTCTCATTCTCTAGGGAGTTCTGGTTGTATCGAACCCAGGTCAATGGGGCTTTCTCCAAATAACCCCGATATTTTGGTCAGGTTCTCAACTTTCTCTGTCATTTTGTAGGCTTATTTTGATTTATCTGTTGGGGGGGAGGCTCTGCGGGAGGGTCGGCCTTGGTGGGACCTCACCAAGGAGGAGGGGAGAGAGCAACACCCGAGATGGAGGTTTCCTTCAGCCAGGAAGTTCTCAGTACTTATGAGGGAATTATCACTTATTGGCCAACACTTCCTCAGGTACCGGTTCATGATTACTTCCTGGTACACTCATCTGGTGGTGGCTTTTGGAGCTTTGTTCCCCACTCCAAGCAATATCACTTTCAGTTTTCCTCAGGAAGCAGTCGGGAGAACAGTTGTACATAGTTTCAGGGATGAGGAGGGGGGAAGGGAGGGGAAGGGTCTCTCTTTCCTAGTTCATGATTTGGTAAAGGCTGTAATACCATGTCTGGAATTTACACTGCTTAAGTTTTTCTTCACTGGTTTTGAGAGGGGGTGGAGGGGAAGAATCTGGTCACTGGTTGGTTTTTTGGGGGAGGGCAGGATGTGCCTTCTAGGGTGCTCTGCTTTTTCATGTTTTTATAGTCCATTGCTGCACTGTATATTTGATAATGAGTGTTACAGCGCTTAAAATTGCTACATGGAATGTAAGAGGTGTCAGAGACCTAACTAAAAGGTACCAGGTTTTCAAAAACTGTGCTTTACTGAATGTCGATATTCTCTTGATGCAAGAAACCCATTTGCTCTCATCAGAAGTCAATGGGCTTCACCGTCCAAGGCGCTCAGGGTTTTGCCTCGGGTGGTTCTCTAGTAGGGGTGGCCATTCTGGTTAAGAGCCCATTCCTTTCTGGCAGAAGAGCTTTTATCGGACCATGATGGTAGATTCATTATTGTGAGAGGTTTGCTTTATAATGCAAAGATAACATTAGAGGCGATTTATGCCCCAGTAGGGGGGCACCCAGACTTCCTCATGACCTTGGCTGAAAAGTTGAGTGGACTCTTACCCTCAATTTTAATAATCAGGGGGTACTGGAATATCGCTCCCTCACAAGATTTGGATAAATCTTATAGACCTCTGAAACCACTCTCCTCTTCACAGCTAGCCTTGAGGAATCTTATGGACCTACTGGGCCTGTGTAACCCTTGGCACCTACTTAATCCCACAAGACAACTCTTCTCTTATTATTCCCAAGTACATAAGACATGGTCCAGAATTGACCAAATACTAGTCAGCAATAACCTTCTGTCGGGAGTACTCCAGTCTGGTATTGAGCCCATAGTTGTGTCAGACCACTCGGTGGCTTGGATTTTGGTCTCCCCAAACCAGCAGGTGCAAAGAGACACCACCTGGAAACTAAACACCCAGCTTTTAAAGGACAAGGGCATAGTCTCCCATATTAGATCCCTAATCACCTCATTTGTTGAGACCAACACAGGTTCAATCGAGAGGGAGGATCTGCTTTGCTGCTCCCTTAAATGCCTCATCAGGGGTGAATTTATTAAACACGCATTTAGGAGGAAAAAACAGAAGGAGGCCATGATCATGTTATTGTCGAACCAAATTAGGTTGGCAGAGAATAAGTTATCCTCCTCCTCTTCCCAAGCTGATCTAGAAACCCTAATGAAACTTAGAAATGAGTACTCAGATTGGATAAGATACAAGGCAGAGTATGCTCTCCTGAAAACAAAGGCCCTCTATCTCGATCAAGGGGAGAAATCAGGTAAAATGCTAGCTCTACGTTTGAGGGAAATCGAGGGATCGAGATGGATTCCCTCATTATTATCTTCCGATGGTGCCCTTAAAACTTCCCCTAGGGATATTTCATGAATTTTTGAGTCATTTTATAAGGAACTTTACGGCAGTGGTGCCTTCCACTTCTCTCATTCCTTTGTGGACCAGTTTTAGGAGGTCCTGCCCCTTCCTACCCTCCAAACTCACCTAGGAGAAGCTCTGACTACCCCTATTACGGCAACAGAAGTGGAGGAGGTGATCAAGGAATTTGCTCCAGACAAAGCTCCGGGACCTGACGGCTTCCCCTCCAATTTCTATAAAACTTTTGGGAAGGAGCTTGCCCCTCTCCTCATGAAATTATTTGAATACATGTTTAACACTACCTCTCTGGACCCTTCCCTGCTGGAAGCCACTATTGTTCTGATACTGAAACCAGACAATTCTCCGACCGATCCTGCTAGTTACCACCCAATCTCACTTCTGAATTACAACATTAAAATCCTAATGAAAATCCTATCCCTTAGACTCAAACGGGTCTGGCTTAACTTGTTGAGCCCCAAACAAGTAGGGTTTGTGCAGGGAAAGTCCTCTATAGACCACCTGCGTACTCTCTCACATATTTTTCAAGCCACCCAGGACTCTCAAACCTCTATGGCTCTGATATCATTAGATGCGGAGAAAGCCTTTGATAGACTCCACTGGGAATTTCTCTGGATTATATTAAAGAGAATGGGTTTCCTAGAGGTCTTTATTCAATGGATTAAATAGGTCTACCAATCCCCTACTGCCAGAATTTATTGTAACAGGGTTTTTTCTTCTTGATTTTTGCTATTTACAGGCACCCGGCAGGGCTGCCCCCTGTCACCTTTCCTGTTTAATCTATATCTGGAGCCTCTCCTTCTCAGTATCTAAAACTCTCCACTGGTCACGGGATGTTTCATTCAGCAGCAGTCTCTGGTTCTCTCGGCCTATGCTGATGATATTCTCTTACACTTGACTAACCCTGAAGTGTCTCTAACACATATACTACACATTATAGCCCAGTCTGGCCAAGTGGCTAATTACAAGTTGAATTTAGCTAAATCAATCAGATTTCCACTGAACGTTAACATGCTTCAGGTCAACCTTTCCCAGTTTGGTATGAAATGGGCCCCCTTCTCTCTCAAATATTTAGGCATTTTCCTTACTAAAGACCTTGATCTCTTCAGGAAGCTTAACCTAGACAATCTACTGATTAAAATTCAACAAGACCTTCAGAGATAGTCTGCCCTCCCTTTATCACTGTGGGGTTGTATTAGTATTGTTAAGATGAATGTGTTGCCTCGGGTCTTCTACCCACTTAGCCTAATGAACATCTTCCTGCCGATGTCCTATTTTCATCACTTTTACAGGTCCATTTCCAAGTTTATTTGGCAGGGTAAACAGCCCAGGAAAGCCTTCTTAAAACTTAATTTACCCAAAGAGAAGGGAAGGCTCTGTCTTCCCAACTTTATGCTGTATTACTGGGCAAGCCACATGGTGAAAATTGGGACGTGGTACGAACAGAGGGTGGACGAGTTTCTACCAATTTGGGTACAACTTGAGAAAAAGATTCTAACCGAGTTTGGCCTTCCCCCATCCAGACGCCTCTGTTATAACCTATCCACTTTGCCTCCACTTTTACAGGGGAGTGTCATTGGTACTTCTATCAAGGTGTTGAATCAATGCTGGCATTTTTTCAATCTCTCTCCCAGGAAAGACACTTCCCAACCTCTTACCCTTAATTTAAATATTATGATCGGGGGTCTCCCACTTTCTCTAGACTGGCTTCCTCAGCTGAGAGATTGCTGTGTCAATGATTTATTCCTGAATAACTCTCTTCTTCCCTCGGGGGGGGTTCTGACCAAGTATAATATTCCTCAGAAGCACATTTTTTAAGTTTTTCAGTTACGACACCTAGTGGCTTCCAGATTCGGCTCTAATCCCACATCGTCTCAAATTAAACCCTTCCTAAACTAGACACAGGAACAGGCAGCTAAGGCCCATAGTATTTCTAAGCTTTATTCTTTCCTACTGGACACTAAATTCCCGGACTCCCTGACTGGTTCCAAATGCTGGTATTCTCTTCTGCCAGACACCCTTCTAGATTGGGAACAAATTTGGGTAGATACATATCGGTATCTCTCTCAAGACAGATATAGACTCACTCAATACCATATATTGAACAACATGTATTATACCCCGGTTAAACTGATTAAATTAAATAGATTATCTTCAACTCTAGGCACAAGGCGTGGCACAGTGGAAGGGAACCTGGTACACATTTTCTGGTATTGTGAGAAGGTGGCTCCCTTATGGCAGTCCATCCAATCTAACTTAGACCCTCTTTTGGGCCTTGATGATTTATTCACTACAGAAGTTTGTATCCTAGGGATGCTTTCCAATATACAAGTGATGGAGCATAGACTCCACATGGCTTTAATCTCAATGGTCATCAAAAGATTGGTCCTTAGGCATTGGATGGACCAATTGGTTATCTCATATGCAGAATGAATCAGTGAAATTTCTCTCTGCTTTTGGACTAAAAGGTTAATAGCAAGTTCTCGGAATTGTCTGGTTTCATTTGAGCAGAAATGTGGCAAATTATATGCTCTTTATTTGAATTAATGTCTTGTTGGGTACACCTCTAGCTACCTTGACAGCTGTTATACCTTTATGCATCTCATATGTATCAGGATCAGCTCTCTTTCTTCCTTTTTATTCTCTTTTTTCCTTTTTTCTTTTTCCTTTATAGAAGGCACATCCTGGGGGAGGGGGGATCAGGGCCTGGGGGTCTGGGTGAGAGGGGTAGGGGAGTATTTCTCATTGTTTTTCCAGATTCAGGGATTTCTGTAAAATGTTTTATATTGTCACTCTGCAGCTGCTATACAGTCTATGTCATTGGTCATAATGTGCAGTCCCTGTACTGTTCTCTCAGGTATATTACCTTTATATAAAATAATAAAGAAATATAATTTCAAAAAAAACACGTCCTAAGGCAGTGCTTACACTGCAGGAAATCATAAGAGAGTGGTGAATGACTGATGTATGGTGGAGGGACCACCCCACGGGGAAGGATTACTCCTTTTTCTCATCAGTACATATCACCTACAGCTGCATAGACTTCTGGCTTGCAAACTCCCCTGCAGCCCAGGACATTGTCACTTTCAACATAGACAACATCCTTGTCTCTGACCATGCCCCTGTCTCATGCACCTACACACCCTCGGGGCAAAGTGGCTCAGGCATTAGGTAACACTGCAATCTCTTGTTAATCAAGGAACCCACATTCTAAGCTATGGTAAAGAGCATGGCCCAAGACTATTTTATCAACAACTAGGCTATGGACACTTCCGCAGCTATGGTCTGGGAAGCCTTTAAGACTGTTCTGAAGGGACATATTATTGTATTTGTTGCTCAAAGGAACAAGACAAGATGGGCTGACCTTACCCTTCTCCAAACCGAGTTATCGGCATTGGAGGCTAAGTTCAAGGCCTCTGCGGCAGGCTGCCCTGACACAGCGAATCTTCGGGAGATAGTCAGACTGAAATATCGCATTATTACAATGCTCCACCAAGCAAGCAGAGTGGCTCATGGCCAGGACAAAACATGCATACTGGGAAGCTGGGGACAAGGGATGAAAGCTCTTGGCCTTCCAGCTAAAAACAACAACAGGCTGCCTCCTGCATACACACCTTTAGTAACTCTAGGGCAGAAGTGGTCACTACACCTAAGCAGATCAATGAATGTATGCAACAGGTCTATCAGCAATTATACCAGTCACATATATCTTTGGAACAAAACCAAATAGGGTGCCACTTGAGGGACTTCTGCTCCACAGCTAACATCCCTCAACTTACAGAACCTATGAAGGCTGCATTCGATGAGCCCTTCACAGAGTCAGACCTCCTACTGGTGCTATCCCAACTTGCCAAAGGTAAATCCCCAGGGCTGGATGGCATGACCACAGAGCTGTATCAGCTCCTTAGCTCAGAGATCAGCACCCCGCTGCCTTCTGCTCTTCAAGAGGCCCACTCCACTGGTATCCTCCCACCCACCATGTGGGAGGCTTTAATTACCCTTATACCCAAGAAATCAGATGACCAGTTGAACTGTTCAAATTATTGTCCTATATCCTTAATTTCTGTGACACCTAGATCACAGCTAAAATGCTTGCCAATCGGATGATGGACGTTATACCATCCATAGTTCATCCATCACAAGTTGGTTTTACCAAGGGCAAGGCTGCTGCAGATAACATACGCCTGGTACTTAATCTTAAGTGGTTGGCTCTCCATTCCCCCATCCCCATGGCAGCAACGGCCGTAGTATTTTTGAAAGCCTTTGATTCAGTCGAGTGGCTTTGCCTACATGAAGTACTCCAACTTTATGGGTTCGGCCCATATTTCAGGCAATGGATTCAAGTCTTATATAATAGAAACATAGAAACATAGAAACATAGAATTTGATGGCAGATAAGGACTGCTTGGCCCACCCAGTCTGCCCATTTCCCTACCTGACGGATAAGCTGCAGATTCTAGTTAAGCAACAGCTTACTTCCTCCTGCCCCCCACTAGGACTGCCTTATGTCTGTACCATGCATTCTTGAATTCTTCCACTGTTCCTGACTCCACAACCTCCTCAGGAAGGCTGTTCCATGCATCCACAACTCTCTCTGTGAAAAATACTTTCTAACATTACCTCTGAGCCGTCCCCCTCTATCTTCAAATTGTGCCCCCCTGTTCTTGCATCTCTTTTCTGAAAGATACTACCTCTTGTACCTTATTAGTTCCTTGAGATACTTGAAAGTTTCTATCATGTCCCCCACTCCCTCCTTTCCTCAAGGGTATACATATTAAGCTGCTTTAGTCTCTCCTCATATGTCTTCTGGTGCAGACCTTGCACCATTTGGTTGCCCTCCTCTGAACAGCCTCCCTCTGTCTATGTCTTTGCGGAGATGGGGTCTCTAGAATGCACAGTACTCAGATGGGGTCTCACTAACTGTCTGTAGAGAGGATAACAACTTCCTGTTTTCTACTGTTGATGCCTATCCTTGTGCATCCAGTATCCCCCAGCCCTTACTGCCTTCTCACATTGCTTGCCCACCTTCAGGTCATCTGATATAATTACTCCTAGGTCTCTTTTTGATTTTTTGTTGTTATTAACTTGCCCCATTGTACTCTTCCCTGGGTTTTTGTTTCCCAGATGCATTACCTTGCACTTCTTTGCTTTGAATCTGAGCTGCCACGTAGTTGACCATTCCTCCAGCCTTGCCAAGTACCTTTTCATTCTTTCCACCCCACCTTGTATATCAACCCTGTTGCAGATCTTTGTGTCATCTGCAAAGAGACATACCTTTCCTTCCAGGTGCTTTCCAATGTCACTTATAAAGATATTAAAGAGGACCGGTCCCAGTACCGGACTGCAGTATGGACTGCTAACCAGAATCTTAACCAACAAGGATGCTTCCTCGCCCTTTTCACTGCAATGAAGTACCCATCAAGGGTGTCCACGCTCACCCTTACTATTTTTGGTGGCACTGGACCTCCTCACATGGAAACTCCAAACCACCAAGGAAATTCAGGGGATTCAGGTAGGTGAACATTCTTACCTGATGGCCTCCTATGTAGATGATCTACTCCTTACACTTGCTCTCCCACGAGAGTCCCTATGCCCAGTACTGGAGACACTGCAGGGATTTGTCCTAATATCTGGTCTTCAAATGAACCAAAAAAAGTACTAGTATCACTCCCTTGAATGCAGCATGCTCCAAAGACTGCCTGAAAGATCTGGGGCTATCCTGGGTTCCCAATAGCTTATACAGTACTATCTGGGTATACATATACCATTTGACTGGAAGCAGATAGAATCTAGGAACTCTCCCCTCCTAACTGACTGACAATCGAAATGTCCTGCTGGCGTCAACTTAATCTCTCCCTTCCAGGGAAAGTTGCTGTGCTCCGTATGCTTTTGTTACCCAAAGTAGTATATTTACTTAATAACTTACCAATAGCCCTATCGGATAAGGTCTATCACCCTCTGGACAAACTCATCTCACACTTTCAATGGAAGGGTAAAAAGCCATGGTGAAGTGTTCATAAATTATGGGCCCATTGGTCTCGAAGGGCCTTGGACTTCCATGGCTGCAGGGATGTCCCTGGTCCTTCCTCACAGCTCAGGCAGTCAAATTGTTTGTCCTCATGCCCTCCCCACATGCATTGTGGGTGCATCTTGAAGCACAAATCCTGTGAGAGACTCCTCTCAGTTTACTTCTGACCAATATCCCCGTACCCATGTGTAAGATCACTCCGGTCATGGCCGAAACCAGGAAGGCGTGGTCTCGACTTATGAATGCAGCCAAGACCAAGAACCAAATGCGCTTGCTGCCTTTTAGGTACCTCAATCTATGGCACAACCAGCTTCTAACGATAGACAATAAACTCTTTAATTGGCCATCATGGAACAGGAAGGGGATACATATTGTTCAGGATCTCTAGTTACCCAACTCCACTACACCCATGTCATTTGAGCAGCTCAAAGCGCGTTACTCCCTTCAACCCCATAACTTCTGAAAATTCCTACAGCTCCACAATACGATACAGTCCCACAACTGGTCCCACATAATTGACATGATGTGGCACTGGCTGTCCACACTACATCTAAAACCCTCTTCTCGGGGTCTGGCCGGTAAGTTCTATAGTACTTGGCGTGATACACAACCTGACCATACAGACACCTGTAGAGCTAAGTGGAGTAATGATCTGGGTTGCCTTATCACACCTGAAACATGGTCGCACTGCCTACAGTTGGCCCATTTCGCATATACAGTAAAGACACAAAGAGCCAACTGATTCAACTCAAGATTCTCCTACATTGGTATCGCACTCCAGCAGACCTTCACAAGTGGGGTGTCTTACCGCATGCAGAATGTTGGAGATGTTGACACAGCCCGGCCACCATCCAGCACTTTCTGTTGCAATGTTCTGCCCTGGCCTCCTTTTGGTCCACAGTAGCAATGGGTTGCTCTGGGGTATTGGGACAGCCTATAGACCTCTCCAATCCCATGCTACTGTTAGGTGACAGTTTCCCTCTAAAACAACTTAGTTCCCAGCAATGGAGCAGGACCTTGGCAGTCCTCTTAGAAGCTAAGCGGCTTGTGCTGATGACTTAGAGGCAACCATCCCCCCCCAACTATATCTCTATGACACTTGACTCTGGCTAGGCTGGCCACATTTGAAAGGCTTACCTTTATCAGCAGAGGACAACTCTCATTGTACTACAGTAAATGGGAAGCCTGCCTCAATTCAGCACTGTGCCGAGTAGCTCTTCCTCCTCCTAATAACCTTTCCGCTTAAGTAACTCGTAAAGTCTCATCTTCTATCGGATGGCTCACCTGTTGGAATCATGATGAAGGCCATTACAAATTCACTCTGTGTGCCTGAACTCCTCTATGCTAATTTCTATCTTTACCTCCCTTTTCCCTTTCCTCCATTACCTGTTGAAACTATATAGTACTTGGTCCTCAGGCCCAAAAGAGAGACTTGTCAATTTTAATAGCTTGAACATTTGACCTTCATTTTACCTACATGTTAAAAGTAATAAGCAGTGAATTATTGGGTTAGAGTTCACTATGCTGGCTACCTCAATTGTTGTTTGATAACCAGTCTGATAACCTTATACTTTAATACACCAGACAGGTGTTGCCTTTTATTAGATATGTTCAGCTATACCTGTATGTATTGTTACCACTCTATATATCCAAATATGTATGTTTTAATGCTTGTGGTATGTGCTAAATGAATAATAATAAAAATTATTCTATGATAAAAAACAGTTGCAAGAGACTGCGGCAATATTGTTGCACCAACTATTGTCAGGCAGTCCCATGCTTTCACCCCTTGAACTGCTGTATCTACAAAGGGATTTCAACCATTCTCTGTTCCATTAAGGACTAGCTTGCCACTGTGGGAGAAAAGGGTGGGGTCACAATTTGCATGGTAACCCTTACAAGATGCTGTTCATCTTTAACCATACCCCTTAACATCGAACTTCTAAAAACTGTTGTGTAGTATGTTGCTGAACAGAGCCAATGGACCAAGGAGCTGGTGGAGGACATAGATCACCAAAGCTATCAGATGACATAATCACAAGTGGAGGAGAACAGGCCTAGCAAGGGGGATATATTGGACACCAGGGCTCCTGTTCAGGCTGAGGTTAGAAAGGAGGAACTTTCTTCATCTAGTTAACTTATATCACTCTCCAACTTCAAAAACTAAAATGAGTGACATCTTATCACCCAGTTTTCACTTGGGTAGGGCACACCAAGGCTTCCCTCTCAAGCCATTTGGAACATGTCAACTCGTCCTGGTGATTCTGTGACAACTAGGGCTGAGCAAAAGTGCAATTTTTCACCACTGTGGAACTTCCACGGAAATCAGGGAACTTTCTCGGAAGTTTCCAAACTTCCACCTGTAGCGGAGCAGAAAACTTCTGTGAACGTAAGGGGGATCACCTCTAGGAGCAAGGAAGTGATTCTGCCGCTGTACAATGGACTGGTTAGACCACACCTTGAGCACTGTGTACAGTACTGGAGACCATACTTGAAGAGGGACATACAGCTCCTGGAGAGGGTACAGAGGAGGGCAACTAAGATGATATGAGGGCTAGGGGATTTGATGTAGAGGACAGACTTGAGGAGCTCTGCCTGTTTTCATTGGAAGAGAGGAGAGACAGGGGACATGATTGAGGTCTTCAAGTACCTCAAGGGAATAAATAGGTAAACATGGAGGGATCTTTAGACTAAAGCAGGAGGTATCACCAGAGGCATGGTTTGAAGTTGGAAGGTGGATGGGTGAGGGGGAAAGAGGAGGAGGTTTTTCACTGAGTGGGTGGTGGACCCTTGGAATGCACTGCCTGGTGAGCTGGTTCAGAGATCCACAGTGGAGGGCTTCAAGAGAGGGTGGGACATACACAGAAAGTGGATGTATCAGATGATGGCCTGTCCCAGGGGGGTTGGGATGGATGATAGAGGTTTCTGGAGCACAAGGGAGGGGAGGGCCTCGGCACCCAACTAAGGATCTGAGGTTCGAGTAGACTCGATAGACCATAAGGCCTAATCTGCTGGCAAATAGTATGTTAGTATTTTAGTATGTAACGTTATGGATGAAATTTTGTCCACTGTCAGTATAAAATAGGCCCTGGTGGCTAGTGGCCCCACAACCGACTTGCCCCACAGGAATACAATTAAATATCCCTGGTGGCTAGCAGTTCCTCCCCCCAATTGATCACCCAACTGACTTTTAGAAAAAAAATATTATTTTAAGTAGTGATCCCCCTTCCCATCTGACAGTGCCTACTGCCCGATGAAATGCTCTGATACCCTGGTGGTTAATGGTTTCTCCCATCCACCTGTTCACCCCCCCAAAGTGTATAGTAACCCCCGCATCTCTATTTGTATTTAAAAAAAATGCCTGGTGGTTTAGTGGTTTCCCAACCCACCTCCCCATCCCCGATCCACAGTCCCATATTATTTCCCTGGTGGTCTAGTGCCCCCTCACCCCAACAGATGTCCCCCCACCCCTGTCCCACCCCCATAATAAACTGCTGCGGGCAGACCAGCACAACCCTCCTCTCCACCGAGCTGTCAAAGAATGAGTGCATTCCTGTACTGGAAAGCACTCATTCATTGACAGCTCAGTGGGCGGGTCAGCCATGGAGGAGAGAGGAGGGCTGTGCTGGTCCATCTGCTGTGGTTTAAAGTGGGGGTGGGAGTGGGGTGTTGGTGGTGGGACACCTGCTCAGGTGGGGGGCACTAGCCCACCCGAGAAATAATATGGAACTGCTGGGGATCGAGGATGGGGAAGAGGGTTGGGGAACCACTACACAACCAGGCAATTTTTTTTTAAAGTACGGATGGAGATGAGGGGTTACTATACTCTTTGGGGAGTGAACGGGTGGAGGGAGGGACCACTAGCCACCAAGGCACCAGGGTATTTCATCAGGTTGTGTGGGCACTGTCAGACAGGAGATTGGGGGAGGGACTGCTACTTAAAAAGATTTTTTTTGTTAAAATCGGGCGGGTGATTCGGTGGGGGGAGGGACAGCTAGCCACCATGAAATAAGGACGTTTTTCTTTTTTTCTTGTGGGGTGGGTGGGGGAGGGACCATTAGCCACCAGGGATTACTGGGGATTCATTCAAGAAGCTTTTTTTTATATAGGGGAGGCAGAATTTCCACAAAAGTTCAGAAATGGATTTCCAAATCTTCACAGAAATGAAAGTCTGACTTTTGCTTCAGTTCTGCCTGCAAAAACATTTTTTCGCACTTCCCTAGTCTGGAGTGAGTTGTTGCAGAGCAAAATGACTGGGACAAATTGTGATTTAACCCTAACCATTTATCTTTGCTGTTATGACAGAACCATGCCATTAGCACTCTCAATCCACCATGACAAGTTTGTAAAAGGCATTACTACTGGACATAAAGAACATAAAATCAATCTCTACAGTATGTCGAAGATGCCCTACTTTATATAACGCAACCATTCACCTACCTTTTTGAAACTGTAAATGTCACAAACTTTCTTTGGTGCTGCATCAGGGTTTATGTTTAACTGGTAGAAAACAGAAGTATTGCTGCTAAATACCAACTATCAAATACAAACTTCAACAAACTGTCCATGCAGAATTACATCTCATTTGAAATATCTTCATTTTTTTTTCAAATAATAATTTTTATTTTTCAAATGTTTCATAAATATTAACAGGATAGTCCATAAAGACTTCTATACACCAACCTATAATGTCTTTATTAAAAATTTTCCACGGTGTTTTAGTCTCTAAAGAATTTATAGTTGTATAAAGTGCTCAAGGATATGTTTCCATTCCATTTTTGGAAAAGCATTGAATTTATGGAACATTTACAGTTTTTAACTAGTAATCTTTTAGTTGTCATAATGTTAGCTTTCAAAAGTAATCTGTATTCTGGCCTTATTTTGATTTTGTAATTTATTTTTTATTATATTTCTTAAAGCATAAGAAACATTACATTCGCATATGCCAGACATCACATCTAGCACTAGATCCATGCAATGGTGCAGAACCCCATAGTCTAACACATAGGTTATGGAGACGAGAGGTATACCAGTAAAAGCAATGGCTAAATGAAAATTTAAATCCAGAAGCTACACCTTACAAGAATACAGAGGTCAGTCAAAATATGATGAGTCCGATCATAGAGTTGAACATGGCCAGTCCAGCTGATCTGACCTTACTCCAAAGATATTCCCCAAACATTTTAGTGATTCAGGATACATGCATTTGGCAAGAAGAATACTAGAAGAATTAAATAATATTATAACCCTATATATATTATTTAAACTCAATTACTGTTAACTACACAATCAAGCAGGGTATATTTTTCTTGCAGTCTCTTATGAGGAACAATACAGTGCTAGGTTAAAACATTTAAACTGTAAAACCTAGTGGCTTTAATAATTACAGCCCTTTCAAGGAGACCTTAAGCCCACCAAAGTCCTGCAAACAGACTATCAGTACACTTTTAATTAATTTGAGGTGACCCAGGACCTCTCACCACTTCAGTTCAATTCTTCAGCTGAATCGATGTCCGATTCCTCCTCCCCACAGGCAGCAGCAAACTCCTATACAATCTGTTGAGCCCAATGACCCATTTCCTCTGGATCTGTGAACTGATATGTGCTGCCCCCATAAAAGATTTGAAGGTGGGCTGGCATAAGCAGAGTGAGAGATCCACAAGCTTTGGAGTTCAGCTCAAACTCCACTGAATTTTTTATGGCAAGATTACATGGCAAAGGAGAGGTCAGGGAATATGTGGATTGTGTGCCCCTGATAATTCAAGTGATCTGCTTACCTCGCCACCTGCAGGATGGCATCCCTCGTAGTGACTCTGTCCATCACCAGCAAAAACAGTCCTGGGCAAATATTGTTGGCACATCACTGTCCGTGGGGAATTCTGGTAAACTCTACTCATGTGGGAAGTCAAGTCTGTGGGCAGATTTAGTGCATTGGGCAGCCACTGCTTAAGAAAAAGAAGAGGGTCCACTTCTTCAAGATCCTCCAGTAATCTAACCAGTCTCAAGTTGGAGGCTCTGTTGTCATTTTCCAGGGCCTCCAACATATAGAGCAATTTTGTGTTTTCTTGCACTAGTTTTGTTGAGATTGTTAGTACTCTGATAGCCTGTGATTCTGCCAATGCCGCAGTCTTGGTGGCTACCTCAATTTTCAGATCCTGTTCCCCCATTCTTTGAAGGATAGTTTTGATTTTTGAGACAATGACCTGCATTGACACTTGTAGAGCCTTCCATGGCAGTTCCTGCCCTGCTCATTCTGGCACAGAGGTCGAGGCCTGTGGCTCTGTCTGTAGCTGGGACTTTAAGCCCCCAGGGTCTTCTTTGTTTGTCCTCCCCATCAATGCTTTTAGTATCAAATTTTTCTTCGCTTGACAAGTACCTTCGCTTTCTGCAGACAATCCAAACTTTCATTTACGTTTTTTAGCAGATTTTTAAAATATAAGATATCCCAAATGCAGAGCAGCTCTGAATCACATCTGCTCAGTAAGATACTCCACAGCGCCCCCATTCTGACCTTATTATACAGTCATTAAACTTTTCTAGAATCATAATTTTTGGATCTTCCCACTGTGTAAAATGAAAGCCTGATCACTCCAAGATTTTAAAATATTGGATCCACCAAGAGGAACTCAGTTAACATTCCCATAAAAGATGAATAATATCTGCCTCTGCTGTCCCACAGTGCCAGTCTGCTAAATTCTGAGTTTATCTTATGCAGCCTATAAGGGGAATAATATGCTCTATTCAGAATGTTGTATTGAATGGCTCTATCTCAAGTGAGTTTGTATTTTGATATTGCTTTACAAGCTAATAACCATTGTTGTTCTGTAAAAAATTGATTGAGCTATTTTCCCACTTCTGAAATATTGTCTTCTATAACTCACTAAAGGGCTTATGTAATACTTTTGTTAACCATGCATATAGTATTTTAGACTTATTTTCCATAATGGTTAGCAGTTTATTCTTTATCTGTATACTGTTAGGAGCTATTACCTATAATTTGTAATCTTTTGCACATATGCTACTTAGTTGAAGTATAAATAATGATAATTGTTTAATTGAAAATTTCCTTTAAATTCTTCCCATTTCATTTCAGTGCCCTTTTTATAACGGTCTTGCCACTTTCTAATTTCTTTGTTTTTCCATACCTTATTGCCTAGCATCTTTCCATCAGTTTTAAAGTTGGGGTTTTGTCAAATGGGGGTTGATTGGTGATATATGTGTTGCCCATTTACTCTTATTAGTGAACCTGGTAAACTTATTACCCATATTTTTAATTATGGTTCTCTCAGAGTTTAGCAATTTCTTTGCTATAAAAAGGATTTGTTTTATATCAGTTGTCTCATTGAAAAGTTATTTTACCATTAGATTTGCAATGTCATGTCCCTTACTATCTTCTTCATCCAATGCCCATTTAATTGCCAGTTTCACCTAATATGCCATATAACATTACTCAATATCTGGGCAGACTAGACCTTCTTGATCTTTGGTCAAACATAGTATATGCCATGAAGTTCTGGCTGGATTATTATTCCAGATAAATTTCAGAAATAAATTGTTAATGTTTTTAAACTATGAAGGTGGTATTGGTGTAAGAATGGTTTGTAGCCTCTGTCAAAGAAAAGGAATTGCCAGCATTTTAATGGTCTTGATTTCACCCCACAGTAATAGTGGGATTTTACACCACCCTAGAAGTCTATACCGTAAAGGGTCATATAATTCTTTGTCATTGTGTGTATAAAATCTTTTGAATTTAGTGGTACTGTTAATTCCTAAATATTTAATTCCTTTCTCCTGTATGATTACCTTTATGATTTTTGTAAGTTTTCTGGCTGGTCAATCTTAAACATAATCATTACTGATTTATTTTCATTTATTTTATATTAAGATATACTTGAAAATATGCTTATTGTTGTGTTAAGTTCTTGCATACTTATCTCTGGATTTTATAAAAAAAAGTAGAACATCATCTCCAAATGCATTGAGTTTGGTCTTTTCTGTGTCTACCTTAACCCCTTTTATTTGATTATTTGTCCTTATTTCACTGAATAATAATTCCAATCCAATAATAAACAAGGAGCATGACAGGGACACCCCTGCCTTACTCCTCTATTGAGTGGTATGGGGTCTGAAAGAGTACCATTCACTTTTATTTGCACCAGAGGTCTACTCTAAATGGTTTTTATGTAATTTATAAATATATATGGGAAGTTAAAGATTTTTAATGCCTCATAGAGATATTCCCATTCCAGCATGTCAAATGCTTAAATGGCATCTAGGGCTAAAAGAACTGCTGATGTTTTAAATCTAGTAAGGTATTCAGTAATAAACTGAATCTTAATTAGTCCTGACTGGATGGTTCTCCCTGGGATAACTACTGTCTGTTTTTATGTACACTTTTGCTTAGAAGCAGTAATATCCTATTATTTAATATTTTTTTGTACATTTTATAATCTACGTTAAGAATACCCACTGATGTGTAATTTTCTACTCTACTACTGTCCTTTCATTGTTTTGGTATTAATGAAATATACACGTTATAAAAAGAATCTGGAATTTTATGTGATATCTGCATTTGGTTATACAATGTTTCTAACAAGGGCATCATAACAGATTCAAAAGCCAAATAGAAGTCCAACGTGTTACTGTCCAATCCTGAACATTTAGCCTTTGGCATGTTATGCATGGTTCCTGTAATTTCAGACACTGTTATTGGCTGAATCAAATTTCCTGCATCATTTTCTGATATTTCAGCCTGACCATAATTTTCATAATATGCAATTTCTGCATCTGTGGGCTGGCATTCAGAAGTATATAATGCTGACATTATTTTACTATCTTATCTTGTTCTGCCCATAACTGCCCTTCTGTGTTTTTAATTGAGGTTATTTCTAATTTTTCTTTTTCCAGGGCCTGTATTCTTTTAGCTAATGTTTTCTCTACTGCTTCACTATTTGTTTTCCAATTCTGGTTATACCTAGCCCAATTCTGTTTGACCACTAAGATTTCTGTGGTAGTTATTAAATTCTTGAGTTTACTTAATTCTTGTTGCTTCATTGTTTCTCATTTTTTACTGCAGTTTCCAATTCTTTAAGTTGTTCTTAAACTTTCCTAGATATCTGTATTCTTTGTTTCTTTTTCCATAATGCCGCAGAAATTATACAACCTCTTATTGTAACTTTAAGTGCATCCCAACAGCCTATTATGTTATCTTGAGTAACCAAACTGTCTATTATGAAATTGTTTATATCTATATTATTTTTTTTAAATGTATATGTCTTAAAAGGTTGTTGTTAAATCTCCATGTAACTTTCTTTTTGGTATTCATATCCAAAATTATACTGTAACTAACCAGATTGTGGTTGGAGATTAGTAAAGTTTTTATGTTGGCCATTGTACCAATATTGTTTATTAAGAGTTCCCTGGACATCAACTTGAAATACAGTCTTGAGTGTATTTTATGTCTGGCTGAAAAATACAGGTAATCTTTTTCTTTATCATGTAATTCTCTCCATAAATCTACTAAGCTGTGCAAATCAAAAAATCCTTGCAGAAGCCTTGCTTTGTATTCATCTCACTTAGAGACCTTTGAAGTTTTATCTGTAAAAGTGATCAGTGTGCAATTAAGATCTCCCCCCCAGTATTATGATATTACAATTTCAGTTACATAGAAGTTTACTTATTTCAGCTAAAAAGTTGTCATAGCTGCTAAAAGGGGCATAAATTGATCCAAAAATAATATATCATCTCTTTCTGTTCTTACCAGCAGAATTTTTCCCTGTTTATCCATTGCTGAATCTACTATTTTCCCTCTAAAGTTCTTATTAAATAGTAAGGTCAGCCAGCCCAGTGGCGTGGAGGGTTGAGGCTTTATACCTTACCTTTTGCCATGCTGGCAACTCGTGTTTATGGTGTGAGTAGGTCACTGGGGGTCAGCTGGGGGAGGGAGAGGATTGAGCTTACAAGGTACAGCTGTCCTCTGCCAGGGAGGGTGGGGAGCTTGGACTGGCACTTGCCTGACACCTAGCAGAGGCTAGGTGTTGGCATGCCTAATCCTGCACATTGGGGCATTGAAGAGGAGCAACCAACAAGTGTGCAGTGTACAGACACATAAACTACACGCCACTGTCAGCATTACACACTTCCTCTCCACAGAAAAGTGGAAAAAGGGACCAACTGAACAGCATTAACTGTCCTCCGCAGGCACTGCCCCTGAGATGACACCTCCCCAGAGCTGGATCTGTAGCTGGTGGGTTTAGTTGCTCCCTACCAGCCTGCTATGAAGGGTAAGTCATGGGGGCATGAAGCGAGAGGGTCTGATCATTGAGGGATGGAAGAAACGAGAGAGACAACTGGATCCACGGGGAGAAAAAAAAATAGTAGTGCCACCCCAGCACTTTTTTTATTTATTCTTTGTGAATGGTATATTTGTCCAGACCATCTCTTTTTTAATCTATAAATCTCCTTACTATTTAAGAAGGTCTCTTTAAGCATAGCCATATCAAGATTAAGTTTTTTAATCCTGGATAAAATTCTTACTCTTTTAATGGGTGAATTCACCCTATTCACATTCCAAGTTGCTCCTTTAAAGATCCCCATCATCTTGTCCCAGTCACCTGCCTTTAATATAATGTATTTTTTGACTTTACTTTGTACCCTTCATGTTTCCCTTTCATGCTCCTTTTGTTTTCCCTCCCAAACTTCTCCCATCCCCCCTTCTCCACACTTCCAATTCCAACCTTTCTGCCTATGATCACGGTTTGGCATACACTTTTTTTACACTAGGAGACAATTATTCAGCCTTAGTGAGCCCCCCACCACTTTATTGTCCATGTTCAATTTGTATCAATAATTTTCAGTCCAGATTCATGTCTTCCAGTTCTTCTAGTTTCTTTCTTCTTTTCTTCCTTCTTTTTTCTTTATCCCTGCTCAAAGGTAGAAAATATTTATGGCAATTCAATCTTAAGGTCTTGTACAGCTTCAGTTACAGTGTTGTAAAACAAATTCTGATTATTAAACAGGACTTTCAGTCTGGAAGGGTAAATAGCATAGGCTTTAACTCCTTCTTTCCATAACCTTTGCTGTACCCTCTCCCCCAATTGCTTCCTCTGTTCCCATAATCCTTTCGAAGAATCATGCTTCAGATCAATTGACTGATCTTTAAATTTTAAATTACTCATTCTGAAAAAAGCTTTCATTACTCTATCTTTTCCTTCTGATGTCAGCATTTTTACAATCTTTGGTCTGGCCCTCCTGCCTCCCTCTTCCCTCCGTTGTGTGAGCCAGTGCACCCTATCTATTATTGGTGGATCATTTTCAAATCCCAATAACTTAGATATGACTTCCATTAATATATCTTTCAGTGAAGAGTCTTTTTCCCATTCAGATAACAGTCCAAAAATATGTACATTTTTTCTTCTTGAGTGATTCTCCTGATCATCAATCTTCATTTTGAGATACTCAATTTGTTTCAGTATACTTTGAATTCTTTTATAATAGGGACCACTGTGTCTTCTAGTTTTCACAGTCTCATTTCAAGTTTGTTTATTCTTTTGACCCATTGATCTCATTTTAAATCCATGCTTCTAATTGTTTCTGAAAAGTTTTGCAAGGAGTTAGGAACTTGTTGTAATTTATCTATGGAAGTTTGTAACATGTTAACATTTTTTATTAATTGTTGTGCCAATACTTTTGGTGTATCCATGATGCTATGCTATCTTTTTGGCTAGTTCCTGCTGTTTCTTTATTTTCAAGATCTTGCTGTTTACTGTTGGGTCTATTTCTTCATCTGAGTATTGGGCTAAATTAGGTGAGGCCAATGGGGTTTCTAATTATCTGTCTTTGTGTTGCTTGTCTCAGACACTTGGCCTGTTTGCTTAGTTTTATACAGGTCAGGTGCTGCTCTGTCTTTTTTTTTTCTTTTTCTTGTCTGGCTCAATTTGTCTTTTTGGCGCCATTTTGATTGTTGGCAGTCTGTTGTATAGCAATAGTTTTTAAATAGAAGCTTCGCTTGTTTAAATTTTCTTCTAACCAGATCTGGGGTACCATTTTTCTGTTGGTCAGGGATATCTTGATTTTTTTTTTTGTGATAATTGTTTGGCTTCAGAGCTTTAAAATAGTTTTGAGAGTCTTTTTAGTGGGCTCTGAATTCAACCCCCCCCCCACACACACACTCGTCAACATGTTCTGAAGTTGCTACTTCTGATTGGCAGGATTACCCTTTATTTTAGCTTTCAAAATGTTCAGTTTTTCAGTTTCAACATTTATTGTTCGACACATTAGGTCATTACAATTATAAAATCACAAATTGCTTAGAACAGGAAGTATAACAAAGATTAAAATACAGATAACAGATAGAAATGTTTTTATACAATCATCTCAGAATAAATAACAGCATAAGAATGCATACAAGATCACATCGACAGATTAACAGTACATCAGATACATATAGCCTGTCTTCTAATATTCCTAATTCTAATTCGCCTGATCTTGCTTATTTGAAGGAAGACATTTGCAAGTCTCTTGATTGTCCAATTGTCCTGATTAGTAAGAAGTATTCGTGTTAATAATTCTCTATCAATATTCTCCCATCCCAGCAAAAACGGTACAAGCCAAAGTTTTCTCTCATTTTTATACCGAGAACAGTTCCATAGAACATGCATTAAATCTCCTTTAAATCTGATTCCACAGAAACACTTAATTTTAGATTTTGGAAGGTTTTTTATACCTAATTGTTAGAACATTTTTATTAAAACTTTCCAGCCTTTATCTTGTAAAGGCTTTTCTTAATACAGTATATTTTAGTGAAATTGGATAATATTGGAATGAGTGATTAATCACATTAGACACATACCAAGTTGCTATCTTGGAATTGCAGATCAGTTCTCAATGTCTTGAAATCCAATAATTTATTATTTTCTTTTTAATATAACATCTATATTTTAGACTTAAGGTAATGTTTCTTTCCACATGTCTTTCAAAACAGCTAGGTCATGCATTTCTAGTGTTTAGAACATTTCTTTCAGCCAGCATTTACTAGCACAATCCCTTTTAATCCAATCATTTTGTTCATTCAGGCACCGTACAGGTAATCTGCTATTTGTTAACCTTGTCACCTTGATCCAATACATAATTTTCTGCACATCCATTAGAGCTCTTATTTCAATAAGACCTGTTTCTGCTCTTAGAAATTGAGCTGGATATAACAGTGGTAGTCCCAGACTTTTTCTTAGCAGATTATGAACTGGGATCATTATAATATTTGCGTTTCTAGCATCTTATATCTCTGCTCCATACAGAAGCTATGAATATTTAACTTTAATTGCTGTTACAAGTGGTTCTAGTGATAATCCACCATATTTATAATTACATCTATTTAAGACTAAAGCTGTTTTCTGTACCCTCTCCCTGAACTTCCTTATACAGTATGTTCATTCCACCTTGTTAAACAGGAATAGATGAGGCCCAGGTAGGTGTAAGCTCATACATTTTCCAGGAGAGTTCCTCCCATAGTAAATTTCACCTATTTTACTTTAGGTCCAAAGATCATAGTTTGTGATTTATTAATATTTATTTTTAATTTTAAATATTTGGTTTGATCATATAATAAATCCAATTTTTTTCTGTAACCCTGACATTGTCAGAGAAAAAAGTATCAAATTGTCTGCATATGCTAGGGTGGATACAGAAACCATGTTAACTTTAGAAGAGACAGATTCAAACTGATGAATTTTTCTCAGTAACCCATCTATATATAAACAGAATAGGGTCAGTGTGAGCATGCAGCCTTGTCTCACCCCTCTATTTGTGGGTATTGTTGTTGTCAGCTGTGCGCTCGCACCCATCCTAATTCGTACCCATGTTTCTGTGCATAGAGCAGAGATTACACCCACCAATTCTTGTTCCATTCCTCTTTCTAGCATTAATACCCACAATAAATTTCTATTTATGGTATCGAGAGCAGAAGAGAAGTCTATATAGGCAACATACAAATATTGCTTCCTTAACTGTACATATTTTTCTAATTAGATGATTTTAAACAAAACAGTTATCTATTGTGCTATAACTAGCTGTAAAGCCAGCTTGTTGTTCCGAGAGACCTCCTATTATGTCTATTTATTGTAGTAATTTTCCTATCAATATTTTTTAAAATATTTTTAAGTTGACATCGAGGAGATTAATTGGGTGGTACATTGTGGATCCATGACACTTCCCTTTTTGAGTCCAAAATGTTTAAAGATTCAAAGTCAAAGTAGTTTAAATTTGAGATATTCTTCCTTTTAAGCCATCAAAGTTAAACTTATCAAGTGGGTAAATAAAGAAGCAAAGTCTTTAAATGAACCAAAATGAACCAAATGATTCAATTTCTTAACTTTTATTTTGTCTCTTTATCCATCTTCATGTTTTATCTGGCTTTGTCAGGATCACTTGCTGTGATACATCATTCTTCCTTCTCTCTTTGGTCCTTTCTCTACTTGCTTCAGTCTATCTTTCAGCTTTTCATTGGTCTTCTAGGTCCTGCACACTGTAGACACCTTATTGTTTTACTCCATCATCTGTTAATCACCTGTTGATAGGCCTGTTGCTATACTTTTGCATTTATCCTTCTTTCGTCCTTCCTAAGCTTACTCCTGGATCTGCTGCTGGGTGCCTTTTCATTCCATGCTGCCATTTTAATTTCAATCCAATCCTCAGGATCTGTGTGTTGCAGTATTAAGAAGCAGTGGCAACCACCTCACCGTTCGGTTCTGAGCCAAATGCAGCTTAAATTCTTTCTCTGTCTATTCAGACCGACTCTGGAACTATTTGTTACTGGACTGTTCTCACCACTGCTCTTCTCTGTTGCTTTAAACTTCTGACCCGGGCAGACAATTCCAAATACAGATGCGTTTTACCATTTTACCAGAGAGAAAAAATACAAATTTCAGAGCAGTTACAGCTTCTGATTCAATATACCTAGAAGTAACAAAACACCATGCCGTGAGTTTGTAGAAAGGAGTGCAAAATCCTCATGCTGCCTAGCTGACGGCTGAATGCATTGCATCACCATGCTCCACTACCCTGTCTCATTTGAAATATCTTAGTATATGGTCGGCCCATCGGTGCAGCAGTTAGGGTTCTGCTTACAACGCCAGGGACCTGGGTTTGGGAACGAGCCTGGGTTGTCAGAGGGCCAGCCGGGGGGGAGAAGGATTGAGCATCCTATGGAATGCTCTTCTTCTCCTCCAGGGGGTGGGGGTCTCTATGATCAGTGCCGGAGTGACACCTAACTGAAGCTGGGTGTATTGCTCTGTGCACCAATGCATGGGTGAGGAGGGGAGGGGCTGGGGCAGGACAGATGCAGGCGTCATTGCATGTCTCTGCCCTGGCCAATAAGGGGAACAAAAACTCCTCCTCATTGGACGTCTCCATGACACCCTGCTTCCGGCTTCGATTAGCCACCTGGCCAAGCACTCCCCAACTAGATATATTCCACAGTGCCAAGTCCGGTGGTGGTGCCATGCTCCACCTCCTGGGGGTAAGCCTGGAGTGACCGGGGAGTGCGAGTGACCGATTAGGCAGTGGAAGCCATGGAGCACCATGACTAGGGCAGACCAACGATGGAAGATGAGGAGATAAGAAAAAGAGGGGTAAACTATAAAAAAAAATTAAATATCTTAGTGTTATTCTTTTGCTATCACTGCAAAGTCTCTTTAACAATAACTATGGTATGGTTCCACCCATGTTGAGCACCAGTGTTTTCTTTTTTTTTTTTAACCAGGAGAGACAGACTAAGCTGAAAGCTTGTTTACAGGTGTGATCTGGGAGCACAAGGAAGTTAATTGACTTGCTCAGGGTCACACAGTATGCAAGTGGGAGCTGTGGGATTCAAATCCAGGTCTCCAAGTTTTCAGCTCAGGGCTTTAAGCCTCTGCACTATACTGCCTCCATTGTTAGTGTTAGTACACCCAGTCACCAGGGCGCCAAGCTGGGGTTTTGATGACCACTGTTTTTACAGGGGTCTGTGCGCCCCACACACCCCCTTATTATTATTCTAACTCTGAGGGGGGTGGACCTCGGGGATGGGGTTCGAATCCCAAAATCAGTGTCCTGATGTGCCAGCGCACTAATGCTGGTGTTCTAATGGCCAAAAAGGACATTATATACCACCACTACCCAATAGTCAGCAAGCCTTTAAAAAATGGAATCTGCTTTCACTTATCCTAATTGTCTGCATAAACACACAGAAACATAGAAAGGTGATAGCAGAAGGAGACCAATGGTCCATCAAGTCTGCCTTTAAGATCCTGAGATCCACGTGATTCTGGGTTCTAGCTGGTAGTTTCCCTTGTGGAACTGGTTCTAACATATTCTGAATGCAGATATGGTCTTAACTCCCACCACTTCTGCAGGCAGTCTGTTTCATGGCTCCACTACCCTTTCCAAGAAATAATGCTTCCTTAGATCCCTCTTGAACTTTCCACCCCTCTGTTTCCATTCATGTCCCCTTGCATTTGTGCTGGGGGCCCTGGTGAATATTTCAATATGGCCCACTGAATTAAAACCCCTCATGTACTTAAAGTGATTTACCAACTTCCCCCGATGTCATGTTTGCATATCACCTTCCCTTCCTTGAGTGATGCAAAGCTCAGCTGCCCTGAAGTTAAGTATTAAATATATTCAGATGCTTATTTTTTTTACATTTTTGTGCCACAGTTGTCTCTGCAAGTTTTTTCTTTGTTTGAAGTTCACACATGAGCAGTGCATCCACATGCATGAGTGAACAAGGAAGGTGTTCCCACTGCACCTTTTTCCCTCCTCGTTCATTCATCTATCCTGGACCCAGCCTCAGTGAGTGCAGATCCAAAACTGAACTGGCAAAAATTACAGCACTGATGACTGAAACTGTTTGTTATATTTGCAGCTGTTATACTTGCTTTTGGGATTGCAGAAGTGGCGATTTCTCCTGATTTTCAATTTTACTCATCTGACTAAGCTCTGTGTCCTAGGTCCATCGGTTCTAGGAACATCACAATCTACATTGCTTGAGTACAGTGCTACAGTTTTAGTAAGTGCTGCAAGCACATAATTATAATAACCAGTCTGTATAAAAAATGTTTTAACTGAGTGGAGCTGTAATCTGTAGCATATTGGGACACAAAAGGATGACTTTTGAACTGGACAGATCTAGAAATTAAAGTAAGCTTTTCAGTATTGGTACATAAAGGTCTGTGTTAAATGGATTACTTTTTCAACCGTTCAGAATTGTAATGTGTAGCAAGAGTATAAGCACTGAGCTGCACAGTCCAATCCCAAGAGAACAGTGCAATAAACTGTGTATTTTAGGCAAGTGCTGCTTCCAGTGTGATTGCTTCAGTAAACTGCCTTTGCTATTGCATTTTTATTTTACTTTGTATTTTTGCACCTTACTTACCCCTTCTCTCATCTCATTCAGACTTCCCCATATACACACACACACCTCATCCTCTGAGTCTGCTCCTAGAGTACCCAGTCACACTGCCCTTAACCCTTGATGCCCGGTTAACCCCCCAGAGTGGGGTGAGGAGGGGGTCTCCTTAATCCTCCCCAACAGCTATTTCTCTGCAGTGTGTCCTGTACATTGGAGTCTGCTCTGATGAATCTCGAGTGCCTGCAATGAGGAGTCATCACCTAGGAGTGACAGGTGGTTGTTTCCTATGTTCAGCCCCAGATGTCTGCGTGCAATGAGGGCTTAAGAGCAAGGAGACACGTTGAGATGTGCCTTCTGCTCCACCCCTCTGCAGACGTCTGCCCATCCCCTTTTTACTGCTATCTCCGCATGCCGCACCTTCCACCCGGGCACCCCCAGGTGGTGGTATTGCAGCGGGAGCTTGCAGGTGACCCCCCCAGAGAAGGAGGGCAGCCTTTGGGTGCTCCATCCTTCTCCTCCCCGGCTGACCCCTGGTGAACCGTGCTCATTCCAGGACGCGGGTTGCTGGCATGGTACGAGGCAAGGTGTCCAGTGCCTCAGCCCTCAGTGCCACCGGGCTGGCTGCTATTGCATTTCTGATTGTCACCATTATTATAGACAGTTTATATTTTTGCCTGTGCTCCTGTGTTTTCTTGGGCTCATTTGGTGTTCTCATGCAAGCACCATAACACTGATTACTAAAGTATGCTTAGATGTGCATGAATAAAGGGACATGGAGATAGAGGTAGTACTGGTTGGAGACTTCAGTATTCCAGACGTGGACTGGAGCATCCCAGCAGCAGCATCAGCTAGGAGCAGATTTATCCTGGACTCCCTTCAGGGTGCCTTCCTCAAGCTACTGGTCATGGAACCAACTCGGCAGAAGGCAATAGTGGACCTTGTGCTCACAAACGGGGACAGTGTGATGGGGGTAACAGTGGGGGAGCACCTGGGGAACAGTGACCACCAGTCATTGTGATTTGAAATCACAGAAAGAGCAGAACCAAACCACACAAAAACACGTATCCTGGATTTTAGGGGGGCAGACTTTGGGAAAATGGGGAGATACTTGAAAGAGGCATTAAGGAATGGGACAGGAATCAGGGTTGAGGAACAGTGGGCAGTATTTAAAATGGGGATTACAAGAATAACAGAATTATGCATTAAGCAGGTTAGCAAGAGGAAAAGGAAGAGGAGACCATTATGGTTTCCAAAGAGTAGCAAAGAAAGTGAAAGCCAAAAGATTGCATTCAGGCAATACAAAAGACACTGGCAGAAGGGATAGGGAGAAGCACCAGGAGAAGCAAAGGGAGGCAAGGAGGTCAGTAAGGAAGTCAAAGCTCAGACAGAAGAACACATTGCAAAATCAGTGGGTAGAGGACAAAACCTTTTACAGGTACATAAGTGAAAAAAGAAAAACAAAGGGAGGGATAGTGAGACTGAAGAGGGAGGATGGGGGCCGTGTGGAGGATGACAACAGTAAAGCTGACATATTGAACAGGTATTTCTGCTCAGTCTTTACTGAGGAAGAGGAGGGTAATGGGTCTGAAGGGAGTACAAGGGGTGAGAATGGTGCAGAAATGGACACAAGTCCCTTTACATGAGAAATGGTCATGAAGGAACTGTAAGTAATAATAGTTGATAAAGCAATGGGGCCAGATGGGGTGCACCCCAGGGTCCTTAAAGAACTAAGAGAGGTGGTGGTTGAACCTCTGGCTATCCTGTTTAGCCAATCATTGGAAACAGGGGAGGTACCCAAAGACTGGAGGACAGCAGATGTAGTCCCCTTATACAAAAGTGGGAACAAAGAGGAAGCAGGGAACTACAGACCAGTCAGCCTCACCTCGGTAGTGGGGAAGATCATGGAAGTACTACTGAAGGAGAGATTGGTGGAACATCTGGTTGTCAATGGACTACAGGACCCAAGGCAGCATGGTTTCACCAGGGGGCGGTCATGTTAGACCAACCTCATTTAATTATTTGACTGGGTGACTAGGGAGGTGGATCGGGGAGGGCAGTGGACATGGCCTGTCTGGACTTCAGCAAGGCCTTTGACACTGTGCCACATAGAAGACTATTACACAAACTGGGGAATATGGGTGTGGGCAGGACAGTAGTGTGGTGGGTAGGTAACTGGCTGGGTGGCAGGACACAGAGGGTGGTGGTAAATGGCTGTCACTCCACAGAGGGAAAAGTGACCAGTGGGGTACCACAGGGATCAGTGCTGGGACTGGTCCTATTCAACATCTTCATCAGTGACATTGCGCAGGACCTAGAAGGCAGAATTTCACTGTTCGCTGATGACACAAAACTCTGTAACAGAGTAAACACACCAGAGGGTGTAGACAGAATGAGAAGGGACCTGCAGAAACTTGAAGAATGGTCAGGGGTTTGGCAGTTGAAATTCAATGCAAAGAAGTGCAAGATAATGCATATGGGGCACAAAACCCTGGCACAATATATCAGTTGGGGGTGAGGATATAGCATGCACCAAGCAGGAAAGGGATCTTGAGGTTATCATCTCTGATGACCTCAAGGTAAGGAAACAGTGTGACAAGGCAGCAGGTAAAAAGCAAATGGGATACTGGGATGCATAGGCAGGGGCATCACCAGCAGAAAAGGGAGGTCATAATTCTACTATACACTAGTGAGGCCCCAGCTGGAGTACAGTGTACAGTTCTGGAGACCATACCTACGTAAGGACATAGACAGGGTAGAGAAGGTTCAGAGGAAGGCAACAAAGATGGTGCATGGATTGCATCACAAGTCCTATGAAGACAGGTTGAAGGAACTGAACATGTACTCCCTGGAGGAGAGGAGGGAGAGAGGGGATATGATAGAGATGTACAAGTATCTTACAGGGAGGAACAGGTTGCAGGAATACACTATTTTTAAGCGGAAAAGATGTTCCAGGACTAGAGGGCATGGGATGAAGTTGGAAGGAGGATGATTCAGAGGAAACGTGAGAAAGAATTTCTTCATAGAACGGGTGGTGGACAAGTGGAACACCCTGCCAGAGGAAGTGGTGGGGGCTGAAACAATCACAGGATTTAAGAATGCATGGGATATACATAAAGGAATTCTGGAGGTCAGGGGTAAGGGGCAACAGGCTTCTAGGAAAACATAAACTGTACTTACAAGCTCAAATGGGCAGACTGGGTGGGCCATTGGCCCTTATCCGCCAACACTGTCTATGTATCTACGTATCTATGGTGCACTGAATTGTTTCTCCAGCTTCCCAGCTCCTCGTTAAGTTTATAAATGAATGCAATAAAATCAGTTATATACTGTACATAGTTATACTGTACATAGTTTACAGTGTATCTCAAAATTAAACACTTAGTTTTTTAACATTTTAACATATAGTCTTTATTTATAATTAGGATTGTAGCATCATTGTATGTGCTCCAGAGCATCAGCAAAAGAAGAGACTGCAGTTGCCATCCTCTCCCGACACTGTGGTACCAATGTAAGGCTTCTGTGGTGTTATATTGCAAAGTGTGCTAGTCAGTTCGGCGTACTTATGGAATAATGTCTGAACCAAAATATGGGCTATACAGCAATAAATGCAGGGAGTCTACACAATGCACCATGACATCGGTAAGGCATGGGAGACAGTACAGTGCAGCATCTGTTGTATTTGCTGTACACTTTACACATGTGCATCAGAGATCCATTGTAATGGAAAACATGGGAAAACACAAATGACTTGACACAGACTGAAGTGGTAATGAAGTATTGTGATATAAGTGAGGAAGGGTGGTTCAAATATAGTCTAATACTTGAGTACCTACCGTGAGGATATGTCCCTTTTTGTAGTGGACCAATCAAACGGTACTTAGGCTATCTAAACATAAATGTGATCTCTTTCTCCATGAGAAGGGTATTGGCAGTGTAATTTTTAACCTTAGGGGTGGGGGACGATCACCGACTGTACTGTGTATTTTTTGCTCAGTTCATAATGCACCTGGAGGCACACATGTAGCGGCACTAAGCCAATGCCAGGATGGTATTACAGATGCTTATGCAGACACTAATGACAGCTGCAGTCTGTATAGTTCCTGAGTGCTTAGAGGTAACACAAAGCTGGTGCAATAATTTGTAGTTTTAAATTTATAACATGCCGTAAACAGGGGAACCGGTGACTTCAACACATTACTCAATCACTGATACCTCTAAAGGGGACAGTAAAAGCAGGCCCTCCACCCCCAAATACACACATACACATAGAAGAAAGCTATAGCATAGACCAGTTGGCACTAGGGCAAAGACAGACCTAAACAGTATAAATAATTTACAGATAATAAAAGTTCTATGCTGCAGCATTTTTCTAAGAATATGTGTGCAGCTGGGGGGTTTGGAGTGGTTGGGGTACAAGGTGCCTGCTTGTAATTTCCATCCTGTGCTCCATCAGAGTGAGTGACTAATAAATCACTTGGCAGGAGGACACTACTAACTAGTACCAGGTAAGGAACTTGGACAAATTGGATTTGGACAAATTGTGAGCCATTTATCCTGCTCAAGCAATGTTACCAGATCGAGCCGTGCTCTCAGTGTTACGCTGGAGGGGCCAACAACTCGTTAGCATAGGGAAAGCAATCCCTCCCCCCAAAAAAAGAAATAGAACAACCCAGGGTACTATCACTAGCATTTGTGTGGGCACATAAATGCTGGGAGTAACAGAACACACACCATACCTCGATTTTGCACAGTAAAATGACAGCAATGATGGGAACCAAACCATAGCACTGAGTAGCAAACTATAATATTAACAGTCCATGTTGCTAAGTCTGCTCTCACTGTGGTACTGCAATGGATCAGGACTGCTGCTGTGACTGCCTGAGATACTGCCCACATCATTCTCGCTGCTGTCATAGGGTCATCCCTATGGGGATCTACTATGCAGTGGCTGTCAAACTGTGGCACTATGTCAGTGTCCGAAAGATCACTGTTAGTGCAGGACAAAATAATGCTTTCATCATCAGACCCTGAAAATGAACTGTTTGACATTGCTATTGTCGTGCTGCATGCTGTGACCAAGAGCTCTGTTATAAAGACAGAATTGCTGTGACTAAGAACTAATTTTAACTGCAGAGCACAGATCTCCCTGTGGTGACATTGCAAAGGTAATGAGTGTCAAAGGTCACCAAATACAGGCTCCAATACACAAAATGACACTTCCTGGTTTGTGAGGGTGAAAACCTGATTTAATTTGCTAAAATAGGCTATGCATCTATCAAAATACATTATGAGTCAGTTCTATATGCAGTCACCTTGCAGAATATGCGTTCATATATCAAAACTTGGTAAATTGCTTTAAAGGCTTCTATCATATCCCCCCTTTCCCTCCTAGTTTCAAGTGAGTAAGTTTAACACATCTAGATGTCCCTCATATGACAGCCCTTGTATCATTTTGGTTGCTCTTCTCTGTATGGTCTCTGTCCTGTCCCTATCCTTTTTAAGGTATGGTCTCCAAAACTGTATGCAGTATTTCAGGTGGAGTCTCACCTTAAATCTGTACAGTGGAAGTATCACCTCCATATACCTACTATCAAATCCTCTCCCTATGCATCCTAGCATTTTGTTGACCCTACTATATGCTGTGTTGCATTGGCTGGTCTGTTTAAGGGTGTTGCTAATGATAACTCATAGATCTCTTTCTTCCTTTGAGGCACTGAGTTGGACCCCATTTAGCCAATAGGTTGTTCTTGGGTTGTTCCTGCCAATATGCATCACTTTACATTTTCTGGTGTTAAATTTCAGTTACCAGATATTAGACCATAGCTCTAACCTTTTAAAATCTTTCTGTAGGACTGTCACTACTTCTTCACTGTCCATCTTTTCCACTTAGTTTGGTGTCATCTGTGAACAGTGCAGTCTTGCCCTGGATACCTATACCTATGTCACTGATGAACATATTAAATATGACTGGGCCTAAGACTGAGCCCCGTGGGACTCCATTCATCACCTCCCCTGCCCTCTGATTTCTCCCCATTGACTACAACCCTTTTCCTCTTTGCATCTACCCAGTTTCCCACCCACTCAATGATGCAGCTTGCTATCCTAAGCTCCTCTAGCTTCTTCTGTGTGGTACTGAAATGAAGGCTTTGCTGAAATCAGAATAGAAGAGGTTCACTGGGTGGACACTATCCACCTCCCTAGTCACCCAATCAAAGAAAGTCATTTGGTTTGTCTGACATGACCTGCTTGCCATGAAACTGTGCTGTTTGTCATTCTGTAGGCTATACTTTTCCAAGTATTCTACCAAGTCCTGTTTAATCAGGGCCTCCATTTACTTTCCTAGCACTGATGTGAGGCTGACCAGTCTATAGTTATTGGCCTCCTCCCTACTCCCACTCTTATGTACAGTCACTGAGTTGGCTGTTTTCCAGTCCTTATGTACAACTCCCTTTTTGAGCAAACGGTTGAACAGGTGCGCTAAGGGGACCGCTATCTCATTTGATAACTCCTTAATTATCCTTAGATGTATTCCATCCGAACTTGGAGATTTGTCTGTTTTCAACTGCTCTAGCAACTCTCTAACCCTACCTGATGAAAAAATTAGAGTTTCAATTTTTAGCACTCCCCTGCCATGTGCTGTGATGCCGCAGTCAGTCATAGGGCCACTGTGTTCTTTGGTGAACACTTAACAGAAGTATTTGCCCCTAACAGTGGCCTTTTGCCTGCCCTCTTCTACTATCCTGTCCCCATCTCTGATTCTAACCACCCCATCTCCCTTCTTCCTCTTTTCTTGCAAATGACTAAAAAACTGCTTGTTCCCTTATCTGACACCTTTAGCTATCTAAAGTTCTGCTGTCACCTTTGCTTGTCTCACTACTATATTGGTCTCCTTGTTCTTCAGTATATATTCCTCCCATAGATCATTATCTGGCTTTCTTTTGAACCTGTGGAAGGCTTCTCGCTTGACCCTGATGGTTGTCCTAATCTGATTTGTGAAGCAAAGGAGGTGTTTGTGTCTGTTCCTGCTGATCACTGTCCTTGCACATGCCTTTGTGGCCTCTGTGATAGTTTGCTTAATAGTCCCCAAATGACTTCTACCTCAGTGTGTTTGTGTATCATGGTTAATTTGTCTCTTACTAGTTCCCTCATTTTATTGAAATTTGCCCCTCTGAAATTTAGGACTTCAGCCCTGCACTGGGATTTGACATCCTTCATGGCTATTCCAAGCCAAACCGAGCTGCGGTTGCTGTTTGCCAGTGGTTCCCCAACTCTGACCACCCTGATTTTTCCCAAGTTGGTGAGGACCACATCCCAGAGGTCATCCTGCCTAGTTGGGTCAGTGACTAACTGAGTGAGAAAATAGTTCTGTAAGGCTTCTACCATAAATTGACTCCTCAATGATCTAGCCGCTAGAGTGCCCCAGTCTGCATCTGGCATGTTAAGGTCCCCCACTATTACTATTTCCCATTTTTGCGACATCTCTTTAATTTCCTCTGTAAGTTCCATATTCTTGTCCTCCATTTGATTTGGAGGCCTGTACACCACCCTGACATGGACTTTCTTTCCTGAGGATGAGTTTAGTTGAACCCCCAAGGATTCCACCTCTTCTCTAAGGCTCACATAGCATGATATGACCTCTATCCCCTCCTTAACATAGAGTGCTACCCCCTCCTTTACCACCCCTCCTGTCCCTCCCGAAGAGTATGTACCCGGGGGTTGCTAGATCAAAATAAATGTTCTACCATGCTTGCTGTTTTTGTTCCAGTCACTTTTATTCGATGCACCAGATGAGTTCTTCAAAGGGAGCATACTAATGTTGTTTACATTTTTTTATATAATTGTAACTTTAGGCATGTGTAAAGCATGTTTAATCACCCCAGTGCATTATTTTGAGTGTTTGTTTTGAAACAGTCCTATTTTTTTCCTAATCTGAGGTCCCATTTTAATGCAGACTTTTTTCCACCCAGTATTCATTTTTTTAATTATTTACTAGTTTCAGAACCTAGAGACATCAGTTGAGCTGAAAACAACAATGAAGCAGAACACAGTGACATCAGCTGAGCTGATGGAAGCCACAAAGTTCTGGTACTGTTTACACATCTTCATCAATGCCATATGCTACTACAGTGCTCAATTTACATATGTAACAACCCCCTCCTGTCACTTGGGGTTGGGTACTAGAATGCCAGATCCAGAGCCTACTGATTGGTAGTGACTTTGAATTTGTAAGTCCACTGGGCAGAGTTAGAAACAGAGAGAATGCCTGGGTGCCCTTGAGATCTTGCCAGAACTCCCCTGAGGTGGCAATGACCTCACATCTCACAGCTATCAATGGATCCAGCCTCTGAGACCAATTAATCTCAATACCCTGTCACGTGGTAGCTTCCAGAAACTAGATCCAAGATAGCAGTAGAGATCCCAGGGATGGAATCCATGGGCATTTAGTGTAGATCACTGTTAATTACTGAGAGTACATAGGGGATACACTGGGAGGGTGTGGGAACCATAAGGGGCTTCCCTGTAAGGGGAGTCCATGGCAGCCTTGTGGTGTAGGGAGAGTCCCACTGAAGTCACCTTTGGAGGCATTTATGGTCCTGTGCCCAAGAGAGGCTGCCAGCCAAAGTACTGATGGAGAGAAATCTGGTGAGAGTAAATCTGCTGTTTAAGGTAGGAGATATGCCTACAGTGAGTACAGGAGATATTGAGCTGGTATAGGTACTGGAGCTGCTACCTGTGGCTGAGGGGATGAGGTGATTGCCATTTACTGCCAGTGGGCAAGCTAGAGTATGCAGTACAGTGCTTTATGAAGCACACCATGTCAGTGAGTGAGGAGATGCTGATATAAGGCACCCAGCACAGGGGTGGGCCTCTGGGCTCCATTTAGGAGACTGGACTGGTATGAAGTGACTGCCTTCAGTGCCAAGGAACCATTTGATGACTGCCAGAAAACCAAAGTCAAAGAGAGGTGTCTCTATGGTAGTGGTGCCTCCTGCATCTCTTGCTGACCAGGCATTGTGGTGTCACATATTGTAAGTGTGTAAAGAATGTAAAACCTAAAACTAAAATCACAATGGGAGAAACTGGTAAAGCTATGCAAAGTAAAACAGGCTGTGACCTAAGGTATAACCTCTTCCACTGTTGTGTGAAAAGAGGAATGGGGCGTCCTGTGGCTTCTGTTATGAAAGTAGTGTACAGCCATTACAAAGGGACCCCTAACATCTTGGCTCATGTCAGGGGTCAGGATCAAACAAATGTGCAGTATGTGCTCAATGCAGAGGAATTCTCTTGTGAGTTGTCCACCTAACCCATAGACAGAGACAGTGCCTACCCTGCTGACACCAAGCGAGAGTTGACATGTGGCACCAGTTCAGCTGAAAATTCAGTAGAGCCACAGTTAAGAGAAACCAATAACTAAAGACTGGGCTTGCATGTGTGTAAAGCAGATGGGAGGTAAGGGGGGTTGCATATAGTGAGAATTTTAACATTTACATTTACAGAAACAGTCTCGAACTGAGAACCAGAATGTAGAGTCTGGAACTGAAAACAAAAATGTAGAGTATTGTCTGCACCTATGGTTGGCATACAGAAACTGTGTTGTAAAAATGTAATAACTTAAAAAAAGATGTTAGTTTATGTGCCACATTTTTGCATTTTGGTGATCTGTGATGTTTGGAATAGTCAATCCCAAACACACCTACCAGTCAATGAAAAGAAGACTATCAATGTGTGCTAATTTGTAATAGATATATATGTAAAATTCAATGCAAAAAACTTTGTTAATGCACTAGTTTGGGTTAAAGTGACAAAAGTAGGGAAATATGACATTAGTGTTTCCAACTCTAACATCCCATCCCCACCCTGAAGGCAGCAACAGTTGTGGGGTGTGCCTTGGGGTTGTCATCCTTAATGCTCACCACATTCTCATATACTGTACCCATCTCAGAGCACTTAGTCATGGAATGGAGTGAGCGTTAGGGTTGACAACCCCAAGGCACACCCAACACCTGTTACTGCCTGCAGGGTGGGGATGGGGTGTTATGGTTGGAAACCCTAATGCCACATTTCCCTACTTTTGTCACTTTAATCCTAACTAGTGCATTAATGAAGGCTATTTGCAATGAATTTCCTTACTTTTTGAGATACAGTAGTACTTTTTCTGTAATTACGTCTTATAAACACATGAGTTATTATTAAAAAACAAACAAAACTTTTCACCATATTAAGTGGATGCTGTGGAATTCACACACAGGTATCCAGGCTCATAGCCCAGAGCCTTAGCCACTACACTATATTGCCTCCTTTGATACCTGTATCACTGTGTCAATGTTCTGTTATCCAAAGTCAAGACAATTCCAAACTTAAAGAGCCAATAACACTTTCCTGTTTCTCTGTATTGCCACATCTTTTTTTTTAAACTTTGCCTGTTTCTAAGCCATTGAATTATCTGAAGCTTTTTCAAGTCACATGAACACAAAATCATTACTCTAATATCTATTTTAAGATAAGCTTAAAAATACAGTAACAGCTTTTCTTTTATAGCTCTAATGTTTAACATATTGACTTGTAGCCCGTGTTTCAAAACAATTCCCATCTTCAGTCTGTCAGTATCCAAAAACGAAACTAGAATGAAATTGTTATAAGCAGCGGTTTTGAATAGACCAAGCTTCACAAAGAATAGGTTGTAGTTTTCGCCTGATTTTTCTAATTCCCTCCATTTTAAAAAATGGATATGCAAATCAGCTCATAATTATTCATGAGCTACAGTTACACTGACATTTTAAAAACATGATGGAGCACATAATGAACTGTTCTTGCAATGTGAACAGGTGACACCAAAAATAAATTGTTGTAAATAGTGATTTTGAACAGACCAAGCTTCCCAAAGAGGGATAGCTTGTAGTTTTCACCTGATTTTCTAATTCCCTCAATTTCAAAAAAATGGGTATACAAATCAGCTAATGATTATTCAGTTTCAAAAAATGTGTATATAAATCAGCTCATGATTTTTCATGAACTATGAGGTGACTCTAGGCATCTAAGCCATACTCGTTCATGCAGCTATTTTAAAGCGCTTACTCAGCATGCTCAGAATCAACATTTTTAAAATGTAATAACTTTGGAATGGATTAATATTTTTCATCAAACCAGCGAAAGGCACATCTGTGGACCAAGTCCTTTCTACTCCAAAAATTTGAGACCAAAATTACAAACCATTTAGGCTCAAGGTGGTGACAAAAAGCAGCAACAAAACAGCAATTTATTTACATTTTCATTATCTGCATTTCAGATACTGACCATCTGACCAGGATGAAACTTGGCACATCCAGAGATCTACCCAATAAGACCATGCATGAAAAACTGCGGGCAAATCCTTTGAAAGTAGAGATGTTGCAAAATTAAATTTTGCCTGAGAAATTGCCACAAAACCGACAATTTTGCCTTGTGAAACAATTAGAAAATTCTGTTGTTCCTTGAAATTTTTTGGCGGGTGAAAAATGACAAAATTTCACCTGTAGAATACAGAATTTCACTGGGAAATACCCAATTTCCACCAAAACAGCAAAATTTTGCCTGAATTACACAATTCTGTGGGTGAAACTTTGCATTTCACCAGCAGAATTTCACATTTCACACCCACAAAATATTTCATGAAATGGTAGAATTTCATGAAATATTGTACATAATGAAATTTCCTAATTTCACACATCTCTATCTGAAACATTGCAAAGATATTAAAGTGCAAAATTTGAGGTTTAACATAGAACCCACTGCTCAGCCCTAACTATACTGGCACTACAGTGCCAATATAATACTGTATATAGATATACATTGTATGTAAAGATATTAATAGCTTCACTCCAATGAAATTACACTACATTTTGCATGCACAGTCTGGAGGGCAAAGTATTGTAATTTGCCAAATTTTGTTTCAATCGGATGTGTGGATTCCAAGATCCAGATGGTGCATTTTTAGGAACACTTGGAGGGGGGTTGCGTTTTTTTTGTCATCATCTACAGCCCAGATGTTTGGAATTTTGGTCAGAAATGTTCTGGGTAGAAAGGGTATGCCGCAGAATGGTGCCTTTCATTAGCTTGGTGAAAAAATATTAATCCATTCTCAAGTTATAACCATTTGAAATGTTGGTTCTGAACATGATCATAGGGTATCAAACGCCTATCTAAAATACCCTACTGAGCATGCTCAGAACCAACATTTCAAATCCTTATAACTTGGCAATGAATTAATATTTCTTTACCAAATAGTGAAAGACACGTCTGTGGCCAAGCCCTTTCTACTGTGAGAATATCAGACCGAATTCCAAACCATCTAGGTGCTAGATGATGACAAAAAGCAGCAGAAATGGTGATTTTTTTAAACATTTTTCACCATCCAGATCTCAGCATCTGCACATACAGACAGAAGCAAACTTGGCAAGTCAAGAGGTCCACTTTCCAAAACCATGCATGCAACATTTCTTGCAAATCTATTTAATGGTTGCAAAGATATTAAAGTTCAAAGTTGGCATTTCACAAAAAAAATATTTTTTCTCACAAAAAAAAGGATTGGTCCCTCACAGCAAAGAATCCTTTTTCACGAGACCAAATTCTTTTGCCATTCCAGGAAGCTATCCTAAAGACTGAACTGAGCATGCTCAGAACTCCAAACTTTAAAATTATATAACTTTGGAAATGATTAATATTGTTTCACCAAACCAGAGAAAGGTGCTTTTGTGAGGCAAGCTCTTTCTAACCTGAAAACGTTAGACAAAAATTCCAGACCATCTAAGTGCAGTGAGATGACAACAAAATTACAAAAAACTGTGATTTTTAACATTTTACCACTATGCACAGCTTTGAATTTGTAAATCCGACCAAAACTAAACTTGGCACATCAAGAGATCTACAATATAAGACCCCTTACAGAAATAATTATATGAAATGTTTTCATGCTGCACACATAAAACTACTCAAGTGATATGCATGCTGCAAGTATGATTTGAATGATAAATTGGAACCGATTGCATGCATATGGCATCAGCAAGAAAGTATGGAAATCATGATTTTTATGTTAAATTTGGAAAGACTGTATGCATGTGGCATGCATGCAAAAAAAGCAAGTGGTAATTGAACTGCACACATAAAAGTTAACTGACTTGCTGAGGGTCACACCATACACAAGTGGGGGTTGATGAGATTCAAACCCAGGTCTTCATGCCTCCAAGCTTGTAGTTTAGTGCCTTTAACCACTAAGCCATACTGGCTACACACATATGGCTCACTTGTACTTCAATACAAACTGTATCTGAATACATCTGCAAGCATGCGGCATGCTTGTAGCCAGTTATGCTTTTCAGTTTTTCTCTCCCTCATCTCATTTTCATAGTTGAACTGTAGCACACATACCAATGGAAACACATGTTTTTCCCACCCCAATACACAAACTTACCCACAAAACCACTTAATTACTTTCATCTGGCCTGTACTCCTACCATTTTCTCTCCATAATTTTGAATGCTTCCATGCAAACAGACTTTAAAGTGCAAACACAAACATAGCAATAACTCTGCATACACACCCACATGGCAAGTCCATCTCTCCCCCTCCATGCACACATACTGTAGTGGGTGCAGCCATGCTGCTACAGACAACCCACCAAGTATAGCTATAAGTAAAAAGTTTCTTACTTGAGTACTAGGGAGGCAGAGGCAGGAGTCTGAAAGAGATGATGTACATGGGTCACAGTGTTAGGGAGTACCCCCTTGAAATGAATATAGTTATTTTCTATTACTATTTTATACATTATGATAGTGAGTTGAAGAATGATGAAGGCCATTTTTCTACTAACAAGGCCCCTGGTTAGTCTGATGGTGGCCTTCATTAATCTCCAACTCTCCATCAATCATGTATAAAATAATAATTAAAAAAAATACCCCTATTCATTTCAACGGTGTACATCCCTGTAGTCTACTTTACCCTTTGTTGAAATGTGCTTGAGTGTAGGGATGTGTAGGTCAGCTTCACTGTGGGGGCATAAGCCTGACTATAGTGGTGCTCCAATAGTCTGTGCATATCATATCGCTCAACTGTCTGTGAATGCAAGGGACAGCTCTAGAACATCTGTAACATCTCTAAAAGGTACAACTTATTTGATTTGACTGAAACATGATATGCAAATCAGGAAAAATTCAAATGTATAAGATTCATCTGTATAGACCCCGGAGCAGTGCATCAGATTTGGGCTTAAACCCACCCAGTTGCTAATCAGTTTTTTTCCAGGCTGAAGTTTTGCCCCCCCCCAAAAAAAAGAACTTTGTCCCTAATTTTACTCCCTGATTCCATTTCATTCAATAGCCATCCCCTATGGGTCATGAAGCTGCCCAAGAGTGAAGAAAAGTGAAAAACACATCAATATTTCAGTTCTTCCTCCTTCCCTCCCCCCCTGTAAAACAAATTATTTACTTTTACTTACCCAGCCATATGGCCAGAACCTGAAGCCTGGCATAGTGTGCCACCAGCCCAGTTTTCAGTCTGCTCCCCCTGTCTCCTTCACCAGAAGCTGGATGCTAGAACTGACCATCACAGGTCCCCAATGAGGTCTACGACCAAGTCACCTCACCATCCAAAACCACTCAGCCTGGGTTGCTTGCTTCTTGCTTGGTTGCTGCTGTGGCTGCTGATGCACTGCACTGATCAAGGCCTATGAAGGCCACCCACACCACTGTCACCACTGCTGCTAAGACTAGCTTGCTGCCATGGGGGTCTGTGCTGTTTTTTTGTAAGGAGAGTCTAGTAGAGTAGGTAGATAGCCTAGTCTTGAGTTAGCTTCTAGATCACACTCTGCCTTTTCAAAATATTCTGCCACAACACTGCTATTGAGAGTTCAGTGCTCACTGACTACTCCTAGCCGTAGTGTGCAGTTTGTCTACCTGTGGCAGGAAAAACAGTGTCGTACTTGCAAGGCTCATGTGCTCTTACTTGCCTGGAGCTCATCCACATCACATGTGATTGATGCCACCACTAATAAGTGGAGAGAGCATACAATACAGTACAGACACAGTCGAGTCTAGAGAGTACCTGCAGCATGAGCACACACAGGCCAGGTGGGCACTTATTGTGCAAAACATTAAATCCAAATTTAAAGCCATTATTGCCACACTATAAGAACAGCCTAGGCACAAATACGGGGGACTGCTCCCCTCTGTCCTACCTAAATGGCACCCCTTCTTAATGGTAGAAATTGATTCTCAGGTGCTAATGCAATAGTTTCCATGTTTCATGATGTGTTCTGATCATCATTTGGGTTAGTGCCCCTCATTGTCCCTCATTTTGAGTGTCAGTGTCCCTCATTTCAGTGACAAAATGTGAGATATGGTGCATGCTTTCAAGATCCTACTCAGCACAAAGAGTGCTGAGCATGGCTATAGTGTATATGCTCAATACAGAATGACAACGGGAAAGTAAGTGAGCTGAAACTGTCATGGAGAAACACATTTGTACTAAATAGGTATACAGGATTTGCATGGTCCAAAACAAAAAGGATAGGCTTCACAACACAGGGGCCCCTCTTCATACATCTGGAATGGAGGATGTTGACTGGCTATATCCTAAGCATTTTTTAATGCAGTAAGCAAACAATACTTACAAATTAATGGAAATTTAATGGCAAAAATCAAAAGCCATTAAACAACTTGTAAAATGATCAGAATTAATGTGTTTAATTAATTTTTATGGGAATTTAAATTAAAATGTATTTTAATGACTAATTGCTAGCAGTAGTATAAGAAATAGAAACTGATGTGCTTTTTAGATGAAATTTGCACCAGCTTAGCTGCTGCATACATGGCAAGCATGCAGCATATGAACCTGATGTGATGTTTAAATGATATTCCCACCAGCTTAACTGCTGCACTCATGTCAAGCGTGCAACATGCGAACCTGATGTAATTTTTAGAAGATGTTCATACCAGCTTTTCTGCTGCACACATGTCAAGCTTGCATCATGTGAACCTGATTTGCTTTTTAAACCTGGTTCACATAGGTTCACTTTGAGTATGAGAACTGCATGCAAACATTGCACAATCAGACATGTGGCATGCATTCTGCATGTACACAGCACAACTATATTTCTGTAAGGGACTGCATATGCCAAATTTTGCACAAATCTGTTGACTTGTTGCAAAGTTATTAAAGTGCAAAGTTTCAGGTTTAACATAAAAAAACCCTGCTCAACCCTAACTATAGTGGTACTACCCCACCACTAAAATATATTATATATAATGTTTATCATATTTCAAAAACAACCCTTCCTGACTTTCCTTCTCTAACCCCCTCTCCCAATGTTTCTATACCTTTTTACAATGAAAACCTAGTATTACTCCTAAGATTATTGTTCATGGTTCTTGGAAGAGTTAAATATTGTTGGGGTAGAAATAAAATTGAAAGAATTCAATGCAAAGCTGGAATAATGAGAGGTCTAGAAAACTTACATTATAAAGACAAACTTAATTATCATTACCTAGCCTACATAGGAGAAGAATCAGAGGGGACCTCTTATTATTTTCAAAATACAGAATGAAGAAGAACAAAGGAAAGATCTTAATATTTTCCCTAAGGAATGATGCCCATAATACCAGAAGTAACAACAGGCAAACTGCAAACACAAATTTTAGAATGAACAAGCAATTGTACTTTATGCAGAGAATAACTCAATGTTGGAATTAGTTACCAGATGAAATAATAAATAGTAAGAACATTGATTATAGAGCTTTAATATAAAATTCCACCCGTAGAATGCCTGTGGAATTAACATTCAGATTCCACTGAATTTCACAGAATGTGTGAGAAAATTCTACAGAATTTCACCAAATTTTACATTTCAGTTATTTTGCTCTAATTTTAAAAAGACGCATTCAGCAGCACATTTGGTATGTATACAGTTAGTAGCGGCTTGCATATGTGTACCAAAGTTCAGAGTCATAGGTTGAAAGGGGGTGGAGTTATGGGTGGTCACATATTTAATCAAAATTTTATTTTCTGTTATTTTTATCTCATTTTAACATTTCTTATACAAATTCTTCCAACATTTCAGGATTTAGAGAAACAAACAAAATGGGTATGCACACCATATTTTAAGTCTCAAGCTTCAAAAGGAGCTGAGTTATAGGTAGTCAAACATTTTGGCAAAATTTAGATTCCTGTTATTTTAGTATAATTTTGATAGCATTTATTAAAATGTTATAGAATTTTACAGGTGTACAAGTTAGCATTACATTTATATGTGTACGTAGTTTCAGATTTCTAGCTTCAAATGGAACTGAGGTATATCCTGCCAAACATGTTGTAAAAATTTAAATTTCAGTTATTTCCCTCAAATTTTAAAACACATCCAAATGTAACCAAATTTGAAACATTAAAAACACTATACTATATGGTAATTTCTTACAAAGTTCATATTTGCAGCTTTAAATGGGACTGTATTAAAAGTAGTCAAACTTTCACATTTAAAGATTAAAATTTGCAAGAATGTAAACTGCAAATGTATAAACCCCTGAAACTTTAGAACTAGAGAATGTAATGCCATTAGGTTTGGCGGGTTCTTTCTCAGTTTTATTAATTGTTTGCTGCCAGAAGTTACAAAATAACATCTGTATTTAAAGTCAAATGCCATGAGTCTTTGTAAAAATTGAAACATTTCATGAAAATTCCATAAAATTTGGAATTTGCTAATTTCACTCAGCCTTATCTGGAGGCAGGTAGTGCAGTGGGTCACCAGGTTCAGGAGTCAGAGTCATAGTTTTACCAACAAATGGACAACTGAGCTAGGTAGTACACAAGTTGTAGACCCCCACCCCCTTTGGAGTAAGGAACCACAGAGTTTCAACAATTCCAATCTGAATGCAGGATATAGAAGGATCACACCCAGTAAATTGATGATCCAGGGATTCCAGCATATGTGCAAGTCTTGGACTTAGAGGTAATCAAAAAGATGTAGTGGGTGAAGACAATGTCTGGGGCCTTAGGAAGGAAGAATTCTGGCTATTTCAAGAGGATATGTTGATAGGAAAAGGAGTAGGTGACTCTCATTGTAAGGGATTTTTTCACTGTGAAGAACAAAAAGAATATCAGTGAGATCAGTAGTTCTACTGAGTCAATCTGTCTATGCTAAGAGAGAAGGGTGTGGCAAAAGAGTCACTCAGAAAGGAACAGCAGGACTGCAAAAAGCTCAGCCCAATTTATCAAATGAAGTAATGGTAAGTGAGTCGTGAATATTAAATTCCAAAAAAAGAATTCTGGATGCTTCATCTATATGAAACATAGAACCTTAGACTGTGACAGCAGATAAGGACCACTTGGTCCACCCATTCTACCCATTTCCCTACCTATTGGATAAGCTGCAGATCCTAGTTAACCAACAGCCTACTTTCTCCTATCCCCAAATAGAATTGCTTTATGCCTGTCTAATGCATTATTGAATTCCACCACTGTTTTTGACCCCACTACCTCCTCAGGAAGGCCATTCCATGCATGCACCACCCTCTCTGTGAAAGAATACTTCCTCACATTTCTCCTGAGCCATACCCCCTCTATCTTCAAATTGTGCCCCCTTGTTCTTGCACATCTCTTTTTCTGAAAGATGCTACCCTCTTGGACTTTGTTGATTCCCTTGAGTTTCTATCATGTCCCCCCCCAAGGGTATACATATTAAGCTCCTTTAGTCTCTCTTCATATGGCTTCTGGAGCAGACCCTACACCATTTTAGTTGCCCTTCTCTGGACTGACTCCATCCTGTGTATGTCCTTGCAGAGACAGGGTCTCCAGAACTAAATGCAGAACTCCAGATGGGGTCTCACCAACTGTCTGTACAGAGGGATAACAACTTCCTGTTTTCTACTGGTGATGTCTCTCCCTACACATCCCAGTATCCCCCCAGCCCTCCTTTCTGCCTTCTAACATTGCTTGCCTACGTTTAGGTCATCTGATATGACTACCCCAAGGTTCCTTTCCATTTTTGTTGTTGTTAGTTCCCCTCCCCCCCTATGTACTCTTCCCCTGGATTTTTGTTTCCCAGGTGCATTACTTTGCACTTCTTTGCGTTGAATCTAAGCTGCCATACTTTTGACCATTCCTCCAACCTTACCAAGTCCCTTCTCATCCTTTCCACCCACCTTGTGTATCAACCCTGTTGCAGATCTTTGTGTCATCTACAAAGAGGCATACATGTCCTACCATCCCCTCTGCAATGTCATATATAAAGACATTAAAGAGGACTGGTCCCAGTACTGAACCCTGCAGTACACCACTAGTACCTCCCCTTTCTTCTGAGTGGACTCCATTTGCTATTACCCTCTGCATCCTGTTGTCTAGCCAATGTTTCACCCAGGCTTCCACCTTGGGACCTACTCCCAGGCTGGCTAACTTGTTTATTAATCTTTTGTGTGGGACTGTGTCAAATGCCTTGCTAAAGTTTAGGTAGGCCATATCCATAGTCCCTCCCTGGTCTACTGCTCTGGTCACCCAGTCAAAGAAACCTATTAGATTTGTCTGATGTGACCTTCCTGCTGTGAATCCATGCTGCCTTGGGACTTGTGCCTCACTGGCCTCTAGGTACTCAACAATTTCTTCTTTCAGAAGTGATTTCATCTTTTTCCCTACCACTGATGCCAAACTAACAGGTCTGTAGTTTTCTGCCTCTGCCTTGCTCCCACTTTTGTGAAGGGGAATCACATCCACCCTTCTCCAGTCCTTAAGTACCACACCATCCTCCCATGATTTGTTAAAAAGAGTAGTCAGTGGTGCCACTAGTTCTCCCCTTATTGTTTTGGAAGTCTGGGGTGAATCCAGTCAAGCCCCATTGCTTTGTCCACCTTGAGTTTTAAGAGTTATTTCAGGACCCTTTCTTCTGTGAATGGACTGGTATTGACCCCCCTATTCAGAGTGCTTTCATTGTTTGGTTTTAGGTACCTCCACCTCTTCTTCTTTTGTGAATATTGAACAAATGTATCCATTCAGTATCCCTGCCTTTTCACTGTCACCCTCTGCCCACCCCCTTCCCTTTATTAAGCCTCACTATCCCTCTCTTGGTCTTTCTTCTCTCCCTAATGTACTTATAAAAGGTTTTATCCCCCTTCTTAACTGAGTTGGCTATCTTTTCCTTGGTTTGGGCCTTTGCTACTCTGACTGTCTTCCACCTTCCTTCTGCTTCAGCTGATACATTTCTCTGTCCTGCTGCTGCTGTGATTCCTTATAATTCCTTAATGCTATCTTTTTCTCCTTAACCTTCCCCACCACCTCTTTTGAGAACCATAGTGTTTTTTCTTCATTTTGTTTTATTTCCTTCACACAAAGACTTATTGCCTCTGTGATGGCAGTTTTGATTTTTCCCCATTGTTCCTCCACCTCTCCTTCCTACCCATTTGCTAGTGCATTCCTTAGGCACTCTCCCATTTTGCCAAAGTCAGCCCTCCTAAAGTCCAGTATCCTCTCTTTTGTATGGTTTGACTCTATGGCTCTGTTTATCATGAACCACACTGTTTGTTGGTCACTTGTTCCCAGATGGCTACCCACTTCTACATCCAAGATCCTCTCTCCGTCCCTATTTGAGAGTACCAGGTCTAAGATTGCTCCCTCCCAAGTGGGTTCCAACACTTGCTGTCTGAGGCATGCCCCCTTTAGAGCATTAAGAATGACCCTGCTCTTGGATGTGACTGCAGCAAATATGCTCCAGTTAACATCTGGCATATTCAGGTCCCCCATCAACAATAGCTCCCCTTTTTTTGCCATTCTAAGGATACCTTCTATCATTTCCTTGTCCATTTCCTTCCCCTGAGAAGGGGGTCTGTATACAACTCAAATGCAAATTGTGGTGCCATTTTCTGTCTCCCAGGTGACCCACAGTGCATCTTCTCCTCCTCCATGTTTATCCTTTAGTTTCATTGCTTTGATCCTTTCCCTTACGTAGAGTGTTTCTCCTCCTCCTCCTCCTCCTCCTCCTCCTCTTCTACCTTCCCAGTCCCTCCTGTAGATTGTGTACCCTGGTATGTTGACATCCCAGCCTTGGCTCTCTGTGTATCATGTTTCTGTGACTGCCTTGAAATCCAGGCATCCCTTTTCCATTAAGGCCACTAGTTCAGGAAGCTTGTTACCCATACTATGGGCATTGGTACTCATCACCCTCCATTTTTTGATGGCCTTACTCTTTTTAGCCCCATCCTGTCCTTACTGCCTTTGTCTTTTTTTATTTACCCCAGTCCTGCTCCCTAGTGACCTCTCTACCTTGGTGTTTACCTTGTGAACTACCTTACTTTGTGGGAGAAGGCTGGGAATTCCCTTCTCCTTTTCAGTACATCCCCCCTTGGCTAGTTTAAATGCTTGCCAATGAAGCATTTAAACCATGCTACCATAAATATTACAGACAATGTTACCAATATGTTTTTCCACTCTAAATTTAAAACTGCTAAACCAATTTATCCAGTTGTGTTAGAAACAATTTATCCAGTTGTGTGATACACTGACATCAGACTTGCATGTCAAATATTAAGTTTATGCCTGAAAGAAAGTTACAAACATCCACATGTTTGAGAGTTTTCACAGACTTTTGTAAGTATTTACATAATAAAATTTGAACCCCTGTAGCTTAAAAATCTCTAATCCAGTTCTCTCCATAGTTGGAAGATTCTATAACCATCACAAAAAGGTTATTTGTGCTAATTTTCAGATGTATAGCTCCAAAGGTGCCCAAGTAATATGCAGATAAATTTTTTCATGAAATGTCCTGCAAAAAGTAAAATGACAGTGATTGAACACATATAATTTTGAGACAATGCATCCTACTGTCATGAAATCTGGCACATTTTGAGACCACCTATCATCCAGTAATCATGGGAAATTCAAGATCTGTGGCCCAATAGATGGGCTGAGATATATGCAGATAAAAATGTTCATGAAATTTCCCACAAAAAATTAAATGACAGATTTCGAACATCTATAATTTTTAGACAGTCTATCTTAATGTCATGAAATTTGGCACATTTTTAGAAAACCTGTCATCAAGGAATCATGCCAACTTTAAGATCTTTGGCCCAATAGATGGCTGGGGTAGATGCAGATAAAAACTGTCATGAAATTTCCTACAAAAAAATAAAATGACAGATTTGAGCACCTATACATTTAAGACAATATATCCTAAATACATGATATTTGGCAGCTCATTAGAACTCCTCCCTAAAGGTAAGCACACCAACTTTCAGAGGTCTAGCTCAATAGGCAGCTGACTTATGACCATGTTAATAAATTTCAAAAATGCCACAAAATTCCAATCTCACATTTCACCAAAATTCCATGAATTTGGAATGTCCTCATTCCACACAACTCTATTCCTTTAAACAAAAGTTGGATAGATTTATGGATGGCTATAACTAAAAAGGCAATTTCACCTAATATCATGGTACCTAAGACACTGAAATGATATGTCTACTGCTGTCTTTACTGCCCCAAGTAGCACTCCTAGTAAGACATTTTCAGAACCTCTTACAGCTTCCACCACTTCAATGTCACTGGTCCACTGCTACTTCCATAGCACTTTTATTTCCCATGGCCTTTATTTGATTTTGAGCACCTGGTTGGTATGCTGAGTCATATGACCCTTTTAAAGGCAGGATCTGAGTGCAAGGGATGCACACAGAAAATATTAAAACAGCCAGCCCAGTGGCACTGAGGGTTGGGGAGCTGGATGCTTTACCTCATGATACACTGGCAACCTGGGTTCAGGAATGACCTCAGGTCATTGGGGTGCTGGTGTGGTGGGGAGGAGCAGGATCGAGCAGAGCTGGAAGGCTGCTCTCCTCTCCTCTCCTCTCCTCTCCTCTCCTGGGGGTAGTGTGGTTAGGTTATTACCCTCCCATAGTTCTGCTCCCACCAGTTGGAGGTCTGGTGGGACATGTAGGTGGAGGTGGCAGCAAGGACGGAAGGGGCTGAGCTGGCACCATGGTGTGCACGTGTGTCTCCACATGCATATACAGCCATGTGCAGGGGTCTTGAGTGGGTAAGCTACCTACAAAGAAAAACCCATAAAAAATGATATAAATAAAAGAAAATATTAAAACAACATCAGCACAATATGTGGGTTAATACAAAACTCAGCAATAATATGCAAGTACTGTTTGAAACCCTTTACAACAACATTTATTTATTTAGTTAGTTAATTATTTGAAAATTAGTCACCAGGAAAGGCACACTGAGCCAAGGCTCATTTAGAGGCTCAAGCTAGGGGAAAGTAAATAGGACATACAATAATAAAGGCATATACCACTATTAACAGTTGGTATAACGTACTGTAACTTATAAACAGATTACAATTTAACATAGTAAAAGTGCACATTAAAAGTAAGACTGAGACAAACAAAGGTACAATTAGTGACTTTGATATGCAAATAAAGAAGCCAAAGCAGGTGGAATGACAGGCACTATGCATGCAGAAAAGGAAAGAGCTTGATAAAGGCTGAGGCAGAACCCAAGAGGAGGCCAAACAACAGGAATGTCAGGGGCCCCAACTGGGGAGGATCAGAGAGGAGGATGACTGGAGTATAAGGGTACAGGAAGGCATTTTAGCTGGTGTCTAAGGGAGAAGGGGCAAGAGGGGGAGAGATGGAGATGGGAGGCGAGCAAATTCCAGAGGGAGGGAAGGCAATTGGAGAAGGCTGACTGTTCAGCATAGAAGTGAGGGTGGGGGAGAAAGAAGGTAAGAGGATCCCTGTAGTGGAGGGGGTACAAGGTAATAGGAATGGGAGAGAGGAGTGAGGGCAGGGCCCCAAGCTAGAATTTGGTGATGAAAGAGGTGCAGTAGGACTGGCAATGTGAGGATAGTGGGAGGATGCATAGGGATGAGGGGAAGAAGCAGTACTTAGGATGAAGGGAAGAGGAGGCAGTATTAAAGTATTCAATTGCCTAATACTAGGAGGAATGGCATTCCAGACTTTCACTGTCAGGTATGAGAAGATTTCCAAGCTACTGCTGACTTGAACAAAGATATTCAGTACCATGTATAGAAGGGCCGTGTATTGCATGGTGTTTTCACCCTCCTGAAGTTTGTGATGACCTAACAAATTGTAAGAGAGATGCCTGAGTGGTATACAAAGTCATCACAAATAGTATGTGTGTATAAAATAAGTTTACACTGCTCTTTATTATACAACTGCAGTAGCACCTGAATATTAGGATTGAGAAAGCATTTCTATGATAAACCCCGATTTTTGTATTTTTAGTTGCTTTAACTCTTTTTTCACATCTGAAATAAAAAAGGATTGCTCCTTTTAATAGAACTCAGACCAAGCTTCCATTAGTCTTCCCAGCTGGTTTTGTACACTTGTTGCTCCATAAGTTTGAGGAGCAGTGTCTGCTGCATGCTAGTTCATTATAGTCATACAAAAAGTGATCTTAAACAATTGATGTTCAAAAACAACAGGGAATAATGACAAAAAATGGCATGAGCCCTATTAAAAGGTGTGCTCCTTCTATGATTTCATCTGTAAAAGAAAAAAGTGGTAAAGCAGACGAAAAATGTGGGAAAACTGTATGGACCATCTACAATGGAATAAAAAGATACAGGTAAAAATTATCTCTGCCATCACACACTACTGCTTTTATAACTCTTTCCCTTTAAACTGATTTGCTTGAAATATGGTAAGCTGAGCATTGGTTCCAGGATCTATGTATCCTGAAAATCTTGTGATAATCAATTTGGGAAGCAAAGTTACAGATGTGCAAAACCCATTAAATTCACCAAAATTAAGACTTTTTTGCATTCCTGTAGCTCAAAAATGGTTTTACTTTCAAAGCTGAAATGTACAGATTTAAAAGACTTTTGCCAAAGGTACATGCTTTTGTAACCAGTTGGTTTTTAACTTATATACTGTAGGTTTTAAATTTATGAGTTAAAAACTGTACCATTTCTGCACATGCTCCATTACAAATGAGCATTCTAAAGATAGAAGGATTTTCAAGAAAGCACTGACCGAAAGTGATTTCCTTCAAACTGCTTTTGTCATCTATGAATGCCAGCTGGCATTCATTGATGATGAAAGTAGTAGGAGAGATAATTTTTTCTTGTATGGCTAAACAGTCTTTACAATCATAAAAATACATAGCAGTACAATAACATCAAAAAGAGCCCCAGCATACAAAGAACACAAAAGTTTAAGTTAATTTATTTAAACACATAAGTGGAAGAGATACAGTGACATACTTGTATCTAACAAAGTACAAATAGACCTCAGCCCAAAGATATAAAAAGGACAAGCTCACACAGCTAATAATAATTCACATATTACTGTCAGATCTGTGTTAACCAGATTGAAGTAGGCAAATTAGTTAAAAATGATTTCTAGCATAAATGTAAACCAAGGGTAAAGACAATGGTACTCCCTATTCCTAGTGACCAAAAGTCAGTAATGACAAAAAATGGCAGTAACCCAAATGGGGGTCAGGAGCCAATGCTGGGACTTGCTTGAAGTGATACATTAGCAAATGCTAAATCTCTGCTTGTAAACTGGACAGAAGTCTGGATGTCCAAAATTGTTACTTTGATATTTTATCTGACTCACATAAGTTAATGTTGCCTAGATCTATCAGGCTATCAGAATTCCTGACTATGACAAGACAAACTGAATGTATCAGGAAGAGTCCCGAACACATTCATTTGCAACTTGACATTATTCAGAACATTAATAATTGGGGCGATAACACATCAACACTTCTCACTAATTTGAATGGCAGCCAAAAGAAGTTTAGTCAGAGAATTCAACATTTGAACATCTTTAGTGTTGAATAATTGGTCCAAAATATATTTAGATGAAAAATGATATTTTGCAAGAAACTCTCCAAGATATTTTTTCCCCGAAATTGTTGTACCAGGGACAAATCATAATAACAGTGTATAAATTTTCAATACATCCAAGACAGCAGTCACATAACTTGGAAATAGGAGTTTATGGATTTTTGGAAAATCTTTTCCGTAAGATTCCACTGAGTTATAATTCAAAACAGTAACATGACACAATTCTACTTTCAGCAGGGTCCTTCATCAAATTAAGATATGGTTTTAAAGGGAGTTGTTTTAAGTTATTAACCAAACAGAACATTTTAGTTTACTAATTCTTTCCATATGCAGTTGTCAAGCACTATCCAGAACAGTTTCTTTAATAACCTTAGAGTACCTAAAGCTGATATTAATTCCTTTGCTAACATAGTTCCAGAGGCAAAAGGATCCATTGTTTGTTAACTTATGTTTAATGGAGTGTAACCATGGGGAAAAGCAATTTCTATCATTGAGAGCTATTTTTTTTATTGCAAGGCTATAAAAGTCAGTCTTTCTGCAGAAAGATTAGTGAGCTTAATCCAGCAAGACATTCTGGAAGATGTAATAAAAACGTGCATAGGAAAAGCTTCCAACTTTTCCCTAATTAAACAAAATGGAGCAGAGGAAGGAAGGTCAAGAATACTCTCATAGACACTGTTTGCTACCCCCTCAATTCTGTATATGTTCTGACCCCATATTTTAGTAGCATACAGAATTGTGCTGTTATATTTTCCCATGAGAGCTTTTAACATTGGATACACAGTCCTACCACCACATTTCATATTTAAGGAGGCAGTATAGCGCAGTGGTCTAAGGCTCTGAGCTGCAAATTTGGTGGCATCCAGCAGACCAGACCTGGGTTTGAATCCCACAGTTTCCACTTACATACTGTGTGACCCTAAGCAAGTCACTTAACCTCCTTGTGCTCCCAGGTCGCTCCTGTAAAAAAGCTTTCAGCTTGGTGTGCTATACCTGGTTAAACAACTAAATAAAAAAAAAAAAATCTGAAAAGACTAATTGCTCAATATCCTGTATTAGGTTTTTAATGTGCAAATTCCATGAGAAATTATTCATGAATGGGACTCCAACAGATTGATATGACTTAATAGTCTCAAGAGGTCCCCCTTCATGTACCATTTCATATTTGTTTTATACTACCAATGGTTGAGGCTTTAGATTTGACAAGATCCATTAGAAGTTGAGAGTGGTCACATAATTTCATGAGTGTATCCATTTTTTTTGTAAACCACTTTGGGAGAATAAAAAAAGAACCAGGTCATCAGCATAAGCCTACACTGGGATTTCCAGCTGTAAAATCTTAGGGGAATGAAAACTTCTGTGTTCAATTGTATTAAGATATAACTGAGATAAATATTTAAAAGAGTGGGTACAAGAACACAACCTTGTCTTACATCATCATTAGATACATTTTTTCAGTCAGGTTGCCAGTTCTGCTAATTTTCACTTTAGCCCAGGTATCCATATAAAAATTCTTAATTAAGAGTCCTATATCTGGACCTGTTTTTCCCCAAAGTATACTTCTAACCAGTGAATCAAAGGCAGAACTAAAGTCAATGAACATGGTAAAGTTTCCTTTTCTTTATCTTTACATATTTCTCAACAAGATCTGCAAAAATAAAACAGTTGTCTATGGTGCTTTTACCATCACAAAATCCAGCTTGTAGCTCAGACAGTGGGACATTGCTTTTTAAAGTTTTTGTCAATGACCCAGAAGGATTCTGGCATATCATTTTGCCATAATATTTAAAAGGCAAATAGGCCTGTACATTGCGGGGTTATTTTTTAATCACCTTTTTTATGAATCAGCACAATATAGTTGCCTTTCTACAATATGGGGATACAATTATGTTGGATACTGTACATTTATTAAAGAAGAAGGTGAACATGATGCTCCACCATTTGAAATCCAGTTTATAGAAATCTGCCAGAATATTGCCCGGGTCAGGTGCCTTATTGCACCTAGTGGCCAGTATGACTCCCAAAATATCTATTTCCGGAATGCACTGAAAACTGAGGGAGATCTTATCACACTCTCCAGCTAATATAATATTAGAAGATTCATTTGGGTTATGCAACAAAGATGAATAACATTTTATTCATGCATAAGGTTTGATAGAACTATCAGTTTTAGTTTTGCAACTCAGTGTGCCATTAGCAACCAGGTGCCAAAAGATTCTGTCATCCCCCATACTAACCATCAACAGCATTCTCTCCTATAACGCTTTGACATGCTCATCTTTCACTTTTCTAATACAGGCATTATATTTTTACTGATGATGTTCAAGTTTCTTTTGTTTCTTCTGGTAGGATATTTTTAGTAAATCTGAGATTTCTCCCTGATTCTGTTTTTTGAGCTTACAATCACTATTAAACCAAGATTTAACAATACAGATCGAATTATCTCTCATCTACTTAGTGATATTGTTCTTAATACTATTATGTTTGTCAAAAATTAATAATATTCAAAAGGACTTTGTTCACCTTATACAGCAGTTTCCAGAATACTTTCAAATTACAAAAATTGCTTAGAATACTCAGTTCCCTGATTCCAGCAGAATGCCACGTTTGTGTTAATTATAATCCCTGGTTCTAGCTCAGATCTAGAAATGATTAGCTCACCCTGACGTGAACTATCAAAGGAAAATGGTCACTTTCAATCTTTGTACTAATTTTCATCCATTTATATTAAAATAAGTCATTCACTTGGCAGATAAAATAATCTAACAGATGTCCCTTGATCAGAAAATAAGTAAAATTGCCAGGACTAGCACCCTGTGGTCTACCATTGATAAATATCAGCTGATGGCTAGCAGTAAAATCCAAGAGGCAGTCAGCATTCCCATTTGTTTTCTCATCCAGACTGACTCTCTCTGGAATTCTACTATACCACTCATTAAAAGGTTCCTTGTTAATTCTAATAAGTTACCCACTTGTGAACTGAAGTTCCCCATAACTAGTATTTCACAAAAGTCTGCCTTCTCCCAACACCATATCAATTTACCTGGCAGAGCTGTCGAAAAGTCATGATCATAAAATTAAAAGTTTTTGGATGATGATTAACATTTACCAAAAGCAGTAAAGTCCTTTCAATACATGCTTTAATCATCAAAAAGTTATTTGAACTACTGTATACAACAGTACAGGGTCTTGAAATAGCTCATCGACCCTCACAAATAGGATGAGGCCAACACTCATTCTATCCATATTTGTGTCTCTCCTAGCAGGTACTGTACATTAAATTCATGAAATCTGTTCAGCACTATGCTGTTTCTATTGGAGTGCCAAGATTCTTATAGGGCAATAGTATCATGTTTATGATAGAATCCTTATATTCTGGGCCAACACATTTCAGTAAGTGTCCTGAAATATTCCAGGATATAAGGAGTGCACCATCTTCCAAACTTTTCTCAGCACACTCTTCTTTAACAGAGATACCATCCTCATTGATAGTGTCTGTGTGAGTGTTGTAGCATCAATTCATAATGGTGAGGATTCTCCAAGATGGCCAAAAAGTGCACAAATAGTGCAGATTCCAGCTGTGGAGTCCTGCATCTGCGGAAAGATGCGTGGAGGCCATATGCTTGACCACCGGCCACCACACAGCCACCAGATGCAGCCCCACCCCCCCAGTGTGTAGGTTTTTGGGGACTCCTCTGTGGACATGGGCGGGCAACCAATGGGATGCCTGGACCAGGTCCACCACTAGATCACATGTGCCCATGGGACACCACAACAGTCAGGCAGCCACGGGGAAGGTGGTTGCCCAGTTGGCCAGTCCTGTCCCTCCTTGTGAGACCTGTGGGCTGGGTGGCATGTTGGGGGGGCTATCTGTGCCCTGACATCCCCACCGTGACCGACGTTGGCACCATGGGGGGGCACATACAGGCTAAGTCTCCTCTCGGAATGTGTAACCTGCACCCCCCCTTGCCCAGTACTATGCACTTTGCTGAATAGTGCAGCTCATGGGCACACCCCCTGCACTGCCCCCTGGACTGCCCCATGTGGAGATCACCAGCAGGTGGGGGGATCCAGTATGCAGACGCCGCATGCCCCCTTGGAGAATTGGGTGCAGGGGGTGTGGTGGCTGCAGAGGGTCTATGCACCTCAGACACGCAGCACATAGACTCTCCGCACTGTGAAGAATACTGGCCAATTGTTAGTAGCCTGTCCTAGTAGAGTAAAACAATTGCTAGTGGGTACATTAATCCAGTCCTCAATAATATTTCTAGCAGGAGCTATCTCTGTTTTACCAAAATTCTTCTGGGCATTTCTCTCCTTTCCAAGACCACCCACTTCACCACCTCCTCTTTTATTGTTTTGAATTGTAATTCCACAAGGTTCTAATATATGTTGCAGTTCCAGTACCTTAGATACCAGATTCTGTGCTCTCAAAACTACATCCAGGAATAAAGTTGTACACATACTGCCTATTGTTTTGACAAAAAGTATTTCATTATATTGTAAATCCATGCCCATAAACTTTTCAAAGAGATTTCAGGTTATGCTCTTTAACTTATATCCTCATTCATAGCCATTGTGCTTAATACCAATGACTGAGACAATATCCTCATCTCTAGGGTCTCCATGCACTCTTTCATCCTGCAACCACCTTAAATTTGTTCACTTATTCAATACTTCTCTGATTCAAGGTGAGCTACCTGTCTTGTGGAAAACTGCCCACATCCTACCATTATTCAAGACTGGGAATCTGAGTGATCTGAACAATTACCAGCCTATTTCTATACTATCTGTCCTCTCTAAATTACTTGAAAAAATTGTCAACATCCAACTTAGAGAACATTTGGATTCACAAAAGTTGCTAAACCCAGCTCAGTCTGGCTTCAAAGCCAAACACAGTACAGTATCGGCTCTTGCCAAAGTAACTACAGACTGGCAAATGGCCTTGGACTCTAAGAAGCATGTATTTGCCCTCTTCCTTGATCAAAGTAAGGCTTTCGATACTGTGGATCATACCATCATGCTTACTGCACTGAGTAACATTGGACTTGATAGTTCTGACATTATATGATTCACCAGCTACCTAACCAATAGGTTACAACAAGTCAAAGCCATGGGAGATCTATCCCCACAAAAATCCTTGTTACGAGGAGTCCCACAAGGCTCCATCCTGGGCCCTATCCTCTTTGCAATATACATCAATAATCTGGACTTGCAGCTGGCCACAGCAAATGTGCACTTATTTGCAGATGATACTGTACTCTATACCACAAATTCATCCTTGGGTCTGGCCCATGAGTACTTACAGAAAGACTTTGTCACACTCCAATACAACCGTCTCACTCATAAAGCTCTCCTCAATGCCAAAAGACTAAAGCAATGATTCTCTCACCAAAGTCTACTTCCGGATGTCCACATATCATCCGATTTGAACACTCTTAGATGAACCTTGAAGTAGTTGATGCCTTTTAAATACCTAGGGTTCTGGCTGGATAACAAGCTCAACTTTCTGTGCCACTTAAATGAAACCTTGAAAAATACTAAGACAGTGATTAGGTTTATTCTATCGCATTAAACACCTACTCTCATTAGAAGCCAGAATGAGACTAGTACAAACTACATTCCTACCTATACTGAACTACGCTGACTTCCTTTACAGTCATTGCCCATCAACGATGCTAAACAAACTGGACACCCTTTACCACCGGGCTTTAAAATTTATCTTAAATCTATCTCATAGTACACATCACTGTCATCTATACCAGGTTTTGGGATGGACCTCACTCTCAACTAGAAGAAAAAGAAATGCTCTCCTCTGGTTTTTAGAGCATTATCTGATAACATCCCTGCATACATCTCGAACATCTTCAAACGGGCTAAAGGTTCCTATGGCCTGAGACGCTTCTCCTTAATCTGCTTCCAGATTCCTAGAGTGAAAACTACCCTTGGCTCAGCAGCAATCAACTTCTCACTTCCATCACTCTGGAACACTATGCAAGACTCATTAAAATTATCCTCACTTCCAAGTATTCTCACATTCAAAGCTCTATTAATGGATTATCTGAAGGAATCATGCAACTGTTTCAGATGCCGATGACCCCTTAGCCCAGGGTGCCACTCTCAAATCCTACACCTAAGTATCTCATCCACCCCACATTCCTAACAACAGAAACCTAGGACTTACGAGCCTAGTTCCCTTAATCCAAGATGGCCCTGCCTATTTTCTACCTTTTACCTATTCTGGCCTCCCTTTTGGCTGCCTACTCTTTCACCCCAATTTCTACCCTATTCCTCAATGCCTCCTTATTTTTTATCATTTAGGTCTGAGCTCTTATATAGTGGAGACTATATGGGATTGTTGTCTCTTCTCATTTCAGTAAAGCTTATCATTATGTACCTTTGCATGTTAATTATGTTGACCGGTATGTATAGGCCCATATTGACCGGCACCTTCACAATGTTTTTTTTTTTTTACACCATTGTCCACCGTAATTGTAATCTTATGAAGTGTACGGTATTGTATTAATGCCCAGGATCACCTTGAAAATGAGCTTGCTCAATGGTGTTCATGCCTGGTTAAATAAAGTGATTGATTGATTGAAATTTGAATTATTAGTTAAATTTCAACTATCTGGATAGTTTGTGTCATATCACAGTTCTCTTTACTAATACAGTTCAGGGGTATGGGTATGGGTTTGTCAAGGCAAAGCCCTAATTTCCCCCCAAATCATTGAATTCCTTCATATTCTTATAATATTATGTACATCATCAGGTTCTATTCCAAATCCATTTTCCTATTTCAGAGTAGCATAATGTTTGTTTTTGACATCTCCATGGTCTTAGTATCCAATTTCAAGAGACATCTTAGCCTAAGAATTGCTCCATCAGTCATCTCTTTTTCACTTTTATCAAATGACCCCTTGACTAGTCCACTACAAACATGAGAAGTTATTGCAAGAGACATTACCTCATTTGGTGGTGGTGGGGGGTGAATCCTTGTCAGTATGTAATTTTTCCATTGTCATTTCATTCACAGTAGGCACTGTTTTAACCATTTCAGCATAAGATTTCTTTGTTAATTGATCCAAGATATTGAGTTCTCCCTAATGTGATTTTTCTATTAATATAGAACTAGAACCAGCTCACTATTTGATTATAGTGTTACTGAGACATTGGGTTTCTTATTTTTTGATTACTCTATCTTTTGGCAAATATTACTACTTGATGTTAACAGGACTGAATTTTAACCCTGCCAGTTTCCTATCTGCCCTTCTTAGTTCTTTGTCTTATACAAAGACAAAGACCTCTTTCACTAGGACTACCTCCAGGACAATACATTCTCATTTGGACATTCTGTATTTCTTACAAACAATTTGTCTAATCTGACTACTGCATCATCTAGTCTAGCTCTATTTACTGCGGTATCCTCCCTTAAAGAGAAAAGATCATTCTGAATTACAACTAGTTGCTCCATTAGAAACATATTGGCTGTATGACAATCCTTCAATGATTTCAAATTATTTTTGTCTGATATGGGCAATGTTGTACAGTTCTACTAGCCTTCTTCTCTACTATCTGTTTGATATTGTACACAACTGAAGGTCTGCAACTTGCACTTAAGTCAGAAACAGTCGTACCTAAATTCTGTGTAAGCAATAATACCCAACAGGGTGGGCGGTAGTGTGCTATACCGGACCGCCCAGGGACATAATGAGGCCTGACGCCACAGGCGGAGGGCCTTATAGCCCCTGGAAGGTCCGGTATAGCACAATACCACCCACCCTGGAGGGTATTATTGCACTTAGAAAATGGGGACTGTAAAACAAAATAAGTTTAATAATAAAATGTTAATACAAAATCAATTTAAAATCAGTTTTGAAATAAAATAGTTCCTCCACCTGTATTACAATTGTGTGTGTGTGTTTTATCTAGTGTGTTTTGTCCTTCTAGAGCCCCTGTAGCTGTGGGTCCTGGTTGTCATGGTTATTGGTTACTGCCCCCCCCCACTTTTGAGAGCAACAGAAAATAAAGTTGTAAAGCTCTACTTCTCTTGTATATGGAGTGCCCGATGATCACAGATTGCGGTAAGTTGCATACTGCAGTAATACTAAGCAGCCAGGGAGAAGCTCGTGCTTCACATTTTTAAAAAAATGATGAGAAGCGGTTTGTGAAGCCGATCGATTGGACAACGTTTTGATTTTCTTCCAAGTGCTCATTGCCGACTGACTAAATTATTTAAATGAGTAAAGGAGATTGAGGGAAGCACTTCTCTCCATGGGGACAGCATAAAAAAATGGACTGGAGGAGATGGGTGAAGGTTTGTGGCTGGTAACGGCAAAACAGATCGCCGTGCAGAGGGAGCATCAGCAGCAGGGAGACAGTGTATATGATTGGACGTTTGGAGATGCAGTTAACTTTTACTTTTACTTGTTAACAGTGTGACAGTGAAATTGTGAATTGTGAAACCTGCTGTGGTTATATTGCTGTTTGGGGGGGGATCGCTCGCTAAGGGACATGATTCAAGATGGCGGTGCTAGCCAGTTCAACTTTCTAGTGGCCCCCTAATACTTAGAATGGTAAGAGGCAACAGAGACTGCACTAGTTATTTGCCAGTCTCTGTTGTCTCATACCGGACCGGGTAATTGGTGAGTTCAGCCAATCACAGACGAGGAATTACTTTCCCCATTTTCTAATTAATGATATTGAGGATGTCTCTACAATTAACCCCATTGCATTTATCAGTAACAACAAGCTGAGATGTTAACCCTTGGCATGAATTTACATTTCTGGCTTTTGGAAGAATAGTTTTCAGGTAGTTTTGCAAAGCTCAAAATGTGGAAATCTAAAGAGAACTTTTTGCTAGACACACATATGCTTCCACCATGAATTTAAACTGGAGTGTGGAATAGTGGACTGCGCTCCAAGGATTCACTTAACATATTTCTATGGCCACTCCTAGCAGACTGTTTGTTAACTTTAGAGTGAGTTTCTGACCGCTGCCCCCCCCCCGCCACTCACAGGCATGTCTATACTAAATTGGTACATTTCCATTATATGCACTTTAACACTCTGCAAAGAGTGTTTAAATATATTTCTAAACTGCACTGCTGTCTACTACGGAAGTTAGTGGGATAACATAAATAACTTCAGCCACCTAATACTTGTAAAAAATTTTTTTAAAACAACTTACAAATTTGTCCCCTGTTTTTTGCATTGGCTGGGTGGGGCATTTCAAGGCAGCACATATTGTATGCTTTCCTTCTACCTACCAAAATGCTGTGCTGAAAAAATATGTCTCCCTATGCATTTTAAATAAAGAGCCCTGTAACATCACCATGTGTGTTTGTGCCTTTATGTATTGTTATTTGTTTACAGAATGAGCTAAAAAGTGACAATCTCATATGTAACCTTCTCTGTCTGCTTAGGTTGCATATGGGATTCAGTGAATCAATCAGTCAAAATCTTTATTTATCCAGGCGGGCACCATTGAGCAAGGCTCATTTGCAAGGTGGACCTGGTCATGAATACATCAAAGTACAGTACAGAAGCAGGTATACAAAAAGCAATAATATACAATGAAGAAAAAGTATATACAGTGTATACAGTACAGTACAAGGTTGAAATAAATAATAAAAAAACAGCATTATTTTACAATTAAAGAAGTCAGCAGATGTACAATCAACCATAGGCATACAGGGGTTATAAGCAGAGATCTTTTGAGTGAGGCAGCCGGGAACTACATATATAGGGGAAAGAGGCTGTGTATGGGGTGGCAGGTTGGAGAGGTAAAGAAGAGGAGGGATATATAACCGATGACAGGGGGAAAAATTGGGCTAAAACCACAGAAAGTGACGATGGCTGTCGTGTACTTGTTTATTATGATAATGACGGAGGGGGGTAGATAATTGGGATGCTGCTATGGATGGGGTGGGACTTTAGCCAGGCTGGTGTGGACAGGGAAGGGTGGGTGCAGCAGGAAGAGTTAATAGGGAAAGAGTGAGAGCCAGGGGTAGAAACATGGCTTGTATAAATGTGAAACTGCAAGAATTGGAGCATTGGATGCCAGGAACTGAAGGAGTTTCAGTTCATTTGCTATTCTGGCTGAAAAAAAAAACATTTAAAAACTGCAAAGATGCTCTGGCTGCCTTTAAAAGTAGCACTGGGCTATCTGTCTCTGTCCTGCCTCCATCTACACATGTAACAGCTGCTTATCATGCCTGGGAAGCATTTTTAAAATGTGTAATTGGCTTATTTCTAGCCAATTGTAGCACTAGATTAAGTCCTTTAAATTGTTTTTCCTCCTGATCAGTCAATTTTCTTCCCTAACACTAAATGAGAACATTTTCTGTCTCCTCCAAACTTGTCGTTACAAGTGTGTGACTGTGTTACAAACAGGTATGTGGAAACTGGTCAGAAATGTAAGCAGACATGAATGGGGACAACATAGCACTAAAATAATGATTTTTATACTGTCTGCTATAAATCTGACTGCATTTTGGTGCCAGATTTGAAATGGGAGTATGGCTTGCATGGACTGGCATTCAGCAAGGTCTCTGGGGACAGAGAAAAGGTCAATCATGTTTGTAACAAGGGACAGAGTTAATACATTTGTCCCTGATACAATGGGATTTAGCTATTAGGCATGATTAATTATGCTAAATAAAGCTTGGTTTTATCATGTATTTTACCAGGTTTCATGACTGCTGTTTAAATATATCCATTCATGTCTGAAAATGGCAAGTATTTGACATATTGTTCAATGTTATCTATTTTGTGGCCCTAACTGCCTTCTGTGTGCCAAACATTGCAATGTGCTAAACAGGTTTGTAAGGCTGTGTAATGCATTGTGGATGAATGACTTTTGCAGGCTTCCAAACATCTTTTTTTAGTGGTCTCATGGTAGTGTCTTGATTGTAACAGGGATAGAGGTAGCATGCTAATGTTGATTGATTGATAACATTTTATTTTTATACAGGATACATATTGTTGGGTTAAAAAAACATTTTTAACAATGTCCTGTGGCTGTAACAGGAGACCTCCTGAAAATCTCTGTCCCAGTTACAAACAAGACTCTTGGTGTACCTTATTTTGGAATTGTTATTAGTAAGATATTTAATGAGATGTTTGTTTGCTTTGAGTGTACATTTGTTTGAGGGGGTGTAACAAATGATTTTTGTTTTAAAATGGCCTTTCATATGCTGCGGGGTGGGGAGCTGCCAGCTCACCTGAAAGTCTTGGGTGCTCTAGTAATTTACTGATGCATTTAAAGTGAAAACATAATGGAATCCAAAACAATATTTTCAAAAGTTGTCTTAACAGCCCACAGCCAAATTCAATCTTGTTTGTAACAGGGACCTCAGGAAACCAGCAGTCCCTATTAGAAATGAGACTTCTAGTGGTACCATATTTTTTAATTGTGATTATTAAGAGATTCTACAAAACTTGTTTGTTTTGAATGGCCATTTGTTTTGGGGATGCAACAAAGGACTTTTGTTTTAGAAATAGTCACCCACATACTTTGGGGGAGGGAAGCTGCCAGCTCATCTGAAAGCAAATTAGAAATGGAATGTTTGCTGCAATGTTTGAGATAAAAAAATAGACATATTGGGTGCTGTAGTAATTTCCTACTAAATTTAAAGTGGACAAATGCCAATGACAATATTTTAGAACAAAAAGGTTTTGCAACTAAAGACCCTTATATGTTATAAAAATAAAGACTGTGGTGGTAACTTGCTCCTGGGAAGCACAATGGCACCAATTAAATTTACAAAATGGTTTTGGCCAAAGAATGGCTAATAGGGCAGCAGGGAGGGAGACGGTTGCCACCAGATACCCTTGGGACTGCTGACAGGATATAGAGAGGGATGGGACTAACCTTAAGTCCCATGGTATGGCTGACAGGGCTAGAGAGCTTTAAGAGTGTGCCACCAGGCCCCAGGGACTGATGATGGAGATGGGATTAACCTAATATCCCAGGGGCTGATGGGGAGGGGGGTAGGATTGACTTTGGGTCCCAGGGACTGCAAATTTGATAAAGCATACCACTAGACCCCAGGGACTGGGGAGGGGGGGTGCGGGACTGACCTCACATACCACGGGGCTGAATTGGAGGAGGGTGGGACTTGGGCTCCATGGGACGGTAGATTTATTGGAGTATGCCACCAGGCCCCAGGGACTGGGGAGAGGGATGGGACTGACCTCATGTGCCAAGGGGGCTGATGAGGAGGGGGGTGGAACTGACCTTGGGTTCCATGGGACTATAGATTTGTTGGAGTGTGCCTCCAGACCCCAGGGACTGGAGAAGGGGATGGGACTGACCTAAATTGCCAGAGGCTGATGGGGGAGTGGGACTGACCTTGGGTCCCATGGGACTGAGGATTTGCTTGAGTGTGCCACCAATCCCCAGGGACTGAGAAAGGGGATGGGACTGACCTCACATGCCAAGGGGCTGATGGGGAGGGGGATGGGACTGACCTTGGGTCCCATGGGACTGCTGACTGGGTTGGAGAGTTTTAGGAGTGTGCAACCAGGCCTCAGGGATTGGGGAGGGGAATGGGACAGACCTCACATGCCAGGGAGTTGATGGGGAGGGGTTTGGACTGACCTTGGGTCCCATGGGACTGCTGAAAGGGTTGAAGAGCTTTAGGGGTGTGCCACAAGGCCCTAGGAACTGGGGAGGGGGATGTACATATGAACATATGAAGAAGCCAGCAGAAGATGGCCATTTGGTCTATCAAGTCTGCTCATGTTGCAGGTTCCACAGCTTGAGCTACTGTCCCTTCCCCCCCTCTCCCTATTCCTCTCATCCTCACTACACATGACTCTTACCTTCTCCCTATACCTGCCCCAGCCTCTCTTAATGCTGCCTACTGTCTTCAATGAGATTACCTCTTCTGGTAGCGTATTCTAAGTGTCCACCACCCTCTCTGTGAAGAAGTGCTTCCTGACCTCCCTCCTAAACCTCCCACCTTCCAGCTTAAGACTGTGCCCCCTCATGTTATGGTTGCCACTCAGCTTAAAGAGACTCTCCTTATCAACCTTATTCATCCCTTTCAAGTACTTGAAGGTCCCAGTCATGTCCCCATCTCTCTCCTGTCTTCCAGGGAGTACATGTTCAGTGCTCTCAACCTCGCCTTATATGCCATACCCTGCTGACCAGCTATCATCATTGTAGCCCTCCTCTGGACCTTCTCCAGCAGGTTAATGTCCTTTTTGAGGTGTGGGCACCAGTACTGAACTCCATACTCTACATGCAGCCTTACCAGTGATCTGTACAAGGGCAGTATAACCTCCTCTATCCTACTACTGTTCCTCCTAGATATGCATCACAGCATCTTGTTTGCCTTTGCTGCTGCTTTCTTGAATTGCGAGGAGTGTTTCGTGTCGCTATTGATCATCTCTCCCAGGTCCTTCTCCTCCACTGATGCAGATACTCGGACTCCACCTAGGTAGTACTCTGTCCTAGGATTCTTGGCTCCAATATGCATAACTTTGCATTTCTTCGCATTGAAGCCAAGCTGCCAGATCCTAGACCACCTCCCTAGCTTTTCCAGATCTTTCTGTAGGTCTGGTATCCCTTCAGTTGTGTCCACTCTCCCACAGAGCTTAGTGTCATCCATGAATAGGCACATTTTGCCCTTAATGCCATCTCCAATGTCATTGATGAAGACACTGAACAACACCGGCCCCAGCACCAAGCCCTGCCGGACCCCACTGGTTACCTGTCTTGTGCCAGATAACTCTCCCCCCACAACCACCATCTGTGTTCTGTCCTTCAGCCAGTTTTCCACCCATCTGGTCATCTTTTCTCCAACCTCGAGATCCACCAACTTCCTGAACAACCTTTTGTGGGGCACGGAGTCAAAGGCTTTGCTGAAATCAAAATAGAAGATGCCTACCACTTGGCCCCTGTCTACTGTCTTAGTGACACAGTCAAAGAAGTCAATCAGATTTGTTTGATACAATCCCCCCCCCATGAACCCATGCGGCCTCACATCCTAGAGACCATTCTCCTCTAGGTATTCTACCAACCTTTCCTTTAGTAAGGTCTCCATGAGCTTGCCCACAATGGAGGTCAGACTGCCTGGTCTGTAATTCCCTGGGTCATCTTTGGGATCGCTTTTGTGGAGTGGCACTACATGTGCTGTTCTCCAGTCCTGCAGTAGTACACCTGTCTCTGGTGAACTATTAAATAGGTTTGAAAGTGGCCCTGCCAGCTCCTCAGCCAGTTATATTAGTACCCTTGGATGCACTCCATCCGGGCCTAGTGATTTGACCACCTTCAATGACAGCAACCCCTCCCTCACTCTGTCCTCCTCTATCACTACATCTGTGTTCCTTCCACCCCTGCTCCTCTTTTCCCTCCTGAAGGCACTGGTCCGTACTTCTCCCTGGTGAAGATGGAAAAGAAGTATTCATTTAGTATCTCTGCTTTTCCCCCATTATCTTCCACCCACTCCACCCCTTTCTTAAGCCTAACAATCCCTTCCTTCTTGTCCCTTTTCTCACTTACATAGTGAAAGAAAGCCTTCTCCCCCTTCTTAATTCCTTCAGCTATCTGCAGCTCCTTCTGTGCCTTTGCTCACCTGACTTTCTTACTTGCCTCACTAGCCAACCTTAGGTAATTTTTCCTATCCGCCTCTCTCTTGTCCTTCCTGAATTTTCTATAGGCCAACCTCTTTTCCCGTACTGCCTGTGCAACCCCAGAACTGAACCAGCTGGGCACTTTGGCCTTTGTGTTCTTACTCCTGAACCTAATGCACTCATCTGTGGCAAGCAGTATTCCTTCCTTAATGATGGACCACCTTTGGTCCACCCCCATATCTGCTCTGATGCCCACCAGATGGCTCATTAGCACTTCGCCCATCTTCCTGAAACCCACCCTCCTAAAATCCAAGATTTTGGTCTTAGTTGGGATGCTTTCCCTGCCTGTATCCAACTGGAACCACACTGTGCAGTGGTCACTTCTCCCAGTGGCTCCCAGACCATTATTTCCTGTACATGCTCCCCATTTTTGAGCAACAGATCAAGAATTGCCTCAGCTATTGTTGGTTCAGTGATGTGCTGAGCCAGGAACCCACTCTGCAGTCCTTACAGGATCATCTGTCTCCTAGCACATGTCGTGGATGGCATGCTCCAGTCCACCTTGGGCAGGCTGAAGTCCCCCACAATTACCACCTCTCCTTTCCCCGCAGCTTCCGATATTTGTGAGCTCAGTTCCCTGTCCCTCTCTTCATCCTGACTGGGTGTTCTATAAACCACTCCCAACCTCACCTTTCTCCCTCTATTGGACCTTAACTGAACCCATAATGCCTCCACTTTCCCTTCCTCTGACTCCTCCCTCATGCAAGTTATTCCCTCCTTGATGTAAACTGCCACCCACCCCCTCCCGACTACCCTATTCCTCCTGTATAGTTTATATCCAGGGATCAAAAGGTCCCATTCATGGTGTGATGTTGCCTAAGTCTCGGTTACTGCAGCTATGTCCACCCACCCGTCCGCTGATAGTGCCTGCAGGTCTTCCATCTTGTTTCCAGGACTCTGTGCATTCAGAGACACCACCCTGCACCTAGAATTTGACCATCTTCTCTTCCCTCTATACTTCTATTCACATTTATCCCCTCTGTGTGCACCCCACCATGTACCCTTGTTATGTGTTCCTCACCCTCTCCACTCTTTGCTAACTGTGTTCTTGCCCCTTCCATCTCCTCCCTCCAGACCTTTTCCATCACTGTGGGGGAGGGAGGTTCACTGACTTCCTGCTCTCAGAGTCTGTAAGCCTGCAATCTCCCTGCCCCCCTCAGTAGTTTAAATTAAGTGTAGTGGTTATGTATTCCCCCAGTTTGTCCCCGAGTACCCTCAAACCCTCCCTCCTCAGGTGTAGACTGTCTGGTGAAAAGAGTGCTTTGTTTGATCAGGTCTCCTCCCAGTCCCCAATACAGATGAACATCTCCTCCCTGCACCATTTCCTCAGCCAGTCATTAAACTCCTCTATTCTTCTTTTTCTGGCTGTGCTGGCCCTTGGTACTGGTATGACCTCTGAGAAGGTCAGTGAACTTCTTTCCTCCCTGCAGATCTTCCCTAACTCCGTGAACCTACTTTGCACTTCCTCCACCTCCTCCCCAGCTAGGTCATTGGTTCCCAAATGTATAACTAAATTAGGTTTTCCTCCAACCTTCCTTACTATTTCCCTTATTCTTGGGCCCACCTTCCCCGATGTCATCCCTGGCATACAAACCACCCTGACTGACAGACTGTGTCTGACCTTACATGTCAGTGGGCTGATGGGGAGAGGGGTGGGACTGATCTTGGGTTCCATGGGACTGCAGATTTGTTGGAGTGTGCCACCAGGCCCCTGGGACTGGGGAGGGTGATGTGACTAACCTTACATGTCAGTGGGCTGATGGGGAGGGGGGTTGGGACTGATCTTGGGTTCCATGGGACTGCAGATTTGTTGGAATGTACCACCTGGCCCCTGGGACTGGGGAGGGGGTTGGAACTGACCTCACATGCCATGGTCCTGATGGGGAGGGGTGGGACTGAGCTTGGATCCCATTGGACTGCTGACAGGGCTGCTGAGTTTTAGGATTGTGGCACCAGGCCCCCAGGCACTGAGGAAGGAGAGGGAGATGGAATTGACCTTACTTCCCAGAGGGCTAATGGGGAAGGGGGTGAGACTGACCTTGGGTCCCATGGGACTACTGACAGGGCTGGAACATTTTAGGAGTGTGCCACAAGGCTCCAGGGACTGGGGAGAGGAATGGGGCTGACCTCACATGCCATGGGGCTGATGGGGAGGGGGTGGGACTGATGGTCCCAGGGGGCTACTGACAGGGCTGAAGAGTTGTATAATGGTCTACCATGCCCCAGGCACTGCTGACATGGGTGTGGAGGGGAATGGTGCCTCCATTTTAGTTGCAATTCTGTGGGTGTTCTGGCATGCCTCCATTTTGTTTGCAATCCTGTGGGTGTCTGTGCTTACCTCCATTTTGTTTGCAGGCCAGTTGTTGTGTATTTCTGTGCCTTCATTTGGTTTGCAAGCCAGTGGGTGTGTGTGCGTGCTTCCATTCCTTTACAAGCCAGTGGGTGTGTATGCATGCCTCCATGTTTTTGCAAACCAGTGGTAGTGAGTGCATGCCTCCATTTTGCTTGTAAGCCAGTGGTTGTGTCCGTGTGTGCCTTCATTTTGTTTGCAATCCAGTGCTTGCGTACATGCCTGCCTACATTTTGTTTGCAGTACAGTGGTTGTGTCTGTGTCTGCCTCCATTTTGTTTCCAATCCAGTGGGTTGCCCACATTCCCATCTGTTCACATTTGGTGGATTTATTTACATCATCACCTGGGGTCTGCCAGGTCCCTGGTCAATCTTTCATGGGGTCCTGGTGGGTGTGCAGATGGTGTACTGCACACAACGGCTTGAGTGAGTCACAATAGGCTGGCACCCGAATTCTCATCTGGTGGATTTAGTTAAGCCATCACCTGGGATCTGCTAGGTCCCTGGTTAATCTTTCATGGGTCCCTGGTGGGTGTGCAGTTGATGCACTGCACATACCTGCTACAGTGAGTCACTGTAGGCCAGCACCCATGTTCTGCTCTGGTGGATTCACTAACGCCATCACCTGGGGTGTGCCAGGTCCCTGGTCAATTTTTCATGGGGCCCTGGTGTGTGTGAAGGTGATGTACTGTGCACACCAGCTTGAGTGAGCCACTGTAGGCCAGTGCCCATTCTCACGACTGGTGGATTCAGTTACGCCATCACGTGGGGTCTACCAGATGTACATATGTACGTTTGTTGGAGGTATTAGGGCTGTAATAAGCCAATGTATATACTGTGTATAGTGTGGTTTTTCTGTGATGGTTGTAGTTAATTTTACTGAGCATGTCTGTTATTTCTAGTTAGGATGGTGAATTTGTTGTATCATGAACTTCCTTTGTGGTGATGGTATGCAACAGTAAAATTTTTACACTAATTGATTCACAACTTTAGACATTAAACATATAAAGTAGAAAAGAATAAAGGACTCCAATTGCCTAATTTTTTGTTTCCCACAATGTTTTCTGTGACTGCTTATAGTTTTTCAATTTTTCTCTCTCCTGTTACATACGTTAATGTGACAATTTTTCACAGATTTTTGGGGTTTAATTTTTAAAGTGATTTAAAAAGTTTTAAATGTCATCTACTCTTATCTCCAGTTACATAGGAATGCATTTTATTCTGTGACTACCCAAGAAATGTTGGTGAGGGAAACTTTGAAATTACTTTGCCCCATAATTCTCTGCCATGTGTTAGATTGATGGTTATCACACCATGTTGCATGCAAATATTTTGGAGCTGCTTAGTGAATTTACCAAATGAGTTAAAGTACTGCAAATTAATGCAGAGATCCAAAAATATTTATACTTAACTTTTTTCTATTTAACATATTCTATGTCCCTTTTACAGTACATATACGTTAACTGGCTACTGTTTCCAAACATTAGGGACTGTACCCAGAAAACCACAAGTGATATTATCTTCCTGTTTACACTTTTAGTAAAATACATTAAGGGTAAAATATTGATGGTGAAAGAAGAAAGAAATGACAACTTTTATTTTTCCACAGTCATGTCCCACATATGTCCCCTATTACTCTGAATAGACCCACACGCACTTTCTAGTTCTACTTAAGGGGTAGAGCAAGAAAAGCTTGCTGTGGGTCTTACTTTGTTTATTGGTTTGACATGTTGTGTGATGTTAACTAGTGGCCCTGTCTCCAAGGTCTTTTCAGTCTTCCCTGTCTTCATTTTAGTTTTTGAATCCTTAGCTTCTTTGCTTATTTTTCCATTTTTGTGTTGACTGCATGCAGCGCAAGAAACATATTGGAACAGCTTGCTGAGAAGCAGGCTGTGATGGCAGGGCACTGTTGTGGCCAATGCCCCCACAGCCTGCAAAGGCTTGTCCCATTTCCCCCAATGCCATTGCAGGCTGCTGGTGACACAAGTTTGGAATGTTTGCACCAACTTGAGACAAATCAGCCGCTGCAATCAGGGGCCACCTCGTCATTGCAGTGTCAGCCATCTGCTGTAATGAGGGAGTGAACCATCATTGCAGGGCAGATCTAGCAAGCCTGATATTGTTTGTGAACATGGCGGTGGGTTTCCACCCTGTTCACAAACAATATAACCCCTCAGTGTTTATGTGCCGGCAGGGCCCCCAATTCTCATCAGCTTTGGTGCCCCCGTGTTGATTTTGCAGACAGGGGAGCCCACTCCCCGTCGGCATTCTGTAACCCCCCCACTTTCATTTTCTGCTGACGAGGTGCCCAAACCCTGTCAGCATAATATCCCCTTTGTGTGCCGACAGGGTGCCCAATCCCCATCGGCTACTGCTGCCCCAAAAACAGAAAGCATCTGGTGGCACGCTGGAGCCTACCCCAGTGTGCCACATGCCCCTGTAAAGTTAAAAACAGTCCCATAACATCTTTTTGTTTTTTTTTAACCTGAAAAAAAGGAAATGGTCCCTCGTAGTCTGCCTGCCCCCCTTCCACAATCCACACCCACCCACTGCACACCCTGCCTCCCCACACCCCCCTCACTCCATACTTACCTCCGGAGTCTGGCGCGATGATCTTCAGTGGACTGGGAATACGTCTGCACTCTTCAAAGCTGACCATGAACTGAGGAAATGCTGGAAAGCTGTATAATGTAATGAATAGGGTGTTTTCAACTTTAGTGCATAACTTGGGCATTTTTTGGAATTTTTTCACCAAATTTTCAATATGGGGTTTTTGGGACCCCCTCCTCATGAATGCTTGAACTGTCATGGCATTAATCGGCCCCGCAGGGTGATTTTGCAGTCACTGCGTGGAATCACCTTTGGGGGCTGATTAATGAAATGACAGTGCCAGTTTTCATGAGGTGGGCTCTGAAAAAGCCTGTGTTGCAAATTTGGTGGAAAAAATCCCAAGCATGACTGTTTTATGAGTGTGCATTGCACAATTGTTACACACACTCATAACTTAGTGAATTTGCAATATTTTGATGCCAGATTTTCAACACTGGCATTTTGTCACACCTCCTTGTAAACAGTACAGCTGTCATTGTTCACATCCTGCCAAAAATGTGTTTTCGCACTTCTGGTGCAGAATAGCGCGGTTGCTGTCTGAAATCAGTGTTCGGGACAGATTAAGAAAATGACAGTGACACTGTTCATGAGTAGATTTCCTGAAATGGTTATGTTGAACATTTGGTAACGATATTCCATAAAATGACTGTGTTACGAGCGTGCATTGCGCAGTTTGCATGCTCTCGTAACTTTGCGAATTTATAATATTTTCACTCCAGATTTTCAACATTGTCATTTTCCTACACCTACTTATGAACAATGCAGCTGTCATTTTCCCCATCCTGGCCAAAATGTGTTTTCACAGTTGCAGCGCAGAATAGATCGGTCGCTCTGGGAAATCACTGTCCGGGACAGATTAATAAAATGACAGTGATACTGTTCATGAGCAGAGGTCCTAAAATGCCTATGTTGAAAATCTGGTAATGATAGCCCATCAAATGAGTGTGTTACAAGTGTGGGTTGCACACTTTCCACACACCCTTGTAACTTTGCAGATTCGTAATATTGTCGTGCCACATTTTCAACAACGCATTTTTTCACACCTCCTTATGAGCAGTACAGCTGTCATTTTTCACGTCCTGAGTGAAATGTGGTTTCACCATTGCGGCACAGAATAACGTGGTCACTGTGAGAAATCAGTGTTCGGGACAGATTAAGAAAATGACAGTGGCACTGTTCATGAGCAGAGGTCCTAAAATCCCTATGTTGAAAATTTGGTGACAAAACTCCATAACATGACTGTGTTACAAGCGTGCATTCAACTGTTTGCACGCACCTTTGTAACTTTGCAAATTTGTACTATTTTCACGCCACATTTTCAACAGTGGCATTCTTTCACACCTCCTCATGAACAGTACAGCTGTCATTTTTCACATCCTGGCTAAAATATGTTTTTGTACTCCTGAGGGAGAATAGCACGGTCACTGTGGGACATCAGTGTTTGAGACAGATTAAGATGGAATGAGTGAGAGAGGGGAGTGACCGAGCTCAACTGAGCTCTGTCGGGACTGCTCCAGATTTGTTTGTGGGTGGAAAAAGGCCCCATCGCAAGAGGCCAGTACAAAAGGGCAGCCTGCAGCACTGGGAGAAACAGAACTAGAGAGCGAGTGAGGGAGGGGGAGTGAGCAAACTCACCGGAGCACTGTCAGGACTGCTGCGGATTTCTTTGTGGGCAGGAAAAGGTGTCAGTGCAGGCAGGGGCCCAGTAGAAAAGGCCAGCCTGCAAAGATGGGAGAAATAGTATGAGTGAGTGAGACAGAGGGACTGAGTGAGCTCAATGGAGCTCTATCAGGGCTGCGGCGGGTTTCTTTGTTGGCAGAAAAAGGCGCCAATGCAGGCAGGAGCCCCATACAAAAGGGCCACTTGCAGCACCAGGACAAACAGAATGAGCATGTGACAGAGGGAGACTGAGCGACCTCAAAGGAGCTTTGTCGGTACAGCTGAGGAATTCTTGGTGGACAGACAAAGGTGCCAATGCAGCCAGCAGCCCCGTACACAAGCACAGCCTGCACCGCCAAGAGAAACAGAACAAGTGAGTGACAGAGCGGTAGTGAGCAAGCTCAACGGAGCTCTGTTGTGACTGCTGCGGATTTCTTTGTGGGCAGAAAATGCGGCAACACAGGCAGGAGCCCAGTACAAAAGGCCAGCTTGCAGTGCGGGCAGAAACGGAATGACTGAGTGAGACAGGTGGAGTGAGAGAGGTCAATGGAGCTGTGTTGGGACTGCTTCAGATTTGTTTCTGGCCAGAACAAGAAACCAATGCAGGCAGGAGCCAATTACAAAAGGGCAACCTGCAGCGGCAGGAGACCCAGAATGAGCAAGTGAGGGAGGGGGAGTGAGCTCAACAGAGCTCTGTTGGGACTGCTGCAGATTTGTTTGTTGGCAGAAGAAGGCAGCAATGTACGCAGGGGCCCAGTACAAAATGGCAGCCTGCAGTGGCAGGAAACCCAGAATGAGCGAGTGAGAGAGGGGAAGTGAGCGAGCTCAACGGAGCTGTATTGTAACTGCTGCAAATGGCAGCAATGCAGGCAGGAGCCCAATAGAAAAGGGCAGCCTGCAACACAGCCAGAAACGGAATGAGTGACTGAGAGAGAAGGGAACTTAGAGAGCTCAATGGAGCATTGTCAGGACAGCTGCAGATTTCTTTGTGGGCAGAAAAAGGCACCAAGAGAGCCAGGAGCCCAGTACAAAAGGGCAGGCTGCAGCTCCAGGAGAAACAGAATGAGTGAGTGACACAGGGGGAGTGAGCGACCTCAATGGAGCTCTGTTAGGACAGCTGTGGATTTCTTCATGGGCAGAAAAAGGTGCCAACGCAGGCAAGAGCCCAGTACAAAAGGGCAGCCTGCAGTGCCAAGTGAAACACAATGAGCGAGTGACAGAAAGGGAGTAAGCGAGCTCAATGGTGTCTCTCATGACTGCTGTGGATCTCTTTGTTGGCAGAAAAAGGCAGCAACGCAGTCAGGAGCCAGTTCAAAAGGCCAGCCTGCAACGCCAGCAGAAACGGAGCGAGTAAGTGAGAGAGGGGGAGTCAGCAGGCTCAGAAGACCTGTGTCAGGGCTGCTGCAGATTTCTTTGTGGGCAGAAAAAGCCACCAATAGAGGCAGGAGCCCAGTATAAAAGGGCAGCCTGCAGCACCAGGAGAAACAGAATGAGTGAGTGAGAGAGGGGGAGTGAGCCACCTCAACGCAGCTCTGTCGGGACAGCTGCAGATTTCTTAGTGGGCAGAACAAGGTGCCAAAGCAGGCAGGAGGCCAGTTCAAAAGAGCAGCTTGCAGCACCAGGAGAAACAGACTGAGCGAGTGACAGGGGGCAATGAGTGAGCTCAACACACCAACTCAATCAACATTCGGCATTGATAAATGCTTGTTTGTATAGGTTTCAGTTCAATGCCCACAATGCAGCCATGACTGGTTACAACAATTTTTCTTTAACCAATACAGACAGATAACTTCCCTGCAATAACTAGTAAAATCCACAGTAAATCAAATTTATTGAGCCTGAAAAGCAAAGTCACTGCACAAGAAAACACTACATTGTTTATAAAGATCCAGGGCAAGGTCGCCATTTCAAATAGATAAATGTCTCAACTTCCAGGCACTGTGGATTCAGTTTTGCAACTTGGAGCTTAGAGTTTTCAGCTTTAAAAGTGCTAGAATCTGTAAAAATAAACTTTGCAGCAGTTGCTTGCAGGTGGCATCGTTTGTTCCGCAGGGACTTGTCAGTAGAAACACATAGGGAGACAATCATCAAGTGTGTCTAGGGTTTCTGTTCATATGAGTCTGGTTGTCTTATAATCTAAAAGTACTTTCTAAAATAAAACAGGTAAAAATTATTTAAGTTGAACAATTTTATTATTTTATTGTTTGCTAGACACACACACGGCTTGGGATGATAGTTCAAAACCAAGCCAGACCACTTCCATTAGAGGGACCAGGAACACACATATTGACAAGACAATCCATTACAGTACATACAAATAACCAATGATGTTGACAATCGGAATACATAGCAGGACATAACATCCACATTATAAAACAAACTTAATGAAGGATCAGCCTGAGTGCTCTGCACTTCAAGGGCATACAATACATGATACAATTAATAACAAATCTAGCCAGGGTAAAGTACGTAGGCCTACCGGGTCAGATCCATAGCAAGTAAAGCATGTGTGTGCCTAAGAAGGATCCTGTGACCTTATCAACTATATACAAATTGGCTTTCTTTACTAGATAGAGGTCAATGAAAAGGGGCTGCCTGGGATCAAGAGAAGAAGGGGGCACCACCTCCACAAAAAGTTAGTAACCTAAACCGGTAGTACTGGCATGCTAAGGAGTTGTTCAAGTGGGGACATTGTGGCAAAATTTAGATTGCAGGAAGGGTAGCCAGCATTTCTCAAATTGGGCTATAGAGCCAGCCTCAATGCTGGAGATCCTTTCAAACAGCCCCCTGGGCTAGTGCCAGTAAAAATTCTTGAAAGGATGGCGTCACAGAGGATTTCCATTTAAGTAAAATGAGTCGTTTGGCCACCGCCCCAACTGCAGTGACCCATAGGGCCCCAGGGTTGGATTTGGGGACATTCAGCTGTGCACATCCAAGAAACAAAAGGGGTGGATCTGGGTTTATGTCTTGGAAGATTTGCTGGCACATACTCCTAACCGACGATCAAAAGGGATGCAGATTAGGGCAGTCCCAGAGAACATGAAACAAATGCGCCCCATCATTGCCACATCTCCAACAAGTATGCTTTGACAGGAGACCCATCTTGTGGAGTTTAGTTGGATCCCTATAGTACCTGTGACTGGTCTTACTCATAATAAGATGGGTGCGCCCGTCCCGACAGGCCTTATGTGTTCTGAACCAACTGTGCCGCCACTGCCGGTCTGAGATTGAGACCTGAAGGTCTCTTTCCCATTGCGCTTTGGCCCGCTGAGTAAGGTCTACAGTGGCATTCCTAAGAGTCGAATATAGCAAACTGGCCCTGCCCTTACACTTCTTCCCCCAGACAGCTAACGGGTGAGGTAGGTGCTGCCCCCCTCCATCTCGTGGAGCATTAGGCAAATGAATAATAGCATCCCTAATCTGCAGATATCTCTAAAAATGAGACTGGGGGAGGCCAAATCTTTCTTTCAGTGACTCGAAAGTGTCTAATGTGACAGTGTTGGGGAGCAACAGATCCTGGATCTTGGAAATGCCTTTGGCCTCCCAGTATTTCCAGTGTATTGGGAACCTCCGTATCTGTAGGGCTGGGTTGTTCCACAGGGCATATATCTCCACGGGGTTGAGTCTTGCCCCAGAATTGAGAGAGCTTGTTTCCAATACAGAATGGAGACCTGCATGGGAGGGGAGAGGACCTGGGATACCTTCTTCTTATTATAGAGCACCACCGCCGGTGAAGGAGGCTGGGCCAATGATGCCTCTAGAGGGAGCCAAGTTGGAAGTCAGACCAATCCTGGTAAACCATCTGATAGTTTGAGAGGTAATGAAAGCCATATATAAACTCTGAAACCAGGGAAGGCCCATCCTTTCTTTACTCCAATGTTGGCGGAGCTTGGTTTACTGAACCAGGGCAGGGCCCCTTCCCATAGAAATTACCCACTAATGCATCTAGTTTCTGAAACCATTTTTGGGGGATAGCCACAGGCAGGTGAGCTAATAGATATAATACCCTGGGGGCAGCTATCATTTTGACTGAGTCAATTTTACCAGCCAACGACAGCCTTAAAGCCTTCCACCTCCCCATGTCCTATTTAAGGGACTCTAATAAAGTCATAAAATTAGCAGAGATCATTTTCCCTATATTGAAATGAAGGATAATACCCAAATATTTTATGCCATTGGGGGACCAGTGAAGGCCTCTATTTATAAAGTCATTCCCAGGAGTCTTGGAGTTCAGCGGAAGCATTTCGGTTTTGGAATGATTGATCTTAAGCCCCGATATCTCGGCAAAGGTAGCCAAAATCTCAAGGATACTGTCAATCACCCCAGAAGAGGACTCCATAGTAATAAGCAAGTCAGCAATAGTGCTTTTGAAGGTGTTATTACCCACTCGAAGCCCAGGGATATTAGGTGATTCCCTAAGAGCAATAGCCAGTGGTTCAATGGCCAGAACAAAAAAGAGAGTGGAAAGGGGACACCCCTGCCTGGTTCCTTTTTGGAGAGGAAAGGACGGAGACAAAACCCCATTCGTTAAGACCGAGGCCGTAGGGGAAGAATATAACAGTTTTACCCAGGAAATAAAACCGGGCCCGAAACCCATTTTAGAGAGAGTGAAAAAAAAGAAAACAAAAAGGGCCACTGAACAGAATCCAATGCCTTTTCAAAATTGATTGCTAAGGCTATGGAGGCTTTGCCAGATAATGTGGTATGGTGTAGAAGTGACAGCAGTGTTCTATGATGATCCGACCCTAGTCGTCCTTGAATAAAACCCACTTGGGCAGGGTGGATCAGATCAATCATGAGGCACTCTAGCCTACTAGCAAGAAGCCTGGCCAGAATTTTAGCATCTGCATTAATGAGGGATATAGGGTGGTAGCTACCTGGGAGAAGGGGCTCCTTCCCCTTTTTCGGTAGCCCTGTGGTAGTAGCCTCCCTCAGGGAAGGGGGGAAAAAGCCAACCTGTAGTGAATGTCAGAACATCCTAATCAGGTATGGGGCCAGATTAGTTCCCTTTATTTTGTAAAATCAACAGGGAGGCCGTCCTTTCCTGGGGCTTTCCGAGAGTGTAGGGATACAATGGCCTGCTCCACCTCTGCCACAGTGATAGGCGCCTCCAGTAATTTAGCATCAGAAACCGTTAGGCGGGGAATAGGGAGTTCCCCCAAAAATTTTTGAATGTTCAAGGGGTCAGGAAGGTGAGACACTGAATACAGAGTCTCATAGAACTGGGCCATGATCTTACTTATCCCTTATGAGAGTGGGTTGAGACCCCATGCATGTCTTTCAGCACATGAATGGTATGGGATGCCTGCTGTTGCTTAAGTCGATAAGCCAGAAGTTTACTAGCTTTCCACCCCTTCCCAGTAAGAATGACACAGCCGTCTGAGATTTAATTCCGCTTGTCGGGTCAAGTGGGCATTTAAAGAAATCCTGGTACTAGTCAGCTGAGCTAATAAGGACTGTGATGGGATTGAAGACTTATATTGGGCTTCCACAGAGGCTAACTGCTGTTCTAAAACCCTTTGGTCAGCTTGGCGCCGCCTCCACCTAGGAGAGGCATAAGCAATAATTTTACCCCGAATGGTGGCCTTAAAGGCCTCCCAAAGCGTTGAATCATTCACTTCCCCATTATCATTGATTTCCCAATATTCTTGCACCACAGGCCCGAGCCAAAGAGAGAAATCAGCATCCTCAAGTAACAGGGGGTCCAACCGCCATATGGACGTAGGGGTGGGGTCAGTGCCCAACTGGATCTCAAGCTCTATAGGCGCATGGTCGGAAACATAAATGGAGTGCATGTCAGTGCTGGTAACCTTCTTATAAGGGCTTGATGAAAGAAGCCAGGAATCAATCCTGCTAGAGGAGCCATGAGCCTGGGAATAGCAGGAGTAATCATAGACACCGGGGTGCATAGTTCTCTAGGCATCCAGCAAAGTATGCTCTGACATTAAGTTCTGGACCGCTTTGAGTGCCTGTCTATGAGGTTCAGGGGTTTTGTTATTTCTATCCATAGCAAAATATAAAACTAAATTAAAGTCCCCACCCATAACTACCGGAGCATTGGCTCCATTAAAATCAGTAAGGGCCTGGTTAAAAGTAAAAAATAACTGAGGACAATCCTGGTTGGTGGCATAGAGATCAGCAAGAATCAAAGAACCCTCTGGGGTCTCTATCTCTGCCAAGATCCATCTTCCCTCCTTGTCCTGTTTGTGTTGCTTCACTTTCCACAACAAGTTCTTGTGAAGTAAAATGGAAACTCCCCTCTTATGGGCCTTTGCTGCGCTATGAAGCTCTGTGCCAACCCATTCATGCTTGAGCTTCATAGCCTCACATGAGGACAGCCTTGTCTCCTGGAAAAACACCACCATAGGTTGCAGCTTCTTTAAGTGGAGCAGCACTTTTTTACGCTTAACTGGTGAGTTGAGCCCCCTCACATTCCAAGAGACAAGTCTAGTCCCCATGCAACCAATAAGTTAACACGGCTGAAGGAAGATACAAGAGGAAGCCCCACCCCAGTACGCTGTGCCCAATAGACCCAGACTCCCTATCTACTCCTATAATAACAAAAGTAACTCTAGATTTCAGATTGCCATAATAGAACACAAAACAACATTGTACAACAGTAAATCCATGGGCAAAAATTGCTGCTAACAAGCAGAAATATAACCTATTACTAACTTCCCAAAAAACAACCATACCCTGAACCCACCCCCACCCACTGCCCAAACCCCAAAACAGTTTCATGTCAGACCAGCAACCACTGAGCATACCGACCAACCAGAGGCCCAGATACCAGCGGAGGTCACTGGGGGTAGTGTAGCCGCAGACTACACTAAAAAGAGAGGACTCTCCAAATCCAAAATCACCCACCCCATCTCCCCATCATCAATTAAGTCCTTCTACCCACAATGTCATTGCTGGAGAGAGAAAGAAAGAGCAAACAAAACAAAAAAAAAAAAAAAAAAAAACATGAGATCACCAGCATCCCGCACAAGGGGCTAGGCAGTGAAATAGTCAATATTAGCATCCATTAGTCCGCACATAAATCCATGTATTCCAGATGTGAAGTAGTGTGCTCAGCAGTCCTAGTGAAGCCCCTCACGACCTTGATCCAAATGAACCGATGGAATAGCAGATGCTGAGAGTACTCCCCTTCTGTCCAAAAATCAATTGGGGGGGAGAAGGGAACAAGAAAGGGAGCAAGAGGGAACACCTTGGTAGCAATCTTTGTACCAAAGGGGCATCATAGGAAGCATATACCAGCCTGAGAGGAGGGCAGCAGAGAAATGTACTGGGGGGCTTCAGCCCACGGCCACCTTAACTAGGAGCGCATCCTCCGTCAGTTTAAATTCCTGCTGATTACTCAAACTGTGTAAAGCTTCCCCGGAGGGATCTTGAACCTCTGACCTAGAAATGATCCTGGCACCTTTAGACCCAGTAGCCCTAGAGGGAGAAGATCGGGGGGGCAAGGGGGAGGTAGCTGGGGAGCCTTCCGTTGGCAGATCCATCAGTGGCTGATATTTATTGTTGCTCATATCTGGCTGGTAAGAGTTCTGTGAAGCAGATGAATCCAAGCTTCCACTGTGGCTCCTTGACCAGAGACGAGGAGTTTTTTCGATGTGTAACCCCTTGAGCATCTGTCGTCTCCTATTTCTTCGTTTGCTACTGCCATCCGAGGGTTTTGGTGGGGATGGGTGGTTAGGAGTGCTCTGGGTCATACTGGGGTTCTGAGAGTTGTGGCCAGGTCCCTGTGGTGTTACCTCCATTGGCATGGACCTGTTACAGAAAGCCAGCAGGCCAGAGGGTTCGCGCAGACGGCCCCAGGACAATTTAGGGGCTTGCTCCGAAAGGAAATTCTCCGCAGAGGTTGGATTATCAAAAATTCTGGGAGCCCCATTATAGAAAATTCTGAGCGAAGCTGGGTATCTCAAGGAGTACTCAAGTCCCAATTCTGCACAGGCTCTGCAGGCAGCTGTGAAGGCCCGACGCCTGTTAGTAACCTCTTGAGAATAATCCGCAAATATCTGTATTTTGTGCCCTTTCCATTGTAACTTCTTTTTAGTATGTGCCAGCTTAGAAATCATCTCTCGGTCTTGAAAACGGAGGAAGCATGCCAGAACTGTGTGTGGGTGAGCCCCAGCATTGGGGCGAGGCACCAGAGTTCTATGGGCCCTGTTGATTTCAATTGGGGCCTTACCTGGCCAGTCCAGCAAGTCAGGCAGTTTTTTTTGCAGGAAACTAATTGTGTCAGTTCCCTCACACCCCTCTGGGAAGCCCACTATCCGCAAATTGTTCCGGTGACTCCGATTCTCCAAGTCCTCCACCCTGCCACATAGTACTTGGATAAGGCACTCTTGTTCTTGGAGCTGGGATCTTGCTTTGTGCCATCCATCCTCCGCTTCCACCAATCTATGCTCAGTGATGCATGCCCGTTGGGCCAAATCAGTAATGTCAGCAGCATTTTGTTTAGTCGACACGTCAAGCTTGTCCATTAGCTATAAAATCTCAGAAAACATTTGGTGGATTTCGGTCATATTGCCCTGCTGTTGGTTAAGCTCTGATACCGACTTCATCCTGTCGAACAGTGACCCCTGCTGTTCAGACCCACCCTAGCAGAAAGAAGTAACCACAGACCAGATCAGCTGAAAGTACAAAACACCATATCTCACCGTGCATGAACTACCCAGGCGTAAATACCAATTTAATCGCACCGATTTGGGTAGAAGAACTGCGGATAACAGGTGGATTATTAGGGGTTAGGGCAGGAGCTCAGAACTCAAGCATCCATTTGGCTCAGGTCGTAGCCAGGTAAAAATTATTTAAATACTCATCATAAGAGTTGGCTTTCAGAAATTCACTTTTTTTGTTCGTAATAATAATAATAATAATAATCTTTATTTTTATTGCGCCTTTCAAAAAATTAAGGCACAGAACAGGCTTTAAAATACATCCAAATAACAGAACGTAAAAATCAATAAAATAAATAATATCATCCACATAATAAATAATAAAATCAGATTGGTTCAATATCCTCCCCAAATGCTTTTCTCCACAGAAAGGATTTCAAAGCTTTTTTAAAGCCCCCCACCGTCGTGCACTCTCTAATCCAACGGGGTAGAGAATTCCAAAGGGTTGATGCTGCAAATACGAAGGCCCGAGCACCGGTAGATTTCAGAACTACCCTTCGAATCTCTAGCAACCCTTCGTTGGCTGAGCAGAGCGGTCGCTCCGGGATGTAAGGAACCAGAAGCTTTTTCAGGTAGTCAGGGCCCAGACCTTGCACGGCTTTGTAAGTCAGCAAACTGACTTTAAAGGAGATCCGCCACTGAACTAGCAGCCAGTGCAGACCCTGCAGCACCGGGGTAATATGGGAGGAATGAGGCGTCCCAGTTAACAACTGGGCTGCTGAGTTCTGCACCAGCTGCAAGCGGTGTATATCAACCCCTGGATGCCCAAGGTAAAGGGAATTAAGCAGTTAACTTGAAGAAAACTAAAACCGACCTCTTGAGAGAGACACTTTCTTATATGGCAGGACTTAGCTCTGACAGGCAGTTCATAAATGTAAACTTCAATCCCTTGGGGCTTCTTCAGGCAAGGAACTGAAAAGCCCTTTCTCAAATTCACAGATAGGGACAAACATCAAGTAAGTTTTCAAAAACAACAAAAGCCAATTTAAAAGTTTATAATTACCAGGCTCGAATAATTTGATCAGCTAAAAGTCTTAAAAAAATTCCCTTATTCTTCAAAGATGCACTAGTGGATTCAGCACTTTTATGCCTTTTTCGAGCTTCTGACCTGACTAAATGCTGTAAAAGTCAGGTTGTGTCTTAAATATCAACTGAATGGTGAACACTAATTGTATCCTATTGTAAAGCACTCTGGGAGATCCCATCAGCCTGCTCTGTAATAATATGCCAGAAGGGTCACATTGCTACAAAAAACTTAGTGAATTTTAAAATACTGCAGTTCAGATTAACAAATGAAACACAGAACAATCGAGCAAAAGTTTGTGTCCAAAAACAAACCTAAGCTAAAGTTAAAGATCCCATGGCACTTCTCAAAAAGAGTAGGGGAATTTCCTCAGTGAACTGTCCAAATCAATCAATCAATCAAAATCTTTATTTATCCAGGTGAACATCATTGAGCAGAGCTCTTTTACAAGATGGACCTGGTTAAAACAGGGTCGGGTAACATCCATCATAAAAACATATAAATACATGTAAATAAGTATATAAACACAAACACAATGGTGCAGTGATAGGGGAGTCAAATGATAAAAGGAATACAAGGCAAGCCATAACAGAGGAGGATTCAAATACAAGGGGGCAGGTCCACCATTGAACCATGCAACTGTATATAAACCATGTTCTCTGTATAGAAGTACCAGTTAGTTCATTTACCAGGGGCAGTCACTAGTACTAGCCATGGAAATGGCTTTGAGAACTACCAACAAATGGCAGATGGGGTACCAGAAGGGGTATTTAATATGTAAGTAAAGGATAAACATTGTGAGAAGTGAAGTCCCAAGGATAGGTCAGTAGAACTGATGTGGCGGTGGGGGCCTATGGGGACAGGGAAAGGGGAGTTAGGACTTTTATAGTATGATTGCATGTAGATTGTGGATGAGTACAGTACAGAGTTGTGAAAAGAAGGCTGGAGAAAGCGGGAAGATAGACCAGTATCAAAGGAAGGACAGAGGCATCAAGGTGTTACATGAAAGCATGATGACAGACCAGGGCCAAGGAAGAGACAAGCACTAGAGTAATTTGTTCATGGTTAAATGGTACAGGTTAGCATGATGACAGTTCATGGTCATGAAAAACAATTGCACTGATAATTTCTGAGACGTGAACATAAGAGCTTGAAAGATGAAATGCCAATGGGTGACCTCAGTTTCAGTTTATTTTGCAATTTATTCCACAAGGAGGACAGTGTAAAGCTTATAGCAGCCCTGCCAAAATGAGAGTTAACTTTGGGAACCATCAGTAGGAGAGATATGCAACTTCTCAGGGCGTAATTGCCTATCGGTTTTATAGGAAGACAGTCTGTAATGTATTGGGGCAGTTTTTTGGAGATGGCTGTCAGGGTCCATAAGGCTGCATTTTTATCATGCCTGAATTGAAGAGAACTCCACCCCACTGATTGATATAGGGAGCAGTGGTTAGTGGAATAAGGCAGGCCTGTGGTGAGCCTCAAAGCTCTGTGATATAATGTGTCAAGTTTGGTGACGTAGGAAATGGAACAGTGACTGTAGAGGAGGTCAGCATAATCTGTCAAGGGTAGAAAGGTGGATTGTACCAGCTGTAGTTTGGCATCTCTAGTTAAGAAGCGGGCTATCCTAAAGAACAGGCCAAGTCTCTGTCGTAATTTTTTGAGTAATTCTTCAACGTGCTCTATAAAGGAGAGCCTATAGTCCAGTCATACTATCAGGTATTTGAATTTAGAGACAAATTCCAACTTCTCACCAAGAATTGTAGTCATCTGTGGCACAGGATCAGATAGGGCTGAATTTACCATTTGGGCAGAGGGAGAAAAGAGCATTGCTTTTGTTTTCGCGTTAAGTAATAATTTTTTGTTTAGGAGTTGGTGTTGCAGCAGGTTGAACTCAGATTGAAGGTCATTACATGCAGATTGTAATGACGGGCGGCTTACGTAAAGAACTGTGTCATCTGCAAACAGATGAATGTTGGCCTTAGTTATGCTTTCATCAATATTGTTGATGTACTGTAGATTGCAAATAAGATCAGTCCTAAGATAGAACCCTGGGGAACACCTCTTAGGAGAGGTTTGAGAGTTGAGAGAGCTCCTTCTGCTTTCACCTGCTGGAAAAAATCAGAGAGGTAATTGTTGAACCACTGTAAAGATAATGGGTCAGCACCTAGTGAGATCAGGAAGAGTAGCAGGAGTAGTCGACAGTGTGAAGGCCTTGCTCAGGTCCAAGATCTCAGGCGAGGTGTAATTCCTGTTGTCTAGCTCTCTTTGCCAGTCATTAGTCACTTTGGCAAGTGCTGTGATGGTGCTATGTTTAGCTCTAAACCCTGATTGGACTGGATTAAGCAGGTTATTAGCTTCTAGATACTGCCTCAGCTGGTTACTTATGACTTTTTCCAGTAATTTTGACAAGACCAGGAGAATCGAAATTGGTCTGTAATTATTTAGATCACAGGGATTTCTGGACTTGAACAGGGTATGATGTACACTGTTTTCTATATTGAAGGAATGGATCCTTGAGTTAATGATAGGTTAAATAAATGGGTTATGGGCACGGCTAACACCACGGTGTGCCATCTTCAAAAATAAAAAGTCCGAGGTATCCGCTGCTTTTTTTTACATTCAGTTTTAGCAATAGGACGTCAACGTCTTTCAGAATAGTAGGATGCAAGGAGAAGACTGAATCATTGATGTTAGGATCTGTACCTTGATTATCCACCTGAGAGCATATCAGATTCACAGGGGAATTGTCGAAGGCTAAGCCTGCAGTCACAAAGTCATTATTGAAGGCATCCAGAACTTCCAGTCTGTCACTAATGGTGTTATTGTTTAAGGCGAGTTCATCAGGTAGTGAGCCACCAGACATGTGACCAGACAAGTCCTTAACGGTTTTCCAAAATGTTGTGGGATTTTTGGAGGCAGAGAGAAATTCAGAATGATAGTGTGCAGCTTTTGTATCTCTAACCATTCTAGTACATGAGTTTCGTGCCCTTTTGAACTTGCACCAGTCTGCAGCAGACTGGGTTTTGCATGCCTTTTTCCATAGGTTATCTCTTTCAGTCAATGCAGATTTTAATAATGGTGTGAACCATCTACATGCATTACTTGCTATTCGCACCTTAACTATAGGGGCATATTTATTTAGGGCATCTAGGATAATTTTGCTGAATATGTCGAATGCTGATTGCAAGGTTTTTGCCAAATAGAACTCTTGCCACTACAAGGAGTGTTTCAGTTCGTTTATGTAGGCAGTGAGAGCAAAGTTCTGTCTAAATCTCTTGGCAGCAAACTTCGGCAAAGTAGTAGCTTTGTTGCTTGATCTTATGCAAGCAATAAATGAGTGATCACTGATATCACTGAAGAAGGTGCCTGCAAAGGAGAAGAGATGTGGTTTATTCACTAGGATAACATCTAGCAGGGAGCTGTCATCCACGTTCTTTTTATTTACTCGTGTTGGTTCGACAATGAGTTGTGATAATCCATGGGTGTCACAGAAAGCTATGAGAGGAGCAGCAGTTTTAGAAAGTCAGCCTAAATTAAGATCCCCAAGAATAATTATTTCTGAGGATCGTTGTTCGATGATATTACTCAGATGAGGTAACAATTGTAGATCAGCAGAAGGAGGTCTATAGCACCCTATGATACATGATGTTGAAGTGTGCGAGATAGTGACTTGAAGAGACAAATATTCATAAGCATTTGCAACAGATAAAGCACTCAGACAGGATGCCATATACCTATCCTTGACATAGATGGCAACCCCTAGAGTGCCTGCTTGCTCTAAGTAGTAAATAGTTAGGGATATTGACTTCCCTGTCAGAGGTGGCCAGTCTAAGCCAGGTTTCTGAAACCACTAGGATGTCTGGTCAAGTATGGAGGACCCAGGCCTGGATCATGGAGAACTTTTTTAACAGACTGCATACATTAATGTGGAGGAAACCCATGCCTTTCAGTGTGGCAAGGTCAGAGGGCAATGTGATTGCAGCTGGTGGCCCTGGATTCAGCTCCATATTTCCTAAGCACAGGAGAAGAAGGAGTAAAAGTTTTCTTAGAGTGGCAATAGTAAGCTTCGTACTGGTAACCCCTTTATGCCATTGTGGGCCATCGTCCTGCGAGGGTGCACCCAACATTTTTGCCCTTCCCACTAAGGGTGGCAAAGACAAGTTATCTGACTGCTATCTGTAGAGGTGATGCCTCTATGATGTTGGCGGAAGTCATAAGCTGAGGTGGTAATTCATTTCGTGTACCGGTGTTGAAGGTAATATGAAAATAGCGTTGAAGAATTGGGGAGTTGAAAAGGCATATATCCACATAGGGACAGGAACTGGTTACAGAGCAGATCAGATTAGTATCCATAGTAATAAAGGCTTGAGGTGGCATATATTGGGCATGTGATATGAGATAGAAGAAGGACCAGAACAGGATCCACGATTTGACACACATAGTGGAATAAGGATGGGGGGGGAGCTAGAGAGGAGTGAGCTAGAAAGCCTGGGAGGGGTTTATGTGTATTTAATCAGGACCAGGGTGGTGGGAGGGTGGGCAAAAAAATTGGCAGCTAGGGCTCCCTTCCTGGAGGAAATCAGTCCCTGAGGGCAAGTCCGTACCTGCGTTTCTGTGAGGGGCTGGTGGCTTCAGACCTGGACTGCGGGTGGCAGTCTGGCAGGTCAGGTTCATCAGAGAACCACGGCTGAGGCTCTCAGACTACCTGGAAGGAGAAGGCAGAGGAGAATTAAATAAGAATGTCAGAGGGGGTGGGGCTGCTTGTGGAGCTAAAAAGAAATGCAGACTGGCTTAAACGGGGGGGCATTGCATACCAAGATATACCAAGATATTAGGCAAGGTGCCTCCAAGTCTGAGTGAGCTATAACAGGGCTATTTAAAACACAATACTACCAATCTTTACCTTGTACTGCTCCAAAACTGACACACACCGCTTACTCTGCTGTACCTGTTCTAACTAAATGTGCCTCATATGCCTTGTACTTTGTGTGTTCTACATTATGATGTTCGCATGTGAGATGTGAGTTTTTTTTTCTAACTTGTACCTTGTTGTCTCATGACGTGTAATCTTTTCCTAATTGTGTACCATGTTGTCCCAAGTGCGTAAGTATGTAATTGCCTGTACTCTCCCGGATCGTACCTGAAAATAGACACATTGTCTTGTCTAGTGTACTTACCTGGTTAACAAAAGCTAAATAAATAAATAAACAAAAGGTGAAGGGGGGTTTCAAAAGCCTGAGCTGAGATTGCTACTGGTCTTATGAGGAACACAATACAGGCATTTACATTAATTCAGAAAACTTCAGCTATAAAATACAAACAAGACAGTTTTAACAGAAAACATAATCTAGCACAATATAATCAAACATTAACAGTGCAGAGCTATATGGAGCCAATCGGAGTGCTCCTGGGGCTGACTGCAGCCAGTTGGCCACAGCAGTAAAAGACTCTGAATTTAAACCCAGAGACAACTGTCATCACGTAAAGAAAGCAAAAATCGGCAGTTAGGGCTCCCTTCCTGGAGGTAATCAGTCCCCGAGGGCAAATCCATACCTGCGTTTCTGTGAGGGGCTGGTGGCTTCAGATCTGGACTGCAGGTGGCAGTCTGGCAGGTTGGGTTCGTCAGAGAACCACGGCTGTGGCTCTCAGACTACCTGGAAGGAGAAGGCAGAGGAGAATTAAATAAGAAAGTCAGAGGGGATGGGGCTGCTCATGGAGCTAAAAAGAAATGCAGACTGGCTTTAACGGGGTGGTGTTGCAGACCAAGACGTTAGGCAAGTTGCCTCCAAGTCTGAGTGAGCAATAACAGTGCTATTTAAAACACAATACTAGCGTAAAAAGGTGAAGGGGGGGTTCAAAGGCCTGAGCTGAGATCGCTACTGGTCTTATGAGGAACACAATACAGGCATTTACATTAAATCAGAAAACTTCAGCTATAAAATACAAACAAGACAGTTTTAACAGAAAACATAATCTGGCACAATATAATCAAACATTAACAGTGCAGAGCTATATGGAGCCAATCGGAGTTCTCCTGGGGCTGACTGCAACCAGTGGGCCACAGCAGTAAAAGACTCTGAATTTAAACCCAGAGAAAACTGTCCTCATGTAAAGAAAGCAAAAATTGGCAGTTAGCGCTCCCTTCCTGGAGGTAATCAGTCCCTGAGGGCAAATCCGTACCTGTGTTTCTGTGAGGGGCTGGTGGCTTCAGACCTGGACTGTGGGTGACAGTCTGGCAGGTTGGGATCATCAGAGAAACACGGCTGTGGCTCTCAGACTACCTGGAAGGAGAAGGCAGAGGAGAATTAAATAAAAAAGTCAGAGGGGGTGGGGCTGCTCATGGAGCTAAAAAGAAATGCAGACTGGCTTAAACGGGGGGTGTTGCAGACCAAGATGTTAGGCAAGGTGCCTCCAAGTCAGAATGAGCAATAACAAATTTCTCTGCATTCACAAAAAATACCACCAACAGCTTAATTTGGTTCAAGGTCAGTTAGCATTCATCTGCATCCTCCTCCCCCCCCCGGGTTGTGCCTGAAAATAGGCAAGAATTTGTCTAGTGCACTTACCCAGTCAACAAAAACTAAATAAATAAATAATAAATAAATGAAACAGTAATAAATACTTCCATTGGCCATGATTCTTGAACGGGCAGATTTCCCACACGAAATGTGTATAACCTGCCAGTGCAACTCTGCACTGGCAGAAAGGTGCATAGTGGCTGGCCTTCTTGATCACTGGCCACTGCGTGCCTCCCATCCATGGACCCACTCCCTTGTCATGTTAGTGCATGAGGGTGGATTGGCGGACATGGGTGGGCAGGCAATGTGATGCCCGTACCTGATCCAGTAGTGGATCCCTGGCCCTGTGCAGTGATGGGGTTCTGGTAGCTGCACACAGTGACTGTGAAGGGATACTGAGTCAGTGCCTGAGTGGTCACCCCAGCCACCCCTCCAGTCCATGAGGAAGAGGCGGCATGGAGAAGAGGCCAGCAATGCTTTGCCATGGCCAGCAGCACTACCGTGAGGGGGCAGAATGGCTATACCTAGGTCCTCTCCATGTTGAGGATGCAGCTCCAAACAGCACACAGTGCCATTGTGAAAGGGCCCCATTGCAAGGCACTCCCCTGAGATGCCCCCATCCCACACTTGGCATGGTGCTCCACGGCTGGCCAAGGATCCATTGCATAGGGCGCTAATGCACCCATTGGTGAAGGCTGCCATGGGTGCACAGGCATGGAAATGCCTATGCCCTTGTGCGGCGCATAGGCATTCATGAATCATGGCCAATATGTTAAAATAAATTTTATATCAGTAGGCACAAAAGTAATATTTGTACAATTATAACTTCTTGCATACCTTGGAAGTTTGGGTGCTGAGGCTCCACATGTTTTGTTTCCATGTACCTCTGAAATGACATTCACCTTAAAATGAGATTAGACTGGAGTTTCTCTCATTTCCATGGGATTGCCATAGTATCTTGTGATGTTACTTCAGCTTTCTGTAAATAGCAGACCCAGAGTGTGCAGCGATATGAGGTAAACAGTCACTTCACAACAGGCATGGCAGTGAGCAGATAATATATGACTTGCTTACAGAGCATCAAGACCTGAAAAGGTACGTGCAAAAGCAACTAGCAGTGTATTAAATTACTCCTTCCTTTGAGCTGAATCAGGCTGACTCAAGTAACTAGCCATAGCCTGTTATAATTGTGGCCATCTGTTTTTATGGCTGTGTAGGCAGAGCTCTGCAAACGTTATACTATCATCTCAGAAGAGCACTGTGGAAGCATGTGACTAGACCGCTGTCCAGTGTGCTTCCACAGTGCTCTGGCAGAGTTTCCAGTGGTTGTGTTTATGTGGCCCTTCCCCTCTGCTGGCTGCATAAACACACCTACTTCATGGGGCACTTTTCTCTTACACAACTGCAGAAATGATGGCCACCACGCACAAAATAGCCACTGAGTCAGACTGCTCATGCATGAGTATTGTGCATGAGCAGTTCTGTCATCACCACCATTTTGTGCATGGCAGCTGCAGCTTCTTGAGGAGATAGGACCATTTTTTTCAGCATCTTTGTGCACGGTGGCTGCAGATTCTTGAGCAGATAGGACCAATTTTTTTCAGCTGCATCAGTGATGAAGCTGGTCATTTATTGAAACTTTCTGAAACTTGTTCCACATTTTAAAGGGAGAGGGTTAACAGATGTATAGGTAAACTAAGGGACGTCCTTCACCATGTGGGTCTGTTGAGAAATACTGGATGTGCCCAATCCCCACTACTTGCCAGTTCAAGGGTAATTAGGATAATACAAGCTACATACATCAAAAAAAGTAATTTCATACATGGTAAATTTAATCTAAAGATGAGTATATCCAAGTCCCTGCTAATCATTTCCAATTAAACCAAATAAAAAAGCTACAATACTGAGAAGGCTGTGCATGACTCATCCTAAAAGCTAGTCACCCAATACCACCAGGTATTAGACAAATCCATAGTAATTCTGCACAAGAGCCATGGGTGCAACACATGACTGTGTAAGTACCTTGCCAAGATACCAGCAACTTCTGGGGGAAAGCTGACAGTTGTGGAGGGGTGGCTTCCAGTGTGGGCCTGGAAGATGGCAGCAGATGAAGGTGCACTGAAGGAACTGAAGGATTTCAAGTCACAGTTCCAGACCAGGAAGGGGTGCTATCGGCTACTGAGCCTATCTGAGTAGCCCAGCACCTAGGGGCCCAGCCTGGCCACCGTGCTGCCACTGCCGCTCCAGGCCCCAGGGACCCCACATCAGTCCTTCTGCTCCAAGTGTTCCTCTGGGGTCCGCCTCTGGCCTCAGCACAAGTTCCCTGTTTCCTGTCCATGTTTCTATGGTGAAGCTGCAGCCAGAAGATGAGCAGGAAGAGGCATAACAGGTGTGCTTCAACAGCCGGGAGCTTTACTTCTACACCTACAAGGGCATCAAGAAGATATGAACTGACAGAAGGGAGTGTGACAGGCTCAGGCCATGGAAGTGTGGTGCTACTTTGGAATGTGATGGGTCCCAGAACTGGGGATGTTGGTGAGTAGGGGCTTATCAGCTTGACAGAAAGAAGGGGGGCATTAGGGTAAATGACTGCAGAAGGTGTGTTGGGCAAGGACACTACTGATTGTTTATACTTGGAGTGGTTGACAGGCCATGGGTAATAAGAGAATTGCCTTTAGGTCTGTGTCAGCAAACTGTTGTAGTGATATGAAAGGAAGAATGCTGACTGTCAACACCAAACTGTTAAACAGAGTTGTTTTACAGCACAGAATGGCTACTGTGTTTGCTTTTTTAACGACTGCGTAGAAAGCTCTGCGCAATCAAATTGGCTATAACCAGTAACTGTTTTAAAGTGAACTTTCTGTAAACTTTTCATGGTTGAGCCTGTTCCTCTCTTTGGTACAACCAACGCAGAGTATAACATCAATAGACTGGTAACATACAATACAAGTCACATTAAACTGTTCCATCAACTCACTGGTGTAGCATTTTTTTGTGTGTGTGATTCTACTGCAGTGGCAACTTGAATTGCTAAAGCTTTTACTTCTTTTCCAACCATTCTTCACTGCCTATTCAACTCACTTGTACCTGTTTAGTGATATGGCAGTAGCTGTTCTGCAGTGTTTATACAATGTATTTTCATGGCATTGTTTATAAATATCACAGCATACCTTAGAAGCATTGTTAATAAATATCACAGCATTCCTTAAGAGCATTGTTTATAAATATCACAGCATTCCTTAAAAGCATTGTTAATAAATATCATAGCATTCCTTAAGAGCATTGTTTATAAATATCATAGCATTCCTTAAGAGATAATGTAGTTTGAGGACAGCACTCGCCCCTACAGCAGCAAACTTGCAAAAAACAACAGGTACACCAATTCATTGCTTTAAAGTCATTTTACTCCATGAGCAGACATAACAGTGCAACAAACAAAGTAGCTTACGTTTCACCCATCCATATGGGCTTCTTCAGAGCTAGTGAATTACATTCCTCACAAATAATATATACTCTCCCACCAGTGATGTCACTTCACATATAAACCAATCAGATCACTTTATCATTTATCTTAATTGTTTACATCAAACAAGTACTTTATCCACAATCAAAGTAGCGGGAGTTGAACATGAAATCTAAAGTCAATTATATATGCACAAACTTTTCCAAAAATATATATAATCATGTTCTAATCCCATAAATTCATGAAACCACCTCATATCCCGAAGAACCTTAAAAAGAAAAAAATACATAATGTAGAAAAAATTCTTTATACAAAACATTTTTGTTTTGTATTAGTCATCTTTATCACCAATAACAAAATCTCTTTCTTCATTATGTATACTATACTAAATCATTACAATTTAGCTACAGGCTTATCAGAATAAATTCTAGCAGAGTTAATCCCAAATAGGATAATGGGTGTGGGGGAAGGGGAGAGGGGAAGGAAAGGAAAAAAATGCTGTGTTAGAGATTTGGAAGAGATTTTTAAACAACAACCAAGATTACCATTCTGTAATGTCTCTTCAGAGGAAAGGGAATCTATTAAGTCTCTCCAGAAAATAAAAGTATAACAATAAAACCTGCTGATAAAGGGGGTTGTATTGTTATACAGGATACCTCTGAATACATAAAAGAAATAGTAAGACAGCTACAAGATAGTACATTTTATCAGCATTTGACCTTTGACACTACAAATAAAATTAAAAGGGACATAGAATTATATCTTCTTGAATTGTATTATGATGGTCTAATTAACACTGATGAGTTATTTTACCTCACTGTACAACATCCTATCAAACCAGCACTGTATACTCTATCCAAGATCCATAAAGATCCTGTGACGCCACTAGGGCACCCCATAGTATCCGGTATAGGGTGGGTAACTGAACCTTTATCAAAATTTGTGGACAGTGTTTTGAGACCCCTAGTATCTCTTTCGAGAAGCTATTTACAAGACACTACGAGTGCGCTTCTATTTCTGAAAGAAATACAAATTGAACTGGACTGGTGGTTGGTTACATTGGATATAGATGCTCTCTATACCAGTATACCACGCCAGGATGGTAGTTTGGCAATAGAGGAGAGTCTTTTAACATACACTTCACCACCTCAGGCTAAGATTAATATGTTAATCAACATGACAGAAATTGTACTAAAAAATAATTTTTTTTGTTTCAGGAGGAGATCTATATGCAGATAAAAGGTACAGCAACGGGGGCAACATTAGCCCCTAGTTTGGCCAATTTGTATTTGGCAAGATGGGTAGAAAAAGTGATTTTTGATTCAGATCACAACCCATATTTCGATAAACTGGACTTTTATAAGTGCTTTATAGATGATATTATCATCATTTGGAGGGGAAGTTTGTTGGAACTTAACAATTTTGTGTCATATTTGGAAAACTCAAATTGTAATCTCAAATTTAAGATGTGTGCAGATCAATATGAGATTTATTTTTTAGCTATCATAATAAAAAAACAGGAAGATGGCACATTGTCAACAGATCTATACAAAAAACCTACGGATAGGAACAGTCTGCTGCTGGCTACTAGCTGCCATCCAAAGCATGTTATCAACAATCTCCTGAAGGGTCAGTTCTGTAGGGTAAAAAGGAATTGTAGCTTAGAACATGTTTATCAATCTAGAGCATCAGAACTGACAAGGAGGTTAAGTGAAAGACATTATAGGGATCATGATATAATAAGGGCAAATGAAGTAATGGATGAGTACTCTAGGGATAATTTGTTACAAATGAAAGAGAGAGAACTTGGGATCCAGGGAGACAATTCTCTCTAGTTACCACATATGGTGGGGGGGGGGTGTGTGTGCAAAGAATTTGTAGACATGATTAAGAAAAATCTAGAGATCTTGAGGGGTTTAAAACCACTGACTGGTTTGTTTGAAAAACCGTTAAGAGTTCCCTATAGGAGGGGGAGAAACTGTCAAGACTCTTTAGTCTCCAGTTATCAGCCAAAAGGGGAGACAACACAGATTACAAACAAGAAGGGCCTGGGATCATGTAGTTTTTGCAACACATGCCACTTTATGCAAAAAAAATGAATATTTCTTTAATCCCAGGACAGGTAAAGAGGAGAAAATTCGAGATTACATTACTTGTAAAACTAAGGGAGTTATTTATAAACTCACCTGTACCTGTGGTACTTTCAACATTGGTAGAACTAAGTGGCAGTGCAGACTTAGAATGAATGAGCATATTCTGGCAATTAAAAATGGAAATTTAGATTATGCTATGGCTGTCCATGTTATGAATAACAGAAATAAAGGTATACATAAAGTTATGGCATGTGGTTTAGAACATGTGAAAGCCCATGTTAGGGGAGGAAACATGGAAGCAGTTCTGAAGAGAAAGGACAAAAATGGATATAGAGGATGAGAGCTATGCAGCCCCTGGTGTAAATGAGAAATTTGAACTGAAACCTTTTTAATCAAAAAGAAATAGTTTTCTGGGAAAACTCTTTGTATATTATATTTTTGTTTCCCTTCCCCCATTCCTTCTTCCCCCTGTTTTCTTTCCTCCCCTCTTCCCCCCACCCCCGTTATCCTATTTGGGATTAACTCTGCTAGAATTTATTCTGATGGGCCTGTAGCTAAATTGTAATGATTTAGTATAGTATACATAATGAAGGAAGATATTTTGTTATTGGTGATAAAGATGACTAATACAAAACAAAAATGTTTTTATAAAGAATTTTTTCTACATTATGTATTTTTTTCTTTTTAAGATTCTTCATGGATATGAGGTGGTTTCATGAAATATGGTATTAGAACATGATTATATATATATTTTGAAAAGTTTGTGCATGTATAATTGACTTTAGATTTCATGTTCGACTCCCACTACTTTGATTGTGTATAAAGTACTTGTTTGATGTAAACAATTAAGATAAATGATAAAGTGATCTGATTGGTTTGTATGTGAAGTGACATCACTGGTGGGAGAGTATATATTATTTGTGAGGAAAGTATTTCACTAGCTCTGAAGAAGCCCATATGGACAGGTGAAACGTAAGCTACTTTGTCTGTTGCACTGCTATGTTTTCTCATGGAGTAAAACGACTTTAAAGCACTGAATTGGTGTACCTGTTGTTTTTTGCAAGTTTGCTGCTGTAGGGGTGAGTGCTCTCCTCAAACTACATTGACTACAAATCTTGGAAGTAAGCACCACCAGCCCTGTGAATCTTCGTTACACATGAAAAGAATCCTTAAGAGTTGTTTAGTCTGCCTTCTGAAATGAAACTCATAAGCACTCAGTTGGAAATAAAGCTTATAGTCCTAACAACTAGTTGAAAACCAATACTAACCTTTTACTAATTCTTTGAATTCAACACTGCACAGATTAGGAAACTCATTGAACAATGCTACACCAGTGAGTTGAGGGAACAGTTTAATGTGACTTGTACTGTAGATGTCATTGCACAGTAGTAAGTAAATACCAATTATTTCAGCACAGAAATACAGTGGAAAAGGTTCTTCCCTATGGACACTACTAAGTCTGCTGAGTTTCTGAAAATTGACTTAAGTCCCTGGCATAGCTTAAGGACAATACTTCCAGAATCAGCAGTAAGTAAGTTTTGATTTTATCAATAGAATTCTGTGAATAATACTGAGTTTTTGTTTGGGGAAGAGTTTGGTCTTCTTTCTTCTCAGGAATAAATTTAAATTAATGAAATCACAAGGAATACAGACTAAAGTTTAAAAAAGTGTCTTTATTTACTACATATCACTTCACTAAACTGATTAAGCTGACAACAATCTAACAAATTAACGACTTTGTAAAAATGTTACTTGTGGCCGGGTGTGCGTGAAGGATAATGCAGACAACAGCAGATTGATGCAACACACCGCAGTGTGGCTTTATTTTCTTTAAAAGTCAGGATAAAATAATAAACTCCAAAATAAAACAAAATTCTTTACAAATTGCAGGTGGCTCACTTTCCTCAGTGACCACAGGGAATAACCTTAAGCAATGGTATATCCCTTCTTTAATACATCAGCTTGCAGCAACATACTATGCATGTCCTTCCTCTGCACTTGGTCAGCACCTACAAATCCACTGATTTACTGAGCTATTGTTCCTGTAGAAATGAACTATGCCCTATGTTGATGTTGTGTGTTTGGGTCATGGGGAGCCCAAATAAAAGAAACAAAACAAAGCAAGCTAAAGACAAAGAACCTCAGTGCAAAAGCACTGAAGCAAGGGTTACCCCAAAGGGCATTGCCAATAAAGTCAAGTTTCAAGGAAATACACAATCACACATACCCACATAATGCAAAGCATCATGGGATGTATAAGCAAATCACCATTACATTTTAGGCTGGTTCAGCTTCAAGCAGGAATGCATGGTGCCAATCATTTCTTTTAGGCATGCTGCACTATATTTCTGACTGCACTTAATAACAGTAGTTTAAACTACAGCAGTTTATTTTTAGCTAGCACTCTAACTATATCAAACACCTTCCCTTGCAGGATTTGCTGGGCACTGTTTTCAGACAACATGAAGTTTCATTTTATAAAGCACATTGCACTTCATTAATGCACTGCCAGCACTTTATGTCTGAAACAACCTTAAGCACTCTGGCCAAGATAATCAAAACATAGCACAGCGTGCAAACCAATAACACAGCAATAGTGCAGGAACAGCACAGAGCCACAATATTCAAAGGACCAGTTAGCGCATGCTAATGGCAATAGCACAAGGCAAACAGATAGTGTATGCAAGGGGCAAAGTGAGGGGCGGGAACAAGCATACACATGCTTTGGGATATTCAAAGCCATAGTGTCATGCTAGAACACATAGCACGACATGTAGCATGGCGCTAGTTACTGCCTATAAAAGGCTGGTCTTATCCCAGGGCAAAACACAGACACAGAGGGGGAGGGACCACAGCAGGAAGTGGAAATGGCAGCACTGCCAACAGCAGTGATGCTGCCACTAATGGCAGCAGTAGTGGAGGAGGAAGAGGAGAGGGAGCAGGGCCAACATGGGCCACAATGCTGGCCAAGGAGACGGTATGCTGCACACATTTGGTACTGGCCCAGGGTCTCCTTCGAGACCCTGCCAGATGAGCTCATCACTGGCCAGTACAGGATGAACAGGGGTATGTTGAGGCATCTAAGTGAACTCCTGCATGAGCAGCTGCACCACAATACCAGATGCAGCCATGCCATGACAGTTGAGGAGAAGGTGACAGCAGTGATGTGCTTCCTAGCCACAGGGACGTTCCAACGACCAATGGGGGACACCATCAGGGTATCACGGTCTGCTACCTCACACCTTCTGACCCAGTTCCTTGAAGCTTTCCTGCCACATGCTGGTGAGTTCATAGTATTACCCAGCACAGCAGCAGAATGCAGAGAAACCATGTAGCAATTCCATCGAATTGCGCACCTACCAGTGGTACTTGATGCCATTGACTGCACCCATGTCCCCATCCATGCACCACCTGGAGATGGCAGTGAGGTGTATATGAACAGGAAGGGGTACCACTCCATCAGTTGCTGGGTGGTGTGCAATGTGACTGAGCACATCAGCAATGTCTATGACAAGTACTCCAGCAGTGCCCATGACACCTTCATCTGGCACCAGTCCCAGCTGTGCCAGGCCTTTGAGGATGGCAGAATACCCTGTGGGCACCTAGTCGGCGAGTAGCAGCAAACAAGGTGCAAACACACACCACAGCAGGGGTGGGGATAGGCAGGGGAAGGCAAGGAAGGGGCCTGAGATAGCAACACAGGTGGTGCAATACAGCAATGGGGAAGACAGCAGAACAACACTAACATGTGCACATCTCTCAACAGGAGACAGTGCCTATCCCCTGCGACCCTGGCTGCCGACACCGGTACCCCGGCCAGCCACAGTGGTGGATGAGATGAGGCACACGCTGCCACCAGAAACATCATAGTGAGGGAGTTTGGCATACTGAAGGTGCACTTCCGATGCCTAGATATGTCAGGCAGTGCCCTGCAGTATAGGCCTCAGAAGGTATGCCAGATCTTTCTAACCTGTTGTATGCTGCACAACATGGCAATGAACCATGGGATACAGGCACCTGAACCTGAGGGACAGGCCAACAGTGACCCAGAGCCAGGGGTCAGGGGGGACAGTGGAGCAACTCAAGAGGAGAGATCCTCATATGGCCTGCAGGGCACTGGAGCACAGGGCCGCCATCATCAGGACACTGTCACAGGCCAAAGGGTGAGTACACACAGCAAAGCAACAGGAAACAGTACAATGGTAAGCAGTTTATTATGTACAGACAACCTCAACAGTGCTGACAACCAACATAGCATGTGCACAACACAGTGGTACTGAATGCACGCATGACGTCAGTGTGATGCATGGGTTGTGCAGGACACACATGTGATGAGGACACACAGCCATGGTACAGTGATGCGGGCGATGCCTGATGTGTGGCAGCAGTGTGGGAAGAGACATCATGGTTGTGCATGTGTGAATGTGCTAGTGATAGTGTGTGTGTGTGTGTGTGTGTGAGAGACAGTGTGAGTGCAAGTGTGTGCATGTGTGTGTGGACATGCTAGTTTGTACAAGTGAGCGTCAACAGTGCACATGTGCATGGCAGGCGTGCCTATCTCTGGCGACTACCAACGTGCACATGGCGCACACCACGAATGCAGGACACAGAGCCAGGGGTGATCTGAGCTGAGGACACAGTAGGGGAGGACCACAGTGAGGCTGGGAGGGTGGACCGCCTGTGCCCACTCCGATCAGCACAGCCAGACAGGGCAGGTGGCCAACTGTGGCAGTACTGGGCACCTGCCAATGCACACAATACAGTGGTGCTCATGCCAATGTCAGATGTATGGCTGTGTGTGGCCCACCTGTGGTCCTCTGTACCATGGGCACATTGACCCCCTTGCACAACCTGCTGCCACCCATGCACTCTATGCAGTACTGTGGTGAGGTTGACCACCACAGCTGTGAGCCCAGCAAAGCCACGGTCGAGTGTGGCAACCATGCAGCCCAACATGTCCTCAATCCGCTGTTCTGCCCATGCAAATCCCAGGGACACTGATTCCCACATCTGTGAGAGCCCATGCCTGAGCTCCCACTGCAGGCCATGCAGGTCCATCTGGGCCTCCTTCTGGGATGTGAAGGCGGCCTGGAGCAGAGGGTGGGCCCCCGGGGCATCTGGCTCCACGGCCACGGCACCCTCAATGGCAGCTGGTGCTGATGCCTGCAGCTCACCATGGTGGGGATGCTGTTGCACCAGCAGAATGTCCTGCTGCTGCAGGGCACTAGTGGTGAGCTATGTCCCCTGCAGGCCCTGCACCCCTACCCGTGAAGGGCATCACATGTCTAGCAGGGCACACACGGCCCCCACAAGGCCAACCACCAGCTGCACAGGTACACCCATGCTGGCATGGCTACCTCCCCAGCACCTGTGATGCGGACTGCACCCTGCCCCACCCCTGTGCCCCCCCTTCACAGGCTCTCCACGGGCAAGATGTAACCCCTCTCCGACACATCTGACTCCATGTCACTGGTGACCATCAGCAGGATCACTTGCCCACCACTGAGATCCTCCACTTGGGCATCCTCCAGGGCTGCACTGTAGTACAGGTCCCTGCCATCATTGGAGCCCCCCCGGCAGGTGTACCCCATGTTCAACAGTGTGCCACACATGGTGCATGGCCAAGGGTCCATGACTAGAACCCAGTCCAGAGGTCGACGGCAGGTTCTCCTCCTCCTCCTCCTCCTCTGCCTCCCATTCCATGGCAGCCATCCCAGCCTGGTCCTTTCGTGCTGCAGGCCCTGCGCACACCACTGTGGAAGAAGACAAGACAGAGTCACTGACCGGTACATGCACAGTGTGCCTCAACCACCACCAGTACATGCACACCCCAGAATATGTGACACTCGCCACAGACATGCACTCCACACAGACATAGACCATGGCCACTTGTACACACCCACACCACAGTGCACATGCCCCAACCTGTCGGCTGTGGTGGCAGCCTTGCTGGGCAGTGTTTGCATGCAAATCTGCTCCATGTGTACAGTGTGCATAGCAGAGCACCCCCACAGTGCACCCCAGGCACGACGGCAACACCAACACCAACACCCAGCATCTGTGCCATGACTCCATGCAAGGTGCACACATGTGAATACTTAGGTCCTAGGTGGTGTGAGTGGTGTCTCACACCCTCCACCAAGCATACTGGCAATGGCCACCGGCCAAAGGGTAGATGCCACCACAGACATGAGTGGGTCCTCCTGCTGCTGTTGTGTGGATTGTGGGCCACCTCCGGTCTGTAGTCTATCACAGAGCTGTTGTGCCTCCTCCATCTTGGCTCAGGGCAGCAGATCACCCCAGCACTTGCACACCGCATCAGTCATCCAGCCACGGCCACTGTCAGCATTCACCCCTGCTGTCACCTCATCCCACATCTGACGTACCACCACATCCATTGTCTTGTGGCATGGCAGCAACTGTTCCCTCTGCTTGACACTATGCACCAGCAACTTCAGCTCATCCTGGGAGAAGCGATGTGCCCGTATGTGTTCAGGATGTGCTACAGTACCTATGGGAGAAACGTAGATAGATATATGTCATCAGCTGTGGGGTGTCTGTGATGCGTGGCACACGCAGAACACTATGTGCATGCCACCCCAACACCTGCACTGCCCAACCAGTAGTGGCATGGTACAGTGCACACAGCCACTGTGTCCTGTGGCTGCCTCGTGCACACCGTGCCACTGCATGTTTGACAGCATACACCGTGGACACACTGCACACACTGAACCCCACATGGGCAGCGCACTACCCATGTCGACAGCACCCATACCATTCATGTGTTCACTGGTACGAGGGGCATCCCAGCGGTCACCACCTGGCATTGCACTGTACCCCATCGGCCCCCCCAGGGGACATGTGCGCTGCACACAGGGCGTGGGCTGCACATCCAGTCATTTTGGATGGTACGCATACAATAGCAAGATACCAGGCCCAGACCACATGGTGCTGTCATTGTCATTATTTGATCCGTGCAGTCTTGAACCTGTGACCCCTGGACTGTGGCTGTGTCCCACCATTATAGGGTCTGTGACCCTCCACGTCCCTCTTCCTGAGTGTCGAATAGGGGTCCATGAACCCCATGCCGGTGTGACACTGTTGCAAGGCATACCTGCAGGCCAAGGTGGCCCCCCCGGCTGGTGACTGGCTACCACAGTGTGCAGGTGGTCCACTCACATTGGTGGCTGCTGCTGGTGTACAGACATGGCACACAGCCCAGTTGGATGGACAGCTGGCCCAATGACCTTGTGCAACATTATGCAGCACCGTGATGGCCTGTGGGCCTGCATTCAGCAGCTCTTTCCCCAACCTGTACAGTTGCGGACTGCAGGTGCGCAGTGTGTATGCCCCAGCTGGTGACACACCAGTGTCATACCACCAGGCCTCCAGCTGCTATACAGACCTGCCTCTCGCTGTTCTGCCTCCTGCGACATGGCTCCCTGCATGCACAAGTGCCCTTATTTGCATGTGCCGGTTGAATATGGGCCTGAATAGCACCGGGCAATCAGCTTAGCATCATGCAAATGTTAGCACCTGGATATGTGGTATCCAGCACCGCACTGTGCCATTAGCACAGCGCTATGTGGCATAGCATGACCTCTATGCATGCGTGTGTGGCTCCTGTGCCACACTAGCAACCCAGTGTAGCATGGTGAAGCACCATGCTATATCACACAGCTCGGTGCTATGTGCATGCATGGCAATGTGGCTCCAGGGTCATGATGGGGTCATGTATGCACAGCACGGCCACTTCCGGGTAGTGCTGCACTATGTCATGTGATAGCATGGTGTTACTGCACTGCTTGATGGAGGGACCAGGGTGTGGCGCAGGCTGTGCATTACAACAGGTGGCAGGGTACCAGGGGTGCATGTTCAATGTCTAGGAGGTGGAGGCAACATGCAGTGGTGCACAGGGACAGGCACTGGGTGGATGTGGAGTTAGCCAACCTGGTGCAACTTGTGCAGCAGAGGCCCAGACACCTCTTTGGGGAGGTCAGGGAGGTTGACCTCTCACGACAGCAGGTGTGGGCATCCATTGCCAGATGACTGTCAGAGAGGACAAGCATCCTGAGGGATGCTGAGAAGTGCTGCCACAGGTACACAGGTGCACAGACCTGCAACACTGTCAAAGGAGACAGCTGGAGATGTACAGGCATGTGGTATGTGAGGGCATTGTGCCAGTGCCAGGTAAGTGCCTGTGCATGATGCACATATCCGCCACATGTGTCACGGTCTGCCTGTGTGTTCATGCGTGTGCCTGTGTGTGCCTGTGTGTGTGTGTGTGTGTGTGTGTGCGTGCATGCACAGGTGTGCGCGTGTGTGTGCACAGGTGTGCTGGTGTGCAGGGTGGTAGATTGCATGTGGCACTGGTTGTGGGGCACCCAGTATGTGCACCTTGGGGGAGGCACTGTGGTCAGGGGGGGTGCTTGACTGCCACTATTACCAGGCTGCCAACACGGTGGTTGCGGTGCGTGTGTGGTGTATGCTGTGTCCATGGGAGGGACACAGCGGTCATGCCATGTGCGGCCCTGACACATGGCCATGGTGTGTGTGGTGAGTCTGGTCATTGTGAGTGGTGGGATATGCTACAGAATCATCCTGCAGCCAACACCAGTGTGGTGAGGGAGTGCTGTCACCTGGGCACTGGACAGCCTATACAGCTGTGTGTGCTTCCAGTCACTGTACACATGCATCTGGCACAGTTGCACTGCTGTGCCAACATGCTTACATGCCCTGTGTGCCTGCCGCATGCTCTGCGGGACATGGGATCCACTGTGTGGGTGTCTTCTGCATGGTGTCACTGTTTCTGGGCTGCCCTGCATGGATGGTGTCATGGTGGTGGGCGTGTATCTTGCTGTGGCACTCATGGCACATGCTGTGCATTGCCACCAGGCCTCCAGCTGCTATACAGACCTGCCTCTCTTGCTGATCTGCCTCCTGTGACATGACTCTGTCTGGTGTGCCTGTTCATCTGTAGCATCTGACGAATGCTGCAATCCCACAACACAACACCGGTGGAGCACTGCTTGTCCTTATATAGCCCAGCTGGGCAATCCAACCTGTTATGCATGCAAATGATTGGATAATGATATGTTAATCACACTGTTTGCACCCTGCATACACTGCTGTTTCCTCTGTCCACTGTAGAGTGGATCGTGCAGTCCATCATAGGGAGAGGGGTCCAGGAGCTGTCCCAGGCCACATCTGGAGGCAGTCTGAGGGTGCCAGCCATACCCCATCAGGCACAGGGGAGTAGCCCTGAGGACAGGGGCCTATTGCATGAGTACATCTCTTTCTTCATTTGTGCTGTGCCTCTGTTTTGTGTTGCACCTTCACTGGGCTGCCATTGACTGTGCTGGGGGTTTGGCCACCATGGGCATTATGCCATTGCTGGTGCATGTTCCATGGTGCTCCCATTGTCTGGCTGTCTGGATGCCATGCCCTGTGGTGGGGGCAGTATGTACCAGTGTTGGAATGCATGGCTGATATTGCCATGCTGCCCACATTCACCGCTGGCCATTTTCAGCTGGCCAACTGCAGTGTTGGTGTTCTGGCTGCAGGCCACCACACACATTGCTGTACATGGGCCATCTGTGGCAGCATCTGTTGGTGCACCCCTGCTGGTGTGTGTGCCCTGTATGCTTGTGTCTCCTGCAGGTCAGTTTTGCCCTGGCATGGGTTGGCCATTGGCTGCCCACCATGCCTGCAGTGTGCTGCTTCTGTGCCCCTGTTGTTTGCTGTTGTGCTCTGCTGTCTGGCACATTGCTTCTTGACTGTGGGCAGCATGTTCTGCCATTTGGTCTCTCAAGTGCATGTTGGCGTCTGGCCCACACCCACCACCATTCGGGGAGCTGCTTGTGTGTCTGCACCATCTCACTGCCTGTGGTGCTGGGGTGTGTAGTGCTGTTCATGCCTTGGTGTTGTCACAGCCTCCATCTCCATGTGTATGGGTGTTTGGAATGTTGCCTGTGTCTTCTGGGCCTGCCCTGTGGGTGACAGTCGGTTGCACCTACCATTATGTTCATCAGCGCAATGTGGGCATGGTTGTTGGGACATTTCGTCCGACACTATATGGTCACCTGTGGCTGTAGTTTGCCTCTTGGCTGGTTTCCCATCCTCACATGCTTCCCTTTCTTCTTGTAGGTCCACTCCAATCCTCTTTGTGGGCAACACGGCCGGAGGCGTCAGAAGGCAGTGAGGACCTTCTGAGGCAGCTCATGCGCCAGCAGCACACCACCATCATCGAGCAGCAGGCAGTGCTCATATCGGAGACGAGGGGGGTGGCCGCTGTACTAGAATTGTGTGTGCCTGGACCTCCGGGATCCTAGCCATGATGCCTTCTTGTGGACATTGTTTTCCTCCCCCCCCATTGAACTGTGTTTACTGTTGCTGGCCTCTTACCCCATTGTTTGTGTCCACATCCCTGTCCTCTCCTGTTCCGTTGTTTTGCAGTTTGGTTTCTGTTCCTGTGCCTCTGTTTTCCATATTCCATTCACATGTTGATGTAGTTGGTGTAGGTCATTTGCTGTAGTTTCGTCAGTTATGTAGTGGCAGTGTTAGCGTTAGTAGTAGTCATGGTAGTAGTAGTCATAGTAGTAGTATTAGTTGTAGTGGTTGTAGTAGTCATCGTAGTTCCTATTGTATGTAGTAGTTGTCATTGTAGTGGTGTTTGCTGTAGGTTTCCTTTTACAAGTTTGCATTATGTGTTTCAGTAATTTGCTTTTGTTATGCTTTGTGTTGTTGGTCAGATGTTGTATACATGTTTCCGTTACCGTGCATTTGTCACAATATACTCTACTTTTACATATTTGCACGGTGTCCTGTGCTGGGTGCATGGCTTTTACAGCAAGGTTGTTCTGTTCTTTGGTCCCTGGGTCCTGGTACCCTCTGGCCATTCCTCTGGCTGGGTGTGTATCAGTGTCTGGGTTCTGTACTGCTGTCTGCTCCTGGGCTCCTTTTCCAGCCTGTGCTCCTTTGCTTGTGGTCCAGGGCATGTCAACTCCATCTGCACTGTGTTCCTGTGGGTGTTTGAACTGCCTGGGTAGTATATTCAGTGCTGTCTTATTTGCTATCAGTGCTGTCCTGCTCCCGGGCAATGTTTGCACTGCACTGCCAGCCCAGTTTGCCCGACTTCCTTAGCATGCTATATTCAGCCAGTTTAGCACCAGGCCATTTCTTTTGACTATGGTGGGCTTTTTGGTCTGGGCAATGTTTGCTCACTGGGCAGGGCTAACCTAGCCCTGGGGCAAAGTTTTGAATATCTGGCCCTTTATCTTTCTTCGTATAAAGCACATGTAGTTCTTTATTAAACAGCCAGCAAGCAAGCTTGGCATTTTATGAAGGTATACATAATTTTCGGGTTCCAGACTTCTTTCTATATACAGTCAGCTACTGTATTTGCTCATAGCCATATCTGTTATTTCCTTACAATGGCAGGTGGCAGACCAGGTTTGCTGGCAAAGGCACCTAGCTTCACCTAAGCTCTTTTCTTCTAGGTTTGCTTGTATGGACAGAGCAAGGAACAATATTATTAGAGCAAGGAAAAAAATAAGGTTTCTTTTGGCTAGGCAGATTTACTGTGTGTTATTATTTTTTTTGTGTGCTTACAGGTTTTGTTACTGTTTTTTGCTTACGTATTCCTGCTTTATTGTTCTTTGATTCAAATTGCTTTTGCATGGTATACTTTCTGCTACATTGTCACAGGGTGTGCCTACAGGTTTGTTACTGTTTAGTGCTTACAGATAACTGCTTTATCTTCTCTGATTCAGATTATTTCTTTGCAGGGCATCTTTTCTGTAGAATTGTTCAAGGTTGTGCCTACAGCTTTTTGTTACTGTATTGTGCCTACAGGTGTTACAGTTTACTACTTTATGTTTTCCCTCATTGAAACTGTTTTTTTCCCTAGGGTATATGTTCTGCTAAATAGTTACAGGGCGCGCTTGCAGGCTGATACTGTGTTGTGCTTAGAGATTATTGCTTTATTTTTCTCTGTTTCAATGTTTTTTGCAAGGTATGTTTTCTGTTAAATTGTTGTGCAGGTTGTGCTTATAGGTTGTAACTTTTTGCGCTTACAGATTACTCCTTTATTTTTCTCTGATTCAAACTGTTTTTTGCAAGGTGTATCTTCTGTTAAATTGTTCTGCAGGTTATGCTTACAGGTTTTGTTACTGTTTGTGCTTACAGATTACTGCTTTATTTTTCTGTCTAGCAAAGTGTTTTTTGCAAGATATACAGTATCTTCTGTTAAATTGTTATGGGTGGTGCTTACCGGTTTTGTTAGATTTTGTGCTTGCAGGTTTTACAGTTGTATCTATCATTAGGCCAAGCTTTCAGGGCTAATTACAGGAGCACATATGAGATACAGACTGAGGGATAGCATCTGCATTTGTTGTTGGTTGATTATTTCTCCTCTTACCTCCTTGTTTCTTTCATTCATGGTTCTTCTTTTTCTGCAGGAGAAGGGCCAAAAAACTCCATACCACACTCCTTTTATAGAGTACCACAGTTGTGACATTTCCTGTAGCAAAGCAGGAAGGGAAGGATCAGAGGGGTATCCTCACAGTGACAACATTTAAAGGGGCACAATTAATTTAACTTGTTATAACAAGTTATACAAAAACAAATAAAACTAACGATATGTATATATATATATATATATATATATATATATATAATATTAAACTTTGTTTTCATTTTCCTTCTAATTACTCGGACCAGGTTATAAACTCGGCAACTCAACTGGAATGAATATTATTAACTGCAGGTACTGTGGGACACTTTTCAAAAGGGCAGTTATACAGGACTTAGGATGCTGTCCTACATGTTGGACCATCAGAGATCTAAGGACTCAGCTCCGGGCAGCATGGGCAGAGATTTGCATGCCTCAAATTGCATATTCAGGAGGAAATGTATAACAAGAACTGCCAGCCATTTCCCCAACTCCAACTGAAGCACCTTGACCATAGAGGGTAGTTGGTCCAGGAGGTTGGCAGGTGGTAGGAGAGGCAAATCGGGTACCTCATCACTCAATGCTCACCAGTGTATCACATTCACAAACCATATAAAAACTACAAACAGTTATCTGCCTCTATCTCCAAAATCAAACAAAGAGGCAGAGGACACTGCAGAGCAGGACACTGCAGCACAGGAGCTAGCATGACAAAACTCACCTTTAATAGGGACAAAAACAAAAAAGGCAAAAAGGAAATCTGAAACACTTCTGTTCATAGGAGACTTCATGATTAGGGGAGTTGATACGTACCTCCAGCTGGGTGTAATGGTCAGATGTCTCCCAGGTACATCAGTGTGGAGAGACACTGACCACATTGCTAAAATTGTGCAGGAAGCTGGATAAAACATCAAAGTTCTGGTACACATAGGGACTAACAATCTTACCAGCCAGTCAGTTGTGGAGACCAAGGAACACCTGCCCAGGCTGGGAGACAAACTGTCATCCATTTCCTCTGGCATCTCCTTCTCTGAGGTCCTCCTGGTCAAAGAGAAGTCCTCAGAACCTGATTTATGCTGCCTCTCAAGATGACCCAATTGTGCCTCCATAACCTGAAGCTTGGCCTGCTGCACAGCAGAATAAACAACAATGAATCCTCGGAGATACACTTTCAAACCTTTCCACACCCATTTTGATGCAGTGTCTCTGGAATGATTAACTCACAAGTAAACCTTAACCTCCTGTCTGAGCCACCCTTTAAACTGTGGGTGTGTCAAAAAAACTGAAATTACAATACCACCGTGCATCTTGAGATCCCCCAGGCCCAATGAAAAATTAAAAGTGACCGGAGAATGGTCTGAAATGACCATGGGTCAGTCGAGACCAACAAGATATTTTGTAGCAAAGTATGACACACTAAGAACAGATCAACCCTACTGTAAGTTTGGTGCACTGAATAAAATGTATAGTCCCTCTCAGTAGGATCACTGATCCGCCATACATCCCAGAGCCCATGATCATCCTGAAGTTTAGAAAGAGCAAGCACTGAAACACACTGTTACCAGCCTAGTAGGTTACCACTGTGATCACATATAGGGTCCAAAACCTCATTCATATCTCCCCCTAAAATAATATCTTCTTCACTTTTATCCTGAAGGACTTGCAAAAACAAATGAAAAAAGAGTGCACTATCAGTACTCTGACCATACACTGACATCAAAGTACATCACCCACTTCCTTTGAGGGTCCCTGGCAACTGAGGTGACAACCCAGTTCACCTCTCTGATCAATAATGTCATAACCCCCCTCCATTTCAAGGTAGCCCATGCAGCAAAAACACTATTTGCCCTCCCCTCCCCACACACAATTTTTTTTTTCCTACTTTCTTTTTTCCCCTCCTGCCCCCGGGGCCCCCTCCTTCCTTCCTCTCTCCCTCCCGTACCACCTTCGGTGGGATCTGCCCCTAGAGTGCCTCCTTCCTCCTCCTGCACATTGGGGTCTGTCCCTCTCTGGTGGCCCGGATGGTACCTGAGAGGCTATCATCTAGGGCCGCCGGGGGGGATTTTCTCATTTTCTTCCCTGGTCCCTGCCCTCAGGGACGTCCGGCACTAGGACGTACGTCCCGAGAGGAGGCGTGCTGATGCACGCTAGATCTCTATCGCCACTAAGTCCCCCTCCCGGCCCTGATGAACGGAGCTGCCTCCATCCCTTCGAGTTGTCGGTACTCCCACCGGCTGCAAGGGGGATGCAGAACACAGATCGTTCTTGGTTCCACCCTGAGAGGAGAGGCATCCATTGGGATGCTCGATCCTCTCTCCCCTCTGACCCGGCCACCGAGTTCATTCCCGAACCCGGGTCACTGGCATAGCGCGACGTGTGGCGTCCAGCGCCTCAACCCTCAGCACCACCGGCCCGGCCCACACACAACTTTTTAACATGAGTTAATACCCATTTCCACTTAATGGGGCCATTCATTCCCCACACATTCCAGGAAACTACCTTCTAGGATGATGTACCTCAGTTATCCAATCAAACAGGGTGCAGCCATGTCTCCCCACCCCCACAGCAGCACAAATAAAGAATCAAGTGCTCCCAACCAAATTGTCCCAAGCAACAATCAAAAACTGAAAAAAAAATCGGTATACCCACAACAGTTATACAAAAAGGACAATAAGTATTTTGTCATCACTCTCTATCTCCATTTGCACTGGGTATGCATGGGGCCACTGTCTCTGCTCCCCGATACCCAGCCCCAAAATAAAATGAGACCACCCCCTTCATGGTGCTGTAATGAACCATACTATAAAGTCCCAAGGTCTATACAAATGGCACAGGGCCAAAATGTTGCGCAATTTCTTTAAATCTTTTGTTCTGTGGGAGGATCTGCCCCCCACACCCCCCGTTATGGGGGGCAGCACCCCTGGCCCCCCCCACAGGATTCTAACTCCGTAGAGGTCCAACATGGAGAATGCAGAGGTCTGGGGTTCGCGCATAATGCCATACACTATTAAGAGTATGACATTATGACCCAGTACATATACAAATTGATACTCCAGCAGGAGAAATCAATCTCTAAAAACCCATTATGTGTATTGCTCCAATAAAATATAAAAGTAATATCTATCCAAAGGAGGACCAGCACAATAAGACATAACCAATGTAAGTTGCAGTTAATAACTATAACATACGAAATCCTTATAGCCCCTCACAATAACACACAAACCCACAAAAATAAACACTAAATGTGTACTCACTGGAGACCAGAAGGAAGAGGGGAGATATGATAGAGACCTTCAAGTTCCTTAAGGGGAATTAACAAAGTGAACTACAGGGAACTATTTAGCCTGAATGCCAATTTGCAGTCACATGGCCATGAATGGAAATTAACAGTAGGTAGGCTTAGGAGAGATGTGAGGCAGTATTACTTTACGGAAAAGGTGGTGGAACCTTGGAGCAGTCTGTTAGCTCTGAATTGGTGGGAACAGAAAGAGTCAGGGGATTCAAGCAGGGATGGGACATAATGAAGGGAATAGTGGTTACCAGGGGCAACAGGACCAAGGAGGAAAATAGAGAGGGTGGGGAGGATTAGTACCCTGGAGGAACAGTAGGTTTCAAGGATTACAGGGAACTCAGGCAGACTAGATGGACCTATGGTCTCTTTCTGCCATCATTGTTTGTGTTTCTCTGTTTATAAATTGAAACCCCACTTTTAAATACTCATAGAAATCGATACTACTAGATATAACCCACATAGGCTATCTGAGGTGGGTTGTCAGCAAGAATATACTCCAATATTTATTCAAAAGTTACTGACAGTCCTCCACCTCCTCCTTAGAGAAATCTAAAGAAAAGTTGCACTAGTAACAATAAGGAGAAATCAGAAATCTTCCTCTTTCAGACAATCATAGAGTCCCTAACACCGATCCCATTTCAAAATGCAACTAATAATATCACAACATATTAAAAGATCTACAAAAAACAGTTATCCACATTATGAACATTATAACAGAGCCACAAAAAAGAAAAGGGGTTCATACTAGTACAAAGCAGTCCATCTGTCAAACTAGAGATGCAGCGAAGTAAAATTCCACCCGCAAAGTGGTTGCGAAGTGGCCACTTTGCGTTAATATTCCGCTACGCAGAGTGCCCATTTTAAACCCTCACTTCACCACTTTGCAATGTAATTATGACTTTGTGTTGTGGGCACCACCTTATTCTGCTTTAAGGTGGAGTGAGAATTCACACGCAGCCTACACACATCACATGGCTTACACAGTGTAGGTCACATGCTTCAGGCAAGCAGGCAGGAGGTTACGGGCAAAAACACTCTCCAACATGGGCTGACTTACACATTTTGCATGGGGTGTGACAAATGGCTCAGCTCTGCAAATGGCGGGGGGGGTGGATGTGTGATGAAGAGGGGTGCACAGGTGACAAGTCCACAAATGACATTATTTTCCCCATTTTATGTACAGGGGTTGATGTACCACTTGTACTAGACATACTGGATTGACCACCACCACCATCACTGGTACTCTGACCACCAGTTGACAGAATTTCTAAATCATAATCCTCCCCCTCATCATGCCTCCAGTAATCCTCTGGTGTTATTTCATCACTACTGCAGACATTTCTACTTGGTCTTACACCCATGGAAGGAGATAAAATGCTCAGTAAGGTTGATGATGAGGGTAAATGCCACACTATGGCACTAACTGCCATCTGGTGCCAGGTTCACAGTGCCATATGCCTGTTCTTAAGATGTGTATGCTGGCCCCCCATGCCCAGATGACTCCCTGTTTTACCTCGACTCACACACACATGGCAAAGCTGGCAGATTACAACTAACTTATCATTTGCATCTTGGACAAAAAAAAATCCCAAACAAGGGATTGTGATCCCCTACTTTTAATATGTCCCTAATGCTTCTTATTGGACTCTGTTTTTTTAACCCCTGAAATGGGGGGGTGCTACATGATTTTTCAGGCTGGACACACTTGGACTCCAACTAACCACCATGACTGCCTATGATTATTACTGGGTCACCAACATTATCATTCACAGGAACCGCTAAATCACAATGATTTTTTGGGGGATTTAACACCAACAGACCCAGACACAGCCACCTTGACTTTCTTTTTCTCTGGTTCCCAACAGGGGTCACTGACATCATTATCATATTCATGAACATCATCTGCATCCACAGTTTCAGCTTGGATGCTGTCTTGTGGAGAACATGTTCCAACCACAGCATCCTCACCATCATCATCATCACCCAATATTTTTGCAACACACTTTGAATCATTGGATGGCAAAGGCATGACCTCAACAGCACTGGAAGAAATGTGACATTGTGAGTTATTGTTGCCAGGATCAGAATCATGTTCATCTACCATGCGGATGTTAATGGGAAGTATGACATCATCTACTCTGTCAGTCACAGCTTTAGACTCCGCTATATTTTTTGAAACACTTAACTGATCAGAAGTGGAACTTGAGGCAGCAATACTCATGCCAGCAGAAACTGCACTAACACCACTAGCTGGGACAACATCATCTCCTCTAACTATGAGAGAAGCTATAGTACAGATTGTGTTGTAAAAAACATTGATGGAGAAATCCCTTTACTAACATCAGCTATGCACTTCTGAGTACTACCATGCCCACTGACAATCTTACCACTGGCAGCAGTCCCTTGGCCAGAAACAGCTTTGCTTGCACGTCTCTTTGCAGGCATTGTGGGGGATCACCAGGAAAATTCTAAACAAATTTAGATATCTGAACTTTCAGTCTGGGCTGGTGGATGTGAAGCCAAAAAACAACAACTGTGTCTTGCAGATGGAGATTGAGCACTAAACAGATGCAAAAGCACAGACAGATTAAGAGTGCACTGCGCAATCAAGAAGAGATGCAGACACAAAGTCACAACAACACCTTAACCAGTGCTCACAAGTCACAATCCAATCTGGAAAAGAATACCTTATGCCTGTTTGGGGGGTGCAGTGTACTGCAGTAACAGTCCAAAACCAAGATACCACAAAGCAGTACAATATCATGCAGGTGCAATGGATAGCAGGTTCACACTGCTGCAATTATTCTGTGGCACAATAAAATGTGTCTGGTTTGATGACACGCGTTGCACACACACTCACTCACACACACACACACATTACAAGTAATGCATAGAAATTTGAAAATTCAGTAATATAACCAAATCTTTAAAACAAACTGAAATTATGCACTGCTGCACCACAACAATCAGAAAAAAAATTTAAAGAATTACTGAAAATATTACTGTGTGTACATTAACGCAGTTATACAAGAAAAATATAACCAAAACAGAAAGACTGCCTTTTTCTCCCAGTTTTAACCTACCTCCACCACAGATATGTCCCTCCCCAAAGCACACTTCAAGTGTCTGTAAGTACACAGAATGAATGTTCTAAATTAACATTCAAAATTCACACACAAACAATTATCACTCGATGATATGAGCACAGGAGGGTTTCCTACAATTGATGTACTAAATTTTTAGCAAAAAAATGTCTCAGAAAGGCTTTTTTAACAACTTTTAGAGGATTTGAATCGCAGAGCTCTGAGAGGAAACTGTCTCCATCTAGCACTACACACACTACACAGAACTGAGGCTATGCAGAACAATCTAGAGCCCATGTGACCTTCAATCCCATGAATCACTGCAAAATTAGCATTGGAGCTCAATAACAAGGCGAAGTGATGCGAAGTACACTGATTTCTATGTACTTTGCATTAAAATTGTTATCAATGGACTTCATGTTCCTCATTATGACATGAAGTACTCCACTTTGCATTGCAGATTACTTCACGGATTCCACATTACTCCATGAATTGCTTCGCAGAGTGAATTTTGGCCACTTCGTCCACCTCTATGTCCAACATCTTATCCCACGGCTATAGTCACAATGAGGAACTTGGAGCTGATGAAAAACTGGCTAAGGAGAAATGTGGAGCTGATGGCATTCATTACAGTGTACTTCCCCCCAGCATGAAACCATCCCACCCCTGATGTAAATACTACGTTAAACCAAACTCCATAAAATAATGAATCCCACAAGTAACATTACTTCAACCCGAGCTGATGCAAAGCTGTTGAAGGAAGGTCCCTCGAATAATCCCGCATAAAACAAATGAGAATCTGGTCCCACCTCCCACTTTCCCTAACACGGGACAATAGTAAACTGCCCATAACCCTCAATGACTACAATTTTACCGCATGTATCTCATCCCCACATACATAATACAAAAGAAAGGAACCTTCCATGACAGTGATGCCCAGCTCATCTGCAAATACCACTGAGGTCCCCCCCCCCACCAATGAAATATCAGGATGTTACTCCATAACTCCCCTCAGAGTCTCTCATGGAGGAAGTAAATTAAAGCCCCAAAACTTAAAATAGGACTGAGGAGCTCCCTGTAATAACTAATTTACAAGGAGGAATCAACTCCCTTCCCTACCTCAAACCCCGAGGGCATTCCACTAACACAAAATTACCCTCTAAAAGGCAATGGGGTACATCATGGCTGTTCCATAGTAGGAAGAAGAAGTGATCATACCACTGAAAACGCACATCAGTCTATGGTGTCTTAATCTTGTGATGGTGGGCAGGGTGGAGAATTCTGATGCACTGAATGTCCCATCGAGGAAGAGTACAAGCCTGATGCTGACCGCTGTGGTTTGGGGGCCTGGATTGCTTTTGATCTCACAGTGTACTGAAATGAAATGAGGTAGATCCTAAAGAAACTGCAGTGCTGCCTCAGGTATGTCAAAGGAATCCATCCAATTTTGTATCCAAATCCTCAACACAGCTGGGGTGCAAGATGGCAATGAAGCCCCTTTTCTCTCTGGCAAGATCCCTCACTCAATCAAAAGCCTTCCGATGCTCTAAAACTCTCCTGGGAATGGGATAATCTGGTCAGAAAGTTAACCAGGCACCTTGCCATGTGATTTCTTTCAAAGTCCATACACTTTTCAGAATATTTTCACGATTGGTGTTGCAAAGCAATTTAAAAATGACAGGCTGAGAGCAGGCTGAGGAATCCCCCATCAGAGGGCCAGTTGGAACTGTATGGGCCCACTCTATCTTGATTACAATTCCAGGCTTCCAATTTAACCAGTCAGGATTGTGAATTTGTAAAACATGAAGGACATCACCTCCTTCCTACCTCTCTAGGAGACCAAATATCCTGAAATTACTTTGTCTATTCCTCGTCTGTTGTTCATCCAGCTTCTTTCAAATGGCATGACTTTCTCATTCTGCCAGGCATAGCCGCTTCTCAGCAGGGTGAGCCCAGTCCATGAGATGACAGGGCAGTATACCAAGTAGAACAAAGAGAAGCAGGTGAGGTGGTGAGGTGATCAAAGGCATAAACAAAGAAAATAATAGCACAAGAGGTAGCTAAAGGGGATAGGATTTTCTTCAGATGCAGAAGTGAGAAGAGGAACACAAGGGGAGGGATAGTGACGATTAAGAAGACAGCAGAGGGAGACTGTGCAGAAGAGGACCATGAAAAATCTACCATCCTCAACAGTTACTTCTTCACAGTGGAATGAGGGGGGAAGACTACCAGGGAGTGGCAGGAATGGCGGGGGGTAGGTGGACACAAGTCTATTTTCAGAGGAAAGAGTCCTGAATGGACTTGCAGCTCTAAAGGTGGGCAAGGCTATGGGACTGGACAGGATACACACTAGGGTACTATAGGAACTCAGGAAAGTGGTAGCTAGCCCACTGATTGCCTTATTCAACAGTTCACTGGAAACAGGCATGGTTCAAGAGGACTGGAGAAGAGCAGACATCCCTCTACATAAATGAAGCAGGAGGGAGGAGGCTAGCAACTATAAAGTGGTCAGTCTCACTTCAGTGGTGGGAAGATGAATGGAAACCCTGCTCAAGGAATGTCTGGCAGACTATATTGAATCCAGTAGGTTGCAATACCACAGGCAGCATGAATTCATGGTGGGGGGTTCATGCCAGATGAATCTGATGGATTTCTTAGACTGCTGGGTAACCAAGAAAATAGTTATGCCTTTCTGGACTTTAGCAAGGCCTTCAACACTGTACATACAACACAAGAGACTGCTAAAGAAATTGAGCAGCTTAGGGGTGGGATCCAAAGTGGTGAATTGGGTTAGAAACCAGTTAATGAATAGGCAACAGAGGGTGGTGCTTAGTGTTCTGCAGGGCTCAGTACTGGGACTGGTCCTCTTCAATGTCTTCATAAGTGACATTGCTGAAGAAATAGAAGAGAAGGTATGCCTTTTGCAGACAATACCAAAATCTGTAATAGGGTAGACGCTCAGGAGGAGGTAGCGAGGATGTGCTGGGGTCTTGGGAAACCCGAGGTGTGGTCAAGGTCATGACAGCTGGGGTTCAATGAAAGTGCAAAATGATGTACTCTAGAGCATAGGAAACCAGGTGGGAAGTACAGGAAAGGGGTAAGTACTGACAGGCACTAAGCAGGAAAGGGATCTTGGGGTTATCATTTTATTTATTTATTTAAACATTTGTTTACCGGGTAGGTACAATGAGTCATGGCCCATTTTCATGTACGGCCTGGGACCATATATACAGTATATGTATATATATATATATATATATATATATATATATATATATATATACACAGTCAAGATGTTACAATACAATTAATAAACTTGCACTACAATACAATACAAGCATTAAACATACATCACAATATTACAATACAACAATCATTAAAACAATATACAAATATAAACACTCACTCAAAACAATGACTAATAACCTCAAAGTGGCAGGGTAGTGTGACAAAGCAGTGGCTAGTGCTAGTGAGATGCTGGGGTGTATAGGGAGGGGTACCTCTAGCAAGAGGAGGGAGATGATGTTGCCACTATCACTCACTGGGGAGACCCCACACTGAGTACTGCACCCAGGTTTGAAGGTTGCACCTCAGAAAGGACAGACACAGGGTGGAGACAGCCCAGAGGAGGGCAATTAAAATGGTGCAGGGGTTGCAGGAGAAGCCCAATGAGGAGAGACTGAGGGATCTCAACATGTACACCCTGGCAGAGAAGAGAGAGAGAGAGTGGAGATGATGTAGACCTACAAGTACCTCACAGGGTGAACAGGGTGCAGGAGAGAAGTCTCTTTCAAATGAGAAAGAGCACCAGGACCAGGGAGAATGCGATAAAGTTTGGGGTGGGGAGGTGTGGTTAAGAGGGATGTGAGGAAATACTACTTCCCTAAAAGGGTGGTTGATGCCTGGAACAGACTGCCAGCAGATGTGGCAAAGGGCAAAAACAGTGAGTATGTGTGTTTTTTTTGGGGGGGGGTTCAAGTATATATGGAAAAGACATCAGGAAATATTAGTAAATAGGGAAGGAGGGTTGCCAGACATCAGTTAGCGTCTACCGAAACAGATTAGGCAGGAAATATCTGGACAGACTGGGTGGGCCAAGCGGTCTTTTTCTTCCAACAAATTCAAGGTTTCTGTGGAATCCTGTTATGCTTAGGGTGGGACAGGAATCCTATACATTCAGAGAAGGAACTTCTGCATGGTTAGAGAAAGGAGGGAGGGAGGGAGGGAGGATTATGTTCTGGAAGGGAACTGTTGTATGTTCAAGAAGTGTAGGAAATCTCATGTTCAGGGAGTGAATTCTTGTACATTCAAGGAGGGTTGAGAATTTCATGTTTAGTGAGGGAATTATCCTATGTTCTGGAAGGGCTGGAAAGCTCATATATTCAAGGAAGGCATTCTCTATTTTGAGGGAGGATCAGGCATCTCTTACTGTATGTACAGGGACGGACTCTCAAGCTGTATGTTTAAAAAATGGGGATAGCCTTATGCCAGACAACAGCTTGACAGATGTCAGGCTAACATTTATAAATAACGCTCAGAACATCTTGCAGATGACGTGCCTTGTATTGAAAGCATCAGAGCACTGTTCACACACATAATTATAACAAGTTAGCTGGCTGAGTCAATAACTGGATGAAACAACACTTTGCTCAAGGGACTTTAGAAGTTGCCAATACTTGACAGAGTTTCCATAAAGCAGAAATACTGATCTGAATGAAGTTTCTTGAAACTGTATCACAGGCAGTAATGCTATATAATTTCAAATGTGGAAGTAATTCTGTGGCTTTTTTTTTTTTTGTACAAACTTGTCCTATATGAACTGTGGGAATATACTCTATTAGCAAATCAAAACACAATGCTAGCAAAAAAAGTACACAGTGCAGAGAAACAGAACCATGTCCTAAAAATCAGGGGAATCTTGAAGTAAAGACAGCTAGAATCAGTTTTTAATGGCTATATCAAGGTCAGTAATAAAGTGGTGCAGTGGGAATATGGTGCCCTCTTTAACTGACCTACAGTGTGGAATATCTAGATGGACGCCAACGATGACCACAATTTTTTTTGCCATTAGCCTTGGCTCCAGAAAGAGAAATATAGAATCATTATGTAGAGATTCCCCTGCCTAGAATGGCATGATTTCATTTCTTCTTCTTATCCTTACTGTTTTAGCCTAGTTATTTCTGTTTGACTTCCATACATCAATATACAGAAACAGAAAAATGACAGATAGAAAAAGATCTGACCTGTGCATCTAGTCTGTTCCAAGATTCCCTACTTGGAGATTTTCTAGTGTCTATCCTCCCCCCCCAGTCACCCCTCCCTCCTCCACTTCCCGTCTAATAACTCCTTTATGTGCAGCCCTCTTCTGCTAGAATGCCACTCTTGTCTTTGCCTTCATAACTTTGTCAGTATTTATTTGAGTTTTGGTAACTGGGTAAGTCCACTGAGACAATTACAGTCCCTTTTCCAGGATCGACTCGGGGTTGAGAATCAAGCATGAAGGTACAAGAGTTGTTTGTTCCACCCATCCAGCGCTCATTCCTTGAAGTAATGCCTCATAATGTCCTTGTTTAACCTTTCCTTCTCTACAGTAGCATGAGCCCAGGCTCCCAGTGTGCAGATTGTTTTTTTTTTTATTTAAATACATTTGTTGTGTTCATGCTATTGAATTGTTTCATAAAGTTGAAAGCTTCTATCCTCCTCCCCACCATTCTGTCCTCCATTTTATTCCTCCAGTTGTGTGCCATCTTTTTCACAATGCTTATTTGAAGTGTTCAACTGGAAGAAAATCCGGTTAATGCATAAAATATTGTTTTCAGCTCTGTCCCGGAAAGACTGCATAGTTAATTTGAGTCGATTATGGCCGATTTAATTTTCTAGCAGTTGCTGGTTATATACTGTAGTCAGACTGTTATAATAAATGAGTGTACTTACGGCCAATATTTTGTTTTTAAAATTTCAACTACTAACTACATGCAAATTAAATACTGCTGTAGTAGAGGCCAATGGACACTCGGATCTGGAATCTGGTCTAGTTTCCAGGCTGGATACTGCATGTCAGGTCCAGTATCAGGTGTCCAGCCTAGGCTGGCTCTGATCTTTTCAGAAATGAATGCCACTTTTGTCAGCCCACCCCTCAGTGCCAGTAATCCAATATGCAACACAGCAATCCTACTCACACTGCCATCACAGTAGCTCTTCTTAGTTGCAGCTTGATGAGTATGCAAGGCATTCTGGCCCCCAATATAATGCTGGCCATGACACCACCCCCTGCTCATAATCAATGTTATGTTCTTGCTGGTGTGTGTGTGTGTGGGGGGGACTCTAAGACATCATGCCTGAACTGTTGTGTGATCATAGAGGGCATGCTAAAGCAATAATGAATAACATTTAAGTTAAGTAGTACTTTGGGGATGTGGATGAGAATAAAATGTCATGCAGTAGCAGGCTGGTTGGGTCCCAGAGAGGCCATTTTTTAAATGAAAAAGTAGAACACCAAGTGCACTTGAATAGTATGTACTGTATGGTACAGTATCTGTGTGATGTTCATCACTAGTGATCAGCAAGAGGATATTTCAGTGGTAATTTGGTTATATGAACTAAAATAAAACTAAGTTGTTAGAGCATTAAGAGAGTTAAATTTAAGTAAAGAACAGAAGATGTAATATTAGGGCACAACAAGGTAATGATGTAAAAACTCCTTTATTTTTCATTCACCACTATAGGTTGCTTCCCCTATCTCTGATTTCCATAGCCTCTCATTGTTCATGGGCACAGTCCCTAGTACCTGAAAGACAGTCAAGGTTACCCCTCTCACAAAAACATTTACCTCTCTGTCTAAGGTACCTATCACTCTGTCTCCCCTCTGCCTGTCATTACCCAACTCTAAGAGTTTCTTATTCTTTCCCAGCTCTCCCCTTTCCTCGACTCCACAGCTTTTCTTAGCCCTTATCAGTAGGGTTTTATGAAATCCCATTCCAGCATTACATCCCTACTGAGATTCACTGATATCATCCTGAAGGAGATGTATCAAGGACACATCACCTCAGCTAATTTTGCTGACCAGACTTACACTGACAACACTGTTGTCAAGCCTCTCCAATTGGACAAGCCAATGGATGCTGAACTATCTGACCTTGCAGTCAAATGATTCATCTTCAGCTTGATGCTCAGGTCCTAGTCCATCCTTGTAGCTGACTCCCTCTCCCCCTTCAATAAGATCAGGTTTTCCACAAAGCTCTGTCATCATCCCTGTCTTGTTGAGTTTCCTGAATGACTTCCAAAAGGCCTGTGGTTCCTTGTGCATTCACATGTACAGGGATGGTACTGTGCTACTTGCTGTGGCTCATATGCAGCTCATTTGGCCAAATAACTCCAGCAAGACTTTAAAAGTGGCCAGCGTAAGTTCTGTAACAATGGGCTTACCCCAAACACCAAAAGACCATCTCCATGACATTTGACACCAGGCAGCATCTGGCAGTAATCCACACTTCTCTGGTCTTTACTACCTTGGATAACTCACAAATGGAGACAGTCTCCTCCTTTTAAAATGCTGACTGTCTTGCTAGACAGTCATCTCAACTTCTGTTATATGCACATATTAGTAATAATACAGGAACAAAGCTACCCCTCCTTACCTGATGGGAGAATATTGTGAAAATGATACTCCTTGTCTTTAGATATGGTAATATGTTGTATACCAGTGCTGCAAACCCACCCTTACCTGACTGGATGCCACTCTTCCACTCCTTGTGTAGCTTTACCATTGACTGTCCTCCCACGCCATCAGTGTTCCCCTTATTTCACCCTCTCACCCCCAAGAGCTGCTGTCTCTCATAGTGTCTCCCTCAACTCTAGCTTCTGGTTTTGCTCCCTCCCCTGCTATCTCAGTTCCCTCTGGTTCTATCCCCCTCCCACCTACAACATCTTTCACTCCAGTAATCCCCACTTTTGCTCTTTATCCCATTCTAAGGACCACCTCAGGGCAGGCTGCCTTCTTACACTGGTTCCCTTGACTTTAGTTTTGTCTCCTCCCTGTCTTCCTCCTACGCTACCCTGAAAGTCCTACTCTGTAACAATACCTCACATGTCTGCTCCTGCACCTACCCCCACCTTCTTCTCTTTCTACTTCTAACTTTTTACACACTTTTGTCCCTCCTTCCCTACCGCACTTATTTTTCTGTTCCCTAATTTTTTGCTGCTTGCTCGCCTCCTCAATATTGTTTAGCACCAGCTATTCATATGCTCAGTTAACAATATCGTGTGGTGTATTCACACTAGGCATGTCTGTACCTGCTGCAGGAATTCTTTTGTGCCCAGATTTGCAAAGTCCTCAGATTACACACCTGTCCTTTTATGCTGTTCTGTTTTGACCTATCTACAATTTATTGTAGTGTATTGTTTGATTACAACTTACCAGTCAGTGTAAACTAACTGTTCTTAGCTCAGTATGTATTTCCTGGTGAAACTTTTAAATAAAGTAAGGTGGGTATTTATAAATAGTCCCTGTGTCATGCCTGGAAATGAGCTGTGGCTCTGTTTGCCTTTCACATTTAACAATTTTCAAATAAGCCAAATACATCAAAATATTAGTGAGGATTATTATCTTTGACCCAATGCCAGTATGGAAGGATAGTATCAAGAGTATATTTAACAGAGACAACTAATTTGACTAATAATTCTTAAAGGACCCTGTCAAGAGTATTTATTCTTAAATTATTATTAGCCTAAACTGTATAGTGATATCATTTCCAGTAAATCATCATTTGCTGTACTAGTTTAAGACAGTGTGAAGTATAAAGAACTATGCAATCCTTTACCAGAATGTCTGTTAATTATTAAAGTAGTAGTAGCAAACAAAACATTTTTTGGATTGTGAGACTGGCATAACAAATGTTTTGAATGAGGGAAATATGAAAGAAGAACTGTACAAAAACAGGCCAGCCTGATGACTCAGGGGTGAGTGCATTCATTGACCATGTCCAGATCTGCATTCACATCCTAAATCAAGGATTCCAGCTGGGCTAGAAGGAGACTGGGCACAGTTAATTAGGGTGCACAGTGCATTTGGAGGAGCATCAGTGGTTCATGCTGCTACATGGTTGTCCCCTGGCAGCCAAGGAAGGTGGGAGCTACATCACAAGTCCCCCTCTTAAGCGTCACAGTGATGCATGGCACGACATTAGTGTGCAAACACTTGTAACACTGACTGAGAAGAATGTACAAATTAAGCAATAAGGTATAACAGGGCATGTGTTATTCTGGGGTAATGTCTCGTCTTGTGTGGGTTGTGCACCTCATACCTTCCACTACCTAAGAAGTGATGTTAACCAGCATGACAAAAACCCAGGAGTGCAGCATTTTTGCAATTATAATTCATCTTTTTTACTGAGGAAATACCTTGCTGTTATTTGCCATAATAAAGGAGTGTTTATTATGGTAAACACATGCACAGTTTTCTCTCAGTCTGCACATGCCCCAACCGCAGCTCTTCCTCCCAGACCGCTGACCACCTTGTCTTAACACAGGAGAAGGAACCACCAATCAGAACAGTGGTAAGTGCCCAGAAAGACATAAAAAAGTAAACTTTAGCCTGCAGGCAGAAATAAATCAAAAAGTTTAAATAACTAAATAAAAATGACTGTGGGCCTGCACGCAAGCCAAAGCAGACTGTAGCCGCACAGGAGTCAGGAATTTCTCTTTTATTTTTATTTTATATAATTGCTGTGGCCAAAAAGGAAGACCCAGCAATTATAGAAAATAAAATATGGGTTGCTGTGTGTAAACTCAAAGTTTACACACACCCTCAGGGTTAAATGCTTTTCACAAACCCCTCATTGTAGCATCTAACCCCTCTGGTGTGTGTAAACTTCTTGTTAAATACACCATCCCACACTTTACTCTATTTATAAAATGGATGGTTTTGTATCAGTAATGAAAAATAATTAAAAAATATACTAATTATTTGTAGAATTATATTTTTATGTGTAGGGTTACATTTAAAACAATAATTCTAACATTGTTGTATTTACCACTAGGTGGATCTGCTGTACTGGGAGATGCATGCCTCAATAACTGAGCATAGAAGCTGCCCATCCCACAATAAATTTCAATACAGACAGTGAGGTCATCTGCAGGTCAGCAGTGAGAAAATCCAGGTAGGTTGGCAACAGAAGCAGGGAGAGAGCTACTGACATCAGGCTCAGTTAGTGGTGCATCCAGGAAGTGGGCATCGCGGTCTGCGGCATGAGTGGCATGTGTACATCAGGGTGATACACATTCCATTGAGCCCAATATGCACATCATGGTTAGCAGTTTGAGCAGCACAGGTATGCCAGTGATGCACTAGCATGATCAGAACCTTGTTTGTGAAGTATAATCAGCCACAGGGTGTTTTTGGAAACTGCTGGTGGTGGGAGGAGATCAGGAATTTATAATGTGAGGTGGTCCAGATAGTGAAGACCAAAGCCAGTGAAGCCAGTGACTGAAGTTCTGGAGTCATATCAGGTTGCTCGGGGGTATGGTCAAGGCAGTGAGGATGTAATGTTCCTATTATGGCTCTCTTCCCTCAAGTAGGGGATAAGTAGGGGGATCAACCTATTCTGCTGTTTGACTGCCATCTGGAGGAATTTGGATGGCACTGTAGTGGGGCAACATGGGAAGGGATCCCACGCTTAGACTCTGTGGAGATGTAGCATGCAGATCACACCATTGCACATACATGGTCCCCTCGACCATGGCTGGATGAATGCCTGATCCCCAGGGGACCAACATTGGCTACAGGGAACCTCTGATTAAGGTCCTGTGTGACAGGACAGCCAGCAGTGAGGTAAGAGCCACAAATGTCTGGTGACAGGGCTCAAGGGGCCTGTCTGGATGGAAGCAGGCTGACTAGAAGGAGTGAAAGGAGCAGAAAATGTTGACTGAAAGAAGAAAAACAAGCATTTTTCAATGCCAAATGTTGCTTTCTTGTATGTGCTGTTTAGGTATTTGGAAGTAATAGTTCCATGCCTTCCTCCCAAGACATCCACTGTGTCTTTCCATTCAGTATTCACAGAAGAGTGGGAGGGGCAAGGGCCACAGCAGTACAGCAGTTGCCAAGGGGGAAAAGAGGTAGACAATAGTCCATTCAAAGGCAAAAGAGTCCTGCAGGAGCTCACTAAATTGAAGGTAGACAAAGCGATGGAACCAGATGACATATGCCCAAGGATATTAAGAGAACTGCGAAGAGAGATAGCAGTACCTCTGGCAGCCATGTTCACTGAGTCATTCAACATGAGTGAATTGAAGGAGGACACATGTGGTCCCTCTACACAAGTCTGGCAGCAAGGAGGAGGCAGGGAACAATAGGCCATTCAGCCTCACCTCAGTAGTGGGGAAGATCATGGAAACACTGCTTAAAGAAAGGATAGTGGGGCATCTAAAAGCCATCGGAGCCCAGGACCACAGACAACACAGATTCACAGTGGTGACATCATGTCAGACAAATCTGGTTGATTTCTTTGACTGAGTGACAAAGGAAGTGAATCAGGGTGGGGCAGTGGACAACGCTTACCTTGATTTCAGCAAAGCCTTTGACACCATCCCATATAGGAGGCTGATAAACTAGCTGGGTAGGTTGGGCATGGGGGAAAGAGTGGTAAACTGGGTTAGAAACTGGCTAACAGACAGAAGTCAGAGAGTGGTGGTAAATGGTGTGCAGTCTAAAGAGAGGGGGTGACCAGTGGGGCATTGCAGGGATCAATACCGGGGCCAGTCCTATTCAATGTCTTCATTAGTAGCATTGCAGAACATCTGAAGGGAATCTTTTCACCAAATTTTCAACATAGCCATTTTAAGACCTCTGCTCATGAACAGTGTCACTGTGATTTTCTTAATCTGTCCAAACATTGATTGCTCACACCGAATGCACCATTGAGCGCTACATGAGTGGAAACATGTTTTGGGCAAGATGTGAAAAATGACAGCTGTACTGTTCATAAGGAGGTGTGGTAAAATGTCAATGTTGAAAATCTGGAATGAAAATATTGAAAATTCGCAAACTTACGAGTGTGCATAGGATCAGCACTACAAATGCTCATAAAACAGTCATTTTTGATAATTTTTTCACCAAATTTTTAACATGTCCATTTTAACACTTGTGTTCATGAACACTGTGACTGTGATTTTCTTCATCTGTCCCAAACATAGATTTCGCACACTGACTGTGCCATTGTGCACTGCATACGTGGAAACACATTTTGGGCGGGATGTGAAAAATGACAGCTGTACTGCTCATAAGGAGGTGTGGTAAAATGGCAATGCTGAAAATCTGGAGTGAAAATATTAAAAATTTGCAAACTTACAAGCGTGCATAGGAACTGCACAATGCAAGTTCATAAAACAGTCATTTTTAGGAATTTTTTTCACCAAATTTTCAAAATAGCCATTTTAAGACCTCTGCTCATGAACAGTGTCACTGTGATTTTCTTAATGTGTCCAATACATTGATTTCACACACTGACTGCTAAATTGTGTGTTACATGCGCGGAAACACATTTGGGGCGAGATGTAATAAATGACAGCTGTACTGCTCATAAGGAGGTGTGGTAAAATGGCAGTGTTGAAAATCTGGAGTGCAAATACTTAAAATTCATGAACTTATGAGCGTGCATAGGTACTGCGCGATGCACGCTCGTAAAACAGTCATTTTTAGGAATTTTTTCACTAGATTTGCAACATAGGCTTTTTGAGAGCCCACCTTATGAACACTGGCACTGTCATTTGGTTAATCAGTCCCGAAAGGTGATTTTGTGCAGTGACTGCAAAATCACCCTTTGGGCCCAATTAGCACCATGACAGTGACAGAATTCATGAGGAGGAGTCCCAAAAACCCCAAGTTGAAAATTTGGTGCCAAAATTCCAAAAGATGCCCGAGATATGCAGCAAAGTTGAAAAAAAACCCTATCTATCCCATTATACAGCTTACCAGCATTTCCTCAGTTTGTGGTCGACTTTGAAGAATGCAGACATGTTCTTGGTCCACTGAAGATCGTCGCACCAAGGTCTGGAGGTATGTATGGGGTGAGGGGGGTGTGGGGAGGTAGGGTGCGCAATGGGTGGGTGCGGGTTGTGGGAGTGGGGCAGGGAGAAGCGCCAAGGGACAGTTTTTGTATTTACAGGTTTATTTTTTTTTAATAAGATGATGAGGGACATTTGCCAGGCTGGGGTGGCCTCCTAGTGTGGCAGCTGGAAGGCTGTTTGGGGGGGCTGGAGCCGATGGGGGATTGGGCATCTCCGTCGGCCATAACATATTTTGCCATGCTGGGGTGGGCTCCCAACGTGGCACCTGGAAGCTTGAGGGGGCATGGAGCTGACGGGGGATTGGGCACCCCTGTCGGCAGTACAGTGTGTGAATGGGGGGAGGGGGAAGGCACATGAGCACGCAGTATGCGTGCATATGTGTGTGTGTGTATGTATGTGTGTGGAGAGGGGGAGCTCTGCTCACTGAAGCGAGCTCTCCCTTTCAACTGTATGACCATTGCATTTTCAACTGTTGTCATAGACAGCTGCAGCAGTGATTGGGGAACTGGGACCGTGCTTGCAAACACACTGACTGAATTGGAAGACGGTACCACACCTCCGAAAACTTGGATGATGGCACTTTGTTTCTTGCACATGCGTGCAAGCTACATAAAAATGAGTGGAGACTGAGAGCAATGTGTTCTAGACAGCCATGATGAATGAACTATGAAAAGATTCAGAGAGGAGGCAGGATTTCAGCTGGTAAGGAGGCTGTTGGTACCATTGACTTCCAGATAACATGTTGTGCTAAAAAAACATTATGGCTGGAATTAGTTATGGATGTCGGGACTTGCAGGATTTTTTCATCCATTTTATAATAGTAAATATCTTCAGGATTATATTTGTATTGTACATTTAGGAGGCAGTGGGCTCTAGTCATTAGGGAACTGGCATGAGAATTGTGAGATTGCAGGTTAAGCCCTACTTGAGCCACAAATGCTCACTGTGTGACATTGGGTCCGTCACCTAACTTCCTTTTGCCCCAGCTTACCCTGCTGTGGTAATGGATCAAACAAATCAGGACTCAACTGAAAAATTATACGTTACATATTAGTTGAGTTATCTTGAGTAAACAATTTACAAACACAAATTATATTGGAATAACAGTAAGCCACTGTTTCAGCATCCAAGCAACCAGAGTTGGTCCTATTTTGACCTTTCAGCCCTTAAGATATCTTATAAAATGGATCAAGATGACTACAGCAAATAACTTTATTTGAATAAAAAAATATCACCTGCCATGCCTTTACATACTCAAGAATGAACAGTGCTAAATTTTCTAGGCCAACAGTTTGAACACCAGGCCATTTTATCAGTGTAATAACACAACCCAGCATGCTGCATTCATTTGGAGATTACAGGCACTCTGGTGCCTGCAGAGGAGCACTTGGCATGGGTTCTCATCACTGGAAGAGTGCCTACATCTCCCAATGAATGCACATCCCACCATGTTTTATTGTTAACATACGGTGGTAGTTGCTCAAAAGTTGACTGGTAGTGTGGTATCATGTGAGGTGGGGCACAATGCTAGTCACTGAATAACATGTATTGAGCTACCATGCTATACCATGCTACCAGTCAACTTTTGTGCAACTACCACTGCACCTAACTGGCTTCCTACCTACCCTTCCCCCACCCACTGCTATCTTTTAAGTTCCCCTCTTTGATCCTAATCTAACCCCTCTTCACACAGTCCCTGATCCCATATTTTTGTGGGACAAAGACCCAGGTGGTCTTCATTTGTTCCCAATTAAGGCTGTAGTGCTCTTGTTTATGATGTCATAGTGCTTACCATGGCAACAGACAGTGATGATGAGGCCAGTTTTGGACAGTCAGATGCTTTCAGAAATACACAGTGAAATAAATACTGTGTTATCTAAAATATGCAGTAGACCAATAACTGGAGAAATTATAAATACTGAAATTAAACATGAATGTTGTGAATACTGTATAATAGTTGCAAGCTTTATATTTTGGTAGCTACCTGTTCTGTCTGAGTGTCAGCTGTGATGCAGACTTTTGATTTAGTTTGTGTAGAATTGCTAAGGCTATCATCATAAATTGATCAACATTCTTTATTTGCCAACTGATAAAGGATTAACAAAAATGCTAAACTAACACCCCTTTTCCCTCACATTACCTAGAAACCTTCTATCAACTCATGGAAATTTCAGCAAATATTGTCATAAGGACAGATGGCAAAAGGTTTATTTGCACATATTGGAAATTTAGAATCTGTGTACTCACCAGCTACAAGCTAAAAATCAAGGGCCCAGTTCACAAATGGGCTTTGGTATGTGACTTGCATGTACCAAGATGCACTGTACTAGCATTCACAACACCCTGTTAGTTGCTCTCCTTAAGTATGTAGCAGTAAGGCATGAAAGGGGGTAGTCTGGGCAGAGTAAGCCAGGAAACTAAGCTTTTGTTTAAAACCCGTCCAACTAAAACAAGCATTTATCAATGCCGAATGTTTGCTTGCTGGCATTGGCATTGGTAGTGTAGGAGTTATAGAGCTGCATAATAGGAATGGCAGTGAAGTATTGAACTGAAGCCAACCACCCTGCAGATACTGATAGTCATTGGGGTGTGCCTTTGGGTCGTCAGGCATAATGGCCATGCCATTTCACCACAACCTACCCTGCCGACACTGACAAGTGTCACGGTGTGCCTTGGGATCTTTGGCCCTTATGTTCATCCCATTCCATCAGGAAATATGGTGAGATGGGTGCTGTATAGGAGAATGGGGTGAACTTTGGGGCCAAAGAGTCCAAGACACACCTCAATGCCTCTCACTGGCTGCAGGGTGTGGGTGGGGGTGGAATGGTATGAGCATTACAGGTGACAGTCCAAAGTCACCCCTGATGCCTGTCATTTTCTACAGGGTGAGGTGTTATGGTCGGAAACCCTAACTCCTCAGGCATTCATTGGTATTTTTACTCCAGATTTTCAACATGGTTTTTTAGTGACCCCTACCTCATGAACAGTGGCAATAACAGTTCGTTAGCCGAAAGCTGATTTTGCACAGTGACTACACCATTTGGCACCACAGGTGTGAAAACACATTTCGAACAGGATGTAAAAAATGACAGCTGTACAGTTCATGGGGAGGTGCAAAAATGGCAATGTTGAAAATCTGCAATGAAAATATAAAAACTGGTGAAGTTACAAGCGTGCATAGAAACTGTGCAACGCACACCCATAATGTAATTAGTTTGGGGATTTTTTACAGCAGATTGTCACGACAGGCATTTTGGGACCTCTGCTCATGAACAATGTCACTGTGATTTTCTGAATCTGTCTCGAACAGTGATTTTCCATAGCAACCACACATTTCTGCGCTGGAAGTGCGAAACACATTTCAGCCATGATGTGAAAAATGACAGCTATACTGTTCATAAGGAAGTGTGGAAAAATGCCAGTGGTGAAAATCTGGACTGAAAATATTACAAATTCATGAATTTACCAGGGTGCGTGGAAACAGCGCAATGCTCGCTCGTAACACAGTCATTTTATGGACTTTTGTCACCAAATTTTTAACATAGCCATTTTGAGACCTCTGCTCATGAACAGTGTCACTGTGATTTTCTTAATCTGTCCTGAACATTGATTTCACACACCAACTGCGTCATTGTGCGTTACATGCATGGAAACACATTTTGGGCAAGATGTGAAAAATGACAGCTGTACCGCTTATAAGAAGGTGTGGTAAAATGACAATATTGAGAATCTGGAGTAAAAATATTAAACACTCGCAAACTCACGAGCGTGCATAGGAACTGTGCAATGCACGCTCGTAAATTAGTAATTTTTGGGAATTTTTTCACCAAATTTTCAACATAGGGTTCTTGGGGGCCTACCTCATGAACTGTGACACTGTCATTTCATAAATCGGTCCTGAAAGGTGGTTTTGCGCAGTGACCACAAAATCTTCTTTTGGGGCTGATTAATGCCATGACAGTGGCAGAATTCATGAGGAGGGGTCCCAAAAACCCCTTGTTGAAAATTTGGTGCCAAAATTACAAAAAATGCCTGAGGTATGCTGCAAAATTTAAAAAAAACCCTATTTATTTCATTATACAGCTTACCGGCACTTCCTCAGTTTGCAGTCAGCTTTGAAGAGTGCAGACGTGTTCCCGGTCCACCGAAGATCATTGTGCCAGACTCCGGAGGTAAGTATGGTTTGAGGTGGGGGTGTGGGAAGGCAGGGTGCGCAGAGAGTGGGCATGCAACGAGGGACCATTTTTTGGTTTTAGGTCTTTTTGTCTTTTAGGAAGACAACACCAGACTTTTGCCATGCTGGGGTGGGCTCCCAGCATGGCAGCTGGAAATTTTGTTTTTTGGGAGGGCAGTGGAGCTGACAGGGGATTGGGCACCCCCGTCAGCCATACAGAGGTTTGTCATGCTGGGGTGGGCTCCCAGTGTGGCACCTGGAAGTGTGTTTGGGGGGGCAGCAGATGGACATTTGCCACACTTGGGTGGGCTCCCAGCGTGGCACTTGGAAGTGTGTTTGGGGGCAGCAGATGGACATTTGCCATGTTGGGGTGAGCTGCCAGCGTGGCACCTGGAAGCGTGTTTGGGGGGGCGCTGAGCCGACGGTGGATTCGGCACTCTCGTCAGTCGTAGTTCACTTCAAACTGAATTTATGTCCCAGGAAGAGAAAGCAGAGACGTATACAAGCAGGATTGACGGCAATATGTTAATCAATACTTTGCCGGCAATATGCTAATCAACACTATCTTATCGCTGCTCTCTGAAGCGGTATCTCCCTTTCAGCTATACGCCACTGCATTTTCAACTGCTGTCACAGACAGCTGCAGCATTCATTGGTGAACTGTGGCCGCGCCTGCAAACACACTGACTGAATTGGAAGACAGGATGCCACACCTACAAAAACTTGGGGAATGGCACTATGTTTCTTGCACATGCATGCAAGCAAACATAAAAAGGGTCCCCTACTCCATGGGAACAATGGATCATGAGATATGTCAGTCCATGACCAGTACTGCCATATTTCTTTTTGCTGCGTTGTTCTTCTGTTCAAAATATGTAAAAACAAAACAAAACAAAAAAGGGATAAACGTCGGGAAAGGGACTCAGTCTTGAAGGGTTACTAGGAATGACTGGTGGCAACATGTCAGAGCTTTAAAGGCCCAAGAAGATAAGTGTGTATGGGGATACACAGTAATTACATTATGATACATGGCAATTACAGCTGCTTTTTTCCAGAGCAAGTGGGTCACACCAGTATACACCCCAAGCAGCATGTAGTCTACCTAGTGCATTGGTGTGCTGGGGTGCTTAACACAGTCCCACCTCCATCCCACCTCTAACCAGCACAGTTGGATCTTCACGTACAGTATGTACCAGTCTTCAGGGTTAGGTTTGTGAATCACACCCTGGATCTGTGTAATTCTGTCCTATTGGGTTTGTGCATACTACCCCTTTCCTTCCTGTATGTTTAGGACTCTATACATTTTATGAGGGTATTTTTGCATAGTGTTCAGGGTAAAGGGTTATTTCTCATTTCTGTTATAAACTTAGCGTTCAAATTTTATAGTGCATGCCAACTGCAACTAATCCTAAGTGACAGCTCAATCTTACAGCAGTTCAAATGTTTCTTGTATTCTGCCTCAGGCCGAGGTATTCTTGTTGAAAAAACAGACTGTTGCAGTTTTTATTCAGGAAGTGCTATGGCATGTTTACAAAAACACCCTTCATACAATATGTTACTGTATTTCTGGTACTTTTTCACATAAGGGAAATTAAAGTATGACCCCATAATGACTGGTTGTAACCACATATGAGAAGCTGTTTTTCACCTTGCCAAAAATCCCCTTTATACTTTAATGTGTATACTGAATGTTATGATATAGCTGTCCAAACTGCTTTTCTTGGTGTCACTTCTTTCTAGACTGTATTAGGTACTCTTTAACAGATGATTATAAATGGGCTATGAGAGATCTAGGAAGCTGATTGGCTGAAAAAGTCTTTGACCCATGACGATATCTCAGTCATAATATTTTTTTTTTTTATTTTAGTCTTTGATAACTGGGTAAGGCCCACTAGGCACAAGTGCCTGTTTTCAGGGGCAATCTGGGAGCACTGGGCAGTTAAGTGACTTATTCAGAGTCACACAGTATGCAAGTGGAGGTTGTGAGAATCAAACTCAGGTCTGGGCTGCTGGATGTACCAAGATCGTTCACACCTCATTCCTCTAACCGCTAGGCTATACTGGCAGCCCATAATACCATTATGGATCAAGCCTTATTATCAAAATCATCCATTTCCTAACCATTTGATGCTATTTTATATTCACAATAAAAACTCAGGGTGAGGGATATCAATGGATATTGGCAATTTTGTTTTGTGTGGGGGGTTGAAGGTACTCAGCATTGCCTTGTGCCTCATAATACACCCAAGGCATGACAATATCTCATGATATAGCACACCCAATTATGTACTGTATATTATTTATCCTCATCCTTTTGTCAGTTGTCCCACATAGGCCCTATTCAGTGACCCACCAGCCCCGATAGACATCATCCCAATCAACGTCCCCCACAACTTATCCACTATGGTGGCTACAGGTCATAAATCAACATTACATTACAGTTATAGCAGCACAGGATTAAATCCATCTCATTGAAATAGGTACTGGCAAAACTGTTTGGTGGGAATATCAGCTTAGTATACTAGCCATATACTCTGAAGATCCAAGAATAGAGAAGACAGCATGGGTCGCCTTTGTCTGGGACATTGGCATAAAGAATTTGCTAGGACGGTTCCTTGCAAACATGTTTTGAAAAGAGATGTCATATGAAGGTGGTTAAGGGGTGATGGCAAACCATTTCAAAACCTTGGGGCTGCTATGGAGAAGGCTCTTTCTCCCATACAGATGGACACCTGGAGGTATTCAAGGAGAAGGTGGGAGCAGGACCTAAGGTTACGAGTGCCAACCTTGAGATGAAGCAATACCGAAAGAGGGGAGTTTGCCCTCTCCCTAAGAGACTTACCAACAAGGCAGCCCAAAAGGTAGTCACAGCAGGCCTGTGGGGAGGGTCAGTCCAGCCTCTGATAGAAGGAGCAGTGGTAAGTGTTCAAAGTGGCCAAAATGGCACATCTGCAACTCTTGTAAGTGGAGTTGAGCCTGAAGAGATTACAATTAGAGGTTTTTTATGTATTTTTTTTTATTTATTGAAATCTCGGATTACAACCTTTGAGCTGGAAGCTCATTTACAAAGGCTCCACGTCAAGACAAAAAAGTACTGATATTATGGTATGGTTCCATGTCCTAATGGCAATCACGGAATAGCAAGCACCATTATGGCGAGTGTACATCGCCGAAAATGAATTTCTTTGATGCATACTCGCAGCACAGAGAAAAAGGGTGCCCAAGACCTATGGGTCTTATTTTTAGGCTGTGCCCCCTGCACCCCCTTTAGTTATGGATTCTGAACTCCAGGAGGGTGCATGTTGGGGGTTGGGTGAAAAACTTAAATAAATTTAAAGCTGCCTGGTGGCAAAAAAAACACCCTGCGTTACGCCAGTCCCGAATCCTGCACCTCCCAGCCAACTACCCTCACCACCACACTAGCAGATCAGCACAGCAGCTGCCTGCCTCACCCCCTCCCACATACCATCCCTCCCATCCCTCTCCCCCTCAGGTGTGTGCATGCATTTGTATACCCACTACTTCCCATCACCGTACTTTGTCCACCCCAGTATTCGGTTGCCCCCCAGGTAGCCGTGAACACATGTGCTGTAATTGAGTTGCCGTTTTTGTAGGTGCCCAGTTTTGGTTGCCTTATTCACTGGATACCTATGGTAGAGTATATGCAGCAACAAAATCACTTGTCACATAAGTGCATTAATAATGCAAGGCAGGAGAAGGAGAGAGGACCATGGATTGGAAGGGACTGGTAGTAGGGGGGTGAGGTGAGGAGAGGGATCGAGAAGGAAGAACTAAGAGAGGGGATGAGGTGAGGACTGGAGCACCAAGTAGGCCTATTTAAAATTTAGTGGATGAGGGGAGTAAATAGAAGGGGAAGCATAAAGGGGATGGGAGGGGCATGTAGCTCAGGGGAGATGAAGGGACATGGCTGGGAAAACTGAGGGAGGCATTGAGAGAAATATGAAGGCAGGGTGTATGTAGGAGGGGGAAGTGGAGGTGTTGATAGGGGCTTGAGCAGGTTAAAGGTAGCAGTCACAACAGCTTAGGGTTGCAAGATAGTCACAAAGCTTAGCTTTGAATGGGCTGAGTTTAGTATTGGGATAGCATGTCCTCACTGATAGAGTTCAGCCAGAAGGGAGTACAATATAAGATGGAGTACTGGCCCTAGGTGGTGCGGCAGAAAGGGACTTTTAAGATCAGGATGTTGGACCCCCTAGTGGTGCGGGTATTGTCGGCGGGGGAGAGAAGGCTTTGAACACCAGGAGATGCAAGCCCTAACAGACTTTTAAGCTAGAAGACATACCTGGTACTGAATTCTACAGTCCAAGTTTAGCCACCCTGACTGGGAATAGAGGTCACAGACATGCGTTAGGCGGGAAGCATCAAGGACAAGCTGGCAGGCTTTTTTGAGGGCCACTTTGACCCTCTTGAGGGTTGTATCAATGGCGGCAGCATATACTACCAGTCTGTAATCAATCATAGATAAGTAGGACAGAACTGGTAATGTCTAGCTTTAGGGCACCATCTGTTAAGCAGTGCTTGTGCCTAAATAGCTGGCCAATCCTAGCATTTGCAGCTTTACCTACTAGGTCAATGTGATGAGTGAAAGAAAGGGAACTACCCAAGATGACCCCGAGGTACTGTATTTGAAACTCTGAACCACCTCTAGGGGGGCATTTTGAGAGTTCACTATGTGCAATTGATAGGATTTGTGCCAGTGATGGGGGGAGGCAAACAGCGTAGATTTTTTTTTGTAGTTTAATGGGTGCTTACAGTTGATGAACTAGGACTCAGTGTCAGTGAAATTAAGTTGCATTTGTTTTTCCAGCATTACTGGGTCTAATTGGCTGAAAAAAAAGCACTGCATCATTAGCATAAAGGAGGATCTTGTCCAGACATGCTAGGGGGAGGTGGTTCAAAAACAGGCTGAAAAGCAGGGGGCCCAGAAATTACCCCTGAGGTACCACTGTAATTACAGCCTGGCTTTCGGAGAGGACATCAGCAATTTTTACTCATGTTCTCTTGGAGAGGTAACTCCTAAACCAACATATAGTTTTGGGAGAGAGTTCCAAGCGGGTTAACCAGTCCAGTAGAAGTTCATGGCTGACTGTGTCAAAGGCCTTGGTGAGGTCAATATAAGTCACCCCCACCAACTGGCCCTGGTCAAGAGCATCATTGATGTAGCCTGTGAACTCCACCAAGGCAGAGGTGGTGCTGTGTTATTTTCAGAAGCCATGCTGCTCTGGGCTTAGCAACTGATATTTGTCATTGTGGTCAACGAGCTGGCTATAGGCAATTCGTTCTAGTGCTTTTGAGAGAGGGGGGGACAATAGAGATCGGCCTATAGTTGGAGTGGTTTGCTCTATCCCCACTTTTGAAGATGGGGGTGACCACAGCTTTGTTCCATGCCTGAGGGAATTTGCCGTTAATGACCGAGAGGTTCAGGACTCTGGTAAGAGGTATTGGTACCTCATCTAAGGTTAAGGCAATGAGCATGAGATGAAGTGTGTCACTGCCCACTCTGGTTTTCCCGAAGACTTGTAAGAGGTATTTTTTTGCTTTGACCTGGGAGATAATTTTAAAGTGGAAAGGTGGGGCGGAGCCAGCCAGGGAGACCAATGGGTTGCGGTTGTTGGAGATGTCTGGAGGCAGAAAGAAATCTGGAGGTAGTATGCTACTTAGGTCTGTAAAAGCCTTATTAAAGGTGTTAGCTATAGTTACAGGGTCCTGGGTTATTGTACTATTTAGATTGAGTAGGGTTGGGGAGGGGTTTGTTGGGTTTATAAGTGAGAGACTTCAAATTATCCCAGAATTTGTGGCTATCTCCCCAGTTGCTAGACAACTCATTCTTAAAGTAGCAACCCTTTGCTAAGTGAATAGCCCTTGTGCAGTTATTTTAAGCAGTTTTGTAGCTCTGGAAGTCTATGGAGAAGCCAGTATTTCTGGCTTTGTGCCGGAGACTGTCCCTAAGTTTCATCTGCTTGAGGAGGGCCGAGGTAATCCAAGACTTACTACACTCTTTGGTTTTGCACTTTATGAAATGAACATAAATATTATAGACCATACTGAAGGTCTGGATGAAGTGATCATGTACGGAACTGACGTTATTAGTTGCAAAAAGATATGACCAGTCCATTTGTAAAAGGTGCGCTCTGAAAGAGGCCAGCTGCCCTTTTTTAGTACTCTGGAAGTGTGTGTTTTAGCAGGGGTTCTGGGGGGATTTATTCGACTAGGTACAGATTATAGGTGAATGATTGCTGATAGATTCAGGAAGGACAACTGGGTGGGTAACTCTCTTGGGCCAATTCGTAATCAGCCAGTCCAGCAGTGAACTGGAACTGGTTCGATAATTCCGTCTCATGGGAGAGTCTACCAGCTGTGACATGTGTAGGGAGGAGATAGCATCTTTGTACAGTGCTGCATCAGGTGAATGTCAGTTGATCTTGACAAGAACCTCAGAGTTCTGGTCCAGGTTGGAGAGGTATTTGGGGATTTCAGTGAAGCCTGTTGATTGCTCTTTAGGATGGTATGTATACCGTAACAATTGTTCGACCTTTGCTGCGAGTTCCAAGCATGAGTTTAATTGCCAGCATTTGTACATTTCTGCTAGTGGTAGGGCATGGGGAACACATCCTATGATAGTGTCCTTGCTGTAAATGACATATCCCTCACCCCACTTCCCAATCCTATCCAGCCAGAAGGCGGTATACCCCTTCAGCTGAACAGCCATGTCTGGAATTCTCGGTGAGAGCCACATTTCAACAATGGAGCACATGCCAGGGTTATGTTGTGATATCCAGACTTGCAATGAGTCAGATTTGGCCATGAGGCTCCACATGTTAATGGATACTATTGTCATGCCACCAGTTCTGTTTAGGGGAGCTGGTGTAGGGGGCAAGGGGCCAGGATAGGGATGGATGTAACCTGAGAGTAACAGGAGTAGCTAGGCCATCCTTAATGCATGCCATTTAAGGAGTTTTACCTTCTACGTATGGTTTTAGGACTGTGGGACAAACTTTCCTGCCTTTGTTGGAGATTATAACATTGAATAGTGTAGGGGGAAGGAGGGGAGAGCCACACGGCAAATGCTGCATTGTAAAGGACAGTGCAGGGCTGAAAGTAGTGAAGGCAGGGCTGGAGGTAATTTTTTGGCATGATATGAGGTCATGCGGCAAATCAAAAGAGGCAAACATCTGAGAGTGGGATACAGTGTCCAAGAGTGATAGGATAACTGACAGTAGAACTAACAGGAGCCAAATACTGAGTGGACCCATTATAAAGGAATAACTGAAAAGTCGTGTTGCCTAGAGCTACTGCCGCAAATAAGGTGCTATGGATGACACTGACTTTAGCCTCAGGGTGCAGACAGTTTACCCCTGTGGGAGGATAGGCCTAGTGCAAAAACTATTTGAAGGCGAGTGAGAGCAGACGCAAGATTAGGAATGGAGATGAGATTAAGATGAGGGAGGCTGCCTGATTAGTGCAGTGGTAGGAGCCTTTCCTTTGGTTTCAGGATTACCTTTAAGTTTATGAGGGACACTAGATATGTGGGTGCTACAATCCCTAAGGCATTAAACTCAGCATGGCACTATTATATCATTCTGACAGCATTGAAGTGGTGAGCAATCAGCAATTAACCTAGTCAGAAAGAGATGCAGTAACAGTGCCCTCAAGTGGTAGAGATGTATAACTTGCAAATGGGAAAGTGGGAAGAAAAAAATAAAAAAATAAGTGAAGGAAAGCAAAGTGAAATTGGTGCTAAGGGCACAGTCAATGATGGTCTCCAGCTGGGGAGATGATTAGCCAATCTGCGAGCAGGAGGGCAGGCACCAGAAAGCAAGCAGGGGCAAGCTTTCTTCAGGAAGTATACCTTCTTGGGCAGCTATGTGTAGTTGGAGGCTGTGTCAGAAAGGCCATTCAGCAACACAGGGAGAGTGGAGAATGGGTCCTTGAGGAGGGATCATCTGGTAAGGGGCATCCTGCTGAAAAGAGGGAAAGGGAGAAAGAGTAAGGTTATTATACAGTTGAGTTTAAATGGTGGAAAGGGGGCAGACAGGAACAGGAGGTAGTGAAACACCAGGGGCACAGGAGAGATGGGAATTAGAATAGGTGGGAGGGCACTGAAGGGAGCCGGGGGGGGAGAAGGAGAGAAACAGGGGGAAGGGATCTCAAGGGTCAGCTCTGAACAATCGGGAAAAGTCAGATCCCTTGTTGGATAGAGAGGAGGCAGTGAACAGTTGGGGCTTAGGAGATAGAAAATGCAAAATAACTTAAATAAAAAAATTCAAACTGAGGTAGCAAAGGCTGAAGAAAAATGCAGAGCACCTTAACTCTTGAATGAAAGCTGTCTGTTAATCGATCAAAAAACATTATTAAATGGCACAAAGCAAATACAGTGCAGGAAACAGTATACAATTAAAAGCAAAAACTGCAGAGGCTGTATGAAATTTGAATGAAAATTAAGGCAAGTACAAGCAGGGAGTAATTAGATTTACAGGCTAGCACACCAGGAAATGTGAAGGAAAGCGAAGTGGAGGTGGTGCTAGCTGCACAGCCAATAATGGTTTCCAGCTGGGGAGATGATTAACCAATCTGCAAGCAGAGGGACAGGCACCAGAAAGCCAGCAGGGGTAAGGTTTCTTCAGGAAGCGTACCTTCTTGGGAGGCTTTGTGCAATAGGCGACTGGGTCAGGAAGGCCAACCAGCAAAACAGGAAGAGTGGAGAGCTGGTCCTTGAGAATGGAATGCCCAGTCAAGGGCCTCCTGCTTCTTAGGCAGCTGTGTGCGGTCAGCAGCAGAGTCAGGAAGGCCACCCAGCAATGCAGGGAGAGTTGAGAGCAGGTTCTTGAGGAGGGAATGCCCAGTCAGGGGTCTCCTGCTTCTTGGGCAGCTGTGTGCAGTTGGCAGCTGGATCAGGAGGGCCGTCCAGTAACACAGGGAGTATGGAGAGTGGGTCCTTTAGGAAGGAGCACCTGGTCAAGGGCCTCCTGCTTCTTGGGCAGCTGTGTGAGGTCAGTGGCTGGATCAGAAAGGCCATCCAGCAACACAGGGAGAGTGGAGGGAGGTTTGGGAGAATATACAGTAGGTGAGAAATAATCAAGGAGGGGAAGCATGTACCTTTGACAATGAATAGCCACATTTCTGGGGTTGTCAAGTTTCTTAACCTATAGCAGACCCCTAGTTTCCAGTTTATGCACTTCACTGTTACCCATACATAATCAGAGAAGGTTAGTGAGAGGTCCAATTTAACCCCCAAGTAATTAAATGCTATTACCTGCTCTATGCCCTGCTCCCCTTCCATTTATCAATACAATAAGGTACAGTATATTAACCACTTCTGGTACATATAGCTTACCATTAGAGCTAAGTTATATCACCAATGATATGAACTATAAAAATTACCAAAATATTGTTTTCAATCCTATTTACATCTTTAAAAAGCAAGTTTTCATATCTTATGGTGTTTCTAAAAGTTGATGTAGCAATGGGCTTTTAGTTAGTCTGTTGCATCCTTTTTGTAAATTGCGTGACACAAAATTTGTAATTTACCTTGTTTTCACAGTCTGCCGGTGAGTTCACTCTGAAAATTCAGCTCTTCTGCATGTGCCAAACCGGAAGTCAGTGTGACATCACTAAACAGATAACGAACTGGTCCAGAGTGAACCTTTTCAGTCAGACAGAGGTCCAGCGCACTTGGAGCAGTAGTTTGCTAGATCGTAACTTTTTTCCCTGTCCTCTACATGCTATCTATTCATCAGCATTGCATCAAGGCCCAGATGTGTTCATCACTTAGGCAGTGACCAAATTGAAATGCTGAGTTTCTTTGCTGTGATGTGCAGAGTATTGAGGTGAATGTCCGTAACAGGAACTGGTGATTGTGGTACAGATCAGCTGTCAGAGGGAGCATTTATTCAGTGTAGTTCCCTTTTTACATGTTTTACATTTCTGGGTTCATTTTTGCAATTCTGTCAGTTTCATGAAAACAACATTTGTGATGCTATGGACGTTTGCCGAAATCACATGGACACAATGTTTTGTTCTTTAATTGCACCTTCTTGCTGTCTGTTGGGTGGAAGTTAGTTATTTGTACACTTAGCACCATAAGACATGCAGTGGCCATTTATTCTGAGTTTTTTCCTTTTGTATGTTTGTGTTATTTTTGGCCTGTTTAGGGAATTCTGTCATTTTTCTGAAATTGTTTTTTTAATGCTTTGCACTATGCTGAATTCATATGGTCGCATTGTCTCATTCCCTGTTGCACCTGTTACTGTCCAGTGTGTGGAAGCTAATGGTTTGTCATGCATAAGATTTGACATGTGCAAACCATGTGCTAGCCCGGACATGATAAAATGTAGGTTATGGTAAATCAGTGGTCTATGTAACCATAGTAGCCCCCACCCATCGAGAAATCCGCCTGCTTTCTACTAACCTTGTGTAGTCTAAATCAGTTTTACTTGCGTCTTGATGCTATTCCATTCTTTTAAAACATTACTTCAGACTGTCTACACATAATGTACAGAACAAGTCACATTAAACTGTTCCCTCAACTCACTGGTGTGACATTGTTCAATGAGTTTCCTAATCTGTGCAGTGTTTAATTCAATGAATTAGTAAAAGGTTAGAATTGGTTTGCAACTAGCTGTTATGTACTATAAGCTTTATTTTCAGCTGAGTGCTTATGAGTTTCATTTCAGAAGGCAGACTAAACAACTCTTAAGGAATGCTGTGATATTTATAAACATTGCCATGAAAATGCATTGCATAAACACTGCAAAACAGCTACTACCATTTCACTAAACAGTTACAAGTGAGTTGACTAGGCAGTGAAGGATGGTTGTAAAACAGTTGAAAGCTTCAACAGTTCAAGTTGCCACTGCAGTAGCATCACAAAAACAAAAAAGGCTACACCAGTGAGTTGATGGAACAGTTTAATGTGATTTGTACTGTATTTGATTACACTCAGCTGTGGTCCTGTCTGTTTGTGGTATCTCACTTGAGAGCTGTCTCCTCCCCCCCCCCACCACCACCACCAACAACAACCATTGTCAAACTGGAGGCTGCAGTGAATGTTGCTGGGTTATGGCTACTATGGTAAAAGCAAGTGAGATGTGAGGTGCACGTGCTGGATTAATAATTTGGTTTCTCTATATCCTAACAGTGCAAAATGAAGTCACAGATCCTAAACATCTTTCAAGGACACACAGAAACATCTAAATATAAAAATTGCATTCAGACACGTACCTTATGGCCATCATGATGTACCCAATTTTCCCTACTTACAGTGCCATCACACACCCTTTCTCAGTCTCCTATTCCACTCCCCCTTTACATTTTAACAATGAAACATGCAATCTGTTTGCAGAAAAGGACCTCCTCTCACAACTATTCAGACATGAAGTCCCTACCTACTGTGCCATCATAGACACTAAGTGATCTGCGCCCTTATTATTTATATTATTGCAGGCTGTCAGTGCTCTCTGCCAGTTCCACTCCCAGTGGTGGTGTTGGGTGTGGGGTGGTGGTTGTCAATCAGTGTGGCATGAGCTTATGTAATGCTGAAAGTGACTGCTTCAGCACATTATTTCGCCCTGTTGTGGTTGAAGTGAGGGGAGACAGACTAAGACAGGGGCACAGATAGAGATAGAGAGTGAAAGCGAGATACCCACCAAGAACAGGTTCCTCTTCCCCTTTGTATCTGCACATCACACGGTGTACATAGAGACAAATGTGTTCCGATTGCACAATATGTACCTAACAGTGTATAACTTAGGGCCCTCGAAAATAAATATACTGTAGTATGGTGAAAGGCAAAATTGGGGCCTGGTCTGCTGTCATAGGTCGATACCAAAATAGAATGGATGTCGACCGTGAGCATAGTAAAATATCAGGCACACTTATACTGCATGACCCTGGGTTTGCCACTTTCCCAATCACATGCATAAGTACTGGAAAGGGAAGAGGATTTGTGCAGCCTAAAATCTACTTGCCCACCCTCACACCTGATAACTTTCTATGGCTAATAAATATCTTCTTTATCAGGTGAAGGCAGACTATTTTTACATCAGTACTGATGTCACTCAGTGTTCCCAATGTCCTTGTGTGATTAACAGATGATCAGGAACAGCAGTTAGCAGCCAGTTCAAGTGGATGAACCAAAAACAGAGCCAGTGTGGGTGATCAGGATCGTAGAATACACTTGGGCAATAAACAATATGCAGGGAACACAGGACCATCCTGATAAGTCAAAGATAATTAAGACTATTGCTCTGGAGTTGGGCTTGGATCAACTAATAACTGAACCCACCCCATATAAATATTAAGAAGCCTAATGATTAAGGATGTAAGTTTGTCATGGCAGTCATACACCTCATTGATTCCATGATGTTTGATCTTTATTCAGGACTTCCATGACTTTCACTAGTGTCATCAGAATGTAGCAATGATGACAGTGCCACAACATTTACTGCTGTTTACTAATGATTTCATGAACAAACAATGAGTCATTAAAACCTCATCCATGCCAAACTTATATCCCTACTAATCATTTATCCTTGATTGACCCGATTTTTACAAACTGCCCCCACAATTTTAAAATTTCTGGAGTCTCTTCTAATCTATTTAGAGACCATAATGTTGTGTATTGCTTAAAAGGGTATACTAGGATAAAGGGCCCACCAAGGAGAATCTCTTAGATCTTTTAAGAACTTTGACTTTTTTAGTTTTATTTCTGATCTTGAAGGGGTACAATGGGATCATCTTGAACTAATTCCTGATTTGGACCTGGCTTGGGATTATTGTTTACAAGAATTACTCCAAGTTTGTAATAACTATATGCTAATTAAAATAAAACAAGTTAAGCTTAATTCGGCATTATGGTATACTCAAAAATTAAAGCGAATGAAACAGGTTAAAAACAGGATGTGGGAGAAAGCAAGACTTTTAAGAAACACAGAAGACCAGCAAGCATATAGGAAAGCCAGAAATGCTTATGTAGCCGGAATTAGAAACACTAAAAATAATTATTACACGGTTAAAACTTCTAATTCCCTGGGAGATCCCAAAAAATTTTGGAGCTTAGTTAAGGAACTAAATGGTCGGTCTAAAGCACATTCAAACATACAGCTATTTGACAAGGAAATGTTTGATAATGATAGTCCAGTCCCTGATAGATTCAATACATTTTTTGTTGAATCTGGAAACTTTTTTGACTGCACTTCAGGAACTGACCAGATTCATTCTAATTTCTTGGGGAGGAATCATTATGTTTTTCTTTTTAAGTGATAGGACAGCATAAGGTACTCAAACATCTTTTGAACTTAAAAATTAGTGGAAGTTGTGGCCCTGATGGACTAACCTCTACCATGCTTAGATACTCTGTGCTACAAATAGCTGGTCCTTTGACCTACCTATTTAATTGGTCTGTTTCAGCTGGATATGTACCTAGGGATTGAAAATCAGCCAGGGTTGATCTGAGTTTTAGGGAAGGTAGACCCTGGTTTGCTTACCAATTATAGGTAAATTTCACTGTTACCTATTGCAAGTAAAATATTACAGAAATTATTGGTCAGACAACTGACTGACTATTTAGAAGAGCATACTCTACTGGACCAGTTTCAGTCTGGCTTCTATAAACATCACAGAACTGTGGTGGCCATGTCGAGGGTCCTGGATGACATCGCATCTGCAAGTGATGTCCAATGTTTTACTGGTGCTATTTTGATTGACTTTTCAAAGGCCTTCAACATGGTCGACCATCAGTTATTACTACAATGTCTCTATGATGTGTGTATTAGTAGGTTGGCCATGGATTGGTTTCGATCTTATTTATCTGATTGCTGCCAAGTAACTACCATAGATGGTGTATAGTCTGCTCCCCCTCCTGTTATAAGAGGTGTGCCTCAGGGCTCTGTCCTGGGACCACACTTATTTCTGATATTTTTTTTTGTTATTCAGTATACTTTATTGTCATTTTCTTTTAAACAAAAACCACAGGTGTACAGATAAACCAGTAGATGGCCATAAGGTTTCACCCCTCAAAACAAAACTAAACAAAAACATCCTACTCTAATACAAATCATAAGGTACTATACTAAGACACAGCAACCACCCCCATGTACCCTTATCCCATCCTACACCAAGTGCCATCTTCAAATCTGGAATTTATCTAGAAAATTAACTGTTCACTTGAGGGAGCCTATGGTTTCCATATGGCAAGCAAGGCATCTAAGCGTCCCCATCAGCTCTGGTAAGCAGTAGGCCTGTTATGCATAGAGGTGATATGCCTTTCCAGTTACAGGGCCAACAGTATCTCTTTATACCTTTCTATTACTGAGGGGAAGGAGTCCTCCTTCCAGTGTCTCATTATAACTAGTTTGGCCGTGGCTTAAATCAGGGCCATATGTGCTTCCCTGATTTAGAGAGTTCCATGAGGAAAACTGTTCAGCAAGCAGACTTCTGGAGTGAATAGGTGGTCAAGCCCAAGGATAGGATCTAATGTTCACCTGATGGCTTGCTAGAAAATCTATGCCTTAGGGCAGGTGCACAACATGTGGTATAAAGTCTCAGGTGGACCAGCACATCGCGGACAGGTAGGGGGAGGAAGCCTACCCATGTTGTAGAGCTTTACCAGGGTAAAATATAAATTATGCATAATTTTAAATTGAATGAGGCGCAGTCTATCCTGCTTAACAAACTTGTAAGTGTTAGCTTCATGCAGAAGTCTACCTCTGGTACCAGAGGCAGCTCCTGTACCCAATAGTAACAGACACCCTGAGGCAGGGGGGGATCCAAAGATTGCAATTCTTTATATACTTTAGAAACAGCATGGGGCTGGTCCACTACCTGTAGAAGTGAGGACAATTCAGTTATGGGAGCAGGTGCTATCAATTCTGACCCTTTAAAGGCAATTATTGCTTCTTTGAGTTGCATATACTTACAAACAAATCTGTCCTGCATTCAATTATTTCTGACATATTTAAAAGACATCAGACAATTTGTAGAGGACTTGCACTATCAGCTATATGCTGTTAACACCATAACTTATTTTTCACACTCGATGATTTGTGGTGTACAGAATGTACTCCAGGACAGCTTCAGAACTCTACAGTACAGATCCTCTTTTCGAAGTTAAAAGTAAAGCTTAATATTTCTAAAACAAAATGTATGCTTTTTGGTCCTCCTTGAAAAATAAAATTGGAAAAAGAAATTAAGATTCTGGATGATGCTGGATTGCATGGACACCTACAAGTATTTGGTTTTTGGCTGGACCAAACAATGTGTGGTAACAATTATTTAGGTAAACTGATAATTCAGGTTTGTAAAAGGGTGGGATTTCTTTTTAGAAATAAACATTGTTTCGATTCTGACACCATAAAGTTAATTCTGCAGGTTTAAATTCTGCCATTAATTAATTATTGTGTTATTTGGTATGATAATGCTTCTGTAGCTAAATTGCATAGACTTGATGTGTTGTCTAATCATTTAGCTAGACTAATCCTTGGATGTTCTAAACTAGTACACCACTGTGTTATGTATGACCAGTTAGGATGATTATCTTTGGCCAACAGGAGGGAAATTCATTAATGCATTTTTGCTTATACAATAAATGTGGTTTGGGCTTGGTACCTGAATATTTATGAAATAGATTATCTTTCAGGATTGTAGACCCTTCACTAAGAAATAGTCACCTAAGAGAAATGATGGTCCCGCTTACAAAAGCAAAGTGTTCAAAGCACAATTTTAGTCAACTAGTTCCTTTTAATTGGAATAATCTCCCACTAAAGTTTAGAAATTTATACAACAGGCCTCTCTCTATGTCTACTTTGAAAAAGTCTTTATTATCTTTGCAAAAGTCCTGCAACTGTTTTAAGTAATTTATTGTATGAGTTTGTATTTTATGTCTGTATGTTGTTTTATCTTGTATGTTAAACTGTACTAAGGTCACCACTGTAAATGAGCTTTGGCTCAATGGCTTTAACCTTAAAATAAACAAACAAAAAAATAATTGGCTCACACCTGGGGAAACATGGATCAATTGACCTCTGTTGAAGCATCAAAACATTTATCAAAATATCACTTCCAGATAGCACAGTGGGGAGCATAAGCTAGTAAAAATAAAATAACAGTACCTGCAGAGTTGACTAATTTGCCAGCAAACAGTTATATTAGCACCCCTAAGTTGATATATATTAACGCGACAATGTATTTGTCTCAGGCAATATCCATTACCAGATAACAGGTACAAAGCATGATTATAGAAAACTATGCTAGAGTGATACTGTAATACACAGTTGAGTATAGTGCCATAGGACACGGACACACAGCCACCAAAAAAACACTATGAAAGCATATGCCCTTCTTGCACTGCAGTTACTGTCAGCAGGCAATGACAGGCTAACATCAACATATAAAAATGCAGGCTATCATACATTTACAAAGTAGGCAGCCTCTTACAAAGATTCATGACAACAAATGAAATAGAGGACTGCAGAACCAGACACAGGAAGCTATATGGGATCATGGCAAGCTGGTACCACACAACAAACATTCAACTACAGTGGAGTCATTGCAAACAATGCAGTAGTAAAATGAAACTGAGACTGCAGAGAGCACAATATGACACATAAAACAATGAGAAAAATCAAATCCTGGTAATAATTCAAATATGCCACTGAAACAGATTGAGCATCTTCAAACATCAGATCTACTACATTTGCTGTCACTGCCACATAAGACCGTATCGGAACATTACCTAATAAGAGGCACCATAGGAAAAGTCAGGAAAAAAAATAACTGTATATATATATATCAGGGTTGTTCCAATTAAGGCAAGCTGTTAATGCATTAAAGTAAATTAATCTTGTCTCTTGCTCAATTAAATTAACAATTAATCAGTTTTAGCCTGTTAATGAATTAAATTAAATTAATGATACCTCAATTAATAATGAAATTAACAATTAATCTCATTTACAAATATTTACGTTTATTATTTTGAGATATATATATATATATATATGTTGGTTTTTAAACAGAAATAGATCCTAAAGTGTGTAAAGAAACACACCAAACTCTTAATAACTGCTGTGAACAATGTTATTGTGCAAATGTAAAACATTTATTTTTATTAACTTCCTTTCATAACTTATTTCAAAAAAATTGTTTAGTGAACAATGAGCAGTTAAGCACAAAGGCATGCTCTTTGGATTTGGCAGTTGCACCAACTTAGGCACTGACTTCATTAGCAATAGGATTTGTTGCATCTCACAAATACGAGTCGCTCAAATATCTCATCTAGCAGGCAGTTCTGTTCTAGGGACAAGATGTTGCCTCCAACACTGAAAACACATTCAACAGGAGCTGAAGAAGCTGTCAGGCAAAGGACGTTCATTGCAACATGTGCCAGCAATGGACAAGTGTTGGTTTGCTCCTTCCAGAATGTTAGTAGGGCGTGGTTTTCAGGAGTAAGACCTTCATCCAAGTATCTGTCGTGCTCCATGCATGTTTGCAAAGTTATCTGAAGGTGCTTTTCTCTCTTTGTTTGCTGAGCTTCCACTTCTCATGAAAGAATATAGTTTAGATTTCTTTGCTGGACCCTCTACAATCTCGGTGGAAATTGCACACTGAGATGCCACAGTTTTCTCAGGCAAACTGAGAATGACTGCCGTACTGACGGATGAACTTAAAGGGACACTGTCAGCTTTTCTCCTTCATTTTCTGAGTAAAGTGAGCAGTGTGCCTCTTGGCACCCATCTATCCTAGATGCACCACACAATGCCCCTACATGTACCAACTTACAGCCTTTTGGCCAGTTTTTAAGATTTGTGCACAAATATTTGTACACTCGGGTCGACTAAAACTCACCCACGTCCCGGAAGCATCATGTGTTTGAGCGCTGTCCCAAACAGTGATTTTTTTCAGAATGAAACTGAGATAGAATAATAAGCCTGCTCCTCATGTAGAAATAAAATGTTGCTGGTACCTCCGTAGACAAACTGAGCACTCTACAGTGTACAATTTCGAATTTCTAGTAGTTGCCAAAATCTCACACCTGCACTTCAGAGGCGCGCTCTTGCACATGCATGGGATTTCTGTTCATACCTCTGAAGCACAGGTGCAAGATTTCGGCAACTAAAAGAAATTCAAGATTGTGCAGTGTACAGTGATCAGTTTTTGCACGGAGGTACCAGCAACATTTTATTTATACACGAGGAGCAGGCTTATTATTCTATCTTGGTTTCCTTATGAAAAAAATCAGTTTGGGACAGCGCTCATGCCAGAGGCGTGTTCCTGACCTCATTGTGCTTCCGGGACATGGGTGAGTTTTTCTCCACCCATGTGAGCGAATATTTTTGCACATATTTCAAAAACTGGTCAAAAGGCTGTAAGTTTATACATGTAGGGGCATTCTGGGGTGCATCTAGGATAAAAGGGTGCCAAGAGGTACACTGACCCCTTTACTCAGAAAACAAAGGGGGAAGCTGACAGTGCCCTTTTAACAAAAGTACTTTTTTCCAGCTGCTTCAGTGTCATCACTGACCCAATTTAACTTAAACCGTGGGTCTAGTATAGCACAGGCCAATAAGGTCTCTCTTCTCTCATACAGAATAATATGCTTATCAAGTGATAGCTTAGTCTCTTTAGTATTTTTTTGCTGTCACAAAGAGTAAAGGGAGAAAGCCGAGAGGGTCACAGCATTTTAAATCCTGCTTACCACAGTGTGTGAGCTGAAACATGATCCAATTAGCAGAGTACAGGGCAAGGTCAAATCATTTTAAATCCACCAAGTTCCTATCACAGACAGTACAGGTCCGATTGACAGAATACAGACTTCACCAACCCCACCCCTGCTTTTCCCCATGCCTTCATTCCAGCTATTCAACCCTGCTGGGCTCTTTACGATAACTCACTCCTTCCCTTCTGTCTTATATCTGTATGCCTCCTTTGTTTTCTGTGTTTTGTTGTAGCTCACTTCTGCTTCTGGTTACCTTGCTCTTTATAGCAGCCCAGTCCAGAAGAGCTCAAAAACCCTTTGCAACAGACCACCCTGCTCTGACACTATTTCCCACAGGATCACAATCCTCAAACAATTTTTTTTTTGTTTGTTTGTTTTAAAGGCTCCCTCTCCACCCGATACAACTGCCATGTACTTGGCTACGTGCTTATCCACCCACTTCTTAGAAGGGAGTAAGTCAGGTTCCGATTAGCAGAGTACCGACTTTTTTTAAAGAGAACTACAGCAAGTCTGAGTACTGAGTGGGTACTGAGTCTGTAAGAACATTAGCAGGAGCATGGTTTATCAACAAGTAAGTTTGAGCATATTTATATTTCAAGTAAAAACGGGGTTAAAAATATTACCGTGGAGTTATTAAGACAGGGTGATTGACAGATGGTGATTACCATAACAAAGGACAACATTAACACAACATTACAAAACACAAGGAGGAAACAAATTAGAGCATAATGAGCACATTTTGACTTAAGCAATAATGCACGACAGGGTGTGTGTTGTGCTGGGATAACGTCACGCCTGGGGTGATTAGGCATGAGGCCGCAGGCCGAGTGGGATTAATCACCCCAGAAGTAATGTTATCCCCGCACAACACACACCCTGGAGTGCATTATTGCTATTATACAATGGCTCCTTTGTAAAATTTAATAAAAAATAGATTGAAAATATGTTTAAAAATGTGTTTTATTACTGATTTTTTTCATTGAGTAGGAATACATAATGGAAAAGTAGTGCAGTTCTATTGTTTTATCATTAGGTGGTGGTGCTGCATTTGCTTCTTGACTTCAACACCCCACCCCCCCACCACACACACAGAGACACACTCATTAGGACTGTACACTTTCGGTTTTCTAGTTATATTGTGTGTCTCTGTTGTTTATCTCTGTTTCCCGCTTTTGTCCCCTTGAAGTTGTAGATTGCCCACACACACACACACACACACACACACACACACAGCGGTCTCAGAATTGCAGCTTTTTCTTTTCCGTTCCATGGCTTCTCTGATCTAGCGGTCGTCCCTCCCCCAGTTCTCATCCTCGCTGCTGTGTTAATTCTCCTCCGGTTCAGGGTTTTGATAGAAAAAGCAACTGAAAACGGTAATTGAGTAAGCAAGTGAAGCACAGTATGCTTCTGTAATGTATGCATGCTCACTCTTTTGAGGTGAAGCGTGGGCAATGCTTTTGAAGGCAGTTTGGATTTTAAGTTTGCGGTTGTCATCCACATTGAGCCCCCGTATCCTGTTCATCTGTTTCGATGTCTCATTGTGGCTTCTAGATGGTGAGTTTATAGTGGGAGAAAACTGCAGAAAAAGCGAGTGAATGGAGTAATTAGCAAGTACACGCATTCGTAGCATTGCAGGCAGAGCACCGACTGCGAACAATGAAGCCGATAGCACTGGCGGGTTCATGTGACATTGTTTTGTTTTTTGTTTCTTGAAGAGATCACGGGAATAATTATGTTAGGTTTTGTGGGGCTTTATCCTGTGGCATTTGTTTGGGGTTTTGGTGAGTTTGTAAGCTTTTAAGAAGGATGGATTTAAAAAAAAATAATGAAGTACAGTACTGGCAAACTTCACTTCTGACATGCCAAGTGTGGGCAACTTGTACATGGCCATCAGAGTGATTTTTTTAACATTTGATGCGGCCATGTGTGTGCTTGGACTACACCTGTGATGTTGTACTGGGATAACATCACGGGTCCAGTCCAAGACTGACCAATCAGAGTCCAGAATTTTTTCTTGCCATTGTATAATAGAGTATTATGTCAGGCAGGAGATATCACAACTTGGGAGGTGTAATGGGGAACACTAGCCATGGGGGAAGGGATCCTAAAACAACACAATACACTTACATAGCATATACATAGCTCAACAGAATGCAGAAGAATAAAAATAATATTATTATCAAACTGTTTTGGTTGAGTTTTTAATGAATGCTGCAGATGAAATTAATGCATTATTAATGCATTAAAATTAATGCATTAATACATAAAAACACAATTAACAGGGGTGCAATTAACAATTCATTTGCAATTAGCAGGGTCTATTAATTAATTAATTTAACATTAATAGAACAATGGGGCAATTAAATTAAGCATTAAATTAATAATTAACAATTAACCAACCCGATATATATCTATATATCTATATATATATATATATATTTATATATATAAAACAACACAAACAAAAACACATCAGACAATTGCAGTATATGCCAATAACACTATTAATTAATCGCACATTGGCTCCTCGGATGGAACTGCTTCACATTACACTTCTGTGGTCACTACTACAAATATGACATGCAAAACATGAATGAAGCTTGGGAATAAAACAGTAGGACACAAGCAAAACAAAATCAACAGTAAATCTGTGATATTAGTGTAATACAAGCGATGCCATATAGTTAGAAAACATGTCTGTTCTATACTGTTACACCGCAGATCATCATTTTGTGCCTATGAATGCCAGACTTCCCCTGGTGCTCAGATATACTGTTGTTCGTTTAGTGATATTACAGGCAGAGTCTCGCGATAGTGAGGTATGCAACAATGTTCTGTGTGTCTTGAGGAGGGGACAACAATAAAGATAAATTAATTAAGCAATAATGCCTGACAGGGTGTGGGTTGTGCTGGGATAACCTCACACCTGTGGTGGTTGGGCATTAGGCCGGAGGCCGAGTGCGTCCAACATCCCAGGCGTGAGGTTATCCCTGCACTACCCACACATTGGAAGGCATTATTGCTATTATACAATGGCTCATTTTGTAAAAGAAAAAATATATATATATATCAAAAAAGCATTTTTTTGCTGCTTTTCAGGACAGTAATCAGTGTGGAGGTATATGTATTAAAAAAAAGAGTTCCCTTTTGGTCAGTAGGTGGAGCTGCTGGTAAACAAGTGGTTCTTTGAATTGATCTGGCTGCCCTCTCAAAAGCAGTTCTATGTTTGTGTTGCATGTTGCAACCCCCCTCCTTATTTTCTTTCGATTGCAGTAGTTTACTTATTCTTCAGATTTAATCATCATCAACATTAACTCATTGTGTTCTGGGGGACCTGCCATCTTCTTAACTGCCAATGTGTAACAACTGAATGTAAGAGCGATACTTCCATTTTTCCGAAATGGGTCGGCAAGTGCCTCGTACATTGTGAGGGTGAAAAACTGTTTAATTTCCTCTGGACGAGAACGACGCTATCCAAATAATAAAAAAAACACTAGTGAAAGCCACATTGTGTATTTATAGGTGAGAGACTGCATGCGGCTGTTAACTGACTGAGCCGTTCGTAGCGTGGTTTTAAAAAAAATGCGTTTTTTATGTGGTGCCACTTTTCCATTAGTTTTGAGTACAAAGCTGGACTGTAGGGATATGTTGTTATTTTGAAGAGTGAGCTTTGGAGGGTGATGCCATGGGAGGAGGTGAAGTGTTGGACAGTGGGAACTCCGAGTGGTGGTTACGTGTGGAGGCAAGGCATGATTTCTAGCTCTGTAATGCGGCCATGTGTGTGCCTGGAGTTCATACAGTGAGGTTATGCTCAGATAGCCTCACTCTCCCAGGCATACACTGACCAATCAGAGTCCTGGAAATTTTGCCATTGTATAATATATTTTAACACCACAGTAGTGGAATAACGTGAACCGGGCTGCATGGACGGCACTTTCACATTGGGACAACGCTCAGAAACAGGATGTGAGAAGAAGTAAGAACCTGCTCTTTAAGCCTATTTAGGAAATTAACTTAACTAAGAGTAAATTCATCTTTATAGGCTTGCGCAATCATAAGCTTGTCTGTGACCATCACACTAAGGCACCCTTTGATCAGTAATAGCCCACATCTATAAAAGAATCAGTATGCCCACCCATACACACTAAATGGGATTTAGGGATTCATGTGCCTACCACCCTGCAAATTGTGCCCATCATGTTCTCCCAAAAGGTTTGCACCTTAGGGCCCTCAAAACATATGTTCAACACTGTACCTACAGCCTGATTACAGTTCCAGCACAAATGTTTCTCAAAGGTCTGTTGCATGCAGTCTCCTGGATATGCGATATCAGTTATGATATGGGTCTTATATTACACTTGTTCTGCCATAGCCTCTTTGGAGACTGTTGCCATATTGTCGCACAGATAGTGACCCAGTCAATATTTTCTGGGACCATAGACAAATCTCATATACAACCATCCTGCAATATGGTCAGGGATGATAATAAACCGTACAGTACTTATGAAATCTGTAAAATTAAGCCATAAGATGCCTATGTCTGGGTACTCACTTACAGAGCACCTCACAAAATACAATCTACTGTGCCAGGAAAAACATGGCTTCTGCCAGAGCCATAGCACCACATCTTAGTTGTTGGAATTCACATTTTCTCTACATTCTGCACTAGACAAAGGCTGCCTTGTTGGGTCTGCCTTTGTGGACCTGTCAAAAGCCTTCGACACAGCAATCCACTCCTTCCTCATCTCTACTCTTACTGACACAGGTATCTCTCCTGATGCCTTGAACTGATTTTCCTACTATCTGCATGAAAGATCGCAACAAGTCAGGATAGGCGATACTCTCTCCTCCTCCCTTCCAGTTAAATCTAGGATCCCACAGGGTTCCATCCTTGGGCCCCTCCTTTTCAGCCTTTTCCTTAACACCCTCTTGACAGCTTGCTCCAGACAGTTGATACTATATGCCGATGATGCTGTCTTGTTCACCTCACACTCTGATCCCCATTGGCTCCAACTCTCCCTTCAGAAGTCCTTCACAGAGGCAGTGGCCTGGTTTTCTGAAAACTGCTTAGCCCTAAATTACAAAAAGATGAAGGTCATGCTGTTTGCCAGTCACCAAAACAAACATAAGGATCAGACCCTCGCATCCTCAATTCCCAGGTGCAGCCACTTGACCAGGTAGTCTCCTTCAAATACCGCAGCATCACTCTTGACTCAGCACTTAACTTCCATGAACACATAGACCACCTCTGTGCTGCTGCTTATGCCAGAATTGGCTTATTCTACAGAGTCAAGCACTGCCTCACCCCAGATGCCCTCTGTCTAGTGGTCTCCTCTTTCATTCTAGCCCTTTTTGACTATGGCATCCAAGTCTGTGGTGCTAAAGGTTTACCTATGGTGCTTCGACAGCACTAGTGCCAACATCCCCTACAGTGACAGCTACAGTGCTAACTGTTGGCATTGTAGCCACAGGGATGTTGGCACACCTGTGCCCCTGAACCCCCCTTGTGGGGGGCTCTGACCCCACACACACCCCAGTCTCTAGGATTCTAACTCTGAGTTGGAGTTGGACCGGGGCGGGGGCAAACACCCAGCAAGGCAGTCCCGGTCACCACACAGACCATCACAGCGACGAGCAGATTTTTCCCGCTTCCTGTTGCTGTGATGGTCTTTGTGGTGCCAGAGTCACTGTGGCGATGGCATACTGGTGTGGCTGACGGCACATCCCTCCAGAGAGTTTGGATTGCCCTCAGTAAGGCCTGTCACCTTGTCCTTGGCTGTGACTGCATCACACACACCTGCACCCTCTACCAGCTGACCAACTGGCTCAACCTTGATAGTAGGCTCACTTACCATACCTGCCTCTTGGCTAAAAAGATCTCCACAGGGTTGTCCTCTGCTGGACTCTCTGCCCTAGTGAAACTGCCTCCCGTTTCTAGAACCACGCACAGCTCCACTAAATCCCCTCTCCTTGTTCCCCACTTCAGAACCTCACTTGGCCAAAGAACTTTCTCCTACAGCATTTCACTCTGGATGAATTTATTTATTTATTTAAATTTTGGTGACTGGGTAGGCCCACTGAGACTGAAACAGTCCCATTTTTTCAGGGCTGACATGGAATTAATTACATACATCTTTAAACATAAAATACATATATGTCATTTCACAATTAATAGTCAATATAGACATACTGACCCAGTCAAGGATACAGTGACAGGCTAATTACAATCAAAATCAACAGGAGTAGAAGTACTATTATACACAAGATAGTCACAATCAGATTGATGTCCCCATAAGGTTAGATCAGCAGCAGGGAGTCTGGTACACTCAGTGGTAGCAGTTGCAGAGGCTCGGATCCAACAGGTGGACTTTAAGACCTTTTTTGAAGCCCCCAAGGGAGGTTGATTCCTGGAGACTGCTAGGGAGACCATTCTAGATAGGAGGGATTAAGGCGGCATAGGACCGGAGTCCTGGGGAAGTCCTAACACTGGGGACATGGAGAAGCTGGTGGCCAGAGGATGTTAGTGTTCACCCATACTTTTTGGGAGTTAATGTGGTAATTAGGCTAGGAGGGGTGCCATTTTGGTGGAGCTTAGATGCATGGTACAGTGATGGATATGATAATCTGCCATCTAGAGCAGGCCACCTAAGAGATAATAGTACCTTGCAGTGATGCTCCTGTGGCGGCACCCTGCAGCGAAGTGCCCTATCCTGTGATACAGTATTTTTAGCTTTTGCATTTCAGAACTTCTTACAGATTGTAGTAATGGGGCTCTATATAGCAAGGTTGGTAGGAGTGTACCAGTGGAAGCCTTGAGTTTGGATTCACGAGTGAGGAAAGGGCTCAGATGATATAATAGACCTAACGTTTGGTTGAGTTTCTTGATCGGATGGTTGATGTGACTCTTAAAGGAGCAGTCTTGATCTAAGTATACACTTAGGTATTTGATACAATCGATCACTTCAATTTTTGGGCCATTGGAAAGAGCTGTGGACAATAAAATGTAAATGCATTGGGCCCAGACTTTTAGGGCCAAATAGCATGGCTTTGGTCTTTTTACTATTTAGAACTAATTTATTTGCAAGAAACCAACTCTCCAGCAGACCAAGATCTTGACTAAGAAGGTTGTTATTTGGACAGTGCCTCAGGAGGACCTAAAAAACACAGCATCATCTGCATAATTTAAGTCTTCATTGGGCGGTAGTACACTAAGAGTTGTTAAAGAAGAGAAGGATCTGGGGATATGGATTAATAATGATCACAGTTTTAGTATGCAGTGCAATAAGGCTATAAATAAGGCAAGCAGTATTATGTACTGCATTCAGAAGCACATTAAGTGTAGGGATAGAGAGGTTATGATCCCACTGTACACAGTACTTGTGCGCCTTCATGTGGAGTATTGTGTGCAGTTCTGGGCACCATATAAAAAGGGGGATATCAGAGCCCTGGAGAAGGTCCAGAGGAAGGCCACCGAAAGTATCAAGGGTACTCCTGAACAGAGTTATGAGTAAAGGCTGATATTCTTGAATATATATTCCTTGGAATACCGATGACTGAGAGGGGATATGTGCTTGGTTTATAGGGCCTTGACTGACACACATTTGTGGGCTCTGTTGGGACTGGCACTAAGAGAACAACTATACAATACTAGGGCACACTGCTTTCAGATAGTTAAAAGCAGATATAGAACTAATAAAAGGAAATTCTGGTTTAATATTAGAGTGACTCAAATCTGGAATACCTTACCCTGCGAGGTTGTGGAAAGCAGGACTATGTTTTAATTCAAGACTAAACTTGACAATTACCTTATAAGCAGGGACATACAGGGATATTTTTGAGAACAATAAATGGTGAGCTAATGGACTAATGTCTTCAAATGCTCTGTAATGTCTATGTAATCTATGTAATCTGTCTCGCTCCTGGCTGATAGTAGTCTGTTTGCCCTGAATCCTTGATATGTATCCACCAGTTTAATCCATTAATTTGTTTGTTCTCCTGAAACTCAACTGTATTTTTATCTTTGTTGTATATCCTGTTTATTCCTGATGTGTATTTTGGTTTAAGATGTGGAGCCTTTGTGAATGAATCACTGACTCAAAGGTTGTAATTCCGAAATTTTCAATAAATAAATAAAGAAACTCACTGCAACTGATCCAAGACTGAAGAGGTGTCCATTTTCATGGTGCTTGAGGTAACTAGCATCCTTAAACACTGCCATATTGTGCCTGTTGCCAATGAGCTGCATCAGGAGGCTAAATCTGATTTTCAGTGAGACAAAGGGGATTACTGCCTTCCTCCAGGACATCACCATTCTGCCAAATGACCTTTCGTTTGCCATAATTCCAATGAGGTCACTTTATCTGATGTTTCAACCTTGGGGTTTCACCAGAGTGCAGTGCCTGCATGGGGCATAGTATATCATATTTAGAAAGTTTATGTAAAGCTAACCCCATACCTCTTTGATGGTGAAAGATTGGGTGGAACTATCTATTTTTATAAGGTACTTATGCAAATGAACACACCATATTGATTAAGCTGGTTTAATCTTTTTCTTTGGAGAGCCAGTCAGGGGCCTTTCTTTCAGGTTTGGGTTATAAAAGCTAGTACATGAAGTCCCTGGGCTAGATAGTAGTCCTTTCTCCCATTGAAAATGCATCTTGGTAAGGCTGATCTTGGGTCTTATGTTCCTTAAGAAGGCTGTTAGTTCCTTGTCTATAGTGCAAAATCTGTGAGGAGGAATAATTAAAAGAATCATAGATCTGATGCAGAGTATATGTGGGAGCATCATCATTTTGATTGCTGAAATGTTACCTTAGAACATAAGGTTGAGTTTGGACCATTCATCCAGTTGTAACCGAAACATTGCAAGTAGTGGTCCAAACTTATTTTTACATATTCTCCCCACATTCTGATACAACTTGAGTCAGAAATATGTAATTCAAGCTTCTGGGAGTTGCAATGGTATGGGAGCAAGCATCCCCAGTGGACAGTAATCTGTAAATGGGAGTATTTCTGATTTATTTCAGTTTATACAATATCTTAAGATCGAGAAACCAAAAGTAAAAGGCACTCACCACTTGCCTCCATATAGCAAAAATACACTAAGTCAGTGGAGCCCTCTCAATTCATTTATTTATGTCTCAGTGATAAAAACAAGGCAAAACTAAACCAGTACTTCGGAGCTACAGATGTACTGACCTTACATTTTTCCCCAACCTAACTGGGACTTCATCTGGTTGGGGTGAAATGTAAGGTCAGTAGGCACTTATGTGTCTGTTGCTCCAAAGTACTATTTTTTTTCTTACCTTGGTCTTACCACTGGGACATGTAAATTATTTGAGAGTACTCCATTGACTTAATGTATTTTTGCTATACAGAGACAAATGATCTGCCATTCACTTTTGGTTTCTGGAATCCTGTTTGCTTGGACTGGCATCACCGCCCATGTGCTCACCTTTTCTTGCCTTGTAATATCTGGAGATTCTTGAAAATTCCTGACATAATATCATTACATGTGGCATGGTTTCCTGGGTGTTACTAACTAATGGTAACATTTCATTTGCCTAAAGAAGTAGCTTATATTGTTTGCTTCTCATCAGTATTGCCTGGATTTTGGAGTCCTGTCTAAGTATCATGGCCAATAATCCCAGAGAAATCAAACAGGGGCAAGAGAAGACATCCCTGCCTCATGCCTCTTTCTAATGTAAAAAAACATGAAAGGTCATTAGCTGATATGCACACCTTGACTCCTTGTGGAGGATCATAAGAAACAGAATTACAGAAAAAATGTACAGAATAATGTTGTGCTGAGTATTTTGATTTGTAAGGGTGGTCCTAGTGTATTGTTCCCTTTGTTTGCTGTAAGGAGTTTTTTTCTAAATTTGCCTTCTAGTTGAAGGGCTCCCTGTGATCCCCATATTTGCATGTTTCATTGCTGTTCTCCTTCCTGCTATGCCTCCTGTCCCATGTGAAAGTGTTGCATTTGTTACCATTAATTCTGCATGAGATGGTTTTGTGTCAAGTTTACAACAATAGAGTTGTGATTTTAAACAAGTCTCCTAACCCAGTGAGCACTAATAGATTACAGATGTCGAACTCTAGAGGGATAACTGAGTGGTCTATTTTCTAAGGAAACATCTAGTGTCTTCATTAATTATTGCATTGTTGACCTGGGGTGATTTGTGCGTATTTTATGGCTGTGTGTAGTTTGCTGAAATGAAAAGCTTTGAATACAGAGCATGTACTCATGCTGGCTAGATCTAGACACATACCAAAAAAAAAAAAGTTTGCATTAAAAAGAGTTATTCAGTTTAGGTTTCAGTACCAGGTTCCTAACATAAGGTCCCCACTGCAACAGCTATCACTCATTAAATCAGTAGTCATGAATGCATCACTGCCACATGGGATATGAGGAATTGTAGGAAAAAGAAGAGCAACAAAATATTCAGACATGGGAATTCCCAGGGGTCATAAAACTAGCAGGCAAATATAGAAAAACAACTCAACTGCAAACAAAGAGAAAAATAAATTATGGCAATGCACTCAAATCAAAATCCTCTGAGCAACATTGTTTAACACATTTTTACTGTAGTTCTCCTTTAACTCACCTGACATACCTTTCTTCCAAATCTATTCATCACATAGATCAGGCAACCCTAGTCCATTCCATTGAAAAGCCTTTTCCACGTCCAATATTACTGGTGCTTTGGTCAAATTGAGTTACAAGCGCCATGTTTCAGATCCAGAGCCTGCAAATATTGATTGTTTCAATCTACCCTTTCATGACCCCCTAATTGATCCCCTTCTACTACCTCTACAAGTAGATGTTTCAGCCTAGTGGCCAGAACATTTGCCAATTTCCTGTAGTCTCAGACAACAAAAATATTGTTCTGTAGTTACTCGAGTTACTAGGGAGCTTCCTTTATAGAGGAGTACAGGGGCCATCACCTCCTTCATGGACTAGGTAGTATCCTTGCATCAAAAGCCTCTACATATGCTTTTGACAAGTCTGGGGTAAAGTCTGCAGTGTATGGTTTGTAGAATTCAATTGGCAAATCACCTGATCCTGCAGCTTTCCTAGAGGACATCTGACCCATCTCCATGATAGTTTAGAGGACCATGATTTCTACCCCAAGTGTGTCCCCCACATTGTATTCTTTAGGAGATAGCCATTTCAATTTTTCATGGAAGCCGTCTATATCTGCCATGGTAGCCAATGACTCAGATAAGTATAATTTGGTGTATTATTTGCTGAACACTTGCACTATTAAAGCCAATTATGTTTCCAAGTTCCTTCTTCACTTAATACTAGGTATAATCTCTTTTTCATTCATTTGATGGAGCTATACCAGCAATGGGCATGCTTTGCTCGGTTCTTCATAATACACTTCTTCAGTAGGAAATATGGCACTCTCAGTTTCCTCTGGAAAATATTATTTAGGTCTCTTTTGCAGTCCATGATTTTTGTAGTTCTTCCTCATGGACCTTTTTGCCTAGTTACATCTCTGCTACCTTAAATTGGGCTTCCATATCCTATGATCTGGCTTTGTTTTTCTCTTGCATGTTGCTAGTTAGGCTGTTTGCACCCCCCCCAATTGTGCATTTCAGTGCATCTCACAGCACTGCTTGAGACATTTTGGCCATTTATTATGTTGCATATATTCCTGTATGACCTCTTTAAAATGCTGCCTGTTCCCTTGATTGCAACAAACTCATGTTGAGTCTTCCACTCCTGGTGCCCTGCTTATGCCAGCCTGAGAGGCATATCATGATTACTGGGTCATGGTCAGTGATTGCTGTGTTTCCAGTGCTGCAGACCCCACACCTTTAAGATCTGTCTAGACATCAGCAGCGGGTCTGTACAGTACATGCGTGTCTCCTATGGGGTGCTGACCAGAATGTGTACAGCAATAGAGTTGTGATTTTAAGCAAGTCTCCTCTTTGAAGTGCACTATCCTTTACATGTCTTGTAGCCCCTTGTCTTCTATACAGTAAGTAGAGTTGACACAACTGAGTTTCTATTGGCACCTTGATGGCTGTGCCAGGTTTATATCCATAACAGGATCAAGCTTAGTGTTAATGTCTCTCCCTAGAATAATTTGATAAATCCTCAGACTCAGAATGACTGCCTTAGTTTGTGAAGAAAACCTGTAGTAGTGTTATTAGGCCCACATATGGAACATAGAACATGCTGTTCCTCCTCCATGGTACCTCAGACAAAGGTGTATCTGCCTTCTTCATCATTCTTGATTATGTCTGATTTGAAACAGTTGGTTGCTCCTCTTCAGGTTTTTAGCCCCAAAATGCAGCAACTTGCATTTTTGGTATTGAATCCCAGCTGCCAGGTGTATGACCAGGACTCCAGCTTTGACAGATCCTCCTGCAGCCCTTACCAACCCCCTAGGTCATCCACCATCACTCCCATCTTGGTGTCATCAGCAAACAAACTGATTTTGCTCTTGATGCCCATCAAAATGTCTGCAATGAATATCCCAAACAGCACTGGTCCCAACACCAAGCCCTGCAGACCTCCACTTGTCACTGCCCTTGGGAATAATAGCTCCCTACCCACCACCACTCACTCTCTGCTGCCTCCCCTGCAGCCAGTTCACTACCCAGCCCACCATCTTTGCTCCCACCCCTATAGCTTGTAGCTTATGTCCTAGTCTCCCATGTGGCACCGAGTTGAATTCCTCTCTGAAGTCCAGGTACAGGACAGCCACTGCATGGCCCTTGTCCATTTGTCTAGTTACCCAGTCATAGTACTCCTCCAGGTTGGTCTGGCATGATCTGCCAGTGACAAAGCCATGCTGCCTACTGTCCTGTGGCCCACTGACCTGTAGAAAGGGACTCCAGCATCTCCTTCAGGATTTTCTCCATCAGCTTATCCATGATGGATGTGAGGCTTACCAGTCTATAGTTCTCTGGTTCATTCTTGGGGCCACTGCTAGGGTGAGGTACTACATAAGCCATCCTCCAATCCTGAGGTACACACCCTCAATCTAGTGAGGTATTGAATAGGTCTGCCAAAGATCTCACTAGTACCTCTGCCAGTTCTTTCAGTACTCTGGGATGAATCATATCTGGCCCTGGCACCTTGTCCACCCTCAGTGTCCTCAATCCCTCCAGCACCCTGTCCTCTGTGATTTCCCTGTCTGTCACACCTTCTCCCTCCAGTCCTGCCTTCAAGCCCCACTAGGGTATCTCTTCACCCTTTTCTTTAGTAAATACTGAGCAGAGGTAGTCCTTTAGCATGTCTGCCTTTTCACCCCCACTTCCACCCATCCCCACTCCCACTTAATCCTTACTATATGGTCCTTACAGCTCCTTTTCTCCCTGATGTACCTGAAGAATTCCTTTCCCCCCTTTCTTAATGCCTTGCATTAGCCAGATTTCCTTTGACACCTTGGCTGCCCTTACTGCCTTTGTCACCTCCGTCACTTCCTTCAGGAACTCCTCCCTGTTCTCCCCCTCCCTATTTTGTTGTACCTCCTAAAGGCAGCACTTTTTTCCTTATCTTTTCCAAGACTCCATTGGTCACCAAAGCTAGGTTTCTTTGGCCTAGCCTTCTTACTCTTGGCCTTCCCGCAGGTTTTTGTTGCTTCTGCTAGCCCCATTGTTATGAGCTCCCCCTGTGGTTAGTGTCCATGCTAGGGTAAATTTTGGCCACGTACTCCTTTACTATTTTCCCTATCTTCTCAAAGTCGGCCCTCCTGAAGTCTAACACCCTTGAGTTAGATACTACTCCTTCCTTACCCATATCCAATTGAATCATACAGAGTGGTGGTCACTCTCCACCAGTGCTCCTTCCACCTTAGTTCCCTCACATACTCCACATTTGCCAGCACTAGGTCAAGGGTGTTCCCTAACCTGGTTGGTTTGTTGACCATCTGCATCAGGAAGTTGTCATGGAAGGTGTTCAGCACTACCTGCTCCCTTCTATTCTTTGGGGCTGGGGTACTCCAATCCACTTCCAGCAGGATGAAGTCCCCCATGATCACAACACCCCCTTTCTGCAGGCCCTCCAGATCTGTCCTGCTAGTTCCCTGTCTAATTCTTCAGTCTGGGAGGGCAGCCTGTACACCACTTCCATCCTGGTTGTACTACTCCTTGAGTCCTGGATTTGTACCCATAGTGACTCCGTACTGCCTTCCTCCCTCTTGTCCCATACACATTTCAGTCCTTCCCTCACATACAGCACCACCACCCACCCTTTCCCCTTTACTCTATCCCTGTGGAAAACCCTGTACCCTGGTACCACCAGGTCCCAGTCATGGTACTGAATGGCCCATATTTTGGTAATTACTGCCATGTCCACCTCTCTTTCTGTCATGAGGGTCTGAAAGCTCTGCAGTTTTATTTCCCAGGCTTCTAGCATTCAAGATGACCACCTTCCACCCTGTTACCTTTCCCCCTCCCCTCCTTCCATCTCATTCTAATGTCCTCCCTAGTATCTGCCTGTAATCCCTTGTCTCGGTCATGGGGGGTAAGCTTGAATGTCTTCCCTTCTCTAATGTGAATTATAGTGGCTCAAGGACCAATGGCATTAGTGTCTACCCCTGCAGCCAATGAAATACTGTACTTGTAATCAGAGCATAAGGCCTCCACTAGCAGGTGTCTTCTTTCTAAGCCCCTGGTGCCCAACCAGGGGGCCACCAGAAAAAAGCAAGTGCTCTCCCCCTTTCCTGGTTTCCATTCTTGGGGCTCACCCAGTATGCATCATTTATGATATTTTCCATTACCACAGTACATTAATTTTCTATTATCACCATAGCCTAACATCTCATTTGCCACCTGGGTCATAATTGGTTGCTGACCCTATGTGAACAGCTTATATTTTAGTGCCACTTTTTTTTTATTATCTTGTAATCAGATAGGCCTGTTTTCAGGGGTGACTCAGGAGCACTGGGGAGGTCAAGTGACTTATTTAGAGTCACATAGTATTCAAGTAGAGGTTGTAGGACTCAAACTCAGGTCTGCTGGATGTACCAAGCTCATTTGCAGCTTGTTACTTTTACCTCTAAGCTATACTGTCAGTCCCATTCAAAACAAAATTCTGAGGAAAAAATATTATAGTTAGAATACTGAAGATATTAATTTAGCCATGTCTCTACCTGACGGATATACGGGCATGCATAGAGTATTCCTATCCATGTTGTGCTCATGTACAGAAGGATTCTCCTCTTCTTATCCTCCTTCTTCCTCAGTTTGGTGCCAAATTTTCTGACACTTCCTAAGAACCAGTTGTTGACATATATAGTTAGTCTCCACTGTTCCCTGGAAAAATGTTCTAACTTGGGGAATTGGGACTAGTGGATCTTTTTCTCCTAAGCACCTTACTAATATATTGACCTTGTTTTTAGAACCCCTCCCTCCATTAGCCCTCTCTGTTGATCCCATCTGCTCAAAGGCCACATGACTTCAGCATCTAAGGAGAGGGTCTTTTAGCACAAACAGTCCTGCCATGGTTCAGTTTGGCATGGAGCAGGCCTGGACCCTTGCGGACAGTGAGTTTTATTGGGGCCTCATTCTCATGAGTCCAAGGAGCCTTAATGTGTATCACAGGGAGACAGGTGCTACCCCACACCAAAACCAAGGTCACCAAGAAGCATGCTTCAACTTTCAGGCCCACATGATAACATTATTTCCCATAATGTTGATCTGTTAATTGCATCAAATGCTGAGCTGTAGTCCACAAAGACTACATACAGTTTTTCTTTCCTTATGTTTACATATTTTTCAATCAAATGTGAAAATATAAAACAATTATCAAGTGTTGAATAATCTTTCTGAAATCCCGCTTGAGCTGGGGCAAGTCACCCTAATGATTCTATCGCATCCCTTAGTCTAACCAATAATAATCTGCCAAAAAATTTGCCTAAAATGTCCAGTAGGCTTATGGGATGGTACATCGCAGGATCATCCTTTGAACCTTTTATATGAATTGGAAAGATGATAGCATCTACCCTTGACTTGGGGACAAAATTGTTACCGACACATTGATTATAAAAAGGAACCAAATAGTTTACCCAGACTTCAGGTAAGCACAAGAAAACTGTCCCCGGTATCCTATCTGGGCCTGGTGCCTTATTAGAGTTAAGTATTCTGAATTGCCTCAATCACCTCTGTTTTTGAGAATGGAACAAATTGATTTTTTACAATGTACATATCCATTGAATCTCAAACAGATACCATATTTGGATCTAACAGCATGTTACCATAAAACTCAAGCCATCTACTTAGTTCAATATGCTGCTCTAACTCACAAGACCACCCCTTACAACCTTTGGCAGCCAAAGACCAAAAAGATTTAATATTGTTACCCATAACTGCTACATACCTCCTACCCCATTGTTGTTTACTAAATTATTTATTTTTTTCGCTTTGCTAAATTTCTATAATTTTTTTTGCTATTTTCAAATTGATGGCACTAAGCTGATCTGGACTAGCCTTGGCTTTTCTAGATATTTTACGTAACTGCCTTTTATAAAACTTACACTCTGAATCAAACCATCCAAAGGTTGCTTGTGAACTTGGCATAGTTATGGTTTTGTATAAATTAGGCTCAAGAATATAAAAGAGAAGTTTAAAATTTTCTTAAATCAATGATGGATCTTTAACTCTTTTTAGAGAAGCGAATTATAATTGGTGTAGGTGATGAACAAATCTTATTCTTTACATGGATCATTTTACGCAAAGTGATAGGAAAATGATCACTTTTCCCTCTATTTACTTCCGCCATGTCCTCCCAATAATTGGGGGGACCCTGCCAGAGGGCTAGATCAATTACTGAAAAAACAGATTTTGTAAAGTAAGAGGGCAATCCTAAATGATCTCCCTGTGTTCTACCATTAAGGGGATATACCAAATTATCATTCATAAATGTTATTAATTTGTGACCATTGTAATTATATTTTAGATTAGATGAGGTTCTGTTTACTCTAGAAGTATCCGGAAACATGTAGCCCAGAAATGAATTGTCACTTGGTCCTTCAAAATTACCAATTCTAGTGTTAAAATCTCCAATCAATAGTAAAAAAAGCAACGGGGTATTCCATTTGATATGTTCGTACTGAATCAATTAATCTATCCCAGATCTCATTTGAGTACTTTCTATCCTTTGCAGGAGAAATATAGCAATTAAACAGAAGAAGCAGATTTTTGTTAATGGAGAATATAATCTCAACAAAATTCTGAACCAGTATCAATTGTCTGACCCCCTTGAAAATCCCTATTTTAATATATGTTAAGATACCGACAGATAGGCGACCCATCTTTCCACACTTAAAGCCCAGAGAATGAATCAATGTATAGCCTTTAATATCTAAGTCATCCAACAAATAATATAAAAGGAACAAATGTAATCCAACCAATCCCTATCTTGAAGCTTTGGCCTGAAACCAGCTATATTCCATGAAATTAAAAAAGATGCTTTCCCTTCCACGGAAATGGAGTACAAATTTCCTGGTGAGGACCCCAAACTGAAAAGATCCCTGGATTCATCCACCTGAGCCCCCAGATCAGGAGGAGCAGGCCCCATTATAGGGCCAGGAAGTCAATCCTCATATCCTGCAATAGCCATAACTCTGTTTGAGATTGGAACTGTATAGATGCTTCTTGAATCAGAATGAAGTGTATTTCCTTTAGATACAAGGTTGGGACCAGAAGAAAAAGATGGAATTCCATCTCCAATAATAAGATCAACCAAACGAAGGACAAGTGCATCAGGCATTACTGCCGCATTCCAAACCCTACTGGCTATCACAGGATTTTTGAAAATGATATCAGTTTATCTCTCTCATCTGACAGGGTTGGATGCCTGAATACTCCTAATACACCTTTATGGCCTAATCTAATATTTAAAACATGTGCAAACAAATTACATAAGACTCTTACCAGTTTGTCATTGATTTCCTTATACAGTTTCCTGTGTCCAAAAAGGCTTAGGGTAACCGGTGCAAAATTATAATTGGCAGCAGTGTCACTAATCATCCCATTATTACCTTCTGGTGGTCCCTCCTATGTTAATTGATAGAATCAATCACCTTAGAATTTTTATCCAATAACACTGCATTAAGATTTAATCTTTGAAATCCCAAGAAATTTCTCCAGACATGGTGTGTCAATCTTTCAGAAACCAGAACTACATCCACACTATCCATGGACAAGTTCTCATTGGCATCCACATTTCTTCTAACTGTGGAAAAAACATTGGGAGTGATATCTAATTTCAGTTCATTATTAAACAATTTAGTTTAGTTTAGTTTATTGTTCTAGGAATTAATACCTTTGAGCCAAAGGCTCTTTTACAAAGGTTCCACGTCATAAAAGTTCATAAACAAGCTAGATAATATTACAAACAATTGGTAAGCAGTTTAAAAGGCTACAATAAAACAGTAACATTCAATTATGGAAAAGAAATGAAACTCAGAGGAAATTTTAAGGAAAGGATTAAGGTTGGAAAAGTAGAGGGGAGATAGGGAGAGAGAAAAATAAGAAGTTCAATGGCAGACAGGACCAATTAGAGGTACTCTGATTGTCTTTGTCAAATGAGGGGTCATGGCGGTTGATGGAACAGCTGTAAGTGCAGTCAGAGGGTAGAGTCTTTAGTCAAAGCAGTCACAGGAGCTGGAGGCTGTGAGGTGAGCATATAGCATGGATTTGAAAGCTCCCAATGATGTGGAGGATAGAGAGGGTAAGTTAAGGGCATTGTACCAGGTAGGGGCACGATAGGCAAATGATCTTTGTCCCTGAGCAGTCCGTCATCTAGGGACCTGAAAAAGGTTGGTGCTCAGATCTTCTGGTGGTACGAGTGCCATTGTTCAGGCAGAGTAGATCCTGGATACATGGTGGAGTGAGTCCCAAGATTGATTTTTTTGCCATCAGGCAAGTAAGATATATGAGGCGATTTCACAGTTGTAACCAACCGGTTTCCATGTAGAGCTCACAGGTGTGGGTCCATCTCTGTGCTCCTGTGAGGAGTCAACAGGCCTTGTTTAGGGCTGTTGAGATGCACCTTAATGCGGCAGTAGTAGCAGAGCCATAGATAATTAAACCATAGTCTATGATTGAGATGATGGAGCTTTGTACAGCAATTCTCAAGGCAGCTTGGTTAAAAAATTGACGGTTCCGGTGCAGTATTCCAATGCGTTGGTTCACTGTTTTTGCTGTGTTATCTATGTGGGTCCCAAAGGTAAGACATTGGTCAAAATTGATGCCAAGGTATTTGAAAGTATTCACTTGTTCAAGTATATTTCCAAGGGAAGTTTTTATTGTGAGTGGAATATGCCTATTTCTGTTTTGATGACTGGTGAAAAGCATGTTTTTTTTGTTTGTTTTTTTTTATTTAGGACCAGCTTGTGATCAAGGAACCACTTTTCTACACAAGAGAAAGCAAATTGCAAGCTCTGACATAGTGGTTTGGGATCCTTAAGGGAGGAGAGAATTACAGCGTCATCAGCATATAGTATTACTTTTTCTGGGTAGGATTCGGAGACCAAGTTTAGGAATAGGCTGAAAAGGAGAGGGCCTAAGATTGATCCTGGGAGGACACCAGATAGGACCGGTTTAGAGTCTGAGAGAACCGCAGAGATTTTTACTGTTTGTGTTCATTGTGCTAGGTAACTTTTTACCCAGGCTTCTGGTCCCTCAGCTAGCCCAGTATTGAGCAGAAGTGAGATTAATAAGCCATGATGAACAGTGTCAAAGGCTTTTGAGAGGTCAATGAAAACAGCTCAGGTTAAGTGTCCCTTATCCATGGCCTTGTGAACTTCTCCTGAGAAATCTAGTAGGGCCATTGATGTACTGTGTCCTTTCCTAAATCCGTGTTGTTGCATGCAGAGTAGATTATACTTTTGCAGGTAGTCTGAGAGTTGATCTGCCACAATCTGTTCAAGAGCTTTGGAGAGAGGTGGAAGTATAGATATAGGCCGATAGTTCCCTGGTGCAGATTTGTCACCCCCTTTGAGCACTGGTGTAACTATAGTGGACTTCCATTTGCTAGGAAATTGACTTCGGCAGAGGGAGAGATTGAGAATTTTGGTGAGAGGGTGGATCACTTCTTCCACGGTGAGAAACAGAAGCTTTAGATCAATGGTGTCACTGCTAGTTCTAGATTTAGAGCAAGCCTTTTTTATGTATCTGTAGGCTTCATGTGCCTTAACTATTTTAAAGTGAAATAGTGGTTGGTCAGGTGAGGTGATGTGGGATGAGAGTTTTGGCAAGGACAAGTCCAAGAAGAAGTCTGGCGGGAGGACCCCACTGAGGTCTGTGAAGGTTTTTTTTAGGGCATCAGCCATAATCTTTGGGTCAGGGGTGGTGGAGCCATCAATATTTATTATCATGGGAAAGGATTTGGACTGTTTGCCCATAATATTTTGGATATTGTCCCAGAAGGATCTCCCCTCACCCAAGGTGGTTGCTAAAGCATTCTTGAAATAGGAGCTCTTCATTTGCCTGATTTGCGAGGTGCATAGGTTGCGTGCCTGTTTGTAATTCTGTGTGTCTGTTAAGGAGCCTGTAGCCCTGGCTATGGCCCAAAGATGGTCATGAGCTTTGAGTTGAGCCAGTAGTTTGGCCGTTAGCCAGGGATTAGAAAGAGCTTTGATTTTATGCTTTTTTTAATGGTGCATAAGTGTCACAGGCAGTGTTGAAAGTTGTAATGAAGAATTCTAGGGCAGCGTCAACATCTAGCGTATTGTAGATTGGGGACCAGTCTTGTTGTAGGAGACAGGTCTTAAGTTTAGTGAGGTTTCAGTGTGGTAGCACTCTACTTAGGATGGTTTTAGGAGGTAGTTTATGGAATTTATTTGTCCAAGTGCAGGTCACAGGGGAGTGGTCATTGAGAGAGTCAAAGAGAACAGTGGTGTTTTTTATCCAGTCTGGGTGACTAGTAAGTATCCAGTCAATGAGAGTGCCGGTTCCAGTCTTGTAGTTTTTTCTAGTAGGGGAGTTGACCATCTGCGTTAGGTTGGCTTATAGAATAGCATCCTTGCTGGATCCGATATCAGAGGGCGAGCCAATTGATATTGAAATCACCAAGAAGGAGGAGCTCAGAGTCAGGAGGTTGCAATCTTATAAATTTAAGAACTGTCTGGAGCCTGGATTGAGGGTCTTTAGGGAGGGATATAGACTGCAGCCATGGTTAGCACTTTGTGTTGGGCACCAAGGTATAGCTTGACAGGGAGAAGTTGCACTAGGGTGTTTTCGGGGGAGAAACTGGCAGGGTGGCTAGTGAGGTAATCCTTAATATAAATAACACAACCCCCCCTTTTTTTTGACCGGTCAAGTCTGAAGAGATTGTAACCTTAAAGCAAGATTGCATGATCTGGAGTGCTAGGCGATAGCCAGGTCTTAACAATAGCTAATATGTCAGGATTGTTTTGTCCAACAAAGGCTTGAAGAGATGCCAGCTTAGGAAGGAGGCTGCAGTTTTTATGTTTGCTTGCACGCATGTGCAAGAAACATAGTGCCATCATCCGAGATTTCGGAGGTGTGTCACCCCCTCTTCCAATTCAGTCAGTGTGTTGGCAGGCACGGCCCCTGTAAGCCAATGCATGCTGGAGCTGTCTATGACAAGCTCCAAAATGCAGTGGCATACAGTTGAAGAGAGACTACGCTTCAGTGAGCAGCGATAAGATAGCCTGCTCATGTGCAACTCCCCTCCTTACACACACACACACACCACCGCACACCTGCAGGGCATACTGCGCGTGCTGCCCCACGCACACTCTATGACGACGAGGTGCCCAATCCCCATTGGCTGTGCTGTGCTCCCCTCCTCAAAGCCTCCCAAATGCCACGCTGGGTGCCCACCCAGCGTGGCAACTCAATCAGGTATAGCCGGACGGGGTGCCCAATCCCGTCGGCTTCACTCCTCTCCTACCCCCATGCTATCACTGATGGGGTTGCCCAATCCCATCGGCTTCACTCTCTCCCCCACCCCAGTAGCAAGGTGCCACGCTGGGAGCCCACCCCAGCGTGGCAAGTGATGCTTATGGCTGACAGGGGTGCCCAATCCCGTCAGCTGAACACCCCACAACCGTCTTTGTGCCATGCTGGGAGTCCACCCCAGTGTGGCAAATGTCTACATAGTCATTGGAAAAAACCTAAAGAAAACGGTCCCACGTAGTCTCCTGGCCCCCTCCACAACCCGCACCCACCACTCGCACCCTGCCTGCCCCACCCCCACCCCATACTTACCTCCGGACCTCGGCGCAGCGATCTTTGGTGGACGGGAACACGCCTGCACTCTTCAAAGCCGACTCATTAACTGAAGAAATGCCGTAAGCTGTATAATGGGCTAGATAGGTTTTTCAATTTTGCTGCATATCTCAGGCATTTTTGGAATTTTGACCAAATTTTCAACATGGGGTTTTGGGACCCCTTCTCATGAATGATGTCACTGTCATGGTGTTATTCGGGCCGAAGGGTGATTTAATGATCACTGCAAAAATCACCTTCGGGACCAGTAATCAACGACACTGCCAGTGTTCATAAGGTGGGCTCTCAAGAAGCCTATTTTGAAAATTTGGTGGAAAAATTCCAAAATGACTGTTTTACGAGAGCTGTTTTATGCAGTTCCTACGCACGTCAGAAGTTCGTGAATTTTCAATATTTTCACTTCAGATTTTCAACATTGCCATTTTACCACACTTCTTATAGTAGTACAGCTGTCATTTTCACATCTCACCCAAAGCGTGTTTCGCCCATGTGACGCATAATGGCACAGTCGGTGTATAGAAATCAATGTACGGGACACATTAAGAAAATCACAGTGACACTGTTCATGAGTAGATGTCTTAAAATGGCTATGTTGAAAATTTGGTGAAAAAATTCAAAAATGACTGTTTATGGCGTGCATTGGCAGTTCCTCATGCATTTCGTAAGTTCGGAATTTTCAATATTTTCCTCCAGATTTTCAACATTGCCATTTTACCACACCTTCTTATGAGTAGTACAGCTGTCATTTTCATATCTCACCCAAAATGTGTTTCGCCCATATGGCACAATGGCACAGTCGGTGTCTTGAAACCAATGTCTGGGACAAATTAAGAAAACCACAGTGACACTGTTCATGAGCAGAGGTCTTAAAATGGCTATGTTGAAATTTGGTGAAAAAAATTCCAAAAATGACTGTTTCTGAGTGCGTTATGCAGTTCCTATGCATGCTCATAAGTTTAAAATTTAATATTTTCACTCTAGATTTTCAACATTGCCATTTTATTACACTTCCTTATGAACAGTACAGCTGCCATTTTTCATATCGCCTAAAATGTGTTTTGCATTGTACACAATGGTGCTGTTGGTGTGCGAAAGCAATGTTTGGGACAGATTAAGAAAATCACAGTTACACTGTTCATGAGCAGAGGTCTTAAAATGGCTATGTTGAAAATTTGGTGACAAAAGTCCATAAAATGACTGTGTTACAAGTGAGCATTGCGCAGTTTCCACGCACCCTCATAAGTTCATGACTTTGTAATATTTTAAGTCCAGATTTTCACCAGTGGCATTTTTCCACACTGCCTTATTTACAGTACAGCTGTCATTTTTCACAACATGGCCGAAGTGTGTTTTCACACCTTCAGCGCAGAGATGCGTGGTCGCTGTGGAAAATCATTGTTCAGGACAGATAAAGAAAATCACAGTGACACTGTTCATGATCGGAGGCACCAAAATGCCTGAGTTGACAATCTGCTGTAAAAAAATCCCCAACCTAATTATATTATGGGTGTGCGTTGCACAGTTTCTATGTACGCTCGTGATTTCACCATTTTTTTAAATATTTTTACTGCAGATTTGCAACATTGCCATTTTTTACGCCTCACCATGAACAGTACAGCTGTCATTTTTTACATCCTGTTCGGAATGTTTTTGCACCTGTGGTGCTAAATGACGTAGTCACTGTGCATAAGCAGCTTTCGGCTAACAAACTGATATTCCCCCTGCTCATGAGGTGGAGTCACAAAAAAAACATGTTGAACATTTGGAGTGAAAATACCAATGAATGCCTGAGGTATTAGGGTTTCCAACCATAACGCCCAACCCTGTAGAGAATGACAGGCATCAGGGGTGTGACCTGGGATTCTTGCCTGTAATGCTCATACCATTCCACACCCTGCAGCCAGTGAGAGGCATCGAGGTATGCCTTGGACTCTTCGGCCCCAAAGTTCACCCCATTCTCCTATATTGCACCCATCTCACTGTATTCCTAATGGAATGGGGTGCGCATAAGGGCCAAAGACCCCAAGGAACACCGTGACACTTGCCAGTGTCTGCAGGGTGGGGTGTACTGAAATGGCGTGGCCGTTATACCTGACGACCCAAAGGCACACCCCAATGCCTGTCACTCTCTGCAGGGTGGTGGTGGGGTTGGCTTCAGTTTAATACTTCACTGCCATTCCTATTACGCAGCTCTGTAACTTCTACACTACCACTGCCAATGCCAGCAAGCAAACATTCGGCATTGACAAATGCTTGTTTAGGAGAGTCCCTTTTCAGTTTTTTCAAGCTTTGTAAACCTGTTTGAGACAGGTTTATGGCCCAAATCTAGTAAAGCATCTTCCCTCACCATTCTAAGTCCATAAATTCTAGACCAAGGCATAATCAGAGGAGGAGTAGATAATAAATGATGGTTGTGATCAATGTTACTCTAATTTTCCTTATTTTGCAATGGATTAATAGATAAAGCACTTACATTAGACAAAGAAAGATTACTTATCTCTTCCAAATATTTTTCCTTTAAAACTTGTAAATTATTAGTTATATCACTTACCTGTTTCTGGAGCCCCCGTAGGAGTCCTCTACTTGTAGAATTTCTTATTTTTATTAAAACATTGTCCTGGTGTCACAATCAGCTCTGACTCTGTGTGTGCCCTGCTCTCCAGTTAGTGACTGTACAGTATTGCTAGTCCTTCCAGGTGGCAGGATAGCATACTAGACTTACAGTGCCTGACACATGGCAACTGGTACCATCACAGGTTAAAAGCAGTTTTCCTAGCTTGCCCAGTGGTGTTGAGGGCTGAGGCACTGGATGTCTTACCTCATGCTATACTGGTGACCCGGGTTCAGGAGCATCCTTGGGTCATCAGGGGTCAGTGGGGTGGACAGGATTGAGCATCTGGAAGACTGCTATCCTGTTCTGGGAGGGATGGGGTTCACAATCTCAGGCTTTGGTAGCTCCTAGTGGTGACTGGGGGCAACAGCAGCACATGGATCCATCAGCGAGGGGATTGACTGTGGCAGCAATCCTGTGTGCATCCTCAGGAATGAGCACTCATGCACTAGATGCATTGTACTTCTGAGCCATAGGGAGAGGGAGACGGAGAGCAAGGAAAAACCCTGGGCTTTGGTAGGTGAAGGTGGGTCAAGTGGCAGACCACCACACCCAGTGCTGAATCTTCCAGCCTGCCTCCGGATGCTCCCTGTGCTGCATAGATCCACCCACTAAATTATCAGAAAGGTTGCTGGAGGAGATGGCTGTCCCATCCCAGGGGGCTTAGATCCAGGGAGTCAGAGGATGATGACAAGCGGAGAGGAGTTCCTCTTGCCACCAGGTAAGGCTGGGGATATCAGACAGGCAGGATACAGTCTGATTGGTTGCCCCACCAGAGAGAGTCCAAGGTCCCAGCAAAGGCACATAAAGAAAGTTGAAAAAAAAGCAGTTTCCCTGTGAGCACACTGCATAGGAGTCTGTGCTGGTGATGGTGACTGTCTGGTGAATGCACATTTCTGCCAGAGCTGACAATTGCTCACTTGTGTGTTTAAAGGGACACTGCCAATCCCCTTAGGCCTCAAAGTGTCCCTAGTTTGAAAAACATATATTATGACTGCTCACATTCTATAGAGACTGTTGATGCACTGGTATTTTGATTCAAGTCCCTTTTTTTAAAAAAAAAGTGAAAAACTGACTGCCCAACATGCTGGTGTTACTACATCAAAACATGTATGTTTACATTTCTTGACCAGCTCCCACTGCATCCTTCCTGGGCTCAGGAACACTCCCAACACAATCTAGCTACTGATTATGCTGTGGGAGTAGAGGATACTATTATATCATGAGTGGCTGCACTGTTTGATGGTATTTCTAATGTTCAGAAAGTGTGCACTAAGAGTGGTTCAATGATATGAAGCAAAACAAAGCTGGGAATAGCTATAAATTACCATGCGTTTTGGTTATAATAAGCAAGGAGGCAGATAAAACAAGCAGCAACATCAATGAATTCTAGAGGAAGTAAGCAATTTTTAAGTATGGGGTTTTACCTAGAAATAATATGATGCAAAAAAGGTTGACAGTATCCCTTTAAGCAGTGGCACTTTTTTACTGAAAAAGAAAGAAATAACTACAAAAGTTATTGGTGTTAGTACCCAAAATCACTTCCTGTGGAACCTCTGTGTCTATCAGATAGTAAATCTTGTCACATTCCTTTAAATTTAGAATACTAAAAGTCAAGAGACTCTGGGAGGATCATGTCTGTATATAAAACCTTTGGAAACTACTGTAGCTGCCTGAATCCTCCTTTAAGAAAGTGCCTACTTTGAGCTGCTACAGTAGATTACAATTTTCTCACATCTAGGAATTCCAGCCTCTGTTACTCCAGCTTTTTCTTCCACAAAATAAACTGTTGTTCCCTGCATTAATGTGTACTTTTGTATTGGTATGATTGTATTGTTTTTCAGGTGTTCTTCACCATAGTTACTATAGCTTTATTACTGTATGTCTGTTGTCCCCAGGACCTGTCATTGAGGTACAGGTCAGGAAGAGTAGGAAAACCAGTAGCAGTTTCAAAATTCACAAATAGTGTTTTATTTTTCTCAATAACAGCAAAATAAAAAAATATTCAGTATGACTATTTACAAGGGTAGAACAAATAGAGAAAACTAAGTAATTCTTCTGAGGGTATTTCTTAATTCTAAGATTCAGGCTCTCAGTTTATCACTGTACTTGTCACTAGCAAAAAACATTGCTGCTCTTTTTATGTCTTTTTCTAGGAACTCATTAAGAGAGCTTGCTTCTCACAGAATGTTCTTGTAAGTTTACAGAATGTTCTTGTCAGTTTCATTCCTTACAGGTGCTGCAAAAAGAACATAGTGAGATAGAACTCACCTCTTGTTTACAGCTCTGCAAAAGGCTTAAAAACTGCATCTCAGGTTAGCCCCTTCAGTTCCAAATAGCTTTGCAATCATTTCAGCAGTATGACTATATACAGTTTTAAACAAAAGGACACGGTTTCAAACAAAAGGATCCCAGTATCACTTACAGTTTCATACAAAGATTCACATATGTTTTTATAATTGCAGATATGCAAGGGGGAAGAAAAGACAGAAATAGCAAGGGAAGGCAGAGAGATAGCGAGAGGCGAAGAATTGTGAAACTATCACATTGATCAGTTCCTAGGTCTCACAAGAAAATTTGGTTGCGCAACCAGACAGAAAAGAGACAGAAAAGCAGAGGATAAAACAGACCCTTGCATTTAAACTCTTTCTGCATAACAAATGTGGCAGGGTCTCATTCAACCCTGTCACTTACCCTCCTCTTTAAGAGGGAACCTGTTCTGTAAAAATAGGGTTTCCAAAGCATTCGGTTAAATTCCTGTCTAACATTAGCAAATAACCTTTACAGTACAGTGCATATGCAGCATAACAAACAGAGAAGTTTCAACTCACATTTTATTTTTTTAACCGTTCTTAATTTTTGGTCCATATATTGACAGAAAATCAGCATCAATATTCTCTTTCCCAGGTTTGTGCATCACTTTAAATTTAAATGGCTGTGATGCCAGGTACCACTGTGAGATTCTGCAATTTGTATCCTTCATTTTGTTAAGTCAAAAGAGAGGACTGTGATCTGTTCCAAGTACAAAGTCAGCTCCTAGTAAGTAAAACTTAAGGGACTCCATGGCCCACTTTGCCTCAAGGCATCCCTTTTCAATGGTGGAGTACCTTTTCATTCTGTTGTGCAATTTCCTACTGATATATAGACTAGAATGCTCTGTCCTATCTATAGTTTGACTCAAGACTGCACCTAGACCTACCTCTGATGCATCCATCTGTAACAGAAATTGTTTCTCAAAGTCTGAGCTTCTTAAAAGAGGGGCTGAACATAATGCAGCCTTAAGGGTCTGAAAAGCCTTGTCACACTCTGGGGTCCATTTCACATTATTCCAGAAACATTTCTTTGTGAGTTTAGTGAGGGGAGTAGCTAACTTGGCAAAGCTGGGAACAAATCTCTGATAATAACCAGCAAGCCCTAAAAGTGACCTGACATGTTTCTTGGTTTTGGGGACAGGGCTGTTAGCTACAGCTTCTATCTTGGAAACCTCTGGCTTAACTTGTCCATTTCCTAAGACATAGCCCAAATAGCTGGCTTCCTGCATGCTCAATGCACACTTGGTAGAATTAATTGTCAGACCTACCCCTTTGACAGATTAGACAACTGCTTGTAGGTGTTCCAGGTGGCATTCCAGTCTAGACTGTACACCACATCATCCAGGTACGGAGCACAATAACCAGTGTGAGGGGATAAAATTACATCCCTGTACCGCTGGAATGCAGCAGGTCCACCAGGTAAATCAAACAGCATGGTAGTGAGCTGATAGAATCCTATAGGAGCGGCAAATGCAGTTTTGTCTCTGGATTCTTTAGCTTGGGGGATTTGACATTAACCCTTGGTGAGATCGAGAGTACTGACATATTTGGCACTCCCCAGTCTGTCCACCAAATCATCTTTTCTGAGCATAGGATAACTGTCAAATTCTGACATTTGATTAAGTTTTCTAAAATCAACACAGATTTTTATCCCCCTTGTGTTTTTGATTGCAATCACCATTGATGATGACCAAGCACTTCCTGACTCTTCTGTGGTTCCACCATGTCACGGTGACATGGAGAACTATGACCGTCAGCACAGCGACAGCACAACACAACCAATTAGTGTTGCACCGCTGCTGGATAAAACTGTTTTATGTGGGGATCTTCACCCCCCACCCCACAGACTTTAAATAACTAACTCTGAGTTGGAGTTGGTTTGGGCAGGGGGTGAACACCCTGGAGGCAGTAGTTTCAGGAATACAGCGAACCATCCCAGCGATCTGTTGGTAATGTCGCTGTGATGGTCTTTGCTGTCTTCCCATTGCTGTTGCAACATGACACCTCTTTTATGATACCCAGTTCTTTCATTTTTTGTATTTCCTTAACCATGTCTGCTCTTAACCGCTCTGGTAATCTGTATGTCTTTTGTCTAATAGGGTGAGCAATCCTTGTCACTACTAAATGCTCAACCTCTTTTGTTTGGTCTGATAGTGTGGCAAATATATTGTTAAATGTCTTTAGCAAGTTACAATTTTCTGCAGTTTGTTTGGAGGTTAAGAAAACATTCACCTTTACAGCATCAGCAGTTACAGTTTGTTCCAGTCTGTCATAAACTGCATCAGTATCTTCTTTATCAGTTTCTGGTAAAACAAGCAAAACAGTTTTTGTTATTTTTTTTTTCAAACCATTTCTTGAGGAGGTTAGCATGGGTAGGATTTTTCCTATCAGGGTTTCAATCACATAGTTAACTGTGCCAGTGCATCTAAACACTTTATAAGGTCCTTGTCACTTCACTAACAGTTTATTTTCTGTAGTGGGTAACAGTAGAAAGACCTTTTCAACTGGCTCAAAAACTTTTTATTTTACCCCATGGTCAAAATATACCTTCTGCTGGTTTTGAGCCTCTTGCTGATTTCTATGGACGATTTCAACCTATTTTGCCAGTTTCTTTCTCAGGGCACACATATAAGATGTAATAGACTGTTTCTGATGGGGGTTTATCTTTTCATGTTTCTTTTATTATATCTAGTGGCCTTCTAGGCTGTCTACCATACAGCATTTCATATGATGAAAAACCTGTTGATGTCTGTGACACTTCTCTGTAAACAAAAAGCAGGTAAGGTAAGTATTGGCCCAGTCTTTCCCTTCCCCTTTTACAAACCTTTTTAACATGTATTTTAGCATTTGATTAAAATGCTCGACATGACCTTCTGTCCGATGATGATATGGGGAGGTTCTTATGGCAGTGATACCTAGTAGTCAGTACAGCTCCTTCAGTAATGCAGCACCAAAATTACTACCCTGATCAGTAATAATATCTTTAGGTATGTCCACCCTGCTGAAAATTTTGGCAAGCTCTGCTGCCACTTTTGGGGCTGTGACAGTATGCATGGGAACTACCTCTGGGTATCGAGTAGCATATTCACATATTACTACTACATTTAAACCTCTGTAAATATGTATATTTCTAAATAATGAGAATGTTGTATGTTTGTATATCCCACTGTATATGACTTTGTAATCCATGTATTTCTGCACACATTGTTGTAATCTCTGTATTCACTGTTTTGTATTGCATTGTGCCTGTGTTGTATTTGTCTTCTGAGTCACCCCTGAAAAAGGGACTGCATCATCTCAGTGGGCTTACCCAGTTACCAAAATTTGAATAAATAAATAAAATAAATAAATACCAAAATTAATCGATTACCATTTTTACTTTTGTCTAAGGGGCCAACCACATCCATTGCTATTCTCTCAAAAGGCATATCTATCAAGAGTAGGAGCACCTTGTCTTTTTTAGTCACTGTGGCTAGTTTCTGACACTCAGCACAAGAACTGTAATAGGTAGCAACATCTTCATGAATTCCAGGCCAGTAAAATCTGTACAGCAATCTGGCAAGGGTGCGATCCCTCCCTGAGTGACCAGCCATAGGACTATCATGTGTTATCTGTAACAACTCAAATCTATACTTTTGTGGTATAACCAATTGTTCTGTCTGGTCCTTTGTCTGAGGTTTAACCCAAACTCTGTACAGTAGCCAATTACATTTTTAAACATAGGTTCATCCTGTTTTTGTTTCACCCCCAGCTGCTTAAAATAACCCTGAAGAGAAACATTGTTAACTTGTTCTGAAAGAAAATCACAATCAATAATCAGTTTAATTTCAGCATTTTCATATGTTAACCCCTTATGTCTTTCAGTCCTTTGTTGCCACTGTTTCTTGAGGCATCATCTTTCTTTCCTGGACTTCTGGATCTTGGAGCTGTGCTGAAACAAGTCTGAATCAAAATCAGCAAAAGGAAAAGAGTCCCCACCATCTGAGATTTTCTTTGCCCGAGCTCTTGTCACCACAGCTGATAAAACATCAGAATTTACTCCCTCTTTGATTAACTCAGTAAATCCTGGAAAGTCACTTCCAATAATCACAGGTACAGGTAACTTAGGTACTATCCCCACTTTCATTTGGTGCGACACCCCATTAATAGTCAGAGTCACTTGGCTGGTGGGATAGAATCAAGTGTCCCCATGGATGCAAATGACACCAGTACCTGGTCCTTTTGGACATTGTTTTCCCAGCACTTCAATATGCACTTGGGTCTGTTTGCTTCCCGGATCTAAAAGTCCCTTTACTGTCTTATCTCTCACCTTCATATCTGTTAAGTACTTGCTCCAATCTGCTAAGGACAAATCTGCTCCAGTGTCACTCTTCTTATTACAGAAATTTCTTGCAATATGACCTGACTTATTACAGATATAGCAATTAAAGTCTTTGAATGCAGATTTGTTACCCCCACTACAGTTCTTATCAGATTTGGAGGTTAAATGGGAAAAAGAGTGTCTTACCGGTGCTTGGCTGTTACCTCACTGCTGTGGTGTCTGTCTGGCCATTTGGTAGTCTTCAGCCAAGGAAACAGCCTTTTCCCCTCTCTCTGGTCAGTGTTCCTTTACCAAAAGCTGTACATCTGTGGGAAGGATGTTGATGAATTGCTTCATCACAAATGTGTCAATGATCTGTGGGAGTGTTTTGCCCTCTGGTTGGAGCCATTTCATCAGGAGTTCTCTGAGTCGGGTAAAGGCTCCTCGAGGATTGTCGACTGAGTTGTACTTCAGAGACTGAAATCTCTGCTGGCAGGTCTCTCCTGAGATGTCATACCTTTTCAGGATTTCACTTTTCACCAGGTCGTAGTTTTCTAACTGTGCATTGTCCATATTGCTCAGGCTTTACCTGTCAGAAAAGGTACCAGTCTGATTGTCCATTGCTGCTTTGGCCACTGGCTGGCTGCGGCAACCCTTTCAAACGTTGTCTGGTATGCTTTGATATCATCTGAGGGACACAGCTTTATAAGATTAATGTATTTTAAGTTGTTTGTTTCTTGTTGCTCTGCTGGACCAGTGCCAGATCCTCCAGCTTTGATAACTTGCAAGGCATCCATCCATCGCTGCATCTCTTCTCTTCTTTGCTGCTCCTGTCACTGCATCTCTCCTATTCTCTGCATCTTGAGTTGTTGCATTTCTTTTTTTCTCTGTGCCTCTAAACATTGAATCTCTTTTTCTCTCTGCTGCATCTCCTCTCCTTTTGCTATATAGTCCACCATTGGAAAAAGGCAGTCAGGCTTTCAGGTTCTGTCACTGCTTGCTCTTTTTTCCCATCTCTAGTTCTGGCTGAACAGTCTCAGTTTGGACTTTTGTTTCTGCTTCTACTTTGGCTGCTGTTCTTCTGGTAATGACTCCTAGGCTTGCTGCTGCAGAATCTATACCTTTCAACTATGCTTCCCTGGTACTATGTCTAGTACTCATGCACAAAACTCCTGGCTTAGAGTATACATAGCATAAATACAACTTAGGCTGACACCATCTGTGATTGAGGCACAGGTCAGGAAGTATAGGAAGAACAGTAGCAGTTTCAAAATTCCAAAATAAAGTTTTATTTTTCTCAATAACAACAAAATAAAAATAAAAATTATTCAGTATAATTATTTACAAAGGCAGTATAAACAGAGAAAACTAAGTACTTCTTCTGAGGGTATCTTTTAATTCCAAGTTTCAGTCTCTCAGTATCCCACTCTCCTTGTCTCTCTAGCAAAAACACTGCTGCTCTTTTTATAAGTCTTTGTCTGGGAACTTTTTAAGAGAGCCTGCTACTCACAGAATGTTCTTGTAAGTTTACAGAATGTTCTTGTTAGTTTCATTCCTTGTAGGTACAGCAAAAAGAACATAGTGACCCAGAAATCACCTCTTGTTTACAGCTCTGCAAACAGCTTAAAAAAAAAACACTATCTCAGGTTAACCCCTAGAGTTACAGATAGCTTTGCAATCATTTCAACGTTATAACTATATATAGTTTTAAACAAAGGGATACAGTTTCAAACAAAGGGATCCCAGTATCACTTACAGTTTCACAAATACATTCACTTATGTTTTTATAACTGTAGATATGCAAGGGGGAAGAAAAGGCAGAAACAGCAAGAGAAAATAGAGAGATAGTGAGAGGCGGAGAATTGTGAAACCACTGGAGTGATCAGTTCCTAGGTTTCACAAGAAAATTTGGTTGCACAACCAAACAGAGAAGAGACAGTAAAGCAGAGGATAGAACAGACCCTTGTGTTTAAACTATTTCTGCATAACAATGTGTTATTCACCATAGCTGCTATAGCGTTATTACTGTATGTCTATTGTCCCTGGGATCCCAAAAGAAAATGAAGTGTTGCAAAGAACAAGCATTCAAAAGGTATAAATTGACACAGAAGGAAAAGGACAGGGGAAGTTATCAGGAGAAACAAAAGAAGACAGGGATATCAGTTAGGAGAGTAAAGGCACGTATGGAGGAGAACATTCCAAGTCACTAAAAAATTGGGGTAAGACATTCTTTAGGTGCATACAGTAAGCAAAAAGAGGAAAAGCAAGGCAGGGATAGTAAGACTAAAAGGGAAAGGAGGAAGAGGACCAGAAGAATGCAGACATATTGAACAAGTACTTTTGTTCAGTATTTACAAAGGAAAGGGTAGGAGACCAGCCACAGATAAAGAAAAAGGGTATTAAGGTAAGGGATGTGGACACTGGCCCTTTTATGGAGGAGACAGTCCTCGGAGAACTAATGTAACTAAGAGTAGACAAAGCATTGGAGCCAAATGGAAGTAACCCCAGGATACTGAAGGAACTAAAGGAGGAGCTTTCTGTGCCTCTGATGGCTCTGTTCAATCTATCACTGGATACAGGAGAAGTTCTGGGAGACTGGAGGAGGGCAGATGTGGTCCCACTTTACAAAACTGGGAATAGGGGAAGGGGGGACATAACAGTAGACTCTAGCAAATTCTGCATAGGCAGGGTTAAGGAGGAGCTGGCTAGGTTAAGAATGGACAAGGCAATGGGGCCAGATGGCTTGCACCCAAGAGTACTAAGGTAACTGAGGGAAGAGCTGGCTGCCCCACTTGCAAGGCTTTTTAACTTATCACTTGACACTGTGGGGTGCCTGTGGACTGGAGGAGGGCAAATGTGGTACTGTTACATAAGGGGGCAGTTGGGAGGTTGCAGAAAATTATCACCCCGTCAGCCTCACCTTGGTGGTGGGGAAGGTGATGGAGGCATTAATAAAGGGAAGGATGGAGGAATACCTGGTGAAAAGCAATCTACAGGATGAGCACCAACATGGTTTCAAGAATGGGAGGTCATGCCAGACCAACCTGATTGAATCTTCAATGGAGTGATGCAGGTGATTGATCAGGGAGAGGCAGTGGACATGGCCTATCTGGACTTCAGTAAGGCCTTCAACACCTTCCCTCACAGAAGGCTAGTAAATAAGCTGGATAGCTTAGGAGTGGGTAGTAAAATAACTAGGTGGGTGGAAAGCTGGCTGGAGGGGCAGAAGTCAAAGACTGGTAGTGAATGGAGTGCTCACCAGTGGGGGGGGTGATGAGTTAGGTGCTACAAGGGTCAGTTCTCTGGCCCCTCTTTTTCAATATTTACATCAGTGACTTAGCAGAGGGTCTGGAAGGTAGGGTGTGCCCATTTGAGGATTATACAAAAATATGTAATAGGGTGGACACCCTAGTGGGAGTAGAGGCTATGAAGCAGGACCTGAACAGACTGGAGAGTTGGTCGGAGACTTGGCAGCTAAAGTTCAATGCCAGAAAATGTGCAATGATGCATTTGTGATGTAAAAATCAACAAGCAGTATATACTCGGGGGGGGGGTCAAGAAAACAGAGCAGGAGAGGGATCTAGGGATCATAATATTCAGCAAAATCAAGGTGGGGAACCAATGTAGCAAAGCAGTGGGAAAGGCAAACAGAATGCTGCCATGCATAGGAAGGGGCATCACTAGCAGAAGGGGGGGAGGTACTGATGCCTCTGTACAAAGCCATGGTGAGACCACACTTAGAGTATGGGGTTCAGTTCTGGAGAACGCACCTACACAAGGACATAGAGGGTTTATAGAGAATTCAGAGAAGAGTGACCAAAATGGTGCAGGAGATGTAGGGGAAACCGTATGAGCAAAGGTGTAAGGAGCTGGATCTGTACATGTTGGAGACTGGAGGGGGGACATGACTGAACCTTTTAAATATATAAAAGGGATTTAAGGTGAAGGAAGGAAGTCTATGTAAAAGGGGTTAGAGGGTGGAAGATACAAAGGGAATGTGAGGGGAAAGTTTTCCACGGAGAGGGTGGTGGAGGCCTGGAACAGACTGCCAGAAGAGGTGGTGATGGCTGATACGGTGGAGGGATTCAAGAGGGCATGGGACAGACATATGTGGTTGGGAAGGGGAGTAAGATGAGGGTCAGTGACAGGGTATGAGTAAGGGAATGGCAGGGGCAGATGGACCAATGGATCCTTTTCTGCTGACATGATTCTATGATTCTAGGAAAGAGGCAGGAAACTACAGACCTGTAAGCCTGACTTCGGTGGTGGGCAAAGTTATGGAAACATGACTAAAGGAAAGGATTGGGGAATACCTTATAAACAGTGGACTACAGGTTTCAAGGCAACATGGGTTCACAAGGGGGAGATCTTGCCAAACAAACCTTATCAAGTTCTTTGACTAGGTTACCATGGAGTGGTGCATGTGCCTACCTGGATTACAGTAAGGCCTTTGACCCCGTTCCACACAGAAGACTGGTAAACAAGCTGGGCAGCCTGGGAGTGGGCCCAAAGATAGTAAAATGGGTACGAAGTTGGCTAAAAAACAGGACTTGGGGGTGGGTGGTGATGAATGGTGTTCACTCAGAAGAAGGTAAGATAACCAGCAGAGTGCCCCAGGGGTCAGTACTGGGATCGATCCTCTTCAATGTCTTTATTAGTGACATCCAAGCAGGGCTGGAAAGGAAAGTATGCCTGTTTGCAGATAACACAAAAATCTGCAACAGAGTGGGCACACTGTGGGGGAGGGAAGATCTGAAAAAGCTGGAAGACTGGTCAAGAATTTGGCAACTAGGCTTCAATGCCAAAAAGTGCAAAACTATGAACATGGAGTACAGAAACCCAAGGGCAACATATGATTTGGGGGAGAGGTGGTAACAACCACAAAACAAGAAAGGGACCAGCGGGTCCTCATATCTGATGACTTTAAGGTAGCAAAGCAATGTAATAAGACAGTAGGAAAGGTAAATGGAATGCTGGGGTGCATAGGGAGGGGTATCACCAGCAGAAAGAGGGAGGTAGTGTTACCCCTGTATAGATTAATGGTGAGGCCCCACCTGGAGTATTATTTTCAGTTTTGAAGGCCCCATCTTAGGAAGCACATAGAATGGGTGGAGGTGGTAAGAGAAAGGGGGCATGATAGAAACATGCAAATACCTCAAAGGTATCAATAAAGTCAGGAGGGTGGCATTTTGCACAGACAGAGATGCTCATGGACTAGGGGCCTTGATATGAACCTGGAAGGGGGAGATTTAGGGGGGTTGTGAGGAAATACTCCTTCATGGATAGGTGGTAGACATCTGTAACAGCCTCCCAGCAGAGGTGGTGGGTGCTGAAACAGTAACACGATTCAAACATGCATGGAATGGACACAAGGGGACCTTAGTAATAGGGATGAGGGAGGTTAAGACTGGAGGTCAGTTAGGGTCAATGGTAGCACAGTAGGTAGGTAGGGGCATTAGGGCAGACTAGGTAGGCCAAGAGGTCCTTTTCTTCCAAAAGCTTCTATTTTTTTATGAATTTTATTAGGTTATTTCAGTGAGCAAAAGCTTAATAAATTGAAGATATTTAATAACCTGCACTGGGATCATTGTAATCTTCTACACATGTGAAAATACATCCCATAACTCAGGAGTGGTGATACGTATGAGGCATGAGAGTTTATCCTTACTCATGGGGATTAATTGAATTATCACAGTGTAACCCATTACAGTATGATAGCTAGTATGCTCCATGTTAGCTTCCATGCACGTACTAATTTAGCCTACTGCCCACTGTTACAGCAGGTAGGCATCTTAGGTAGACCTTGAACACTGAAACTATGTTTGCAGACCTGCTTTGTCTCCCTCATGTGTTAAATACCTCGTCTGGAGGTACATTACCAAATCTTGTATTATATTGTATATATTGTATTATATGTGTTACTCTGTACTGTTGCTATTTTTGTACATCGTCTATTGATTATGTTGTTTTGTAGACACATCTGTGGCCCCGGTTGTGTCTGAAAATGGTCCAATGGATCAGTGCACTTTTCTGGTTACCAAAGACATAAATAAATAAAATAAATAAGTATGTATACTGTTTTTAAAATGACATTTTATTAAGTATAGCATGACTTTTTAATTAACTCTGTAATAAAGACTTAGCTGATTCTGCCTAATATCATCTAGAGGAAGGTTTGAAAGCAGCAGGAACTTTGAGATATTGTCAAGTTTTGCCAGTGTTGCTGTCCCATTGTTTAAGAATGTCATTATGGCCAGTCTGTCAATGCAGCGGTATCATTACTGCTCAAAATAGCTGCAAACCAAGTTTGAGAGTGAGCCTGGGTCATCAGGGGCCACCCGGGGTGGTGAGTCAAATGTTCAGTTGGATACTGCTTTCCTCCAGACAGGAGGGGGCCAGTTTCCTGCTACCATACTGCCCTGTGGATGACTACAGGGGAAAAGCAGCAGGGACTGCAGGTAGAGGAGGAAGTCTCAAACATTGTCAGGCATGCACATACACAGGTCTGACATGATGTCCCAGCATGAAACTTTCTCAGAGGGGGTGATTGCAACTTGTGGACGACCCCTGCCCCCCCAAACAGCATGAAGGCTGTGCCACACCTACAGACTCCAAAGTTTCCAACCTGGACATTCCATGTGTAACCCCCCTGTTCCTTGGGGTTACTAGAATCCCATCAGTGTTACTGTTAGGTAGAGAGGGCTGGTGAATATCTAGTTAAAATGATTTACACCTGCTTGCTCTCTGTTTACTTGGTCTCAGCTGAGAGCAGAAATGTGATGTCATTTCAGAACTCTCACAGCAACATAAGCCACAACTTTTTGTGAGTGTGAAGTGTTTAGAATTCTGAAGTCACTTCAATGCCAGCAGAGTTGCTGGTTCAGCTCAGAGATTGAGCAGCAGTGAGGAGTGTGAAGAGTTTGTTTTCTTTTCTCACCCTAGTTTGGGAATTCCTTTTACCTGACTTGTGAAGTGGTGGAAACCATCTCCAGGATTTCCTGTTGCCTTATCCCATGTGGGATGAGGGGGGACTGCAGAGGATTTGAGGGGCAATCCCTTGATCCAACCTAGAACATTTTGAAGCTGCTTTGTGTGCAAGAACTGTGAGTAGATTTCTTTCTGAGACTTATCCAACAGGGTACCTGCCTTGTTTTCTTGGTAGGTGACACTCTGATAAAGGGACCCATCCACCCATTTCTGTGAGAGTTTTCTCAAGAAGATTGTTTTAAAGTTTGCTGACAACAGTGGATGTCCTATATGTGACTATGCCCTATGTTCAGAACTTTAACCATGGCACCCTAGTGGTGTTTTCCTATGCTAGAATGTGATAAACATTTGAAGAAAGCATAATTTCTACAGCTCAGTATTTGTTGAGGTGTAACTCTGAAACAATAGCTGGGTATGGACTTGGAAGCCAAAGGTGGGAGACCCCCCCCATCTGGAGTCACCAGTTCAGCACTTCAGGTTCTGTCAGGGCACCTGTTTTCTTCTAGTTCATGTGGCCAATGCCTGAAGAAGTTTACCCCTTGTATGTGGGTTTCACAAGTTTTGAGCCTAGTGTTCTCCGTCATGGCCAGTGTGCCATATTCCTTTCTGAAAATCCTATGCCATATGGGAACTGTTCTAAGTCATGGCCTAGTGCCACTTTCAAGAGAATTTTGAGTGTTTTCATTGTGGCTAGTACCACATTTCCAGATGTCTAATCCTATGCCATATGGGAACTGTTCTAAGTCATGGCCTAGTGCCACTTTCAGGAGAATTTTGTGTGTTTCATCGTGGCTAGTGCCACATTTTCAGATGTCTAATCTTATGCCATATGGGAAGTAGTGAATTTCTGTCAGAGTACAGAGGATATGTTTTCTGCATTTGCCTTGTGCTTTGAAATGTAAACCCTTGGGTGTCCATCTTTGCTTTTGTGTTCCAAGTGTGTTTTGGAATAAAGCCACACTCTACAATCCCAGCCTGGTATGGACAACCTATTTACTGCTTCCTGTGTGGATTTACTGGGTACCACTGTCAGAAGTAGCAAATCTAGCATAGCCCTCAGCAAAAGTTTCTCTCCCCAGGACCTGAGTTTTGGTATTGGTCTGTTTGTGTCTAGTACACACTTTGTGTTTCTGCAGCAGTTTTGCTTTGTACCCCACCCCTCTCTTTTCCCCAAGACAGAAATAGTATGGAAGGTGAGCCTACTAGTTAAATAAGAGTCTGGTGGTGGGTTACACATGTATGACTGGGTATTTGGACTTGAGAGTTCGAGCCCCAACCTGAGGGCCTGTACATGGGGGACAAGTCACTGGGGCAATGTGGGCAAGGTGTATCCCAGGAGATAGTGAGGTGATGGGTTGGGGAGCATCTGAGGCTGGAGAGAGGGCCAAAGGCCAGATGGAGGTAGAAGCACAAACAGAATGAATAAATAAAATAGTGCGGCCTTATGAAATTCCTATGTATTATATGTATGCCATTAGTTCCAAAATAATTTTTTATTTAACTATTTAACCAGGAAGGTGGACTGGATCACTTGGACTTGCATGTTTTCAGCCATGCCTGCAGTCAGGTCAAAACACAAAACATCATCATATGTTTAAGCACTTAGAAAAAAGAGCAAATGTATCATAACTAGCAGTTCAATGTGTGCAACCTTACTTTTGTTTTTGTGCCTCCTTTTGCGCCTCCCTGGGCACCCATCAAGCCACTCCTTCAGGCCTCCAAGGTCCTCCCACAACAACTCATCCTCGACCACCATCCACAGCCCCTGTGAGCAGCCCCCTGGGTAACCCAGCATATGACTTAATCGGGAGGGTCCCTCCCTTCTCAGAGGGGGGAAGCAACTGTGTATCCCGATGTGCTGCAGGGTCAGACTGGACATGTTCTGGGACTTTGGGGTGGCAGTGACTGGAGGTCATCATCCAGTCAATCAGGGGTACTTTTCCATTTTCTGACTGCAAGTCCCTCCTCCCTGTAACTGGACCTGAGTGTGTCGGTGATCTGAGGTGGGGACATGCAGAGGCATGTCAAGGTTGCATGCCACCTAGTATGTTGTGCAATCCACCTTCAGGTGCCTAAGGGCTGCCCACCCCCAGGAGGGAAGCATCAAATGGATGCTCTGAACTCCCTCCCTGCCGGTCTCCACTCCTGACACCTGGGCTCAGGGTGCAAACCCACATCACCAGTGTGCCAAACGAACCCCTTTGCTCAGCACCATGGAGCCAGCAAGCAACATTACTTTGCTGATTTACTTTGGCTTGACGCTTTCCTCTGAGTTCCCACCCTTGGTAGAGGTGTCAGGAGAAGTTTCTGAGACTAAAGGAAATTAATAGCTAAAAGAGCCACACCACAGGCAGAGTGCCAGAGATGGGAGTGTATGGGAAGTGATTATGAAAAACATGGCAGAGTAGATGTGTGACTGTGTGGTTTATGTAGGGCATGGGGTGGAGTCTGGCAGTCCCCATCCCATCGACCCACAGGTGAAACCTTAATTCAATGTGTAGCTGCCAGTTGTGTAAGTGTTCTGCAACATTACTTTGATAAGTTACTTTGGCTTAAATCTTCCACCTCAGTAGAGGTGCCAGGAGAAGTTTCTCAAGGCTAAAGGAAACTGGTAGCTGAAAGAGCCAAAAGGCCAAAGTGTGATGTAACAGAACCTGCCTCCTCTGAGTCACAGAACTGATCCAATAACAGAGAAGAGAAAACACTTCCTGTGGAGGGAAACCTCTGGGGAACCAGGGTTACTGGGTAAGCCTTCCCTCCAGGCTTCTAAAAATTATGAGGCTAATTGTTGATAAGCTTAACAGAGTTCAGAACTTGTATCTCCACATTTCAAGAAAAAAAAGTAAGTCACCCATGAGCTTGACGTTGCGAGCCAGTTTGCTCTTTCTTGAAGCTAAGATGCACACTCCACTCCTGAATGAATGACTGTAAACACTCTAACATGAAGGGTGAACCAGAAGTAGTCATGATGTAATACTTTCAGTACACAGAAGAAGTTGAGTAGAATCAGGATAACTGTCCATAGTTTGCAGCTGGTTGGGAACTTGAGTAGGACACTAAACTGAGTTTATTGTGAAATATGATATGTAGACCCCTCAATTACTTCTATCAGTTTTGATCTTGGTAAAGTAAGGATAGTGTGACCTGCTGATGCTTTCTTGAGGCTGTTCTTTGTTAGGTGAATTTCAGGACTGAGGACAGAAAAAGATGTAATTCTTCAGGCCTTAAGAATCCAAAAAATGCTAAGGCCATGGTTGCTTGTGAATTAAGATCAGTGAAAGATCCAAAAACTCCATATTTTAAGTGGGCCATCTGTCAATAATCCAGGTTGTAATCTAAAGGCTTCCTTGTGGGGTGATTTTAAGGAGTAGATTTTCCCAACTTTGAAGAAAGCCTTGATTGTTAGACAGGATAAGTAAGAGCACATTCAACTGAGATGGATGGACACCAGGGTAAACTTTATACTTGAGATATATTGTTTGATTGTTCTGGCTGCCAGGCTAAATGTTGAAGAGAAGTAGGATGCAAATGTCAGAACATGAAGAACAGATTATTGCAGAGAAACTATGTTTTGACGGGTGTAGAAGGTTGTGTACTTCTTCCATGCTATTCTATAGGCAGACTTTCTTGATTCAGCTAGAGAATTCCAGATGGTAGAAGAAGTGTGGTTGAGATACTGTATATAGTTAAGTCATTTGCCGCTCTTGGAATGGTGGAGGAGTCTTTTCTTTTTTGGCATGATGGTAAGCAACTCTGAATTGATTAGAGAGGTGGATAGTGGGATCACATGCAGCTGAGGAGAGTGTATATTCTCCAGGCCTTAAGAATCCAAAGAAGGTTAAGGTCAAAGCTTCTTCTAAGTAGTTAGAGAACCAAAGACTCCATCTTGTAAGAAATGTGTTAGTTTACAATATACAGTAGAACATGGACCTACTACTTCCTTGAGGGTTGTTCTTGAGGAGTAGAATTTTCAGCTCTTGAAGAAATGCTTTAACTGCTGAGCTTCATACATGTGAGCTAGGATAGATGAATGTTAAGGTGAACTGAATGCCCAATATATTTGGTCTGATAGAATCTGCCAACAGGCCTATTGCTTGACAGCAGTAGATGAAGCCAACAGGCCAAGTGCTTGTAAGCAGTATGATATGGCCAGCAGATCCAATGGAGGAGTTGCCAGAGCAACGGAGGTCCAAGGGAAGAGACTTCTGGCCATAGGCAGCCCCCGCAGCAGAAACCCAAAAATGAACTTATATAATTTTTCAAAGTATTTCTCCTCAGGAGCCTACAAAACATGTGCTAGTTGGTCTGCTGTTGTACATATATAGAGTTAAATCTAGCTTGTAACTACTGTCTGAAGTAACGTACTAGTGTTGCACAGCCTAGCAGGGACTAAGATTTATTTCCTTTATGGCAGAGCTATATTTAGATGTGTGTCTGGTGGAAAATATAAAAACATCTACTGTCGCAGTGCATGAGAGGCAGCCTGTATAATCCAGTAGTGATTGAGACCTATACCTCCTATTACTTTTGCTATTAGTCCTTTATTACTAGTGCTACATAGCCTGGCATGGATCAAGGTATCTAATACTTAACTACAGTTATAACAAATAGAAGTGCGTTAGGTGACTTATTCAGAAACACCTCTGATTTCGATAAAAGAAGTATGCAAATGCTGTGTTGGGCCAGTGAAGCATAAAGGGTGGCAGTAGCAAGGTATTCACTCCAATTATAAGGTATACTCTATCTAGGTATATTCAGACACTGTTTAGAGAAAAGCCCCCCCCCCCCGGCACCACCAGTATGAGGATATTAGGGGTAATATTTGTGCTTTGTGCATGGCTGCAAACTCACTATAGCAGTACCACTGGGCAAGCTAATACACTCCCACACTTTAGTTCCACTGTCCCTTTTGCAGCATGCTACCAACTTAAAATTGTGTTGCAAGTAACCAGACCAATGATACCCCAACCACTATGCCTAAGGGCTATTAGCTTACTTTGGGCGACCTGTGGAAGGCTTAGGGCTAATACTGGTACTGACCCAAGTGCCTGTAAAATCAAGTTGCCTCATCTGCAATGCCACATAGACATGGGGAAAAAGGAAGTGTGCGGGCAGTTAATATTGCTCCTCTTAATGTGCTTGGGCAATGTAGAAGTAAACCCCAGACCAGATGACACCCCTATGTCCCCCACAGAATTTGCATCCCTCACTGGTCTCAAACTTCTTCTATTGAACATTTGGAGCTTGCTAAGCAGAATTGAAGAATTAAAGTCTGGATAACTTACACGAAACCAGATATATTCATGATTGCTGAATCATGGTTAAACACATCGGTGCCGACAAGCATGGTGACCATTTCCTCATATAGCTTATTCCATTTAGACAGGGATAGCAGAGGGGGTGGTGTGGCATGCTACGTAAAGGATAAATATGCATCACCCATGAACAGCTCACAAACAGTAGCCAACAAATTTGAATTCCTGGAGATAAAGCTCACATTGTTAAAGCATGAATCTATTAACCTAATAGGATGCTATAGACCACCCAAAGGAGGCACTCAGCTACTAGCCTACTTAACAAAGCTAGTCAATAGCCACACAAATGAAACTCTGATACTGGCAGATCTGAACCTTGGCTGGCTTCCCTCAAAATCTGACACCATAAAGACTCTCTGTGATAAAGCAGGTTTTACTCAAGTTGTCAACGAGCCTATGAGAAGCAATCCAAATAACCCAGCAAATGATTCACTACTAGACCTAATAATTACAAACAGACCCCTCAGAGTAATTGTCTCATCCATGTTCCACAATGACATAAGCGATGATGACTTGGTGGTGTGTCAAAGGCTTTAAATCCCTACCATCCCAAACAAAATATATTTACAAGAGGTGCTACACTGGATTTAATATGACAGAATTTACAAAAGACCCAGCCAACATTAGGTGGCAGAATTTCTATCTTGCATCAACGATCCACAAAGCTATGGAAATATTCAAATCCAGTGTCTTGATGGTGATAAATAGGCAAGCACCTTTACAAAAAAGAAGAGTTAAGAAGGATACCTCCCCCTGGTTCAACAAAGAGCTTAAAGAGGCTCTAAAAGTGTGAGCTAGATGCTGGGCCAAGGCCAGATGCACAAAATCCGAGGAGGACTGGACCACTTTCAGGACTAAAAGGAATGCCTGAACTAAACTGATTAGAGACACAAAAATGAAACACTATTGTACATCTCTGGATATCAATAAAAAGGATGCCTACCTATTCTGGAACCTACTAAAATCATTAGAGGGTGTCACATCCTTGCCTCTGTCCCACAAAAAATTGTCAATAAGGAAATATCGGACAAGCAACTTATAATAGAGGCAATGAATAGCTATTTTGCATCAGCTGGGTCAGCCTTTGATAATTCCACAGCCGCAACCTATCCAGTGCAACCATCAACTCAGAATTGCTCACCCAACACCTTAGCTTTCCAGCCAGTCTCTTTCAAGCAAGTGGAGAATCTTCTACTGAGGATAGATGTCAAGAAAAAAGCAGGAGCAGATGGGCTTGAACTGTACTACCTAAAAGAAGGATATAGTCAGGGTCCCTACTTTTCTGCGGCACAGTGGGACCAAGTTCTGCGGCAAGACTACCATTTGCTGCAGAACTTCTGCGGCGGTGGTTTGTAATTTCTGCAGAAGTTCTGTGGCACTAACAAACTACCACATCACAGTGACAGCTTGTCATCCTGACTTCACTTTCATGGCAGTGGTTACAGCAATCAGGATGGTGGAAAGCACAGTAACACTAGTTCAAAAAATAACAGAATTATAAAAATAATTTTATGCCTTAAAAAGCAAAACAAATGTCTCTCCCTTAAGGTCCTAGCCTGTTAAATAAATGACATGTGCAGAGGGGATCTTATGTGATAAATAAGGTATTTCTATATGCATGCTATATATCCCACTAAGAGGTTTCCACTGTCTATCATTTATATATTTGTATGTGCTTTCTACACCACTCATGAGGTTCCCACTGTGTATCGCTTAAATATTTATATGCAATCTGTAACATACATACAAATGTGTGTGTGTGTGTGTGTGTATAATATATATATATATATATATATATATATTTAATTTCCATGAACTTGCATCCTCATTCATACAAGTCCCATTAGAAATGGAATAGAGGAGTTATTGCAAAACTCATTTTTGATGTCAACCTGCTTTCCCTGACACACTGCGTAACACCATCAGGCCATGACATGCATGTGAACCAATTGTGAGATAGAGTTCTCCAGATCAGCACAATGTGTCCACCATGTGACAGAACACTGCACCATACTTTCCCAGGCTCCGAGCAATGATGTGTTCCACCAATCCTTGTGCTGCCCAGCCATCTCCAAGAGCTAATCTCTGAACCTGAGTTGCCGGCACGGAAACACAGCATGCTACCCTCTGGCCCAACAGCTGTCCCTGCACACAACATTTCTCCATAACTTTTAGGTGATTCTATCAACCAATGACAATATGTAATCAATAGCCCTGGCAAAAATGCATACAGTGCAATTATTTATTTAACGGGTCTATTCTTTCAACAGGTCTACACATTATTATATTTCACTATTCTGGGCATAATTACTTTATTTTTCTTAAAAATGACAGTTAAATTAATTTTACAAGTTATTCATTTCAAATGGCATCTCTATACCTTAAAGGCACAAATAGGTTTGTGCAAAGTGAGGTATGGACTTAACAGGTCTGTGCTATTGACAAGGTTTTGTTTAAGTTGGCCCTAGTGCAATAATGTAAGACTGAAAATTGTATTAGGCTGTAGTGCAGGTTGAGCAAATGTCACCATGCATGATGTGCTGTGCCGCCATCTCTGGCAGTGAGAGCTGTGGTAGATAAGTGACTGTTCATATCTGTTGCAGAATGCAGCCATTTCATTAGCTAATGTATGATGTTATAGCAATGGTAACATCACATTCTGAGCATATAGGGTGTTTAGGATGTAAAAAGAGGGGAAGGGAACCAGATTCTATGGAAAAACAGAAATATTAATAAAAAATCAACAAGAAGAGTGAATTCTGCAGCATCGCAAAAGTTCTGCAGTAGATTGCAAGTTCTGCGCAAAATTCTGCGGCCGCAGAATTCTAGGGGGCCTTGGATATAGTCAACTCACTGCCCCACTAACACATCTCTTTAATCTGTCTCTACACAGCTGTGAATTACCAACATGCTGGAAGTCAGCCCACATCATCCTGCTGCAAAAATCAGACAATGTAAGCTTGCTAAACAATTACAGACCAATCTCAATCCTTCTAGTTCCTGCCAAGATGCTGGAAAGATTAGCAAGTAACCAAATAAGAAAATTTCTTGAAAACACAATTATCTTATCACCACACCAATCTGGTTTCAGACCTAAGCATAACACTACGACTGCTCTAGCTAAGGTTACGAATGACTGGTTGTGTGCTGTGGATCAAAAGCAATCTGTGGGTGCCATTTTCCTCAGTCTAAGTAAGGCGTTTGACACGGTTGATCAGGCCATACTATTGGGTGCTCTGAGGACATAGGCTTTGATGCATCTACCTTGCTATGTGTGTGAAACTACTTACCTAGATGACTTCAACAGGTCAAAGTGGAGGGCCTACAATCAACAAGCACCACGATATTCAAAGGAGTCCCACAAGGATTGGTCCTAGGACCACTCTTTTTACAATATATACCAACAAGCTCAGTCACAATGTGAAAAGCACAAAGCTACACTTCTATGCTGATGATACAGTGTTTATAGCATGGCATCAACGTATTTGAATTTTCAGGCAACTTTCAATGAGTTGCGAAAGAACCTCTTTCGATCCAAATTACTCCTCAATGCCAACAAAACTAAGGCTATGTGGTTTTCCGGTGCAAAAACAAAGCAACCCCCCCCTCCACCACCACCACCACCACCCATCAGCACATTGCTAGAAGAACACCTCGAAGTAGTATCAACATATACATACTTAAGAGTATGGATCTACAACAAGTTATCTTTTACAGAACATATAGTCTCAGTGTGCAAAAAACTGAGAAGAAGGCTTGGCTTCTCCTATAGGAATCGACATTGCTTCCTCAAGAACATCAGACAATGCCTTGTACAGGCAACCTTCTTGCCAGTCATAGACTATGCAGACATTATATACAGCCGCTATACTGCCAAATGTCTAAATAAACTCAATATGCCCTAGCAGTATATTGACTGCTAGGTACTCTGGACAAACTCTTCTACTTCTTCTAATTGTTTATGTTATCTTAGAGAACCTGAAGACTTACATCATATATTCATAAGATGCCAATGGTATGAAAAAATAAGGAAGAAATACCTAGCTAAATATTTCTCCTCACATATTATACCTTCATGTTACTTTCTTGATCTTCTATTAAATTCTGAAAATCCACAGATTCTTACTGATATAACAGAATTTTTCATTGTTGCCAAAAAAAATAAGATTGAAGTACGTCCAACAAAGACTGTAATGAAGGAACCCTAATTGATCCCTTAGTAGGATCCCTTTTCTCTTTTGTGAGATATGAGATTAAGGCTTAACCTGGAGTTGTAGGTAACTAGACCCGAACCCGTTTACTCTATTTACACTCCTTATTCCTGTCAAGGATTTAGGAGTTTGTTAGGGCTTAAGTTTTTTGTGTCTTTCATGTCCAAGGTATTTATATATGAATTCAGAATTGGGTGTACTTCCTGAACCAAGTGTGTTTTATACTGATTTTATTTCTTTTATAAGGACAAATCAACTGAAGAATGCTAGGGTTAGAAATCTGATGCACTTTATGATAATGGCCCTTAGAGATTAAAAGTCTGTGAAGTACTTATAGCCATTGTGATAAGTAATGTAAATCTAGAAGTATGAATATGTGTGTATTTATTAATCTGTTTTGTTTTTAAATATTAATGTATAAAGGATTTTTTTAATTTGTACTGATATAATATATTTCTTGTTATTCCTGTATATGTAATTACAATATATGTCGAACAATAAACTTAAATCGAACTGAATGGAACTCAATATGCTATATCATATGGCGCTGAGCATCGTTATAAACCTATAACATTTAATGTGCCATACAATCTATATGCAGAAGTTGGGTGGACCTCTTTGGCCAAACAATGGCTATATAACCTCTACATATGGTCACACAAGGTGTTATCCAATAACCTACCAGGATATCTACTGGAACTTTTCAAAAGATCAACATGCTCATACGCATACCCTCTTACTAGACATACTGTACCCCCACATTCGGAGCTCTACGGTGCATCTGCCATAAGTACCATCATACCAGTTGCCTGAAATAAGCTGCAAGGCACACATAAACTTAGCTTCATGGTTGGGAGTAAGATCTTCAATTCCCTTCTAGTTAGGAACTATTCAGAAGTGTGCACATGCAAATAAAATGAGCTAGACCAGAGAGCAATTTTGCTACCCATGTGGTATGCTACCAATAGGGCACATACTCATATTCAAAGTCATATAGCACACTAAGTCTACAGTTATAGAAAAGTGCTTAGCCAGTCAATTACTGCAACAACATGTTAACTTCAGCATAATAACACTACTGTAAACACCTAGTATGCACTGATCAGCTAAACCATATCCTAAGTACCTTTTGCTATTTCTATACTTAGGCTTTCACTGTATTTTTATTATATATGATGCTTTTTATTATATGTGATGCTTTTTATTGTATATGATGCTTTTTGACTGATACCTGTGACTTTTCATTGTATTTGTACTAGTTGAATCCCATCATATGTGATGCCTATGTCTGATGAATGTGACAACTTTCTGTATGTGTCACTGTATTGCTGTTGTGATGTAATTTCAATTGTCCTACTCAGGACCTTCCTGTAAATGAACTTAATGAAGCCTTTTCCTGGTAAAATAAAGAAATTGAAATAAATTGAATTGACATGGCTATTTGCTTGGAGTTGTATGATGTGGCTAACAGGCCAAATACTTGTGAACAGTATGATGACCAACAGGTTGCGCACTGGAGAGCAGTATGAAGGGGCCGATAGGTGACTTGCTTGTGAGTGGTATGCAGATCCTGGAATGATGGAAGAGGAGTCATATCTTTGTTGTCTTGATGATGTAAGTTTTAACCTGCATTAAGAGTTCATATTGATCTTCTGAGTTCATTATGGAGAAGGGACCTTTGACCTGTATTTATTATGGCTAAGGCTGCTTGGTTATTAGAATGGAATAAACAAAGTGGATTGTTCCAAAACTGACTCCAGGTAAGGGTGGCTGTTACAATGGGATAAGACGAGAAAGACATGGATTGGAAATGAAGAATATATTGGATGTCTGATAGCCTCGGAGAAGCACATAAAAATGGGCTGTAAAATGCCACAAAACCAAAGGCTGAGGTTACAATTAGGAAATCCCGATCTGTGATCCTAGAGCTGGAGCTTTGCAAACATAGATATGCCATTCCAGTCTGAGAAAAAAATTGGCCACATGATGAGGTCTGAACAAATGGAAACAGTGATGGTAAGGTAACAATCCAGAGCACTGACTAAATGTGCCAAATTAAGAAGGGATATGAAACCTTCCTCAGAGAAAAAGTCTCATCACAAACTTGAGGTGCTCTACTATGGATAACAGCTTTTGTTTTGTTTGGGATAATTTGGATGAGAAGGAAGAGACTAGATCAGAAATGTGGAGCAATTTGTCTTGAGATCTGCACCTATAGAAATGGACTGAAGATTAAAATTAAATACTGTGTAGCAGTTTATATTCATGCCCTTTATATTTAGCACTCCAAGCACACCCCACATATTCACGTCCTCTTATTTTCACTGGAGAAACACTAGTACTGCTATACATGGTGATCTACCTAATATTCACTGTCTTAACATAGAAACATAGAATTTGATGGCAGATAAGGACCGCTTGGCCCACCCAGTCTGCTCATTTCCCTACCTAATGGATAAGCTTCAGATCCTAGTTAACCAGCAGCCTACTTCTTTCTACCCCACCCCTAGAATTGCCTTATGACTGTCCCATGCATGCTTGAGTTCAACCACTGTTTTTGACTCCAAAATCTCCTCCGGAAGGCCGTTCCATGCATCCACAACCCTCTCTGTGAAAAAATACTTCCTTACATTACTTCTGAGCCGCCTCCCATCTTCAAATTGTGCCCCCTTGTTCTTGCACACCTCTTTTTTTGAAAGATGCTACCCTCTTAGACTTTGTTGGTTCCCTTGAGGTACTTGAAAGTTTCTATCATGTCCCCCCTCTCCCTCCTTTCCTCGAGGCTATACATATTAAGCTCCTTAAGTCTCTCTTCATATGTCTTCTGGTGCAGACCCTGTACCATTTTAGTTGCCCTCCTCTGGACAGAGTCCATCTTGTCTATGTCCTCGCGGAGATTGGGTCTCTAGAACTGCACACAGTACTCCAGATGGGGTCTCACCAGCTGTCTGTAAAGAGGGATAACAACTTCCTGTTTTCTACTGGTGATGCCTCTCCATATGCATCCCAGTATCCCCCCAGCCCACCTTACGGCCCTCTCACATTTATTTTCACTCTAATTTGGAACCAGCGAATATAGTGAAAATAAAATGACAGTGAATATTTCCTGTTATTGAGGTGGATGACATGGAATGAAGTCTGGTATGGAAGCCTTGTTGAGGCCTTACAGAAGAAATTAATCAGATTCCAGTGGATGGGTAGAGAACAACTGCTGGACATGAGGAATTTTAACTGGAGTCTATAGTCCCAATTGCACTGACCAAGTTGTTTCACACTGGTGTCAGTCTGCACTTGGGAAGCCAGTAGTGTACACTTCTTAAGGACACTGGGCTACCACACTGCTGTTATACCAGTATCTAGTGAAATGCATTATGGAACCCATCCTGTAAGGGGTTTCCTGTGTATTGTGATGCTAAATTACCCTCAGGCAGTGAGATGAAAAGTGGCAATTGTTTACACAGCACTTGAAACTACCTACACTAATTTAGCTCCTCTGTCTGGGAGAGGAACAGAAACGCTGTACTGATTTGATGCCTGCACAGATTATACCTGAAAATGTACAAAAGAGTGGCTCTCCAAGCCATCTACACCAGTGTAGAAATCGCCAGTGTCAATGGGGCTAAAATATAAGTAAAATGTTAGCTGTGATTTTGGCTAGGCAACAGGGAAGAATATAGTGTCAGACCAGCTTAAAGTGGGAGTAGCAGATGTGCAGCAGACTGCTTGGTGGCACAAAGTGAGTATATTCAGTGATGTTGATGGAATTGCTCAACTGGGAGATAATACAATCTGTTGTCCCTCTTATCCAAAAAAATTATTTGTGCGTATAATACTTGCTCAGACATTGAAGTACAAGATGAATGAGAATTTGGACATGGATGAGACCCATAAACTTAAAGAACATAAGTCTATAAAAAAAAGACAAAATAATCTGCATTTGGAATAGGTAGGAAACATCGTGCAGCACAGTGCCTGCAATGAAACTCATTATTCAGAGTCACCCAGAATATTTGTGATTTAACTTTTGGTAGACAGGCAGCAGTTCTGGCATACATTGACCAGTAATAATCATAGAAGCACTGCCATATCTCTTAGCAAGGTCAAGTTGTGAAGGTGTAGACAATTCCCCTGACAGGGGTGCTGTTTGGTTGCTAAATTGATTCAGGAAGTTAAGCCAGAAGCAGTGATAGCTGTTGACAAGACAACAGTGAATTGTAGGGTGAAGAGTCAGTATTGGAACAGGAGTATTACTGACAGGCCCTAGAAGCCATTTCAAAGGACCCAGATTCAACAGTTGATTGAAAGGCCTGGATATAAGGATACTACTCTGGAATTAAACTAAATTAAATGAAATTAAACCACGCTATGGCTGAACCTACTTGGAGAATGAGAAACTGTTACTTCTTGATATGATGCAGGAATGGTAATAGAAGTAGGTACTGCTGTCAAAGCTGGATCTGGGTTTGTTGTTAATGCTGCAATATGAAAATGAAGCAGTTCTTTCTTTCTAGCAGAGGAGGAAAGGATGTACCTTCAATACTTAGACTTTATTGGAAGTCAGACTGCCAGGAATACATGTCCACCAGTTTCAAATTGGCTGAGTGAGTGACCATTAGTTTCTGTACAGTATGCTGATAACTGTGAAGGATTTCAAGAAGGATTAGATGAGTTTGAGTGGAGCTTGAGCTGTTATGTATATCCTTAGGAAGTAACCACTATGAGTGGATGACCACCGTATCCTGAGCGATGCTCTGAGAATGGAATCTGGTTCCAAATACAGGCTAGGCTAGGTACATGATGCATGACTGTGCTTCTTCTAGTCATTGCACTACTGATACATCCTTTATCCCACAAGTGATAAAAACTAACAAACAAACAAAATAGCTCAAACTCCAACACCCACCAGAATGTGCCATAAGAGGTCCAGAGGGAGAGTGACACCACTGGAACACCTGAACATGGTGAACAAAAAAGAGAGACACCAGCCAGGAGCAGCACATGGGATACAAATGAAGGCTGGAAGATAAATATTCAAAAAGCAGCAGCTGAAGGCAAGAAGATTGTGGCTGGACTACTCCCAAGGAAAGGAGACAATTGGTCAGCTGGGGAAAGCAGGAAGCTGGTAACAAAAGTGGGGGAGGAGAACTGAATGAAATACATGCAAGAAGACTCCAAAAACACACCAAACAGCACAGATAGGTGACAGCAACTGTAGACTACAAGCAGCTGAGGAAGAAATGCACACATAATGAAGGGGAAGGGGAGAAAAGATGAAGCACAAACAAAGCACCAGAGATAGTCAAAGAAGAGCAAAACAGCAGCCCAGAAATGAAAAGCAAAACACAGAAAATAGAGGCAGGAAAGAAAACAAGTGGCTCAGCAGGTAGTACACTTGCCTCTGAGGCCAGGCGATCAGAAGGCTGTGGGTTCTATCCCCGCACTAGTCACTTGGGTTAAACCCCAATACTGACACTGTAGTGCAGCATGAGGGGGTGCTGCACTCCTCAGGTGCCATCTTTCAGATGAGATGTTAAACCACGGTCCCATCTGCCTGTCCTGGTGGTAGTTCAGGTGGATGTTAAAGATGCCATGGCACTTCTCATAAAGAGTAGAGGAATTATCCCCAGTGCCCTGGCCAAATTTCACCCCATTCAATAAAAATACCACCAACAGCTTAATCTGGTTCAAGGTCAGTTGACATTCATCTGTATCCCCCCTCCCCTGGATCATGCATGAAAATAGGCAAGAATATGTCTAATGCACTTACCCAGTCAACAAAAAACTAAATAAATAAAAAAGTGGGAAACAGAAGCAAAGGGAACACACAGGCAACAGAAAGCACAACAGCAGCAGCAAAAGGAATAACAACAGCAGTAGAATGAGGAGCAAACAGCACTCAACAACAAAGTGGATGGGAGCAAGGAGACATTACAGAAATAATTATATGAAATGTTTTCATGCTGCACACATAAAACTACCCATGTGGCATGCATGCAGCAAGCAAGTGTGGAAAGCATACTTTTCATGTTTAATTGGAGCAGACTGCATGTATGTGGCTTGCATGCAAAAAGCAAGTGGTCACTGATAACTGCACACATAAAAGTTAAATGACTTGCTCAGGATCACACCACATACAAGTAGGGGTTGATGGGATCCAAACCCAAATCTTCCGGTCTCCTGGTTTACAGTTCAGTGCCTTTAACCACTAAACTATACTGCCTACACACATATGGCTTGCTTGTACTTCAATAACAAATCTGCATACATCTGCATGCATGCAGCATGCATATAGTCACTGTTATTCATTTTAGTTTTCTTGTTCCCCCTCATTTCAGCTACACATCTGAACTGCAGCACACATATCAATGGAAACACATGTGGTTCCTCCAACCCCCAATACACACCCTTACACACAAAACTACTTAATTACTTCTGTCTGGTCTGTACTCCTACTATTTTCTCTCCATAGTTTTGAATGCTTCCATGCAAACAGACTTTAAGAGGTGAACACTAAAGTAACAATACCTCGACACCCACTCACATGGCCTGTCCCCCCCAAGCACAGACACTGTAGTGGGTGCAGCCATGCTGCTACAGACAACCCACTAAGTATAGATATAAGTCAAAAGTCTCTTACTTGAGTACTAGGGAGCCAGAAGCAGCAGTCTGTAAAAGATGATGTCCATGGGTCATGGGCATACCCCCTTGAAATGAATGGAGTTATTTTTTATAAATATTTTATACATTATGATGAGATCCAGAAGTAATGTTTTGATACCTTTTAATGGACCAACATAGATATTACTAAAAGAAAACAATGTCTAAGCTGTCAGACCAACCAAGTCCTTCCTCAGAGACTTAAGTCACTTATTGTGCAAAAGATTAATTCCAAATTACTGCCATTATTGCCACACTGCAAGAACAAATTAGGCACAAATGTGGGAGGGGTGCAGCTGTCCCCCTTTGCCCTACCTAAATGGCACCCCTGCTTTATGGTAGAATTTCATTCTCAGGTGCTAATTTCAGTACAAGTAAATATAATGGTTTCCACTGTGTTCTGAGGTACTGTGTCTCCATGTTTCAGGATGTGTCCTGATTATCATTAGGGTTAGTGTCCCTCATTGTCCCTCATTTTGAGTGTCCATGGCCCTCATTTTAGTGACAAAATGTTACGTATGGTGCATGCTTCCAAGACCCTGCTCAGCACAAGTAGTGTTGAGCATGGCCATAGTGCATATACTCCTTACAGAATGACAAAGGGAAAGTAAGCTAGCTCAAACAGTTATGGAGAAACACATTTGTAGCACTAAATATGCATAAGGGGATTTGCATGGCCCAAAACAAAAAGGTTAGGCATCATAACACAGAGGCCCCTCTTCACACATCTGAAAATGGGGGATGGTGGCTGATTATATCCTAGGCATTTAATGCAGTAAGCAAACAATACCTTAAAAATTAGTGGCAATTTATGACAAACATCAAAAGCCATTAAACAACCTGCAAAAGGATCAGAATTAATGAGTTAACTTAATTGTAATGAAAAATTAATGAAAAATGTATTTTAATTGCTCTAATTGCTAACAGTAGTATGAGAAGAAACTGATGGGTTTTTAGATGAGATATACAGGGGGACCTGGAGGCTCTGGAAATATGGTCTATAAAGTGGAAGCTGAAGTTCAATGCAGGGAAATGCAAGGTACTGCACCTGGGGGCCAGAAACCCAGGCCAAGTGTACACCCTGGGGGAATGCTACAAGTCTCGATGGCTGAGAGGGACCTGGGGGTGGTGGATGTCAAGAAGAACAACTCGGAGACTTGTAGAAGGGCAGCAGCCAAGGCCAACAGGATGCTGGGATGCATCACTAGGGGGATCACCTCCAGAAGGAGGGAAGTGATACTCCCTCTGTATAACTGCTTGGTGAGGCCACACCTCGAGTACCTCATGCAGTTTTGGAGGCCACACTTAAAGAGGGACATGAAACTCCTGGAAAGGGTCCAGAGGAGGGCAACCAAAATTATTTGGGGCTTGGGGGATAGGATCTATGAGGAGAGGCTCAAAGAGCTAAATATGTACACATTGGAAGAGAGAAGGGACCGGGGGGACATGATAGAGGTCTTCAGGTACATGAAGGGGGTGAATAGAAGAGGAACAGTCAGGGTGCTCTGAAGGAAGGAGGAGGGGGCCACTAGAGGGCATGGATGGAAACTGGGGGAGATTCAGGGGAGAAAGGAGGAGATGCTACTTCACTGAGAGGGTGGTGGAGCCATGAAATGCGCTGCCTAGGGGGCTGGTGGAGGCAGAGACAGTGGAGGGGTTCAAGAGGGGGTGGGACAGGTACAGGGGAAGGGTTCTGGAAGCAAAATCCAATGCAGAGAGAATATCCGGAACTAGGAAGGGAGAAGCCAGAGAAGGAGAGGGGGGCAGCAAGGTCAGCTCCCAGGGTGGGGGCTGACCAAACGAGCAGACACAAAAGACTGTTAGGTCTATTCTGCTGGCATTTTAGTATGTTGGTATGTTAGTATTTGCACCAGCTTAGTTGCTGCACGCATGGCAAGCATGCAACATGCGAACCGTATGTGATTTTTAAATGATGTTCACATCAGCTTACCTGCTGCGCACATCAAGCTTGCAGCATGCAAACCTAATTTGCTCTATAGATCTGGTTGGCTTGGGTTCACTTTATGTATATGAACCACACGCAAACGTTGCACAATTAAGCATGTGGCATACATTCTGCATGTACATAGCACACTCATATTTCTGTAAGGAACATGGAGAGAGAGAGACACACACATATAAAACAAAATGGCAGAGGAAGCAGAGAAACTGAAGGCAGCACTGAGGTAAGCCCACCCATTAAAAATACTAGGCATGGGAGATGTGTGAGTGTGTGGCTTATGTAGACTGGATGGGGGTGGTGGAGTCTGGCAGACCGTATCAAACCACAAGTGAAACCTTTCAATTACAACCTCAGGTAGCAAACAAATAATCATGCCACCTTTGGAAATTGCCCTTTTTAGTGCTGGACAGCATTTTATCTTTACAGGCGAAATTCTGTTCAATTTTTGTAACCACAAAAAAAAAATCATTTGATTTGACTATTTTCTCATAAATAACAAAATCAAGTGTAAATTACTGTTTTATGTGAAAGTACCATTTTGCAGGGGAAAAATCATGCGTAAAGTGCAGGTTCTTCATGGAGTACTTTTTTTCAATGGAAAAACTTCAGTGAAAATCTGCAAGGCAGTATAGCCTAGCAATTTTTGTTGATTTATTTTCACTGATGTTGTATAAAAATTCCATTTTCCTTTTTCTAAAATTAACCTTCTGTAGATAATGTGAGCTCTAACAGGGACACACAGTGGCTACTAAATTACGATAACCCTAAACTGAATAGAGTTGGTTACGTTTTTGCTGCAGCTTCCCATGCATGCAGTGCCAAGTAGAAATGTGACATGTGTCTCTTTTGTAGTACTGAAGACATTTATTCGGAAACTGCCCTAAGATGGCAACATGCCTATGAAGTTTCCATATCAATGAATTATTTATTCATTTCACTTTTGTTTACCAGATAAGTGTATTTGGCAAGGAATTGCCTTTTTAGGCATGATGTGAGAGGTTACAAAGGTTACAAATCAGATTAAAACTTAAGAAATAGGTGGAATTACATAATACATTACCAACATGTGCAATACATATTAAAATATTTCAGAAAGTAGTATAGGGAAATGGAAATCAGAATGCGGGTGAGTAGCCGGCTCGGTGGCACTGAGGGTCAAGGCATGGGATGCTGCACCTCATGCCATGCTGGTGAACTGGATTTGTGAAAAAGCCTGGATTGTTGGGGGTTGGCGGAGGGGGAGGGTGAGGAGCAGGATTGAGCTGCTGTGAGGTAGCCCTCCTCTCCCAGGGAGGGATAAGTGCTTTCCCCCATAGCTCCTCTCCCACTGGGTGGAGTTCCATGGGAAGTGTAGGTGGAGGAGGGTGGCAGGCAAATTGCCAGGGAGGGAGGGAGGGATGGAAAGGGCCGAGCCAGCACCCAGTGTGCATGTGTGCCTCCACGTGCATACATGCACATGTCTGCCAGGGTCCTCGGTCGGGGGAAAACTGGGGAAAAATGTACAAACAACATATAGAAAAAAAAGAAGAATGCAGCTGAGTTCTCTGGACAAAAGGCACAAATACTGCAGCGAAGTGCATTAAATTTGGACAAGTATAGGACAATATGAATGAACAGATGCAAATACACATTGACACTGAAATGTGTACAGTAGTCATCTACCATAGCCATAGAGCATGATGCTGTTAAGTACAAGAATGCACAAAAAATGTGTGTGCTGTTTCTTAACCACAGCTAAATCACACCGTATTTTAACATGTTCATACTATGACTGAGTCACTCTGTATTTTATTAAGCTGCAATATGACATTTGGCATAGAAATCAATGCAAGCCAGCCTGTGGTGCAGGGATAGAGATAATACTTGAAATGCCAGTGATCTGGGCTGGGGAACAAATCCAGGTCGTCATGGGAGGGAAGAGATGATTAAGCATCCCAGAGGACACACTGCTCTGTTTCTGGGGAGGGCATGTTGCTGCCTCCATTGTAGTGGTACCATCTGGGTGACCAGATGTGAAAATTAAAATTAAGAGGTTATAATACTAAAAAATAAAATCTTTGCTATATTATGAGTTAAAATAGTTCATCCACCTACATGAGCTTGATGCATGTTTTTTTAATTCGGACTTTCATCCTACAGTGGCCTCATTGGTTGTATTTTTCTTATAGTGCCAAACTGGTTATCATGGACACCCCAGCCACTGCTAGAGAGGTTTACAGCAGTTACAGTTTCAATACTGAGCTGGCAAGCATTTTAAATGTATTTTCCCTGTAACTGCAGTTTTGAAATCCTGGTTTCTAACAGGTGTGAGCACGCGGACAGACACAAACCCTCAGTGGAAACGCGATCATTATCAATTAGAATAAGAAATTTAGGTTTTTAATTGATTTCAGAAGTGTGAAAAAAAAACATGATTAGACTGATAAAGAATGACTGCTGAGTGGCAAGTACAGTAGAAAGCAAGCAAATGGGGCAGACAAGTGGGCGGGCAGGTGAGCGGGCAGACAGATGGAAATGAAGTTTTTGCCATACTTATAATAAAAATAAATCCCATTATGGTGAAAACAGACAAAATTCAACAAATGGGACCTCTTATTTGCTATGGGAAACTGATTAAAAAGGCAAATTAAGACAATACCCCACCCCCCAGTATCTACGGGGGGCAATGGCAGCTGTTTCAAAGTTCTAAAGTTGGCACATGGATTTTAAACATCTGTTGTGCCCCAGTTGCTAGGACTAGTTTTTATCCCTGCATTACATAACAACCAATCAGACTGCTAGAATTGCTTTCCCCATCTTATAACCCATGATACACCTCACCTTCAGTGGGTGGTTAGAAGGGGATATCCTAACAAACAGTTGTTGCTGTTGAATGTAATAGATAAGCAACATCGTGCAACAGTTTACTGGTTAGCTGATCACATGTATGTACTGTATGTACAGTATGTATGCTGTGCTGGCTGTAATGTGCTGTGGCTGATACCCTCAGAGCATTTCCACCTTTCAGAGTTACCATTGACATGTGGTCCCAAAGCTGAAGGAAATACTGCTTGGAATCCCTAAAATTCTGAGATGAATTCTGTTATGCAGCCTCCTCCAACTCAGATTTAATATTCCCTTTGCACGGAGGAGAGGAAAACCCTTGGTGGAGAAACCTTTGGGGGTCCAATTCCACCAGATGCCTTCCCTCCAAGTATGAGAGTTAGGAGGCTAACATGTTTAGGGCTATGCATATTTTAGCAGAAGGAGGTCCAATGCCCATGGTGTGTATTATGTGTGCTGGTATGTTTGTTTCTGGATGCTGTTGTAGCAGAGCCTATTCAAACCTAATGACCTGAAAAAGAAGACAGGTTTTGGTTAAGTCATGAAAGCATGATCTGAAGAAGATGGGTAAACCAGGAGAAGGCAATGATTGTTCATTTGTCTGTAAAGAAGAGCAATTGATAAGGTAGTCTGACATGTGTGGACTGCAGATAATGACTGAACGTTGCTATTGGATACCATTCATTTTTGAGTACTGAAATCTGCGATTGCTGTTCCTTGTTGGGTTCTGTCCAATTTGGATTGTTAGAGAAGAACAGAATATGAATCCTCTGAAGTTTTGGGAGAGGTCTGACACTTTAAGATGCTGGTTTGGGAGAAATACCTCAGAAGAAACAGTAAATTTTCCTGGATGTTGGAAGCCATAAAAGATGGACTCATTGTAGTTTGGAGCACAGTGTCGAGTACATGTATAAAGACAGTGGTTCAAAGACAATGAATAGGGTGTTGCAAGTGCATTTATAAGTTTACATACTCAAGAGAAGTAAGAATGGTTCTCTGGCGACTTCTGGTGACATCACGGCTCTGAAAGGAGTGTAGTTTGTGAGCTCTGGACCCCCTCTTCGGCATTATATACCTCCTATTACAACAAAAATTACCAATCTTTCCCCAAAAATGTCAGGTGGAGGCTCCAAAATGGACTGAGGCTCCAGATCACCCAAAAAATTTGTCACTAAAGCTGCCAATGGAGATAGATCAAATTGGGCCCTGCCACAGAATGAAAGAAGCCAGCCTCCAGCTAGTACATGCAAATTTGAGTATGACTCAGATGGAGAAATTGAGAACTTATCTAGAAGCCATTTTGAGACATTGCTTAAACAAATCCAGGGACCATGGGTGGAGAACAAGCGGGAGTTTAAAAATCTTTCTCAAAAATTCTCCAAGCTGGAAAAGCGCACAGAGCAAATGGAGGAACACATCTCACATACAGAAGACACAGCCTTGCAACTCAGTCGTGCATAGAGACTCTGTTACAACAGACACCAACTTTAAATACAAAGCGTCTAGATCTACAGGCTCAATCTAAGAGGGAGAATATAAGAGTGTACGGTTTGGCTGAGGGTGTGGGGACTTATCCGATGTCCAATTTTATGTAGAATTTACTGAGAGATGTTCTCAACCTGCTGGCAGGATATTGACTCACCATAGAACGAGCCCATCACTCCCTGCTCCCTAAGCCATCTGATCCTGCGGTGTACTCCAGTTCAATAGTCCTAAATATATCTAGCTATATGATAAAAGAAGATCTTCTGAGGTGTGCCTGGTCCAAAAAAGATTCGACATACCTCTCATCTAAGTTATCACTCGATCACGACTACCCCCCCTGGAGATTCAGCAAGCCAAGTTACAATACACTCCTCTCCTAAAGCTTCTCAAAGAGTGAAGTATTACATTCCAGACTCCCTTTCTGGTGCATCTCCAAATTTTCAGGAACAAAGGCCCTGTCACATACACATCCGAGGAAGGACAAGAGACATGTTACTAAAGGCTTTGCAGTCCCAGAATGATCTTCTCCGAGGCACTTGTTTCCTATGGACTGGCAGACAGTTACAAGCCAGAAATGTAATGGAGCTGCCATGTTGTCTGCACAGGAAGCCCTTAAGTACCTTGTCGCATTCCTTAGTATAACCAGCAAAAAGTACTCATATACAACGTCAGCACAAAAAACCCTGGAAGCGCCAGGCCTATTGAGGAATTGGTCACTGCCAGCCAGGAATTGGTGAGAGATTTAATTTTAATATTAGTCCAGTGATGGTGTGAGAATAAAGAACCTGATCATGGCTAAAGTACCTGTTTCTTTGTGTGTGACTCTATTGACTGTGAGGAGTCCCCACTGATCCATTCACAATTTAAGTTTTTACTGAATATGGGTAAAGTCCCTTCTTGAATTTGGATATAAACTGAGCACTGCAATAATACGAACTGGCTGATAGCTGAGAGAGGAAGATCAGCATGTGTGTTTGGCATTGCTCCAGACAATTTAAAGGTGACACTTAGTTTTGGCCAAAATAAAGGGACATGTCATCTTTGAAAGGGGGGGCTTCCTTGACATTTTTTTTTATTTCTTGTTTCTGATTTCTGATAACATTGTGCTATGCAATAATACTGGCTAAGAGGAATTTATTTACTTTTACATATTTCACATATCAGAAGGTGGCTACCTCTGAATATGTTGCTGGATTTGTTGTTTCTTTTTTCAGTTCTCTAGAAAAGGAGGAGCACATTTGAGGGTTAAGGTACTTTATGCTGTGGAGGGTGGCTTTTGTGATTTATTGCTGATTTCTGATGGCCTCAACAGCACTATATGAAGTAATGAATGAACCAAAATTATCTAATGTACTTTTACTGTTTTTAGTGTGGATATATTGCATTAAAATGCAGTGCATTTTGTAAATTTATTCATTTTGAATTTTGAATAAAAGGAGTATATAAAAAAAAAGAATGGTTCTCTGGAGCCCTATCAGAAAGGCCTTAATAGGTGCTCTTTGTGGTAGTGAAGGACAATCAGGCATGACACATGTCTCTTCCAACACCTTATTCACATTCTTTGAACCAGGGTCTTTACACTTACAATCAACAGCAGACTCCAAACTACGAGTCTTGCTTTTCATGGCTTCCTATGTCTGGGAGGATTTATTGCATCTCCTAAGCTATTTCTCCCAACCCAGCATCTCAATGTCAGACCTCTCCAAAATTTTAGGGGATTCCTATTCCTTCTTTTCTGTCAGTGCAAAGTGAACAGAACCCACCAAAAAATTATGACAGCACATTTCGGTATTCAAAGTGAATGGTGTCCAATAGCAACAGAGCAACCTCACAAAGAAGGGGACCTGTGCAGTCAGCCAGAAGTTCAATGTATTTATCAGTTATTTAAACTAGAGGAAGGGGAGAGGGCAACAACACCCACTGCAGTGCAAAGGTAGCAGTTGCCCCTCCCCTATTAGGTACAAGCAAGTACAAAACGAGTACAGACCAGGCCAATCAAATTAGATGCCATCACAAAAGTGGGGACACAGCAAGCGGGGAAAACCAAGGCTGGCAGGCACTCTGTCTCAATGCTCATAGCCTGGTAAATAAGATACCAGACCTCACTGCCTCAATAGCAGAGGCAAACCTGAACTGAGTCACTGTAACAGAGACTTGGTTCAAGAAGAACCATTATGTTTCTATCCCTGGGTACGATCTGTTCAGGAGAGATCACAAAGGGAAGAAGGGTGGGCGCGTGTCTTCATCTCGTCAAGGAAGGAATCAAGGCCACAGAGGTACAGATGACACACTCTGAGTCTGAAGCCCTATGGGTCACCCTCGGAGCTGGCGAAAAGTCCCCCATCCGAGTGGGGGTGATCTACAGACCCCTGTCTCAGCAGATAGAGACAAAGAGATGCTGGAAACCATCCTAATGATGGCCAATAAAGGCGACTTATTGCTCGTCTGAGACTTCAGTCTGCCTGGCATAGATTGGTCCTCCCTCACGGTATTATGAAACAGGAGAAATAAATTCCTCATGGCTCTGAAACACACAGAACTAAAATAGCTGGTGCAGTTACTCACCAGAGAAAATGCAATACAGGACCTTTTACTGTCAAACACTATCAGGAGCACGGACGTCAAGGTAGGAATCAGTTTAGGGTCAAGCGACCATAGGTCAGTCTGACTCACGGTCAAAAGATCCGAGGACACAAGTCACACAAAATTGAAGATCCTAGACTTCAGGAAGGCTGATTTTAACAAAATGAAAGCATGCATTAGGAACAATCTCCATGTTGTAGCTGGGGGAGCACAAGAGCACAATCAATCTGGCAACAGCAGAATGCACAAAACAGATAAGTAAATTTAAAAGAAGGAAAAGCCCTCTTGGGTTCATTAAAGAAGTAGCTTCCAGTATAAGGGGATTAAAAGAGCTTTCATGAAATACAAAGAAACTAAGAAAGAAAGTACAGAGCAAGACTCAAAGAAGCAGGGAAGGCAATTAGGTTAGCCAAAGCTCATGCAGAAGAAAGAATAGCAAAAGAGGTTAAAAAGGGGGATAAGACCTTCTAAAAATATATAAAGGGAAAAAAGAAAAAGTAAGGAAGATATCATAAGGCTGAGAACTAGGGAGGGCCAGAATGTTGAAACCAATGGACAGAAGGCATATATACAAAATATATGACCCCCATATTTCTTCTCCAAAGAAACTATTATAAAAAAGTTGCTAACATTAAAGGGTAAATACTTTCCCAGTCCCGATAAAATAGCAGGTCATCTTTTATTTTTATTGGCAGATATTCTTGCCCACCCCTTAAAAATAATTTTTGAATGCTTTCTAGCTGAAAATTATGTCCCAAATGAATGGAAAGAAGCAAATGTAGTACCAATTCACAAAAAAGGCCTGAAAAACAACTGGGAGAACTACAGGCCCACAAGTTTGTTCTGTATGCAAGCTCCTTGAGACCCTCATCAAGGATATTATTACTCCTACCCTCAATAGCCATGACCCAGAGCAACATGGCTTTAAAAGTGGTAGAAGCTGCCTTACTAATTTATTGTGTTTCTATGAACACATCAGTACCTTTCTCGACAGTAAAATGCCTTGCAATATCATATTTATCGATTTTAGCAAGGTATTCAATGTCATGCCTCATTGGGCTTTGATGGTAACCTGTGAGGTGGGTGCACAAGGAAGGGTGCCATCCGTAATGGCGACACCTTCCTGGTGCAATTCCTCATGGTGATGGGAGGGTAGGGTGAGCGGATGAGGGGTCGGGCGAATTGAGTGACAGGATGTCGCTATGTATACACACGTGTAGGGGGGCAAGCACGGCGAGCTTGGGCTGGGAGGGGTGGAGGGGCTGTAGGGGGTGGCACTGTGGTGGATGGCCGAGCTGTGTCGTGGCGTCAGTGGTTGGCTAGTGGTTGGGGTGGTGAGGTATTGTTTGGGTCTGGGCACTGGTGCAATTTGATTGCGCTTCTGGCCTGGAACCTTTATTTTTTAGTGCTTTCACCCTGACATGCACCCCCTGGAGTTGAGAATTCCAAGTAGGGGTGCGGGGTGTGGGGGACACAGACCCCTCACAGAAAGCATTAAAAAAATTCTCATGGCACCATTGTCCTGTGCGATGGGGTTGTCAAAATGCTGAAAAGTTTTTCAGCATTCTGACTGTGCGATAACGGAGATCACCTTTAGACGTTCGCCGTTATCACATTGACCCAGCTTTGATCATTAAACTATGTAAACTTAACAACAACAGCTTTATTATCAATTGGATACATAACTGGCTGCAAGATCAGACCCAGCAGGTAGTCATCAGCAGGTGAAAGTCTAATAATGGATGAGTATCAAGTTGGGTGCCCCAGAGCTCTGTCCTGGGCCCTGCCTCTTTCAAGCATTTATAGCTAACTTAACAATTGATTGTCTCTCCATCACCACAAAATATGCAGATGATGTCAAAATCAGGGGTTCTTGTGCAAATTCATCACAAGCCATAACTACACAAAATGACCTGGACATCATCACTTCCTGGGTAAATACATGGGGAAGGAAATTAAACACTTCAAAATGTAAGGTAATGTATTTGGGACCAAAAAATTCCAAACTATGCATACACACTGGCTGGTTCATTACTTAATAAAACTTCTAAAGAAAAGGATTTGGGTACCAATGTTTCAGATGACATGTCCCACAATATACATCTGCAAGGTGTTATTAATACAATAAAACTAATAGAGTTGTCTGACCTACTTTACGGAACATTGGATCTAAGGATCCTGAGGTGTTAATGCCTCTGTTTAGGTGCCCAGTGACTGTATGAGACCAACAAGAAGGCGGCAGGTGAGAGCTGCATAAAACGCCAGTATAATATCCAGTTGGGACATTCTTTGGGAGAACTGCTTTGCTTGAATTAAATGCCTGTTACAAGCTGTACTTTTTACTTCTGCTGCTAATTGAGTGCCTGCTTTTACTCTGGGTTTGAATGAACTGCACCTGAAACTCTGTCATTCTGCATGAGGGGGTCAGTGATTGAATGAACTAGGGGCTGCAGCACTATAAAGCCTTGCTCTGATCCCCCCCCCACGAAGGTGCCCCGTGACTGTGTGAGACCAACAAGAAGGCGGCAGGTGAGAGCTGCATAAAATGCCAGTATAATATCCAGTTGGGACATTCTTTGGGAGAACTGCTTTGCTTGAATTAAATGCCTGTTACAAGCTATACTTTTTTACTACTGCTGCTAATTGAGTGCCTGCTTTCATTCTGCATGAGGGGGTCAGTGATTGAATGAACTAAGGGCTCCAGCACTATAAAACCTTGCACTGATCACTGGCGCGAGCAATGTGAGTGGCGCGAGCGCCACTTGGTAGAGAAATTGTTTTAACTTGTTTGGCAGTAAGAAGCTTAATTATGGGGTCTGTTTTGTATATGTGTTTGGGGGGTTGGTTTGTATGGGGATTAATAATCATGAGTACCTTTGAAGATAAAGAAGTTAGAGGTGATATGATGAAGTTATCAGGTATGTATTTTATGGGAAATGTTCGATTTAATTGTGAAGATGGATTCGTTTGGAGAAGGAATCACTTTACAAATGAATTCCAATATTATCAAAAGAGTTCTTGTGTTAAGCATGGTTTTTGTGGGTTAAAAGTAACAGGAAGTACAAATATGTTATGTTTAATGCTGTTAATTCAAAGTGGGGATGTTGAGTTAAATCCGGGCCCTAATTATAAAAAAATTAAGCAGCTTTCAATGGTTCATGAGAACGTTAGAAGCATAGTCCATAAAATGGATGAGTATAGGGTATGGGCAACTAAAACTGAGTATGATTTATTAGCAGTATCAGAAACATAGTTACATACAGGTATAATGCAGGAAGAAATTCAACTTTCAGGATTTTCTATAGAACGTGCAGATAGAGGTAAAAGGGAGGGGGTGATGTTGTTTATTAAGAATACTCTTGGCCCCTATAAAGTACTGTTAAGTATGAACAAGGAAGGAATTGACTGTCTTATTATTGAATTAATTGTGATAAAATTAGTGGTAGGAGTGTTTTATGCACCCCCTAAAACAAAAAGTAAAACATTTGATGTACTAGCAGAGTTAATTTTAGAAAAAATAAAGGACAAACAAGTAGTTTTAACAGGAGACTTTAATGCAGATTGGTTTCAGACTAGAGGAAGAAAATTGGAAAGTAGTTTTTCAATTCTGGGTTTGCACCAAATAATACAAAAATCTACAAGAAATACAAAAAATGGAACTTACAGTTCTCTTTTAGATTTATTTTTTGCATCCCAGGACATAGTAAAAACCTGGGGAGTATTACCTTTAAATTTGGGGGATCATAATCCTATTACTTGTACTATTGAGTTACAACAGTGCATTACTCAACAATCAACTATTTATTGGAGCAGAGATTTTAAAGGGTTTAATGAGCAATCCTTTGTAAATCATCTAGGCAAATCCATTGGGATAGAATTTATTTGATACCAGACATAGAACTGGCTTATTCAAGAGTTTAATGACATGTTTTTGAATGTAATACAGCACCATGCCCCATTAATAAGAAAAATTAAAAGGAATAAAGAAGCCCCATGGATCACCAATAAAATAATAAAATATTTAAGGATTAGAGATAGGATATGGAAAAAGGTGAGAAAAACAAAGAAAGAAGCAGATTGGAATACCTTCAGGTTTTGGAGGAATAAGTGTAAAAATATAATTAAAAACATAAAGAATAAATATTATCAGAATAAAATAAATAATTCCTCCGACTCCAAGCAGTTTTGGAAGATTATAACAGAGCTGAAATCCCCAAATAAAGACTCCATAAGTCCTACTTTGGTACAAGATGGAAAACTAGTTACTGATACAAAGGTTATAGCGAATATTTTTAATACATATTTTTTGGAATTACCTGATTTAAAGTTGCCAGATTTGAATGTGAATGGAATGGATTTCTCTACTGTATCAGACATGCTGGTAGCCCATACAGGAATATTTAAGTTTGAAATTTTAAAAGAGAGGGATATACTGAAAGAGCTAAAAAATTTAAATAAAAGTAAATCAGGAGGTATTGATGGGATTGAGGCCCAATATTTAAAATTGGGAGCACACGTAATAGCCCCTATTGTGACCTATTTGTTCAATTGGAGTTTGAGTACTTCTACTGTTCCTGAAATTTGGAAGATGGGGAAAATGATTCCCATTTATAAGTCTGGGGATCAAACTATTCCTTCAAATTATAGGCCAATAGCCCTTTGCCAATTTTATCTAAAATCTTGGAACGAAAGTCTATGAACAGGTAAATAATTATTTAGATACAAATACTGTAATAGTAGATGAACAACATGGTTTTAGAAAGGGAGATCCACAAACACTGCCCTGTTGGAATTTAATGACCTGTTGCTACATCTATGAACCAAGGAAAAGTACACTGGGGCAGTGTTTGTGGATCTCTAGTAAGGCTTTTGATTTAGTTCAATATGATTTGCTTTTGACTAGGTTAAGGGCCATAGGATTAAGGCCAAATATTAAAATGGCTTGAGTCATATCTGACAAATAGATATCAATGTGTTCAATGTGGTACAATGATGTCGGCCCCTGGGAAACTAGAGAGAGGTGTTCCCCAGGACTTTGTTTTGGGCCCATTATTATTTAATATTTATGTTAATAATTTGGTTCACGAAATTAAACATAATGAGGTGAGACTGTACGCAGACAACACTGTTTTAGTTGAGTCTGCTGACAGTCTCACAGGTATGATGGATTCGCTTCAAAGTGATTTGTTACAAATGCAAAAATGCTTCAGTAAATCTGGTCTTCTTTTGAATGCTAAAAAAACACAAACTATGTTGTTTTCGATTGGTTCATATAGAGGAAAAGAGCCCACACCACAATTACATTTACAAGATGGTACAAAGATTGTCATAAGATAATTCACAAAAAGTATAACCATCCTTTGTATAAGCAATTAAAAAGAATGATAAATAACAAATCATATATAAAGACTAGGAATCCATTAAGCAATATCCCAATGTATAGAAGCTTTAATAGACTAGGGGACAGTATGCTCCAGAATAGAGTAGCATTAAGTTGGAATGGTTTGACTGAATCACAGAAAACAAATTTAGATTTTTTTAAATTTAAAAATGAATTGTTTATTAGTTTGTATTTTTTATGTATGTATTTAAATAATGTATGTATGTAGAGTGCGATTATGTTTGTTTGTATTAGTTTTGTTTCTATTAGTTATGTTAAATGTCAATAGTTAATTGGTAATTGTATTAGAATCTACATGCAGGACTTTGTTGTAAACGGGACTTTGTCCTAACAAATGAATTTCCTGTGAAAAAATAAACTTTTAATCAATCAATCAATCTGTTTAGGGCATATGCAAGGACACACTTGGAATATGCCTCCCAGCTTTGGTGCCCGTATAAAAAAATCAGATAAAAACTCACTTGAAAAAATTCAAAGAAAATTAACAAAACACATTTCAGGACTTAAAACAGCATCATACAAAAATAGATTGAAAACTCTAAATCTGATGTCCCTGTCCACTCGTCGCCTTAGAGGTGGCCTTATGTTTCTTTATGACATAATTCAGGACCCTTACCTTATGTGTGAATTGGGGCTGGATTTAGTAGGTAAACCATTTAACCATATTAGCCGTAGATATTTTTTCACCTTTAGAACTATTGGACCTTGGAATAAATTACCCTGAATGTTGTTATAAGTGAGACTAAATGCATCTTTAAATATCGACTAGATAGTTTAATAAATACAGGTTATGATCTCTCCTATTATTCTTTGGCTTAGTATAAGAGTGGTATGGGCTCTGGCCTCCTTGATCTTCAACTCACCTTTGTAGTATGAACCTTAGTAGTATAAGACAGAGATTCTAAATGAATACTTCTACTCAGTTTTCACCAAGGAGGATCAGGGATGTGTACCAGTACTAAAGAATGAAGAACACTGCAGCAGTGAAGCTGACACAAACCCCTTCACAACTGAAAGGGTCTTAAAAGAACTAGCAAAATTAAAAACCGACAAAGCTATGGGACCTGATGGTATCCACCTGAGAATACTAAAGGAACTCAGAGAAGAACTTGTCACCCCATTAGCAGACCTCTTCAACAAGTCACTGGAGAATGGCACAGTACCGGATGACTGGAAAAAAGCCAAGGTGGTACTGCTGCACAAAAGCGGCAGCAAGGAAGTCACTGGAAACTATCATCCAGTTAGCCTCACCTCAGTGGTGGGGAAAATCATGGATACATTACTAAAAGAAAGAATTGTACAGCATCTAGTAGCAACTAGCCAAATAGACCTAAAGCAGCATGGCTTCACAGTGGGGGAGGTCATGTCAGACAAACATGACTGATTTCTTCAATTGGATGACCAGAACAGTGGACCAAGGAGGAGTAGTAGATGTAGTATATCTGGATGTCTGTAAGGCATTCAACTCTGTTTTACATAGGAGGCTGATAAACAAGTTGGAACACCCAGTAGTTGGACATAAAATAGTAGGTTGGATTAGAAACTGGCTCCAAGGGAGAACCCAGTGAGTGTTAATAAACAGCACTCTGTCGGAGGAAGGATGGGTGACCAGTGGAGTCCCTCTGAGATTGGTGCTGAGGGCAATTCTTTTCAACATATTCATCAGTGACATCATAGAGGGTTTGCAAGGAATGGTATGCCTGTTCACAGATGACATCAAGCTCTGCAACAGAGTGGACACGTAAGATGAGGTCACAGAAATGATAGCTGATCTAAGAAAACCTGGTGGAATGGTAAAAACAGTGGCAGCTGAACTTCAGCTCCAAGAAGTGCAAAGTTATGCACCTAAGGAGAAAGACCCTAGGCTGGAAATATACTCTGGGGGGGGGGGACAGCTGACTGAAACTAAGGTAGAGAGAGAGAGATCAGGGGGTACTCATATCTGATGATTTAAGGACAACTAGGCAGTGCAAAAAGGCAGCGCAAAAAGCTAGCATCATTTTCAGATGCATAGGAAGGGCTATCACAAGTAGGAAAAGCGAATTGATAGTCCTGCTGTACAAGTCCTTCCTGAGGCCTCACCTGGAGTATTGCATCCAGTTCTGGAGACTGCACCTCAAGAAGGACAAGGATCGCCTGGGAACCATGCTGAAGAGAGCTACGAAGATGATATATGGACAACATGAAGAACCATATAAATTGAGATTAAACCATCTTATGATGTACTCACTGGAGAGGAGAAGGGACAGGAGAGACATGATAGAGGCATTTAAATACCTCAAAGGTATCAACTCAGTAAAAACACAGGATCTCTTTGGGGAAAACCCGACTACATGGAGAAGGGGGCACAACATTCGCCTGAAGGAAGGTAGTTTCAAAACAAACAGCAGGAAGTTTTTCTTCATGGAAAGGGTGGTGGAGCCCTGGAAAAGTCTGCCCCAGAGGCTGTGACAGCGAAGACAGTGGAGGAGTTCAAGCTAGCATGGGATAGGCACTGTGGAAACCTAAGACAGTAAAGAGACTGAGAAGGGTGTAGCTTTCAGAGGCAGACTAGATGTATCGCAAGGTCCCCTTCTGCCAGCACTTTCTTATGTTCTTAGGTTCTTATGTAACATTCAATCATTATCTGCAATCCATACATGTCAGACTACCTCATTAACCTCACTTTCTTGTGGACAAAGGAATGACCATAACTGGTTCTCCCCTCATCTTCGGATTATGCTACCAAGACTTAATCTGCACCCTTCTTCTTTTTCAGTCATTCACTCTGAATAGGCTCTGCTATAACAGCATCCAGGAAAAAACATATCACACTTATAATAAAAAACCATAGGCTGCAAGACTCCATCCTGCCTCAAATTCTGCAGGCAGGATCCAACTAACAAAATCTGTCTAGCCCAAAACATCTTAGCATCTTAACTCTCATGCCTGGAGGGCAGAAGTCCATTGGCTTTGGAGTCCCCTAAGGTTCTCATGCCAGGGGACCATTAAATCTACAAGTTGGTGGAGTTGGCATGACAGAATTAATCTTGATAGTTTGGGGATTCAAAGCTGTATTTCCTTCAGCTATGAGTCCACATGCATATGGCACCTCCAAAGGGTGGAAATACTCCAAGGTCATTGACCAGCACAACATAAATACGGTACACACTGTATGATCAGCTGGACTGTGAACTGTTGCATGTTATTGCTTATCTACCACAGTCAGCATTAACAGCCTTTATTTAGCACACATCCTTCTGGTCACCTGCTCAAGGTGTGATGTATCATGGGTTATAAAACGGGGAAAGAAATGTCATCAATCTGATTTGCTGTTATCTAATGCACTTGTAAAAAATAGTCCCAGCAACCAGGACACAGCAGATTTCTGTAATCCATGTGCCAACTTTAGAACTTTGAAAACTGAAACAGCTGTCATGTTTTTACCCCATAGTAGATACTAGTGGTCTGCTGAACCTCTATATGAAAAACCAAGCTGCCCTGAATGAATGTGGCTCAGTTTTCATTTAAGCTGAGCCAAACCTTGCTGGCTCAGCTCAGATCTTAGCTCATTTGTTTACCTCCCCCAGTCTCCCAGTTTACATGTCTATCATGTGACAGGTTTAGGAGGTTGAGGAGAGGTAAAAGGTCACCCAAGGGGAGTGCATGAACCACAGTATATATAGCCACGTGACTCTGACCTTGCTACCAGTTTAGCTCAGCAAGTGGTTGGGAAGGGAGCACAACTGGTCACAGTAGCAGATAGTGCTCTGAGTCAGAAGGGAAAATGCCAACGCTGGGAAAGGGAAGGAATGGGGAGTCTGGGTCAAACAGGACAGGAGGATAAAACAGTAAAAGAACAGGAAAACAAAAAAACACTGGGCTGGATTTTCAAGGTCCCAAGAATATTGCAAACCCCGGGTGCAACGATAAGTTGGCACAGACGGCTTGCAGCATTTTCCCAGTTGGCAATCAGGATTTTCTATCCTGTATGCCTATTGCTGAAAATTAAACCAGCTCTTTTGCTGGCCAAGCTTGCATTAATCCTGGGTATCCTTTTCATGGGACTTGTACCAAATATTTGGTTCAAGCTGCCATAATATGGGAAAACTGTCATGACTGTGCCCGATATATTAAAACTGTGCACAGTTGTGGCAAAGGTGCTTGGCAGAGCTGCGCCAAAATATGGGTTTGATGCAGGGCCTGACGCAAGCCCTGTGTCACGCTTTGAAAATCTGGCCCCACTGACTTTACGAGGATAGTGTGTGTGTGTGTGTGTAAAAGCTTGTGTCACGTGTAAAGCATTTTTGGATGGGAGCAGCATCCCTCAGCAGTTGCATAGAAGTCCCTGTTTGCAGTGTCACCAGCCATTTTCCATGCAAGCACAGCACCATTTTTCTTTGATGTAATCTGTTAAAAAAAATTGTGCAAGCAGAGGCAGTAAAGGCTTGGGTCAACGTCATGTGTAAAGCCTTTTCAGAGGGAGAGGGTAGTCCTTGGCAGTTGCATAGTAGCCCCTGTCTGCAGCATCGCAGCCATTCACCATACAAACAAGACAATTCTTTTCATTTTTTTGTAGTCCAATAAAATAATAAATTGTGGACTTATAGTCAATAAAGGCCTGTGCCACGTGATGCCTTTTTGGCAGGAGAAGCTAGCCCTTGGCAATTACATAGTAGCCCCAACTTATAGTTTTGCTATTGTTGGCCAGTCGTTTCTTTGTCTTGAGATGTGCACACATAATTGCCACCTATTTCTTCAAGGTGACTGAGGAATGTACAGGGAATTTTCTTGGAAGTGAGCTGGCTTAGGTCGTGATCAGCAACTGTTTTTTGAATTTTAAAACTTATTATATGATATTAAAAATAAACATGGAAGGGAGTGGGTCTGTGAAACAAGCTTTCAGCATCAGTATAAAAAAAATACACTAATGAAAAGTGCTTCTTATACTGCTACAGGTGAATCCTGTTACACTATTGCAACTTCGTCATCCTCTGAGTCTGTGCTGTTTTCTGAGATCCCTGCATGTTTGTCTGCTGCCACAGATGATACCAAGTCAACAAATACCGGCCAATCCAAAGGCAGCAATTGAAGCTTGGTTGATGAACCAGCAGTTAAAAAAGTAGATTTGGCAAAGGTATAGTTATTAGAAGAACAAAGCCAGTTGCAGGCACTACACACAGTGAAAAGGAAGGAAGCACACATGCATACTTTGTGCCACTTTCTCAAGATTCTACCATTTCTTATTCTCTGTGAGCTCTTCATTGTCAGACCATGTGAACAGCAGTGGCAGTTAGTACATTCCTAAAATGGAGGTAGTACATGATGGGGACTCTGATGATGAGGACACGGAAGCAGAGGAACCTGCTGTTGCGAGATGCCAGACCAAAAACCCTGGGGAAAGGTAATCAGAGGAAAGATCATTAGGTGTCAGTGAAAAGGAAAGTGCAAAGGAAGCTATGTCTGTCTTCTCTGCTCAGGGTGGGCCTCACACCCAGGCATCCACTCAGGACATTAAGGAAAATATAGAACTTAACATAGACATGTTGGATGATAATTCAGAAGTTGCAATGACAGGGACAAAAACAAACAAGCATTTGTCAGTGCCGAATGTTATCTTGCTGGCATTGGCATTGATAATGCAGGAGTTAGAGAGATGCATAATAGGAATGGCAGTGAAATGCGACTCGCTGTACCCCACCTGAGACTGACAGGCATTGGGTGTGCCTTTGGGTTGTTGGCCATGGTCATGCCATTTCACCTCACCGCATTCTGAAGACACTGACAAGTGTTGCAGTGTGCCTTGGGGTCTTCGGGACTTATGCTCTCCTCATTTCATAAGGAAATATGCTGAGATGGGTGCAGTATAGGAGAATGGGGTGAGCTTTGGGGCCAAAGACTCCAAGGCACACCTTGATGCCTGTCACTGGCTGCAGGGTGGGGGTGGAATGGAGTTAGAATTACAGCCGACAATCCCAAGTCACACCCCTGATGCCTGTCAGTCTCTACAGGATGGGGTGTTATGGTTGGAAACCCTAATGCCCAGGGTGTTTGTTGATATTTTCACTCCAAATTTTCAACATGGGCTTTTTGCGACCCCACCTCATGAACAGTGGAGCTATCATAGGCGCCGGGTTGTATGGGCCCATGGGGCATGGGCCCCATCAATATTTATTGAGCTGGGCTGAGCCCCAGCAATATCCTATGTTGCTTTTTCCCCCTTGGCCCCTTTAAATTGCTTATGTGCATGCCTGAGACCGTGTGGTGCCGAGCCAGCATGATTCGGAATGGATTCGCCACCACCACCCCCATTGAATTTGCTGGCGCTGTGGTGCACCTGCTGGCATTATTTTAAATTTGTGCCAATGCCGCCAAGTTAAAACACCCCTCCATCTCATCATAGTATATGACTGGTGCCAATGGTGCGGTGAGGTGACTGCTTGTCTGGCTTGGCTGTGCTTCTGGTTGGTGGCATTTTTAAATTTGCCACTATTGGCCACCTGTGATTGGCCACTAGGATTCTTTATAGAGGCGCCATACACATGCCGGCAACTTGATGAGCGAGAGAGAGAGAGAGAGAGAGAGAGAGAGAGAGACGACGCAAGCGCGACAAGATCAAGTGAAGCAGTACAGCCAGCCTGAGCCAGAAGGAGCGGGAGTCGCGGCACCACTGTGTCCAGTCCACTCTGGGTAGCAAGCAGGCAGCAACCTTTTGCTAAGAGGCAGGGGTTTGGCTTACAGTAGTGTAGCCGCTGCTGGCCGCCCGCAGTCTGGGTACTTGTGTGAGTGGCTGCCACCTGCCTGCCTGGCCAGATTTGGTGGAGTCAGTGGTCATGACTCAGTCTCACATCACATCGCATCGTGCGTGGCTCGAATCGCGAGGTGTGTCGGTGTCAGCAGTTAGCGCTTGGCGGTTGCAGTCCGGGAGTCAGGACTCCAGGCTGTGAAGAGAAGAGAGAGCAGCAGGCAGCGCAGCAGCAGGCTGAGGGAGGCTTAGCAGCCAGTCAGCAAGAGCCTGAGCCAGCAATCTTCTACACTGCACAGACAGTGCACATAGAGATGTGTGTGTGTGTGTGTGTGTGTCAGTGTGTGTGGTCAGGTCTACAAGTCATCAGTCAGTCTAGTGAGTCAGTGCCAACTACGTGCAGGGAACACTGTATTTGATTTTGTTTAGACCCACGTAACGTCCCCCTATCCCATGTCGGGCCCCTTCCATGCAAGATCTCCCTTTCACTCAGTAAATTCAAGTGCTATGCCAGCACTAAAGGTACGGTGTGGATGGGATGTTGATGCAGGGGAAGGAAGCGAGCTAGCTGGCCCAAAGCCTCTTCCCCCTACCTAGTCTAGTCCACTTTACTCAAGGTAGGGAGTGAGACTTGGTGCTTGTCAGGGGAGCTAAGCGGAAGGGTGAGATCATATTGACTGTCACTCACTGGCTGACTTGAGGGGTGGTCCAGGGGGGAATGGATTCATGCTGCAGTAGCATGTTGCAGAAATATTAATGACTGGAGCAGAACAGGGGCTGGCAGTGTAGCCGTAGTTCATCTAGGCATTGTCATTGTCATGGGGCAGCACTGGGCATTAGGGCTGGGGCTAGAGTTAAACTTTAGTGAAACACAACACCTGAAAGAAAATATTATTTAAAGAAATCACACAGACAGAGGTTGGGGCCATAGCAGTACCTGGCAGAAAGGGTGCATTGAGCAAGAAAAGTAAAAGATGACAGGAGGGGGTTAGGGGAGTGGAGTTTGCATTGGTGGTGGTGTTTGGTTGAATGATAGGGCTGAGAGTGGAGGCCAGACTGTAGCCTAAAATCTCATTTGGTAGCAGGTGCTATAAATAAAAATAATTTGAGGCTATACCAACAGTATTACTTTATGTGCGAGAGAGAACCTGATTAAAAAAAAAATAGGGGCTTGGTGGGATTGGGAACAGGGAAAGAAAGAACCACAGCAGTTGTGGTTGTGGTTGCAATACTACCATGCCAGATGCTAGCCAGATACTTGCCAAAGGCCAGTTAGTTTCATATTGATACAACTCCAGTTTGCCAAAGGTCTCATTGCAGTTTGTACTTGTTCTATTTTTCCTTAAAAAAACATAGGGCCAGTCAATATGGTATGTTTCTGCTTAACTGACTCGGCAGGGAGAAGAAAATAGTTGGCGTCAAAATGATCCAGACTCTAGGGTTCAGAGGGAGAGGGAGGGGATGAAAAGTGGAAAGTACTCTGGGTCTGGATTCTGGAAGGAAAGGAGTCCAAGGGCAGCTCAGTGGAGAAAGATGGATGGTCTGGATGGGGAAAGGTTGGGAATATGATAGAAGGAAAAGAATGTGCAGCAGACAAGGTGAAACTGGAAGTGGAATTATTTGTACTTACTTCCTATTATCTTGTCGTGCATCCTCCTCCTGTCTAGTTTCATGGCCACAAGGGATGGGCCCATTTTTACAGTATGTGTGCAGCTGGGTCGGGGTGCAAGCGCTCTCTTTTCAGTCATCCTTTGCAGGCACCAGGCTTCATCCAGTCTCTTCCACAGACTATACACTACATGAGCGATGATGAAGATGATGATCATGTAACCTTGTGTTGGAAGGTATAATGTGGTGATGGTGAAGAACTGTAATGAGCTGCATGGTTTTACCTTTGTGTGTCTTCTATTTACTCAGGCCATGCCCCCCAAAACATTATATCTATACCTATATCTAGTGTTTGTTCCTGAATCCCCGTGTCTCTCTGACCTGACAATGGTGCATGTTTTGTGAAATACAGAGCCTCATTCAACTTATGTCATGTTCTCTCATTTCCCAACCTCTGCTAAACCCATAGGGGCAGCCAGCCAGCCAGGGACTGGGGGTGCACGATGTTCAGAAATTACATATGTGAGTAACTTGATGAAGGGGACCTGGAGGGGGGAACTGGGGCTTCTTCTTCTGTCTGCTGTCTCTACTAGCCTACAGATTACTTAACCTGGTGTTTCCTAGTGTGTTTTGGACTTTGCATTATTTATGGATAATCGGTATGGGGTGTCCAGTCCCCAGCCAATGCAATGCAACCAAACTATTGGTGATTTAGGAGTCTGGGACACTGGGCTGGAACTTAGTGTGGAGGAAATAGAAATGATTGTGGTCCATTTTGCCAAACGGGGGACATCCCTGACCCGCAAGAGAAAGGCTGGGTAATTACCTTGGGGAGGAGGTCAAGAAAGTCACTGATGTCAATATTTATTTTGTCTGCCTCTTGAAATTGTTAGACTGCTGGTCCTGGGAAAATTCATATGAGCCTCAGGACTTGTTGATTCAAAGTAGACAGTTTGTATCACATTATATAACCTAAATTAATTTACAAGTTGTAAACTGAAAATGTATGTAATAGAATTGTTGTGAAAGAGGATATGTGGTTTGTTGAGGAACAGAATGATGTGTTTGGGGACAAAAGGCCTGTTACCAATACTCTCACTGTGGCAGTATGTGTTTTCTGGCAAAGAAATCTTATGGTATTTCAGTAACAATGTATTTCTAACATCCTATGACAATGCTTTGTATATTTGTGGTTTTCTCAGACCTTTTGCAGGTCATGTAGTAATTAATGACTTGCACCATTAAAGATGGCCCCCACTGACCACACACAAATCTTAAAGATTTCTGGTCTCTGAGGTTAGCTGTGAAATGTGCATGCTAGATTCATACTGTGGATGTATTAGGATGGTGCTGTCACATGTTTCTGATGGTAAACATGCTTGACTTTACAACTGTAACAATTGATGTAAAGAATGTGCCTGAGTCGGGTGGGCCAGGGCCATCCCCCCCCCGGTGCACATCACACAGCACTCCCTCCCACCAAGCCTGCTCCAGTATAATTGGGAATGTGTTGCTGAGCTGCGGTGTGTGGTGGTGCATATACCCCTCCCTGCTCTGATCCCAACCTCTTATGGAGAGGAACATTTTCCTCTGATCCCACCCCTTCAAGTGCAAACGGTTCCCTAAACCTTTCTCTGGTGTCCTGTCTTCCCTCCCCCACCTGCACCAATGTTGTATGTATTAGTCTCTAGTGTGTAGAGGTACATCCCCACATTTGGTGCCCAACCCAGTAAGGATGGGAACTCCCCCCCCCAATGTTTGCGAAGGCCCCATCCCGATGGCAACAGCCTGAGCCCTCCCAGTCCTGCAACAGCCCTGTGGGAATCTGCTTGCAAAGAAGTCCACCCCCACACGCACACACACACACACACACACACACACACTGCCCTAGCCTCATACCCAGTGATCTGTGCCATTCCTGCATGAGGAATGTTCCACGCTTTCCCAGCTGCGTCATCAAAACACATGCCCACACACACACCTGTTGGTCCCCCTGACTGTCTTGCCACGGTGACTGAGGTGACTGTGCCTGACGCAGCTCACCACACATAAGTTGTCTGCTGTCTAACCATAACAGTGCAGCTTAAAAATAGGGCACAGGTGATGACTTGCCATACTATGCTGTGCTCCTCCTTATTACTATTAGACAGAGGTAGCCGAGGTAGTATGTGGCAGGCTGTATCGGTCACAATTGATTTGGTCACTGTGGCTCAGACAGATCAGACAGGGGCACCACCAACATGTGTATGTGTGTGTGTGTGTGTTTGATGCTGCAGCTGGGAAGGGAGGAGTCTGACATTAACCACCACTGAGGAACGGGCAGGGGTGGTGCAAATCACTGGGGTACAGGGCCATTCTGACTGAACTCCAGCCAAAATGGGGAAGAAAGACCAGAAGACACCTCACATCCACTTTCTGAAGTCCCAGCTAGTGGCCAAAAGAAGGAAGAAGACACCACGTGACATGTACAATATTTTTTAACATTCACACACAGTAGCAAATAAAATATCAAGTTTCTATGGGAAATCACCAACTCCCAAATGCCTCTGCCTACCCTCCCAAAAAAGGTGTTGTCTTGTTAAAGTTTAAAAGCAAGTCTTTTAAATGGTATTTCAATTTCATTCCATACCTGAGGCCAGGGGGCTTAAACACCTGACCCCCATGTTACGATACAAGCTGCTCTGTTCCCGTAATGCCCTGGTGATAGTGGGTTGACATCTGACCCCCTTGCCCATGGGGTGGGTCTTTGATCCCTAACCCCTGGACCCCCCTGCAGTTGACCTCTGACCCCACTGGTGAATGACCTCTGACCCCTTGGCTAGGGGTGGGGCCTTGACCCCTGACCCCTGAGCCCCACCAAAAATTTTACAAACCCAGCTCCTATGGGCACTACAAGTTTGTTAGCCAAAAGGTGGTTTTGCACAGCTACTGCACCATTTGGCACCACAGGTGTGAAAAAATATTTCGGGTAGGATGTGAAAAATGACAGCCGTACTTTTCATGAGGAGGTGTAAAAAAATGACAGTGTTGAAAATCTGGAGTGAAAATATGAAAAATTGGTGAAGTCAAGAGAGTGCATAGAAACTGCGTAATGCACATCCTTAACGCAATTATTTTGGGAATTTTTTAACCAAATTTTCAACATAGGCATTTTGGGACCTCTGCCCATGAACAGCGTCACTGTGATTTTGTTACTCTGTCCCAAACATTGATTTCCCACAGCAACTGTGCCATTGTGCACCACATGTGCAAAAACACATTTCAGGCAGGATGTGAAACATGACAGCTATACTGTTCATAAGGAGGTGTGAAAAAAATGACAACGTTGAAAATCTGGAGTGAAAGCATTAAAAATTGTCGAAGTCACAAGTATGCATGGAAAGTGCGCAACACATGCTTGTAACACAGTCATTTGTTTGAAATTTTTCACCAAATTTGCAACATAGGCTTTTTGGGACCCCACTTTATGAGCAATGGCACTGTCGTTTTATTAATCAGTCCCGAAAGGTGAGTCCATGCAGTGACTGCGAAATGACCTTTCGGGATGGAATAACGAGATAACAGTGCATGTGTTTATGAGATGGGGTCCCAAGAACCCCATGTTGAAAATTTGGAGCCAAAATTTAAAAAAAATGGCTGAGATAGCCACTTAAGTTGAAACCCCCCATTTATGCCATTATACAGCTTACTGGCATTTCTTCAGTTCACAGTCAGCTTAGAAGAGTGCAGATGTGTTCCCGGCCCATCAAAGATCGCACCGAGGTGCGGTGGGGTGGGGGTGGGAGTTGGGGTGCAGAGGGTGCAGGTGGCGCGGGTTGGGAGAGGGGTGCCACCACCAACCAACAAAAAAAGGACACTGCCCGTGGAATGGCTTTCTCTCTTTACAGGTTAAATAAAACAAATGTTGGGCACACTGGGGTGGGCTCCCAGTGTGCCCCATGACTTTTGTGGGGGTGATGTTGGGCCACACAATGGGGGTGGGGGTAGCAACATGCCAACGTGGTTGGCTTTCTGTTAAATGGAGGCACACTGGGGTGGGCTCCCGGTGTACCACACAATCTGTGTGGGGGGAGGTGGCGGACATGCCAACAGGGGGATTGACACCCCTGAAGTTGGCTTTGTTTTGGTAAATGTTTCATCAGGCAAGGCACATAGGACAGGTGTGTCTTCTGTGCTGCTGCATGACAAGCCTGTCTCAGATTGCAGTGGCACATTTCTTTCATGTTGGTGGCACTTTGCAAACTTGTGTCAGTGCTAGCATGCTAGCTCACTGGAGAATGAGGGACACACCTTCTAAAGCGTGCTATGCATTCGCCAACACTGACACTCCTCTGCATTTCTCCAACTACCACAAAATGTTGCTTGCACATGTGCAATACAACATAAAAAGGCATCCTCTTCCATTTGGAGGTTTTTTTTTCACCTTGACCCAAAGCACAGTATGCAAGCAATATGCTGTAATGCCTCTTTCAGCAGAGGAAGACAGGCAAGCAACCTTGGCACATTAACCTTAATAAGACACTTACAGTGAATACATCTACTGTGGTCCAGAATAAGTCACAAGGTGATATGGCAGACGATGTTACACAGGTTGACAGTGGTACACTGAGTGGTGGTATAGGTAATTTTTTCCATATCCAGTGCAAAACCCATCAGAGTTTTGAATGCAACACCCCCCTTTATTTGCTAGGTCTATATCAGAATCAGAAAGATCCCCAATTGAAAACAGAAAGAGTTCTTCTCTGACCCCTCCAGCCTCTTTCAGTGTGGCAGTTGCACCTCAGGAGTAGCTAATGATGCATCGGGCTTTTGAACGGAGAACTAAATATGACCAAAGCCATCCAGCTGCCCAGCAGTTAAATAAAGCAATATCTGCAATGATTGCCCTGGACATGCATCATTTTTTATTGCTGATTCTGTTGGCTTCTGGGAGGAGATGAAACTTGCTGCCCCTTGATACTAGCTGCCATCACAGACATATTTCTCCAGAAAAGCTATGCCAGCTCTTTATAGGGAACTGTGCCATAAGGTAAGCAGTGCATTGAAGTCATCAGCTATTGACAAAGTACATATCACAACACATATGTGGACGGCTAGTCAAACAACAGACTACATGACTGCCACCACCCACTGAGTATAATTTTCCTCTGCCACATCTTCTGACACCAACAGGGACCAATAAAATCATCAAAAGCAGGCCACTGTCTGTATTATAAGCTTTGACAAAGAAAATCATAGTATTGTGAGCATCTTACAGGAACTAAAGAAATGGTTTGCCGAATGACTTTCCACTAATGGTCTTTCCCCAGGATTTGTGGTTTCAGACAATGAAACTAACACTGTGAAAGCATTAAAGGATGCTTGGTTTGTGCATAAACCATGCTTTGCACATACATACAATCTAGTGGTACAAGACTTCCCTCGGTGAAGACAGGAGTGTTCAGAATGGATCTACCACCGGTCATTGACAAACATTTTGTCAAACAACCGGACAGTGAAACCTTCATGTCGACTGCATTTGCAGTCGGCAGATGGCTTCCAAGTTGGAAACATGTTTTCTTCAGGGGGCTTTGCCCCTGCACCACCCCTCACACTTTTTATAATCAACTCCAAGACGCAGCTGATTAGGGGATGGGGTGCAACTCCCCCAAATACAGTGCCTGGGTCCAGCACCATCTGTACAGCATCCTGGTGATGTAGCTGCTGTACTGATGGTCACTGTAAAGGTGTCGCTGTTGGCGGTGGACACCGTTCAGATCATGTTGGGTGCTGCACAAAAGATACTCCGTAAAAGGTTTCAAAATAAGGAGGCATCTGCAACAACAGAATAAAGGAGTTGCCACCAGGCAGAACTCTATCTTTTACATGTTGCAGAGGCTCGAAGAACAATGCAAAACAGTGTACCAGTACGCCACGGACCATGCAGAACAGAAAAGGGATGTCACACTTACCTCTGGGCAGTGGAATCTTATATCATACTTACTGTATGTCACTTGCTACAGCCATTTGAGGAAGCATAATGCCAAGTGAGTGCTGACAGTGCAACCATTATTCCACTGCTACATCTTCTCTTGCAGAGACTGGAAAGATTCAGAGAAACATTTGAAGAATAAAGAGCAAATGCAGGTCTCTCTTGTGCTCAAAAGCTGTTTTTGTCTTTGGAAATGGACCACAGGATTGCCATGATGTTGTAGTCTGAACATTATGTTATAGCAACAATGTTAGATACACATTCCAAAACCAGTTTGCCAGGGCTTCTCCAATTGGTACAATAGGCCTTAAACAATATAAATAACTGCTCATTAATAAAGTTGCTCTACGAATGACAACAGAGACTCAGACTGAAAATTCTGCAGTTGCTGATCTGAAAATAATCATGCTTCCTTCCAGAAAAGAGATCACAGTGAAGCTAGAATAAAAAGCACTATAAGAAAATCCTTGCATTATGAATCAGAACCTAGGGGCAATTTGTCTGGTGTCTCAAAGAACAACATTTGTACAGGACTGGATGACATAGAGAAAGACAGTGCTGTTACTTCTCCCATCACAAGCTACTCAGCAAACTGTATGGTAGATGACTTCTTAAAGGGCCCCAGAAAAAGAAACGTTCATGATGACATGCTTCAATATTGACACGAAATGGACACGGTCCTGCTAGCATTGCAACAAGAGGCCCTTTACTATTTAAGTTGCCCAGCAACAAGTGTCTATTCAGAAAGAATATTTAGGACTGCTGGCTCTGTCACTAGTGATAGGAGGAGAAGACTCCTTCCAGGAAATGTTGAAATTCTAACTGTAACCCCTCTGTTACCTGGGGTTACTAGAATCCCAGTTAGACCTAGTGGCAGGCAAGGAAGGCAGCTTGTGAAATTCCAGTTAAATGGATTTCACACTCTCACTCTGTTCTCATTCTCAGCTGAGACTGAGGGATGACATCATTTTAGAACTGTCACAGCTGCATAAGCCACATTGGAATGTTGCAGCTAGGGAAATTAGGATAGAATGCTGGGGAATTTGAAGTCAGTCTGTAGTAGTTCAGTAGTGGGCTCAGTGGAGTGAAGAGGTGTGCTGCAGCTGCAGTCCCTCAGAGCCCTTAGCTCTGTCAGAGAGCTACCTGTCCTTTATGGTGTGTGTTCTCACCAGAAGAGGAACACCCAAAGTGTTAGGCTGAAGTGGTAGAGACTGCTTCCAGTGGTTTAGGGCCCCGTCCCTGCAAGGATGGTGGGAAAGAAACCAGCCTGCTTCCAAGGGCAATCCCCTGGCCTGTCTAAAGGGAAAAAAAGCTGCCTAAGCAAGATTTGTGCTGAGGCACTCAGAAGTTTGTGTGTTTTTCCAGAGGAGAAAAAGAAAAAGCCTGTGGGGCACCTGCAACCAAGGGTGAGTTTGCTCTGACAAAGGCCTATGTTTTCACCAGAGACTGTGTGAGTTTTAAGAATTGTTACTGTGAGTCAGGAAAGGACAGTCAAGTACCGTTCTTAGAAGCTTGTGGGATTTGGACTGTTTTAACAGTGGGGGGTCCAGAGAAATGGATAGGTTCAGCAACAGTATAATTTTCAGAGCCATGCGAGAGTCTGTGAGTTGTATGAGAGATGCAGCAAGAAATACAGGCAATCCTGTGCTATGAAATACTGAGGCTTTATGGAACTGTAAGCTAGAGCAGTGTCTTCAGCAAGTAAAAAGTCCATGGTAAATCATATAAATGTGCTAAGACAGCAGCCAGTGCAAGTTTGTGCAGTTTGAGCTAGTGTTATCAGTACAGTGTGTAAATCAGATGCGCAGTGACTTGACCCATTTACAGAACATTGATGCACCAGGAGTGCTGCCGCCATTACAGGGTGGGGCAGTAATGTAAACACAGCAGCAAGGGAGCCATTTTGTGAAAAGTTTTTTCAACCAAGTGGGACTTGTAATAACAGTGAGTGTTTGTTTTGTCTGCAGTCATGGCTTCAGGACCAGCCCGCTACCTGGATCATGCCCAGGCTATGATTGTAGGAGAAGTTAACAAGTTGAGAAATATTTAGAAGTACTACTATGGAGGACGACTGCCTCCTTGTGTGGTGATTCCTGGATATCCAGTACAAGTATGTGTGATGTGCTTAAATGCTGGAAGGGACATCTTCATGGTACCTCACTGTTCTGGGTGCCTAGAGAAATATGGTTTGGCCAAAGCACCCAAGATTCGTTTGGCTTCCACATGGACAAAATTACATGAACCTGCAATGGGCAGCACACAGCACCAGGAAGCACCTGAAGAGGGAAGTTCAGTAAAGTGTGGCATAAAGCTAGAGGGCGCAGATCAACAGACAGCACAGATGACTGATGTGTCTGAGTCTGAGCCACTGAGAGACAGTGCAGAGGGGAGCATCAGCTGACCAATGGATAGAAGAGCCTAGCTCGAGTCTCATAGGTGAAGATGGGACAGAAGAGATCATTGAATGGGAGGTTTCGACCTCCACGCCTAGTGAAGAGTGGACTGTCTCAGGAGTGAGGACAACTGCTCACTCCTGGGCACAGATTCTCAGTGAAGATGATGAAGGGGAGCCCATTTGGCCTGACGAAGAAGGCGTGGGTTCACAGCCTCCAGTTTCTGGCTTAGAGGAACATGTGAAAGAGAGTGGTGATTCCACTGCCCTGGCTGTGCAAGAAGGAGTCATGGATCCATTTTTTGTGTCATTAAGAATGCGTAGCTGGCAGAACCAGGACTAGCCACCCCCCAGCCAGGCCAGAGGTCGCAGGTTGACCAAATGCAGTAAGGAGGAAAGACTGGTTCATAGGAAAGTGAATGAAATCTATGGAGAATCATTTCTAACCTTTCCTCGAAGGATGTGGGAGGAGATAGAAAGATGCAGGAAATCCTGGATTATGGAACAGGCCATGACACAAGTGCACCCTCGTACCAGCAGATTTGTAAGAGACAGAATCTTGCAAGAAAAGTTCCAAACCTGGAAAGTGGGCAGAACATTGTTTATAGACACTGTTCAGATCATGGACAGCAAGGGACATGAATCCTTTCAAAATGTGAATTATGAGGGGCCCAGACAGGGTAATAATTCTTGCACCTGACCCACTGTGCTATTTCCCACAATGTCAAGAACATCCTGCAAATGTGCCCATGCCTACCAAGTGGAGAGCAGAGCAGTGGTAGCCAATGCTGCCATTCCAGCCATTACCGTACCCATGTTGTTCTGCCACTCTGGACATCCAGGATCCAGGTGCCCCACCTTTGACAGTTCTACAGTGTACTGGCTTTCCAGAATCCATCAACATGGCCCACCAGATGACTTTGAATCTAGAGAAGACACCAGCCCAGCTGTATCCTGATTCATCACCTGGGTATCAGATGACTTCAGACCAGCTGTTTTCATTTTTGTTCCTGTTCCAAGGTTCCATCTCCAGAGATGACATCAACCCAGCTGTTCACAGATGTGCCATCCTGTTCATGTTCCGGAAGATGTCCGCCCAGCTGTATTGACAGAATGCTGCCAGGGAGAGTCTTCGGCGAGGACACAGGTGTCGTATGTTTTCCATTCTTCAAGGGACTGGTAAGTTCAGACTTTTTCTGTTTCTGACATGTGCAGTACACACCCTACATCAGCAGACTCCAAAAGTGTGAACTGTCCTCAAAGACTCTCCCCTTTGGGACTTTGACCTGCTAGAACTTTGCTCACCGGGCTCCGGCCCAGGAGAGACTCTTTATTGGACTTGCCTTCAGGCATTGTGAGTCACTAGAAGGGACATTTAGGGCATTCCATCCCCCCAAAATTGCAAATGTGTATTATAAATATTCTATTTTTCTACTGTTTTTACTGTTACTGTTTTCTACTTTTCTTAAAAAATATTTTGGGATTCTTCAGTGTTTAGATGGTAGGAGTTTAGACAGGACTGTGTATGCAGATTAGGTGTGTTTTGTTTTTCTCTTTTCTTGCAGGTGTTCCTGAAGAAAACCAGAAGAGAAGATAAGAAGAGGAGGAGGAACTCATTGGAGTGCCCCTTGTACTTTAAAAAGTATTTGGGTTTAAAGTACTGTTGTTGTTGTGGTTACTGTATGTCATTTTCCTTCCACAGGTATGGTTGTGGGGGAGTGTGGGAGTAATGCATTGTGTATGGTATTAGCTCCTGGTGTGTGGTTGCAGGTGTCCAGGGTTGGGGGGAGGTCCCCTGTTGTATTTGTTTTGGGGTTTTTGGTTAAGGGCAGATAGATTTTCCCTAGAGGGCTAGGGGGGATAGACAGGCTGTGGTCCTGACCTGCAGTAGGGGCTGCAGTACTGATCTATTAAGGCTATGCTTTGGACAGTTCTACCAGAGCCACTAGGTACCCATACTCAGTGGGTAAAGTAGAGGCTGATGCATCAGCCAAAGGACTCTAGTCCCTTAGTACTGTCTGCCTATGCTGGCATATGGTAGGGGAGAAGGTAATGCTACCTACCCGTAGTCAACACATAGGGTGAGATGGCATAAGCTGGGTGACTAATGACTGTAGACAGTCATTTTCCTTGCCCAGAGTGAGTGTAACCCCCCTGTTACCCGGGGTTACTGGAATCCCAGTTATACCTAGTAGCAGGCAGGGAAGGCAGCTTGTGAAATTCCAGTTAAATGGATTTCACACTGTCTCACTCTGTTCTCAGTCTCAGCTGAGACTGAGGGATGATATCATTTTAGAACTGTCGCAGCTGCATAAGCCACATTGGAATGTTGCAGCTAGGGAAGTTAGGATAGAATGTTGGGGAATCTGAAGTCAGTCTGTAGCAGTTCAGTAGTGGGCTCAGTGGAGTGAAGAGGTGTGCTGCAGCTGCAGGCCCTCAGAGCCCTTAGCTCTGTCAGAGAGCTACCTATCCTTTAGGGTGCATGTTCTCACCAGAAGAGGAACATCCAGAGTGTTAGGCTGAAGTGGTAGAGACCACTTCCAGTGGTTTAGGGCCCCATCCCTGCAGGGATGTGTGGAAAGAAACCAGCCTGCTTCCAAGGGCAATCCCCTGGCCTGGCTAAAGGGAAAATAAGCTGCCTAAGGAAAATGTGTGCTGAGGCTCTCAGAAGTTTGTGTGTTTTTCCAGAGGAGAAAAAGAAAAAGCCTGTGAGGCACCTGCAATGAAGGGTGAGTTTGCTCTGACAAATGGCCTGTTTTCCCCAGAGACTGTGTGAGTTTTAAGAATTGTTACTGTGGGTCAGGAAAGGACAGTCAAGTACTGTTCTTAGAAGCTTGTGGGATTTGAACTGTTTTAACAGTGGGGGTCTATAGAAATGGACACAGCCACTTAATTAGCCAACTTCAAGTCAGCACATTAGAATTTAAAAGCTAGTAGATTAAATGTGAAATACATTTATGGATAACCTACATGGAAAAGTGTTTTCAGAGATGACGTGTTAAAGTCCAGAGGGATGGCTGGGTATGAATTATGGGAGCAAGAGGTTGGAGACCCTCCATCTGGCATAACCAGATTCACCTCCATGGGTTTGTTTTGAGACACCTGTTGCTTTCCCTCAGGTACTTGGCCAGTGCTTGAGGAAAGTACCCAGACATGGGATTGTTGAAGAAGATTCCCTGATGGAGCCAGAAGTGCTCAGAGGTGGTATAGGGAGCCACCAGTACATCTCCATGATAAATGGATAAGTAGTCCAAGGGCTGGCAAGGGAGCCGAGCCAAGGAAAGAAGGTAGTCCAAGGGCTGGCAAGAGAGCTCAGCCAGGGAAACCATGGAAGAGTAAAACTAGTGCAGTGTGTCCAGTGTGTTGCTAAACCCGAGGGTTTAAGATTTAAGAAGATGTGTGTCTTTGGAGGAAAATCTGCATTACCAGGAGTGTAGCCCCATGGGGGTCCATCTATGTTTTGTTGTTCCTTTTTGTTGTGAATAAAATCCACACTTTAGAATCCCAACTTCTTGTATGGACAGTCAGTTATTGTTTCCTGTGTCCAGAATACTTGGGTGTCCCTGTGCAGAGTAGCCAAACCTCGCCAACATGCCGACTGACATTTTTCTCCCCAAGCCCAGGCCCCAGGTAGGGGGTTACAAAATGGAGGCACCACACAGTGCTAATAACACAAAAAATACCACCAACCCAACCCCTGGAGACTCCCACCTGGTAGTGGTGGCCAAGCCCGAGTTACATAACTTTTGTTAAACTGTGCTATGGTTTTGCTGGATAGTTAAGGGCACTTCCAAAGCACTACTTGGACAGTAGTGATGATGAGCCTACTGGCAGTGATGATGAAGAAGAATAGCACTACTGGGGTAATGTTGCTTCAGACTGTGTCTCATGTCATTCATGTCCTGTCACATGCCAGTCATTATTTTGTAGTGCTGTGCGGAATTCTGCCGGCGCAATTAGTGCATAATGGCCATTCTGACAGCAGAATTTCTGCCAGCATTTCACTGGTTCTTCAGCTGAATTCTGCCTACTGTGATCCATGGAATAATATTCCACAGAAAAGCATTTTTTTTTTGTGGAAAATCATTCTACATCTATTTTCTACTGTGGAATTTCACCATTCCGTTTGTGGTAAAATTCAGTGGAATTTTGAAAATTCCTCGGAAATTGCATTCTGCCAGAATTTGAATATTCTGTACAGCACTATTATTTTCCTTCTTCCAGTGAACTACTGTATAGCAAGACTAAAAGATACAGGGGCTACTTTCTGATTCTATGGAACATATGAAGGAGTTTTACACTCACACTTATATGTATTTTGCCTCAGTATTTTATTTGTAAGGTCAATTTAAATTGTAAATGATGATTGATGGCACTCTCTGATTTAGACATCTTTTAGTTATGTACCCATGCAAAATTGTTGTGTTTCTTGGATAACACTTTCCTGAATATAACTCTGCTCTGAGTTCTGACTGATGTTCTTGAATGGATAGTCATCTATGAAAAGAAAAAACTGAAATAAAAAAGAATATACTGTAATACATCAGAAGTGAGTATTCCCTTTCACAATGCTACTACAGTCTGTCTTCATAATTTAACTTTTTTATTGCATTATACTAAAAAACAATAAATTTAAAAAAAGAAAAATGGCAACGTGCATGTGCATCATAATTAATGACAGTAAAAGGGGGCCCATTGCTAGTAACACAAACAACAAAGTTGGCTTATCAAAACAAAATAACAACAGTTCAAAAGGGTGGGTGTGGCAGAGTTAGGCTACGCCCTTGGCTGTGACTGATAGACCACTTTTCTATCTCCTTATTTCCTGGGTACTGAAACTTCTCTTGCGCAACAGTTAACGCTTTTCTCTTTGCTTTTATTCTTTCTCCCCTACCCTAGGTTGGCCACCTAGCGTAGCTCTTTACTATCCCTGCTAAACTTCTTACTAGTTCTCTCTCTTGATTGTTTTTCTGTTTCCATCCATCCAGTCCCTTTAATGATGCCAAACACCCAGAAAAGTGTTGTGTAAAGTGCATAAGTGCATTTTGTGTACAAAAAGCATGAAGGCTATTTTAGATAACAGGAATGAATACAGTTAATAAAGCCTTTTTAGAGAAAAATGATTTAGAAGCTATATCAAACTAATCATTTCATGATTAGTGCAGTTATACAAAATCCTTAAGGTACTTTCATAAATTCACATTATAAACCTGTTACTATATGAAGCTAAACAAAAAACTGGCATGCTTTATAAAAATGCTTAGTCATTATGAATCAGAGATATAGACAGTCAATATTTGTGGAGATATACACTGTACCTTTAATTGAACCAGGAAGTCCCCTGGAACAAACAGACTCCCTTGGTTTTAAAACAGCATGTCCAGACATGTAACAGCATGTTCAGACGTGAAAATAGAAAGGGCTTAGTTAGGCGACCCCACCAAAAAGATATAACACCTCTTCACTGAGTTCACTTCAGTTCAGTCCAGTAGAGTTCAGTCTTGAGAGCGAAGGAGAGAGGTGCTACTATACACAAGCTGTTGAATGCAGATGAGAAGGGTATTAGGAGCTTTAAGATCCAGGACTGTATTATGTGAGAAACTACTGATGGTAAGTAGTGAATTTCTATGCAGTTTTGTTTTTGTTTTCATTTATTATTTTTTGAACTTTTGAAAAACAAATATCACACCATGGTGTGTTTTAAACCTGTAAATTTGCCTCATCTGAAGTTTATTCCCACATGCTGTGACAGCGGGTATATACCCTTTGTGCATGCTGCTACAATTTTTCAGGAAGGTCCACTCAACCTTTTTAGTCTGTTTACCAGTGTAATTTGTAGGCATGAACAATGATTGCTTCTATTGCACTCTCCTGATTTCATCAATATTTAAATGTAAATGAAAATACTTGGGCATGGTGTGAAAACATGCTTGATTCCATTACAAAGGTCATGACTCAACTCATGTAAGGCATCCTGGAATTTTTTTTATTTATTTATTCCTATCTTGGATTACAGTACCTTTGAGTCAATGACTCTTTACAGAGGTTCCACATCAGATTGAAGACAAACACAACAGAAAACTAAATACATAGCAAGTGGACTACATGATACATGGGGTTGGGGTTACAATCCAAAATAAAAGTTACAATCGAGTGAAAAGTGTTAACATTCAGGTTACAGCCAAACATTTCAATCAGGTTAAATTGTACATTCAGGTTACAGTAAGAAATGCACTAGGTTTCTAGGATTAGGGAGGTGCCCTAAGGGGAAAGAGCAGTGAGTGATGCTGTCAAGAAATTTGACATTGTCAGGGAGTGTAGTGGGAGATGAGAGGGAAACTGAGGGGTGAGAGGGAGTGTAGTGGGAGATGAGAGGGGAGACTGATGGCTGAGAGGGAGGACAGTGGGGAGATGGGGAGAAAGGGGCTGGCAGGGGGTCAGTGGGCAGTGTTAGGAGTGGGACAGCAAGGGGAGGAGGAGGAAAGAGACTGAGGAAAGGGAAGAGAAAGGAGAGTCAGGGAGGGAAAGGGAGAGGAGAGAGAGGGAAGGAAAAAAGAGGGGTGAGACATAGGACGGGGATGATGGTCAAGGTAGGGGGAGAGTGCAGGCTGCAGGCAGCATGTGAGGCTGAAAAGGGGCCTACATGTGGCAATCACAGCTGCTAATAGCAGTAAGGTGTTGTCTGAGTTTCTGTTTGAAAGGGCCCAGTTTACGTTCTTCTAGAGTGTCCACGGGAAGTTTATTTAACCAGCTTGGGGCATGGAATCTGAAGGACCATTGTGCTTGTGTGGTCTGACAGAAGGGGTCAGGTATGCATGCCTGGAGGCATTCCAGGTGCTGCATCGATTGGTAACATGCATGAGAAACTGCTGGGAGGTTGGGGGGGGTCAGCCCCAGGGAGATTTTCTTCTTGAGTAGGCAGGTGCGATATGTAATCCTACCACTGAGGTTCAACCAGTTAGTAAGGGTGTAGAGATCACATGTATGCATGTGTCTGGGTGCACCTGAGACCAGACAACAAGAATTGTTAAGGGCCATGAATATGCTTTTAAGGAATGACTCAATAGCTGAGCCATAGATGACTAGGCCGGAAGCTATTATGGACAGCACAGAGCTAGTGACAGAGAGTTGAAGGGCATCTCGGGTCATGCTCTGCCTGTGCCTGTAGAGGATCCCTAACCTAGAGTTAACCATCTTGGAGACCTTGCTAATATGCTCACAAAAGGATAAGGTACTGTCAAGGGTTAAACAGTACTTAGATACTTAAAGGTAAAAACCTGCTCAATGGGGACATCTTGGTTGCTACTTATGATTAAGGGGGTAGACTTTTGTTTATTATGAGGGCTGACGAAAAGCATTGATTTTGTTTTTGTAGTTCATAACCAGCTTGTGCTGGGGAAACCAGTTCTCCACTGCTGCAAAGTCCTCTTGTAGGCTGACAGCTAATGGGAATGGGACTGAGTGGCTGGTATATACTACGGTGTCATCTGCATATAGTAGGATATTATTGGTGCAGACAAGCAGGAGGGAGTTTAGAAAGAGGCTGAAAAGCAGCAGCCCCAGTATGGAGCCTTGGGGAACACAGGACAGGACTGGCCTGCTGTCGGAGAGGGCAACACCAATTCTGACCTGCTAATTAAATTAAATCCATGAACAGGCTGATCTTACTCTTGACCCTCTCTGCAATGTCTCCAATAAAGACATTGAACAAAACAGGGCCCAGCACTGAACCCTGTGGTACCCCACTCATTACTGGCCTTGTCTTGGATGTCTCCCCCTTACAACTACCCTCTGTTGTCTGCCTTGCAGCCAGTTCTCTTCCCACCCCACCAGTTTTCCCCCCAACCCCATGTCCCTCAGCTTCCTCATTAACCTCCTGTGCAGCACTGAGTCAAAATCCTTGCTGAAGTCCAGATACAGGACAGCCACAGCGTGGCATTCATCAGCCGCCCTAGTGATCCAGTCAAAGAAGTCAATCAGGTTAGTTTGGCAAGATCTTCCTGTGACAAACCCATGCTGTCTCTCATCCTGCAGACCATTGCTATTAAGAAAGGTTATCAATCTCTCTGTCAGAATGGTCTCCATCAACTTCCCCACTATGGAAGTCAACCTCACTGGTCTGTAGTTGCCCAGTTGGTCCTTGGGTCCACTCTTGTGAAGGGGCACCACATGAGCCATCCTCCAGTCCCTGGGTGCCTTCCCTGTCTCCAAGGAGGTGTTGAACAGGTTCGTCAGAGGGCCTGCCAACACCTCTACCAGTTCCTTCAGGACCCTTGGGTGTACACTGTCCGGTCCTGGTGCCTTATCCACCTGCAAGGCTTTAAGGCCCTTCAGAACTCTGTCCTTTTGGATGACCCCATCTATCTCTGTCCCCCCCTCCTGCCTTGCCCCTTTCCCCTTTGGTATTGGGCCATCCCTTTCTTTCATGAACACCGAGCAGAAATGCTCATTGAGTGCCTCTTCCTAATCTTCCCCTTTTCTGCCCATCCCCCCTTGATTCTTACAATGTCATCCCTACAACTCCTATCCTCCCTCATGCATTTAAATAACCCCTGTTCCCCCTCTCTGATCCCCTGAGCCAACTTTAGCTCCTTTGCTGCCTTGGCTGCCCTGACTGACTTGGTCACCTCCCTAGATGCCTTTGTGAACACCTCTCTATCCTCCTCAAGCCACGATTTTTTGAATTTAATGAAGGACAGTCTTTTTTCCCTCACCTTCCACTCCACTTCCTTGCTGAGCCAGCTAGTTTTTTTTTTTTTTGACCTGGACTGCTTACTCTGAGATTTGGCACACATGTTCATGGCCTCGTTCAGCCCCTTCCTAATAATTGCCCACTTCTGTTCAGCATCCATCCCTGGGTTCATTTTGGCTAAATACCCCTCTAGGATGCTGCTCATTCTGGCAAAATCTACCTTTCTGAAGTCCAACAGTCTTGTCCTGGGCTTAGCCGGCTTTCTCCCTGTGTTGAGGAGGAACCACACTGAGCGGTGGTTGCTTCCTGCTAGAAGTTCCTGTACTACCACATCCTGGACTTGATCCCCATTTGTTAGCACCAAATCCAGTATGTTCCCTTCCCTAGTAGTATCCATCACCTCTTGCACTAGGTAGTTGCCTTGGATAGCCTCTGGCAGTACCTGTTCCCTGGCATGTGCTATAGTTACTTTCTGCCAGTCAACCCCAAGTTGGTTGAAGTCTCCCATTATAACTGTATTCCCTTTGCCACTGACCTTCCTGATTTGCTCCCCCAGCTCCCTATCCACCTCCTCGCTCTGTGAGAGTGGCCTGTATACCACCCCCATCCTGAGCTTCTTACCTTTAGGGCTTTGGAGCAATACCCATATGGCTTCTGGCCTCCCCTCATCCCCATCCTCCCTAGTACACAGTATCCCCTTCCTGACACAAATAGCCACCTTCCCCCTCCCCCCTCCCAGTCCCTGCAGAACACCTTGTATCCCGAGATCGTGAGATCCAGTCATGGTATTGGGTAGCCCAGGTTCTGAGATGGTGGCAATATCTACCTCTCCCTCCAAAATCATTGCCTGGAACTCTGCAAACTTGTTTTTGTGTTTTTGAAGTCTCTTTTGGAAGCCCAGAGGTGCTGTAGGAAGCCACAGCTCAGAAGATTGTTTCTGGACACATGGTTGGACTCTACCTCTTTTGTTCCTTTGCCTGGCAGGCAGTGAGAGTGCCCTGTTTTTGCTGTAAAACAGTGTATAGACTGGTTTGTTGTATCCCCAACCTAAGTGAGAGATAGGTTTGGGAAGACACAATTTTCATTTTTCTGGTGAGGTGAGAGCTCCCAGAGGTAATAAATTACTTTGTTGGAGAGAGTTGAGGCAATTTTTTTTAATCAATTTATTATTTCATCACTTGCTGTGTTTATTTCATATATTTTATATTTATTTGTTATATTGTTAATTTATTTTATTAAGTGTTGAATATTTTGTAGTGTGTATGGTATATGAATGTATGATTGGAAAGTTGAGTGGTTGGCTGTATAAGTGTGGTGTGGATTAAGTGATGTAGGTGTGGTTGTTGTTATTTTGGGTGCTCACAGAGTGTTGTGAAGATGTGTTGGGAAGGTGCTGGGATGGTCAGGCATTATTCCCCCTCCAGACTTAAGGACCTCCATCCTCTTAGGTGTCCCCTACTGTACCCGAAGGTATATCGATGGTGTTGGTCTCTGGAGATTGTTAGGAGGAGGAGGGTGGGGGCCGGACCTGGCGGGGGAATGGAAAGGAGTGGGCAGACTGGGACAGTGAAGACAAGAAGATGCCTTGGGGCAAAATGGGTTCAGGAGAGGGATCCTCCCTGCCTGATTCCCATACCCAAGGGCTCTGCTTGTAGCAGGCAGGTATCTCGGTCTTCACTGGTGACTCATCCTACTCGGACGGTGTTATGTAATGCCAGGTCCATTAAAAACAAGACTGCTATAATAGCGGATCTTGTTGGGTCATCAGACATAGTGTGCATCACTGAGACCTGGCTGGATGAGAATGCTGGCCCAGTTTTGGCTTCAGCTATGCCAGCCAGATACTCAGTGATACACTGCCCGAGGATGGATCATAGGGGTTGGGGAGTTGCCATTTGTTTCAGATTGGAACAGAACCTGGTGGAGGTACCAGTGGGGACCACCAACTCCTTTGAATGTATCATGGGTGAGGGTGTGGGGTGCAGGATTCTTCTCATCTACCATCCACCAGGAGATGGGAATGTTTTCCTGCAGGAAGTCGCGGACTTCTTTGTTGACCTGACATTGGGATCCTCCTGATGGCTGATCCTGGGGGATTTTAATGCCTCGGCCAACGATGAACTCTCGCAATTTGGTCAGGACTTCCTCCAGCTAATAAATTCACTGGGCTTCACACAGGTTATTTCCTCCTCGACCCATATAGGTGGTCATTCATTGGACTTGGTGTTTCCCCTAGGGATGGAGATATCCAATTTGGTGGTGGAACCAGTTGGATGGTCTGACCATCATACCATCGAGTTCAGTTTTATGGCCCCCCCCAGTAGGTCGGCCCCTATGGAGATGGTTCAGTACCACCCTTTGAGGGGTGTTTCCCTAGATGGCCTGATGGCGGTGCTGGACCTATCAGGTTTACTGAGTGAATTCATGGATCCTAGGGACCTGGTACTTGCCTATGATAAGGTGGTAGTGGGGCCCTGGATTCCACTGCTCCTGTTCATGTTCATCCCCTCACTCTTCACCCCATGTCTCCTTGGTTTGGTGAGACCTTAAGGGAGTTGAGAGTTGGACGAAGGCTGGAGAGGTGTTGGCAGAAGTCGGGCCTGGAGTGTGACAGACTTAGTTTGATGGACCATTACAGGGTTTATTAATCAGCAATTACCCGTAAGAAGGCAGAATTCCTATCCAGAGAAATTACTGCCGTGCAGAATTGACCGGCCCAACTCTTCTGGACTGTGGACAGATTGTGCAATCCAATCTGTTTTCATCCTGGAAGTGTTTTTTCACAAGAACGGTGTGAGGAGCTTGCTCCATTCTTCATGGATAAGGTTACCACAATCAGGTCTGGCGTCCACTTGACCTCCTCTAATGGGAGTTGTGATGGTCGGCAGGAGATGTTGGACACCCAGTTTGTGTGGTGTGACTTTTGCCTGCCCACAATCAATGACAGTGTGATGGTCATCTAGTCGTGCGACTGACCAACTGTAGTTTGGACCTGGGCCCCACATGCCTCTTAGTAGGCTGTGTGGATAAAATTGGCCTGGTTCTTGCCGAGATAGTCTGGATGTCTTTGGAGAGGGGGATTTTTCATGATCCCCTGAAGGAGACCATGGTTTGGCTCCTTCTTAAAAAGCCTTCATTGGACCCAGACTGTTTGGCAAACTACAGGCCCATCTCTAACCTACCCTTTGTGGGTAAGGTTATTGAAAAGGTGGTTGTGTTGCAGCTTGATGATCATTTGACCAGCCACAATGTCTATGATTCTCTTCAGTCTGTATTTAGGAAGAGACATAGTACCAAGACAGCCCTTGTCTGGGTACTAAATGGCCTCCTAATAACGAGAGATTGAAAGACCCGTTACATCTTTGTCCTTCTAGATGTTTCTGCGGCATTTGACACCGTGGACCATGATGTGCTTTTGGAGCACATGCGGTTCATCTGTGGACTGTCTAGTATGGTCCTCAGATGGTTTAGATCATTCCTCATGGGTAGAACTCAGAGGGTGGTGTCTGGGACTTTTTCCTCAGCACCACTCCTCTATCCTGTGGAGTGCCGCAGGGCCCAATCTTGGCACCTATGTTGTTTGCGGTGTATATGCTGCTGTTGGGAGCAATTATTAGGTGGTACAGCTTGAGTTTTCACTGCTATGCAGATGATACTTAGCTGTACAAGTCCTTTTTGACTGGCCAGGGTGATGCTGTCTAGGTCTTTAACAACTGTCTCACCGAGATCCAGGATTGGATGAGTGTGAGCTGGCTGCGGTTAAACCCAACAAAAACTGAGGTGTTGGTTGTGTACCCAGGTCTTCAGAAGAGGGGTTTGTTGGCTGGATTTTCTTCAGGTGTATGGCTTGGGGGTGTTTAGCTAACTACCTCAGACCGGGTGCGGAACCTGGGCGTTATGTTTGATGACTGACTGACCCTTAAATTTCAGGTGTTGGCAGTTGTCAAAAACCCCTTATACCATCTGAGGAATATCACCCAGTTGAAGCATCTGGTTCCTTCCAACGACCTATCAAACTAGGTCCATGCCTTCATTACCTCCCACCTCGACTACTACAATGCCCTCTACCTAGGGCTACCGGGGGGGGTTGATATCCTCAGCCTCCAGCTAGGGCAGAATGCAGCGGCCAGGCTTTTGACTGGTACCTCTAGGACCAGTCATATAATGCCTGTCCTCCGTGGACTGCACTGGCTGCCAGTACAGTGACAGATCACCTTCAGGGTTGGTTTGCTGACCTATAAGGCCCTACATGACCAAGGACCTAGTTACCTGCAAGATCTCCTTCATCCCTACTGCCCCCCTGCCCTCTCTGATCCACTGACGAGGGATTGCTATAGATTCCCAGGGTCTGTTTGAAGACATCAGGGGCTAGGTCATTTAGTTTTATGGCCCTGACCATGTGGAGTTCTCTACCTTGTCGGGTGCGAGATTGCCTGACTGTCCAAAGTTTTAAAGCTGCCTTGAAAACTCATTTATTCAGCCTAATGTATTCTGATTTTTAATGCCGCTATTGTGTTTATTGATTTTAACCTGTTGTATTTTTATATATTGAAGTATTCTATTTATTTACTGTTGTACAAGTGCCTTGGTTTTAGAAAGGCGCTTTTTATAAATAAGCATTGAGTTGAGTTGTTTGCTAAGCTCCTTGCATTCAAGGATACTACAGTCCAACTTGTGTCCTGCCCCTCTTCTTCCCATCATTCCCCCTTCCATTTTTGTGTTGGTAACTTCCCCATTTCTCCTCCTCTCTTGCTGGGGGGGGGAAGGGTGAGGCCTTCCAGTCTCCCCTGGAAAGTGCCTCCTCCCTGCTATCTGACTCAGCCCTGCCCCCTCCTCAGTTTAAATTTATGTTGTTTTTAATGTACTTCTATAGCCCCTGTCCAATGCTCTTGTACCCTCGATGTTGAGATGCAGCCTATCCTTGGCATAATGCCCCTTATTGTTCCATGTCTCACCCCACTCCCCTACAATCCTGTACCCCATTTCTGCACACCACCTCTTCAGCCACCCATTAAACTCCTGTATTCTTAGCTTCCTTACCGTGCTTGCTCTAGGTACCAAGAGTACCTCAGAGAATGTCACTGAGGTTCCCACCTGGCTGCAGATACCCCCCACTTCTCTGAACCTCTCCTGCACTTCTTCCACTGTACTGCCCTCTAGGTCATTTGTTTCTAGGTGCTCTATGTTATGAGGCTTTCCTCCCACCTTCTCAACACATTTCTGAACGCACTGCCCTACTCTCCCCACTGTCATACATGGCATACACTCCACCCAGGTTCGGCTCTTCCTTGCTCCCTTACCTCCCCATCTCACCCCCCTAAGCATAGAATCCCCTAATACAAGTAGTCGCTCCCCTATCCCTTGCACTTTCCATATGGTTTGCCCTGTTACGAGCCCCTTTTCCTCAGCGTCCTTTCCTTTCATACCCAGCCCTTTTCCCCCCTCCCTTCTCCTTCAATTACACCTCCACCTGCTCTCCTCCTCCTCCTTCATCCTTTTTGTGCTCACTCCATTCCACAACCACTCCCCTTCCACTACTTTTACATCCTCCCACTTCCCCCTGTATTGTGCCTCCCCCTCACCCCCTCCCAACTTGTTTTGGCCTTCCTGCCATTTGTTTAGTGTGCTTGTGCCAACTGACCTACTTCCTGTACCTCCCGCTTTTACCCCCAGTCTCCCCTCTCTTTGTACCCTGTATTTCCTCCCTCCATCCTGGTCCCCTGTGCCTTCTGCAACCCCCTGCTCTATTTCATGAACCAGTACTGCATACCTGTTTGTTGTCTCCAGTCTCCTGCCTTCCCCCTTCCCTCAAACACCTTCCTGTCTCTGCTTACCCTGAACCTCTTTTCTAATTCCTCTCTGTCTATCTGCATTCCCTAACACCTGCCAACACCTGCTTTTGGTGCTCCTAGGACCCTGTGGACGTGTCCCCCCCCCACCGGCTGAGCACCCCCTTCCTACCCATGGCAGCCTGGTCTATCCTGCAATGGAGCCATCCCTACCCCTCTGCCCCATCTCCTCCTCACCCCTCATACCTGTCCCCTCCCTCCAGTTCCCATCTCAAGCGCTCTATCTCCAGCATAAGCTGTCTGAACATCCTGTACACTGAACACCCCCCCCACCTTCCACCAGGTTGCAGAAACAGTGCTGCTCCACACCCATTGCAGCTCACAACCCTCCCGGTCTCTCTGTGCCCCCAACCCCAATCATTCCTACCTCTCCACTCTTCCCCCATACATCCACCTGCCTCCTAGCCCTGGTCTCCACATCCCCCCGGCTCTCTTAGTCTACAAAAATTCCACAGCTATTTACAATTGCATCCTTATTTCTATAAGAGCTCTAAACCTGTAGTAGTGCCGCAAAACTCTTACTCTCTCCTTCTGTAGGGACTTACAGCTTCTCTCTCTCTCTCTCTCTCTCTCCTCCTCTTGTATGTGCCCTTTGGACCTAGTCGCTAGCTACACCCTTTGTAATTCTGCATATATATCAGCTAAGCTATTGCTTGTGTTGTGCTGCCTAACTGTTCCCTGCCACTTTAAGTAGGTGTGGCTTGGCTTCCACTATAAAGGCAGAGCACCTGGGGTGGCTGGGAATGGGGTGGGTGGGGGCTGTTCCTTTGATACTTGGTGTCTACAAAAACAATCAGGTAAAAAAAAGACGGTCTTCTGTAAACTACAAGGCAAAAACTTACAAAACTACCAGCAAACAGATTCTTCTAGTCCTACTCACACAAACTGGCAAATCCTACTGAATGTCAGTTAGACACACACACTTGAATTTCAACCCTCCCTAATCCCCTGCTGAAATGTGGTACCTGCAGTTAAAGTACAACCTCAGCCAATTTCAAAAACTCACAAACCTACCAGCAAATAGATTCTCCTAGTTCTGCTTATACAAGCTGGCAAATCAAACCGTATATAACTAGTAGATACTGAGACGGGGGTATTGTCTTAATTTGCTTTTTCAGTCAGTTTCCCATGGCAAAAAAAGATGTCGCTTAAGTTGAATTGTAACTGTTTGTACCATAATATAATTTTTTTTATTATAAGTCTGGCAACAACTTCATGCCTGTCTGCTTTTCCACCCATCTACCCACACGCTTGTCTGCCCTGCTCACTTTCTTACTGCTGCAGTTGCCACTCATTGACACTTTAATGATAATGTCTCCATTGCAGGGCTTGTGTCTTTCCTCCCACCTGCCTGCCCATACCTGTCAGAATCTGATGTTTCAATACTGCAATTCTAAGGAAAAGACACTTAAAATGCTTGTCAGCCCAATATTTAAACTGTAGCTGCAGAAAATCTCTATCAGTGGGGTTGGTGAGGCCATGATAACCAGTTTGGCACTGTAAAAAAAATGCAGGCATTGATGCCACAATAGGACTAGAATCCTACAGTCAAAAAACTGCAAGCATCAATGGCCCATGTCATTCTCCAAACTCTTGGTTACTCTACTACTCATTCTTTTGGGGGATGTTGAACCCCGATCAAACCACCCCCCACTCCTCACACTACCACATGGCCTGAAACTTATATACCTCAACATCTGCAGCCTACTGCCTAAATTAGCTGTGCTGCAGCAACTGTTTTATCACTATGGTCTGACATCCTGATTATTTCCAAAACCTGGATAAAGCCACACAACAAGGATGTCAAAATCACCATACCAGGTTACACAGTCATCTGCCATGACCGCCAAGGCCACAAAAGAGGAGGTGGCATAGCAATGTATATCTCATCCAACCTTCTGTTTTCCTTATCAACCTTCCATTGCCCTTCCAGTCCATCAATGCATTAACATAGAAACATAGAATTTGATGGCAGATAAGGACTGCTTGGCCCACCTAGTCTGCCCATTTCCCTACCTGATGGATAAGCTGCAGATTCTAGTTAATCAACAGCTTACTTCCTCCTACCCCCACTAGAATTGCCTTATGTCTGTCCCATGCATTCTTGAATTGTCCCACTTTTCCTGACTCCACAGCCTCCTCAGAAAGGCTGTTCCATGCATCCACAACCCTCTCTGTGAAAAAATACTTTCTAACATTACCTCTGAGTCATCCCCCTCTATCTTCAAATTGTGCCCCCTTGTTCTTGCACATCTCTTTTTCTTATAGGTGCTACCCTCTTGTACTTTGTTAAGTCTCTTAAGATACTTGAAAGAAACATAGAAACATAGAATTTGATGGCTGATAAGGACCTCTTGGCCCACCTAGTCTGCCCATTTCCCTACGTGATGGATAAGCTGCAGATCCTAGTTAACTAACAGCTTACTTCCTTTTACCCCCCCACTAGGACTGCCTTATGTCTGTCCCATGCATTCTTGAATTCCCCCACTGTTCTTGACTCCACAACCTCCTCAGGGAGGCTGTTCCATGCATCCACAACCCTCTTCATGAAAAAATACTTCCTCACATTACCACTGAGCTGTCCCCCCTCTATCTTCAAATTGTGCCCCCTTGTTCTTGCACATCTCTTTTTCTGAAAGATGCTACCCTCTTGGACTTTGTTGAGTCCCTTGAGGTACTTGAAAGTTTCTATCATGTCCCCTCTCTCCCTTCTTTCCTCAAGGGTATACATAATAATCTCCTTTAGTCTTTCTCCATATGTCTTCTGGTGGAGACCCTGCACCATTTTGGTTGCCCTCCTCCGGACAGCCTCCACTCTGTCTCTGTCTTTGTGGAGATGTGGTCTCCAGAACTGCACACAGTACTCCAGGTGGGGTCTCACCAACTGTCTGTACAGAGGGATAACAACTTCCTGTTTTCTACTATTGATGCCTCTCCCTATGCATCCCAATATCCGCCCAGCCTTCCTTACTGCCTTCTCACATTGCTTGCCCACGTTTAGGTCATCTGATATAATTACCCCCAGGTCTCTTTCCATTTTTACTGTTGTCAGTATCTCACCCCCCATTGTGTACTCTTCCCTGGGTTTTGTTTCCCAGGTGCATTACCTTGCATTTCTTTGTTTTTGAATCTGAGCTGCCACATTTGACCATTCCTCCAACCTTGCCAAATCCCTTCTCATCCTTTCCACTCCATCTTGTGTATTAACCCTGTTGCAGATCTTTGTGTCATCTGCAAAGAGACATACTTTTCCTTCCAGTTCCTCTGCAATGTCACTTATAAAGACATTAAAAAGGACTGGTCCCAGTACTGAACCCTGCGGTACCCCACTAGTAACCCTCCTTTCTTCACTGTGGACTCCATTTACTACTACCCTTTGTGTCCTGTTGTCTAGCCAATTTTTTATCCAGGCTACCATCTTGGGACCCACTCCAAGGCTGACTAACTTGCATATCAATCTTTTGTGTGGGACTGTATCAAATGCCTTGCTAAAATCTAGGTAGGCCATGTCCACAGCCCATCCCTGGTCTACTACTTTAGTCACCCAGTCAAATAAATCTATTAGATTCATCTAGCACAACCTTCCCATCATGAATTCATGCTGCCTTGGGTCCTGTGCCCCACTGACCTCTAAGTACTCAACAATTCTTTCCTTCAGAAGTGATTCCATCATTTTCCCTACAACTGAGGTCAAACTAACTGGTCTGTAGTTTACTGCCTTTGTCCTGCTCCCACTTTTGTGAAGAGGAATCCCATCCACCCTCCTCCAGTCCTCAGATATCACCCCATCTTCCCATGATTTGTTAAAGAGAGTAGTCAGCGGTGTCACTAGTTCTACCCTTAGTTCTTTTAGAATTCTTAGGTGAATCCCATCAGACCCCATTGCTTTGTCCACCTTCAATTTTATTAGTTCTTTCAGAACCCTTTCTTCTGTAAATGGACTGGTATCGACCCCAGTCTTCAGAGTATTTCTCTTGTTTGGTTTAGGTACCTTCCCCTCCTCTTCCTTTGGGAGTACTGAGCAGAAATATTCATTCAGTATCCCTGCTTTTTCACTGTCACCCTCTACCCACATTCTCTCCCCTTTATTAAGCCTCCATATCCCTCCTTTGGTCTTTCTTCACTCCCTAATGTACCTATAAAAGGTCTTATCCCCCTTCTTAACAGAGTTGGCTATCCTTTCCTTGGTTTGGGCCTTTGCTATTCTGACTGTCTTCCCAGCTTCTTTCTGCTTTAACTGATAAAATTCTCTGTCCTGCTCCTTCTGTGTTTCATTACATTTCCTGAATGCTATCCTTTTCTCCTTAACCTTCCCTGCCACCTCTTTTGAGAACCATAGTGTTTTTTTTGTTTTGTTGTGTTTTGTTGATTTGCTTTACACAAAGGCTTGTTGCCTCTGTGATGGCTGTTTTGATTACTCCCCATTGTTCCTCCACCTCTCCTTCTTGCCTGTTTGCTAGTGCTTTTCTGAGGCACTCTCTCATTTTCCCAAAGTCAGCCCTCCTAAAGTCCAATACTTTTGTTTTTGTATGGCTTGATTGTATGGCTGTGTTTATCGTGAACCACACTGTTTGGTGGTCGCTTGTTCCCAGATGGCTACCCACTTCTAAATCTGAGATTCTTTCTACATCCTCCTTTGAGAGTACCAGGTCTAAGATTGCTCCCTCCCAAGTGGGTTCCAATACTAGCTGTCTGAGGAATGCCAGTTGTAGGGCATCAAGAATGGCCCTGCTCTTGGATGTACCTGCAGCAAAGGTGCTCCAGTTAACATCTGGCATATTTAGGTCCCCATCAACAATATCTCCCCTTTTTCTGCCATCCTAAGGATGCCTTCTATCATTTCCTTGTCCATTCCCTTCCCCGAGATGGGGGTCTGTATACAACCCCCATGCTGATTGGGGTGCCATTTCCTGTCTTTAGGGTGACCCAGAGTGCCTCATCTGCTCCCTGTTTACTCGTTAGTTCTGTTGCTTTGATCCCTTTTTTACATAGAGAGCTATTCCTCCTCCTCTTTTACCCTCCCTGTCCCTCCTGTAGATTGTGTATCCTGGTATGTTGACATCCCAGTTATGGTTCTGTGTGTACCATGTTTCTGTGGCTGCCACAATATCCAGGCAACCCTCTTCCATCAAGGCCACTAGTTCAGGGAGCTTGTTACACAGATTATGGGCATTGGTACTCATCACCCTCCACTTTTTGATGGACTTACCCCCTTTAGCCCCATTTCTTCCCTTACTGCCTTTGCCTTTTTTTACATTTACCTCTGTTCTGCTCCCTAATGACTTCTCTACCTTGGTGTTTATCTCACTAATTACCGTGTTTTGGTGGGGAGGCTGGGATTTCCCTGCTCCTTTTCAGTGCCTCCCCCTTGGCTAGTTTAAATGCTTGCCAATAAAGCATTTAAACCTCTCACCTAGGATCCTGGTTCCCCCCCTGGACAGATGCAGACCATCGTGCCAGTATAGGTCTGCATCCCTCCAGGTGACTCCCCAGTCCCCAGTGAAGCCAAAATCCTGAGCTCACCAGTTTTTCAACCATTCATTGAATTCCCTGGTGAAGAAATTTTCTATCATGTCCCCCTTCTCCCTCCTTTCCTCAAGGGTATACATATTAAGCTGCTTTAGTCTCTCCTCGTATGTCTTCTGGTGCAGACCCTGCACCATTTTGGCTGCCCTCTTCTGAATAGCCTCGACTCTATTTATGTCTTTGCAGAGATGGGGACTCCAGAACTGCACGCAGTACTCCAGATGGGGTCTCACCTACTGTCTGTACAGAGGGATAACAACTTCCTGTTTTCTCATGTTGATGCCTCTCCCTATGCATCCCGGTATCCCCCCAGCCCTCCTTACTGCCTCCTCACATTGCTTGCCCACCGTTAGGTCATCAGATATAATTACTCCTAGGTCTCTTTTGATTTTTGTTGTTGTTATCTCACCCCCCATAGTGTACTTTTCCCCTGGGTATTTGTTTCCCAGATGCATTTGCTTGCACTTCTTTGCATTGAATCTGAGTTGCCATATATTTGACCATTCCTCCAACCTTGCCAAGTCCCTTTTCATCCTTTCCACCTCATCTTGTGAATCAACCATGTTGCAGATCTTTGTGTCGCCTGCAAAGAGACATACTTTTCCTTCCAGGTGCTCACCAATGTCACTTATAAAGACATTAAAGAGGACTGGTCCCAGTACCAAACCCTGCAGTACCCAGCTAATTACCCTCCTTTCATCACTGTGGACTCTATTTACTATTACCCTTTGTGTCCTGTTGTCCAGCCAGTTTTTTATCCAGGCTACCACCTTGGGACCCACTCCAAGGCTGGCTAACTTGTATATTAATCTTTTGTGTGAGACTGTGTCAAATGCCTTGCTAAAATCTAGGTAGACCATATCCACAGCCCCTTCCTGGTCTACTACTTTGGTCACCCAGTCAAAGAAATCTATTAGATTCATCTGACATGACCTTCCTGCTGTGAAACCATGCTGCCTTGGGTGCTGTGCCCCACTGGCCTCTAGGTACTCAACAATTCTTTCCTTCAGAAATGATTCCATCATTTTCCCTACCACTGAGGTCAAACTAACTGGCCTGTAGTTTCCTGCCCCTGCCCTGCTCCCACTTTTGTGAAGTGGAATCACATCTGCCCTCTTCCAGTACTCAGGTACTACCCCATCCTCCCATGATTTGTTAAAGAGAGTAATCAGTGGTGTTACTAGTTCTACCCTTAGTTCTTTTAGAATCATGGGGTGAATCCCATCAGGTCCCATTGCTTTGTCCACCCTCAGTTTCAAGAGTTCTTTCAAAACCCTTTCTTCTGTGAATGGACTGTTTCAAGAGTTCTTTCAAAACCTTTTCTTCTGTGAATGGACTGTTTCAAGAGTTCTTTCAAAACCCTTTCTTCTGTGAATGTGATTACTGATCAAAGTCTCCCTCCCCTGCACTATCCCCATATTCATTGCTGGTTCCTACTGCTCCTCTGACTCCCCTACTCCCTCTATACTGGACCATCTGGGCACTTTGGAGTCGAATACCTCAGGGAGTGAGCTCTATATCCTAGGGGACTTCAACTTAAATTGGCTTTCCAGTGCTACCTTCAAGTTCTGCAACCCATAACCTGACCCAACTGATCTTTAAACATACAAGACTGAACCCCAAATCACAAAACTGCTCACTTCTGGACTGGTCCCTTACCTCTCACCAGCACTGAATAATTGCCTCTGGCCTCTTACCTGACTCCCTAAGCAACCATCACATGATATACACTGTACGCAAACTCTTCAGACCCAAAGACCCCCACCCAGAACAATTCTTACCAGGTCAAGGGCGTAGCCACCGATATGCCAGACATGCCACAGTATGCTAAAAATTGGCAGGTGGGTAGCGGGAGCTGGCTGGTGTCTCTGCATTTCTTAGTTTGTTTGTTTTTTTGTTTCACGGGCTTTCACAGCCATTCTCAAGCCTTTTTATTTTTTTATGGAGGAGGGGTGGTGGGTGGGGTCTAAACATGTCATGTGACCCCAGCAGACCTGATTGAGATATATTTTGCTGTTTCAATCAGGTCTGCTTTCTAAGAAAACTGAGGCCTGGCTAGTAAGGGGTTGGTTGCACGGGCTCTTTAATTGTCCCATGGAAAGGTAGGCAAAGTCCATGTCTGCAGTTCCTCTTCTGGAATGGAGGCATGGAGCGAGGAGTGAGTGAGTGCTTTTGGAGGAGCTTGGCCGAGATTGGAAGTCGGAGTGGGGAGGACATCACCAGTGAGTGTGCGGCTGGCTACAGCAGAAGTCACAAAGACCAGTCCAGTCCCAGTCCATGAGACACCGAGGGGCCATAGACTCCATCTGTAGAGAGTACCATCAGCAGCTGGCTGCCTAGGAGGTGTTCCAATGGTCCGTCACAGTCCAGGCCACTGGGAGTGAAGAAAGAGCTGTATATCACTCACTCTGTGGATGCCTGGATAGATGGTCTTTCGAAGCTGAGCCCAGGATTCGAATCGAGAGAAGTGTGGTGAGCGAGTGAGAACTGGAGTCACTGACTGAGTGATTGTGCCACCCTGCCACCCACTAGTCGAGTCGAGGAAGCTTTTGCATGCCAGGCCACCCCAAAGTCTGAATCTGATTGTGGAGTCTCAGCCTGGGTTGACTCAGTCGGAGTGGAGATTGGACTTGGAGTCTAGAAGAGCAGCAGGTTTGTGAGGGTGAGTAAAAATGAGTGGGATGTGAGGGAACCTTGCTGCTGCTGCTTATTTGTACTCTAAGTATGCTCAGGCTGTCATCTGGTTGTGGGAGAGGAGACAGATAGGAAAGTGAGCAAGAACAGGGGCTTACTGTGAAGCGATTTTTTTTTATTAGAGTACCAGCTTTGGAATGAGTCAACCAGGATATTCAGTTGTTCAAAATAATAAATCCCACTATCACTGATTCACTATGGAGGGGACACATATGAATTCTGACTGTGTGATTTTTTCTGACTGTGATCATTCTGACCTGGGTAGAACTAAAGTAGGACAGAGAACATGGTAGTGGAAATGTTGTATTACTGCTGGGCTAGCATGACAGTAAATAAGTTGAAGGAAAAAATGTGGTACTAAATGTGGTACTATGATTATGCATGCCTTTTGGGGTGCATCAAGCAGGGGCTCACTGATCTATTGATTAGAGCACCGGATTTGGAACCTGGAGATCAAAGGTTCAAATCCCACTATGGACAGTGACTGTCTATGTGATCCTGGGTAGAAGCAGGAGCCCATTGGAAGTGGAATGCTGTATTACAGCTGGGCTAGTCAGAGTAAATAAGTTGGAAGGAAAAAGCTAGGTGGTTTACTATGAATGCCTTTTGGGTGCACCAGTCCCGTCTCTATCCAGCCACTATGTGCATGTTTAGCTAAATCTCCTTCAATATGCCCCTCAGTTTTTCTTAGTTTCCTTAAAATTCTAGATTTAGCTAAAATCTTCACTTGCCCAGCCCGACAGCAGTGGCAATATTTTCTATTCCCATTGTTTTTTTCATCTAGCTGTTTCGCATCCTGGTTTGCCACATGCTGCTTCTATTTTGATATTCTTCTGGTGATCTCCCAGTCCCATCCACACACCCCCAGCTGTTGAGGCTGACAGAGATCCACATGGGATAGGAGCAGAGTTCTGGTGATCTCCCAGTCCTATCCATGCCACCCCCCCAGTTGTTGAGGCTGACAGGGATCCACATGGGATAGGAACACAGTGCTGGTGATCTCCCTGTCCCATCTATGCCCCCCACCCCCAGTTGTTGAGGCTGACAGGTGTCCACATGGGAAAGGAGCAGAATGCTGGTGTCATCATTCTGATAGGTTGTTAGCATTTGGTACACCCCTTACTCTATGGAGCCTTCTCGTCTCCAGGAGTACAGCTGCACCTGCTGTTGTCACTCACATGTTACTGCTCTTTCCGTAGCTGAGGTTCCTTCAAGTATTGCTGCTTTGCTTGCTTATTGTTTTTTTGTCAATTGCCTTGTCACTGTGTTGTGGTGGGGGTCAGGGGAAAAAGTCCAGGTAAGCCGAAATTTAATTTCTACAAGGTTTGGTAAAAGCAAACTTTGTCCTTGGGCTCCATGAGCTGACCAGAGGGGGTAGGTGATCATGACCTGAGACCTGCTCAGAGGGATTGAAAAATCATTAGTCCATCTGTGATGTTCACGGAGTGCATGCACCCTAATGTTACTGTTGGCACTGTGTACATTTCCAAGAAGTACATTAAAGATAATGATTAACTAGACATTGGCAGTCTAAATTTTAAGTTGGCAGCACTAGGATAATGCTTTATACTGTAAGTACTAAAACAAGCACTTAATAAATAAAAGTAATACCATGGGGCCTGACTGAAGTTACTGCTGCTGTTAATGCTGCCCATGAAAAGCAAGTGATTATGCTATATTATGAACCGACGATTGTAAATAGAGGAATCTGATTAGCCGAGAGCTCTTTGAAGCCGTGATGATATTAGGCTACATCATCACGGCTTCAAAAAAGTTCCAGTGCCACCAGCCTCCTTGCTGTCTACTGTCTGAGAACTATTTTTTCCAAATGTACTCCTACATCACCCAAAAACTCATTCATAAAACATTTTAAAACCTGTTTCTTTTATTTTTTATTTAAAAATTGAAACTGTTCATATTAGCAATAAGTCATTCTAAGGTGTGGTACAGGGATATCATTGAGCTTGGGTGGTTGGACACACTGCCTAGTGTGTCCAACCACCCAAGAAGTGATGATATCCCATGATATACCACACCCTGTCCTGCCTTATTGCTTAATTGTACAATGGTAAGGAAATTTCCTGTATTCTGATTGGTCAGTGGGTGCCTGAGACAGTGATGTTATTACACAATAACATCACTGTATGAATTTACTTGAGCATATGGAGCTAGAGCATTACATTGAGCTCTTTTTCTTCCTCTTCAAAAACACAAAAAAACTACTAAAAACATTTTTAATATTTTGTTTATTTTGTATAACATCAAGCCATTGTATAATTGCAATAAGGCACTCCAAAGTGTGTGTTATCATGTAATAACTTCACTCCTGGGGTGGGTTGAAGCACGAGGCTAAATAACACACACATTGTCGTGCCTTATTGCTTGATTTGCTGCTGTATTACTTTCTATTATGAAATAAGTGCTTGTTTTAGAAACATAGAAACATGCCGGCAGAAAAGGACCGCCGGGCCCACCAAGTCTGTATCAGTACAGTTTTAATACAGTTACACTAAAAAGCATTATGCAGGTGCTGACTGCTGCAAAATTAGGCAGCCAAAATGTGTAGTTCATCATCATCATCTTTAAATACTTGAATACTTTAAATTGAGACTTTGGGAGGGTTACTTCATTGTTGTGAGTGTTACTGTGTCTGTGTGGCAGTGGTGGTTGTCACTGTGATGACAACCCAGGATTAAAAATTATGTCCTTTGCAGCCCCAGACTCCTGCAGCAGCATTGTAAGGTATGTTGGTATGGGAGCAGGCTGCAGGGGTTATTTACAGGTCACCTTTAAATTAAATGTGTGATTTCACTAGGGTCGGTAAACATTGTCAATGGACATAGGGGGCGGTCATTACTTTTTGCTTCTAACTGGGTAGTGCCCACAATGCACAAGTGCCGGTTTTCAAGAGTGACCTGGGAGCACTGGGTGGTTAAGTGACTTGCTCAATCACACAGCATACAAGTGGAGATTGTGACAATGAAACCCAGGTCTTGTCTGTTGGATGTGTCAAGCTTGTTCACAGCTCCTTGCCCTAAACTCTAGGCTATACTGCCAGCCCAACTCATGCTGTACAACCCTCAATGCCATTCTTCCTCAGAAATCTATCTATTCCTGTTACCCCTAGTCATGCTGTATAACACTTACTACATTTCTCTCTGGGGAAATCTGTCTATTCCTTTTTTGGTTTTTGTTTGGCAACTGGGGAGATCCCACTAGTCACAAGTGCCTGTTTTCAGAAGTGAACTGTCTGGGAGCACTTGGGAGTTAAATGTGACTCGTTCAGAGTTGGTGTGCAAGTGGAGGTTGAGAATATGATCTGAGTTGGTGATACAGAACTTGGTCCAGGATTGTACACTGCACACCCAGATTTAAGTTACCCGGTAGTAGTTAAAGATAATGATGTATTAACTACAAAATTAGGCCGCCAAAATGTGTAATTATCAGTACGGGGATGGATTATGATTACTGTGGGGCTGTTGTAATAAGCACTGTTCATAATAAAACCTTATAGGCAGGCATGGGCATATGGTCAAAGAGGCAGCTTCTGTTAATGAAATTAAAAACAGGTGATGTGGCTAAATCTTGCTAAGATGTTTATTATGAAGTAAGTGCTCGTTCTAATACAGTTACACTACATTAGGCAGCCAGTGCAAATAATTACCTTTAAATACTACTTGGAAATGAAGAGTACCATTATAGCTGTCGTCATCACTTGTGTGGTTTTCAACATTGTTAGTGCTTGTAGAGGGACAACTTTATTTAATCTCACTCAGCAGCAGAAATGTGTGGTTTTGAGAAATGCCACATGAGTGGGAGGCATTTTTCTTTCTCTCCTGATTTTTCTCCAGCATCTAATAAAAAAGGTTTCTTAGGCAGTGCATATGAGTCTTTCATTTTGCATGCCTTTGGGCCATGTCTGTTGCAGTGTTCTTTGTGGAGGTCCCAGCATGTGGCTTATTGCAATATTGGCCAGTCTGTAAGTGTGACACCTGTTGGTGGTGTGGTGGCATGTCTAGTGTGGAGTGTGTGAATGCCTACCTTGATGAGGTACATAGGCTTGTCACAAAGCAATATTGTAACCAAAAGTCAGTCTGTTAGTCTGACACCTGTTGGTGGTATGGCCAGTGGTGTGCTGGCTAGAGATGCAGAGAATGTTTAATCCACTGGTGAAGTGAACACGAAGTGGCCACTCCGCGTTGGCGAAGCACAACATGAAGTGGCCACCGCAAAGTGCTCACTTCGAGTTCTCATTATTACTTTGCATTGTCATTATGCCTTAACGCAAAGTAAGGGGAAGTGACAAGTAAATAGGCAGCCCCTCACATGTCACATGGCTTACTGTACTGTAAGTCACATGCTTTAGCCAGGCAGGAAGGAAGTGAGTCAGAGAAGCAGTTTCACTTTCTCCTTTGCAGTTGTAGAGGGAGGAAGGCTTTGTGGAGAGGAGAGCAGTTTTGTGTCACTGTCAGAAAGTGCTTTCTTGCCTTTGTGCCTTAAAACAACAGTTTTTTTTTTAAAAGCTATATCTTTATTTAGTTTTTGTATCGTGTTTGTGATTGTTTTTTTGGTAGTGAATTGTTTTTTATAAGTTTTGTTTTGTTTTATGTGTGTGACTGTGTATGTTAGTGTGTCTGTGTCTGGGAGCGTGAGAGTGAGTGTGGATGCCGGGTGAAGGCTAGGCATTGATTGTGGTCGGGGACTTGTGTGGGAAGGATGGACTCTGGAGAAGGAGAGTCGCTGGCCCATGGACATGGGCAGAGGAGGGGAGCGCACACAGGTGGGGGCGGTTGTGTGTTGCTGGACTGCTCCCGACTCTTGGGTGTTGCTTCCCCCAATGTGGAAGCAACAGCAGCACCACCAGTGCCACTGGTGGCTGCTGCATAGCCACCTACTCCACCACTACCACCACCACCGGTAGCAGCTGTAGGGGCTCCAGCAGCACCCCTCCACCACCTCCACAGCCACAAAATTGCCAGGGAGAGAGCGGGTGCATGCTTCATTACAGTGAATGTCCGATTGTCCGGCAGCTTTCCAAATGTTTCTTTATGTTATAGTGGTCAGCTTGTGGTGAAACATGTGGGTACGTTTCCAGTAAAAAGAGCCTTGTTAGTGGAAACGTTCCCACGTTTCAACACAAAGTGAACCTTATAACATAACGAAACATTGGGATAGCTGCCGGACATTCACTATAGTGGAGCACGCATCTGCAGTCCCCCTGGCATCACATCCTAATGCTGAGAAAGTGGGGCAGAATGTGGACGGCTTTTCTGAATGGGAATGCCTCCATCACATGACACACTGTAATGAAATTACAGGCGGTTTTCACAGAAATGTATTGCACTATGTGGAGCAAGAAAGATTCCCCTGGAAGTAAGGCACCCACATATTAGGTTATGTGCATCACCATAACTATGTAACGTGGTGAATCTCTGTAAAGCAGCAGCTCAGCAATCTGTTGAGAACTCTGACCTATATTTTTTAATGCTATGTTACAACTTCCTTTACTTACATCCTGACTGGAATGATACGTGAATTTCCAATAGTTGAGTCTGCTGTACTACCTTTTTTCATGAGTGAAATAATAAAAGGAGTATTCCTTTTAAATTGGTGCTGACCAAGTCTTTGTCATTGTTTTCCTCTGCTTTTCTCCATCACATCAGTTAGTTGTTATATATCACTTCTCTTGTAAATTAACAGTTATGCAGCAGGCAGTGTTTTATGACACCACAGAACAATATTTATTGAAAAGCAGCTGCAAATAAATATAAACCTGGTCAGAATAATATTGAAAGGCGTGCTCATTTTTTTTTCATGCATGAAAAAAAGTAGTCAACTAAGTAAAGCAGACAGAAATTGTGAAAAGAAGCATATCATTCAAGTCACGACTCGGAGGTAACTAGTGGATGTGGCAATGTAAAGTAGCATAAGAAGTACAGTTCAAAATTGTCACGACATTCTTGCAATGCTGCTTTAATTGATAATGTCAATATGACATCATAAGCTCACAATCACACAACACACAAAATGCATCCCCGGAATTAATGGTGCACTCAGTCATGCACGCAGTGATGGCACAGAGTCCCCAGATTTTTTCTGCATGCCCAAAATGCATCCTCCTTGTGTGCAGAAAATTGACAAGTGGTAACACAGTGAAATGGGAGTGTTTCAGCACATACAAAGTCCCCCAGAATTAATGGTGCACTCAGTCATGCACGCAGTGGTGACACAGAGTCCCCAGATTTTTTCTGCATGCCCAAAATGCATCCTCCTTGTGTGCAGAAAATTGACAAGTGGCAACACAATGAAATGGGAGTGTTTCAGCACATTCAAAGTGCCCCAGAGTTAATGGCGCACTCAGTCATGCGCGAGGGGGCACAGAGTCTCCAGATTTTTTCTGCATGCCCAAAATGCATCTACCTTGTATCCAGAAAATTGACAAGTGGTAACACAGTGAAATGGGAGTGTTTCAGCACATGCAAAGTCCCCCAGAATTAATGAAGCACTCAGCCATGCGCGCAGTGGTGGCACAGAGTCCCCAGATTTTTTCAGCATGCCCAAAATGCATCCTCCTTGTGTGCAGAAAATTGACAAGTGGTAACACAGTGAAATTGGAGCATAGCAGCACATGCAAAGCCCCCCAGAATAAAATGATGACCGTGAGCATACTGTTGCTGGCCCAATGTGTTCTGCAAGGTGATTCGAGCAAATGCAAATCTGATCATCTCAACTAGATGGAAGGGTGCCCTTTGTCTGTACACTTAAAGTAGCCTTGATGAGTTGATATATATAGATATATATTTGCGTATTTTGTAGGTGAGGAGGGGGGTTGACATGGACATGTACTCATGGTATTGTTCTGTATCACAGGTCACAGAAACTGTTGGTGTGCACATTCCAGTGCTCAATGAGAATTTTTTGTGTTGAATTTGGAAATGGATAACTCTCAAGCACATGAAGGTAAGTATTCTTTTTTTTGGGGGGGAAGCATATTTGCAGGTTTGTCTGTAATGGTTTCTTATTTTGTTACTTCTTCACAGATTTCATCTACATCCTTCTGGAGTCCAGTTGTTAATGATGGTCATGGTCATCTAATGAAATGACTTCTGCATGTTGCATGTGTGCCCAAGCCTGGGGGAGAGGGGTGCCTGATGTTGAAGAACTTTTTTGGAGAAGGCCACTTGACAGAACAACAAAGCATCTGGAAGTTTCCTAAAAAAAGAAATGAATGACTTCTTACAACTTAATTGTAATTTGTTCCTCCTTGGTTCTCAGTCTCAAGTCAAGTTACATTTCAAACCCACAACTTGTCAAGTAACACAACCTGTGTGCAACTTTTTCAACACTGTCATGGTCAGGGCTGCACAGCTGCAAGTTCAGAATACAGTGCATGAATGATATTGTACAGAAATAGTTTTGGTGACGTACACATGTCACTTAGTTTATGAACCATAGTCAGTCGCAATTGCTGCAGTCTTTCCAAAACAATGACACGGATGAAATAAAATCTTCATACTTACCAGAGTGGATTTCACATGGATATGCCATAGGTTCCTCTGCATGGTACAGCTGCAGTACTATTCCCACTGAGTTTTAGCGATGGAGACTTTTTTTGTTAACCTGGAAAAAAAAATAAATAAGTGTACCGTATGCGTTTGACCATTGCGACTCTGAAAAGCTGCAGAAAACAAAACATACAACTAAAGGAAGTGAAACAGCATAGCAAACATGAGTACGCATACTCACTTTATGGTTTAAATTAGGATCCCCAGTGATAACTCAGCACCACCACCGATAGCGGTGCTCAACAGTCACCGCGCCGACTCCTCCAAGGGATTCTGCCCGCCTCCCTGGAACTCCACCTCGGATCCCACTTGCAGGATCCCAGGTGATAACTCTGCGCCACCGCCGATAGCGGCACTCAACGGCCACCGCGCCGACTCCTCCAAGGGATTCTGCCCACCTCCCTGGAACTCCGCCTCGGATCCCACTTGCAGGTACTGCCGCCAAACTCTGTGGAGCTCCATACACTGCAGCTGCCTCGCGATTGGTACGGCGATGCTGCCAGTGGACCGTGATTGGTCAGGATAGCTCTTGCTCCTCTTCCATTGGTGCGCCCTTGAACCTCTAATAATTTCTGCTACTCGGCTGTCCGCTCTGTCCTAATTTTTTCTCCCACCCCCACCACCCCCAGCCAGGCCTCCTTTAAATACACTGATGTGCCTCCCACCCATGCTGCCTCACCTAATCAGAACCAGCACTCACTAACTCACTCTACCTACTGGTCTTTGCTGATTTCCCCTAGCATCCCACAACTCCCTATTTCTTTCCCATTTGGTGGCCTCTCTCAAACAGTGTCTCCCACATCTCCTTGTCATAGCTGCATTAAAGCTGCATCCCACCCTGTTATTTTTAGTTATCACTGTGCTGTACTGCCCCACCCCTCATGTAATTACCACCCCCATCCCCAAGGCTAACTAATACCAACACCTGCCCTGTACTACACACTGGGTATGACCATGGGGATCTTGTAAAAAAACTCTGTGCCTCTCTGCTCCCCAGTATGGTACAACTGCCTCATTTTGAAGCACCAAGGGTATAGCCTTTTGGGTTATGTACATATATTAGCAGCTCACGGTGAAAAGCCAGGCTCACACCATTGCCCAAACACCTATGTGCACAGACGAATTACTAACAAGCAAGCCCTCAAGATGCTTCAAACCTCCCTCCTGAGATTTCTACTACTGCTACTGCTCCTCCCTGGAAACATTCACCCTAACCCAGGTCCCCCCTGGACCATCTGTCTATGGTCAGAACAGAAATTCGGGGTCTCTTACCTTGGCATCCATCAATATCTGCAGCCTCCTCAGTAAACTTGATATCCTCCAAACCTGGATTCGACAATACAACCCTGACATCCTCTCGATCGTTGAAACATGGCTAAATCCAAAGACCCCAGACTGTGCAGTTGCAATTCCTGGATTCATGATTTTTAGGCAGGATAGGATCTCCAAGCGGGGAGGTGGCTGTGCCATCTACCTGAGGGATACTCTCAAGGGACACACTCTCCCTCTTCCTAGCCTGGGATCAACATCACAGGTCCTTACTATCAAAGTCCTACTTGGAGCCTATAACAAAAACCTTACTATAGTCTCTGTTTACATCCCCCCCAAAGGACCTGGCTAGTGGCTTCAATAATGTCATGGAATGTCTCAAGGGTCTATGCCATAACTCAGAGTCCATTATCCTGGGAGATTTTAACATCAACTGGCTCACTCCAGAGGCCTTCGCCTACAAGGATGCAGTTACGGCACAACACCTCACACAGCAAGTCCACTCCTACCAGGTGTAACTATAGGACAGGGATCTACACTCTTATTGGCTGGATTTTGTCCAAACACCCTGAAAGAATCTCTATGGTGTCTGTTCTCCCTGCCTCCTTAACTGACCAGTCAGCCGTCATCTGCTCTTGGGCTAGTAACTTCACCAAGCCCCCTCCTAGAATAATATATGCCAGGGTGCTCAAGAAGTGGCACTTACAGCTATTAAAATCCTGTCTAAACTGTCTGGACTGGTCAAAAATAGACTCACTCAAGGATGTAGACAAAGCACTAGATCTGTTCATCAGCAGATTCACTGAGGCCTGAGATATCCATGCACCGCTAAAGAAAATGAAGGTAAAAGGTAGACCTAACCCTTGAATAAGCACCAAGCTTATTATGCAGCTCAAAGTGACCATCTTTGGTACTGTGCTCGTGCCACAGCTGCCCAAGCAGACTTTCAAAAATACAAACAAGCAAGAAACAGCTGCACCCATGCAGCATGGTTGGCAAAAAGCAAATACTTTAGAGAAGTGCTGTCCAACTCTTGGGGGATGGGAAAAAATTCTGGAACAACCTAAAGGACCTATCTGGGAAAGATACTAAGTCCCCACCCACTATGCTCAACATAGATGGTACTCCAACGTTGGACCTAGATATCATCTCTAACACGTTCATCAATGCATTTTCTGACCTGGTCCTCCCACTTGACTTTTTCAATGCTTCCACCACCAACACCACCCCTGCCACAGCATTCCAAGCACACTCTTCTCCACAGTTCTTCTTCAAAAGGATCCTAATTCACGTAGCCAGGACTTATATTTGTAAGGCTCTCAGCAAAACTGGCTATAGTGGTGACTCACTCGACATTAAACTCCTTGCAGTAGTTCTTGATGAGATCCTTGAACCACTGACAATGATCTTCAACCTCTCCCTAAGGCATTGCCAATTTCCATCACTTTGGAAAAAGGCAACCATCACTCCCGTGCACAAAAGTGGAGACAAGTCACTGCATACCAATTACAGGCCCATCTCTATCCTCCCCCCATTATCCAAAGCACTGGAGCGGATGTCTCTGACCAGCTTGTGGAGTTCCTGGACAAACATGATATTCAGTGCCCTGAACAGCATGGCTTCCACAAAGGGCATAGTACCACCATGGCGCTGTTGGAATTTACCGGTTGTATCCATGACGCCCTGGACCAAGGACTTTATGGGGGGGCCATATTCATTGACTTAATAAAGGCCTTTGATACAGTAAATCACCCACTCCTACTCAGGCAACTGTCTGCTCTTGGGCTCTCCAATGATGCACTGCCCTGGTTTGCTAGCTACCTTGGTGAGAGGGTCCAAAGTGTCAAAATTGCTGGACTCTCTTCAGTTGAAAAGCCAGTACTCTCAGGTATCCCTCAGGGGTCTATACTGGGTCCATTACTCTTTTCTCTCTTCCTTAACAATCTCCCTGTCATCTGCTAACAGAGGATACTACTCTATGCAGACAATGTGGTCCTCTTTTCTTGCAATCTTGACTTTAATCTGCTTGAGAGTCAACTGCAACATGATTTCAGGCTTGTGGAAAAATGGTTTGGCTCTCAGAAACTTGTCATGAACCATTACAAAACTAAGATCATGTCTTTCTGCAATGCACATAGCAAGTTAAAACCTCTACACCTCACCATCAGGAATCAAGAGGGGACCTCACTTGATCAGGTTCAAGAGTTCAAATACTCGACATCACCCTGGACTGCTCACTCTCTTACTCCCAGCACATTGGGCAAGTTGCTAAGTCTGCCAACATATGCCTCATCCTGCTCCACAAGTACAAGCACTGTATGACCTCTGATGCCCTTAGACTGGCCATCCACAGCTCTGTTACCTCCATAGTAGACTACAGTCTAGTCATCTATGGCTCTGCCTCCCCTACTGCCCTTAGGAGGATATCTGTGATGCTCAACAAGGCCTGTAGACTTCTCACAGGGGCTGACCACCTAAAACACACCTGTGATCTGTACACCCAGGCTGGATGGCTACCACTCATTAGTAGAATACAATACCAGACCTGTCTGATAGCCAAAAAAGTTCTCCTCGGACTCATGCCACCAGGTGTGGCTAGGCTCCTTACTACCAACAGCAGCACCAAGCCAACATGTAGTTCTCATGACCGGACTTTCCGGGTCCCCAGGTGTCAGACCTCATTGGGTCAGAGATCCTTCTTGCACAGGGCTCCTCAGTGATTCAACACCCTGAACAAAGAAACTCTTGCAGCAGTAACACTATGCCCCTTTAAAAGGCAACTACGTCTATTTCTCCCCTCTACCACACAGTGTGACTACCTCCTCTAAGCTTTGCTCCACACCCCTACCCTAACAGTAGCTATAACCTGCTTTTCCGGCCTTGCTTTCATGGCACCAGGCTCCCCCCTTCCTTTTGCCCCTTGCTCACCCACCCATCCCCTCCCTAAGGACACACTCCTATCTGCGGCCACTGGCCCCCCCCTCGCTCTTTCCATCCTTGTCTGACAACGGCACTTACCTGCTGGCTTCTTCCTGACGTCCTCCTACAAAGATACTGTTCTACCATGAATTCTGTTAAAAGCTAGCTTATGTTGTTCTACTTCAACATATTGACTGTACTATTTAGGCCTTAGTAATCGACATGTTAAGTTTGTAACCATTGTTCACCTTTGTGTTATGTCACCCCCCCATCCTCTGATGTGGAACCTTTGTAAATGAGCAGTCCCTGCTCAAAGGTACTTGTAATCCTAGAGTTTAATAAATAAAAAAAAAATATTAAGAAGCTCTGTGTCTGTGGCTGATGGATGTGGTGGTCCACACAGAGTCATGCTCAGTGGTGGCAGTGGCTAATATCAGTCCCAGTGGTGGTGGTGGTCTGTTAGGGCAGACAAACTCATGCTTAATGGTGGCAGTGGCTAACATCAGTCTCAGTGGTGGTGGTCCAGGAGGGGGTAGACAGACTCATGCTCAGTGGTGGCAGTGGCTAACATCAGTCTCGGTGGTGGTGGTCCAGGGGGGCACACTGCCTTTCAACAACTTCAGTTAAAACCTGCCAACATTAACCACATCATCATCCACATAAAGAAAGCTTCCCTCACAATCATCTATGTCTGAAGTCTGACCACTGGGAAATTCTTTCTCCATTGTGTCATCATCTACGTCAGTGGTGGGTCGTTTCAGGCAACCACTGCCAGTGCCACCAGGATGGTCCATTTCCACATCACCAAAACCACCATGACTAGGCCGGAGTATGAATACCAAGGTTGCAGTCTGTGCTGGTATGTGCCTCTCATTCATTTTAATGAATGTTAGCAAACTAACATTTGCAGGAGACAGGTGTGTCCGACGATCCCTGAGTATTGCACTTGCTAAGCCGAATACCCTCTCAACACTTACGCTGGAGGGTGGATGTGTGAGGAATTTCACAAATACCCACTTAGGACAAAGCCTCCCACTTTGGATGACAGACCACCTGGAACTGTTGTCCCCTTCTCCTTGCAGGATATGCTTGATAGCCCTACAGGTACACCTTCAGCTGGATTATGCTGGTGAGGTTTGCTGACCTTGTCACGTGACTTCTGTGCCCCATGAACCAAGCGCACCAGTTGACCACTGATATTTTTTACCTGTTCAGGCCCTCCCTCCAATACTGATGCAATTCCACATTTGTATCGTGGGTCCAGCATTGTTACTATGGCAAAGTTGTCACTACACTGAATGCTCACAATGTGACAATTCTGGTCGATTACTGTCAGCATGTGTTGCAGCAACATACTGCTACCAATGTCTCCGGCAACATCAAGGCCATGCTGTACATTCACCAATGTCTGCCTCAGCACCCGCAGCAGTGGAATTGATTGGATAATGGAGGCAGACTCGCCACTCACTGCCTGTGTGGCATGTTCAAAAGGCTGCAAAATTGTTATTACAAAGTCCATGAGGCGCCACTGTTCAGTTGTCATAGACATGGAGGCCCCAGACTGTCACGGCTAGTGTGCATCACAAGATATTCTGAGATGGCTTTGTAGTGTTCATACAGCCTCTCTGCCATGTATAAAGTGGAGTTCCATCCAGTGACAACTTCCAGCTTCAACCGGTGCTGAGGCAGGCTGTTTTGTATCTCCAACTGCTGCAGTTGGTCATGGGCCTTTCCAGATCATGAAAAGTGAGAGCAGATACATCATGCAATGGTCAGCATTTCCTTTACATCAGGATGCTGTACAAACTCCTACACCACAAGATTTAAACAATGAGCCATGCATGGAACACGAAAAAAAACACCATTCTTGATGCATTTCACACATTTGCCCCATTGTCTCTTGCTATGAACCCAGCTCTCAGGGACAGGGGGTTTAGCCATTTGTCAATTTCAGTCAGTACCACATCCAACATGTTCTCACCAGAGTGTGAACAGGTCACATTGCACATAGCAATCGTTGCATGCTGTTGAATTCCTGGAAGATTGCTACCGTGACAATCCACCTTACTGCACTGATTATTAACACTACCAACATCACAAACAACCCCCGGCACCTGTGCCCAGTGTGCAGTTATACACAGATATGAACTCCCCGCTGTTTTGCCACTTGTCCACATATCCATACTAAAATGGGTGAATGGAGAGGAGGAATGTTGAAGGGCATGTCTTACTGAGTCGGACACAGAGTGAACAACTCGGGGACAGCACGGGTAGAAAAGTATGTCCTGGATGGGACTTTCCATTTTGGACAGGCACGTGCAGCAAACTGCCATGACCCAGAATTCTCCACAAAGGAGAAAGGCAAAAGATCAATTGCCAGCATTTCAGCTACAGCAGCATTAAGTTCACGTGACACTGTATGATGGGGGGGTCCTTCAGCTGATACACAAAAACGCTCTGTAAAGTGGGCTGACAAATGTTTTACATGGGGTGTGATCACAAATGGTTGTGCTCTGTGATGAATGGCATTGGCAGGGGGTGGAGTGTGGATGTCTGATGAAGACGGTTGCATGGGTGATGAGAACAAACCCAGAAATGCAGTAATTTTGCCAGATTTGCCAACCGGGGTTGATGTAACACTTGCACTAGACATACTGCATTCACCACCACCACCAAAACTGCTACTCTCACCAGCACTGGACAACATTTCAAAGTCATTGTGCTCCTCCACCTCATCATGCCTGTAGTAATCCTCTGCTCTTATTACCTCAGTACTGCACACATTTAATTTACTACTGGACTTAATAGTCATGGAAGGGGATAACATGCTCGCTATGGTTGCCGGTGACGAGGGTAAATGCCCCACTGTGGTATTAGCTGCCAGCTTGTGCTGGGTCCACAGTGCCATATGCCTATTCTTAAGATTTGTATGCTGTCCTCCTGGGCCCAGATGGCTCCCCTTTTTACCTCGACTCACAAGTACATGGCAAACCTGGCAGATTGCAACTGACTCATCATTTGCATCTTGAACAAAAAAAACCCAAACAAGGGATTGTGATGCTCTGCTTTTAACATGTCCATGATGTGGCTTATTTAAGTCTGTTATTTTAAGCACTGAAGTGGGGGGGCACGTGATGTTTCGGGCACTGCACACCTAGACTGCAACTGACCACCATGACTACCTATCATTATTACTGGGTCATCATCATTAACTAAAACCGGTAAATCACAAGTTTTTATGGGGGGGGGAGAGATTCCTGCAAACAGACTCAGACACAGCCACTTTGAATTTTTTTTTTTCTCCGGTTCCCAACTGGGGTCAATTACATCATCATCATATTCATCAACGTCACACACATCCACATCTCTGCTTGGATGCTAACATGTGGACTGCATGTTGCAACAACAGCAACATCATCATCATCATCACATTCATCATCACCATCTACACCACCATCACCTGATATTTTTTCACCACACTGTGAATCACTGCATGGAAAATGCGTGACATTAACCACCACGGTGGACGGAACATCACATTGTATGCTATCGTTGACATGATTACCAGAATCCTCAGGTTCAGTTACTGGGATGTTACTGGGAAGTATGACATCATTTACACTGACACTCACTTGCACGTGCTTCACACTCAATATTTTGGATACAGTACACTGGTCAGAATTCGAACTTGACACATCAATACTAATACTACCGCCACCACTAACACTAGTAACACTAACCCCACCGGCTGGGAAAACATAATCTCCTCCAACTATGGGTGAAGCTACTGATTGGGCTGTAAAAAACATTGCAGGAGAAATACCTTTCCTCACATCAGCAATGCACTTCTGTGTCTGCGTACTACCACGCCCACAGACTACCTTACTGCCAGCATTGCCATGGCGAGAACCAACTTTGCTTGCACGTCTCTTTGAGGGCATTTTGGGGGATCAACAACAATATTATAACCAGATTTAGATTTTGATACATTCACTCTCTGATTGGGGGGACGCTGGATGTGAAGCCAAAAAAACAACTGTAACTTCAGCAAGAGATAGAGACTGTCACGCAGTGAAAACAACTTCAGTAATCAGTGGTTCTGATGAGGTCACAAAAACAATCCAATCTGATAAAAAATTCCTTTTGCTGGTGGGGGTGGGGGGGAGCACTGACTGCAGATTTTTATGGAAGTACAAGCAGCAAAACAAAGAACAGATACCACGATTGCAGTACAAAATCAGGCAGCTGCAGTGACTGGCAGGTTCACACTGCTGCGCCTGCCCTGCAATTACACTAGTCTGTGGCACAATAAAAGGTATATTATTTGATGTCACACAACACCACTTACACACACACAGAACAGTTTTCTGTAATGGTGAACAAGTAATGCATACCAAATTGAAAAGTTCAGTAATATGACACCTATTGTAATGTGAACAACCGGAAATTATGAACTGCTGCGCCAGATCCACACAACACACGATCAGCAAGAAAATGTCAACAATTACTGACAATATTACTGTGTGTGCATTAAAGGATATCTAAACAACATGTTGACAACAAACTATTCAAAAATCTTACTCCGTAGGTGACTGAAGGAAAGGCTGCTGTATTCATTAAGGCTAAAACTAAATTGATATAATTTACATAAATGTAGTTCCAGAGCATTTGAATATTGTAAAATCAGCCTTCTAATTTCAAAAAAACTGTCTTACCTGATTCCTAAAATTACCGACAAATGTGTTATGTGATTACATCATTGGAGCCAAAGTCAGACAGATATATGACTCTCTGTAGTGCTAACTAGTTATTTTTTCCCTTTGTATAGAATTGTTTCACCCGAATAGTCAAACCCATGAGCATTATTTTGTATAATACACATGTTAGGCTATGGTTCTGATCATTTTGTTTATTTTAACATGCTGAAAAAGTGTTTTAATCCAACCGACTTTCTCTGTGGCAAACCACAGTGCAGTACAAATCTTGAATATCCTGGTGGTCTAGTGGTTATGGTGGATCCCGGATGCTACAGTGGGGGTGCTGGGGTGGTGTGCATGCTTAATATGCACTTTTTAACATTTTTATTATATTTTCTACTATCCTTTTCTAGTACATTTTTGACAGAACCTACAAATGTAATCCATAGTTTGAATGTAAACATTTGTACAATCAATAAATCAGACTTCATCAACAAAGAGAAATAGAGCAGCAGCAGCATGCAAGTACATTACTATGTGTAAGGGGCAGGGGGGTGCAGCCACAGCCTTCACCACCCCCTAGAGCCACCATCTTTTTGTAGCAAAGTTCTTGTTCAGTCCAGTGTTAGAGTTCATACTTTCTCAAAACTCAAATATATGCTTGTCTTGTCTTCTTTTTCCGTGGGAAATAATAATAATAATAATAAGAAGAAGAATCAGAATTTATATAGTGATTTTCGTACACATTGTATCCCAAAGTGCTTTACAAGCAATGCTAGACTGGTAGTGAAATGACTGAACATGTAGTGGCAGCCATTTCATACATTAATATCCACACACAGCCTTGGACAATTGCACAAACTGGTTTTATGGGAAGGGGAATGTTGGCCAGGACAATGGGGCCAGGTAGTGATCAAGGTGCTGGCAGCCCCACATCTTATTTCTCACAGTAATCTGCTCATATTTCTCTCCTCTGTCTTCCCTCTTCCCTTAATATAGCAGTACCTTGCAAGAGTGGTCTTCTCAGTCCCCCTCTGGTATTCATTCTTCACTATTCCTCCTCACACCGAAAACTGGTGAGCTCATCACCCTTCTGCATCATGAATGCAAATAGTACAGTCCCTGTTTTATTTTGACATATCAAATATAAACATATCTTTCCAGTAAGTCAGGCTGATAGCAACAGGGAACAAGGAGGATGATGTGCTTTTCTATCCTTAAAAGATCTAGGCTACCTTTGATTAGGCACTGCTAAGTGTTGAGTGTGCACATCATTATGCACGTCATTTAACAGTGCCTAATCATAGGTGGCTTAGATCTTACATGGGCAGGAAAGCCTATTTTTCCACTTGTGCAATGCAGCTATCAGCCTGGCTTACCAGACGATCATGTTTATTATTAATATGTAAACATAACATGGGAGACTGTACTAACCATATTCATGATGCAGAAGGGTAGTGAACTCACCAGTTTTTGGTGTGGGGAGCAGGTGAGAAGAATGAATGCCAGAGAGGGACTGAAGAGGCCATTCCAGAAGGGTATAGCTATATTCAGGTTAGTTGAAGACATGAAGGAGGACGTTGAGCAGATCACTGTGAGATCTGAAATGTGGGTCTGCCAACATCGTGATCACTACCTGACTGTGGATGAGAGTAGCCAGCAGTGACAAATACTCAGAGTTTCAGGGCTGTACCTAAACTGTTACTTGAATTCAGTGTAATGAGATTACCCTTGGGTGCGGAGGGGGGGGTGTTGACATTTGTTAGGACAGTATTGAGGGAGTTGTGTATAGCTCATTCAAGATTTGGAAGGGTGGTAGCCAGCCAACTCGAATTGTGGAGCAAAGCACAGAAAAGTACTGGAGAAGAATTGCTGGGAACTGTCCTGCGGGGTTCTGCAGATCACAGGTAAAGGAGCAGACTGACACTGGAAGTCGGGTGGATTTGCTCAAGGTATTAGTATGCCTCTCCTGATAATAATATCATTATCCATTGCCAGTGCAGCCCTTATGAGGGCATGAACAGCGTTTTTTCTGGTGGGTCATGATGCTTATCACTTGGCCTTCCAGGAAGACCTAGTTGTTGGTTAATGAGGAGGGAAGAAACACAACAGGGGAACTGTACATACTACCGTCACTGTGCAGAAGGGTGGTGATCCACTCAATGTTTGCTCTGGGAGCAGAAGTCAAACACTGAGAATGTGGACTGGAGAGTGATTTGGGAGGCATTTTTATGTTTGCTTGCATGCATGTGCAAGAAACATAGTGCCATCATCCGAGATTTCGGAGGTGTGTCACCCCCTTTTCCAATTCAGTCAGTGTGTTGGCAGGCGCGGCACCTGTAAGCCAATGCATGCTGGAGCTGTCTATGACAAGCTCCAAAATGCTTTGGCATGCAGTTTAAAGGGGGAGCTATGCTTGAGTGAGCAGCGATAAGATATCGCCTGCTCATGCCTCTCCCCCCACACACACGCCCATGCAGGCGTGCACACCCCCCCACGCACGCACGCACACACTGTATAGCTGACGGGGGTTCCCAATCCCCATCGGCTGTGCTGCACTCCTCCCGGCCCCCAAAGCCTTCCAAATGCCACGCTGGGTGCCCACCCCTGCGTGGCAAATAATATAGCCGACGGAGGTGCCCAATCCCGTTGGCTCCACTGTCCCCACCCCCAGTACATGGGTGCCACGCTGGGAGCCCACCCCAGCTGGCAACCGATGTTTGGCCGACGGGTGCCTAATCCCCATTGGCTGAACGCTCCAATCAGTCCTTGTGCCACACTGGGAGCCCACCCCAGCGTGGCAAACATCCCGCGTCGTCATTGTGAACAAAAATAACACCTGTAAAGAAAAAACGGTCCCACGTAGTCTCCCTGGCCCCTCCCACAACCCGCACCCACCCACTGCGCACCCTGCCTCCCACACCCCTCACCCCATACTTACCTCGGATCTCGCGCAACGATCTTCGTGGACTGGGAACACGTCTGCACTCTTCAAAGCCGACCGCGAACTGAGGAAATGCCGTAAGCTGCATAATGGGCTAGATAGGGTTTTTTCAACTTTGTTCGTATCTCAGGAATTTTTGGAATTTTGCACCAAATTTTCAACATGAAGTTTTGGGACCCTCTCTCATGAATGATGTCACTGTCATGGCGTTATTTAGTCAAGGGTGATTTCGCAGTCACTGTGCGAAATCACCTTTGGGACTGATTAACAAATGACACTGCCAGTATTCATATGGTGGTTTCAAAGTCTATTTTGAAAAATTTGTGGCAAAATTCCAAAAACGACTGTTTACGTAAGCGCAGTTAAGTAGTTCCTACGCACACCGTAGTTCGAATTTTCAATATTTTCAGTCCAGATTTTCAACATTGCCATTTTACCACACCTTCTTATGAGTAGTACAGCTGTCATTTTTCACATCTCACCCAAAACGTGTTTCCGCCCATGTAGCGCACAATGGCGCGGTGGTTATCTGAAACCAATGTCACGGGACACATTAAGAAAATCACAGTGACACTGTTCATGAGCAGAGGTCTTAAAATGGCTATGTTGAAAATGTGTGAAAACATTCCTAAAAATGACTGTTTTACGAGCGTGCATTGCGCAGTTCCTATGCATGCTCATAAGTTTGCAAATTTAATATTTTCACTCCAGATTTTCAACATTGCCATTTTATTACACTTCCTTATGAACAGTACAGCTGCCATTTTTCATATGCTGACCAAAATGTGTTTTCGCACATGTAGTGCACAATGGTGCTGTTTGTGTGCGAAAGCAATGTTTGGGACAGATTAAGAAAATCACAGTTACACTGTTCATGAGCAGAGGTCTTAAAATGGCTATGTTGAAAATTTGGTGACAAAAGTCCATAAAATAACTGTGTTACGAGTGAGCATTGCGCAGTTTCCACGCATCCTCATAAGTTCATGACTTTGTACTTTTTTAAGTCCAGATTTTCACCAGTGGCATTTTTCCACACTGCCTTATTTACAGTACAGCTGTCATTTTTCACAACATGGCCGAAGTGTGTTTTCACACTTTCAGCTCAGAGATGCGTGGTCGCTGTGGGAAATCATTGTTCGGGACAAATAAAGAAAATCACAGTGACACTGTTCATGATCGAGGCACCAAAATGCCTGAGTTGACAATCTGCTGTAAAAATCCCCAACCTAATTATATATGGTGTGCGTTGCACAGTTTCTATGTACGCTCGTGACTTCACCATTTTTTTAAATATTTTTACTGCAGATTTGCAACATTGCCATTTTTTACACCTCCCCATGAACAGTACAGCTGTCATTTTTTACATCCTGTTCGGAATGTTTTTGCACCTGTGGTGCTAAATGCCGTAGTCGCTGTGCATAAGCAGCTTTCGGCTAACAAACTTTTATTCCCCCTGTTCATGAGGTGGGGTCACAAAAAAACCATATTGAACATTTGGAGTGAAAATACCAACGAATGCCTGAGGTATTAGGGTTTCCAACCATAATGCCCAACCCTGTAGAGAATGACCGGCATCAGGGCTGTGACTTGGGATTCTTGCCTGTGATGCTCATACCATTCCACACCCTGCAGACAGCGAGAAGCATCGAGGTATGCCTTGGACTCTTTGGCCCCAAAGTTCACCCCATTCTCCTATATCGCACCCATCTCTCTGTATTTCTAATGGAATGGGGTGCATAGGACCAAAGACCCCAAGGAACACCGTGACACTTGCCAGTGTCTGCAGGGTGGGGTGTACTGAAATGGCGTGGCCGTTATGCCTGACGACCCAAAGGCACACCCCAATGGCTGTCACTCTCTGCAGGGTGGTGGTGGGGTTGGCTTCAGTTCAATACTTCACTGCCATTCCTATTACGCAGCTCTGTAACTTCTACACTACCACTGCCAATGCCAGCAAGCAAACATTCGGCATTGACAAATGCTTGTTTAACAGTGCCAGCTGATGATGCATATTGGTATAGGTGTGCACAACTCTCTGAGGTACAAGATTACAATCTGAGGGATGATAATTCTCTTCATGAGACCGTAAGCACATATGCGGCACCAGGCAGTACTAAGGACAGGGTATGGATGGTGGGGTGTTCAACAGAAGGCAGGCTAGATGCAGGAGGTTCACATGGAAAAAGAAAGCCTTATTTGTGGATTAACAAGAGAGCATGGGCTTTGGAACTGAACCAGACCAGTACTTTGCTCTGTGATCCTGAGCAAGTCATTACACTTCCTTGGGCTCCCAGGTCACACCTGTAAACAAGCTTTCTGCTTGGTGTGTCTCTCCTGGTTAACAAAAAACAAAATTCAGTGCATCACATAACCACTAACTCATCAGGTAATTGAAGTGTTGTACTGTAATGCAGTTTGCCAAGGAAAAAGTCAGCTGGATTGCAAAACATTTTCCTCAAGTTAAAGTAAACAAAATGAACGAAATCACAGCCTACCATGTGCACTGTTCAAAATAATCCAGGAGTTAATACATGGTGTTGATCATTCTGGTACAACAATTCAAAACAAAGAGGGAAAGAAGAACTAGTAAGCGCTGTAGAAATATGTGTGGGTCTCTGTCTTTGGCTCAGATGATGTCCTCATGACTCATCACTTAACAGACTTGGCAGACATCTTAGGGAGAAACCAAGGCTGTGTTTTGAAAGTGAAAGGCTGATGTTTACATTTTTCAAACGCTATGAAACTGCATTTATGTTATTCACATAAATGCAGTTTTAGCATGAATGTAAACAGCAGCCTCTACTTTACCTTGTTATGAAGCCTGATTTTGGAGTATGCGGTTTTTAAAAACTGCTTGTTTAGGCACCCTTTAACACAGTCAGTTATATAACAAAAATATAACCAAAAAACAAAGAAATCACTATTTCTCCAACTTAAATCTACCTACACCACAGACACGCCCCTCCCCCAAAGCACACTTTCACTGTCTTTCACTACACACACTCAATGTTGTACATTAACATTCAAAATCCACACAAAAACCAAAATGCTTGATGATATGAGCACAATAGGGTTTCCTGCAATCGATGAACTAAAGGTGGAACCCACCCAAAAAAGCAAAAATACTTTTTTAACAGCTTTTAGAAGGTTTCAATCACAAACAGCTCTCAGAGCATACTGTCTCCTACTGCTTCCTACACACACTACCCCGAACTGAGGCTGTGAAGATCAATATAAAGCCCATGTGACCTGAAATCCCATGAATCACTGCAAAATTCACCTTCGGAGCTCAAAAACAAGGCAAAGAGAGGCGAAGTGCGTTGATCCCAAAGCACTTTGCTTAAGATTTTGGTGGTGTGGTGATTTGGGAAGGCAGAGTAATGCGAAATTAGTGTTTTCAATGGAGTTTGTGTTACCCATCATAATGCGAATTACTCCACTTCACGTTGCGGAGCACTCCGCAAATCCGCCTTTGCTCCACGAATCAATTCACGGAGCGGATTGAGCCCACTTTGCCCACCGCTAGTGCTGGCATATAGCACAGAAAATGATGCTAGCTTCAAGTGAGGAGGCCTGAACAAGGCATGGACCTGCGGGGAGGGGTAGCTCACCCTAATGGGAGGGGGGTAGCAGTGAGTCCACTTGGTGTGCAGATCTGAAATTCCTGGCTACGCCCCTGTACTAGGTCATACAAATCCCTGGACCTTCCTTCACTTCTAACCGATCTGGCTACCACAGATTAGTCTTTGATCTCCCTAGCTACCTCTATAGATTTGGCACTGGAGTTTTTCAAGTACAAGTTCCTCACAATCTGAGACCACTATGCTCCAATCCGGTGGGCTCATGTGAGGGGCGCCCACCTATCTTGGATCTCCGCTGTTATTTTGGCACATATCTGAGCCAGAGACCAGGCATGAAAGTCACTCAAAGCCTCTGGGTCACCCACAGAACATGCCAAATATCACTCCCTCTGCAATGCCTGCACCAGGCAAAAGTAACCTATTTCAAACCCTCCTTCTACTCAAATTTAAACCACCTGGCTAAATTCTGGAAGGTGGTCAAATCGCTTTTCTCCCCACATTCCCAGCCTCCTACCTCTGTCTTGAATGTAGGTGGGATCTCCATAACAGATTTTTTTGCAGTGGCTACAGAATTTAACTCCTTCTTCTTAACTTGTACCTTGACCCTTTTGTCTGCACTCCCTTCTTACCAGCAAAAATCTCTGCCCCCCCCCTTGCACAGGCCCCAACTACTGACTCCTTTATCTCCTTCCATCGTGTCACCCCACTGGAAGTCTTCAACTCCTTGAGAGCTCTAAATCTGTCAAAGGGCAAATGCCACTCAGGCTTGGACTCCAAAATGCTCTACCTGTCTGCTCCTTCAATCGCTATCCCTCTGGCCGCTGTCTACAACCTGTCTTTCTCCCTAGCTTCCCTGTAATCAGAATGGAAGCAAGCAACAGTTATCCTGTTTCCGAAGGGTGGCGATCCTTCTGCCCCTGGAAACTACCGCCCAGTTTTTCTCCTCCCTATACTGGCAAAACTCCAGGACTGCCTTGTCATCAACCGACTTTCTTCCTTTTTCAACTCCGCCTCCTTCTTCTCACCCTACCAGTCTGGTTTCACAAAGTCCCACTCCACCTCTAATTCCCTTCTTAGGTTCACAGATTCCATCCTGGCTGGTATGGATAAAGGCCACATCACCTCAGCTATTTTTTGTCATCCTGGCTAAGGCTTTTGACCATGGTCTCCCATGCGCTTCTACTGGATAAGCTCACTCTTGCTGGGCTCTCTACCATGGCCTCTACCTGGTTCTGCTCCTAACTGTCAGGCAGGTCTTAATCCATTAGAATTGGAAACTCTGCTCTACCTCCCTCCCAGTCACCACTGGAGTACCCCAAGGCTCGGTCCTAGGACCACTCTTATTTTCCATCTTTCTTAATGACCTGCCCACTGCCTGCTCACACACATATCTATCCACATGTATGCGGACGATTCGGTGCTGTATACATCAGGCCATTCAACCGCTGAAGTGGAGACCAGGCTACAGCAGAACTTCAATAATGTCCAGCTCTGGTTTAGAGCAAATCAACTTTTTCTTAATGCCAAGAAAATGGTCTCTATGACCATCAGGCGTGACACAGAACTCTCCCAGCTACCCTGCACCCCCTCCTTCTACTCCCTGGATGGTGCTACTCTGGAAACTAGCACCTCATTTAGATACCTCGGAGTCTGGCTCAACCAGCACCTTGACTTTTCTGCACATGTCAATGCCATCCAAAAAAAGCTCCACCTTAAGTTGAGTGCCCTATATTGCAACCAAGGCTGCATCCTGCTGCCAGCCCATCGTGCACTTGTGCAGAAAATGATTCTCTCCATTTTTGATTATGGAGACGTAGTCTACAGCACCGCTCTAGAGTCCACCATGGCCAGACTGGACCCCTTTTTCCACTCCTTCTGTCACTTTGCTCTCAATTGCAGGTACTGCAGTACACTTTTCAAAAGGGCAGTTATACAGGATTTAGGACACTGTCCTACATGCTGGACCATTGGAGATCTAAGTGCTCAGCTCCAGGCAGCATGGGGCAGAGATTGTGCACCTCAAATCACACATTCAGAAGGAAATATACTATAAGAACTGCCCGCCATTTCCCCAACAGCCAACTGAAGCACCTCAACCACAGAGGGTAGTTGGTCCGGGAGGTTGGCACGTGGTTAGGAGGGGCAAATCGGGTGCCCCATAACTCAGTGCTCTCCAACGTATCAGCTCTACAAACCATATAAAAACTACAAACAGGTATCTGCCTCTATCTCTGAAATCAAACAAAGGGGCAGAGGACACTGCAGAGCAGGACACTGCAGCACAGGAGCTAGCGCAACAAAACTTGCCCAAAACAGGGACCAAAACAAAAAAAGCAAAAAGAAAATCCAAAACACTTTTAATCATAGGAGACTCCATGATTCAGGAAATTGATACCTACCTCCAGCCAGAGGTAATGGTCGGATGTCTCCCAGGTATATCAGCATGGAGAGACACTGACCGCATTGCTAAAATCATGCAGGAAGCAATAGAAAACATTGATGCCCTGGTACACATAGAGACTAACGATCTTGCCAGCCGGTCAAACACCTGACCAGGCTGGGAGACAACCTGTCATCTGTTTCATCTGGCATCTCCTTTTCTGAGATCCTACCAGTCAGGGAGAGGGGGGGACAGATGGACAGAAGGTCACAGAAGGGGAGAAATGGGAGCTAAGCATGTGGATCAAGGACTGGTGCCAGGAAAAAGGACACATATTTGTAGGTAACTGGCAACAGTTTTGGGAGTGAAAGTTCTTTAAATTCGATGGACTGCATCTGACTAAGGAGGGAGTCAGTGCATTGGGGCAGATGTTTGACATCTTTGCAGAATATTTAAACTAGCAAATGGGGAATGGGGTGCAGCACCCGATACATCGAATGGGAAGATGACCCCTCCCCCCTCAGCTACTGATCAAACAGGAGTTCAGCACGTTTGTAGTTCATTTGCATCACCAGGTAAGGAAAAAGGTCCAGCTCCCCATGTGACATGCAGGTGGAGCTCCGGACCTCGCGCAACAACTAACACACCAACATTCAGCCATTGGAAAATCATGTACACGAATGTCCGCAGTCTGGGAGACAAGATCCCAGACCTGCAAGCAAAAATGACAGGGCTAAACTGGACATACTAGCCATTAGTGAGACTTGGTTCACCAGTAACCACACTTGAAAGACTTCTGTACCCAACTCTATGTACTGTTCAGAAGAGACCAAGGTGCAAAAAGGGGGGGGGGGGAGTGGCTCTTTATGTCAATGAAAATATCAAAGCTACAAAAATTCAGAATACACATAAGGAGCCAGAAGAACTATGGGTCACCCTGGAAATGGGAAATGGGACAGCCATACAAACTGGGGTTGTCTACAGGCCTCCAAACCTGGGTGAGGACATAGACACATTACTGTTAGAAGATACACAAAACATGACAGCTAAAGGAGAGGTTCTGATAATGGGAGGCTTCAACATGCCAGATACAGATTGGTCAATACCAGCAGGAACATCCGCCTGAACTAGACACATAGTGGATTCCCTGCAGGAGGAGGGCCTCAAACAACTGGTACAACAACCCACAAGAGATAGGGCTATCCTAGATCTAGTACTGACTAACTGGGAAAGGATCACAGATCTCCAGGTAGAAGGTCACCTAGGGGCCAGTGACCATCACATGGTATGGTTCAGTTTGACCACTAGAACTAAATCATCCTATTCCAAGACAAAAATATGGGAATACAGAGGAGCTGACTTTGATAAGATGGCCAACAGATTTAAGCTAGCCCTGGCAAGAAGAAATACAGGTGAGGGGGTACAGGCAAAGTTGCAAGCATTAAGGATGCAATACTTGAAGCAACATCCAATTGTGTTAGAGAGAAAAGCAAGAGCAAAAGAAGGAGGAAACCACTTTGGTTCTCAAAAACAGCAGCAGAAAAGGTCAGAGCTAAAAGGCCGGCTTTCAGGAAATATAAGGGAATGCAGTGGGATGAAGATAGGGAAGCATACCAAACTTCCCTAAGGGAAACAGGGAAGGCAGTAATGCAGAGAAAGGCCCAAACCAAGGAAAAACTAGCATGAACAGTAAAAGAAGGGGACAAGACTTTCTATGGATACATTAGTGAAAGGAGAAAGTCCAGAGGGGGTAATGCTAAGATCAAAGGGGATAAGGGGGAATGTATGGAGGAGGAGGACCAAGGAAAACTATCTACCCTAAATAGATACTTCTGCTCAGTATTTACTGAGAAGGTAGGGCAGGTCCCACAGCTCAGCACCATGGACACAGGGGGAAGGGAGGTGTGCACAAGTCTCTTCACAAAAGAAAGGGTTGTACAAGAACTCACTAAGCTCAGGGTGGACAAGGCAATGGGACCTGATGGCATACATCCCAGGATACTAAAGGAGCTAAGGGTGGAACTAGCAGAGCCATTATCAGAACTGCTTAGTGAGTCCCTGAGCACAGGAGAGGTCCCAGAAGACTGGAGAAGGGCTCATGTGATCCCACTCCACAAGAGTGGCAGCAGGGAGGAGGCAGGGAACTACAGACTAGTCAGTCTTACCTCAGTAGTGGGCAAGATTATGAAGGCACTCCTTAAGGAAAGGATAGTGCAACACCTGGAATGCATAGTAGCACAGGATCCAGGACAGCATGGGTTTACAACAGGAAGGTCCTGTCAAACTAATCTCTTAGATTTCTTTGACTGGGTAGCTAGAGTGGTGGACCAAGAGGGTGCAATTGATGTCGCCTAGCTTGACTTCAGCAAAGCTTTCGATACTGTTCCATACAGAAGATTGATTAATAAGCTGGGTAGGATTGGGGTGGGTCAGAAGTTGTGCAACTGGGTGAAAAACAAGTTGGCGGGCAAAAAGCAGAGAGTGGTGGTAAATAGTACACAGTCAGAAGAGATGCAAGTCACAAGTGGGATACCTCAGGGATCAGTCCTTTGGCCAGTCCTCTTCATCATTGACATTACAGATGGACTGAAGGGTAAGGTTTGTATGCTTGCAGATGACACCAAGATCTGCAACAGAGTAGATGATCCAGATGGTGTGGGCAGAATAAGAAGAGATCTGGATAAACTGGCAAAATGGTTGGAAGAGTGGCAAATGGGGTTTAATGCAAAGAAGTGCAAGATCATGCACATAGGGAAGAGAAACCCTGAAGTCACCTATAGGTTGGGAGGGGAGTTGCTGGCAATCACAAGGGAAGAAAAAGACTTGGGCATCATCATCACAGATGACTTGAAATCATCTAAGTAGACCACTAATGCAGTAGGTAAGGCTAGAGAGATGTTGGAGTGTATTGGCAGGGGTATCGCAAGTCATAAGAGGGAGGTAATAATCCCTCTTTACAAGACACTGGTTATGCCCCATCTGGAGTACTGCATGTAGTACTGCAGGCTGCACCTGCACAAGGACATTAACAAAATGGAAGCAGTCCAGACAAGGGCAACCAAAATGGTGCAGGGACTGCATCAGAAAACATATGAGGACAGATTAACTGAGCTCAATATGTATACCCTAGAGCAAAGGAGGGAGAGAGGTGATATGATCGAAACATTCAAACATCTTAAGGGCATCAACAAGATAAAAGAGTCTAACATGTTTCAATGTAAGAAAAACAGCAGAAGAGGACACAGCATGAGATTAGAGGGAAGCAGATTAAGAGGTAATGTGAGGAAGTTCTTTTTCACAGAAAAGGTGGTGGATGCATGGAACAGCCTGCCTCAGGAAGTGGTGGATATGAATACAGTGCAGGGCTTCAAACAGGCATGGGATAGGCATAAGGAAGTGATACAGATGAGTATGAATAGATGGGCCATTGACAGAGTAAATGCCTATGGCACATTCATAAGGTAGAAAAAATGGGCAGACTGGTTGTGCCTTGCAGTCATTATCTGCCATCAGTTTCTTTGTTTCTATGTTTCTATTGCCTGCCCTCCACACACCACTGCCTTCGCTACCAGACTCTTAACCTCCCCTCACTCCAGGATCGTAGACAGTCCCATAGAGCGAGACTCACTGCAAGGTTCTAGTCCCAGTCCTTACCACCATACCTCGCCTCTGTCATCACAGCCTTTACTCCTCCTGCGTACCCCCTCAGGAACTTCGACACTTGTCTCCTGGCTGTGCCATGCATGACCTCCTCTGCTGGCCAAGTAGCCTTCAGATATTGCATGGCCAAACTATGGAACTCCCTTCCCGTGGACATCCGTCATTCAGTCTCAATTCAGCAACTTAACCGCCACATCAAAGCACATTTCTCCTCATCCTTCTGTGATTGTGCCAAAGCTTAAGTAAAGCTACTGCCAAGCTTCTGTCATCTAGGCTAGTGGGCCTAGTCCACTTCTGGTGATCTCACTGATGTTGTTGTTGATCTTGTCCTACTTTGCTATTGTACAACTTGTGCTGAAATGTAATTAACTGCTGGTTGCTTGTATTACTTCCTATCTCAATTATATCACCGATTGTATATATCCTACATTGTATATTTATACATGTGTATCCAATTCTGCATTCTGTGTAATAGTCAACATTTTGTGTGTGTAGTATATATATATATATATATATATATATATATATAGTGTATTTATTTTCTGCACTGCTCCTCTCCCCAGGACACACCTGGAATCGAGCAATACTCTGCTCAGTGTGCCTTCCTGGTAAAACATTTAAATAAATAAATAATAAAGAATTGCATCAAGCTCATTCAGGTGGAGGAATTATTTTAGCTCATAATAAATCAGTGATTTTGTTTTTTTAGTATTCAAACATCTGTTTTTTAGTAGATGGTAGCATTACAGTGGAGGCAGCAACCTTCCTTCCACAGATGCAGAGCAGAGGGTCCTCTGGGATGCGTAATCCTCTCCCCCCATGACCTCAGCTCATTGCTCAACCTGAGTCACTAGCATCATAAGTGTTAACTCTACCCCTGCACCGACAGGCTGGCTTGCTTTGATTTCTATGCCAAATGTCACACTGCAGCTTAATAAAACATGGAGTGACTCAGACGTAGAATGAACATGTTAAAATATTGTGTGACTTAGCTGTGGTTAAGAAACAGTACACACATTTCTATGTTGATTGTGCGCACGTGCAAGAAACATGTTGTGGCAGCTTGCTGCAGAAACAGGTTGTGGAGGTGCAGCAGTGTTGTGGCCAATGCCCCCACTGCCTTTTGAGGCTTGGCCCGCTTTCCCCAATGGGGTGGCATGCTGCTGCAGACATTAGTTCAGCCAGTGTGTCACCACCTTGTAATGTTTTAGCCGCTGAAATCAGGTGCCGCCTCGTCATTGCAGCTTCAGCTATTCCGCTGCAATGAGGAAGCGACCCATCACTGCAGGGCGGTCCCCATGCCCCCGACCCAGTTTGCAGACAGGGTGACCAATTCGCTGCATCATGTGCACCCCCATCTTGTTTGGCCGATGGGGTGCCCAACTCACTGGCTTCAGTCCTTCCCAATCTGAATTTGTTGACGAGGAAGCCCACTTCCCGTCGGCATAATGTATACCCCCCACAATGTGTAGTCTGCTGAGGGGGTGCCCAATCCCCCTTGGCTCTTCCACCACCCCTGTAAGTGCCGACAGGGGTACCCAATTCCCCGTCAGCTACAGCCCCCCCAAAAGTCACTCAGTTGGAACACTGGGAGTCCACCTGGGAGCATGCCAAATGTCCCTGTAAAAAGAAAAACCATACCGCGATATTTTTTTTTTTTGTTACCCCTGTAAACAAGAAAATGGCTCCTTGTCAAGTCTGGCTGCCCCTCCCCCAAGCCGCGCCCACCCTCTGTGCACCCTGCCTCCCCACACCCCCCACCCCATACTTACCTCCGGAGCCTAGCGCAACGATCTTCGGTGGACTGGGAACACGTCTGTACTCTTCAAAGCCGATCACAAACTGAAGAAATGCCAGTAAGCTGTATAATGGCATAAATAGGGTTTTTCAACTTTGGTGCATATCTCAGCCATTTTTTGGAATTTTGGCACCAAATTTTCAACGTGGAGTTTTGGGACACCTCCTCATGAATTAAGCCACTGTCATGGTGTTATTCGGTCCCAAAATGTGATTTTGCAATCACTGCACAGAATCACCTTTCCGGATCGATTAATGAAATGACAGCACCAGTGTTCATGAGGAGGACTGTCAAAAAGCCTATGTTGTAAATTTGGTGGAAAAAAATCCCAAAAATTACTGTTTTATGAGCGTGCGTTGCACAGTTGTTAGGCACGCTCGTAACTTCGTGAATTTGCAATATTTTCACTCCAGATTTTCAACATTGGCATTTTTCTACACCTCCTTATGAACAGTACAGCTGTCATTTTTCACATCTTGGCAGAATGTGTTTTCGCACTTCCGACGCAGAATAGCGAGGTCACTGTGGGAAATCAGTGTTTGGGACACATTAAGAAAATCACAGTGACACTATTCATGAGCAGAGGTCTTAAAATGCCTTTGTTGAAAATTCTGTGATGACAGTCCATAAATGACTGTGTTACGACCGTGCAGTGCGAAGTTTGCACGCACGCTTGTAATTTTGCGAATTTATAATATTTTCACTCCAGATTTTCAACGTTGCCATTTTTCCACACCTATTTATGAACAGTAGGGCTGTTATTTTACAAAACCTGGCCAAAATATGTTTTTGCACTTCTGGCGCCGAATAGCATGGTCGCTGTGGGAAATCAGTTTTCGGAATAGACTGACAAAATGACAGTGACACTGCTCATGAGCAGAGGTCCTAAAATGCCTATGTTGAAAATGTGGTGACGAAAGTCCATAAAATGACTGTGTTACAACTGTGCGTTGCTCAGTTTCCACGCACCCTTGTAACTTCCACAAATTTGTAATATTTTCACGCCACATTTTCAGCACTGGCATTTTTTCACACCTTCTTATGAACAGTACAGCTGTCATTTTTCACAGCCTGGCTGAAATGTGTTTTTACGCTTCTGGCGCAGAATAGCGCAGTCGCTTTGGGAAATCAGTGTTTGGGACATGTTAAGATCGAGCAAGTGAGAGAGGGGGAGTGACCGAGCTCAACTGAGCGCTGTTGGGACTGCTGTGGATTTCTTTGTGGGCAGAAAAAGGCGCCAACACAGGCAGGAGCACAGTACAAAAGGGCAGCCTGCAGTGCTGGGAGAAACAGAACTAGCGAATGAGGGAGGGGGAGTGAGCGAGCTCAACTGAGCTCTGTCGGGATTGCTGCAGATTTCTTTGTGGGCAGAAAAAGGTATCAATGCAGGCATGAGCCCAGTACAAATGGGCAGCCTGCAATGCCGGGAGAAACAGAACGAGCGAGTGAGAGTGGGGGGGGGGTGAGCGAGCTCAGGGAGCTCTGCGGACTGCTGCAGATTTCTTTGTAGGCAGAAAAAGGCACCAACACAGGCTGGAGCCCAGTACAAAAGGGCAGCCTGCAGCACCAGAAGTAACAGAATGTACGAGTGAGAGAGGGGGAGTGAGCAACCTAAACGGAACTCTGCTGGGATACCTGGGAACTTCTCTGTGGGCAGAAAAACGCAGGCAGGAGCCGAGTAAAAATGGGCAGTTTGCAGGGCCGGGAGAAACAGAAAGAGCGAGTGAGAGACAGGGAGTGAGCGAGCTCAACAGAGCTGTGTCGGGACTGCTAAAGATTTCTTTGTGGGCAGAAAAAGGTGCCAATGCAGGCAGCAGTCCAGTACAAAAGGGCAGCCTGCAGCGTCAGGAGAAACAGAATGAGCAAGTCAGAGAGGGGGAGTGAGCGACCTCAACAGAGCTCTGTCGGGACAGCTATGAACTTCTTTGTGGGCAGAAAAAGGCACCAACACAGGCAGAAGCCCAGTACAAAAGGGTAGCCTGCAGTGCCGGGAGAAACAGAACGACTGAGTGAGAGAGGGGGAGTGAGCAAGCTCAATGGAGCTGTGTCGAGACTGCTGCAGATTTCTTTGTGGGCAGAAAAAGGTACCAATGCAGTCAGGAGCCCAGTACAAAAGGGCAGCCTGCAGCTCCTCTGGGAGAAACAGAATGAGCGAGTGAGAGAGGGGTAGTGAGTGAGCTTAACGGAGCTCTGTCAGGACTGCTGCAGATTTCTTTGTGGGCAGAAAAAGGTGTCAACGCAGGCAGGAGCCCAGTACAAAAGGGCAGCCTGCAGCGTTGGGAGAAACAGAATGAGCGAGTGAGAGAGGGGGAGTGAGTGAGCTCAGCGGAGCTGTGTCAGGATTGCTGCGGATTTCTTTGTGGGCAGAAAAAGGCGCCAATGCAAGCAGGGTTCCAGTACAAAAGGGCAGCCTGCAATGTCGGGAGAAATAGAACGAGCATGTGAGAGAGGGGCAGTGAGCAAGCTCAATGGAGCTCTGCCGGGACTTTACAGTTGCCCTTCTCCCGCCCAGGGTCCTCTGTGGTCCTATATTACAGCAGGGACTCTGGAGTGGAGACAAGGCAATGATTGGATACTTTAGGATTGCTGTAATAATACAGATTTAGTTGTTCTTTTTCTCTAAATGAGCCGAGTAATACTTGGAGTGCAATAGGATTTCTAACTGGGCTAAGTGAAACTATATGAGAGCTGAGAACAAAAAATATGGTAGCTGAGGGGTGAAAAACAGACAAGGAGGCTTTAGGATTGCTACAGTAATACAGTATCTAATGGATGAGATTTGACTGAATTAGACCAGTTGGCAAGGGTCAGTAGGGGGACTAGTGTGGGGGGGACAGGAATTTGAGTAAATAGGGGCCTAACACTTGTGGTAGGGTACAGAACCTGGGAGTAAGAGCCTGTAACATAAGACTGGGGCCAAAATGGGGCAGGTGCCACATGTCAATAGGGCGGGCATCTTTGGAAGGGTGGAGGGGTGTACAGGGTGTGGGTCTACCATGATCCTGGACTGGGCTTGGAGGATGGGGAGGGGTGTATGGTCTGTAGATGACTGGCTAGTTTGAGGGAGGAACAATGGAGGTTAGGGAGGAGTATAAGTGGCAGGGCAGATGAGTATGGTAGGCATCCTGAGGGGGGGAATAGGGGATGGCAAAGGGTGACAGAGGAAGAATAACTAGGGACTGAAACTGACCCCAGTATCAGAGGCACTAGCAGAAAAGAGAGAAGAAGGGAGAGGGTGCCCGAGGTGAGGGGCGGGGGCCTCCTGATGGGGAAGGAAGAGACCACGAGGAGTACTGGGGGTAGAGAGCAGATGGCTGTGGGTAGGGAGGGACCAGGGGTGCCACAGAGGGGAACAAGTAGGAAGGGAGAACTGATAGGGGGAAGAGATGTAGGACAGGTATCGACTATGAATAGATTCAGACCTCTGCTATGGGACAGAGAGGTGGAGCATTAACATATTGAAGGGGAGAGGACTAGCGGGTCATGAGAGGGATGCTAAAAGGGTAGGGGAAGAGATAGCAAGGACAAAAGGGTAGAAGGGGGCTAGTAAGGAAGGAGGGGTGGTGACTTAAGGACAGAAGGCTACAGGAAGGGGGGAGGATGGGAGGGGCATCACTATTGGGTAGAAGGAATGGGGGCTCTAAATTGACAACAGCGGGATGGGAGGGGTTGGAAATCAGCAGGGGAGGTCGACATGGGAAGCCCAGTCGGAAGTAGTCAGGCTGGGAAGGGGTTCAAGGGGGATGGGAGGAAAAAGGCAGATAAAAGGGGTGAGGCGGAAGTAGGAGGTACAGATACAGAAGTCACAGAGGGTGCAGTTGGTGGGGGTAAGGACAGGGAAGAACTAATACTGGGTGGTGGAAGGGGCATTAGAAGGGAAAGAGGGTAAGGAGGGGAAACTCATCCTGGGGGATTCTATGCTGAAATGGGTGAGATGGGGCAGAAAGGGGGAAAAGCACAGCCATATTTGGGTTGAAGCTGTCCCCAGGTTGACTGCAGAAGGGGCAGGGAAGGCACTGCTCAAGCGTGCAGCAAGGGGGAGGAAGAAACCTCATTTACTGATGCATGTGGGTACAAATGACTTGGCGGGGGACACTGTGGAAGTGGTGAGGGGGAGGTTTGAGTACTTGGACTGGCAGTGTGAGGGGGTGGGGAAGTCAGTGGCATTCTTGGAGGTACTACCGGTACCATGTGCAAGCATGGTGAGGAAGGGTAGGCTTAAGGAGTTCGAGTGGCTGAGGGATTGGTGCCACACGAAACATTATGGTTTAGTGACTAACTGGGGTAGGGCCAGGGGGGAATAGTGACTTGTATGTGGGGGACAGGGTACACTGGAGCAGGAAGGGGAAGGGAGTATTAAAGGCAGTATTGCTGCCAGGCCACTGGCACTGAGGGTTGAGGTGCAGGACGCCACACCTCATGCCACACTGGCAATCCGGATTCGGATGCAAGCTCGGGTTGCCAGGGGTTGGCAAGGGAGGGATAGGATTGAGCATCCGGAGGACTGCTCTCCTATCCTGAGGAGGGATCCAGGGACCCATCGCTCTATAGCGGCCCCTGGTGATGACCGCGGGCGATACTACAGTGGTGTAGTAAAGGGTGGCGGAGTGTGGCAGACGTTGGCATGCTGTGCCTAAGCATCATTGCATGCCCGCACTCCGCAAAGGGGTGAAAAGTGGAAAATGGGATACGGTCAGGCAGCATGAGCTTCCGACCCCCCCTACCTGCCCCAAATGGCGCCCCCTCAACTGGATCCTGCTCTGGTGGGTCGATCTGGAAACTCTCACCACCCCACCACGGGGTAATCTGTGGAGTGAGCAGGTCGGCCCAATGTAGGGGACAGGGCTAGGGGGGTCGGTCAGGATGACCAAGCTGACTGTAGCCCAGTGAGACAATGTGCAAAAAAAAAAAAAAAAAAAGGCAGGATTAGAGGGGTCTATCTCTACTTAAGGTGGATTTAAACAAATGGGGGGGTGGCCAAAAGATTGAGGTTGGTATGAAGGTCCTGACAGGGGAGCCTAATGAAGTGACCGCCCTAGATATAGGTAAAGGCTGAGGCATAGTAACCCTGGAAGGGGGCAGGCAAAGTGGTCTGAGTGTAATACAGAAGACACCACCACCCGGTAAGAATAAGGAAGAGAAAGGGTGTGGACTACCGGGAGGAGGGACACTGGCCAAGGAGGAGAAGAGTGAGGAGAAGGAGGGGTACAGGTGGAAGGTGGTCTGACTAAATGGATAGAGAACTAGTTACAGGGGAGGGTGCAGAGGGTGGTGGTAGTAGGATAGCTCTCAGCACCCAGAGCAGTGACAAGGGGGGTGCCGCAGGGCTCAGTGCTTTGCCCAATGTAATTTGGGCTCTTTATCTCCGATACAGCACACGGAATGGGGAGCAGGGTTAGTCTATTAACACATAATACCAAATCAAAAGCAAATAGTTATAGTAGCAGAGCCCCCCCACTCATACATATACACACTCCCCGAAAAGCTGCTTAAAAGCCTGCAATTCATTCAAATCAATTCCATTTTCTTACTTACTTGGGTTTCAATGCCAGCAAGTGTAACATCATGTACCTAGGGCATAGGAACCCCGATGCTGGGTATAGGATGGGGGGAGGTACTGATACTCACTAGACATGAAAGGGTCCTTGAGGTTATTATATCAGAGGAGCTCAAGATGGCAGTACAGTGTGAGAAGGCTATGGGCAGGGCAAATTGGATTCTGGGGTGCATAAGGAGTGGCATCTCCAGTAGAAGGAGGAGGGATGTTGTGCTGCCATTGTATCACTCCCTGCTATACCCCCAGCTGGAGTACTGTGTCCAGTTTTAGACTCCACACTTCAGAAAGGACATAAGGTGGAGGTTTTCCAGAGGAGGGCAACTAAAATGGTTCAGAATTTTCACAGGAATCACTACAAGGAAATGCTGAAGAATCTCAACGTGTACACTCTGGAAGAGAGGAGGGCAAGAGGTGACATGATCAAGACCTACAGAGTATCTCACAGGGGTACAGAGGGTACAGGTGGGGAGTTTCCTTCAAATGAGGATGAGCAACCAAACCAAGGGAAATACAATGAAGCTGGGGGGTGCATTCAGGATAGATGTGAAGAAATATTTCTTTACTGAAAGGGCGGTAGATGTCTTGAACAGACTGCCAGGAGAAGTGGTGGAAGCTTAAATAGTAGGGGGCATGAAGCATTCATGGGATAAATATAGGGGTATATTAGAAAAAGGGGAAGGAGGGGGCCAACAGAGATCAATAGGGCTATGGAAGTGGAATAGGTTCAAGTTAATTGCAGGAAAAATCCATTAAGCAAGCTCATTCACAAGGAGGTCCTGATGGACGCAGGCAGAATAAGACATGCAGTAACATATACAGGCAGGAGTTACAAGTAGGTAGAGAACACTTTGGCAGACTGGGTGGGCTGAGCAGTCCTTTTCTGCTGACAAATTCTATGTTTCTATGGCACCATGTGTTAGTTCGGGTGCAGTGTTTATTTAAAGTTGGGCCTACCATACATCCAGATGTAAGGTACAGTAAATTACCGAATTAGATGCAGCCCACTTACAGTACAATAAACAAAACCCCAGTGCTTTGAGAAGCCTTTACTATTCATAAGGCTGCTTAAAGAGCTGGGGTTCTATTTGCAGTATCACACCAGTATGCTGATCTTAAAATCAATGCTGCATCTGAATGAGTACTTGATTCTTGCTCACTCCATTTCTTCCCCACTTTGAAACCTGCTTGTCCTGAGTTAGTTTTGGGCTGGTAGCACCTCGCCTGTGTTGGAAGATGACCTATAAGCGGCAATGAAAGATATCAGACCTCACAGACTGTGAAGGCAGCTGCTCACGGACAGACATAAGGCAATTCTACTGGGGGGGTAGGAGGAAGTAAGCTGTTGATTAACTAGAACTGCAGCTTATCCATCAGGTAGGGGAAATGGGCAGACTAGGTGGGCCACGTGGTCCTTATCTGCCATCAAATTCTATGTTTCTCACCACCATCTTGGCAAGAAGAAGGCTGCAGCTGTGGCCACTGATGACTGTTGGGATGTGGGGATGGGGGGAACAAAGGGGACAGACATAAGGAGATAAAATCATAATACAAATTGTGAGACCTTCACCAGCTTTCCAAAATGTTTATCAGTAAAAGAACACTCAAGTTTTTCAAATGGCAACACAATCTGGTGAGCCCTCTGTCTGCCATCTGACAACAGGCATTAACCAGCATAAAACTGCCTAAAGAAGGCAGTGTGGTTATGTGGTTACTGAAATACTGGAGATTACAAATTTATACCCTTTAGGTACTTAAATGTTTCTATCATACCCCCTCTTTCCCTCCTCTCTTCCAGTGAGTACATATTGAGGTCCCTTAAATTTCACCTCATAAGTCTTGTGTTGCAAGCTCTGTACCATCTCATTCGCCCTTCTCTGGACCATTTCCAGTCTGTTAATATCCTTATGAAGGTGCAACCTCCAGAACTGTACACAGTACTCCATGTGAAGCCTGACCATGGTTTTATATAATGGCATCACTACCTCCCTCCTTATGCTGGTGATACTCCTGCCTTTGCACCCCAGTATGTCACTGGCCCTCCCAGCTGCCTTACCACTTTGACCATTTCGGGTCATCTGAAATAAGGACCCCCAGGTCCCGTTCCTTCTTTGTGACTGTCAGCAACTCCCCCCCATCCTGTACCTTTCCCCAGGGTTTCTGTGTCCCAGGTGCATAATTTTGCACTTTTTTGAATTAAACTTCAGTTGCCAGTCCTCAGACCATGTCTCAAGCTTCCCCAGGTCCCTTCTCATTTTCTCTACCCCCTCTGGGTTATCCACCGTGTTACACATCTTGGTGTCATCTGCAAACAGGCAGAACTTTCCCTTCAGCCCTCCTGCAATGTCACTAACAAAGACATTGAACAGGGCTGGTCCCAGGACCACTCCCTGCAGCACCCCACTGGTCACCCCCTCTCCACAGACTGCGTCCCATTTACCACCACTCTCTGCCACCTATCTGTTACCCAGTTTCTAACCCAGTTTACCACTCTTTCCCCCCATGCCCAGCCTACTCAGCTTGCTTATCAGTCTCCTATATGTGACGGTGTCAAAGGCTTTGCTTACATCAAGGTAAGCGTTGTTCACTGCCCCACCCTGATTTACTTCCTTTGTCACCCAGTCAAAGAGATCAACCAGATTTGTCTGACATGACCTCCCCACTGTAAATCCATGTTGCCTATGGTGCTGGGCTCCGATGGCTTCTAGATGCCCCACTATCCTTTCTTTAACCAATGTCTCCATTATCTTCCCCACTACTGAAGTGAGGCTGACTGGCCTATAGTTCCTCACCTCGTCCCTACTGCTGAATTTGTATAGAGGGACCACATGTGCCCTCCTCCAATTCTCTGGTACCATCCCTGTGTTGAATGACTCAGTGGACATGGCTGCCAGAGATACTGCTATCTCCCTTCACAGTTCTTTTAATATTCTTGGGTGTATGCCATCTGGCCCCATTGCTTTGTCTACCTTCAATTTACTCATCTTCTGCAGGATTCTTCTGCCTGTGAATGGACTATTGTCCAACTCTTCACACCTTTGCAACTGCTGTACTGCTGTGGCCCTTGCCCCTCCCCCTCTTCTGTGACTACTGAACAGAAAGACACAGTGGATGTCTTGGGGCCGGGGGGCCCATGACAGTTTTTAGGCATGGTACTTTCACTTCCACATACCTACACAGCACATATAAGCAATCAACATTCGGCATTGACAAATGCTTGTTGGTGCATTCTTGTACTTTATAGTGTCATGCTCTATGGCGATGGTAGGTGACTATACATTTCAGTGTCAATGTATATTTGCATCTGTTCATTCATATTGTCCTATACTTGCCCAAAATTATTGCACTTCACTGCAGTATTTGTGTTTTTTGTGCAGTGAACTCACCTGCATTCTGATTTCCCAGTTCTCTGTACTGTTTTCTGAACTTGTTTGATACGTATTGTACTTTTCCTGTTGGTAATGTATTATGTATTTCCACCCTGTTATTTAAGTTTTGATCTGAGCTGCAGCCTTTATAACATCCTAGGTTATGCCTGAAAACAGGCAATTAGTTACCTAGTATATTTACCTAGTAAACAAAAGTAAAATGAATCCATTTTTCATTGCTAGGGAAATGTTATAGGCACGTTGCCATCTCAGGGCAGTCTCCAACTAAACATCTGCAGTACTACAAAAGTGACACGTGTTACGTTTCTACTTGGCACTGCATGCTGCTTAACAAGTCGCAGCAAAAGCATAACCGATTCCATTCAGTTCACAGAGTTATCGTAACTTAGTAACCACTGTAAGTGCCTAATAACCATCATTCAATATGTTGATCAGTTTGGAAGTGGCATTAGAGTTCACATTATCTACAGAAGGCTAATTTTAGAAAAAGCAGCAACTTCAGTGAAAATAAACTAAGAATAATTGCAAGGTCCTGCAGTCCAACCTTTATATTCAATTCTGTTTTCAAATATAATGTGGGATGAGACTAACTAGGGCAACAAGGCAGACGTCCTTCCCTACTATAATATCTTAATTCAGGTGTGCCGATTCTAGATGCATTGGACAGACAGAAGGTGAAGAAACTGTTGTTGGGGGATTACCTGGTAGCTGTAGTAAGGCAGAAAGGGTAAAATCTGTAGCTGGTGGTAGAATTCCAGAATGACAGGGAATGGCTGGAGTGCTGAGCACAAGTGGGGAAGCATTGAAAGTGTTGCTGTGTAATGGACAACTTGGTTGGAGAGTAAAGGGCCAGAGTCTGGTTCCAGATATTGTTCCGTGGCTGTAACCTTTGCCTCGAGCCTTGTCTTGTTAGCATTTATTTTATTTATTTATTTGAAATTTTTGACAACGATAGGTACTGTACACTAAGCTAGTACAGCTTGTTTCCAGGTAGTCCTGGGAAGTGGGTCACAACACAGGGGACTTTGGGAAATCAGAACTGCCCTTCTTCGATAAGTGCCATCAGATCTTTTACTTCCACCTGGACAGTAACCAGAGACGGGCAGAAGAGACCTGGTTTGGTGTCTCATCTGAAGGATGACACCTCCAAAGTAAGTAAGTAAATAATTAAGTAAAACTTTATGTATCCAGCGCCCAATCCTAGAGGCTCTGGGCATGTTAGATAAGGTGCAGCATTTAAAATAAAACATTTCAATAAATGCAATCATTTAAGTCAGAGTCAGTTATAGTAATATACAATAAATAATATTAACTTTAAAAGCTTATCCAAGATCAAAAGCTTGCTTGAACAGGTATGCTTTAAGACCACATTTAAAGCTCTCCACAAGGGGCGCTTCCTGTAGAGATCGTGGCAAAGAGTTCCATTGGACCAGCCTGAAGACCTCAAAAGCATGGTCACCAGATGTCTTGATCTGTGACCTAGGAACTACAAGGAAGCCCTCTGTGGAAGAGTGGAGTAAGCACACCAGGCAGGCATGTGTCAGAAGGTCTAACAGATAACTAGGATCTGATCCATATAGGGCCTTATAGGTGAGCAAGCCCACCTTAAAGTTGAAAATAATCCTTCACCTGACCGGCAGTGAGTGCAGTCGATGCAGAACTGGAGATCTTACTTCGAGAGTCAGCTCTTGCAGTAGGTAACACTGGTAGGACTGAAGCAGGCAGGTGGCAGGACCCCACGGAAAACTTATAGCAAGCAGTTCATAGTGGGGACCCGCTCCCAATGTCACGCATGGTATAAAGGGAGGACCCTTACGTCCATCAGTTCTTTTCCCATCATCGACTCAGGTACATTGGCTCCACAGATACCTCTTGCTAGTTCGACTGCCATTTTAGTAATATTTAGCTCCACTTTTCTTATTTTTTTTTTTGATGAAAAAGTTTGCGTTTTCAGGGATCCACTGTTCTGTATGACATCCTTCATCGAATGATGCCCTTATAAGTGTGCCTGTGGCAAACAAATACTATCCAGGGATGGAAACTCTGCCTGCCTCCTGTGCCTAGGCCCCGATCATGATACTCAGGCCTGCCCACACTGCCAAAAATTTAACAGCAGGATGAGAATCTGCCACCAAAGGCCCTTCTAGCTTTCCTCACAGAGCAACAACTCACTGCCTTGTAGAAAGATTTCTCTTCTCTGGGGAGTTCTTCCCACAAGAAATCTACTAGAAAGCACCACCATAATGAGAAGAGGAAGGAGAGGGAAAATGACAGATCTCCCTCGAGTTCAGGTCTCAAGCTCACACTCTGCCTCCCAGGGTAGTATGGACACTGCTTCCTATGTGACCCGTTCTCCTACCCAGCTAGCGGTATTGAAGCCACCCACCCTGATCTGGGTGTTGGGTGGTAATGACCTCGGCTCTGGGTCCTCTGGACAAGCCTTGCAGCCGCTCAAAGTCCATCTGCCTGATAAGGCCTCAGGTTGGTGTTCTGACCTTGGCAGGTCCACCTCAGTCTCGGAACCAACATCAGCTCACTCCAAGTTGGCCTCTGTTTCTGGTGCCAACTCCCGGGACAAACACAAGGCCTCGGAGCATTCCCTAGGGAGATCAGCCTCACAGCCCCCTCACCTGCACAAGCAGCTGTCAGAAAAACGTCCAGTGGATTATCAGTCATCAGCAGGCGATGCCCACTGATGACACTCTACCGTCATTGCTGTTTGATGGCCCCACTGTTGGCACCACTGTTCTTTGCCGTTGCTGGTTTCTGCCCCGCCAATGGCTGATGAACCATCGGGGCACAGTCCTCCAGGGGACAACCAGTCATCGGCCTTAGACCAGGCATCTGCTGCTGACACTGGACTCACCACTACAGCTCTGACATCCCCCCTTGGACAAGCGCTGCTGCCAGACCATGGAACTAGACCAGCATCAGGACCGATGACCGATACGGAGCCCAAGCTCCACTTGTCTTAGGTGAAAGACCTGTTTGGCTATTAATGGGGGACCATCAGGTCGGATCTCCTGCCACCAAAACCTTCTCAAGCAAAGAACTCTGCTCTTGACACTGGGGCTCAATCCCTGGGGGAGCCCACTTCTGTCTCAGGCATGGCAGAATGGGCCACAAGCGTCACTCCAGGACCAGGAGCTACAGTTCCTCTGGCTCCTCCAAGCATCACAAATGCAAACGCCAGCACACAAGGTCTCAGTCCTCCTCATCTGAGGGTTTGGATAATTTCTCAGTTTTTTCCTCCTCGGTATCTTCATCTGTTGGAGGTCTTCCCCCATAGATCCAAAGGACACTCCCAAGTCACCGCTGGATGATCCTTCCTTTATGGAGATCATGCGCCACATACAGGAGAACATGGGCTGGAAAATGGAGGACCTTGACCCGGAGAGACTCCATTTGGCCAAGTACCTGCACCAAAAAGACCCAAAGCAGGTACAGTACTACTACTGCCCTTGGTTGGCGCATTTTCAGATGTCATCAAGGCGGCCTGGAAGAACCCTTACACCTCTTCCATGGTGCCCAGAAAGGCAGATTGCTTATATAAAGCCCTGAAGGAGGAACCCTTTCTGGGTGAGCAGCCTATGGCAGACTCCATCATCACCGCAGCTACCCATGATAGATCCCAGAGGCCATGGCACCTTAGCACACAGCCTCCAGATCGGGAGTCTAAACAGCTGGATGCTATGGGGCACAAGGTATACTCCTCAGTGACCTGCACCATACGATGTCTTAATTTTTTTACACATAAGGTACAATTCCAAAATGCCCTTTGCAAGCAGGGGATGGACATTATCAAGGAGATCCCTGACTGCCTGCAGAAAGCTGAGCTGGAGAAGCTACTGCAAATGGGCTCGGATGTCAGCACGCATGTCCTCTGTTCAGCTTATGATTCAATGGACATGACTGCAAGGGCTGCAGTCACAGGAGTAAGTGTCCGACGCCATTTGTGGCCCCGGGTCTCAGGTTTTGTCCAGGACATACAGACCAATATCTTGGACGCACATTCAACTGTTTCATCCTTTTTGGTGAGGATTTTAAGAGGATAATCACCAAGCTGCAAGATTCAGGCAAGGCCATTCGGTCTGTACACTCCATGTACAAGCTGAAACAAAGGCCCATTTGGAAGCCCAGCTTTTGTGGCAAAGCCGGTCAACAGTCCAGATTCCAACCACCACAGCAGCAACAAAGAGGTGGCTACGGTTGCAAAGGCTCTTCACGAGGCTCAACAGGCTCAGGGTCTGGTGCCTCCAAACCAGCCCAGACCAATCTCCCCCTCCCACCATAGCCTGCATTCTTGCTGGACCCACCTCCTCCTGTAGACCCAATGGGGAATGTGGTCAGAGGTCATTTTTCTCTATATGCCATGTGCTGGCAAAAGGTCACCTCCAGCTAATGGGTCCTTCTGATGATCACATAGGGCACGCAATCAAATTCTTATAGATGCCACTAGACAGGTCACCACCACCCTCCCATTGTTCCTCAGCTCACATGGAGCTAATCCTGGATGAAATGCATGCTCTCCTACTCAAAAGGGCAATAGAGCCTGTCTCCCCCCCAGAGGGGAACAGGATTCTATTCACATTTCTTTCTTGTGCCCAAAAAGATGGAGGACCTATGCCCCATCTTGGATATCAGCGACCTCAATCAGTTTGTCGAGTACAAACATTTCTGGATGGTCATCCTGCAAGGCTTACTGCCCATGCTGCATCAGGGGGATTGGCTAGCATCATTGGATATGCAGGACACCTATCTTCATATTCTAATAGCCAAGTCTCACAGGAGGTTCAACGGGTTCGAATTTCAGGGAAGACACTACCAATTCAGGGTGTTGCACTTCAGCCTATCCTCAGCTCCAAGGGTCTTTACCAAATGTCTGGCAGTGGTGGCAGTGGTCCTCTGGAGGAAGGGACACTATGTTTTCCCTTACCTCGATGACTGGCTCTTAATGGCCCATCCAGTGAGCAGCTGTGGCACACAATCCAAGACACCTGTTCTCTCTTCGGGGAACTAGGAATTACCATCAACACAGCAAAATCATCCTTGCTTCCAACCCAACCTCTCCAGTACATTGGGGCATTGCTCGTTACCACTTGAGGAACAGCCTTCCTCCCAGAGGACTGAGCACTCTGACTCCGCAGTCTAGCCTGCCACGTCTTGTCACTCTCAAGGGTACAACCAGGATGCTTCTCAAGCTCTTGGGTCACATGGTTGCCTCTGTCACTACTTTACCCCTAGCTAGACTGCATATGAGGACAATTCAGTGGACCCTGAGAGTCCAGTGGGACCAGTGATGGGACAACCTGGACCAACCAGTCTCTATCCCAGAACCAGTCCATCAAGAGCTCAACTGGTGGATGACAGCCCCTTCTTTTGCAGAGGGTCTGCCTTTACAGAGAATGCCACTGGCCCAAATACTGATGTTGGATGCTTTCAGCATGGGTTGGGGCGCACATCTGGGCATCCACAGAACACATGGCATTTGGTCTGTGTCTGAGGAACTCTTATACATCAACGTCTTGGAGATGAAAGCCGTTCTTTATGCCTTGCAGGCATTGAGTACTGCACTCATCCCAGGACACCTCCCGATACAGATGGACAACATGGTGGTGATGTTATACCTCAACAAACATGGCGGCACCCACACGTACCTCCTTTGTCGAGAAGCAATGCAGGTATGGAATTGGGCCATAGCTCACCACCTGGATATTTTGGAAGTTCACGTCCCAGGGGAACAAAATACCTTGGCTGACACATTCAGCAGGGCAATGTCCAGAGTGCATGAGTGGGCCCTTATACAATCTGTCGTAGAACATCTCTTCAATAGATGGGGCACACCAGAGCTGGACCTCTTTGTATCCCCTATCAATGCAAAGTTGCCCAGTTTTTGCTCGCTAGATCCCAGGCCTAGAGTTTTCTGGCGAGATGTGTTGTCCCTCTCCTGGAGGGGGAGGTTTCTCTACACATTCCCTCCCTTCCCGCTGCCGCAGAAAGTACTTCTCAAGCTGCAGACAGAGAGGGTAGTAATGATCCTGGTGGCCCCGGAAGATTAGGTTTCCCCTTCTGCAGCAGCTGGCATCCAAGCCACCACTACCTCTGCCACTGAGCTCTCACTTGCTCTCCCAGGACAATGGGACCTTTGTGCACCCAGACCTGAGGTCATTGCATCTTCATGCATGGTTCCTAAGGACCTAGCGATGTCACGCTTTGGAGTCTCAGACAGGGTTGCCAACATTCTGTTGGCCACCAGAAAACCTTCCACTAGAGCTACTTATGCCATGAAATGGAAGCACTTTTGCCTCTGGGCTACTGCCTGCCCATCTGGATCCTTTGGCTTGTCCAGTGAGCTTGATCCTTGAGTACCTATATTGTCACTCTCAGATTCGGGATTGGGCTACTCATCCATTAAGGTCCATTTGTCTTCAATTTCCACCTACTATGCCCCTTTTCAAGGTAGAACCATGGCACAACTGGACCTGGCCCACACCTTTCTGAAGGGCATTCTTCACATGAAGCCCCCCATCCAGGATCCTGTTCCCCCCTTGGGACCTTTTGTTTGTGCTGTGAAAACTCACCTTGCCCCCTTTTGAGCCAGCCGTGGAATGTGAGCTTCACTTTCTTTCTTGGAAAGTGTTGTTTTTGGTTGCTGTTACTTCAGCTTGGAGGATTTCTGAGCTACAGGCTCTGATGTGTAAAGAGCCTTATTTGGTGGAAATGAGGACTGGGTGGTCTTTTGGACCAATCCTAAGTTCTTACCAAAAGTGGTATCAGAACTGACTCTGAATGGGGGGGCGTGGCCTGGCTCCATGCAAGATGGCAGCTTAAATTTTGAGCTCCGTTTCAACTATCACATCCAGCATCACCTTACTGCATCTAAAGCAACTTAATAACAACTTTGAGGTAAAATACGAAGATTAATACCTCCGCTACCTAATTGATATTTGTTTTTCCGTACCGAATAGCCCCTTTTCTGTTTACAACTTGAGCTCGCATTGCAGAACGCGGGTATTATAGTTTAGCCATGGCCTACTCTACTTCACAAAAAGACCCTTTAAAAACATAGAAAATATGTTCAGTAAACTGCTGATATGCAAGATTTAAAACCGCTGCACAGTTAAATACCCAGACTATGGAAGCTATTAACACTAGGCTGGCCTTTACAGAGAACAAGGTACTGCCTAACGAGACGCAATACAGGATCTCAAATCCACAATCAGAACTCAGGATCGTATCTATTAAGGAGCTACAATCAAGAATCGATGATTTAGAGAATAGGAATCGCAGAAACAGTCTTCGCAGATTTTTGATTCCCGGAAGATATAGAAGCAGGAAACACCACGGTGTTTCTTCAGTGAGCGCTGCCGCAAATCCTCGGTCTTCAGTCTGATATAGATCTTAACATTGAGTGTTCACACAGATCTCTAGGCCCTAAACCTCCCACAGATCATAGACCCAGACCAATCATAACCAAATTTTTAAACTATGCCACTATCGAGATCATCATGCGGAGAGCAAAAGAAATCGGCCAGCTTTCCTGGCAGAGATTCAACATTTATATCTATCGGGACTTTCTAAAGAAGTATCAATTAAACGTAAGCTTACACTCTGCCAGACGTACATGCATCAACTGGGCTTCGTTTCTCTCCGATATCCTGCCATCATGAGAGTCTTCCAGGTAACTCCTACCAGGACTTTAGCAATCCTGAATCTCTTACAGCCTTTTTACAAAGCTACTCTACCAATGCCCACAATTTCTCAGCCTCTGATCAAGCACAGTGCCGCAACGACTCTCATAGCACTACCAGTACTGTCACTGGCAATATCGCTGTACATCCTTCTAGTACCTGTGAGATGTCAGCTCCTTCCAATTCAATTTTATTTGACTCACCATCCAATATCTACTCGTCCTCTGCTACACAAAACAATCTTTGCCCCAATTCAACTCAACCTTCTAACTTTAGAGAAGACAATACCTCCCAAAATAAATCCTCTATTATACCCGGAGTTGCAGTTTCTAACAGATATTCACCCTTACAGGATTTATCCACTTCGGGCGATCTTATAGACGAAGATCATGTTGGTCAACTAGATGCGACAGAGGATCGCGAATTGGAAGGCACTTCCTGGTCTTGTAGTGTGGGCAATTCTCCCATCAAAAATTCTGAGCCTCCTAAGAAAAGACGTCGGGGGAAGAATAAACAAAAAGGCGACACACCTTGCAAATACTAATAATTTAAATTTTAATACCCACAATATGTGCGCCGTTTTAGAGATCCAACTATAGTGGACTTCACTTCGTCGTGATTATTTGCATTATAATTATGGATGTTGCATACCATTACATCCGAGCGGTTGTAGTGCTGCTCCATGCTGTCACTATTATGTCACCGATAACATCGCTATATTCTCCCTATTGGATCCATCTACTTGGCATATCTGCCTATAGAGATCCTGTTGGTCAACCAGAAACGGCAATGGATCGTAATTAGAAGACACTTCTTGGCCCTGCTGCAAGGACAATTTTCCTACTAAAATTCAGAACCTCCATAAGGAAAAATGTTAGAAGATCTAGCATAATGGCGATACAATACGCATATATTAATACCTCTGCCTTAACTCGTCATAATGTGCATATTAAACTCAGATTTATTTGTAACTGTTTCTATTTTACCGTGGTCACTTACAATAACAATTACAGTTGTTGCTTTATAATATTGTGCATTTATAATACTACTCTATATTTTACTGCCTGAATATGCATTAAGCCATTTACTGAAATGAATATTTATTTTAATTTTTTTTCCTTTTCCTCTTGCTGTTGTTGATTTTATTTCTGTATTTCCCTTTCCCTTCCCCCTTTTTTTTTTTCTTTCTCTCTTTTAAGGTAGCATTATAGTTACCTCATTATATTGACCTCAATCATGTTAATTTATTACTGTGATGCTGGATTCATGATAATGTTAATACCGCAACAGACTTAACTAAACAGGGTTAAAAACCTTATTATTATATCCCATTATTGGGCTTTATTCTTATATAATAACTTATTTTCTTTTTTTCTTTTCTCTTTTCCTTTTTTAACATATATTTTCAAATTTAACCCATTGAATTTGTATAGTTTCTTTCTGTTCTGCTACGTCCTAGAGAACTGAGAAGAGGTCTTGGTCATCAAGGCATTTACTATTTCTCCCCCTTTTTCTTTTTCTTCCTTTTCTTTCTTCCTTCCTCACACTGACCGACCTTTACTTCTCAGTTCATCGCAGATGGTTCTTATCTGTTCTTGTTATTACACAATTGTTAAACACAATATTGTTATCTTTACATTATTAGAAGTGAGCTGCAAAAAATATAAACTACAGAAACTTGTTTTTTCTTTATATAATTTTATTTATAGCTCTGCCAGCAATATATTTGTTTTGTATGCACTGTTCATTGACATTTATACTCTTTTCTTACTATCCTGGTGTATTTGAGCCCCTGACACCATTACTACTTTATCTTTTATGAATATATTTACATATGACAGCTAATATATCATTATGTTCATGGAATGTCAGGGGACTCAATACACCAATCAACAATAAACAAGTATTGAACTATCTAAAAACATAATATTCAATTGCTTTATTGCAAGAAACCAAATTGTTAGATGTAGACAACCCTAGATTAAAATGTCAATGGGTAGGCCAAGTATTCTCAGCCTCTGCTGCACCTAAAAGAGAGGTGTTGCCATTCTTATTCATAAGAATTTGAAATGGACGCCTACTACTATTTTAAAAGACTCAGATGGTAGATGGCTTATTATCACTTTTGATACCCTCAGGCCTATAACTATAGTTAATATCTATGCACCTAATTGGATGATCCTTCTTTTTTCAAAACCTTCTACATACCTTGATTTCAAATAATCTAGTGAATTCATCCCTACTGATCGGTGGAGATTTCAACCTTACTTTGGACAAGTATATGGATCGAGTAACAACTTCCAGATAGTCATCCCAAAAGTTCAAATTGTTTCACAAATAATGCAAGATCTCAGTTTAACTGATATATGGAGAATTCTCCATCCTAGAGACAGGATTATACTTTCTATTCCTCTCGGCATCAAACTTATAGTAGAATTGACTATTTGCTCACATCCCTTCTATTACTGCTAATACTACTGGCTCAGAAATATTATCGTTAATTATATCCGATCATGCTCCTGTTAAACTCTTGTTTAATTGGGGTCCTCACCCACTAAAACCCCTCTCATGCTTTAGACCCTCTTTTTGTTAAAGGACCCAGAATTTCTGCCTTGGATTAGAACACAAATTAAAGAATACATGACTTTTAATGATCCTAAAGATACATCCATGAGTATTACCTGGGAAGCACTTAAAGCCACTTCTTTAATGGTAAGATAATTGTCAATTCATAGAAGGAAACTTAGGAACAACAAATTCATAATCTTGAGAACCTACTTAAACAAAAACAAACCGAATATTCAAACTCCTCTAAACCTGATCCTTCCTCATCTCTTCATCAAGAAATTTTACAACTCCGTATGCAGATTAACGAGCTTATTTCTAGAAAACAGAATTAGCGTTACTTAGAATAAAACAGAAATTTTAGGAAGGTGGGAAAAGGTAGTAAAATCTGTTATAGACTCAGAATGCAACAAGCGGAACGTTATATCACTGCTAAAAGACCACTCAGAAAATTTGTACCAGTCATGGCTCTATCAATAACATAATGACATCTTTTTATAAAAATCTTTATTCTTCTCCTCCCGCTATAGCTAATCCCTCCGAAATCTCTTCTTTTTTAGATGAGCTTATTTTACCTTGTCTACCAGAAGAAGCTATACATACTTTAGAAGCACCATTTACTATAGAAGAAGTTAAAAACGCTATTCTTTCCCTTAAATCAGGTCGCTCACCAGGTGAAGATGGCTTCCCTATGGATTTTTATAAGATTCTTGTTGAACAATTAGCCCTCTTATTATGTAATGTATACAAAGAATCTACAATCGTTGGACAATTACCAAAAACAATGACGGATGCTATTATAACTGTCATCCCAAAGAAAGATAAGGATACCACTAATCCTGGAAATTATCATCCCATTTCACTACTTAACACTGATGGCAAGATTTTTGCTAAAATTTTATCCAGTCGTTTAGAATCATACATACCTAATCTAATTCACAGATCTCAAACTGGCTTTATTAAAGGAATGGGTTCGGATCTATGCGTTCTTTAATTAATCTAATACATAAAGCGAAATCCTTCCGTCTCCGAGTTGCTATTTCCATAGATTTCAAAAGCATTTGACTCATTAAGTTGGAATTTTCTTTTATCAAGTACTATCTCGCTTTGGTTTCCTAAACTTTTTGTTCCTGGATCCAACTTATTTATACAAATCCTCATGCTCATGTGCTCACCAATTTTACATTATCTCAGCCCTTTGCATTAGAAAGAGGCACTCGCCAAGGTTGCCCTTTATCTCCTGCTCTTTTATTCTTGCTCTCAAACTCTTGCAATTTCTCAAACTCAACAAAATATTAAAGGTATTCCCATTCGTCGTACATATTACTCATCATTATCATATGCGGATGATATGCTTATTCTGTTAGAAAATTTCAAATTATCTTATCAACCTCTTTATAATTTACTTAATCACTTTTCTTCTCTTTCAGGTCTAAATGTTAACTACCAAAAGACAGAAATCCTCTCATTAAATGATCACTGCGATCCTCTAACTAAAACTCATGCTCAATTTAGATGGGCCGCACAATATATCACCTATCTCGGAATCAAGATCTCATCTGATTTGAACAAGATTTGGGATCTAAATATATTACCATTATTAAATGATGTTAAAAGTAACCTGAATAGATGGAAGTATCTTAATTTATCTTTCCCAGGTAAAATATCCTCAATTAAAATGAATATCACTCCAAAAATTTTATATTTATTCGCTTGTATTCCACTTAAAATTCCCTCACATTTCTTGTATAAAATTGATAAAATGATAGGAAATTTCTTATGGGAAGGACACATACCTCGATTCAGTCGTACAAAACTAAGATCTCATTGGACTCGAGGGAGGCTTTGGCCTACCCTGGTTCAATGCGTATCTGTGGGCATTTAGAGCTTCACAAACGATTAAATGGTTTGTTAAACCTAACTGTAATATCCCTCTTTGGTATGATATGGAGACATCATTATCTTCTGGACTAACTCCTAACAGTTTCATCTATTTTACTTCCATATCTAAAGCTAAACAAAATCCTGTCATTAATTCGTCCATTTATTACTGGTTTAGGATGCACAAATGGCTAAACATTGATCCTACTCCCATACGATATACACCTATTTGGGGTAATCCAAAACTTACATTGGAGAATAAACCCATATACTGTAAATCCTGGTCTCATAAAAATATCCCTTTTCTTAAAGATATACTAATGGATAATAATAATACTCTGGATTCCTTTAATAATTTACAAGCCAAATGGAAAATTCCTAAAACAGAGCTCTGGAAGTATTTACAGATTAGATCCGCTATCTCTCATATCACTTTACAACTCAATAATCCACCAAGAACTCACCCATACATTAATAATTGGATTAATATTCAAAAGGCCTAACTAGTACTATTTACAAATTAATTGAGATAAGCTCCCTAATCAGTCCTCTCGGCCAGAAACAAATGGAACCAGATACTTCACATTGACATTTCCGACCTTCAATGGAGTAATTGTTGGAAACTTTGTCGTGACTCCTTCAAAGATGTACAGAGCAGATTAATTCAATCTAAATTTTGCATTTATGGTATAATACTCCAGCTCATCTATACAATATCGGCTTATTATCTAATAACAACTGTTGGCTTGTAATGCCCCTAATGGGGATCTCTTACATTTATTATGGTCATGTAATCTTATTTCTAATTTATGGCAAACTGTCCATCAATTTGCTTCTAAGGTCATTGGCAAATCTATTCCATTTGATCCTAAATTTGCTTACTTGGCATTACTGACAGCAGTACCAATTTAACAAAACATCAGCATAAATGGCTTCAGATATTGTTTATGCAAGTCAAGAGACTGATCTTAACTTGTTGGAAATCTCAATTAATCCCTACTTTGACGGACATTTTAAAACATCTAACCTGTATCTCTTCTTTTGAGAGAATTTCTTAATTATTGACAGACTTAATGAATATTATCTTTGCTGGCAGAGCTATTTGAATTTTCTTCAATCATAATATATATACATATGTTTTGTTTTTTTTTGTCTTAGCCTATTGCAGCTCCTTCTTTCTTACTGTTTCAAGTCTATAATTATTATCACTTATTCACTTTTTTGTCACTATTTGCATTTTACTTGGTGTAGTACGGTTAGAATATACATATTAAATGGAAATCAGTATAATACTCTGTATTATCTCTTTTAAGATAGTATACATACTTCCATCATATTTCCTACTTTTTTCCTTTTTACTGCAAATTGTATTTTATATCTTACCACATATAGTCCCTTGTGCTGCACAATGTCATGTTTATATAATCTTAATAAAAAGATTAACTGCAAAAAAGAACTGACTCTGAATTATGATGTACACCTTCCAGTTTACTATCCAGAACACTCAAAATGGGGTGAGGCTCTTCTCCACACATTGGATGTCCACCGTATCTTGGGTTACTACCTCTCCAGAACACGGGAGTTTGGGCGCTCCAACCAGCTTTTTGGTTCCTTTGCCTACAGAATCTGTGAGGCTCCTGTAGCCAAACAGACTCTTTCCAAATGGTTGGTAAACTGTATTCATTTTTGTTACCGGAAATACGATGAACACTAGCCGTGCTCAGTGAAGGGTCACTCCACAAGGGGAGTGACGGTGTCTTTTGCTGAATTAAGGGATGTGTCCACGGCTGACATGTGCAGCTGCCACATGGAACTTGGACCATATGTTCATCAGGCATTACAGTCTTGACATTGCATCCAGACACAGAGTGGGTTTTAGCCCTGCTGTTCTGCAGGGACTGCTCTCCTGAGAGCTTTGCCCTCTTCGTTTCTCTCTGCTTCTCCACCCAGGATTTGTCTGGGTCTTCTCTACTGCTTGGGACTCTGTCCTACCGGTATTACCTGCTGCAAGAGCTGACTCTCAAAGTAAGATAGTACAGTTATGTAAGAACTTACCATAACAGTAGATCTTCGAGAGAAGCTCTTGCAGCAGGTACTGCTTCCCACCCACCTTTCCCCTCAAGGATTCTTTCTGCATTTTTCTTTGATCAGCACTACTGTTGTTTCTCTGTGTGGAATTCACCTCGGTTCTCATTCTAGATCACCTTCCATCCTCGATGCCAGACTCTCCGGTGGGAGAACTGAGGCACACAATGACCGCCCTTCCATAATACTATGTGTGACATTGGGGGAGAAGTCCCCACTATGGACTGCTAGCTAGAAGTTTTCCGTGGGGTCCTGCTACCTGCCGGCTTTAGTCCTACCAGTGTTACCTGCTGCAAGGGCTTCTCTCAAAGATCTACTGTTACAGTAAGTTCCTACATAACTACTTTATGTGAACAGACCTGGGAAGGCCTGTTAGCAGTCTTGCTACAATGTTCTGCACCAGCTGCAGCCTGTGGGGGTTACCCCCAGTGACCCTGTAGTATAGGGTGTTACAGTAATGAAGTCTGATGCTACAAATGCATGTACTAGTGCGTACAGGTCATCAAGTGGGATTAAGGGCTTAATCCAGGTGACATTTCTCAGATGGTAAAAACTATTTTGGACAACGGAAGACACCTGGACCTCCAGTGTCAATCTGTTTTCAAAAATGATGCCCAGAGTTTGCACCTTATTGGATGCCACTAGTGGGGTGGTGCCTAGGAGCAATCTTGTCCCTACTCCAGTGGTGACTGTGTCCCGTTGATGACCTGGCTCTATCTCTAGCACCTCCGTCTTGTCCAGGTTGAGCCTCAGCCAGTTAAAGGATACCCAGTCCTGGATCTCAGATGGGCATTTGTTTAGCACCCTCTGCAGCATCTGATATTCCAGGGGCAAAGGACATATACAGCTGGGTATCATCTGCATAGCAGTGAAAGCCTAAGCCATAATACCTAATGATGTCACCCAGGGGTAGCATGTACACTGCAAAAAACATGGACGACAAGATCGAACCCTGGGGAAATCCACAGGTCAGAAGCTTCGGGCATGGTGAGAAATTTTACAACACGGCCCGTTGCTTCCTCCCTGTCAAAAAGGACTCAAACCAGCTGATGACTTTGCCAGCGAGTCCACAGAGTCACCTAAGGTGATCAAGTAGCACCATGTATTCTACAGTGTCAAGAGCTGTGGCGCGATCTAGAAAAGTGAGAAATGACTGTTCTCTATCCCTTGCCTTGAGGAGATCATTTTGCACCCTCACTAATGCTGTTTCAGTGCTATGCTTTCCCCTAAATCCTAGCTGGAGTGGCTTATAGATGTCAAAGGTCATCAGGTGGGCCTCAAGCTGTGAAGCCACCAATTTCTTCACAAACTTCCCCAAGAATGGGAGGTTGGAGACTGGTCTATAATTCGCCAAGATGTCTGGGTCAAGTGATGATTTCTTCAGAATGGGCCTCTCCAATGCCTCCTTCAAGGCATTGAGGAATAGTCCCTCTGAGAGCGAGCACCAGACAATCTCAGCGAACACTGGACCAACGGACCCAACACATTCCACTAGGAGATGTGTTGGGCCTGGGTCCAATTCACAAAAAGTGGGTCGCAGCTTTGAGATTATCTTGATAACCTCAGCCGCCCCCACTGGCCTAAACTCTTCTCAGAAAAATGGAATGCTCGTGTAAGTACCAGACTCTATACTGCAGGATTGTTTGTGTCCCACTGGAGAGATCCCAGACCTAATGGAGGACACAGGTCAAAAACAGTGGGAGTATTCAAGAATACATGGGACAGACATAAGGCAATTCTAGTGGGGGCTAGGAGGAAGTAGGCTGTTGGTTAACTAGGATCTGCAGCTTATTCGTTAGGTAGAGAAATGGGCAGACTAGTTGGGCCAAGTGGTCCTTATCTGCCATCAGATTCTATGTTTCGCCCTGTCAGAAAAGAACTGAGCAAACTCCTTGCACCTAGTGATTGAAATTGCTCTTTTCAGCTGCAAACAAATTGGATGTACAGTAATAACCTGTCTACAGTCTGAAAGGACATAGCCAGTCTGTTCCTTCCTGCAGCAATCTCCCTGGACAGGAACGCTGCCTTCTTATGGTTGATTGTCCTTTGATACTCACCATAGTGAGTGTTTAAAGCCAGTTTGTCTTCCAAGGACTCAGATTTTCTCCAGCAACACTATAACTTCTGACCCTTTGTGTTCATCTCCATGAGAGCCCCATCAAACTACGGGGGTTTCAAGTGAGAAGACATGGGTTGAATATGGATCTGTGCGATGTTGTTGAGCACCTTGGAGACAGTATTGTTACATGCCATCACTACTTCATCCAACCCCACCGCACATGCATCACTCACACCAGAAAAATCTGCTACAGCCATCAGTCCCTCCAGGGATAATCCCCTCAAAGGGCAGTAGAAGACCATCTCCAGAGGGGAGGGACTAACAAATTGGGGGCCCTGAATAAGAACTCCACCATGCAATGATCTGACCAGGACCCTGGATCAATACTGAGATTCATGATCTCAAGCCTCAGTGTGAATACTGCTTGTGCGAGGCCAGAGATGTCATCAGCTAGAGGAAGTCATTTCCAAAATGCAAGCGTTCATTGCCAATCCAGGCACTGAAGTCCCCCAGAATCAGTCATCTTGGTGACTCCAACACCCTGTCAGCAACAAAGTCCATGACCTCCTGCAGGAAATTCCCCATGCGTCCCGGGGATGATACATAAGGAGAATCCTGCATCCTGCACCTGGACCCCCCATGCACTGTCACACATTCAAATGACAAAGTAGATCCCACTGGGTGCACGGAGAAGTTCAAGTCAGATCTAAAACAGATGGCCATGCCCCCATTCCTGCATTCCTGCCTCAGACAGTGCACTACAGAGTACCCGGGTGGGATAGATGCCTCCAAAACTGGACCTGTATTGTTCCCCAACCAAGTCTCTGTAATGCAAGCAAGGTCAACCAAAGAAATCAAGTCCGCCATAATAGCGATCTTGTTTTTCATAGACCTTACATTGCATAGCACTGCCCGAAGAGGACTAGTGGAGGATGTAGTCCAATCTTTATATATAATTCTGGATTGCAAGTCTGATTGCCAGCAATGGACTAGCTCAGAATAGCTAAAGAGTCAGGCCCCAAAACACAAATTAGAGGTCTTAAGGTTGCAAGGTTCGTTCTAGCAGACTAACTCAGGCATCAAGAATTTAGGTGGAATAGAACAGCCAGTGATTAGCAAGGGTATCTTGAGAAGGCATGACATCAGGGGTTCAGACAGTATGCAGGAGCAGGAGCCCACCTGTAGGGCAGACAAGCTGCCATGGAGGGGAGCAAGGTCCTGAGTGTAGGATGGTTCTGTGAAGCCAGGTAGCATGGTCCAAGAGAAAAGGTCCAACTGAAAGCTATTAGAGATAGCAAGTCCAGTAGAAGTTGGAATAAGGGCTTGGATTGACCCAGTGAGCAAGGTGCCAGAGGCAGGGTCCACTGGCAAGTGTATGTAACAACAAGGTAGTAGAGATGCACTGAAAAGGGCTCACATGGAGCCAGGGAGCAAGGTCCCCAGGCAGGATCCACCTGCAGCTGCAGCAATACAGCATGACCTGGAATAGAAGTGAACTATGCACATGGGGAAACAAAATATGTAGTTTAAATATAGGTTGGGAGGTAGAGAGCTTAGGGTGGTTCATGACGAGAAAGACTTGGGTATAAGAGTCAATAATGAACTTAAATTTGGAATGCAGTGCAATCAGGTGGTAAAAAAAGCAAGTAGCATACAATACTGTATTGATAAATATATCAAAAGTAGAGACAAAGCAGTCTTATTGCCCCTGTATACTTCGTTGGTACAACCACATATGGAGTACTGTACCCAGTTTTGGGCACCAGGTTATAAGAAGGACATTGGGGCCTTGGAGAGGGTCCAGAGGAGGGCCACCAAAAGAATAAGAGAAGATCAGGGTCTAAGTTATGAACAGAGACTGCAAAACCTAGGAATGTACTCATTGGAATTTTGCAGACTACAGGGAGATATGTGCCTGATATTTAGGGCTCTGAAGGATGACAAATTGAGGGAACAGTTAGGCCTGGAGTTGAAGAAGCAGTCACATAACACTAGAGCTCACCCTTTTCAGTTGTATAAGGACAAGTATAACACTAAAAGGAGACAATAATGGTTTAGTGTAAGAGTTACAGGAATCTGGAATGGTATTCCTAGTGTGGTAGTGATGAGTCTGACCATGAATACTTTCAAAAAGAGGCTTGATTCTTACTTAATAGATAAGGGTATATTGGGTTACTCCTAGGACATTGGCGAGCTATATGGACATATGTCTTCTATGCTCAGATACAACCTATGAACTATGCTTCTCACTGAGGTAGGGAGTGAAGTTCTGGATGCAGTAAATATCTACAAGAAAGGATAGTTGCACAGGCAGCTGGAGAAGCACACATGACCAGGAGCAAGGTCACAGTAGGATTAGGAAGAAACACGGTCTGAGAGTGAACCAGAGAGCAAGGTCTCCGGTTCCAAAGCTCCAACAGCAATGTGGCTGGAGAGCAGCTACAATAGCTGGTGGCGATGCTAGAAATGAGGGAGACAGCAGGACTGAAGAGAAGGAATCAAGAAACTGCCGAAGATAAGGCCAAAAAAAAACTTGAAATGAGTGCAGACCAGCCAACAGCACAGCTGAAAACATAACAGTTGGTTAAACGAAAGGTTTTGGTCAGTTGATTGTTTTAGCAGGGGGGAAGCTGATCAGCTGATCACTGAACCCTCACCAGCTGAGAGTTGTATTATGTAACTGATAAAAAGAATCCAGCAACTTGTTTGGCATCTTCTTACCCATGATTAAATCCCACTGCTTACCTAAAATAAGAAAAAGTAACAGCCAACAGTTTCTTCAACCTACTTTGAATCCATCCACCACTGCACAGTCTACAGTATTCTTCAGAACAGCACCACCTATTGGGCAAAACGTAACAGAATGGAACACATTTTTTAACATGACTGATACATAATGTAATTCTCAGGTCATGCCTGGCAACGAGCACTTGCTCAGTGCACCTATCCCTGTTATCAATTTAAAAAAAAATTAAAAAACCCTTTTAAAATATATCTACAACTTTTATTTTTGTTACTTTTTCATACCTTCAAAATGCATCCATTGTGTAATAGTACTGTAGTTAAACACTCCAGGGTATGGTATCTCATGGCATATATCGTAACTTCTTGGATGCATGACACTCGTACTTAGCCCTCCTGCCTCACAATGCACCCAAGACATGATGATAGCTAATGACTTACCATACCCTCTTGTATATTATTGCTTACATAGCCAATGCCCCAGGGTGTATTTTAAGGCACAAGGCAAAGCTCAGTATCTTTAACTATCAAGGATGTGAGCTATTACAGCACAATTCTCAAACCCTGGAGTGTGTTATAGCATTTACAAAATAGGTATTAGAAACAAGAAAAAAGACAAAGTATTTTAAAGTTAAAAATTAAAGTCTTCAGTTAGTCCAAGTGTCAGATGTAAGGATTTAATGATGTTATACTGCTGACTGCTAAATGAAGTGGCAAATGGACTGTGTTGACATAATTATATGGATCTGAGTAGCGATTGACCAATCAGAGTGTAGGATTTTTACAACCCATTCTAGGAATTCCTCATTTGATGTGTTAGATTTCATTCTCTGTATGTGCAACAGACATAATTTGTTGGTAGTCAAAGCATGTTTTAAGTAATTATTTTCCTATATGGCATGAAAAACTTAAAGATGAGTGCCTTTGTTGCGCAACCTGATCATTCTCCTCCTCTTTGGCATTGTTATGTTTTAAACGCCACTTATAGCTTGTTCTCATTACTGATACAGACTGTGCAGCACTGTAAAACTGAAAAGTCCCTTCTTTATTGCATTCCAATGTGATCTTCATGGAATCTCTATTAATAATGTTGATTTTTTTTTTACTTTTTCTTTTTTCCACGTTTATGTTCTGTGATGCCCCTTACTGTACTGTACAATCCCCCCGGACTACTCCATTACTGGCCAGCACTATAGTTTTAGCCCCCTCCTTGGCCTCCTTGGCATGGCTTATCCTTCCTGTGGAAGCAGGGACAATCAATTGGCAGAACTAGGCATTGGCCAAGGATCCTCTGTAGAGGTTGCTATGGAACTGAGACCGCTACTTGAGCCATTTCCCATTTTTCTGAAAATGCCTCTTTACGATACTGATGCCCTCATGCACAATCACAGAAAGATGCAACTATACATTCCCTTCAAACTGAGGCATCACTGCAAGACCCCCTACCCCCGTAAATGGAGGTGCTGAACCAAAATGCGTCAAAGCACCTACAGCTTCTGGCGGAGGGATAACTGCTGGAACAGGATGATGCACATCCCTACACTGATTATGGAAACCTCTACCTCAGACACAGTCTACCTCAGGGTACCAGAGATCTGAATTCTCATTGGGAGCCTGGGTCATCCACATGGCAGCATGCTGTTTTATCTTTGGCCATCCAACGACATGTTTTTTTTTTATCAGTTTCGACAAATTTGTATTTTATTCTTTCTCCACATATTCATGCATCCCAGTACAATTAGCAAATACAGCAAATGAGTGTTTAGAAGGAAAAAAGAAACAACAACATAACAATCATTATAGTGATACAGAGCAGAGTAAATCAAGTAGAGCCTTAGCTTTGACGCAAGATTTTACTCCAAAGAGTTTTGGAAAAATACAAAACCCAATCAGAGAGAACTATGTGTGTTCACTATGACCAGTCACTCAACCTGACACAGGTTTATTACAAGCATTTGTCAATGCCTAACATTTGCTTATTGTTAAACAATTTTTTTTTTATTTTGACCCCAACTTTGAAGATGCATGTTTTGGGATTCACCTTATAGACATGACATGTACCATTTATAGCATACTGGCCGAAATATCATTTTGCACCAGAGAGACAAAAACACGTATCATCAAGGATTTTAAAAATGATACTTCACACGAGGTGGTGTAGAAAAATGGCCATATTGAAAGTTGGAGTCAAAATATTGAAAATTAGCAAAGTTATGAGTAAACCATAAAATTCAGTCATACCATGGGCATATTACCATATTTATACACAAAATTTTCAGCTTAGCCTTCATATTACCCTACCTAATGAACCAGGTAGATGAAAATGTTCAAATCCTCACCAAAACGTCATTCTGCACCACTGAAATTTCATTCCGTGACACAGGTATGAAAACACATTTCTGACAAGATCTGAAAAATGAGAGCTGTCGCATTCATGAGGTGCTGTGAAGAAATGACTATGTTGAACATCAGGAGTTAAAATATTGCAAATTACCAAAGATACAAGCCTGTGTTCACAAATTTCAACATAGGTTCATAACTTCATTGCTTCTTAATATTTTTACACCAAATTTTCAAACCCCACCTCATGAACATGGGCAGAAAAAATGTTAAAATCCTGCCTATAAGGTGATTTTGTGCAGCAACTGCAACATCACTTTTTGGGAAAGATTTGCCTAATTTCATTACAATTGTTCATGAGGTGGGGTCCTAAAATTACATGTTGAAAATTTGGGGCAAAAATATTCAAAATTGGCCTGGTAAGGCCACTTTCCATTGAAATACATTGAACTGCATACCTGATTTCCTCAGTTCATGGTCCAGATTTGAACCACGAAGATGTGTCTACAGTCCGGAAAGGATTACAGCGTTGGAGCCCCAGTGGGTAAGTAAGGGCTTGGGGGTGTGTGGGGCAGTGAGTGGGTGCTGAGGAGAGTGAATATGCATACACCACATGCCCAGTATCATGGCTCCACTTTCAGAGCATGATTAAAGTGCTTTTCAGCCCTCATTTCAAAACACTAACTAGTTTCCCAAAGTTCAGCTTTCTTTCTACTAACTGGAAACATATTAGCGGAACTCGGGTACAGTGATTTGCAAGGGACTGAGAGAGGCTGCTGGTGCTGACAGCCAATCACCTGCTTGCTGACTGGCTTCATGCAAATGACTAGGACCAAAGCCCTCTCTGATTGGAGTAGCGTGGTCCTTTCAAGTACAAGAAGTCTCTGCCCAGCAAGCAGTGAGTGGTGTCACAACCACAGTGTGCTGTCATTGATCTAGACTGCCGAGACCCTTCCAGTTTCAACTGCAGTGGGCTTGGCAGTAATACCCCCCCCGAAATACCTTTTTATTGTAACAAAACGTTTAGTGCGCATGTGCAGCAAATGTAAAAAGGGGAAGGGGTGGGGAGTCTATGTACAGTATCTAACTAATTTGGAAGTATGGTTGGGAAAATGGTAGCATGTGCACTGGTAAATTTAAAAACAGAGAAACAACTTAATTACAGGATATGGAACAAACAGTGGATGTGTTTCACTTCGACTTTAGCAAGGCTTTCTATTCTGTTTCACACAGAAGGCTAATAAAAAAAGCTGGATGACCTGTGGGTAGGGAACAAACTGACCAGGTACTGAACAGAGGGACCTGGTTGGGAGACCAGATGCATAGGGTAGTTGTTAATGGGGTACACTCAGTGCCCAGGAGAGTCACAAGGAGGGTACCACAGAGATTGGTTCTGGAACAGGTGCTCTTCAGTTTATTAATTTAAGTATCCCTACTAAATACTGACACTCAGAGCCCCGACATTCAGGGATCCAGAGTTCGGCTGCATAACATACACCCGCCTGATGGAAGGAAGCTGGTGCTGACAGGGGTAAGGTAGCAAATGTGAGGAACCGCTACCCTACCCCTAGTTGGGCACTACCAGCAAGGAGGAAATGCAGAAGCTGGCTGAGCTGTTCCCATGGCATGGAGGGCTAGGCCACTAGCAGCTCAGTCAGCATGCCACTCTTGACCCAGGTTCTGTTCCCAGGAGGAGAAATAATTTTTTTTCTCACTGTTATTGCCCCCATAACTTTTTTAATCTACTTTGAGGTCTGCTCCCCCTCAGAGTTGATTATTCTAGTTACAGTGGATGCAGGGGGCTTGCCCTCCACATTGCACTAAGACCCTATCAGTCTTCTGACAGTCAGTCTCCTGAACTCGGGCTTATGGAGTTTGGGAGACTGACTGTTGGGATTGCATAGTAAATCCTTGATTTAATATATACAGTGTATGAGAAGGACTCCATAATAATGTGTGTCTGTTTGCTGATGACACTAAGATCTGTGGACATGGAGGAGGGAGTCAAAAAATGAAGAGAGACTAGGAAAAATTAGAAAATTGGTCCAGATTATCTCAATTAAAGTACACTGCAAAATAAATCTGCAAAGTGATGCACGCTGGCAAAGAACCCTACAATGGACTGCTGGATGGAGAGAAAGGGTGGTGCAAACAGCTAAGGAGAGACACCTAAGGACATCATTAGTCACAACTTCAGGCCACTGCACAGTGCAACAAAGCATTATGGGAAAGCAGACAGGATGCTGGGATGTATAGGAAGGCAAGGGCAGATCCAGGAGTCCTATAGATGGGGGAGCTCAAGTCAGATAAAAAATAAAAATAAAAGTCTGGGGGTCTGGTGGGCCGCCTAGGCCTCCAGAAATTTTTTAACATTTTGGTGCATTTTGGAGGGTATTTCTAATGTAATTTCTACCCATTTCCTCCCTCCTTCCCCATACTTTGTAAGTTGCACCGTAACACCATCCCCAGACTCCCCACAGTCCACATGACAGTATGTTGCCCAAAATACCCTCCCACCCTAAAAATAAAGCAAAATACCAAAAGACTGCAGCTGGGCAGCAGCACATCCGAAACATAACAAGTATTTGTCAATGCCGAATGTTTGCTTGCTGGCATTGGCAGTGGTAGTGTAGAAGTTACAGAGCTGTGTAATAGGAATGGCAGTGAAGTATTGAACTGAAGCCAACCCCACCACCACCCTGCAGAGAGTGACAGGCATTGGGGTGTGCCTTTGGGTCGTCAGGCATAACAGCCACGGCATTTCACCACACCCCACCCTGCAGACACTGACAAGTGTCACGGTGTTCCTTGGGGTCTTTGGCCCTTATGTGCACCCCATTCCATTAGGAAATACGGTGAGATGGGTGCGATATAGGAGAATGGAGTGAACATTGGGGCCGAAGAGTCCAAGGCATACCTCGATGCCTCTCGCTGGCTGCAGGGTGTGGACTGGTATGAGCATTACAGGCAAGAATCCCAAGTCACACCCCTGATGCCTGTCATTCTCTACAGGGTTAGGCATTATGGTTGGAAACCCTAATACCTCAGGTATTCATTGGTATTTTCACTCCAAATGTTCAACATGGTTTTTTTGTGACCCCACCTCATGAACAGGGGGAATATCAGTTTGTTAGCCGAAAGCTGCTTATGCACAGTGACTACGGCATTTAGCACCACAGGTGCAAAAACATTCCGAACAGGATGTAAAAATGACAGCTGTGCTGTTAATGGGGAGGTGTAAAATGGCAATGTTGCAAATCTGCAGTAAAAATATTTAAAAAAATGGTGAAATCACGAGAGTACATAGAAACTGTGTAACGTACACCCATAATATAATTAGGTTGGGGAATTTTTTACAGCAGATTGTCAACTCAGGCATTTTGGTGCCTCCGATCATGAACAGTGTCACTGTGGTTTTCTTTATCTGTCCCGAACAATGATTTCCCACAGCGACCACGCATCTTTGCGCTGAAAGTGTGAAAACACACTTCGGCCATGTTGTGAAAAATGACAGCTGTACTGTAAATAAGGAAGTGTGGAAAAATGCCACTGGTGAAAATCTGGACTTAAAATATTACAAAGTCATGAACTTACAAGGGTGCGTGGAAACTGCGCAATGCTCACTCATAACACAGTCATTTTATGGACTTTTGTCACCAAATTTTCAACATAGCCATTTTAAGACCTCTGCTCATGAACAGTGTAACTGTGATTTTCTTAATCTGTCCCAAACATTGCTTTCGTACACCAACAGCACCATTGTGCGCTATATGTGCAAAAACACATTTTGGGTGGCATATGAAAAATGGCAGCTGGGCTGTTCATAAGGAAGTGTAATAAAATGGCAATGTTGAAAATCTGGAGTGAAAATATTAAATTCGCAAACTTATGAGCATGCATAGGAACTGCGCAATGCACGCTCGTAAAACAGTCATTTTTAGGAATTTTTTTCACCAAATTTTCAACATAGCCATTTTAAGACCTCTGCTCATGAACAGTGTCACTGTGATTTTCTTAATGTGTCCCATACATTGATTTCGCACATCGACTGCGCCATTGTGCGCTACATGGGCAGAAACACATTTTGGGCAAGATGTGAAAAGATGCAGCTGTAGTACTCATAAGAAGGTATGGTAAAATGGCAACATTGAAAATCTGGAGTGAAAATATTGAAATTTGCGAACTTACACAGTGTGCGTAGGAACTACTGCCTTGCGCTAAATAAAACAGTCATTTTAAATTTTTCACCAAATTTTCAACATACCATTTAAGACCTCTGCTCATGAACAGTGTCACTGTGGTTTTCTTAATTTGTCCTGTACATTGGTTTCCAGCACACCGACTGCACTATTGTGCGCTACATGGGCGGAAACACATTTTGGGTGAGACGTGAAAAATGACAGCTGTACTGCTCATAAGAAGGTGTGGTAAAATGGCAATGTTGAAAATCTGGAGTGAAAATATTGAAAATTCGTGAACTTATGAGCGTGCGTGGGAACTCATAATGCGCTCGTAAAACGAGTTGTTTTTGAATTTTTCACCAAATTTCAAAATAGGCTTCTTGAGAGCCCACCTTACGAACACTGGCAGTGTTGTTTCATTAATCTGTCCCAAAAGGTAATTTCGGGCAGTGACTGCGAAATCACCCTTTGGGCCCGAATAACGCCATAACAGTGACAGCATTCATGAGAAGGGGTCCCAAAAACCCCATGTTGAAAATTTGGTGCAAAAATTCCAAAAACCTCCTGAGATATGCAACAAAGTTGAAAAAACCCTATCTAGCCCATTATACAGCTTACCGGCATTTCCTCAGTTCACGGTCGGCTTTGAAGAGTGCAGACGTGTTCCCGGTCCACCGAAGATTGTCTCACCGAGCTCCGGAGGTAAGTATGGGGTGGGGAGGTGGGAGGTAGGGTGGTGGGGTGCAGGTTGTGGGGGCAGGAAGACTGCATGGAACCGCTTTTGCTTTACAGGTTAAAAAAAAAAGTCGACGTGGGGACATTTGCCACGCTGGGGTGGGCTCCCAGCGTGGCAGAAGGACGGCTGGGGGCGTGGAGCCAACGGGGATTGGGCACCCCATCAGCCATGGCATTGTTGCCACGCTGGGGTGGGCTCAGCGTGGCACCTTGTACTGGGGTGGGAGAGAGTGTAGCCGACAGGATTGGGCACCCCATCGCGATAGCATGGGGGAGACAGTGAAGCCAGAGGGAATTGGGCACCCCGCTCGGTTGTAACATCGAAGTTGCCACGCTGGGGTGGGCACCAGCATTGCATTTGAAGGCTTTGGGAGGCGCAGCACAGCCGACGGGTATTGGGCAGCCCCTGGCCGGGCTATAGAGTGTGTGTGCGAGGGGAGCGGCACGCAGTATGCGTATGCTTCTGTGTGTGTGTGTGTGTGTGTGTAGGGGAGCTGCGCATGAGCAGGCGATATCTTATCGCTTGCTCACTGAAGCATAGCTCCCACTTTCAACTGTATGCCACTGCATTTTGGAGCTTGTCATAGACAGCTCCAGCATGCATTGGCTTACAGGGGCCGTGCCTGCCAACACTCTGACTGAATCGGAAGAGGGGGTGACACACCTCCGAAATCTCGGATGATGGCACTATGTTTCTTGCACATGCGTGCAAGCAAACATAAAAATGAGATAAGTTGAAAGAGACTTGGTGATACAGACAAATTGCAGACAAATTAAATGACAATCCAAGTAAACAAGTTCACAAATGTCTCTCACTTAAGCATGTTATATCATTACCATAAAGCCAACACATCCCAGTTTGTCCTGCAGTACAGATGAACCTATCCCCCAACCTTACCTCAGTAAACAAAATATACAGTAACTATAGAAATATAGGAACAAAGTCACTTCGCTATCTAGTTTCTGAAAATATAATTTCAAGTCTGCTTGCTATTTTTTCAAAACAGATTTTATTCTAAAGAGCAACTTATTCCAAAGAAAATACATTTTTAAATAAATAAAATATTTTTTATTGTTTTAACATTTTCTTTACTGGGATAATCCCATGGTATGAGGCATCTCATTATGATAGGCCCAATAAGTCAGCAAGCAAACAGCAGAACATGGTTTTTAAACAAATATAAAAATGCAATTTTTTTATTAGCAACAGCACTTGCTTGGGTACATCACAACTTGCACCCTCTCCCCATTCAACACATATAACTACATAAACTAAATATTTGATTCTATCACTTTTTTCTCCAGTTTTGTAACTGCCTGTGTCAATGTGCCACACAAGGTCTTATGACTTCTGTTGCTAATTTTGCTCTCCAAACATGCAGAAACTCCTGCACATGCCATAATATACAGCAGCAATGGTGCCGGAATGGTTTGAAAAGTGGTAAGGCCAAGGACGTAAGAGGCAAATTTTCCCCTATTAAATATAATACCATGATAACAAAAAGTGATAGGGCCACTAATAAAAGTGGTAGGGCCATGGCCCTAGTGGCCCCCCCTGTTCCGGCACCTATGTACAGCAGAACACCTTCAAAGTCCCCTATGTCTATTACTTCCCTCTGTGCTCATTCACACTGTACAACCACGACTGAAAAGACCACACAGATTAGACATACAGTACATGCTGAAGTTTTTACCTCAGTTCAAAGACCTCATGTATCAGTTTCTGCCTCTCCTGGTTCATGCTGTTGCTGAGACCAGACCTGCCCTAGCGTTAGTTTTGTACCACTTCTAGCATGCTACCAGATGGCACTACCCTCCAACTCTCTCTCCTGCCCCCATACTAGAAATTAATAACACTAGCACTACATTTACTACACACCCAGTTTGATAGAACACTAATGTCCTGTCCCACCACAGCAGCCGTCCCCCCCACCCACCATAGTTTGAGACTGTGAAAATCTTTCTTTTTATAGCAAGAAGTACTTGATTAAATGAAGACTTGATCCATTTTCAGCAGGCCGAAGTCTATGTGCCCCTAGCTGAGTACTATCTCCAGTCATCTGGCCACCAAACTCTTTCTCACTAGACAGCACACACTGACCCCATGGCTGCTAATGAGCAGAGCTCTCAGCTACAGCTTGCTTCAGCTACCGGAAGATGACCTGAACCTCACTCCAACTCCTTGTGCTGATTTACCAAGGCCACACCAACCCCACAATACTGGACTGCTGCTACCTGAAACCCCGGGCTCTGCTCTTCACTTGTGGGCTCCACTCTCTCTCCGTCTGCTCCTCAATAGTACACTCACTCCTCTCTTGCTCCAGTGTTAATCTTCCGAGTGAATGAATTACAGCTCACTCTTGTTTTGGCAGCCCAGACATTTAAAGAAGGCACCCCTTGCTAGCTACATCCACTACTGGATGCAACAGCAAATCAGGAGCAGTGAGCACCAGGTGACCTGGTTGAGATCTGTATTGCTAAGGTCCACTCTGCTTTACTGCAGCTGTACCCCCCCATGCACGAACTCCCCCTGCGCATGAACAAAGGAGCTGCACCAAGCCTGCAAAAGTAGGGAACGAATGCTCAGGCTCACCAAGGCAAGACCAGCTGCTGCCATAGTGCTGGGACCTGACCACATGGCGCAGGGTGAAAGTTAGTAAGAAATTCATGCTGGAGACTGGCTTTTCCGGGGATCAACTATGTAATGCGGGTTGGGGTGGTTGTTTAATGCACTACCAGGACACTGGAGGACAGATGAGACCCATGTGGCTCAGGTGGCTTTCACGGAGGCATTAGTGAATACCGATTAAGAATGCAGCACAGTGTGTTACTAATAGAAGAGCTCCATAATGGGGGAGACATAGCACCCTTAGCCCCCCCTCTAAATCTGCCTATGAAAGGGGCTTTGATGGGAGAAAGTGCTACTTCCCTGTATATGTCACTCATAAGACTGCACCTGGAGTACTGCACACTGTTCTGGAGTCCACACCTCAAGGTAGACTGGACCATTTAGAGACCATTCAAAAGGCCAAAAATAAAATCCAGGGCAAAGGGAGAGGGGCAGTCATATGAGAAAAGATTGGTAGAACTTTACATGTATACACTGGAGGCCAGGAGAGAAAGTGGGATAAGACTGAAACAAGTTCTTGTGAGGAATCAACAAGTTGGATTGTAAGCACTTATTCAGGAGGAATGAGGGTACAGTAACTAGAGGACAAGGGTGGAGACTGGTGAGGAGGAAGATTAAAGAAGGATGTGAAGATTTTCTTCTTCACAGAATGAATGGTGAACAAATAAAATAGACTGCCCATAGAGGTACTGTAGTTGAAGTCAAGAAATATGGGTCTCGATTCTAAAAACTTGGTGCAAGCCACACCAGAGGTGGCTTGTGTCGATTGCTGGTGTGCCAGGGACCCTGAGCCCAATTATCTATTTGGTAGGGTCCCGTGGGCAAAGTCCTGCAGTTTGCAGCAACTGTGGCCATGTGCCAAACAGATGGCGCATCTGTATGGTTTGCTGGAAGCTGCTGGGTGGCAGTGCATCACTCTAGGATGTCCCTGATGGCTAGTGGTCCCTCCCGCCCTGATCCCCTTTGTATTACAATTAATCACATCCCTGGTGGCCTAGTGGACCCCCAAACCCTATTCCCCCTCTCTGATTTGCCCGTAAAATAAAATATCTTTCCCTGGTAGTCTAGCCAACCTCCCATCCCTGATCTGCCCATACAGAAACATAGAATTTTGACAGCAGATAAGGACTGCTTGGCCTACCTAGTCTGCCCATTTTTCCTACCTGTTTCATATACCACAGATCCTTAATGATCTGTGGCTCACCCTCCCTTTCCTATCGCTAGAGTTCCTTTACGTCTGTCCCATGTGTTTTTGCTTTTCCCTACCATTTTTGGCCCAACAACCTCTGCCAGGAGGCTGTTCCATGGATCCACCACCACCCTTTCCATAAAAAAATGCTTTCTGACATTACCCCTAAGTCTACCCCTCTGTTTTCATATCATGGCCTCTTGCTCTTGAACATCTTTTTTTTTTTAGAAAGATTCCACCCTCCTGTACCTTGTTTACACCACTGAGGTATTTGAAAGTCTCTATCATTTCCCCCCTCTCTCCTCTCCTCCAGGGAATACATATTGAGATCCTCCAGTCTCCTCTCATATGACTTTTGGTACAGCCCCTGCACCATTTTTGTCACCCTTCTCAGAGCTGATTCTACTCTAGGCTTTTCTGGACATGCGGACTCCAGAACTGGACACAGTACTCTAGATGATGTCTCACCAATGTTCTATACAGTGCCATCACCACCTTCTTCTTTCTGCTGGAGATACCTCTCCCTATGCACCCCAGCATTCCACTGGCTCTCCTCCTCTCAGCCTTCTCACATTGTTTGGCAACCTTTAGATCATCAAATATGATTACTCCCAGGTCCCGTTCCTGTTTGGTGGCTGTCAAGTACCTCTTCCCATCATGTACTCCTCCCTGGCATTTCTGTGCCCTAAGGGCATGATCTTGCACTTCTTTGCATTGAATCTTAGCTGCGACATCCTTGAGCACTCCTCAAATTTGTTCAGGTCCTGTCTCATTTTCTCTAACATCCTGAGTGTCAACCCTGTTGCAGATCTTCATGCTGTCTGCAAAAAGACACACCTTCCCTTCCAGCCCCTCTGCAATGTCACTTATGAAGGCATTGAAGAGGACTGATCCAAGCACTGATCCATGTGGGACCCCATTGGTCACCCCCCTCTCTTTGGATTGAACTCTGTTCACCACCACTCTCTGTGTCCTATTGCTCAGCCAATTTTTGACTCAGTTTACCACCCTGGGACACACTCAAAGGCTGCTCAGCTTGTTTATTAGCCTCTTATGTGGGACGATGTCGAAGGCCTTGCTGAAATCCAGGTATGCCACATCAACTGCCCCTCCCTGATCCACCTCCCTGGTCACCCAGTCAAAGAAATCTATCAGATTTGTTTGACAAGATTTTCTCGCTGTAGCTAAGAGAGAGAAAGAGAGAGAGAGAGAGAGCTAGAAAGTAGCCACCAGCTTCCTCAAAGCAAGGAGGTGATTTAACAGACTACACTGAACTGAAGTATTAATTTTTGGGCCTGTTTAAGTAAGTAGAAATCAGTGTTTTGATTCTCTGTTTTTGGGGATGACTTTTCTTAGTTTAACTTTAATTTGCTAGGGAGAAAATCTAGCTGGGAGATATTTTTAGTCATTTTTTACTAGACCTGTTACTTAAACTCTGAAATAGGCGTCTGAAAGGAAGAAAGGAAAGCACTCACAGGAGTGGAGGGTCAGAGTTGTAGTTAATTATTTCTGGAGGGAATGGGTTTACTCCCAACCCTCTACCCCTCACCCCCCCAGCGCAACAATTCCTTTATATCTGGGGTTCTGACATCACTTACATAAAACTGCTAAGGGCATATACCTGTTCATATCCTTGAAGACACAGCACGCCAAATAGGGTGTAAAGACACTCACAAGTTTGCACACACTAAACCAAAAACAAAAAAAAAAACATCTTAAACAGGAAGGGAGACAGACATATGGGGAGTAGTGTAATACTCTGGCTGTGGAGCAGCAGTCTTCTGGGAGACATTCTGGAGACTGTATTGCAGCTCTATTTGCAGGCACCTCTCTGGTCTGAGGGAGGAGGTTGCTCGTCTCCATGCTGACCGGGCAGGGATTTGGAAAACCTCCTCCCTCACCCTGGAACCACCCAGGCAACCACCACTGCCTCAGAGGTTGCCAAGAAAGAGGAGTAGTTGGACCACAGTGGACTCAGGGAGGGTGAGGGTGGTGGAACAGAGGCGTAGCCCTCTAGTTGTCCCTCTCCAAAAGTCATTCACAATTCTGGCAGAGTGTGGTTCCTCTATGGAGGCACCTGTAGTGGAGACCAAGGAGGATGCTCGAAACCTCCACAATGGAGACCCACAGGAGGGTGGAATGGGACTCCACAGGGGAAGGAAACAACTCCTGGTTGGGGACTCAGTCATTAGGTGGGAAGAACTGGGGGAGGGAGGGGAAAGGGAGGTAAGGTACCTGCCAGGTGCCATGGCTTGTAGGGACAGGAAATGAATCCTTAGGATCACAGGAGCAGCTGTGGGGGGAGTGAGCTGGATGTCATTATCCACCTAGGGACAAATGACCTGGCTAGGAATGGGATCAGAGCAGTGCAGCAGGAGTTTGTGGAGTTGGGGAAGGGCCTTAGACAAGCACACACACAGTAACTTTCTTGGAAGTGCTACCTGTCTATGTCATGGATGAGGCTAGGGTACTCCGCACCATGGGATTCGATGACTGGTTGAAAAACTGATGCAGAGCTCAGGGATTTGGCTTCATTGGGGCCTGGGGGTCCACCTGGAGGGATGCAGGCCTATACTGGCATGATGGTCTGCATCTGTCCAGGAGGGGGACCAGGATCCTAGGTAATAGGTTTAAATGCTTCATTGGTAAGCATTTAAACTAGCCAAGGGGGAAAGTACTGAAAGAAAACAGGGAAAGCCCAGCCCCCACCCCCACAAAATAGGGTAGTAAGTGAACTAGACACCAAGGTAGAGAATTCGATAGGGAGCAGGACAGGGGTAAATCCAGAAAAAGGCAGTAAGGACTGTGATGGAGCTAAAAGAGGTAAGGCCATCAAAAAATGGAGGGTGATGAGTACCAATGCCCGTAGTCTGTGTAACAAGCTCCCTGAACTAGTGGCCTTGATGGAAGAGGGGAACCTGGATATCGTGGCAGTCACAGAAACATGGTACACAGAGAACCATGACTGGGATGTCAACATACCAGGGTACACAAGCTACAGGAGGGACAGGGAGGGTAAAATAGGAGGAGGAGTAGCTCTCTATGTAAGGGAAGGGATCAAAGCAATGGAACTAAATGATAAACAGGGAGTAGATGAGGCACTGTGGGTCACCCTTGAGACAGGCAATGGCACCACAATCTGCATGGGGGTTGTATACAGACCCCCATCTCAGGGAGGGGCAATGAACAAGGAAATGACAGAAGGCATCCTTAGAATGGCAGAAAAGGGGGAAATATTGTTAATGGGGGACCTGAATATGCCAGCTGTTAACTGGAGCACCTTTGCTGCAGCCACATCCAAGAGCAGGGTTATTCTTGATGCCTTACAGGGGGCATGCCTCAAGACAGTTAGCAGTGGAACCCACTCGGGAGGGAGCAATCTTAGACCCAGTACTGTCAAATGGGGATGGAGAAAGGATCTCACATTTAGAAGTGGGTGGCAATCGGGGGACAAGCGACCACCAAATAGTGTGGTTCACGTTAAATACAGCCATACAGTCCAGCCATACTAAAGCATGGGTACTGTACTTTAGGAGGGCTGACTTTGGGAAAAAGGGAGAGTGCCTCAGAAAAGCACTAGCAAATGGGCAAGAAGGAGGGGTGGAATAACAATGAGGAAAAATCAAAACAGCCATCACAGAGGCAACAAGCCTTTGTGTGAAGCAAATCAACAAAACAAAATGAAGGAAAAAAAACTATGGTTTTCAAAAGAGGTGGCAGGAAAGGTTAAGGAGAAAAATGTAGCATTCAGGAAGTATAAGGAAACACAGAAGGAGCAGGACAGAGAACTGTACCAGTTAAAGCAGAAGGAAGTATGGAAGGCAGTCAGAATAGCAAAGGCCCAAACTGAGGAAAAGATAGCCAACTCAGTTAAGAAGGGGGATAAAACCTTTTATAGGTACATTAGGGAGAGAAGAAAGACCAAGGCAGGGATAGTGAAGCTTAATAAAGGGAAGCGAGAGTGGGCAGAGGGTGACAGTGAAAAAGCAGGGATACTGAATGAATGCTTCTGCTCAGAATTCACAAAAGAATAGGAGGGGGAGGTACCTAAATCAAAGAATAAAAGCACTCTGAATAGAGAGGTCGATACCAGTCCATTCACAGAAGAAAGGATTCTGAAAGAACTTTTAAAACTGAAGGTGGACAAAGCAATGGGGCCTGATGGGAGTCACCTGATGGGATTCACCCTCGAATTGTAAAAGAACTAATGGGAGAACTAGTGACACCACTGACTACCCTCTTTAACAAATCATGGGAGGATGATGGGATAATTGAGGATTAAAGGAGAGCAGATATGATTCCCCTTCACAAACGTGGGAGCAAGACAGAGGCAGGAAACTACAGACCGGTTAGTTTGACCTCAGTGGTAGGGAAAATGATGGAATCACTTCTGAAGGAAAGAATTGTTGAGTACCTAGAGGCCAGTGGGGCACAGGACCCACGGCAGCGTGGATTCACAGTGGGAAGGTCATGTCAGATGAATCTAATAGATTTCTTTGACTGGGCGACCAAAGTAGCAGACCAAGGAGGGGCTGTGGATATGGTCTACCTAGACTTTGAAGGCATTTGATACAGTCCCACACACAAAGATGAATATACAAGTTAGCCAGCCTTGAAGTGGGCCCCAGGTGGTAGCCTGGGTAAAAGATTGGCTGGACAACAGGACACAAAGGGTAGTAGTAAATGGAGTCCACAGTGAAGAAAGGGGGGGGGTTACTAAGGGGGTACCACAGGCTTCAGTACCGAGACCGGTCCTCTTTAATGTCTTTAGAAGTGACATTGAAGACAGACTGGAAGGAAAAATGTGTCTCTTTGCAGATGACACAAAGATCTGCAACAGGGTCAATACAGAAGGTGGGGTGGAAAGGATGCAAAGGGACTTGGCAAGGTTGTAGGAATGGTTAAAGGTATGGCAGCTTAGATTCAATGCAAAGAAGTGCAAAGTAATGCACCTGGCAAACAAAAACCCAGAGGAAGAGTACACAATGGGGAGGTTGGGGGGTGAGATACTAACAACAACAAAAATGGAACGGGACCTGGGGATAATCATATCAGATGACCTTAAGGTGGGCAAGTAATGTGAGAAGGCAGTAAGGAGGGCTGGTGGGATACTGGGATGCATAGGGAGAGGCATCACCAGTAGAAAACAGGAAGTTGTTATCCCTCTGTACAGACAGTTAGTGAGACCCCATCTGGAGTACTGCATGCAGTTCTGGAGACCCCATCTCTGCAAGGACATAGATAGGATGGAGGCTGTCCAGAGGAGGGCAACTAAAATTGTGCAGGGTCTACACCAGAAGACCTATGAAGAGGGATTAAAAGACCTTAATATGTATACCCTCGAGGAGAGGTGGGAGAGGGAGGACATGATTGAAACTTTCAAGTACCTTAAGGGAATCAACAAAGTCCAAGAGAGTAGCATCGTTTAGAAAAAAAGATGTGCAAGAACAAGGGGGCACAATTTGAAGATAGCGAGGGGGTGGCTCAGAGGTAATATGAGGAAGTAATTTTTCACAGAAAGGGTTGTGAATACATGGAACAGCCTTCCTGAGGAGGTAGTGGAGTCAAAAACAGTGGGGGAATTCAAGAATGCATGGGACAGACATAAGGCAATTCTAGTTGGGGGAGGTAGGAGGAAATAGGATGTTGGTTAATAAGGATCTGCAGCTTACAGTATCCATTAGGTAGGGGAATGGGCAGACTAGGTGGGTCAAGTGGTCTTTATCTGCCGTCAAGCTCTATGTTTCTATGAATCTATGCTGCCTCAGATCCTGTACTCCACTGGATTCAAGATATATTACAAACCTTTCTTTTAGTAGTGATTCCATTAGTGTCCCCACCATAGAGGTCAGGCTGACTGGCCTGTAATTGCCAGCCTCCTCCCTACTCCCACTTTTGTGGAGAGGAACTACATTCTCCCTCCTCCAGTACCTTGGTACCACACCTGTTTCCAGTGAACTGTTGATCAGGGCTGTCCGTGGTGCTGCCAGCACCTCCCTGAGTTCTCTTAATACTCTGGGATGTATTCCATCCAGCCTCATTGTCTTGTCCACTTTCAGATTAGTGAGTTCCTTTAAGACTATCTCCTCCTTAAATGGACTGGTGTTCACCTCCTTCCCAGTGGTGCTTCCGTTGCCTAACTTTGGTCCCTCCCTTTCCCCTTCTCCTGTGAATACTGAACAAAAACCTTGTTCAGGATTTCTGCTATTTCTCGGTCCCCCTCTGCACACTTCCATCCTTACCTTTTTAGTCTCACAATCCCACCCTTAGTCTGTTTTCTTTCACTAATGTACCTGAGAAAGTTCTTGTCCCCTTTTATTATTGCCTGGGCTATTTTTTCTTCTCCTGACTGCTTCCACACTGCTCTCTGCTTTTCCAGCTACAGTTCCCTGTCTTCTTGCCTCTTTGTTTCCTTGTACCGACTGAATGTCACCCTTTTCACCCTTACTTTCTCTCCCACTTCTTTTGAGAATCAGTGTTTTTTTCTTTCTCTTTGTTTTGCTTACTTGCCTAATGCAATGGCTTGTTGCCTCCGCTATGACTCTCTTAAGATTCTCCCATTGTTCCTTCACCCCCCTTTTCTCCTTCTCTGCCAGTGATTTCCTAAGACATTCACCCATCTTTGCAAAGCAGCAAGCCTGAAATCGAGGACCCTTGCTTTTATGTGGTTATACTCTTCTGCTGTTCTTATATTGAACCACGCCATACTGTGATCAATTGATCCCAGATGGCTCCCCACTTTTATATCTGTAGTTTTTTCCCCATTGCTGAGTACCAGGTCCAAAGTCTCTTCCTCTCGGGTGGGCTCTCTCACTAGCTTTTTTAGGCACACCCCCTGCAGGGCTTCCAGGATGTCTCTGTTCCTGGCTGAGGCTGCAGCCTTGTTGCTCCAATCCACATCCGGCAGATTGAAGTGTCCTACCAACAGCACCTCCTCTTTAGCTGTCATTCCTTGCATGGCTTCTACAGGTACCCTGTCCAGTTCTTCCTCTTGTGAGGGAGGTCTGTAGACCACACAAGTATGAATGGCAGTGCCATTTCCCATCTCCAAAGTGATGCACAGTGCCTCCTCGTCTCCCTACATTTCCTGTACCTGAGTTGCCTTAATTCCTTCCCTGAAGTAGAGAGACACGTCTCCTCCTCTCTTTTTACTGGATTTATGTGATAATGGAGATTGAGGAAAGGCAATCACAATTTGGGTGACTGTACATTGGTGAAAATCCATTTCAACGATGTACACTCCCAGTGCACGGCAAAAGGGCACCAGGAACTTGATTATTTTTTGTTTCTGAGGGGGACTGTGCCCCCTACACATCCCTATTAAAGATTCTCAACTCCGTGGGGGTATGTCGGGTGCAAAATAAAAAAGTAAATTCTCTGCCAAGCAAAAATCCCAACGTGCCCAGCACCAAACCTGGCACCCTCCCAACCATAGCCTACCACGAACCCGTCATGCCACATGTCCAGCTCAGCAACCCAACAACATACTAACCCTCAACAAACCTCCCTCCCCTTTTGCCCATTGCACAGCATGCTCACTCCCCCACACACATTCGTGTATATATATATATATATATATGTATAGCAATAGGATGTCGCTGTACCCGCATTCACCCCCGCCCCATCCACTAGCCCTGAGAACAGGCACCGCTACTGAGGCACCCTTTTGGTAAGCACTCAGTAGCAATTGCCTTTCTCACAGGATACCCTTTTTACCCACCCTGTCCCTCTTGAATAGAGTATAACTTGGTATTGCCATATCCCAGTCATGGTTACCCATGAACCATGTCTCGGTATCAGTGATGACAATGTCCAGATCCACTTCAGTCATCAGGGCCACTAGGTTCAGGATTTTGTTTCTCAGACTGCGGGCATTTGTACACATGGCCTTCCCATTTTTACTGCCTCCTCTCCTAATAACTCTCCACCTATCCCCATGTCTTTCCTCCATACCCCTCTTGTCCTTACTCCTATTTTGCCTTTTCTCTGTATTTTTTTACCTATTTTGGTTTTATATCATTTTGCGGTGGGGGGGTGGCTGTTTGCTTCACCCAGCTTATTTCTGTCATACCCCTTGACTAGTTTAAATGCTTGCTGATGAAACATTTAAATCTCTCACTGAGGAGCCTGATTACCTCCCCCCCCCGGCAGATGCTGGCCATCGCCCCTGTATAGGCCTGCATCCCTCCAGGTGGAATCCCAATCCCCAATGAAGCCACATCCCTCCGTTCTGCACTAGTCCTTCGACAATCTGTTGAATCTCTTGGTGCAGAATACTCTGTTCTCCCCCTTGCCCTCAATGGGTAACACCTCTGAAAAGGTTACAGAGCATGCCACTTGTCTAAGACCCATACCCAACTCCCTGAACTGCTCTTGCACTACCCTAGCCTCACCACTTTCCAGATCATTCGTTCCCAGGTGGACAATGCTGTCTAGCTCACCCTCACTTGCTGCTGCTTCATTGAGCCTTAGGATGCACTGTTCATCCCTGCAAGCCATGGTGCCAGGTTGGCACTTAATCTTTCTCGCTCACTCCTGGCCCCAAGTCTACCCCCCAGATAATGAAGTCCCCACCAGGAGCTGCCTCCTCCTTCTCTGGGGTCCTCTGCTCCCCACCAGGGTCTCTGCCAAGGAGGCCGTCCACATCCTCTTTGGTTACCACTGCGGGTGCCTCTCTGGGACATTCCACCCTGCCAGAGCAGCATAGGAGTTATGGAGTAGAACTGTAGGAAGAATGTGCCTCTCCCCTATGCCCTCACCCTTCCTGAGCCCACTGTCATCCAGCCATTCCTCTTCCTTGGCAACTGTTGAGGCAGTGGGGGTGGTCCCTGGCAGGGGATGAGGTCTCCTAAATCCCGGACAACTCAGCCTGGACACGAGCAACCTCTGCCCTCAGCCCAGAGAGGTGCCTGCAGATGGGACAGCACTGCAGCCTCCAGACAGTCTCCCTGAAGACTGATGCCCCACAGCCACTGCACTGCACCACTCCTATCATGTCACTAAGTGTCCTTCCTACTTTAGGGGTTCTCTCTCTCTCTCTCTCTCTCTCTTCTTCTTTCTCTCCTCCCTTCTCTACTTTCCTTCAGTACAGAAACATCCTTGCTTAGTTGCCTCTCTGCCCTGTAGCTGTTTCTATTTGTTCAGGTGAACCCTCTCCTTCTGCATCCACAGTAACTATCTATTTTCTGTCAATCATCCCCACAGCCTATAAAAGTGGAGTTAGCCCTGGGTGGGTGGAGTGGTGGTAGAGAGGGCAGTATTGTCTGTGTGTGTGTGTGTGTGTGTGTGTGTGTGTGTGTGTGTGTGTGTATGTGTATGTGTTTGTGTGTTTGTTGCATCCTCTCTTCCCCTTATGTCCCTTAAATATATCTTTCCTTGGTGGTTTAGTGGACCCCCACCCCGGCAGGCAGTGCCCAACCACCCTGCTCCTCCCATCTCATCCCCAAGCCAGCGACTGGCATAGTCTTCTGCTCTCCACCACGGCCGGCCATTGACTGAGCTATCAAGGAGTGTGTATTGTGTATAGTATGAACACATTGACAGCTCAGTCGATGACCAGCCATGGTGGGGACTGGAGGGCAGTGCCAGTCGCCGGCTAAGGGATGGGATGGGGGAGCAGGGTGATGGAGTACTGCCTGCCAGGATGGGTGGGTGGAGGTACACTAGACCACCAGGGAAATATGTATTTATATTATATGGGGAGACTGGGGATAGGGAGGGGGTCTGTTAGACCACCAGGGAAAGATATTTTATTATTTGGGCAGATCGGGAAAGGGGAGGTTCGCTAGACCACCAGGGACATGATTTCTCTTAAGAAAAAGGGGATCAAGGCTGGGGGTGCTAGCCTAGGTCATTCATCCCCAGGTGGACAATGATGTCTAGCTCACCCTCACTAGCTGCTGCTCCAGTGATCCTTAGGATGCGCTGTTCATCCCTGCAAGCCATGGTGCCAGGTTGGCACTTGATCTTCCTCACTCCCTCCTGGCCCCAAGTCTACCCCCCAGGAATGTGAATTATTTTATTAAAAAAGGGGATCAGTGATGGGGGGACTGCAGCACATTGGGTCACATTTCTAAACCCTCTCAGAGGACACACTTCTAAGTACCCTTAGATCAACCCTGGCTGGGCTAACAGTGATTAGAAATTTGCCTTCTGGGAGGGTTTTGAGAATCCTCAGTTAGGGGATATGGCAGCTATCATCTGCCGCATGCCTCCTAGTGCCATGCCACAGCCCATTTTCGGCCACAAGGATGGTGCAAGCCCCCTTTGGCACAGGTTGCATTTCAGAATTGCTCCCATTGCATCTTTTAGCACAAGCTGCGCCTTGCACCAATCCTTGTTGTGCAAGCCCCTTGTGCCATTCAGGGGAACTTTGAGATTCGGGCTCTTGGGGTTTTACCTTAGTTGGGACATCTGTAAGGAAACAGTGGGACCCAAAGGCAGAAGAGAAGAAGGGGGAAAAACCTGGTGACCATCAACCACAAGGGCTATTTGATCTTTAACGCCAGTCAGGTGTTAGGCACGAGCATGGAGATAGGCAAGGAAATGAGCAGACTGCATGGACAACTGGGTCTTTTTCTGCTGACACAATCCATGTTTCTATGTTGCCATAGTCTTATTTCAAACAAGAAACAAATAAATGATTAATGTTTCCCAATATTATCAGTAGGCCAACTAAACAGAGTTCATAGCTACAGAAAATATAATCTCAAAGAGGACAAAATGTGTTCAGCTCTGGGAATACTCATACAATATGAAACTAAAACCACTGAGACTAAAGTCCAGTACAATGTAGTAGTTGAGTTTGTGTCAGTAAACATTTAAAAGACTTCCCTGATTGAACTACACCCCCATTATACATAAGATTGAGAAGGACCTCATGAGATGGAGGGAGCTACCTATTTCTTGGATGGGGTGGATAAATGTGATTAAAATGAACATTTTACAAAGGATGTTGTACTTTATGCAAATGCTACATACAGGGCTTACCAGAATACATAACAAGAGAGCAGGAAAAAGTCTGTGCAGTATTCTTGTGGAGGGGTAAAAGATCAAGAGTGAGTTTGCGACTGCTACAAGCAGATAAGTCAAAGGGGGGAATAAGGTTCCCTGACCTTAAAAATGATTACCTTGCAAGCCAATACAGATAAGTCAGTGATTGGGTATATAGACCCTCTGCTGTGGGATGGATTGACTTGGAGACGATGTCCTGACCAGGGAAACTTACTGCATACCTGAGTTTAGAAGGACAGAGTAGCTTTAGTTGGCTTCCTGACAGGAATCCTTTGGCAGCCTCAGTGATATAGAGTTGGAAAAAGATTTGAACACAGATGGGAGCACAGTGAGACAAGATCCTACTCTTACCTATAGCGGGGAATCCAGCCTTTGTGGTGGGTTTAAAGGATGGAGGGTTTTGAAGGTGGGAGAAAAGGGGGTCAGATGTCTTCAGGACATGTATACAGGAGGCCACATGGCTACCATAGAGGAGATCAGCAGGGGATTGGAACTACCAGTGGGGCATCAATACCGCCTTCTAAAGGTGAGGGACACTATATATCTAAATTGGGGAGAAAAGAGGCTTCTGAATCCCCCTTATCACACGTAGAACACCTGTATCAGAATTCACACAAAGATTCTAAAGGTCTAATAGGAAAGGCTGCTCAACTAGAAAGGGGGGCCTTTCTGGATTCTACCCAAAAAGTGAGGCAGCTATGGGTGCAGGACCTTGGGAGAGAAATACAAGAAGAGAACTGGCATCTAATGCCTAAAATGCATAGAGGGATACTGATATGTAACAGATGTCAAGAGTTTTCTTACAAGTTCCTGCACAGGGTGTACTGCCCACCCATTTTGGTACACAGGTTCAATCCTGGGATCTCCCCCATTTGTGGCAGATGCTCCGAGTGGCTTGGGACGTATATTCACTACTTCTGGGCATGTCCAGTACTACAAAAATTTTGAAAAGAAATACCAAGGGAATTGGGGGAGCTTATGGGAAGGGAGGTGAAAATGGCTCTTTTAAATATGTTGTTTGAGATAGAGACTTGCCCAGATAGTAGCTGGGCCCTATACCAGAGAAGGCTGAGGGTATTGTTGGCACTAACCAGACACTGAATACTTAATACCTGGGTCTCGACAGACACCCCAACCCTAAAAATGTGGAAATCTCTGGCTATCCAGACTATCTCATTGGAGCATATCTCTTATGAGATTAAAAATAAGGTAGAGCAGTTTGCCAGGGACTGGGGCCCTTTCTTGGATACACTCACACAGGGGGAGGCAGAGGCCCTGAGGGAGGGGTTTTCGTAAAATTAATGTAGAGGATGAACTCCCATGTTAGACATGAATTAATGAATCATGCAGGATGGGATAAGCATAACACAAGCTGCAGACTAATAGATTGTACGTGAGTCTAATGTATCCTTGATTGTGAGAACATTGATCAGATCCATCTACTAAGTTAAGTAATGAGTTTTACTATTTCTAAGTGTTCACTCATTTAGTATGTGTGTTTTTTATGTTTGCTTGCATGCATGTGCAAGAAACATAGTGCCATCATCGGAGATTTCGGAGGTGTGTCACCTCCTCCTCCAATTCAGTCAGTGTGCTGGCAGGCGCGGCCCCTGTAAGCCAATGCATTCTGAAGCTGTCTATGACACGCTCCAAAATGCAGTGGCATACAGTTGAAAGGGGGAGCTATGCTTGAGTGAGCAGCGAAAGATATTGCCTGCCTGCTGCAGCCCCCCACCCACACACACACACACACACGCGCCCACGCAGGCGTGCCGACGTCCGCGCACTTCTTATGGCAGCCGCACGGGTGCCCAATCCCCATCGTGGCTGTGCTGCGCCCTCCCTGTTTTCCAAAATGCCATGCTGGGTGCCTCACCCCAGCGCGGGCAATGAATAATATAGCCGACGAGGGTGCCCAATCCCCGCCGGCTCCACAGTCCTCCCCGAGTAATAAGTGCCATGGTGGGGAGCCCACCCCAGCGTGGGTAATGATCTTAGGGCCGACGGGTGCCCAATCCCGTCGGCTGAACGCCTCCAAGACAACCATTCTTGTGCCACCCTGGGAGCCCACCCCAGCATGGCAAGATCGTCCCACGTCAGTCCGTTTTTCCTTTTTTACCTGTAAGAAAAACGTCCAACGTTGTCTCCCCGCCCCTTCCCACAACCCGTACTCACCCACTGTGCACCCAGCCTCCCACAAACCCCTCAATTCTATACTTACCTCCGAGCTGCAAGCACCATCTTCGTGGACCGGAACACGCTTGTATTTCTTCAAAGCCGCATCAGCGAATAACTGAGGAAATGCCGGAAGCCGTATAATGGGCTAGATAAGAGGGTTTCAACTTTGTTGTATATCTTAGGTATTTTTGATGCACCGCCTCAATATGGCGATTCTTTCATGAATGATGTACATTGACATGGCAAAGAGCTGGGCTGGCGGTGATTTCGCAGTCACTGCACAGTCACTGCACGAAATCACCCTTCGGGCCTGAATAACACCATGCCAATGACATCATTCATGAGAAGGGGTCCCAAAAACCCCATGTTGAAAATTTGGTGCCAAAATTCCCATAAATGACTGTTGTACGAGCGTGTGTTGCGCAGTTCCTACGCAGGCTCGTAAGTTCGCGAATTTTCAATATTTTCACTCCAGATTTTCAACATTGCCATTTTAACACACCTTCTTATTAGTAGTATAGCTGTCATTTTTCACATCTCACCCAAAATGTGTTTCCGTTCATGTAGCGCACAATGGCGCAGTTGGTATGCAAAATCAATGTACGGGAAAAATTAAGAAAATCACAGTGATGCTGTTCATGAGCAGACATCTTAAAATGGCTATGTTGAAAATTTGTGAAAAAGTCCTAAAATGACTGTTTTACGAGCGCACAGCAGTTCCTCACAGTTCGCAGTATGTCATGAATTTTCAATATTTTCACTCCAGATTTTCAACATTGCCATTTTACCACACCTTCTTATGAGTAGTACAGCTGCCATTTTTCACATCTCACCCAAAATGTGTTTCCGCCTATGTAGCGCACAATGGGCGCCGGTTAATTCATCTGAGATCAATGTACGGGACAAATTAAGAAAATCACAGTGACACTGTTCATGAGGTGAGGTGTTAAAATGGCTATGTTGAAAATTTGTGAAAAATTCCAAAATGACTGTTTCATAAGCGCATGCTGTGTATGTTCCTATGCACGCCAGAAGTTCGCGAATTTTCAATATTTTGACTCAGATTTCAACATTGACATTTTGCCACACCTTCTTATGAGTAGTACAGCTGTCATTTTTCACATCTCACCTTGTATCGTAAGCTTCTCACTTATGAAGCGCATAAATGGCGCAGTCGTAAAGTAAATCAATGTACAGGACAAATTAAGAAAATCACAGTGACACTGTTCATGAGCAGAGGTCTTAAAATTTCTATGTTGAAAATTTGGTGAAAAATTCCTAAAATGACTTTTCACGACGTCCGCTTGCACAGTTCCTATGCATGCTCATAAGTTTGCGAATTTAATATTTTCACTCCAGATTTTCAACATTGCCATTTTATTAAACTTCCTTATGAACAGTACAGCTGCAATTTTCATATGTCGCCCAAAATGTGTTTTTTGCATATGTATGACAGTGGCTGTTGAAAAGAAAGCAATGTTTAGGACAGATTAAGAAAATCACAGTTACACTGTTCATGAGCAGAGGTCTTAAAATGGCTATGTTGAAATTTGGTGACAAAAGTCCATAAAATGACTGTGTTATGAGTGAGCATTGCGCAGTTTCCACGCACCCTCATTAGTTCATGACTTTGTAATATTTTCAGTCCAGATTTTCACCAGTGACATTTTTCCACACTTCCTTTTGAACAGTACAGCTGTCATTTTTCACAACATGGCTGAAGTGTGTTTTCACACTTTCAGTGCAGAGATGCGTGGTCCCTGTGGGAAATCATTGTTTGCCACAGATAAAGAAAATCACAGTGACACTGTTCATGATCGGAGGCACCAAAATGCCTGAGTTGACAATCTGCTGTAAGAATTCCCCAACCTAATTATATTACGGGTGTGTGTTGCACAGTTTCTATGTATACTCGTAACTTCACCATTTTTTTTTATATTTTTACTACAGATTTTCAACATAGCCATTTTTTACACCTCCTCGTGAAAGAGTACAGCTGTCATTTTTTACATCCTGTTCGGAATGTTTTTGCACCTGTGGTGCTAAATGCCGTAGTCACTGTGCATAAGCAGCTTTCGGCTAACAAACTGATATTCCCCCTGTTCATGAGGTGGGGTCACAAAACAAACATGTTGAAAATTTGGAGTGAAAATACCAGCAGAATGCCTGAGGTATTAGGGTTTTCAACCATAACGCCAACCCATAGAGAAGGACCGGCATCAGGTGTGTGACTTGGGATTCTTGCCTGTGATGTTCATACCATTTCCACACCCTGGAGTCAGTGAGAGGCATCGAGGTACACTTTGGACTCTTTCGCCCCAAACTTCACTCCATTCTCCTATATCGCACCCATTTCACCATATTTCCTAATGAAATGGGATGCGTGATAAGGGCCAAAGACCATAAGGAACACCGCGACACTTGTCAGTCTCTGCAGGGTGGGGTGTGGTGAAATGGCGTGGCCATATGCCTGACGCATCCAAACGCACACCCCAATGCCTGTCACTCTCTGCAGGGTGGTGGTGGGGTTGGCTTCAGTTCAATACTTCACTGCCATTCCTGTTACGCAGCTCTGTAACTTCTACACTACCACTGCCAATGCCAGCAAGCAAACATTCGGCATTGACAAATGCTTGTTTTTTAAAGTAATGGAATGAAGAAATGTATGAGTATACCAGAAAAAATATGTTTGTTGGACGATCTTTAAAAGTCTTTCAAAAAAAAAAAAAAGACTTCCCTAGTGGTGTACTATTTATGATAGACAACTATGTATCATTTTAGCGTTAATAAATCCCATAAATTATGGGTTTATAACACATGGGTAGCCTTTTGAATTTACAGCCATGCCATTTAGAAATAAAAGTGTTCTGTAAGTCACTAGAATGTTAAAGGTTTAGCAAGCTCAACCCTGGCCAATACACAAAGATTTTATCACATTTCTTATGCATATTTCGTAACTTTTTTAAAAGGTTTGTGGGTGTGCACTTGGGGTGTAGCCAAATTCAAAAGTGAATATTAATAGTACCAGTGCCCCCAAGCTGCTTAAAAGTCTACAATTCATTCCGATCAATTAAATATTCTTACTTAGTTTTCATTCCATCATTTTAACATTTAGAGGAGTTCTTGGTCTCATCATTCTGCTGAATTATAGCAGCCTGGCCACCGACAGCACGGCGACCCACTCATCAGTCAAGAAACTACACTTTAAATATTACCACACCAATATGAGCTGAGGCTCCCCTGCTGTCTCTCCATTTACTTGTGTGTCCCCACTTTTCCTCCATGTGTTTCATATTACTTTTTCATTTATTTTTTCCCTTTCTCTCCCTTGTTTTCTACATCTTTCCCTACATTTAGTGGACGGAAGGTGGGATTTTTAAACGTCTTAACAAAGGCATAATTCCAAATTTTCCACTGTGAGTGCATCAAAATAAATCTTCCAAAAAGCTGGATTGCTATTTTCAAACATTTTATTTTACATGAGTTTTACTGAAGGATTTTCATTTCTGTTCATTAAATGGAATACACTAGAGCAATGTTACATGGCATCCTGTAAAAGAAATGGACATGTTACTCAGTAATGTTACATACGGAAAGGAAATAAAAGACAGATGTCATCCTAGGAATACTGCACAGGCCTGTTTTCAAACATGTTGATGCATTTGTGACAGCATACCTGTTTTACAATATAAAATGACAGATATGTCATTTTCTGAGGGCAACTTTCAGCACTTGTAACAAGTCTGACCATGATTTTGGTGCCCAACTTTTTTGGGGTGTGATTTATTTATCCTACTTCCAGTGCACACCAATGCATACTCCTTCTTGGCCTCATAACACTGCCCCCACTGCCTACCAAATGGACCCTTGCTGCCATCTTCTTAGAGACTAAGCCAGTCCTGCAGCCTCTATGTCCTACGGCTATGGGCCACCTCCTATTATTAGGGAGAAACATCACTTGGATTTCAGCTTCCTTCCTAAAGGCCATCTTGTCCCTGCCAGGATTCACACAATCTGTAGGAGAAACTGACACTCTTTGGATACTGTCTCAGGGGCTCCTTGAATGACACATTGAGGGGGGCTGCCTGTTGGCATGGAGAGGTGTCTGTGAGGCCATCATTCAGCATACCTTTCCCCCAACTTCCAGCAACCTACCAAATACTGCAGCTGGCTGGGAGTGGGACCTGATAGCTTGTGGTCACCCACACCTTCAAAGGCACCTCTACCACACTAGCAGGAACCACTGCAGAGGTATGAGGAGAGGATACAAGGAACTTTATGAACCCTCCCTGATGGCCTTTGCTGCTGATGTCCGAGGCTTGGAGCACAAATCCAGGTTGCCAGCGTACCATAATGATCCCCCATCACTTGGCGCCATGATACTGGTCTAACATTTTGCACAAGTGGCACAATTTACACTACATCATGCCGCATGTCATCACATGGGTTTGGAGGGCCTTTGAAAATTCAACCCAGAATGTCTACCATGGAATGGAAGCATTCAAAATTGAGCTCAGTTCAATGGCAAAATATCCAAAACACACACACGTACACACACACACACACACACACACACACACACACACACACACACACACCACCCAGAAGGACTGTGGACCCAGGAATTTCAATCCTAGCTGTGCCAGGTTAACGATATTCTAATATGCTTCTACATATCATAAGTTTCATTTTTGCTCAGTATGTGATAGTTATCTAAACGTTTAAATTCTACAAAATAAATTATGGGTTACAATGATTTATTTGAGTTAAATGGAGAAACATAATGCCTGTAGCTGAAAAAAAATCTGTAAGGGGTGACATTAGTTTTAACATTTATAATGTCATTGTTTTAGGTGTCAACATAATTGTGAAAAAAAATGAAACAATAGGCATATGGGCTGGCAGTACATCTTAGAGGTTAGAGTAATTAGATTTAAATGAGCTTGGTACATCCAGTACTCGTACTGTATGACTGAGCAAGTCACTGAACCACTCAGTGCTCCCAGGTCACCCCTGTAAATGGGCCTTGTGGCCCAGTGGCTGCTATCCAGAAACCAAAAGAAAAAAAAGACTCATAATGTTTCATTATTTTTTCCACCAATGCAAAAATAAAGTGCACATTTTCAATACTGTACAATGACACTCTCTTGAACTAACATTAAAAAGTGGGGAATTTTTGTATGTTTTTATACATAAAACAATGTAAATCCCATGCCATTTTCATAAAACCTTTTTGATAGTTGTAAAATATAGTTGTGTATTTAGTCATGTTGCTTTTGGCTGTATCTGATTTCAGAGTGGGACTTTCACAGCTGGTGGGCACAGGAAAAAAGTAACTAAAATTCCCAATTAAAAATAAAACATTGCAGAAAGCCATTGAAATAATACAAAAGTACATAAGGACTGAAAAGGGCTTCAATATAAATGAGAAAAGGTAATCCAAGACAGACAGACATTTCTTTTTGATTTCAAAAGCTTTACCAGGAAAGACACACTAAGCTGATAATAGCTTATTTCTAGATGAGTCTGTGGGCAGAGGGTATGGAAGACAGTAGAAGAGGATAAAAATGAATGCTTATTAACAGCATTACAAAAATAATAGTCATATGCTATATTAGCACTGTTACTGCTTGATCTGTCCACCGCCACTTGACTCAAATTCCAATCCGGAGTCTTCTAGGAGCCAACCGAACTGCGTCTGTTCCCTGACACCAGCCAGTCTTCGGCTGCTGCTCCTGGGATTGTGGCTAGTGGGAGGTGGCGGTTCCTGCATCTAACCCCTTAGTGCTGCTGATTTTCCACCCACCGCCTCCTCCCTAGGCCACCTTAAATATGCCATTATCCCCGCCCACCTAACTATAACCTTCGCCCCATTGGCTCATCTACTTCTCTGTTCTTTCTCCATGCCCCTTCCTTGCCACCCTACATCACACATCGTATTAACTGTCACCATTCTATTATTGTTGACTTCCTACCATTATATCCTGGATCCTAGAACAGTCTGCCCAGATTTCAAGAAGATGTAATAACTTTACTATTAACTTACCTACATATATATACACATATATAGCCTCTGACCTACAGTATCTATCTCTCAGGCTTCCTCCTTCTGTTTCGCCTAGCATAACTTAACTCTTCTTACCTCTGTATCATGGATACTGGCTCAGTATCTTGGAGGTTGTTGGCATTATTCTTCTTGGTTGGTACACAGCTCTCCTCATTTTCACCAAACCCCACATCTCACCCGTCTCTCACTAGGACAGGAGAGATCTTCCATGTTTGGGATTTCGATGACATTCTGGGAACCATCAGTTACCTCATAGGTGTATTCAGCTTTACCCCTCTGACCTTGAATACATACCTTGTTCACTTTGAGGGGACCCTTTCTGTACATCCTCCTAAGTCCTCCTATTTGTCTCCCCACTTAGACCACCATACACTGTAGTCTGCTGCTAATGTACTGCTATTTGTAGCACTACATCAGTTAGGTTTTAGCACTAGGGCTCCTCCATGCCATACCCATGTTCCTAGTAAGCGGGAACGCACCAAATTCTTTAAGGTTTTATTAGGCCTTACTAGGAAGTTGCTGCTCCTCCTCCTACTATGTTCAGGAAATGTTAACTTGAACTCAAGCCCTCCAGCATCTATTGGCTCTCCATCTGACCTACTTAGCTTCAAAGGACTAAGCTTTATGCATGTCAAAGCATGCAGCTTGTTAAAAAAAATTACTGCTATCCAGGCCTGGATGTGCCACACTGCGCCTGACATATTGGACGTTACATAGTCCTGGCTCCACCCAGCGACCAACAATAACAAAATAAACCTCCCTTCTTATTCTCTGTTCCGTACTGACAGGCAGACTAGAGGTGGTAGGGTGGCTATTTATGTAAAAGACAAACACGTGGTCTCCATCATTGACTCAACCTTGGTCCCACACGAGTTCAAAAGTCTCACATTGCAGGTTCAGATTGCGCCTGGAACACCACTTTGTGTGTTTGGCTGCTATAGGCCACCGTCTGCTGGGTTGCAACTTCTAAACCATTTAAGCCTTATTCTGGAGCAAAGGTCATCTGAGACTATATTATTAGGGGACCTCAACCTAGATTGGTTGTCTTGTGCTTCCTCTCCCTTAAAAACTTTCTGTGATTCTCTCGGTCTGATACAACTCATTAATGAACCTACGTGCCCTAACAAATCAAACCCCTCAAATAGCACCTTGTTAGATATTATTCTTGTCAGCAAACCCCACCTATTCACTCATGCTGGTGTCTTTTTCTCAGACATTAGCGACCACTATTTCATTGCCTGCGTGAGGTCAAATCACTCATCCCCAGGTACATCTAAATTCTCCCTCAAAAGGTGCCTCTGATATTTTGATCCCAGTGCTTATGTATCAGAACTGTCTCATTCTGTGCACTGAATGGATTTCTATTTAGCAAACTCAGTGTCCACTGCCTATGATATTTTCCAAGGCACAGTACTAGGTGCCATAAATAGACATGCACCCCTTGTGAAAACATGTGTCAGGATTAAGTCCTGCCGGTGGTTCACCGCCGAACTGAAGGAGGCTATGCGTAACAGAGAAAGGATGTGGAAAAATGCTTGTAAATCTAAACTCTCAAATGACTGGACCCTTTTTAGGAAGGCCAGGAACCTTTGTACCTCTATGGCCAGAGAAAGTAATGCTAAGTTCTACCGCACCCAACTCGATCAATCAGCTAATTGCTCCTCAAAATTCTGGAAACTAATTAAGGATATTGAAGGTCGTCCCTCTAGTGCCTCCTTGCCATCAAAAATTTCATCTGGGGCCAATACTCTAACTGACAAACCATTAATACTTGATTCCTTCAACAACCATTTTGCCACCGCAGGGCTCACCTTCGACTCTTCCCCTGCAAGTTCACTCCGTTCACAGCTGGGAGTCATTAATCATGATTTCTCCTCCCCTACCACATCTTTCTCATTTCAACCCACAAACCTGAAGGAAGTGGAGGACCTGCTACTTCAGTTGGATGTCAGGAAAAGCGCAGGTGCAGACCTTATCGAGCCTTACTTCCTTAAGTTGGGTCTCCATGTCCTTGCAGTACCTATCACACATTTATTCAACTTATCCCTCTTACGGGGTGATCTCCCCACCCTCTGGAAGACAGCACATGTTATCCCTGTGTTTAAGTCAGGAGATCCCAGTGACCTGAATAATTATAGGCCAATTTCCATCCTATCAATTCTTTCCAAGCTATTAGAAAAAATTGTGAATGCTCAGCTCAGAAATTACCTGGAATCCGCAAACTTACTTAATCCACTACAGTCAGGCTTTAGAGCGCAACATACTAGCACAAGTTCAGCACTGGGAAAAGTTACTAACGACTGGCAGTGCGAATTAGACAGAAAAAACTTTGTACTCTATGTGCAGTGTTCCTGGACCTAAGCAAAGCCTTCGATACTGTTGATCATGACCTGCTCCTTACAGCCCTCCGGTATGTTGGTTTGGACTCTCTATCCTCTAGTTGGTTTCAGAACTATCTTTCAGGCCGCTATCAGCAGGTAAACACGGAAGGTGAAGTTTCTCCTTTAAAACCCCTCCTGAGGAGTGTCCCTGAAGGTTCCATCCTGGGGCCATTACTTTTCGCTATCTATATAAATAGAATAGATGCTACCATCAAAAAAGCCCAGATACACCTCTTTGCCAATGACATGGTGCTCTATGCTAGTGGCCCCTCCCCAGATGTGGCACGTACAGCTCTCCAGGATGACTTTAATTTATTGCAGAATCAGCTCCTAAATCAAAAGTTGCTGCTGAATGCCAAGAAAACAAAAGGTATGATTTTCTCACCCTTTCCCAACAGACCTAACCCTTCCTCAGCCAGGTCTCTCTCCACGATATCCACCGCCCTGGGCGAATAGTTGGAGTTCGTAACTCACTTCAAATATCTGGGCGTTTGGATCGACAACAGACTCTCCTTCATAGAGCACATAGATCAATTGATCAAGAAGCTTCGCCAAAGACTCAGCCTATTCTTTAGGATAAAAAATCTTCTTCCATCAGATGCATGGTTGAGACTAGTCCAAACTACCTTCCTACCCCTGCTAGATTATGCTGATTTCCTTTATAGTCATGGATCAGTCGGCGCACTCTCAAAACTCGACACGCTCTATCACGGAGCTGTAAGGTTCATATCAGATCTTCCATACTCCACTCACCACTGTTTGTTGTATACCGCTGTAGGTTGGTCTTCTCTTGCCTTCAGATGACAAAGAAATGCCGTCTTCTGGACATGCAAAGCTATTATCAATAAACTGCCTGGCTATATCTCTGTCTGCCTTCCTCCTTGCACCCTGAGCAGATACACATTGAGAGCACCTCCTATATCACCTTAAAGCTAAGAAAAGTCAGATCTCACTTTGGCTGGGTGTCCATTAGCTATGCACTTCACAGGCTATGGAATAATCTGCAAAAAACTCTGAAATTAAAGTGCAAAATCAGTTTTGCAGCCTTCAAAGCATTCTGCCCTCAGCACATCAAAGAATCCTATGCTTGCTACCCCGACTAAACTACTTCCCTTATCTTTTTGTCTTGCCTCACCAGAGACTCTGATCCCAGCTGGTTTATGGCTCCCCCTTCCCCTTCCTGTCACTCCCCATCCTCACTGCCTCACTGCACCTTTTATATTCCCTAACATGTGCTCTAGGACCCTTTTGCTTTTGCTTTAGCACTTCATGGAGGTGAGGGGTTACTCTCCCTTTCCCCGTGCTTCCCATTATCCCTGACTCAATCTGTATTACTTTTATTAACTCAGTTTTGTATCTGTTGATACATTTTGTTGCACTTATCCTGAATTCCCCCCATTGTATTGCCCATGCTTGTTTATTCATGCCTGTGTATCGTATTCTTGTATTTTATCCTGTATCTTATATTTGTGTTTACCCAGGTCCGCCTTGAAAAGGAGCTCCACTCAATGGCGTTTCACCTGGTTAAATAAAGATTTTTATTGATTGATTGATTGATATGCAGAGATATAATACATCAACTGGAGTAATAACATAAACATTGCAAGGCATAACCAAACAACAAGGTATTGTATGTGTCGTAGATAAAAACTGAGTTTGGATAGGCATGGGGAAATTATCCCAACAGGCATAGCAAGGGGGAGGAGAAGGTAAGGCAATATGAGTGGGGGGAAGGAGAACAAGGGTCATGGACAGTTGCAGGTGGGAGTAAGAAAGTCACAAAAAAGAAACTTACAAGATAAGGGAGAAGAGGCAGAGTGGACTGACAGGGGAAGGGTGGACCAGAGTTTAAGAAAGCGATATGAGAAGGCACCTTGACCAACAGTATATTTCCTAGATGGACTAGAAAGGGAATTGGAAACAATGCTACAGAGGAGACAGGAGGAAGAAAGGGGAGAGGATAGGGGGAGGTAAGGTAGGGAAGGAAGTATGAACATAATGACATGAAATATACCACCAGCTATAACTTTGGGAGCTTATTTCCTCACTGTCATCCTATTTAGATCTTAGCTGGCATAACATAATAGGGTAAATCATTATGCTAATAATAGTTCCATACATATATGAATGTACTTGTGTCAGAAAACTGACTTGAAAATGTTATAGGTGCATCAGAAAAATGTGAATCTGAAACACCAGGGAATGTCTTTAAGCAGCAGAGATTTCCCTGATAAGCAGATAAGGACTGGAGTTTTTTTAATTGTTAGTTTAAAAGCCCCAGAAATGAAGACATAAGACTAGTATGCCATGTGTTACATTTGAGTCTGTGTTTAAGGAGGCAGATTATGGGAGGAAAGAACATTTTGAATACTTTTTTTTTATTTAAGACAGTTTTTAGGACCTATAGTTGATGTTTTTTGGTGAGTTAAAGGGACTCTGTCAACCCCATTTGACCTCAAAGTGTCCCTAGTTTAACAAGCATTTGTCAATGCCGAACGTTCGCTTGCAGGTGTTTGCAGTGGTGTTTGGCAGGGTTTGGTCCTTTACCCTAATGCCCTGTGCAGTTGCTGGTATTTGCACAATAAATTGTCAGCATGACCTTTTTGTTACCCCCATTGTGCGCTACATAGGCGGAAACAAGTTTTATTTATTTATTTATTTATTTATTTAGTTAAACATCAGTTTAGAAACCTTTGAGCCAGAGGCTCATTTACAAAGGTACCTCGTCACAAAGAGGACATCAGAACAGTAGTACAAGGGTCACAGTACTTACAAACAAAAAAGTTACAGTTCAATTACTGTACAAGTTCAATTTGGGCAGGATGTGAAAAATGACAGCTGTACTGCTCATAAGGAAGTGTTGTAAAATGGCAATGTTGAAAATCTGGGGTGGAAACATTGAAAATTTGCAAACCTAGGAGCGTGCGTGGGAACTGTGCAATGCACGCTAGTAAAACAGTGATTGTTAGGAATTTTTTCACCAAATTGTCAACATTGGCAGTTTAAAACCTCTGCTAATGAATGACACTGTGATTTTCTTAATGTGTCCCATACATTGAGTTCGCACACCGACTGCGCCATTGTGCGCTACATGGGCAGAAACACATTTTGGGCAGGATGTGACAAATGACTATACTGCTCATGAGGGAGGTGTGGTAAAATGGCAATGTTGAAAATCAGAGTGCAAATATTGAAAATTAAACGCTCTGACGTGCATAGGAACTGCACACGCATACGCTAAAAAAACAGTCATTTTAGAATTTTTCACCAAATTTTCAACATAGCCATTTTAAGACCTCTGCTCATGAACAGTGTCACTGCGATTTTCTTAATGTGTTCCACATTGATTTCTCATACACCGACTGCACCACTATGCGCCACATGGGCAGAAACACATTTTGGGTGAGATGTGAAAAATGACAGCTGTACAACTCATAAGAAGGTGTGATAAAATGGCAATGTTGAAAATCTGGAAGTGAAAATATTGAAAATTACAGAACTTACGAAAGCGCGTATAGAATCCGTGCAACGACGTCAGAACAGTATACTATTTATATTCTACGGATTTTGATTATGAGCTGATATTAGCAGCTTGTGTTAGATCCTGAGGCTGAAGGATGATTTCACGCAGTGACTGTGCAGTGCCTGGCGAAATCACCGCCCGGCCAACACCATGACAGTGACATCATTCATGAGAAGGGGTCCCAAAACCCATGTTGAAAATTTGTGCAAAATTCCAAAAGATGACTGAGATATGCACAAAGTTGAACCCCCTATCAGCCCATTATACAGCTTACTGGCATTTCCTCAGTTCAGTCGCTTTGAAGAGTGCAGACGTGTTCCGGTCCACTCAAGAGTCGCGCCAGAGTCGGAGTAAGTATGGGGTGAGGGGGTGTGGGAGGCTGGATGCATGATGGGTGGGTGCGGGTTGTGGGAGGGGTTGGGAGACACGCTTGCGGGACGAGTTTTGTTTTCAGGTTTGAAAAAAAGACGTGGTACATTTGCCACGCTGGGGTAGGCTCCAGAGTGGCAGAAAGATGGCTGGGGGGCGAGGAGCCGACGGGGTTGTGCACCCCGTTGGCAAACTTCGCTGGGGCGAGGAGCCGGCGGGGGATTAGGCACCCCATTGGCAAAATAAAGCAAATGTTTGCCATGCTGGGGTGGGCTCCCAGCGTGGCAGCAGGATAGCTTTGGGGGCCATGGAGCTGACGGGGATTGGGCACCCGATTGGCAAACAATGTTTGCCACACTGAAATGAGCTCCCAGCATACAGCTTTAGAAGCGGCGTGATGGACGTGCGCAGGGGGTAGCGATGTCGCGAGAGGGGCTCAGTATGGCAGCGGTGTTTTTCTTTGAAGCAGAGGAACACCGCTGTCATACTGAGCTGCTGCACCCATTGGTGCAGGACCGCCATGCCTGCTCAAGGGAGGAGTGCATTGGGTGGGAGAGGCACACCTCTAAGTGTGCTACTCTCCCAAAACGTTCCTTGCACATGCGCGCAAGCGAACGTAAAAAGCACATTTTATGATTGTTCTCATTCTATAGAGATTGTTGATGTAACTGGTTGTTTGATTCAGACTCCTTTTTCCTTTTAAAAAGTAAAAAAATTGAGTGTCAACCAAACTGGTGTTACCACACCAATACATGTTTGTTTACATTTCTTGACCAACTCCCACTGCATCTTTCCTGGACTCGGGAACACCCCCAACACTATCTAGCTGCTCATTATGCAGTGGGAGTAGATGAGACTATTATATCACGTGTGGCTGCACTGTTTGAGGGTGTTTCTAATGTTCAGGAAGTATGCAGTAAGCTTAGGTAAACAATTTGGAGCAAAACAAAGCTGTGTATGACTATACATTTCCATGTATTTCAATTCTAATAAGCAAGGAGGCAGATTAAAGAACTAGAAACATGAACGAATTTTAGAGAAGGTAAGCAATCATAAAATGTGGGTTTTTACCTAGAAATAATATGATGCAAAAAGGATTGACTGTGTCCCTTAAAGGTGGCGACATGTTTGCGATAGTAATCAGGAATCAGTGATGTTAGCAAAGAATACTGATTGTATTGTGAAGAGGCTGCAGGATCTTCACCAACGCTGTTGTACTGAGATGCTCGGCCAATCAGTTTTCACCATTTCTGAGACCAGTTTATTTTTACTCCTTTATGTGGTCCATCATATGGGACCTCCTTAGACTCTTGCAATGCTGTCTTCCCTTTGTGGAGCTCCTCCTGGCCAGACTCCTGGCCCCTGGTGACCTCGAGGCACACTGCTGCACTGTCATCCCCAGTTTGCCTCCAAGACAGGTTGCTTCCTATCATAAAAAATAAGGAAAGAAAAACCTTTTAAGTTCATCAAGCCCATTCTGAGCCTGTACCTCACACTCAGTCTTAACATTGCTCACCACTCCTTCTGACACCTTCCTGCCAGTGTTTACCCTCCCTTTGCTGATGATCCCTTTGAATTTGCCACACCTTGCCTTGAAATCATTTATGGTCTCTGCATTAACCACAACATTAGGCAGCTGTTCCATTTCTCCACCACCCAATCTGTGAAAAAATATTCCCTAATGTTCTTCCTAAATGTCCCCCTGCCAACTTTCTATGGGGCTCATTTTTAAAGCTCTTTTTATTTAAAAGGGTTCTGCCATTCTCTGCCCCCCCCCCCACAAGAACCTAGGTTGTGTTTGGCCATTTTAAATCAAAGTGTGGTGCCCTTCCATGCCTGTCAGTGCTGTGGCAGCCTATTCTCCACATATCTGCTCACTCACTGTAGAGGTCCTAATGAGGCTGATCTTCCCCTAGGGCCAGGAGGCAGAAGTCAGCATTGTTTGTGGTGGGGTGGGCAGAACATCATCGGCTCAACCAGTAATCCTTGTTTCTGCTTTTTTAATCCTATCTCTTCCCCATGCATTAGTGCACATGCCATTCTAGAGGGCATGCACAGCAGTGTGCCACCAAGTACAGTACCACCAAGCCACAGCCAGGGGAATGCTACTGGTGCAGTACTCATGAAAACCATCCTCCCAGTAGGTGAGCATTCACATGAATGCCATGAGACACTGCCACTCTGCTCCAGTCATCCCAGGCATGGGGCATGAACTTGATGACTGGAGGACTGGGCAGATGCCCCAGCACTCAGTACCACAGATCCAGCAATTTGAGGCCCAATTTTGTAACTATTATTATGAGCCTCACTGTAATTTTGACCCATTTGATCAAATGTAACAAATACAGAAAGAAGAAAATACAAGTAAAATAAAAACAAGTGTGACTAGCTTAACCAGTTTTGGAAATTCAAAATGACTTGGTTTTTCAACCTGTCATTAAAGAAATCTTTTTACACTTCATAATCCTGGATCCCCAACCTGCCCCCAGGCCTCTTTCAGGCTTGCTGCTCCTGCACCAGCCTCATCATCCTGCCTCCTCCTAGGGCATACTCCCCCTCCCAGCAGTCATTCATGGTATACTCTTCCCATGGTGGAGGTCAGTGAGAGTGGTCCAAGTCCTCGACAAGATCTTAGGTTTCACTCAGCACTGGGAGATTGCCTATGTTTGCGATGGCAGGGTCTGCATGATAAGCGGCAGTCATTATACTGCAGCGGTTGGGGTATTTCCATTTTGTCTCCTCCTGTAGAAATGCAGGCTGTTGGTGGAGTGACGTAGAGTGTCAGCGACTGCCCCAAACAATTGGCATCACCCCCCCAGCTGTGTGTGTTCCAGCCTGCACCGCCACCCGTGGTCACCTTGGTGGTGGTTGCATGGCAGAACAATCCCCCTCCCCAAAGTAGGAGAGTGTCCTGTGGGACACTCAGTCTTCCTTCCCCTGGGCAACCCCCAGTAATGCAGGCTTATTTCCAAACCCAGGTCACTGGTGTGGGTGTAGTTTTACATTTTTTATAATGTTTCTTTTTTAAATATGGAAATTTACCTAGAGCCATATGTTTAAAAAAATTAAACTACTGTAAACAGACATATAATTCTATGAAGAGGCTTTGATGACTTGAAAATCTCTCAACATTAGAAATATAGACATATTACATGGGTTGAGCTTTATTACCCACTGATTTCCAGTTGCTTAGAAACCCCCTTACCAACTTGTACTCACGTATACGTCTTTACTCCCAAACCCATGCATGTAAGCCTCTGGAACTGTTTATTGTACCTGTTGTACAGTATGTTGTTCGCCTGACACCAGACTATTTTTCTACACTGTTTTATCCTCCCAGGTCGTACTTAAAAACAGGCATTTACTTGCCTAGTGTGCCCTACCAGGTAAACAAAAATTAAATAATATAAATATGGATGCACATATGTCTGTAGGCATGTACAATATATAAAATTATACAATGGGGTCAGAGAATCTTTGATTCTGATTGGCTGACTGGCACCTTTCAGTCATGGTAAATCCTGGCATAACCCACACAAAAGGTGCCAGTCAACTGCATTTGGAATCACCCCCTTTTTGAATCCATCCAACCCCTCTCCGAAAACAGAAATGTTAAAGACGCCATATTGCTTCCCCCCACTAAGCGTTCTGCAAATCATGGCATGCCACAGAATGCATCCAAACTTGTCCTTCTAGGAGCACAAACTTTCAGGAAAACAAATTATACAATCCGACAGTGTCCTCACTACTAGGAAGTCACTGAGCTATTAAAATGAATGCCATAACATCTTTAAGCCACTATTTCAAAAACACTTCCGGTCCTCACACTCTCTTTCCCTGCCCAATCTCAAATCGTTATCTCCACAACAAGCCAATCTGATTTCCATTCCTGTGTCCTTCTCTCCTACTTTCAGGTGTCAGCTCAATTTTAGAAGCTCCACTCTCACTAGCTGAAGATGGCAACATTTGAGCGAGAAACCAATACACCAATTTACTTTCTGCTCCCGTGTTCGGCTCCCCCACCCCACATTCAACTGTCTGCTTCGTCTTACAAGTCCCGCTGTCTCTTAATAAACAGCTAATTTCAGGGGTGTGTGGCTTAGCCTTGGACCAGGATGGCTGCCTAAGTGCTTACCTCCTCTTACTGTGGGACAGAATCCTTCATCATCCGTCATCAAAGGATATTTTCTGCACCTTAATTTTACATACTGTAGCAGCGAGACTCACCTTTAGCTGACTCTTGCCTCATCTCTTCATCTGGAGGGTATCTTAGCTGCATTTCTCAGCTCTCTGAGCCCTCTGTAGCCTGTAAAGATGGTGTCTTCTGCTCCATCTAGTGCTGAATCTACCAAAACAGAACAAATGATCAGCCAACTGCTTGAACAAATGTCTCAGATGACTTTAGCTGTTAACACTAACATGCAAACTTTGAAAGCGATAGAATCCCCAACTTTTTACGATGGAGCGACATCTTGCAGCCCACAATGCTGCTATTCAGGACATCTCTGCTACTGCAAGAGAGCAAGCTCACCTAATCCATCTTCTCCAAGACGAAGTGGACAATTTGTAGAATCGCAGCTGTCATCGGCTTCCCAGAAGGCACAGAACAAAGAGACGCTATCGGCTTCTTGCAAAATACCCTCCCGCTACTACTTGATCTTCCTCCTGGCACAACACTACACAGAGAGTGGGCCCATTGTTCTCTTGCTTGCCCTCCCAAGTATGGAGAATACCTGTGCCCCATGCTGGCTCATTTTCTAGACTTTAGACAAAAATATATGGTTACAGCTGCAGCCAGAAGCAAGGGCCCCCTTACTTGGCAAGGTCAGAGAATCCACATTTTCCAGGACTACTCCTGGCAGCTCACAGAGTGGTATAAAGCATACATGGAAGCTCAGAGAATTCTCCATGGCCACAATTTATCCTTCACTGTCCGATACCCTGCCACCATGTGGGTTATGCACAATGGCACCCCCCTCCTGTTTTCTTCACTGGACAGTGTTATGGACTTTTTTAAAGCACACCTTTCCAGAGGACTTTAATGGCCCAGGCAGCTCACGGCCCAGTGAGCACAACTCTCCAGCTCAGAGAGAGCAGAAAGAAGGCTTCTCCTTCTTGTCCCAACTGCCACACACCCCGGCGGTCCTAGTGTTTGAGGTGTCCCTTTCCCCGAGGTCCAAAAAGCGACATACCCCACACCGCCATGAGCAGCAGCAGCATCCAGCAGATCGGAAAGAAGAAGCTAAGTGAATGGATTTTGATGGGGGAGACCTGCAGAGCTACTTTTCCCCCCAGCCACTTCGAACCTCTACAAGAACCAAACGATTCTTCAACACATGCAGAAGGGAAGGACTTACTTGAAACCTCCTCAGACCGATGGAGCCCTCCCTTCGGATCATCAGTCGTGGGCTGAGGTGATCCAAGCCAGTATCTTGCAGAAGCCAGCTGTTAGTGATTCAATTCCCGCCACTCCGGCCCCTACTCAATGCGATCTTGAATCACCATCCATCTCTAAGCCATTGGATCCAGCAGGGGATGGATCCTCAGTATGAGCCATCAGATAAGTAACTTGTTTCCTTTTGTCAATATGTAGAGGTGCGAGGGGGGGCAAGAAACATCAGGGATCCTCAGCTTTGAGCTTCTGACTTTCAAGCATGCCTCCCCCTTGTATTTTTCTCTCCTTGCTTGGCGAGACACTCCAGCCAGGGATATGCCAGATCCCTCTTTCACCTTGAATTGTGTCTGGGCGAGTGTGGGACTTACTACGGACAAGGAATGTTGTGAAGTGGGTGGCTACTCCTGCTCCTTTGAAATGACATTTAGCTCTGCTGTTGCCGGCAATCCCTGCTTTAAGTTGGACTAACAGTATTGCTGTCAGTATTATTTTAGTGCATCGAGAATAAGTAAGCGGCTGTGACAGGGATATGTATGGCATGCAGTATTAGACCTTTGTACAACATGTCTCAGGGGATAATGGATTACATTTTTTTTTGGTCCTGCAGCTCCATTGTTTAGTCTGACCTGTTAGTGCACTCTCCTGTGGGCTGATGCTCCACTTCTTACTACATTCTGAGATGGAGCCCTCCTTGTAGCAGGATCACTCTTGTGCCTCTCACGTCCCACCCATACTGCCATCTACTCTCTGGCTCCTACACTGCAGGGCGTGCCAAGCATCATTGGCAAAATTACACCTTTGTATTTACTCCCGTAATGCTCATGTGAGGAACTGGCTGCTGCTTGTCAGACTTTCTTATAACGAACCCTACTACCCCCCCAAATGTTTTCCCACAGTGAGCCAGCTATCGGAGTTAACGAATGGGACCATATTCACTGGGGCATTTGCTCCGTTCTCCCCACATGAGATACATGGGTGGCCTTGACTACTGGGTTGCCAGCCTTATGATGTATCTCTGCTTAGTTGGTTTATCATCTGTTTTGGGTACAGATGCTGTAAATAGTTTTGGTATTGGATGGATTGGTTGCCCTTCCTGTATATGTTTATTGTTTAAGAACCAGATTGTGTAGATGAGTTTGATAAGGCTGATACATTTGTGGTATGTGCATTCCTTTTGCAAAAGGTTTACTGTGGATTTCCTGCATGGGGTGCTAACTGAGCTCTCAGCCTATACTGATAATGGTACCACTCCCCTTTCCTCTCTGTCCCCTTTCATTCAGAATCATGGGTGATCTTATAGGATACATCTGGAACGTACGTGGGTTTAAATACCCCGATAAAATGCAAACAGGTGTTGGCACACCTTAAGAAGCTAAGAGCTATGTTGTCGTTCTTGCAGGAAACCAAACTAAATAAAGCAGGACCATGATCAACTGGCTAGGAACTGGGTAGCTCAAGTCTTCTCAACCTTGGCCCCCACTAAAAAAAAGAGAGGTGGCCATATTATTACACAGATTCCTTAAATTGAAGCTTATACAATTCAAAAAAGACACATCTGGCAGATGGGTTCTGGCCCTCATTGATACCCCAGTAGGCTTCCTTCTGCTTGGGAATGTGTACGGGCCAAACCAAGATGTACCCACCTTCTACCATGATGTTGTCCAGGTATTGAATGCTCTGACTCGACGCCTGTCCCAGTACTGCTTGGGGGAGATTTTAATTTCACTGTAGTACTGCAATTGGATCGCAGCTCCCTCTCCCATGATCAGCACCCTAAGGCTCAGTTAGCTTTACAACAGCTAATAACTAATGCAGAACTCATGGATAAATGGAGACTTCTCCACCCGAGAGACAGGGATTACTCCTTCTTTTCTCCTGTACATGGATCCCACAGTAGACTTGACTGTAGGCTGGTCTTACTTGAGATCAGTCAATGTGCAGTCGACTCAAAGATTATGCCCATGATTATTTCTGATCATTCTCCAGTGCAGCTTCATATAGTGCAGGGCTCCAATTCCTATAAAACCTCCAGCTAGAAACTGGATCCCCTCCTCTTACAGGACCTGGACTTCCCGGCTTGGACTGATACTGAGACAGCCCGAAATCTGAGTGATAACCCACCCTCAGACACTTCTCCAGGGACTACCTGGGAGGTCCTGAAAGCTACCCTTTGAGGTGCCATTATGGGATTTGCGGCTAGGCACTATAAAAGCAGGGAACATTTTCTGCTTTCCTTAGAGACAAAACTAAAATCCCTAGAACACCAGGCTAAACAAATACGCAAGTTCCAAGTGGAGTCCCCGCTGGGCAAAGAAATAATTAAAACCAGGCTACAGATCAATGATCTGCTGGCTCGCAAAGCTGAGGTTGACATCTTCAGATTAAGACATAAATTTTGGGAAGGAGGGGAAAAGGGGAGGTAAAGTGTTAGCATACAGGTTACATAAGAAGCAGGCTGAACGGTACATAGCTGGGCTAAGAGAACCGCCAGGGGAAAACCTGTCCTGACCCACAGCAAATTAACTCCCTAAATGCAACAGTTTTCTACTGCTTTATATTTCTCTACTAGAACCATAGACACTGACAAGGTTAAAGTTTTCTCTCCTCTCTCCAACTACCCAAGCTGTCTCCCTCGCAAGCTGATGCACTGGATCAGCCCATTTCCCTGGCTGATGTGGAAGCTGCCATAAAATCCATGAATACCAGCACGGCCCCAGGGGGAGATGGATTTCCTGTGGAATTTTCACAGCTTCTCTTGTCCCAGATATCCCCACTCCTCAGTTCTGTGTTTAACGATGCACTTACTGTGGGCAAGTTCCCCCCCACTCTCTGGGAAGTAGTTATAACGGTATTCCCCAAAAAAGGGAAAGATCCTACCTTGTCTTCAAGCTATCAACCCATATCCCTAATTAATACTGACAGCAAGCTCTTTGCTAAAATTATGGCCTCTAGAGTTAGTTCACTTCTCCTGTCCTTATTCGTCCCTCACAAGTGGGCTTTGTTCCTGGGTGATACAGTAGAGAGCATATTCGTTCTATGATCAACCTTTTGCTTCAGGCCAGGACACTTTCCACTCCAGCTGCTGCAGTGGCCATAGACTTTGAAAAGGCCTTCGATTCCCTGGAGTGGGACTATTTAACTTTGGTCTTGCAGCATCTTGGCTTTGGGGAGCACTTCAGGCACTGGATTCTGGCTCTGTATATCAGTTCTGTGTTTAACAATGCACTTACTGTGGGCAAGTTCCTCCCCACTCTCTGGGAAGCTGTTATAATGGTATTTCCCAAAAAAGGGAAAGACCCCACCTTGCCTTCGAGCTTTCAACCCATATCCCTAATTAATAATGACAGCAAGCTCTTTGCTAAAATTATAGCCTGTAGAGTTAATTCACTTCTTTTGTCCCTTATGTATCCCTCACAAGTGGGCTTTGTTCCTGGGTGATACAGCAGAGATCATATTCGTTCTTTGATCAACCTTTTGCTTCAGGCCAGGACATTTTCCACTCCAGCTGCTGCAGCGGCCATAGACTTTGAAAAGGCCTTCGATTCCCTGGAGTGAGACTATTTGACTTTGGTCTTGCAATATTTGGGCTTTGGGGAGTGCTTCTGGCATTGGATCCTGGCTCTGTATATCAGCAACCTACAGCCAGAATCTTAAGAAATACGGTGCTGTCTGAGCCCTTTCAGCTGGGAAGAGGTACCAGACAGGGGTGCCCCCTGTCTCCCCTACTTTTTGTATTAGCAGTTGAGCCACTGGTGGCTACAATACAGCAACATCCCATTATCCGAGGTATACCAGTTGGTGATCATTCGTACACTAACCTCCTATATGCAGATAATCTGCTGGCACCTCTGATGGATGTCAGAACTTCTCTTCTGGCCCTCCTTGCCCTTCTATCTGCATCTGAAAGTTTCTTGGGCTGAAGATGAACAGCTCCAAGACAGAAGCACTTCCCCTTAAATCCCAATTACACACAAAATCTGACAGCTCCCTTTGGCCTGCACTGGGCTTCAGACTTCTTGGTATATCTCGGGATCCAGATCTCTCCAGATTTCTCCAAAATGTGGGATTTCAATCTGAAACTGCTAATAGCAGACCTTAAAACTGAATTAGATAGATGGAAGACATTTAACCTTACCTTTGCTGGCAACATTTTGGCTCTCAAAATGATCTTAGCTCCCAAGATTCTATATCTCCTCTCCCATATCCCTCTGGACTTACCCACCAAATGGTATCAGGCCACAGATGCGGTTATTAGCAACTTCTTGTGGGATCAGAAGAAACCTTGCTACAGTAGGAACAAACTACGTTCCCACTGGACTGAAGGGGGCTGAGGCCTTCCATGGCTAGAGGGCTATAAGTGGGCCTACTCTGCAGCCCAAACTTTAAAATGGTTTGTTATTTTATCTCCTGAATTCCCCAATGGCTCCACATGGAACAATCCATGGCACAGGTGCGCAACCTCTCCCTCTTGATTTACAACCCTCTCCCCAAAACCCTGACATCACACCCAGCCATACGGTAGCCCCTGCAGTAAAGATCTGGCATAAGAGTCATGCAAGGATTCAGGCAAATCCTAGGCCCCTTTCCCACACCCCACTTTCAGCAATAGGCACATTCTGGTAGACAACAAACCCATAGTGTGGGGCCATTGGGAACAAAAAGGTATTACTGTTCTGGCAGATATCCAGGATAAGATGGGATAGGGGGTTCAGTCTTTTCAAGAGCTCAGTACTAGCAAAGGTTTGGGAAAGCCTGATTTCTGGAGATATCTGCAGCTTCACAGTGCTCTATCTGCATATTTAAAGCTTCATCCTCCTGGATCCATGGGGCCCCAGAAACTTGAAGACTGGCTTGCCCTCCCTAAAACACAGGTCAGTAAGATATATGTTGCCTTAAGGGAGACTATTCCCTCTCAGTTCCAGGAATCTAAGCACAAATGGGAAAAAGCATTACATGTCTCTACTGAAGACACCCAATGGCGACTGTGCTGGAAGCGGGCCCATGTCAGTTATCCAGATACACGGAGTAAACACATGCAGAATAAAATACTTCACCATTGGTACAGGACACCTGCTATACTTTATAAAATTAACCTAATGGATAATAATCTCTGCTGGAGGTGTCAGGCCCAGGTTGGGGAATCTATGCCACATTTTGTGGCATTGCCCTCTTTTCACTCCCTTGTGGAAGGTGGTCTGCCAGCTTGCCACACTCACCCTGGGCTTTCAGATCAGACAAGATTCACTTCTATGGATTTTGGGAATTCCCCTGCAAGAACCCTGACTGACTGCCTCCCAACGACGTTAGCTTGCTTTGCTCGGCATCCAGGCTAAACATCTCATTTTATGTTGCTGGAGGACCACAGAGGTCTCCTCTCTATCCGAGCTTTATCAATCCCTTACTCACATGGCTTCGTTGGACCATATGTCACATGTTATTGCTAATAAACTACCTATATACTACTCCTGCTGCAACCCCCTCGTCACTTATTTGAAACCTAGAGCCGGAATAGGTTGATATACCCACCTGGCTTCTGCTGACACTACACTGTTTCTCCCCTGGCAGTATCTGATGGAGTTCTGCTTACACCACTCCACGTTAAGTTACCTTAAACAGAATAATGCCAAGCTCAAGAAGTATTGTCTGGTCCTGGTGGTTCTTATCTTTCGTATTTTGTCTTTCTTCTGTTGTCAAGGTCAAAGAAAGACACACCAGGTTTGGATGGATAACTGCTGTATTTTTGATATAATGATATTGCATATAGGCCAAATGCACCTGGGTGGTGGGACTTCTACCCAGTTTATGTTGTTCTGCTCAACCTTTCTACTGTTAGTTCCTAGCATGATAGTATCCCTCTCTGAACCTGTGATATTACTGTACTGCTATGCTGTACTTGTCCATGTAATCCTGTAACATGTATTATGTTTACTTTAGAAAATAATAAAAATTATTGACATAAAAAAAATAAACAACTTGTTTCTTTTATTTTACTAAATGGTATCTGTCCTTAGCACATCCTCAACCAGCTATTTCTGCTGCTACTGGTCTCCCTCTGTACAGTAGTGGCTGCTCTACCTTGGTGCCCTAGCAACACACAATTGAGCCCTAGCAACCCAGGACTATTTTTTTTTAGCACAACAATAACTGTAACAAATAAATTTAAAATGATTAAAAATAAGATATTCTTAATTTTTTTAACAAAAAATACAGGGAGACATTGTATAATCAGAATAAGCCACTTCTGGGTGTGGGTAATGGTAGGATTTACCCACGTCTGGTATGGTTTACTCACTTGGCCTGTGGCCTCATGACTGAACCACACCAGGCATGGGTAAATCCCACCATAACCCACACCCTGCCAAGGTTTATTCCTTAAATAACAGAGTTGCCATAATTGGTTATGTTTATTTGGTCCCCAAAACTAAGTACTTCTCTAGGACCTCTAATGGAGATCGGCCACTGGTAGTTGGCACCTTGATGGAATCCCATAAAAAAGTTCTAAATTATTCTTAATCTTTTTAAGTTTGCACTTGTGCTTGCGCAAAGCAAAGAGGTTGGTATGACAGTGGATTTTGAGAGGTGTGTCATTGTCAGTCCAATACAGGGCAGTCTGTAAGGTGCTTGACAGTGTCAGAACAACCATCAGCCAGGCTGATCATGGCACTCTTCTGGGCTTGCTGGGTGGAAACTGCATGAAGTTCAAAGAAAAGAGCCAGCCCAATCATAGGGCAGCTTTTTCCCTTGATATACATAATGCCACCCAGCAAGCACAGCTGAACAGCATCATATAATCAGCCTCCTCTGATCCTCCCCCCAATGTAAAAACAATCCCTCCAACCCCCTGCTAGGTAGATAGATAGATAGATAGATAGATAGATAGATAGATAGATAGATAGATAGATAGACAGACAGACAGACCTTCTCAGAAGCTCACATCGCTTAACAATATTTTAAAACCATTTATACACAATACAGCACCCAATAACCCCCAACCTCCCATTGCTTCCCCCTTCCTTCTTAATTTTCCCATACCTGGGTGCCCACTCCCCTGTGCAAGTTAGTACCCCCCATGCAACCTGTTGCTACTGTCTGACACCCTGCCGCAAAACATAACACTGACACTGAAGTGCCCAATCCTCAGTGTCAGTACCTGAAACAAAGAAAACTATCTCTTGTAGTCTTTCTTATTTTTTTTTAAATTCCTGTAAACTCTCTCTCTGCCAAGTATCCCTCCCACCTCCCTATCATGTCTCATGCCCTTAGAGGTTAAACCAGCTCTGGGGTGCTCAATCCCCAGTGACAGTACCTGAAATAAAGAACACTGTCCCTCATAGTTTTTTTTATACACCCTGTAAAAAAAGAAAATGATCCATCAATGTCTATTACCGCCACTGTCCCCCTGCTGCCTTTACCCTCATCCCACCCAACTCCACCACTCCAAGCCCCCACACCTTACTTACCTGCTGAAGGTTCAATGCCGTAATCCCCTCTGGGCTGGCGACACATACCCACTCTTCAATGCTGAACCAGGAACAGAGGAAATCAGGTATGTGGTTCAATGTATTTCAATGGGGTTTGAACTTGTACTCATAACTTGGTCATTTTTTAATAATTTGCCCCCAGAATACTCAACATGGCCTTTTGAGGGCTCCACCTCATGAACAAGGGCAGTGACTTTCTTCAAATCTTGCTCAAAAGGTGATTTTGCAGTCTTTCCATGAAATCCTCTTTTTGGCGGGATTTGAACATTTTCACCTGTTTGGCTCATGAGGTGGGGTCATAAGAAGGCTATGTTGAAAATTTGGGGTCAAAATATAAAAAAAAGTTATGAAGGTACATTGAAATTTCTCAGTGCTCATTCATAACGTTAATAATTTTAAATATTCTGACACCAAATTTTTAACATTGCCATTTTTTCACACCAACGCATGAATGTGACTAGTGTTGTTTTTCAAATCCTGGCCTAAATGAGTTTGCACACTTGTGGTGCAAAATGATGCTTCAGCCAGTATTTTATAAAGGATACCTATCACATTCAGAAGGAAGAGTCATAAAAAGACTACTTTGAAAATTTGGGGTCAAAATGTGGAAAAAACAACTATGTTATGAAGAAACGTTGAATTGTTCCAACGTTTATTCATAATCTTATTTTTGCAGATTTGGGCCCCTAATGTCCAATATATCCCTTGCGTTACCCCACCTCCTGAATATGATGGATGTCATTTTTCAAATCCCTTCTGAAACATGTTTTCAAAGTCACACTACAAATTTACCTTTCAGATGGGATTTAAAGAATTCCACCTGTCTTGATCATAATGTCATGTCATAAAAAGACTGTTGGAAATTTGGGGTCAAAATGTGGTAGCCCACTGAAAATTAAATGTTGCCTCTCAGATGGCCTACCCAGGGTAAATGAAATCTAAAAATGTGTAAAAGCATGACACCACTGAAAATGAGATATTGCATCTCATCTGGTCTATCCTAAGTAAATATTTACTGTAGTGAAAATGTGTAAAAGCATGACCCCACCACAGCAGAACCCCCACTGAACTGTGCATCTGTGCTGCTCTACCCTGGGAAAAAACACATTGTAAAAGCAGGACTGCACTGAAAATGTAACTTGCCTTTTAGCTGGGCTGTCTTGGGTAAATATATTATAAAATGGGCAAAAGTAAGGCCCCCTGAAACCAAGATGATGTATTTCAGCTGTGCTATTCTGTCTAAATACAGAATAAAATTTGGAAAAGCAAGATCCCATTAAAAACAAGACAGCATCTGAACTGTGCTATCCTGGGTAAATACAGAACAAAAAGGTGTCAAAAATGTGATATTACATCTCTGCTGGATTATCCTGGATTAAATATATTGCACAATTGTGTCAAAACAGGATCCTACAACTGAATCACTGAAAAAGAGATGTTACATCCAAAATGATCTGTCCTACAAAAATACATTATAAAAGCAGTACCACACTGAAACCAAGATAGCACATCTCACCTCTACTCTCCTGATAAATGCAATATAAAAACTATGTAAAATCAGGACCCCATTGCTAATTACATATTACCTCTAATCTGGTCTATCTTGAGTAAATATATACTGTATAGTAACAACGTGTACAAGCAAGACTCAGTGCAACAGCAATGCAAGCAGCGAACATTCGGCAATGACAAATGCTTGTTTTTCTTGTGGCAGCCTTTATGCCCCCCTTCCTCCTGAGTCCTGAAACTGTGTATGTGTCTGTGTGTCATCCTGAGTTATGCTGCTGCTGTTACAGTGTGATTTGGGCAGTGGACAGCAAGTGTGTGCCAGCTGGCAGCATGATCCACTGGTAGTTGGCACCTTGGTGGTATACCATAAAAAATCTCCACATTATCACAAGTTGCTGCAGTTCCTTCCTTCTCCTCCTACTGAGTCTTGAAGCAGTCTGTGTGTGTGTGCTATCCTAAGCTGTGCTGTTGTAATGTGATCTGATTAGTAGGCAGAACATGTGTGTCAGCTGGCAATGTGCTGCACAGGTGCCTAGCCACTGTAGTTGGCACCTTGGTGGCATTACATAAAAAAAAAATTAAAATCAATTTTCATTTTTATGGCTATGGGCAGAGCCTACAGCTGTCTTGCTGTCTGTAGCTGGAAAAATGGAGTATCATGGAACACATATTTTGGAGTGTTCAATGTATCCTTCCACATCAACAAATCACTATGCCAAATGAAATAAAAAGCTCCCTTCTTTCTGTTTAGAATGTTGAAGACATAAATCCAAGATGCTTATCAGATGGCCATTAGTAAACTGAAACAGCTTGCTAAATATTGGTTGCCTATTAAACTGGAGATTTGTTTACCCCTTTGAAATGCAGCAACTTGCACATTTAAATACATTGGGCTGGATATTCAGAGCGGATGCACCATGCGCAACAGGGATGCACCAGCGCAAGTATAGAAATGCACCATTGTGCAATATTCAGCGGGAGGCGCCAGAGTGCAACAGTAATGAATGCATGCACAACTGTAGGGGCAGAACCATGAATAACATGCGCAGTGCAATATTCAACAGTATGCACCATGTGCAATAGCGGAGCCAGCGGAAGTTGCGCGACAGCAGAAATGAGCCAAAATAAAAGGGAGCAAGAGAGGGGAGGAAGAACATAAAAGGGAAGCCACAGGTGGAAGCATGGTGACACAGAGCCAGGGAGGAATAAAAAAAAAGCATGATGCAGGACTGAGCAGGATCAGGACAGGGCCCATCAGAACTGTGCCAGAGTGAGGGTAGGAGTGGGTGTGCCCATGCCACTGTGCAGAAAAGGGCATGAAGAGCCACAGTGGACTGGGGGCAGTGGCAAGAGGCAGGACAGTCACAGGCAAAAGTCGGAGGTGTAGCCGGTGCAGGGGGAGCACCAGGAACAGACAGTGGGGGGAACAGGACAACAGCCACCCGGGGGGGAACACCAGCCAGGGACAAGGCCAGCGCCACCTTTCAGATGGAGGCAGTAATGAGGGGTGTGAGGAGGCAGGCAGCAGGGAGGTGCGGCCATGGAAGGGCCTATTGGTGGTATGCCCAGAACAAGCAGTACTGAGCCTGCACCAGCTTCAAACAGTACTCTGACACAGAGATTGTGGGCCAGTACCACCTGAACTGGGCAATACTGAGGCAGCTCTGTGAGCTGTGCAGTGATGAGATGCAGGCACCCACATGACGGAGCCATGCTCTGTCAGTGGAGATGAGGGGTGACAGCCGTCATGTGCCTGCTTGCCACAGGCACCTTCCAGAGATCAACATGGGACACAACAGGCCTATCCCAGTTGGCTGTGTCACGCTTACTCACACAATTCCTCAGCGCACTGCTGCCCCATACTGCAGAGTACATCAGTTTCCCCAGCACACAGGCACAGCGCACCCACACATACAGGAGTTCCACAAGGTAGCACGGTTGCCTGGCGTGCTCGGGGCCATTGACTGCACCCATGTAGGCATCTGCATGCCACCTGGCCTGGAGAGGGTGGCATACATCAACCGCAAGGGATTCCCAAGCATAAACTGCCAGGTGGTGTGCGATGCCAGGGGGCACATAACCAATGTCTGTGCCACACACCCTGGGGGAGCACACAATGCCTTCATCTGGCACCAGTCTGCACTGTGCCACAGGTTTGAGAGTGGGGACATCCCCACTGGCCATCTAGTAGGTGAGTATGCATATCATGCAGGACGATGTGTGCAGAATTGGGGGGTGCATAGTTAGAGGTGCATGGGTACCGACCATGTTGGCCCATGGCATAGCGATGCAGACCACCATTCTAATGTCCACCCACTACACACAGGTGAGAGTGGTTACCCACTATGGCCCTGGCTGCTCACACCATACCGGCGCCCCATGACCCCATCGCAGCTACGGTACAATGAGGCACACGCCACAACACGGAATGTCATCGAGTGGGTGTTCAGGCTGCTGAAGGCATGGTTCCGGTGCCTGGACACATCAGGCGGTGCCCTACGGTACAGCTCCTTGAAGGCCTGTGGGCTATTCCTGGCCTACTGTATTCTACGCAACATGGCCACCGACTGTGGGATAGCTGTAGAGGTCGAAGAGGGGGACAGTGGTGGGGATGATGAGGACTCTGATCCAGCAGGTGATGGGCAGCCACCCCCTGAGCGACAAGACCCCCTGTCTGATCCAGATGGCACAGCTGCACCAGGACACCATTACAGAGGAGCACTTTGGACAACACAGGTAGGTCACGGGCCATGCGCAACCACCAAGGGCAAGGGCACAGCCCATAGACAGGTAGAGTAGGACACCAGGGGCAGACGGTGGTAAGGGAATGGGTCTGAGCGGGGTACCGCACACGGCGGCAGGGATGGGCAGGGCCGAACATGACACATGTACACACATGCACACACACCACAACACATGCACAAGGGGTAAATGGCATGCCAACTCCAACAGCCGCCCCCAACCCCACACAGGACCACACATGACCATGCCCAGTGGCCATCACTGTGTGTGCCTCAGACTCTGGGTACCATTGCACACTGGCGGACAGCAAAATGCAGGCATCATCACGCACATGCCACAGTGGCCAGCAGCCGGGAGGGTGTGCACAGGGACCGTGTGTGTGCAGGGCTAGGTACCCCACTTGTGCATTGCACAATGCACACCACACTGCACATAATGCAGCGGCAGACAGTGGCCATGGTGGGAGACAGGTCAGTCACACGGCACAGTACCACGGCCACCACGGATGTGTGGGTGGCCCCGCCGAGATCTGCCAGCCATGCCAGGCTGACCATTGGCCTCATGGGGTGGCACCAACGGTCCCCCAGGGGTGATGGTGCATGAACGCGACTGTGTTCGTGCAGGGGTCTGCAGCCCACCAAACATGCCTGTGCCAGGCATGCTCGGTATACCCACAGCTGAACCCGGTGTCGACATAGCAGGTGTCGCACGGTGCCGGGAACGGGGGGTGGACATGACACTGTGTGGAGTCTGCGGCGGCTGGGCACTGAACTGGGTGTCCAGTGTAGCCATGACAGTTGTCAATGCAGTGGTCTGCCTGTCAATGGCAGTGGTCCCATCCACCCACTGCCGGGCCAACTCTGCCAGGAGCAATCCATGGTCCCTGCTCTGCTGCTCGTCTGCCTGGCACAGAACCGCACTGAGTGCATCCACCGCCATCATGAGCTGCATCTGCTGATCCACTGAAGCCTGGAGAAGACAGCTGTGTTCATCAAAGAGGTCATCCGCTGGTCCGGCATGCTGTCCCTTATGGTGTCCCTGGCCCTGCTGGCCAGCACCCCTTGACGTTGGGCGCTGCACACCAGAGCCATGCTGGGGCACGTCCACACGTGGTGCACTGCCACCACCCCCCAACACTGTCCCCACATCACCATTGGCCGACTGCTGGCGCTGCCCCTCTGGCTGCCGATCACCAGGGCTCACCGGCGCTGCTGCAGCAGCTGCAACAGCCCCACCACCCTGGATGCACACCATTGCTGCCCCACTGAGGCATACAGGCACAGGCTGGGACTGGGCTGTTATGCAGGCAGCCACAGCGGCATCACCCACAGCAATGCCCGTGCAGTTGCCTGCTGTGGGACCATCCTGTGTCCCACATGTATCACTGTCCTGGACATGTGGTCCATCATCATCGGTGCTGGATCCAGTCCCAATCTGTGTCCCAGCATGCTGGAGACTGTGGGCGCTGTCACACTGGGACACAGACAGGGCCTTGTCCACAGCTGCACCACCCACATCAGTCCAGACAGACGTGCAGGTATGCACTTGGCCGGTCCCTCGGACACCTGTGGAGGTGGATGGGTGATCCTCCGTGTCCAAGGCCTTACCCTTGGTGGACACACCCACCACCGCTGCTCCATGTAGATGTTCAGGAGCTGTTAGAGAACACATTAGCATCAGTGACTCCACCTTGCCCTGTGGCATGCCCTCCACCACCTACACACTGACAGCACAGGACCTACTATGCAGTGATGGGCTGACACCCATCTAGAAACCACCACCACGAATGCCCTCAATGGCATTACACTGCATGCTGCTGGTCATCTGCTCCTCCTGTGGCATCAGGCGTGGTACTTCCAGCTGGCCCCCACTGGTGGCAGCACGTGCAGCCCTGATGGGAGCCACCTTGTCCTTGATCCGCCTCCTGTCCGTGCCAACCTTCTTCTTGCACTCCTGCATGGACCACTGTTGGCTGCCATGCTGGTTCATGGCACTCGCCACCTCACCCCACGCTGCCACATGGGCCTGTGGTGTACCCCGCTGTCCACTAAGCAGCGGTTCCTTGTCCAGATATGCCTTGAATAAGGCATCTGATTCAGCCTTGGTGAAGTTGGGCCTCCTCCTTCTCCCCCTTCCCTGTTCCTCCTCTTCCTCACGCTCGATCATGCTCGAGCCTGTGGGAATGACAGGTGTTACCTTGGACTGTGCAGTCCCATTCAGACCTCCCAAAGCACAGTCCCCACATCCCAACAGCATGCAACTCACCACAATGGACTGTAATACCTAACCATGGCCTCTGCAGCCCCATGTCGCAATTATATAGTGCAACGCATGCAAATGAGGGCAGCGCAACTGTAAGTGGATGCTAATGCAGTGGATGTGCTGTGAATGGCTAATGAGCTGATTTGCATATGCTGGCTGAATATCACACTGTTGTGTCTTGCACAATGTTGGTGAGCATGCTCAGGCTATGGCGCAGCACTGTGACGTGCGCAATCGGCACCGCACGGTGCATGCCCGTGGTGCTGACACCAATGCGTACGGCACTGCTGACTTGCTGTGTGAAGAAGGCAGTGCTGGGCATGGCCAAAACTGTGCCTGTAGTGCTAGTGTGTTGTTTGCCCATGTGGCGCTCATGTCTTGGTGTGCTGTGGGTGCCATGGCGCCACAGCATGGTAAGTCACTGCAGGGTGTCACACTCAAGCACCTTACTGCACTACACGCAGGGCATCCCAATAGCCCTCTTGCGCACTGTGTGCGGACAGACCCTTGACCCTGCAGTTGAACTTTGCCCCCTAGATGCCATGCGTCCACATGGTTACACCTCTATCATGCAGTCCAGTGACAGCGCTGATAGAGACTGGCATGAAAATCACTGCTCTACATATGGGCACATGCACTACAGAGCACCATTTGCTTATGGTTTCAATAGCAAGATGCCACGAACCAGAGCACAGGTCTGGAGTGCCTTTAAGCTGGCAAACTTGGTGGCCCTGGTAGAGCCAAATGCTGGTGCCCTCTTTGGGCAGGAACACCTCCACAGGCCATGGACTGCTGTGTGGCAGGAGCCATCAGAGGGCCTGGAGGAGGTGACTGGGATCAGCCGGTCAGCAGGTCAGTGTCGCCACCGCTATGGCAACCTCCAGTGGTGGGACCCTGACTGCCTGGGGCATTTGCAGGCCAGGTAGGTGCTCCATCCCAACACTGGTAGTGTCTGTCTGTCTGGGTATCGTGGTGTGCATAAGGCCACACCGCAGGGGGGTGGGGGCCGTCTAGTGGGGGTTGTGGTGGTGGGGGAGTGTTATGGCTGGGCTGTGTGGGCACAAACACACCGGGGGGGCCTTTGTTACTGACCTGCACTGATGTTTCCCTCTCCATGTTTGCACCCTAGGCCTGGAGGAGCGCGAAGGGCACATCTGACCCAAGAACAGGGGGAGTGGGCTGGAGTAGGTGCAGTACAGATGCAGCCGGGCCACGTTGGAGGGGTCATAGGCCAGCAGCATGCTACTGGCCAGGATGCAGGTGAGTGCCATGTTTCCCCTTACATCTGTGCATGCTGAGTTGTAGGGGTGGTGGCGGGGCATGGCTACCCGCACTTGGCCCCACTACCGTGCACGCCACATGGCGCACTCAGCACTGTCCTGTGGCACTGCATGTGTAGGTGGGTGTTGCAGGTGGGCTGTGCATGTACTGGGTCCATGGCTGTACCACTCCCTTTGCACTGCATAGCTATGTCACTGTACGGCCACGGTGGTGTTGTGCGAGACATGGGTGGTGTGTGTGTGCAGTATTCCGCATGGCTATGGGTGCCTGGGTAGGTGAGTCATGTGGGTGCGCGAACACTGTGGGTGGTCACATGCCATCACAGGGGTGTGGCCCATGGCTGTATGCCATGTACATTGGGTGGGCTGCAGGGGTCTGGCCAGTCACGCGTAATGACTCTGCTCCCTTGTCCTAGGTGGATAATGCTGGACTGCCCTAGAGAGAAATGTTCAGGAGCTTCTGCAGCTGTCGAGGGCTATGCTGGAGCTGCTCCAATGCATTGAATGGGGTGACAGAAGGAGGCACAGGAGGTGCCACTGAGACCGAAGTGGGGAGAGGGGTCGCCATTAGGCCCTACGATGCACCTGTTGTGCATTCCCCCTGGACTTACCCTCACACCCCTTCATCCCTCTCTCTGTTGTACACCCTTTCCCCAAGCCCACCCCCACCTGGTATGTGGCCCTCCCCCCTCACATTGTAAATAGTTTAGTTTGATGTGTTTTTTGGACAGTTCACACCTTTATTACAGACTTATTTGTCATGACAACTGTAGTGGTCTCTGATCTGCAGCGGGCATATGGTGCTTGGCTGCAATGGTGTGCATGGCATCAGGGATGGTGCAGACCTGGGAGTGTGTGTGTCCAGCAGGGACCTGCTTATGGTATGGGTTGGGGACTTGGTCCCTGTCTGTGGTATGTGTGTTGTCCCCTGTGCACTGGATGCCTGTGTGCAGTGGTCCCCAGTGCATGCGCTGTGTCCCTGGCACCCCTGTCAGTATGTCCATGGCTCGTGTAGCTGGCCCCTTACATGTCTGTGGTATGCACGGTATGCTGGCATGTCATTGGTGGCTGTCCATGCCGGCCACCCTCTGGCCATGGTGCAATGGCAGCTTGCCTCCTGTCACCGGTATGCTGCACATCTGCCTCAGGTGACACTGTGGGCAATGCTGTTGTTGTCCCTCCTCCATGCTGTTGCTGGTGTCTGTTGCAGTGTCTGTGTTCTGATGTCTGTGACTTGTGCTCCGGCCGCATGCTGGTGGCAGACGGCTTCATGGTGCATGCACAGGATGGTTGGTACACCTGTGCCATGGTGGGGTGCAGGCTGTGGGTACACAGCATCAGTGGACACATGCCAGAGGCATTTGTTGCCCCGCTATTGTGGCCCTGTGTCGGGGTGGCCTTGGGTCAGGGTGGGTGTTTGTCCATGCCCTGTGTCACATTCTGTGTGGCGCATGCCTCCAAGCACCACAGTGGATGGCTGTGCTGGCTGTTGGGGCCAGTGCTGGGACAGGGTGTGTGGATGGGTGGGTGTGCGGGGTGCTGTCCTGCTGGTGGTGGGGTACAGGGCAGGCCTTGTCGCATGTGGGGTCCCTCGGGTACTGATGCAGGGTCGACCTCTCTGCTGTGCCATGGGGGCTGTGCAGGGCAGCACTGTGTCTGCAGTTGTTGCATCGATGGCTGGTGCCACCTGCTGCGGGGTGCTCACAGTGGGACTGCCATGCATGGCTCCATGGTGCACAGGGTTGCATTGTCACGGTGGGGGTGGTGGCATGCATTTGGTGCCATGCACTGTTGGGCATTGCTCCTGGGCCGAATGTCTGGGGATCTCTGTACCGGGGTGTGCTCTGCATTGATGGGATGGGGTGGCACTGGGTGGCCAGCCCTCTTTTTGTTGCAGTAACTGCTTCCCAGGGGGTGTGCTGGGGCACCATGCCCTGGCTGTGGATTCAGTGCTGATGTTCATGGGCTGATGTTCCATCCAGCTCACCACTAGTTGTGCAGTTCATGGGGTGCGGGTGGGGGCACTGTCTGACCTGCTGCATGCTGCTCCGCCCATGGCTTCCATGGGTGGTGCACCCCTGCATCCTGTCCCTGTCCCTGCGCATCCCTGGTTGTGCTATTGCACTTCTACCCTGCTCCACTGCACATCCCTGGTTGTGCTGTGGTGCAGTTAACCTGACTAATTTTACTTGGCCATGCGCGTTGCTCTGGCCTGCACTGTGTTTGAATATCACGTATGTTGCGCAGGGGCACACTGCACTTGTGCCTGCTCCTGCTATTGCGCTTCTTTGTGGCACAGTCTGAATATCCGGCCCTTAGCATTTAAACATATTCTTGCTACAAACTTTAGTTAGGCAGGTATTGTCTTTCAAGAAAGATTCATGCCTCATAAATATCACGCTTTCCCAGAAAATCTAAAAAGATTTACAGTTTTTAACCTCTTAAGATGCTATCTAATATACACTGTCTCAGAAATATGCCAGGTCTTTGTGAACTATCCAGGCAAAAGCAAAGCAAAATATATAGCAATGAGCAGGCATTTTACACTACAGTATAATATGATATAAAACAATAAAGAAACAGTTTATCTCAGTGAATACAGTGAAGTTCAGTTTACAGTAGATTACCTTTAAATATTTATTATCCTATATTTTGTATCCGGGATAGCGCTGGGGAGATGCTACATCTCATTGTCACAGGGATCTTCATTTACTCAGTTTTGCACTTTATTTACTCAGGACGTCCCAGATTATGGCAGTCTTCACATTCCCCATGTTGCTGCAGTTCCTTCCCCTCTTTCTCCTGAACCTGGAAGCAGTGTGTGTTTGTGTGTGTGTGTGTGTGTGTGTGTGTGTGTGTGTGTGTGTGTGTATGTGTGTGTGTGATCTTGAGCTGTGCTGTTGCAATGTGATCTGGGCAGTTGGCAACAAGTGTGTGCCTGATGGCAACATGGGCCATAGGTAGCTGGCACCTTGGTGGCATACAGGGCTGTGCCAACAACTGTAAGGACCTCCCTGCAAAATATTTTGTACTACCTCCCCACCAATAAATGTAAAATAACAATTAGAACATATGACATTTTTATACGGTAAGTTTTTTTTCTGTGTGTGTGTGTTATCAGTCCTGCTGAGCTTCCATAGTTTGTCCATGCTTCCCTCTGTTCCCCCGTGTTGGTACCATGATCAATGACCAGGACAATGTAATTTTTCCCTGCTCCTCCTGGGGACACCAGTACCAAGATTAGAGGTATTAAGTATTGGGCCCTATTGCCTATTTGTTCTGTACTTCCCCACCATGTCTGAAACTGGAGTTAGAATCTTCTGATGCCACTGCTCACATGCAATTTCAAATGGATAAGCAATTTCCAAAGAGGAAGTTGCAAGTTTGTGTATTTATTTATTTTTATTTATTTTATTTATTGACATCTCGGATTATTCCACCTTTGAGCTAAGAGCTCGTTTACAGAGGTTCCATGTCATGAGGTTAAACAATCCAGTAAAAACACAGACAGCAGGTCAGTTATTACAAAGTTACATACAATTACATACATGACTTTGTGTCTGTGATAACTTGCAATACACAGGATAGTGTGGACCAATGGAGGGGGAAGGGAGCAAAGAAGGATAGGATACTTAGAGACAGCAAAAAAGCACTGGACAAGAGTCCTACTCATGGGTTGGAGGACAAAGGGGGGGATAGGGGATGAGCAGGAGCAGGATGAAGATAGGTGATATAAGGAGCAGCCTTTAGGGCCTTGTCAGCAACATGCTGAGAAACCAGACCTCTACTGGCAAGAAGTTTGCCAGCATGTGTTTTTCTAGGGTAATGGAGTCTTCATGGCTAGAGTAAAATACCACATTGTTGGTGTACACTATAACTCTGTCTTGACATGTCATTGGGAGGTGGTTTAGAAACAGATTAAACAATAAGAGGCCCAGGATTGAGCCCTGTGGAATCCCTGTATTGACCTTCCAAGGTTCAGAAAGAACATCTAGGATTTTAACATGCTGTTCTCTCCTAGGGAGGTAGCTCCAGAACCACCTCACTGAATCTGAGGATAGTCCAGTGAAGGTCAGCTGGCTTAATAGTAGTTCATAATTGTCCATGTCAAAGACCTAGGTGAAGTCTGTGTAGGTTGCCCCCACCATAAGCCCCCAATCCAGTGCATCATGAATGTAGCCAGTGAATTCCACAAGAGCAGCTGTTGTGCTATGCCATTTCTGGAACCCCTGGGGACACTGTAGTTGGTATTTGTCAAGGTAGTCGACGAGTTGGTCTTAAACAACATGTTTGAGTGCTTTCAAGAGTGGGGGGAGTATTGAAATTGGTCAGTAGTTGGAGTGACTAGTCCTGTCCCCACTTTTAAAGACAGGAGTGACCATCGTGGCTTTCGAGAGTTGGGGGAATTTTGCTGTTATTAGGGAGAGATTCAAAATTCTGCTTAGAGGAGTGAGTAGTTCATCGAGGGTGAGTGAAATTAGCTTGAGATCCAGTGTATCGCTACTGGCTCTTGTTTTCGCAAGTACATGTTGGAGGTATTTTTTGGCCTCAGATTTAGTGATAGTTCTGAGGTAGAATGGGGAGCTGCACTTGCTTGAGGACTTTTATTGTTTATATGGTCAGTGTCTCTCAGAGGTTCTAGAACATCAGGGAGAAGCACTCCACTAAGGTCAGTGAAGGCCTTATTGAAGGTGCTTGTGATAATTGTAGGGTCTTGTTTTATTGTACCCTCTACACAGCGGCATTTTTTTTGAGTTTCTTTGTTTGAGACTTGATGTTGTCCCAGAATTTATGGCTATCACCCCAGGAGTTGGCCAGTTCATTTTTGAAATATTGGCTTTTTGCTGTTCGGCTAGCCCAAGTACATTTATTCCAGGCTGTTTTGTAGTTTTGCATATCTATGAGGGAATCCTCACTTCTTGCCTTGTACCAGAGGTTGTCTCTTTTCTACATCTGTTCAGTGAGAGGTAGAGTGATCCAGAACTTACATGACCCCCTTACTTTCAGTTTGGTGTAAGGGGTATAAATGTTGCAAGCGACATTAAAGGCCTTAATGAAATATTCAAGCACTATGTTGACATCAGCAGCAGCATCTGTGGCTGACCAGTCTTGTGGACTTAGGTGCACTTTGAATGAATATAGCTGCCCTTTTTTAGTACTCTCGACATGAGAGTTTTTGCTGGGGTTTTGGGTGACTTATTAGACCATGTGCAGAGGACTGGATAGTGGTTGCTGATGGAGTCAAGGAGGATGACTGTTCAGACTATTCTCTCTGGTTGGTTGGTTATCAGCCAGTCTAGTAGGGTACTAGTCTCAGTCCGATCGTTCACATGAGTAGGGGAGTCCACTAGTTGGGCCATGTTGATAGATGAGATGGCATCTTTGTAGTGTGCTGCATTGTGGGATAACCAGTTTAAGTTAAAATCCCCAACCATGAGCACCTCAGAGTTGAGGTGGATGTTGGACAGGTAGTCAAAGATACTTTGACTCCTGCAGACTGCTCTTTAGGGGGTATTATATAGACTATAGTTAAACCTTTACCACGCGTACCTAGTAGTATCTTTACCACCAGGATTTGGATGATACTACCAGTGGTTAGGAAAGTTAGGCCACACTCCTGGAGGGTGTACTTGATGTAGATGACACATCCACCACTTAGCTTTTCAGATCTATCCAGTCTAAAGGAGGTGTACCCTTTCAGCTGGATTGCCATGTCGGGGAACCTTGGTGTGAGCCAGGTTTCCACCACTGACAATACATCAGGGTCATGTTGGGTTACCCAAACCTGTAACAAGTAGAATTTTGCTAGGAGACTACATATATTAATAGAAGATATTGTTAAAGAACCTTACTTCTTTAGGAGTCCTGATATTATTGGTGTGGGGTCAGGGTTTGGATGAACGTCGCCAGATAGCAGCAGTAATAGGTAAACCAGTTTTACTGCCTGCCATTTTAGTTGTTTTATGGTCAGTGAGTGATTCAGGACATTACCTCTATTTTTGTTGTGTTGGTTTATAATTATGATTGTGTTTATATCAGCTGGAGGAAGGGGGTAAGTGGTGTGCTCATGTATCACATTCCATCCTTGTATGTGTATCTTACCATTAAAAACTGAGGCTGCTGGGGTTGGTGTGATCGTTAGGCCCTGTTCAATGTGTTGATTAGTGACATATTTGGGACTTTCGTCATGGTTGCTGTTAATATGTGCAAGGGGTGGGATCACCAGCCCTGCAGTTAGGATGAGCCAGATGAATTATAGCCCCATGATTCAGCACAGTTGGGTTACTGCTATCATTCTGGTGTGATTAGATGAGACCTTACCAAAGGGTGGGGATGTAGATAGCTACTGAGTTGTGAGAGGGGGCTGAGTGTTTACAGCGCCTACAGTACAAGCTAACAATTGGTGATATGGTACCTGAAATAGGGGTGGGGTGGGGGGTGGCAAGGTCAGGGAAGTCAGTACCTTCTTGTCACAAGAATAAGGTGAGTAAAATTACAGGAGTTAGTAGGGCTGCCAGAATAGCACAGTGGTTATTGACAACGCCAGAAAAGCACAGTGGTTATAGACACTGCCTTTACAGTAGAGGGTTGAGGGTTCAAACTCTGCATTGGCACAATGGTATGAGTAGTGAAAATAGAGTCAATCCCAGAAGGTTTCACTAGGGGACAGAGGAGAAAGCAAGGTTTGAAGATGCTGGTATTCAGGTCAGGGTTTAGGTTTTAGGTGTACCACTAGCACCTCCTAGTGGTGGGAGAATATAACTTGCAGAGGGAAAAGTGGGAACTTAGAAATAATGCAAAGGGGTCACGTGACATATCATGTGACCAACAGTCATAAATAATGTAAAGGAGTCATGTGACATATCGCAAGACCAACAGTCCTCTATAAAGGAGAGGATGGGGCAGTCGCCACAAAGAGATGATGGGCTAGCACAGGCAAGAGCTGTGTGTGATAAAAAGTTTTCTTAATGTTGATGTCTGAGGCAGTGGGTGCCCTAACAGTGTGGACCCTACTGCAACTGTAGCTGTTGCACCCCCCTGGTCACGACCTTGGTGACATACCATAAAACAGAATATAAAGAACTTCACATTTTGACCAAGTTGCTGAAATTCCTTTCTTCTACTCCTCCTCCTCCTCCTCCTCCTCAGCCATGAAGCAACCTGTGTGTGTGTTGTCCTGAGCTTTGCTATTGCAGTATGATTTGGGCAGTAGGCAGCAAGTATGTGCCAGCTGTCAGCATAACAGACAGGTACTCAGCCAAGTTGCCACCTTGGTGGCATCCCATACAAAACATTTAAAATAAATTCAGTTTATTTTCTTCTTGCAGTCTTCACATTCCCCCCAGTTGCTGCAGTTCCTTCATTTTCCTCCTTCTGAGTCCTGAAACAGCCCGTCTCTGCTGTCCTGACTTGTGGCCTTGCAGTGTGTTCTGGGCAGTGGACAAGTGTGTGCCAACACGCAGTGTGCCAGATGGGTGCCCAGCCACTGGCAGTTGGCACCTTGGTGACATCCTATAAAATAATTTAAAATAAATGTTCTTTTTTTTTTCCTGTGGCAGTCTTCATGTTCACCAAATTTGCTGAAGATCCCTCCTTCTCTTCCTCCCGAGTCCCATAGCAGCCTGAATGTGTGTTATCCTGAGCTGTGCTAGTGCAGTGTGATCTAAGCAGTGGCAGCACGAGTGTGCCAGCTTGCAGCATGGGCCACTGGTAGCTGACACCTTAGTGATATACCATTAAAAAAATTTACAAATCTCCACATTCCCCCAAGTTGCCACAGTTCCTTGGTGGCATTCCATAAAAAATTTAAAATAAAGTCAATTTTTTTCTTCTGGCAGTCTTCACGTTCCCCAGGTTGCTGCAGTTCCTTCCTCCTCCTGAGTCCTGAAGCAGCCTGTGTGTGTGTCATCCTCCTGAGCTGTGCTTTTGCAGTATGATCTGTGGAGTGGGCAGCAAATCTGTGCCAGCTGGCAGTGAGCTGGTGACTGGCCATTGGTAGTCCTTGCTGGCATCCCATAAAAAAGTACAAAATAAATAAAATTAATATAAAAATATAAAGGAAAGAAAAACACAGTCAAAAAAGTTTCCACCTAAGTGGCCAAAGTTCTTCCTGCTGAGCCCTGTAACAAGCATTAGGAAATGGGGCAACAGAGAGGGCAAGGAGATGGTGTCATTGTATCATCCAGTCGCATCAAAGAAAAACCAAAGCAGAGTGGGGTTAGCCAGAGACCCTCTGCCTTAATAGCAACTACACATGTACAGGAAGATGACAGTAGTTGAACAAACTATAAAATATCACATACTGTAAGAACCATTCGCAATGACACTGCAAGGGTTGCTGCAAAAGCATCGTATAAAAAAGGGAAAAAAAGAGTGCTTCAGGTAGTGACTCGGCAGAGCAGGAGGAGCATAATGATTTGGAGGAGTTTGGGGATAGAGATACAGACCATGATTCTATATCCTGTATTGTGGAACTTTATACCAAAAGTGTTATGAGCAGTTAACTCTATTATTAGATTAAACAACTTAAAAACTTGGTTTGTTGAGCTAGCATGTGTACCCCTGCTATGCTGCTCTGGTAGAGTCACCTGAATGAAGAACTCTTTTCAATATGATGTTTTGGTCTATGATGTAAATAAAATTATTATGTTACATTCTAATTTTATATTTTGTGAATTTTAAACTATGATATTTTCATTTTGTTCTAGGTTGTAACAGAGATTTTGATGTAAGTGACCTCACTGAAAATGAGGTTAGGCTCAATTGAGTTGTTATGCCTATTCATATCACATACATAAAACATTTTCACTACTACTACAGACCCAATAAAACTGACAGCAGCAGTTCTGGGAAGGAGGAGGAGTAGAAAAGGTGAGAGTTGGACTTGGGGCAGGTGTATGTAAGAGATTAAAAAAGACCTAAAGTGGTGGGGGAAAAAAAAAAGAGTCTGCAAAACAGCAAGGGAAACACAACAAATATCTGAAATCACAGCAGATAAAGACACGGATGAGACTGGTGGCCCAGGAGGCATGGAAGATGTAAAGAAGAACCATTCCTTGACCCTGAAGAACTGGTGAAGGAAGAGGGGGAGAGTGATGTGGAAGCTGGCCACAGTAGCCTGCCTATTAGGCAGCAACAGAGTTCCAGGAGGAAAGACCAAACCAGTGACTTCGGTGGTTTGGGATTTCCTTCATGTGAACAGTGAATCACAGACATGTGTAGTGTATTTTTATGTAAAGGCAGGCAGTCAGGGCAAAGGGGGAACAAGGCTGGGGACATCTAGCATGAAAAGCTATTTGCTGAAGCCCTACAGATCTCAGTATGAAAAAGCATGACAACACGGAGTCAGCAGCAGCACCACCACCACCAGGCAGTGAAGCCGATGATGATGATGGGCAGGGGCAGGAGAATGTTTCAGGAACCATGTAAAGAGGAAGAAAGTAATTCAAGTGGTAGCTGATGCACAACTCCGACATCTTCCATTCATAGGTTCTTTAGTCCATTAACTCCCACACCTCAAAGGGGCCGGAAATCCCCAGCCACTTCCACCCCCATGGGTAGTAAAAACAGAAGCCAACAGTCACATTCAGGGAAAACAAAAAAGCACTCAACTCTTACTGGTCAAGTCCCTTGAAATGGGCTAGAAATATAAAGCCAACAAACCTCAAGCGAAACAGTTAACAATATCAATCCGGAAATGCTAGCCACTGACTTGCTGCTATTCTCTTTTGTGAGCAATGCAGATTTTCTATTAATAATACAAGTTGCAGTATGAAGGTATCAAGTACCCAACCGTATCTACTTTTCCACAGTGGCTCTTCTGTATTTGTAGCAGAGTGTCTACAAGACTGTGTAGTGTGCCCTGAAAGCATCATTTGTTCCAACAGCTCACATCACCACCGACATGTGAACCAGTGGTCAGAATACTGATTACATGGCAGTGACTGCCAATGAGGACAGTTCCCCTCTTTGTTCCCCGGCTCCTCTGGGTTAATTGCCAGCAGCAGCAGTAACTGTGTGTCACTGGGCCCTCTGACCTCTGCAAGTGAACAGCTTTATGTATTGCTGGCTTTGACAAGGACCACTGTGTAGAAAACCTGCTACACTTCCTTCAGCAAAGTTCGATAAGTGGGCTGACACCGCAATCATTAAAACTAGCTTTGATAGTATCAGATAATACAAAGAACATTATAAGGACTGACAGTATAGCCTAGAGGTTAGAGTAACAAGCTGTGAATGAGCTTGGTACATCCAGCTGACCTGGGTTTGATTCCCACAACCTCCACTTGCGTACTGTATAACTCTGAGCAAGTCACTTAACCTCCCCAGTGCTCCCAGCTCACCCCTGAAAACAGGCACTTGTGCCTAGTGGGCTTTACCCTGTTATCAAAGAATAAAGAAAAAAAAGGATAGTTGATGATGGAGATTACACACACGTTCCATGCTTTTTTCACTGTATGAATCTGATAATTCAGGGATTCCTATATGTGTGGAAGGCACTACTATGCAGACTTGGGAGGATCTGGCCAAAAAGGTTTGAGGTCATTGTAACCATTCGATAAAGAAATGACAGCTATTGCAAAACATTCAGTGGCAGCAGTGGCGTCATACCCATAGGGCCCGAGGGGGCATGTGCCCCCGGCAATATTTTGGTGCAATGTAGAAAAAAATCATTCATTCCAATTTTATTTTAATATGTGGAAAGAGGGCCGAAAAACAATCAATGTTTTTTTTAAGTCTTTGGTGTAGGGGGTAGGGGTTGGGGTCAGGCGTGGTTCCAATTGGGTCTTGTCCCAGAGGGGGTAGGTACAAAATCCTGACTTACATTATCCCGTCAAAGTAAGTCCCATCACCGGAATCCCAACTTCATGGGTGCCCGACTGTCACATTGCCTGTCAGCAAAAATCCCGACAGTGTGCACTGTTAACTGTTTAAATGCACTCACCGAACTGCCCTAAGTCTCGTGCTCAGTGCTTGTAACTATGCAAACGGTAAACGGATAAAAGTAGCTGTCTTCTGGAGCATGAAAATAATAGGGCTCAAAATACTTAAGTAAATTAAATGTAAAAAAATGTTAACTCACCTAACTGCCCTGAGTGCCACACTCTGCCCTGGTAACTATTTAAACAGGCTAAATGCTATGTATTCAGAAGAATGTAAATAATCAGGTGGCAGTTAATTGTAGCTAATATCTCTGCTTTGAAGCAGATGATCTGTTTTATCTCAGAGAGGTCAGCCAGTGCTTTAGAGGTGATAATAACTAATTTTTCTAATCCTCAGCTCTGTTTCATAACTTGTTAATGAAACTATTGTTATTTTTAAGTTAAAAACAAAGTGGGGATATTTTTAAACAGCTTCTGTTTCTAAGTTGCTGTTTCTCTGTCTGATTCTCCAGCCAATATTAGGAGTGTAGAGCACTAAGTAATGTAATAGTAATAATAATTTATTGTTTGGCAATTTGCCATTACAAATAAACATACATAAAATGTATGAATCATACAGTACAACATATAAAACCTCAATAAAATAAAATCATCACAACAGTGTCAATTGTACCATGTTGGGTAGCTAAAAAGCAGCATTCAATAAGCTAATTAAATAAAAGAATATCTAGCCCCTCCACCCGACAGACACATCAAGCAGGCAGATACAAGGGTTACAGCATATTATATGATGCTGATTGCAAGTAATTTGCACACTGACTTATACCATTAATAAGCAAGAGTTTTATGCGCTGCCACTCTTTTCTTTCTAAGCTTGGTAATCACAATCAAATACTGAGCTAAATTTGAAAGTAATTTAATTTTTTTTTTAATTATATAATAGATCTAGCATATATTTGTCTGGGATGTTGCAGGTATCCAAATACTGCTTCAGGAAAATAACTTTGTTTACCATACCATGGGCACCTCAATGTTATGTGCTTCAGATCTTCGATTTCCTGTAAATTGCAGCAGCAGAGATTGGAGATATTGTGTTCCTTATTATATCTGGCTTCTAATACCATGCTGTCAAAAGCTTCAAATCTAGATTTAGTCAATATAGCCCTATATTCATGTGTTTTTACTATATTTAAGTATGGTTTTAAATTATTGTTCTGTAGTATTGCCCACAAGCCAGTTTGAAATTTGTATTTTTTTTTAAATCTAATAGATCTTTTTGCCTAGATGTCTGATAGAGTTTACATAGATTACATAGACAATACTGAGCATAAAGACATTCGTCCGTGAGCTCACAAGTAACACCTAATTATATCCTTTTATATTCTTCCTTTCCAAGAATTTATCTAGCTGTGCTTTAAATTCCTGCATTGTACTGCTTTCCACAACCTCTCCTGGTAGCATATTCCAAATTTCTGTTACCCTATTACTTAACCAGTATCTCCTTCTATTTGTTTTATATCTATCCTAACCAGTTGGTAACAATGTGCTCTAGTGTCATATATTTGAGCCCTTTTAACCAAGCCCAGTAAGTCCCATAAGTTAGTATCGGTCCATGCCCATATATCAAACACATATCGCCTCATTCTACGATATTCCAGGGAATACAGCTCCAAATCCTGCAGTCTCTGCTCATAACTCAATCCATCCAATCCTTGATTCTCTTTGTAAGTCTCCTCTGTACCCCTCCATCCATGCAACATCCCTCCTCTTATACGGGCCCAAAACTGGACACAGTACTCCACGTGGGACGTATTCAATGCATTATACAGAGGCATCACAACCCGCCTATCTCTGCTTTTTATGTGTCTCAATATACAGTGTGTTATACTACCCGCCTTTTAATAGCTGTATTACAGTGTAAGCTGAAGCCAAGATCTTTATTAACCATAACCCCAAGTCTTTCTCTTCATCCACTACTTTTAGTACAGATCCTCCTAAATTATACTGGAATTTGTTATTTTTCTTCCAAAGTGCATAACATTACACTTTCCGATGTTGAAAATAGATTGTTTCTGGGAGGCCCATGTGTCTAGCCTATCCAGAGCTGTTTGTAGGACTAGATGTTCTTCCCAGCTATTTACTGGACTCACAACCCTAGTGTCGTCTGCAAATTTAGATAGCCACACATCTGTATGCACCTGTGTGGATGAAATATACATATTAAACAAACATGGTCCCAAGACCGAGCCCTGTGGGACACCACTAGTCACTCCGACATAATCAGAGTATTCACCTTTTACGCAGACTTTATGGACTCTGTCCGTAAGCAAGCCTTCACCCATGTTGTATCCATATTGGTATCTCCAGCTCATAAAGTGCTTTAACAAGCTCCCCATGGGGCACTTTATCAAAGGCTTTTGCAAAGTCCAGAAAGATCACATCCACTGCATTACCCATATCCATAGCCTTGCTAACCTTATCGTAGAATTCTAATAAGTTAGTTTGGCATGATCTTGCCTTGGTGAATCCGTGCTGAGTGATATCTATCCTGCCTGTCCTCTCAATATGTTCCATAATACAATCCTTGATTATACCCTCCAGAATCTTACCAAGAACGGAGGTTAGACTAATAGGTCTATAATTTGAGATGGTCTGCCTACAACCTTTTTTTATATGGGTACAATCACAGCTTGCCTCCATGCCTCAGGAACCTCACCAATGTTAATACTTTCCTGAAAAAGGTAAGTTACTGGCTCCACTAATAGTGTTGCCATTTCCTTAATCACCCTTAGGTGAATCCCATCTGGCCCCTATGCTTTATTTTGGTTAACCTTCTGCAATCTAATAAGTACTTCAGCTGGGTCTATCTTTGGGCTCTGTTCTCTATGTCTAATTTTCTTATTATCCCACGAAGTTTGAAGACTTTTGCCAAAGACCGATGAAAAGTATACATTATATTCTTCCGCAAGAGCCTTATTTTCTGTTATAATATTTCCATCATACGTTTTTAAGGGTCCTATGACTTTACTTTTCCCTTTTTTATTATTTATATATGAATAAAAGGTTTTGTAATTAATTGGACCTTAGTTGCTATTGTATACTCATATTCTGTTTTAGCCTGGGCTATAGCTCTTTTTGCTATTTTAAGATTAATCCTATAATATTCCCAGCCTTCTTCTGTATTATTATGTCTTGCTAGATGGTATGCTTTATTTTTGTTTTTAATTAATCCCTTTATAGAATGGGTTATCCAGGGCACAGTTAGACTTGTAGACCCCTTATATTTGTTCCTGGTTGGTACATATCTAGTAGTTAGGCCATCTATAGTATTTGTTAATCTTCCCCACATTTGATCTACTGTCTGGTTTTCAAACTCAGATTTCCAGTCCCATGTTGCCAGGTCCAGTCTCATCAGTTCATAATTTGCAGCATTATAACGATGTGTCAATGTAGTACCCCTATTGTCCCCTAGCGTACCGGAGTACTGAAACCCTATTATAGCATGATCGCTTGAACCCAAAGGTGGGAATATCTTACTGTTTATAATATTGTCACCAAGGTCACTTAATATTAGATCCAATATATGATTCCCCCTTGTATTAGCTATAACATATTGATCTAACCCTCCAAGACTGAAAGTCTCCAAAAATTTATTCTCCGCCAATGTACTTGCCTTTAAAATATCCCACTCAATACCTGGGAGGTTGAAGTCACCAACTAGTATTACATTACCTACTGCTGATAACTGGTTTACAAGATCTAGTATAGTTTCATCCTCTGATATCCTAGTGGATGGTGGCCTATAAATTACTGCTAGATTGATTTTAGCAGCTCTATGGGGGCTAATCCTTAACCAGATGACTTCAGCATCTGTCCATCTGGTTGTATCTATACTCTCTGTGGATACCCTCAGCAACATATAGTGCCACCCCTTCCCCTCTAGATATGGAACGATCCTTATTATAGAGTATGTACCCCTGAATTTGCCTATCCCAGGAGTCCTCAGGTTGCCACCATGTTTCCACAAACGCACAAATGTGTACTTTATGCATTTTTAAAGTTAGCTGTAACTCATCAAACTTGTCTGTTAAACTCCTTGCATTAATGAGCATAATATTCCATTCATTTTTGGGGTGACCAGTCTTTATATCCCCCACATCCCTTTGTAATATACCCCAATGTATGTTTTACTTAAGTTAATATTTTTTTCCCCATACATTTAAGTATGTTAATCCATTGTTATATAATAATCTCTCTATCCTATTTAACCAACCAGCCTTATTGACCCTCAATAAGTTTTCTTTTTCCTTCATATATACTTTGAGGTTATCAGTTGTTTGTGACTTCATTTTTACTTAAAGGTTAATTTGTTTTGCCTGTATCATAAAACTGAGACTGGGCTGACCCAATTGTGATCTAACCAACTCAGCAGGAGTACCCATGGGAAGTCTGAGAATTTTTTGTTATGCAGTATTTAACACTGACTCAATGGAAGAGACATTGACACCTCCCCAAACTTCAGATGAATATAATATCTGAGAGATAACTCTAGTGTTCATAGTTTTTATAAATGGAACTACCGTACAACCCCCGTATAGATAGTTGAACATATGCAATGCTTTTATTGTGTTATTAGCTTTATTGAGAAGATACTTTATGTGTTTATTCCATAATAAGTTACTGGCAAACCACACCCCATATACTGATATTCATTAACTTATTTAAGTCTCTTATTACCTATATATAAGGATCTATATTTTTTCTACTGCCAAATACCATAACCTGTGATTTTGAAGAATTGGGCTTTAGATTGTGTGAGGTACTCAGTTTATCCCTTAAGTTCAAATCCATCTGTAGGCCCAATCTACTAGCCAAAATTATTGTAAGATCGTCTGCGTAAGCAAGTACCCAAATCTTATCACTCCAAATTTTAGGTGCATGCTGGTCATTGTTTTGGAGTGCAAGTATTATATCATTTATGTAGTTGAATGGTGAAAAGCATGGGAGCCAGAACACAGCCCTGGTGAATGCCAAGGTTTGTTCTGATTTTGCCTGTTACATCCTCTGCTTTTGTTCATTTAAACTGTACCCAGGAATCAGTATAGAGTCTGTGGATTAAGCTGATCAAGTTACAGTCTATGCCCAATTTATGGACTTTGTCCCAAAGTAATGTTCTTAGCAGAAAATCAAAAGCAGATGAAAAATATACGAAAGCAACAAAAAGTGGGTGTTTTCTGATAGTACAGTATTTTTCTCATAAATGGTCTAATAGAAATATTGAAGTACAAGTTCCTTTATTTCTGGTAAATCCAGCTTGCAAGTGGGATAATATGTTATTTTGTTCTAACCATTCAATCAGTCTATTTAGGACTACTTTTGCAAATAATTTTGCAAGATTATCAAGAAGACTATTTGGCCTATAATTATCCGGTTTAGTTTTAGCTCCTTTTTTATGAATAGGTTTAATGTAACTACCGTACCAGGTTGTAGGAAAGTAATCATACTGTACATTATCAGTTTGTTAAATGAATCCAAAAGAACCTGAGACCACCAGTTTCTATTCTGCTTACAAAAATCTATTGAGAAATCGCCCAGCTCTGGAGATTTATTTCTTTTAAAGCTATCAATAGCCAGTCCAATTTCATGGGCCGTAAACCAATTAAAGTCTCCAGTAATTTGATTACTGACAGACTCATTTTGAATGTTATTATCGTAAAATATTCTGGTAAAGTAATCGTCCCATATGTTAGGGGCAATGTATATATCCAAACTAGTTTTGATTAATTTTGTACCTCTGGCAACTAATGTCCAAAATGTTTTATCATCTCTGTTTACTATTGCATTGTACATTATATCCCAAAGGTGCTCTTGATGTTCTAATTTTTTCTTAATAACATGAATTTTGTAATTTTTTCTAACTGAATTAAGCTCTTTTATGTTTTCCCTGTTAGGATTCCTTTTAGTAATTCTTAACTCTTTTTTTTTTAATTCCCTTTTCTTGCCTACAGAACTTATAGAACCAATTTCCAAATTTAGCAGCTATCCCAGGCTTCCCAGCATCTACTATCAATGTATCCATACAAGCAAAATATGTTTGCAGAATTAGATTATTCATTTATTTATTAAATTTTGATAATCGGATGAGCCCGCTGGGCCCTGAAGGTCCCTTTTTCAGGGGCGACCCGAGGGTTACATACATTATTACATGGGATTGATTCAACAAGATACATAACAAGTGTCATACATTATTACATGGGATAGTATACAACAAGATACATAACATGTGTCACATAGATACATAGCAGGGTAAGCATAGTGGCAGTATAACAAGTGCGAGCGAATAAAGGAGTAAAACACTTTGGAGTACCTTATCCTAACAATTACACTTTGTGGAGGTAGCCAGGTGCACCTTAAGCCTGGTGTGGAAGGTATAGGTGGAGGTGGTTTCCTGAACACCTTGGGGCAGGGAGTTCCATAAAGTGGGGGCAATAAAGACAAACAACTTCCCACCTGCCTTTGTTCTGACCCTTGGCACTGAGAGGAGAGTCCTGTCAGTCATACAGAGTTGCCTAGGGTTCCTCTTAGTGGAGATGAGCCCAACGAGGCTGGGTGGGGGTGGGGAGTGGAGAAGTTTGTAGGTGAGGCAGAGCGAGGGGTACTGAAGCCTGTCCTCCCAGGGGGGCCAGTTTAGGTGGGACAGAATGTCGCAGTGGTGGGTCCTCGGGCCTGCTAAAGAGGCAAAGCAGGCCACTTTGTGGTAGAGAACCTGTAGTTTATTTAGCTGTTGTCTAGCTGCTCCCTTGATAACAGGGGCCGCATAGGTGAGGGTGGGGAGCAGAACACTCATAGCAATGGAGACCTGGGCCGCTGGTATCAACTGGTCTTTCAGCCTGTAAAGAGTCCTGAGTTTAGAGTGAATATTTTTGGTTACCTGTTCAACGTGCCCCTTGAGGGTGAAGCCCTGTTCCATGGTGAGTCCAAGGTATTTTATGGAGGGGACCACCTCGATCTTCTTACCTGAGGTGGTAGTCAATTTGAGGAGTTGACTTCTATCCCGATTGCCGGATCTGGGGCCAAACAGCATGGCCTTAGTCTTGTTCAGATTGATGACCATTCTATTAGTGACTAGCCATTCCTCTAGGGACTCCAAGTCATCTTGGAGCCCAGAGCAGAGTTCTGCCATGTTGGTGGAGGGCTGATAGAGGACTGCGTTGTCGGCATATTGTACCACTGAACTCCCACCACAGTGGTTGCTGAGGTCATTGGTAAATAGTGAGAAGAGAAGTGGGCTGAGTATTGACCCTTGGGGCACCCCTTCAGTTAGGGGAAGAGGATCAGACAGGGAATCTTTCCATTTTACCCTCTGTGACCTGCCAGAAAGGTAGCTGGAAAACCACGATAGGGAGTGACTGTCTAGTCCAACCTGCCTCAGTTTGGAGAGCAGCAGGTTGTGGTTAATGAGGTCAAATGCTTTGGATAAGTCTATAAAGACTGCCCCTATGGGGGTCCCCTTATCCAGCTCTCTGAGTACATCTTTAGAGAATTTGATGAGAGCAGTGTCAGTCCTGTGATTAGTTCTAAAGCCATGCTGTGAGGGGGCTAGAAGTTGGTGGGTCTCTAGGTAGTCATGGAGTTGACTGTAAATCAACCTCTCTTGTATCTTACCAAGGCTACAGAGTAGGGAGATTGGCCTGTAATTATTGGTTGATTCCCTCATACCTTCCTTATGGACAGGGACCATGTAAGCCATTTTCCAAGTACTGGGGATGGCCCCTTCAGCAATGTAATAGTTGAGGAGCCAGGGGAGCACGTCAATTTGCTCCCAACAATTCGCACCCTGAAAATCAGATCCCGACAATATGCTCCCGTCAATTCACTCCCTTCGGCATTTCGCTCCTCGTTTTTTTGCTCCCACAAGCAATTAATGATATGTTTCAAAGTAGTCCAAAAACTCGCAAACAAATAGCCCAACAGATAAAGAATCCAGCACTCACTCTTTTACTGATGCGATGCCGTGATCATGTAGAATAGCATTTACACCACCGGCTCCTCGTCTTTTTCGCTCCCACAGGCAACATTTTTCATTTTCATTTTAGTTGCATTTCAGTGTGTGATGAACATGCTTGTATCGAGTAGCAGTTTGAACTTGGTGCTCCTTTTACCAGCTAGTCCTCCCAACAGCCCAACTGGCTAATCCTAGTGTGGCTTGTTGGTGCTTCCACAGTGGTTAAGATGATCAGTGTGGAGTAGGGGGTTTTGAATGCTCTGGTCTCCCCTCACAATCCCCTGTAGGATGGAAGTGAAGTGAAACCAAATAACCAAGTGAGTGTTCCACATCATATTTACAATATGGAGATAACTTCAACGTGCCTTCTTGAACAGTGAAATGTTTTGAATATATTGTATGCATTTAATTTTATTTTAGCAGTGCAAGATAGAGAATCAGGTACACGGGCCATAACAGTGGCTGATGCAAACACTCAAAAGAAGTAGAAATCAAAAGAGCAGTTGTATTCCGATGTAGGATGGGGGATCTTCCCAAAATGACAGTTTTTATACTTGAGCTACATGTTTGTGGCAGAGGCAAAGAACGTTCAGTACAATAACAAAACTGAGCATTTGGGAGTGAAAAGACGTGGAGCGGGAAGTACAGGAGCCAATTGACTTGTATACGAGTTGTCAGGAGCGAGTTGTCGCGGCGCGTATTGACAGGAGTGAATTGTCATTGACTCAGGAGCCAGGTTAGGGTCCTAGCAAGTGCTGAGGCTCCTTCCTTGAGAATTCAGGAGGGTATACCATCAGGTCCCATGGGTCCCATTGCTTTAAGGGCTTTTAGTAGTTGGAGGACTTCCTTAGGTCTAACTAGCCTAAGGTGGAAGGAGGGACAGTTATGTGAGGTGGGAAGGGGTCAAAAGGGCCGAGGGTGGGTGGAAGACCAGCTTTGTTCTGTTCCAGGTTAGTGAACTGTCAGTTGAGTGCCATCAGCGATGATGGTATCACTGCTTAAGATGACCATTTACCCCATAGGGCCGTGTTCGGTCTTGCCGGTACCCTTTAGTAGCCCATTTATGTGGGCCCAGAAGAGTCTAGGGTTCCCTAGGTTCTTTTTCTGTAGGCCAGTGACATACTCTCGTTTAGCCACTTTAATGGCCAGTTTGCACCTATTTCAGAGAGCCTTGTAGGTTGTGAGATCAGCTGGTAGTGAGGACAGTTTGTATTTCTTCCAAGCTGAGTCCCTGTGTTTCATTAGGGTTTTCACATTGGGGGTGATCCACTTATAGCAGCTCCCCTTGGTGCGGAATTTCTTCATGGGGGCCAGCCGGTCAGCCACCATGGTGAGTGCTCCCGGAAGAAGGCAGTAGCTTCATCCAGTGTAGGGAGAAGTTTGATGGGACTCCAGTCTATACTATTAAGGCATCCTAACAGGTGCTCTGGCCATAGATGAGAGAAGTCCCGTGCCGCCAGAATTCACGGGCGGGTTCTGCCGGCCCTGTTTTTCCAAATGCAGAAAATGGGGGAGTGGTCACTCAGTGCATCAGCTAGTATGCCTCCCACCTGTACATTGGAGGGTTTGCTCATGAGCATCCAGTCTAGAGTGGTATGGTTACCCATTTTATAATTCATGCGGATGGGCCCAGCGATGATCTGTTCTAGGTTAGCATCCTGGACCAGTCCTATTAAGGAATGGCTGCCTTGAGGGACCCAATTTAGATTGAAGTCCCCCAGTAGGAGTAGTTCTGTGGATAACTCCTCGGCTATGTCCTTTAGAACCGCTTCAAGGGAAATCCTCGCGTTCGTACGGGGATTGTAAACACATCCTATATTGAGGTGCTTACAGGGCCAAGGGTGATCCTCACAAAGGTTGCTTCCTCTTCCTGACAGGTGGATAGTTTCAGACACCAAAACAGGCATTCAGGGTGTCTTTCGTAGATTAGCACCTCTCCCCCCCTTTTGCCCTGTCTGTCCCTTCTGTGGGAGGTATATCCTGAGGCTGCTATGTCATGTGGTGGAATGTGAGGTTTGAGCCAGGTTTCTGATACCGCCAAGATATCCGGGTTGTACCTATCTAGCCAAGATTGAAGTTTGCGAACCTTTGGTCTCAGGCTGCATATATTCAAATGCGCAATAAGTAATCCCTTGGTGGATGCCCAATGGGGGTCCAGCAGGGAGGAGACCAAGAGGTTGTGTGTGGGTGGTCCAGGATTTGGCTGGACATCCCCGTCCAAGAGCAGAATGGTAGCAAGAAGGCAGAGAGTGGGGATCCTACCCAGAGGTAGGGTCTTAGCCCTGATCTTTCACCTGGTGGTGAGTAAAGTGGAGTATAGGACACCTTTTTTACAGAATTTGTGTGCAGTCAGAAGTCCTGCCAAATTGCTGGGAGGTGGGGGGAGATAGCTGCCCCAGGAGTAATAGGGGGGAGGTTCAGAGGGAGGGTGACATCTGGGGTCCTGTTCACCTATAGTCATGGTCATGTCAGTCCATAGGAGAGATAGTATGCATAGGACAGCCAAGAGGAGCCCTCTGTTAGGTCCACTAGGAGCAGGGGGAGCCGGGCTTGAGGGGGCTCATGCTGCCTGCCCCGTGCAGATTCGGTCTAAGGCTTAGTGAGAGGAGGTCCCGTGCCTTGGTCAAGTAGATTATATAACTGCTCTGGTTCCATGTCAATTTGGAGATTTGCTTTTAAGCTCTCCCTAAAGTAATCAGATGCAACATTTAATTTGTTAATGGGAACTTTATTCCACCTTACTGTATTGTTCCTAATATGTATTACTTCCTTCTCTGGGTGAACATTAGGTTGACTGGTTATCCTATATAACAATAAAGGCATGTGATCACTTTTTACCCTTTGTAATATTTTTAAATCTGAGTACCTCACATAATCATATATTGTACATAATGCAGAGTCTATTGTTGAAGTTCCACTTGTATTTAAATAATTAGTCTTTCCCTCGATATCAGAGGGAAATCTTCCATTTAATATAAATAATTGTAATGTATCTATTAACTTTGCCATATGATGGTACTCATCTGTATTTTTCTTATCATTAGATTTTCTATCTGGTATTTCTAGATTTAAAGCTACTTCTTTTAAAGCATCATTTTGTTTATCAATTGGAAATTGAGCAAAGCTTTCGACACTGTTCCACATAGAAGATTGATAAATAAGCTGGGTAGGCTCAGGGTGGGTCAGAAGTTGGTCAACTGGGTGGCAAACTGGTTGGCGGGTATAAAACAGAGAGTGGTGGTAAATGGTATACAGTCAGAAGAGATGCAAGTCACAAGTGGGGTACCTCAGGGATCAGTCCTGGGGCCAGTCCTCTTCAATATCTTCATTAGTGACATTGCAGATGGGCTAGAGAGTAAGGCTTGTCTGTTTGCAGATGACACCAAGATCTGCAACAGAGTAGATGATCCAGATGGAGTGGGCAGAATGAGAAGAGACCTGGATAAACTAGCAAAATGGTCAGAAGAGTGGCAACTGGGATTTAATGCAAAGAAGTGCAAGATCATGCACATAGGGAAGAGAAACCCTGAAGCCACCTATAGGCTGGGAGGGGAGTTGCTGGCAGTCACAAAGGAAGAAAGAGACTTGGGCATCATCATCACCGATGACCCGAAATCATCCAAGCAGACCTCTAGAGCAGTAGGTAAGACTAGGGGGATGTTAGGGTGTATTAGTAGGGGTATCACAAGTCGTAAGAGGGAGGTAATAATCCCTCTTTACAAGACACTGGTTAGGCCCCATCTGGAGTACTGTGTGCAGCACTGGAGGCCACATCTTCATAAGGACATTAACCAGATTGAGGCAGTCCAGAGAAGGGCAACCAAAATGGTGCAGGGACTGCATCAGAAGACATATGAGGACAGATTAATGGAGCTCAATATGTATACCCTTGAGCAAAGGAGGGAGAGAGGTGATATGATTGAAACATTCAAACACCTTAAGGGCATTAACAAGGTGAAAGAGTCTAACATGTTTAAATATAAGAAAAATAGCAGGACAAGAAGACACAGCATGAGATTAGAGGGAGGCCGATTAAGGGGGAATGTGAGGAAATTCTTTTTCACTGAAAGAGTGGTGGATGCATGGAATGGCCTACCTCAGGAAGTTGTGGCTATGAATACAGTGCAGGACTTCAAACAGGCATGGAATAGGCATAAGGGAGCAATACAGAAGAGTATGAATAGATAGGCCACCAACAGAGCAAAGGCCAATGGCACATTTATAAGGTAGAAAAAGAAATGGGCAGACTGGATGGGCCTTGCGGTCCTTATCTGCCATCAACCTCTACGTTTCTATGTTTCTATGTAATATTAAAATCACCCAATACCAAAAGTTCAGTGCTGGAATTATCCTGCATTGTAGATATTATGTCTTGCACCATTACATCTAATAAATGTTTATTATATTGAGATGAGTTAGAAGAAGGATTGTAGAGGTTAACGAGTAGAAATATATCATCCCTTGATCTGAGAACTACAAACAAATAATTTGTTGCTATTTTTAGTGGTAATAACTTTTGTGTGATCTGTAATCCTAACATATGTAATCAGACCACCCATATAACAAACCGTCTTTTTCTGTTTTAACCCTGAACTTTGTATAAGAGTGTAACCATTAAGTTCAATTTTCTCCACATCTTCTTTACAATGCCAGGTTTCCTGAAGTGATATACAGTATATGCCGCTTGTAACGGACTACTTTTTCCACTAGCAATTTGTCCCTTACAACCGGCATCTGCTATATCCATTTAAGTTGGGGGAGAGTTCCTGCATTTTAATGCTATTTTTCTCATTTTACTTATTTTTAGCTAGCGTAGCATAAGGAAGTCAACATCAGGCAGGGAACTTATAGCTAAGTAGTTTCTGAGAATAGGTCTTTATTTTTAGTTTAGGGAAACATTGTGTAAAGCCCACTGCAGTTTATTTATAAATTCATTTGAGTCATAGAGGAGCAATTTGAAAGTCCTAGGACACTCACCTTGATGGCGGGAATAAGAGGAGAGAGCGCTGCTGGAGGATCAGAAACAGCATCTTCTTGGTTGCGATGACAAGGTTGAGTACTGGAGCATCGGTTGAGCATTGGGGGTAACTGGTGCAGCAGGAGGTGGGAGCTCTGCTGCCTCCTGGAGAACTCTGCCCATCTCCCACTGTCCCAAACCTGTGGTGTGGATCCTGGGCCTGAGAGAGGTGGCCCGCTTATCTGCTATCTTCATGTTGGAGTTGAGGAATGCCTGCCTGAGGGACTTCTTCCTGTTCTTGCTGAACATTTTATGAAAAGTTTTTCTTTGGGATGCCTTCTCTTTGAACTCTGGCTGAGACGAGCTGTGCTATCAGCAGAAGAAACCAGCTAGGAGTTGAGACTTGGTGTAGCTTATTTCCCCTTTTTTTGATTTTCTTGCTGTGTGGGGGTGAGTAAATTAAATACCTGCTGCTTTGATGAGAGGAGAGCCAGTTTGGAGTACTTAATGGGTTCGATTAGACAAGGTGCTAACTGCTTTCAGGTTGCTTCAGGCAGATGCTACAAATGGAATTACTGGTCCATTTAAACCATTAATTTTAACATTGGGGCAATAGGAAAAGGTATTTGGAAAGCTAAACTTGTCCATTACAACCAATTGTACGTTACAATCGAGTCCGTTACAAGTGGAGCATACTGTAATATCACATTGATTCAACAAAGACATAAATTCAGTATATATATATATATATATATATATATATTTATATATTTAGGAATGATACCTGCAATATTCCAAGACAATATACCAGTTAGTTGTTTATTTTGTTCCATATATACCCTTGTGGAGGTGTCCAGCAGTTCATACTCCCAGTGAGGGCAGTTGTCACTTAATCCTACTGACCCCAATTCCAGAGAAAGTCAATCATTGTCCTCACACAATGCCTCGTATCTGATGGTCACCTCCATACTATATAGAGTATTGAGATCCACAGAATGATGCTCTTCCTGACTTACAAGCCTGTTTTCCAGAGAACTAAAACAGCAATATGGATACCCAGACTATCCAATTTGTGAGTAATGTGCAAAATGTTCTCTATCAAAAAATGGTTATTTACTGTTAAAACAATTTGATTGCCACCTTCCCAGTCTTTATATACTCCATAAATATCTACAATGTCATCTGTATAAAATTCAAGTCCCAGAAAATTAACCATCATTTGCTGTATATTCATCGTCAGATTTTCATAAGTTTCCGAACCCCTCAGACTTAAACCAAAAATAGAGACTGTGGTATTAGAACAGACAGCTGGTACATTATCAAAAACACACTATCTTGTAATGTATATACATTTACAAGTTTTTCAGTAAGATCTAATTCTGTTCGTATTCCTTTATTTAATAGGAGAAAGGCAGGAACTGGGTAATCCATATTCAGATTCATTTTATGTAATAAGATCAAATTTCTCCATATATAATCAGCCACTCTAGAGTGTTGAATATTTTATTTATTTATTTATTGAAATGTTTCACCAGGAGGGCACACTGAACAACAAGTCGCTCATCTCACGGTGTGACCTGGGGGAGAGGTTACATAGGGTTGTGAAGGATGATCAGTTACAACAGTATGTAGATAGTACAAACAATACAACATTGTAAGATTGTGCAACAGTTGGAACACAACGATTGTATCAATAAACAGTAGTGTAACATTGGGAATAAACAACACCACTAGTTTTTCACCCATACAATCATAGGCCCTAGTGGCTTTCATGATGTCCTTATAGGCAGTATCAAGCTGTAACCATTCATCACATATTATTTGACAAAGTATCAGCAAAACAAGGTCATTTTCCATTTCACTTCTGGGTATTCCTCTAACTACCAGGTTGGTCTGTTTCTGATCCAGTTTAGAATCCTCTAATATAGATATTTGTATCTGTTCCTGTATTTTTGTGTCCCTAACAATATCCCATGTGTCTTGTTTCTTTCCTGTTTTAACTACATTTCCAGTAATTGCATGGCCTTTCTTCTGTATGCTATTCTCTTTCTGTCTTTTCATTTTGTTTTTAGTAATAATTTTATTTTTATTACCTTGTGTCATTACCAAATTGTTAGAAAGTGAAGAATTTTTTTATTTTTGTGTTATAGTTTACTGTTTCCCCTTTAATGGCTTTCTGTTGTCCCTTAGTTGTTGTTTTTTCCTGGTCAGTACAACCTGTGTTTCCCCTTTTGCACTGACACCTTGTTTAATTTCAAATGTCTCTGTATCCCTTACATCATTTTCATTATTTAACTGTTTTGAAAGATAGTTACTATCATGTTTCTTCAGAGTCTCAATGAGAGCTGTCTGAATTTTAAGCATCTCTCTATTCCTAGCAATCTCCCCCCTTAACTGTGGCATCTCTTTTTACATCAAGATAATCTGTTCCATGATTGCAGTACTTGCTATATGGGGGTCTTTCAATACCTTAATCAGGTCAGTTTCCAAAAAAGGACACTAGGCATGGTCTGGACAACTAGGTAACTGGTTTTCCTTACTATCTGTTAGTCCTTTATTTTGTTCTTGATCTATATGCTTTTTCATACCAGTAATAGTGCCTTGCAGGTCCTGTACAATTTCAGCCAGTTCATCATCCTGAACCAAAACCTTACAAGCTGAAGTCTCAGTTAAACTAGAGACAGATTCTGGCAGGCATTGGAAACTGTCTCTGGAGTCCATATAAACAATTTCTATGGGCCACAGACCCAGCCCCCCAGGCTCCAGGGCACCCAAGTCCACTACATTGCCACAATCTCTGTCTCTGTGTTGAAAATCATCACATTCCATGTCAAAAGTTAAATTAGGGTTTTTTTCTAGAGACAGAGCGCTAAAGAATTTTGTCATAGAGCCACTTCTGTAGTGTTAACTGCTGTATCTCATATCAATATTGGTGTAGACGTGTCCCCTATATTTACATATTTTAACTTCTTTGTGAGAGCTGTAATCAAGATCTGTCCATCCTTATTATTACCTGCTTTGTCCTTCATCCTCTTTCTAGTCTGTCGGGGGGGGGGCGGAGAGAGAGAGAGAGAGAGAGAGAGAGAGGTATAACCATCTTATCTTTGCTGCCCTTCCTTTTTATTTAAAGGATACCTAAACAACATTTTGACAACAAACTATTCAAAAATCTGACTCTGTAGGTGACTAAAGGAAAGGCTGCTGTATTCATTAATGCTAAAGCTACATTTGCATAATTTACCTAAATGTGATTTCAGAGCATTTGAAAATTGTAAAATCAGCTTTCCAATTTAGAAAAAATGGTCTTACCTGCTTTCTAAAATGGCCATCAGATGTGATGTGATGACATCAACTGAGCCAAAGTCAGAGAGATATATGGCTCTCTGTAGTGCTAATTAGTTATTTTTTCCCTTTGTATAGAAGTGTTTCACCCAAATGGTCAAAAGCATGTGCATTATTTTGTATAATGCACATGTTAGGCTATGGTTATGTTCATTTTATTTACTTTAACATGCTGAAAATGTGTTTTAATCCAACCGACTTTCTCTGTGGCAAACTACAGTGCAGTACAAATCTTGAATAATCTGGTGGTCTAGTGGTTATAGTGCATCCAGGATGCTACAGTGGGGGTGCTGGGATGGTGTGCATGCTTAATATGCACTTTTTAACATTTTTATTAAACCTTTATATTTTCTGCTATTATTGTTTTCTAGTACATTTTTGACAGAACCTACAAATGTAATCCATAGTTTGAATGTAAACATGTGTACAACCAATAAATCAGACTTCTTCAACAAAGTGAAATGCAGCAACAGCTGCAAGCAAGTACATTACTATGGTTGTGTGTGTGTGTGGGGGGGGTTGCAGCCACACCATTCACCACCCCCTAGAGCCATCACTTTTTTGTAGCAAAGTTCTTGTGCAGTCCAATGTTAAAGCTCATACTTTCTCGAAACTCAAATATATGCTTGTCTTGTCCTCTTTTTCCATGGGAAATAAGTAGAAGAAGAATCAGCATTTATATAGTGGTTTTCATACACACGGTATTCCAAAGTGCTTTACAAGCAATACCAGACTGAGAGTGAAGTGACTGAATGTGTAGTGGCAGCGATTCCATACATTAATATCCACACACAGCCTTGGACAATTGCATGAACTGGTTTTGTAGGAAGGGGAATGTTGGCCAGGTCAATGGGGTCAGGTAGTGATCAAGGTGCTGGCAGCCCCACATCTTATTTCTCACAGTAATCTGCTCATATTTCTCTCATCTGTCTTCCCCTTCCCTGAATATAGCAGTACCTTGCAAGAGTGGCCTTCTCAGTCCCCCTCTGTTATTCAGTCTTCACTATTTCTCCTCACATCAAAAACTGGTGAGCTCATCACCCTTCTGCCTAATAAATGCAAGTAGTACAGTTCCCGTCTTATTTTGACACATCAAATATAAAAATATCTTTCCAGTAAGTCAGGTTCATATTCAGCAGGGAACAAGGGGAATGATGGGCTTTCCTATCCTTAAAAGATATCCTATATGAGTAGGAAAGCCTATTTTTCCACTTGTGCCATGCTGCTATCAGCCTGGTTTACCAGAAGATCATGTTTATTATTAATATGTAACTATAACACAGGAGACTGTATTAACCACATTCATGGTGCGGATGGGTAGTGAACTCATCAGTTTTTGGTGTTGGGAGCAGGTGAGAAGAATGAATGCCAGGGAGGAGCTGAACAGGCCATTCCAGCAGGGTACAGCTATATTCAGGTTAGTTGAAGACATGAAGGAGGACGCTGAGCAGATCACTGTGAGATCTGAAATGTGGGGCTGCCAGCATTGTGCTCACTACCTGACTGTGGATGAGAGTAGCCAACAATGACAAATACTCAGAGTGGCAGGGCTGCACCTAATCTGTTACTTGAATTCAGTGTAGGGAGCTTTTGGGGGGGATGGGATGTTGACATTTGTTAGAACAGTATTGAGGTAGCTGTGTATAGCTCATTCAAGATTTGGAAGGGTGGTAGCCAGCCAACTCGAATTGTGGAATAGAGCACAGAAAAGTACTGGAGAAAAACTGCTGGGAATGTGAGAAAAAAACAAGCAGGGAACTACATACTAGCATCACTGTGAAGAAGAGTGGTGATCTACTTAATATTTACTGTGGGAGCAGAAGTCAGACATTGAGAATGTGAACTGGAGAGTGATTTGGGAGGCATTTTTTAACAGTGCCAGATTATGATGCATATCAGTATAGGTGTGCACAACCCTCTGAGGTACAAGATTACAATCTGAGATGTGATAATTCTCTTCATGAGGCCGCAAGCTCATATGCGGTCCCAGGCAGTACTAAGGACAGAGTATGGATGGTGGGGTGTTCAACAGAAGGCAGGCTAGGTGCAGGGGGTTCACATGAAAAAAGAAAGCCTTATTTGTGGATTAACAAGAGACCATGAGCTTTGAAACTGAACAAGACTGGTACTTTGCTGTGTGACCCTAAGCAAGTCACTAAACTTCCTTGTGCTCCTAGGCCACACCTGTATTCTAATGCAGCCTGCCAAAGAAAAAAATCAGCTGGATTTCAAGACATTTTCTGCAAATTAAAGTAAACAAAATGAACAAAATCATAGCATAACATGTGTACTAATCAAAATAATCCATGAGGTAATACATGGTGTTGATCATTCTGGTACAAAAATTCAAAATAAAGAGGCAAAGAAGAACTACTTAGCCTATAGGAATCTATATTGGTCTCTGACTCTGGCTCTGATGACATCATCATGACTCATCACTTAACACACTTGGCAGACATCTTAGGGAAAAGCCAAGGCTGTTTTTTGAATGTGAAAGGCTGATGTTTACATTTTTCCAAAGCTATGCAACTGCATGTATGTTATTTACATAAATGCAGTTTTAGCATACATGTAAACAGCAGCCTTTACTTTACCTCCATATGAAGCTAGATCTTGGAGTTTGCAGTTTTAAAAAACTGCTTGTTTAGGTACCCTTTAAGTTTTTTCCACTCTTTTGTTTAAATTGTATAGAACCTTTACTTCTACCTTCTTTACACTTTGGATATTCGTTTTGCTACCTGTTGTATTTGGGTCCTCAGTAATCTAGTTTAGAACCACTTCTGATTTCTTATTTTTTCTAGTCTTCATAATTAAAATGCAATTTGTAAAAGGTACCCTACAAATAAAACTCCAAAGAAAAATCTAAAAGTGCACTAAGCACACTATGTGCTCAAAGGGTGTATGCAATTATAAATGCAAATGGGATAAATTCCAAAAAGGTTTAGCCCTCTACAAAGAGGACAATTGCACTATACACAAAATACGTTACAGATTGGAATATCCAGTGCTGGGCGATAGAAATATAAGGATATATAAAAAAGAAAAATAATACTCATAAAAGTCCCATCATAGTTCCTTTACACAGCAGTCTTAAATGTACCGCAGCCGTCAACTCCTTCCACTCAGCTACTCAGTGGCTTTATAGTCCAGTAAGTAATGAAGCTCTTCTCTCCTTCGGTAAATTATTAGTTATATCTTCACTTGGAAAGTTGGTTGATTAAGATTGAATAAGATTGACAACCCTCTTTTCATTGACTCAAGCCGATAAGCCGAAAGACTCTGGAGCCTGGCATTTAGAAATTAGAAACGCCGGTGGAGCGAGAAGGTTTATTGCATAATTCAAGTTGAAAGAGCAGGGTCTGGAATTTATGAATTTTATGAATGAAACTGGTGTTGTTTAATCGGTGGTTCCTGAATGCAGAAATGGAAACATGAATGGAGCCCCCCTTTGGTGATGTGATGTGACTAGAGACCCTGAGAGGAGGAGAACAAGAGGAGTGCAAGTAGTATTTTAATGCTGACATGCATGATTCTGCCTTGTTGAAGGTATGCCAATATTACCTAGGGGGTAGGTTTGTTACTGCTTTTTGGTTGGCCTGCTCCGAGGTTATTACGCTCAGTGGAGCATTTTTCTTTGTTTTAATTTGCAGATGCAGCCAAGGAAAACAGGAAAAGTGAGGCAGGAGGAAGCAACACTCTAAGCTCGAGTATGAGTGGGTCTATTAAAATCTGCAGACTTCTGGAAAAAGGGAGCCACTGTGCAGCAGAGAGTATTTAAGAGTCTATTTTATTTTTACCATATTTCTTCCATAAAATCATTAAGGGAAAATTCTGTCAGGAGTCCAGACACTTACATGAACTTACGTGAATGGCAAGCATGGAAAAATTATTTATGCTTATGGGTGGAAATATTGACAACTTGCCTGGTTAGGAAGCCTTTCTTGTTTAGATGAAAAAGTAAGATTTACAATGACAGACAATTATTGCTTTGACTGGACTCCTAGAGTAAGGAGCAGAACGGTAAAATGTCTAAATGATTTGGTTCCAAAGATAATTACTGCCTTGTTTAGACTTCTAGTTTAAGGAGCCAAACAGTAAAATGTTTAAGTGTCCTGGCTCCTTAACATTGGTAAATGGCAATCAAATCTTTTTTTTTTTTTTTTTGAAATGAGCTAGGTAGTAACACAGCTGGGTTTTTTGGGGGGTTTTTTTATAAGAGAAATTTTTGACTGAAAATTCGATTCCTGTTTGAAAATGTTATTGACTTAAAATTGGCTATCTGTCAACTGGACTGCTGTTCAAGGAGCTTAAGTATTGAAGGCCCTTTTTGGTGGGTGGTGCTTGAGGAGTTAAGCATTGAATTTTTGGGATTCTGGAGCATGTTTTTGTTTTTGGAAAATTAGAGAAAATGGGATATGCTAAATGCTACCCATAACGATTTGTTATAAGCCTAATGTAAACCTTTAGGCCCAGACATTCAAACTGTGCCCAAAAAGTGCACAACAGCAGGAGCAAGCGCAAGTTCACTGCGCCCATGTGCAAGAAGCACGATATTCAAAAACTCCACAGGCCAAGATGCGCCTACAGCCGATGACTGAATATCGTATCACCTGCTCCATAGTGCAACTAGGGAGGTGAAGCTAAGCATATCTGATGCACCATAGCGCAACAAGGGATGTTCAGCTGAGCAGTCCAGATGCACCATAGTGCAACCAGGGATGCCCCCCAGCAGCAGGGCAGCAATGCAACAGTACAACCAGAGATGCAGGGGCCCACCACCCATGCCACAGATGGGCAGAGGAACACACAGCAGAACAGACATCGTCCCCCCACACTCAATGCACTGCACAACTGGGGGAGGGCTGGAATAACCACTGGCCCATGGAGACCAGCAACCAACCCACAGCCAGGTCATGGTGCCCCATCACACCCCCTGGCAAGCTGTAACCGGCACTCAAGGATGGCCGACCACCCAGTACCACACCATCCCACCAATGCAGAGCACACCCTGCACCATGATCCCCATACACCCTGCCCAGGAGTAGCACCCAACAGTGCAGGACACCCCATGCATGCCACCACCCCCACTGTGACAATGCAACCCTGTGCACCATGGAGCCATGCAAGACAGACCCACCATGGACACCCTGCAGTGGGCGGCAGCAGACAGTGATGCAACAGATGCATACACAGTGCCACCCTGCACATCTCCCCGAGGTACAGCTGAGAGACCGACCATGCATCAGCACACGAGGTACCCCACATGCAACAGTGCATGCCCCAGACCCCACTCCAGTGGTACAGCACCCTGCACAGCTTCCCAAGGACACATTCCACCCCAGCACTGGCCACAACAGCCACCACTGACACGCCAGCAGACCGTGCATATCACAGACATGCAAGGGTGTCAGCTGCACAGGCCATGGATGGTCTGACAGGGGTGCCATGCACACAGTGCAGGCCCCATGGACCACTGCACACAGGCATCCAGTGCACAGAGTACAACACACAAACCAAAGACAGTGACTGATCCCCCTGCCCACACTATAGGCAGTTCACCTCTGCACACACACACACACACATGCCCATGCGTGCACCACGCCTGATGCCATGCACACCACTGCAGCTGAGCACCTGTAGCCCGCTGCAAATCAGAGACCACCACAGTTGTTATAACAAAATGTTTGTATTAAAATATAAGAACTCTGAAACATATGTACAAATATATACAAGGTTGGGGGGAAGGGCCACAAACCAGGTGGGGGTGGGCATAGGGCAGGGGTGTACAAATGGGAGAGGGAAGAAGGGGTGTGAGGGTGGGTCCAGGGGGTATGGGTGTCAGGGGGTCAGGGAGGGCCTATTCTGTGCCCCCCTCTCCACTCCTGTGGTGCCTCCGGGTTCTCCTCCTCCAGACCCCATGCTGCTCCATTCGCTCCAACGCTGCCAGGGACGCCCATGCCAGCTGCTGAATCTCTTGTATGGCCCATTCCAGGGCCATCCAACGTTGCCCACCTAGGACAAGGGAGCAGAGTTAATACATGTGACTGTCCAGCCCCCTTCAGCAAACCCATTTTGCATTGCATACAGCCATGTGCCACGCCCCTGTGATGGCGTGCGACCACTCACAGTAACCATGTCCACAAGACCTGCCTACCCAGGCAGCGACAGCCATGTGGACCACTGCACACACCCACCGCCCATGTCCTGCACAGCACCACCGTGGCCATACAGTGACTTGGCTATGCGGTGTGAAGGAAGTGGCACAGCCATGTGCCCGGTGCACGCATGGACCACCATTGCTGCACTCCCAGACATGCAGTGCCACTGGACAGTGCTGACTGTAACAAGTTGTGTACATGGCAGTGGTGTCAATGGATGATGGCATTGCCCTGCTGCCCGCCCTGTTACACAGTATGCAATAGTAATCATGGATGTAAGGCACTCACCATCATCAGGCTGGTCCCTGCGCCTCTGCGGACCTTCACCCCTTCCGGCCCGATGGTCCACCTGGCGGCGCCTCCTCTCCCTCACCAGCCTGTGCTCTTCTGGGCCTAAGGTGCAAACATGGAGAGAGGAACATCAGTACAATCCTACAGCAAAGTCCCCCCTTCCCCATGTGTGTGCATTCCCACACAGCCAGACCCACCCACCCACACACTGCTAATACCACCAGGGCCAACACCTAACGCCCCCATGTGCCAGACACATGCAACCGTGATACCCGTATGGACGATAAAAGTGTATGGATGTTGCACCTACCTCACCATGGCACTGTGCCCCTCCTGGCACTTGCCCACAGGTGGGCAAGCAGGTCTGGGTCCCTCCGCCTCAGGTCCCCATATTGGTGGCTGCACTGCTCTGCCATCCGCCCCATGCCAGTGACCTCCTCCAGGGCGTTGGCCACCTCCTGCCACACCTGACTCCTGGCCCTGTCCAGGGGTGCTTCCCCAAATAGAGGGCCAACATGTGGCTCCACAATGGCAACCAGGTTTGCCAGCTCCACCTGGCTCCACTGCACAGCATGCCTCCGCACCATCTCTGCTGCTCAGTTAAGTCAAAATGGCACTCTGCAGCACGGTTCTGCCATGTGCAGATGCTGTGCGGTACAGCGCTGCCATTTCCTATCGTGCTGTCACTGAACAGTGTGATAGTGGTGCACCCATGCCTGACGCATGACACCTAGGAGCAAAGGTCGGGCACAGGGTCAAGGGTCTCAGGCGCATGGACAGCCACAGCGCGATTGGAACCCAATGCATGTAGCGCGATTGGGTACCTGTGTGCCACCTCCTGTAGCGGCCTACCGCACTGTTGCCCCAGTGCGCCTACGATGCCCCAGTGCCACAGCACCATATAGGTGAACAGCACAGTAGCACCACTGGCACAATGGTGGCCATGCCCTGCATTGCCTCCCACGCACAGCACATCAGCAGCGCAGCAGGCGCCTGCATCATCAACCCGGGCATGCGCAGTTAGGTGTGTAATGCAAATGTCACAGAACTGCGCCCTTGGCTCAGCACGTTCAACACAATTGAGCAAAGCGCAACAGCACGATATTCAGCCGGCATATGCAAATCAGCTACTCAGCCATTCAATGGCGCATTCACTGCATTTGCATCCACTTAAAGATGCACCTCACCTCATTTGCATGGGTTGCACTATAAAAGTGCAACATTGGGCTGCACTGCCCATAGTCGGTTACTGCAGTCTATTGGTGAGTTGCATGCTGTTTGGGAGTGTGGACTGTGGATTTTGGGACATGCATGGGACTGCACAGTCACAGGTAACACCTTTCATTCTCACAGGCTGAATCATGACCGAGCGTGTTGTGGAGGAAGAGGAACAGAGTCGTGGGAGGAGGAGGAGGAGGCCAAATTTCATGAAGACCAAGACGGATGCCCTGTTCGAGGCCTACCTAGACCAGGAGCCACTTCTCAGCGGACGCCAGGGAACACCACAGGCCTGTGCTGCTGCATGGGAGGAGGTGGCGAGTGCTGTAAACCTGCATGGCATCCACCAGCGCTCTGTGCAGGAGTGCAAGAAGAAGATGGGCACAGACAGGCAGAGGATTAAGTAGAAGGTGGCTGCCATCAGAGCAGCATGGTCTGTGACAGGTGGGGGACAGCTGAAGGTGCTACGCCTGACCCCACAGGAGGAGAGGGTTGCTGGCAGCATGCAGCGTTGCGCCATTGAGGGTGTTCTGGGTGGTGATTCCCAGACGGGTGGTAGCCCATTACTGCATGGTAGGTCATGGTCTGTCTATGGGGGGGACAGGGTAGGTCACATGAAGCAATGCGACTTTGTTTCCCTTACAGCTCCTGAGTGTCTGCATGGGTCAGCGGTAGTGGGCTTCTCCACTGAGGTCAGTCAGATGGAGATGGAGGAGGGCCCATCCACCTCCACAGGAATACGCGGCTCAGGGTGACAGTGGGCCCACCTGGACATCCAGACTGATGTTGGTGGAGCAGGTGCGGAGGAGGCCCTGTCCTTGTCCCAGTGTGCCAGGGTCCATGGATGCCAGCATGCTGAGACTCGGGCTGGTACTGGATCTGTCACTGATGATGATGTCATTAATGTCATGGGCAATGACACGTGTGTGCCACAGGATGGCCACACAGCAGGTTACATCACGGCCATGGCTGTGGGTGGTGCCGCTGTGGAGGCCTGCATGTCATCACAGTCCCAGTCTGTGCCTGTCAGCAGCGGTGGGGCAGCACTGGTGTGTGTACAGGAGAGTGGGACTGTTAAGGCCACTGTGGTGGCACCATTAAGCCCTGAGGAGTGGCAGCCAGAGGGGCAGCATCAGCAGTCAGCCAACAGGCATGGGGGTACAGTGTCAGGGGGCAGCATCAGTACACCACCTGTGGACATGCCCAGGCCTGGCCCTGGTGTGCAGCACTCACCCTCAAGGGGCGATGAGCATCAGGGCCACGAACACCCTGAGGAACAGCATGCCGATCAGGCAGATGACCTCTTGGATGAGCACACCCGCATACTGCAAGTGTCAGTCAATCAGCAGATGCGGCTTGTGACGGTGGTGGATGCACTAAGTGTGGCTCTGCACCAGCAGAGGAGCGTCGCAGCAGAGAAACCACTCTGCTCCTGGCAGGGATGGACCAGATGCGGGAGGATGTGACCCCTGTCATTGACAGGCTGACACAGACAATCACAGCTGCCATGGCCACAGTGGGCACTCAGTTATTTCCCCCATGCGTCACAGACACCACGCAGTGCAATGTCCACCCCCCATTCCCGGCATCATGTGACATCATCCTTGTCGACACAGGGTTCAGCTGTGGGCATTCTGTGCACGCCTGGCGCAGGCATGTTTGGTGTGCTGCAGACCCCTGCATGAGCACGGTCACGTTCATGCAGTGGAACCCCTGGGGGACCATCGGTGCCACCCCATGAGGCCAGTGGTCAGCCTATCACTGCTGGCGGGTCTCGGTGGGGCCGCCCACGCATCTGTGGCTGCCGGGGCACTGTGGCGCATGACTGACCTGTCTCCCAGCGTGGCTGCTGTCTGATGTTGCCCTGTGTGCATTGTGTCATTCAGCGGGCAATGCACAGGTGGGTACCCAGCCCTGCATGCACACACACAGTCCATCTGCACACCCTCCCAGCTGCTGTCCACTGTTGCATGTGCATGATGATGCCTGCATTGCGCTGTACGCCAGTGTGCAATGGTGCCCAGTGTCTGACACATGCACAATGACAGACAGTGGGCGTGGTGGTCTGTGGACATGTGTGTGGCTAGGGGTGGCATTCTGGATCGGCGTGCCTCCTACCCTTTCTGCATGTCTGGTGAGTTGTGTGTGTGTGTGTGTGTGGGTGCGTGTGTCTGATCACGTGCCATGTTAGACCTCGCCCATCCCTGGCGGTGTGTGGGGTTCCATGCCTGGCCACTTCCCTTGACGGCATGCACCCCTGGTGTGTGTCCATGCGTGTTTGTGGGTTGTGCCTTTGCCACTGGTGGTTGCACATCGCCTCATGACTTACCTGGGTTGGCTGAAGTGCTCCTCCGTGATGGTGTCCCAGTGCAGCTGTGCCAGCCGGAACAGTCGGGGGTCCCGTCGCCCAAGGGGGCACTGCCTGTCACCATTGTCACCGGCATCCTCATCATCCCCATTGCTGTCCCCCTCTTCGACCTGTATGGCTATCTCACATTTGTTGGCCATGTTCAGCAGGATGCAACAGGCCAGGAATAGCCCGCAGGCCTTTGAGGGGCTGTACTGTAGGGCACCGCCGGAGGTGTCCAGGCAATGGAAATGTGCCTTCAGCATACTGAACACCCACTCAATGACATTACATGTGGTGGCATGTGCCTCATTGTAGCATTGCTGTGATGGGGTCACGGGCTGCCGGTATGGTGTGAGCAGCCAGGGACAGAGTGGGTATCCACTGTCACCTGTGTGTAGAGGGTGGAGGTTAGTTTGGTGATCAGCATCACCCTGCCCCAGGCCATGTAGGCCACTACCCATGTCACCTCTGACCATGCCCCTCCCAAGCCCTAAGTTTGTCCGTGTGGTTTGCATACTTACCCACTAAGCGGCCAGTGGGGATGTCCCCACTCTCGAATCTGTAGCACAGTGCCGACTGATGCCAGATGAAGGCATTGTGTGCTCCCCCAGGGTGCGTGGCACAGACATTGATTATGTGCCCCCTGGCATCGCACACCACCTGGCAGTTGATGCTAGCATAGCCCTTCCGATTAATATATGTGGCCCCCTCAGGGCCAGGTGGTGTGCAGATGGCTACATGGGTGCAGTCTATTGCCCCTAGCATGCCAGGCATACTTGCCACCCTGTTGAACTCCTGTTTGTTTGCTGTGTGCTCCACCGGTGTGCTGGGGAAATGGATGTACTCCACAGCATGTGGCAGCAGTGCGCTGAGGAATTGGGTGAGGTGGCGTGACGCAGCTGACTGGGTTATGCCTGTGGTGTCCTCTGTTGGTCTCTGGAAGGTACCCGTGGCAAGCAAGCACATGCAAGCTGTCACTTTAGTCTCCACTGACAGAGCATGGCTCCGTCTGTGGGTGCCTGCATCACATCACTGCACAGTTCACAGAGCTGCCTCAGAATTGCCCGATTCAGGCGGTACTGGCCCACGATCTCAGTATCACTGCACAGCTCAAAGCTGGTGCAGGCTCAGTACTGCCTGTTGGGGGCATACCGCCGACAGGCCCTTCCACGGCGGCGCCCCCCTGCTGCCCACCTTCTCACTCCCTTCATTACTGCCTCCATCTGGATGGTGGCTTGTGTTCACCCCCCCCCAGCAACTGTTTCTGTGTTCCCCCGCTGTCCTGGCTGCTACTTCCCCTGCACCGGGAACACCTAACTGTGGTGACCTCAGTGCTGTGTGGAACTTCCCCCTTCTGCACTGTGGCTTCCCACACCTTCCCTGTGCCTGTGGGTTCCAGGTGCCCTTTCTCTGTCCTGCCCTGTGTGTCTGTGTTGCCTGTGTGACTGGCTATAGTTCAGCAACATGTGCCTTCCCTGTAGCATTCTTGTGCCTCTCCCTTGTTCCTTTTTATTTTGTCTCATTTCCACTATCGCGCAACTTCTGCTTGCTCCCCTATTGTGCATGGCGCATGTTGTTGAATATCACACTGTGCCATTTATGCATGGTTCCTCCCCCTTCAGTTGCGCATACATTCATTATCATTGCGCTATTGCTCAGAGTGATTTGGGGGGGCGCAACTGCCTCCTGCTGAATATCGCAGAATGATGCATTTTCAGACTTGCGCTGGCACAACCCTATTGCACATGGCGCAACCCTTTTGAATATCTGGGCCTTAGAGTGTTGGAGCATCAGTATTTATTTATTTATTTGCTTTTGTTAACCAGGTTAGCACACTAGACAGCATGTGCCTATTTTCAGGTGCGACCCGGGAGGATTACAAAGTACATAGGAGACACAATACAGGGACAGGGTACAATTGGGCCCACATGCATGTGGGTGGAACAGTAGTAAGGTACCCTGTCATTACATAGTAGGGTATGGTATACAACAAGCAAGATATAAATCGACAGTAGTGAGGTGGGTAAGCACCAGGAAAACATAGCAAGGTAAGGTATACAGCAAACAAGATAAAATCGGGTAACCAGGGTAACAGTTAGGTAAGGTATGCAGCAGACAAGTTATAAATCGGCAGTAGGGAGGAGGGTGAGTGCCAGGAAACACCCATGACAGGGAGTACAACAAAATACATGATCTTTCGTGGGAGCCTATCTTTAGAGAGAAACGCTACCCTCCATGAGCAGCTAGAGGTGGGAAGTGCTAGCCAGGGTCACCCCCCCCATGCCCCAGGAGGGCTTAAGTGCGATAGTGCAGGTGACCATCATAGATTTAGCACCCACAGTCACCCTATTACTAGATGTAAGATTATGGCTCCAACTAATATGGGACTTTTTGAGAATATAGGACCCATTTAAGCTAACAAATTATGTCATAACCTTATATCAGTTTATATTCTGAGTCATTTTAATTATTGAGATGTTTCCTAAGGCTTCTTAGACAGGTGATGAGAATTTATATAAGAGTTTTTAAGTATAAAATCAGCAGTTGTTAAAGGCTACTAAAAGTTATTAGTCAAGTTATGTGTAATTAATTTTGCACCTATTCAGGGTGCTTTTATGGACAGGGCAAGGGATATTACTACTATCTAGAATTTTATGCACATGATAAATTAAAGCTTATGTGTCCTTAGGATTGTCTGGATATTTTTGGCCTAGATAACAGCACTGGAAAGTTAGGCCACTGGACCGGCTTGTGGCCAACTGGTACCAGCAATGACAAATGACCCTTTAGGGGTGGCCCCCCAGCAACTTGGACTCCCATTATGTGCCTAAGTTGCAGTCAATAGGAGTGGTTGGATTATGGGTAATTAATGGGGCATGGAGGGGCATGAGTCACATGGTGCACAAGGATGAGCCTCAAGACCAGCATGTACAACTGACCATCAGGGAAGTACAGTTGTGACAGGGTGTGGATGGATGGGACCAAACTGTAACACAGAATTCTTTGTGTACCTTGATAGTAGCCAACAGGAATGCTGGATGGGAGGGTGGCCCTTGGGACATGGAGCAGCATGCGCTGCATGGCGCCCCTAATGGATACACCCTCAAAGCCAGCAGGTCCAACTGGCCTCTGTGCAGGTCCAGTGGAGACACTGTGTAATCAGATAGGTCCACCCAACACATGTAGGCTCATTAAGTGCCTTGGGTATGGCCAGTAGGAGTGGTCGGACAGGAGGTGGTCTGTAGGGTACAGAGCAGCTTGTATTGCATGGTGTCTTTGATGATTATCCTATAAATGCAGTGTGTCCATTGGGCTGTCAGATGGGCACAGACGGGACAGGATGTGAGTGGATAGGGTAGACTGTGATGGGGCATATTTGGTCAAAATGGTGCCATTAGGACTAAACAGCTAAATCTGGTTCAAGGTCAGTTGGAATTCATCTGTATCCCCCTCCCCCGAGTCGTGCCTGAAAATAGGCAGGATTTGTCTAGTGCACTTACCCGGTCAACAAAAACTAAATAAAATAAATAAATAAATGCACTATGGTCTCGACCTCATCTACGGAAAGTTGGTTTGGACTGATTTATTATTCTGCTTAAAATAGGTAAAATATGCCAGCAGACAATTAATAGTAAAAGTAAATTGATTGCTATACAGTACTGTAAATATTAGGTGTTAGAAATCTGCTGATATTGTAATGGATATGTTTTTGCATTTTATCGTATTTGTATTTAATAATGTATTTTTATGTATCATGTTTTAATGAGCTTTTGGTAAAAAAAAAAAAATTACAGTTAGATGCCCTCATGTTTTCCCTCCCATGTCAGCCATGTATTCTGCAGTGCTTAGACCATTTTGGTAAAATTTATATATATTTTTTGTAGCACTTCTTTCCAGAACACCTGAGTATCTGATCTTGCTCAATGCGAATCTAAACTGTCAGGCATTTTTAATGTTGGTAAACTGATAGACAAAAGTAGATTACCTTAATATTTGTAATTATGTTTTGTGTTTTAAATGTTAATGTTTTTTATGCAGGACACCACTTCTGATGGGATTTTGTGTGTCGGGAATTTGTACGGATCCCTGTCCTTGTTTGGGGTTACTTTCAAAAAATACACTCATGCGTTGCTGGCACCTGGCACACCAGACAGACAGTAATTGGGTAGAAGTAGTTGTCCATGCTGACAATTAGCATAAACTTGTCAATCACTTCACCCCCCACAAGTATGTGTTGATTTTATTGTCACCGGAAACTTGAAATATCAATTCGCAGTCGCAATCTCCAATCAGAAAGTGATGATGATGTCAAAAAGCATACTGCAAGGCAAACTGGTGTGTTTTCCACTTCAGCGCCATCTTAGTTGGGACTCAGCATCTTTCTCAAATTTGTGAGCTTGAGAGACATGGCGAGAGACTCAGAGTGAGAGTGGTCTTCTGCACCAGGATTCGGGAAAAGTCTACTGTTGCTCTCTAGGCAGTTGCTGAGCAGGCTAGCAGCCACCCAGGCTGGTGGTGGTGACACAGACCCGGCCAGGAGAAGATGGCTCTTTCTCTGAGCTGTTTGCCTGGGTGGAAGGTCGGCAGTCAGAACATCAAAGCACTGTACACATCAGTCTGTGGCAGCCCGACGGGCATCCAGTATAGATAGACTCTGAGTTGGACCTCTCTCTGACTGTTGGAGTGGGAACCAACCCCAGCACAGAATCAGATCATTTGAGATCACTATTGCATTGGGCCTAGTGAGGACCAGGGTCAGGCAATAGCTGTAGCACAGTAGACTATTGTTAAGTCTCTCCTGGTAAGAATCTGAACTGCCTGGAGGAGGATTGATTTTTCTGACTAACTAAGGTAGAACTTTAGAAGATAGTAAGTAGAACATTATTTCCATGGTAACCACTGACTTCCATTGCTCCATGCCACATGCAGTAGCACCTCAGTGAGTGGCTGCCATGCCCTGTGGCAGTGGCTGTTCAGAACATGTAAATAGTGTTTTGGTATGCTCGTTGAGTTACAAAAAACACCTGTATGGCGTCTCTGAAAGTCATCCTATCATTATTCTTGGTACTTATGACCCCAAAGCTATTATTGTGTGTCATGTTAGGTCACAATGGTCATCCAACCTCATAATTTAAAATGTTCCAAAAAAATTAGAACATATTATAGAAGCAAATGGAACTCTGCCTTTAGAGTACCTTCAGTCTGAAACAGTTCCCAGTCTGGGTAAACTGATTCAGACTGAAGGTACTCTAAAGGCAAAGTTCCATTTACTTCTATTATATGTTCTAAGTCATCAGATATTAGCAAATAATTATTCTTAATGAAATGCATGCCTAAATTTAGCCACCATGACTATAGAGGATCAGGCACCATATACATTAGGGTTGGCAGTATAGCCTAGAGGTTAGAGGAACGAGGTGTGAATGAACTTGATACATCCAGCAGATCAGACCTGAGTTTGATTCTCACAACCTTCACTTGCATACTGTGTGACACTGAGCAAGTCACCTAACCGACCAGTGCTCCCAGGTTGCCCCTGAAAACAGGCACTTGTGCCTAGTGGGCCTTACCCGGTTACCAAAGACTAAAATAAATAAAAATAAAATACACTATAATTTCCAACTGCCTTCTGGTATCATGTGAAACTTTTTAACATACTAGCCATCCCTCCTTGCTGTCCTTTATGCAGCTCACATTAAGTGCTGTTATGGTCCCGTCACTGACGAGATGATCATTTCCAGCTACTAGTGCTGTGCATTAACAGAACAGAGCAGTGGACCTGTTGATCTGTGGGAGACTTCTCTTTTATAAATCCCTGACCATGAAAGCACTAAATTCATCAATGTAAAAGGAAACAAAAACTTTCTCATATTGGTATGTTTCACATAAAATGTGCTGCTGAGCAAGAAACTAATTCTCAAAAGCAGTAGGATGTCAGGAAAGATACAACCTTTGCTGCAGGCCCATAACAATTAAAAAATGTTTAGATGCATTAACAGCTGTGCAGAAATTAGATTTTGAGGACAGGCCAAAATGTTCATGAAGTGTTGTGCCATACTCTATTTTTCAAAGTGGTCACCCTTGTTTAGTATGCCTTTTCTCCGCTGCATTTGCAGTTTCTTGATAGTACTAGCCTAGAGTCTTCAGTTTGATTTTTTTGGTTCACTGGTTTATAGCTGGATGGTAAAGTGGTGTATAAATTACTGTAATGTTGAATTAATACCTCTTCCCTGTAACTGTTCCCATATTTTAAAGCCTGGATCAGTCAGGAACTCTGGATGTATTGGTGGTGGTTGACCCCATACAGGTGTGAGGCTGGGATGGAGGGAGCTCCAGCTCCTAACATATGAAGTGTGAACCCTATGCCAGATAGTTTCAGCAAATGTATAAGGAACGGGTTTCTTCACTGTAACCTATATCAGTATTATTGTATTTAGCTTGTTGGGGAACAGCTTTCTAGACTGCTAAAAGTCACCAAAATGCACCGCTTGACTTGACTTTTTCAAAATTTTCCCGGGAGAGCATGCCCCTGGACCCCCCCCTAGAAACTCTAGGATTTTGTGCCCTCCAGAATTTCTGACCGCATGACACCCCTGAGTGGCAGAACCACCTTACCCCTCCACCACCTGAAACAAGATGTGGCAACAAGGTGGAATCCCACCTATCATATGATGCCATGGCTGCTAACTACTAGTATGCTGTTGAGCATAGTATTGGCAAGGGAGAGGAAAACATCAGCCAAATCACTGGTGCTTTAGGGAGACCCTTTGCCCTCTGCTGAAGCTCTTTGAGGAGGACACATGTGGGTTAAGTGCTGATGCAGATGTTCTAAGCCAGGCATTCCCCCTCATTACCCTCATTAACCTGCAACTTGTTCATGTGAAAAAATATAAGGACAAGGGGGTACCACTGAGGTAAATCAAGTAGAAAGGATAAGAACACATTTCTGTAATGACACACACATTTCAGAAATGCGTAGAGCTGACAACTGCATCTTGGCTACTCTCTTGGACCCGTGGTTCTTAGACACATTCCAGACATTCTTTGATGTACATGAATGCAGAAAGGATCAGTAGTTCTATAAAACCTGGCTGGTCCGTCTGGTCTCTGTACATATGCCACAAAACAAGGCCAGGAACATAAGTACATCACAAGAAGAGCATCCATCATTTCTTGCAATCCCACTGACAGGCCAGCTGGAGAAGAGGGAAGAAGGAGGATCCCAAGGGGTAGCCATTGCTATTGCTATCAAGACCTAGTGATGCTACTGCTTGTACCCCCCCCCCCAAAAGATCGCCACCGATGACAGATCACACTGGGAGCAATTGTCTGACAATGGCTTGATGAAAAAGCATGGCAAGTCACCTGCTATCACAGCGATGACTGAGATGCCATCAAATAAAATACTGCAGGATTATCTGGATGAGAAATTGCCACTTGAAGAAGGAGGAGACAATCCTCTACTCCACTGGTGCCAAAAAAAGACCATTTGGCCATCTTTGACACAAGTAGCTGTTGCATAACTAAGCTGTCTACCTGCAAGTACAGTACATATTCAGAGAGAATATTCAGTGCTGCAGGCAATATTGTCACCAATAAGAGAACATGCCTTTTGACCCAAAATGTAGTTATGCTCATATTTTTTTTATGTTATATACTTTTTGGCTGCTGGCCGCTCATCCATCAGTGCCAGTCCCGAGCACTTGCCTTGCTCTCCAATTGCCATGTCCCTGGCTTACCCCCCAGGGCAGGACTGCAGCACCAAGTGGACCCATCTGGGATGGGAGAAGGTGTCAGTGAGCTGACATTGCCTCCCTGGCCCCCCCCGGGCAGGGTTCAGGGCCCACTGGTGGCATAGGGCTGTAACTGGTTGGCAAGGAGGCAGAGAGCTATGAAGGGCAAGCACCAGTGGGCTTCATCTGTGGTGGCCAGCAAGTGTTTTCCAGGCTTCCCCAGGGGTGAGGATGTGCAATGACTTCCAGAGTCTGCCTCACCTCTCTTGTGTGCTGGCACCGGTCGCCTGTGGTTCCCCCAGCCTCCTCTAGGGGTCCACCAGGCACCGGATACTCTCCCCCCTCTCCCGCCGGAGAAGGAGAGCAGTCCATGGGATGCTCAGTCCTTCTCCCTGGCCATCCCTTTGACTCCCTGGGTCCATTACTGAACCCGGGTCACCGGCGTTGCAAGTGGAAATCCAACTGCTGCACCGACAGGCCAGCTATGCTCACATTTTTAAAGATTTACCTGCACCTTTTTCCAAAGCCCTTTTTGCCACGGTGTATAAATGATGAATCTTCTACACATGTAGATGGGCTACATGCAGAGGATTATAAGGTAGATAAGGAGAGTTTCCATTAGTCTTTTTTGGAACTAGTCGCCTACACAAACACACACCATGGAGGCAGTAATGTCTTTATTAAGTCGTCTTCAAATTAATGTTTTGTGAAATTTTCTCAGGCCTGCAGAGGCAGAATAATTAAGTTTTGGGGGCTCCATTGCCCATGAAACCAGTGTACACAAAACATCCATAGCATAATGGGAAGCCTTGTCCATGTGTGGCATGGTCCAATGGACGCACAATTCTTGGAAGCTGTAGCCCACACTGTGGGATGATGCACTGTTGCCTTCATTCAGTCATCTTCAGGTAAATGTACTGTGAATTTCTGACAGGCCTACACAGGTTGAATTAATAATTTTTAAGACAACGCTGCCCATGAAACCAGTGTGTGCAACACTCATCCATGGGATTATGGGAACCCTTGTCCATGTGTGGCACACATAGTTTTTGGAACCAGTAGCCCACACTGTGGGATGCTGCACTGTTACCTTCACAAAGTCCTTTTCAGATTAATGTTTTGTGAATTTTTGTCAGTGAAGCTAATGATGATGATGATGATGAAGATGATGGGCAAGGGGAGCAAAACATTTGAAAACCAGGTAGCGAGAAAGAGGAAGAAAGTCCCTAAATTTATAGCCAATGTACACCTCCTACATCTTCCATCCATAAGCTCCAAACAAAACTCTCCGCCTTTGCCCACTCTGGGTGCCTTCTCACTGTCCAATCCCCAGATAGATCTCCCCTCGACACTGTTCCCACCTTCAAGTATCTGGGGATAATCCTGGATCCATCCCTTACCTACTCCAACCACAGTGCCTCACTGATCAGGTGCATTAATCAGAAGATGGGGTTTTGCTAGCGCCTAATCGACCACCTCATGCCTGAAGCTCTCCTTGATGTAGTCTGTGGCAACCTCCTCCTCCTTCTCAATTATGAGTGCCCGGAGTACTCCTTTACCTCCACTGCCAACCTGAATTGGCTGGGGACTGTCTATAATCGGATATGCCATTTTGCCCTTCACACCTCTCTCCCCACTTGCCACTGCTCTCTCTACCAGTCCCTTAACTGGCTCCCCCCCTTAAGCACGATGCTCCTACCTGCTGGCCTAGACAGTCAGAGATGCCTTACACAATCCCTCCTACTCTCCACTGTCTCTTCTGATCTGGCCCAGAACCTACAGCCACAATCTTTATCAGTGATCCCACCTCCAACTCAACCATCCTAACATAACCAACAGTATGGACCAAACAGCCTTCTCTGAGGCCAGACCCTCACTATGGAACAACCCCCACATTCCCCAACCCCCTCTAAATCTAAATACCGTGTTAAGAACCCACTTCCTGTCCTCCTCGACCTGCATCTGTCTACAGACCGCTAGCACTGCTATGCCTCCTATGCAACTCCCACGTACCTCCTCCCCCCACTAATGCTCTCCTCTCCTACCCTGAATACTGGCTCACTGATCATCTTTACTCTCCTGAATGACAGCTGAGTTTCTACCTGTAACATATTTCTTGCTAGACTCTGTGTATTACCTGATGTTGCTGGCTCTGCTGTTGTTTATCTATCCTATTGTTATATGATGTAGCTACATTGACCTGTTTACATGTACAGTATGTTATATAAATCTTATTATGCTCACCTTGTTAGATGTGTTTGGTGCTGTTTACCTATATTTATTTACACCACCACTGTATTTTTGTCTGACTTGCACTAGATTTCCTGTTATGATCCCTGTATTATTCCTGCTGTTTGTTCTCAGTGTATTTTATCATTGTAAGGCTTTTCTCTGCCTGAAAAAGGTCTTCAGATTGGTGCACCAACCCGGTTAACAAATGAATAAATAAATAAAATAAATAAGGTCCGCCTACATTGACTCCCAAGAATGTGGGATGCTGCTCTGTTGTTTTTACTCAGTAATGTTTTGTGAATTCTTGGCGGGCCTACAGAGGCCAAATAACCAGTTTTGGGGGCAAAGTTACCCATGAAACCAGTGGGTATAAGGCTTATCCATGGCATAATAGGAAACTTTGTCCATCTGTGGTACTGTCCTAATGAATACACAGTTTTTGGAACCAGTAGGCCACACTGTGGGATGCTGTTCTGTTTTCTTCACTCAGTCTTCATCAGGTTAATTCTTTGGGTACTTTTGCCAGGCCTACATAGGATGAAAAAATAATTTCTGGTTACAACTTTGCCTATGACCAGTGTATACAGCACCTATCCAAGTATCTGAGGCATAACACGAAGCCTTGCCCATGTGTGGCACTGCCCCAATATGCACACAATTTTTGGAACCAGTAGCCTATGTTGTGGGATGCTGTACTGATATTTTGTGGCCATAAATAGGCCTTACAAATCATTATTTGAGCATTATTAGCCACGCACTCTTGCTTACTAGCTTGTCCATATTTGGTCCTGACTGAAAATACACAATTTGTGGAACCAGTAGTCTTCAATATGGGGCACTATATTATCCTGCAATTTTGGGTTCATCATCGGTCCAGGACATTGCATTATCTGGTTGAACCAATGTGAACTAGTTTGCCAGTAAAAGAACTTTAATGAACTTTGTCTGATCGAAGGTCAAAGTTCAGATGGTCAAACTCTGGGAGATTCACACAGCCATAATTCTTATTCCTTATCACATTTTCCAATTTGTATTTTTAAATTTCAGCACTGTGTTTTTGCAGTATTGTTAGTTTCACTGCATCTGATGATGTAACTCTCAGCAAGAGAATTATTACTTTAATTGAAAGGATATGACTGTAGTTCAATGGAGTGAGCAACCAGCCACATCCCCTTACTGAGCTATATAAGCAGTTCCTCCTAGCCTGTTTCTGCAGCACTTTTTCTTTGCGGGTGGAGGCTTTATCCATTTCTGCCTTCTCCCCTGGGGCCTGCTGGGGCTTCCCCCTGTCCCCCCCACATCTGCCTCCCTCCTTCCCTTGTGCTTTGGACTCTGCTTGGTTTGTGCAGGACTTCTGTCATTGTGTTTCTCCTGCATTTTGGTTAGTATTGCTCGCCTCAGGCTGCTGCATGCTTCATTGCGTTGCTTGTTTTCTGTCCTCCTGTCTTTGTGTTTTTTTGATTTGTGTTTTCTTTCTTTTTGGAGCTTTCTAGTTTTTCTAGCATCCTGTTACCCTTTGCTTGTATTGTGCTAGTCCTGTGCTTGTGCTATTTAGGATCCCATTTACTCACCAGATTTGAGAAAACCCTTGGTGCAACTGCAATTGTCATCTGTATGTTTCTGCTCAGCTGCTACTTCCCTGCTTCTGCTGTATGTGTGCTTATCTACCTTAAATGTTTGCACCTGGTCCAGGCTCATCCAGCTCCAGCTAGTTGCTACTCTCTGCTGTGCTCTGTTTGTCTCAGCAGCTCTGCTCAGTTCATTCAATGTTAGCTCAGTCAGGCAGCTCTTCTGCAGCTTTTAATTCCCTGCTTTCTTTTCTACAGTGTAGTGTGTCTATGTTGCAGTTTACTGTTGCTCTACTACCTCAGCAGCTTGTTATCATTTGGTTGTCCTTAACTAGGACATTGCCAGTAAAAGCACCTCTATTTTGGGGGTTCCTACCCTATCAACATTACAGTGCTGTTTGGTCTCATGGTGCTCAGCTTGTGGCTTCCTGTTTTTCCCATGGTGGGGGACTGTGATATCACAGTGGGGCATTGTGGCTCCACGTAGCAGGAGCACGCTTTATGTAAGACATTTGATTTTGCCCTGCTTTCTTGCCTACATGGCTTTCAGTCATCCATGCATAAATCATTAACCTCGTAGCCTTCATGACTTTCAGATACTCATTGCATTCCATTAATTCATTACATGCTCCTTACTGGAATAACCTATCTCCATCTTTAATAGCATTTAAGGTATTCATGCCAATCATATCAATTCACTATTCATGGAATCATATCACTTCACTATTCATGCTGAAACCATAGCATCAAATGCTTTTATGTAAACTATGATACGCTCCTTTATGGAACTGGTTGGCCAAGCATATATGTAATTTAGCGTACCTCATATGTGATGCACCATGCTTACCAATGCTGCTGACCATTTTATTGCTGTTGCAAATGCTGTTGCAAAGGCTGCTACATATCTCCTATTTGCTAAACCTCATTGATTCAATCACTGGCATCACAGCATCTCACTACCTAAACACCTACTTTCTTTGTCACCATCATTTTGGCATCCATAATGTAATTGGTTAGCTTTTTTTCCAGTGGTTGCTGCTACTATCAAACTGGCTTAGACTGCCACCTCCTACCCCACCCAAGCCCCACCTTGGTAGTTCTCATTGTTGCAGAGTTTGCTTGCAATCTGTGAAGGCCAGCCTCCTCATCACTATCTGCAGCTGCTGGCTTTGTCCAGCCTCCTCATCAATAATCATCTTATCTAGCCCTCAAAGTTGATTCACGCTCTCATTCATAATTTGGAGGCTTGACAACCATATCCATTACCTTTTCTGGCTCAAGGCTTGCCCTGTAAGCCAATGGTCTTGCTCTACACTCATGAAGTTTGCATCTTGAGCATGTGAACCTCGGGACAGGATCCTTCTCATCTGGTCTATAATGGGAATGTTCTCACTCTGGGAGGAGTTTTAGCATGCAGTCATACAGCGGACTTCTTGGTGCAGAAATGAAGACTTTGGCTGCTGAGGGGTGGGGCCCTTATAGCCCAAGAGCACTTCTCTAGCTGTGGCATCACCATGGCACCTTTGAAAGCTATTCTCCCTATGACTGCCTCTGGTTCATCCAGTTTGTTTTAGTTAATGGGCCGGCTGAGTACCTCAGCAGTCATTGCTCTCCTCCTCCTCCCACCTTGGGGTCTGCTCTTGCTTCAGACTACCCATTGTTACTGAGGTTTCTCACAGCCCTTCACAGTGTTCTCATTAGAGGAATCATGATAGCATTCCACCAAATTGGAATATTTCCTCCCCTTTGATTGGGTTTCTAAACTGCAGCAGCAGAGCCGTCACTAAATAAACTACCTCTAACCTGGAAGGACGGTGATCTAGTGCTTGGATAAAATCATAGAATCATAGAAGCTTGATGGCAGAAAGAGATCCTGGGAGTGCTAGAGAGCCTATTTCCAGGCAGGCAGCACTTCTAGAATGCACTGCATTTCAGCTTAGCTAATCTCTACAAAATAAACTATACAGCTGAAAAAACTCTACAAATATTGGGCCCTATGCATGACAGATACGTGCCATGCATACACATGCATAGTGCAGGTGCCACAGCATTATGACACCCCAATGCACAAGCCACCGCACCGCAGCATGCATGACAGGTGTGTAGTGGGCATGCAACAGGCAGGTATAGCAGTACGCGGCCACTACGCCACGCAGATACATGAGGGTGGAGCCACACACACAGGTGCAGAGGCACACTCAACACACATGCATGATGGCCCATATGACAGTGTGCCACGCAGGCTGTGGTGCACAGAATACACCAGAGAGACAGTGGTGTACCGGGCCATGCAACACACCACGAAAGTCTGCACAGGCCAACATGGTGTGCAGACACACAGGTGCAGAGGTGCCAGCACACCCACAGTGGTGACACACCGAGAGTACCAAGGCCGTGGCACAGCACCAACAGTGGCACAATGCACCATAGGCACAAATGCCACCCGCAGGCACCAGCAGCCTACCACAATGGCACATGGGGCAGGCTGCACTGTGCACATGGCACACCAGTGCCACATGCAGATGGCACACTGGCATGCCTGCACTGGCATGACACCAGTGGCAATGGAGCGGCACATCTCACACACACCGGGGATGACAGGAAAGCCCAGGGCCAAACCCTGCATGCCCCCAGAGCACACTGAACCACTGAAGGTGGAACAGCACAGTGGGATTGCCATGCAACATGGCAAAGTATGTGTCACAACACATGCAGCCATCATGGCTGCACAGCCTGGCGGCAGGTGGCAAGCACAGCACCATGCACAGAGTGCCCCCAGCACTGGTCCATGACCCCATGAGGTGCACCCCTAGCACCGGACACACAAGCCATGGGTGCAGGATGCGGGATGGCCAGCACACACACTGCAGTCCAAGTGGACCGTTCCCCCCTGCCAGCGCAGGCAGCATGGCAGCCTGGCACCCCCAGTGCCTCAACCCCCAGAGACAAGTAAGACACACAGGCTGGTAACAGGCACCTTTATTGCAGATAGCAGTATCACAGGCAGGTACACTCCTCAGCAACCGCCATCCCCGCACCCACCCACAGGCACCAACAGCACACATTTGATGCAATGACAGAAACAATACTGTAACAGGCATCCCGCCCATCACGGCCTGTGCAAGATCCACAGGCACACCTAGATGCACATCCTGTGGATCCAGCAGGGCTGCACACAGTCCCCCATACAGGGCTCCCCTTAACCCACTCCGGCCCGGCACGCAGGGATGCCTGGCTATGGATGAGGCCAACACAGGCTGCATGGGCAGGCATCCTCCAGCAGGTGAGTCCTCAGGTTGTTGCGGCCATGGCTGTGTAGCTGTGGATGATACACTGTCCTGCTTGTCCTCCAGCTCCACCAATGGTGACGGCTGGTTCCGGCGCCCTTCGATGTGTAGCACCATCCTCCTCACTGGTCCATGGTAACACTGAAAGGCAAAGGGACACACATCAGTACAGCACAGGGCCTGCGTATGGGGTGTCATACACAGGGCACGTGCAGGCATACCTCCAAGAGAGGGGACATAGACATCCCAGGCCCTGTATTCATCGTCCTCATAGTACAGGTCCCCCTCCAGTGTCCTTCAGGATCATATAACAAGGCAGCCACTCCTGGAACTGCTGCCAGTGGGCCACCCTGGAGTCCACCATCATGTGCGCCCCATCCGGCTGGACCTGTAGGGTAAGCTCCAGTCCGGCAGGCATGCCACCATGATCCTGTGCAGGAAAGAATAGACACATGAGCACACAGGGCACAGCTGTTTGGCCCCCCTACACATGCTACTCAGCCTGTCAAATACCCTGACAGCCCACAGGGCACCGAAGCCACCTCCATCAGCACAGTCACCCTCAGCTACATGAAAGATGTGCCAGGGGAACATTAGCCTGCACTCCACCATCCACCCCACCATGATGCCAACTGCATGCACCGCCACAAACTGCACGTGTTGCTGGCACATGATGCTGGGTGGTACCCCGCCGTGTGGACATGCCCACACCTGGGCGGGCTGGTGGTGGCCCGACAGTACAAAGGAGGTGGCGACAGCACATGGGTGGTGCCACACAGAGCGCACTCCCACAGAAGTGAGATATGTCGAGGTGTGCTAATGCACGTCCACCTACTGGAGGAGATAGTTGAACGCAGGCAGGGATGATGACACCAACCACGTGTGTTCCATGCCTACATAGATACCTCGACAATACAGAACACACATTCAATCGGGCATTTCCACCTACTGTGGGACACCATCGGCATGATGTTTGATAGCATCTGTGGCGTGGTGGGGCCATGAATGTGCCAGTCATGGGCAATGACGGTGGAGACAAAGGTACTGTGTGTCCTTGACTACTATGCCACTGGATCTTTCCAGTGCATCACCGGCGACACCATGGGCATGAGCCAGTCCTCCATCTCCAGAGCAGTGGCACGTGTGACAGACACCCTCATACAGCATCTGGGGGAGCACATTGCCTTCCCAAAGATTCCTCCGGAGGTCAGGGCAATGAAAAGGGCATTCTATGCAATGCATGGCATGCCAAACATATGCAGTGCCATCAATGGGACACAGGTCCCCATCCTCACACCTGCCACCCATGAGGAGGCATACAGGAACTATAAGGGGTTTCACAGCATTAACTGCCAGGTGGTCTGTGATGCACACGATAGTATCATGGATATGTGCACCAGGTACTTGGGCTCTACGCAATGCACTTACATCCTTGATGGCTTGTGCATGGGTGAATACCTAAGTGATGGGTGGCTCTATGGCTGGCTGCTTGTGAGTCGCCGCATTCATGCGGGGTGAGTATTGCACATGCCACAGGGCCTGCCACCGACATCTCACTCCCCCCATGCAGGTGACAGCAGCTATCCACTGCAGACCACACTGTACCATGCAACTGCCACACCTGCAGAGGTCGCATACAACACGGCACACAGACAGGCACGGGAAGACCATTGGTGAACTGAAGATGCGCTTCAGATGTCTGGGCCAATGCCGGTGGCAGACTCATGCTGCATGCAAGGTGTTCACGGTGTGTGCCCTGTTGAACAACATTGAGAAGCATGCGAATGTGCCACTGCTTGCTGATGCCCCGATGAACCATGTGGTGATGGGGATGATGATGCCGGGGCACCGTCCAACCAGGTCCAGGGTAAGGCGGGTGGCCTTGTGGCCTGGCAGGCACTCATGCAGGGCATGTTCACATGCTGACCACACACCTTGCATGGGGCAGGTGAGTGCACATGGCAGCCATGGCACAGGACCATGGAGAAATCACCTGGCCACTGCTGCAAAGATTGTGTGATCACGGTGGCCCTGCTCAGCATGCGCTGTGGCCTGCCAGTGTATGATGATGAGATTATGCCTCAGTGCACAACATAGAGGGTGAGTGGGTGGCATGTGTCCATTCCGGGGGATGGGCATGTGTGCTGTGCAGGGGGTGGGCTTGTGTCCATTCTGGGGGGCGGAGAGGGACCATGCCGGCAGTGCACCCATGCATGGGCCGGGACCAACCATCCCTGTGCGTCCGTGGGCACTGCATGGTGTGCTCCCCACAGCGAGTGCTGGTCCTACCCTAGCCCCTCTGGACCCGTGTGGTCCACGAGCCGTGCTGATGCCCTGCAGGCCGGCCAGCATGCAGGTGGGCACATCTGTGACTCAGTGCCTCCTTGATGCCCACCAGCATCGGTGGTGCCGTGTGCCTCTGTGTCCTTGCTGTCCGTGCCCATCAGTGCAGTGTGTGCCATGGGTGCCTGCGACCCATCAGACGTGTCCGTGCCTGGGCATGGTGCACCATCCACCACTGGCCACATGGTGTCACTGGTTCCTCCTGTGCCCAGTGTGCCTTCTAGTGCAGGTGCATCACACTGCATGGTGCTTCCCGTGGCCACCGGCTGTGCAGGCAGGACCTCAGTGGCCCTGCTGTTTGCATGCCACAGCAGCTCCTACATGCCCTCCAGTGTGACCGCACACCTGAGTATGGCCATATGTATGTCCTGCTGCACTGCTGTCTGTGGCTCCACAGCAGCAATAGTCCTACATTGTTCTTCTAGGCAGTCCCACTCCAGCTGCTGCAGTTGCCGGTACTGCTCCTCCATGTAGGGCTGTGGCCGCGGTAGCCGGTGTCATGTATGGGTGTGATCTGAGGGCCCCTTGTCTCTGCTGTTGCTGTGTGGTGGCACTGCTGCACAGCAGTGTGTGATGGCAGGGGGTCCAGTGGCCTCTGTGCATGTATTAGAGTCCCTGCATAGTGGCAGGTGTGTGCACTCTGCTTCACACATCCAGGGCACAGTGTGCTGTATGTCCATCCTTACTGCTGTGTCGCTGCCATTCCCACTGTCCTCCTCCCATGGGCTGTTTGCGCTGTCCCCCTCATTGGCCATGTCCTCCTGTGTCTCCGATTCTGTTCCTGTATAGGTGCAAGGACTATGGTTAGTTCACTGCACATGGTTTCCTTCCCCTCCCACTCCAGGCTGTGTATACCTACCCCTCTCATCCGCTGCCTGGTCACCAGTCTCCGGCACTGCCATGGTCAGTGCTGTAGGCATCTAGTCCCTGATCCATGCCACTCAATGGCTCCCTGGCCTGGCACCACCTGTGGGAAGAGTGCAGGGGTTACATGGCCTGTGGTGCCACTGCACTGTTCTGGCCCATCTGTGTGCGATGTGCCTTACCTGCCATCATGTCCACCCCTTCCGCCACTCAATGGATGGCAACCAGCATCACCATCCTGGCCACCAGTTGCTCCAGGGGTGTCAGCTGGCTGCCTGTGCTTGGTGGGCTTCTGCCCATCCTGCTGAATGCCCTCCCACCAGCGGCTAGCTTGCACTTCACCACCGCCCTCAGGTCCTGCCACTTGTACTTGATCACCACCAGGGTCTGTGCCTCGGACCCGGTGGCGTTAATGGCAGCCTGTATGTCCTGCCATAGCCTAGCCTTGACCTCCGCCAGTGTGTTGGGGGCCTCCGCACCATACAGCCAGCTATACTGCTGGCATATGTCTGTGACCATGGTGGCGATCTGTCTACCACTGAAGTTTGTGGCAAGGGAGTGGCTCCCGCCCTGTGCCCTGCCAGGTCCCCATTCATATGTGCCACCACCCCCTCATCCATTGCCATCCTCCCTGTTCTCTGCTCCCTCCTCCGTGTCCACTTGCAGTTCTGCCATCATGTTCTGCCAGCTGCATTGCATGGCATTCACCACTGTGCGGCATCGCTGGGGGTGTGCCATCGCCATATATGGCAGGGTCATGGGGCATTCTTGCGTAGGGTGGTCCTGCCCACACTGCCTGCACAGTGCGCTAAGCAGACCATCTGGCCCTGCTCACTGCCTATGTCTGCTTTTGTGCATGCCGCATGGCCACCATCTGCTGCATGGTGCACAGCTGTGCACCACTGCTATGTCATTTTTCATCATATTTCCTGTGCTTTCGTGCATAGGGCCCAATGTTGGGAACATATTCCTTAGCTCACCAGCTTTTGACTGCTACCAAATTCAACATGGTGAGGCAAAAGAAGTCTACTGCGGCTGCTAAATCTAACACTGGGAAATCAGGCAGGGCCGATGTAGCCTTGTGCTCAGCAGCTGCCATTGCGATAGAACCACCAATGATCCCTCCATGGCAGCAAATACTTGCCACGATGCAATTCATGGACTCCAAAATGCAGTAAACCCTGGCAAGACTGGAGGAACATGATGCAGTGATTATAGTTTTTAACACTGCAGTACAGGATTGTGATAAGCGCTTGATTGCTACTCAAGCAGCTGGAGCAGCGCCAAGGATAACACACATCTATGAGGCTGACTGGAGACCTTGGAAAATGAGGTTTGGGCAGGAATCTAAGGTTTGTGGGCCTGCCAGAAGATGTAGAGGGCTCTGATTTGCTCACTGTTTTAAAGGATTGACTGCAGACTTCAATAGTCTTGCCTGGGACCTTCTAATGGAATTCACTCAGAAAAGCCTACGGGGTGAACCTCGGAGTGCGGCCTCAAGATGTCAATGCACCTCAGACAGTCCTGTTGAGAACGTCAGGTTCAAAGGTCTGGGGCTTGATTCTAGTGGTGGCAAGAGCATTGTAACCACTACTAGTAAAAGAAGTGGATGTGAAGTGTTTCCCAGACCTAACATTTCAAACATGAGCCCGCAGAAAGTGCTTCGATGCGCTCTGACAGAGGCTCTAAACCCTGGGCATTGTTCATTCTTTCCTCTTGCCAGCTTGACTCCAGATCACTTATGCTGGGAAATCTTAGCAATTTACTGACCACTAAGATGCCAGGAGATAGCTGGAAAAAATAGAGAAGGAATTTGTCCCAAGAGAAATTAACCTGGTGAGTGAGGAAGAAGTCAGAGATGAGTCTGATGAGGACTGATTCTATTTCTGGAAACAGAAACATAGAAACATAGACTTTGACGGCAGATAAGGACCGCTTGGCCCATCTAGTCTGCCCATTTCCCTACCTACAGGATAGGCCGCAGATCCTAGTTAACCAACAGCTTTTCTTCAGTTTTCTTCAGATATCGTTCTACTAAATGGGACTTAAGGGACTTTGAGCCATTGCATCTGTGTCTCCAGGGACTGTTAAAATCTCTCAGTTAAAAGGCCTAGATAATTCTTCCTAAAATGTGGGTGGGGATATTTACTTGTGCTCATAGTGGATTAAGATCACAGTGCAGGTCACTGGGATCCATACGGTGGCTTGTACCACTTTCTGGTTTAACTTTTCCCTGCTTGCTTCTGGGATAGAGTTAACACTTAGCCCTACCAAATACACATGAGAGTTAAAATTTCAATAAGGTTGCATGTTGCCTCGATTGATAAACTGTAATTCTTTTAGGAAGTTGACTTGTCAGTTGTAATGCTTTAAACTTGGAAAGCTGTTTTAAAAAATATGTATTTTCTGCTAAATGTAGTATTGTTCTAAAAGAGCATAATTTTTCCTTTTATATAAAAAATGATATACGGATAAACAGCAGTCTGTAGGGACTGCATCATCATCTCTAAATCAATTCTACCTTTTTTGGACGCTCTGCAGCCATTGTGATGGCTGGCAATTCTTGGGACATTATATTTACAAAAACTCGGGTTCCCCCCTCCTCCTATTGTCAGAGATTACAGGGGGTTGTCAATTGAATGCCAAATATTTGTGTGGATGTTTTCCTTGCTGTATCTATTACCCTGTATGAGGAAAATGTGTGTATCATTTATATAAAATAATAAACACAAAGTTAAAAAAAAAAAAAAACGGACCCTTCCAGCCCATCTAGTCTGTCCATTTCTCCCCTTTCACATTCCCCCCTTCCCGCCTTCCCCTGCACTCCCCCTTATACTCAGCCCCACATGACTGTCCCGTGCCCTCTTAAATTTCTCCACCATTCTAGCCCCCACAACTCCATCTGGCAATCAGTTCCAGGGCTCCACCACTAACTGTGTAAAGAAGTGCCCCCTCACATTGCCCCTGTATCTTTTTCCTTGCAATCTAAGGATGTGCCCTCTTATTCTGACTCCCTCCTTCCTCTTTAGCAGACCCCCTTCTCCTATTTTATTTAGTCCCTTTACATATTTAAAGGTTTCAATCACATCCCCCCTTTCCCTCCTTAAAAAAAGAAAGCAGCTCCTAAGTGTAGCACTCCTTCATACTGTGCTATAGCATCAGTACTGGGATTGCACTCCAAGTTTCTGGTGTGTGGGGCTAGAACCCACAAACTTCTGGTCTCACAGGCAGACTTACAACCTGCTGAGCCACTGTCATGAACAAAACATGCCCTCACTTAAACTCAAACCTCTGACCCTTTGCTTGTAAAGCAAGGGCACATCTAGTATGCTACCTGTGGAGTCTTCTGGCTCCCTAGAGATTTCTTCTTTTTAAAAGGGTGTTTTTCCTCTCATCTGAACCAAAGGTCATAATGTGTGGTTAGTTGTTTATAGTATATTCCCTAGTTTACTTAGGTAGGTTTCTGCTGTTGGAGGAAGATGGATGGTGGCCCTCCTTACCATTCCCTCTCTCCTGAGAAGGCCAACTGCTGATATCATCAGTGAAATCCATTTTATCACTGCAATCCTGACAACCTGTGCATCTCATTTGTGGTTCATCAAGCTGTCTCGTTGCTGTCAATCTCCTACTCTACCTTGTAGTCAGCATTTACTGCTTAATGGTCTTTTTGGGTCTCCTTCCTAAGGCATCTTTAGCCAAGGGAATCTTTCCCGCAGCACCTCTAGGGGTGGAATCCTCTTTGAGGGTTCTTTGGCTTTGGTATCCCTACAGGGTGGTAATTCCTCATGGAATAGAGAGTGCGAATGGCTAAACAGTTATCACAGTTGCTCAAGCATAACACTACTCTGGTTGCGTAGGACCATTGAATCAAGTTCTTTAACACTGGTTATTGTATTCATAGTCCTATTTCCTTGTATTTCTTTTTTGCATTCATCTCGATTAGCTCAGAAAATGTAAAGTCAGCCAGTTCAAATCTGCAGAAATATATATTTTTTAAATAAATATTTCATTTTTATGGCTGCAGCAGGTGGAGTCCTGCAGCCATTTTGGAACTGTTTAGAGAAAGGAGCTGACTGGATACCGTCTGCTCCTTTTTCTTTGGAGTTCCAGTAGTGGAGGCGGACATGCATCCACAGCACTACTTTGTTCGGTGGCCAAAGCACAACACTGTCCGATATGACTGCTGGTGCTTACTGCACATGAGCAAGTTCCTGCGCATTCACAGATAACTCCGGCTGCCATATTGGACACAGCAGACTCTGCCAGTGGCACTCCAGAGTTGCCAACCAGTGCCGTATTGCCCTGTCAACTGCAGCCATGCTTGCTCTGCCCAGAACTTGTTTCTAAATGCTGTAATCCTTAAACAGTACCACAGGTCACATCTTAGCACCCACCTTCTAAACAGGAACACACTGTCTGTATCTGAAGGGGTAACAAAACACTTCAATTGAACAAAGTCAGAAAACAGGTTCAGACAGCAGCGTGATCCCACATGGGTCCAACCCTCAGAGTCTGGAGTCTGAGTGGATTGCTGAGGAGGAGGTGAGTGCCATGTTTTGCTCAACTCATGTTTCTGTGTTAGCTTACTCTGCTCATCAAGTGCCCTGGAGGTGTCCTTTTTCACTGAGTGAACCTAAATCTTAACTAGTGGGTCCACAAAAATACAGTAATCTTCAAAAGCAGCCAGTGCTTGTCGTATATTCATTGTTACTTCAGGATTTTGAATAAAATAAAAAATCTGGAGGCTGGGTTCCTGATTTCTGTGGCACTTTATTTAACCCTATAAGTATTGCCACAGGGCTCCCAAAATGTCCACAGCAGAGTTGGTTCAATTTTGTGTCAGGAGTCTGCTCAACAAAAATACTGCACCATGTAATGTTATCAAATCATTAGATACTGAGCATGAGGAGGGGCTTCAGGAAAAAACAAGAGGGAGAGAGAGCCAGAAACTATGGAAAACTAGTTTTATTAAAATCAGAGTTCACTCAAGGGTACCCACAGCTCCAGTTATGTAATGAAGTAATACCCCTTAGGCCAGCAATCTGTAGCTGTTCTAGCCTAATCTGAGGTTTAAATGGGTGCCCTCCACATTGCTCTGTAAGAGTGCTTCCCATTGGCAAAATGACTACCGCCCTAAAAAACATTCTGAATCCTCTTCCTCCTCTGATCAGTGGGTGAATTCTGCAGCAAAACTGAAGTTCTGCAGTTGGGTGTAAATTAAGTTCTGCAACTAAAGAATTGTAGAATTGTGGCTGGCCTGCTGGCACAAGTAGTAGTGCTACAAAGCTTGGCACTGATAACCCAGATTTGGAAATGAGCCCCATGGACCAGGGGGTCAACTGGAGGCGGGGGAGGAGGAGGATGAACATCCGATGGACTGCTCCCCTCCTCTGGGGTGGGTGGGGTGAGGCAGTCGGCAATAGTTCCATTTCTAGCAGTGGCCAGGAGTTGGTGCACCTGACACCTCCTGTGCATGCGGATCAGTGGCTTGGTAGTGCCAGCACCTCTAACATCATTGCATTCCCAAGCCTCAGGGGGGCCACAAATGAAAAAACAAACTTTGGCAAGCAGGCACTGTGATGCAAGGAACCCACAAAATGCCTCCACACCAAAAAAATGGTACAGTGTAAATCTCAGTCAGGGTCCCAGGATTACTCTATATAGGTCCTTCCCTTCAGAGAACCCTGCTGTCAGGGGCAACTCACAGTCTTCCTGGGCTGGGCAGCTGGGGAGGTGTGCCAGGGTGGTGGGCAGATTGAGGGAGTTGTGGGTTGATTTGGGGTACATCCTTGTCCTGGCAGGAGAGCCAGAAACAGAGTTAAAAAAAAAACTGCAGAATTTTAGCAAGATTGGATTTTTTTTAAACTCTGCCGAGTATAATTGAATTTTCTTTTTCAGGCAAATAAGGACAATTTGATGCATGTCTTATTTATCAGCTGCCATAGTGTATGCAGTCCCCCATTTTCAGAGTCAGCTCTTAGCACCATGCACCTCTTGGTGCTGTGTGAGAGACAACACACAGCCAACCTGGGAGATATTTTTAGGCAGGCAGTGTGTTCTGATCAGTTTGTGCTGCCTGTCTGAAAATAGGAGCTGTGGGAGCGCAGTGCACAGTAAATATTTGCTGTTCTATCACAGCCTCCTGCAGGATAGTTCCTCACAGGGGCAAAGGGAGATAGCACAGCCATCAGCATGTTAAGTAGCCCATAGGGGTAAGGTGCTAAGGGAACATTGGCATACCATTATGGGCTTAGTAGCATCTCCACACAGTGCCACTCTGCACATCTTCACAGAGGCATTATCCAGCGCTGTACCACCTCCTCCAATCACAATTCTGATGCTCCTGATCCTCAGCACAAAGCTATCCATGGTGTATAGTGATCTCCCCACTCCTGATACCCATTCAGATATCCCTGATACATACGATAATTACATCCCAGGCATCTAGTGGCCCCCAACCTCTGGTTGCTGTATAGATGTCCTCAATCCCTATCATAAATATAGCCCTGTCATCTAGTGGTCCCCACCGATCACTGTATAGATGCTCCTGATTCCTGTCATTAATATATACCTTGTGTCCAGCAGTCTCCTCCCCAAGATAGCTGTACAGGTGCCCTCAGTCCCTGTCATTAATACATCTCTGGTGTGTAGTGATCCCCCCATCACTTTCCAGATGCCCCTGACTCCTTCATTAATACATCCTTGACATCTAGTAGCCCTGCCACCTCTTGATCACTGTTCAGATATCCCAATCACTGCTATTAACACATCCTTGGGGGTCTAGAGGTCCCCGCCCCTGATCATGTGGGGAAGGGGTATCATACATACCATACTATAGGGCCCCCATTGTGGGCATCATAGAGAACAGTACTGCTGCTGCCAGTTGTTACAATGCTGTCATTACTGCAGGGTCTTTAGCTGTGTGTGGAGGAGGGAGTGTTCTGGGACTTGAGGCACCAACACAACTACTGAAGTTTCCATCTAGATAACCACATTGTCCACACATAACTCTGGAGTCACACAATCTTTGATTTGTTGTACAGATGTTTCAGCATTAATGCACATTCTTGGAAGCAGAACAGGTCCTGCACAACAGTTCATTTTGAAAGACACAACCCACAGGAACCCAGACAAGTCGGACAGTGTGAACACATCCTCATGCTGCAAATTCCCAATTCATGGGTGTCATGGGAATCAACCACTCTGGCTGATCCCACAAAGCTATTGGCATGGACAGCGCCATCTATCTAATAAAATGTGCCCTAGCATAGGGGGAACTGACCTTGGATGGGTGCACAGGGGCACCAACCCTCACTGAAAGATCACTTATGTTGATCCTATCAGTTCTACTGGCTTCCTGCATCTTTCTCTTCCTTGAGCCCTAGTGAGGGAGGGCCCAATTTCCCATGTAATAACTTAGCTTCTGTAATGCATTCTGATGAAAGCCCAGGCAGCAACCTGAACACCTAGTGCACTGTCACCTGTCATGCAGATAGTTTTGGGACTTGACTGAATGACTCAGACCCCCAGAGGGGTGCTCTTCTCTGTGGCCACTGCCATGTCAGCTCTGGTTAAATGGAGCTAATCCACAAAAGGAAATCTGTGCAGGCCCACTGGGCCTTCCAGGTACCAGCAGAAGCACAACACTTAATCTTCTGCTTTTCATTAGACTCTTCTTACCCCTCTCAGGGACCTCCCCTTTTGCGCTTGGAAATAAATCCATCTAGCGAGAGCCGGGGGCATACCAAGTAATGCACTTATGGGTCAGGAGTTTTATGATGATGATAGTTTCAGAATATCCCAGTCAAGGCAATGTTCTGTGGCAGCTAAACTGAATGTGACCCTTAGGTCGCTAGGGCCGGGTTCACACCCCTGCCTGGTAACTGTACAGGGCCCACCTAGGTAAAGGGGTTGGGTTCATTCTTTCTCCTGTGGCAAGCGGGTTCATACCAGAACAAAAAAGAAATAGCGTGATGCCTCCACTCAGAGAGAATAAGTGGACCCGATGTTGTGTGCAGTACTATCCCCTGGGCTGCATGCCTACCCACCCACTGCACTATATGGGACAGGACCATCCCCTGGAGACCAATAAGGCAGTTGTTATCTTCACCAAAAAACAATTCAATCAGGTTAAATAAAGTGGGTGCAGAAGTGAAGTTTACCAAATTAACACAGTTTTTTTATTTAACAGCACAGGCTGGGAGGCTGGAGGAAAAGTGGGAATTAGATAGCTGCAAGCTACCTTAAACACTCCCGTTCTGTAGCGATGCCCCGTGAGTCACTGTACTGTGGGTCACTACCTCCCTCTCAGATTCCACAAGGCTTATTAAACAACCACCCAATCAAGGGGCACAAAAAGATGATTTTTACTACATAGGGTGTGGTAAACTCTTCAGCTGGTACCAGTACTAAAACTGTAATTTCAAGTATGGCACAAAACTAGTGGCTTTGGGTACTCAGGCATTATACCTACAGTCTCAGTGCAGGCCAGTTAACTATCTCGTCCAGGTTCTTTTGATGGTGCACTTCATGAAACATAACAAGCTTGATACTGAACCCCACCCCCTCCTCACAAACAGGCCATGGTGTGCTAGCACAATTTAAATAACTTGAAACTCTAAATGTTCAGAAAACTCAACTTTGTAATCCCAGTGAGGTAGCTGTAATCCAAAATGGAAAAGAACCAAACACCCCAGCCAGCAGTGTTGGCACTTACATGACCCACGGATACAGGAACTAAGACAAGGCAGGAACCAGCACACAGTAACAAATCAGGTAGCTTTCGACAGTAGACCCCAGTGGCCTGCATATGAAGCACATCCAACTCTCCTTAAACACTTGGCAGAAGCACAGCCATTCTGGCTCAACATGCTCAGGAAACATTTTTCTGGCTCAGCTCTGTCACAGGAGTACTACACAGCAGCTTCCCAGTTCTCAAAGAGCCCAGAACCCAAGAGTGACCACTATTTTCCAATTGCCCTCCTGATCCAGAGTACTCATGTACTCAGGGCACATGCCCTGTTCCTCACTCCATCCCACTAGATAAGGGCTAACAGGCCCCTTACCTGACTCTGAAGCAACCTGGGTAGGTTGCAGGTCTCTGTCTCCACTTTGTACAGCTCAGAAGCCTTGGTGTGCAGCAAAGGCACAACAGGAATACTTTCTCAGAGGTTTCTTTCAACTGGTGCCCATCTGGCACAGTTTCACAGAATTCACTAAACAGGTACCTTTCCCTTGCACAGCCTCTAAACAGTATAAGCCCAGGATAAGACTCACAGTGATTTTACAGAATGAACCCTGGTGAGAGCTTGCAGAATCTTTGGCTGGGCAAGGCCTCTAGCTTGATCTCACCAGGAGCAGGTCTGGACACCCCAGTGTCTCTCTGACTGCACAGAGCTCCTTGTGAGCCTAGAAATGTCTCTCATAGATACAGTGTTCCATTGCATGCATAAGCAGGCTGCCAGTCAGCCCCTCTGCCTTTCAATTGGCTTCCTGAGCCTGCCAGTTCATTAGGGAGAACCTCTGACATCACTCGGCCCTGCCATTCTTTGCTGCTGCTGCTGTTGGCCTAGCTTTCTAGCCCATTGATTAGTTATTCTGCAGGGTCAAGGGTTGCCAACATGGCAGTGGCTATGCGCTGGTGGAGCTTCAGTTGCAAAGTGTTTTATTTTGTGTGCTGGCACCCATGATTTTATTACAGCCCTCCAGGGCTGCCATCTACTTGAGCCAATGGCATCATGGTGCAGTGAACCAGTGTATTGCATGGCTAGGGTTAGGTCTGGTGAGTGTGGAGCACTGAGGAGGAGCCCCTGTAGCATGCTTTCCCAGCTCACACAATGGCAGCACCCTCGTGGTGCATCAAGATGCCAAAGATGTCAAAAACAGGAAGCACCCTGCCCTTCCAGTCCCATCTGCCAGGATTGGAGGACCAGGTTTAAGAATGACAGTTACAGCAGCAGCAGCAGAAGTGGATGCAGGAGGAGTCAAAGATTCATTGCAGCCTAGCTTTCTCACTACATATGCACAGTTGAGTGAGAGAGCCAGCAGCTGCAGCACACACAGTCTGGCAGCAGCAGCAGGCACTCTGGACTGGAGGGTGGCACAAGCAGTCCTAGTAAGCCCCCCTATGGGGAGAAAACATGATGAATGAGTGAAGAAATATTCTTCTTCTAGAAATTAGAGTAGAGGCTAGGGCTTGACATTTGTTTTCCTAGGGTATTAGACAGTAGTTTAGGTTTGTTAAAAAACAATAGCAGTGTCAGTGGCTCAGCAGGCTGAACACTCACCTCTGAGGCTGGAAGATTGAAAGTTTGTAGATTCTAGCCCCACACCAAGCAGTTGGGGTAATTTCCAATACTTCTTTTTTGTTTACTTTTTTTTTTCTGCCTTCCCCTATCTCGGAGTCCTGCTTTCTCGGGAGTCACCAAGTGGTGCCTACCATGCTCCCTCCTCAACCTACCTGATCCTGCGGATGATCCCCATGAAGCCTTGGTATACTCCCCCCAGGCATGTACGAGGTGGGGCCAACACCCTAATATCCTTCGTGTTTCTTCAGGCACCCAATGGCAGGACAGGCAGGTGGGAGTCATAAGGTCGCACTGGTGCTCTGTCTCCCTGGCATTCCAAGAGAGTGTTTTTCCCTGTTCTTAGGGGAGTAGCATGTGCCCTGACATTAGGGCATCTCCACTGACATCCACCACTACCCAACCCTCTCTGTATACTCTGCACACTTGCTGCGCCTCCGGCTTCTGCCAGAGGCCAGTCAAGCACCGAGCCTGTACCCCTCCCTCCCAGGAGAGGAGCTGGACGCTCAATCCTCTCCCTCCCTGCTGACCCTCGATGGCCCTGGCTCGTTTTCAAACTTGGGATGCCGGTGTGGCGCGAGGTGTGGCATCCAGCACCTCAACTCTCAGCACCACCAGGCTGGCCTTAATTCCCAGTACTGACACTGTAGTGCATCATGAAGGGGATGCTGCACTCCTGAGGTGCTGTCTTTCGGACAAGACATTAAACCGAGGTCCTGTCTGCCTGTACTGGTGGTTGCTCAGGTGGACATTAAAGATCCCATAGCACTTCTCGAAAAGAGTAGGGGAATTTTTTGTTGAAGAATACACCAAAAACATGTCATGTACAAATACAAAAACTATAGCATTTAATCATAGAAACAAAAACAGCCTTACATTTTCCATTACAAATAAATCACTTTCCTAAGTTTCTCCTACTTTAAATAATAATACCTTCCATCCTATATTCTCATAGTATAGTTTACCCTCCTGCTCTCTATTTAAATTTAATAAATCTTACCAACCCACTCCACCATTTCTTTAAGATGTGTTTGGTGTTCTGCTGAAAATCTTTAGTATACACTTCGTACATAGCCTGTTCTACCAGAATACTACACATTTCGTAGGGCATCAGTTTCTGTTACAGTGTCCACTGACACCTTGCTTGCCACAAATAGAGTTTTAGGAAACAGAAAAACACCATTAATGTACTGTAATCATATTTACTTAATAAATGTGGACAATGTCCTAATATTAAAGACCCATGAGATAAATTTAAAACCTATTTCATATTTCATCTGTTAGCTATAAAGCCCCATAAAAGCTGAACTTACGAGCATGTGAACAGAAAGTGAGCCATAGTTTCTTCAATATTTTGACACCCACTGTATGGGCAATTCCTGTCCTCTTGTGCTTTGTGTCTTACATTACCCCCTTAGATTTAGACGTCCATACACTAATAACCACAAGATTTCCCACATGTGTGTGGGAATCCTGATATTATTAACTGTCTCAGTATTCCTTCTCATAAGGTGGGGGAAGGGGGACAGTTTTTAAAGTCTGGTTCAGTTGGGTGGATATTAGACACAATATAGGTGTACACTTGTGGTCCTGGTGTCTTACAGATTTGTGATGTAGTTAACCCCTATTTTTGAAGACTCTGTACTGCTGGTTTAATGAAAGTTGAGACTTGTAGTCTGGGGGATAGTCTTGGTGGGTCATTCTCGATCCACAATGCTAGGTAGTTGGAGAGGTTATTGCCAAACCATAAATATTGTAAACTCTGAGATGGAACCAATCCTATTTTGAAGTTCTGACAAATAAACAAGTCATAAAAAAAGGTAATGGGGTCAACCATTCCTAGTCCACCCTGGGCCTTAGGTAAATATGTAAAGCAGCTTTTAATCGTGTTTAACCTACTGCCCCATACCATCTGAAAGAAACATGAATACAGTCTTGTTTCCAGTATGGTAGGGGGCAGGAATATCATGGCTATATACAGGAAAGATGGGGTAATAAATTGTTTGATAATATGGACCCTTTTTGTTTTGGACAACCTCCAGGTCTTCCATCTGTTTGCTTTGAACTCTACTCCTTGAAGTGCCGATTCCAAGTTTTCTAGGGGCATGTTACATGACCCCAAAAAATACCTAAGATTTTTTGTGTTTCAGTGGATATATGAATTTTATCTATGGTTATTGATGTTTGGCCTGCATTCCCAAGGAAAAGACCATTGCATTTATCTGTATTTAATTTAGAGTTGGAAACTTCAGAGTATTCCTGCTGTTGTTTGATGAGAGCTGGGATCTGCATTGAGTTGGCACAAAACAGGCAAATATCATCTGCATATGCTTGGATTTTAATAGGGACCTGTCCCTGTGACCCTTGTAACCATTCCCATGCCTAGGGAAAAATATAAAGCAGAGGGCTAAGAATGCACCCGTCTTACTCCTGAAACAATAGTGATACCCTCTGCAATCTTTCCTTTAATGATAGGGTGTACCAGTGCCCTGGAATACAGTAATTTTATTTTATTTACAAAATCAGTCAGTATGCCGTATTTCAGCAATGCATGAAATAAGAAAGGGAAGTGCGCCCTATCAAAGGCCTTGCACTGATCTAGAGTCAAAAGACAACCTTCTTTCTTGTACCTCTCGTGATAGTCTATGATATCTCGAATGATCATTAGGGCATGCTGGATTTTTCTTGCCAGTGGGCCACAAAACTGGGCAGAGTGGATTAATTTAGAAGCTATTTTCCTTAGTCTATTGTTTAGAGTTTGTGACAAAATTTTAAAATCCGCATTTAGTAAAATAATGGGTCTCTAATTTCAAATGTCCAATCTGTCTCCTGATTTATATAAAAAAATTAAAAGCCCAGATGTAAAATTCAAGGGGGCTGGCCCTTTTTGAAACAGGGAGGTAAAAATTTCTAATAAACATTTTGCCATTTTGCTGGGAAAAGTTTTAAAAAACTTGTAGGGTATCCCATCCGGTCCTGGAGAGGTCCCCAGTTTCAATTTTTTTATTACTGTTTCTATTTCTTCTGCTGTTAGTGGAGACTTTAATTCTAACTGTTCTTCTTCTTCTTCTGTAAGGTTTTGTTGTATCTCTCTTAAATATTCAGTGATCTTCTCCTCGGGGGGGGGTAGGGGAGCATTACATAGTATCCCATTAATCCCTGTATCATTTTGTGTAGTCCTTCTTCTGTTTGAGCTATTCTCCCCTGTTCATCCTTTAGGTTTTGGAAGGCCATGTTGTTCTTCCTAGTCTTGCAAGCCTCAAAGGGGTCATCTATCAGGGATTTTTGGGTTCCATATTTAACTCAGCATTTAAAGGTTTTGCCCTGTCCTACTGAAATTTTCTTATCTCCTCTTTTATTTTTTCTATTTGGGGGCTGAAGTCTTGTCTAGAGGTGGAATGCTCAGAGATTTTGTGATGTGGACCTTAATTTTAGATAATGGAAAAACTGGCTCCTATTTGAGTTCTTCCATAATTCTGAAACCATTTAGATATTTCTTGCTTTGTGTCCAACCACCACGCATCCAAATCCTCACGGAGGTCACTTACTGACATCTTGGCCCATAGCAGGATAGTAACCCCTTTTTGTGCTTTTGGTCTTGGACAGTAGAGATGTTCAGTCTCCATCTTTTATACTGTCTAACACGATGGGGGAGGGTTTAAAAAGAAATTTGTATAAGTAAGTGGTATAAAAATTCAATGGGATTGGTTTGAAAAGAAGGTGTTGGGATGTTCTTGGAAATAAAAAGATGGTCTATTGTTGAAGTTAATTTTCCTCTTTGGTAAGTATATTTCGGGCCTTGGGACTGATACTGAAGACAGTCAATAGACTCTGCCATAGTTATACATTTATTCAGGGCACTGGTATCACAGTAGGCCTTTTCCCATCCCTACCTGTACTCTGACAAGCTAGGTCACAGTTAAAATCTCCTCAAGAACCATGTGTGAAGCTGTACATAAGTAGGGCTATATCTGAGAAAGCAAGGCCACTCTATCTGTCTTAGACTGTGGCCCATACACGTTTATTAGTCTGTATGGCACTTGTTCCCAGTAACCATCTAGGATAAAACTTTTTCCTGCAATTTTAGACAATTTAAAAAAGAAGGAGTCAAAGACTATTCCTATCCCGTCTGCCTGATCTGCTCCAAATAACCAGTAGAAGGGGCCCCACAGCCATTCTGCTTTAAAGAATCTAAGCTGGTCTGAGAAACCTGATATTTAAGTTTTTATGCACCAAATGTTGAAATAGGGCATGTTTTTGTGAGGTGTTCAGTAGGCTCTGGCAGTTACAAGACCCTGTGACCAGTCTATTCATCTCTATGCTGTGAGTTTATGGTCCTTTTTTTCCTCTTCTTATTTTTCTTCTTCCCCTTGTATTCTATCACTTCTTGACTTCCTCTTAGATCTTGTGTGATGGGGAGGGGGGTCAGCTTCAATCAGATCCATGTCTTACTCTTCACCTGTAGGTGCCAAGATGGAGAAAATGTTAATTACCCCGACTCCCTGTGGTTCGGGGGGGTTAGTGTTCCAAGTTACTGTTCTTTGGGGGAGTGGTGCTTCATTTGGGGGGAGGTTCCCCTTGTTCCCTATTCTCTGACTGTCTGAATAACAGACAGGTGGGAATTCCTTCCATGATGTCTGTCCTGATGGAGAAGGGTCTAACTCTTCCTGTCCCTCACCTTCTGTTGGTTTTTCAAGGATAACAACCATCCCATCTTGCCCTAGAGATGTGGGTTTGCATGGTGGTGGTGGAGATGGGGAGAAGGGGGTGGGTCAGTAGACTTCTTGGAACTAGGTGTAGCTAGTTTCTGTGGGTTTGAAGTTCCCTCTTGAGTTTGCTGTATTAACAGTTCTGGGTTTATAACCAAGGCTTTATTCCTTGCAGCCCAAGGGCATTCAGGAAATGTGTGTCCTTTCTCCTCGTACAAATCACACTTGGTTAAATTTGTGCATTGCATGCTGCTGTGACCCGCCTCTCCACAGTTATCACAATGTGATCAATCACAAATACTCAAGAGGTGGGTTCAAGCCCCACACTTGTAGCATGTATGTAGTTGCCCTGAATAAAAACATACCTCTCTATCCCTGCCCAACAGAAACAATTTTGAAATACGTTCAATTTCATTTTCGACCTATCTTAACTTTGTATTTCCACCCACCTGTCCAAAGCTGGAACATTTGGATTATGAAGTTTATTTTTTACAGGATACTAGGCTCCATTCAAGAATTGAAACAGACCTAGCTTCAGGTGATTGGAAATGGGGTAGTTCTATATGGTCTGTAGGGATGGAGGTATGTTGTGGTGTAGGGTTTTGTTTTACTACGTCCGATGTTAAAATTTTAAGGATAGTAGATCTGGAACCAGGCCGGGTTCTGCTACTGGATGTCATGTTGAATTCCATTTCAAGCAGACTGATTAATGTGTATGGACCTCAAACCAAGGCATTAAGGGTTAAGTTGTTACAAAAAATACAACCTTTTTTACATACAAGTTGCCAGATAATTTGGGGTGGGGATTTTAATATCAATCTCCAAGAACAGATTATTAAGGGGAAGCAATTCTGTGACAAAACAATGTTAAAAACTATAGTTCGGCTGGCTGGTTTACAAGATGTTCATTTAAGGCAGTCGGGAAGGGCAAAACCTTCTTTTTATAAAAGGCAGTTATTTTCTAGGATAGATTTCCTTTTTGTTAAACAGACATTACCTTTAGCGGGAGTGGTAACAATTCCAATAGAAACATCAGATCACTGACTAATCAGTACCCATTCAGAGGGACACAGGTAGAGGTATTTGGAAACTAAATACTTCAATATTATTGGATAGCTACGTGATAACTGGAGGTGGGGCTTAGTCACAGTTAAAGTAGAAAACAGAGGTTTATCTTCTCAGAAGAAGCCAGAAGGAGAAGGAAGGAAACATATTCAATTCAGTGCTTTAGAGTAACTGGTAATTGGTATTTTTCTTTTAAACTTAGATTGTAGGCTTGTAGTGACACTATACTTTCTTTCTCTGTTGTCTTTACTTATAATTGTTTTTGAGCTGTTGAAAATTTAAAACATAGTGGTGGTGTAATTCTGTGCTGTCTTTAATTGCTGCAAATTTTATCTTGGCTTGTCTGACTGTCCTGTAGCTGGGTGAAGGGTGTTAATTGTCTGGCCTCTGACCTCAGCTACGTGATAACTGGAGGTGGGGCTTAGTCACAGTTAAAGTAGCAAACAGAGGTTTATCTTCTCAGAAGAAGCCAGAAGGAGAAGGAAGGAAACATATTCAATTCAGTGCTTTAAGAGTAACTGGTAATTGGTATTTTTCTTTTAAACTTAGATTGTAGGCTTGTAGTGACACTATACTTTCTTTCTGTGTTGTCTTTACTTATAATTGTTTTTGAGCTGTTGAAAATTTAAAACATAGTGGTGGTGTAATTCTGTGCTGTCTTTAATTGCTGCAAATTTTTCGCCCTCCCTCCTTCCCCAACTCTTAATTATATGCCCTGATAAATCTGATTGACAGAAGCTAAACACAGGTAAGTAAGAGGTGTGAAGTAGGAGGGCATAAGGGGAAGAAGACCACCCTCAGCACGACAAGTGTTTTGACTCATTTATTTATTTATTGGTTTCTTTTCCTTAAAAATATATATCTGAGGACAGATACAGGATTTTAGTACTGTAAATTAATAAAAAGAGAACTAAGAGAGCTTCAGTAGCAGACAAGTAGTGGAACTGCAGTATAATGTGGGGAGTGCAATGCAGTGGCTGGGGAAGCCATATTCAGGCAGACCTTCTGGACACTGAGGTGCTGCCCTATCTGCATGCATCTCTCTGGACTGTGGGATGAGGTAGCCAGACTCAGGAGCGGAAGTAAACGGTCAGGAGTACCATCTCCCTATCCAGGGACCACCCAGTCCAATGCAGCTCCTCAAAGGATGCTGAGAACGAGGAGCACTTGGATGACAGTGGGCTCAGGGAGGGTTAGAGCAGTCAGGCAGAGGCACATCCCAGATCCTATTCCTCTCAAGAACTCATATGCCACACTGGCAAATGAGGAAAACCAATCAGAGGTACACAGAGAAGTGGAAGGAAAGGATGTGGAGGTTAGCCAAGGAGGTGACCTCAGTGGGGAAAGCAGTGGACCCCAGAGGAGGAGGAAGTGAATCCTGGTGGGGGACTCTATCGTAAGAGGGATCCAGCTAGGAACACAGGAGGGGGAGGACAGGGAGGTGAGGTGCCTACCAGGTGCCACAGCATGGAGGGATGGAAGGAAGATACTGGGGATCACTGGGAAGGCAAGACGGGAGGGTGAGCTGGATATCATTATCCACCTAGGTACTAATGACTTGGCAAATGGGAGCCAAAGGAAGTTCAGGAAGAGTTTAGGAAACTGGGAGGGGTTCACAAGTAGCTACTTCTGTCACTTTCTCAGAAGTACTACCTGTGAGAGAGGCAAGGAGAGCATAGGAGTGCATGCACCAGGAACTTTAACTCATGGTTGAAGAACTGGTGCTGTGAGGAAGGGTTTGATTCATGGGTGACTGGGGACCCACCTGGAGGATGGAGGTTTGTTCGCCTGATGGCCTGCATCCATCCTGGAGGAATCCAAGACTCAATGATAAGTTTAAATGCTACATTGACAAGCATTTAAACTAGCAAGGGGATGGCAGGCCAGCAAGGAGGGTACCTACTTGCTCACCCCCACAGCTAGCAGTGGAACCAGTGAACCAGAGGAGGGCTATCTCTGCAAAGCAGTGTGCAAAAGATGGAGATTAGTGTCCAAAAGGTGGATAAGCAGAAAAGGGGCAAAATTCAGCAGAAGGGCAGACAGCAAGGAGAACCAGGGATAAATGACAACCAAGGAAGGGGCTGAGTAGAACAGGAAGCAGTCTAGGAGGTCAAGTCATGGAAAGCCATGTGTGCAAATGCCAGAGCCTTAGCAACAAGATGGAAGATCTGGAGGCTGTCATGGTACAGTCAGACCTGGACATTGTGGCCATCACTGAAACCTGGTGTAATGATAACCATGACTGGAGATGGCCATACCTGGCTACAACATATTCAGAAGAGACAGAGCAGGCAGGAAGGGAGGAGGAGTGGCACTGTATGTGAAAAATGACATAAGGGCCACACAGATCCAGGAGGAACAAAATGGGGAGAGATACTGTGGGTTGCTGGAAAGGAAGATGGGGCCAGCTCTTCGACAGGTGTGGTCTATAGACCACCAGCCCAGGAGGAAGAAACAGATAGGGAGTTGATGCTAGCCATCCAAAGGATGGCAGACAAGGGTGAGGTAGTACTGGTTGAGACTTCAATATTCCAGAAGTGGACTGGAGCATCCCAGCAGCATCAACTAGGAGCAGATTTATCCTGGACTCCTTCAGGGTGCCTTCCCAAGCAACTGGTCATGGAACCAACTCGCAGAAGGCAATACTGGACCTTGTGCTCACAAACAGGGACAGTGTGATGGGGGTAACAGTGGGGAGAACCTGGGTAACAGTGACTACTAGTCATTGTGGTTTGATATCACAGAAAGAGCAGAACCAAACCACACAAAAACACGTATCCTGGATTTTAGGGGGGCAGACTTTGGGAAAATGGGGAGATACTTGAAAGAGGCATTAAGGGGAATGGGACAGGAATCAGGGGTTGAGGAACAGTGGGCAGTATTTAAAATGGGGATTATAAGAACAACAGAATTATGTATTAAGCAGGTTAGCAAGAGGAAAAGGAAGAGGAGACCATTATGGTTTTCCAAAGAGGTAGCAAAGAAAGTGAAAGCCAAAAGATTGCATTCAGGCAATACAAAAGACACAGGCAGAAGGATAGGGAGAAGTACCAGGAGAAACAAAGGAGGCAGGAAGTCAGTAAGGGAAGCCAAAGCTCAGACAGAAGAACACATTGCAAAATCAGTGGGTAAAGGGACAAAACCTTTACAGGTACATAAGTGAAAAAGAAAGACAAAGGGAGGATAGTGAGACTGAAGGGGAGGATGGGAGTCGCTGTGGAGGATGACAACAGTAAAGCTGACATATTGAACAGGTATTTCTGCTCAGTCTTTACTGAGGAAGAGGGGGTAATGGGTCTGAAGGAGTACAAGGGTGAAAATGGCAGAAATGGACACAAGTCCCTTTACATGAGAAAGGGTCCTGAAGGAACTGGAAGTAATAAGAGTTGATAAAGCAATGGGGCAGATGGGGTGCACCCCAGAGTCCTTAAAGAACTAAGAGAGGTGGTGGCTGAACCGCGTGTGGGAGATCATGGAAGCAATACTGAAGGAGAGATTGGTGGAACATCTGGTTGTCAATGGACTACAGGACCCAAGGCAGCATGGTTTCACCAGGGGAGGTCATGTCAGACCAACCTCATTGAATTTTTGACTGGGTGACTAGGGAGGTGGATCAGGAGGCAGTGGACATGGCCTATCTGGACTTCAGCAAGGCCTTGACACTGTGCCATAGAAGACTACTACACAAACTGGGGAATATGGGTGGGCAGGACAGTAGTGTGGTGGGTAGGTAACTGGCTGGGTGGCAGGACCCAGAGGGTGGTGGTAAATGGCTGTCACCCACAGAGGGAAGAGTGACCAGTGGGTACCACAGGATCAGTGTGCTGGACCGATCCCATTCAACATCTTCATCAGTGACATTGCACAGGACCCAGAAGGCAGAATTCTCACTGTTCACTGATGACACAAAGCTCTGTAACAGAGTAGACACACCAGAGGGTGTAGACAGAATGAGAAGGACCTGCAGAAACTTGAAGAATGGTCAAGGGTTTGGCAGTTGAAATTCAATGCAAAGAAGTGCATGATAATGCATATGGGGCACAAAAACCCTGGCACAATATATCAGTCTGGAGTGAGGATATAGCATGCACCAAGCAGGAAAGGGATCTTGGGGTTGTCATCTCTGATGACCTCAAGGTAGGGAAACAGTGTGACAAGGCATCAGGTAAAGCAAATAGGATGCTGGGATGTATAGGCAGGGGCATCACCAGCAGGAAAGGGAGGTCATAATTCCGCTTACAAGACACTAGTGAGGCCCCACCTGAGTACAGTGTACAGTTCTGGAGACCATACCTACGTAAGGACATAGACAGGTAGAGAAGGTTCAGAGGAGGGCAACAAAGATGGTGCATGGATTGCATCACAAGTCCTATGAAGACAGGTTGAAGGAACTGAACATGTACTCCTGGAGGAGAGGAGGAGAGAGGGATATGATAGAGACATACAAGTATCTTACAGGGAGGAACAGGGTGCAGGAAAACACTATTTTTAAGTGAAAAAGATGTTCCAGGACTAGAGGGCATGGGATGAAGTTGGAGGAAGGACGATTCAGAGGAAACATGAGAAAGAATTTCTTCACAGAACGGGTGGTGGACAAGTGGAACACCCTGCCAGAGGAAGTGGTGGGGGCTGAAACAATCACGGGATTTAAGAATGCATGGGATAGACATAAAGGAATTCTAGAGGTCAGGGGTAAGGGGAAATAGACTTCTAGGAAAACAAACTGAACTTACAAGCTCAAATGGGCAGACTGGGTGGGCCATAGGCTCTTATCTGCCGACACTGTCTATGTATCTATGTATCTATGATAGTGAGGTTCTTCGCCAGTTGGAAATTATAGTTTGGGATAAAATTACTACAGTGGAACTATATGAGAATCTTGGCCAATGGTGGGAAGACTTTAAATGTTGTATGGTGGGTTTTTTTAGAATCATGGGAAGAATGAGAGCACAGTCTAAATTTAAAGAACATTTGGGGTACAGGTCAAAGTTTGAAGAATTGCTGTCTCGACAGTATGAGGGTGGGGAGGATTTGATGTCCGAAATTGATATAATTAGAGATAAGATGACCCAGTTTCAATATAATAGATTACACTCATTATTAAAAGAACAGTCATTTGGTATACAGGGTAAAGCGGATCAAGTAAACCCATATCTAGCTAGTCAAAGGAGAAGGGAAAAAAAAGGAATTTCTTCCCTGATTTCGTTACAAGGTATTGAAGTATGGGATAATAAGGGTATTATGGAAGTGATTGAAGATCATGTAGAGAAGATATTTGGACAGCTCCCTGAGATGGATAATTTTAATTTGCCACTTTTTCAGGCTGCAGATCCTCCTAAGTTGGATTTAGTTCTAGCCAAACAACTGATAGAACCTTTTTCAATGCAGGAACTAGACAAGGTGATAAGCAGTTTAAAATTAAATACTTCACCAGGTTCAGATGGTTTACCAAGAGAATTTTATCGAGTATTATGGCGAATTATACCGAAAATTTTGCTGAACTTATTTAATTCCTTTGTCATAGAACATTTTCTGCCTACCAAGATGTATGAGGGATTGTTAATCTTTCTCTTTAAATCAGGAGCATGGGGGGAATATAGGAAATTGGAGACCAATAACATTGTTAAATGTTGATTTTAAAATATTTGCAAAACTCTTGGGGAATCGTCTAGCATCAGTGATGTCGGAATTAATAACCCCTACCCGGTTTTGTTCAGTACCTGGTAGGAACATTACTGATGCTTTTATTCTGTTGAGAGGATTGACAAGTGGGGAAGTGGTAGAAACAAAGGATCTGAGAGGTCCAGGTTACATTATTAGTTTGGACCAGGCCAAAGCTTTTGATGCGGTTTCTCATTCATTTTTGTGGGATTGTTTAGGGTTTTATGGGATTCCTTTAAAGTTTGTTCACTTGTTACAATTATGTTACAATTTAGCTTATGTTAGGCCATACGAAAATGGAAATTTGGGGAGAAAAATAGGGATATATAAAGGAGTTAGACAGGGTTGCCCATTGAGCCCCCTTTTGTATGTTTTTTTTCTTTGGACCCAGTGTTACGTATACTGCAAAGGTCTCCGAGAATTTTCGGTTTATATTCATATGATTGCCAGTTACATAAAGTTATAGCATATGCGGATGATTTATGTTTAATCTTACAAGATGAGAATTCCCTAATTACAGCCTTTCAGTTATTGCAAATTTTAGGCAAAATTACAGGTGCAAGCCTTAACCCTGAGAAAACAAAAATTTTAAGAATATGTGGTTTTCCTTCTAAACCTGAAAATTGTGGAGGATTTCCGGTATCAATGGTACCTTGTAAAATTTTAGGTATTTATCATGGAGGGAATGATATAGCTGGTTATAATTGGGCAAAGGCTATACAAGTGGGTACATTTAAAGTTACCCAACGGAATAAATGGAAGGTCTCAAAGAAAAAATGAATATATTATATTAAAACCTTTTTGGTTCCCATTTTTTTTATTTATTAGTATGATTTTTCCTTTGCCTAAAAATTTAGAGAGTAAATTATTAGGGTGTTTATTTAGCTGTTTTTGGGGAAGTCGGCTGAATCCTATTAAAAGGAATATTTTATATAAGGAAGTTCAGGATGGTGGTATAGGTCTGTTAAACCCTATTTTATTTTTCTTTTCAATATTTTTGTATAAAAATATTCTTCCCCTAATGAACGGATGTCCACAATTTTGGGGGTTTTGGATTCATAGGAAGTTACATGGTATATTATGTGAATGGAGGAGAATACCTTTGTCCATAAGAATAAGCGGTACCTAGGTTAGAAAATCTATGGGAAGGGTTTTGATAAAATAAAAATTGGAATATAAGATCACGAGTTAGTGAGGAAACTTCCCCGAAGAACACTTTATTCTGAAGTGTTAGAATCCAGCTTTTCAGCACAACCTTTTGTAGAATTTTGAGTCCGACAACAAAAACAGATTTCTGAATACGTTTTAGACAAACGAATACCAGCTTATATGTGGGATACAGTTTGGTTAGGAGTTCATGGACGAATTAATGAGAAAGGGAACCAAAAACACAAATCTTTCCAAGACAGGTTTTGTTCTAGATTCACTTGTACATCAGTGCCTGAAACAATGGATCATTTGTATTTTCACTGCCCTTATGCTGTACAGTTTTGGGATGTAGTAAAAAATCGTTAGAAAGGGGTATCCTTTTTACCACCTACTCCTGGTTTACTGTATTATGGAGTAATCCCTTCTGAATTGAAGCATTTTCACCATAGTACTCTTAGAGTGATAATGGTACAATTTTTGTACCTGGTTATGGATAAGTAGATGCAGATTTACTTTTGCAGCAACAATCCATTTCAGCATTAAATTATTTTGTATATTACAAAAGATTTAAAGGGTTGCAGAGAACAGAGGAACTTCTTTTGACACTTGAAGATTGGGAAAAATATTGGGAACATTTCAATTTTCTTTAAAGAATTAAGAATTTTGTATGTTTTTTTTCTTTCTCTTTTTTCCATTTTCTTTTTTGCTTTAGGAGTTATAAGAGTTGTTACTAATTTTATTTTTACTTTACAGTATCACAATTGTATGAGGAAATATTAATTGTGTAATCTTATTATGACTGATTTCTGATTTCATGAATGAATTCCCCAGCCATTTGATTTTCCTTATTATGATTATGTATGATATAATTTGTATAATTTTATGATTTTGTTCAGATTTCAATAAAAAAAATCCTCCCCTACTCTTTTCAAGAAGTGCCATGGGATCTTTAACATCCACCTGAACTACCACCAATCCAGGCAGATGGGACCTCGGTTTAACTTCTCATCCAAAAGACAGCACCTCAGAAGTGCAGCACCCCTCTCATGCTGCACTACAGTGTCAGTACTGGGATATTAACCCAAGTGCCAGATGTGGGAACTGAACCCACAGCCCTCTGATCTCCTGGCCTCAGAGGTAAGTGTGCTACCTACTGAGCCACTGACACTGTCAAAAAAATTGACAGGTATTTATTTGTATTCCTTGGATTACAGACGTATAAGGGGGGATTTCTGCCTCGAATACAGGGCAATGAAAGATGACTTGATGTGCAAAAGTATAGGAATAAGTACGAGGTTAATAAGAAAAGGAACAAGTGCACATAATCTGTAGCTATGGGGGGATATACCTATCACTGTCCAAAGATCTAAATGGTTTAATCAGAAAGTGATATTACTCTGGAACAGCTTACCTCATTGGGTAATGAATAGTGACTCACTGATCTCTTTTAAAAGAGCACTCAATAGATATACAGGAGATGACAAGTGGAGCTACTACCACTGATAAGTGTTGAATTGTTAATGGGTCCAGTGACCTTAAAGACTCGTAATCAACCTATGAACCTATGTTCAGTCCTGTCAATATCTCTGAGAATGGGAAGACTGAGCTCATGTCCCATCTCAGCCTGCTGTTCCACAGGGACAAGCAAAAGGATGAGGAGCACCCAGATATGCAGAAAGCACCAGGACTGCAACAGTATTATTCAAAGTTCTTTATTTAACTAAAGTGCATAGTGAACCCACACATAGTGAGCAAAAAAAGTGGCGGCTGAGCCTTTCTGCAACTAACATTTCTCCTGATCCCTGCCAGGCATCATCACAGTGATTCACTCTGATGATGACTGGCAGGGGCCAGGAGAAGTATAACTTTCAGAGTGGCTTAGCTGTCACTTTTATATGCTCACGATGTGTGGGTGAACAGTGCACTTTAATTAAAGAACTTTGAGTTATATTTTTGCAGTCCTGATGCTATCCGCATATGTGGGTGTTCCTCATCCTTTTGCTTGTTTCAGTTTATTCATTGCTGAACACTTTATTATTTGTCCTGATGCTCTGAATCCATTTTGCTTTGTTCCACGGGGAGAAGATGGTAACAACAACTAGTAAACATAAATGTGTATATTATCTGTTAGATCCTTCCAGGTATTCCTGTTTTGAAAATGCAGCTTCCCATTAATAGTGGTATCTAAACAGAAAGCCTTTTATGCAACTGTATAAATATGCAAAATTAAATGCTACATAAATTCACTGCGACTGAACAAGTGGCAGACAGTGGGATCTGTCCACACAAAAAGGGGGCTTGGTTTGCACTCAGGAGTGAGAAGGTCAGTCTTCCTATGTGGGACAATGACCCACAGGGTGTAAAAAGTTGGGGCTATTGAAAGTATGGTGGATCATAATGGTCTAAATAGCCCATTTTCTTAAAGCAGCAGTTTTGTCATCAAAGAAGAAAAAAGGTGGGTCAGAATTGATGACCATCTGACATTTTTCATGATCCCCCACTCAAAAATGAATACAGACACAATTTTACTTGCTACACTATAAGACCACACCAAAGAATTCAGCATCTATGCCAAGCTGGTGTTTCTTAGCTTGACATACAGTATGTGTTCACAAACAAAATCTTGACACCACGTAATCACTGTGCAAGAAATCCTTTAATCTTTTTCAATAAGAGCTCCAGTGCTCAAATTCAAAGCAAGCAGTTGTCCCACAGATTGGACACACTTTGACCAGTTTTGTACATAGCGTGTGTCTTCAGGACATATGTGTTGCATTCTTTCTGGGGTCTATGTGATAACAGCGAACGCCTAAAGGCGATCACCATTATCGCGCAGTCAGAGTGCTGAACACATTTTCAGCACTCTGACAACCCTGGTGCACCAGCCCAATGGTGCCAGGACATATTTTACTACTTTCTGTGGGGAGGCCTGCCCCCACATCCCCCACCAGGGGCTTCACCGCACCCCCACTTAAGGATTCTCAGCTCGGGAGGTGCATGTCGGGGTGAAAGTAGTAAAATAAAAGGTTCAGGACAGGCGCAATAAAAATTGCACTAGCACGGACCCAAACCCAATACCTCAGCCACCCCAGCCATTGCCCAACTCTAACGCCACGCCCGCAGCCTCACCAACAACCGCAGAGCCACTCCCACACAGCCTCTCCACCCTCCCAGCCCATGCTCACTGTGCTCACTCCCACCCCCCATGCGCGTACGTATAGCAACATCCTGTTGCCTAGTTCACCCAACCCCTCATCCAGTCCCCCTACCTGTCGGTCACCATGAGTGGATTGGGTGAGGAAGGTGTCACTGTAACGGACGGCACCCTTCCTCATGCGCCCACTTCACGGGTTACCTTCTTTCGGCAGGATCTTTCTACAGTATAGTACCAAAACAAATTTTCTTCACCTTATCTGCACTTCCATCTAAATGCACCCTAACCCCCTTTCTACCCTGATGTCATGATAGTTAGGGTTTAAGTAAAGCTGTATCCAAATGTCCTCCCTGTGGACCAAGTTAAATTTTTTCAATGCAACAAAAAAGACTAGCAATGCATTCCCTGGCTTTGAATAAATTTAATATAGAGTGGTATTATACCTTGCACAGTCTTGTGTTCTATGATTCCAGTATGTTCATCTATTTAAACAGCAGTGCAACAATCTGGTGAAAATTTTGACCTATGCTATTTTATGCCATTTTAGATTGCCACTTACCTTCTGACTTGTATGATACCCTTCTTTCCACAGTTTTAATCTGCTTTACTACTTTTTTTCATGTCTGAAATAATAACAGGAGCACTTCTTTTAACCCTTGCTGTTCTACAGATTGATACATCACTCTAAAATTCCTATATGTTCTAATTCTTTCAGCAGCCTAAGGGTAAATACAGTGTAGACCAGGTCTTCATCAGTATGTTCAGCTGTTTCTGTCCATCTGTTGTTTATATTTCACTTCTGGTGTGACTAAAATTAACTACCGGTATTATGCAGCAGGCAGTGCTCTTTGACCTTACAGAACAATAGTTGTTCAAAAACAACTACAAATACTGAAGAAAACCTGGCCCAAGCCAGATTAAAAGGATTGCTCCTTTCATTATTTCAGACGTGAAAAAAAGTAAAAAAGTACTCACACAGACTCAAATCATGGAAAGAAGGATATCATACAAGTCATGAGGTAAGTGGCAATCTAAAATAGCATAAAAATGTATAGGTCAAAAGTTTCACCAGATTGTTGCCCTGCTGCTTTAAATTATGAGGCTATGTTGAATTTTGCAAATGCAGACTCATAACTTTGGTAATATTCAGTATTTTTACCACAACATTTCAACATAGCCATTTTGGTACAGCGACTCATTAGTGTGACAGCTGTCATTTTTCAACTCCTGCCCAAAATGTGTGTTTGTAGCCCAAAAGTTGATTTTGCAGTCCCTGCACAACATCACCTTTAGGCTAAGAGTTGAACATTTTTTCTGCCCTTCTTTATGAGGCAGGTTTATCACAAGGCTGTGTTGAAAATTAGGTATAAAAATATTTACAAAAAAATTATTTTGAATATTATTAACCTAAGATTCCTGTCCTGCAGCCCTATTGTCTCTGGCCAGATTTTGTTTTGTTGAACTTCTTCCCCTGGTTTTAATTTTGAAAGCCCCACAATTGGAAGGCTGGGCCTATAGTTCAATGGACAAGCAGCCAGCCACTCCCACTTCCTGAGCTATATAAACAGTTCCTCTCAGCCTCCTTCTGAAGCTTTTTCTTTGCCAGCCGGAGGCTGTGTTGGTCTGTCCTCTGAGCTGGCTGGGGCTTACGCCCCTCCTCACCTTGTTGTTTCTGTTTGCCTCTGCTGGACTTCTGTGTTTGTTTTCCTGCTTTGGGTTTGTATTTTGCCTCTGACTATATGCTTCTTTCTGTCCTTGCTTTCTGTGTTTTGTGAGTCTTTGTTTTTGTTTTGGGCCTTTGTTCCCTGTTTTCCATGTTTGTGTATTTTGGTTTTGTCTTTTGGGGCTTTTGTTTCTAAGCTGCTAGCATCTTGCTACTCCAGGGCTCATATTACTTGCTCTCAGTTACTCACAACTCTCAAATTACTTGCAATACAACTGCAACCATGATCTGTGTGTTTCAGCTCAACCATAGCTGCCTCCATGCTGCACTTTATTGTTTTCACCTGATTCAGACTCACTCTGAGCCCTAGCTAAGCAGCTCATTGATGCTCTCTCAACTCATTCTACTTACCTCATTACTGCAGTTTTATTGCACTGCCAGGTGCAAGCTGCTTCAGAGCATGGTGTCTCCTTTTTTTCTGTGTTTCTTGAAGTTTACAACTCTGTGTGCTCAATACAGATGCTACTTCTATGTTTGTACACCCTGTTATACTCTGAGGTCAGCTAAGCTACTGCTGATGCTGTAAATTAGTTTCAATACCTGCATGTGGGTCTCAGCCCTTCCATCACTTTCTTGTTTTTCCTATGGCAGGGACTTGAAGGTGTTTGGGGAGTCATGACCCCATGTGGCTAATCATTATGTTCTAAATCCTGTCTCCGCCACCAAAAACTCCTTGGAGTATTCATCACCTTTATTGGCTTTCTATGCCTGGCTGGCTTGCTCCACTATTTCCAGTGTTGCTCCTTTGCTACTATGTTTTGCAGACCTACATGCAGGTCCACTCTTGCTTACACAATCATTGCTTCATGCCTACTGCCATCCCCTTGGCTTCAGCCTCTGGGATGTCTGCTGTGCTCACTACTGCATCTAACCTTTGCAATGTCTCAGCACTTAATGTTCATTAAGATCTCAGCATACCAGTGCTCATTCAGCTGCTCACCCCTTTCTCAGCCCCTTATCAGTTTCTGGGGCCAGTCAGCCATACCATTCTGGCACAGGATTCCCTGCAGCTGATGGTCTTGCTCTGCATTCTAAGTCTGCATCTTGAGCATGCCCGACTTGGGGCGGGGTCCTTCTCACCTGCCCCATAGCTGGGAATGTCCTCCCTCCAGGCTTGGCTTTAACTGTTCGCTGATGTGACAGCAGCTCCTGGTGTAGAATTTAAGACTAGCTGTGAAGGGTGGTTACTCTGATCTCCTTTGGCTCTAGTGGTTCCACTATAACAATTATCCATTGGCTTTAGTGGTTTCCCTAGCAAGGCACCTTCACCACATTCTCCCTATGACTGCCTCTGGTTCACCTGGTTTGTGTTTAGGGTGAGTAGGCCAGGTGAGTGCCTCAGCAGTTGTTGCACTCCTCCTCCCACCTTGGTTGCCCCAGATGTTGCAGAGCACTCTCACAACCTTCCAAGGCATTCCTGCTAGAGGGACTGAGTGAGAGCTTTCCTCCAAATTGGAATGCTTTCCACCTCCCTTTAACTGGGTTTCCAAATTGCAGCAGCAAAGCCATCACTAAATAAAATATCCCAAGCCTAGAGGGACGGTGACTTAGGCCTTGGATCCCCAGAGATTTCCTCTTCATAGGGTTTTTTTTCTCTCTCCCTGCCTCAGGTCATAACTGTTAGTTAGCATAGTAGTGTTCCCTAGTTTCTTTAGGTAGGTTCCGCTGCTGGATGGAGGTGGATGGTGTCTTTGCCATTCCCTCTCTCCTTAGAAGGTCCCTTTGTTCTCAACACAAACATCGAATCATGCCACTCAAACTTGAGCATCTCATTATGTTATCAAGCTGCCTGATGCTTTATTCTACTACTGCATCACAGCTCCTGCTTGCTTATATGCTTCATACTACATTTCTTTTTGGGGATCCTTCTTAAGGTACCTTTAGCCACAGGAATCATCCTGTGGCACCTCTAGGGGTGGAACCCTGTTCGATGGTTCCTTGCCTTTGGTACCCCTACAGGGTGGTAATTCCTCTGGAATAGAGAGTGCGAATGTCCAAAACCAAACTAACACGGTTGCACAAGCCTAACACTATACTGGCTATGTAGGACATTGAATTGGAAGGTTGGGCCTGTAGTTCAATGGACAAGCAGCCAGCCACTTCCACTTTCTGAGTTATATAAGCAGTTCCTTTCAGCCTCCTTCTAAAGCATTTTTCTTTGCCCCACCATCCTCCCTTCCTCCTCCAGCGGCAGCACCTCTCTCCTTGGGATCCTTCCTAAGGTACTTTTAGCCATGGGAACCATCCCGTGGCACCTCTAGGGGTGGAACCCTCTTCAAGGGTTCCTTGCCTTTAGTACCCCTATGGGGTGGTAATTCTTCTGGAATAGAGAGTGCGAACAGCCAAAACCAAACTAACACAGTTGCACAAGCATAACACTATACTGGCTGCAAGGGCCATTGAACTGGGCGGGGGCGGTTGTTGCTCTTTCCAGGGAAACTCCTGGACTCTTCTCTGATGCTTCATTTTCTTTTGCACAATCATTTTTCTTGCTAACTTGCAGTTGCACCTCCCAGGGTTCTGAATTATTAGGAATAGTTGCAGGGACCTGATTTTGTATTGATGGGCACCATTCTGGGGTATATATGAGAAGGGGGTTTTGCCATTCTGGGTCTGGTAGCCATTGGCCGCTGAGCATTTTTGTCCACCCAGCTTCCTTCAATGCTTTTTCAGGGGATCATCCTGAAAAAAGACCCACGTTTTTCATTTGAATTTCCTGAATAGAGAAAGCTTTTTGCATTAGCTCTGTGGTTGACAGAGCTTGGGAAGACCAGTCCACTTTTGAAACAGTATTTTCCATCTGCCCTTTGGGCCTTTCAGCAGGCCTCAATACCAAATTTCAATTTGCTAAGGTAATTGCAGTCCTTTTATTTCTTTTCTCATCTTTAGCACCCGGTTTCAATTTTTTTTCAGAGAAAGAGAAAACTGTGGCTTCCTCCAGAGAAGTTGCTTTTGTCTGGTAAATTATATTTCCTTTGCCTGGTTTAGTTTGTATGGGACCTGGTGTTATCCGACCAAAAGTCTGTTTCATGTATGCACTACATTTGTCCCCCTTTTTGGTACCTGGATTAACAGAATCAGTAGATTTATAAAATGTTGCACTTGAGTCTTTAAGTCAATTTCAGCTTTCCCATTTATTTATTTCTTTGTCTGAGTTTCTTGTTACGGTGTGGTCTCCTGAAATTCTTATGATCACTTCTTCCCCCAGATTTACCTCAAAAACATCACCCTGCAGCTTTTGACACACCCTCTCAGCATTGTCACTGACAGATGCTACATTTAAAGCTTTAGAAGATGTTTGTAAAGGGTTTGTTTGTACCTGGGAGGGGCGCAGTCTGCCCTCCTCAGCGTTCTGCTTTTACGCTGCTGTCATTTGCTTGCTTGTCAGTCGGGCAGCTCCCTCTGTCAGGGCCGGGTTCTCTTTGTAACATAGCAAGTTCAGCTTTTGGCTTCTTTGTGTAATCAGTGTGTCGCATTTCACTTCCTCTAGCTCTTTAATCATCATCTTTTTCTTGACTTCACTCGGGGTTAATAGATTTTGGACGGGTTTCCCATCTTCCTTGATGTTGCTCAACTCTTCCATTGATAAAAAATATCTTCTTCATGATTGGTCTCTAGCAATTCTGAGGTAGGGGAGGAGACCAGCTCCCCAACCTCCTGCACTTCCATCTCCATCTGTGTCACACCAGAACTGGCCCTCCTCCAACTTGTTCACAGGAATCAAGGCCCCTTGCAAGTAGAGATGGGGAAGTTTTGTTATTGTGAGAATCGCACAATACTAAGGGCACTCTATATGGAGACATAAGTAATTTTCAAGGGGGAATCCATAAATTGGCTCTGTCAGATCACACTCATAAAAACTGTATACAGCACACTGAGCTGATCATTCATAGCAGTCATATAGATATGTCATCTGTATCCAACATCTTTACAACTAATTTAGTAAGGACTGGTATTCAACCCGATCATTGTAAATGTGTACAATTTTGATACAAACTTCAAGTATGTAGTGTAGTAGGGGTCCTTGCAGAATTTTACATTTACTATTGTGAGTAAAGGAAATTTCCTTCTTGTCCCCTCCCTCTTTTTTTCCTTTTTATTTCTTTTCTTTAATTTACCCATCTCATACAGTGCACCCATAATGATTTGAGAGTAGTTTTAGGAGTGTGCAACCGTTCTGTAGCATGTATTTGTTGGGCCTGTCCTAGCAGAAGCCACACCAATTCTTGTTGTGTAATATAATTTTGTTGCAATGTTCACTGGCATCTGAATTGCCAGATATGGTATTTAAAAAGACAAATGAGACGTAATGTGCTATAAGAATATTTTGTCCATCTTCCAGTGTAGAGTACTAAGATCAATATCTCATAGGTCATCTTGGAAAAGTTACTGTCCTGAATTGTTTGTGCCAGCAAAGTCCAAAAAGAAATGATATAAGGACATTCAAAAAATAAACGTTCCTGTGTTTCTAATATGGTGTTACAAAGATCTCTGGTACAATAGTGGTCTTCAAGTGCTTTGTGTTTGCGATTATTTTTAACTCCCAACTTTCCATGACATGCAAGCCAACAAGAGTCCCACATGTATATAAGGATTCTGTGGTCCGTAAGCTGTTTAATAGTAAGTGTGAAAGGCTGCAAGGTACTTCCACAGAATATTATTTCATCTGTAAAATGCTGCAGTAGAAGTTGCTCATAGATCACATGACGGGGGCGAGAGAGTAGATCTTATTGTAAGGCCTTCCATAGCCTGATTTTTCTCATGGATGTAATGATGTAATCAGGATACCGATCCAATGGCAGCTTAAAGGACCAGTTATTGTCAGACCAGATTGGTAGCAGTGCCTGCGACCACTCATGTTCCCAGTGTACCCATATGTTTTCCAGCCCCTTCAGAACTGGTACTAAATTAAAAAAACAAAATAGTATGTGGAAAAAGAGCAAAGGGTTTATTATACCCAAGCCCCCTTGTGTAACCTGTCAGTACGTAGTGTTCCATTGAACAGGGTTGAGCCTGCTATCTATATGGTTCTAAAGAAAATACTGTATATTTTGGTTTCTAATGTTACAGGTAGGGGAAACACTGTTCCAATAAATAATAACATGGGGATAAGAAATGTTTTGGTCAGAAAGGACCGGATCGTCGGAGGGCCAGCCGGGGGGAGAAGGACACAGCGTCCTAAGGACTGCTCTCCTTCTCCGGGGGGAAGGCGTGGGAAGCGCTTGGTGCACTGAGGGCTCCTAGCGGAGGCTAGGGGGAACTCAGGTGACTGACAGAACCAGGTCTGGTAGGCAGGGGCAGACGCATGCGTCATTGCACGTTCCCTCCTCCGTAGGGAGAAAAAAAACCTGAGGCGAGGGCAACGTACATATGACGCCCTCCCCAGAGGACCTCGAGACACCACCGCCACTGTGGATCCCTGACCAGACATAAGACCTGTGGCAGGCGAAGGTGGCCATGGCCCCGCCCTCCGGGGGGGTTAGCTGGGGGTGACTGGGGATCCCGGAAGCCATAGGCAGTGGTGGAGGTCTCTGGGACACTGTGACAAGGGCAGAAAGAATACAGAGCCCCACCAGAAAAAATAGTAAATTGAAAAAACAAAAATGTTTTAGTCAGGTACACCATTTTTAATTTTGTCGTTTGCATTTTATTCCATGCCAGTACTCTATGTTCGCAAATAGCTAATTTTTGCTGCCAATTACCTATAGCCATGTCACTTAGACCAAAATAAACTCCTAAAATAGTTGCCCTGGCTACAATGTGAATACCCTCAATTGTCTCACTTATGTTTAAAGGGGTATCACCTATTGTCAATGCCACACTCTTCTGTATATTTATTTTTGCACCAGTCACGGCTGAATAAAGTTGAAAAATTGCAAAAACTGGGGCACAATCTTGTTCATGTTCCATAAATAAACAAAGGTCATCTGTGTATGCCAAAATCTTCAATGGTGGGGTTGTGGGGGAAATCAACATTAACAAGAATGTCTATGTAAAATGTGTAGAGCAAGGGGCTAAGAGGGCACCCCTGCCATAGCCCTTTTTTTTAGAAAGATCCATCCACCAATAATGCCATTTACAAGGGGAAAAAATCTGTGCCGATGAATACAATAAACATAACCACCCAATAAAAATGTGCAGAATCCCATACATAGCTAAAATCTGAAAGAGCATCTCATGGGAAACAGCATCAAAAGCGTTTCCTGATCCAGAGCCAACACATAGCCTTGCAATGTACCTCTGTGCCCCCGGTAAACACTTCTCATAGGCAGAATAGATTATCTCTCATATTTCTGCCCCTGATGGCACAAGACTGAAAAGGGAATATTAAAGTTTGAGCAGCCAATTCCAATCTATGGCACAAAATCATGGATAAAAGTTTGAAGTCCACATTCAGTAGAGAAACCGGCCTCCAATTAGTAATATTCATTCTATCACCCTTTTTGTACAACAAAATTAAAAAAGCCTGTGCCAGATATTCCTGTGTGTCCTCATTAATCAATATGTCATTGAAGGTTCCACCAACAACGGTGTCAGAATTTTCTGAAATGTTTTGTAAAAAGCAGGGCTCAGACCATCTGGTCCTGGGGCAATATTGCCCTTTAATTTTTGTATAGCCCTTTTAACTTATAACTCACTAACAGGTTCAACCAACTTTTGTTCATTACACAAAAGTGGGGTCTCACCCATGTGGACTAAAAAAATATGTAAATTTCCCTCAATTTGAACTGAAGTACCAAAGTAGGAAAACAAACGTTTGGACATAACCTCCAGTATGGCCTGAAAATCAATGTATACAGAGCCATCTTGATCTCGTATAACCTCCCATGACTTTTTCTGCACCCTTGCAGTGCAATCCTTAAAATTATCTAAGGAAGAACTTGTGCCCTAGGTACCCACCATCTGTTCCATTTTCAAGGATCTGGCCCTGCGATAAAGGGCATTTCTCATTTCCTGTTTAATATCAGTGATTTGCTCTGATCTATCCACACCTTCAGTGTGCTGTAAGGAAATGAGGTGAAAGAGCCATTTATGAAAGGATAAAAAATCGAAGTAGGCCTTTCATCCCTTCTGTTTACTCATTTTTTGGTACAGTAGTTGAATGGATTGCTTAGTTTCCACCCACCATTCTCCTACAGACTCATGCCATGCCACTAAGGTAGCTCTAGCTTCAAGAAAATCTATAGCATCTTCTTGTATTTTAGGCTCCTTAAGCAGCTTATTATTTATATGCCAAAACCCCCTGCCATGGTTTTTTTTCTGTATGTGCCCTAAACCTATATGCAGTTCAAGGTGGTTGGAAGTAGCTGTTGGGTGTGTATCAGCAGTATGTACAGTCCAGTGTTTAGAAATAAAAATAAAATCAATTTTTGTGGACAGGACACCCCAATGGTATGTGTGACCTCCCTGCCTATGAATGGATCTGTATGAATCTATCAGGGCTTCTAGGACTAATTTTAAAGTGGTCATATCACAATACTGTTTTGTAGTCTTACCGGTTTTGTCACCTAAGTCCATGAGACAATTAAAATCTCCACTCAAAAGTAACTTCCTATGTGTGTGCAAAAATGGTTGTAGCAGCCAAAAGAGATTACTTCTGAGGGTCTTAGTCTGTGGTGCATATACTACTCCAATCCTGAAATCCTGCTGTTGGAGGGTGGCATCAAGAAACATCACCCTGTACTTCCGGTTCTGGTCTCTAAGGGAATGGCAGCATAGCTATAATGCTCAGCCAATACTGGTGAAAAAAGCAGCCCTCTCGTACAAACAACACTAATTTTAAGCTTTATGACTGAGGATGCCAAGAGGGAACAAACATCCTGAGCTGACACCTGCAAAAATTCTGAGTGAAATGGCTGAAGATTGACTTACTGAGCACTCCAATCCTGAGCCTGATTCTGAGACCACAGACCCGCAGGCCTCCAAACCACTAAAACAACAGGCCACACTCCGAAAAACCAGAATCAAAAAATTAAACTTGACAGTGTCTATGATGAACTCTGCTCATTTTGTGCTGAAATCAAACAACTTATGGAGAAATCGAGAAAGGTATAGGCCCAGATATTCAAACTGCGCCCAAAAAGTGCGCAATAGCAGGAGCAAGCGCAAGTCTATTGCGCCCATGCGCAAGAGACGCGATATTCAAAAAAGGAGCAGGCCAAATTGCACCTACAGCCAACGACTGCATATCACACCACCTGTGCCATAGCGCAACTAGGGAGGGGAAGCTGAGCAGAACTGATGCGCCATAGTGCAACAAGGGATGTTCAGCTGAGCAGTCCAGAGGTGCCATAGCGCAACCAGGGAGCCCCCCAACTGCATAGCAATGTAACTGCACAATCAGGGAGGTAGGGGCCCACCACCCATGCCACAGAAGGGCACAGGAACACACAGCAGAACAGACATCACCCCCCCAGACCCCAAGCACAGCACAACTGGGGGAAGGCTGGAATAACCACTGGTCCATGGAGACAAGCAACCAACCCACAGCCTGGCCATGATGCCCCAGCACACCTACTGGCAAGCTGTGACTGGCACACAAGGAGGGCAGACCACCCTGTGCCACACCATCCCCCCCAGTGCACAGCACACCCTGCACTGTGACCCCCCAGACACCCCCCATTAGCAGTGACCACCACTGCAGGAAACCCCATGCATGCTACCACCCCCACTGTGTCAATGCAACCCTGTGCACCACAGAACCATGCAAGCCAGCCCCACCAAGAGCACCCATCAGCAGGTTGCAGCACACGGCAATGCAACAATGGCAGACACAGTGCCACAACACACAGTCCCCCCGAGGTACTGCTGAGAGACCGACCATGCGTTGACGCAAGAGGTACCTCATATGGGATGGTCGTATCCTTGACACCACCACCAGTGGTACAGCACCCTGCACAGTATTTCAGTGACACACCCCGACCCACCACTGGCCACAACAGCCAGCACAGACACCCACAGTGGTGCGTGGAAGCATGCACCACATCGAATGCCACACAGGGTATGGACAGACACCCACCCATACTCAAGGGCACAACAACACAGGGACACAGTGGTGGGGCAACCAAGCCCCCATTGTGGGCCCATGTAAGCCGTGTGCACACAATCCACAGTCCACCATGGCACTGGAGTGCCAGCCACCCTGCACAGGCACCGTGGACCCGTACACCACCAGTAGTCACCCAGAGCACAAGCCACAGACAGTGGGGCACATCACCTGCAACACACACAAGCCACAGCATGGAGGAGGAACAATGACTGTGTTGCCCACAGTGCCACCCAAGCCAGGCATGCACCATACCAGTGACATGGGCAACCCAGCAAAGTGACAGGTACAGTGTCCGCCCTGCAGGGAATGCCACCACTGACATGCCAGCAGACTGTGCAGGTCATAGACAGGCACGTGTGTTGGCTGCACAGGCCATGGACGGGCCAATGGGTGCACCATGGACACAGAGCACGCGCCATGGACTATTGCACACAGTCATCCAGTGCACAGGGAACAACACATACAACACAGACACTGACTGATATCTACCCCCACACAATAGTCACCTCCACACGGACACACACACACATACCCATGACTGCACCACCCCTGATGCCATGCACACCACTGCAGCTGAGCACCTATAGCCTGCTGCAAATCAGAGACCACCACGGTATTCATATAAAATTCAAATGTACTGTAAATATAAAACTGAACTATGTACAACAATAAAAACTAAATACAAGCTTAGGGTGGGGGACACAAACAAGGTGGGGGTGGACAGGGGGAAAGGGTGGACAAATGAGATGGGATAGGAGGGGTATGAGGGTGGGTCCAGGGGGGTAGGGGAAGTCAGGGACCAAAGGACCATCATTACGTCTGCCGTTCCTGGCTCTGGGACCTCCTGCCTCTGTGGCGCCGCAGCACCCCTGTTGCATCGAGCCTCCTCAAGATCTCCAAGGACTCGTGGGCCAGATGAAGGAGCTCCCTTAAGGTGTCCCTAATTTCACAGAGATGTCTCGTACCTAGGACAAGGGAGCACAGTCAATAGGTGTGAATGCACAACCCCATACAGCCTGCCCACTGTGCATGGCATACGGCCATGGGACATACCACTGTGATGGTGTGTGACCATCCGCAGTGATCACATCCACAGGACCTGCCCAACCAGGTGCATACAGCCATGCGGAATATTGCATACACCCACCGGCCATGTCACGCACAGCACCACTGTGGCCGTTTAGTGACATGGCTATGTGGTGCAAAGGCAGTGGCACAGCCATGCACCTGGTGCATGCATGGACCACCAGTGATGCACACCCAGACATGCATTGCCACTGGACAGTGTTGACTGTAACAAGTGCCGTGCATGGCAGTGATGTTGATGAATGATGGTCATGCCCCGCTGCCCACCCTGTCACACAGCATGCAATACTAATCATGGAGGTATGGCACTCACCCTCATTGGGCCAGTCAGGTGGGCGTTGATGGTCCTCGGCCCACCTGGCTGCATTTTCCTCACCCCTCCGCTGCTCTGCCCGCACCCTGCAGATTTTGTCCGGGCCTGTGGGGAAAAAAGGAAAGAAGAACATCAGTACATTCCCAAAGCAAAGTCCCCCTGCCCCAAGGTGTGTGCCCTCCCACCGAGCCAGACCCACCCACCCCACACCCTGTGAACACCACCACGGCCAACCCCATACGGTCCCTCCCCTATGTGCTAGACACATACAACACTGTGACTCATATGGACGATAAAAGTGTGTTGATGGAACCCCTACCTGGATGTGGCACTGTGCCCCTCCTGGCACGTGCCCGCAGTCGGGCCAGTAGCTCCGACTCCCTCCTGCGCAGGTCACCATAGTGGTGCGTGCACTGCTCAGCTGAAAGCCCCCATCCTGTGGCCTCTTCCAGGGCAGTGGCCACCTCCTGCCACACCTGGGTCCTGACTCTGTCTGGGGGGGCCTCCTCGAAGAGAGGGCCATGGTGTGACTCAACTATGGCCACCAGATTGGCCAGCTCAATAGCCGTCCATTGAGCAGCTTGTCTACGCGCCATTCCAGCAGCTATAGTAGGCAATATGGTGCTCTTCAGCATGGCTCCCCACGTGCAGATGCTGCACGGTACAGCACTGCCATTCCCTATCGCACTGTTGCCGAACAGCGTGATAGAGGTGCACCTATGCCTGACGCATGGCGCCAAGGGGGCAAAGGTCGGGCACAGGGTCAAGGGTCTCTGGCACAAGGCCATGCACAGCGCCATCGGATGACAATGCGTGTAGCGCGATGGCTGCCTGTGTGCCAGTGCCATAGCGGACTACCGGGCAGTTGGGCTATTGAGCCTATGAAGGCCCAGTGCCACTGCGCCATGTAGTGACCATCGCTATAGCACCACTGGCACAATGGTGGCTGTGCCTTGCATTGCCTATCATGCACAGCACATCATCAGCGTGACAGACGCCTGCATCAGCAACCTGGGCATGTGCAGTGAGGTGTACTACACATGCCACAGAACTGTGCCATTGGCTGAGCACGTTTAACACAATTGCGCAAAGCGCAACAGTGCGATATTCAGCCATCATATGCAAATCATCTAATCAGCCATTCAATGGCGCAGCACTGCAATTTGCATCTAATTAAAGTTGCTCCTCGCCTCATTTGCATGGATTGCGCTATAAAGGTGCGACAATGAGCTGCAGTGGCCATGGTCGGTTACTGCAGTTTATTGGTGAGTTGCATGCTGTTTGGGAGTGTGGAATGTGGATTCAGGGACATGCATGGGACTGCACAGTCACAGGTAATAACTGCCATTCTTACAGGCTACATAATGACCGAGCACGTTGTTGGAGAGGAGGAACACAATGGTGGGAGGAGGAGGAGGCTGAATTTTACAAAGGCCGAAACCAAATCCCTTTTCGAGGCCTACCTGGATCAGGAGCCACTGCTCAGTGGAAGGCAGGGCACCCCTCAGGCCCATGCTGCTGCATGGGAGGAGGTGGCACGTGCCATGAACCTGCATGGCAGCCACCAGCACTCCGTGCAGGAGTGTAAGAAGAAGATGGACATGGACAGGAGGAGGGTAAAGGAGAAGGTGGCTGCCATCAGGGCAGCATGTGCTGCAACAGGTGGGGGACAGCCGGAGGTGGTACAGCTCACCCCAGTGGAGGAGAGGCTTGCTGGAAGCATGCAGTGAAGTGCCATTGAGGGTGTTCTGGGTGGTGGCTTCAGACAGGTGGTGGCTCATCACTGCATGGTGAAGTCATGGTCTGTCTATGGGGGCAGGGTATGTCACACGCAGTAGCGCGACTTTGCTTTCCCTTACAGATCCTGAGCATCTGCATGGGTCAGCGGTGGTGGGCCTGTCCACTGTGGACAGTCAGATGGAGTCAGAGGTGGGACCATCCATCTCCACAGGTAAATGTGGATCATTGCGACAGTGGGGCCGCCTGGCTGTCCACACTGATGTCGGTGTGACAGGTGTGGAGGAAGCCCTGCCTGTGTCCCAGCGTGCTGGTGTCCACGGATGCCAGCATGCTGTGGCTGTGGTCGGGGCAGAGTCCAGCACCAGTGATGATGACATAACCGTCATGGGCAGTGACACGTGTGTGCCACAGGATGGACACACAGCAGGGCAATTCGCGCCCGTGGCTGTGGGTGGTGCCACCGTGGAGGCTTGTGTGTCAGCACAGTCCCAGGCTGTGCCTGTCAACACCAGTGGGGCAGCACTGGTGTCTGTTCCGGACAGTGGGACTGTTGTGGCCACTGCAGTGGCACTACTGAGCCCTGGGGTCCGGCAGCTGGAGGGGCAGCATCAGCAGTCACCCACTGGGCTTGAGGGTACAGGGTTCAGTGGCGGCATCCATGCACTGCCTGTGGACATACCCAGACCTGGTCCTGGTGCGCAGCACCCACTCTCAAGGGGTGCTGAACATCAGGACCTTGCACACCCTGAGGGACAGGATGCCGAGGAAGCTGATGATCTCTTGGATGAGCACACCCGCCTACTGCGAGCATCGGTCCAGCAGCAGATGTGGCTTGTGACGTCCGTGGATACACTGTGTATGGCTCTGGAGTGGGCAGAGGAGCATCGCAGCAGGGACACCAAACAGATCCTGGCACGGATGGACCGTTTGAAGGATGATGTGACCACTACCATTGACAGGCATGCACAGGCGTTCATTGCTCTCATGGCCACAATGGGCACACAGCTGGGTGCCCATGCATCGCAGACACCATGCAGCGCACTATTCACCCCCGTTCCCAGTGTCGCGCGACTCCAACCCTGTCAACGCTGGGTTCAGCTGTGGGCATCCTGAGCACTTCTGGTGCAGGCATGTTCGGTGTGCTGCAGACCCCTGCACGGGCACAGTCACTTTCACGCAGTGGAACCCCTGGAGGACCATCGGTGCCACCCCATGAGGCCAGTGGTCAGCCAGCCAGTGCTGGCGGGTCTCAGCGGTGCCGCCCACGCATCCGTGGCAGCTGTGGCACTGTGTCACGGGACTGACCTGTCTCCCAGCACGGCTACTGTCTGGTGCTGCCCTGTGTGCATTTTGTGTGTCAGTGGGCAGTGCACGTGTGGGTACCTGGCCCTGCACGCGGACACACAGTCCACCTGCACGCCCTCCCGGCTGCAGTCTGCGGTTGCATGTGCAGGATGATGCCTGCATTGCACTGTACACCAATGTGCAATGGTGCTCAGCATCTGACACATGCACATAGACAGGCAGTGGGCATGGTGGCCTGTGGACATGTGTGTTGCTAGGGTGTGCATTCTGGGTCGGTGTGCCTTCTGCGCTCTGTGCACGTTTGTTGCATAGTGTGTATGCGTGAGTGTGTGTCCTTCGGCGTGGCATGTTAATCCTCACCCATCCCTGGCTGTGTGTGTGCCTCTGTGCCCTGCCACTTCCCTTGATGGCATGCAGCCCTGGTGTGGGTCCCTGCGTGTTTGTGGGTTGTGCCTTGGCCACTGGTGGTTGTGCATGGCCCAATGACTTACCTGGGTTGGCTGAAGTGCTCCTCCGTGATGGTGTCCCGGTGCAGCTGTGACAGCCGGAGCAGTCAGTGGTCCCATCAGCCAAGAGGGGCTGCCCATCACCATTGTCACCGGCGTCCCCATTGTCCCCATTGCTGTCCCCCTCTTCACCCTGTACGGCTATCCCACATTCGTTGGCCATGTTGTGCAGGATGCAACATGCCAGGAATATCCCGCAGGCCTTTGAGGATCTGTACTGTAGGGCACCGCCAGAGGTGTCCAGGCAATGGAAACGTGCCTTCAGCATCCTGAGTACCCACTCGATGACATTACATGTGGTGGTGTGTGCCTCATTGTAGCGTTGCTGCGATGGGGTCGCAGGCCGCCAGTAGGGTGTGAGCAGCCAGGGATGGAGTGGGTATCCACTGTCACCTGTGTGTAGAGGGTGGAGGTTAGTTTGGTGATCAGCATCGCCCTGCCCCAGGCCATGTAGGCCACTACCCATGCCACCTCTGGACATGCCCCCCCCCAGGCCCTATGATTGTCCATGTGGTTTGCATACTCACGCACTAGGTGGCCAGTGGGGATGTCTCCACTCTCAAATCTGTGGCACAGTGCTGACTGGTGCCAGATGAAAGAATCGTGTGCTCCCCCAGGGTGCGTGGCACAGACATTGATGATGCGCCCCCTGGCATCGCACACCACCTGGCAGTTGATGCTGGCATAGCCCTTGCGATTTATGTATGCGGCCCCCTCGTGGCCAGGTGGTGTGTGGATGGCCACATGGGTGCAGTCTATTGCCACTAGCATGCCAGGCATACATGCTACCCTGTGGAACTCCTGCATGTTTGTATGTACAAAGGAAGAAAGAGACTTGGGCATCATCATCACTGATGACCTGAAATCATCCAAGCAGACCTCTAAAGCAGTAGGTAAGGCTAAGGGGGTGTTAGGGTGTATTAGTAGGGGTATAACAAGTCGTAAGAAGGAGGTAATAATCCCTCTTTACAAGACACTGGTTAGGCCCCATCTGGAGTACTGCGTGCAGTATTGGAGGGGCCACACCTTCACAAGGACATTAACCAAATTGAGGCAGTCCAGAGAAGGGCAACCAAAATGGTGCAGGTACTGCATCAGAAGACATATGAGGACAGATTAACAGAGCTCAATATGTATACCCTTGAGCAAAGGAGGGAGAGAGGTGATATGATCGAGGCATTCAAACACCTTAAGGGCATTAACAAGGTGAAAGAGTCTAACATGTTTAAATATAAGAAAAATAGCAGGACAAGAGGACACAGCATGAGATTAGAGGGGGGCCAATTAAGGGGGAATGTGAGGAAATTATTTTTCACAGAAAGGGTGGTGGATGCATGGAATGGCCTACCTCAAGAAGTGGTGGCTATGAATACAGTGCAGGGCTTCAAGCAGGCATGGGATAGGCATAAGGGAGCAATACAAATGAGTATGAATAGATAGGCCACTGACAGAGCAAAGGCCAATGGCACATTTATAAGGCAGAAAAAGAAATGGGCAGACTGGATGGGCTTTGCGGTCCTTATCTAGCGTCAACTTCTATGTTTCTATGTTTTTATCTATGTTTGCTGTGCGCTCTGCCGCTATGCTGGGGAAATGGATGTACTCCTCAGCATGTGGCAGCAGTGCGCTGAGGAACTGGGTGAGGTGGCATGATATGGCTGACTGGGTTATGCCTGTGGTGTCCCCAATTGTTCTCTGGAAGGTTCCCGTGCCAAGCAAGCACATGCAGGCTGTTACCTTGGTCTCCACTGACAGGGCATGGCTCCGTCGTGTGGGTGCCTGCATCACATCACTGCACAGCTCACAGAGCCACCTCAGAATTTCCCTGTTCAGGTGGTACCAGCCCACAATCTCAGTATCTGTGTGCAGCTCAAAGCTGGTGCGGGCTCGGTACTGCCGGTTGGGGGCATACCGCCATGGGCCTTGCAGCCCGCCCCCCTGTTGCCCGCCTTCTCACCTCATTATGGCCTCCATGTGGAAGTGGCATGGGCCATGTCCCTGGCTTCGTCTCACCCCCCGGCAGCTGTTACTGTATTCCCCCACTGTCCTGGCTGCTACCTCACCTGCACCGGTACACCTGCCTGTGCTGGCCTCTGTGCTGTGTGGCTCCCCACACCTTCCCTGTGCCTGGCTGTTCACTGTGACTTTTCCCTGGCCTGCCCTGTTTGTGCCTCCTGCCCTGTCTGTCTGCCTCTGCCTCATGTGGCTTCCATGTAGCATTCTTGTGCCTCTTCCTTGATCCTTTTTATTTTGGCTAATTTCCGCTATGGCACAACTTCCGCTTGCTCCACTATTGCACATTGCGCAAGTCTTTGAATATCACACTACGCCATTTATGCATGGTTCCTCCCCCTTCAGTTGTGCATGCCTTCAATATCATTGCGCTGTTACTCAGCATGATTTGGGTGCGCAATTGACTCCTGCTGAATATCACAGAATGGCACAATTTCGGACTTGTGCAGGTGCAACCCTATTGCGCATGGCTCAACTTTTTTGAATATCTGGGCCATAATGCAACTCGAACAGAGAGTTGATGATTCTGAATGCCAGATAACCGCCACAGAGAATCGTGTCGACGACATGGAGTTGTTGATGCAGCAGCTTAAAGCCAAAAAGGAGGTGATCGAGGAGAGGCTAGAGGATGCGGAGAACCGCGCCCACAGAAAAGATATTAGGATTTATTGTATTCCTGAAGGCTCTGAGGGGAATGACATCCAGGACTTTCTGTCTACGATTTTAAAAATGGTTTTGGAGCGCCCTCTGATTTTGACTTGCAGTTTGAACGAGTCCATCAAGCACTTGCTCCAAAGCCCACATCGCCGAATGCAGCGCATATATCTATCATTGCCCTTCTTTCACTCTTATGCCATCAAGGAGCAAATTATAACCACTGTATGGTGCAAACAGATGGTATTTTATGGACAGCAGAGATTCTATACAGATCATGATTTTGCACCTAAAACCATCCGATTACAATGGACATACCTTCCACTTCTCCCCACTCTCAAAGCGAAGGGCATTAAATTCACCACTCCATACCCTGCTAGACTCATCGTACATTTATCCGATGGATTAAAAAAAGAATATACCAATGCACAAGAGGCTAAGGAGGATCTTATAATCCAGGGCATCACTTTTCCTGAGAAGCAGCCCATGCCTGCCATGAGGGAGCCTCGGACCATGAGATAGCAAACCCCGATGAAAGCTGCAAGAACACCGAACAACAATCGGAAAGTAGCTCAGGATTTACAACAAAGACTTGAGCCCTTTCGCAGAACCAGTGCCTTAATAACCTGAAGGGACAAGATGACTCTGTATTGTTACATTTTTCCAGTCTTACCACAGGTAGGACAACCAGTTGGAGCTGGGGGGGGATAGGGGAGTTATAAATAAACTTCCCTGGTTTGAGCGGCCCTCTAGGCCCTAGATCCTCTATATTCTCCCTCTGTACTGGGAGTCTGGACTCAGGGGCCACTTGAGTTCGTGTAGAACCACTATCCCCCTCTCCTATGTTGTAGTAGGGACCCCCCCCCCAACCTTCACAATGTCTTGTGGCACACATTGACTGTGGATTGGGACTTTAACCTGAAGGTTTATACAGATTTACTATTATGCAACCAGCTTTTCCACAGCTCCACTAAAGACATTACTTTGTGATTATTACTTTGATTTACAACCTTGTTCCTGACTGTGTTAGTACTTTTATTCCAATTGTTTAAACAGGTGAGACACACTAAGCTGAAAGCTTGTTTACAGGTGCAACCTGGGAGCACAGGGAAGTTAAGTGACTTCCTCAGGGTCACACAGTATGCAAGTGTGGGCTGTGGGACTCAAACCCAGGTCTCTAGATTTGCAGCTCACAGCCTTAAACCACTGTGCTATACTTTAAAAGCAGGGTCTCAGAAATAGCTTTTACATTACTGACCCTGCTTTTTTTCCCCCTTTGTGGCTGTTTTGCCATCAACCACCCCCTTCGAATGACTGATTATCTCCCTATTTCGCCATTTTTTCTTTTGATCCTCACGTTTTTTTGGCTATGTAGTAATAGTCACCTTATGTTGGGGCCTTTTTAGCCTCGGGAGGGCCCAGGAGCATTATACTTGTGGCTTTCCCCCCCTGATTGCCAATCCTTTTTTTGGCATTTGGGGATTAGCAGGAAGAGCTCCTAAGCTCGTCCCCACCTTGAAAGTCACCATTTTGTATATATCATTTATACTGTTTTTTTTGCATTGGTTTTGTACTTAGGACCATATTTTTATAGTTATACAGTTTGGACCCAGTTGATCTACCTTAACCTATGGTTCCACATTTTTATGGACCATCCCTTATTATGCCTAATCACCGGTATTAGAAATCTGGTTAATTCTGCCTTGTTTGAAATGAGACATATTTATAAGAAACAAAGAACCTCTATGTGCAAGCACTGAGGTAATGGTTATCCCAAAGGGCATTTGGCCAGGAAGCCAAGTTTCAAACAAATACAAAATCACACATGCCCCCACAATGCAAAGCATCATGGGTTCATATGCAAATCACCACAGAATATTAAGCTGTTTCAACTTTAAGCAGAAATGCATGGTGCCAAAAGGCCTTTCACACAGTTTGCAAAGGGTGCCAACAGAAGACATAGACATGTGTTTCGTCCTACCAGGACTCATCAGTATGCCTCATCTGTTTGACACCCCAGTGGAATGAACCAGCTACCCTAAGATGGTTCTATCTGGGTTATGTTGTGGTGAACTCAATTAAAACAAAAAACAATGTAAAAGACAAAGAACCTCTATGTGTAAGCACTAAGGCAATGGTTACCCCAAAGGACATTTGGCCGGGAAGCCAAGTTTCAAACAAATACAAAATCACACATGCCCTCAAAATGCAAAGCATCATGGGCTGCATATGCAAATCACCACAGAATATTATGCTGGTTCAACATTAAGCAGAAATGCATGGTGCCAAAAGGCCTCTCACACGGTTTGCAAAGGGTGCCAACAGAAGACATAGACATGTGTTTCGTCCTACCAGGACTCATCAGTATGCCTCGTCTGTTTGACACCCCAGTGTCCCATATTTACCCATACTTATAAGAATGTCAGTTTAGAGATTATCATATCTGTGGATTTTTTCATATAAAACTACCATTAGATTAGACAAATTGTCAGAAAAGAGAATAGAGCATCTGCTGAGTTCTGGATATTGGATCTGCTTATTTCTGGGGACACTCCAGCTGTACCGGCGAGCCCTTTACTTCTACCTTTTTGAGTACAACAGAAGAGAGGTGATTAGCTTTAATGTCATGCAGTCTTTTTCACCAGTCACATGGCTACTAGATCATTAATAATGTCACCTAATATTAATGGCATTCTCAATCTGATTAAAAGGGCCAGGATGGTAAAATATTTAAAATCCCAACGCCCTGACCTGATATTTCTACAGGAAACCCACCTTTCCCCTGAGGAACATGGCAAGTTGGAGAGATTTGGTTATCAAAAGGTATTATCAGCCTCACACATCTCTGGCCATCAGAGAGGTGTGGCAATTCTAATCCACCACACCACCCGTTCACACTCCAAACCCTGATTACTGATAAGGAGGGATATTATGTGATTGCAAAGGGGCTCCTCTACTCAAAACCGGTAACCCTGGCTTCCATCTATTTTCCACCGAATTCCCCACCAAAACTGGCTAAGAATTTTTTTGAGGATCTCTTGTCCATTCTGTGGGACCAGCTGATTCTGGTCAGTGATATTAACACTACCTTAAGTCCTACCCTGGATGCTTGCCCCCATTAAAATATAGAACTTCCCCATAACAAAGATATTTGGTTAAAACCCTCCCTAGCTTGGGCCTAGCTGATGTATGGCAACACTTCTACCCTAAGACACAAGCATATACCTATCAGTCCCCTAAAACACATAGTCTCTCTAGGCTTGATTACACATTCAGCTCAGTTGAGCAGCTGGAATCCATACAAGATATTTATTATGGTGCAACTCCATTGTCGGATCATCGGCCCGTGTTTACCAAATTGCTCCTGGGCCGCACACAGGGCCAATCTTTCTGGCGCCTAAACCTTATGCTGTTAAAGGATCCAAAATTTAAAGACCTAATTCAAAAGACAATAAATAGGTTATTGGCTAACAATCCTAAAGGTGCCACCTCACATGCAATCTGCTGGGATACTCTAAAAACGTTTTTCAGAGGAGAATTATAAAATATGTCTCTTACAAGAAATAAATTAAAGAACGAAAACTTCTGGATTTACAGAGTGAATATAATGGTCTTCTGGAGGCCCAGCATGGGGGAAATAAGACAGTTGCCCCCCAATAAAACTTTTAAAACAAAAAATTACAAAAATCTTAGATTTACAAGTGGAACAGCAGCTCTTGTACCTTAGCTGAACTCCTATAAAGGAGGTCCTAAAGTAGCCAGAAATCTTGGCATGAAATTAAGGGGCCCAGAGCCTTTGCAAGGGTATCACAACTTAAGGACCCCGACTCTGGCATACTTTTACACCACCCACAAGCCATCAGACAAGCTCTTGCCAAATATTATGAGAAACTATATAAGGAAGATCTTAATCCCCAACCTGAGCAAATTATGAGCTTTCTTAATTGAGCTAACCTACCGAAGCTCTCCGAGGCTCAGACCCGAGTGCTCTTAGCCCCAATAACTAATGAGGAGATCACTTCAATAATAAAAGGGGCCAAAACAATTATAGTCCCCAGCCCCAATGGATACCCCATGGAATGTTATCAACCTTCAACAAAAACTTGTCCCCTACCCTACTAGAGGCCATGATGGAACTACAATTAGGACCCCCCATGGCAATATGCTGAGATAGCTGCCATTCAAAAACCTAGGAAAAACCCACAATATCCAGAATCATATTGCCCCATATCAAAATTAAATTGTGAATATAAAATTGACATGTCTATATTGGCACACAGGTTGGATAACCTACTCTCTTCCATAATAGCTGATGCCCAGGTGGGCTTCATTAAAAAATGCCAGGCCAGAGATGCAGTGAGGTGGATTGCTCTTATTATGGAGCACGCCACCAAGCATAATATCCCTTTGACTCTCCTTGGGCTTGAGGCGGAAAAGACCTTTGACAGGGTCAGCTGGGCCTTTCTGTGGTCCACCCTGGAACATTTTGGCTTACCACTAACCTTCATTTGACAAATTATGCTGGACTATGAGTCCCCCAAAGCATATTTAAAATTAGATGGTGCTGTATCTAAACCCTTTCCCGCACTAGAAGAACTCACCAGTGTGCCTTATAATTTGCTCTATATTTAGAACCCCTAGCCTTAACTATCAGAAACTCACCTAACATAACTGGCCTTACCATAGGAGAGACACACGCCACAAAATTAATCTTTATGCGGACGATATATTACTTGCTCTGACCTCCCCTGAATCATCAATACCCACAGTTTGGCCACTTTAAGAGCAATTTGGGACTCTGGCTGGATATATAAGATCAATAATACTAAAACAGAAGTTCTGACTTGCTCCTTCCACCCCTCCCTCCCTCTTAAACAAAGCTTTCCCTTTCAATGGAAGAGAATCTCAATGAGGTATCTGGGGATACAACTCCCCTATAACCTAACACACCTCAAAATGGTTAATTTTGAACCTATCACCCAACAAATAACTAAAGACCTATTGGGCTGGACAGAGCTTCCTCTAAGCTTCATTAGCAGGATAGAAACTATACAGCAAAACATCCTCCCTCAAGTGTCAGTGGCTCAGTAGGTTGCATTCTCACCACTGAAGCAGAAAGGTCTGAATGGTCTGGGGGTTCTAAACCCACTCCAGGATCATTGGCTAATACTCCGTTATGACATTGCAGTGCAGCACTAGAAGAGTGCTTTATTGAGCCGGCCCATCGGCGCAATGGTAGCGCTATCACTCGTGATGCTGCCGACCCGGGATCAGGAACAAACCCAGGAAGCTGGAGTGCCAGCCGGGGGAAGAAGGCTGAGTGACTGTGGACTGCTTGTCTTCTCGAGGGAGGGGGACAAGATCTGGTGCTCGACTGATCCCCAGCGGAGGCCTGGGGTACAGCAAGCACCCAGCTATGCAAGGAGGGTCAGGTGTGCCAGACATCAGCAGAGCTGCTCCTTGATGTCAGGACGCATGGTTCACCCAGGAGAAAACTGGGGAAAAAATACGTTCTGTTCTCCTGGTAGACAGAGCACCAGCAAAGACCTCAACAGTCCCCTGCCTGTCCCACGTAGCGGCCCTGATGAAGTGCCGTTAAGTTCGGGTGTAAGGGCCCCACCTTGTCCCCACCTGGGGGGATATCCAAGGCTACATGGGGGGACCACCACGGAGCTCCATGTCAGGAAGGAACTGAGGCAGATGTCAGGCAGTCCCGAAGAACTGGAGTGCAGGAGGCAAGGGAAGGCGGACAAATAGAAAGTACAAAACAAAAAAATCCTCCCTTGGCTGTTATTCCTTTTTCAAACCCTCCCTACAACCCCAGCTAATACTCATTTCCATTACTGGAATAAAATAATTTCCCGATTTATTTGGAAAGGTAGCCCCCAGAATTACATTTTAAACCCTTCTGCTATCTAAATCAAAAATGGCTAAATCTACCAGATCTAAAAACTTATGCCACAACAACCCAACTTCATCTCCTACTGAATCATATTAACCCAGTATAGAAAGCCCCATGGAAGGAACATGAATTAGCAGTCATGAACAATCTAGACTCACTCTCTCTACTGTTTGGAAATCCACCACAATGTCTCCCCCAACTCAGTTCCCAGAATTTATAGCAGAACCTTATAAGACCTGGCTCACCATATCGAACACAGCACTCTCTTTCTCTGAAAAACTCTATTTCCGGCCCTTAACTGCGGACACACTTTTATTACCCAAACAAAGAAAAGAAGTAACCAGATCTTGGGCATATCGAATATGGTATGTAGGACAACTGGCTACCTCATCTGGGTTATCATCTTTCAGTTATCTTCAAAACCAGTTTAAACTCCCACAATTTTCCAGCCCATATTACTACAAAAAAAAAAACTCACTCCTTCCATTTGAGGATAGCCTAACTAAATTAGCACAGTCTCCAAACTCCCTGATATTACTTATTAAAGCAGGTTTAGACGGGCAAGAACAATTACACCTCATCAGCCAATTATATAAAGCCCTCAAAGCTTACAAAGAAGATTCTACAGATTATGTAAGGAGGGCATGGGTTTCAGAGATATTAGATGATATAAATAGTGACCAATGGCAAGCTTACTCCCTTCCAGCTCTAAAAGTTTTAAACTCCTCCTATTGGCAGGAATTTGCCTGGAAGTCCAGGACCCATTCCTTTAGACCTCCATCTGTGGTTACCAAATACTGTTGCCCTGCAATGGGAACATGCTGGAGAAAGTGTGGTCACTCTTCAGCTAACATAACCCATATACTCCAGGAATGTCCTAGGCTGGGCCCTTTTTGGACAGAGATCCTCATAGAATTGAAGGACCTTTTTGGTCACCAAGATCTGTTCACTCCTGCATATATCTTAACAGCCACCCCCCCCCCCCACAAGGCCTGAAGATCTCTATGCCCAAACTTAAAATAATAATGGTTTTGATTTTGGCGGCCAAAAAGGATGTTATGAAACATTGGTACACTGAGACTCTCCCCACAAAGGAATACTGGAGAGCCCTGACATATGAAATCTATAATTTAGATAGACTAATTGCTAATATGAACTCATGCACCAAACCTTTCCAGACCTTCTGGCATGTGTGGGTGAATTATTAAGTTCTTCATTATTCTGATTTTGTCCCACAGGGGCTGTTGTCTCTGCCCACTCTCCTTGAATAGTTATTTTTTCAGAAAAGATATGCTGTCCCCTAAATTTATACTTCCTATCCCTTTGCATTCCTTTATTCACTAACTGCTATCAACTTCCTTTCATGTTCTGATAAAAGACTTAGACTTAACTACATAGGGTATAAATATTCTAATTCTCCAAATCCTTTCCTATTACAGGCTTAACATAAGGCTAACAGCATCTCCTCACTAAATGGCCTCCTTGTAGGGAGGAATTTTAAGCAGACAGCCTGAATGTCCTTTGTGGTAGGAGGGTCATCCGGGAGCCAGCGTCTGCCATCCGGTGCAAGTGTCCAACCTGCAGCCTGCAGTGCTCACTCCGGTGACCAAGAATCCCGATGCACTGTGTCAGGCCCATGCATACCAGCCTCAGTCTGGTTCCGATCCATCTGCCAAAGTTTTTGCGAATCATCTTGTATGTGCTTCTCAGTCATCAGCAAATTACTCTGCGAGACAGCACTTGCCATCAAAATCTGAAAGGGCACTTCAGGCTCCTCCAAGCCTTGTGGACACACAGTCTGCGGCATTACTAGGTCGGGTGATCCATTTAGCATCATTGTAGATTCCTGCCCTGTAGTAGCTATTTCCATTTCCATCTTTACAACGTCATCCACAATGTGGTCTGGAATATCCACGAAACTACTGAAAGTAATAGTAGTCTGTGCTGTCTTCTCTTCCTTATCGCTTTCCTCCTTTTCGATATCCATAATCTCAATATCTGTAGACCTTGTAGAGCTGGCATTCAGACCACCTCCACTCACTACTAGCAATTCAACACTGTGCTCCTCCATCTTGGGACACAGGAAGTTGTGGCGCCCCCTACCTCAGAGTAGGGGAATTTCTCCTGTGTCCTGGCCAAATTTCCCCCATTCACTAAAAATACCACCACCAGCTTAATCTGGTTCAGTTTCAGTTGGTTGCCATCTGTATCCCCGCCGGCTCGCCCCTGGAAAAGGAACTTCTAGTCTCAGTGGGCTTACTTGGTCAACAAAATTCAATAAATAAAAAATAAAATATCTATAAAAAATCTAAGAGTGCTTGCCTCTTGCTAGTACATGGAAACTATTTAAGCAATGCAGTTATATTATAAAAACATTAAACAATACACATCTGTATAAACATGGCATGGTAACAAGACTATTGTGTAGGGAGTTCTCAGGGAAACTGGTAACAACCTTTCTTGTTTTGCATAGCACCAGGGAAGATTTGTTTAGCAATCAGTAGACTGACGCATGCAACCTGATGCCAGGTAATATCAAATAAAAACATACAGACTAATACTTTGAATATTGCAGTGGTGTTCACCAGGATCAAGCACAGCGGTATGTAAGTCACAGATGTCTGCATGTCAAAAGAGATTAACTGCCATTGAAATGCATTAATTCCATGCTTGATCCTGGCCAATGCCACTGTATATGCATGATTTCCTACAGTACATACAACAGAAATCTAAAAATTATTAGCACGAGCCTCTTACTTATGGCAGTGACTGGAGAGTCACTTACCATAATGATGGTGACTAGGATTTCAATTGTGTTACATTAGTGTCTGCTCAGATACTCTTATTCTTAAGGGAAGAAGGTAGTGTTGCTTCAGTACGTTGTTACCTCCTGATGAACCGGGATAGAAAACAGCAGTCTGGGAACCTTTAGCAGAGGGAAGGACACCAACCAGTGCTGTGTTAGCATGCCACTGCATGCATCTGTCTGGGGCAAGAAGTGCAAGCATCTATGTGGGTAGCTGGATGAGGCTTGGAGAAAGTGAAAATTTATGCCTAGACTGGGGTTGCTGGCATGGAACTCTTGTACCTTAACCCACTTTTATGGTGGAACTGGATATATGGCTCTGGCTGGATCTCTGCCCATCCTGAAGGCCCAGCCATGGTTGGGGGGAATGTGGGGTAGCTGCTAGCAGGGAAGGGATGTTGGGGCTGGGAGGTCACCTAAAATAGAAGAACCTCAATTAAAATTAAAAAAAAATCAGGATCTAGAGGGCAGTGGATGCATGGAATGGCCTTCCTGAGGAGGCTGTGGGGTCAAAAACAGTGGGGGAATAGAAGAATGTATGGCACAGACATAAGGCAATTATAGTGGGGGGCAAGAGAAAGTAGGTTGTTGGTTAACTAGGACCTGCAGCTTATCCATTAGGTAGGGAAATGGGCAGACTGGGTGGGCCAAGTGGTCCTTATCCACCATCAAAGTCTATGTTTCTATGTTTCTTACTGTACTGTAGGTATGGCAGCTGCAATCTAAAACAAAAAGTGCAAGGTAATTGAGGCTAAGAACTCAAGAATGGAGTATAGGATGAATGGGTTTGGTAGTTGAGAGCACGAGAGGAAAGGGACCTGAGGGTGTTAATAATGGAGAACATGAAGGCATTGACACAATATAGTAGGGCTGTGGGCAAGGCAGCTCAGATGCTAGGGTGCACAGGGAGAGGGGTCACCAGCAGAAGGATAGAGATAATATATCCCCCTGTATAGATCCCCGGTTCACCCTCATTTGGAGAATTGTGTGCAGTTTTGGAGCCCACATTGGAGGAAGGGCAGTGACAGATTAGAACTGATACAGAGGCAAGACACCAAACTGACACATGAGCAACAGGGCAGGTCCAATGTGGAGGTCTTGGAATAGTTCAACATGTGCAGTGCATGCTAGAGGATAGAAGAAAGAGGGGTGACATGACTGAGATGTTCAGTAACCTACATGGAATAAATAAGGTAGACAGAAGCAAGTTGTTCACAACAAGTAGTAGTAACGTGGGTACCAGGGTAACTACCTGAAACTGATGGGGATAAGTTCAAGCAGGATACCAGGGGGCAGGCCTGCTGACACAGCGGTAGAGCAACTACTCATGATGCCAGCGAACTGAGTCCAGTTTCGACCTTGGGCATCGGAGGGCCAGCCAGGGGGAGCAGGATCGAGTGTCCAGAGGGCAGTTCTCCTCCTCCTCCTCCTCCTCCGGGGGGAGGGAGGGCTTGCAGAGCCTGGTGTCCACCTGGCCCCAAGTGATATGCTAGAGGAAAGGCACTCAGGACTACCTAAGACAAGGCAGGAGGGATGGGGCAGACACTGACATGTGACACATTGCAGCACAAGGTGCATGCCATAGCACCATTTTCATGCCAAGCCACTCAAGGGGAGAAAAAGGAAAATACATCTACCAATGGAAATATGGCACTTGGACCCTCACAGGCCCTTCACCCGACTAGCTAGGATCACCAGTCCAACTACTGGATCCAGTTCCTAGCGGGGATTGGTGGACTCCACCATGGGCGGGCAAGCCCTGGGGGGTACTGGCTGGCAGGTAAGTCCCAGTGGACTTTGGGGCAATGGGCAGGGGGATCCAAGTTGGGGGGTGCTGTCCAGTGGAGAGGGGGGAGCAAAGAAGGAAATCTGGAAGTATTTTTTACATAAAGATGGGTGACAGAAATCTTCCAGAGGGGGTCGCTGGGGCTAAAACAGTGTGAAGGTTCAAAAGGTGATGGGACAGTCAGATGGGAATAGTGCATAAGGGGCAGATGGCAAGGAGGGGGGTTGGGTGGACTGACAGGGTCACAGTCCCAAAATTAAACTGGCTTGGGCAGATTGAGTGGGCCTGTAGGCCTTTATTTGCCATCATTTTCTATGTTTGTGGAATTTATTATTTTTTTTTTTTAAATTATTTAGCATGCTGCTGCATCTCTTCTCCATTCAGACCTTAAGATTGACTCTTCCCCATAGCAGGGTAGACAGAGATGCTGAAGTTTTGTCTTGGGACCACTGTACCCAGCATGCTTCAGTTCTTCTCTGTCTTTGTCAGCAGGGAAGCAAACATACTGTATTATATTGCTCCAGAAAATCCTTAGGCTCTTTAGTTATTTTGCTCGGTATATACCTGCCCCTCTCCATAAGGATGCATACAGCTTTCATGTTGCCCTGTAAAACAGGTAGGGCAGGGGAAGGCCTAGGGACTGGATTGGGAACAACACTAGGGATTTATACCCTCATTTGTTGTGCTGGGGTTGTTTGGGCATTTGAGCATGAAATGGATGGATTGGCCAATCAATTGGAAAGCACCTTGAGGGGGAGGTTTTTTTAATGTTGTCCAGAACTTTTTTTTTTTTTAATTATTTAACCAGGAGTGGCACACTAAGATGAAAGTTTGTTTACAGGTGCGACTTGGGAGCACAGGGAAGTGAAGTGACTTGCTCAGAGTCACACAGTATGCAAGTTGAGGCTGTGAGATTCATACACAGGTCTTCAGATTTGCAGCTCAGAGCCTTAAACCACTGCGCTATACTGCCTCCCAACTAAAGAGTGGTAATTAGAAATCTGGCATAGATTAATGCCCAGAATGAGAACCAAATGTTCTTCTAATCATTGTACTAAACTCTATCAATTTTCAAAAATTATTTTCTTAAAAAAATACAAATTGATGAGTACAGTTGCATATTTGATTAGACTGTAAAACTATCCTGCTTAAATACTTTAATAGCTTGAAGGGGTATGGTGGAACAGCATGTGATAAGAACAACGTAGTGTTTTATTGTTATTCTACAGGAGGATAACAAGGTTGGGAAAGTTTGGTGCTTCCCTTTCTTAACCACATAGATGCACGTGCTCTAAGCTGTGCAACTCTGCGGAACTGTGGTAGCCCAACGTGCAGTTTTATCACTGCAAAAATAATGTGGTAATGCCCCAACTTAATAAAAGCTTTCCCTGTGCATTTCTAGCAAGAAGTATTTATTTAGTAAATTTATGTTCTGTTTCAGTAAAGAAAATACATTCAAAATCTTGGTATGAAAAGCCTTAAATTATGCTAATCTGCCAAATAAGTAAATATTTAGATATTTCCTTGACCAACAATTTTTGTCATAATCTGGCAATCCTTAATGACTGTAAACATTTATTCTGTGTATAAAATCATATACTATATGTTAGATATAAACCAGGTGGCAGTACTACCATGCCTAGTCTTCTGAATTCTTCAATGAATGATTATGTAATGTATGAGGTTTTTTATAAACAGATTCAAAAAAGCAAAGCAAAGACAAAGCCCAGTAGTGAAAGTGCAAATTAGGGGAAAGGTTCTACAAACAACAGAACAGGCTAAATTTTTGATCTTACTGAACTTACCATAATATAGGGAACGGTAGCCTCCTTGTATAGCAGTGCTGGATGACTAAGGCTTTAATATTTAACACACATTTCCCGAGCTACCCATTTCGAATATTTGATGTGCGATTTTCATAGGAAAGTCAGTCAACATAAATTAGAGATGTTAGAGAGGTGGCTAGATTGCAAGTAGCAAGCAGTGTCCGTCTGTCAAACAGGACAGAAAGTCATCACTCGAGGTTTCTCTTCATTGTAAGAAAGTATTATCAGGATACCACATAAAACATAATCTGCTCCCACTACCATTTCCTTTGAACTTCTGACAACCTACCAGAAAAAGGAGTGAGGCTATTCTATAATGTCTCATATTATCCCCGTTCCTATAAAAAACTTTTTTTGGGGGGTGGAGGGGCATCCATGTGGTCTCTGAACCTGTCTTAGTCTGTTCCTTGATAAGAAATGGGGAGGGTCACTCTGTGACATCTGTTAAAAAAAAAAACTGAAATATTTCATATAGTGATAAATTAGTCACCTGTCTTACTATTAGCACTTAGAATAGATATTTTCATGTTTTAATAAGGGTTTTGTTCAGGCCTGGTGGTGCGGAGTGCAGCACATTGTGCTGCTACACGGGAGACTCAGGTTTGCAGGTGAGTGCTGCCCCCCCTTCCCAAACTGGGTTGTCTCAGCAGTACTACAGAAGCAGCACTCTCAGACTTTGCAGAGGAGTGTTTACCACCTACTGCAATAGCACCTCCCACATTAAGTCCAGGCTGAGATGTTATTGGTGGCCACTTGACATCATCCTCTCCATAGGCTGCTATGCACATTGCACTGCCTGGAAAGGAGGTGGGTGTGGGTGGTGGTAGGGCAACTAAAATGGTGCAGGGTTTGCACAAGAAGCCCTATGAGGAGAAACTGAGGGATCTCAACATGCATGCATCGGAAGAGAGGAGAGAGGAGAGAGAGAGAGTTTGCATGATAGAGACCTAAAGTACCTCACAGGGGCAAAAAGCATGTGAGGGGAATGTCTTCCAAATGAAGAAGAGCACCAGGACCAGGGGACATGCAGTGAAGCTGTAGGGGAGTTCAGGAGAGATGCAAGGCAGTATTTCTTTACTGAAAGGATGGTAGATGCCCTGAACAGACTACCAGCAGATGTGGTGGAGGTAAAAACAGTGGAGAGCTTCAAGATTGTATAGGGTAGACATAGGGGTATATTTAAAAAGAGGCAGGCAGGCAGGATGGCCACTAGAGACCAGATAAGGTCTGCGGAGACAGATTAGACAAGGAACACCTGGACAGACTGTATGGGCCAAGCAGTCCTTTTTTTTGCCAACAAATTCTATGTTTATATTTCTATGTTCAAATAGGGGAAATGTTGAGTGATAGGAAGCCGAAGGATGCACAGCTGTGTGCTCCACTTCACATTCATTGGCCCTCCAGAGACTACCATGCACTGGATAGAGCGGTACAAGTCAGCCCTTCTGTAAGCAAGCAAGTAAGTGAAATTTTATTTATATAGCACCCCATCCCAGGGGTTCTGGGCACGGAACAGGTAAGAGTTCAAATACAATAACATATATTAGCAACAACAACAGCAAACAAAAATAATACCTAAATAATGTCCTTATTAAAATAAACAATTCAGCTATCAACTATTTCTGATACTGATAAACAGTTTGCAAATGCCTCTCTGCATGGGGACAGGAGAATGGTAGCCAATGACCAGAGAAGAGGCATTAGTGAATAGAGCAGGTAGAAAGCCACTCTCCGAGGTATAAACAGTATATGTGCTGTGGGTTTAAACTCTTCCTCTACAAACCAACCTTTGTCTGGTCACCTTAGAATCAAAAGAGGTGCTGGTTGTGTGAGGCCAGAGTCACCTTAAAGAGCAGCTGATGCCTTCAGGAGAACTTTAACAAAACATAATATTTAAACACAGTTCAGCCTGTATTTATTTCACATTAGTTCTGTATTACTCCTCTCCATTATTTATTACTTGTGTAAGTTGCATGAAAACAGGATCTTAGCTCCCGAAGAGTTCATCTATTCCTGTTGCTTTCTCCCTACCTGAGATCATAATGCAGTGCTTGTGACATCACAGTTACTCCCATGGCAACAGATTGTGATGTCACAACACAGGATTATGACTTGAAGTAGGGAGTAAACTCCAGAAGCAGATGAAGTCTAAGGGATAAAAATCATGTATTCATTAGGGCTGGGTGGACTGTATGTAACCCCCTTGCAAATGGAGGTTCCCAAAAGTCTTCCAGGAGCTTGCTTGAATGCTTCAAGGCTGAATGGTGTTTGGCGTTTAAGCCACGTATCTGTGAGTGCTTTTAGAGCATCTGGTACTGTCTCTTTAAGAGCTGTCTGCTTGCAGACATAATTAATTTGAAATGGAGGGGTCTGTGTGTTTCCCTTCTCGAGTCCCCATATGGGCCACTGAGCAAATCACTCTGTCCTGCAGTCACTATATGGGCAGAGAGAGCTCTTTCAGAAGATGTAATTGTATGCTTGTAACCTGTTAAAACGATAGTGAAAGTGCAGTTTGTTTTAACCTTTCTTATAGCCAGGACTGTCTCCCTCATGTTGGTCCTGAACTGCTGAATTGGACCAATCAGTGTGGGATCCTTTAAGTTGGAGCCTGCTCTGGGCGAATCAGAATTTGGACTCTCCTCTTGAGCCAGCCACAATGGGACTGTATGGCAGATGCTTCTGGGAAATGTAGTTTTGACCTTGCCGCCTTTTTCCACCAACAGGGGGAGTTTATTGTGAGTGACAGCCAAACCAGCCAAGAACTGGGATTAACTCAAAGGAAGTGCCCGGTTTTGTCTACTGGAGTTTTAGTTTAGCTCTGGCAGTGACGAGGGAAGGAGCCCTGTGCTCCTTCAGTGCGCAGTTTTGGTCGGGAAACGCGTGTAAGGCCCCAAGTTTCGGTCTGCAGCTTGTGCAAGTGCTTGTTCAGACTGAATCCAACCTGTGAAGAGAATCAAGGAGATCTGAAGAGTAGAAACCAGGCTCACCCTGTAGAAGACTGGAGAAATTGCTGAATCGCGCTCGGTCTGTCAGGAACTGAATCTGCTGTTTGTTCTCCCGGGTATTGTGCAGTAATTGCGCTCGGGATAGAAAAGCAGCCTGCCTGGTATAGTATTTTCCTTTTACATATAAATGTGTATAGTGCTTGTGGGGACTCGCGTTTCAAATCCCCTGTACAGTGAATTGAGTGCATGAAGCTGGAAGCAAACCCCAGCTTAATCCAGACTACATTCATTTGCTCCAAACTGCATTGGGGTCCAGTCACAAGGACCTTGCCCACATGGTCTGTTCCTCCTGGAAATCCAGGACAACCTACCTCTCATTCAGTTTTCAGTATTGGGCTATGAGTGCAAGCAGGGTAGCTTCCTGCCATCGGTTTATCGAATTGCAAGTGTGTCATCTAATTGTGTGTTTTTTATTTTTTCACGAACTGAGCCAACCGGCTCCGGATTACAATTTGGGTATTGTGCATACATTTTCCATCTTCAGGGCCCCAACCAGCTGCACCAAATAGGCTAGTCTCTTATTGCCTAGGTACCCAGTAAGAGTGACATTTGGGACATTTGGGATTCTGAAATATGTGCACAGTACTGTGATTATTAATGCGTTTAAACTAATTAAACTGATTTCCCCCTGTCCTTGTTATATCCCCCTAAATAAATCAGATCTGTTTGTTTCAGCAAAGTTACACTGCCTGAGGTATTTGTTTATGTTAAAGTATTGTACTGTGGTCTTTGCACTGTATCATCTTGTTTACAGGAGTCCCCAGAGTCCCGCTGGCCAGAACAGTCCTGGGGTTAAGTGTATACTGTGAAGGTAATTCTGATATATTGTGTGGGCCACTAGTGGGAAGAAAGGGGGGTCACAGTGTCCCAGAGGGCTGTGACCAAGTTAGTTTAACTATTGCAAACCCTGACCTCTGGGTGGACGCACTCACCATTAGACCTAGGCCCCTCAACCTGTTAGTAGTTAGGCAGGCAGGGGTAGTAGCCCTTGGGATAGCGCCACCTAGGGGTTACATCTTGGAGGCACCACTGGGATTAGTGTCCTCTAGTGGCCAAGTGAGGAAAATACCTTGACATGTTTGTTTTGGGGGAAAAATGGAAGGGAGTACCACGCCCATATTAAAAAATTACCTTCATACGCTGATGGTGCGCAAAATGGTAAGGTGGAGGCGAAACTGAGGGATAGACCCCAAAAGCTATACTGTTGCTGGATGTCCCTTAGGGACCAGTGATGCTGACATTGTATCCACTGTGGAACAAATTAAGGGCATTGGCAAGGTTGAAGTAAAGGGACGAGATACTGAATTATTAGGGCAGGCTATGATGGTACTGATCTTGTGTAACTCCCAGTGGATCGAGTGTACCCCTGTCATGATGCCCGAAGGTGCCCGGCAGGATGGAGGGTCATTCATTTACATAGTGGTCCGGCCACCCCGGGTGGGTCTCCTAGTGTAGATGGGTTCAAAGAGAAATTACTCAAACTGCTAGCCTCTGAAGGGCGCACTGCTCAGGAACTGGTAAAGATGTTTGACCTCTCAGGTAACCATATGCCCCTGCATTCCCCAGGTACATCCCCAATTCCCCAAAAGAGCTCTCCAGTAGCCCCCTCCCCTGTCATAGTTCCCCCAATCCAGTTGGACTCTTACCACAAGCTCAAAGTGTTCTCTGGCATCTGCCCTACTCCTAATGGGGAGGTCGATCTCAAGACCTGGATAGATTCTGCTACCCTTGCAGTACAAGGCTGGCAATGCTCCGAGGCAGAAAAAAGGGCTTGCCTGGGGGAGAGCCTCCAGGGACCCGCCCAACATACTTTTTGCTCCCTGAGGGTTTCTGACCCTGACGCCAAAGCCCAAGAGTACCTAATTGTCCTTGAAAATGTGTTTGGGGGCACCGCTAGTGTTGAGGCCTTGAAATGGAAGCTTAAGGATGTTAGACAACAGCCGGGGGAATTGTTATCTGCCTACATGGATCGATTAGAGGATCTTACAGACCATTTTTCGGAAAGGGGGCTGGACCTCTAGTGAAGTGGACAGGTAAGGCTGGATCATATACTCAACTCTGCCGGCACTCCAGCTGGGTGTTACTCAAATTGCAATTGCATCAAAGAAAATCCAGTCCCTTGCCTTTCCATGTGTTGATGAGGGAGGTATGGGAAGTTGAGGAGGAGGAAGGTTTGTCAGAACCCTGCGCAGTTGTAGCTGCTACCTCCCCTGCTCCAGGTGTAGGGTCAGATGCTGATGGCCCGGAATCATCGAAATCTCATGACTCAATCCAAGGTCCCCATGTTAGCCAAGGGGGGTCCAGTCAGAGAGGGACAGTTACAGATGTCCCACCATGGGGTGAACTACTGAGAGAGCTTAGGGAAATAAAAAACAGTCACTTTATGAAGGCAGCCCCTGCAAGTACAGGCCCCAACCCTGATCCGACTGCATCTGCTATGGGGGTGGGGGTACCCACCCATGTATCTCCTGCTGACAACTTCTTGACCATGGAAGTGGAGAAACTGACGAGATGTCTCCAAATGCTTATCACGCCGCAGACAGAGATGGCCCCAAGGTTTCCAGTTAGTAGTACCCCCGCTCTGGCTCCCACTGTGGCGCCTCAGCCAGCTCAAACTCCAGAAAGTATGTTTTGCTATAATTGTGGGAAGGATGGGCACATGAAGAGAGAGAATTCCAGTCCCCAAAAGACACAGACAAAGCTGCATATAGCTACAAAGGGAGCTTCGGAGAACAAATCAGTGGTTAAGAGGTGCACAAAATGATTCCAGTGAGGGCCGCCAAAATGCTAACTCACGTCCCTTTGTGGCAAGGTCAGTTGCCCAGGCTCCCGCTACCACCTCTCCAGACTGGTCCAGAATAGTGGGTCCCTCCATGGAGATCACTGTAAAGGTGAATGGAGTGTCTACAAGAGCTGTATTAGACAGTGGCTCCCAAGTGACAATTATGTTCCAGGATTGGTATCAGAAGCATTTGTCAGATGTACCCTTACAACCATTAGAATGACTGCATGTATGGGGGTTAAGTGAGAAGGCCTACCCCTATTCTGGGTATATCCAAATTTGGCTGTCTTTCCCCACCTCCGTGGCTGGAGTGGCCGAAAAGTAGAGACCCTAGCCTTAGTGTGTCCCCCCACTGGACTGTATGATGGTGTCCCTTTGTTGATTGGAACAAATGCTCATATGTTTGGACTGCTGGCACAGTTGTGTTATGAAAAACAGGGGTCAAGGACTAGTACAGCTTTAAGAATTCCAGCTTTAATTAAGAAGGCCTATGAGGCACAGAGAGATGCTGAAAAAGTAGAACCAGAGGAACCGGTCGGAATTGTCTGGAAGAAGGATCCTGAGTCTCTGATCCTGGCACAAATGCCCAGTGTACCTTACGGGAGAGGTCCGTATCAGAAGGATGTTAAGAATAAAATATTAATGCTGGATGCACCAGGCGATGGAAAATTGCCAGAGGACTGCTGGTCAAGCCTAGTATTTTGCCTGCTAGAGCCCATGCTTATGCCAGAAGGGTAATGGTTCAAGTTCATAATGTGTCTGACAGAGATTGAGTAAATAGAGGTTGCACCTGGCTAATGTGCATTATTACAGACACTGCAGTGCTACCCAGCAGCAGAGTTCAGGGAAGAATGATAGAGTAGCATACTGACTTGTTTGATTTCGGTGACTCCCCGTTGCCAGCTAAATGGAAAGTGAGGATCAGTGAGAAGCTTGCCCAGAGAGACCAGGTGTTTTCTTTAAAGGAATGGGACATAGGATGCATGCAAGGAGCTGAGCACCATATCCGGCTGCATGATGAAAGACCATTTCGTGAGAGGTCTCGACGCCTGGCACCTGCTGACATAGATGATGTGAGACGGCACCTGCAAGAGATGTTAGCTGCTGGTGTAATACAAGAATCCAGAAGCCCCTATGCTTTCCCCATTGTGGTAGTTAGAAAAAAGAATGGGACAGTAAGAATGTGCATGGATTATCGCATCTTGAACCGGCGGACTATTCCTGATCAGTATACAATGCCCCGCATCCAGGATGCTTTGGACTGCCTGAATGGTAGCAAGTGGTTTTCTGTGCTGGATCTTCGCAGTGGGTACTACCAGATCCCGATGGCCCCAGAGGACCATGAGAAGACAGCCTTTATCTGTCCGCTTGGCTTCTATGAATTCATGAGGATGCCTCAAGGGATTTCAGGTGCCCCAGCCATTTTTCAACGATTGATGGAGCGTGCAGTGTGGGACATGAACTTACTAGAGTGCCTGGTATACCTAGATGATGTTATTGTGTTTGGTAGCTCACTGGAGGAACATGAGAGCAGATTATTCAAGGTATTGGACTGACCGGAAGACTTTGACCTTAAACTGTCCATTGATAAGTGTCAATTCTTTCAAACATCAGTAAAGTATGTGGGACACATAGTATCCACCGAGGGAAGAGAGACCGACCCAAGTAAAGTCGAGGCCTTGACCACCTGGCCACAGCCCAAAAATCTAAAAGAACTGCAAAGATTCCTGGGATTCTGTGGTTATTATCGGCGTTTCATCAAGGACTATTCAAGAGTGATCTGCCCTTTACTTAACCTTACTCAAGGGTATCCCCCAACCCACAAAAAATACAAAAAGTCAGCGTCCCTCAAGACTGAAAGAGTGTATTTTCGTCCAAGTGAAGTATTTGGGGCCCGCTGGGCTCCCGATTGTGAGACTGCTTTTCATGAGATCATATATCAACTTACCCATGCTCCAGTGCTGGCCTATGCCGATCCAAAAAAACCTTATGTCCTGCACACTGATGCTAGCTTGCAAGTTGGGGGCTGTGTTGTACCAAGAGCACGAGAATGGCCTGAGACCAGTGGCCTTGCGAGCAAGCCTGACCCCATCCGAAAAGAACTATCCTGTACAAAGTTAGAGTTCCTAGCTTTGAAGTGGGCTATTGTTGACAATTCCATGAGTACTTGTATGGGGCTAAGATACTAGTAAAACTGACAATAATCCTTTGACCTATGTGCAGACTTCAGCTAAGTTGGATGCCACTGGCCATAGGTGGCTTTCTGCATTATCTACATATGACTATGCTGTTGAATACAGAGCAGGCCTGAACCATATAGATGCTGATGCTCTCTCCTGGAGGCCTGTTCCCCAGAATGAATGGGTCAGACTGTCAGAACCTGATATTCGAGCACTCTGCCAGAAGTTTGACAGGGAGGAACAAATGTCCACGGACGCAGTAGACTGTATGGTGGATTGTTTGGGACCCTCTGAGAATTGCATACCTGCTGCTTAGTGCCACTTTTCTGCAATAGACACTGATGCACTGCCTCAGGAGGGCTCAATCCCGCGATCCCATGATCAAATCAGCTTTAGAAGCCCTCTATGCAGGAAAAGATGTGTCCAAATTACGCTCCACTGATTTGAGAACTGCATTGTTATACGAAGAAGGTCCTAAGTTGAAACTGATCAATAGACTGTTATACAGAGAAACAGTAGACAGAGGGGGACAAGTAGACAAACAACAACTAGTGCTGCCCACTGCCTTTCGAGACTCAGTACTGAGGTCCTTGCACAACACATGGGGCACCTTGTTATAGACAGAACTCTTGACTTGGTGAGATCCAGATTCTATTGGCCTAAGATGGGGGCTGATGTGGAGCAACACATTCGAACTTGTAGTCGCTGCTTACAGAGGAACGCTTTGCCCCAGAGGGCTGCCCCCCTTGTTAACATCACCACCAGTGCACCCATGGAGCTGGTCTGTATTGATTTTCTGAGTTTGAAGTCAGATCAAAGAAATATTAGTAATGTGCTAGTGGTCACTGACCATTTTATGAGATATGCCCAACCTTTCCCCACCAAGGACCAGAAAGCAGCCACTGTGGCAAAAGTACTTGTAGAAAACTTTTTTGTTCACTATGGGGCTCCACAAAGAATCCATTCTAATCAAGGGAGAGACTTTGAGAGTTATCTGATCAAAGAGATGCTTTCTCTGTGGGGAGTGCGAAAGTCCAGAACCACCCCTTACCACCCCCAGTGGGACCCACAGCCTGAACGTTTCAACCGCACTTTGCTAGATATGTTAGGCACCCTCCACCCAAAGGACAAGCCTAGATGGAGCCAACAAATTAGCACCCTGGTATATGCCTATAACTGCACCAAAAGTGATGCAACTGGGTTCTTCCCCTTCCACCTGATGTTTGGAAGAGAAGCTCGACTGCCGGTAGATGTGTGTTTTGGGGTCTCTCCTGATGGGGTTCAAGATGACAACTATTTACAGTATGTGCATAAGTTAAAGGCCAGCTAAATCATGCTTAACTAGCTCAAACCATGGCTGCCAAAGAAATCTGGCCAAGAGAAAGGTATGATAAAAGGTGAAAGCTGGGAACTCCAGGAGGAGATCGGGTGATTGCTAAGAAATCTGGGACTGCATAGCAAACACAAGATTGCTGACAGATGGCACTATCTCCCTCACATTGTAGTGGGCAAACTAGATGATCTGCCTGTGTACAAAGTAAGGCCCGAGAATAATTCAAAAGATGTTAAAACAATGCATAGAAATCATTTACTGCCCATTGGACAAATCTTGATTGAGTCTGAGCCCCCAGACAATGCCCCCTCTGGACCAGTGACTAGAGCTGCTGCTGAGAAAAAATCAAGAAAGTCTGCGCCTACAGAAGCTGAGTTAAAGTGTCCCCCTCCCCAAGTCCCAGTTGAATGTGACTGTCAGTCCATGTCAGAGGAAAGTGAGTGTGGTTTGGAATACTACCCTTCTTACAAACTGAGTCAATTGTTTTGGGGCAATCCCCTAGTCAATAGTGGAGATGAAGCTGGGCCTTCTGGACTGTCTAAGCCCCCAGCTTTGTCCCTGGAGACAATGCTCCCAGAAAGTGAAGTGCAAGCATCAAGTCAGATGATATGGAATCATTGTGTATGGCTGAACTGTTTGAGCTTTCAGGGGAAGAAAATGATGGACTGGAACAGACTGGTGATACACCAGAACAAAAAGAGTATTTTGAGTGCCCTGATGGTCCACTGCCAGTGTCCGAAAGCTCTCCATGTGAGCCAAGTGTTGTGGACTCAGAGATTGTAACTCCTGGAGCTGAAAGTGCCCCAAGTTCTAGCCTCTCTACCCCAATGGAGATTCCCCTGACAAGTGAGGACAATGCTGAAAATGAGGCTCAGAGTGTAGAGACTGTAACAGCTCCCCCTAGAAAGACTGGTTGAGCTGTAAAGCCTGTGGTGCACCTCAGTTATGATTCCCGTGGGGGGCCTGTGGACTTGCCTCTCAATGTTGTCCATAAAGGAGTGTATGTGTCCCCGAGCTCATTGCCTAAACTGAACATCAGTGCTGACTCCAAGTTACTTGTGTTGCCCTCTAGGTATGGTGCCCCTGCCCCGTCCAGCCCTAAGGTAGCTGATAGGGAAGGGCCCCCTCTCTTCAGGTTTCATGTACAAGAGGTAATAACCTGAGTTATGGTACAATGTGTGTAATACTGTGTAAAGAGTGACGTACTGCCAAGTTTCAGAAATGTGTTTCAGGTAAAGTGATATATTGACTGATGATTACATGTATAAGCCTAATGTGATACTGATGCAAATGTATATGGGTGTATTGAAACTTATGGGGGTACTTACTTGATGCGGACGTCAAGCTTTCCCAGGCCAGGAAGGGTGTATCCCCCTTGCAAATGGGCATTCCCAAAAGTCTTCCAGGAGCTTGCTTGAATGCTTCAAGCCTGAATGGTGTTTGGCATTTAAGCCACGTATCTGTGAGTGCTTTTAGAGCCTCTGGTACTGTCTCTTTAAGAGCTGTCTGCTTGCAGACATAATTAGTTTGAAATGGGGGGTCTGTGCATTTCCCTGCTCGAGTCCCCATATGGGCCACTGAGCAAATCACTCTGTCCTGCAGTCGCTATATGGGCAGAGAGAGCTCTTTCGGAAGATGTAATTGTTTGCTTGTAACTTGTTAAAATGATAATGAAAGTGCAGTTTGTTTTAACCTGCTTTCTTATAGCCAGGACTGTCTCCCTCATGTTGGTCCTGAACTGCTGAATTGGACCAATCAGTGTGGGGATCCTTTAAATTGGAGCCTGCTCTGAGCGAATCAGAATTTGGACTCTCCTCTTGAGCCAGCCTCAATGGGACTGTATGGCAGATGCTTCTGGGAAATGTAGTTTTGACCACGGTGCCTTTTTCCACCAACAGGGGGAGTTTATTGTGAGTGACAGCCAAACCAGCCAAGAACTGGGAGGAACTCAAAGGAAGTGCCCGGTTTTGTCTACTGGAGTTTTAGTTTAGCTCTGGCAGTGAAGAGGGAAGGAGCCCTGTGCTCCTTTGGTGCGCAGTTTTGGTCGGGAAATGCATGTAAGGCCCCAAGTTTCGGTCTGCAGCTTGTGCAAGTGCTTGTTCGGACTGAATCTGACCTGTGAAGAGAATCAAGGAGATCTGAAGAATAGAAACCAGGCTCACCCTGTAGAAGACTGGAGAAATTGTTGAATCGCTCTCGGTCTGTCAGGAACTGAATCTGCTGTGTGTTCTCCCTGGTATTGTGCAGTAATTGCGATCAGGATAGAGAAGCAGCCTGCCTGGTATAGAATTTTCCTTTTACATATAAATGTGTGTAGTGCTTGTGGGGACTCGCGTTTCAAATCCCCTGTACAGTGAATTGAGTGCATGAAACTGGAAGCAAACCCCAGCTTAATCCAGACTACATTCATTTGCTCCAAACTGCATTGGGGTCCAGTCACAAGGACCTTGCCTACATGGTCTGTTCCTCCTGGCAATCCAGGACAACCTACCTCTCATTCAGTTTTCAGTATTGGGCTGTGAGTGCAAGCAGGGTTGCTACCTGCCATCAGTTTATTGAATTGCAAGTGTGTCATCTAATTGTGAGTTTTTTATTTCTTCACGAACTGAGCCAACCGGCTCCGGATTACAATTTGGGTATTGTGCATGCATTTTCCATCTTCAGGGCCCCAACCAGCTGCACCAAATAGGCTAGCCTCTTATTGCCTGGGTACCCAGTAAGAGTGACATTTGGGACATTTGGGATTCTGAAATATGTGCACAGTACTGTGATTATTAATGCGTTTAAACTAATTAACCTGATTTCCCCCTGTCCTTGTTATATCCCCCTAAATAAATCAGATCTGTTTGTTTCAGCAAAGTTACACTGCCTGAGGTATTTGTTTATGTTAAAGTATTGTACTGTGGTCTTTGCACTGTATCATCTTGTTTTACAGGAGTCCCCAGAGTCCCACTGGCCAGACTCAGTCCTAGAGTGATATATGCTGAAGGTAATTCTGATATAGTAGGCCTGAGTAGGAAAGAAGGGGTCACTGAGTGTCCCAGAGGGCTGTGACCAAGTTAGTTTAACTATTGCAAACCCTGACCTCTGGGTGGAGGCACTAGCCATTAGACCTAGGCCCCTCAACCTGTTAGTAGTTAGGCAGGCAGGGGTAGTAGCCCTTGGGACAGCGCCACCTAGGGGTTACATGTACCATCCAAAATCTGGACCTCTGGATCAAACCCTAACTCCACAGACCCAGATAAATGTGGACTTCACTGCAGAAGTCTGCTTCCGGGTCCGTGGAAAACAGGGCATTTTTTTCTGCATGCCGCAGTTATAGCTGAAGGAACAGATGGCACTAGGTGGAACAAAGAGTAAGGAGAGGAAGGTGGAGCTGATCCCAGCATCTGAAGAACAACAGTCGCAGTCATGTGGTGGGGAGATCTGAGTGCAGGCTGAAGCTGCTATGGTCGGTTGGTTGGTGGTGCCTTCTCCGATCAGCTGTGTTGCTCGTTGGTCTGTTGTTCTCAGAATGTGGAACTAGGCCATTGAGCCCCTCAGATAAAAAGCAACTGTGTGGTAAAGTACTGGCATATTCTTTTATGTACTTTAAAGTGTATTGGTTTCATTGTGGCTGCTTGTGTACAAGCCCAGTGCATGGGCATGCTGGCAAAATAAATATTGACTTGTGCCACCTGGAAGAGGAGACAGACAGAGAGAGTAAGAGAGAGAGAGAAAGTGAGACTACACTAGTGGGAGTTAAAGAGAAATGTTATTGTCATAGAAATCACAAATAAAGTGTTTTCTTGGTTTCTTTGTGGCTGTCTGTATACAGGCCCAGGGCATGGGCATTCTGGCAAAATAAATGATGACGTGTGCCATACAGAAGAGAAGGAGGGAGAGAGGGAGAGAGGGAGAGAGGGAGAGAGAGAGAGAGAGAGAGAGAGAGAGAGAGACAGACTAGACTACTGGGAGCCAAGAAATATTATAGTCACAGAAATCATAAATAAAGTGTATTCTTGGTTTCTTTGTGGCTGTCTGTGTACAGGGCATGGGCATGTTGGCAAAATAAATGTTGACTTGTGCCATCCAGAAGAGGGGAGAGAGAGAGAGAGAGAGAGAGAGAGAGAGAGAGAGATTAGACTATGACTAGACTACTGGAGGCCAAAGAGAAATGTTATAGTCACAGAAATCACAAATAAAGTGTATCCTTGGTTTCATTGTAGCTATCTGTGTACAGGGCATGGGCATGCTGGAAAAATAAATGTTGACTTGAGAGAGAGAGAGAGAGAGAGAGAGAGAGATGTTTCAGTCACAGTAATCACAAATAAAGAAATTAATCTTGTCCTCAGTGTGGCTGTGCAGTGTGTGTACACTGCACAGGGTATGCAGGCAGGATAAATAGTGCTTGCATCTCTCTCTCTCTCTGTCTCTCTCTGTCTCTCTCTCTCTCTCTCTCTCTCTCCTGGCACACTCAATGTCATGGGCCTGAGCAGGATATGCCACCAGTACAGCCCAGCCATGAAGCAGCTAGCGGTTATTGCTTTTATTTAGACAGTTTTACTGTAATTTTTATACAAATCATGCATTGATGTTTTTCCTTTGGGCCTCTGTGTTAAATATGACTGACTCTGGCCACTTTTATGCATTTTTTCACATTTGTTTAACTATTTGTCAATAAATCAGAACTAATCAGAACTAATAAGAATAATTCTGAACTTCTTTGTGTTCCAGTTCTTATTTAATAAGGGTCAGAACTTCACCGTCTGGAAAAGCATTCTGGTGAGAAAATATGCCTTGGTATGATCTATAGGCCACCTACACAAGGGTAGGAAGTGGACAAGGAACTAATGCAGAAGGTGCAAAGGATGGCAAGCAAGGCTGAACTTCTGCTGGTGGCTGACTTTAACCTCCCTGATGTGGACTGGGAGATCCCATCAGCTATTTCAGCGAAAAGTAAGGAGATGCTGCAATCACTGCAAGAAGTATTTCTTCAGCAGCTGGTCATTAGAGATGCAGCAAATTTGAAATCCACCAGCGAAGTGGAAGTGGCCACTTCGCGTTGGCACTTTGTTACGTGGAGAGCCCCATAGGAAAGGCTCACTTTGCCTGGTTATTATTACTTCGAGTTGTCGTTCTGCGTTAAACGTGAAGTAAGGCGGAGTGACAACAATATTGGCAGCATCCCACCCACATTGTCACCAGAATGAATGTGCATTCCCAAAGTGCTACTGTCTTGTGTCCAGAAAACTCCCCAGTGCTGATGAAGTGAAATGAGAGCATAACAAGAAATGCAGTCTCCCAAAATTAATGGTGCCATGCAAATGGACAGACAGATTAAGATTACGCTGCACACTCAAGCGATGCATACAAAAAGGCACAAAACCACCTAACCAGTGCTCACAAGTCACAAATCCAAATCTGGAAAGGAATACATTTTGCCAGCTGGGGGATTAGTGCACGACAGTAACAATCCACTACCAGTAGAGATACCACAAAGCAGTATAAAAAATTAATGCAGGTATGGTGGATAGCAGGTTCACACTGCTGCAATTACTCTGTAACACAATAAAAGGTGTTTGATTTAATGGCATGCATCGCACACACACTCACATGCACACTCAAGTAATGCATAGCAAATTGAAAACCCTTAGTAATAGAACCAAATGTTTTAAACAGGCAAATTGTACGCTGCTGCACCACAACAATCAGCAAAAAAATGTCAATAATTACTAAAAATGTTACTGTGTGTACATTAACACAGTTATACCAGAAAAATATAACCAAAACAGAAAGACTGCCTTTTTCTCCCAGTTCATCTACCTACACCACAAATTCGCCCCACCCCAAAGCACACTTCACAGTACACAGACTGACTGTTCTAAATTAACATTCAAAATCCACACACAACAATAAACACTCGATGATATGAGCACAGAAGGGTTTCCTACAATTGAAGTACTAAATTTTGAGCAAAAAATATTACGAAAAAAGGTATTTTAAACAGCTTTTAGAGGTTTTGAATCGCAGAGCTCTGAGAGCAAACTGTCTCCAGGTACCACTGCACACACACTACCCAGGCCAGAACTGAGGCTGTGCCGAACAATCTAGAGCCCATGTGACCAGCAATCCCATGAATAACTGCAGAATTTCATTTGGAGCTCAATTACAGGGCGAGTGGGTGAATTACATTGATTTCAATGTACTTCACCTTAAAATTGGTGGAGAAGTGGTTTGGGGAAAGGCGGAATAATGCAAAGTCATTGGTTTCAATGGACTTTGCGTTCCTCGATATAAGAAGTACTCCGCTTCACATTGTGGAGTTCTCCATGATTCAGCGTTACTCAGTGAATCACTTCGTAGCAGAATTGGGGCCACTACTTACAGTACTATAACTCACATGCTGTATGGGAAAGAACGCAAACGCCTATGGCTGTACTTCCCCGATGAGCTGTAGCACAAAACTCCCCGACTTAAAAACGCTTATTAATGAGTACAATGGAGGAGTGGTGAAGTCTGGAGAGATACTACAAAACCTACTTACAATACATCCAAGTAACTAGTAAAAAAATTAATGTTGTGATTCGTGACGTGGTTGTGAATCGTGATTTGTGACTGCATTTGTGACCGTGATGATGAAGAACGTGATTCGTTGTCAACAGTGTGAGATAACCAATATGGAACTGTATTGGGGAAGCTAATGCCTACGGCTATACTTCCACAATGAGCTGTAGCACAAACTCCCTGACTTAAAAACACTCATTAATGAGTACAATGGTGGGGTGGTGAAGCCTGGAGAGATACTACAAAACAGGCTTACAATACATCCAAGTAACTAGTAAAAAAATTAATGTTGTGATTCGTGACGTGATCGTGATTTGTGACTGCATTTGTGACCGTGATGATGAAGAACGTGATTGTATCACAAATGAATCGTGATGATGGTCCTGACTTAAAAATGCGTATTAATGAGTACAATGTTCATGCAGAATTATGCACTGCACCTGTTCAGTACTCTGAAAGTAAGACAAAGAAACAACTGTGACTTAAGTTACAGATGGAGATTGGGCCTTAAAGAGATGTAAATGCACAGACAGATTAAGATTGCGCTGCACACTGAAGAGATGCAGATGCAAAGGCACAACACCTAACCAGTGCTCACCATCAGAAATTCAAATCTGGAAAAGAATATGTTTGCCGGTTGGGGCGGGCTGCGGGTGGGGGGCAGTGTACTGCACTGCACTGCACTGCTGCAGTAACAGTCACTAGTACTAGTACCAGTAAAGATACCACAAAGAAGTACAAAAATCACACAGCTGCAGTGGATAGCAGGTTCACATTGCTGAAATTATTATGTGGCACAATAAAAGGTGTCTGAATTGATGACACGTGTCACACACATGCTCACACACACACTAAGTAATGCGTAGCAAATTGAAAACTTTAGTAATATAACCACATATTTTAAACAGACTAAAATTATGCACTGCTGCACCACAACAATCAGCAAAAAAATGGCAAGAATTATTGAAAATTTTACTGTGTGTACATTAACACAGTTATACAAGAAAAATATCACCAAAACAGAAAGCAGTCTTTTTCTCCAAGTTAATCTACCTACACCACAGATATGTCCCTCTCCCAAAGCATACTTCCACTGTCTCTCAGTACACAGACTGAATGTTGTACATTAACATTCAAAATCCACACACAAACAATAAACGCTCGATGATATGAGTACAGGACGGTTTCCTATAATCGATGAACTAAAGTTTCAGCAAAAAAAATGACTAAAAAACGCTTTTTTAACAGCTTTTAGAAGGTTTGAATCGCAGAGAACTCTCAGAGCAGATTGTCTCCTACAGCTTCCTACACACGCTACCCTAAACTGAGGCTGTGCAGAACAATCCAGAGCCCATGTGTCCTGAAATCCCATGAATCACTGCAAAATTCGCCTTTGGAGCTTAAAAACAAGGCGAAGTACATTGTTTTCAATGTACTTTGCCTTAAGAATTGGTGGAGTAGTGGTTTGGTAAGGCGGAGTAACATGAAGTCATTGTTTTCAATGGACTTCGCGTTATCCATTACAAAACAAAGTACTCCACTTCGTAGTGCAGAGAACTCTGCAAATTCACCTTCACTCCACGAATCACTTCACGGAGCAAATTGGGGCCACTTCGCCTATCTCTACTGGTCATGGAACCTACTAGAGGTGGGGAAACACTGGACTTAGTATTGACAAATGGGGACAGTGTAACTAAGGTCTCGTGGGAGACAGTCTGGGGTCAAGCACCCATGGAATTGTTAGGTTTAGGCTTAGGACCTTAGGACGGGGACGGAAGTGAGTTGAACGCCCACTAGGGTACTGACTTCTGGTGAGCAGACTTCAATAGAATGAAAGAGATCTTCAGGGAAGCTATGGAAGGCAGGGAAAAACTGGGTGATGTGGAACAACTGTGGGGAGTAATAAAGGGGGGAATTTTGAGAGCCACTGATGAATGCATTAAGAGGGTAGGCAAAAACAAAAGAAGAAGGAGGTCACTCTGGTTCGCCAGAGAGGTGGGCAGGGCAATAGATGAAAAAAAGAAAGCATTCCGGACATATAAAAGAACACATGGGAAGGAGGATAGGAAGGTATACAGAGAGAAGCTAAGGGTGGCAGGGCAGACAATTAGGAGGGCAAAGGCAGATACAGTGAAGGGGATAGCAAGGGAGGCCAAAAGGGGGGATAAAAAGTTCTCTAGATATGTCAGTGAGAGAAGAAAATCCAAACAGGATATAATGAGACTTAAAGAAGAGGAGCGACTTCTGGCAGAGAGGGAGTTAGAGAAGGTGGACTTGCTGAACAGGTACTTCTGTTCAGTTTTCATGGTGGAAAGGGAAAGTAAGAGACCAGATTTGCCATGGAGGGGCATGGATGGCAGGGGGGTGGACTATAGCCAGTTAGAAGAAGGCAGGGTATGGGATAAACTTGGTAAGCTGAGGGTGGATAAGGCAATGGGTCCAGATGCCCTACATCCAAGGGAGCTTGGGGAGGAACTGGCAGCACCATTGACAAGGCTGTTTAATCTATCACTAGACATGGGGATGGTTCCATGGGACTGGAAAAGGGCGGATGTGGTGCTGTTGCGCAGAAGTGGCGGCAGAGAGGAGGTGGGTAACTTATCGTCTGGTCAGCCTTACCCCAGTGGTAGGTAAGATTATGGAGGCACTCCTAAAGGAAGTAATTGCCAAATACCTTGCAGCCAGTGGCCTCCAAGACAACAAGCAGCACAGGTTCCCAGAGGGGAGGTCATGTCAGATGAACTTGATCACATTTTTCCACTGGGTGATTAATCAAGGAGGGGCAGTGGACATGGCCTATCTGGACTTCAGCAAGGCCTTTGACACCATCCCTCGCAGAAGGCTGGTGAATAACTTTGGCAGTTTTGGGGTGGGGCTGAAAATAACTAAATGGGTGGAGACCTGGCTTACTGATAGATGCCAGAGGGTGGTAGTAAATGGGGTGCACTCCAGGAAGGAAAGGGTGACAAGTGGGATGCCCCAGGGGTCAGTATTTGGGCTGAGCCTCCTTAACATTTACATCAGGGATATTGTTAAGGGACCAAAGGGGAAGGTGTGCCTATTTGCGGGCGATACAAAGATTTGCAATAGGGTGGACACTCCAGGGGGGTGGAAACAATGAGTTAGGACCAGATAAAATTGGAGGGATGGTCAGATAGTTGGCAACTGAGATTTATTTTATTTATTTATTTATACTTTGGTAACTGGGTAAGTGCACTGATCCCAGAGACCATTTTCAGGCATGACCTGGGCCACATACAATGGCACAGAAGTAGACTATAAGTACAGTACAATGAGCAGTAGGCAAGAAACAACAGGACAAAACAAAAATACAATGTTATATGAGATACAAGGTTGCAAAATACAATAAATTCAGATTTACAAATACAATAAATTCAGATTTACAGTAAATGGCAGAGATAACAAGCAATATTCCTAAAAGGAAACGTGGACCAATAGATAGGCAAGCAGTCGCTCCTGGACGAGGAAGTGGGATCTCCAGAGATGGGGAGTAGGGGGAGGAAGGGGAAGGGGTGGGGATGTAGAGATAATAGAGTTAACATAAAAGGGAGTAGTACCAGTTGGCACCACTGGAGAGGGTGAGAATGGTAAAGCACCAGGCAGTTAAGGCAGCCATCTAAGTGGGCATTTGCAGCTGTGGTGAGTTAGTAGCCAGGATTTGAGGTGGTGCTTAAAGGAGAGATGGGTGTTAGAAGATCTGAGTGGGGTGGGTAGCCCATTCCAAAAGGTGGGCGCTGCTACTGATAGAGCGTTCCCATCCATTTAATGCAAAGAAGTGCAGAATAATGCACATAGGGCACAAGAACCCAAAGGTCTTATACACACTGGGAGGAGAGGATGTTTTGGTAATGGAGCAGGAGAGTGGTGTTGGGATTATCATTTCATACAACCTAAAGGAGGCAAAGTAATGCAACAAAATGGTAGGTAAAGCAACCAGAATACTGGCATGCATAGGGAGGGATATAACAAGCAGAAGGAGGGATGTGTTAATGCCCCTATACAGGTCCATGGTGAGACCCCAGCTAGAGTATGTCTCTGTTCACTGCTGTTTGCTATTAAAATAATTTCATATTTTTGTGCTATTTACTGGTGGTCAGTGCCATTCTTTTTTGTCTGGACCACCTAGAGTGTGGGGTCCAGTTCTGGAGACCTCACCTATGAAAGGATATTGATAGGGTGGAGAAAGTCAAGAGGAGGGTGACCAAAATGTTGCATGGTATGCATCAGAATACCTATGAGGAGAGGACTTGAAAAACGTGATCTGTATCCCCTGGAAATGATTAGGGAGAGGGGGAATATGATTGAAACATTTAAATATTTGAAAGGGATAAACAAGGTGAGAGAAGGGAGCATCTTTCGGATAAAAGAAAATCCAAAAACTAGGGGGCACAGTTTAAAGCAGGAAGGAGAAAAGTTCAGGGGTAACAGGAGAGGGCACTACTTCACAGAGAGGGAGGTGAGCCCCTTGAACAGGCTACCAGAAGAGGTGATGGGGGCCAAAATGGTAGGGGAGTTTTAAGAGGTCATGGGATAATTACACTGGAATAAACAGGGGAGGAAAGGGAATAAACCTGGAAGTTAGGAAAGGAGTGGAGTCTCCATCGGGGGGTTGGGGGTGTAAAGAGGTAGATCCAGGGCTACCTATGGGATGGGATAGGGGCAGACTGGATGGGCCACAGGGGTCCTTTTCTGCCATCAGATTTCTATGTTTCAATATACTGTACTATAGTTATCTCATGTCAATAGTCATGACATTTGCTTCCTTCCATCCACATCTTTGCAACAGATACATAGATACATAGATACATAGATAGTGTCGGCAGATAAGGGCCTATGGCCCACCCAGTCTGCCCATTTGAGCTTGTAAGTTCAGTTTGTTTTCCTAGAAGTCTGTTGCCCCTTACCCCTGACCTCCAGAATTCCTTTATGTCTATCCCATGCATTCTTAAATCCCGTGATTGTTTCAGCCCCACCACTTCCTCTGGCAGGGTGTTCCACTTGTCCACCACCCGTTCTGTGAAGAAATTCTTTCTCATGTTTCCTCTGAATCATCCTCCTCCAACTTCATCCCATGCCTCTAGTCCTGGAACATCTTTTTCGCTTAAAATAGTGTTTTCCTGCACCCTGTTCCTCCTGTAAGATACTTGTATGTCTCTATCATATCCCTCTCTCCCTCCTCTCTCCAGGAGTACATGTTCAGTTCCTTCAACCTGTGTTCATAGGACTTGTGATGCAATCCATGCACCATCTTTGTCCTCCCTCTGAACCTTCTCTACCCTGTCTATGTCCTTACGTAGGTATGGTCTCCAGAACTGTACACTGTATTCCAGGTGGGGCCTCACTAGTGTCTTGTATAGCTGAATTATGACCTCCTTTCCTGCTGGTGATGCCCCTGCCTATACATCCCAGCATCCTATTTGCTTTACCTGATGCCTTGCCACACTGTTTCCCTACCTTGAGGTCATCAGAGATGATAACCCCAAGATCCCTTTCCTGCTTGGTGCATGCTATATCCTCATCCCCCAACTGATATATTGTGCCAGGGTTTTTGTGCCCCATATGCATTATCTTGCACTTCTTTGCATTGAATTTCAACTGCCAAACTCCTGACCATTCTTTAAGTTTCTGCAGGTCACTTCTCATTCTGTCTACACCCTCTGGTGTGTCTACTCTGTTACAGAGCTTTGTGTCATCAGCGAACAGTGAAATTCTGCCTTCTAGGTCCTGCGCCATGTCACTGATGAAGATGTTGAATAGGACCGGTCCCAGCACTGATCCCTGTGGTACCCCACTGATCACTCTTCCCTCTGTGGAGTGACAGCCATTTACCACCACCCTGTGTCCTGCCACCCAGCCAGTTACCTACCCACCACACTACTGTCCTGCCCACACCCATATTCCCCAGTTTGTGTAATAGTCTTCTATGTGGCACAGTGTCAAAGGCCTTGCTGAAGTCCAGATAGGCCATGTCCACTGCCCTCCCTTGATCCACCTCCCTAGTCACCCAGTCAAAAATTCAACGAGGTTGGTCTGACATGACTTCCCCTGGTGAAACCATGCTGCCTTGGGTCCTGTAGGTCCATTGACAACCAGATGTCTCCACCAATCTTCCTTCAGTAGTGCTTCCATGATCTTCCCCACTACCGAGGTGAGGCTGACTGGTCTGTAGTTCCCTGCTTCCTCTTTGTTCCCACTTTGTATAAGGGACTACATCTGCTGTCCTCCAGTCTTTGGGTACCTCCTGTTTCCAGTGATTGGTTAAACAGGATAGCCAGAGTTCAACCACCACCTCTCTTAGTTCTTTAAGGACCCTGGGGTGCACCATCTGGCCCATTGCTTCATCAACTCTTATTACTTCCAGTTCCTTGGACCCTTTCTGGTATAAAGGGACTTGTGTCCATTTCCACCATTCTCACCCTTGTACTCCTTCAGACCCATTACCCTCCTCTTCCTCAGTAAAGACTGAGCAGAAATACCTGTTCAATATGTCAGCTTTACTGTTGTCATCCTCCACGCTGCCCCCATCCTCCCCCTTCAGTCTCACTATCCCTCCCTTTGTCTTTCTTTTTTCACTTATGTACCTGTAAAAGGTTTTGTCCCCTCTACCCACTGATTTTGCAATATGTTCTTCTGTCTGAGCTTTGGCTTCCCTTACTGATCTCCTCCCTCCTTTGCTTATCCTGGTACTTCTCCCTATCCCTTTCTGCCTGTGTCTTTTGTATTGCCTGAATGCAATCTTTTTGGCTTTCACTTTTTGCTACCTCTTTGGAAAACCATAATGGCTCCTCTTCCTTTCCTCTGCTAACCTGCTTAATACATAATTCTGTTGTTCTTGTAATCCCATTTTAAATACTGCCTACTGTTCCTCAACCCCTGATTCTTGTCCCATTCCCTTAATGCCTCTTTCAAGTATCTCCCCATTTTCCCAAAGTCTGCCCCCTAAAATCCAGGATCGTGTTTTGTGTGGTTTGGTTCTGCTCTTTCTGTGATTTCAAACCACAATGACTGGTGGTCACTGTTTCCCAGATGCTCCCCCACTGTTGCCCCATCACACTGTCCCTGTTCGTGAGCACAAGGTCCAGTATTGCCTTCTGCCGAGTTGGTTCCATCACCAGTTGCTTGAGGAAGGCACCCTGAAGGGAGTCCAGAATAAATCTGCTCCTAGTTGATGCTGCTGCTGGGATGCTCCAGTCCAAGTCTGGAATATTAAAGTCTCCAACCAGTACTACCTCACCCTTGTCTGCCATCCTTTGGATGGCTAGCATCAACTCTCTATCTGTTTCTTCCTCCTGGGCTGGTGGTCTATAGACCACACCTGTGCGGATAGCTGTCCCATTTTCCTTTCCAGCTTAACCCACAGTATCTCTCCCCCATTTTGTTCCTCCTGGATCTCTGTGGCCCTTATGTCATTTTTCACATACAGTGCCACTCCTCCTCCCTTCCTGCCTGCTCTGTCTCTTCTGAATATGTTGTAGCCAGGTATGGCCATCTCCCAGTCGTGGTTATCATTACACCAGGTTTCAGTGATGGCCACAATGTCCAGGTCTGACTGCACCATGACAGCCTCCAGATCTTCCATCTTGTTGCTTAGGCTCCTGGCATTTGCACACATGGCTTTCCATGATTTGACCTCCCTAGACTGTTTCACTGTTCTACTCCAGCCCCTTCCTTGGTTTGTCATTTATCCCTGGTTCTCCTTGCTGTCTGCCCTCTGCTGAATTTTGCCCTTTTCTGCTTATCCACCTCTTGGGCACTAATCTCCATCTTTGCACACTGCTTTGAGATAGCCACCCTCTGGTTCACTGGTTCCACTGTTAGCTGTGGGGGTGAGCAGTAGTACCCTCCTTGCTGGCCTGCCACCCCTTTTGCTAGTTTAAATGCTTGTCAATGTAGCATTTGAAACTTATCATTGAGTGCTTGGATTCCTCCAGGATGGATGCAGGCCGTCAGGCTTGAACAAACCTCCATCCTCCAGGTGGGTCCCCAGTCACCAATGAATCCAAACCCTTCCTCACAGCACCAGTTCTTCAACCATGAGTTAAAGTTCTGGTGCATGCACTCTCTGTGCTCTCCCTTGCCTCTCACAGGTAGTACTTCTGAGAAAGTGACAGAAGTAGCTACTACTTGAGACCCTCCCAGTTTCCTAAACTCTTCCTGAACTTCCTTTGGCTCCCCATTTGCCAGGTCATTAGTACCTAGGTGGATAATGACATCCAGCTCACCCTCCCGTCTTGCCTTCCCAGTGATCCCCAGGATCTTCCTTCCATCCTCCATGCCGTGGCACCTGAGGCACCAAACCTCCCTGTTCTCCCCCTCCTGTGTTCCTAGCTGGATCCCTCTTATGATGGAGTCCCCCACCAGGATTCGCTTCCTCCTCCTCCTCTGGGGTCCACTGCTTTTCCCACTGAGGTCACCTCCTTGGCTAACCTCCACATCCTTTCCTTCAACTCTCTGGGTACCTCTATTTGGTTGTCCTCGTTTGCCAGTGTGGCATATGAGTTCTTGAGTGGAATAGGATCTGGGATGTGCCTCTGCCTGACTGCTCTAACCCTCCTGAGCCCTGTCATCAAGTGCTCCTCGTTCTCGGCATCCTTTGAGGCAGTTGCATTGGACTGGGTGGTCCCTGGATAGGGGTGATGGTACTCCTGACCCAGTTTACTTCCGCTCTGAGTCTGGCTACCTCATCCCAGCAGTCCAGAGAGATGCATGCAGATAGGGCAGCACCTCAGTGTCCAGAAGGTCTGCCTGAATATGGCTGCCCCACAGCCACTGCATTGCACCACTCCCCACATTATACTGCAATTCCACTACTTGTCTGCTACTGAAGCTCTCCTAGTTCCCTTTTTATTAATTTACTGTCCTAAAAATCCTGCCACTGATTCTCAGATAATTTTCTTAAAAAAAAAAAAAGAAAACATGATACGTTTGAGGATTTGCTTTTGAATGATTTGGTCTCTAATATAAAGACTTCCTGCAAGCCAGAGAACCTCATCTTTTCTTTGTCTCCGGCACAGGAGCAGGTTATTCCATTCACTTTTGATAAGGTTTTTTTTTTATTTTTTATTTTAAGCAAGCTTTTCTTTGTCCCCTAGTCCACCCCCTTCTGATGGCATCCCCCATCTCCGTCACCTATCTTCACATATACTTACACTGACCACCTACGTGTCATGGACCATCACTTGGTGGATGGAGTGCCATATCCATAGCACATGGGCATACAAAGTGCTGCCTTTACCCTTGGTGGTCTGGGGCTTTCTCCTCTGGGTTTTCTGCCACAAGGATGCCCCCAGTGCAGTGATGTGCACATGTGTGCACCAGCATGTAGCTGTGCCAGTGTCTGGGGGCATCCCTTTCTTCATCTAGTGGCCCTAACTGCAATCCCCCCAAGCCTGCATTAGGTGGTGCTCTTGCTGCAGGGCACCCTGCATCTCCCACCCTGAAGGAGGAGAGTCATCCATGGGATGCACAATCCTCCTTCCCCGGGCTGGCCCCTGTCAATGTGAGTTCGCTTCCGGTGTCATGGTGTCATGAGTGGAAGTGCTATAACTGTGCCAACAGGCTGGCTGAGAACTGTTTCTTTTACATTTAGGATGGAAGCATTCTATGGGTTGGTCACGTAACTTACTCAACACAGTAAATTAGCGGCGAATGTGGATGTTGAACTGTGGACCTCATTCAGGCGCATTTTCTAGTAGTCCACCATTTTTTACTCTCAGCTAGCTTTGTAGTTGTCAGGTATTGATTCAGTCCAACAAAATGAAGAGTTACAAGTTCCCTTCAAAGTGCTTGCTAGTAGATTTCTTAGGGGGTTTGTCTGAAGAATTTACAGCAAAGGGAATCTGAGCCAGAAAACTGCAAGCTCCCCTCATTGTACTTATCAATAGAACTGTAAGGAACTGGCCCAGGTGAGGAGTCTGAACTATTGTGGAAGGTAATCTGACCCTGAGGGTTGTTACCTCCCACTATAAACACACAGTTTCCTAAGATCTCTCAGGTAAGCCCAGCCTTGAGCTAGTATACCGTCTTGTATGAACTAAAGGAAAAAGTTATCCTCTGCCTGCTTTTATCCATGCGTCTCTGCACCTTTCCTGGCCACAGTCCCAGATGTTTCCTCTTTTGGAAAGACTCCAAAATCCTACGGCGATCTGCTTCCTTTACCAAGGGCAACTTCTGCTGCCTCTGTAAGCCAGTCACTTACATGGCTCCTTTCCCCTGTAACCCACCGTTGCCTGTTTTTAATAGTTATAGAAGTTTATGCTTCCACTCCGTAACTCTTTTCTTCTGGGAGCAATTCAGTTGCCCTTGCTTGCCTCCAGAAATTCTTTAGCATCATACCTTGATAAGCCCTGTACCCTCTGTCCTCAGAGCACTACTCACTACCCCATTTCAGTTCCCCTTTTGTATGAAAACTCTCCTCTACCCAAGATTAGAGTTGCTGTATAAGAGAATTAGTGTACCTTTATATACTCCTACTTTACTTACTTAAATATTTTGGTAACCACTTCAGAGTTGGCACAGATAGTTTAATTGGAGTGAATGCCTGCTATCCATTCAAAGTTTATAATATTCAATGCTCTCCATTGTGAAAACAACTACAGTATACTATCAGCTAGGCCCCCTCCCTCCCCCCATATAGCAGACTCAACATTCTCTCCTCTAAGCCTGCCCCAGAAGTCTTAAAATATATATTTGATAGCCCACCCCCATCCTAGGACTCCTTGCAATTCTTGCCTCCCCCCACACCAAAATAGGAATACCTCCCCGACGGCAACACCAACACAGTGACCTACCTCGCTGTCGACAAAATCGACAGTTCGCCAACAGGTCACTGTGTTGGTGCACCTGAGACAGGAACACACTGTCTCCCAGTCCTGCACCCCCTCCATGAATCAACTCTGACTCGGAGTTGATTATAATTAGTACAGAGGAAAAATGGACTGGGAGACCATCGGGATTTATGTCGACCGCAAATAAATCCCGTCGCTGTGATGCTGATCGACGAAAGTGTTTTCAAACTGGCATCGTAGAACCACACAAATATATCCCAGGAAACCGAAAGCCCTGCAGCAACCAACTTAAGTTTGCAGAGGGTCAGAATCCTTCTGTGACTCCCTCTATTTGACTTAGTTACCCCCAGTTAAGCTTCTTATGTTAGTAAAGGGCTAATACCCTGCTCTAATGCCCTTCATCTTGGTAGCTCCTCCAGTTCAATACCTTAGATTTGTAAAGGATCTGTGTCCTCCTTCTACTTCCCTCATCTGAGTAAACCCAAGTTCAGTAGCATCCAGGAGAGAGAGAGAAAAAGAGAGAGAGAGAGAACCACTCTCCCTTTTCAACAGCTGGTTGTGTGCTAAATAACAGAATCAGGGTACAAACATGATCTAGTCAGTCACCACACAGTCAGTAATGAAGGAGGGATGTCCGGTCTTGTTCTGTGCTGGTCGGGGGTGGGGGGTTGGGGCCGCTGCTTTGTCAGACAGGCATTTTGGACCAGATTTTCAAAGAGCCCTTAGATCAAGGCAATGTACATTAAACATCCACACTGCATCAAAACCAGGTGCACCAAATACTGTGCACCATGTTTTGCAAGAAAAGCGTTCTCTGGGGCAAAGTTGCCCAAAATTACACAAGAGGTCTGCTGGATCAAAAATACGATGAAAGGGGCGAGAATGATGGAAGCTGAGTCAAAAAATGTGGCAGATGAAATGGCCTAGACAATGGCATTTTAAGCCCCCGAATGTTCTAAACTAGTCCTGCAGGGGAATATTGGCTCTATAATCAAACCTCTACATAACCTACCCTCTCCATTCCAATCATAGCACCCACATGACAGTATTGATGAATATTTCATGGGTTTGTCTCTGGAAGCAATATTTGACATGCTACAGCATGAGACAGCATGATGATGTATACAGTGCTGGACTCTTGTAGCAGAATGCCATTCATAATAAACAAGCATTTATCAATGCCGAATGTTTGCTTGCTGGCATTGGCAGTGGTAGTGTAGAAGTTACAGAGCTGCGTAATAGGAATGGCAGTGAAGTATTGAACTGAAGCCAACCCCACCACCACCCTGCAGAGAGTGACAGGCATTGGGGTGTGCCTTTTTGGTCGTCAGGCATAACGGCCACGCCATTTCACCACACCCCACCCTGCAGACGCTGACAAGTGTCACAGTGTTCTTGGGGTCTATTGCCTTATCGCACCCCATTCCATTAGGAAATACGGTTAGATGGGTGCGATATAGGAGAATGGGGTGAACTTTGGGCCAAATAGTCCAAGGCATACCGGTGCCTCTCACTGGCTGCAGGGTGTGGAATGGTGAGCATTACAGGCAAGAATCCCAAGTCACACCCCTGATGCCTGTCATTCTCTACAGGGTTCAGGCGCTTGGCTGAAAACCCAATACCTCAGGCATTCACTGGTATTTACCCAAATTTTCAACATGGTTTTTTGTGACCCCCACCCTCATGAACAGTGGCAATATTCAGTTTGTTAGCCAAAAGCTGCTCATGCACAGTGACTACGGCATTTAGCACCACAGGTGCAAAACATTCTGAACAAGATGTAAAAATGACAGCTGTACTGTTCATGGGGAGGTGTAAAATGGCAATGTTGCAAATCTGCAGTAAAATATAAAAAAAACTGGTGAAGTCACGAAGACATAGAAACTGTGCAACGCACAATCTGTAATATAATCAGGTTGGGATTTTTACAGCAGATTGTCAACTCAGGCATTTTGGTGCCTCCGATCATGAACAGTGTCACTGTGGATTTTCTTTATCTGTCCCAACAATGATTTCCCACAGCGACCACGCATCTCTGTGCTGAAAGTGAGAAACACACTTCGCCATGTTGTGAAAATGACAGCTGTACTGTTCATAAGGAAGTGTGGAAAATGCCACTGGTGAAAATCTGGACTGAAAATATTACAAAGTCATGAACTTACGAGGGTGCGTGGAACTCTAATGCTCATCCATAACACAGTCATTTTAGTGACTTTGTCACAAAATTTTCAACATAGCCATTTTAAGACCTCTGCTCATGAACAGTGTAACTGTGATTTTCGTAATCTGTCCCAAACTTTGCTTTTGCATACCAACAGCACCATTGTGCGCTACATGTGCGAAAACACATTTTGGGTGACATTTGAAAAATGGCAGCTGTACTGTTCAGAAGGAAGTGTAATAAAATGGAAATGTTGAAAATCTGTAGTGAAAATATTAAATTCGCAAACTTACGAGCATGCATAGGAACTGCGCAACGCACGCTCGTAAAAAAGTCATTTTTAGGAATTTTTTCACCAAATTTTCAACATAGTCATTTTAAGACCTCTGCTCATGAACAGTGTCACTGTGGTTTTCTTAATGTGTCCCATACATTGATTTCGCACACTGACTGCACCATTGTGCGCTACATGGGCGGAAACACATTTTGGGCAAGATGTGAAAAATGACAGCTGTACTACTCATAAGGAGGTGTGGTAAAATGGCAATGTTGAAAATCTGGAGTGAAAATATTGAAATTGCCAACTTCTTACGAAAGGTAAGGAACTGCACAACGCACGTCAGAAACAGTCATTTTTAGGAATTTTTCACCAAATTTTCAACATAGCCATTTTAAGACCTCTGCTCATGAAACGGTGTCACTGTGATTTTCTTAATTTGTCCCGTATATTGATTTCGCACACTGACTGCACCATTGTGCGCTATATGAGCGGAAACACATTTTGGGTAAGATATGAAAAATGACAGCTGTTCTGCTCATAAGAAGGTGTGGTAAAATGGCAATGTTGAAAATCTGGAGTGAAAATATTGAACATTCGTGAACTTACGAGCATGCGTAGGAACTGCGCAATGCACACTAAATAAAACAGTCATTTTGGAATTTTCCACCAAATTTTCAAAATAGGCTTCTTGAGCCACGCCTTATGAACACTGGCAGTGTCGTTTGGTTAATCAGTCCCAAAGGTGATTTCGGCGCGTGATCTTAAATCACCCTTCTGGCCCAATAACGCCATGACAGTGAAGTATTCATGAGAAGGGGTCCCAAAACCCCATGTTGAAAATTTGTGCAAAAATTCCAACAAATGCCTGAGATATGCAACAAAGTTGAAAACCCTATCTATCATTATACAGCTTACGGCATTTCCTCAGTTCGCAGTCGGCTTTGAAGAGTGCAATGTTCCCCGGTCCACCGATGATTGCCACGCCCGAGTCCGGAGGCATGGGGTGAGGGGGTGGGGAGGCAGGGGTGCAGTGGGTGGGTGCGGGTTGTGGGGTGGGTCAGGAGACTGCGTGGGACCGCTTTTTCTTTACAGGTTGTTTTTTATTATGACGATGAGGACATTTGCCACACTGGGGTGGGCTCCCAGCGTGGCACCCTGTACTCTGGGGAGTGAGGACAGTGGAGCCGATGGGGATTGGGCACCCCGTTGGCTATACCATGAGTTGCCACGCTGGGGTGGGCACCCAGCGTGGCATGTGGAAGGCTTTGGGGAGCCCAGCACAGCCAACGGGATTGGGCACCCCTGGCCAGCTATACAGTGTGTGCGGGGCAGCACGCAGTATGCGCGGCGTGTATGTGTGTGTGTGTGTGTAGGGGAGCCGCGAGCAGGCGATATCTTAACTCAACTGTACGCCACTGCATTTTGGAGCTGTCATAGACAGCTCCAGCATGCATTGGAGGACTGGGGCCGCACCTGCCAACACACTGACTGAACTGGAAGAGGGGGTGACACACCTCCGAAAACTCGGATGATGGCACTATGTTTCTTGCACATGCGCGCAAGCAAACATAAAAAGTCAAGTCTGCCCTCCTGCTGTGGGCCTCTTTATATGCTCTCATGTCAGTTAGGTCAGATATGTCTGGTCTAATCACTGACAGGACCTTCATGCTTCGAAAATCCCAAGTAAGGGAATGGTGCTGCCTTTGATTTGATCTCGGGTTCTGATGTAAGCATTGTGCAAGCCAGTCTGGCACATGCAGACCTGTTTTTGATGCAAGCACTGCTATAAAATCAGAACTGATGCAAGTTTTGATGCAGTTAGCTCCTTGCACCATTTTTTTTGACACAGCTTGCTCCTGGTGCCATTTGTTTTTTGACACAGGCACTGTCTGTCATTCTCTGCCCTTTGAAAATCGAGAGCTTTGTCACCAAGTTTTTTATGTTTGTAGACAAATATTTTGCCCAGAAGAGCCCTTTCCCAATCCAAATAAGACACAAGACACAGTTTGCAGGGAAAGGCAGATGTTTACTTGAACAAGTTCAAATTGCATACATGATCACACATATATTCAAATTACACTGTACAAATATTACATTTTAGGAAATTCAGATATTGCAGGGTATTTCTCCTGGGGCAGCTGACAAATTTGAGCCTGAAACCATTCAACACCTTCACATGTGTATGTATGGACACATACCTGTCCCAGCCGACATTTGGCCAAGGTAGCATGGCAGCCCCCACTGGGCCGGCCAGCCCCATGACAGGCTTGACCTGATGGATTTGGACTTGCTAGTCCATAGCCGTGTCACAGGGCCTCACTGACCAGCCATCACCCCCCCCCGTGGTCCCCCACTCCGTCGCGCATTTTACTGCACAAGTGACCAGTTCCGGAGTGCGCCCTCACTGGGACACCTCTTCTAATCACTTTTCACCTCAGCAATTTTCTTACAGGTCCAAATAGTCTGCCCACTGACTCCTTGTAACCAACGCTATTGATGCAGCCCTGCCTATTCTAAGGGAGGGTGGGAGGCTTTGTAGTGTGACTTACTCTCGTCCAGGCAGAAAGAGGTAGATTCTCTCCTGCCTGTTCCTTAAAAATTCTCCTTTTCCCCACCCACACTGCGGCTACCCTAGTCCCATTGTGGTCAGGTCCGAAGGCTACTGGTCCTCCCTTTCCAAGGCCATCCAGCCTGGCAAGGTCGGACCTATGGATTGACTGTGGCCTCTGGGCAAGTTGCCCCCCTCCAAGAAATAGCCAGGAGGTGCCACGCCCAGAAGAGCCCCCTTCCCAATCCAAATAAGACATAAGACACAGTTTGTGGGGAAATGCCGAGGTTTACTCGAACAAGTACAAATTGCATACATGATCACACATATACTCAAATTACACTGTACAAATATTACATTTTAGGAAATTCAGATACTGCAGGGTATTCCCCCTGGGGCAGCCGACAAATTCGACCCTGAAACTAGGGGTTACTAGTGGGGTACCGCAGGGTTCAGTATTGGGTCCAGTCCTTTTTAATGTCTTCATAAGTGACATTGCAGAGAGACTGGAAGGAAAAGTATGCCTCTTTGCAGATGACACAAAGATCTGCAACAAGGTTGATACACAAGGAGGCATGGAAAGGATGAGAAGGGACTTGGTAAGGTTGGAGGAATGGTCAGAAGTATGGCAGCTAGGATTCAATGCAAAGAAGTGTAAATAATGCACCTGGGAAACAAGAACCCAGGGAAGAATACACAATTGGGGGAGGTAGTAACAACAACAAAAAGGAAAGGGACCTGGGGTTAATCATATCAGATGACCTTAAGGTTAGTAAGCAATGTGAGAAGGCAGTAGGGAGGGCTGGGAGTATACTGGGATGCATAGGAGAGGCATCAGCAGCAGAAAACAGGAAGTTGTTATCCCTCTGTACAGATAGTTGGTGAGACCCCATCTGGAGTACTGCATCCAGTTCTGGAGACCCCATCTCTGCAAGGACATAGACAGGATAGAGACAGTCCAGAGGAGGGCAGCTAAAATGGTACAGGGTCTGCAAGAGAAGCCGTATGAGGAGAGACTAAAGGAGCTTAATATGTATACCCTTGAGGAAAGAAGGGAGAGGGGGGACATGATAGAAACTTTTAAGTACTTCAGTGGAATCAACAAAGTCCAAAAGGGTAGCGTCTTTCAGAAAAAGAGAGATGCAAGAACAAGGGGACACAATTTAAAGATGGGAAGGTGTCTAGGCAATGAGGAAGTATTATTTCACAGAGAGGGTAGTGATGCATGGAACAGCCTTCCTGAGGAGGTTGTGGGGTCTAAACTGTGGGAGAATTCAAGAATGCATGGGACAGACATAAGGCAATTCTTGTGGGGGGTAGGAAGAAATAGGCTGTTGGTTAACTAGGATCTGTGGCCTATCCTGTAGGTAGGGGAAATGGGCAGACTAGATGGGCCAAGCGGTCCTTATCTGTCGTCAAAGTCTATGTTTCTATGTTTCTATGAAACCATTCAACACCTTCACATATGAACGTATGGACACATACATATATATGTGTCCCAGCCAACCTTTGCCCAAGGTAGCCTGGCAGACCCCCACCAGGCTGGCCAGCCCCATGACAGGCTTGACCTGATTGATTTGGACTTGCTAGGCCATAGCCATGCAGTGCTGCCTTCACAGGGCCTCACTGACTAACCATTGCCCCCCCCGTGGTCCCCCACTCTGTCGCGCGTTTTACTGCACAAGTGACCAATTCCAGAGTGCGCCCTCACTGGGACACCCTTTCTAATCAGGTTTCACCTCAGCAATTTTCTTACAGGCCCGAATAGACCACCACAAGACACATAATGCAGTTGTACAGCTCCCACAAAATGCCCTAGGGTGAGTACCCTGCATCCATACCTAAAACCCCTTGAATATTGACACTATCCATGTTGTGCACCACTCCAAACTCGATGGTTCCAGATGCCATTTTGACCGCCTCTTTACCATGTAGCTCATCTGGCACTGCATCTGGATGACCAGCCTGTTGTTCCACTATGAAACCTTCATGTTTTTCTTCCTGTCCCTTCTCCCAGTGTGACACAACCTGTAACACAATCAGACACATTAGGGCATTATATTGGTGTGCTTCAGGATCATAGACTTCCCTATTGGAAATCTACGCTGCTTGAAAGCTCGTGCCCATCTCCTGCTGACCTAAGGCACATGACTGTGATTTGGCAATTCAGGAGCCCTATTATATGAAAGGGAAGAAAGCCTATCCTGACTGTAGGCAGCTGCCCACCCAGGACGTTAGTTGCCCTTTTTTGTGGCCCCCCCCCCAATTTAAAGGGGTCAGGGAGACGCCTCCACAGGCGATCGCGAAGACTGGTACCCAGGTCTTCCTGAAAAGTTAACCTGGCCTATTTAATGTGCCTGCCATAGTTCTTGATGAATGAATGTGCTACACCCTGGCGGAAGCATCTAAGGCAAGGCAAGGCACTCTATATATATAGATCGGAAGTACTGCTGGGAGGCAAAAACTGGCTCATGTCTTATTACCTGGGTAGAAGTGGGTGATCAGCATTGATAGACTTCTGGCTTAGTGTGTTGGGGAATAGAAACCGCCATTCAATAGTTTGGTGTGATCTGGGGCCACAATTTGCCAAACCATCGAGGCGTGTATGCCGTAATCATTCATATGGGATGGACCACTCCTCCTGCCCTTTTTTTTTTTGAACTGGGGAAGCACTGAGCTTCCCAATACAAGCCTGATTCAACATTCCCCTTGAGAAAGAAGCCAGAAAGTGCTACGATGTGGGTGTGGGGTGTTGGATGCCTGCCTGTGCATGCCAACTGAGTGTCCAACATGGTGGTCGGCCTACATTGCTACCCTCATAATGCTCTAACTGGACCCTATGGAAAGAGTTGTCCTGTGCCCAAACTGGTCTGAAAAGGGGTCTTGGCCTCTGCTTAGTGCATTCCTGGCCCACTGCGCTACCTCTTAGCTGCTGGCCCATGGTGTAAGACCCCAGCCCCTGTCTATTCAGCCTGGCTGCCCTCCCCCCCCAAAGCTGTGCAGCCAGTGTCTGCAGTTCCCATTATGAAAATATGGGACTGCATCTCTGAGTAACGAATGTTTAAGTCAACTTTATCATTTACCTAGAATTCCTTGTTGCTGAATGTACTGAGAAAGGAAATTTGATGGAGTGATGACAGTGGCATCATGAGAGCATGGTTAGTATAATTCCCCCACCTCAGCTGCCTGCAAGTGGCAATAACTCAGGAAATTTACTATTGTCCATCCCCAAGACCTGCTGAGCAGCTTATGGTTGGGCTAAGTGCATGCTACCGCATACAGTCAATTGCTCTTCGGCACCCACAGCACAGGCTTGGTGCAAGTTGTATTGAACCGCTCAGCTGTGGGTATGTCTTCCCCCACCAAAAATTGGGAGTGGTTGATGTGGCCGTGCTCCATTCAAGATGCCTCGGGGACTGTGCCCAGGTCCAACAGGCCCCCTGTAATTACTCTTTCATTATGTAAAGGATGATTATCCCTTGGCACACCTGCCTCATAATTTAGAGGAGCCCAATGTCCCATGCATGGTAATGAAAGAAAAAAAAAGAGACCCTGCCCCCCACCCTGACCATTGTAAGTTATGGTGGATTCTAACCTATTCATTTCCTGAGAGTAAATGGTTTATCTGCTGCTAAAGACAGGCCTCCTTATGGTATCTGAGATTTGTTCATACAGGTCATCATAGTGACTGAAAAGGATCTGGATGGAGCAGTGGGCTTTACAACAGAATCTAAGTGGAATTAATGGTGTAATACAGACTCCCTATAATTTGGGAAGGGTGATGATGAAATCTGGGAGCAGGAATGCGAGCGAGCTAGAAATGAGATTGGACTATCACAGCAACCTGAAGAGAGATACAGTTGCTCCACATTCCTGTATTCTTCTTACCATATGTGTCATGGATCTCAGCTGTGCAAAGCTGCCAATGTAGATGTAGGGAAAGGCGTGTGTGTGTGTGTGTGAAGGTGTGGGAGGACCCCCTCCACTAATTAGGAGTTCAAGGCATGCCCCCTATCCCCATATATGGACCCTGGATTAGCGATGCTCAGATACCCTGGAATTCAAACATTTTACATTTGACAAATGTTGGAGCAGGGTCCCTGTGAGTAACATAAGTCACCTAAACTGCTGCGTGCCCCAGGTCTGTACGGCTAGCCACCTGTCCCAGACCTGAAACAGTGTCCAATCACCAATCCTGCTGAGAGGAATTCACCTATTCACCCTGGTGAAAGCCGGTAATTTATCTAATGGACTGATCAGTCCATATCCGTACCAGGGGTACACTAGCTAAACAACCTTTAGAGTTTTTTTTTTGCAGCAGCAGCAGCGCAGCTCATCTGACCTGTCCAGTGCACAGCAAGGGACTGGCCAAACCAAACCCTGTGTGCTATGCCTGGGACTGAACTGGCTGTGTTAATTCCAGACCTAGCCTTGAACCCATCCCCCACTTTTTTTTTTGATGAAAGAGCCATAGTGTATGCAGACCTGTTATCTCAGATATCTGGTAGCTTTTTTCTTTCTTTTTTTTTATTTCCCCCCTGTGATCTTTTAGGGACATAAAGGCTGTTTGGGGAACATAGGGACCTAAATCACTTCTACTAACAGGCATCTGCAGCTGTCACTGAGTCAGTGGGGTAAGCACTGAGTGCAGTAGCTGTAGGAGTAACCTATCCCTCAGCAACTGATCCCAAGTGCCCCAAAATGCGGGTTGGACCCGATTGTGTGAACTGATCCTGTGCTCCTGCCACTGTACCCCCTTGCCTAATGGCGAGCTATATCGTGGTAGTGAAAGGTGAATCTCACACCAGTTTCTTGGGCCCTGACATAGAAATCCTTGTCCCATAGAAGCTGTTTATTGTTTGCATGGTGTGGCACCACTGTGGTTCCACTGCGCAAGGCGGCCCTCATGACTTCAACTCCTTAGCTCGCTACCAGGAATCGATTGAAAAATATATATTTTTTTTTTTAATGGAATCACCCCACACTGTTGGAAGGTAGTTACCTGTACTTGATACTTACAATGACTGTCCACCGTACCAGCCGAGTAGCCTGGCTGAGGAACTGTACGCCAGGTGTGGTGACCATTGCCGAAAGGAACTGACAGGGGAACTGAGGAGATGGAGCCTAATTGCGATTCGATAGGGGATGTAAATGCATAAACACTGAAAAAATGCAGGGGTTGACCCAATTAACCGGGTATGGCCTCTGTATGTCCCGTGGAAGCATAGTTATGCAACCATGCTTCTTGTTTCCATAGCATGTTATCATGGTATTTGCTGATAATGACAACCTGCATCACAGGCAGGTTACCTCTTAAAGAAAGGGTTCCCTTTCACATTTTCCTTTGTATTCGGGCACAGGGATGGCAGCACCCTTGTCCACTGACCCCCCAGTTCAAGCAGTTAAATGAAATTGTACGGTTGACCGGTATTTGGGGAGACCAACTCCCAGTCCAGCATCTGAATGCGGTAACTCCTTACCTAACCTTCTCCAGGCTATTACCAAGGACCGAGTGCCTCCTGTAGCCTGCTATAGGCTGGTACATCCTTCCCTCACCCTGTCGCTACTACCATTGGAAACCCCACCTTATAAGCAACCGTTACTGGGGGTGTCTGACCCCTTCCCCTCCATGAAGGAGTGTATGACCGCCCAGCCTGTGGCAGTTAGGAATCAGAAGGTAAATGTTCCTCTTCTATGCCTGCACCCATCTTGCTTCATGAGGGTCGCCACCGGGCCGGCAAGAGTACATTAGGCTGAATTGCAAACACAGGGAAAAACCCTGCTCCATGTGGCCCCCAATCCACTGGGTCACCTAAATTACATAGCCTGAAGTGTGCGGCTAGAAAATTCTGAAGCCTATGTTGTGACACTGTGAGTATTGGTGACTCTAGTGGCACGCAGCCTGTCAGTCTCCAGGGCCCTACTGAATTGTGGCATGGAAATCCGACTCTGGGTAAGTAACTCTCTGTGGAATGCCTTGTAGGCCCGAACAGCAGTAGCCTGTACTGGATACTGTGCAGCCTGTGTCCCAATGAATTCCCAAGGCTGCTGCTTCCTTCATTCTGGGAAATGATCCTCCCCCTTTTTTTTTTAGCAGCAAAGTAGGGTTTCCAGCTTGCTTCGTTATATTCTGCCCTTTCTGTAATATACTATATTGTCCTATGCTGCAATGCATCTAAGCTGTGATGCAACAGTTGCTTGGCCTGTTTCGCCATAGGGCGTTCCAGTCAAGTGACCCCGCCGAGATGCCAGTCGTATGTAGCTGTTCGTGTTGAGATTGGAAATGTACAAGACGATATAGAACTTGTACTTGAGGCCCCCCGACCCCCCCACCCGAGGCTGGGTAGGGGAGCGTGGGGGGGTACCGCTGAATGTGCCGAAACCAGGAGCAGCCTAACCCAGAAGGATTAACCACCTTTAGCCTAACACAAGGCCTATACAGCACCGGGTGTGTCACAAAAGGCCCGCCGATGGATGGGCAACATGTCAAAAATTATTCATAAATCTGGCCACAGACGGTTATATGGCTGCTGCCCCTGCCAAGGGGCTGCTGGGCTGAGGTCCTGTCTGGCTTAAATGGGACTCTTAACCCACCTCCCTACCCCCACCCTGGAACTTTCTGACAGAAGCCTACAACTGGTAGTCTGCCAGGAGGAACTGAGTGAATGATTGCCCTTGACGAGGGTGGTTGGGTTGGGGGTATTCCTGTTCCCTAGTGGTGGCTAGTGGCCCCACCTAAAATGGCCTCCCAGAAACCTGCCACCATCCATAGTGCAATGGCCTGAGCAGTTTATGCATCCATTCGAGGTGGGCTGCTTCAACCCATTCAGGGTAGCCACCATCCCAGATTTGTACTTTTTTTTTATATACCCACCGTGCATCCGGTTGCCTGTCAGAGGCATGGCGTAGCTGCACAACCTGGCATTACCCTGGTTGGTTCATAGGAGTTTCCTGCCAAATGGCTGCCACTCCTAGTATTTTGCTCCTGCAGGCTTTTAGCCGCTGCCATCAATGGGGCTGAGATCTACGCCCTGCGGTCTGTGTGCGACATGTGCTGTGTGCATCCGATGAAAGGCGCGAGCATTTTCTTGAGCAAAGAGGACCGGCCAAAGGGCTCGCTCTTTTGTGGCTAATATTGAGAAGAGTTCCCCGGTGCTGCATTGTGCCGGGAGGTGTACGGGGCCAGGTGGAGTTGTCCCGGTCCGCCTCATTCATCACATAAGAAAAAGGTGGTCACAGCCCAGGTAAGGGATTCGGGGGAGGGGAAGGGAGGTGAGGGGATTACAACAGAACCCAGCCAATAACGGGGCCGGTGAGCAAGCGAAAGAGCAGAGCTTATTTCTTTGATTTCTATTTTATATTTATTTGTATTTATTTATTTATTTTTTTTTTTTTAACAAACCTTTGGATGAGATGAAAACTGAAGACTAAACCACACCCCAAACTCCAGCCCTAACCCCGCCCCTTTTATGACTGATGAGGGCATTGCTTGGACCCTGATTCACTTGATTTATTCAGAATTGCTGCTATTGCATTGGGTACAACTTATTTAAATTACATCATGATTATTATTTTTGGTTTGTCTGATCTAGATTTAAGTATTTTAAATGTCAGTGTGTGTTAACACTGGGTGGGGTAAGAGAGGGGGTTCAGGGGGCTTTGCATCCTGTGTACACAGCTTAGCTCACACATCGAGTGACTACAAGGACACCTCTGACAACCGGCTATTTTGGATCAGGTGGCCTTTTCTGTTAAAACTCTTTCAATAAATAAATAAATAAACTACACCAGTAATGGTGGATGAGATGTAATTACAAACAGCATCTGCCATTTTAAGATGTGATACTGTCCCTCCCATTGCTCCTACTCTAAAGTTATTTGTATTGTCAGACAAGTTTTTAAAAGTGGTAGGACCTATTCTATGCTGTTAAATACACTATTTTTTCCATGTCAGTCATACATAACAGATATCATGATATGTAGCATGGAGGCAGTAAAATGCAGTGGTTTAAGGCTCTGACCTACAAACCTGGAGACGCGGGTTTGAATCCCACAGCCCACACTTGCATACTGTGTGACCCTGAGCCAGTCACTTAACTTACTTGTGCTCCCAGGTCGCACCTATAAACAAGCTTCAGCTAAGTGTGTCTCTCCTGGAAAAAAAAAAAAATGTTTTGAGAAATTTTTGATAAATTGCATTTGTAGTGCCATCTAATCTAGATTGTGTTCATTTCACCTCGTCAGCTACTGCTCTCTTCCATCCTTTTCTCATTTCTGTGGCTTAGCATGACATTAGCCACACTATTAAGTGCTGTTCATCTGAAAGGCCTGGAATGGTCTTCCTGGAATATCCAGGTAGTATGAAAATTGACAGCAATAACTACTGGGGAGAGAGAGGTATAGTATTGCTTGAAATGGAATAAATATTAGATTATTAATTTAACAACAAAAGGGGTAAAAAATATTAGACTATAGGCGCTTTTACACACGCACTGCTGTTCCGAAACAAGCATTACCTGTCTGGCGCCGATACAGCCTGTTGCGCTTCACGTCCTGATTAGATGAGCACCTGTTTCACCACAACATCGCCCAGCCCTCCATAACGGTGCAGTACTCCTTATGAGAATGGGGAGGGAGGAGAGGGTAGAACAGTGGCCGTCACGTGAGAACTTAAGAGCTAGAGTTGCTGAGCCGGAATGGACGCTTTACACTGTGTGCTGCAACGACACATTTGGGGACAAACCACCCATGCCAGGGAATGCGGTTCAGGTGACCATTTGTTTTACAACGGAACAAAAAGTGTTTAGACAGGTTGGGATGGACCGGTATGGTCCTTCCGTAACACTTATTCCATTGTAAGAGTGTGTGTGTAAAGGCGCCTTATAGGAAAGACTCTAAAAGAAAAAAAGATGAGCATTCATAGGTATAAAAGCATTCCCTATCACAGCAGTCAAAGCCCATACTCACAATGCAGCCTGGAAAGGAGTAGTTTGATTTGCTGCTAATGGTCTTAATGGCCCTACTTTACACACCTCAGACTGACTGGTATACAAACAAAGGTCTGCATGACATCAGAACTTGTTTGTAACCTGAACATGCAAATAAAATAGTGAATGATTTAATAGAATCTGTTTTACAAGTATGTGAACATTCAAATGACTGAAAAAGTACTGCCTCTGAATAAAACTGGATTAGCAGATAAGGTTTTTGAAACACGGATTATACAGTCCACATTGGGACAGGATGCAGCCATAATGTGGTGCCTGTCTGAATGTCTAAGGGGTTCAGAAAAATGAAGGGCTTAATTAAGATGGTATTGTTTACCCTTCCCAAGAATAACCTTCCAATTTGCTGGTGTGAAGTTAGAGGTGACAACTGGGCAAACAGGGACACATTTGAGCTCTTTTATGTGCCCTGCACTTGAAGGCACTTCCTGATTAGCATGCACTGCAAGCAAGCAAGCACACTGAAATGTCAGACATTTGCTTATAGTCAGATGAGAAGAAAATGAAACAGAGTTAATGGAGGACCTCACAGATGCTGCTTGACCCACCATAAAAAATGAATTTACAATGGTGAAAACAGGAAGACCGAATCTGGACCTAGAAAACCAAATCTATTCAGTCAAAAACCGAGTAGGTGGTAACCTTATAACAAAAGGACCGGCGGAAGGGCTCGTTCCTTGTAGTGGTATTGCATGGAGTTCCCCAATGTTGCATTGTACTGGGAGGTGTATGGGGCCAGGCGGAGTTGTCCTGTAAAGTGGAGTTTGTTAAAGAAGGGGGGTCATGATCCGGGGGGGCATGCATTCAGTCCAATAATGGGCAGGGCCAGCGAACAAGTGACAGACCAACTCAAACTAGGGAGGGGAGGATGTGTGTGAAATGGTAAGCCTATGTTAGTGAGATAAAAAAGTAACTGTGCGAAGTGGCAGCGCATCAGTGCTTTTGTTTTGTTTGATATTATTTTATTTTATTTTTGAAAAGTACCTCTGAACTGGAGGTGCCCACTCTGAAGGTTGTGGGGGGAGGAGCAGAAACTGATGGTGGTCCGGAACTGGTGCTGGCAGTCGTCATAGGGCCGACTGAGCTAGGCAGGGGTAGGGGCTGATGGTAGCACCGTAAGAAGACTGACGGTTCCACGGAGGGGTAGTGGTGTTTGGCCCCACAAGCTGAGTGGGCTCCAAACTGGAGCATAGGGATAAAAATTTCCACTGCGTGTATGAGGTAGTGGAAGGGGGGCTGGGGGAGCGAAATTGCAACCTACGACAATTGAACCCACCACAGCTATTAGGAAGACGAAAGTTGAACAGCCTAAAGCAAATAGATAGCTTCCCTAACCGATGTCTGTATGACCCTGGCTAGCCAGAGGTGTAACCCAGGGTGGTTAGCATGCACAGGAAGCCTGGCTATTCTCAGTCCTGTTGGAAAGGGTTCCTTACCTTTGTAGTGTGACCTACTCTTGTCCAGGCAGAAAGAGGGAAAATTCTGTCCTGCCTGTTCCTTAAGAATCCTCCTTTTCCCCACTCACACTGAGATTACCCCTAGCCCCATTGTGGTCAGGTCTGGAGGCTATTGGTCCTCACCTCCCAGGCCATCCAGTCTGTCAAGGTCGAACCTATGGATTGGCCATGGCCTCTGGGCAAGTTGACCCCCAGAGATAGCCAGGAGGGGCCATTCGTGCTGCTCTGCAAACAACTTATTAAACGTGATGTTCATGCACACGGGTAAGGATTAGAATTTGTTCAGCTACAGAAAAGCATCCTTTGTGAACACCATTCCATCTTCAGTTAGAGAAGTTTTAAAGCTTTCTCTGCAAAACTGAAAGAACATCTGCAACATGCTAATCTTTGTATCTGCTTTCTATAACTTACCAATCTATGCTGGTCTATTGCACATGCTTGAATGTTTACACTAATGCTCCCGGTTACTTTACTATGCATTAGAGAATATTTTATTATTTATTTAGTTTTTGTTAACCAGGTAGGTACACTAGACAAGTTGTATGCCTATTTTCAAGTATGACCTGGGAGAGTACAAAGAGGATATAGGTTTATACAGAGGACATCATGACACAAGTAAGGCAGTATACAGAGTTAAAAAAGAACAAGGTGAACATAATAAGTACACATTATGCACAGTTAAAATATATATACATAGAGATACCTAGGTTAAGAGCAGAACAATTTACATGGTATAAACGACTGAGCTACCTTCAATAACCGTAGCATAAGAATCACCTGAAACAAAGAATGCCCGCATCAAATGCAACACAGGCAATCAGTCAGGCAGGCTGCAACAGCAGAGGCTGCAAGTAGGGTACCATGCAGGTTTTGTGAGCCCAGTATAAGAGGTCCAGAGTGAGCTATGGTGGCTGAGGACACCCACACACAGAGGAGAGCTTCAGATAATCCCACAGGGAGCTCTGAAGGCACAAGTGGGAGGGGGAGGAGCGAACATGGGCAGGAAAGGAGTTCCACAGCCAAGAAGCACATGAAGCAAAGCCCCTGTCCCCCATTTGTGTATGGGTGTTAGGTACTTAAAAGGCCCAGAGACCTGAGAGAGTAGGAGGAAGAGTCTGCCAGCTGAGGAGTTCAGCAAGCCCCGAGAGGGTGCCCATTCTGAGCACCTTGCCCGTAGGGCAGCCCAGCCCAAAGTTCAGGTGGTGGGCCGGGGAGAGCCAGCCGAGTTTGGCATATAGGTCACAATGATGTATGAGGTGAGGGTCAGCAAGAGCAAAGTGACAAATATTATCATAGGTCATGTTCCGCTTAGTGAGATGAACCTTGGTGGTGCATGTGAACAGGGGAAGGCCATAGCAAAGTGAGGGGAGAAGCATACCCTTGGCTAACGCCAAACGTGCAGCAGCCATAAGATTTTTCTTAGCTCTATAGGCTAGGCCCAACCTGCAGTTTACAGCTCTGCATACATCTAGGATGTGACACCCAAGGTCAAGCTGGGGGTCAAGTGTCCCCCCAAGGTATTGGATGGAGTTAGTGGTTAGGAGAGGAGTACCATCAACACCAGTGACATGCAGAGGAGCAGGGGAGGCCTTAATCTTAGCCAGTGACCCAAAAAGCATGGCCTGAGTTTTCTTAAGGTTGAGGACCAGCTTGAGAGACATTACCCAGGAATGAATATTCCTGAAATCCTCACTCAGCCGGTGGTTGATGACCCCTATATCCCGGGAGTGAGTAAAGATGACCAGTGCAAGTGTGTGTTATGAGAATTTTTCATACAACTGAGGTGTGTGATAATTTATAAACCCAGAAAGCAAAGCTCAAGGGGTTTATGAGATTATAACACACTGAGGGTGTATGAAAAATCCTCATAAGGCAAATCTTGCACAGGCATTTTTTTATAACTAGCTCAAGGTTTCGACAGAGACAAAACCCATAAGCTATATTTGGGTGAGTGCATGTCTCCCTGAGCAGCTGCCATTGTCACACAAATACAGTATGCTTTCTTTCATTCTTCAGTGATGTGAAAGCATGAAGAAGAAAATACCGTAATAACCAGCTATTGAGTTATTATGGAATTCAGCAGGTTATTACAGTGTTTTATTAGGAAAGGATATTCAGTCATTATAGCGGGTCACCAGTTATTATATACTAATATAAGGATAAGCCCTAAGGATAATGTTCTTGCAATACATGATTGCCAATGCCGTAATACTATCATTCAGCACTGACAATACATGGTTTTAGACTGATAATACATGGTTTCAGACTTAATAATACATGGTTCCAGACTGATAATACGTGGTTTCAGACTTGATAATACATGGAATACACCAGAAAATTTTCCGAAGGGCCAAGATGGTATTACTAAGGCATATCCCCATATTACAAAAAATAATGAACAGATAAGTATGTATTACAAGGCAGTAATCCCATCTTGAGGTTTTGGGGACTTTGGGAACTTCTTGAGCTTTGCTTTCGAAGTTCCAAGTCCCCAAAATCTCTTGATGGGATTACTGCCTTGTAATACACACTTATCTATCTATTATTCTATTTTTATTTATACTTGTAACATATTTCAGTGTCTTGACTTGTACTCTTTAATACCCAGGTCACGTCTGAAAAAGGCAGCTTGGTGCCATTGCACCTAGCCAGTTATCAAAATAAATAAATGAATTAATAAATAAGACAGAGGAAGTTGGCACAGGACACCAGTTCTTTACCAGCTTAATGTAGGTACTGTGGAGCCTTACAGTTTCTGGGGTGATGAGAAGTTAAGTTGCTAAAGACAGGTACGGGTGGAGGAATTGTTGCAAGGACTAGGAGGAGACCTTGGGTGCTATAATATTGGGTAATATGGCCAGTTTAAATGTATAGTATTAGCAGGTATTTACTCTGCATAATTTAACATTTTTTTCCTGCTTAACCAATCAGAGGAATTTGTGATAGGTGCATAACTCACTGGCTAGCAAACTGAACAGGCAACACATGAACCAAGTATTTCTGCCACGGATGAAAATTATTTTTTACCTGTAGTATTTCCTGTGTTGCCCTTTTCTTTCTGGTGTTCTGTGGTTCCTGGCTCTCTGTCCCACAGTGCTCTGAAGACACAGACATTCTTGCAGACAGCAAAAGACTTGGGAGTCCATTCAGTCTGACCTATTCTACCTCTACCCTCTACAGCCTATCACTGAGCTTCCTTGTCTGAGCCTGAAATTTTGAACTCTGACCCACTTGCACTCAGTTCTGTCCCTGCTTACACATGCAAGTCCTGGTCCCCCAACGTAAGGATATTATGGGAAATATTACAGTAAATTCAGTTCTTATAATAATTCTCAGCCACATTATAGAGAAATAGTTGAAACATTTTGCACCGTTGTAGAATTCGGGACTAAACATTTTTTATACGGTTAGGCTCAGGTTGGGTTAATTTAATCTAAGTGAGTGGGGGATCTGGATATAAATAAGAACTAGGCGGCACTCCTTTAATTCTAATAGGATGCAATTCATTTTACATAAATTGAGAGAGACTTTTATCAGATTACACGATGACATCAGTAGATGCATCATATTGCAATTCTGTGTCATAAGAGATACGAATTTGAACCAAAAACTTGAAAATAAAACAGTGCCATTAAAAGAAAGGAAGGTTCTGAGTAAGTAAGCAGTAAGACATGACAGGGTGTGCATTAGACACTGCAACACACGGCTAGGAGGCTTAGTGAGGCACGAGGCCACTGGCCGAGTGTGTCCAGCCTCCTAGCCGTGTTTTAAAGTGTCTAACGCACCTCCTGGATTGTCTTAGTGCACTTATGAAATGGTTATCTAAAATACAGATATATGTCATAACCAAAATGAACAGATTTCATAGTGAAAAGTTAAGTATTTGTGTTACTTTTTAACAAAATAGTTCCTCCGCCTGTTTGATTCTTTGAGTTGAGGACTTTTGACCTGCTAAGGCATCCTTACCTGTATTTTTTTCCCTGTCATGTAGTTGTCATGGCACCCCCCAACTAGCAGCACTCCTACTTTATTTACTTTAGAAAGTTTGCAATAAGAAATTATGCTGTCTTTCCTTTTTTTTTAATTTCTGTACTTAATGGCACCATGCAGGCTAGGAGAACACTGTGTTTGAAGTCATATACTGTGTGGGGAGCAAGCTGGTGGTTGGTTGGGATATAGTTGCTTGGTGGTTCAGAGGTACAGTGAGTGCAACAAGAAATTATGCTGTCTTTCCTTTTTTTTTTATTTCTGTACCTTATGGCACCAGGCAGCGTTAGGGAGAACACGCTGTGTTTGTAAGCTGTTACACCGATGTGGGAGCAAGCGAGCGGGCGGCTGGTTGGGATATAGCTGCTCGGAGGTTCAGAGGTACAGTAAGTGCAACAAGAAATTATGCTGTCTTTCCTTTTTTTTAAATTTCTGTACCTTATGGCACCAGGCAGTGCTAGGGAGAACATGCTGTTTTTTTAAGACGTTTCTCCAATGCGAAAGCGAGTGAGTGGGCGGCGGGTTGGGAGACAGCTGCTCAGTGGTTCAGAGGTACAGTGACTTGGCAGGCTGGTGGCAGCTTGTATTTTTTTTAAATCATGCAGTGAGCATAAACATTTATGAAATGGGCATCTCAGTATTTACAGACACGTTGACAGATTGCAAATACAGCCTGGTATTTCACTCGCAGTTGGTGAAAACAAGATGGCTGATTTTCAATTTGCCAACATTCTAACTGGCATCTTTACTAGGATCAGTGCCCACAGGGCACTGCTGGTCCTTTTCCCTGTGTGTAAGAAGGAATATCACACATGTATGGACCAATCAGGATGCCTAAATTGCGATGCCCATTTCATAATGTCCTATAGCAGATCCAATGTAAAACTGGTTCCAATAATACTATTCCCTTTTAGTGCATGTTCATAGTCTTATAAAACCTTTAATAAGACCAACCTTGTGATTGTTGAAAGCCTATTGGAATGACCTTTTCCTCTCCAATGCCAGTGGATCAGTTGATTGCTGGAAGCTAGAAGCTTGAATTTTAACATGGCAACCACGCTGGGCCAGCCATCTGCTGACGTTTAGCTCTGAACCTAATTTTAAGCTATTTTCATCTTTTTTATTTTTTTAATTTGAGTTAGCTCACTGTTGGATATCATCCGTGGGACACTTTCTGTGTTATCATTAATATTTTTATCCTGGTGGAGCTCACTGTGCGATGTTGGAGTAACGCTCATTCTATCAGACTCTTACCTGGATTCTTCTTATGATTCCTTGGATTTGTTACCAGCCCTGCCTGCATACGTTGGTGTGTAGAAACTGTGGCCTTTTGGCCTGAAGATGTTGAGGAATTCTCCTGAAGGAGTTCTTGTTGCTGAAAGGTCCTGCCTTGGGAGGAACTGACTGGCGAAGCGCTGTTTCATTGAACCGAGTTGCTGGGCAGGGGTAGTCTATGCTCCGGGAAGGATTTGCTGTACCCATTGAAATGAGAAGGTGGGCTGGGCCTGTTTTGCCTCGGGGTGGGTGCTTGGCTCTGGTTATTGCCCTAAGGGGATCGGGTGGTGCTGTCTGGAAGGTGGGTGCTTTCTGGTTTACCTCAGGGTTGTCATCAGGCATTTAGCTAACTCTGAGTGCTCAGAGGTGGCTCTAATTTGGGGGACGCTAGAGCTGGGTGCCTGCTCTGAGGTTTGGGTAGGCTTTGGCCAAGTGGATCAGAAACTGCTGGATTGTCATAGGATTTGTTTTTCCTGGAGTTTGTGATTGCTCTTTGGCCGAAGGTCTCGCCAGGATTTTTTACCCAAATATGGCAGGGATCTTGGATTTTCCTGGTAGGGGTTTATGACTTTATGAAAAACTTGAACTCTTCATCCTCTTGGATATTTTACTCGAGACTTTACTGTTCGGGGCTGGGACTGTCCTGAGGATATACATGGTTCAACCGAAAGGCTGTGAGAGGGCCTTATTTTGCTGTTATTTTTTAAATATTTATAAAGTAAAGCTGTGGCAGTGAGAGTGCTGCAGAAAGTGAATATTCCTTCGGTGCAGGAGGTAGTGAGAGCCCTCATCTTTTCAATACATTGTCTACTGTGACTATATTTATTAGTGCTCTATGGACCGACAGTGATCTATTTTAATTGACTGTTTTTAGTTGTTATTTAATTTTATAGTACTTGTTTTGATATTTGTAGTTCTGATTGATTTTGTATTGATAGAAGATTTTATTAAGACTAGATTTATTGGGTTCATTGTTTGGGGTGTGACGTTAGTTTTTAGAGTCTGCGACTCTGTCTATTACTTCATTGAAGTATTTATTATGTGTTGGGGAGGTTTAGTCATGGTCAGGCAATACTCCCCCACCAGGCTCAGGGAATTACACCCCTTTGATTGTCCCCATTAACATCTGACACCTATTTTAGATGTCATGCTTTGGGGATATCCAGAAAACATATAAGAAGGGGGACAACTGAGCCTGGTGGGAGAGGGGGAAAGGGGAGGCGGATAGGAGTTGTGGGGTACAGAAGGTGCCCTGGGATGGAATGGAGCCAGGACAGAGGTTCTCCCTGTCTTGTCCCCATACCCAAGGGCTCTGATATTAGCTGGCAGGTGCTGAGGTCTTCCTTGACAACTCATCCTAATTGGGCAGTGTTATGCAATTCCTGATCTATTAAGAACAAGACATCTATTATAGCTGATCTTGTTGGAATTACTGATCTGGCTTGCATCACCAAGACTTAGCTGGATGAAAATGCAGGCCCTGTTTTGGCTTCTGCAGTTCCGGCTGGGTTCTCAGTGATACACCACCCAAGGTTGGATTGTAGGGGTGGGGGTGTGGCCATTCTATTTAAATCTGAGCTGGGCCTTGTGGATGTGCCATTGGGAAGTACCAGATCCTTTGAGTATATCCTGGGAGAGGGTGTAGGTTGTGGGATGCTCCTTATCTACCGTCCACCAGGAGATGGAGGAGAATTCCTGCAGGAGATAGCGGACTTCATCGTCAACATGGTATTGAGGTCCCCCAGATGGATAGTTCTGGGGGACTTCAGTGCCTAGGTCGATGATGAACTCTCGCATTTTGGTCAAAATCTCCTCCAACTGATGACAACATTGGGCCTTACACAGGTAGTTACCTCCTCAACCCATGTAGGAGGTCACTCATTGAATCTGATCTGTCTTTTGGGTATGGAGATAGCTGACTTGGGGGTGGAACCAGTCAGTTAGTCTGACCATCACACCATAAGGTTCAGTTTCAGGGTCCCCCCCAATAGGTCTGCTCCTACGGAGATGGTTCAGTACCACCCTTTAAGGGGAGTTACCCCTACTGACCTATCGGCTGTACTGGACCTATCAGGCTTGTTGGGTAAATGCATGAGTCCAGGTGATCTAGTATTAGCCTATAATAAGGCTGTGGGAGATGACCTGGACAAGATTGCTCCGGCTTGTGTTCGGCCTCTCACTCTTTGCCCAAGGAACCCTTGGTTTGATGGTTCCTTGAAGGAGTTGAGACGAGCTGGCCGAAGGATGGAGAGATCCTGGTGAAAGTCCGACCTTGATGCTGACAGGATTAGGCTGATGGCTCATTATGATGGCTATCAGTCAGAAATCACCCGTAAGAAGGCAGAATTCCTGTCCAGGGAGATTTCTGCTATGCAGAATCGACCAGCTCAGCTTTTCCAGACTGTTGACAGATTGTGCAATCCAATCTGTCTCCAGTCCAAAGAAGCTTTTTCTCAGCTGAAATGTGAGGAGTTTGCTGAATTCTTTGGAGATAAGGTTGCCAGCATCAGGTCTGGCATTGGCCCGGCATCTCCTATGAGAAGTTGTGGAGATCGGTGTGAGGTGGCATGCACTCAGTTTATCTGGTCAGAGTTCTGCCAGCCAGAATTCACAGACATTGTGAAGATCATCCAGACACAACGCCCAACCAGCTGTAGTTTGGATCTGGGCCTTACACTCCTCTTAGTAGGTTATGTAGATGTCATCTACCCGATCCTTGCTGAAATTGTCTGGAGGTCCTTGGAGACGGGGGGTCTTTCCAGATCCCCTGAAGGAGGCAGTCATTCGACTACTCTTAAAGAAATCTTCCTTGGACCCAGACTGTCTAGCTAACTACCGACCTATCTCTAACCAGCCATTTGCTGGTAAGGTTATTGAAAAGGTGGTTGTGCTGCAACTGGATGATCACCTTATAACTCACAAGGTCTATGATACTCTCCAGTCCGGATTTAGGAAGAAGCACAGCATGGAGACTGCACTTGTCTGAGTATTGAACGACCTCCTAATGGTGAAAGATCAAAAGGCACATACCATCTTGGTCCTTCTTGAGCTCTCTGCAGCTTTTGACACTGTAGACCATGGTATGCTGTTGAAGCGGCTGCGGCTTCTTTGTGGGCTGTCTGGTACAGTCCTCGAATGGTTTCATTCATTCCTTGCAGACAGGTCTCAGAGAGTTACCATTGGAATTTATTCCTCTAACACTTACTCCCTGCCCTGCTGGGTACCACAGGGATCCATTTTGGCCCCCATGTTGTTTTCAGTGTACATGCTGCCATTGGGAGACATCATCAGGTGATAAAGTTTGAGTTCTCACTGCTATGCAGATGATACTCAACTGTATATGTCCTTTCTGCCCAGACAAAATGATGCACTCTCTGTGCTAAATAACTGCCTTACCAAGATTAGAACCTGGATGAGTACTAGCTGGCTGAGACTGAATCCAGACAAGACTGAAGTGTTGGTAGTGGACCCTGGTCATCCAGGGATGGGTTTGGGGGCTGGACAGCCATCTGGTCTTTTGATCAATGGTATACAGCTCACTACCTGAGACCGAGTACATAACCGTGGCATTATTTTTGATGATGGTCTGACACTGAAATCTCAGGTGTCGGCTGTTGTCAAATCCTCATTTTACCATCTGAGGAATATCGCCCGGGTGAAACACTTGGTTCCTCCAGATGATCTTCCAACATTGGTCCATGCCTTCATCACTACCCACCTTGATTACTGCAACTCCCTCTACCTAGGGCTTCCAGGGGTTGATATCCGCTGCTTGCAGCTGGTGCAGAATGTGGCAGCTAGGCTTCTGACTGGAACCTCTAGGTCCAGTCATATTACGCCAGTGCTCCGCGAACTGCACAAGCTGCCTATTCAGTGGTGGATCACCTTTAAGGTTGGCTTGCTAACCTTTAAAGCCCTACATGATCAGGGACCCGGTTACCTGCAAGACCTCCTGGTACCCAACTGCCACCTCCGTTCTCTCTGATCTGCCGATGAGGGATTGCTAGAGATCCCCAGGGTGAGACTAAAAACATCTGGTGCCCGTGCTTTTTCTTTTCGGCTCCCACCCCGGGGAATTCTCTACCTCGTCGGTTAAGAGAATGCCTGACTGTCAATAGGTTTAAAACTGATTTTAAAACATATTTATTTAGTATTGCCTTCCCTAATTATGGTTAATATGTTTTTATTCTTCTGTTTTTATTTATATTTGATTTTATGTGCAGTGCCTTGATTATGAAAGGTGCTATAAAAATAAAGTCTGGTTTGATTTGATTTCCTCTAGACAAGGCAGATCAAATAGTTGTGGGTTCAAGTCATGCACCAGGCACTAGTGGGAAATATTGTCCTTCAGATGAGACATTAAACGGAGGTTCCCTCTGCCTATCTTTGGTAGCTGTCCACGTGGAAGCTAAGAATCCCAAGACACTTTTGGGAAGAGTAGAGGAGTTATACCCAGTGGCCCAGCCAACATTCCTCTCTCAGTAACATAGGTTCTAATGCAGTATGGCTGTGTGTGGCATTACAAAAAGGATAGGGAACTGCTATGTCTTGATTGGTCAGCAGCTATGCATTGTAAGACCACTGCCAAAGGTCAAAAAAGTGATGGCAACGAGGACACAGAACACAAATACTTCAGTGCCCTTTGAAAAAAAAAACTTGATTTCCACTGCAAACATAACCGCCACCTTTACTCACTAAAAATGGCAGAGGCCCTAAAACTAAAACTCTCTCAAAATGTAAAAAAAAAAGAAAGAATCAACTGTTCTCTCCATTTTATATTTCCCTCCTTGTACACATACACAAAGTAAAACAACGAAGTATTATTCACAATTGCATTGGCTAATGCTTCTCTTCTAATCATGAAAAATCCCCATCCTATCTGTATCTGTCTGTGCCTATCATGAAACTCTTTGCTGCTTACCCCATGACAGATAAAATAGAATTACTGGGCTGTTGAGGCTTTCTGTTCTGCATGTTTGTATGCGGTGAAATGAATATTCTATCAGTAGAAGTCTGCAGAAGTCTGAACTCCTGTATTCCAATATGAACAAACACTCCATCTATTGAATGAGTAGAACAACAGATGGCTAACAGGTGAGCTGGGACAATGTTTTACTAGTTAGTTTTAGCAAAAGAGAATAACTGTTTTTAATTTTTAAAACTTGCCATTTTACCCATTTTATAAGTGCAACATGACAATTCGTGGTGTGGGTTGTTGCATTGATAACCACACTTCCAGGTACTGAACTCACTCAGTGTAATGCTTTGTGCCTCACAACACACTTGGGTGTGCATTTATCACATAACTACTCATACTCTCTCATAGCTTATTACTTACTAAGTGCACCTAATAACTGCTGCATGTATCCCATATATACTGTAGTTCCTATACTGCCAGTATCTAACTCATTGATTTTTAGTGTGCTAACAGTGTGTATGAAAGGTGTTATACACAATCAAATTATATTCCTTCTATTCTAATAGCCTCCTATGGGGTACCATGTCAAAAACTCTGCTGCAATATACTGTAGATACATTGGTCCATATTTTAAGCTGATCAGGATTGGCGCGAGGCCTGGGTGTGCAAAAAACATGGCACACTGGGCTTGCAGCATTCTAAAAGGATTCTGTATCCCTTCCATCACAGTGATGCTCACAAGACCATCTTTTTTAGTCTGTCATGCAGCTGAACCAGGGACCCTTTACAGACAGATTGTATCTGAGGTTTGGTACAAGCTGTCATAAATCGGGTCAAGTGGCACTTTTGAGCCCACAATTATAAAATCAGGTGCACCTACAGCAATCATCAATACTGCAGCTGTGTCTGAGCTAGTTTTGATGCAGAGCTGGATACAAGTCCTGTGTCAGCTTTCTAAAATACAACCCACTCGCTCCTCCACATCCATCCCTCAAGATAACCTCATCAGAAAACATAATGGGAATTAATTGACAAGACTTCATGCTTACAGAAACTATATTGGCTATCACCCTTTTATCTTGTGCTTTGCCAAATATGCCATTAGTGCATCCTGAAGAATAGTCTCCCTCATTTTTCCTACACTGATGTCAGACTAACCAACCTGTACTTCCTTAGTCATCTCTAAATCCCCTGTTTGAAAATGGAGATCACATATGCTGCCCTATGATCCTTTAGACCTTGCCTGTTTCAATGTATTTTCTATTAAAGTCTCTAAGTCATTCTATGAGTCTTTGGTCAGATATGGTCAAATGACCTTCCAGTACTTTGCTGCGGTAACATGGAATGTGGAACAAAATTCCACCATCTGTAAGAAACTTGCACAAGTTATCCATTGTCAAACTAAAAACTTACATGAGCTATCATGAAGAACGTATACGTCATTGATTGTACCTAATTTGTCTATTTTTATTTTGTAAATTAGCGTTGAAACTATTGTCTGTTTTACAGTGTATTGAAGTGTATATGTTCCATGAGTGTAGCTTGAATGTTTGTTCTTATGTACACAGGACACCTTTGAAAACAGGTCCTTTGGCCCTAAAGTTTCATCCTGTTAAAAAATAAAGTTTTAACAAACTAACTATGTGGATTCAAACTGAATCAAATGGTGAAACTTGGCACCCCATCAGGGCACCTCCAGAACATGAGACTACATTCTGCTTTCCTAAGATCCCTTTACTGAAAGAAAAATCAACAGGTTGGTCTACAGCTGCAGGGGTAGGGCTACTGCTCATGAAACTGGTGACCCAGGTTTGGAAACAAACCTGAGTCGTCAGAGGTACTCAAGGGGAGGGAGGCTCAAGTGTCTGACAAGATGCTTTTTTTCCCTTGGGGAGGGAATGTTGGAGCCCCTGCTGCTACATTGCCAGCTGGGGAACCACAGGTGGTAGTGCAGGGGGGCTCCTGAGTGGCAGGAACAGGCACTGGATGGGTGTCATGCTGCATCATAAAAATCGCATGACCAAGCACTTCATGCCCCTCGTGTACAGGTGCCTGCAAGGGACTACAGGGGACAGAATCAAAGGAAAGCTCCAGAATGTGCAAGATAAAGGAGGGTGTGCTCAGGCCTTGGTGGAGGTTACTAGCCACTAACCCACTTTGCAGGCTGTAATGTGTAGAGGAGCCATTGATTCTCTGTACCTTTTCCAGGACTGGGAATAAGTCTAAGGGGACTCAAGGGCAAAGGTAAGCCACAGGGTGCTGACATATGGAGTGCAAAGGTACAAACAAAGGAAAGATTAGTGCAGATGGTGAAGAAAGAGGACAAGACATTATATATGTACATTAGTGAAAGAAGGAAGGCCAGGGGTGGGATTATAAGGATCAGAAGGGATGAAGGGGAGTGTATGAAGGGAGACCTAGAAAAGGCATCAATAGTTCTGTTGAGTTCTGTTTAGTATTCACTGAAGAAGGGGAGGGACAGGGACAACAGCTAGGCATTAAATACAAAGGGGGAGGGAGCATAAGAACATAAGAATTTCCCGGCAGAAGGAGACCATAAGGTCCATCTATCCCCCACTATCAATTTGTCTTGCTAAGGTGACTATACTTTCTATCCCTTGCCTGTTTGAATTCACTGATTGCCTTGGTTGCCACTACCTCCAATGGCAGTCTGTTCCACCACCCTCTCTGTGAAAAAGTACTTCCTAACATTTGTTTTGAATTTACCTCCCATAGGCGCATGTTGTGTCCTCTAGTACGTGCAGCCCTATTTTCCTGGAAGAGGTTCCTGGTTTGTACTGTGTTGACCCCTTTAACAAATTTAAATGTCTCAATCACATCTCCTCTGTTCCTCCTCTGCTTGAGGGAGAATAAATTTAGCTGGCTGAACCTAGCTTCATACATTTTGTGGTGCAGACCCTGCACCATTTTGGTGGTATGTCTCTGCATGGTTTCCAGATGGTCTATGTCCTTTTTAGGTGAGGTATCCAGAACTGCACACAGTACTCCAAGTGAGATCTCACCAGGGACCTGTACAGCAGAAGGATTGCATCACGTTTCCTACTGGTAATACCCCTACCAATACATCCAAGGATGCTGCTCTCCTTTAGTGCCACTTTTTGCATTGCTTCCCTACCTTTAAATCATTTGAGATCACGACACTAAGATCCTGTTCCAGCTTTGTTCCTTCTAGTAGCTTACCCTCTAGGACATACTTCATGCACGGGTTCCTTCTACCCAGGTGCGTGACTTTACATTTTTTGGCATTGAATCTCAACTGCCAGTTCCTGGACCATTCCTCTAGTATTCTGAGATCTGTCTTCATTTCTATGATCCCTTCCTGTGTGTCCACCCTGCTGCAGAGCTTCGTATCATCTACAAAACGGGAGACTTTCCCTTTCAGTTTTTCAGTGATGTCACTGATGAATATGTTGAAAAGGATGGGGCCCTAGTACTGATCCCTGCGGCACACCACTTGACACTGTCCTCTCTTGGGACAAGGTGCCATTTACCATAATCCTCTGTGTCCTGCCTTGCAGCCAGCTTGTGATCCATTTAACTACTTTGTGACTGATGCCAGTTTGCTCCAGTTTGTTGGCTAGCTTTCTGTGTGGGACTGTATCAAAGGTTTTACTAAAGTCCAGATACCCCATGTCCACTGTTGCCCCCGGTCTACTTCTTTTGTAACTCAGTCAAAGAATTATATCAAATTTGTTTGGCATGAGTGTCCTGATGTGGAGCCATGTTGCCCCCTTGCTTTCAAGTAGTTCATTAGTCTTTCCTTAAGCAATGTCTCCATTATTTTACCCACCACTGAGGCCAGACTTACTAGGCGGTAGTTTTCTGCTACCTCCCTGCTACCACTTTTATGCAATGGCACAACCATGGCCCTTTTCCAGTCCTGTGGTACTATCATCTGTTGCAGTGAACTGTTAAACAGTTTGGCAAGTGGAGCAGCATGTTCATCCCTAAGTTCTTGTAGAACTCCTGGGTGTATTCTGTCAAGGACCATTTCTTTCATAAAGGGGGATATGTCAGCTCCCCTGTTATGGGGAAGTGCCCTGGCTGGTGCTGGACCATTATCAATATATTCCTGTTTGAAGACCGAGCAGAAGAATTTGTTGAGAATTTCTGCCTTGTCTTTGTCGTTTTCCATTCGGTGTCTTTCCTTGGCTGCCAGATGGTTTATACATCCTTTGCTCTTTCTCTTTTCTCAAATGTATCGATAAAATGTTTTGTCCCTCTTTTCACTTCTTCAGCCAGTTTTTCTTCGGTCCTGGCCTTCGCCACCCTAATAGCTTTCCGGGCTTCCTTGAGTCTCTCTCTCTCTCTCTCTCTCTCTCTCTGTAGGCTTCTCTATCCTTTTCAGACATGGTCTCCTTGTATTTCTGAAAAGTTTTTCTCTTTTCCCTAACTACAGTAGCTCCCTTTTTGGAGAACCAGAGGGGATTCCTTGCCCTTTTGAACTTGCTGATTTGTTTAGTGCATAGCGCTCTGACTGACAGTATAGCATCTTTCAGCTTTGTCCATTTGTCCTCTGCATTCTATGTGGTATCTGTTGCCAGTAGGGGCTTGATCCTGTCCCTCATTTTCAGGAAATCTGCTTTCCTGAAATCAGCCACCCTGATTCTGGAGTGGCAGGGGTCCTCAGTCTTGTTAATGGAGAACCAGATAGACCTGTAGTCACTGGTACCCAGATTGACACCCACTTGTATGTCTGATATCCTGGCACTATTCGTGAGTACCAGGTCCAGGACAGCTGATTCTGTGGTGGGAGAAACCACCATTTGATTCAGTCCTGCCCCCATCAAAGCAATGAGGAAGTCTCTACTCCTCTCTGAGGAGGCTGTGAAGGTGGACCATTCTACATCTGGTAGACTGAAGTCCCCGACTAGCAATAGCTCACCTTTGTTGGCCATCCTAATTACGCCTTCCAGGAGAACCATGTCCTTTTCGATCTCCTGGTTTGGGGGTCTATAAATAACCCCAACCCTGACAGGGTTTCTGTTTCCAGCTCCCAGAGTGATCAATAGGGCCTCTGTCTTGCCTTGTATTCACTGGGTCTCAGTAGCATTTATCCCTTCCCTGAATAAAGAGAAGTGGACACCAGTCCCTATATAGAAGAGAGAGTCTTAGAGGAGCTCACAAGACTGAGGGTGGACAAGGCAATGGGACCAGATGGCATACATCCGAGGATATTAAAGGAACTTCAGATGGAGCTAGCAGCACCACTGGCAGCCCTGTTCAGTGAGTCACTCAATACAGGAGTGATTCCAGAGGACTGGAGTAGGGAACTTGTAATCCCTCTTCACAAAAATGGAGGCAGGAAACTATAGGCCGGTCAGCCTCATCTCAGTAGTGGATAAGATTATGGAGGCACTGCTTAAGGAAAGGATTGTGGAACACTTGGAATCCAATGGAGCACAGGATCCAAAACAGTATGAATTCACAGCAGGAAGGTCATGTCAAACAAATCTGATAGATTTTTTGACTAGGTGATGAAGGAGGTGGATCGGGGGAGTGGTAGATGTCGCCTACCTCTGTTTCAGCAATGCCTTCAACATCGTTTCACATAAAAGACTGGTAAACATGTTAGATAGTCTGGGTGTGGGCCACAAGGTGGAAAACTGGGTTAGAAACTGGTCTGGGGACAGGAAGCAGAGGGTGGTGGTAAATGGGATCCTATCTGAGGAAAGGGGAGTTGACCAGTGGGGTACCTCAAGGAGCAGTCCTGGGGACAGTCCTTTTTAATTTCTTCATTGGTGACATTGCGGAAGGGCTGGAAGGGAAGGTTTTCCTGTTTGCAGATGACACAAAGATCTGCAACAGGGTAGGCACTCCAGATGGGATGGAGAAAATGAGGAGGGACCTAGGAAAGTTGGAAAAATGGTCCAAAGTGTGGCAACTGAGGTTCAATGCGAGAAAGTGTAAAATCATGCACCTGGGGCACAGAAACTCTGTGGAGAGCTACAGGATGGGATGGGAGTAGCTGATGGTCATGAGGGAAGAAAGGGATTTTAGGATTATTATCTCAGATGACCTAAAGATGGCCAAGCAGGGTACAAAGGCTGTAGCAAGGGCCAGTGGCATGTTTGGGTGCATAGGAAGGGGTATAACTAGCAGAAAAAATGAGGTGGTGATACCACTATTGAAAACACTGGTGAGGCCTCATCTGGAATACTGTGTACAGTTCTGGAGGCCGCATCTTCATAAAGGACGTAGACAGGGTGGAGGAGGTTTAAAGAAGGATCGTCTAAGATGGTGCAGAGCTTGCACCAGAATACATATGAGGAGAGATTAAAAGACCTCAGTATGTTTACCCTGGAACAGAGGAGGGAATGGGGAGATATGATAGAAATCTTCAAGTATGTTAAGGGCATAAACAAGGTGCAAGTGGACAACATCTTTCAGTGTAGGAGAGGTACAAGAATGAGGGGGCACTATATGAGATTGGAGGGGACAGGATAAGGGGAAATGTGAGGAAGTGTTTTTCATGGAAAGGGTGGTGGATGCATGGAATAGCCTCCACCAGGAGGTGGTAGAAATGAGCACGTGGGGGATTCAAACATGCATGGGATAGGAATAAGGGAATACTTGAGATAGGAAGGAGAGGCTAACGCTGATGACAAGTAGGGTCAATGGCCTCTGATACAGGCAGCGTATACGGGCAGACTGGATGGACCTAGTGGTCCTTATCTGCTGTCAGGTTTTATGTTTCTATGTTGTCGCTGGCAGAGTACCTTGATTGCATGTGCTTGTACCACTGGTACTGTTATAATTTCCAGTTCATTGCATTTCCCTCACGAAGTGAAACATTAAAGCTAGAACTCACAACAAGACATAGGTGTATCAGGCATTATAAAATGGAAAGAGAAAATCCTACATCCAGATTGGCTCCTACCTGTGCATTACATCTGTCTAATGCACAGGTAAAAACAAGTGCAGACAATCTGGATGCAGCTATAAAAAATAGAATAAAATTTGGGTTGAGGTGTGTAACATGAAGTTTATACACACCTGAGGGTTACAGTAGTTTACCATAAACCCGAGGTGAAGCTTCGAGGGTTATGTACAGCATCTATCTCGAGGGTGTAAACTTCAAGTTTACACACCCCGACCCATTTTTAAATTTTATATAATTGTTGGTTTGTGTTTTTTCACCTCAAGAATTATATAAAATAGGTGCTGCTCTGTGTTCCCGTCATCAGTAAGAGTATGAGGTAGTCTTACCTTTTGGAATGCTGTTCAACTTTTATTTGCAAGCAAAAAATGGTTTGAACTGTTACAACATTTTCTTTTAACTCTACTTTGAAATTATAAACTTTAACATTTTAAATCAGACAATAAAGTTATGCCAGCCTGGTGGCATAGAGGGCTGAGGCGCTGGTGCCTTACCTCGACCCAAGCTGGCGATCCGAGTTCTGGAATGGACTCGGGATGCCGGGGGCTGGCAGGGGAAGGAGAGGGTCAAGCATCTGCAGGACTGTTCTCCTCTCCTGGGGTGGGTAGTGGGTTGACGTCACGCTGTGGCAGCCCCTGGTGGAGACCAGGAGCACAGCAGATGCACGTAGAGGACACACCAGAAAAGTGGAAATACTGCCCCACTTTAAGCCAGATGACAGCTGCCCGGCTCTCTGACCCATTCATTTTCCTGCCGAGTCCTCCATCCCAGCAACACCCTGGGGCCAAGTGTAGCACTGGCTTGCCCCCCCTTGGGCTGGCACATTCCCCCTTGGAGGAGGGGGACCCATCCGGAGAAGGGTTACTCTGGGTTACCCTGGGGTTGGCTACTATATGGGACTGAAGGATCGGAGGGCAGATGGACCAGAGCAAGCACTGGCAAGCCTGAAGGACAGGCTGAAGTAGAGCATGTAGGGAGGAGGTAAAAAGATAATACAAAAAAAAGAAAAGAAAGCTGAACTTGAAACTGGAATTGAGGGAGCTGTTGCTATGCTCGTTGTCAACCTGGGTGTAGGCAGGTATACTCACTGTACACATTTGTGTACAGTTCTGTTAAATGCCTATCATAAACCGTATGCCATTCCATTAACAGTGCCATTCTAATCTATGGTATATGGATTAATGTAGGCCACTGAGGAGTGTCTCTGTTTAAACATCTGTTGTTTAGGAGACAGATACATGTAACACCTCTTTAGAGTAGAGGACTCATCCGACAACAATCAGACTTGTTTGGAAGAGGGTACCATTTGGAGAGGATGTGTACATTTACTAAGGAGGGGTGTAACTATTGGAGATTGCGTGTACATAACAGAAATATCTGGCTATACCCCTGAACTTGTCTAGGAAGTTCTGGTTGCTGTGGTGAGTACATCAGGTGACCTGAAGTGCGAGGGTGGATGAGAAAAAAAAGAGAGGATGTTCTGTTAGGGATCATCAATATTTTACAGATGGACTAGTGTTTGTTATTTAGTTGGGGGGGGGAGGAAAGAATTTCAAAGATTTTATGCTTTTCTTTTGGACTACTTACATTACTCAGAGCTGCCTGAGTCATAGAGGACTTGGATGCGTCATTTTTTTTTGCTTCTGATGGCTGGTAGTTATAAATGTTGACAGTCACCAGCTTGTGGAAATGCAGGCACTCCCAAAGACAGATTGCAGGGTACTGCTGGAGGCTGCTTCCTTTCTGATGTTGGTAGCTGTGCTGCAGTCTGCAGGGGTTCTGGCTCTCTTGCAGTGGAGGGTCTGTCTTCTGATGAGTAAGCGAGGAGCTGGCTAATTTGTTGCTGTTTTTTTTTCAGACAAAACAGAATAGTTGTAATGGATTGGATGTTACGATGTCCTGATTATTGTTGGACTTCAGTTGGGGGCACATTGTGGTCGACCAGTCTTTGTATACCGCTTTTCTTTTTTTCCATTCAAATTTTATTGAAATTTACATTGCAGAGAATACATCCAGGTAAAAGAAGCATACACTGATTGATATATATACATATACCACTTAACGGTAGGGTCTACTCTCTGCCTATTCTATAGCTACTCCCAACTACCACCCAGCCCCCTCCCCCACCCATCCACCCAGCACAGCAGGTAGGCACCCGCTCTTGATACCATTAGACAAGGAAGAATAAACCTTACTTTTGAAAGGAATATAATGCATGTAGGGGGCCCCAGATCTTATCAAACCTTGGTAGTTTATTCTGGAGGATAGCTGTGGTTCTTTCTGTTCTGAGGTTAGAGAGTAATTCCTGTAACCATTCTGTATAAGTAATTACTGCTGTATCTTTCCAATGTTTAAGGACCACTTTTTTAAGAGATGCCGAAATTAGAACCATATGGTATTTTCTATTCCTCACTGGGATATGAGCAACATCCCCTAGCACACATATCTTCGGTGTGAAGAGGTCATTCAAGCCAAGTAAGGGGTCCACCTTCCGTTTTATAGTAGACCAAAGTGGTACTACCTTGGGACAGTTCCAAAAAATGTGAAAAAGGTCTCCTTTACCTTGATGACATCTAGTACATACAGAGGAGGACACCATGCCAAACTTGGCCAACTTCTGGGGAAAATAATAGATATTATCCAATAGCTTAAATTGCATCAGTCTAAGCCTATCTTGGAGAGTATATTTGTGGCAACTAAACCATAATGATGTCCAATTAAACAATTTGTCCAGGAATAAGGAAGCCCAAAAAGAAGTCAGTGCAAAATTTTGGGAGTAGGCCCAGTTAAATAAAATACAGTATACATTAGAAACTGCATGTGCCAAACTTGCTAAGGGGCCTAATTCTGTTTGGAAGTCCACTTTTGAGGCAGTTATCAGATTTGAGCCCAACACCTTTAATAAAAGATGCCGAGGTTGGAAAACTTTAAAAATTTCTGTATGTGGGAGTTGATATTTATTCAAAATATCGACTGAAGTGAGCTATTGTCCATCTGCCGTGATTAAGTCAGCTAATTGACACTCTTCCAGTTGAGAAAGCCAAGAGGTATTAAGAGGCTTACCTCCAATTAGGAACCGGGGATTACCTCTTACGGGTTGAGATGGGTCTCTGGTATGATTATATTTTAAAAATGCACATAATTGTGAGTGGACTTTAACAGATATACTTATCGGAGAATTTCTGATCCTTAAAGGTAAGGACTTTGGGTTGACATGCAACAGGGCATTCAGTAAGAGGCCTTGCTTTTTAATACAGGATAACTCCACCTGTAACCAGAGAGGTATGTAATTATTTTGGTCCAGGGGAGTAAGCCCTTGTAACCATCTGAGATATTTATTTGCATGGCTGGCCCAGTAATATAAACCGAAGTGAGGTAACCTCAGCCCACCAGTTAGTTTAGGAGCAGATAATTTGTGATAAGCCATTCTGGCTTTCTTATAATTCCAAATAAAATTAGTAATTATCCCATGAATTCTCTTAAACCAGGAGAGTGGGAGCCACAAATTTAACATGTTTAATGGATAAAACAACCGGGGAAAAACATTCATTTTGATTAAATTAATTCTCCCCCATAGAGATAGTGGAAGCATTGCCAGTCTTTTAAGGTCTAATTCAATTATATGTACCAGGGAGTCCAAATTTAGCTGTTGAATCCGAGCTGGATTCCTTGCTAGGGTGAGTCCCAAATATTTTATGGACTCGGAGCTCCAGGTTAACCCTAGAGCAGTAATTTGGTGTTTAAGAGTTCTATTGTTAAGGGGGAATACCACTGTTTTCTCTATGTTAAGTTTATAATTAGCAACATCACTAAAGTTCTGTATGATTTTTAATAGAGCCAGTATAGACCTGGCCAGGTATGATATATGTAATAAAAGTTCATCTGCGTATGCTGTTATTTTAATGTTATGGCCATGCACTTGAATACCCTGCACTTCCTGATTATGTAAAAGTTGCTTAATAAGGGGTTTGAGGTAAAGATTGAAAAGGAAAGGGGATAAAGGGCAGCCTTGTCTGGTGCCCACATGTAATCTGAAGGGGTCCGAAATAACCCCATTGCAGGAAATTCTAGCTGAAGGTATCCTGTACAAAAAACTAATCCAATTCAGGAATACAGTAGGGAAACCAAAAGTTTTCATTGTGACTAGAAGATAGTTCCAGTAGACCCTATCGAAAGCCTTCTCTGCGTCCAGGGAGACCAGCACCCTAGGTTGGTCTGACTCCCTGGACACAGAGAGGACATGTGAAAGTGTCCTTAAGTGATCACCTGACAATCTCCCTCTCATGAAACCAACCTGTTCAACCCCAATTAAATCAGGCAGAACTTTGCTTATACGGTCAGCCAATAACTTTACAAGAATTTTAATATCATAATGAAGTAGTGAAATGGGTCTGTAACTTGAAACCTGGTCTGGGGGTTTATCTGGTTTAGGTAACAGCTCAATGAGTGCCTCAAATAGTGACTTATCAGTTGACTGGCCATTGAGAATATCTTGGAATAAAGTAATAAATAGAGGAGATAAATCTTTGGAAAAAACTTTATAGAAATTGGAAGAAAACCCATCTGGGCCTGGCGTTTTGTCAAGGGGAAGATCCTTAATAACTTGTTCTATTTCACCCTGGGTAATAGGGGCAGTAAGTTGAGCTTGTTGAAGCTCGAAAGAGTGGGCAGATACAAGTCTCCTAAGTAGGAATGCAATTTTTCTTCTGAAGGGGGGGTCTTTCATTGGACTATAGAGAGATTCAAGGTAATTCTTGAACTCATCAGCAATTTCTTTAGGGGAGGTTCTGATAACCCCATTTACATTAGACTGGATAGCGGGTATTAATTTGGAGGTTTCTAATTGTTTAATATGCCTTGCCAACATACGGCCGGCTTTCTTCCCTTGGTCGATATAACTTGCCCTCATTTTAATAATTGCTAACTCGGCTTGCTCACCCAGTAATTTTAAGTATGAGTCCCTCAACTTAATTACCTCCTGTCTATCATCCTCAGTGGTGTGGGAAGAAAGTTTAGCCTCCTTATTCCTTAACCGAACTAAAAGCTCGGACATACACTGTTCCCTTTCCTTTTTCCTCCTGGATGCCAAACCTATTAGTATGCCTCTCAGGAATGCTTTAAGTGCTCCCCACACCATATCCTGCCATTTGGTAGAGTTAACGTTATTTGAGATGAACTCAGATATTTGAGAGGAGATACAATTTACTATTTTAGGATCCCTTAGTAATTGATTATTAAGTTTCCATCTGTTACCCTTTTTAGGAAGGGATGAGAAAGAAATTTAGGAGGAAACCACTGAATGGTCTGAGGGCGGTCCAGTGAGAATATCCGAGTCTACTACACCTGACAAAAGATTTCGAGAGACAAAAATGTAATCGATTCGGGACGCCGAGCCATGAACCTGAGAGACAAAAGTAAATTCCCTAGCTTTGGGATGAAGAATTCTCCACACATCGGAAAGACCTATCTGGTCTAAAAGTTCCCTAACTGCCCTTTGAGCTGGGGAAAGACCCTTACGGGTGCGGTTGGATCTATCTAGTGATGGATCCAGTACCAGATTTAAATCCCCTCCTATTATTATAGGGATGTCTATAAATGGCATTAATGCTTCCATTAGCTGTACAAAAAAGGCTGGTGTATCTATGTTTGGGCCATACAAAGATCCGAATAGAATCTCCATAGTATGTAGGTTCCCTCTTACGAAGATAAATCTTCCTGCAGTATCTTGTATTACTTGAAGAGATTTAAAGGGCAGGGATCTATGAAACAACACCATCACTCCCCTGCTTTGTGTATTGCCTTCAGAAGCAAAGACCTGTCCTATTTGTAAACACCTCATATAATTAGCTTCAGTGTTAAGCAGGTGGGTCTCCTGAAGGAACATTATGCCAGCTTTTAAAAGATTTAGGTGTTTTAAAATTCTATATTGTTTAGATTTCTGATGGGCCCCTTTTACATTCTAACTAATAAGTCTGATAGTACTGGACATTACTCTCTTAGTTTGTGAGGTTGTGATTCTCTACCCATATGCAAAATGTGAGTTCTTCTTTTTCTTTCTTCATTTGTACCTTGTGCTTCCCACCCCTCCTCCCCCCCATCCATAGAATTAGAAACCCCACTAACACTCTACTGCAACTAAATATACACACCAACCCCACTCCCCTCCCTACCCCATCCCCACCTGCTCTATCATGGTCCATGACAGCAGTTCACACAGCTAATTCTATACAGCCCCATCCCCCCCCCACCTTAGCCCCACTTGTCAAAACATTTAAACACACACTATACAAGGTAACCTTTTGATATCTTAACACCCCAATCCTATGAAAAAAAAATGATTTAAACTGATTTCAGGTGCAGGGTGAAAAAAAACGAAAAACAAGTATAGTGTTCCCGTAATTAAGCATCATGCCCTAACTCTATAACATTAATAGCATGTTCTATAAGTAAAACCCCACAATATGTGCTAGTCAACAAATATACTAATAAACAGTTAAGTTGTCCTGGTTATTTAAAACGAACAAAAACAAAAATGGGCTAAAACCCCAATAGTGCTTTCACATGCTCCCATGCCAGGTAATTCTCTTTAATAGAAAACTAAAAACAGATACATTGCCACAGAGTTTTAAGAACTTGCCTCCAACGTTTTAAAGTCCCAAAAGTAGAAATGAAAAGATAGGTTCGGCGATTATGAGGCGCTCTCATGCACCTTGCGTCTTCCGTTGTGGCCAAATTGAAACAACCAGCCGGACTTTGGCTCCATCTAACGGGGGATTGCAGGTATTGATATGTGTGACACTGCTTTGATTAGTGCTTGAACTATTACGTGCTGTCACCCACAATAAACACAGCAGAAATTAGAAGGAGAGGAGACAAGCGAGACTGCTTTGGGAAGTACTGCCTTCTCTATAGTGCACATGTCCAATTGTCAGACCATCATCGAGACAGAGCATACAATGGGAGGCAACCAAAGAGCGAGTGTAGGGAATAGGAGCCGGAGAGTTCCATGTCGAGCTCCCGCTAAATCAAAGCCCTTCCAACCAGGAAATAAATGGAGAAGCCGAGGTAAAATAAGTCATTCCACACACCCCCATCGGGAGTGCCAAGCAAAACAGAACATTCACATTCAGGACTCTTGGCAAGTCTGCCTTTCACTCAAACATGGGATACCCTTCTTAAAATCTTCAGGAGGGCTTAAAGAGATTGGGAAAAGCTGATTGGAGAGCTGTGGTAGCGAGGTCCAACGTTCCATAGGATTTCCAGGCATCATCTATTTAAACTTTAAACTTGAAACTTGGCGGGGTAGGTCATTTTAAATTTAATGCCCGCAGCAATTAATTTATTGACTAGTGGATGAAATGCTGCTCTTCTTTGGCAGACAGATAATGGTAAATCTTGGGCTACTCTGATTTTCGAGCCTTCCCACTGCAGCTCTTTCGTTTCTTTGGCTTTTAATAGGAAGAGCTGTTTCTCCTGATAATTAAGGAACCTGAAAATTAGGGTACGTTGGGGTGCTCCGTTTGGTGGAACTGGGCGTAGGGCACGGTGAGCTCTTTTGATGCTGTAACAGGGTCCAAAGGGAGAGGGACCCGCTATTTTCTCAACAAACCTCTGGATGAATCTGATCGGGTCCGGGCCTCCTCTTTTCGGTAAACCGATACACAGCATTGTTATGCACTTCTGCACTCGAGGTCTTCCACTTTTAAATCTAATTTGGCTAATTGTTGCTTAATTTGACCCAACGCAGGTTCCATTTTTTCATTGCGAACTTCCAATGATCGTATATGCGCCTCGCTATCTGAAGTTCTCCGAGACAAATCTTCTATTGCACCGGTAATACTTTTAATCTCACTCGCTAATTCTATCATTTCGTCTTTGAAGGGACGAAATTCTTCTAGGAATCTTGATAGTATTAGGGGTTCCTCCACCGAGGTCCCAGACATAGCTGTTTGGTGCTGTTGTACAATTGAGGCCATGGATTTTTTCGGGGCCTTTTCGGGAGTTGCCGGTGGAGTGTGCTTTGGTAAGGCTTTGCGCATCTCTTCTTCCATTGGGGTTTCTGTGGAGTCTGTACCGTCTAGTAGGTTAGTAGAAGCCAGAAATCTATTGAAAATAGAGCTGGAGTTAGAGTTTTGGAGCGTTTAGAGGAAGGTTGGGCAGAGCTCTCCGAGAACACAGCTAGCTGGTGTTCCGCATCACGTGACTCCTCTGTATACTGCTTTTCCTCGTACTGTGGTTAGTAATCCACTTTGACTCCAGTAGCCCTGAGTCAAGTCTCATCTTTGCCACCATGTGCCTCAGTTTGTTGATACCAATATTTATATTTCTATACCAAAGTGATGCTTCTTTTCTATTTGCATTTAGGGTAATATAGAACGGGGCATCAGGAACCAGCATTTCAGGGGGTCTCCGACTTTTGTATAGAAGGTATGCTTTAACTGTGTCCCTTTCTGGGTTGAGTTTGTTGGCATATATCCTGGGGTTTACTGGGCCGATGTTTTTGGGGTTTTCCCCCATTCTTATCTTTGTTTATTGTTCAGAATATTCCAAAACACATTGCCATTTGTGTTCACCTCTTCTGATGTCCCCCATTGTTAGTCGTAGTGCACTTTTGTGCGAATTGGCGAACTGTATGCCAAAATTAAAGAAAAGAAAATGTAATAGTCCTGTGGGGTTAGACATGGTGAGGGTGCCCGAGCTGTAGAGCTGTTCTACATCTTCTTCTGATAGCAGTGGCGCTTTGTGAGGCCTGTTGCCCTTTCCTTCTTTTTTGAGTTGCTTTTGATTAGCAGTTAAACTGTGAAGACAGATTCGGTATGTTTTAAAGATGGAATATCGGTACTTTAGAGCCCCCAAATGCCTATCTATGCTGGCAATGATACCCCTTATTGTGCCCGGTTCATACTCTGTGCTGTCATGTCTTTTTAATACAAATATGAAGTTGGCTGTTGTGCAGTCTCATTCAGTTAAGTTAAATATATGAAATTTGGTGTCTTTCCCTGCCTCTGCTAAGTAAGTTCGGAATAGTTTTAAGTCACTTTCAGTTTTACATGCAGTATTTTTATTTTCTTGGTCTTCAATGAACGCTTGTCTGTCTGCTGTCGGTATTTGAAAACGAGCTGACATTTTTTCTCTTCTTTATTTTTGTAGTCTGTTTGGACTTTGAATAAGGAGACGGCTGTAGTTACCAGCAGAGTTCCAATGTTAATTGGCCTGACATGAGTGCTTTGTGACACTGTGTGGGATGAGGGAGAGATGGCTACAGCGGCGCGAGACACAACTCTGGCTCATGGTTCTTTACCATAGGTAGGTGGCGTGTGATTGCCATTATAAATGCTCCTTTATAACAGCAATTAACACACACTTTTTCCTATAGGAAAAAACACAAACCATTAATTATAAACATAAATGAACATTTAGAATGTTAAGAATGATAAGAATGTTAAGGATTGCCATGTTTTCCTCCACCTTAGCGAGTCATTTACCCCACATCAAACTGTCCTATTTTTGCCACAAACTAAACCAAACACAATATTGACAGCAACATTGCAGAAATTCCCAGGTTCCTTGTTATGTTGATTGCGCACAGCAAAAACAACATATTGCGGCAGCTTTCTCAGTAGCAGGCTGTGAAGGCATGGCACTGTTGTGGCCAATGCCCCCACAGCCTGCAAAGGCTTGTCCCGCTTCCCCCAATGCCATTGCAGGCTGCTGGTGACAGTAGTTTGGAATGTTCTCACCAGCTACTGATAATTTCGCCGCTGGGTTGCCGCCGTGTTCACAAACAATATAATCCTCCCCACAGTGTTTATGTGCCGAAGGGGGCTCCAAGCCCCATCGGCCTCAGTGCCCTATTGTTTCTGGTGCTGTTGTGGGAGCCCACTCCCCATCGGCATTCTGTAACACCTCTCACTTTATTCCTGCCGACGGGTGCCCAATCCCTGTCGGCATAATGAATCTCCCTCCTTTGTGTGCTGACGGTGGTGCCCAATCCCCATTGGCTGCTGCTGCCCCAAAGAAAGCTGGTGGCACGTTGGGAGCCCACCCCAGCCTGCCACATGCCCTGTAAGGGAAAACAGTCCCAAGAAAGTCTTTTTCTTTTTACCTGCAAAAGGAAATGGTCCTCAGAATGTCCCTGGCCCCACCTGCAACCCGTACTCCACCCACTGCGCACCCTGCCTCACACCCCTCACCCCATACTTACCTCCGAGCTCGTGCGATGATCTTTGTGACTGGAACACGTCTGCACTCTTCAAAGCCGAACGCGAACTGAGGAAATGCCGGTGAGCTGTATAACATAATAAATAGGGTTTTTTTCAACTTTAGTACATATCTCGGGCATTTTTGGGACTTTTTTCACCAAATTTTCAACATGGGGATTTTGGGACCCCTCCTCATGAATTCTTGAACTGTCATGGTATAAATCTGCCCTAAAAGGTGATTTCGTAGTCACTGCGTGGAATCACCTTTCAGGGCCGATTAGCGAAATGACAGTGTTCATGAGGTGGGCTCTCAAAAAGCCTATGTTGCAAATTGGTGGAAAAATTAAAAATGATTGTTTTATGAGCTGCATACGCGCGTTGCTACACACGCTCATAACTTTGTGAATTTGCAATATTTTCATGCCAGATTTTCAACATTGGCATTTTTTCACACCTCCTTGTGAACAGAACAGCTGTCATTGTTCACATCCTGGCGGAAATGTGTTTTTGCACTTCTGGCGCAGAATAGTGCGGTCGCTTTGGGAAATCAGTGTTCGGGAAAGATTAAGAAAATGACAGTGACACCACTCATGAGTAGAGGTCCTGAAATGGCTGTGTTGAAAATTTGGTAACGATAGTCCATAAAATGATTGTGTTATGAGCGTGCGTTGCACAGTTTCCACACACCCTTGTAACTTTGCAGATTTGTAATATTACCATGTCAGATTTTCAACACTGGCATTTTTTCACACCTCCTTATGAGCAGTACAGCTGTCATTTTTCACATACTGACTGAAATGTGGTTTCATAGCTGCGGCACAGAATAACGTGGTCGCTGTGGGAAATCAGTGTTTGGGACAGATTAAGATCAAATGAGTGAGGGGGGGGGAGTGACTGATCTCAACTGAGCTCTGTCAGGACTGCTGAGGATTTGTTTGTGGACAGACAAAGGCCCCAGCGCAGGAGCCCAGTACAAAAGGGCAGCCTGCAGCACTGGGAGAAACAGAACAAGAGAGCGAGTGAGAGAGGGGGAGTGAGCGAACTCACCGGAGCTCTGCCAGGACTGCTGCAGATTCCTTGTGGGCAGAAAAAGGCATCAAAGCAGGCAGGGGCCCATTAGAAAAGGCCAACCTGCAGCGGTGGGAGAAACAGTATGAGTGAGTGAGACGGGAGACTGAGTGAGCTCAATGGAGCTCTATCAGGACTACTGCAGATTTCTTTGTGGGCAGAAAAAGGCACCAATGCAGGCAGGAGCCCTGTACAAAAGGGCCGCTTGCAGTGCCAGGACAAACAGAATGAGCGTGTTATAGAGGGAGACTGAGCGACCTCAATGGAGCTCTGTTGGGACAACTGCAGATTTCTTTGTGGACAGACAAAGGTGCCAATGTAGCCAGGAGCCCCGTACACAAGTGCAGCCTGCAGCACCAAGAGGAACAGAATGAGTGAGTGACAGCACGTTAGTGAGTGAGCTCAACAGAGCTGTATTGTGACTACTGCTGATTTCTTTGTGGGCGGAAAATGCGGCAATGCAGGCAAGAGCCCAGTACAAAAGGACAGCTTGCAGCACTGGCAGAAACGGAATGAGTGAGTGAGAGAGAGGGAGTGAGCGAGCTCAATGGAGCTGTGTCAGGACTACTTCAGATTTTTTTCTGGCCAGACCAAGCTGCCAATGCAGGCAGGAGCCCAGTACAAAAGGGCAGCCTGCAGCAGCAGGAGACACAGAATGAGTGAGTGAGGGAGAGGGAGTGAGTGAGCTCAATGGAGCCTGTTGGGACTGCTGCAGATCGGTTTGTAAGGCAAAGACAGCAATGCACGCAGGGGCCCAGTACAAAAGGGCAGCCTGCAGTAGCAGGAAAACCAGAATGAGCGAGTGAGAGAGGGGGAGTGAGCAAGCTCAATGGAGTTCTATTGTAACTGCTGCAAATTTCTTTGTGGGCAGACAAAGCCGGCAACACAGGCAGGAGCCCAATAGAAAAGGGCAGCCTGCAGCACCAGCAGAAACGGAATGAGCGAGTGGGAGAGGGGGAGTCAGCAGGCTCAACAGACCTGTGTCAGGACTGCTGCAGATTTCTTTGTGGGCAGAAAAAGCCACCAACAGAAGCAGGAGCCCAGCACAAAAGGGCAGCCTGCAGTGCCAGGAGAACCAGAATGAGCGAGTGAGAGAGGGCGAGTGAGCCACCTCAACGGATCTCTGTTGGGACAGCTGCTGATTTCTTAGTGGGCAGAACAAGGTGCCAATGCAGGCAGGAGCCCAGTAGAAAACAGCAGCCTGCAGCACGGGGAGACACAGACTGAGCGAGTGACAGAGGGGCAGTGAGCGAGCTCAACACACCAACACATCAACATTTGGCATTGACAAATGCTTGTTACGTGTTCTTTCACTTCTCTTCTTTGTTTTCTTCATCACACATCCCACTCCTTGGGAGGCGGCTAATGCACTCACTGAATTATACCAAGCCCTCCCACCACTAACTCCGTTCCTTTCATTGGCAGTCATACCTCTGACTAACACAGTTCTTTATAGCCCTGCACACTCCAGCTGAATTGATTCTCTCACTTCCTGTGCTTTGCAGTTTCTCCTACATGCCACCAGATTCCCCTGCATGCTGCCAATGCTTCACTTCTCAGTTGCTCTTTCACAGCTGTAACTGCCTAAATTATAATGGCGGTGCTCATCCCCATGGCAATGACTCAATATCACTTCATCACGTACTCATTCGAATACAGCTGACAACGGCAACCCAACCCAACAAAAAGTATCTAAATTTGAACACAGAGTGAATGAATCATTTGCCAGCAAGTTTTTTTTTTTATATTTTTTTAAAAAAAGGAAACACTTATGCTCATACCAGCACTAAAGCTCTCCCAAACGACCCAGCAGTCATTAACTTTCCATGACAGCCCTTATATTAAATAACACAATAAATAGTTCTGCTTGTGCATCTACATGTGTTTGTGTGTTTGGGGAGGGGGAGATACACATAAAAAGGAGTTTAAAAAAAACTACAATTACAAAAGCCATAGTAGGACAAATGTCCTAAATAAAAAAATGCATTCCGCTTGTGTAGGTGAAGGGACTATTTTATATAAAATTTAGACAAAGGAATTACTTTTTTTGTTATTTAATCATGTCAGTTAAATTTTAATTTACATGCCAGTTACAGAGTCCCATTTTATAAGTGCAACAAAACACTTCTGTGGTGTGCATTAGACATTTCTAACACATGGCCAGGGGCTGGAGGCACTCAACCTGCGGCCTCATGCCTCACAGCGCCCCTGACCGTGCATTAGAAATATCGAATGCACACCCCCTCGTGTCTTATTACTTACTTAATGCATACCCCAGGTGGTTGTGAGGCATGAGAGAAATTGCAGAGTATCCTCCCAACCATCCGGGAAGTGCATTAAAGCCTGATACACCCATGCACTGCAGTAGGTCATTGCACTTATACAATGGGTAAATAGTGAAATGGTTTTGGTTCTGCTGCACCTTGTCTCATTCTTCCCTGTCAGCTTTCTCTCTCTGCTGTGGCTGTTTCTTCCACCCTGTGGTGCTGGATTGATCAACAGTCAGGTGTTGCATTTCTGCCAATGAGCCTTCTTGATTTTCCCTGCCCGTTTTATCAATCTAATTAAAGAATATGATCTATACTGCATGAGAGAATGTGACAGGATAGGGCAGAGTGGGAAGTGCAGAGTTCACTGCAATTCAAGCAGTAAGCAGAGTAGTGAGCTACAGTTGCTGCTCGCAGCACTTCAATGGATAAGACAGATAGCACTGTGAGCAGAAAGACCAATATTATTTTAGAGAAAACTGACTCCACATTGACACGCTGTGCATTCAGATAATTTTCTAATGCAAATACCTAAAAAAGGACTGTGTTCACATTTGCACAGATATTATAAAATGGGTAAAAGAAACCAAGACACGATTGGTGAAATGTGATGATATGACAATGTATTTTTTTCAGCATAGTAAGTCATTGTTTTCCTGCATAACTTGTTGTTTTTACTATGTTGCTAGAGGCCTGTCACCTTATTGCTTGTTTGCTTGTTTGTTTGTTTATTTGTGTTATTTATTTAGTAACCAGGAGAGGCACACTCAGCCGAGGCTCATTTCCTGGTGTGACCCTGGGGAAAAGGACAGGCAATACAGGAAGACACTACACAGTCACATTTCTCAGTAAAAATAAAGGAGCAGTCCGTGTACAATAATGAACTCAGATACAAGTTCAAAATAAAGCAGCACTGCACAGGCAGCATTAATAATGTCACAACAGAGAGACCTGTGGGTGATGGATGGCAATGCAGAGGAAGAGAGAACTGGAGCCTGGATACAGGCTAGGCGACAGTCCAGGAGGAGGCCCAACATAAGGTCAGTAGGGGCTGTCCAAAGAGAGGAAGCATCAGGGAGAAGGCTGATAGGGGCAGGTGGGGGAAGGGAGGAATTTCAGCAGGTGCCTGAGGGAACCGGAGGAGGAGCAGAAACGGAGGAAGAAGAGGAGCAGATTCTATTGTTACTTTGTTTTACTGCTGTTTGGGTCAGATTAGAACTAGAAACGGTTTTCCCATCCCATGGAGTTATTGATCAGCAATACTGGTCATAGTTCTCCCTACCTGAGCAAATGCTGTACAAGCTGAAGTTTCCAGTCATTTGCAGGTCAAATGGGTGTAACATTTGTAAATTATAAAGGGGGGGGTGAGACTTATATAACTAAACTTGCATTTACACATGATAATACACTGTAAGTCAATGCAAGACAAAATTCAAATGTTAATAATACATCACATCCCTGCTCTAGTCTGTCTTCACTGATCTTGCATGCCCTGCCAGAGGAAGTGGTGGGGGCTGAAACAATCACGGGATTTAAGAATGCATGAGATAGACATAAAGGAATTCTAGAGGTCAGGGGTAAGGGGAAATAGACTTCTAGGAAAACAAACTGAACTTACAAGCTCAAATGGGCAGACTAGGTGGGCCATAGGCCCTTATCTGCCAACACTGTCTATGTATCTATGTATCTGTGTATCTATGATTGAACTGTAGAATGTTTAGGAGCAACAGGTGTCTCGAAATCTGATCTGTCTTCCCTTTTTTTAATTTTCAGAGTATCTGAATTTGAATCCACTTCTGATCTGAGTACAGAATACTATCTAATTCCACTTCAAATTTTGGAATCAGATTTCAAAATTGGGTTCCGATTCTCAAACGGGGCTGTGTTCGATGCAAGCTGCGGCAAACAGCTGCCCTAGCCAAAACCCCATATACCAGGGACCCTACACGGATTCAGGTACAGAGAAGGGTCCCGGTGTTTAAGTCCCCACACATGCGCCATTCCGTCCCTTGCATTGAACACCTGACGCATGGGAGGTGTCCGTCACAAGCCCGGTGCGACACGGGAAATAGCGACTACTGTACATATGTGCACAGTGACTGCCACCAGTCTCAGACACTGTGCCAATATGTACAGTATGGTGCCAATGCAGACCACAGTCGGCGATTGGCCAGGCACCAAGGGGTGGGTTCCACTAGACCACTAGGTAGTGAGCACTGCAGTGATCAGGGGCACATGCCCATGCCACGTACAGGTAGACGGGCAGCATCGGGATGGGGTGGTGGCATTGGGGATGGGTGGCAGGACCTGGCAGAATGGGGCACCACCAGCGAACAGGGGGGCAACCGCAGCATACAGTGGCACATAGGCTGACTGCCCCAGTGGAACATATTCTAAGTCCCACTGTGCCAGCCCTGGCTGGTCTAAAGGCACTTAGAATATCTCCCACTGGGTGCAGTCTGTGAATAGCAAGCTGCAGCTTGCATCAGTGCAGCCCACCTAGCACTGTGTCGCAGCACTGTGCAGGGTGCAGGACCCTGTTTGGGGCTGGCGGCCTGTGGTCATTGCAGGCCACCTTTGTGAACTGCGTGGAGGCAGCCCTGGTTGCAAGGTGCACCTTGCACCATCTCTGTTTGGTGCAAGCACCTTACGTCAGATGCAGGGCTTTGAGAATTGGGCCCTTGGAATCCAGTTGTAATCTGATTGAATCTCATCGGAATGTGATTGATAAGAATTTAGGAATTTTGGCAACTAAATCTGAAAATCCTGAATTCTAATTTTTTCTTCAATTCCAATGTATCCAAATTCAAAAAATTGGAATCTGGTCATCCTGAAACACAGTATTTAAAGGTTACAGAGGCATTGTACTCCAGTTCTGTACTGTTTTCTGATGTACTTTAAATGCCTATATGATGACAGTTTGAACGTCAATAAAAAGATAATTAGAAAAATAAATACATATGAAAAACAGAAGTTAGCATATTGTACAATTTTAATGTATGCTGTTATGGTTTCTTCTACGTACAGTATATCAAGGAATGTTTGATAATGTTTCTATTTATCCACCCCAATAAAAACTTCACTAATGTTGTTTGTGTGTGTGTGTGTGTGTGTGTGTGTGTGTGTGGTGCGTGTGTGTGTGTGTGTTGATTTATTCATCATTATTGTTGCAGTTATTATAAAATGACTCATCAACAGTAGCCCTACAAGTTGTTGTTTATCACCATTTTCACAGCCCTGAAAGTGTTTATTTTTTTTTTTTAAAGGGGGCACTAAATTACTTTCAAACCAGAGCCAACGCTGTAAGTATGCACAGCTACAGTTATGACTGTGGGTGGTGATGAGCACAACTGACCAAAGTTCTATGTGAGATTCTAATGTGCTCCGTCTCGGCAGAACTGTTGGAGTGTTATTTGGGTAACCTGACAGCAAATCAGTATTTAGCCATTTCCTATGCTATGCAATTCAGTCAGCTATTAATACCAGACTTGATCAGCACAGAGACGGAAGTGGAGCACTTTTTTGCTGTTAACAACGGAAAACACACCCAGTCAGTAAATTTGGTGCTTCCCTGCCCTCTCTGAAGTGCTACATTGCTTTGCTCTATAAACTCGGACTTTTACTGTGGTTGTCTGGAAATTCTAACAAGTCAGCCCCTGCCAAGTACCATACAACAGTGTCAGTTTTTGGATAGGTGCCTAAGATTTAGTGTGGGACTTGAACCCATGGCCTTGTGACCCAAAGGCAGAAGAGCAGAGACACACATTTAATGACTGATTAAGCAGCTGTTCTCCTGCACCAAAGTACTATTAAAGAATTTCATGAAGGCGTGATTCTTCTTTTTATTGATGAGTTTAGTGTTTATGACAAGTTACAAAAGGCATTCAAATGAGGAACAGATGTGTGTTCAAAGATAAGATGCTGCCTGAAAATGCACAGTGCAAGGTTCCCTGCGAAGCACTACAAGCAGATCTTACTGTATTACATGTGGACCCTCTTCTCCTATTACACGCCCGAGCTACAAACAGCTTCTTTCACAGCAACCTCACACCTGTCATTTTATTCTCCATAAAATGACTGCTGAGAGCTCAGAACAGTAATGTTATTGTCAATAAAATTATAGTAGTGACATCATCATCCTACCTTATATTCTGATTGGTCAGCACCCACAGTAACAACTGTAAACAAGAGTAGTGCTGGGAGAGGGATGAGTGGCGTTCCCAGAAACTTTATTTATCTAGGGTCAAAAAACAGTACCACTAGCTTTTTTCAAACACGTGAAGCATAATAGTGACAATGTGTTTGTTGGCTCACTGTGCTTAGCAATAATGTGACTGTCTCACGATAATAAAGTACTTGTCCTTTCAGAATTGTACTTTGTTCACTCAACAATCACATTATTGCCCTGTATAGACAACTAGCACATTACCACTTGATAATAAGTCTAATTAATTATTCATGAACTACCGAGGCTCCTGATTGGCTACTGGGTTGTTCATTAACATCTTAGAAATGACTGATCCAGCTGTCAGTTGATGCTGCAAGGCTTGCACCACACAGCTAAAACTCATTTTTAAACTAAAAGAAAATGGCAAAAATGAAAGTTGTTCTTCCAATTAGACTTATAATTGAAATAACAACCTTGAAGCCGGTCATTTCCTTGGATTAACAACTGGCTGGAAGGAAGTGGCACTCGGCTACACCTCAGGTCTCCCATCCCCCCAACTGGTCATTAATCCCTTGGAAATGACTGGCTTCTCAGTCATTATTGCTTTAAAAACAGCCAGAAGGGACCACCTTTTCCAGCTGAAAAAAGAAACTTAGAACTCATTTTGCTGACATGCTAGGCCACTGCAGAGGCTAGACAGACACTTCTGCCAAACTGTTCAGAATTCCATCTGGTAGCTTGTGGCATGTCCACAGTGAACAGAACTGTTCAAAATTTGGTCTGGCAGTTGGTGGAATATCCACAGTGAACTGAACTGTTCAGAATTCTGTCTCATAGTTTGTAGCATGTCCACGGTGAATGGAACTGGTCAGAATTCCATCTTGTAGTTTATAGTATATCCACAGTGAACTGAACTGTTCAGAATTCCATCTGGTAGTCTGTGGCATGTCCACGGTGAACTGTTCAGAATTCTGTCTGGTAGTTTGTGGCATATCCACAGTAAACTGAACTGTTCATAATTCCATCTGGTAATTTGTGGCATATCCACAGTGAACTGTACTGTTGACAATTCCACCTGGTAGTTTGTGGCATGTTCATGTGAATTGAACTATTCAGAATTCTGTCTTGTCATTTGTGGCATATTCACAGTGAATTGAACTGTTCAGAATTCTGTCTGCTAGTTTGTGGCGTATTCACAGTGAACTGTACTATCAGAATTCCATCTGGCTCTGACTTAGCTGAAAAACTGCCCTCACTCATTCACCCTCTAAAATCCTACCTGACAGGTGACATCTGGGCGCATCATATTAGTCTTTTACACAAAGCTGTACATGCCTCATCTATGGCCTCTACCACCTCTATCCTACACAGATGGAATGCAGAGCTGGGCAATGCCCACTCTATAGAGCTGTGGAGTAAATATACCCTTCCTGCTCACAGGGTCACAGCTGTCTTCTACTGGAGGGAATACTCTTGGAAGTGCCGACTCCAAAACTTCCGCATGCCGGCGGTAATAGCCAAATACATAGGCCCTCATGTCAGCCACTGCTGGCACAAATGTGGAACTCTCCAGGTGGATCAAACACATGTCCTTTGGGTATGCCCATTTCTTCAACCTTATTGGGGCACCATAGTGCATGAGAGTGAGGACATATTTGACTGCACTGGTATGATTACCACTTCTGTAGTTGCATTCCTCCTAAGGCCAGGCGGGAACTTGTCCAGAAGATGATACTCCCCATTTTCAACTACTACGACACAGTTTATGGTGCCGCCCCAAAGTCCTCCTTGTCCAGGTTAGACACACTGTTTAACTCTTTTTGACACTTTGCTCTTGATGCTCCCCTTCGGACTCATCACTGCAATCTCTATCACACCCTGTCCTTTCCCCCGCTCACAAGCAGATGCCTCTCCCATTGCGCCAAACTCACATCTAAATTTTGGCTCAGCAAATTCCTTCCCTACCTCACCACATCCCTCTCTGCCCCTCCTCCTCCCTCCCACTCTCTCAGATCTACAGACATTTGTACACTGGTGGTCCCGCACTGCTCCACAATCATCGGCCAGTCTGGATTCTCCCATCACTTCCCCAAAGTCTGGAACTCCCTCCCCCCTCAAATATGCTACTCCTCCTCCTCCTCTTCCTCCTTTTCCCTCGAATCTACCCTGCACAACAATCTCTCCCCTAGCTGCCCCTGCTTTAACCCGCCCTTACCGCCTCCCTTCCACAGGCCTGCTCCATATTATTCTACCCCAAAACTCACACCCTGACAATTTTTCCTCCTCATCTTCCCCACTTCTACTTTAAACCTTCTCTCCCCTCCCACCCCCTGCACCCCTTCCCATCCCCTCTCTCCCTCCTCTTTCATTAGCCCCTTGCACCTGCAGGCAGGGTCCTTAGGATCCTGCAGGGGCCCATCTTGGGAAATGCCTTCCTCACAATCCCTCTCCTTTCCCCTTCTCTCCTCCTCCACCTCACCCTTCAGTATCTTCTCCCTACAAACCTCTCGCCCCCCCCCTTACCTATCTAATCCTTCTCTCCAACACCTCTATCCTTGCCTTCTTTCTGCTTCTTGGCAGGGTTCACAGCATCCTGAAGGGGACTGGTCCATGGCATGCACTCCTCTTACATTGCCTGCTTCTTCCCCTGGCAGGGCTCACTGCATCCTGAAGGGGCCTGCTCAACTCCTGGCATGCCACCCCCTTACATCACCTTGTTTCTTCCCCTGGCAGAGTTCACTGCATCCTGAAGGGGTCTGATCTGGCATGCTCCCCTCCTCCCGTTATCCCCCCTTCCCCTCCTCTTTCACCCTCCCACCTCTATCCACCTCTATGGTACTCTTCTGCTTAAACCAGCTAGCCCCCAAACCTAATTGCACTTGCATTGCAACTTTAATATTAACTTGCGACTGATGTTTCTTTCAATGGATTTAATGTCTAACAATAAACCCTCAACTTTAGCTTTAAACTGTCGGACCCTTTTAGAAGCTAAGCGAATACATTCGCCATGCAGTGCACACTTAAAGGCTGCCCATACAATATCAAGCCTGGTAACCGAATCTTTATTGGATTTCAGGAATTGGGAAACAGAATCTTTAATGTGCAATAGGGTGGTTGGAGATTTAAGGAATTGGTTATTTAGGTGCCATAGGGAGTCTCTTCATATACCAAGACCTAACAGATAGGAAAGCGAGACAGGTGAATGATCTAAAATCACTCTAGCATGTATTTGGCTATCTATTATTCCCAGGAGAAGAAAGGAGCTAATCAAAAAAGTAGTCAAGCCTAAAACAGGTATGGTGGCGGGAGGAGAAAAAAGTGTAAGATTTTTCAGCGGGATGCATTATTCTCCATATATCCACCAAGCCTGTTCCATTCATAAGGTCTCTGAGGGCCCTTTGAGCTGGAGAAAGTCCAAGTCTTTTGGAATCAGACTGATCAAATTGGAGTTGTGGTGTTAAATTCCAATCCCCACCCAGGAATATGGTCTCATGTGAAAATGGAGTGATCAAATTGAGGAGATTTGAAAAAAACTGGGGTGAATCTGTATTAGTGCCTTACACAGACCCTATCAGAATTGACTGGGAATGTAGGGTACCATGCAATAAAACATATCTGCCTTTTGGGTCCCATATTTCTTGGACCAGCTTGAAAGGGATCGATTTGGCAATGAGTATAGCCACCCCTCCTTGATTGGTGGAAACACCAGCTCCATAGGCTTGTCCTACCCAGTTTCTACAAAGAAGAGATGTGTCTTCTCTCCTTAGATGTGTTTCTTGCATGCACACAATTCCAGCATGTAGGTGGGATAGATGTCTTAAAATCACATGTCATTTACACCTATCTCTAGCACCTTGGATGTTCCAGGTTGCAATATTATAGGGGCCCCCCATTATTGCAGTTCGAGATGGTGTACTACCAGGAAAAATCGTTCTAAGAGGCTTAGCCCTTACACATAGCAAGTAACCAACTGTAGTCTAGGAAAAAAAAATTGGTACGCCCCCCATTTTACTACTAACTTTCCCAATTACTCTATCACACCCCAATGAAGCTTCAATCACTGATAAGAAATATTAAACAAGTACCCCTAGTTCTATCAACCGTACTCACTAAATATACTGCCAGGCGATGTTAATTTGCACCCCTGCGATTCAACATTCCTTACTCCCTTATTCCCCAACATCCCCCCCCCCGGAACATTCTATCTAAAGATTTATATTGATACATTCAAGACTTATAAGAGTTAAAGATAGTTCGGAGGTAATCCACCCATGAGTAAACATTGCTTGGTGGTACCGTTAATAATTTTAACTAATAATTCAAGGCATGTGAGTGCCATTCCAAATGCGAGGGTTACCATACTATGGGAAAACTAAAAAAATCAGCCATTAGGAAAAGTAAAATGAAAGACAATAAGTCTATGACGTCTATGATTAAGTAATCCAAACAACTCATTCGGTTGACTAAAGAATTTTCCTTAAGAACACATGAACATCCTCACACGTATTTGCAGTAAGATGCTAGAGTCCTTTAACACAGGCATGCAAATGGGAGTTAATAACATGAGAGGAACAAGCAAAGTTCCCACATCGTGCCCAGACCAATGGGTACTCATCGGAAAAATACATAGATACATAGATACATAGACAGTGTCGGCAGATAAGGGCCTATGGCCCACCCAGTCTGCCCATTTGAGCTTGTAAGTTCAGTTTATGTTTTCCTAGAAGTCTGTTGCCCCTTACCCCTGACCTCCAGAATTCCTTTATGTCTGTCCCATGCATTCTTAAATCCCGTGATTGTTTCAGCCCCCACCACTTCCTCTGGCAGGGTGTTCCACTTGTCCACCACTCGCTCTGTGAAGAAATTCTTCCTCACGCTTCCTCTGAGTCGTCCTCCCTCCAACTTCATCCCATGCCGTCTAGTCCTGGAATATCTTTTTCACTTAAAAATAATGTATTCCTGCACCCTGTTCCTCCCTGTAAGATACTTGTATGTCTCTATCATATCCCCTCTCTCCCTCCTCTCATCCAGGGAGTACATGTTCAGTTCCTTCAACCTGTCTTCATAGGACTTGTGATGCAATCCATGCACCATCTTTGTTGCCCTCCTCTGAACCTTCTCTACCCTGTATATGTCCTTACGTAGGTATGGTATGGTAAAAATGTTTCATCTGAACCCCAAGAACAGTCAAAGTTCTTAAATGCACTGGGCCTAATGGGTGTCTGCGTAGGAAGGAATTCTCTGGCTCTAACTGATCACTGAGAAATTACTGCAGACAATAGAGGTCTCCTGAACAATACTCGGGGCTTTTAATCTTGCAATTTTAGCAGGCTGAGGAATTCACATTAGCTACCAAAGAAATGCCCCAGTCATTTAAACAAGTCAGGAAATAGCTTTTTGAGCTCAGCTTGTGCTTGATCCTGCATATCAAAAGCATGCCATTGGTTGTTGATTCTCACCTGTAGAATGGCAGGGTATCGAACCTGAAAATGTTTCCCAGTTGCAATTAATTTAGAAACCAGAGGATGTAGCTCCTGTCTCCTTGTTTTAACTGACTGTGGTAGATCCTGAGTAACACGTATTTTCCTACCTTCCCATTGCACCTCTTGCTGGGATTTAATTTGGGCCAAAATGTGCTGCTTGTCAAGAAAATTGAGCAGTTTGAAAATTGGCAGCCTAGGAGATGACCCAGGGGGTGGCATAGGACGTAGTGCCCTGTGAGCTCTTTTGATGGTATATGTTGTGCCATTTGGTGACTGTCCCACTATCTTTTCACAGAGTTTCTGTAAAAATAAAATCGGAGAATTGCCTTCTTCTCTTTCAGGGATCCCGAGAATAAGCAGGTTATTTCATCGGCTTCTGCCCTCAAGATCCTCTAATTTCTCCTTCATTCACTTGATTCTTTTCACCACACTGCTCCGATCTAGCTCAGCTTTATCTTGCATCTTTTCCAAAGAACTTATACGTGCTTCTGAGTCCGAAACTCGTATAGCCAGAAAATCCATCCAGGAGTGCACCTGATGCAGCTCTTCAGATATAGCTGCGATGGAGGTCTGAAGCAGCTGCATTATCTCTAGGAAGCAGTCCTATGTGAGGGCCAAGGACCCTGCTAGAGATTTGCTGCTAGCGGCAAGTTGTTTGCATACCGGGTCATAATGTTGTCCACTTAATAGCATACGGCATTATGTGGGAACCCCAGACCTGTGTGGTCTTGTGTTGACCCCCGAGTTAGAATCTTAGTGGGGGGTCCGGGCAGCCCCTCATAACAGGTGTGGGGGCAGTGCCCCACACAAAAAGATTTAATTAACTCGCAACACTATTATTTTCCACAACATTCTGCTGTGTGCAGTATTGACCCCGTGCCGTTGTTACGCCCGCTTTGCGGACTTGTCTTTCTCTGGAGTGCGAGGAAGCAAGTGGTGCGGTGGCACCTTGCGCATGTATACCTCCATCTTTTTAGATGATTTCTTTGTCTCTTCACTTCAAGAGTAGTTTAAGGCTCTTTTCCAAGCTGTAATTCGTTTTAGAAAAGCTGGTTTGCAGTGGAAATATTTGGGAGGGATGTGGAGCGGTAGGAGCTAGCTGTTGCTCATTAGGCTGCCATCATGTGACCCTTACCTTATGGCTTTTGAGAGAAGAGCCAGAACACAGCCTGCATTCAAAAATCAGGATCACTACAAAGTTTGACGTAAGATGCCCCTTGTGTCATACCCATTGGGTGCAGGCATCTTGCATCAAACATATTGGTTTGAAAATCGTGCCCTGCTCTCATAGTCTCTCCCCTCCATTCCACATATCATCTTTGTTGCCCTCCTCTGCACCCCCTCCTGTAGCCTAATATCACGCTTCAGGTATGGCCTCCAAAACTGCACACAATACTCCAAGTGTGGCCTTACCAGTGACCTGTAGAGGGGCAAGATCACATCTCTTTGCCTGGATGAAAAGCCCCTCGCTATGCACCCCAGCATTTTGTTTGCTTTTTCAGCTGCTCTCCTGCACTGAGCAGTGTTGTTCAAGGTCCCTGTTACCATTACCCCTATGTTCTTGTCCTCCACAGTGATCCCCAGCTGAACCCTCCCCAGCCAATAGTCACTCCTTTGGTTCTTCACCCCAAAGTGCATAGCCTTACACTTCTTTGCACTGAACCCCAGCTGCCAACTCTCTGACCACTCCTCTAGCTTGCTTAGGTCCCCTTGCAGTTGCTTCCATCCCTCCTCTCCATCCACCACTGCTCCCATTTTAGTGTCGTCTGTGAACAGACTTACCTTCCTCACCTCCCTATGCGCAATGTCTGATATGAAGAGCCCAAATAATACTGGTCCCAGCACAGAGCCCTGCGGTATCCCGCTCATCACTGGCTTCAGAGTTGAGAGCTTCCCTCCCACCACCACCCGTTGCAGCCTCCCACTCAGCCAGCTTGTAATCCAGTTCGTCATTTTTGCCCCTAACCCTACACCAGTTAGCTTTCCCCCAAGCCACCCATGAGGCACCGAATCGAAGGCCTTGTTGAAGTCCAAGTAAAGAACATCCACCGCATGACCCTTATCCAGCTCACCTGTCACCCAGTCATAGTATTGTATCAGGTTGGTTTGATAGGACTTCCCGGAAATGAACCCATGCTGCTTCATATCCTGGAGGCCATTGTTCTCTAGGTATGACACCAGTCTTTCCTTTAGTATTGTTACCATGATTTTGCACACAATAGAGGTGAGACTTACCAGATGATAATTACCTGGTTTGTCCTTTGGTCCACTCTTGTGTAATGGCACTACATATTCCATCCTCCAGTCCAGTGGCACACATCCCGACTCCAGTGAGGGGCTGTACAGACCCACCAGTGGCTCCGCCAACACCTCCGCCATCTCCCTCAGCACTCTGGGGTGGATACCATCTGGTCCTAGTGCCTTGTCTACCCTCAGTGCCCTCAGTCCCTATAGGACTCTACCTCCCTTAATCCTTCCTTCTGTCATCTCCTCTCCCCCCGTCCCCACTCTCCTAGCCCATGGTGGTAGTGGTCCCCCCTTTTCTTCCGTGAGCACTGAGCAAAAGTATTCATTCAGTGCTTCCACCTGTTCCTCCCCTTTTCTGTCCAATGCCCACCCTTTTTATCCTCACTATTGTCTCCTTGCACTTCCTTTTCTCCCTGACGTATCTGAAAAAGTCCCCCCCCCCATTCCCTGTGCTACTCTCAGCTCCATCTGGGCCTTGGCTTCTCTCACTTTTCTGGTCACCTCCCTGGACAATCATGCATAATCCTCACTGTCCTTTTTCTTCTCCATCCTTCTATACCTCTGGTGCACCTCTTGTTTTTCCCTGACCACCTCCACTACCTCGCTGTTCAACCAGCATGGTTTCCTTGCTCTGCTCCTCTTACTCTGTGTCTTGGTGCAGGCTTCCATTGCTTCTGTAATCCCCCGTTTAATAATATTCCATTTCTGCTCCACATCCATCTCCTGCATTATTCCCTCCAGTTTCCCTTTCAGTAATTCTCGCTTCCTCCCAAAGTCCGCCCCCCTGAAGTTTACCACTTGTGTTACTGAGTTCTCTGGCTCCCTGCACGTTGTGATATTAAACCACACTATTTGGTGATCGCTGTTGGCTAGTGGGTCCTCCACCCTTATTTCCGTTACTGCCTCCCCATTTGACAATACTAGATCTAAAGTGTTCTTTAGCCTAGTAGGTCCACTGACCAACTGCATCAGGAGACCTTCTGGATCATTTTATTTATTTTTATTTATTTTATCTAGTTTTTGTTTACCGGGTAGGTAAACTAGCCATAACCATGACTATTTTCAGGCATGACCAGGAGGATACAGTACAATACAACAACAAAACATAACAATTTACAAAAATATCTTTGGGGGTAACAATTTCAACAGTGAAACAAAGTAGGACTGGAGAGATAAGTAATTGCATCAAGACATTACATCAGCAAATCATACATAGGTGTACATTAAATGAAAAACAGTGGAGATGCAGGAGGGAAAGAAGCAATGCTGAAAGGTGGTTAAACAGGATAGAGTGTGGAGAAACTGATAAACAAGAGAAAGAGATTAAATGAGATGGAAACAGAAACTGAGTGTAAGTGCAGGACAGTGCTACTCATGACTATGTCTAATGAGCAGCTACGGACCACAAGAGTGGACCCCATTCCAATTATCAATATATGGTCCAAGTACAAGTGAGGGACCAACCAGTTATGGCTCTGGGGGATTTAGGTTATCAGTAGACACTGGTTAAAGAATTTGTGGCAGGATCCAGTGTAGGCCACTGGGAATAACCAATAAAAGTTGCCTGTGTACCTGGGGATACCTGCACATATCCTACAGCCACACTGTCGTTAAAAGTGAGCAACTGGGTAGGAATAATAAAGAAGCACAGTTCAAAAACCCTCCTACCTTAGCTAGTAGTCATGGGCTGAGATTGTGAAGGTATTTATGCCCTCATACAAAATAATTCTAAAAGTGTATGCTCCCAGGAGTAAAATCTGGAGGGATTAGAACAAATATTTTCCTTCACTGAGGCTGAACTATTTGGCCTGGAAGAGAAGAATGAGAAGTCCTGTGGACAGAAACAGAGGGAGAAAAACAAGGAAAACCCCTCTGTCCAAGGTTGTAGTGGTTGGGAACTGCAAGGACCTGGGTTCAAGGAAGATCAGATGTGACTCAGATGAGGAACTCGCATATACATTAACGGGAGGTCACAAGGCACTTCTGGAGGACAGGCCAGCCATGTTTCGAAATGCGTTCAATATAATTTCGGAACAAACATATTATAAGGTTCTTAAAAATGCTTATCAGAACCTAGCTGTGGTAAATGGCAATGTGGTTGATAAAAAAAGCACACATATTTCCAAGGTTTTAATTGAAAAATTACATTTTGTACAGGTTGGAACAGGAGAACTGTACACTATCAAGTTTTGGTTCCCCAGATTATACAAGAGAGGTATTAAGATTTGCACTTACCATACCAATTGCAGGTCACTTCGGCTGGGAGAAAACTAAGAACAGCATACTGTACTTGTCCATTTTGTTCTGGCCAGGTATATGGAAGAAAATGGCAGATGTTTGTACTTCCTGCCCAGAGTGTCAGCTGGTGGCCCCCAGAAGTATAGTCCCACCTGAAGACCTGCCGTCACTTGTGCACACATTCGTCACTTCCAGACTCGATTACTGTAATGCATTGTATCTCAGGGTAAATGCAGGTGTCCTGTGATGCCTGTACCCTTAGGGATAGGGCACTCAATAAATAAACTCTTCTACTACTAGTATTACTACTACTACTAAAAAAGCAATCTGCACTGATCCCTATGCCCATAATAAATTTTCAGGTTGAAGGAACTGGGCTTGATATGGTGGGACCCCGGTAATAAGTTCAGCAGGGTATTAGTGTATAATGGTGATAATATATTGTGTCATGTGACACTGCTAGGCTATTCCTATGTACTCCACTACGGCCCTTTCAGTAGCCAAAGAACTGGTAAAGGTATTTTTCTGAGTTGGGCTACCAAAGGAGATATGAATTGATCAAAACACCAACTTTATATCAAAGCATATGTGGGAGGTGTGTGCTTTACTGAAGGTTAAGTCCATCCAAACATCAATGTGTCACCCTCAGATGGATGGCCTAGTCTAAAGATTTTAAAAATCCTTAAAGGATATGTTGTCTGAATTGTTTCAGTTGAGGCAAAAACTAGGATGAAGTGTTACCCTATTTAATTTTTGCAGTTCGGGAGATGCCACATTGTCCAAGGGTTTCTCATCCTTTAAATTATCACAGGCAACAACCTTGAAGCGTGCTGGATCTCATAAAAGAAATATGCGAAGAACAGTCACATAGACCCCCAAACATGCTAGAATATGTAATGCAAATGAGAGAATGATTGGACACGATTGGCAGATTTGCCAGAGAAAATGTATTCAAAGCACAGCAAACCCAGGCAGGACACTATAACCAAGGGGACAGGTTAGGGGAGTTCAAACTTGGCAACAGGGTACTTAAATCTTCTGGCTAAATGGCAAGGACTGTATGAGGTCCTAAGAAAAATAGGGCAAGCTGATTATGAGGTATTACAATGGACTGAAAAAAGAAGAAACAAATTTATCATGTTAATTGGTTAAAACCCTGGAAAGACAGGGAGATTTTGCTAGTTGACCCAGAGGAACCTAAAGGGGCCCCATGTCAGGTGAAAGATGAGTACATTGAAAATGGAATCCTTGACTTAGGCCCCCAATTTTAAAGGACCCAAGCCCTGTTCCACTGAAAGAACGGCTCAACCTAACCCAGAAAAACAAAGACCAGCAACTGGTAGGGAATTTTGGGGACGTGTGTTCCCAAAACTAGGACTAATGCATGTGATCCAACATCGCAGAGACACAGACTCAGGTGTCTGGATCTGCCAATAACCATATAAGCTCTTGGAAAAAGTCAAAGAGATGGTATGGGAAGAGATCTATTCTATGCTGGAACTGGGAGTCATTTAAGATTCTCAGAGTGAATGGTCTAGCTCTGTTGTATTAGTCCCCAAAACCAGATGGTCCACTTAGATTTGTACTGACTTTCATAAGTTAGTGCAGCCTCCAGGTTTGACTCATGTCCTGTGCCTAGGGTGGGTGGACTTCTGGGCCAACTGTGTAAGGCCTTGAATATTAGCATCCTAGCCCTGACCAAGGGATATTGTTAAATCCCGGTAACTCCTGAATCCCGGGAGAAAACACCCTTTGTCACCCCACTTGATCTATATCAGTATACTGTGCTCTTCTTCGGGATGCATGGTGCTCAGGCCACATTCCAGAGAATGACAGACTGAATCCTCTGTCCCAGTGGGTTATATGCAGCAGTATACCTGGACAGTGTCGTCATATTTAGCTCTGATTGGGACACTCACTTGCAGGACGTGGCTGTAGTACTTCAGTTGTTCAGGGAGGCAGGTCTCATGGTCAGTGCCACAGAATGTGCCTCAGGGCAACAGGAAACTAAATACCTGGGATACATGGTAGTGCATGGCCAAGTATGCCCAGTTGTAGCCCTTGCTAACTGCTCCATACCGATTGTTGAGGTGGATATTAAACAGAATTACCCCACAAGCCTTATAAACCCAACCCCAAGACAGGGAAGGTGGGCGATAGGAAGATTTAATCCCTTATGATGAAGGGAGGAATGAGGGAAGAACATTGTTTAACTGATTCATTACCTGTGAATATAGTATACCACACCTCTGGAACATACTGGGTTGGTGTACTCAGCTTTCCTCTGACTGCTGTGTAACCTATGGAATTGTTATTTTCATGATACCCAGTGATTCTTTATCTTACATACTATGACACATGTATCCAAAAGGTTTAATAAAGATTAATTAAAAAAAAAACAAGTTAGATCCTTCTTTGGCTTAGCAGGGCATTATCACTGGTTCATTCTGGAGTTTTCAACGCTTGCTGCTCCACTGATTGATCTGACTAAAAAGAATGCCCTAAATAAGGTTCAGTGGTCCTCGAATGTGTCAGAAGGCCTTCCAGACAATCAAAAGTGGGTTGTGTAAGGGACATGTCATCCAAAGTTCTGATTTCAACTGTCTATTTATTTTGCACACTGATGACTCAGAAATAGGGTTGGTGGCTGTGCTGTCACAGCAATTCGATGCTGGGATTCACCCAATTCTTTATTTATCTAGAAAATTGTTTCCCAAGGAACAATCGGGGCAAGAGAGAGAGTGCAGTGCTGCTGTGACCTGCAGAGTTGAAACAAGCTAAAAAGTATTTTGTTTTGTATTTGCTCTGCCAAAGCAAAGCAACTTTTTGCTTCATTGAACTTTGTCAGGAGTTTTTTTTTCTGAAGATCCCCCCAAAGTCTTGGCTCACTACAACACTGTTACATGTGGTTGCAACAGCTTGTTACAACCCCATATTACTTAGTTAGATATGTGTAGCTTGAGGTCTTATAGAAACTAAGGACAATAATCATACCATCACAACAGTAGGGGAGGATTTCAGACAGTAGAGTAACCATACTAGAGGTTAGAGTAATGAGCTGTGAATGAGCTTGGCACATCCAGCAGACCTGGGTTTGATTCCCACAACCTCCATGTGCATACTGTGTGACTCTGAGCAAATCATTTAACCACCCCAGTGCTCCTGGGTCACCCCTGAAAACAGGCACTTGTGCCTAGTGGGCCCTACCCAGTTAATAAAAGAATAAAATAAAAAAAAAAATAAAAATACATAATGGCAGGTCCTAGACTGGCTCAACCCCTCCAGTACAACTGTAAGCCCTGTATTACATGGCATATATGTGTACCTATACCCATGCTACATACCTCAGACAGTATACATGGAACAGACATGGGTTGTGACAACATACTGTTCAGTACACCTAACGCCCTGGCTACAAGTACACAGCAAGGTACAGGACATATTCATCCAACCTGAATCAGCACCTAGTAACACACAGTGATCACATGCCTAAGTAGTATCACACACCCTTGGTTGTATGACAAGCAGCATGGCACCCAGATCCACAGCAATTCCTGTATTGTACATGGAAATGGAGGCATCTACAGGGACTGTGGTCCCATAGACCTGCACTGGTTATACAGGACAATATAGCAATTCATTTTCCAGGCATTCAACTTTGTGCCCCTTTGGTAGGGATGCAGCGAAATTTAATTTCACCGGCAAAATTCAGATGACATCGGGAATTTCATCCCATGAAATATTTCATGAAATTCGTGCATTTCGCTGGTGCAAAAATGCAGAATTTTGAGTACACAGCCAAAAAATAAAATAAAAAAAAAGTATTTTCCTCCTCTCGTCTAGGCCAACATTAAAATCTTTATCCCTACTGTCATCCCTGGTGTATAGTGGTCCCACCCCCCTGGCCAATTGCCAGCCCAATATATGAAGAATCCCCCCTCCACCAAGATTCAGCCCTGTCCCCATCCAGAATTTGATAACTCTCCAGAAGTACAGTTTTAGCCTGAAAATAATTAATAAGTATGTGTGGAGAATGCCATATGAAGGAATCACACCTGGAGCTGGCAACGATACCACAAGCTTCAACCTGGAGACTAGATTACTTTACAAGCAAGAAGACAGCAGGCATGTGAGCGATTAAAGGGAACTGGTGAAAGCAACATCAAAGTAGGTGAGCAACCACCAGAAGGGGACATTAAAACAGCCTTTCTTAAATTGGAGAAAGTATTAATTACAGTACTGAACTTAACTTACAATATTATACCTTTAACAATTTTTACACTGAAAAGGGGCAAGTTCCAATAGCACTCCTTGTAACAAAAACCCTCTCATGTGGCTTAGAAAATTGCATCAACCATGCAGCCTGGATTCAGTTAGCTGAGGAGTGTTCAGTCAGCTTTACTAAATTCATTATAAAAGGAGACAGTGACAAATAAGAATCATTTACAGAGAAATTGAATGAAGCAAAAAAAAAAAAAACAACTGGCAAGCAAATATAGTTCTTCAGACAGATTCATTGCACTGAATAACGCTTTAAAACAGAAAACCTCAAAGTATGAGCAATAACTCATTACTAAAAAGCAGAGAAAGTTGAAGCTTGACCAGGAAGATTATGACACTGGAAATATCTTTAATTGGACTGGTACTACTAAAAATAGAGCACTGTCACAAAGCAGAAGCAGATTCAGAAGCAGACACCCCAAATCAAATCCACCTGAATTTGCAAACACCCAAAAGGGTGCACATAGTTTGGCTGTTACAGAGAGTGAACTGCAGACCAACTCTGATCAAACAACTATCAAATCAGTCAATTTTTTAGACAAATGGGACAGGGACACAAGAGATTCAAGAAAAGAACAAGGAGAGGTAAAAGGGGAAGGAGAAAGTGCAATTATGAAAAGAACTTTGAGGGAGAAAAAGCAAACCAATTACAAGTTATAAACCTTTCAAAAATTGACCAACAAAAGAAGATGAAACAGTACTTTCCAATGGTTTACATTTTGTACTTATACCACAGAAAAATGATTTTCAAATTCATGTGTATCTGCTTAGATTTTTTAGGAAAAATAAAGCATTATGTCTGCCATGAACAAGAGGGAATCTGCTCACCTGGACACTATGGGGTTCCTGGAGTCCCAAAGATATGACGTTCGAGAGGACTTGAATTTCATTATTTTAAACCTACGAACACTTACTTGATACTAATGGGACTGAGACACATTTGGATTTCACTGAGAGAAATTTAGACACAGTAAATTTTGAAACTCTTGTAGATCTGTGGAATGAAAATAATTTGATGTCCTTAGGTAAGAATTTGTCTGATTTTGTTAAGACTATGGAGAATCTGGCTCCAAAATGTATATTATCAACTGAGGGCTTATATTCAAATTAATGGAGCCTTCTCTTCCCCCATCCTTATGCAACAGGGCACCAGACAAGGTTGCCCTCTTTCTCTGGCTTTATTTGCAATATACATGGAGCCACTTGCAGCAGCCTTGCATTGGGATCCCCAAATAGAGGGAATCCCTCTTGGCCAAAAAAACTATTAAGTTTCTCACTTTGCTGATGATGTTCTTCTTACTCTTCTCTCACCGGAGTCTTCTATACCTGCTGCATGGGACCTTCTGCAAACCTATGAAAGACTAGTCAACTTTAAATTGAATATATCAAAGACAGAAGCGCTAATGCTTTATTATCAGCCATCTCGTATTTTGAGAGATTCCCTTCCCTTGAAGTGGAGATGTACCAAGATAAAGTATCTTAGTGTATATATCCCAATTAACATGTTACACTTGGAATTAGTAAATTATGAACCCATCTCTGCTCAAATTCAGGACGATCTTAAAAAATTGGGACGGCTAAAACTAACCTTTTTTCAGCGTATAGAAATCATTCGTATGAATATCCTCCCTAGATTACTATACTTCTTTCAGAATGTTTCGCTCTTCCCAGCCAATTACTACTTTAAATCTTGGAATAAAACTATTTCTGCTTTTATATAGGAGGGTCAGAGACCGAGGGTACGCTACTCACTATTATGCCTTTCTTCGGAGCAAGGGGGAGTAAACCTTTCCAATTTAGGATTCTATATGACTGCAGCTTTTCTTAAAAATCTAACAATATGGCTCTCGTCTATGACCCAATGCATCTGGAAGAATATTGAATTTTTAATTAACGATTTATATGATATTGAAAAGGTTATTTTTGCCACTAAAGAACATCCCCCACCCCAAAAAGAATAAACTGAATTTACTACACAAATCTTGAAAACCTGGTGCAGGATTAAGCATCACAAAGCACTATAACAGTCATGCTTCTTTTTCACCCTCATATCAGCTGATGAAAACTTTCTCCCTGCCAATTTTGATGCCACCTTCAATTCCTGGAGTAGATTGGGTCTCAACTATTATTACCAGTTTCTTAATAATGCAGGTATTCATCCTTTCTCAGAACTCCAAAATATATACTTTCTTCCAAATAGGGACTTGTTCAGATACACCCAGGTGATAAATTATATCCTATGACAGAGGGAGGTCTCGCCATACCTCCATGTCCCTCCCTCTCCCCATTCTTTTGGACTTTACTCAGAGATACCCTGGAAGACAATTCCTGGGGTAAACTCATTGGCCATATATATAGAATATTAGGGGACTCTCTGGGTGGCACTTCATTGTCAGTATTAGAAGCCTGGAATAAAGTTCTGGATTTGCAGGTCCCCTTCTCACTCTGCAAGGAGACAACTCCGAAAGCTAGTAAAATAACCTTTTCCAATTTGTGGAGGGAATTTGCATGGAAATCCCAGTCCTAATACTTCCAGTCTCCAGCGATTCTGGCAAAATACCTCCCAGCCTCATATGGTTCATGTTGGACAGGGTGAAACTGTAATCTTGCTGATCTGAGCCACATTTTCTAGTTTTGTCCCAAATTGATACCATTTTGGTATACCTTACAGCTTGAATGGGGAGCATGTTTGGGGGAAGACATTGAGCTGACTGCAGAAATAATGATCCTATCAATTTACCCCCCCATAGGCCACGTTGGGATTGCACCTTGCTTCTAGTATATTTATTGGCAGCCAGAAAGGCTATAACTCATAAATGGATTACTAATCAGATTCCTTCACTCGACAACTGGAGACAAATAATCCAGGAGATTTACAAATCAGAACATCTAGCAGTTAAATTATTTAACGGTTTACCCCACCTTTGAAATAAAATGGCATAGATGGGTGCTACATATGTCCACTATGGACCCAGAATTTATTCCCTAGGGGGGACTGGGGCAGAGCTAGACCCCATTGAGAGTCCCCACCATGGGAGAGGAGTCGGGAGTCAGCCGCCTGCCTTGGTGAAGAAAAATAAGGGCAAGGTCAGATTGTATAATGTACTGCCAAGTATTTAAGGGTGTGTGTTATGTCTCATTATACAATGGCAAGAAAGAATCTAGCATACTGATTGGTTAACCAGCCCCAGATACAGTGATGATATTACACTATAACATCACTGTATCTAGGTCAAGCCAAAAGGTAACTGCAGTGCAGAAAAGGATCCCTCCCTCTAACTGTCACGGCTTGCCTCTGCATCTAGAAAAATCCACCTTCCTGCCTAACAGTTCACATTGAAATCAGCACCGCAAAACGCACTTCCAACAGCAAGCAAGACAACCAAAACAACTTGCACAAAACACAGGACAGCTTTCTTTTTTTGTCTGCTGTCATTTTATTTACCATCCCCGAATTCAGTGGCTTCACAAAACCGCAAGAGTGAAATAACGAAATTTTGAACCGAGCGACCGGAAGTTACAAAAGCCCCTACCTGCTGTCCCTTTTGCCAAAAAGCTGCACACGGTGTTGACAGTTAAGACAGAAAGCTTTGTTTCTCCAAACGTGGTTCCCTCTAAAAAGCTTACCTCTGCTGCTAAATATTCCATTTCAGTCTCCTGCTCAGCACCGCGATCCTCTCTGCCTACCCGCTCCACTCACTGCCCGCCTCATGAAAGTAACGGGTGCACCCATGCACTCCTCACACTACCCAGCACCTGAAAGCAACGGCTGCAATATTAAATACAAGAAACCTAGATTTTAAAAAAGTATGTGTGTATCTCAAAAAAAAGACGAACGAGAGGTCACACACAGGGGTCAGGGACATAGAAAAATGGCCAGAAACACAGACACAAAATGAACCACAAAGCAACAGTGCTATCTGCTGGACAACATAGGAACTGGGAACTCTTTTTTAATAGGTGCACCTACCCCAGCAAAATGTTAAAAAATAACAATAATTTACATATTTCTTTTCTTTTTTTAACAAAGAAGCTATTGTATAATAGCAATAAAGACTCCAGGGTGTGTGTTATCATTAATAATGTCACTCCTGGGGTGGTGGAAGCACTTGGCTTGGCCTCGTGCTTCAATCCACTCCAGGAGTGACGTTATTACACGATAACACACACCTTGTTGTGTCTTATTGCTTAATTAAGCAACTAACCAAGCAACAATCATGGACATCATTGTAACTAGTTACTGCAATGGAATGATGGTAATTATGCATAAATGTCACTTGTCTCTTTAATAAAAACAAACAAATAAATAAATAAATAAAAAGACTATAGAGAATCTTTAATATCATCATCCCCCTGGCTTTTAAATGTGGAATTTCGCCCACGGGTGGTGAAATTCCGCATTTCTCTGGTGAAATTAGCATTTTGAGGGCAAAAGTCTGCATTTCACCTGGTGGGATTTAGCACATTGCACCTGCGAAATATTTCACAAAATGAGTTGTTTTCGAGAAATATATTGCTGGGCGAAATGTTTTAATTTCACACATTACTACCCATTGGGCAATTATTCAAAAAATAATGAAATCAAACATGGAACCTACTATTGTTAAATGGACAATGGTATAGCTACAGGATACAACACAGTGGGTTAATAATAGGGGTTATAAGTCCAACTCAAGTAAAGTTACCAGTGGTGTGCCGCAAGGGTCAGTGCTGGATCCACTCATCTTTCACATTTTTATTGCTGACTTAACTAATAACCTAAACAGTTGGGTTTTAAGTTTGCTGACAATTCAGACATAAGTGGTCCTTGTGTTGCAATTAGCCAATCTCAATTAATCCAAGAGGACTTGAATATTTTTTACAATTGGAGTACAAAATGTGAGATGAAATTTAATGTTGATAAATGTAAAGTGATGCATGTGGAAAGAAACTACCCTGTGGCCCCGTACAAATTGGGACCCACAGTCCTTACTGAGTTAACATCTGAGAGAGACCTTGGGGCCTTGGTTACTTGTGATCTTGACTCCCAACAACAATGTAATGCAGTTATAGTTAAGGCTAATAGAGCACTGTGGTCCCTAAGAAGAAACATCACCTCTTGGAAAAAAAAACCAGTAATCTTCCCCTTGTACAAGGCCTTTGTTTTGCCACACCTTGACTACACAAGCTCTTTCTGGTGCCCCTACAAGATCAGCCAAATGAAACAACTTAAACAAGTTCAGCTCAGGGTGAGACGGTTAATACATAACACATGAGATAAATCCTACGATCAAAGACTTAACTTGCTTAAAACTTATGCCATTCAGTGAGAAGACTGAGGGGTGACTTACTTATGATGTGTAAAATAGTGTTGGATACCACTCTGTTAAATGACCTCAACATAGAACTTAAATCTGATAAAACAGAGATGTGAGATCACCCACCACAAATAATGGGCAAGCACTTTCGTACCACTAAAAGAAAATTCTTTTTTACTGATAGAGTCGTAAACGTGAGAAATTCTCTACCCTTATCAATAATAGCAGTAACTCTGAGAATCCATTCATGTTTAGATTGGACAACCACTTATTAAGTATCGAGATAAAGTATTATTAGTGATGGAGCTAATTATGGGCCTATAGCCTTCTCGCCTCCCTGAGACCTTAGTATGAACCATAGGAAATAATGTAATCAACAGGTAAACACAGGTACATTTCCCTTTCTCTCAGAGATAGTAACAAAGCAGTACAAAGCAATCTTGTAGCACTGAAACAATACTGAACCCCAGACACCACAGTAACCATGCATATAGCTGGCTGTACTTACCTGGCCTTGGGACAGTGCCACTGACCACCATGGCCTGCAGTTGTTGAAGCTGCAGTGGCTCCATCTGGCTCAGGTCTCTATGTCTGTGGTGGCACTGGTTGCTTGCCTGGCAATGCCTGTCCTATGGGCCAGGCGCTGCCCCACAGATCAACAGAACAGGAACGTTCTGCCATGAAACATGGTGCTTTTCAAAAAAATATCATATAACAAGTTAAGAAAGCACTACCAGATGGTAGTACTCGGTATACTCGGCCACGCCAAAATAATGATTTTATTTAGCAAAAATCAACAACTAGACCATGGCTTTAAAGTATTTTGATAAGTGAACACAGTGTGCTTTATCAGGCTACCAAGTGGGCGTAATGTTAATCAGTATAAAAGGTACAATACCTTGTTGCTGCTAGTGGAGGCACTGCTTAAATACCCTGTCAATAGAGCAGTGGTTCTCTAATGGTGAGGCCAGCCTCCCAAGGGAGGCCCCATACTTTTCCAGGGGAGGCCCAGTCAAGTCTTATACAATACAGTATTGAAATTTTAAGTTTTGGATGCCTTGTGTGATGGGATGAAGCAAACTAAATAAGGATAATGGCAGCTGAATTTCTTTACTTACTATATGCACAGACTGGTGACCCAGAATGGCCCACTGAGCCAAAGCTTGTTTCTTGGTGTGTTATTTATATGTAAATTAGTGACTAGGTGGCTCACTGAGTCAAGGTTTGTGTTTACAGTAGGTGGTTATTTATACTGTACGGTAATTGGTGACTGGGAAAGGCACACGGACCCAAGGCTTGTTTCAACAGTAGGTGTTTATGTGCAAATGAGTGACTGGGAAAGGAACACAGAGCCATTTGTTTCAGCTGTTACCTGTGGTAAGAGTACACAGAGTTGCTTAACAACAGGGTAAGAGTGAGGGAGAAAGAAGCTGGTAGCTAGGTTAGTTGTCCCAGATAGAGAGGAAACAGAGTAACAAGGGTCCAAGAGTCAGAAACATGGACTGACAAGGATAATCTGGGGTGTGGGGTTAGGGGTGGAGAACAATAACTTGAATAAAAAGAGAATATACTTAGTCAACTTTATTAGTCCATTTTATTCCTGTTGTATTGTGCAAAATATGATGTTTTTTTCCATGGGGAAGCCCAAGGTATTTTCCAAATTTGAGGGAAGCACAAAATCTTTTCCATTGCTTGGGGGAGACTCACTATCACTAAGTATGAGAACTAATGCACCAGAGTATTCAAGTACTACCTCCACTAATACAGGCCCCATAGGCAGATTTAGGGGGGGGGGTGCTAAGGGTGCTATAGCTCCCCATCATGGAGCTCTTCTATTAGTAACACACTGTGCTTCATTCTTAATCAGTATGCACTAATGCCTCCCTGAAAGATGCCTGAGCCACACGGGTGTCACTTGTCCTCCAGTGTCCTGGTAGTGCAGTAAACAACCACCCCCACCTGTATTATGTAGTTGATCCCCCCTTCCCCGGAAAAGCCGGTCTCCAGCATGAATTTCTTACTAACTTTCGTCCTACAGCATTTGGTAAGGTCCCAGCACTGTGGCAGCAGCTGGTCTTGCCTTGGTGAGCCTGAGCATTCGTTCTCTACTTTTGTAGGCTTGGTGCAGCTCCTTTGTATATGTGCGGGGAAGGGGGTTCGTGCATGGGGGAGTACAGCTGCAGCAAAGCAGAGTGGACCTTAACAATACAGATCTCAACCAGGTCTCCTGGTACTCACTGCTCCTGATTTGATGTTGCATCCAGTAGTGGATGTGGATAGCAAGGGGCACTTTCTTTAAATGTCTTAACTGCCAAAACAAGAGTGAGCTGTAATTCATTCACTCAGAAGATTAACATTGGAGAAAGAGAGGAGCAAGTGCACTACTGAGGAGCAGAGAGAGAGAGAGAGAGAGAGAGAGAGAGAGAGAGAGAGGAGCCCATAAGTGAAGAGCAGAGCCCGGGGTTTCAGGTGGCAGCAGTCCAGTAATGTGGGGTCGGTGTGGCCTTGGTAAATCAACACAAGGAGTTGGAGTGAGGTTCAGGTCATCTTCCAGTAGCTGAAGCAAGCTGTAGCTGAGAGCTCTGCTCATTGGGAGTCATGGGGTCAGTGTGTGCTGTCTAGAGAGAAAAAGTTTGGCTGCAGGTGACCGCAGACAGTACTCAACTAGGGGCATATAGACTTCTGCCTACTGAAAATGGACCAAGTCTTCATTTAATCAGGTATTTCTTGCTTTACAAAAAAAACTTTCACAGTCTCAGACTATAGTGGGTGGGAGGTGGCTGCTGGGATGGGACAGGACATTAGTGTTCCATCAGACTGGGTGTGTAATAAATTTAGTACTAGTGTTTATTTTTTTATTTTATTTTATTTTATTAAACTCTAGGATTACAAATACCTTTGAGCAAGAACTGCTCATTTACAAAGGTTCCACGTCAGAGGATGGAGGGTAACATACATACAAAGGTAGACAATGATTTACATTCAATTAGCATGTTTTTACAGTTACAGTCATAAGTGTAGGGAGAATGCAGAAGGCAGCTTTAAATGAGGTCTCAGAGTAAAAGAAAACTTTTCAGGAGCAGCAGTTGGGTGAGCAGGGTAGGAGGGGGGAAGAGGTGGGCAGGCTGAGGGGCCTCTGTCGGAGTGAAGGGTGGGTAGAAGTAGCATAGGCTGAGAAGAGATAAAGAGGCAGGAGTCTGGGAGGTGCAGTAGTGGAGGGAGGGTGTGTGAAAGATGGGGGTAGGGCAGGAGTGGTGTAGTGGGGGGGCATGGGAGGTAGAGGGGGAAGGCCTCGGTTGGGCAGGAACAGCAGATGCCATGGTGCAGGTGGTTAGCTGTTATTGGTTATAGGTTGCAGGTCATAAAGTGGCCAGGTGGACGGAGAGCCAGTCCCTTTAGGAGAAGCAGTCACAGTCAGTCAGTGTTATTAATTTCTAGTATGGGGAGCTTAAATTCATGACATTAAAATAGTTTAAGGTTACTGCAGGTTTTGTCCTATATGGCAAATCGATTTTGGTGTGAATTCGCAGGAGAGGGAGTTGGAGGGTAGTGCCCTCCGGTAGCATGCTAAGAATGGTACAAAACAAATGCTGGGGCAGGTCTGGTCTCAGCAACAGCATGAACCAGGAGAGGCAGAAACTGTTACATGAGATATTTGAACTGAGGTAAACACTTCAGCATGTACTGTATGTCTAATCTGTGTGGTCTTTTCAGTCGTGGTTGTACAGTGTGAATGAGCACAGAGGGAATTAATAGACATAGGGGTTTTGAAGGTGTTCTGCTGTATATTATGGCATGTGCAGGAGTTTCTGCATGCTTGGAGAGCAAAATTAGTAACAAAAGTCATAAGACCCTGTTTGGCACATTGACACAGGCAGTTACGAAACCAGAGAAAAAGTGATAGAATCAAATATTTAGTTTATGTAGTTATATGTGTTGAATGGGGAGGGGGTGCAAGTTGTGATGTACCCAAGCAAGTACTGTTGCTAATAAAAAAAAAAAGCATTTTAATATTTTAAAAACTGTGTTCTGCTGTCTGCTCACTGACTTCTTGGGCCTATCATAACAAGCATTTTTCAATGCCGAATGTTGTTTCAATGGCATTGGCATTGGTAGTGCCAGAGTTAGAGATGCATAATAGGAATGGCAGTGTAGTATTGAAGTGATGCCAACCCCACTCCTACCCTGTAGAGAGCGACAGGCATTGGGGTGTGCCTTTGGGTAGTCGGCTGTAACGCTCATGCCATTGTACCTCACCCTACCCTGTAGACACTGACAAGTGGTGTGGTGTGCTTTGGGGTCTTTGGGCATTATACTTACCCCATTCCATAAGGAAATATGCTGAGGTGGGTGCAGTATAGGAGAATGGGGTGAACTTTGTGGCTGAACAGTGCAAGGCACACCACAATGCCTGTCACTGGCTGCAGGGTGGGAGTGGGGGTGGAATGGCATGAGCATTACAGCCAACTATCCCAAGTCACACTCCTGATGCCTGTCAGTCTCTACAGGGTGGGGTGCCACAGTTGGAAACCATAACACCGTAGGCGTCTGTTTGTATTTTCACTCCAAATTTTCAACATGGACTTTTTGTCAGCTCACCTCATGAAAAGTGCACTATCAGTTTGTTAGCTGAAAGATGGTTTTGCACAGTGGCTATGCCATTTGGCGACATAGGGATGAAAACACATTTTGGGGAGTATGTGGAAAATGACAACTGTATTGTTCATGAGGAGATGTAAAAAAATGGCAAGGTTGAAAATCTGGAGTGAAAATATGAAAAATTGGTGAAGTTATGAGCATGCATAGAAACTGTACAACACACATCCGTAACCCAATTATTTTGGGGATTTTTATAACCACATGTTAACATAGGCATTTTGGGACCTCCCCTCATGAACAGTGGCACTGTGATTTTGTTAATTTGTCTGAAACGTTGATTTTGCACAGTGACCATGCCATTGTGCGCCACAGGTGTGAAAACACATTTAGGGCAGGATGTGAAAAAAGACAGCTGTACTGTTCATAAGAAGGTGTGAAAAATGCCAGTGTTGAAAATGTGGCGCCAAACTGTGCAAATTTCTGAGGATTGCAAAGAGATGAGTGGAAACTGTACACTTGTAACACAGTCATTTTATGGAATTTCATCACCAAATTTTCAACATAGGCATTTTAGGAGTTCTTCTCATGAACAGTGTCACTGTCATTTCCTCAAACTGTCCCAAAAACTGATTTCACACAGCGACTGTGCTATTCTGCGCTGGACGTGCGAAAACACATTTCGGCCAGGATATGTAAAATGTCAGCTGATCTGTTCATAAGGAGGTGTGGAAAAATGCCAATGTTGAAAATCTGGAGTGAAAATATTACAAATTCATGTAGTTACGAGCGTACGTGGAAACTGCGCAATACACACTCGTAAAACAGCCATTTTTTGGATTTTTGCCACCAAATTTGCAACATAGGCTTTTTGAGAGCCCTCCTCATGAACAGTGGCACTATCACTTTGTTAATCGGTCCTGAAAGGTGATTCTGCACAGAGACCTCAAAATCACCTTTCGGGATCGAATAACGCCATGACAGTGCCTGAATTCATGAGGAGGGGTCCCAATAACCCCATGTTGAAAATTTGGTCCCAAAATTCCCCAGAAATGGCTGGGTTATGCATCAAAGTTGAAAAAACCCCTATTTATGCCATTATACAGCTTACCAGCATTTTTTCAGTTCGCAGTTGGCTTTGAAGAGTGTAGACGTGTTCCCAGTCCACCGAAGATCGTCCCGCCAGACTCCGGAGGTAAGTATGGGGTGAGGGAGTGTGTAGTGAGGCAGGGTATACAGAGAGTGGGTGCAGGTTGTGGGAGGGGGCAGGGAGACTGCGAGGGACCATTTTCTTTTTTACAGGTTTACAAAAAAAAAAAAATAATCGTGGGATGGTTTTTATTTTGCAGGGGATTTGGCTCACTGGGGTTGGCTCCCAGCGTGCCACCTAAGTGTTTTTTTTTGGGGGGGATGCTGTAGCTGATGGGGGATTGGGCACGCCCTTTGGCACATACCGAGGGAGGGGACATGAGCCAAGGGGGATTGGGCACCCCCCTCAGCACAGAACAAAAGCAGGGGGAGACATAATGCCGATGGGGAGTGGGCTCCCCATTGGTAAAAGAAACAGAACGGGGGACAAACACTGACGAGGATTGGGCCCCCTGTTGGCAAAGAAAAACTGTTGGGGGCACAAGATGCCGAGGGAGATTGGGCATCCCCTAGACATACATTTTAAATGGGAGGGGGGTCATTATGCCGACAGGGAGTGGGCTCCCCCATCGGCATTGTGACAGACTGCTGCCATGTTGTGTGCTCGTCGGGATGCGTGTTGTGGTCACACTACATGAGAGCTTCACTCTCATTGCAGCGGACCTTTTCTTAGATCCTTAGATCTAGTGGCCACATTAGGGATTCATGATGGCAGCGCCTGCTGCTGGCTGATTGGTGAATGAGGGACGCACCTACTGATGCATGCCCTGCATTCTCCCAACAGTGACCGCACCTCCAAATCTGCTACTACCGCAAGATGTTGGCTGCCGCACAAGCGCGAGCCAAAATAAAAATCAGATGCCTCATACCATGGGGTTATCCCAGTAAAGGAAATTTTTAAACAATAAAAAATATTTTATTTATTTAAAAATTTATTTTTTTTGGAATAAGTTGCTGTATAGAATAAAATCTGCTTTGCAAAAATAGCAAGCAAACTTGAAATTATATTTTCAGAAACTAGATAGCAAAGTGTCTTTGTTCCCATAGTTCTATAGTTATTTTATGTATTTTGTTTACTGAGGTAAGGTTGGGGGATAGGTTCATCTGTCCTGCAGGACAAACTGGGATGGGTTGGCTTTATGGTAATGTCATAACGTGCTTCAGTGAGAGACATTTGTGAACTTGTTTACTTGGATTGTCATTTAATTTGTCTGCAATTTGTCTGTATCACCAAGTCTCTTTCAATTTGTCTCATTTTTATGTGTTTCGGATGTGCTGCTGCCCAGCTGCAGTCTTTTGGTATTTTGTTTTATTTTTGGGGTAGGGGGGTATTTTAGGCAACATACTGTCATGTGGACTGTGGGGACTCTGGACATGGTGTTAGGGTGCAACTCACAAAGCATGGGGAGGGAGGAAATGGGTAGAAATTGCATTAGAAATACCCTCCAAAATGCACCAGAATGTTAAAAAATTTCTGGGGGCCTAGGCGGCCCACCAGGCCCCCCGCCCTATTGTTTTTATTTTTTATCTGACTTGAGCTCCCCCATCTGTAGGACTCCTGGATCTGCCCCTGGTGCCCCACCCCGTAAGAACAAGCAGCTCTCAAGGCACTGGGCTTGTATATGGGTAACTACAAATTCCAGAATCCTTTTCAGCCGACATATGAGCAGTACTGCAGCAGTGGGAGATTCAGTAGCCTGTCGTACATGTTAGAGCTTTTATAATCTCTGAACATACATTTTCTGGTTCTGCTTTTCTCCAGGGTCTAAGTACAGTCCTCTGTGATTTTAATTAGCCTCGGGAGGACAGCGGGACTGGCAAACAAAAGATCAGAGCCTTTATAAACTCTATCATCCACTGCAGAATATTGAATTTCCCACTGATATAGTACTGCTCTGGTGTCAGCTGCAGGTGATTTTGGGATCTATAATTACAGAAGATGTCAGTCCAGAAGTAAACAAAATTAGTCTGATACAAACTACAATACTGCAGTAAACAATGAGTAAACCAACATGTTTTTGCATACAAAGTGCACATTGGGACCAGCCCCACACTTGAGTGTGGAGTCCTTGGTGCCTGATTGTTCCCTTTAAGCCTAGTTAGTTGCCTGGTAAAACTCACTGTGTTCACTTATCAGCATATTGTAAAGCCATGTACCAGTTGTTGATTTTTGTTAAATAAAACAATTATCGGGGAGCAGAGCTTGCCATCAAACATGGTGGCAGTATAACTGACGAGGAAAGACTACAGAGAAAATGTATTTCAGCCATCTGACTAGAGCGCCAGCTGCAAAGTCCCAAATTTATCACAGGAATGAACAGGATTGCAAGTGCTACAGAACGAGACCAAAGGCGACCATATGAATGAAAGGAAAATATATTTTTGTCAATGTGCCAGTTTTTGCCTACAGCACATGGTGACAGCCAGCCCGACAGGCCAGCCCAAGTGGGTAAGCTCTATTTCTGCATTGCCCGTTCAAAAGCTCCAATGGGACTGTCCCATCTGGGAGCCTCAATGGCCACCACTCCCCTCGCACATTTGGCGACATCCTCTCAAACAGCTCAACAGACATCTGATGTTTCCATCATGAAGACAAATTGGACATGATACTCATTGATACCTCGGATTTAAAAATTGCTGCCCAGAAAAACAGCTATGGCCTTGCTCACCTGGCTGCCCACATAACCAAAACAGAGCAAGTCATTCAGGACACTGTCTCTACCATGCAGTTCCAGCAGGGCATGCTCCAGGATCATCACCAAAAATTGCAATATCTGCTAAATATTGTTTTTATTTATTTATTTATTTATTTTTTAAATTTTATTTAGTTTTTGTTGACCGGGTAAGTGCACTAGACAAATCCTGCCTATTTTCAGGCACGACCCGTGGGAGGGGGGATACAGATGAATGCCAACTGACCTTGAACCAGATTAGGCTGGAGAACCATGCTTGAAGAAAGAATATAAGAATAATAGGCATTCCAGAAGGGTTAGAGGGCCGGGACATAGCGAGTTTTCTGAGAGACTTACTACCCTCCTTCACTAAAACCAACAATTGGGCTTCCCCTGACATCGAGAGGGCCCACAGATCCCTTGCCCCTCTCCCCCAACCTGGAGAGAGACCGAGACCGATTCTTTGCAAATTTCTTAGATATCCAGAAAAGGAATTTTATCTTAAGTTGGCATGGGAGCAGGGTGCTTTTCAATGACAGGGGAACAGGGTAAAAATATTTTAGGACTTTTCACTTGAACTGTCTAACTGCTGGTGGGCGTATGCCAATGTGAAACAGCAATGCTATCGGCTCAACATCCCTACATCCTTCAGACACTCGGCCTTTTTGAGAATCCAAGTAAATGGAGAATTTATAACATTTGAATCCTCTGTGGAGGCACAGCAATAGGCGAAGGATCTCCAGGAGAAAAGACCGCACCAGGACAGACCACATGGCAAGCCTCGTGGCAAGGCAGAATCAAAAATGGAGATTTCACAATCAGATGACAGGAGGGAAAATCACATGGAGAGAGGGGATGCTGCTATGACTCCTGCCTGGCCTGCCAAAAAAGAAGGGTAAGACAGGGGCCGGCACCTCACCTATGGCCAGGTGACAGAGATCCCAGAGTAGACATCCCAGATTCCTGCCTTCAGATGCCAGCAGTTGCTCTCTGGGGCTGACCCCCATTAAAATGTCCAACAGATATGAGCCGCTGTGCAAGCTCATGCCCTCAGCATTAGACCTCTTGAAGGCTGACAACAGAGAGACATTGCCGCTGGAAGGGGAGACCAAAGAGACTGGAGACTGGCCCCCCTTTTCTCAAAGACAGGGCCAATTGCATGCTGGAAGACATAGCAGGTGAAGTCGATTCTTTAGAATGACTCTCTGAACTATTATCTGCCTTGTACAGTGTCTACCGCCTATCCTAAGGCAGACCTGATATCCTTTTTGATTACGTTGTTTCCTTCTACTGGCAGACATTCACATACTTATTCCTGTGAAATGGGTGGGGGGAAGGGAGGGGGGATATCTTGCTTGGGTATACCATCAGGAGGATACATCGAGAGGATCAGTAATGCTCTGCCTGCCACTCGTGCACAGTGCCTTGAGACAGAGCAGAAGCGAATGTCAAGGTAAAATTCTGATTCCTCCTTGAAACTGCTCCTGCCTCTCCAAATTGCTGGGGAGGCTAACACACCCCCTTCCCCTATTTCCCCTTCCTGCTGAAGCCAGAGGTGTGAAGGTCACTTCCCCAGAGCCAAACAAGCAAGACCTCGCGCTTCTCGGCAAAGTGGCTGCTGCCTGGTTCTCACATGAGGATTCTTGCTGTATGGATGTCTCCGGCTACCACCGAGCTCTCCTGCCCAGGCTTTCTAAGACGCAGTAGGCTAGGCTATGATTGCCCAGACCCATATCAGATCTCTCCCACATAATGAGCTGCACTGCAAACCATTGTGTGGACCTGCCCCTGTCAGTTTAGGGACAATAACTCTGCAGTGGCCAGGCGTACACTTCACCTTTGGTACAATGGCACTCAAGGAAGCCGAGTCGCCGCTAAATGGGGGAACTATAGTGCTATTCCCACCTCCAGGATGAACATACCTCCCTTAATGACAAGGATGGAGGGCAAACCACAGTGGCATCCTCCTCATTTCACTTAGGGGCCACCCTTACTTTAATCCTATTTGCCATACAGCAAACGACATGACAGGGTGACCTCTAGATGAAAAAACTGCAGATTCCACATGGTTTCTCCCTGAATGCCCTATTTATCCCACGTCAATACCTATCTAACTTTGAAATATGGAGTTCTGTGCTCTCGAATGCTAGGACAATTTCAGTGAATAAGTCATATTTAGAGGAAATAGGACCCACCCCATGCTTATATGCAGCTGGAGCGACTACCAGTCAGTGAGCCAGCAGGGTCACAGCTGGGCTCTGGCTCCGAGGTGGTCTTTCCCCCTTTTTTTATGGGAGGGCTTTAAGCCCGAGGTTCAATGTGAGATAGGCTCCTCTACTTCCCTTCCAAAATACACCTCTCGCAGCACTTGGTGCTTGGAATTTGAAACTCGACAGCCGCCGGTTTCCCCTGAGCCCCTGCAAAGCACCTGGATTTGTCCATAGCGTGCATCTTTCTTTGTCATGTTTGCCTCATTGCCACTTTCGTTTTGCTTTTCTCGCTGTTAGCTAACGCTCCTCATTGCTGACCTATCGGTTGAGCAGCTGTTCAGCCCCTCCTTGGATTCTGATGGTTGAATCCATTCAGCTGCTTCTCTGCCATACCCTCTCTCCTCTGGTAAGCATTTCATGCTGGTTTAGCCTAGCGTAACTGCTTCGGGGATTTATTATTTTGTGCTTGTTGTTGCTCTAACCTGGGACTGCACACTGCGCTGGTTGTGCTTTCCAGTTCCTGGAGGCTTTTTCCCTGCTTGTTTATTGCGGGTGGGGCATGGAGTTTGTTGTGTTGGTTACGTGACTGGACAGGGGGTTGCTGCTTGCGGGGCCGCTTGCTTCTCGGAAGCTTCGCCTCCCTCTCCCGCTGCCTCCAGCTTTCCCCTTTCTCGAATTCCAGCAGGGTTGATTCCCCGTTGCAGCTGCCGTCTGTGCTGCATATCCTGCATTGCAAACCTCAAACCCTATACTGACCTTTTATTTAGCTGTTCTTTAGAAAATGTGTTTCCCGCTAAATCAGTTGCTTGTTCTGCTAGTACCATTTTTATCAGACATTTCCCTGATTTTCCTAATTTGTTCCTCATTTTTAAGACTTTCTCCTGACCTGCATGGCTGCAGGTTGACAGGTATGCCTTTACATATGCATTTGTTGTTTTCTGTTCTTCTTAAAATAACAGGTGTACGCGGAATGCAAGACCCAGGGGTGCTTCATGAGCCAGCCGATCTCAGCCCCTGAAACCACCACGGATATCAGTAGCAAGCTGGGAATCAAAAAAAAAAAACTCAGTTTCATAGGGGACAGGGAATATTTTAAGGCTGATCGGGATATCCCTGAAAAGTATGGCGGTTGAGAGTTGTGTGAGACCGTGCAACCACACTGGTGCAGAAGCACTGTTTTTAGCCCCCTGCCCCCATTCCCACACATCATTTCCCTCCTAAAACAGCCATTTCTGGTGCTGAGAGAAATGCACAAGTACAACGTGTCAGTTCAAGTCTAGCTTCACCTTCAGAAGTTTTAGAAACTCAGCCGCCTGAATCAACCTCCTCCTTTCATTGTCAAGTTATGCATTCCATCATCTTTGGGCTCTAATGAACCATTGGTTTTGCTGTCTCTGTCTGCCTGACCCTTGCCATTTCATGTGACACATCATACTGTATAGTCTGTTTTCCTGCTGTCATTGCCTGCTACTGTATTTGTTCTCATCCTGTTCCAATTTACATTTGATGTTACTGGTTGTATTGCTATCAGATGTTTGTAGATACTAAAAAAAAAAAAAAAATCCTCTTTCCCAAGCTGAGCCGTTTTGATCATTTCTACAATTGCAGCAACTTATGGATCTTTTTCCTGTGCAGCTGCACCAATAGCTACACCTGGTATTACTGGGTTTCACATTCCTCCACAGCTGTGTGTGCTCCCTCTTAGCCTGAAATGCTGCGAATGGCATTTTTGTTGCTATGCCGATTTTCCCCGCATCTGCAAGTTGCATCCAGGATACAGGTCTATACCTGCAGCACACCGTGTTGTCTCGGTGTCCCAGTTAGCTTCTCATTGCTCTAATAAAAAAAATAAATACATCTGAATCATCTTCGCACCTTTGTTTCTTCCTCCTTAATGCTTTGCTTCTTTCTTTCAGGTTCATGGTACATTTCCTTTGGCTCCTGTATCTTAGTAGGCTGGTGTCCTTTCCCTAGAGATTCCTCACCCTGCCTCATCCCCACCAGGATCCTGCCTTCAGTGGTAAGTTCTGGTCCCGCCCATCCAATTTTGGTTTCCCATTCCTTCCCTGCTTCCAATTGTTCCCTATTCTCATCCTTCCTTCCATTCCCTCATCCTCGTCTCTACCGGGGTTCCTTCCCATTGCTTTCACTCTTTTCTTTCTCATCCCTAAGTCTCCTTCCTGACCATGTGGTCCATCAACGTTCCATCCATCGAAGATCCTTTGACATCTCCTCCGCCCTGTTCAGCTCCCATCAGTCAAAAATGCACCTCCAAATCCCATCATTCCATCAAAGGCTGGACGGTGCCTTGGCTTATGTCAGAATTGACCAGAAGGGGCATCTCCTACTCTACTTCTGCTCAGAAGCAGGTGCTCTATGACCTCCTCATGGAACCATTATCGCAACCTAGACCTGGACCTGGCCCCAGCCAGCTTCCTCCTCCTCAGCCTGACTCTACTCCCCTATCAGACATTTGGGATTTCATGGCTCAAATGACCACTTCTATTTCGGACATCCAGACTCGCCTTTTCTCGCTTGAAGCTCGGCCAGCAGTTCCTCAGTCTTCCCCTCCAGCTCCTGCCCTGCCTGCTAGTGTGCCTTCTGCAGACTTTATCTCTCCTCCAGCCTCCAGTCTCCCTCTGGTCGTGGTGCCTTCTCCATCCCTGCCTCCTGCAGCAAACTTAGTGTCCAGTATGGTGGGATGCATTTCTGTGATTATCATCTCTCCTTTTCTGTTAAGGCCGCCTCTGCATTGAACCACTACAACGTCAAGCTCAATTGGGCCGTTTTGGACAACAAACTCTTTTGTCACCATTTTGCCGGCTAACGTGCCTACTCTTGTTCTCTGTGTGGTTCCTTCAACCATTTTGCTCCCCTTTGCGCCCCTGACAGTGTCTCCTCCTCAACCCTCCTCATCCATCCCTGAACCCTCTCACTCTTTCGACTCCTCGTCCCTTTCCAGCCTGGCTTGCCCTGTCTCCAATCAGTCTGCTCGTATTGACCATCACGGTCATCCTGTTCATAACACTGGCAGCAAGTCCATCTGCAATAACTTTAATGACTGTAGTTGTTCAACCCCGTGATGCCAATTTCTGCACCTGTGCTGCATTTGTGGCAATACACACGCTCGCTATATTTGCCCTAAGGCTCCCAAACCAACCAGATGATGACAGGTTCATCCTTCTACTCCCGTGGACCTCAGTGCCCTCGCTCACCTGCTGACTACCCACCCTGACCAGGATGCTGTGTGCTCTCTCCTCTCGGGTTTCGCTCATGGTTTTCACACTGGCATCTTCGTTCTCCCCACTTCCTCCTTTGTCTGCCCTAACCTGCAGTCTGCCATCCAGGAACCCACTGTGGTCCGCTTCCTCCTTCAATCAGAAGTGGACAAAGGCTTTGTTTTAGGCCCTTTCCTGTACCCTCCTTTCCCCATCTATAGGATCAATTCCATTGGCATTGCCACTCGGAAGTTCCCCGGTAAAAAGTGCTTCGTGATCGACCTTTCTGCTCTTCGCCATTCTTCCATTCCAAGTGTCAGTTCCCTCATTTTAGCTGATGATTTTTCTTTGGCATATGCCCACATCGATGATGCCATCAACATCATTAAGTGGTCCAGCCGTAACTCCTGGCTGTCCAAAGCCGACATATCTGATGCCTTCAAGCTGCTTCCCATCCATCCTTCTCTCTGGCACCTATATGGCATTTCTTGGGATTCTACTTTCTATTTTGCTGTCCACCGTGCCTTTGGCTGCCATAGCAGCCCTCAGCTGTTCGACATCTTTGCTGAATTTCTGTGCTGGGCCCTGCTTAATGTCTGCTTGCTGCCTGCCGTGCTTCATCTGCTAGATGATTTCCTCCTCATTGATCCACCTCACTCCACCCCTGGGGTTAGAATTTCAGCACTTATCCACCTATTCAGTGACCTGTCAGTTCCCATTACAGCTGAGAAGCCATCCGGACCTTCTACATCTCTTGAATTTCTGGGCATCATCTTGGATTCCGACCGCATGGAAGCTCACCTCCCGCTGGATACGCTTTCTCGGATTCAGGTGCTGGTCTCTTCATATTCTACCTGGGTGGATTGCACCAAACACAAACTGCTCTCCCTTTTGGGGTACCTAGCATTTTACAATGACAATCATTCCACAAGGTCGCTCCTTTATATCTTACCTACTCATTCAAGCATCATCCATTCTAGAGCTACATCATCATTGCAGAATCACAGCATCTGTCAAATCCGACCTAGCCATGTGGTCCCTCTTTCTTGCAAGATGGAATGGATGCTCTATGTTTCGAAATGATCCATCACCTCAAACTCATCCTTGCATATTCATAGATGTATCTTCTACTAACGGATACGCAGCAATATTCTCTTGGACATGGATCGCAGCCCCTTGGCCTGCAGACGTCTCATCACTGACAGATTTCGCTTCCACTTCACCGTTATTTGAAATATATCCCATCATAGCAGCTACAGCTCTATGGGGTAATCTATGGTCCCACCAGTCAGTCTCTGTACACTCTGATAATCAGTCTACAATAGCTATCGTTAACAAAGGTCACTCATCCTCACCTTCCACATTGTTGTTCATGCAGAGGCTAACCTGGCTCTTTCATTCATGATTTCACCATCACTTGCTATTTCATTCCTAGAAAAATAGAAACATAGAATTTGATGGCAGATAAGGACCACTTGGCCCACCCAATCTGCCCATTTCCCTACCTAATGGATAAGCTGCAGATCCTAGTTAACCAACAGCCTACTTCTTCCTACCCCTACCCCCTAGAACTGACTTATGACTGTCCTATGCATTCTTGAATTTCACCACTGTTGTTGACTCCACAACTTCCTCTGGAAGGACGTTCCATGCATCCACAACCCTCTCTGTGTAAAAATACTTGCTTACAAATCTCCTGAGCCGCCCCCCCCAATTTCAAATTGTGCCCCCTTGTTCTTGCACACCTCTTTTTCTGAAAGATGCTACCTCTTGGACTTTGTTGATTCTCTGAGGTACTTGAAAGTTTCTATCATGTCTCCCCTCCTCCTTTAATCGAGGCTACACATATTAAGCTCCTTAAGTCTCTTCATATGTCTTCCAGTGCAGACCCTGCACCATTTTAGTTGCCCTCCTCTGGACTGCCTCCATCCTGTTTATGTCTTTTGGAGATTTGGTCTCCAGAACTGCATGCAGTGCTCGGATGGGGTCTCACCAGCTGTCTGTGCAGAGGGATAACAACTTCCTGCTTTCTACTGGTGATGCCTCTCCCTGTGCATCCCAGTATCCCCAGCTCTTCTTACTGCCCTCTCACATTGCTTGCCCACCTTTTGGTCATCTGATATGACTACCCCAAGGTCCCTTTCCATTTTTGTTGTTGTCAGTATCTCACCTCCATTGTGTACTCTTCCCCTGGGTTTTTGTTTCTCAGGTGCATTACCTTGCACTTCTTAGCAATGAATCTTAGCTGCCATACATTTAACCATTCCTCCAGCCTTGCCAAGTCCCTTCTCATCCTTTCCACCCCACCTTGTGTATCAATTCTGTTGCAGATCTTTGTGCCGTCTGCAAAGAGACATACTTTTCCTTCCAGTCTCTCTGCAATGTTGCTTATAAAGATATCGAAGAGGACCGGTCCTAGTACTGAACCCTACAGTACCCCACTAGTAACCCCCCTTTCATCAGAGTTGACTCTAATTTACTATTACCCTCCGTGTCCTGTTCTCCAACCAATTCTTTACCCAGGCTACCATCTTGGGACCCACTCCCAGGCTGGCTAACTTGTATATTAATCTTTTGTGTGGGACTGTATCAAATGCCTTGCTAAAATCTAGGTAGGCCATGTCCACAGCCCCTTCCTGATCTACTACTTTGGTCATCCAGTCAAAGAAATCTATTAGATTCATCTGACATGACCTTCCTGCTGTGAATCCATGCTGCCTTGGGTCCTGTGCCCCTCTGGCCTCTAGATACTCGACAGTTCTCTCCTTCAGAAGTGATTTCATCGTTTTCCCTATCACTGAGGTTAAACTAACAGGTCTGTAGTTTCCTGCTTCTGCCCTGCTCCCACTTTTGTGAAGTGGAATCACATCTGCCATCCTCCAGTCCTCAGGTACCGCCCCATCCTCCTATGATTTGTTAGAGGGTAGTCAGTGGTGTCACTAGTTCTACCCTTAGTTCTTTTAGAATTCTGGGATGAATCTCATCAGACCCCATTGCTTTGTCCACCTTCAGTTTTAAGAGTTCTTTCAGAACCCTTTCTTCTGTGAATGGGCTGGTATCAATTCCCGTATCCAGAGTGTTTCTATTGTTTGGTTTAGGTACCTGCCCCTCTTCATTTGTGAATACTGAGCAAAAATATTTGTTTAGTATCTCTACCTTTTCACAGTCACCCTCTGCCCCACACCCACACCCCCCCTCCCTTATTAAGCCTCACTATCCCTCCCTTGGTCTTCCTTTGCTCCCTGATGTACCTATAAAAGGTTTTATCCCTCTTCTTAACTGTGTTGGCTATCTTTTCCTCGGTTTGGGCCTTTGCTGTTCTGACTGCCTTCCCAGCTTCCTTTTGCTTTAACTGATACAATTCACTGTCCTGCTCCTTCTGTGATTCCTTGTACTTCCTGTATGCTTTCTTTTTCTCTCGAACGTTCCCTGCCACCTCCTTTGAGAACCATAGTGGTTAATTACATTGTTTTGTTTTGTTTATTTGTTTTACACAATGGCTTGTTGCCTCTGTGATGGCAGTTTTCAGTATTCCCCATTGTTCTTCCACCCCTGCTTCCTGTTCATTTGCTAGTGCATTCCTTAGTCACTCACCCATTTTGGCAAAGTCAGCCCTCCTAAAGTCCAGTACTTTTGCCTTTGTATGGCTTGACTCTACTGCTGTGTTTATCGTGAACCACACTGTTCGATGGTCACTAGTTCCCAGATGGCTACCCACTTCTACATCTGTTATCCTCTCTCCATCTCCATTTGAGAGTACCAGGTCTAAGATTGCTTCTCTCTCGAGTGGGTTCCAATACTAGTTGCCTAAGGCATGCCCCCTGTAGGGCATCTAGAATAACCCCACTCTTAGAAGTGGCTGCTGCAACTGCACTCCAGTTAACATCTGGTGTATTCAGATCACCCATCAGCAATATCTCCCCTTTTTCTGCCATTCTAAGGATACTTTCTATCATTTCCCTGTCCATTTCCTCCTCTTGAGATGGGAATCTGTATATAACCTCTGTGTGGATTGTGGTGCCATTGCCTGTCTCCAAATTAACCCACAGTGCTTCCTCTCCTCCCTGTTTACTCTTTTGTTCTGTTGCTTTGAGTCCTTCCCTTGTGTAGAGAGCTACTTCTCCTCCTCTTTTACCCTCCCTGTCCCTATTGTAGATAGTGTATCCTGGTATGTTTACATCCCAGTTTCTGTGACTGCCACAATATCCAGATGTTCCTCCTCCATCAAGGCCACTAATTCAGGAAGCTTGTTACCCAGATTACAGGCATTGGTACTCATTGCTCTCCATTTTTTGATGGCTTTACCTCTTGTAACAACATCCCCCACTGACCTTTCTACCTTGGTCCTTTCCTCATTTAGTACCCTGTTTTGTGGAGGAGGTTGGAAATTCCCTGCTGTTCAAAACCAAGTGGCTGATGCTCTTTCTCGATTTCAACTTCAGGAATTCTTCCAGCTCCATCCTTCAGCAGATCCTATCATGACTCCGCCGCCATCATACTACGACCTAATAATGACATAAGCTATTATCGCCATCAGGCATCTCTCATTATGTGGTCATCATTAGCTTCATCTACCAGAGCCATATACAGTATTCAACAGCCTGGAACAAATACATATCATTTTGTGCTTCACAACCAACCATTATTTCTGTTGATCGAGTTCTGGCCTTCCTGTCATTTTGCTATCAAGCCCTATATCTTGCACATGGCACAATCAAATTGTATCTAGCTGGTGTCCAGTCATAATTCTATCAAAACTCATGAAGTTTCACTCCAATTCCAATCAATCTTCCATCCTTTTAACTTCCAATGTCAATATACCCATGACAACGAAATGGTTCATTGACCATACAAGAATCCTCCTTCAGAGACTCGGACTAGATCCATTTTCCTATTCAGAACATTCATTCCGAATAGGAGCAACCACTTCAGCATCTCGTCATACTATCCCTGTTCACATCATCAAAACTCTCGTAAGATAGAAATTATCTGCCTTCGAAGTATACATCCCTAATCCAACTTCCGAACTCAAAAATGCTTTTTCTATTATCTCCTCTTAGTTTGCTCAGAGGACAAGCAAATCAGTAGCCATGGGTCCTCAGAGATTTTCCTCAAAGGGTTTTTTTCCTCTCTTGAGTGCTCCTGATCACACTCTCCGGAGTTGGAGGAGATAATTCTTTTTGGGCTTCTATTCCCTACAGCTACCCAGCTCATCTACCAAGGGTGGGAATAGAGAAAAGCCACATTATATTCAATACTAAAATACTCACAAACCATCACAGTATCACCAAGCACTACATATTTCACCAACATTGAATGGGAGGGCTTTAAGCCCGAGGTTCAATGAGGGGGAATAGGCTCCTTCTACTTCCCCTTTAAAAATACACCTCTCGCAGCACTTCGTGCTTGGAACCTGAAACTCGCCCTCCATCCTCCCCATCAACCACCTCCTTCTCCGGCACTCTGACCACCCTTGGGTAGGGCTTCTATTCCCTACAGCTACCCAGCTCATCTACCAAGGGTGGGAATAGAGAAAAGCCACATTATATTCAATATTAAAATACTCACAAACCATCACAATATCACCAAGCACGACATATTTCACCAGCATTGAACCTCTGGTTTAAATGTTGATGATATGCTGTGTTTTGTTAATGCTCTCAGTGTTACTACTATTAATGGATGGTGCCCCTGAGAGGGCCTCTTTAGCCATTGGAAGAGTGTATGGGCAGCTCCCCTGGGCTGATCTAAGGGCCCAATCTCCAGAAGTAGAGGGGGACCCAACTGTCCCTCCCCCTCACACCTGAGGTGTTAACCTCAAGAGGCCTCCAAAATGGTTTACTTCACTGGTGTAAATATTGTAAGTACTTATCCTTGGAGTCAAGCACAGAAGGTAACTTCACAGTTGCAGTCAGAGAAACTGAGCACTCACTGACTCAAGGAAAATGGGGAATCTTTGTGGTGACTTTTGGAGAGATTGTGCCAGTTCACCAGGATTAAACAGCTAAGTGCAGGGACACGTAATAGATAAGGCTTCTGGAGGACAGCTAAATGTGGGATTGGTCCTTTTCATTTTACCAGACAATTGGGAGGGAACCAGAGGGGGGAGATAAGGGGATAAATGGTATTTATAACATTCTATTATGGATCACACACTACCGGTAACCTTTACATCCTGGAATGTGAGAGGCCTGAACAACCTATATAAAAAAAAAAAAGTGATGGCCAGACTAAAGGAGCTAAAAACACAGGTCGCTTTCCTCCAGGAGACAAAAATTAAACAGGTGGAGGGGAAGAAACTAGTGTGGGAGTGGGTGGGCTGGGAAGTGCATAGCTTTTCAGGCACTGCCAAGAAGGAGGTGTCAATACTGTGCCACAAGCAACTGAAAAGGTCTATAATTGAACAGTGTGGAAGATAAAGAAGGGAGATGGATCCTGGTTAAGGTAACCTCTGACAGGGGCCCTCTTATACTAGGAAATGTATATGCACCTAATGAGGATCGGCCTGAGTTTAACACAGTGTCCCAAGCCCTGTTGGACATGGCAGAGGACCAGCTGGAAATCATTCTGGGGGGAGATTTTAACCTAGCTCTGGACCATCTGTTAGACAGATCCAATGCCAAACCCGAACCGCATAGTAATGCCTTGAGAATCCTGTTGGAATTGCTGACCTTGCATCGCCTCACAGGTATCTGGCACACCTTTCATCTCTCTGTGAAGGATTACACCTTCTATTCTCAACCCCGAGCCAGGGCCAACAGACTTGACTATTGGGGGTTCACTTCGAGCACTCTGAATCCAGTCATCTCAGATGTTGCCATTGCTCCCCTACATATCTCTGACCACGTACCGGAGCAATTGCAGGCCTATTTGCTCTTGGGGAAAGAGAAGTCAGTCACATGGTGGCTGGACCCCCACCTCCTGGCAGACCAACAGTTCTAAGAGTGGCTGAGGCTGGAAGTAGACAATCATTTTCATGATAATCCTGAAACCTGTGCCTCCCCCCAAATAATGTGGGAAGCCTTTAAAGCCGCACTTTGGGGTAGGATCATCTCCTATGCAGCCCATAGGAGGAAACTAAAAGAAGCAGAGGCCTTGCAGCTTGAAACACAGCTTAAACAAAAAGAGGCAGCATATAAATCTGATCCCAACCAGTTACATAACCAGACTCTCAGATTTGAACTTACCACTCTTAGAATTAACCTTAACATACTGGCCACTAGAAAAGCCGAGCTGCAAATGGCAAGGCTGAGACACAAATATTGGGACCAGCTGGAAAAGTGGGAAAGCTCCTCACATATCGCCTTTGGAAACAACAGGTCGAGAGGCATATTGAGATGCTTGAAGATAAAGTAGGGGTGATGCAACATTCCCCTAAGGAAATCAACAAGACCATGACCGACTTCTACCATACCCTATACAAAACACAGACCCCCTTTCACAGGACCAACTTTAATACTTTCATGCCCCGTACCTCCCTTCCCTCCCTATCTGAGGCACAGAGGAACATGCTCAATGCCCCTACTGAGGAATCGGAATTAATCAAAGCTATTGAAGGGGTGGCCCCACAAAGGTCACTAGGGAGTGATGGTTTTCTGGCTGATTTTTACTGGCTCAACAAGGTGGCCATTTGCAAACCCATGCCCCACATGATGGGAGCGGCACACATGGATCAGATGCTCCCGGGCACTGTGAAGGAAGCAATGATAACAGTTCTCCCCAAAGAAGGAAAAGACACTGTCTCCCCAGCCAGTTATAGGCCTATATCTTTGATTAATGCTGATGCCAAAATCCTGGCCAAAGTCCTTGCCGCTAGATTGGAAAAGGTTCTTCCAGCCCTAATACATGAATCACAAGTGGGCTTTGTCAAAGGGCACTCAAGTGCTGACCACCTAAGAGCCCTAGTCACATTGTCCCAGAAAGCCTCTGTCTTGACATCCCCTGTGGCAGCCATTACCATTGACTTTTAGAAGACCTTCGACTCAGTCGAATGGGACTATCTCAGGGCAGTTCTAACCCATTTCAACATAGGGCCTACTTTTGGAGGGTGAGTCAACACCATCTACAATGACCCTACGGCTAAGGTCCTCACTAATGGTCTTCTATCAGACTCATTCATCCTACAGAGAGGTACTAGACAAGGGTGCCCACTGTTCCCCCTGCTCTTTATTCTGGCCATTGAAACTTTGGCAGCTGTCATTCATGACCACAAACTCATACCAGGTATGAAGGTAGGCTGTGAGGAATTTAAAACCAAGCTGTATGCCGATGATTGCCTCATTCTCACCAGTGACATCTCACTAAGTCTGGCCCACATCTTGGAGACCTTTGCCAAGTTTGAACAACTGTCAGGCTTAAAGATTAACAGAACTAAATCTGAAATCCTTCCCCTTAATAAGCTCACAACAAAATACATGGACCTAAACTCCAGACTAGTCTGGGCAGACTCATAAATCAAGTATTCAGGGATTACCTTGACTCCATATTTATGTAAATTGGGCCCCCGAACATGCTGCCCCTATACACATTTTTCAGAAAGAGCTAAACAGATGGTAACATCTAAACCTCTTTCTTTCAGGTAAAATAGAATCCATTAGGATGATGTCAGCCCCCAGAATGTATTACCTCCTTGCCCACCTACCCATCATTGTGCAGGACAAGTGGGAGGCAGTATAGTGCAGTGGTTTAAGGCTCTGAGCTGCAAATCAGGAGACCTGGGTTTGAATCCCACAGTCCCCACTTGTATACTGTGTGACCTTGAGCAAGTCACTTAACTTCCCTGTGCTCCCAGGTCGCACCTGTAAACAAGCTTTCAGCTTAGTGTGTTACTCCTGGTAAAACAATTGAAAAAAATAAATAAATAAATAAAAGTGGTTCCACACATTGACTGTCCGATAGGACACTGCCTGTGGGGGCACTTCCCCACCCAGATTTAGTAGAGCCAAACTTAGAGCTCACTGGAAGCAAGGGGGCTGAAACCTGCTGAATTTCTGGCACTACATGTATGCCTTCGATACTGTTAGATCACTGGTAACTTTCCACTCTTGGGCACCCCCCCTCCCTCCATGGTGTCACATTGAACAAAATCTTCTGGAAGTCAAACACCCATCCCTCTGCCTGACTACTCCTCTCAAGACCGGGGTGGCTTGCTGGGTGACCATAGCCTCAGCACGCAAAGCATGGTTGCTTGTGGCAAGTATTTCCAAACGCTGCTCTAAGATGGGTTATCTTATGTACCTCTGGGGAAATCCAGAACTGTGTATTGAAGGCAACCCAATTCACTGGGATACCTGGGAGAAAAGATCCATATATAGGATATGTGATTTGCTGACCTCCAATGAGGCATTTTGAATCCTGTCAGAATCTCCAGGAGAAATTTAAGTTGCCAAAAGAGGACATTTGGAGATACCTGCAGATTAGATCAGTATATAGCAAGTGGTCAAAAGCCTCATGCAAATGTAAGGCCTGCAGAACCACCAGACCTCTACCTGCATCCCCAATGCCGTGGTTGGAGTGGCATAAACCCCACAAGGCCAAGGCAGGTTCCCTCTACCAGATGATGAGAGACACACAGCCGGACCCTACTATAGAGGCCAAAACCAAATGGCAGTCTGCCCTCCAAGTAGCCATCTCTGAAGAGGAATGGCTTAAATGCTGAAAGTTGGCACACCAGACATGCATGGATCAAAAGAGTTGCCTAATACAAAAAAAGATCCTACACCATTGGTACAGAACTCCAGCCCAACTTATGCTCCTGGGAGTGATCACCAACGATTTGTGCTGGAGGTGTGCTGCTCCGGGTGCTGACCTTTTGCACATAATATGGTACTGCCCTCATATTGTGCTTTTCTGGACCATGGTGGTTAAGCAATGCTCAGTAATTCTAGGTATAAACATCCCAATGTCCCCCCACACTATGCTGCTCGGCGGTCAAACTCCAGGCCATCCCAAACCCTTGACAAGTCTGAAGTTGCTGATGGCTGCTTCAGTGGAAGCTAACAGATTACTACTTAATAGATGGAGGTCTACAGAAGTTCTGAATATCCAGACCTGGTACAACTGTATAGAAACCCTGGCAATGAATATCAGATTATCTTTCCGGGTCGCTCACCAAGTAGGGAAATTTCAGACCCTGTGGGCACCTTAATTGAAACATTCATTTTTTTTTTTTTTTATTTCAGATTGCAGATTAATACCTTTGAGCTGGGAGGGCTCTTTTACAAAGGTTCTATGTCAAATGGATGAGAGACAAATGTACATAAACTCGTTACAGAACAATAGGAGTACGCAGTAGGTTACAGAACATTAGGGGGTACACAAAAGGTTACTGAGCATTAGTGGTACTCAGTCGGTTACTGAACACTCGGGGTTCACGATGGTTTACAGGTAGTCCAGGTAGCAGGCAAATAGGCCTCAGTTAAATAAAATCATTAAAAAAAAACATGGAAGGAGACAAACAGATGTTTTTCACATGAAAATGTGGGAGCAGCCTGGAAGGGCATGTTTCCCTCCACGCTGGGTTGCCAATGAACATCCTCTCTACTAGAGTGTGACACCCCCCGTAACTTACTCACTCAGCTAACAGCTCTCCTGATCAGCTCAACATATAGGAAGTGCCACCCCTACACCCCTCAGCCATATTACCTACAGGCCACAGTACCACCATTGCAACTAACCCAAATATAGTTAACCATTAGTCCCTAACTACTATAGTGCTTGTACTTTGAACTGGTGAGATACCGGTCATGATTTACTGACTTTCAATTGTCCCCAGTTGTCTGTGTACTGCTATGATACATGATTGCTCTGTGTAATATGTATGTAAATTGCAAAGATTTCAATAAAAAGATTAACAGCAAAAAATAAAACAATTATCTTGGCATAGCCGAGTATACTAAGAACCATTATCTGGGAGTGCTTCCTTTACTTGTGCTGCCGCACAGATGCCCACATCTCACACCTAGGGCTATCAGATGCCTTCTCACCTTCCCCGGCAGCAGCTTCTTCCTGTCCAGCACCAACTCAACCAGCCAGCTCCACAGCCAACCAGCTGGTGTCCCTCTGTTTGCCCCCTTGACCTTGCTTCACCTTTCAGACATGATAGTTTGTTCTCTCTCACTTGCATATGCTGCTCCCTGGACTGCCAAGGCTCCACTGAGTAGACTTAACATTAGCACTGTACATGTGATGTTTGTGCAGCATTAAAGTCAGTCTGTGCAGCACAAGGCATGGTTTTAGGTGGGGGATATTTGACCATACATGGATGGCAGTGTACCACACATATGGTGTGCATGCGCAGCACCATGCTGCACATATGCAGTGACATAGGGGAATGCCATAGCGTGAATGGTCGTGCAGCACTATGATGCTGCCCTAGCGTTACGCAATACCACTAGGTGCTAAAATGCAATATTGAAACAGTGCATACAAATGACCTAATTATGCAACCCATGCCCTAACTCCAAATTTGCATGTCATTTCTGGAATGTATTCAATCATTTGCTTGCTGAACGGTACCTGGAACATTTGAAAGGAGCAGACAGTACTACACAGCTTCCACATAGGTGCTACAGGCAGCTATGGTTAAGTGTACACTAAGTGGCCTGAAAGCAGAGATGAGTGTTCATTGCAGTGGGTTTATGCTGCATCCAGAATTGACTGTAGCTGTATCTGTATATGCCCTCAAGTCTTTAATAGGCAGGCAGCTCACTGTGTGTTTGACCCTGCCCTTTAGGGATATGTACATGCCTTGGCCGGGGGCAATGGGGTTAGCATACTGCTCTACCTGTGCTCTGCTGTGTGTATAAAAAGCTCAGTGCTGTCCATCCTCCACTTTCCAACCGGTATCATGATGGAGGAGGAGATAGAGGAAGAATGTGGCCAGGGAGGAACTGGTGAGCCACCGCAGGAGGATGAGAGACCAGACTGCCAAGGCACAGGCAGAGGTGACGGAGACAGTTAAACACCATAGGAGACAGGGGCCAGAGGGTGGGGAAAAGATCTATATGTTTTAATGTCTGAAATATATCCTTGTATCCCCAAATATGTTTCAAATATATGTCAGATACATTTACACTTTTCAGATACATTTTGAGATATATTGTAGATATTTACAGAATGAACAAAAATGTGTCATATTTAGGATATGTCTTTGATATATATATATATATTAAATATATTTTTGCTGTACTATTTCAAAATTAAAGATACATATATATATATATATATAGGATACATGATGGGCCAGAGTGGAATATGGAAAATATTCTCACTCCTGCAGAGTGGGGTATGGATACCTCACGAGTGCCGAAGGCGCAAGTGGGATATCCATGCCTCGCGATGCAGGAGTGAGAATATTTTCCATGTTCCATGATCTGGACATCATGTGTTCAATTTATACAATAGGGATTGTGTTTTTCATTGGTTAATAAAATGGTTTTGTTATTTCATAACGTATGTGTTAGGTGTTATTTTTATTTGTAGTATAAATCCGAAGATTGTTTGGTACTGCTAAGTTTGTTTGACTGAAGTGTGACTGCTTTGGTTGTGAATAGGAAGGTTGTAATGTTTGATTGGTTGTGTTCATGAATGGCTGTATTGTGATTGGTTGACGTAAGGTGTTGGTGGAGCTGCGTGATTTGTAATTGGTTTACGTCTGTTTGTGGGTGGGATCTTTGTAGGTAACTGGCAAAAGAGATCATTTTGAAAAGTTTTATTTTTAGGGAATCAAGTGTGCTTTCCCGTTGTTTTTTATTGTTCTGTGCATATAGAGATGAAGATTGTGGCCATGCAGATGTTTTTGGACTGTTTCTGGTTCACATCTGTATTTGTTATATTTTTACCATGGTCCAGGTCGACTAATGTACTTTTGTTGGCTGAGTGTTTCATTTGGAGCCTGGGGTGGATTTTTTTCAGTTTCTGATGTTTGGAGGACAGCGAGCACTAGTACTATCAAGGTATAGTACTTTACATGCTGCTGAAACACAATTTGTACATGTGGGACTGTTTGTTTTGGAGGCTTGGGAGAGTTCCACTTTCTTTATTTGGTGACTGCTTTCAGTTTTAGTTCAGTGGCTACCAGATTGTTTCAATGTCGAGTTCAGCAGTTGCTGTGGATCATTTTATCTTCACTGTGGTGTGTTTGTTTGGCAGGTGTAAAATATTTGTATTTTGACTACTTTTAGGGATTGGTTTATCGTTTTGTTGGGCTTACAAGCAGTCCAGACAGGAAGGTTTTTGTGCAGACGTCACCACAGTGAGAATATCACCTGCTGACGTAGATACCATGTGTGTAAATGTAAATATCTTCCACAGTGTCTACATCAGCAGGATTTATCTCACTCTAGTGAGAATACATGTTTTTATTTGCCACGTTTATCACCCACCTCATTGTATAAATATATATATATATATATATATATATATATATATATATATATATATAGTGTGTGAGTGTATATATTAATAACATCATTTTAAATGTATACCCATATGGAAAAGAATTATACTGTACTTTAATATCTAGACTATATCTGAATATGCCGAAATACTTCACATATTTCTGATATCTGTGCATTTTTACAGTTATACTTTAGATATTTTCAGAATTCAATGAGGTATGTCATGTACCTGGCATTGATATACTAAATGTATATGTTTTGTGATTCTAGCAAAGAAAATATTTGTTTTACTTTTTAAAGTTTTTATGGACTCTAATGAAAAAACATTATAGTTTTATGCAAGTATAATTTTACCCTGTAATGTCTACAAGAAGTGTATGTTAGAAAACATATATTTTCAATATATTAGAGATGTATATTCTGAGATATATTTCACATATGTTAAAATAGGTTTGGCCTGATATATATCTGGAAAGTATCATACGAACATACATATGAACATATGCAGAAACAAGCAGAAGAAGAATGCCATTTGGTCTATCAAGTCTGCTAGTATTGCAGTGTCCACAGCTTGAGCTAATGTCCCTGCCCTCCCTCCCCACTCCTCCCATCCTCCCTACCCATGATCCTTCCCTTCCCTTCTACAGTATGCCTATCCCAGCCTCTCTTAAAGCTGCCCACTGTCTTCAACGAGATTACCTCTTCCAGCAGTGCATTCCAAGTGTCCACCACCCTTTCTGTGAAGATGTGCTTCCTAACCTCCCTCCTAAACCTCCCACTCTCCAGCTTAAGACTGTGCCCCCTCATGTTATGGTTGCCACTCAGCTTAAAGAGACTCTCCTTATCAACCTTATGTATGCCTTTCAAGTACTTGAAGGTCCCAGTCATGTCCCCTCTGTCTCTCCTGTCTTCCAGGGAGTACATGTTCAGTGCCCTCAATCTCTCCTTATATGCCTTACCCTGCTGACCAGCTATCATCTTTGTAGCCCTCCTCTGGACCTTCTCCAGCAGGTTAATGTCCTTTTTGAAGTGTAGGCACCAGCACTGAACCCCATACTCTAGATGAGGCCTTACCAGGGACCTGTACAAGGGCAGTAAAACCTCCTCTCTTCTACTACTGATCCCACTAGTTATGCATCCCAGCATCTTGTTTGCCTTTGCTGCTGCTTTCTTGCACTGTGTGGAGTGCTTCAGGTCACTAGTGATCATCACTCCCAGGTCCTTCTCCTCCTCTGATGCAGATACTCGGACTCCTCCCAGGTTTTACTCTGTCCTGTGATTCTTGGCTCCAATATGCATAACTCTGCATTTCTTGCATATCTGTAATATATGTATTATTTATCCTATCTATCTATCTATCTATCTATCTATCTATCTATCTATCTATCTATCTATCTATATATATATATATATAGATAATACATTTTAAATATAAGTTTTACCTAGCAAATAAATATGTTTTGTAGTTCATAAATATGACTGGAATATATATTACATATACCCTTAAAATATAGACTACTGTACAGTGCATTCTGTATATTTATAAAATGTTGTAAAACCAAAGCCAAAAGCAGCAATAGTAAAAGTCAGCCCTCCCCACAGGACTGGTATTTCATTCTGTTCTCATGCTTTTTCAAGAACAGTGCAAAATACTGGTCCTCTGGGAATATCTGCTTTTTACTGTTGCTACTTTTTGCTTTAGTATCACAATGTTTCCTTTACTGTACAAATACACTTTGTAATGGAAAATACAAGAAGTGCCTTCTGGAGCTCCCGGTCCAGTGTGCGTGTGTGCTTAACTTCTGCTGTCAGTAAAATATGAATCTTGTTTGCTTGCAATATACAATATGTGTAGAATAAATGCAGAATATATTTTGTATATATGTCAAATATATTTTTTGCAAATGCTTACTATGGTACTGTGTACAGATTTGCATAACTAATTTGCATATTTCAAAAGCACAGTTTATCAACCAAAAGCATGGTGATTTCTATTTTTAAAATGGTTTTGAATTGACGGGATTAGCTTACAGACCAGAGGGAAAGGTAAAGAGTAAAAAAACAAGTACCTGTTGGAACTCATCCTGACGTAAAAAGGAACCAAACAGGGGTGGTATAAATACCTATTTGAGTCTCACAAACTAACAAAATCAAGAGGTAACTTCTACATATAAGTATAAAAGAATACTCTGTTAATCTGTGATAATAGTACATCATTAAATGATAAGTGTACTATAGTTATCCAAATGATTACTAATAAAAGAAATTCCAAATATATATTTGAGAAAGAGACATCGAGAATAATCTATTTGTGTGTATTAAGACATTTGTACAATGCGTATATTTAAAAAACTATTTTAGATTTATGTCAACTACATAAAAAGTGTATATATTAAATATTCAAAATATATAAGCAGATATATAAAATATATATCATGCACTTATAATAAATATATCATGGAAATATATTTATGATACATCTTAAATGTATCTGTCACATATATTCTGCAAATAAATCAGATATTTCAAAACCAACCAATTTGAGATATATACATACACTTCAGACATATGATCAAACATATATCTAAAACACATTCCTTTTCCATATGGGAGAACAAAAATTCACAGAATATTAACAAAATATTTCTATGAAATATACAAAAACAGTATCTAAGGTATATCTGAAATTTATGCATTAGATATATCTTAAATATAACAGAACCAACCAATTTGAGATATAATGCATATATTTGGAAACTACTATGAACATCTATTTATGGATGAAATTCAGAAACTTTTTCAAACATATTTTAGAAAATATATTCTAAATATATTTATTTTCCATATGGGGGAGGTGGTCAGAAAGTGAGCAGGAGACCTGTAGAGCCACATGAAGGACATCATGACTAGGGCACAGTCTGATCACCTGGCCACATGCAGGTGGTCAGATAAACCTCAGAGCCCTGCAGAGATACTTATGTTGAGCATAGTGCAGGCCATGACCATCACAGGGGTCCCCGGTGATGTTAATGATAGCCAGGTGGGATTAACACAGCCATATGAAGCCATATGAATGGCAGTAAGCACCGCACATGGGCGCATGCACCAGTGATGATGTATGTTGCATGCTTGTCATAGATTGGGGAGATACATGCCATGGTGACCTAGGCCACAGTTGGCCAAGCACAGAGGACAAACACAGGGGGCCCAATTTTAGAAGGTTGATGCAGGCCTTGCATCAAGCCCTGCATCAGCTGCAGTGTTTGCACAGCTGCGCCAAACTCCTTTGATGCAACGAAGCCCGAATTTACAAGGTTTGGTGCAGTTGCAACATTTTCCACATTTTATGGTACCTTAAGCCAAAGCTTTGGTGCAAGCCCTGTAAAATGTATCCCCACATGACGCAAAGTTAGACCAGGGGGAGCGGGACTAACTTGTGGCATTTGGCACAAGGGACCTGCATCAGTGTTTGTGGCATCCTTTTGCAAAATCGCACTAGATGCGATGTTTGATGCAAGTCGCCCTTTCATCAAACTCGTAGCTGCAAGTCCCTTGCATCACTCTAAGTCCCTTCTAAAATCAGGCTCAAGATGTACTGACATTGCCTGCAGTAGCCCTATGCATGAATCCTGCATCAGCCACAGTACACCATGAACTTGGGCCCTGTCTGTAATGGTGTGCCTATTGGATGGGTTACACACTGAGGATAGGCCATCTGGTGGTATCCAGGTATACTGGTAGTGTCAGCATCTGTGGGGATATCCCCTACTGTGCCACATGGGTGTTATATACTATGTGATCATTGGTGAGAGTGTGTGTGTGTGTGTGTGTGTGTGTGTGTGTGTGTAATATGCACAGCACTGGGGGCATATGGCCATTGCACCATATGGGCAGCATGTGTATGTCTATACAAAGTATGCTATGCCTGCATGCTGGCATTGTCCAGCCACTGGTACATTCATTACTCAACAATGTCCCTCTCTTCTTTCAACAGCCTAGTCCATTGTGTTGGACACAATGGTGGAGGATGCATGAGGCATATCAAGCTGACTGCTACTCCTGCAGTCGACACCTGCTGGAGCACCTAAGGACATTGAGATGAACAGTGATGGAGAGATGTTCATGGAGTACTGGAGGTGGTCAGATGAATCCTTATCCAGCTCGGACACCGCTGTGGGACAGGACAGCAGCAGGGATCACCACTGGCTTCACCTACAACAGTGCTGCCAGGTGTCACTGTCCCCTTTGACAATGAGGCCTACTCACAACCCTCACTGGCATATCCACTACTGTTCCACCCCAAGCCAGTGCCCCCAGCCCAGCCACTGCTGTGCTGCCCCAGGCAAAAAGCACCCAGCACACCCATTGCTGTACCACCCCAGGCCAATCTCTCTTGCATAGCCACTGCTGTGCCACCCCAGGCCAATCATTTCTGCAAAACCACTGCTCTGCTGCCCCAGCCAACCCATCTAGGTGCAGCACTGACTGTGGTGCCATCCCAGCCCACACAATGGGCCAGGGTGCAGCCAAATCCTGTCCCCCAGGACAGTCCATGCTGGCAAAAGGTGGCAGCCAACAGACAGTTGCTGCAGGATGCTGTGAGGGCTCAGGAGGGACTGCACGATGAGATGGGCCACATGCAGGCCATGCTGCAGCCCCATGACCAGTGCACCAAGGTTCTTCATGCAGAGCAGAGCACATGGCAGCCTTTGGTGCAGGATTCATCAGACTGGAGCAGGCCCTGATGGCCTACTTTAGTGTGGTGGCCACTGTCATGCTGGAGGCCTCAGTCATGGTCTCAGGGACTGCAGGGGCTACCTACAGTTCTGATTGTTCAGGTGGGGGTGGTGTCAATCCCCGGCAGACACTCTGGAGTGTGACCACCCCATGGCTGACACCTTGGTATCTATCCACTCTCCACAGTATGAGCATCCATATGCCCAGAAACCCCAGAACACCCTGTACACTGGCCCATTAGGGATGGCTCCCACACCCCCCCTGAATGTGGCCTGTTTTTTGGTGGGATCAGTACCTCACAGGGCTGTGGCCATGGCAGCTCACTCTCTCCTCACACCCATCCCCCATTTTGTGGACAATGTCCATGCTGCTGCCCACCAGGACACATTTTCTACTCCAGCTCCTTGTCTGTGGTGGGAAGATGGGCCCTACATAGAGGTGCATGTCACTGCTTTCCCTACCCTAGGTTTGCCACCTCCTGCCCTTCAGTTGTCACAATTTTTCCCAGTCTCCCTGCTTCTCCATCCCCTGCCTGGGAATACTTTTGTTTCAAGTCCCCTTTTTATATAATCATATTTAATATCCCCTACCCTATTGTATTGATTTGACTTGTATTTATGTTTTTTGTAGCATTTTTTACCTTGTAAATTGTAGTAAATTTTTTTAATCCACTACTGTTTCCTGTGTGCTTGGTACTCACCGTCTGTGTCCAAAGACATCTGTAGTGAAGCAGTACCTGTGCTTCCTGGACCTCCTGGCCATCCTGGGGTCATGCCTGTAGAGTTGCTCCTGCATTCCTTGTCTTCTGGTTCTGCATCTGCTTCAGTGTTACCCTCTGGGACTGGCAGGCATATTCCAAGATTGAGTGCCATGTTGTGTAGTATGCAACAGGCAAGGAATATGGCACAGGCCTTCTAAGGGCTGCATTGTAGGTACCAGCCAAACAGTCAAGGCATCTGAACTGCATCTTGACCATGCCAAAGACTCACTAGATAACAGTGCATGTTGCAATGTATGCCACATTATTCCTGTCCTCTGTAGTGAATGCAGGTCATAGCACAAGTTTTAGAAACCAGTGATTCAGGGGGTATGACCTGTCCTCTGTGTAGGAAAAGATCCTTGGTTAGTAACATTAGTGGTAGCTATGGTCAGCAGTGGGGTCTTCAATCTATACTCACAAACAAGTTGCCCACTGGGAATGTCCCCACCCTTGAATTTCTGGTTCAGGATGGAGTTGTGACAGATGGTGGCATTGTGGGCACTGCTGGGGAATCATGCAAGGACATTGGTGATGCAGCCCCTTGCATCACACACCACCTGACAGTTGATGGAGTGGAAACTCTTTTTAATCACTTAGGCCTTCACTCTATTATCTGCAGGTATACTGATGGCAACGCGGGTGCCATCAATGGCACCCCATACTGCTGGTAGGTGAACAACCCAATATAATTGCTTCATGGTTGCTGTTTGCTCTGCTGGTCTAGTGGGGAATATGATGAACTCCCCACCATGGCCAGTAGGGCATCAAGGAACTGGCCCAAAAGTCACAAGGTGTAAGACTGTGTGATACTGGTGGTGTCACCCACTGATATCTGGAATGATCAGGTAGCCAGAAAGTACAGTGCTGCTGTTACCTTGAGCTCAACAGACATGGCATGGCTATGGTGAGTGTTTGTCCAGAGCTTCTCATGCAGCATCTCATACAGCTGCATGAGTATGGACCTTTTGGGCTTGTACTGGCCAATGATTTGTTCATCACTGAGGTCTTCAAATGTGACTCACGGATCTCATGGAGGGTACTGCCTGTTTGCAGCATAATGCCTACAGGGCCTGTGATGTGGAATTCACCTGCTCCTCATACTCCAGGACAACCTCTATTAGGTAGACGATGTGGACTATGTTGTTGTAGTTCTGGGATCCGATTCTGGCTTTGCCCCAGTAAAGACCTGCTTTTCATAGTACTTAACTTGTGCAGTGCCATATCATGCTAAATGCTATCAGTGCAGAGCTACATCTTTATATTGTGATGTGCCAAATATTCACATCACTGCCCCCTTTTTTCTGCACCGAATACGTTATGTTAGTGCACATGTGCTATCACCACTGACTGGTGCAGACCTCTTGGGTGAATACTGCATTCATGTACAACTGGCAGTTTGAATGCGAACCTGGTTCGGACACCACAAACTTTTTTAATATGGGGGCCTATACATCTGTGACTAAATAGATCCCTTGAAATACAATTTCTTATAAAGCAGTGCCAGTAAGGGTAGGGATATCACGTAGCATTTAAATCCCACTTTCCTTTCTTATTAGAATGTTTCAAACATTTCAATTCAGATCAAAAAAAGTTACATAAAGAATTTATTTTTGTGAAGTGCTTAATCGGGGCCCTGTGACACGATTGAGCGCAGTGTTCCTAGGTAACCCAGATGGATGAAAAACCCTACTGTAGCAGTATGACTGGGCTAATAAACTTGGACCCCATGTAATCTTCCTGTCACCTTCCACTGGCTGTAGGCTTGGGGGAGGCCCTATCACCCAGGGAGATATCTGAGGGACTACCCAGCTTGCTAGGCCAAATGTGCCAGAAAAGAGGAGCTGCAGGGGTGGTGTTGGGGATGGATGGGAGAGGGTGGTCCCATGGGACTATGAAGGGGGAATAGACAGTGAACAAGGGCATAAACAGAATGTAATAAAAGTAATGTATCATCTGCTTACATACAGATATGGGAGAAGATACAGGTGGAGTCCAGGTTATTTAGGAATATTGAGATTAGTATGGGACCAAGGACTGACCCTTGAGGTACTACCATATTAATCTGGATGGAAGGGAGAGGCAGACCTGCCTACTTGTATGGATTGTACTTTATTTGACAAGTAGGAACTGTGCAAGTCATTTGCCCATTCAGCCAGCCCTACTAGAAGAGTATTACCATAACAACATGTAGGCACATTAAATGAACCTAGGAAGATGGAAGCAGGCTGTTTTGCCAATCCTAACATTTAAGGTCAGTCTCCCTCATAAAGTTATCTAGATTCCTCTTAAAGAAGTTGAGTGATTCAGACTCTACCACAGTACAGTACTTGTTACATCATTTCATTATGCCTACATTTATCATTAAATGACTGCTTTTCACACTTCCAATTTCCCTACCTTCTGAAATCTTGAAAACTTTCAAGCAGCTTCGTGAAAATGTACAAAACAATATCTTGCTATAGTCTAGTCTAACATCATGAACAACTATTACATCAAAACTAAAATGGCAACAAAATGAACATAGTAATTTAAGATCAGAAGAGAATATAGGTCCATCATATCCAAAAGAAGGCCAAAGAAAGACTTCCTTATTGTGACTTTAAAAACCGTTATACTGTTAATATTGTATTGCCACTAACAAGCGTAAACTCATAGGCAACTGGCAACTCTTGTTTTAAAGCTTCAGTGAGTTGGTAGAAAATTCCTGCTTACTTCAGTGTCCAAGACTGTGTGTCTGTTGGTTTGAGATAGTCTCAAAATAACTCCTGAAAAAACTGAGATAGAAAATCCCCTGTACTTGTGCCAGTAGGGTAGAGCAACTGCAAGACAAAGTCCCTAGATGCTGCTTCTAAAGGATAGGGCAAATGCCAGGGAAAAAGGAAAGATAGACACATGAGTGTTCATGGGTTGCAGTACCCAGCACCCAAAGGATGGGCTGTGCAGTTTTCACATAACACAGCACTATATATAAGTCAGTAAGATTTCACAAAAGCTCACAACTGTTTCTCAGAGATGTATACCCACATGATCAGCAAGATAGACAATTATGGTCATCATACAGCTTATCAGTGGTCAATCAAAATACTAATGCAACCCCTGGACAAGCTGTTGTGTGGTCATGTGACCCACACAGCTGCTGCCGTACCTTTTCTCAGCTGAGGATGACCCCATGCGATGACCCTTTCTTAGTGGAGTGAGCATCAGGCATGGCTTAGGGATACCCTCCATGTATAGGGGTAAGTTACCATGCTTGCTGCAGGGTCCTCCCAGTGTGATGAGCACTCTTATTAATCCTACTGCTACAACAGAAATAACACTCCATTGCAAAGTGCTTAAACAGTTGCCACTCTTTAGTTCACTGATTTGCAGTACATTTGTCCAGGAACACCAGTCCTAACACTTTCTTGATTGGCGCTGCACAGAAAGGTTTGATTTTGACTCCAGACTTGAGTCACAACCTAAAGGGCCATCTTGCATGAGTTGTACCCCCTCACATAACATCCTGGGCCACATAACCCTCTAACTGCTTGCAGTCACCAGTGGGTGAGATTATACTTTAGGACAGGGCCTTTCCTACTCAGCACTGAATTTTATCAGAACTCCCACTTTGCTACTACAGTATTTTACACTGTCACTTTGTGACACCCTCATGACTGTTTGGTGGCTGTTCAGCTCGGGTGCAGCAGGAAGCACTACTGCAGGGACCTTCTCTTAGGTAATCTTGAATGACAGCTTCCCACGGCCCCGGACCAGCAGGCCATAGCTCCACTGAATCCAGTCTCCCCATGGGCCCTGAAGGCCACCTCTGCACTTGGCACCACCCTCAACCTGTCTCACCAAATGGTGTGCTGAGCACAGTTCAGTAGCCTGTACTCCAACTTGTCCTCTGGCAGAGATTGGCAGTTGCCTCAACCACCTACCTAAGGTAATGTTTTTGATGTTCATCCTGATGTGAAATTCCCTTTACAAATAACAGGCATATCTGCTACCTTGGTCAGCAACACAGTCTCACCAGGTCTCACATCTTAAGCACAGCTGTCAACATCTCTCAGGAACAGGACCATGACTGTCCCACAAAAAGGTAAACACCCATCTTTAGTGGGATTCTACTGTCTGACACAAGGTCACCAGGAACTTCCATTGAGTGGTAGCATCTACAGGGCAGTTAGCCTCAACACTGCAAGACACTCCCTTAAAGAAAAACTAAAGTCAAACTTTACAAAAAAATATATGCTGTGTTTTCATTTGTAGGTGTACTCTTAGTAAGTCCTTCCCTTTATTTGAGGAAAGTGCTTTTTTCTAAATTTACTTGCTGGTTTTATGGCCGCTGGGGACTACTCACAGGATCATTCTCATCTATTTACTTTTACCCATCAAACTTCATTTACTTTTACCCATCAAAAGTGCATGAGTGCATTCATACAAATGGCAATCCACCATTTAGACACAGTGAATATGTCCTGTTCTGTTTAGCAGTATTGACTTCTCTTACAGCAGTGTTTTAAACATGGCTAAGTATCAGCATCAATAAATAATGTAATGTTTCATATTATGAACTGGATGAAAAAATTCCAGGAAGCTGAATGGCTGAGAGGTATTTGAAGCTGTGATTATATTCCACAACATAATCATGGCTTCAAAAACTTCCATCCACCGGCCACCTCACAGGCAACAGATTCCTCCAATTGTAACATTCACCATGGAGTGAGTCACACATAAAGATGACCACTGTTGAAAAAAATTACAAAAAATGTCAGCCTGGTGGTGCTGAAGGTTGAGGCGCTGGACACCAAAACTTGCTCAATGCCAGTGATCCATGTTTGGGAACGAGCGCAGGTCACCAGGGGTCGGCCAGGGAGGGAGATCATTGAGTGTCCATAGGACTGCTCTGCTCTATCGGGGTGGGTGGTTCATCACTTCTACTGAATGACTGCCACCAGCTGGAGGCCTGGTGGTAGTGCAGGACAGAGGGCGACGAAGCAGGGAGGGTGCTGCAGGACTGCAGTGCATGTGCGCCTGCATGTGTGCATGCTAATATGCATGTCAGCAAAAGGGGACAGGGAGAAAGTGGAAAATGAACTAGCAGGCTCTGTGAAGCAATGGTTACAGTCCCATCTCTGGTGTCCCCCAGGCAATCTGGATTGTGCTCCAGGGGTTGGGGAGGACAGCCCTTCCCCCTGGCCCTGCCATGTGGGGAAATCCTTGGGGGAACCTACCCAGGTGTGGAAACTGGAACAGAGAGTGCACCAGGATGGAATTGAGCCTTCTAATAGAGGGACAGTGCCTGCCTATTATCTCCAGAGTAAAAATATTTTATAGGAAAAAAAAAAAAACAGTACTAGGCAATTAAAGATTAAAACACTGAACAAATGGATACAGAAATGGTGCTTAAGGAAAAAAAATTGGGTTGCCTAGGAAAATTTTATTCATAAACCAAATCTTTTCAGTTGAGATGGTTTGCATTTGAGTCAAAAGGGAAGCACCCTTCTGGGTGACTATTACAAATTACATCATTAACCATTTAAACTAGGTAAGAGGGGACAACAGGGTATCTCAAAGAAAAATCACACTAGGTTGGAGTACAATGGATTCAGATTCATAGTTTTGAATGCTAGAAGTTTAAACATAGTTAAAATTTGTGAATTAACTGCTATTTTAAATCTTCAACAAATTGATATTGCAGTAATAAGTGAGATGTAGTGGGATGAGGGCTTTGAATGGTACAGGGAAATCACGGGTTACCGCCTTTATCACAAAAACAGAATTGATAAGTAGAGTCTGTCTCTATGTAAAAGGCACCATTGAATCATCAGAAATATCACTGAATAATAATGACAATGTACATATTGAAGGTGTATGTACCCAAATAAGACTAAAGAATGGCAGTAAGATTGTAATCAGTAACTTTTACAGGCCCCCATCCACAACCAAAATATATGACCAATATCTGCAAAATGAGGTTGCTAAATTTTCATCTGATGCTAAAGCAGTGATAGTCAATGATTTTAATATGCCTGGCATCTCATGGGAGACATTCACTGCTGGCACGGCTCCGGGACTAGACTTCATAGACACTGTATTAGTAACAGGACAGGAACAACTAGTTTTAGAACCTACTAGGGGGGAATAATACACTAGACCTTGTATTAACCAGTTTGGCATCTGATATTACAGACATTTCAATAGTCCTTTGGGGAACAGTGATCACAGCTGTGTTAACTTTAATCTTGCCCAGTCCAAAATTCTCGGTAAAGAATCCTGCTTTAGGTGTAACTTTGCAAGAGGCAAATATTACAAAATAAATTCTGCCCTTGATTCATACAGCTGGTATATCATGTTTGCGGATCCGTATGTGAATGAGTGTTGATCACTGCTGAAATCAATAATTAATGAATTAGTCAACATATATATCCCAGCTAAGCAGGTGCACAATAGAAAAGGAAAGATACCCCTTTGGTTAACACCTAAAATCATGCGTCAGATTAAAAGGAAAGAAAAAGCATTTAAAAATCTCAAACAAATGAATAATGAATGTAATAAGGGAGTCTATAAGGCTGAACTGAAAAAAAAACAAACATGACTAAAAATGCAAGGAGTAACCTGGAGTTTAAGCTAGCCACGACCAAGGATAACCAAAAATCCTTCTTTTCGTACATTAATTTTAACCGCCATAGGGGCAACGGTCTAGGACCTCTAGTCATGGATGAGGAAGAAATTAAAGGATCAAAGGAAACTGGAGATGCATTTAATAATTTCTTTAGTTCTGTTTTCTAAAAAAAGGATACAGGCAGATTAACAATTCCTAATAACACCAGTGTGGATGAGTTGTTCCAGCAAGACAAGATCAATAAAGTACTAAAAAGGTTAAAAGACAAATTCATCACCTGGGCCTGACAACATAAATTCAACATTTCTGAAAGAATCAGCCGACCAATTAACAACACCACTTACCATCTTTTTTAATAAGTCCCTCATTTCAGGCAATATACCCCATGACTGGAAAAGGGCTATGGCGGTACCGATTCATAAAACAGAAATAGAACAAATGCTGGTAACTTCAGATCAATTAGTCTAACATTGATAGTTTGTAAAGCTATGGAAAAACTGATAAAAATCAGGTTAGAGAAAGAAATAGAGACTAAAGGACTAAGGGACCCAATACAACATGGTTTTGTTTCATGTACCACTAACCTTATTACATTCTATGAGAAGGTTAGCAAAAGCCTTGACCAGGGTATACTAGTGGACGTGATCTATCTTGACTTCCAAAAAGCATCTGATAAAGTTCCTCACTTAAGCAATAAACCATGACAGGGTGTTGGTGATGCTGGTTTTACCCACGCCTGGCGTGGTTCGGTCACGAGGCCGCAGGCTGAGTGACTAAACCTCGTCAGGCGTGGGTAAAACCAGAATCACCAACACCCTGGAGTGGTTTATTGCAATTATACAATGTTCCCCTTGACTTTTTTGTACAAAAATTAAAAGAAAAATAGATTGTTTCCACTTTTAATCATTTTTATTACATTTGTTGTTCCGCCACAAAAAATGGTTCCCTGTTGATAGGTAGAATAATGTTACCCCCATTACTCATCCCTTTCGTTTGAGAGGAGAGACAGCCAGAGAAGAGTTTTACTGTAAACAATGTAAATGCAACACTTTTCACTAAATGTATACCTTAACAGTTAGCAAATAATTATGAAGAGGAGAAAGTGTGTGTTAATAAGAAATGAGGGCTAAAAGTTGTGTAAATCAACACAGAAAAGCGGAGACTGTACGGCTCCACTTTTCAGGAGTGATTTATACAACTTATAGTCCTCGTTTCTTATTAGGATATATTGTCTTCAATTCAGGATTGCTGGCAGTGTTAAAATATATGTTTAGGTGACCAGTGATGTTGAGTGGCATGGACTAGCTCATGCTGTGCTTTCAGTTGAGGGAAAAAGATGCTGACGACAACTAGCGGTGAGCGTGTAGGAGCGAGGTACAGAGACAGCAGAGACGAAGCCAACACACACAATAAATTAAAGGTAGTGATTTTACTGCCTAACTCTGGGGTACTACCATTTATTTATTTATTTTTGTACTCAAACTGTGGTTGCCGGTAATATGGTGGGACAAGATGGCGGCATTTGAAAATTAAAATGGGGATCGGATTTTGAGGGAAAAAGATGTTGAAGACAAGTAGCGGTGAGCATGTAGGAGTGAGGTACAGAGACAGCAGAGACGAAGCCAACACGCACATTAAATTAAAGGTAGTGATTTTACTGCCTAACTCTGGGGTACCACCATTTATTTTATTTCTTTATTTTTTGTACTCAAACTGCGGTTGCCGGTAATGTGGTGGGACAAGATGGCGGCATTTGAAAGTTAAAATGGGGATCAGATTGTTTTCTTTTTAAGGGTCTCAAGCCTTAGCACAGTTGGCACTTCTTCCTTTTGGTGTTGCTGAATTTTACAACAGTGTAATGGTGCCAGCAGACCAATGAGATTTAAGCATTTTAATTGCCATTGTATAATTTAAGTTAATTAATAAAATGACAAATTTGGGTCTGAACACTTACATCATTGGGTGGCTGAAGGAATGGCTTCATGAAAGGATGTAACAGGTAAAAGTCACAGATACACTTTCTGAGGAAATCTTTGTTAGTAGTGGGGTCCCTCAGGGCTCAGTATTGGGCCTAGTTTTATTTGGTATCTTCATTAGCGACCTGCATAAAACAATTCAGTCCAATATCATTAAATCTGCTGATGATACCAAACTCAGTTTCGAAGTTGATGATAATACCAGTTACAGAACCTTGACTAGGGACCTATTAAAGACTGAGAACTGGGCAGTCACTAATGATATGACCTTCAACACTGACAAGTGCTAAGTGATCCATCTGGGCAAGAAAAACTGCCTATATACATATAGACTCAATGGGACTATATTAAAATCAGTCATGTCTGAAACAGATTTAGGGATAACCATTAATAGAGATCTTACTCATGGGGAGCACTCTCAAAAGACTGCACTAAAAGTGAATAGACTTATAGGAGCTATCCACAATGCCTTTGTTACAAGGAGTGAAATATGTATTATACCTCTATATAAGGCAAATATCAGACCACATCTAGACTTTGTTGCATCTTTCTGGGCCCCACATCTTATCAGATAGGAATCTATTGGATAACATGCAAAGAAGGGTCACAAAAATGATCCCAAGATTAAAAGGGTGATCTTATTCAGATAGGCTACAAGCCCTGAACATGTATGATTTTCAAAAACATCGACATATAGGGGATCTTTTAATGTTATTTAACATTATACATGATGCCACACTAAACAGGGAATGTAACATTTCGGTAACCCCCAAAAAACCTAACTTACAATCTCACAATAAACAAATGCACATACAGTGGGCATCAACCAATAATAGGAATGGGTACTTCACCATTCAAGCTTGTAGTTATGGAATTCTCTCCCCCAAAGTATAGTAGGCATATCAAATTTTACCAGATTTAAAGTTGCAGTAGATAGGTACTTATTGGACAACACTGGTTAATTTCCCCCACACGGTGTGGGAAAGGCAGTCTAGATGGACCCTGTGCCTTCTTCTGCCTTTAGAACGGAGTAAACTGAATAAAACAAACCATGAAATGCTCAAATCTATTCCTGCTGACATAAATGAAACTGCCACCAACTGCGGCATACACAAAAGCACCCACTCTCAACACAGAAATGCCAGAACACCACCACACTGGTCAACAGACAGCAATGGCTGTTTATTAGAAAACAACATACCCTGGTACCACAACGTCCCCTTGCAGTCAAACATCTGCCAGACAGTAGACACGAAAACAACAACCTCACCATTCAAGCTGCTGTTACTAGTGCAGTGATTCAAAACTACATTGCCAACCTCACGTACTCCCTTCAAAGGCCAGTGTAACAGTTTTCCTCTCTCCTCCACAGTTTCCAGTATGACAACACAGCATCTTGGGGGGGGGGGGAAGAAAACAGAGCACAGATGACTATGATCATGGTTCTCAGCAGATTGGTCTTTAAGAAAAAAAAAATCCACACAGATCTTCACCCGGTCCCAGAGCAGGCAAGCAGGACCAGGTCAAATGCAGGGAAAACACAGTTGGCATCTGGGAGTAGTGCTGGGAGAGAGAGACAGCGTTCACAGCTGCACATCTCCATGAACACCACTTACAACAGTGCTGCCTGCTACCCAAAGCCTTCCAGGAACTATTTTCTTGAAAAGATGCTCCTCCAACACCCCAAAAAAGGCATTAAAATGCTTTAAAAGTTTGTTTTTTTTACTGATAAAACTTTTAAGCCAGTTCATAATAGCAATAATGCATGACAGGGCATGGTATATCATGGGATATTGTCACTTCTCGGTGTTGGATGCACTCGGCCTGTGGCCTCATGCCCAACCACGAGAGGCGTGACGATATCCCATGATATATCACACCTTGTCAAGCATTATTGCTTAATTATAAAATGGTATTGAAAAATGCATTAAGCTGCTAGATACAGAAAGTAACAGTGCTGGGCCAAGCCTAAACTCAGCGCTGCACTCTACCAGAGCTTCATAAGGGGGCAACCATGGACCTGATGGTTGCCTCTGATTTTATGCACCCTTCTATTGGTGCAACTGCTGGTCCTGTGTCCTACTGAAAGCCCAGTCTCCAGACAGCCCTACATGACCCCCCAGAAGACACTGGTAGTACTGTCATCCCAAAAGGTAAGGAGGTCCTGGATCCATACAAGGCAGTGGTTGTCCTTGTGGACAGCAAAGCTCAGCTAAAAAGAAGTTTACTATCACAGTCTCCAGTCTTCCTCTTCAAACTGAAGAAGAGGAAGAGTTGGAAGTCCTGGAATGTCAGCCAATAGAGACCCAGGAAAGAGATCAGACAGCTAAGGTTCACACCCAACTCAAAACTCTCATGAGACACAGGTGGCATGCCCCTTGGTTGATATCTGGCAAAAGAGACACCAGAAAACTCACTAAGCTATGCAAAGCTCACATAAGCATGGCTACTTACCGTATTTCCCTGTATGCCTGGTTGGTAGTGGGAACAACCAAGAATGACTACTGCTGGTGGAGCGAAGAAACAGTTGACCAAAGGGGACCACAACCAGCACATGCAGTACAAGGAGGTGACAGACTGATTGGCTATAACCAAGGTATCTACATGAGATTAAGCAGGATCATCATAATGGTGAAAGTCCTCTATATGGATATACAGTAGAAGGATGCAGAACTGAGTAATAGTGTATGGTGAGGCTTGTTCTGCATAGAAATGCATCGTAGCTCAAATGTTGTTGTACCACAGTTCAAAGGTCATGGAACATGATTGTACCCTACTGTGGTATAACAACATTTCAGCACTTCTTAGAATCACACAGGCCACAGAAATGGCAGGATCAACCAGATAAACACTAATGGTGGCACCACAATCACCTGAACCTGTGATTCAACCAGGATCAACCAGATAAGATAAAAAAATGCAGGCTCAATCAGATATGCGCAGTTTTAAAAAAATTGAAAGCAGGATCAACAAGATATTTAAAGTTACTCACGGAATGAAAGTCTGTTCCTCACAGCCCATGTCCTCTCACTAAGCGAGAGATACAGCCACCATTTTAGTTTCTGAAAATCTCCCCACACCTGATTGACTTCCAATAAAAGGTTACAATTCAAACGTAGAGATGTCTTCTGCCTAGCAACCACACATCACACCCTAGCAACCAACCCTAACTCCCAGAATACAACGTGGTCACTAACTTTTTTTTTGTATTTTAAAATAAAAATGTGTTAAAACCACATTTAATTTTTTTTCAGGGGCACCATACGCTATAAAAAATACTGGATGGACAATTCTATGACCAACCAGTGTGTTCTGCTACCTCAAGGTTCTGATTTCCAGGGACTTCTTCACTCTCAAGGTCACTAGGAATCAGAACCCTTCTGTGGCAGAACACACTTGTTATGCATAGTTGCCCATCCAGTATTCTCTGTTTGTATCTGGGTGGTTCAGCCACATGGCAGGCATGATTGTGTCCCTGCAACTGACTGAAGACCAAATGAACAGAAGAGCCAGAAAGATTTGTCATGAAGTTGGAAGCTGTTGCAAGGTGCTAGGGTGTCATCCCAGCACTTAGGCATTAAGTAATGGTATCAATTGAAATCAATTATTATTGTGCATAAGAATAAGGGAATTAACAAGCATTTGTCAATGCTGAATGTTTGCTTGCTGGCATTGGCATTGGTAGTGTAGAAGTTACAGAGCTGCATAATAGAAATGGCAGTGAAGTATTGAACTGAAGCCAACCCCACTACCACCCTGCAGAGAGTGACAGGCATTGGCGTGTGCCTTTTGGTCGTCAGGCATAATGGCCAAGCCATTTCATCACACCCACCCTGCAGACACTGACAAGTGTCACAGTGCCTGGGGTCTTTCGGCCCTTATGCGACCCCATTCCATCAAGAACACGGTGAGATGGGTGCGATATAGGAGAATAGGGTGAACTTTGGGGCTAAGAACCCAAGGCATACCCCGATGCCTCTCACTGGCTGCAGGGTGTGGAATGGTATAAGCATTACAGGCAAGAATCCCAAGTCACACCCCTGATGCCTGTCATTCTCTACAGGGTTGGGCGTTATGGTTGGAAACCCTAACACCTCAGGCATTTGTTGGTATTTTCACTCCAAATTTTCAACATGTTTTTTGTGACCCCCACCTCATGAACAGTGGCAATATCAGTTTGTTATCCGAAAGCTGCTTATGCACAGCGACTACGGCATTTAGCACCACAGGTGCAAAAACACATTCCGATCAGGATGTAAAAAATGACAGCTGTACTGTTCATGGGGAAGTGTAAAAAATGGCAATGTTGCAAATCTGCAGTAAAAATATTAAAAAAACTGGTGAAGTCACGAGCGTGCATAGAAACTGTGCAACACAGACCCATAATGTAATTAGTTTGGGGATTTTTTACAGCAGATTGTCAACACAGGCATTTTGGGACCTCCAATCATGAACAGTGTCACTGTGATTTTCTTTATCTGTCCCGAACAATGATTTCCCACAGCGACCACGCATCTCTGCGCTGAAAGTGTGAAAACAAATTTCGGCCATGTTGTGAAAAATGACAGGTGTACTGTTCATAAGGAAGTGTGGAAAAATGCCACTGGTGAAAATCTGGACTGAAAATATTACAAAGTCATGAACTTACAAGGGTGCGTGGAAACTGCACAATGCTCACTCGTAACACAGTCATTTTATGGACTTCTGTTACTAAATTTTCAACATAGCCATTTTAAGACCTCTGCTCATGAACAGTGTAACTGTGATTTTCTTAATCAGTCCCCATGGCAGGATTAACCTGTATGCCAATTACGCCATGGCGTAGGGCCCCATGGTTCAGGAGGGCCCCCACTGTTAACCTATTTACAGTTACTTTCTTTAATCCTGGCTGTACTGGGTGACTGCCGACAGGCCAAACTGCCCAAAAAGCACCTTCTTGGAATCAGTCAGCCCCCCCACTCCACTGAGTCAGCCTGGTGAATGGTGACCCCCTTCCCCCACAGCTGCTCTGAACAAGCAAGCCTCTCAGTCTCTCCGATGGGCAGCTCCGACTTCACCTCTGATCCACCCTGACCCCACAACACACAACCAATCATGTCCATCAGAGGTCCTCTGGAGCTGTGACTACTGGGGAGCTGAAATCAGTGCGTTCGTGTGCATGGCATCAGAGTGTGTGGCCAGGCAGTGATGAGGAGTAGAGGAGGAGAACGAAAGAGAGCTGTGGTGGTCAGTTGTTGGTGTCGGTGGCTGGTCTCATCTGTCAAAGAAGAAGAGTCTCTACCTAAAGACACAGAAGTAGAGAGAGAGAGTCTGAACAGGCTGCAGGGGGTCACCTAGAGTTGGATTCGGCTTCAGTGCAGCGTTGCATGCTGCTGGTGTTTTCTGTGTAGCCACTAGCCAGGATCAGTTAGTGCTGCTGCTAGTTGGGCCTTTGGTCCTGCTGTGACTGTGAGGAATCCTCCCATGTTGAGCTGCACTGCAGGGCCGAGTCATGTCACCGCCGCCTGCGTGATCTTGAGGAAACAATCAAGAGGACAGACTGGACTCATTACATTCACATCAGTCAGGCCACACCAGGTATGTTGTGTTGACTAGTTGTCTGTGTTCTGCAGTGTCCAAGCCAATTGTGATGCAGAAATAACTCATTTTATTGCATTGGAGAAACAAGCTAAGTTGTGGTTGCCTCTGGTCATGGTCTGTCTGTGAGTGTTCAGTAACCTGAGTAGTGTACTGATGAGTCTTTAATAAGATTTGAAGTTTGGCACTGAGTGGACCATGGGGTGCTGATAAGTCACCTGAGGGAACTAACTGTGGGACTTGCTGTTGCTGGCACAGTTTTGTCTTGGTTTGATTTGAGTCATATACATTACTGGGAAGTTGCAGGAGGCTGCTCTAGGAAGCTTAATCTCTGAAGTGACTGCAGTCAACACCTGCAGTCCTGCAGGGTTCTTAGGCTCAGTCTTCTTGGCACAACTCTCTTTAGCTGCTTTGGCATTAATGACTTGGAGTGGGGGCAAGGATGTGGCAACTCAGCGTTGGCAGCAAAGCAACTTTTAAGCTGACAACAAAACTATAAATGACAATGGAGATGGAGGACAGGAGACAGTGGGAGAACAGACAGAACTGAGAGCAAAGATAGCTGCACAGAGGGTGATAGTGGCAGATGCATTGCGGAGGCAAGGAGATTGGGCATGTCTCAGGTTTGGAGCGCGAAGGAATCTTGAGCAGGGAAATGATGTGAGGGAGCTTTGAGCCCCATTAACTGCTTCAATACACGCTTCAGTTTTTTTGGTTTTGGCAGAGAGAAAATGTATTTAAGGAGGCATGAGCAGGGAGATTGTGGCAACTACAATCCCCATTTTTATTAAATTATTTATGTGGAATTTGAATTTGATATCTGGGAAGGCAGGACACACTAATCGAAGTCTAATGTCCACGTGTATCTCGGAGGAGGGATGAAAAGAGGAAGAAAAGGGGATCCATAATTAATAATGAATCCATAATTATTAATAACAAAAATAGTTACAAGGTACATACAGTAGTGACAAGGGAAAAACAAGACAAGTTATAGGTAACTAAAAAGTGAAAATTTACAAAATGTTAATACTGTACCGATAAAATATTTCTTTATGCAGTAATTGGTCATTCTGAATTGTGTTGTTTGTAATCAAGGCATGTGACCTGTCAAGTCATGTGGCATAACTCAGCATTATAAACCGCATCCTGCTTGAGTACCCTGGTCATTGCTGCCTTGCCAGCCCAGCACTGTAGAAGAGTGGGATGTTGGCATTTAGGGGCCCCCAGGCCACAAAAATATGACTTGGGTAGGTCTACTTCCATTAATCTGGCCATCTCTGTCCCAAGCATTGCTTTTACACCGACTGCACCATTGTCGCTACATGTCAGGAAACACACTTGGTGATATGTGAAAAATGGCAGCTGTACTTGTTTATAAGGAAGTGTAATAAAATGGCAATGTTGAAAATCTGGAGTGAAAATATAGAAAATTCGCAAACTTACGAGCGTGCATAGGAATTGTGCAACGCACCCTCGAAAAACAGTAATTTTTAGGAATTTTTTCACCAAATTTTCAACATAGTCATTTTAAGACCTCTGCTCATTAACAGTGTCATAGTGATTTTCTTAATGTGTCCCATACATTGATTTCACACACCGACTGTGCCATTGTGTGCTACATGGGCGGAAACACGTTTTGGGCAAGATGTGAAAAATGACAGCTGTACTGCTCATAAGGAGGTGTGGTAAGATGGCAATGTTGAAAATCTGGAGTGAAAATATTGAAAATTTGTAAACTTATGAGCGTGCATAGGAACTGCACAACGCACGCTAGTAAAACAGTCATTTTTAGGAATTTCTTCACCAAATTTTCAACATAGGCTTTTTGAGAGACCACTTTATGAACAGTGGCAGTGTTGTTTCATTACTCGGTCCTGAAAGGAGATTTCGTGCAGTGACTGCAAAATCACCCATCAGGCCTTATTAGCGCCATGACAGTGAGAGCATTCATGAGAAGGGGTCCCAAAACCCCATGTTGAAAACTTGGTGCAAAAATTCCAAAAAATGCCTGAGATATGCAGCAAAGTTGAAAAAACCCTATCTATCCCATTATGCAGCTTACCGGCATTTCCTCAGTTCACGGTCGGCTTTGAAGAGTGCAGACGTGTTCTCGGTCCACCGAAGATCATCGCGAGTCCGGAGGTAAGTATGTGGTGAGAGGGGGTGTGGGGAGGCGGGGAGTGCGCAGTGGGTGGAGTGCGGGTGGGGTCAGAGACAGCAAGGGACTGTTTTCAGTTTCATTTTTTTTTTTAAATGGCGATGCGGGACATTTGCCATGCTGGGGTGGGCTCCCAGCGTGCACAAGAATGGCTGATGGAGGTGGGTGTGGAGCCGGCGAGAGTTGGGCACCCCGTCAAGCAATAACATATGTTGCCACGCTGGGAGGGCTCCCAGCGTGGCACCCTGTACTCTGGGGAGGTGGAACCAGTGGAGCCGGCGGAGAGTTAGGCACCCCATCAGCTATACAATGTGTGGCCACGCTGGGGTGACCCCAGCATGGCATATGGAACACTGTTTTGGGTGGGTACCCTTTAGCCCGTGAGGGATTGGGCACCCGTCGGCTACACAATCTGTGCGTGAAGTAGCACGCGCAATATGTGTGCGTGTGTGTGTGTGTGTGTGTGTGTGTGTGTGTAGGGGAGGCGCATGAGCAGGCGATATCTTATCGCTGCTCACTGAAGCATAGCTCCCCCTTTCAACTGTATGCCACTGCATTTTGGACTGCTGTCATAGACAGCTCCAGCAGGCATTGGAGAACTGTGGCCGTGCCTGCAAACACACTGACTGAATTGGAAGAGGGCTGCCACACCTCCGAAAACTCGGATGATGGCACTATGTTTCTTGCACATGCATGCAAGCAAACATAAAAAGTAGCAAAAGGTGTGTAGGTTCCTGCACTCCTATAGTAGTAGGACTCACTCCACATAGGCCCCCCATTTACAACCAGTTACAATGTAAGGCCTTCTGAGTGTTCTAGCCTGTGGTAGTCACAGGTAGACAGAGTATATGCAGTCCTGCACTTTGTGGGATGCATTGTCCCCATGGGGCATTGTCTAGTAAGGTTCTGGAATACAGTGAGTACAAATATGACTCTTGGAGTTCCTAGTGTCTACAGCAAATAAATGACAATCCTGTATGGTTATGAAACTGAAGTGACATGTGAAGTAGCATAGTCCTTATGAGGACCGGTGTGTCTGTCATCGAGGCGCAGCTGTAAAATTCACTAGTAGTGTTTTATTATTATCAATAACAGTAAAATATAAAAATTAAAACTTTTTAGCATAAATATTTACAAGGCAGTAAAACAAAGAAAACAAAATCCTTTATCTGAGAGTATGCCTAATTACAAATCTCAGTCTCTGTCTGTCTCTCTAGCAAAAGCATTGCTGCTCTTTTTATAAGCCTTTGCCTGAAAACTCAGTAAGAGACATCCTGTTTTTCTCAAAATGTTCTTGTCAGTTTTCTTGCAGGTGCAACAAATAGAACAATGTCCCAAACTTGCCCTCTGCTGACAGTTCTGCAAAACAGTTTGCAAACAAGTCTGAGATGACCTCAAACAGCATGTCAGGTTAACCCCATAAAGTCCAAATAGCTTTTAGCAATTATTTCAACAGTATAACTATACACAGTTTCACACAAAGGGATCCCAGTTTCACATACAGTTTCACACATATTTTTATAACTGCAGATATGCAAGGGAAAAGAAAACCAGAAGCAGCAAGTGAAGGCTGAGAGATGGTGAGAGGTGGAAAATCGCAAGACCGTCAGAATGATCATTTCCTAGGTCTCACGAGAAAATTTGGTTGTGCAAACAGATGGACAAGAGACAGAAAAGGAGAGGATAGAACAGATACTTGCAATTAAACTCTTTCTGCATAACCAATGGGATAGGGCCTTATTCAGTCATGTCACAGTGTCCCTCATAGAAGGCTAAATTGATAGCCCTACCTACTTGATTCCTACTCCAATTGTTGGCAGTCTGTTTTAATGGATTCACTATGTCAATGGTGCCCTGAGGTTTCTAGGTTCCTGGACCCCATGTCCCAGGTCTGTGGTGGCAAGGTACAGTGCGATATATATGTCTGTAATGCCCACTTGCCCTGGTCGAGAGCTTCATTGAAGCCCTAGACACAGAGCAGGGATGGCAGTTACAATTAATAAACAAGCATTGTACAATGGCAAGAAAGTAATCTGATTGGTCAGTGCCCACCTTCACCAGTGAGGTTATCTCAGCATAACCTTACTGTATCAAGAACGGGCACAAATGACCACACCAAACTTTAAATAAAATCAGTCCATACACTTCTAGGAATGCCTTTACTGTCCTGCTCTGGCATTCAAGTGGTATCACAAGACACCTCGTAACCCAACAGTTTCATTTTTCCGATCCTTGCCACAGTGCCATAACGAAACAGCAACTCTATCTTTTTCTTTATTTCTACAAACAGTTTTCTCGCATTCCAGCTGAAATGGCTGCTATGTGCACCATCACTACTGTAACTAGGGCAGAATGTGCTCAGCTGGTCCAGGGAAAGCTGCACGCAATGGCTGTGAGAAACATTTTACAAATAACAACAGTCTTCCAGAACAAGCACAAAAAATGGCTTATCCACCTGAGAAGCTACCGGGCACTTACAGACCCATTTCTGAGCACTGAAAGTCTTGCTCCCTTTGCCCACTTGTTCTCCATGTGACTGGGCCGATTGAATGAAAGTCCATGGCAACGCTACACTGATTGGGGAAAACACAGTACCACAAAAAGCAGAAAACAAAAATCAAAAGTTCAGGGGAGGAGAAGACCCACAACACCAACACAAAACTGTGTGAGAGGCACCCAGATAAAGAGATAGAACAAAACACATATGAACAGCACCACCTACTGGCCACAAAGGGACTATCTTTCCCTACTTATACCTCCACAATGATAAATGACCAGAAAATGAAGTAACAAAATATGTATTTTTAACTTTTTTCCCCCAATTATAAATGAACCATTGTATAATAGCAATAATGCACTCCAGGGTGTGGGTTGTGCTGGGATAATCTTACTCCTGGGGTATTGGACACACTTAGTCTGTGGCCTCATGCCCAACCACCCCAGGCGTGAGGTTATCCCAGCACAACCCATACCCTGTCATGCATTATTGCTTAATTTGTCAATGCTGGATGTTCGCCGCTGGTATTGCTGTTGTACCAGTGACAGGGAGACTAGTTAGACCCTTGCAACACAACTACATGGGCTGCTATCTCTCAAGTGATGATGCAGTACAAGCCCACAAACTGTAGGAACCTCAAAGGGGCAGGCGTCAGTAAACACAGACCATTATGTGGATCTACAGTACTACAACTGTTCATAAACAAGCAGGCACTACGAGTGTCTCTAGTTTGTGTCCAGAAACAGAGGAGCTAGCGAGGGACTGTGATTGTTGTTTGACTGGGTAATAGGCAGCAAACTGCAGAGGACAGGGGTTGGGGGGATCCAATGGAGACCAGAAAATGCTAATGGTTCTGAAATAAGGTGAAGGGCCACTGAATCTCCAAGGACAGACCACAAAAGACAGGAAAATTAACAGCAATGGCAGAGAAGATAAGCATGCCAAAAGATCAGAGATGGTTGGCTGGGAGGATGCTTCAGTGGTAATGCTGCTTGCCATGAGCTCTGAACTTCATAACCACAGTGAGTCAGTATGTTAGTGGGTGGAAATGCAGTTTGCGCCATTGAACATCTAACCAAGTAATGTATTAAGTTGCTGGGGAAACTCTTTCCACCAGTGTTTAAGCCAGGCCACTGTGTATGACTAATTTTGGTGTCAACATAACAGGGAGCCTGTTTCTATGCCATTTTTGCAATGCCAGCATTTGTGACCATATATCTGACACCTAGGGTTTTTATTTGTTCAAAGTTAGACTTTATTAATTCTGGTTTAAAGTCTTATTTTTTAATGCAAGACCACTCCTCTTTGCAGTGGCAGATTTTGAGAGGGGTGGTGGGAACAGCCACCCCCCACATTGGTCACTTAACTTAGTTGCTTACCTCTTTCCCTTCCCAGGTAGCCAATTTCAAAACCATATAAAAACTCCATGATTTGTAGGCTTTATTAAAAATGCAATTAAAGATAATAAAGGATTTAAAAACCCATTCAACAAATTGCATATAATGTCCCACCTCCAAGTCCTAACTCCTCCTAACACAGCCGTGGTTCCCTGACGAACCCGACCTGCCATACTGCCACCCGCAGTCCAGGTCTGAAGCCACCAGCCCCTCACAGAAACGCAGGTATGGACTTGCCCTCAGGGACTGATTACCTCCAGGAAGGGAGCCCTAGCTGCCAGTTTTTTCACCCACCCCCCGGTGCTGATTAAATACACATAAACCCAGGCCCAGCTTTCTAGCTCACTCCTCTCTAGCTCCCCCCCATCCTTATTCCACTATGTGTGTCAAATCGTGGATCCTGTTCTGGTCCTTCTTCTATCTCATAACGCATGCCCAATATATGCCACCTCAAGCCTTTATTACTGTGGATACTAATCTGATCTGCTCTGTAACTAGTTCCTGTCCCTATGTGGATATATGCCTTTTCAACTCCTCAGTTCTTCAACACTATTTTCATATTACCTTTAACGCTGATACACAAAATGAATTACCACCTCAGCTTATGACTTCCACCAACATCATAGAGGCATCATCTCTACAGATAGCAGTCAGAGTACTCATCTCTGCCACACTTAGTGGAAAGGGCAAAAAATGTTGGGGCGCGCCCCCCCAGGACGATGGCCCATAACGACATAAAGGGGTTACCAGTATGAAGCTTACTATTGCCTCTCTAAGGAAACCTTTACTCCTTCTTCTCCTGTGCTCAGGAAATGTGGAGCTCAATCTGGGGCCACCAGCTGCAATCACATCGCCCTCTGACCTTGCCGCACTGAAAGGCATGAGTTTCCTCCACATTAATGTATGCAGTCTGTTAAAAAAGTTCTCCATGATCCAGGTCTGGGTCCTCCATACTCGACCAAACATCCTAGTGGTTTCAGAAACCTGGCTTAGACCGGCCACCTCCAACAGGGAAGTCAATATCCCTAACTATTTACTATTTAGAGCAGACAGCCACTGCAGGGGTGGAAGGGTTGCCATCTATGTCAAGGATAGGTATACGGCATCCTGTCTGAGTGCTTTACCTGTTGCAAATGCTTATGAATGTCTGTCTCTTCAAGTCACCATCTCACACACTTCAACATTATGTATCATAGGGTGCTATAGACCTCCTTCTGCCGATCTACAATTGTTACCTCATCTGAGTAATATCATCAAACAACAATCCTCAGAAATAATTATTCTTGGGGATCTTAATTTACACTGGCTATCTAAAACCGCTGCTCCTCTAGTAGCTTTCTGTGACACCCATGGAGTATCGTAACTCATTGTCGAACCAACACGAGTAAATAAACGAACGTGGATAACAGCTCCCTGCTAGATGTTATCCTAGTGAATAAACCACATCTCTTCTCCTTTGCCAGCACCTTCTTCAGTGATATCAGTGATCACTCATTTATTACTTGCATAAGATCAAGCAACAAACCTACTACTTCGCCGAAGTTTGCTGCCAAGAGATCTAGATGGAAATTTGATCTCACTGCCTACATAAACGAACTGAAACACTCCTTGTATTGGCAAGAGTTCTATTTGGCAAAAAACACACAATCAGCATTCAACATATTCAGCAAAATTATCCTAGACGCCCTAAATAAATATGCCCCTATAGTTAAGGTGAGAATAGCAAAAAATGCATGTAGATGGTTCACACCATTACTAAAATCTGCATTGACTGAAAGAGATAACCTATGGAAAAAAAGCTTGCAAAACCCAGTCTGCTGCGGACTGGTGCAAGTTCAAAAGAACCGAAACTCATGTACTAGAATGGTTAGAGATATAAAAGCTGCATACTATCATTCTGAATTTCTCTCTGCCTCAAAAATCCTACAAAATTTTGGAAAACCGTCAAGGACTTGTCTGGTCACCGTCTGGTGGCTCACTACCTGATGAAATCTCCTTCAACAATAACATCATTAGTGACAGACTGGAAGTTCTGGATGCCTTCAATAATCACTTTGTGACTGCAGGCTTAGCCTTCGACAATTCCCCAGCGAATTTGATACGCCCTCAGGTGGATAATCAAGGTGCAGATCCTAGCGTCACCAATTCAGTCTTCTCCTTGTGTCCTACTACTCTGAAAGAAGTTGAAGATCTATTGCTAAAACTGGATGTAAAAAAAAGTGCTGGTGCGGATACCTCGACCCATATTTTTGAAGGTGGCCATCCATATGTTAGCCGTGCCCATAACCCATTTATTTAACCTATCATTAACTCAAGGATCCATTCCTTCAATATGGAAAACAGCGCACATCATATCCCTGTTCAAGTCCGGAAATCCCTGTGATCTAAATAATTACAGACCAATTTTGATTCTCCCGGTCTTGTCAAAGTTACTAGAAAAAGTCATAAGTAACCAGCTGAGGCAGTATCTAGAAACTAATAACCTGCTTAATCCAGTCCAATCAGGGTTTAGAGCTAAACATAGCACCATCACAGCACTTGCTAAAGTGATTAATGACTGGCAAAGAGAGCTAGACAACAGGAATTACACCTGCGCCATATTCTTGGACCTGAGCAAGGCCTTCAACACTGTCGACCATTCTCTGCTACTCTCTTCCCTGACCTCAGTAGGTGGTGACCCATTATCTTTACAGTGGTTCAACAACTACCTCTCTGATCATTTCCAGCAGATGAAAGCGGAAGGATATCTCTCAACTCTCAAACCTCTCCTAAGAGGTGTTCCCCAGGGTTCTATTTTAGGACCGATCTTATTTGCAATATACATCAACAATATTGATGAAAGCATAACTAAGGCTGACATTCATCTGTTTGCAGATGACACAGTTCTTTACGTAAACCACCTGTCATTACAGTCTGCATGTAATGACCTTCAATCTGAGTTCAACCTGCTGCAACACCAACTCCTAAACAAAAAACTATTACTTAACGCCAAGAAAATAAAAGCAATGCTCTTTTCTCCCTCTTCCCAAATGGTAAATTCAGCCCTATCAGATCCTGTGCCGCAGATTACTACAATTCTTGGCGAGAAGTTGGAATTTGTCCCTAAATTCAAATATCTGGGAGTATGGCTGGACCATATGCTCTCCTTTATACAGCACTTCGAAGAATTACTCAAAAAATTACGACAGAGACTTGGTCTGTTCTTTAGGATAGCCCGCTTCTTAACTAGAGATGCCAAACTACAGGTGGTACAATCAACCTTTCTATCCTTTATAGATTATGCTGACATCCTCTACAGTCACTGTCCCATTTCCTACCTCACCAAACTTGACACGTTATATCATAGAGCTTTGAGGTTCATCACAGGCCTGCCTTATTCCACTCACCACTACTCCCTATATCAATCAGTGGGGTGGAGTTCTCTTCAATTCAGGCGTGATAAAAATGCAGCCTTATGGACCCTGAGAGCCATCTCCAAAAAACTGCCCCAATACGTTACAGACTGTCTTCCTATAAAACCAATAGGCAATTACGCCCTGAGAAGTTGAAAATCTCTCCTACTGATGGTTCCCAAAGTTAACTCTCACTTTGGCAGGGCTGCTATAAGCTTTACACTGTCCTCCTTCTGGAATAAATTGCAAAAAAAACTGAAACTGAGGTCACCCATCGGCATCTCATCTTTCAAGCTCTTATATTCATGTCTCAGAAATTATCAGTGCAATTGTTTCCCATGACCATGAATTTTCATCATGCTAACCTGTACCATTTAACCATAAACAAATTACTTCTAGTGCTTGTCCCCTCCTTGGCCCTGGTCTGTCATCATTCTTTCATGTAACACCTTGATGCCTCTGTCCTCCCTTTGATGCTGGTCTATCTTCTCGCTTTCTGCAGCCTTCTTTTCACAACTCTATACTGCACTCATCCACAATCTACACACAAACATACTATAAAAGTCCTAACTCTCCTTTCCCTCTCCCTGCAGGCCCTCACCGCCACATCAGTTTTACCGACCTATCCTTGGGACTTCATTTCTCACAATGTTTATCCTTCACTTACATATTACATACCCCTCCTGGTACCCCATCTGCTTTTAGTTGGTGGTTCTCCAAGCCATTTTCATGGCTAGTACTAGTGACTGCCCCTGGTAAATGAACTAACTGGTACTTCTATACAGAGAACATGGTTTATATACAGTTGCATGGTTCAATGGTGAACCTGCCCCCTTGTATTTGAATCCTCCTCTGTTATGGCTTGCCTTGTCTTCCTTTTATCATTTGACTCCCCTATTACTGCACCATTGTGTTTGTGTTTATATACTTATTTACATGTATTTATATGTTTTTATGATGGATGTTACCCGACTCTGTTCTAACCAGGTCCATCTTGTAAAAGAGATCTGCTCAATGATGTTCACCTGGATAAATAAAGATTTTGATTGATTGATTAATTGATTAATCCCCAACTGCAAAATCCTAGCTCTGCTGCCGCCTCTTTATGGGATAGCGGCTTGTGAAATGAAACAATTCTGAGGGGGTAAAAGGAGGAATGTCCCTTCCTAGTAATGTTAGACAGTTGCAAGATATGTACACCTGAATTTGACTTTTTCCCAATTTAACCAGTCGAAATAAAGTCTATCACTTATTCTTAGAACTCGTATTTGTGGCACTGGTCAAACAGTTCTTCATGAAGAAGAAGTATCAGCATTTATATAGCGCTTTTCATACAGTGTATTCTAAAGCATTTTAAAAGCAATGCTAGACTGGTAGTGAAGTGACTGAAAGTGTGGTGGCGGCCATATCGCACATCAGCACCCACACACAGCCTGGACAATTGCATGATCTGGTTTATGGGAAGGGGAATGTTGGCCAGGACACAAGGAATGTCCCTTACTCTTTGTGAAAGGTGCCCTGGGTTCTTTTACTTCCACCTGGACACCCACCAGGACAACACCAGGATGGGTAGAAGGGACCTCAGTTTAACATCTCATCCAAAGGATGGCACACCCCAACAGTACAGCACCCCCCTAATACTTTACTCAGATGCCAGCATTTAAGGTATGAGTCCAGCCCTGATGTGGGATGAAATGCCACAAGCTTCTGGTTCAGAGGCAGATGTGCTATCAACTGAGCCACACTAACACCTAAGTGAAGTGGCTGAATGCTCCCGAATAAGTCTTCACAACATGAGTCTCTTCATAAAACTAGGTGAAAGACAGCTGACTGGCAATCAGATACTAGCTCTATGGTCACAGAACTAGAAGAAAAAGGCCAGAAAAGCAATACCCTTCGACAGTGCCTGGTGTGAGTACATTGAGTGTTGTAGATGGCAAAACAGTGCTGGAAACACCATGCTCAGCACTATAATGTGTGTGCTGCGAGCAAAGACCGGGGTATAAAAAGTATGTTTTAGACACAGCTATTATTAAAAAAGTCTTGCATATATATTTTTTTAGATTGGACCCAAAAGATTGCAGTGCACATTACAGGGCAATGTTTTTACTGTATAATAAACATTTTTGTGACTTTTATAAACCTGGAGCTATACATACAAACTTACAAATCTGCCAGCAGAAACAGACCCCATAATCTATCAAGTCTGCTTGAGTGTACAGCTAGCACCCCTAGATTGCAGCTCCCCCTCCCCCCCGGTCCTATTCAGGACGTTCACAGCTCTATTCACCCAGACCCTCCCCCGTGCTCTGTCCATGCCCTTTTAAAACTTCCCACTGTCTTACATGATATCACCCCTTCTGGTGGGGAGTTCCATTTCGCCACCACCCTTTCTGTGAAGTAATGTCTCCTCATCACTCTCTTAAACCTTCCACCCTCTACTCTTATCCCATGCACTCTCATGTCCCTACCCTTCCTCAGCTTAAAAAACCTATCAGCACCAGCTTTGTTTATCCCCAAGTACTTGAATGTTTCAATAATATCCCCCCATCCCTCCTCTCCTCCAGGGTGTACATACTCAGTTCACTTAGCCTGTTTTAGTAGGTTTTGCCCTTAATCCCCCATAACATTTTTGTCACCCTACGCTGCACTCCCCTCCAGCAGTCTAATATCCTTCTTCAAATACGGGTGCCAGTACTGCATGCAGTACTCCAAGTGTGGCCTGACCAAGGACCTGTAGAGGGACAGGATCACTTCCCTATGCCTGGATGAGAATCCCTTTGCAATACACTCCAGCATTTATTAGCCTTAGCTGCAGCCTTCCTGTATTGAGAAGAGTTGTTCATGCTCTCCATTACTATCACCCCTAGGTCCTTCTCTTCCTCGTTGACCCCCAGCCTCACCCCCCCAACCAATAGTCTCTCTATTACTATGATTGGACTACAGTAGGTATGCTGCTGTGTTTTATTATTAGTGATTTCATGGACAGGTAGGATACCATGAATATTGTCTATATTTATATGTATTTTTTTATTCATGTAGTTTTTGTTGATTGGGAAAAGAGAGCTAGGCAAGTCTGCATATTTTCAAGCTTGTCCCAGTGAGAGGGGATATAGATGGAAACTGACATAATGAAATAATGAATCATGTTAAGAGGGGATTTCATTCATGGTACCGGGCAGTGTGGATGCTCGTAGTTAAGCTCTGTGCCCCCCCATATTGGGAATATAACGTCTTCACCACTAGTTCTGACCGTTTAGTGTAATTCATCATTTGAGACCAGTGGGAAACAGAGATGGAAGGATTTTTTTTGAAGGAATTACTATTTCATAACTTAAACAAGACTGCAGGGCTCTTCCTGCATGTTTGAAATTCCTCAGCAGGCTAACCATGACAGATCAGCTTGCTGGGTGGTGTAGATAAAAGGGAAGAGCTGAACTATAACTGGGTTGGTTTTTCGTATTCATGTACAGGATGTTTCCATCCAGCAAGCCAAAACTGTGTCATGATCAGCCTGGCTGATGGTTTGTGTGCCACTAATGTGCCTCTTGAAGACTGCTCAGCATTGGCCCAACAGTGTCGCACCTCTCAAAATCCAACTCTTGTAACAAAATGTTCACTGCGTACACGTGCGCAAGGCAAACATAAAAATGGAAGGTCCTGATCAATTCACATTTTTGGAAATTCTGAATAACTGAATTTGCTGATACAAACTGTGAATGTTTTGCTGGAAACCAGAAAATCTGTGTTAAGAAGTTCAGAGTAAGAGTGAAAAGAAAATGCTGTGGTACTTATGTTTATGCATTTAGTATTATTAATTTCAAAAAACTGCATTAATGCACCAGTTAGGGTTCAACTTAGAGCAGCTAAAGCAGGGAAATGTGATGTTAGGGTTTCCAACCCTAACCCCCCCCACCAGCAGCAAAAGGACAAGAAGAACACAAAAGCAACCATAGACAGCCATCATTAGGTAAGACAAGCAATATAAAACTGTTTCCAGATGACACAAAAGACATCCATCATAAGGGCCCAGTGCTTTTGCAGCCCAGGGTATACATGGAAACTACAAGACATACACACCCACTTCTGGCTGCAGATAGAAATCCAACAAGTGAGAAGTCCTCTGGCTGTGGAAGAGCAGGGTCTCCAGGCATGAGTCCATCTGGTTGTGGAAGTTTGGGACCCTCTGGGCCCTGCACTTCCATGTGGCTACAACCAAATATTCACTTGTGGCTGCAGAAGCGTAGACCCTGTAGGCCAGTACCTATGCAGTCACAAATATAAATCTATGATACCCACATTACAGCACTGCTTTTGCCTACAGAAGCACTTCTGCAGCCACAGATCAGCATGCAAATTGTAAGGCATACACAGCCAGTGATGCCCAAATTACAACTCTACTTTTGTCTGCAGAAGTACAGGCCCCTATATCAAGGCTACCATGTCCCTATAATGTTGAATTCACACAGTGCGTAAAATTCATAAATAATGTCAGCTGCAGCTGAGCATCAGACAGTGGTAGCTCCCAAAAATTGACAGCCATGGCTCAGAATGGTACCCCCAGAAAATCAACTTGTAAGCCATAGCACACAAGATACATAATTCCTGCACCCCTGCAGAAGCCTTAAATGTAAATCAAGTGTGCCAAACTATTTCAAGAACTTAACAACTGGATGCCATCCTGGAGCTGCTTTTGTTCTTAAATCAGCAGCAGCTCAAGATCTGTTGTACACAATTGATACATATTTATTTAGAAATTTTCCTCCATTGGATAACCCTATTTGCAGTGGGTGCATGAACCCATTTGCAAGGAAGTCCAAGCTGACTGCTGTGACAGCGGCAAAAATGAAATTTAAAATCGGACGTTAAAGTAAGTGGGGGCAACAGTGTGGGGCAGCACCTAGGAAAGCCAATAAAATCATGGCATGCATCAAGAGAAATTTCATAAGCAGATCGCGAGATCTCATGATGGCCCTGTACAGATCACTGGTCAGACCCTACTGCACAGTTCTGATTCCTTATCTAAGGAAGGATATCAGTGTCACAGGACTGAAAAAGTGCAGAGGAAAGTGACCAAGTTAGTTGAGGTCTCAGAAAATATGGGCTATGACAACCAACCGGCAGAATTCAGGCTGTTCGCCAGGGAAGAGGAGCATGGACTCAGGGGTGACATAAATACAGTTTATATATCTAAAAGGGATAATACCATCTGGCCAAATGCAACTCTTCCAGATTTACAAGGATAAGAGGACAAGGAGACACTCAATATCTTTTGAAAGGAAGATTCAAGAAAAGAATTAGGTAGAAGTACTTCACGGAATGAGTGGTGAACATTTGGAAGAGACTTCCAGAACAGTTAGTGTCAGCTGACAATGTTTCTGCTATCAAACTCAAACTAGATAAGTGTTTTACAGAAAAGGGTGTGACAGGGTATTTTTCCACTGAGTTGATGGGGGAAGTGTTCGTGGACTGGTGGTCTTTTTTTCCTAATTTGTTTCTGTGTTAATAAATGCAAGCAGTATTTTAATATACTTTTCCCCTTCTCTCACTCGTCTGTGCCCAATCTAGCTAGGTGACCCAGTCTGTCCCCTTCAACCAGCAGCAATCCTTCCATTCCATTAATTGACCCTTTCCTGGTAGGGCTGAGGGGGGCCTTCTCCTTGAGTGAACCCATCAAGTAGAGGGTAAGAGGAGACTGCATGGGGCCTAGGTATGCAAGCAGAGTGGCATTTCCATGTGCTGTCATCACAACCCTTAGGACATTGCTGGCAAGGGCTCCATATTTGTGCATGTGCATGCAAGAGTACACAGCTGCATCATGACCAGCATAGCTGCTCCTGCAATGCATTTTGCCCTGTGGTTCCCCTAGTGGCAGGTCAACACTGTAGACCAGCATTAGCCTCCCCAGAGAAGGAGATTTTTCTCCCCCTGCAAACCCTCTGATGAGTAAGACTCATTCCTAATGCCAGGTCAGTACTGTTGTAACTGGCAGCTCTGTCACTGCTCATATAGGTCTGCACTCAAATGCAAACCTTAGCATAGTTACATTTCAATCACATCTGTTCATAGCATGACAAATCATAAAAGAGAGAAATGTATAAATTCACAAGATTGTTCTCAAGAATAAAACAAATATATTTAAGTACAATTCTAAACTTCTTATCATTGCCATCTGCTAAAGGTGGTGTGCTGATGTCAGTCCAAATTGTTTCAGCTAGTAAATGTTACTGGCAGAGCGGGGACATGATCTCAAGTCTTCTGCATGCTCAAGTGTGTCGACAAGACTGAACAGAGATGTCTGATCTGGTGTCCTCCAGCAGGATCTGGAGACACATCCTGGAGCTCAAAGGTAGTAAATTCAGGATTAGCATTAGGAGGTCATTTTCCCAGAGGGCTGTGAACCAATGGAACAGCCTTTCTACAAGTAGAGACAGTAGCTATGAAGATAGCATTGGCCTTCAAGATGAGCATGAATATCTGCCAACATGCTGATATTAAAAGGGTTCAAACTGGGGGGGGGGACACAAAGCGTTGGTTTTTGCAGATGACATAATGCTAGCTCTGAATAGCCTGCATGAATCCATCCCACCATTAATGTCTCTGATAGAAACGTACAAGTCCCAATCAGGATATAAGCTAAATGTTTCAAAATTTACCCTACTTCGCTCACATAACTTGGTAACCCAACTACCAGGCTACCCCTGTAACTTGATGGAGGCACAGGGCCAAGTCATATATCTGGGGATAAACTTCTTCTGGAACTTACCCAGTCTGGAGGAATACCCACTCCAGGAATCCCTAGAAAAAGATATGGCATGATGAAAACTGCAGCACCTTTCACACTGGGGGAGAGCCCACACACATAAGATGATGGCCTCACCCAGAATTCAACATGTCCTTGATAATCTCTCCATGCTGATCAACCCTAAACTGCTACAGGACTTCCACAGGGACATGTTAAATTTCTTCGGGGGATCAGATTGCAGATGGCTGAGTCACAAAAAGCTCACTCAGGAATTCTCCAAAGGCCATGCCTAAATCTGAAAAGAACTGCCCAGATCACATATCAAGTGCATGCAACAGTAACAGAAGGTGGGCAAGGTCCAGCAGGTTGGTCAAATGTGAGGAAGCTATCCTGGGAAAACCACTGTCTCAAGCCATCTGCTCCGGGAACATTCCCAAGGAACTAAAAAGTCACCCCACTATTGCACAGTCTGACCTAGAATGGCATTGTGCAATTAAACTGAAGGCTGGTCACCTGAAAACTCTCCTCTTCTTCCCCTCTGGGAAAGCAACAGGGTGCAGATTTGGAGGAAACCCATCCACTGGAAAGACTGGCAGGAGAATAATTACAGTACTTCCCTGACACTTATAATGGATGAGACCAGTAGAACCCTGAAATTCTTCCAGCATTTGAAAGACCAGGTTGGCATAGAAACATAGACTTTGACGGCAGATAAGGGCCGCTTGGCCCACCCAGTCTGCCCATTTCCCTACCTATTGGATAAAATGCAGATCCTAGTTAACCAACAGCCTACTTCTTCCTAACCCCACTATAATTGCCTTATGTCTGTCCCATGCATTCGTAAATTCCCCCACTGTTTTTGATCCCATGACCCCCTCAGGAAGGCCGTTCCATGTGTCCGCCATCTTCTCTGTGAAAAAATGCTTACTCACGTTGCCCCTGAGCCATCCCCCTCTATCTTGAAACTGTACCCCCTTGTTCTTGCACATCTCTTTTTCTGAGAAATGCTACCCTCTTGGACTTTGTTGATTCCCTTGAGGTACTTTAAAGTTTCTATCATGTCCCCCCACTCCCTCCTTTCCTTGAGGGTATACATATTAACCTTCTTTAGACTCTCTTCATATGATTTCTGGTGCAGACCCTGCACCATTTTAGTTGCCCTCCTCTGGACTGCCTCCATCCTGTCTATGTCCTTGCAGAGATGAGGTCTCCAGAGCTGCACACAGTACTCCAGATGGGGTCTCACCAACTGTCTGTACAAAGGGATGACAATGTCCTGTTTTCTGCTGGTGATGCCTCTCCCTATGCATCCCAGTATCCCCCCAGCCCTCCTTACTGCCTTCTTACATTGCTGGCCTACCTTTAGATCATCTGATATGACTATCCCAGATCCCTTTCCATTTTTGTTGTTGTTAGTACCTCCTCCATCGTGTACTCTTCCCCTGGGTTTTTGTTTCTCAGGTGCATTACTTTGCACTTCTTTGCATTGAAACTAAGCTACCATACTTTGACCATTCCTCCACCCTTGCCAAATCCTTTCTCATCCTTTCCACCCCCCTTGTGTATCAACCCTATTGCAGATCTTTGTGTCATCTGCAAAAAGGCACACTTTTCCTTCCAGTCCCTTTGCAATGTCACTTATAAAGACTAGAGATGGGCAAAGTGGCCTCAATTTGCTCATGGAGTGATTCGTGAGAAAAGGTGGTGCGGTGTGCTCCACAATGTAAGCGGGTGCTTACGCATTATAATGGAAGTAGCATAAAGTCCATTGAAGGCAATGACTTCGTTACTCCACTCCTAAACCACTACTCCACTGATTTTTAAGGCTAAGTATTGTTTCTAATGTATTTTCGGCCTTACTTTGTTTTTAAGCTCCAAAGGCGAATTTTGCAGTGATTCATGGGATTTCAGGTCACATGGGCTCTAGATTGTTCTACATAGCCTCAGTTCAGGGTAGTGTGTCTAGGAAGCTGTAGGAGACAGTTTGCTCTGAGAGCTCTCTGTGATTCAAACCTTCTAAAAGCTGTTAAAAAAGTATTTTTGAGTCATTTATTTTGCTGAAACTTTAGTTCATCGATTGTAGGAAACCCTCCTGTGCTCATATCATCAAGTGTTTATTGTTTGTGTGTGGATTTTGAATGCTAATGTACAACATTCAGTCTGTGTACTGAGAGACAGTGGAAGTGTGCTTTGGGGGAAGGGCATATCTGATGTAGGTAAATTTAAATTGGAGAAATAGGGAGTTCTTTGTTTTTTGGTTATATTTTTCTTGTATAACTGATTGTGTTAACATACACACAGTAATATTTTAAGTAATTGTTGACATTTTTTGCTGATTGTGTGTGTTGTGGTCTGGACGAACCTGGTGCAGCAGTGAGGTTGTTTAAAATACATTGTATATTATTAAAGTTTAAAATTTGCTACGCATTACTTGTAGAAAAATTCTGTGTGAGTGTGTGCGCAGTGCATGACGTGACGTGATGTGACATCAAATAATACACCTTTTATTGTGCCACAGTGTAATCACAGGCGCAGCAGTGTGAACCTGCTATCCACTGCAGTTGTGTGATTTTGTACTGCCATTGTGGTATCTTTTCTTGGTTTTGCACTGCAGTAATCTGCAGTCAGTGCTCCCCACTGGCAAAATTATTCTTTTCCAGATTGGATTGTTTGTGACTTGAGAACACCACTGGTTAGTTAAGGTGTTGTTGAACTTGTTGTGACTTTGCATCTCTATCTGTTGTTGAAGCCACAGTTGTTTTTTTGGCTTCACATCCAGCATCACCCCGTACCAGGCCCCCACTCAGAGTGAACTTTCCAAAATCTAAATTTGTTTAGAATATTCCTGTTGATCCTCCAAAATGCCCACAAAGAGACGTCGAAGCAAAGCTGTTTCTTCCCATGGCACTGCTGCCAGTGGTAAGATTGTCTGTGGGCATGGTAGTAGTACGCAGTTGCAAAAGTGCATTGCTGATGTGAGGAAAGGTATTTCTCCTTCAATGTTTTTTTACAGCTCAATCAGTAGCTTCATTCATAGTTGGAAGAGATGATGTTGTCTCAGCTGGTGGTGTTAGTGCAGTTGCTGGTGGTAGTATGAGTATTGCTGCCTCAAGTTCCACTTCTGACCAGTTTACCATGTCCAAAAATATAGTGGAGTGTGAAGCAGTGGCAGTGAGTGACAGTGTAGATGATGTTATACTCCCCGGTAACATCCCAGTAACTGAACAAGAGGATTCTGATCATCATGTCAATGATAGCACACAAAGTGACATTTCTTCCACTGCGGTTCAGGTCATGCAATTGCCATGCCATGCACTGATTCACAGTGTGGTGAAAACATTTTGGGTGATGGTGGTGCTGATGATGATAATGTTGCTGTGGTTGCAACATGCAGTCCATATGCCAGCATCCAAGCAGAAGATGTGGATGATGTTGATGAATATGATGATGATGTCAGCGACCCCTGTTGGGAACCAGAGAAAAAGAAACTCAAGGTGGCTGTGTCTGTGTCTGTTTGCATCCCCCTTGTAAAAAGTTGTGATATACTAGTTTCAGTTGATGATGATGACCCAGTAATAATGATAGGTAGTCATGGTGCTCAGTTGCAGTCCAAGTGTGTCCTGCCTGAAAAATCATTTAGCACACCTCCCACTTCATGGCTTAAAAAAACGGAGTCCAATAAGTAGCATCGGGGGGACATGTTAAAACTAGAGCATCAAAATCCCTTGTTTGGGATTTTTTTGTGGAAGATACAAATAATGAGTCAGTTGCAATCTGCCAGGTTTGCCAGGTGTGTGTGAGTCGAGATAAGAAGGGGAGTCATCTGGGCACAGGGGGACAGCATACACATCTTAAGAATAGGCACATGGCACTGTGGACTCAGCACAAGATGGCAGCTAATACTTGTACCACAGTGGGGTGTTCACCCTTGTCATCAACCATAATGAGCATGTTATCCCCTTTCGTGACTTTAGCATCACGTAGAAAATTAAATGTGTGCAGTAGTGATGAAATAAAGCAGAGGATTACTACAGACATAATGAGGTGGAAGAGCAGAATGATTTTAAGTCTTGTCCAGTAGTGGTCAGAGTAGCAGTTTTGGTGGTGGTGGTGGTCAATGAAGTATGTCTAGTGCAAGTGGTACATCAACCCCTGTTGGTAAATCTGGGAAAATAACTGCATTTCTGGGTTTGTCATCACCTGTGCAACCATCTTTATCACACGTCCACACTCCACCCCCTGTGATTCGCAGAGCATAACCATTTGTCATCACACTCCATGTAAAACGTTTAAGTCAGCCCATGTTACAGAGTGTTTTTGCGCATAAGCTGAAGTACCGACCCAATCATACAGTGTCATGTGAACTTAATACTGCTGTAGCTGAAATGCTGGCAATTGATCTTTTGCCCTTCTCCTTTGTGGAGAACTCTGGGTTCCTGTGGTTTGCTGCACCTACCTGTCCAAAATGGAAAGTCCCATCCAGGACATACTTTTCGACCTGTGCTGTCCCCGAGTTGTACCGTTCAGTGTCTGACTCAGTAAGACAGGTCCTTCAACATTCCTCCTCTCCATTCATCCATTTACATATGAATATGTGGAGAAGTGGAAAAATAGCGGGGAGTTTATGTTTGTGAATAATTGCACACTTGGCGCAGGTGCCGGGGGTTGTTTGTGCTGTTGGTAGTGTGAATAATCAGTGTAGTAAGGTGGAGTGTTGTGGTAGTAATCTTCCAGGAATTTGACAGCATGCAACGATTGCTATGTGCAATGTGACCTGTTTACACACTGGTGAAAACATGTTGGATGTGGTACTGACTGAAATTGACAAGTGGCTGAACCCCCTGTCCCTGAGAGCTGGGTTCATAGCAAGTGACAGTGGATCAAATGTGGTGAAATGCATCATGAATGGTGGCTTTTTTTGGGTTCCATACATGGCCCACTGTTTAAATCTTGTGGTGCAGGAGTTTCTGCAGCACTGTGATATAAAGGAAATGCTGACAGTTGCATGCCGTATCTGTTCTCACTTTTCACACTCTGCAAAGGCCCGTGACCAACCTCGGCAGTTTCAGATCCGAAACAGCCTCCCATAGCATCGCTTAAAGCTGGAAGTTGTCACCCGGTAGAACTCCATTTTATACATGGCAGAGAGGTTGTATGAACAATACAAAGCCATCTCAGAATATCTTGTCATGCACACTAGCCATGACAGTTCTGGGGCCTCCATGTCTATGACGACTGAACAGTGGCACCTCATGGACTCTGTAATAAGAATCTTGAGGCCTTTTGAACATGCCACACAAGTGGTGAGTGGTGAGTCTGCCTCCATTAGCCAATTAATTCCACTGTTGCGGGTGCTGTGGCAGACATTGGTGAATGTATAGCATAGCCTTGATGTTGCTGGAGACAGTGCTAGCAGTGTGTTGCTGAAATACATGCTGACAGTATTTGACCAGAATCATCACATCTTGAGCATTCAGCGTAGTGACAACTTTGCAATAGCAACAATGCTGGATCCATGATATAAACATGGAATTGCCTCAGTACTGGAGGGCAGGCCTGAACAGGTAAAAAATGTCAGTGGGCAACTGGTGCGCTTGGTTCATGGGGCACAGAAGTCATGTGCCAAGGTCAGGAAACCTGAGCAGCATAATCAGGCTGAAGGTGAACCTGGAGGAGTAGTATCAAGCATATCCTGTAAGGGGAAGGGGACTGCAGTTCCAGGTGGTCTGTCATCAAAAGTGGCTGGCATTAACCCAGTTTGGGAGGCTTTGTCCCAAGTGGGGATTCGTGATGTAAATGATTCCGGAGAAGCGGATGATGCATCAACCACTGGACTTAGAGCAGCACAGTGAATGGTTGAGTCATATGTGTCTGAAAACAGGCATCTTTCAATCACTGATGATCCCCTTTTATACTGGAGTGGGAAGGTCAGTGAATGGCCAGAGCTGACTGCTGTGGCACTGAAGTACCTGACATGCCCACCCTCTAGTGTGAGTGTTGAGAGGGTATTCAGCTCAGCAGGTGCAATAGCTCGGGATCGTTGTACAATCCTCTCTACTGCAAATGTCAGTTTGCTGACATTCATAAAAATGAATGAGAGGCACATACCAGCTCAGATTACAACCTCAGTATTCATACCCCAGCATACTCATGGTTTTGCTGATGTTGAAGAAAGGGACCATCCTAGTGGCAGTGACAGCATGAGGCGGCCTACCACTGACTTAGATGATAACACAATGGAGAAAGAATTTCACCGTTGTCAGAATTCAGACATAGAAGACTGAGAGGGCAGCTTTCCTTCTAAGGATGATGATGAATGATGATGAGGTTAATGTTGGCAGGTTTTAACTTAAGTGGTTAAAAGGCTGTCACATGTCTTGTATGATACATGTTCTCTTTTTCATAAATTTAAATCACTGTCCCACTCATAGTAACTCAAATTCCATATGTCACATCATCACATTTATAACACAGAGCACAGTATATCCTGGCCCCCGGTCTACCACCACCATAAGACCACTGTTCTCCATTGCCACCGTAGGGAATGTGATTGTCGCAGGCTGTGGGAAATAATGGACCAAGGAGGAAGTAAATGTTGAAGTAAATCCCAAAAAAACTTGTTTATTTTAATAAGGAGCAAACTGAATACGACAAAGTAACAGAAGCAAAAAATAAAAAAAAATTAACAGCTTTAAGAACTAGCAGACACTAGTTCCATAGGAAGCTTACAACAGCACTTCCAGGTCTGACTTCTCAGAACCAACTGAATCACTTGAGTTGAGAGCACAGCATTTTTATACAATCCAGAAGTCATGTGCTTGCCCAACTTCTCCCCTTGAGCATCCTCGGGCTCCAAAATCTTTAAATACAACATTTTTTATTTTATTTACATTACTACAATCTTTCTATTAGTGTGCAAAAACATTTTCTGAGGTTATCCAATAATAAACAGTTCCTTTGAATGACTTTTGTGCATAAGCAGCAGAAACAGATACCGCCCCTTTAAGCCAGCCCATAAAACTAGCTACAGAAAGGCCGGCCAGCTCCTGAGGAGCTCACTGTATTCATAGAAGGGCAGAGGAACACAGCAGGAAGCCAGCATTTCCCTACAGAAGTCCTCGACTCTTTAAAATGTCCCTAAGAGGGGTTGTAGCTCCTGAATTTCATCATTCAGGTATGCAGGGGCGTTTTTAGCCCAGTTTACAGCCAGACTTCTTATTTTAATGTGAAAGATGAATAAAAACATCTTCACGAATGTGCGTACGATCGCGCGGTGAATTTACCGCGATCGTGACGCCGAGAAGGATTTAACTACCTAAAACCAGGGGCAAACAGAGATTACAACAAGCGCTTTAAAGGAAAACGATTTTAGGAGGCTACAATTTTTTTAAATATGTTATCTAAATCTATCTTTTAACCCAGAATACAATCGGAAGTATGATTGTATGGCGCTTAAAGCAGGGGTTCATTACCAAACATAGAACCTCTCTATTGAAGCCAAACTGGACTTACTTAAACTTGTATAGCCTTATCTCCTGTTTGCCTGTACTAAAGTTTTATATCTAGCTACAACTGGTACCATATAAAAGTAGGGGAAAGAGGGGTTTTGAAGCAAAATAAAACGTTTCTGCAGAAACTAATCCTTTAAGGAGGTTTTTAAACACAATGTGATATAACATAAACTTAGTCTTGACATCAGAAGTTTACCAATACATTTCCTTTTATTACAGGGATGATCATAGAACCTTAATATACAAAAGGAAAGGATTTACATGAACAGACAATGGACAAACACATAATTATAACAAAGTGGGTGGCCAGCCCAACGAACAAACATTTAACCCACAAGACAAAGGACATAAAAAGAGAAGTACATTTTAGGTCCATTACCATTCCTATAAGGGAACACGCAAAACAAAAAACAAAGGGGCGGTTTCTCTTTCACAGTGACCATGTGTCCCCCCGGAGTACCACCACCGTAAGACCGCTTCTCACCACTGCCACCATAGGGAATGTGACTGTGTGTCTCCCTGGAGTACCACCACCATAAGACCACTGTTTGATACTGGCGACACCACCAAATGCATGAAGATATGAGAGGGAATGTCATCATGTGCTGCAGCTAAGACCACCACCACCCACCACCAGTGCCATTGTGACAATGTTTTTCCATTACATTGACCATGCCAAGGCAGAGGGAGTCAAACAGGAGCCCACATCCATCAGCCACAGGCACAAGGCTTCTTACTATTAAAACTATAAAGTAAGTATGTGTACTACTGTTTTTCATGCTATTCAACTTCCTTTAGCTGTGTGTTTTCTTTTGTGTCGCTTTTCTGAGCTGCAATGATTAAACACATACTGTCAACTTATTTTGTTTTTTTACAGGTTAAGAACAAACAGCTCTCCTTCACTGAAGGTCTGTATCAATGGTACAGCAGCAGTACTGTCTACAGGAACCTATGGGATATCCATTTCCATTCCATACTGGTAAGTATATCAATTTTATTTCATCTGTTCCTTTTTTTTTCTTAAGAGTGCAACAGATCCAACTGATGATTCATAAACTAGGTGACATGTACGTCACAAAAAGTATTTCTGCAACATATCATGCACTGTATTCCAAATTTGCAGCTGTGCAGTCATGACAGTGTTGAAAAAGTTGGACCCAGGTTGTGTTACTTGACAAGATGTGGTTTTAAAATGTAACTTGAGTTGAGATGCAGGGACACTGACACAGTGTATTTGTCACACAGCATGGTACTAAATTAAATTGTGATCTGATGATTGCAGTGGGACAGCTTGCTATCTGTGTTAATCCAGATACCTGTGGACCAGCCACAGCTTAAACATAATGTCTTACTGCTGCAATCAAGTTGTAATAAGTCCTTCATTTCTTTTTTTAGGAAACTTCCAGATGCTTTGTTGTGTCATAGTTGCCTTATCCAAAGAACTTCTTCAACATCATCCCCCCGGGCTGGGGCAGACATGCAACAAGCAGAAGTCGTTTCAATCGATGACCATGACCATCATTACCGGACTGGAGAAGGATGCAGATGAAATCTGTGAAGAAGTAACCAAATAATAAACCATTAATGAGACCTACTTGCAAATATGCCTCCCCTATAAAAAAATACTTACCTTCATTGGCTTGACAGTATTCCATTTCCAATTTCAACACCAACGTTTCTCATCAAGCACTTGAATGTGCACACCAACAGTATGTGACCTGTGATACAAAACATTACAATGAGTACATGTGTGTATATATATATATATATATATATATATATATATGTCCACCCACACCTCAAAATACACATATATATATATATATATATATATATATATATATATATATATATATCAACTCACCAAGGCTACTATTAGTGTACACACAAAGGGCACCCTTCCATCCGGTTGAGGTGATCACATCGCATTCGCGGGAACTGCAACACACTTTGAACCAGCACCAGTTCTCTCACGGTCATCATTTCTGATGGAACACTGAATGGATTCATGTCATGTTATCCCTCCTTCACATGGTTTGGCAAGACACTGTGCATCATGATATCATCATCGCAGAGTATGTAAATTTTCTGGACACAAGACAGTTGCATTTTGGGAACGCAGAAAAATTCTGGGGACTCTGTGTGACCACTGCGCACATGAGTGACTGTGCAATAAATTCTGGGGGACTTTGCATGTGGTGTAACGCTTCCATTTCACTTTGTCAGCACTTGGGAATTTTCTGGACACAAGACAGTTGCATTTTGGGGATGCAGAAAAATTCTGGGGATTCTGTGTGACCACTGCGTACACGAGTGACTGCGCAATACCTTCTGGGGGACTTTGCATGTGGTGTAATGTTCCCATTTCACTTTGTCAGCACTTGGGAATTTTTTGGACACAAGACAGTTGCATTTTGGGGATGTGGAAAAATTCTGGGGACTCTGTGTGACCACTGCATGCATGAGGGACTGCGCAATAAATTCTGGGGGACTTTGCATGTGGTGTAATGCTCCCGTTTCACTTTGTCAGCACTTGGGAATTTTCTGGACACAAGACAGTTGCATTTTGTGTGTTGTGATTGTGATCACATAATGTCATACCTAAATTATAAATTAAAGCAGCAGTGCAACAAGGTGGTGAAAATTGTTACCTATACTTGTTTATGCTATTTAAGATTGCCATCCACTAGTTACCTCCTGACTTATAGGATACCCTTCTTTTCACAATTTGTGTCTGCTTTACTACTTTTTCTCACGTCTGAAAAAAATTAAAGGAGCACACCTTTTAATATGGCTCTGACCAGGTTTTTGTCACTATTTACAGCTGTTTTTGAACAAATATTTTTCTGTGAGGCCATAAAACACTGTCTGCTGCATAACTGTTAATTTTACAACAGAAGTAATGTATAAACAACTGATGGAGAAAAACAGCAGAAAATACTGACGAAGACCTGGTCCGCACCGTATTAAAAGGAATGCTCCTTTTATTAGTTCAGATATGAAACAAAGTACTAAAGCAGACTCAAATACTGGAAAGAATTGTATCATACAAGTCAGGAGGTAAGTAAAGTGGCAATGTAAAATAGCATAAAAAAGTATAGGTCAATATTTTCACCTCATTGTTGCACTGCTGCTTTAATGTCTATTTCAAAAAAGAAATATTTCTGGAGCCTCAGTAATGTTTACTTTGTGTTGGGACTTATGAAGTGTTTCGCAAAAAGCAGGACTGAGCAGTGCAAGTATGTTGTGCTAAGCTACATATGTGCCATCAGTGTTCTTTCCTGTGTGCGCAGACATTGTCCAGCTTCATGCAAACATATATATGGTGTGACTTGTTGCAGTATGTAAAGAATAACGATAAGAAAGAATATATTATGTATATTTTATTTGTACCATCAGCACCAGCGGAGTAATTGATATGACATTTTTTCAGAGGTATCGGGTCATTGTGCACCTCAGTCACTCACAGTACACACATGACTTTGCAGAGAACATAGCACAAAAAATACATGTTCTCCTAAAAGTCATGTGAGCAGTATGTGACTAAGGTGCACTCTGGCCAGACGTCTCTGAAAAAATATCATATCTCTTAGTCCGCAGATGATGATGGTGACAATAAAATATACGTTATTCTTATATCTATTCTTTATACCATAAACACTGCAACAAGTCAGCATATATATGTTTGCAAGAAGCTGGACAATGTCTGATGTCACACACACACACACAGGAAACAACACTGACTGAACACATGCAATTTAGCACATCATGCTTGCACTGTTCACACCAGCTTTTCCACAACCTCTCCACAACAGAAAGTAAACATTACTGAGGCACTGGATTATAATAACGGGGCAATAAGGAGCATGTATGCCTGTATGTGTATTTATATATTTAAAGGGAAATAGTCAGCAACAGGAGCTTCTGCCCCCTGCGAGGCTTACCCTCTGGTAAAGCCTTTTAAGTATGTTGCAGCATTTTTCTCACCCCACAACATACTTTATTTTAATAAAGAAAAGTCAGCTATCCAGAAGTATGTTGGACACTATGGGGCTACATTATGTGTAAAGGAAAGGTACGGCAGTAATGCAGCATGGACTTCAATACATTTGTATTAGGCGCGCCCAGTGAGTCACCGTTGCACCTTACACATAATGGAGCCTATACGTCTGCTATACTTCTGGGTTGATGACTTTCGCTTTATTAAAATAAAGTATGTTGCAACATGAAAAACGCCAGCATACTTAAAAGTCTTAACTGAGGGTAGACTGCAGGGGCTGGGACCTCCTGTTGTTTACTGCTTCCCTTTAAACTAATACTGTGGCCTTACATCCATCTGTTATTAAACATAAACAAAAGACAAAACACTACAGCAGTTGGGGGGAGGTGTGCTGAAAACAAAAGCTAATGGGGGATCCCCTGATGTTCCAGCAGCAGATGGAGCATCGACACAATCTGTAACTGGTGTTGCTCAATCTGCTCCACCTGCTGCTGGACAGCACCCAGCCTCTCATTATTTTCCTCCACTGCAGCCCACAAAAGTGCTATGTCTGCCTGAGCTGCAGGCATTGTGGGGTCCACTGGGTGGGGGAAGACCAGGTGGTGGTGGTAAGGGTGGTGCTGGTGGCAGTCGTGGGGGGTGGTGGAGCAGCTGCTGCTGTGGGCCTCCTCCTGCTGCTGTGATGCACAACAGCAGCACCCTCTGCCACTGCCACAGAAGGGCCAGTAGGTGGAGGCCTGGCCCGTTCAGTGGCAGCCTGCCACTCCACCTTGTGGTGGTTCAACATATGTGTGCGCTGGCCCCCAGTCTACAGATGTGTCCCCCGGGGGTCATGGCGCACCTGCACACCACAAAGCAGACACACCACAAGGCTGCTGTCCCCCTCGACACAGTTGAAAAACTGCTAAACTGGGAGCTGCGGAGGGGGGACCAGGCACAGGAGGGGCAGATGCAGTACCGGCAGCATGGTCACGCACCTGGGACTCCACCTGCTGCTGTGGAGGTGGTGCTGCTGGAGCTCCTTCAGCTGCTGCTGGTGGTGGTGGTGGTGTCAGAATTGGTGGATGTGGCGGTGGCACTGGTGGTGCTGCTGCTTCCAGAGGGGGGAGGTAGGATCAAGGAGTCTGGAGTGGTCCAACGCCACACGGCTATGACCCCCATGCATGCGCACTCCCCTCTGGCTGCGGGCCACATACTGTCCCTGGTCCATCACACAAAAAAACACTCCTTCTCTCTCCAACGCGATGAGCGACTTCACACACTCTCACACAACACAGGCACACACACAGTCACACACACACACACACACACACACACACACACACAAAACAAAACTTATAAAACAAAGAAATCGATCACCAAAAAGAACTGACAAAACAGTACAAAGAAAACTAAAGAATTAGCTTTCAAAAAAGCTTTTGGGTTTTTAGAATTTGCTCAAGAAAGAAACTTGTTAACATGGACTCTTCTCTCCTACACAAAATTATTCCTCTCTCTACCTCTGCAAAGGAGAAAGTGAAAGTATCTGCTTCTATGACTCACTTCCTTCCTGCCTGGCTAAAGCATGTGACTTACAGTACTGTAAGCCATGTGGCACAGGGTCATAATGTTGCACATTATGCCACATGGCAAGATCGCGCTACCAATACAGAGTGATTCTTGCCATGTGGCATATCTCTTTTCTGTAGAGGCTCCGCCCCTTACGTCATGGAAACTGCGCCCCATGAATCCCCCACTATAGATTCTCAACTCGGGGTTCAAGTCAGGGAGCGCTCAAACTTGAAAAAAATAAAACTTCCTGGGATTGGGATTCAAACCCGGTCCCAGAAGCACTGTTTGGGTTCCCTGCTACTGTGGCTCAGTCCGTTGAGCCACAGCAGCTGGTCAGTGGAACCCACTCCCAGCAGAGGTCTTATCCTCTGCCTGGGAGAGTGTGAATGGTGAAATACCACGTACAGCAGGATACGCAGTATTGCACCATTTGCTCACTGATGCAGCGCTGTAGCGGATAAGCCATAATGTCATATGCTATTAAGCGTGCAACATTATGACCCAGTAGGAAGCCATGTGATGTGTCGGGGGGGGGTCTTGCTAAGTGCCTATATTGATGTCATTCTGCCTGACTTCGTGTTACGGCTGAATAACAACACAAAGTCATAATAACAAAGCAAAGCAAAGTGAGCACTTTCTAATGGTCACTTTGCGTAGCGTGATGATAACGCAAAGTGGCCACTTCGTGTTCACTTCACAGGTGGAATTTAATTTTGCTGCATCTCTAATAAAGACATTAAAGAGGACCGGCCCCAGTACTGAACCCTGTGGTACACCGCTAGTAACCCCCCTTTCTTTGGCGAGGACTCTGTTTACTATTACACTCTGTGTGCTGTTGTCCAGCCAATTTGTTACCCAGGCTACCATCCTGGGACCCACTCCCAGGCTGGCTAATATGTTTATTAATCTTTTGTGTGGGACTGTGTCAAATGCCTTGCTAAAGTCTAGGTACACCATGTCAGCAGCCCCTCCCTGGTCTACTACTTTGGTCACCCAATCAAGGACATCTATTAGATTCATCTGACATGACCTTCCCACTGTGAATCCATGCTGCCTTGGGTCCTGTGCCCCGCTGGCCTCTAGGTCCTCAACAGTTCTTTCTTTCAGAAATGATTCCCATCATTTTCCCTACCACTGAGGTCAAACTAACAGGTCTGTAGTTTCCTTCCTCTGCCTTGCTCCCACTTTTGTGAAGGGGAATCACATCCACCTTCATCCTGTCCTCAGGTACCACCCTATCCTCCTATGATTTGTTAAAAAGGGTAGTCAGTGATGTCACTAGTTCTCCCCTTAGTTCTTTTAGAATTATGGGGTGAATCTCATCAGGCCCATTGCCTTGTCCACCTTGAGTTTTAGTTCTTTCAGGACCCTTTCTTCTGTGAATGGACTGGTATCGACCCCCCTATCCAGAGTGCTTCTATTGTTTGGTTTAGGTACATCCCCCTCCTTTTCTTTTGTGAATACTGAACAAAAGCATTTGTTCAGCATCTCTGCCCTTTCACTGTCACCCTCTGCCCACCCACCCTCCCTTTATTAAGCCTCACTATCGTTCCTTTGGTCTTTCTTCACTCACTTATGTACCTATAAAAGATTTTAGCCCCTTCTTAACTGAGCTGGCTATCTTTTACTCGGTTTGGGCCTTTGCTAGCCTGACTGCCTTCCCCACTTCCTTCTGCTTTAACTGCATCCCCGAACACCACCACTGGAGATAATTGCAAATTGGGCATGCCCTGGTCCCAGCCTAGTTTCCAGATATAAAACCCTGCCTCCAGCACTGCTGGACAGGCTCCTAATGGACCCAGACTCTTTGCAAGCAAAAATGGCCCACACATATGAAAATCTCCACTCAGAGCCTGACTCATTTCTACCCACTCAAAAGCAATGGTCGCTGGAACTGTAATGTAGTATCTCACCACAGAATTGGAACTGCTGTTGGAAGATCTTAGCTTCAGGGGTAAAAGACTCAAATAACTGGTTCACACAACACAAGATACTACAGAGATGGTACAGGGCCCCAGTGCAGCTGCATAAGTGGAGCTTGGCGGGTTCTGAGCAATGCTGGAGATGTGAAGCCAGTACGGGCATCTCACACACATCTTATGGGCCTGTTCCAAACTCAGAGCATACTGGGACTCTGTCCAATCAATATGCAGGGAGATCACACACCCATGGACCTCACACTCTCAATTGTGTTGGTCATACTACGCAAAGAAACTGATGAAAACTGGCCAGCAAGAGTAGCACTAAACAAGTATCAAAGGGGTTGGTAGACAGGTGCTCTCAACACCACAAAAAAGTCATCCTTAGGCACTAGAGAGGATTAGACCCCCGGCAACCCAAGAATAGCCACAAGAATTGGGGAAATCAGTCAGATAAGAGAGGGTGTAACTCATGACAAGAGGTAGAATCCAGATATTCTCACAAATATGGGAAGGGTACCAAAGGTCAGTGCACTGCCAAATTCCAAAAGGACTCTACATACCACAGTACCTCATGAACCCTGGCCAGGTCCTAGACTTATAGAAGAATAGTAAATCTACAACCTGAAGCAGCTGACAGAGACAGTAATGCCACAACCCACAGTTCCCCCCACCATCCCAGCTGAGGCACCTTCCCTTCTTGTGGATATTAGAAACTAGAGTTATCTGACTAGCAAAGGACTTAACTATTGACTTACAAACGGTAACACCAGGTAGTCAACTATCAGTACTCAAACTGGTAATTAAATATAGAATAAAGTATGGTGTGGTGTGTGTAAACTTTGAGTTTAAACACACTACTCCATATTTTAATTTATATAATTGCTGGGTTTTCCTTTTTCGCCACAGCAATTATGTAAAATAAAGAGACCTTCATGTGCAGCTGTGGTCTGGTTAGGTTTCAGTGTGCGGTTCATGGTCTTCCTTATTTATTTAACAGTTTTTGTAGTTATTTGTTTAAGCTGGCAGCCGAAAGTGTAGGAAGTTTTTCAAAAACAGGAGATTTTGTGTTTTAAAATTAATTACCGTCAAGTCCGAGTGGCAGTTTAGTCCCCGGAGGAAAGAGAAGGAGGCCAGCAGTCCAAAAAGAAGAGCTGCAGGAGGCACATGCGAAGAGCAAGGGAAACCATGTACATGTTTGCAGTTATAAACACTCCTTTATAACAGCAAATTATGCCACGGTTTCCTTATGGGAAAAAGGGAAATCCATTAATTATTGATACAGTTACGCATATGGCTTATACTTTTTTCATTCTCTCACAAAACTTTATTATTCTTCTATTAGTGTTGTATATCCAAGGAGAATACTCCAGCAAGGGCCATAATGTATTTGGATGCCTTTCACACCATGTAACTACTCTGTATGATAATATTTGAACAGTTCTTATTGAAACAATTGGAAATTTGGAAACTCAATAAAAATTTAAATTATAAAAAAAAAAGATAAGCATGGACAAATGTCTGCTTCCCAAGGGAATTAGAGAGTACCAGGGTAGTAGACTGGATTAGGAATCCCAATAAATTGGTACATTTGTAGACAGCATACTTGTCTGTCCCTCCATATGAAGTGGGTGGGGTGGTGTGATGGATCTAGAGTCTCATAAGAATCCACTGAAAATTAGCTTGTACTCAGTGTTTGATGCACAGATCCTATTCTAAATAAAGCTCACTTATTTTGAAGTGCTCAGAGAATGCTTCAATGAACATTATTCCACAAGTTGCCATTGTCCCTGTGAGGGGACCAAGCGACATTTTTTTTAATTCTGTTTTTGTTCCTCTATCCTTCTTTGTGGATGTGCTACCTTACTGGACTTTTAGACCAACATGGAGCGGGACAGAGGTGATTTACCCCTTAGTTGCCCCCCAGCTGCTGGACCTACCCTACAGGGATGCCGCCTCAAGGACTGTTGTCCCAGTGGAAGCCACAGGATCCACAACACCACCTCCCTGATGCTCCCACATGCTGCACTGCCGTCTTCAGGTGGTGGTACCACAACAGTGAGATGCAACCCTCCTTCCACAGAGAAGTAGAGTCCTTTGGGACACTCGATTATTCTCCCTGGCATCTCCCCAGTGTCCCAAGCTTTGTAATGAACTTGGGGAATCCTGAGCTGCAGGTCTACCACTACACTGTATGGAAACATGATAAACAGTTTTAGACAATGCGAAAATGATATAAAAGTTTATAATACATAGTAATAAGGCCCTAAGACTCAGGCCTATCCTGTTGGATAGACCTGAGGAAGTTTACAGGCCCTCCACTACACCAAGGCCTTAACTCTTCCCTTAGGTCATTATCCTTCAGGAAAGGCTCTTGTCCTCAGTCCTAATTACTTAACTGACATACAGCACAGAAAACAGAGCAACTAAACTAGGATGGTGCAGATGAGTGGCACATGCAAGGAGATTTCAGTAGGTTAAATAAAGCCATTATATACGGTCAGCAGATCGAAGAGGATGATGATGTTATGACCATACAGTATTGCTTGGTTTTGCTTTTGAGGAAAGTTGTGAGTCTAGAGGTCTACTCTCGAAATTAAGTTTACTAGACAAAAGAGTTTTCATTTTTTAAGGAATACTTTGTTGGGGAGGAGGGGCTTTTCTCTGGATACAGTATGTTTGGAATCTATAGTTCAGAAATAACAAAATATTACTTTATACAGATGGATGCTCCTTACCCATTATTAGATGCTTTTCATTTCTGCATTTTTTTAACATTTTAATTTTACTGAGGGAAGGCTAAGTGGATGGCAGCAATGAAGACTAGCATCTCTGTTTAGTCAAGTACAATGGGTCATATAGAAAAGAAGGTTTTGGCCATGGGCACAATGTGGGAGAAACATTTTTTTAAATAATGCCCAATATGGCCATATGCACTGCAATAAGCCCCCCTCCCAACACCACGCAGTTCAGTCAATACATTACATGTCACCCCAGCTTTTTCTGTACTGAAGAAATTTAGATTCCATCCTCAATATGTCCCCAGTCTATCTGGTTTTCTGGAACACAATGGGTTCATTTGAATTGTGATGCAAACTATGGTCCGTGAAAGGGCCACTGAAATCATGTTGCATGGAAACTTTATTTTGAATTTCAATTCATGTCTTCAGAAGCAATAGACAAGTTACATTTCCCTTTAAAGAATGATAATTAGAAAGCTGGCAACTACTATGCTGGATTTTGTTCTGATGTGTTTCTGAATCCATCATGTCCTCCATGGTTTACATTGCTCAAATAGTGATGCCATCCTGTTTTTTCTTGTGTACAGCTAAAACATTTTGTATACTATGGCAGCAGCAGAAATCCGACAAGTAGGGCTGTGTCAATGTTAAGGTTTCACTGTTCAAGAACAAAAATTAAGTTTTTGGAAAAAACTTCTCCAACAGTTAACCATGACAAACTGCATAAACTGGTTGTTCTACTGGTTGAGTCATTCATTTTACAAAGAACCAGCATTGAAACCATGGTGAAAAGGCATCACATTTTTGGATTCACTTGGAACTTCTGGTTGGTTAAATGATCCTGGATAACTTTGTTTGGTAAACTGATCCTGAAGCAACTCTCGTGAGCACTGTCTATTTCGAGCTGCTGTGCATGGTTATAATGACAAAGCAGTTTCTTTGGCAAACTCTACTTTTAACTCGGATATCATCACCACATTATTGAACAAGGCCTATTTAGTGCTTCACAATAAGATGTGCTATCTCAAATGACTCATGGCTACTGCCAGAATATTGTTTTCTCCCTCCCTTACTACATTCAGTCACATTGCATAGCTTTTCTAGTTGTCATCATTATCATAGTCTATTTCAGTTTTGCCATCCTGTTTTGATGCACTGATTTACTAGCTGAAAGGAAATAGGCTTCTTTTCTTTCATTTAGACAGTGGCAGAGAAACATAGAATTTGTAGGTAGAAAAGGACTGGTAGGCCCACTTAGTCTGCCCTGTTTTCTCTGCCTACTACTACACCCTGGACCCTATTTTGTCTCAGGACATAGCTATTGTACAAGGGATTCATAGTACAGGGGCAATCAGAGATAAGCAGCAGTCTGTAAGGAATAAGACACAAGAGAGAATTGTTTCTACCCTGTTAACTTCCCCAAATGGTGAATTTAATTTCAGCCAAGGGAGTTCCCACCATGAAGGAACTTGACAGGTATATCCTCTGAAGTGTGTTATTCCAGTCACAGAATGTTTCTGAGTGATGTTTTAGGTTTTTTGTCAGCCAGGGACATAGGCTATGAATAGAAGTACTTGTGCATTTTTACGAGGTTTGCATATAGTACCCGATGTTGCAGATGGTGATGAATTTGCTTATGTGGCATTGCATCCTGTATTTCAAAAAGGTTGTGTGTTTGCAGGTCTGGAGCGGTAGCGGCAGCAGCAGCACAGTATACTACAGTGCAGTACAACTGTACTGTGTAGAGACAGCACAGAGCAGATTCAGGATATTTGTTATATATTGTCCTTTTGGGGGAAGGTACGTGAGAGTTACATCTCATACAGAGCATTAGGGAAATATCATGTATAGCATGTACCTACACCCATCCATTACATTTAATAATACACATTTCTTGCTCTGTATTCTGGCAACTAGGATGGGTGGGAGTATTTTATTTTCCCAAATGTAACACAAACTGACAGCCTCTTCAACAGCAAATGGTATTCACAATAGGCAAAAGAGTAACAATTAATGTAGCTAAAAAAACTAAAAATGATTTAACCAAATGTAACATTTTAACAAACAGGCTAATTAGAATTCACCAAAGGCTAGAAAATCTACACAGAAATATTCCTAAGACTTACATTATGGTAAGACACACTTCCATCCATTACATAAACAGTTAATAAAAATGAAAATACATGTATTTGTGTGGAATTTCCCTTTACCACCTGACTTACTGATGGCACTGATCCAGGCTGATGTGGCTCAGCTTTCAAATGTGTATGTGTATACCCGGGGGATGGGAGCTACACTGCTCCCTGCAAAAGCAAGCAGTGCCATTTAGTGCCATTGTAACAGCTCCCTACATGGCTTCGCCAGCTCAACACAATTCAAAATAGATAAAAGCATAACATTGTGACTGCAAGGGGTCCCACCTGCCATAAACAGCAGGGAAGCCACGTTGCTCAGCCATAGTTCAACTGTTCGCTGTAATCCAAGTTCACAGAGGAGGAAATATGCTCCTGCTTCCTTTTCTAATGTATGTCATTATGTCACCATACAATGTCATTTTACATATACTGTAACTATGCAACTTCCCCCCTCTGAGTCCCTAAACATCAAAAGAAGTGTCAGATTCTCAATTAGGAGTCTCCTCTACCAAACCAGCTGGAGGGCCGATCTTACTGTCCATCATAATAATCCAGGTAAAGAAATGTAAATGATATTTACCTTTTTGTTTTAGAACCGGTGCCATCAACTACTGAAATTCCCTCTTTACCTGAACTGCAATAGCTATGAAACTGCATTTATTCTACTTTAATAAATACAGGTTCAGCATACTGTAAATGTAAACAGTCAAGTCTATGGAGTCATGTTTGTAACACACTGGGTCCTATGCACAAATGGGGTGGAGTGGCTATGTACACGTATTTGGGGCGTGTAGCCACTCTGCACGCATGTGCCCTCCCACGTGGGATACACACACAAAAAAAAAAAAATACACTCAATACACTCAATCCCACATGTCCACGGACAGCAGCAATCTTGATGTGTTCTGGGGGTGTGCCAGCACTATGTGGTATGCACAACTGGCATATTGCTGGCCATTAGGTGCAGAGCAGGGTGCTGGTTATGGCAGGGGGGGGACCCTGCTGTAACTTACTGCACACCCCCATGGACACAGGCTTCCAGTCACCAGGGAACTGGGACAGGGCTCACCATGCTACCCCTGACCACTGGGCAGCAAGAGGCAGCAGGGGCATCTGGAAGCGTGAGTGCCCGGCAATTTCGGGAGCAGAGGCACTGGGACAGTATGTTGCCATGCAGGCCCAGGTGCCTGCAATTGGTATGCACAGCCCCAGACCTGCGCCTCCCTAAGTGTGGGATCCACTAAGGGTCCCAAGGGGCATCCCATTGTATGCATGTCTGGGACAATGACCCCTCCCCTGGCCACCCTGCAGAGTTCTGTGCACCAGGGGGGAGGAACCGTGGACAGGTGGATGGAATTGGTGAATGCTGATATGGGTGCACCTGTCCGCGGGGACCAGGGTCGCAGGTGGGGTAAGAGAGTTTTCTGCGTCCCCCCGCCTGCTTGGTACATAATGCCCATTATGTGTAAAATGTAAGGGTTTAGGTATCCTTTAAGAAAGTCTGGTGTATAGTAAGTGTAGTGCATGATTTTAAAACTAGATAACTCTTCCCTAGATTTCTCTGAATGCACTGTAAGCATTAGACCAGCGTTTATTCCACATTTCCTAACAAATTGTTATATTAAGTTCTCTTTTCCATTTATTTTCTAACTTCAGTGTGGTGTATTTTCTGGGACAGTTCAACAGATTATATATTTTCCCTATTCCTCCTTTTCCAGAAGCAATTTTTATGTTGATTGCACGCATGTGCAAGAAACATATGGTGGCAGCTTTCTCCACAAGCAGGTTGTGGAGGTGTGGCACTGTTATGGCCAATGCCCCCAAAGCCTGCAAAGGCTTGTCCTGCTTCCCCCAATGCCGTGGCATGCTGCTGGTGACACTAGTTCAGCCAGCATGCCACCAACTTGTGACAATTTAGCCACTGCAATCAGGGGCTGCCTCGTCGTTGCAGCATAAGCTATCCGCTGCAATGAGGGGCGACCCATCATTACGAAGCGGATCTTTAGAATGATATTGTTTGTGAACATGGCGGCGTTTGCTGCCATGTTCTAACAACAATACCCGTGTTCACTTGCGATGGGGGCCCAATCTCATCGGCTTTACTTCCTGCATGTTTCTGTTGCTGACGCTTAGCCCACTCCCTGTCAGCATTATGTAAACCCCTCCCATGTATATTCTCTGCCGATGGGTGCCCAATCCCCATCAGCATAATGTAGCAAGCCCCCCCTTCTTGTGTGCGGACGGTGGTGCCCAATGTCCCGTCCGCTACAACGCCCCTCCAAAAAAAAGCAGAGACTCCATTGGCATGCTGGGAGCCCACCCCAGCATGCCACATGCCTCTGTGAAAGGAAAACCATCCCGCAATGTTTTTTTTTACCCTGTAAAGAAGGAAACGGGTTCCTTGGCAGTCTCCTGGCACACTCTCCCACAACTCGCATCTACCCACAGCGCACCCTGCTTCCCCACACCCCACCCCTATACCTACCTCCGGAGCTCGCGCATCGATCTTCGTGGACTGGGAAAACATCTGAGCTCTTCAAAGCCGACCACGAACTGAGGAAATGCCGTAAGCTGTATAATGGAATACATTTTTTTCCAACTTTAATGCATATCTCAGCCATTTTTTGGAATTATGGCACCAAATTTTCAGCATGGGGTTTTTGGGACCCCTCCTCATTAATTCTGGAACTGTCATGGCGTTAATCGGCCCTGAAAGGTGATTTCACAGTCACTGCATGGAGTCACCTTTCGGGAATGATTAACAAAATGACAGTGCCAGTGTTTATGAGGTGGGCTCTCAAAAAGCCTATGTTGCAAATTTGGTGGGAATAATCCAAAAAAATAATGTTTTACGAGTGTGTGTTGCGCAGTTGTAACGCATGCTCGTAACTTCGTGAATTTGCAATATTTTCATGCCAGATTTTCAACATTGGCATTAGTTCACACCTCCTTGTGAACAGTACAGGTGTCACTGTTTACATCCTGGCCGAAATGTGTTTTCACAGTTCTGGTGCAGAATAGCATGGTCACTGTGGGAAATTAGTGTTCGGAAAAGATTAAGAAAATGACAGTGACACTGTTCATGAGAGTAGAGGTCCTAAAATACCTGTATTGAAAATTTGCTGATGATACTCCATAAAATGACTGCATCATGAGCGTGCATTGGGCAGTTTGCACACACGCTCGTAACTACATGAATTTGTAATATTCTCACTCCAGATTTTCAATATCACCATTTTCCCACACCTACTTATGAGCAGTACAGCTGTCATTTTCCCATCCTGGCCAAAATGTGTTTTCGCACTTCCAGCGCAGAATAGGGCGGTCACAGTGAGAAATCCCTGTTCGGGACAGATTAAGAAAATGACAGTGATACTGTTCATGAGCAGAGGTCCTAAGATGCCTGTGTTGAAAATATGGTGATGATAGCCCATCAAATGACTGTGTTACAAGTGTGCGTTGAGCACTTTCCACGCACCCGTGTAACTTTGTAGATTTGTAATATTGCCACACCAGATTTTCAACAGTGGCATTTTTTGACACCTCTTTATGAGCAGTACAGCTGTCATTTTTCACACCCCGACAGAAATGCGTTTTCACAATTCTGGTACAGAATAACGCGGTCGCTGTGGGAAATCAGTGTTCAGGACACATTAAGGCAATGACAGTGGCACTGTTCATGAGCAGAGGTCCTAAAATTCCTATGTTGAAAATTGGTGACGAAACTCCATAACATGACTGTGTTACAAGCGTGTGTTGAACTGTTTCCATGCACCCTTGGAACTTCACAAATTTGTAATATTTTCATGCCACATTTTCAACAGTGGCATTTTTTCATACCTCCTTATGAACAGTACAGTTGTCATTTTCCACATCCTGGCTAAAATATGTTTTTGCACTCCTGCCGGGGAATAGCATGGTCGTTGTGGGAAATCAGTGTTTGGGACAGATTAACATCCAGCGGGTGAGGGGGGGGAGTGACCGAGCTCAACTGAGCTCTTTCGGGACTGCTGCGGATTTGTTTGTGGGCAGAAAAAGGCCCCAACGCAAGAGCCCAGTACAAAAGGGCAGCATTAGGCGAAACAGAACGAGAGAGAGCAAGTGAGGGAGGGGGAGTGAACAAAATCACCGAAGCACTGTCAAGACTGTTGCAGATTTCTTTGTGGGCAGAAAAATGCAACAGTGCAAGCAGGGGTCTAGTACAAAAGGGCAGCCTGCAGCGGTGGGAGAAACAATATGAGCAAGTGAGACAGGGTGAATGAGTGAGCTCAATGGCGCTCTATTGTGGATTTCTTTATGGGCAGAAAAGGGCACCAATGCAGGCAGGAGCCCAGCACAAAAGGGCAGCTTGCAGCGCCAGGACAACCAGAATGAGCGTATGACAGAGAGAGACTGAGCGACCTCAACGGAGCTCTGTCAGGACAGCTGCAGATTTCTTTGTGGACAGACTAAGGTGCCAATGCAGCCAGGAGCCCCATACAAAAGCGTAGCCTGAATTGCCAAGAGAAACAGAATGAGCGAGTGACAGAGCAGTAGTGAGCGAGCTCAACGTAACTCTATTGTGGCTGCTGCAGATTTCTTTGTGGGCAGAAAAAGGCAGCAATGCAGGCAGGAGCCCAGTACAAAAGGCCAACTTGCAACATTGGCAGAAACAGAACGAGAGAGTGAGAGAGGGGGAGTGAGTGAGCTCAATGGAGCTGTGTCAGGACTGCTTCAGATTTCTTTGTGGCCAGGAATAAGCCACCAATGCAGGTAGGAGCCCAGGACAAAAGGGCAGCCTGCAGTGGCAGGAGACACAGAACGAGTGAGTGAGGGAGGGGGAGTGTGTGAGGTCAACAGAGCTCTGTTGGGACTGCTGCAGATTTGTTTGTGGGCAGAAAAGGGCAGCAATGTATGCAGGGCCCCAGTACTAAAGGGCAGCCTGCAGTGGCGGGGAAACCAGAATGAGTGAGTGAGAGAGGGTGAGTGAGTGAGCTCAACGGAGTTCTATTGCAACTGCTGCAAATTTCTTTGTGGACAGAAGAACATGGTAATGCAGGCAGGAGCCCATTAGAAAAGGGCAGCCTGCAGCCCCAGCAGAAACAGAATTAGTGAGTGAGAGAAGGGGAGTGAGCAAGCTCAATGGAACTTTGTCGGGACTGCTGCAGATTTCTTTGTGGGCAGAAAAATGTGCCAACAAAGGCAGGAGCCCTGTACAAAAGGGCAGCCTGCAGCGCCAGGAGAAACTGAATGACTGAGTGAGACAGGGGGAGTGAGCGACCTCAACAGAGCTCTGTCGGGACAGCTGTGGATTTCTCTGTGGGCAGAAAAAGGTGCCAATGCAGGCAGGAGCCCAATACAAAAGGGCAGCCTGCAGCACCGGGAGAAACACAATGAGCGATTGAGATGGGGGAGTAAGCAAGCTCAAGAGAGCTCTATCGTGACTGCTGCAGATTTCTTTCTTGGCAGAAAAAGGTGGCAATACAAGCAGGAACCCACTATAAAAGGCCAGCCTGCAGCACCAGCAGAAATGGCACGAGTGAGTGAGACAGGCGGAGTGAGCAGGCTCAACAGACCTGTGTTGGGATTGCTGCAGATGTCTTTGTGGGCAGAAAAAAGCCACCAACAGAGGCAGGAGCCCAGTACAAAAGGGCAGCCTGCAGCGCCAGGAGAAACAGAATGAGCTAGTGAAAGAGGGGGAGTGAGCCAGCTTAACGGAGCTCTGTTGGGGCAGCTGCGGATTTCTTAGTGGGCAGAAAAAGCTGCCAAAGCAGGCAAGAGCCCAGTACAAAACACCAGCCTGCAGCACCGGCACAAACAGACTGAGTGAGTGACAGAGGGGCAGTGAGCACGCTCAACAGACCAACGCAATCAACATTAGGCATTGACAAATGCTTGTTTGAAGTTGTGACCCTTCTTTGTCTTCAGAAAGACCTTTGCTAATATATGGCTCTACCACATGGTGGATTTTAAGACAATGACAGAAGTGTATTCTGTTTAGAAGAAACTCATGCCTAAATTCTTAAAATGATATGAGAATTCATGATGAACTTATTAATTCATTCAAATTCTAATGCCTTTATTTTTCCATCTTTTTTCATTTTGTATTTTTATGTCAATTGTGAATGTAGGGTTTTCCCATAATGGAATTGTTTAACATGGGAAGAGATTTTCTTAACTTGTTTATAAGCCTGAATAACTTGTGGTGTGGTCAGTTGAGAAGACAGCTGCTTTCATATGGAAATTTGTAAGTAATCCCATATTGAATTGGCGCTAACTTTAGATTTTTGTGTAGTTTACTCATAACAGTAATTGCTTACTTGGGTTCAATTCTGTTAACAATCTTGCTTGCTGGACTGAACATGGGAAGTGTTGTAGTTTAAAACTGGGTAATCCAAATAGAAACATAGAAACATAGAAATTGATGGCAGATAAGGACCACTTGGCCCACCCAGTCTGTCCGTTTCCCTACCTAATGGATAAGCTGCAGATTCTAGTTAACCAGCAGCCTACTTCTTTCTACCCCCACCCCCTTATGACTGTCCCATGCATGCTTGAATTCCACCACTGTTTTTGACTCCATAACCTCCTCCGTAAGGCTGTTCCATGCATCCACAACCCTGTCTGTGAAAAAATACTTCCTTATATTACCTCTGAGCTGCCCCCCTTCAAATTGTGCCCCCTAGTTCTTGCACGCCACTTTTTCGAAAGATGCTACCCTCTTGGACTTTGTTGATTCCTTGAGGTACTTGAAAGTTTCTATCATATTCCCTCTCCCTTCTTTCCTCGAGGCTATACATATTAGCTCCTTTAGTCTCTCTTCATATGTCTTCCAGTGCAGACCCTGCACCATTTGAATGCCCTCCTCTGGACAGCTTCCATCCTGTCTATGTCCTTGCGGAGATTGGGTCTCCAGAACTGCACTCAGTACTCCAGATGGGGTCTCACCAGCTGTCTGTACAGAGGGATAACAACTTCCTGTTTTCTACTGGTGATGCCTCTCCCTATGCATCCCAGTATCCCCCCAGCCCTCCTTACTGCCCTCTCACATTGCTTGCCCACCTTTAGGTCATCTAATATGACTATCCCCAGGTCCCTTTCTCTTTTTGTTGTTGTTAGTATCTCAACCCCCATTGAGTACTCTTCCCCTGGGTTTTTGTTTCCCAGGTACATTACTTTGCACTTCTTAGCATTGAATCTAAGCTGCCATACATTTGACCGTTCCTCTAATCTTGCCAAGTCCCTTCTCATCCTTTCCACCCCACCTTGTGCATTATCTCTGTTGCAGATCTTTGTGTCATCTGCAAAGAGACATACTTTTCCTTCCAGTCCCTCTGCAATGTTGCTTATAAAGACATTGATGAGGACTGGTCCTAATACTGAACCCTGCAGTACCCCACTAGTAACCCTCCTTTCTTCAGAGTGGACTCCGTTTACTATTACCCTCTGTGTCCTATTCTCTAGCCAATTCTTTACCCAGGCTATCATCTTGGGACCCACTCCCAGGCTGGCTAACTTGTATATTAATCTTTTGTGTAGGACTGTGTCAAACACCTCGCTAAAGTCTAGGTAGACCATGTCCACGGCCCATCCCTGATCTACTACTTTGGTCACCCAGTCAAAGAAATCTATCAGATTTGTCTGGCATGACCTTCCCATCGTGAATCCATGCTGCCTTGGGTCGTGTGCCCCTCTGGCCTCTAGATACTCAACAATTCTTTCCTTCAGAAGTGGTTCCATCATTTTCCCTATCACTGAGGTTAAACTTACAGGTCTGTAGTTTCCTGCTTCTGCCCTGCTCCCACTTTTGTGAATTGGAATCACATCTGCCCTCCTCCAATCCTCAGGTACCACCCCATCCTCCCATGATTTGTTAAAGAGGGTAGTCAGGGTAGTCAGTGGTGTCACTAGTTCTACCCTTAGTTCTTTTAGAATTCTGGGATGAATCCCACCAGGCCCTATTGCTTTGTCCACCTTTAGTTTTAAGAGTTCTTTCAGAACCCTTTCTTCTGTAAATGGGCTGGTATCAACTTCTGTATCCAGAGGGTTTCTACTGTTTGCTTTAGGTACCTCCCCCTCTTCATTTGTAAATACTGAGCAAAAATCTTGTTTAGTATCTCTGCCTTTTCACAGTCACCCTCTGCCCAGCCCCCTGCCCTTTATTAAGCCTCATTATCCCTCACTTGGTCTTCCTCTGTTCCCTGATTTACCTATAAAAGGTTTTATCCCCCTTCTTAACTGAGTTGGCTATCTTTTCCTCAGTTTGGACCTTTGCTGTTCTGACTGCCTTCCCAGCTTCCTTTTGCTTTAACTGATACAGTTCTCTGTCCTGCTCCTTCTGTGACTCCTTGTACTTCCTGAATGCTTTCTTTTTCTCTTGAACCTTCATTGCCACCTCGAGAACCATAATGGTTTCTTACATCATTTTGTTTTGTTTATTTGCTTCACACAAAGGCTTGTTACCTCTGTGATGGCAGTTTTAATTATTCCCCCATTGTTCTTCCACCTCTTCTTCCTGCTCATTTGCTAGTGCATTCCTTAGGCACTCACCCATTTTGGCAAAGTCAGCCCTTCTGAAGTCCAGTACTTTTGCCTTTGTATGGCTTGACTCTATTGCTGTGTTTATTGTGAACCATACTGTTCGATGGTCGCTAGTTCCAAGATGGCTACCTACTTCTACATCTGTAATCCTCTCTCCATCTCCATTTGAGAGAACCAGGTCTAAGATTGCTCCCTCTTGAGTGGGTTCTAATAATAGTTGTCTAAGAGGGGGCATGCCTTAGACAACTATTATTAGGGCATCTAGAATAACCCTACTCTTAGAAGTGGCTGCTGCAGCTGCACTCCAGTTAACATCTGGCATATTCAGAACACCCATCAGCAATAGCTCCCCTTTATCTGCCATTCTAAGTATACTTTCTATCATTTCCTTGTCCATTTCCTCCCCCTGAAAGGGGGGTCTGTATACAACCCCTGTGCGGATTGTGGTGCCATTGCCTGACTCTAAATTGATCTACAGTGCTTCTTCTCCTCCCTGCTTACCCTTTTGTTCTGTTGCTTTGATTCCTTCCCTTATGTAGAGAGCTACTCCTCCTACTCTTTTTCCCTCCTGTCCCTCCTGTAGATAGTGTATCCTGGTATGTTTATGTCCCAGTCATGGTTCTGTGTGTACCATGTTTCTGTGACTGCCACAATATCCAGATGTTCCTCCTCTATCAAGGCCACTAATTCAGGAAGCTTGTTACCCGGACTATGGGCATTGGTACTCATTGCTCTCCATTTTTTGATGGCTTTACCTTCTGTAGCAGCATCCCCACTGACCTTCCTACCCTTGGTCTTTTTCTCATTTAGTACCCTGTTTTGTAGGGGGAGGCTGGGATTTTCCTACTGCTTATCAGTGCCTCCCCCCTTGACTAGTTTAAAAGCTTGCCAATGAAGCATTTAAACCAACTGCCCAAAAGACCTGTTCCCTTCCTGGACAGATGCAGACCATCCTGCCAGTATAGGCTGGTGTCCCTCCAGGTGGAACCCCAGTCCCCAGTGAAGCCAAACCCCTGTGCTCCACACCATTTTTTCAACCATTCATTAAACTGCATGGTGCAAAGTACCATCGCCTCACCCATGCCATTGACAGGCAGCACCTCTGAGAAGGATAATGTGTGTGCTACTTGTCTTAGGCCCCTCCCCAACTCTAAAAAGTCCTCCTGCACTGCTCTAACCTCATGATGAGTCAAGTCATTTGTCCTTAGGTGGACAATGATGTCCAGCTCAGATTCCCATGCAACTGTTCTCGAGATACTGAGGATGCGCTTCCAGTCCCTCCAAGCCATGGCACCAGGCAGGCACCTTACTTCAGTTTTTTTCTGCTCCTCCCAGTTCTATCCCCTAATAACTGAGTCCCCCACCAGAAGCTGCTTCCTTCCCTATGGTGTCCTCTGCCTCCTTCCTGTGAGCCTCCCTTGTGACAGTTGTCAGCAACCTCCTTAGTCTCCTCTGAGGGTGGATCCATAGGGGAACTATGCTCCCCCAGAATGGTGTATGGATTGTGGAGTGGAACAACTGACTGGATGTGCCTCTGTTCCACCACCCTCACCCTCCCTGTGCCCACTGTGGTCCATCTGCTGTGCTTTCTTCACAACCTCTGAGGTAGTGGTAGTGGCTCTGGTGCTCCCTGGATGGGGGAGGTTCCCTTACTACTGTCCAGTGCGGTCTGGGGGAAGGTTCCCTTACTACTGTCCAGTGTGGCCTGAAGATGGGCAACTTTCTCCCTCAGGGCAGAGAGTTGTCTGCAAATAGGGCAGCATATCAGCCTCCAGAAAGACTCCTGGAAGACAGCTGCCCCACAGCCATTAAATTGCACTACTCCCCACATGTTTGTCTACATTCTTGTTTATTTATTTTTGCTTTTGTGTTTGTTTGTGTGTGTGTGTGTGTTTGGTTTGTTATATAGAAATATATATATTATACAATGTGTATGCTTATATTGTCAGTGCAATGTGCTAGAGAGGACATGAGAGTGATATGCACCTTACCCTCTTGAGGAAATGATGTCAGAACCCCAGGTATAAAGGAACTATTTCCAGGGGTTGCTGGGGTGAGGGGTGGGAAGGGTTTGGGCCTAAACTGTGCCCTCACGAAACAATCAGCTAAAAGCTCTGACCCATCACTGCCATGAGTGCCTTCCTGTCAGAAAGATGCCCTACACGACAATTTGACAGGGAAAATACTCTGCTAATCAAACAGTGAAAAATCCAAGCATCCAAGTCAGACACAGGTAAACCTCCCCAGCCCCAAAACAGCCTGGTGATTTGTGCTCTGAAAGCAGTCAGCCACAAAACAAGTCAGCTGTGTACAAGGACAGACACGGTAAACAGTATTTAGTCCCTCTGGGCTTAAACTCTTCCTGCACTGAAAATCTTAACAATTGTAACAAAAGTAAAGCAAGGTCCACCTCCCTCTGTTGATTGAAATACTGCTTTTTCTGATAATTCTAAGTTCCTTATTTCACCTTTCAGTTAGAAGTAGCCTACACCTGAAGAATATTAACTTTCCTAATGAATCTGCTACAAACCAAAGACAATTATAAATTGTAAGGTTCACCTCCCTCTGTTGTGAGCACAACTCACTTTCTTGCAAATCCTAAGTCCTGTATTGCAGCTTCCAGCCAGAGGTAGCTTTACCTGAAGAATATTAGCTTTTCTGATGAGTCTGCTATAAACCACTTGCTTATAGTACTGTTGTTATCAGGTCAGTAAGACTCTTCCAAAGCTATTGGCTGATAAGTAGCTGTGATGTAAGCACTTCCTGACACAGTCTGGCCTGGCCATTTAAGGCACACTGAGACAAACACACACACAAAAAAAAGTTTCACCCCCTGGGGCACTGTCTGGGTCAAATACACAGCCTGTAACCTGCACTCATTTCAGGACTTTGTCTTTCTTTTGACAGTTTACCCAAGGTTAAATGAGATTTCCTTTTGTTCTGTATGAATTTTTGGAACATCTTGCTCAGTTTTTGAATCAACTAGCTTGTATCTTTACAGGCAGACAGTTCAGTACATAAAAGATCATTGGCACACATATAATTGTTATTGCACTCATCTGCCCCGTATGGATGGATTTAGAGTTTCCCAGCAGACAAGCTGAATTTCAATGTTGTTAAGACAGGGATGGTATTTTCTTTAAATAAGGCTTATATTTAATGCAATTTTTAGTTTGAGATGTTATTCCCTCTGGTGAAGCTTTCAGGGGAAAATTAGCATAGAAACAGAGAAACAGAAATATAGAAGTTGACAGCAGATAATGACTGCAATGCCCATCCAGTGTGCTCCTTTTTTCTACCTTATGAATGTGCCATAGGCCTGTACTCTCAATCAATCAAGTCAATCACTTTATTTAACCAGGCATAAACACCATTGAGCAAGCTCATTTTCAAGGTGGTCTTGGGCAGTAATACAATACAGTACACTTCATAAGATTACAATTACGGTGGACAGCAGTGCAAAATGGCCTCTCTATTCATGCTCATCTGTATTTCTCCTTTATGCCTATCACATGTCTGTTTGAAGCCCTGCACTGTATTCATATCCATCACTTCCTGAGGTAGGCCATTTCATGTATCCACCACCCTTCCTGTGAAAAATAACTTCTTCACATTACCCTTTAATCAGCCACCCCCTAATATCATGCTGTGTCCTCTTGACCTGCTGTTTTTCTTATATTGAAACATGTTAGACTCTTTCAACTTGTTAATGCCCTTAAGATGTTTGAATGTTTCGATCATATCACTTCTCTCACTCCTTTGCTCTAGGGTATTCATATTGAACTCCATTAATCTGTCCTCATGTGTTTTCTGATGCAGCTCCTACACCATTTTGGTTGTCCTTCTCTAGACTGCTTCCATGAGTGGACCCCCTGCACCCTCCACAGCAATGCCCCTGGATTACCCCCCAGGGCAGAGCCCTCTAAGCCATCCCTGCTTCCATTTTGTTAATGACCTTGTGCAGGTGCGGCCCCCAGTACTGCACTCAGTACACCAGCTGGGGCCTAACCAGTGTCTTGTAAAGAGGGATTATTACCTCCCTCTTACGACTTGTGATACCCCTACTAAGACACCCCAACATCCCTCTGGCCTAACCTATTGCTTTAGTGGTCTGCTTAAATGATTTCAGGTCATCTGTTGTAATGATGCCTAAGTCTCTATTTTCCCTCATCATTGCCAGCAACTCCTCTCCCAACCTATAAGTGGCTTCACGGTTTCTCTTCCCTACGTGCAAGATCCTGCACTTCTTTGCGTTAAACTCCAGTTGCCACTCTTACATAGATACATAGATACATAGACAGTGTCGGCAGATAAGGGCCTATGGCCCACCTAGTCTGCCCATTTGAGCTTGTAAGTTCAGTTTGTTTTCCTAGAAGTCTATTTCCCCTTACCCCTGACCTCTAGAATTCCTTTATGTCTATCCCATGCATTCTTAAATCCCATGATTGTTTCAGCCCCCACCACTTCCTCTGGCAGGGTGTTCCACTCTTCCAACCATTTTGCCAGTTTATCCAGATCTCTTCTTATTCTGTCCACCTCATCTGGATCATCTTCTCTGTTGCAGATCTTGGAGTCATCTGCAAAGAGACAAACCTTACCCTCCAGTCCATCCACAATGTCACTGATGAAAATGTTGAAGAGGACTGGCCCCAGGACTGATCCCTGAGGTACCCCACTTGTGACATGCATCTCTTCTGACTGTATACTATTTATCACCACTCTCTGTTTTCTGCCCACCAACCAGTTTGTCACCCAGTTGACCAACTTTTGAGCCACCCTGAGCTTACCCAGCTTATTAATCAATCTTCTATGTGGAACAGTATTGAAAGCTTTGCTGAAGTCAAGGTAGGCAACATCAACTGCACCCCCTTGATCCACCACTCTGGTTACCCAGTCAAAGAAATCTATGGGATTAGTTTGACAGGACCTTCCTGTTGTAAACCCATGCTGTCTTGGATCCTGTGCTTCTATGGATTTCAGGTGTTGCACTATCCTTTCCTTAAGGAGTGCCTCCATAATCTTGTCCACTACTGAGGTTAGACTGACTGGTCTGTAGCTTTCTGCCTTCTCCCTGCTACCACTATTGTGGAGTGGGATCACATGATCCCTTCTCTAGTCTTCTGGGACCTCTCCTGTGCCTGGAGACTCACTAAACAGTTCTGATAATGTTTCTGCTAGTTCCACTCTTAGCTCCTTTAGTACCCTGGGATGTATGCCATTAGATCCCATTGCCTTGTCCACCCTGAGCTTAGCAAGCTCTTGTAAGACCCTTTCTTTTGTGAAGGGACATGTGCACACCTCCCTCCCCACTGTGTCCATGTTGCTGAGCTGTGGGCCCTGCCCTACCTCCTCCTCCTCAGTAAATACTGAACAGAAGTATCTATTTAGGATATATGCTTTTCCTTGGTCCTCCTCCACACACTTCCCCTAATCCCCTTTGATCTTAGCAATACCCCCTCTGGATTTTCTCCATTCACTACTGTATCTATAGAAAGTCTATCCCCTTCTTTTACTGTTCATGATTGTGTTTCCTCAGTTTGGGCCTTTGCCCACCTTACTGCCTTCCCTGCTTCCCTTAGGGAAGCTTGGTATGCCTCCCTATCTTTGTCCCACTGTGTTCCCTTATATTTCCTGAAGGTCAGCCTTTTGGCTCTAACCTTTTCTGCTACTGTTTTTGAGAACCAAAGTGGTTTCCTCCTTCTTTTGCTCTTGCCTTTCTCTGTAACACAATGGGATGTTGCTTCAAGTATTGCATCATTAATGCTTGCCCACTTTGCCTGCACCCCTCACCTGTGTTTCTTCTTGCCAGGGCTAGTTTAACTCTGTTGGTCATCTTATCAAAGTCAGATCCTCTGAAGTTCCATATTTTGCCTTGGAATTGGATGATGGCAGTGTCAGTGGCTCAGTAGGTAGCACACTCGTCTCTGAGGCTGGGAGATCAGAGGGCTGTGGGTTCAGTTCCCACATCTGGCACTTGGGTTAATATCCCAGTACTGACACTGTAGTGCAGCATGAGAGGGGTGCTGCACTTCTGAGGTGCCGTCTCTCGGATGAGACTTTAAACTGAGGTCCCATCTGCCTGGATTAGTGGTAGTTCAGGTGGATGTTAAAGATCCCATGGCACTTATCAAAAAGAGTAGGGGAATTTCCCCGGTATCCTGGCCAAATTTCTCTCATTCACTTAAAATACCACCAACAGCTTAATCTGGTTCAATGTCTGTTGGCATTCATCTGTATCCCCCTCCCCCGGGTCGTGCATGAAAATAGGCAGGATTTGTCTAGTGCACTTACCTGGTCAACAAAAACTAAATAAATAAATAAATACATTTAGTTCTAGTGGCCAAATTGAACCATACCATGTGATGGTCACTGGTCCCAGGTGACCTTCTACCTGAAGATCTGTGATCCTTGCTCTGTTAGTCAGTACTAGATCCAGGATAGCCCTGTCTCTTGTGAGTTATTGTACCAGTTGTTTGAGGGCCTCCCCCTGCAGGGAATACACTATGTTTCTAGTTCTGGTGGATGTTCCTGCTGGTATTGACCAATCTCTAGCTGGCATGTTGAAGTCTCCCATTATCAAAACCTCCCCTTTAGCTGTCATGTTTTGTATATCTTCTAACAGTAATGTGTCTATGTCCTCTCCCTGGACTGGAGGCTTGTAGACACCTCCAGTTTGTATGGCTGTCCCATTTCCTGTTTCCATGGTGACCCACAGTTCTTCTGGCTCCTTATGTGTATTCTGAATATCTGTAGCTTTGATATTTTCATTGACATAAAGGGCCACTCCCCCATTTGCACCTCAGTCTCTTCTGAACAGTACATAGCCAGGTACTGAAGTCTTCCAAGTGTAGTTACTGGTGAACCATGTCTTGCTAATGGCTATTATGTCCAGTTTAGCCTCTGTCATTGTTGCCTGCAGGTCTGGGATCTTGTTTCCCAGACTGCGGGGCATTTGTGTACATGATTGTCCATTGTCCAGATTTTGGTGTGTTAGACCTTTTTCCTTACCTGGCGATGCAAATGAACTACAAATATACTGAACTCCTGTTTGATCACTAGCTGAGGGGGGAGGGGTGTTCTTCCCAATCGATATATCAGGTGCTGCACCCCTCTCCCCATTTGCTAGTTTAAATATTCTGCAAAGACATCAAACTTCAGCCCAAATGCACTGACTCACTCCTTAGTCAGATGCAGTCCATCAAATTTAAAGAACTTTCACTCCTAAAACTGTTGCCAGTTACCTACAAATGTGTGTCTTTTTTCCTGGCACAAGCCCTTGAGCCACATGTTTAGCTCCCCTATCTCCCCTTCTCTGAACATCCATCTATCTGCGCCCCTCCTCTCCCAGACTGGCAGGATTTCAGAGAAGGAGATGCCAGGCGAAATGTATGACAGTTTTTCTCCCAGCCTAGTTAGATGTTCCTTGGTCTCCACAACTGACTGGCTGGTGAGATCGTTAGTCCCTATGTGTACCAGGATGTCGATGTTTTCTCCTGCTTCCTGCACAATTTTAGCAATGCGGTCAGTGTCTCTTCACGCTGATGTACCTGGTAGACATCTGACCATTACCTCCAGCTGGAGGTAGGTATCAACTTCCTGAATCATGGAGTCTGCTATTATAAGAAGTGTTTTGGATTCACTGTTTGCTTTTTTTGTTTTGGTCCCTGTTTTGGGTGAGTTTTGTTGTGCTAGCTCCTGTGCTGCAGTATCCTGCTCTGCAGTGTCCTCTGCCCCTTTGTTTGATTTCAGAGATAGAGACAGATACCTGTTTGTAGTTTTTATATGGTTTGTGGAGGTGATATGTTGGAGAGCACTGCATGATGGGGCACCCGATTTGCCCCTCCTAACCACCTGCCAACCTCCTGGACCAACTACCCTCTGCGGTCGAGGTGCTTCAGTTGGATGTTGGTGAAATGGCGGGCAGTTCTTATAATATATTTCCTCTGAATATGTGATCTGAGGAAAGCAATCTCTGCCCATGCTGCCTGAAGCTGAGTCCTTAGATCCCCATGGTCCAGCATGTAGGACAGCATCCTAAATCCTCTATAACTGCTCTTTTGAAAAGTGTCCCACAGTACCTGCAGTTAATAATATCCATTCCAGATCAGTTACCAGGTTTACACTATTCTGTTTAGTGAATATATCATTTAATGGCAACATTTCTGACTTGCCCCAGTTAATTGTTGGACCTAATAATTTTAATTAATTCATGCAAGGTCTTCACAAGTGCTAAAACATAGAATTTGGTGGCAGATAAGGACTGCTTGGCCTATCCAGCCTGCCCATTTCTCCCTACCTGCACTATTACATCAGACCATACCCCTGAGATTGAGGAGTAGGAATTCTGGTCCAAAAGTATGATATCATCAGCAAATGCTAATGTCTTACAGCTACTCTTTTGAAAACAGATTCCCTCTGTGCTGTTATTTCTTCATGTTCTCTATATCTTGTTTGTTTATTTATTTATTTAACTTTGTTGACTAATTTCACTGACAGAAGAAGCCTTTTTCAGGCACTACTGGGGTGCAAATGCAGAGATAAAAACAGGAGTGCAAAGTGTGGTAGGGGTGGCAGTATAACCAGTCATCATATATATATATAGTATACAGCATCTGAAGAAGTAACAATACATACAAAGGGCACAGGGTCATGATGTCGCAAGACATTATGCCACAGCAATATACCGCATTGCCAATACAGCATGATATATTGCAAGAGGCATATGTCTTTCTTTTGCAATGTATCTGCCCCCTGCACCCCCCAACTAAAATAGCCAACTCCGGGAGGGGGGTTACACTTAACTTTGCACAAAGTACGAAAAATAAAAAAAATCCTTGCGTCTGGCACAGGAAATCGAAACCCAGTCCCTTCCCTTGCTGCCTGTGGCTCATCCCATCAAGCCACAGCAGCTGCTCACTGGCCCCACTTCCCAGCACAGGTCTTATCCCCTACCTGGGAAGAGTAAGAGGGTGTGCCCCCATGTATGCACCATTTCGTGGTTTTGCACCCTCTTGCTCTACCCTACCATGCTGTTCCTGTTGCACAGTTTTAATGTACACTACTAAGCGTATAAGATACTGACCTGGTAGGTATACAAAACAATATTTATATGATGGAATAACAAGTCATCATACACAGCAGGAGAAGAAATAACAATATATACAGGGCAATATTCACATGATTCAGTTACAGAGAGTACAAAAGGATGTGGCAATGTGTTGGAGTGCAGTTTCATTTTAGGAAGAATAGAAAGGAATACAGGTATAAAGAGTACAGTTAGTGCAAGGTAACAGGGTGGGGTAGGGTGGAATTTGGGGGAGATTAGTGGAAGTATTGGCTTGCAAGAGAGAAGGAGTAATGGGATTTCAGAAGATTTGTAAAGGCAGGGGTAGAGGTAGTTTTTCTAATGGGAGGGGGTATTGCATTCCATATGGAGGCAGCATGGAAGGAAAAGGACTGCTGGCCCATGCTGATGCAAAACAGTGGAACAACAATGTTGTTTTGAGAGGCAGATAGGAATGTAAGAAGATGAATGAGAGGGATCTGCCTGGCTAGGTATGGAGGGTTGCCAGTATGCAACGTTTTGTTGATGAGGGAGGCAAGAGCAAGATTTGTTCTGAGTTCGAGAGGTAGCCATTTGAGGTTGTTCAGCACTATGCAATGGTGGGTGTTGTGGCTGCAGCCAGAGGTGAATTTAGCTGTATTATAATAAAGAGCATGCTTTTTTTGTAGAACACATTTACTAGCAGCATTGATGACTGTCAAGCCATAGTCAAGCATGGGAAGGAGATTAGCCTGAGTGATTTTGACCTTAGTGTTAGGAGTCAAGAAGTGGTGTATGATTCATGATTATTCATATGATTCATTCACATATCTGAACTGTGTAGTATGGTATGGGCTGCATGCCCATTGGCTCACGCTGTGAACCAATGGGCGTGCAGCCGAGCTGAGCTGTCCGTCAGCGGGCGGCAGACGGGTTGGGTGCTGCCGCCCGCTGGCTGACCGGGGGGGAGCGTGGCGGTGGGGTTCAGTGGGCAGGTGGGGAGGAGGGTACACTAGACCACCAGGGTAAGAGGACTGTTCTATGTTTTACAGATGCACATGATTAAGCAGAGTGTGGTGCACTGGACCACCAGGGATATTGGCGGGGATGTGTGTGATTTAAACAGATGCCGGTGATTGGGCAGCGATCAGTCTACAGGACCACCAGGGATATTGGAGGGGGGGTTTAGTTACACAGATGCCCGTGATGGGGCATGGGGGGTGCCGCCAGGTGTGGCAGGAACTCGGGTGGCCACCCTCAGGTGGCAACTGTCGTGTTGCGCCCTGCAATGCAGCAGCTCACCTGTGGGTGGCCATCATTTGTTCCTTTTTTTGTTTGGCTTAACTTTGTGCAGGCGCAGGTAGGGGTTGCGCATGAATGACTCTGCACATCCCGGGCTGAATATCGGGCTGTGCAGGTTATGCATGGGCACGCCCCTGCTACCTGTGCCTGCATACATCACTGATGATCTCTGGCACATCAGGATTTGTGCGGCGCACTTTTCCCTTTTGAATATCACACCGGGGTGCATCAGTGGGTTGTGCATGGCGCAACACTGTTGTGCTATGCGTAACCCTTTTGAATATATGTTCCAGTGTGTATAATGTCAGATCCATTCTTGGGAGAACATATACATTACACTGCACATTTTTTCTCTTGTTTAAATTACTGTCCACAATTATCCATCTACCCTTTAGGTCTGTCTTTTCCTAGTACAGAACAAAAGGGACATTTTTCTTAATTAGGATGGAAACTCACCTTCTTTTACTACTAAAACAACTACGGAATCTTGCTCTATTCACATTGGTATCAATTTACAGGATTCTGTGTGTAGCATGTGCATTTCTTGGATAAATGCAATGTCAGTTTTTTGGTTATTTAGTTTTCGTAGCACTCTGAATCTCTTGACTGGTGAACCTAGACCCTTAACATTCGAGTCACAATAATTAAAATCTTTCATGTTGTTAAAAGTATTAATTTGTTATGATATAGTTCTGTAGAGATATAAAATATAAATTTACTTATTTAATAATGTTTTCAAACTGATGAACTTTTAGGGATCAGAACCACTAGAGTTAGCAACGTCTCTGACTTGTTACTCATATTTCCAATGTTGTACTAATCTTATCTGTCATGTAGTTATAACGGTATTGTACTTATTCAACAATTTTCTGAATTTGTTATCAGTTGGTACTGAACTTTAATTAGAATTCTAAAATAATAAAAAAAACCTCAAATTAAAAGAAAAACTATACTAACTAAACCAAAATTAAACTGACAGGATAATAGAGTAATCAGAACTGTAAAAGCAATTGAGATCAAACTATAATCTTGATAGGGGAGGTAGATTAATTCATATAGTTCTAACAGAACAACTGAGATCTTATCCAACTACTAAAATTGGTTATTACTAAAATCTGACATAATGCTAAAACAGCACATAGCATATTTTAACATTGTGAATATTGCAAAATCACTGTTCAATTTAAATGTTATAATTTAGATGTATGGTATTTCTACTCCAGTTCAGCTTATCAGTTAATTGCAGGAAATTACTAAGTTTCATTCTGAGTATCAATAACTGACTTACCTCTACAGCTTCAGCAGTCTTATAGATTTGTAATCTGAACATAATAGAAAGCAATAGTATAATATTTATCTAACTTTTTAGGAGAGCAGATAAAGAAATGTGAGAAAATAACAAACAATTCTACTAAAGAAAAAACATATATTAGGCTTAGTGAAATCCAATCTGTTTACAAATTTCTGAATTTTGGAAATTCTAATTTCAAGTCAGATTCCTATCCATATCTGATTAAAGCACAGGGATGGAAACGTAAGTTCTGATTCTGTATTCCAATACCAACTCCCACAAACTTGCAATACCTGTAAAAAAAGTAGTTTGCTGCCTTACCCATCCTCCTAATCTCCCTCTCAAGTTATCCTCTACTTAGATCTCACTCTAGTAAGCCAGAGAGTCCCGAAGCACCAAGGGCAATAGTGATTGTCCTGGATGGAGTTGGTTCCAGAGATCTGGTACTGGAACTTGCAAGGTGGAAAAAAATGTTATTGTGTGATGACCACCAAGTACAACTGTATCCTGACCTCAGATCTGCAACATGTGGGGGACAATCTCGATGGGCCTAGGTCTTCTTTTGTCCCTAAAACCAAGTAATACCAAGTAATATATAAAAAAATTAAACAAAAGATTTGATGGGGTCCGGGCCCTTTTATGGGAAGTTGACATTTCTAATGGACTGGAGCTCCCTGCCAGATAATGGAATGTTCTCATGGGGATTATTTTTGTGTTCTCTGACCCAGCAGAAACTTTGAAATAAGCCCAGTGACATGCACCACCACAACCTCGACAGGAAGACTTATCCCATTTGGAATCACAGTAGGACACTACAGAGACCCGAATAATGACTGAATATAATTCAAGTTTGCCTTAAAGCCCATTTGGCTTCACCCAGACGGCCTTTATGGTGTTTGGTCATAATCTGGTTATGCAGACTGTTTGTAGTTTGTGGACACTGAAGGCAGTCTGTGCCTTACTAACATTCATTGACCAGTTCTTTCTGTTCCAGCAAGTGTGTTGTTCACAACCAGTTAATACAGACAATAGTGTATCCTAAAGACCCTGTCTTGCCAAGCATGTAATTTGGAGTGATGTTCCTGCTCCAGTTCATTGTAACCTGTTCTCTTTTTTTGTTTACTTACACCAGTAGAGATGATGGTTAACATTGTGCCTCACTACAGCAGTGTTAGTGCAGCGCTTAAATCTTTATCCTTTATTTGGGATATGCCTTTTTGGCATCAGCTTTAAATGTGCCTGACAGTCTCATCTTTCTTTTCAGGAATTAGAGACTTTGAAAGACTTGTGAACTCAGTAATTTGTAAATAAATCATGCTGCTCATGGACTGAATTCTCAAAGCTTTATTACTGATAGACTTATTTACACTCCCCCTAAGGAAGTATCTTATAAATACGGCATGTTGTACACTGGGTATATTAAGAGGAGCAGCACCCTCAGTGCATATTCTTTTTTTTTATTTACTATACTTTTTCCCCCTTGACTCTGAATGCCCCCCTTCAACCCTACTGCTCCATCCAGCCCCATCACCCATCTTCCCTGAGACTTACCATTTCTCCCATGTTCCCCGTGGATGACCCCCTCATGGGAAGGGCCACCCAGGGTACCCCATTACCCTGGGCAAAGCTAAAGCATCAGTAAGGGAGAGTGAGCTATCAGCAGTGCAGGACCTGTGGCAGAGCAGTGGGCGACATCCTGCTCTGTTGGGAATTTTTCTTGTTTTTCTGTTCATATCCCTTGAACATCAGGTGGAGTAGACCTGACATTAAGACGTCAGAGTGCTGATGTTGCCCTCACTGAATGTTGGTTCCCTGCAGGCACTGCCATCAGTGGCCACCCAGGTGACAGTGTAACAGTGAGAGACCAGGAACCCTCTCTCCCCACAGAGGAGAGCATCCATTGAATGCTTGGCCGACCTCCCTTGGTTGACCCTCCAGCAACCCAGGCACATTCCCAAACCCAGACTGCTGGTGTTGCAAGTGGTAGCTCTACCACTGTGCCAACAGGCCAGTCCCTCAGTGCATTCAAGTTCAAGTTCAAGTTTATTGCAGGAAAACTCCATTGAGCAAGCTCATTCACAAGGAGGTCCTGAGACATTCGTACATTCACAAGGAGGTTCTGAGACAGAAGTGCAGTCAAATAAGTAAAGAGATTACATAATAATCAGGGCCCCTGGTGTTCTGCTGCAGAATTTTCTGATTTCTGCTGCGGGGCTCCTTGACTTCTGCGGCAGCATTGTCTGATTTCTACGGCATGATTTATTCATTTCTGTGGCAGAATGCAGTCCTGTCATTGGCTAAATATGATGTGATGTCATCGATGACATCATATGCTAAGCATAGAGGAGGGGCATCAGTATAAACGAGGTGGGAAAGAAAGCCTGACACTATCGAAAAACAGTATATTTATATGAAAATTCACCAAAAACAATGAATTCTGCGGCACTATATATATTCTGTGGCATGATGCAAATTCTACGGCAAATTCTGCAACCGCAGAATCGCAGAATTCCAGGGGCCTTGATAATAATGCACAATATACATAAGGAGCTCAGCTCCCCGGGTACACAAAGTTCATAATGGGAGGTGATACTGTTTATAAGACAATACATTACATACATTAGGATTTCCTCAAAGAAATTAAAGTTACTGGAGAAAGTAACAGTAATTACATAACAATAACTAGTATGTTAATGGGGATTCCACCTGAGACACTGGAAGTAGCTCGAGACAGAGCTAATGAAGTGGGGAGATAGAACCTGAGATATCATAGGGTCATTAAATTGGTGCACCAGGGACAATATTCAATTTAAAAACAGTTACAGGTATCTTTTAGTTTAGCCGTGGCTAGTCTTTTGAAAAGGTTAACAGGGACAATACTGGGTAATTTCAGTGAGGATTGTAATTGAGTCCAGATTGTTGTCAGTGAACATGATATAGCGCATTCTCCAAAGGAAGTAGGGGTCCTAGGTACATCGAGAAGGAGACGGTCTGTCTTCCTAAGGGAGTAAACACTATGCGCTATGTGTATTAAAGAGGATAGATATTGCAGTAGTTTGTTCTAGAGAAGTTTTAAAGTCCAGATGCCGGTGTGGACTGTCCGTTTAATGGTGAGCGAGGGCCAGCCAACTAAGGCATATAGATCACAGTGATGAGTTAGGGGAAGGGAGTTGGTGATAAATCCGAGGGAGCAGTGATAGAGAACATCTAACTTATGAAGACTAGTAGAAGCTGAAGGGTTGTAGATTATATCGCCGTAATCAAGAAGGGGGAGGAAAGTGGCCTGAACCAATCTGGTTCTGATCTCCGCGGGAAAGAAGGATCTATTACGGAAAAAAAAGCCTAACCTGGCTTTTAGCCTTTTAGCCAGGTCATCGAGGTGATCATTGAAGGAAAGCCTATTGTCGAGCCAGAAATCGAGATATCTGAACTTTGAAACTATTTCCAAGTGCTCACCTAAGGAAGTATTTATAAAGACATTAGGTGAAACAAGAGTAGTAGAGTTGGAGGAGCATGGGCGGAGGATCATGGCTTTCTTTTTTTGGCATTAAGGAGTAACTTTCCATTAATTAGGTTTTTTTCTAGTTGTGCAAAGTCTGCTTGAAGGGTGACCCTAACTCCTTCCAGTGAGGGCCCAGATGTGTACAGGACTGTATCATCTGCAAAGAAATGGAAATGGGACTTGGTGATCTGATGATCAAGGTTGTTTATATATAAGGAAAAGTGGACTGGGCCTAAGATAGATCCCTGGGGGACTCCCCTTATAGTAGGTAAGGAGGACGAAAACAAATCTCCTGATTTAACTTTCTGTGTCCTGCCTGTCAGGTAGCTATTGAACCATTGGGTTGTGGATGGAGTAAAGCCAAGGTTAGTAGGGCTGTGAACTAATAGATTGTGGTCTACTGTATCAAAAGCTTTGCTTAGATCCAAGAATACTACTCCAGTAGTTTTCTTAGAGTCCATTGCAGATACCCAGTCATTAGTAACCTTGACTAGAGCTGTAGTGGTGCTATGATTGTGCAAAAGCCAGATTGGAGAGGGTTTAAGAGAGATTGAGTTTCAATATGGTTTTTCAGTTGGGTGTAGATCAGTTTTTTGAGGGTTTTTGAGAGTATGAGCAGTACTGAAATAGGTCTATAATTATTGAGATCACAGGGATCCCCCGACTTGAATAAAGGGAGGATATGGGCAGATTTCCAACACGAGGGAACTGTAGCAGTTGAGATAGAGAGGTTGAATATGTGAAGTATTGGGGTGGTAAGATAGGGGTAGCCAAGTTTTAGGAATAATGGTTCTATGCTATCCTCCCCTGCACTTTTTTTAGTATCCAGATTAATAAGTGACTCCTCTACTTCCTTAAAGCTAAGAGGGAGCAACTGAAAAGAACAGGCTGGGGTATGCGGCAAATCATTCATGTTATTGGTGTTCCTTACTTGGGTGGCATGTGAAGAGGTATCAAATGCTAGGCTGGCAGAGATGAAATGCGAATTAAGTTCTTCCAGTATTTGATGTGTACTTTCAATAACTGATCCATTGGAGAGGCTGGACCAGAGTGGGCTCAGGGAGGGAGGGTAGTGGAACAGAGTTGCATCCCTCCAGCTATACCTCTCCACAATTAATTCACTCTTCTGGTGGATAGTGGTTCCTCTATGGAGGCACCTGCAGTGGAGACCAAGGAGGATGCTGGGAACCTTCACAAAGGAGACCCACAGGAGGGTGGCATGGGACCCCACAGGGGAAGGAAACAACTCCTGGTGGGGGACTCAATCATTAATGGAGTAGAAATGGGGTAGGAAAGGGAGAGGGAGGTAAGGTGCCTTCCTGGCGCCATGGCTTGGAGGGACAGGAAGCGAATCCTCAGGATCGTGGGAGGAGCTGCACGAGGGAAGGAGCTGGATGTCATTGTCCACCTAGGGACAAATGACCTGGCTAGAAATGGGATCAGAGCAGTGCAAGAGGAGTTTGTAGAGTTGGGAAGGGGCCTTAGATGAGTAGCGCATACGGTAACCTTCTCGGAGGTGCTGCCTGTCTATGGCAAGGGAGATGCTAGGGCACTCCTCACCAGGGAATTCAATAAGTGGTTGAAAAACTGGTGTGGAGCTCAGGGTTTTGGCTTCATTGGGGAGTGGGGAGCCACCTGGAGGGATGCAGACCTATACTGGTGCGATGGTCTGCATCTGTCCAGGGGTGGAACCAGGATCCTAGGTGACAGGCTTAAATGCTTCATTGGTAAGCATTTAAACTAGCCAAGGGGGAGGCACTGAAAAGGAGTAGGGAAATCCCAGCCTTCCCCCACAAAACATGGCGATTAGTGAGGTAAACACCAAGGTACAGAAGTTATTAGGGAACAGAACAGATTTAAATGTAAAAAAAGGCAAAGGCAGTAAGGACAGAAATGGGGCTAAAAGGGGTAAGGTTATCAAAAAGTGGAGGGTGATGAGTACCAATACCCATAGTCTGTGTAACAAGCTCCCTGAACTAGTGGCCTTGATGGAAGAGGGTTGCCTGGATATTGTGGCAGTCACAGAAACATGGTACACAGAGAACCATGACTGGGATGTCAACATACTAGGATACATAATCTACAGGAGGGACAGGGAGGGTAAAAGAGGAGGAGGAGTAGCTCTCTATGTAAAGGAAGGGATCAAAGCAACAGAACTAAAGAGTAAACAGGGAGCAGATGAGGCACTTTGGGTCACCCTGGAGACAGGAAATAGCACCACAATCCGCATGGGGCTTGTATACAGACCCCATCTCAGGGGGAAGGAATGGACAAGAAAATGATAGAAGGCTTTCTTAGAATGGCAGAAAAAAGGGAGATATTGTTGATGGGAGACCTGAATATGCCAGATGTTAACTGGAGCATCTTTGCTGCAGGCATGTCCAAGAGCAGGGTCATTCTTGATGCCCTACAGGGGGTATGCCTCAGACAGCTAGTATTGGAACCCACTCGGGAGGGAGCAATCTTAGACCTGGTACTCTCAAATGGGGATGGAGAAAGAATCTCAGATTTAGAAGTGGACAGCCATCTGGGAACAAGCAACCACCAAACAGTGTGGCTCACGATAAACACAGCCATACAATCAAGCCATACAAAAGCAAGAGTACTGGACTTTAGGAGGGCTGACTTTGGGAAAATGAGAGAGTGCCTCAGAAAAGCACTAGCAAACAGGCAAGAAGGAGGGGTGGAGGAACAATGGGGAGTGATCAAAACAGCCATCACAGAGGCAACAAGCCTTTGTGTAAAGCAAATCAATAAAACACAATGAAGGAAAAAAACGCTATGGTTCTCAAAAGTGGTGGCAGGGAAGGTTAAGAAGAAAAGGACAGCATTCAGGAAATATAAGGAAACACAGAAGGAGCAGGACAGAGAACTTTATCAGTTAAAGCAGAAAGAGGCTGGGAAGGCAGTCAGAATAGCAAAGGCCCAAACCGAGGAAAGGATAGCCAATTCTGTTAAAAGGGGATAAGGCCTTTATGGGTACATTAGGAGCAAGAAAGACCAAAGGAGGGATACTGAAGCTTAATAAAGGGAGGGAATGTGTTAGAGGGTGACAGTGAAAAGCAGGGATATTGAATGAATATTTCTGCACAGTATTCTACAAAGGAAGAGGAGGGGAGTTACCTAAACCAAACAAGAGAAACACTCTGAAGACGTAACACACTGTCCATTTAGAGAAGTAATGGTTCTGAAAGAACTAATAAAATTGAAGGTGGACAAAGCAATGGGGCCTGATGGGATTCACCCAAGAATTCTAAAAGCACAAAGGTAGAACTAGTGACACCGCTGACTACTCTTTAACAAATCATGGGAGGATGGGGTGGTACCGAGGACTGGAGGAGGGCAGATGTGATTCCTCTTCACAAAGTGGGAGCAGGACAGAGGCAGAAAACTACAGACCAGTTAGTTTGACCTCAGTGGTAGGGAAAATGATGGAATCACTTCTGAAGGAAAGAATTGTCGAGTATCTAGAGGCCAGTGGGGCACAGGACCCGAGGCAGCATGGATTCACGATGGGAAGGTCGTGTCAGATGAATCTAATAGATTTCTTTGACTGGGTGACCAAAGTAGTAGACCAGGGAGGGGCTGTGGACATGGCCTACCTAGATTTTAGCAAGGCATTTGGTATAGTCCCACACAAAAGACTAATACACAAGATAGCCAGCCTTGGAGTGGGTCCCAAGGTGGTAGCCTGGATAAAAAATTGGCTAGACAACAGGATGCAAAGGGTAGTAGTAAATAGAGTACACAGTGAAGAAAGGAGGGTTACTAGCGGGGTACCACAAGGTTCAGTACTGGGACAGGTCCTTTTTAATGTCTTTATAAGTGACATTGCAGAGGAACTGGAAGGAAAAGTATGTCTCTTTGCAGATGGCACAAAGATCTGCAACAGGGTTGATACACAAGATGGAGTGGAAAAGATGAGAAGGGACTGCAAGGTTGGAGGAATGGTCAAATGTATGGCAGCTCAGATTCAATGCAAAGAAGTGCAAGGTAATGCACATGGGAAACAAAACCCAGGGAAGCGTACACAATGGGGGGTGAGATACTGACAACAGTAAAATAGAGAGGGACCTGGGGTAATTATATCAGATGACCTAAAGGTCGGCAAGCAATGTGAGAAGGCAGTAAGGAAGGCTGGGGGATACTGGGATGCATAGGAAGAGGCATCAATAGTAGAAAACAGGAAGTTGTTATCCCTCTGTACAGACAGTTGGTGAGACCCCATCTGGAGTACTGTGTGCAGTTCTGGAGACCCCATCTCCACAAAGACATAGACAGAGTGGAGGCTGTCCAGAGGAGGGCAACCAAAATGGTGCAGGGTCTGCACCAGAACACATACGAAGAAAGACTAAAGCAGCTTAATATGTATACCCTTGAGGAAAGAAGAGAGAGAGGGGGGAACATGACAGAAACTTTCAAGTACCTCAAGGGAATCAACAAAGTCCAAGAGGGTAGCATCTTCCATAAAAAGAGATGTGCAAGAACAGGGGGGCACAATTTGAAGATAGAGGGGGGACGACTCAGAGGTAATAGGAGGAAGTATTTTTTCACAGAGAGGGTTGTGGATGCATGGAACAGCCTCCCTAAGGAGGTCATGGAGTCAAGAACAGTGGGGGAATTCAAGAATGCATGGGACAGACATAAGGCAGTCCTAGTGGGGGGTAGGAAGAAGTAAGCTGTTGGTTAACTAGGATCTGCAGCTTATCTGTTAGGTAGGAAAATGGGCAGACTAGGTGGGCCAAGCAGTCCTCATCTGCTGTCAAATTCTATGTTTCTATGTTTCTATCTTTTCTGGGACAGATGGGGCAGTTGAGCGACCCTCGATTGACTTGAGGGTCTTCCAGATTTTGTAGGTGTTCCCTTTAGCCTGCTCTAGAGTAGAAGCATAATAGCTTGATGCTTGCTCTGAATTTACTTTCTGATGTACTGTGTCAGGTATCTTGCTGTATGTCAGTTGAAAAACTAATAAACATATAGTTTTTAAAAAAAGGCCTAAGCACCAAGAACATCCTATTCCCATGCATGCACATTTAAGTATTTAAAGTTAAACCTGTGAGTAGAAACTGGTGATAAGTTTTTAAAAGTAACTGCTTTCTGGCCATGACCACTATTAATCAATTAAACATGTCGGTGTGCTGCTTTGCCGTTTTCCATCAGAAATGTGAGCTAGCACTCTCCTGAAACATACACAATATGAATCCAGTACGTAAAGTCAGAAAGAAATCTCAAAATATTTTTTTTTTAATTCCTAGTGATAGCCATCTTTTATGATTTGAGTAATTAACTATAATAACACCAGTAATGAAAGCTGTTTTAAAAACAACTGAGAGAATAAAAATGTACTAATCATAAATCTAATTGTGTCAGAAATATATTAATGATAAAAAACTATATGATGATATTGTTCTGTGACTCAATTATACTGCAGCTTTAAAATGTGTCTCTAGTGTAATACTGATAAATTATTATAACTAGAGCATTGATTTAAAGAGAACACACCAACTACACACCAAAGCTGTCTTCTTCTGCACCACTGTATGTGACAAGAGCCACCTCTGTACTGTACTGCTCTGTGAGAAGTCTTGTTTTGCAATAAAACATTTTCTGAGGGGACACTATGGTGATGGCTCAACTAAATACATTTCTTGTGATGAAAAGAGTCAGCCCTGCACTACTGAAGGAAAAATGCTGCTTGCATTCTGTAGCAACACTTGCAAGCAAACCTGGAACTACTAGGTGGGTCCAGTAACATGGCAGCAGCAGCACATTGCTTTGCCACCTGGGATACTGGAGGGTGAGCCTTGGAATCTCACACTTACACCAAACAAGCCATGGCTTAAAGCATGATTGGAGAGGAGATGACATTTGGGGTCATGACCACTGATATTGATCACGCTTACTGCCTGATAACAAACCCTACTAGAGTTATATGAATGTTGTGCTCTGTTTAACTAAAACAATATTGCATGTATAAAACTAAATACTGTTCTGCTTTTTGCTGCTATTGAGGGCTATGCATCAAAGCTGGGCCAGGCATGCATGATGTGCACATACCTGGTCTGTGTAGCTTCTCAACTGCGGACAAGCATATGGTGGCCAACATTCCCAATCACCAGCCTCCACCATGCACCTGTCCATGGCCCTGCCCATCAAGCATGTAGCTGTGCGGGGTTGGATCAGAGGACATAGTTGGGCATCTAATTGGATGCCTATCCTTGTTCCCCAAATGGATCACCTGTACCATGCAAGCAGGGAATTTTGGAAGGGTGGAGGAAGGAAACAACTGCAGTTTACATCTGAGTGCCCAAATGGCGCAGCATGGTGGTGGTGGTGGTGGGGGGGGCCTGTTTCCACCACAGATGGCCATCAGAATCTGGAGGGTGGTACATAACAAATACAGCAGGGTCCCTGCCGCCATATCCTGCAACCCCATCCCCAGCACTTCGCATCTTTAGGCGTGGTGCATAGTGCAGACACATTCCCAGATCGTCTGTGCATGTACTTGCGCAAATCAACCAGGGGATCTGTGCAGAAGGGCATGTGTCTCTTCTATGTATGCCACCAGGGGTTTGTCAGTCCCTCGTTGCATGACATTCTGTCATACAGTTGCTATGTGCCACACATCTGCAGCATGTAGGTAATCCACACTTAGGTCCATAGATGCCATCATACAGTTCCTGAATTATAATATTTTATTTATTTATTCATTCTTGGATTACAATACCTTTGAGCACATAACAGCTCTTTTACAAAGGTTCCAGGTCAGTGGGAAGGGTGACAGACATACAACAGATGGTTTTACATAAAATTTTGACAAGAAAGTAATGAAGATGACATTAACATTGCAATTAAAATTTAAACTATGAATCGATGGGAAATCAAAAATAACCTAAAAGGAGGCAGTCCAAGGTGCTTTGTCAAATAGGTATAGGTAGATTTGGGAGAACAAAAGTTCAGGTAAGTGAAGTTAAACAGTGGAAAGAAGGTGGAGGGTGAGAGGGGTGAGGTGAAGGAAGAATCGGGGAAGGAGGCAGGAAATAGGGCAAAACAGTTAGCGTTAAAGTGGTCATTCACAGAGAAAGGGGGAGAAGTAGGTACACAAGAATGTGTCAGTACTGCTCAGGTAGTGCCATGTCAGTTGAAACAGTCACAGGAACTGTTAGCTGTAAGATGCTGATGAAGAGTGCCTTTAAATGGGCCCAGTTTTGGTAGGAAAGAGATATCTTTGGGCAGCACATTAAACCATAATGGTTCTCTATACGCAAACCATCATTGCCCTTGTGTAGTCTGGCATCTTGGCATGGAGAAGAGTTGGTTGACTGAACTATGCTTGTGCTGGGAGCTGCAAGAGGAATTGAGTAAGTTTGTAGCACCAGAAGGCAGGAGCCTGAAACATAGAAACATAGAATTTGATGGCAGATAAGGACCGCTTGGCCCACCCAGTCTGCCCATTTCCCTACCTAATGGATAAGCTGCAGATTCTAGTTAATCAACAGCTTACTTCCTCCTGCCCCCCACTAGAATTGCCTTATGCCTGTCCCATGCATTTTTGAATTCTTCCACTGTTCCTGACTCCACAACCTCCTCAGGAAGGCTGTTCCATGCATCCACAACTCTCTCTGTGAAAAAATACTTTCTAACATTACCTCTGAGCCATCCCCCTTCTATCTTCAAATTGTGCCCCCTTGTTCTTGCACATCTCTTCTTCTGAAAGACGCTACCCTCCTGTACCTTGTTAATTCCCTTGAGATACTTGAAAGTTTCTATCATGTACCCCCTCTCCCTCCTTTCCTCAAGGTAAACATATTAAGCTGCTTTTGTCTCTTCTCGTATGTGTTCTGGTGCAGACATTACACCATTTTGGCTGCCCTTCTCTGAACAGCCTCCACTCTGTCTATGTCTTTACGGAGATGGGGTCTCCAGAATTGCACACAGTACTCCAGATGGGGTCTCACTAACTGTCTGTGGCGAGGGATAACAACTTCCTGTTTTCTACTGGTGATGCTTCTCCCTATGCATCCCAGTATCCCCCCAGCCCTCCTTACTGCCTTTTCACATTGCCTGCCCACCTTTAGGTCATCTGATAAAATTACTCCTAGGTCTCTTTCAATTTTTGTTGTTGTTATTAACTCACCACTCATTGTATACTCTTCCCCTGGGTTTTTGTTTCCCAGATGCATTACCTTGCACTTCTTTGCACTGAATCTGAGCTGCCATACATTTGACCATTCCTCCAACCTTGCCAAGTCCCTTCTCATGCTTTCCACTCCACCTTGTGTATCAACCCTGTTGCAGATCTTTGTGTCATCTGCAAAGAGGCATACCTTTTCTTCCAGGTAATCTGCAATGTCACTTATAAAGATACTAAAGAGGACCGGTCCCAGTACTGAACCCTGCGGTACCCTGCTAGTTACCCTCCTTTCTTCACTGTGGACTCCATTTACTATTACCTTTTGCATCCTGTTGTCCAGCCAGTTTTTTATCCAGGCTTTCACCTTGGGACCCACTCCAAGGCTGGCTAACTTGTATATTAATCTTTTGTATGAGACTGTGTCGAATGCCTTACTAAAATCTAGGTAGGCCGTATCCACAGCCCCTCTCTGGTCTACTACTTTGGTCACCCGGGTCAAAGAAATCAATTAGATTTGTTGGAGATGACCTTCCCACTGTGAATCCATGCTGCCTTGGGTCCTGTGCCCCACTGGCCTTTAGGTACTCAGCAGTTCTTTCCTTCAGAAGTGATTCCATCATTTTTCCTACCACTGAGGTCAAACTGACAGGTCCGTAGTTTCCTGCCTTTGTCTTGCTCCCACTTTTGTGAAAGGGAATCACATCTGCCCTCCTCCAGTCCTCAGGTACCACACCATCCTCCCATGATATATTAAAAAGTGTAGTCAGTGGTGGAACTAGTTCTTCCCTTAGTTCTTTTAGAATTCTGGGGTGAATCCCATCAGTCCCCATTGCTTTATCCACCTTCAGTTTTAGGAGTTCTTTTAGAACCCTTTCTTCTGTGAAATGACTAATATTAACCCCCATCCAGAGTGCTTCTATTGACTGGATCAGATATTTCCCCCTGCTTTTCCATTATGACTACTGAGCCGAAGTATTCTTTCAGTATCCCTGCTTTTTCACTGTCGCTCTCTGCCCAACCACCTTCCTCTTTGTTCCACCTCAGTATCCCTGCCTTAGTCTTTCTTTGCTTCCTAAAGTACCTATAAAAGGTTTTATCCCCCTTCTTAACCGAGTTGGCTATCTTTTCCTCGGTTTGGGCCTTTGCTATTCTGACTGCCTTACCCACTTCCTTCTGCCTTAACTGGCACAGTTCTCTGTTCTACTCCTTCTGTGTTTCCTTATACTTCCTGAATGCTGTCTTTTTCTCCCTTACCTTCCCCGCCACTTCTTTTGAGAACCATAGTGTTTTTTTCTTTCATTTTGATTTGTTTATTTGCTTCACACAAAGCCTTGTTGCCTCTGTGATGGAGGATTTGATGTTTGCCCATTGTTGCTCCACTCCACCTTCTTGTCTGTTTGCTAGTGCTTTTCTGAGGCACTCTCCCATTTTGACAAAATCAGCCCTTCTGAAGTCCAGTACCTTCACTGTTGTGTGGCTTGACTCTATAGCTAAGTTTATTGTGAACCACACTGTTTGGTGGTTGCTTCTTCCCAGATGGCTACACACTTCAAGATCAGAGGTCCTCTCTCTGTCCCCATTTGAGAGTACCAGGTCTAAGATTGCTCTCTCCCAAGTGGGTTCCAAAACTAGCTGTCTGAGGCATGCCCTCTGTAGGGCATTGAAAATGGCCTTGCTCTTTGATGTGGCTGCAGCAAAGGTGCTCCAGTCAACATCTAGCATATTCAGGTCCCTCATCAGCAATATCTCCCCTTTCTCTGCCATCCTAAGGATGCCTTCTATCATTTCCTTGTCCATTTCCTCCACCTGAGACAGGGGTCTGTCTACAATCCCTGTGTGGATTGTGGAGCTATTTCTAGTCTCCAGGGAGACCCACAGTGCTGCCTTCTCCCTGTTTGCCCTTTAGTTATGTTGCTTTGATCTCTTCCCTTATATAGAGAGCTACTCATCCTCCTCGTCTTCCCTCCCTGTTCCTCCTGTAGATTGTGTACCCTGGTATGTTGACATCCCAGTCACGGTTTTCTGTGTACCATGTTTCCGTGACTGCCATGATATCAAGGAATCCTTCTTCCATCAAGGCCACCATTTCAGGGAGCTTTTTACCTAGACTACGGGCATTGGTACTCATTAACCTCCATTTTTTTTATGGCTTTGTTTCTTTTTGACCCATCCTTGTCCCTACTGCCTTTGTCTTTTCTCCATTTACCCTGCCCTTCCTCATCGACTGCTCTATCTTGGTGTTTACCCTCACTAATTACCCTGATTTTGGGCTAGGATTTCCCTTCTCCTCTTCAGTGCCTCCCCCCTTGGCTATTTTAAATGCTTGCCACTGAAGCATTTAAACCTATCACCTAGGATTCTGGTTCCCCTCCAGGATAGATGCAGACCATCATGCCTGTATAGGCCTGCATCCCGCCAGGTGGAGCCCCAGTCCCCAGTGAAGCAAAATCCCTGAGCTCTGCAACAGCTTTTCATCCAGTCACTGAATCCCATGGTGTGGAGTGCCCTAGCCTCATCCATTCCATAGACAGGTAGCACTTCCAAGAAAGTTACTGTGTGTGCTACTTGTCTAAGGCCCCTCCCCAACTCCACAAACTCCTGTTGCACTGCTCTGATCCCATTCTCAGCCAGGTCATTCATCCCTAGGTGGATAATGACATCCAGCTCCCTCCTACTTGCTGCTGCTCCCACGATCCTGAGGATTCATTTCCTATCCCTCCAAGCCTTGGCACTGAGCAGGAACCTTACCTCCCTTTCCCCTCCCTTCCCCAGTTCTACCCTCCTAGCAATTGAGTCCCCCACCAGGAGTTGTACTTGTTTTCCTCCCCTATGGGGTCCTGGGCCAAACTTCTGTGGGTCTCCATTGTGGAGGTTCCCAGTATCCTCCCTGGTCTTCACTGCAGATGCCTCCATAGAGGAACCATGCTTCACTAGAGTGGTGAATGAATTGTGGAGAGGCACAACTGGAGGGATGCGTCTCTGTTCCACCACCTTCACCCTCCCTGAACTCACCGTAGTCCAACCACTCCTGTTTCTTGGCAACCTCTGAGGTAGTGGCGGTGGCCTGGGTGGTCCCTGGGTGGGGGAGCAGGTTTCCTGAATCCTTGCCAGGTCAGCATGAAGATGAGCAACCTCCTCCCTCAGACCAGAGAGGTGCCTGCAAATAGGGCAGCAATGCAGTCTCTAGAATGTCTCCCGGGAGACTGCTTCTCCACAGCCAGTGCATTGCACCACTCCTCACATGTCTGTGTCCCTTCCAGTTACAGATGCTTTTTTGTTTTTTATTCTTGTTTTAGTGTGTGCAAGCTTGTGAGTGTCTCTACCCCCTATTCAGTGTGCTGAATCTTTAAGGATATGAACAAGTGGTTGTTAGCAGTTATGGGAAGTGATGTCAGATCCCCTGCTATAAAGGAAGTTATGCACTTGGGGCAGGTGGGGTGAGGGGAGGGTTGGGTGGGAGTAAACCATGCTGTCCAGAAACAATCACCTACAACTCGTACCTTCCACCCTGGGGAGTGCCTTCCTTCCATTCAGACACCTATTTCATAAAGGCTAAGTAACAGGTCTAGTCACAACTGACTGCAAATATCTCCCAGCTACAGTTCCTCCCTGACAAATGAAAGTTAAAACTAAGAAAAGTCTACCCCCAAAATAGAATCAATACTAGTTACTTACACAGGTCCAAAAAGTAATAATTCAAGTTCAGTGTAGTCTAGAAAATAACCTCCTTGATTCAAGGAAGCTGTGGCTGCTTTCTCACTCTCACTGACTCAGTCTCAGCAGACAGAGACCACAAACAATTCCAGTTATAAATCCTCAGTTCAACTAGGCCCCTTTCAGCTCCTCCCCTTAACAGACACCTATGTCACAAAGGCTAAGTTACAGGTCTAGTCACAACTGACTGCAAATATCTCCCAGCTACAGTTCCTCCCTGACAAATGAAAGTTAAAACTAAGAAAAGTCCACCCCAAAAACAGAATCAATACTAGTTACTTATACGGGTTCAAAAAATAATAATTCAGTTCAGTGTAGTCTAGAAAATAACCTCCTGGATTCAAGGAAGCTGTGGCTGCTTTCTCACTCTCCGTGTCTCAGTCTCAGCAGGTAGCTTTTAAACCAGGACACATTGTCTTCCGAGAGACCAATAGAGGACAGTTGCTTGAAAAGTAGAGCATAGTTCACTGTATCAAAGGCCTCTGTGAGGTCTACAGTATGAAGGTTGCACCCACCAATCTACCTTGATCCAGAGACTGATGAATGAAACCAGTGAATTCTAGCAGTGCTGTGGTAGTGCTACTGTATATCACTTTCTGAATCCATGCTGCTGTGGGTATTGGATAGAGTATTTTTCCATATACTCCACCAGCTGATCCACAACTATGCACTCGAGTGCCTTCAACAGAGGTGGAAGTATACAGATAGGTCTATAGTTTGTGTGTTTGGTGTTATCTCCACTTTTGTGAACAGGGGTAACAAGGGCTGACTTCCAGATTTGGGGGAATTGTGCCAGTCTCAGTGAGAGGTATAGAATATTTGCAATGGGCACTAGTATTTCTTCAATGGTAAGGGCAACTAATTTGAGGTCTAAGGAATCACTGCTATGCCCTGACTTCCCTGATACTTTTACTAGGTATTTCCTGACCATATACAGCGAGACCTCTTTGAAGCAGAAAGGAGGTGGTGCAGGAAGCGAATCATCTGCCCACTGTTCAGTGTCTTCAGTGATGTCCTCGAAGAAGTCTGGTAGGAGGACACTGCTCAGGTCAGTGAATGCATTATTAAAAGCAGTGGCTATGGTCAGTGGGCCAAGGGTGGGATCTCCATTAATATTTAGCATGGTGAGTGCAATCTTATGAGTTAATATGGGTTGTACAATCGGTCTGGGTAACAAAAATGGGCATGTCTATAATGGGGGGGGGCAAACAGATACCAAGGGGTTCTGGCTTAGACATTTTCCTAGATACAGCACTACACGGAGGTGAGGTTTGCAGCTCTCAGGCAATAAAACAATGTTCACAGCTGGTTATAAACTGTTACTAAAGGAATAATACCTGACAGGATGGGTGGTATGCTGGGATAACATCCCACTTTGAGTGGTTGAGCCCAAGGCCACCGGCTGAGGGCGTCCAACACCGGAGAAGGGATGATATCCCAGCATAATACCCAACCTGGAGGGCATTATTCCTTTTATACAATGGCTTGTTGTTTTATAATAAAAAAAACAATTTTAAAGAATGTTTTTGTTAGTGTGTAAAAATATTTTTGTGTCTTAAGAGAAGATGCTAATAAAGCAAATGCTCATTGATGAGTATGAGCAGGGATGTTATGACTGGATAACATCCCTGCTGTGATGGGCAACTGACCAATCAGAATCCAGGATTCTTTCTTGCCTTTGTATAATATACAGTATTACAGGGAACTCTATGGGAAATTGCTGAGACACATTAGTGTAGCTTATAGTAAGCATTCACGTTGATAAAATAACTCACTGAACTTTAACGAACTAATAATGTTGATAGTACAGTAGCATACCAAAAGGTTTTATTGATTTTTAAAAATAGACATCTGTTATTTCTTCCTTTTGGCAATTAGAAGATCTTCTTCATGGCAATCTCCATCCATACAGCCACACACTTGTAATTGTAAGCCATCAGAATCTTTTGCCAGCAGGGGCCGCCCTCAATGATGTATGTCAAAACCACTTACAGAAAATCGGCAGTCTCTCATCCACTCAGTTCTTTCTCTCTACATCAACAGCTATTTGAGTCCATGAGAAACAATGCCATTTTGCATATTTTTTAAATTGTCTTCCTTTCTCACTTTGATTTTGTATGGTATGATTTGGTATCATGAAGAAGCAGAAACAACTTTTTGCCTATGTCAGTGCAGTACCAAAACCTATCGGGATGATACTCACTCTGTGTATGTCTACTGCCTAGGTCTTTTGCATGATGTAAGGCAAGGTGCCATTTGGCAGGGCTTTAACCTGGTCATGTGGAGAGCTGTTTTAACAGAAAATGGAGACTTCCTAATGTTCAACAGCTTCTGACCTGATTTTACCAACACAACCCTGTGTATCAGCTCCAGTGATGTCCCGTGGCTCTCCTCATTGGCCGATGACATTGTCTCTGACCAAATCTTCCTCCTTCAAATGAAAAGAAATGCATCACAAATCTTTTTCACCAGGGCATCACCATAATAAGTATGCTAAAGAGAAGACTGCTATACCTCCCTATCGTTCCTGGTCACAACATTGCTCCAGTACTGGGGGTAAGCCTTTGACCACTTTGGTGATCCCCATTGATGCCTCCCCTACCATCATTAGGATGTCAAGGTTGGGGTCTGGTTGTCCCACTGATGGTGGTGTGCAGTCATTGATGACCAGCACTGTTCACCATTGTTTGCATCATTGATCCCGCCATCTGGCACTGTTAGCACTTAGTCTATAACAGCTAATGTCTGAGATATTCAGGTAGCTTATGCCATCTCTGCTGCCGACATTAATCCTGTTGTATTTGCATTGTGGGTTCTTCTTGGATTCTGTTTCAAACCATGCCTTTTCCTTTCCTGTCTCTTAGACAGCTGGTGGTTCCTGTCCTTTTTTTTCCTCATCCTGAAGATGATGAGGTAGAATATACTCCTGATTTCGTTCATAATGGGCAGGATTTTGAGGGTAATGGGACTGCGCTGGAGTTGCCTTTAGCCTTAGATTACCATTCTCCTCTGTTCTCCTGCAATGAAGACTGTGTTATATATCCCTTTGTCCCCTCCAGAGAATGTGTCCATCCAGTCATTACTTAGAGGCATGCAAGAGGTTCTGAACTCTATTGCTGAGGAAGAAGATTCCTCAAAAGGGCTCCTCTTTTAGTTTCTAGAGGTATTCCCTGCCCTGTCTGTTTTCTTTCCCCCTCTCTATCCTGCTTTGAAGGATGTCACTATGGTTGCCTGGTATGGACCTGGTTGCCTGCAGGCAGTACCTTGCAAGGCCACTGAGATGTGCCCTCCACTAAATTGTTTTATGTTTCCCAGACTGAAACAGGCTCATTGTTTTTTCTGGCTGCCCCTGATTGTTCAAAGGCACCTTGTCATATAAGCTCTCTTCCCACTGGTAAGGAGTCTCATGCCACTGCCTCTTTCAGCTTACATATAACTAACTATCAGGCATGCATGACAGAATACCAAATAGCCTATGGAAGTACTTCTCTGCTTTGGTTGACAAAGTACTAGACAGTCCCCTAAAGGAGGAGGTGCACAGGACTGCTGCTGCTGGCAAGGACACAGGGAACCATTTGCTCTATTTGGCCTACAGTGCCTTGGATGCTTCTGTCCATGCTGCTGCCTCCAGCCATCCCCCTCAGATAATACTAATTGCCAAGGGTAGCTGGTTTTACCTCTGATGTGCAACAGCCAGCCCTGGTCTTCTGATGGCCATGGCCACTTTTTTATAAAAGAAGCAGGCCACATGCCCCGGTAGCCAATGTGGCACTGGTACCCCCCTTACCTTCCTACACCTGGCACTTCAGGTGCCTGTCCAAGGCCCCTAGATGTCCTGGTGCTGGTGGGATTCTAATGGCACTGTGATCCTCTTCACTTCTATAATGCACCTCCTTTTAATTTTCCCCTTTTTCTGTTTTCTCACATGTAAAAGTGTCTTTGACTTACATGCCATATATTTTGTATTGGATGGTCTGCTCCCAGATGACTGGGGACCCTCACCTTCATCTATGGTCTGTCTTCTAAAGCAGAATGATGTTCCTTGTCTTTTTTCTACTGGCCAGGAAGCCCAATAAGAGCTTCCTTCTTTTTTGCTCATGGTCACCCAGGATGTGCAGTGACCACTGTTACCAATTTTGCAATTGCTTTTGTTTGCCCTGTTCAACTTATATACCAAATGGGCTTGGGGCATCTAGATAATATTTACTGAACCTTCCTTTCATTGTACGTATTGAACTGTTGGTATTCATTCCAAAGATGTGGCTCTCTGAAGAAGAATATCCTTGAAGAAGATAATTTTGTTACTTCCCGTAACAATAGATCTTAGCAAGAATCTCCTCATTAGAGCCTCAGCTCACCCACACTAGGGACACGTGGTGTAAGTCTAGCTGTCTGTGACTTGCTGGAAGCACTTGGTGGCTAAGGTAATACTGTGTGATACTGTACATTGTTTTATTTATTTATTTATTTCAGTTTGGGATTAACACCTTTGAGTCAAGGACTCATTTTCAAAGGTTCCATGTCAGTGTTGAACAAACATTACAAAAATACAAGTTTTACAGAGAAAAAAAGAAAAACTCTGAAGCATAGACACAGGCAGTAATAGTAAAATCTGAACTTATACACATCGTATTAGTACATATTACCAGATAGACTGATTAGATAAGAGGGGGTTGGGGTGTTCAGGTGGAGGTGGTATCATCTGAGGAGGGAGAAAGGTGGAGCTTTCAACCAACTGAGGCCATCGGCAGGTAATTGGGGGTAGGGGAGCAGGTTAAGAAAAGAGTGATATATAGCAGAAAGATGTAGAGGGGGTAGGTAAATGGAAAACTGGGGTGAGGTACTATCACACTGTTTCTCCCTTGTGCTTGTTTTTTGTACCTGACTCCATGGTTTCTGCTGGCATGTCATACTAGAAGAGCTTGAGTGTGATTCACAAAAGTCAGCGCAAGCTGCACTGATGGCAGCTTGTGCCAATTGCCAGTGTGCCAGGGACCCTGTAACTGATTCTCTATCAGATCGGGTACCATCGGCAAAGTGCCATGGCTTGCAGCAACCCTGGCTCTGTGCCAAACAGAAGGCAATTCTAAAAGGTGTGCCGCATGCCACGGGCAGCCATTCAGCAATGGCACCATGGACAGCAGTCTCTGGTGGCTGTTGCAACCCCCCAGCCCCAATCCAAGTTAATAAAGAAAAAACATCCCTGGTGGTCTAGCAGACCCCCAATCAGCCCTGATCCCAGTTAACAAATACAGAAAAGACATCCCTGATGGTCCAGCGGACCATCAGTCAGTCCTGATCCCAGTTAATAAGTAAAGAAAAAACATCCCTGGTATTTTTTATTTATTTAGTTTTTGTTGACCGGGTAAGTGCACTAGACAAATCCTGCCTATTTACAGGCATGACCTGAGGGAGGGGGATACAGATGAATGTCAACTGGCCTTGAGAAATTTGGCCAGGACACCGGGAAACTTAACTGGTAGTCTAGCATACCACAGATCAGCCCTGATCCAAGTTAATAAATAAAAAAAAAAACTGGTGGTCTAGTGGACTCCCAACCCCCATCCTAGCAGGCAGTGTCCACCACCCTACTCCCCCCGTCCCATCCCAGAACTGGCACCTGGCAAAGCCCTCCATTCTCCACTCAACCAGGAGTCAACTGAGCTGTCAATGAGTGCACTGTACACAGTACAGATGCTGTGTACTGTATACAGGTCACTAACCGACAGTTCAGTCAGTGCCTAGCCATGGTGGAGAGCAGAAGGCTGTGCCAGATGCTGGCTCTGGCATTGGACGGGGGGGTTGTGGAGCACTGCCTGATGGGGTGGGGGTCCACTAGATCACCAGGGTGTTCTTTTTTTATTTAGTAACTGGGATAGGGGCTGATCAAGGGTACACTAGATCACCAGGGATATTTTTTCTTTTGTTCATTGACTGGGATTGGGACTCGGGGGGGGGGGGCTGCAACACATTGCTGCAAATGTCAAAACCCTCACAGTGACACACATTTAAGTACCCTTAGAGCAGCTCTGGCTGGTCTAACAGTACTTAGCATGTTGCCCTCTTGGAGGGTTTTGTGAATACCACATTGAGGGATATGGCAGCCTGCATCTGCAGCAAGCCCCCAGCATCATGTTGCAGACTGTTTTGTGGCACAAGGCTGGTACAAGTCACCTTTGGACAAGCAGTCTGCATTTGATGCAGGCTACCTTTGTGAACTGCTCCCGTGGCATCTTTAAGTGCAAGGTGCCACTTGCATCATTTATGCTTGACGCAGCACCTTGTGTCATTCTATGGGCTTTGTGAATCAGCCCTCTTGTCTCCAGCAAGACATACAACTGAGGACAGGAATGGCTATCCATATTATATACTGTAGGTGGTGCTGAGATCCAGTGACATGGGTGGCTCCTTCTGGCAAAGTTTCTGAGTGGTCCTGACATCGACAGCTTACAGTTCCAAATGTGTGGTTCTAGGGAGGAGATTCTTTTAAACATCTACATTTACAGTAAGTAACAAACCTTATTCTATCTTACACTATTGTGTGCTAAGCACACCAGCACTTTACTTGCAGGCTAACATATCTGGTTCTGTTCCTCTTCATATCTCATCAGTATTGTGATCTCTCTTATTATGACATCACAAGTGACCAGTCTGGCAGCAGGTGAGTGGCTCTTCTTGATCAGTTGTAACATCACAGTGATTAAGGTCCCAATACTGATAAGGTGGAATAGAAGTAGATATTGTCAACTTTCAGGTAAATTATGTTGCTCTCATCAAACAAAGTGCTGCTGGGTACAATGTCTTCTAATGGTCAAAAAGGGGAAAGAAAAAGTATTTCAGATAAGTAATAGGTGACTAAAAATGTATACTGATTTTACACAGAGAACTCATTCTTTAAATCCAAGAGAAAATTTCATTACACTAGTCTAAATAAATGAGCAATGATTTATGTGTTTGCAGTCCACTATTAACTGTGTGCAGTTATACTAAGAATAATACAAGCATAACTTAAACCTATGAAGCATACTGAGGTATGCTTTGTATGAATAATGCTATAAACAAATAATATGCATTGTATTATAATATAGAATTTCATTGGTGTGGCATGCCAAGCTGGGAATAAAGTCACCACAAATTCTGTTGTTCCTGGGAGTTGACAGTCAGAGTTCCTACTGTTCTGTTAGTACGGCGATGTCACAAAACTGGAACAAGATTGTCATTCTCCTACACTGGAGCACCTTTAGCATCCTCAAAAAACCATGGGGCAATGCACTTAAAATAATATGCGGCACGCAACCAGTGTTTGTACAAAGCAGTCTGAGATGTTAGTGCTTAGGGGTTAGGTTGTGAGCCATTCTCTATATCAGAAGCTGCAGTCTGTGTAGAAAAAGTAGATTATGCTACAACACAAAAGCACTGCTATTATGCATGCTAATGAAAGGTGGAGGCACAAACAAAGGCATATTGGAAGCCCTCGGAACACACAACTGTTTGTTCTGTATTAGTTAGCATTTATGAAAATCATGTTTTGGCAGTGCGCTACAGTGTAGACCACAAAAGTCAATGAACTAGAAAAGGTGAAAGGGAAAATTGTTTAACCATAAAAGGTACACTAAGGCAAAGCTTGATTCCAGGTGTAACATGGGAGCACAAGAAAGTTAAATGACTTGCTCAGGGTCACACAGGGAGGCAGTATAGTGCAGTGGTTTAAGGCTCTGAGCTGCAAATCTGGAGACCTGGGTTTGAATCCCACAGCCCCCACTTGACCCTGAGCAAGTCACTTAACTTCCCTGTGCTCCCAGGTTGCACCTGTAAAAAAGCTTTCAGCTTAGTGTGTCTCACCTGGTTAAACAATTGGAAAGTGGGGGCTGTGGGATTCAAACCCAGGCCTCCAGATTTGCAGCTCAGTGTCGTAAACCACAACACTCTACTGCTTCCTAAAAAAGAAATAGAGCCTTGTAACAACCAGGTTTTAGGCAGTAGAGAATGAAAGGGATGCAGGAATACATGTAATAAAGCTCTCTTCAGTATTGTTGATGGATGGTGGAGTACTTAAATTTGAAATGTGCAGTCAGTAGATCTCAGCATAATGGGGCACCACTGTAGTGGACCTTGAACAAACACATTACTACTTTTATGCTTGTCTACCTATATACACAGCAATGTATCTATTTCACCATAGCCAAAGGTGTGCTGCATAATTACATCTCATTCTTCTCCCTTATGAATCAGGATTGTACTACATAGCCCACAGCTCAATTGACCGCAAGGAGCAGTGTGCTTTTATGATGACATGTTAATGCAGGTTAATGACATGGCAAGGTGGTATTACTGATTTGCATGATGAGTAGGGTCATTTTCATTTCATGTGACTATACAGTATTACAGTTCTGCCATGCAACACTAAAAGGTTTTCTGCCTAGATTCCTCACATTGCAGATCTCTGTCAGCTGGTTTGCACAGGTGGTCACAACTGTGATTTGTGCTACTGTATGGGTTGGTGCTTTGTGCTGCTCACAATGGTGGTGTATAGGACACCTGGTTGCACTTGTCACCCTGATAGAATACTTCTTCCACTAGACCTCTGCTGGTCTCACATGCACGCACATGCATGCTAGCAGCCCTTTGTGCCTGCATTTGCATGGTTTTCCAATATTGGGCCCAGTTTTCCATAATATGTGAATCATACTTCCACCACAGTTATGTCTCACCCTGCAATGACACTCCCCTCCATCAAATATAGAGGGTCAAACAACAAATGGCTAGAGAAAACCGTAACGGCTGCAATAAGGAAGAGGGATTGGGGCTGGGAACGGTACCAAACCTGAGAGTTTGATAGCAACTGGCTTAGATGCAGCAACTTTCTATGAAGTATTTTTTCACAGAGAAGGTGGTGGACACATGGAACAGCCTTCCTGAGGAGGTAGTGGGGTCAAAAACAGTGGGGGGAATTCAAGAATGCATGGGACAGACATAAGGCAATTCTTGTGGGGGGTAGGAAGAAGTAGGCTGTTGGTTAACTAGGATCTGCAGCTTATCCAATAAGTATGGAAACGGGCAGACTAGGTGGGCCAAGCGGTCCTTATCTGCCATCAAAGTCTATGTATCTGTATTTCTATGTAAGATTAGAACAAACAAAAACAAAATAATTGTGAGGCCAAAAACCAATTCCTGAAAATACTTCAAACTTAGAATAAAAAAAAAAAGAAACATTTTTTAGTTTCTTTTTATTGTAGGCAAATTGTGTACAACAAAATATGATACAGGGAATGGCAGTGCAACCTATGGTCACATTGGACAACACATATAAACAGTATAGGTGAGCTGTCACATCGTCCTATGAACAGGGGCTTGACATATCATTAAAACCACATCATTAATACAAACTGAGCCAGTTCGCTGCCATTGCTATCAAATATATTTAAAACTTTAGAACATCACTACTCATACCTCTCAACCTCCTGCCTCATAAATCAGGGACAAGGCTTTAAAAAATCAGGGACAAAGGACCAAAATCAGGGACACATCTTCAAAATTAGAGATATCCACCCAGAAAGCTGGTGGAATCTGGGGCTTAGTGCAAAATGTATTTTCTAAAGAAGAACAAGTCTGTAACTTTAATGTATGACATTGTTTTGTGCAGACAGTCCCCACTGTTTAGCCACAAAAACATAAATTTTAGGAGGGACAGAGTAAAATTTTGAGGCAAAATCAGGGACGTCCCTGAAAATCAGGGACACTTGAGAGGTATGTCACTACTGTATAAAACATAAACTGCCAAAATGGCACTTACTATGTATGCAGTATAATGCCCTCTATATGGACTTTTAGCAAAGCTCCCTTGAGGATTCGAGAACAAAAGCCATCAACAGTAACAGTACCTTCCATTACTTCAGGACTGTTGGAAATTTACCTAGGTGATGATGAAAACTCAGGAAGGTACTTCAGTCAATTAATCACAACTGCAAGATACACCTCATCCCTCATGATGACTTCCCATCACCGAAATTACTAAGGGCATAAGATCAATTGCAGAAGTTATGTCTCACATGCCCAGCACTGCAAGGACTGTAGTGGTGGCATCACCATGATAATTGTGCATGTCCAAATAAGCCCTTGAAGAGCTCAACTCCCCCCACCCCCCATATTACACTCTTGTGTAGCAGCGGCTCAATAAATTGTACAGGCCTAAAAAAAAGCATGTGTTTCATAGCTGATCTTTAAAAGATAAAAAATAAATTAAGAAAATAAGAAAAAAACATAGAACACAGGCAAGAACTGAGCTTGACAGTTGCCACCTGCCTTTCTCCCTAGACATGTAAGACATGTGCTGCACAAATAAGTTTGACCCACACACAATAGCCAAAGAGCAAAGTTAAACCCAAAGTCTTTGATGTCAATAAAGTCCTTTTGGAGTTTCTTGCAGTCTAAACAATGCAAGTCAGTTGCACTGACACTTGAAGAGTGGATGTCCTCTTGCACTGTCCATTAAACCACCAGAACCCAGCACTTTACCAGTCTTCTAGTATTCTAGTTCTGCTACTTCCGGGAAGCAAACATTAGCCATCCTCATCTCCTGTAGGACACTCTTCCTGTGGTAGGCCTAGTTTTGTTAGGTTTATCTGCAAAGACCCCAGCAGACTTTGGATCTGTAAAGCTGTAGCTTTTGTCCTCAATTATAAATTGATGTCTTATGGAAAACTCAGTTTGTGCTATATGTTAGCCTCCCTCAATCACATAGTGACTCCCTCAAACGCTTTCTGTCATTCATTCCCAGTTAGCATATGCATAATCAGGGAAGAATAGTAGTTTATTTTCATCAATATGGCATGTGCTCCTGAGCTACTCTGAGCAGCATGTCACAGTCCTCTGTAGATCCCATTACAACAAAACAGTCTGTGGACCTTCTGAACTTCCACGGCCCACCATGGGCTAATACAGTAAGCTTTGATAGCACAAACCCCAAACCTAGGACCTCGGTGAGCCAGTGTTCCAAGAGCATTGCTGCATCCTCACCCTATGTACTCTCCAGAAACCCTAAAATATGCATATTGGGGTCCCAGATGATAGGTTATCTAGTCTTATTTTCATCAAAGACCATTCTTTCCATGAGGATACAACAGAGGACAGAACCTTAACCCCCCCCATCATAGCATCTCCTATTGTATGCCAGCCTCCCACAGCTACCTAGTGACTCCCTCAAAATTTTCTGTTGTTTACAGGTAGCATACACATAATCAGAGAAGAATAGGATTTTATTTTCATTGATATGTGGTATATGCTCCAGAGTAACTCTGAGCAACATGTCATGGTCCTCCAGAGATCCTCTTACCAATGAGACAGTCTGCAGGCCTTCTGATTGCCCCCTAGTCTGCCATCAGATAGTATGGTAGGCTTTGACAACACACAGTGGGTGCCCCAAACCCAGGGTCTCAGGGAGTCAGCACTACAAGAACATTGTGGCATCCTCAGCCTGTGCATCTTCTGGGAACCTGAAAATGGGAATACTTGAGGTCCAGATGGTATTTTCTAGTTGCTCAAGTTTAGTTTTCATCAAAGTTTGTTCTTTCAGTGAGAATGCAACAGTGGACAGAGCCTTACCTCCCATCATAGCAGAATCTGTAGAGGAACTCACCAGCCCTTCAACTCTGTTTTCAATTAAGGTCTGCCCCTCAGAGTATGAGCCAGTTTTTTGCTCGATCCACTGGTTTGACTAAGATAACAACCTGAATCACATGATGGAGGCTGTTGCACATGGCTGGGGATTTACCATCAGGAGGGAGTTGTTACAGGTCACAGTGCTTACCAGGTCCTGGGTTGAAGTTATCAATGTTGTTTCACCCCTTGGGATGTCCCATATTTAAAATATTTAGATCAGCTAATGCAGGACAATCTAAGATACTGTTTATAATAGTTTTATCCCAAAATAATAAAGTTAAAAAGGGATTTAAATGGAAATAAAGCCCCTCGAATGAGGAGCTCCACTCAAACACTGTTTCCTTCTGGGCAGCTAGGTTTGTCCCTCCCCCCACTGAGTTTCAAAAAATCTTTAAGCCTTTTGGAAGGGTATAAATCATATGATAAACCCAACTACCAGAGATCAGATCAATAAACTCCTACAGGGTAATACTGAAATAACTAATAAGTTCACCACCATTGCTAACACCCTCAGTCTTGCCTTCACTGACCTGGATAAATACAAAAAATGCCTCACCCCCTGGAACTACTATTGCCAGTTTGGTTACCCACTACAAACTAAACCCAAGCTCTACATAAAAACAATCAGATACAAGAAAATTTATAAGCTGCAAAGGGTGCTGAAAGAAAAAAGGCAGCTGTAGCGATCAGCTTGAGCCCCAATTCTTGAAATTAGCTGCCCCTTTGGCAGCTGTTTCACTTGCTAAAATCTATAATTGGAGGGCATTAAGCCTGAGGTTCAATGGGTGGAGCAACAATGTCACTCCCCCATTGGGCTTAAAAGGTCACTCATACTGGACCCTGCCAGGATACGTTTTTCATTGCCCACCATCCACCCTTCCTCCTCCAGTGGCTCATCTCTCATACCTGTGGGCTTCTTCCTAACCTACCTTTAGCAAATGCAATCATTCCAGTGGCACCTGTAGGGGGGAACCCTCCTCTAGGGTTCCTTGCGTCGTACACTTACAAGGTGGTATATACCACGGATAAAGAGGAGGAAAGCCACAAAGCAAATCAAGTTACACAAGCATCATCTCATCTCATCCAGTTGCGTAAGCACATCGAACCTGCCCTTCACAACTGACCAAGTACACAGACTGTGGAAACCGGAACATGTAGTGCCTGTTCATAGAGGGGGTCTGCGCAGGCTACTGATAGATACTGGTCATTCGTGCCTGGCTAAGTTACAAGAGAAAATTTTAAGTAGTCAAATCTCAGGCCACTTTGCAGACAATGAGCTCCTCATAGCTTGACAGCATGGGTTTACACAAAATCATAGTACAACACCACACTGGCCAGATTCACAAATGATCTTAACTGTGGCTTGGAAGCAAGACATGCCACATGCAACTGGTGATGTATTTGTGGACCTGATCAAGGCCTTTGACTTTGTGGCTCGCACTTGATTAAACAGCTCCATGCATACATATATGCATACATGCTCTTCGATAGCAGCAGAAAGGAGGAACTGTATATCACCTCTCTATAGTGCACTGGTGAAGTCTCATCTAAAATACATCTGTCAGTCCTGGAGCCCTCCTCCACAAAGAATGACAAAGGCAGGTTGGATACAGTATAGTGTAGGGTAACCTAACTGATTCAGGGCTAACAGGTCAGATCCTACAAGGATCAGCTTAGGCCACTGAACATGTACTCAAAGGAGGCCATTAGGGAAAGGGCCAAAATGACAGAGAAAGTACAGTTACGTAAGAACTTACCATAACAGTGCATCAAGAGAATGACCTCCAATAGGTCACACCTTTAGAACTATCATCTGTCAGCATCAGGATCACTTGGAAATGTTTTGCTAGCTGGGGGCTATCCATAATGACATGCAGTGTTGTTACATATATAGTGTAGGCAGCCCCAACACTCCTCATTTCTCTGTTAGAGGTAAGCTTCAGAGGGCCTTTTGCCATGAGGAACCAGGAGACCAAATTAGTACCAGACAAAGAAGGAGAGGCATGGGCCTGGAAACAGGATGCATGGCATAATGCCTTAGGCACAGCATCTGATTTACCCCACAGAAGACAAACAGGGTAAGGAGAGAGGGTGCTCTATGGTCTAATGGAAGAGATTCTCTTAAAGATCTACTGTTACAGTAAGTTCTTAAGCAACTGTTTAAAACTTACAGTGATGCAATGTGAAACTCCAGCCCATGGTGACTGGGCCGAGAACAGCTATGCAAAAAAGTAGCACACAGCTGCGTAGTCAGCAGGCACATGGCGCAGAGAGGGAAAAGAATCCAGAGTTCCCCACCCCGTTGAGCTGCAAGGTGAAGGGGTTGGGTATGCAAGCACGGTGGTGGCTCACCAGCTGAAAATCGGTGATGTTGGCCCAAAATGCTCTCCAGTCCAGAAAAGCATTGCAGGAGTGGACCAAGAGAGCAAGAGGTAGCAGCTCGTGAGCCGCAAGGTAAATTGAATAGTGCTGCAGGATATCCAACAGAAGATAGAAACAGCTGCGAGAAGGAGTCCAGGAAGTGAGGAGCAGTCGGACCTGTCAGGACTTTAAGCGATGCTGTGGTGCAGCACTGGCAGCTGATGAGGAGGCTGGGAAGGAAGTGAAGGAAGATCCCCAAAGAAAGAAGAACAGAAGAACAAGGTATGGAGAAGGGGGGAAGGCAGGGAAATGAAGAGGCAAGAGACACAGAAAGACAAGAAGGCAGAGGAAAGGCATGGGGGGAAGAGGAGGCACAGAGGGGAGAAGAGGTAGAGCCAACCCTAAACCATGCAGCACCAGAGCAAGTCCCCTCACTCTAAGCAGAGGAAGCAGAAGTTGGAAAGATAAATAGAGGATGTCTTCCCATTGAACCACAGGCCAGCTTTCCAAAAAAACAGTTAAGCATGCACACAACCTAATAATTTGTAATCCAAGCCAGATGGCTCAGTCCGTAGCAAGAAACCAGTAAAATAATCAATTTGGTGGTACCACAGTGATGTCTGCTTTTGTTGCAGGGAGCTACCCTGATTTGTACTCATGCTACCAGAACCTGGATATAGTGCAGATGAAATGTAGACCTTGTGGTGGTGACCAAGGAGGCAGGGGGAAGCTAGCTGACATGACTTACCTACGGTTGGTTTCTACCTGTTTGATGGTGTTGGGCAGGGGGCCGAATCCTCAAGCTGATCTTTCACCAAGATGGTCTCTGAAGTGGGAGTAGCAGCCTAGGCCGAGATGACAAAGCCCCAGCAGGATAACAGTTTGGAAGAAGTCTGTGATCTTCTGCTGGTGAAGCCTCCAGCTGGCATAACAGATTCTGCCATGGGGAACCAAATCACGACCCATGAAACACATTCAGCACATTTATAGCACTAACTTCTTTGAACAATAGTTCAGATACCATCCAGTTGCAAATTGACAGCTTAACTGTGCAAATCTTCCAATCCGAGTGATCAGCTGGACCGATTGCTTCTGGAGCAAGTCTTTGGTCCGAAGCACAAGACGCATTGATGACTTCTTCTTTTCTTCTGCCGCAGTTCCAAGGCTGGAAATCAGACAGGTCCGACTTCTGCAATAGGCAGTTCGAATTACTAGAGAACATGGCAGGAAGGCCAGCAAAGTCTCTTCTCGTTGATTCCCCATGCTCCTTCAGGAAGCAGCTGCTCGAAAGCTCGAGTTGTTCACTTTTCAACCTCCTACTCTAACTGATCCACTGCTTTAGGCAGTTCTGGGGATTTTCCTTGTAATCCAAAAGGTTTGGTTGGTTGAGGGAGTTGTCAGTCACAATAAGGGCTCCTCCTCCAGGTCCATTTAGGCCCCAGCACTCCAAATTACAAACTATAGAACTCATTCCCACAAGACCCCTGGGGACAGGATCCATTTTAAGTCCCCAGGGGTTCGATTCTTCCAAATACTGGAAGTCCAAGACCTAACATGGTGGCTTCCATCCAAATGTTTGAGCAGCAATAAAAGCAGGTTAGACAAATGTCTCTATCTTTACTATAACAGCAAATAAACAATAAACAATCACAGTTCCACAGTTCTTGGAAGTTTTTAATGTCTTCATCAGTGACATTGCAGAATGACTGGAAGGAAAAGTATGCCTTTTTGCAGATGACACAAAGATCTGCAACAGGGTTGATACACAAGGAGGCGTGGAAAGGATGAAAAGGGACTTGGCAAGGTTGGAGGAATGGTCAGAAGTATGGCAGCTAGGATTCAATGCAAAGAAGTGTAAAATAATGCACCTGGAAACAAGAACCCAGGGAAGAGTACTCAATGGGTGGGAGGTAGTAACAACAACAAAAGGAAAGGACCTGGGGTAATTATATCAGATGATCTTAAGGTTAGTAAGCAATGAGAATGGTAGGGAGGTTGGGGCATACTGGGATGTATAGGGAGAGGCATCAGCAGCAGAAAACAGGAAGTTGTTATCCTCTGTACAGACAGTTGGTGAGACCCCATCTGGAGTACTGTGTCCAGTTCTGAGACGCCATCTCCACAAGGACATAGACAGGATAGAGGTAGTCAGAGGAGGGCAACTAAAATGGTGCAGGGTCTGCAAGAGAAGCCATATGAGAAGAGACTAAAGGAGCTTAATATGTAACCCTTGAGGAGAGAAGGAGAGGGGACATGATAGAAACTTTTAAGTACCTCAGTGGAATCAACAAAGTCCAAGAGGGTAGCATCTTTCAGAAAAAGACTTAAGAACAAGGGGACACAATTTAAAGATAGAAAGAGGGCGGTTCAGGGCAATGTGAGGAAGTATTATTTCACAGAGAGGGTAGTGGATGCATGGAACAGCCTTCCTGAGGAGGTTGTGGGGTCTAAAACTGTGGGAGAATTCAAGAATGCATGGGACAGACATAAGGGAATTCTTGTCGGGGGGTAGGAAGAAATAGGCTGTTGGTTAACTAGGATCTGCGGCCTATCCTGTAGGTAGGGAAATGGGCAGACTAGATGGGCCAAGCGGTCCTTATCTGCCATCAAAGTCTATGTTTCTATGTTTCCTAAGAGAGCGCCCTTTGCACAAGTAGCAACTGCAGAATGGAGCAAAATAACACACTGTCTGGCTGATCAAAAGCCTTAAATCACTCGGACCCAGCCCAGACTAATTTCTAAACACATATTAGCTAGGCTCTTAAAGAGACAAGTGCATAGGTTCACTAGGGCACTCTCATACAAATAGATAAACCCTACCAGGTCAATATTTCATACGCTTAATAGTGTACGACAAAACCCCAGAAAAATAACAGCATGGTATAGGACGGCAATAGGGTGCAATACAGAAAATGGTACTGTGTGCGGTACTGCACCCTCTCACTGTCGCAGGCAGAGGAAAATACAGTAACTCTGTTAGGATGAGCTTCTGCTGAGTAGCTGCCATGGCTTGAAGGGATGAGCAACTGGCAGGAAAGGAAGCAGGCGAAGCATATTGGCCAGGTTTGATTCACGGTCCCAGACCCATGAAAATGTTCTTTTTTTTTCGCACTCTGTGCGATATTTACTGACCCCACCAAGTTAGACATTTTAGTTGGGGGGCGGTTGGGGGGGCACAGTCCCCCGTAATGGGGGGGTGAGGGGGTAGAGCCCCCTGCATAAAAAAAGTTATGCTGCATGCAATAAATCGTGCTGTATTGGCAGCGCGATATATGCATGTGGCATAATGTCTTGCGACATTATGACCCCGTGCCTAGATAAACTACTTAAGACAGTACACCAGCTTGATAGTGGGCATTAAGGAGCCCAGGGAAGACATTATAATAAACCCCAATTTGTAGGGTGGTTACACTGGGTTCTAGTGGGACAGATCAGAAGGACTTGCGGGAAGGGCAGTACGGTGATTGTGGAAGACTTCAGTCTGCTGGGAGTAGATTGGGGTACCCCAGCCACCACAAATGGGAGGAAGCAGGTACTTCTGGATGCCTTCCAGGACAGCTTCCTATTGCAGATGGTCCACAAGCCCACCAGGTTAGGGAACACTCTTGACTTCGTGCTGGTGAATGGTGAGTTTGTGAGGGAGCTGAGGGTGGAGGAACTGCTGGTGGTGAGTTACCACCACTCGGTGTGGTTCCAGATAGACATGGAGAAAGGAAGTAGGACTGGGCACAAGGGTGATAGACTTCAGAAGGGCCGAATTTGGGAGGATGAGGGAAATAGTACAGGGGTATCTGGCCAAGATCACTCCAGGTATGGACACTAATCAGAGGTGGAAGGTCATTAAACAAAGTATAGAGGAGGCAACCGCAACATGTGCAAGGGTCCAGAGTAAGACGGCTAGGGCCAAGAAGCTTAGCTGGGTGAGCAGGGAGGGTGTGGAGAAAGTAAGAAAGAAAAGAGCTGCCTTTAGAAAGTACAAAAGAACAAGGAGGGGGATGGACAGAGAGGAATACTTGAAGGAGTCAAGGGAGGTGACAAGGGCAATCAGGGCAGCCAAGGTGTCCTGGGAACTCAGGTTGGCACATGGCATTAAAGAAGGGAAAAGGGACTTATTCAGGTACATAATGGAGAAAAGGAGCTGCAAAGACCAAATAGTACTAAGGCAGAACAGGCAGAAGCATTAAATGAGTACTTCTGCTGAATATTTACTGAAGGGAAAGGGGGAGCAGTACCCAGGGGGATTGGGGGGTGGGCACAGGTGTGGAAGAATTGACAGATGGGGAAATCCCAGTGAACAGGGCACTGGAGGGATTGAGGGCACTGAGGGTGGACAAGGCACCAGGGCCAGATGGCATACACCCTGGGGTGCTAAGGGAGCCAGTGGAAGTCCTGGCAGAACCCCTGGCAGACCTGTTCAATGCCTCTCTGGACTCAGGGAGTGTACCACAGGACTGGATGATGGCAGACATGGGGCCCTTCACAAGAGCGGCCTCAAGAATAAACCGGGGAACTACAGACCAGTAAGCCTCACATTCATCATGGAAAAGCTGATGGAGACAATCCTGAAGGAGAGGGTGATTTCCCTCCTAGAGGCAAATGAGCTGCAGGACAGCAGGAAACACAGGTGTGCCTCGGGCAGATCCTGTCAGACTGACCTGGTGGAGTACTATGATTGGGTAACCAGGCAATTAAACAGTGGCCATGCAGTGGACATATTGTACCTGGACTTCAATAAGACATTCGATTTGGTACCGCATAGAAAGCTAGGTAGTTACCTGGAAAGCACAGGGGCCGAGGCGAATATGGTGGAATGGGTAGTGAACTGGCTGCAAGGAACACAGCAGAGGGTGGTGAAGGGAGGGGAGCTCTCATTGCCCAGGGAAAAAACAAGTAGGGTGCCACAGGGCTCTGTACTGGGCCGGTGTTGTTTGGGATGTTCATAGAAGACATCTCAATTGGCATCAAGAACAAGATCAGTCTGTTTGCAGATGACACCAAGATGGGAGCGGCAGTGGATAACTTAGAGGGGTGGCAGGGGTTGCAGGATGATCTGGCAAAATTGGAGGCCTTGTTGGACACTTGGCATCTGTAGTTCAATGCCAAGAAATGCAAGCTGTTACATTTTGGAGCAAAAAACTCAAGGAAGAGCTACCAGCTAGGGGGGATCAACTAGCCACGATGGAGGAGCAGAAGGATCTGGGGGCGATCATAACGGGAGCAATGAACAGCTCAGTACAGTGTAGAAAGGCAGCTGCAAAGGCTAACAAGATGCTGGGTTGTATTGCCAGAGGCCTATCCTCCAGGAGGGGGAGGTGATCCTGCTGCTGTATTAGTCACTGGTTAGAACACACCTGGAGTACTGTGTGCAGTTCTGGCGGCCGTACCTGAAGAAGGACATTAGGTTACTGGAGGTGGTGCAGTGCAGGGCAACAAAAATAATCCAGAGGGTGGGACTTGCCTATGAGATTAGGCTGAGGGAGTTGAACATGTACTCCCTGGAGGAGAGGAAGGAAAGGGGGGGCATGACTGAAACCTTCAAGTACATGAAGGGAATAAATAAGATGGACATGGAGGGGCTTTTCCAGTTAAGGAGAGGGAGGGACACTCAAGGGCACAAGCTGAAATTGGAGTGGGGAAGTTTCAGCAGGGAAGTGAGGAGACACTTTTTTACAAAGAGGGTGGTGTCAGGGTGGAATGTATTACCAGAGGAAGTGGTAGCCTGTAACACAGTGGGCTGCTTCAGGGGATGGGACAGGGTAAGGGGAGGGTCACTGGAAGGGGAGGAGGGAGGGGCAACTGCAGTATCAGGGCTGATAGCTGCACAATCGAGCAGACTCGATAGACCAAAAGGCCTTTATCTGTTGGCAGGTTCGTGTGTTCATAGTCAGCTCACAAAGGTATGCAACCAAACAAAAGTCATTTTACACAGTATGCAGATGATGTGATACTCATATTAGCTCATACCCAATCAAAGATATAAACACTACTCTGAAGTAAGATTTCACTGAACTAGAAAAATGGTTTAAAGAGCACAGACTTTGTGCCCAATAAAAAGAAAGCCAAAGCAATGCTTTTCAGATCAAGGGCCAAGCTTAGAAAAACCCATAACTCCTTCCAGATACTGGCCAATGACCGCAGAAGTGACTAAAACTTACAAATATCTGGACCTGCACCTTAATCCTAGCTTGACTTTTGAGCGCCTAAACTCTGCAAAAATCTTCATCACAAAATAAGTGTATTCTCTAGGTTAAAAAGTTAAATGAACAGGATCAAACAGACAAGTAATAGCCCAATCTAGCCTACTGCTCTTGCCGAACTATGACTTGCTTACCTGGAACACTGCATTATCCAAGATTCAAACTGACAGAGCGATCCTACAGTTGCAGCCAGAGATGTGGCCAGGTATTTCCTGAAATTTCTGTCTTACAGATTTAGACTTTGCTGTATTGGTTCTTGTAAGAACAGATCCAGAAGCACATGATTTGATACCTTTTATTGGACCAACATAGATGTAACAGAAAGAACAGAGTGCTTTAGCTTTCAGGCCAACAAGTCCTTCCTCGGAAGCTTAAGTTATCAAATCATTTGCATCTGGATTTGAAATTTCTGTGATATCTCTGGAGAAATTCCATCTGTGCATGCAATACCACTGTGGGCTATCAGAGAGAATCTTTTTAGATATATCACAAAATGTCTGGAAATATTTGAATGTAACTATGGGTAGCTGCATGCTATAGACCTCCTGCAACAGGCCTGTGTATACTGCCCCATATTCACTCTCTCCTGGAAAAAGCGAACACAGAATGCATTATCATGGGTGACCTTAACCTTAATTGGAACGATGCCAGCACAAACAAGCTTAAGGACTTCTGCGACGAGCACAAGCTCACTCCAGTTATCTCTGACATTGCATGACCTAACAAGAAAAATCCCGACCGAAGTTCACTTCTGGACCTTATACTTGTCAACAAGCCACATAATATCTCTCATGCAGGGGTCTTCCACAATGATCTGAGTGATTACTGCACAGTCGCTTGTGTTAGGTGCTCCCCACACCTCCCCTCCACCTCTACTTTCAAGCTTACGTGCAACCTAAAATATTTCAGTCTCCTGACCTTCCTGACAGATCTTGGGAACATAAAGTGGCTGGATTTCTACCTTACACCCTCTGTGTCTGAAGTATTCTGTATCTCCCAGGATCTGCTAGTAAATGTTATCAACCCACATGCACCTTTAAGAAAAATCAAATCCAGGAAACTTGCACCTGATTGGTTTAGCCCACTACTTAAGAGGGTCTTATGGCATAGAGACACCTTTTGGAAAAGGGCTAGGAAGTCGCAGTCTGACTCAAACTGGCTCTTCTTCCGGGTAGCCAGAAATGCCTGCACCAAACTGGTAAGGTTGGAAAAACAACAGTTCTTCCAGTCAGCCCTGGAGGCAAAAAAAACTTCCACCAATTTTTGGCAGATACTGAGAGAGGTTGAGAGATATTCCCCTGCCACCCCGCTACCAGCCAAAACTGTGGCAAAAAAACACCTCCTACACAGATAGGTCTGTGATCCTCAATCAGCTCAATAACCACTTCATCACTGCTGGCCTCACATTCAACACATCACTTGTTACTAAACTGAGCACCACAAGCACTGCCAGCATAGCTACTAGACCAACCATAGCTCACCCTACCGACCGCCCCCTCTTCAAGTTCCAGCCAGTCTCCTACAAACAGGTGAAGGACCTGCTCCTCTCGCTGGACACCAGAAAGAGCGCTGGTGCCGATTCGCTTGAACCCTTCTTCTTAAAAGCAGGTTCTTATTATCTGACAGCTTCAATTGCCCATCTCTTTAACAGCTCATTATCCCAAGGGGAACTGCCGCCTAGTTGGAATACCGTCCACATTATCCCCCTGTTCAAGTCAGGAGACCCCACTGACTTGAACAACTATAGGCCTATTTCATTGCTTCCTGTTTTATCTAAGCTACTTGAAAACATTGTAAACTCTCAATTAAGGGAGTACTTGGATCATGAGAAAATCCTCAATCCAGTCCAGTCAGGTTTCAGACCCAAGCACAGTACTTTGTCTGCTCTTGCCAAAGTGTCGAATGACTGGCTAAAAGCCCTGGACAGTAAACAGCATGTCTATGCACTCTTTCTTGACCTCATCAAAGCATTTGATACAGCTGATCATTCCATACTTCTTGATTCCCTGAGTAGCATTGGTCTAACATCTGCTGCAGTAAAGTGGTTCCGCTGCTACCTCACAAATCATAAACAACAAATTAAAGCCCAAGGGGAGTTCTCCCCACTAAAATTACTGCCTTGAGGCGTTCCACAAGGTTCCATTTTGGGACCTGTCCTCTTCACCCTTTACATCAACCTCATTGACTCTGGCCTGGTTGCTGGAAATGTTCATCTCTTCACAGATGACAACAGTCCTCTACATGACCAACCCCTCCTTGGACATTGCATACAAGGAGCTACAGCAGGATTTTATCATCCTCCAGCACAACCTGCTAAATCTAAAGCTCTTGTTAAATGCAAAAAAAAAAACAAAAGCTATGATTATCTCTCTATCCCACAATACAGGGATACCTGGGACCCCACAGATTATTACCCTTCTGGATAAATTTAAATATCTGGGAGTCTGGTTGGATAACAAACTTACCTTCGGTGTACATCTAAGTGAGTTAGCAAAAAAGCTAAGGTAGCGCCTCGGTATTTTCTATCGCATAAGACGCCTACTCACCCTGGAAGCTAGAAAATGGCTGGTACAAACAACCTTTCTTCCCCGATTGACCACATCGACTTCCTATACAGCCATTGCCCCCAGTCTGTACTCCAAAAGCTGGATGCATGCTATCATCGCACATTGAGATTTGTTCTTGACTTGCCCTTGCAGACTCATCACTGCTTATTGTATCAAGCATTAGATTGGCTGTCCCTCTCCACGAGGAGGCAAATAAATGCCCTGATGTGGCTATTCCAGGCTTTGTCCAACAAACTACCACCCTATACCTGTGACCAGTTTGAATGTTCAGAGGGTGCCTATGGACTAAGGAACTCCTCCTTTGTCCTGCTTAAGCTACCATGAACAAGGACATGTCTTGGCTCAACTGCCATTAGATCCTTTTTACCAATGCTTTGGAATAACATGCAAAAATTACTTAAAATCTCCCTGCTGCCCAGCCATTTTATGTTTAGGGGGCTGCTCTATAGAGGCCTGAAAATGGCATCTGACTGTTTCAGGTAAAGCCTTACCCCGCTCAACTGAGTCCCTTTACAACTATAATCCTGGGCCCCCTATTTCCCACGTCAGCCAGCATCCCTTTAGGGTAACCACCTCTCCCCTTCCTACCTCCCCCCTCTCATCAATTAGCTTCGCAGGGGGCCTCATTCTATTAGTCTGCCCTATTTTCCCTCTGTACTATGTGTCTGATACCTTCTTTTCCCACTGTCCTTCTCTATGTCCCTCCTTCCTCTCCTCACTTGTACTCTATAAGCTACAACCTGTCTACGCTGCACTTTAAATGCCTATATTTGCACTTGCTTTACATGTCTGATTTATCCAAGTACTGATTTTGTATATTGTAACTGCCTGTACAGATGTCTACTTTTGTATGAAGTGTTGTCTACTGTAAGCAAAATTGTCCTCTGTGTCCAGGGCCATCTTAAAATTCAGCTTGCTCAATGATGTAACTGCCTGGTTAAATAAAGTTTGATTGATTGATTGATAACTAGATATAATCCTGTAGGACAATTTGTCCTGGATGCCAAACAAGATCACCACCACTGTGACTTGCAGTGTCAATTAAAGTGGCTTCCCCTGGAATTCTTAACTAAACTAAATAGCCACATTTACACACCAGGTACTATGAGAGTCCTGCCTGTCTGCTCATTTACAACCACAAGTGCATGGCGTGCATATAAATGGGACCCAAACAAACAGGAGAGACAGAAATGAGTGCCTTAGCTTGGATTTTAACCCAGGTTGCACAGAATACCATTCCAGTTGTGCTACCAGCTGCACACCAAGGCAACTGTAAACCTGGAACTCCCTGAAGTACCTCACTCTTTCTCTAATGCACAATATGAAACCCAAACAGAAGAGAGAAAGAAAGAAGTGCCTTAGCTGGGATTTGCCTCGTGTTTGTTTGACCTCCTGTCTGCGCAACCTCTTTACCCATCACAATCCCAAAAATTAAACCTGAGATCACATGATCATAAGCTCCTCAACATCCCAACACTAAAAACAAATGGGTCAGAAATCCCTCCAATATGAGGGAGGCAGTATAGTGCAGTGATTTAAAGCTCTGAGCTGCAAATCTGGTGACCTGGGTTTGAATCCCACAGCCCCCACTTGCATACTGTGTGACCCTGAGCAAGTCACTTAACTTCCCTGTGCTCCCAGGTCGCACCTGTAAACAAACTTTTAGCTTAGTGTGCCACTTCTGGTTAAACTATTGAAAAAATAAATAAATACTTCAGTGACAGTATGGAATGACATACCCCTGGAGAGATGCAGCATCAGCTACAGTAAACTGTTCATTCATTTAAAAAGATTGCCTCTTCACAACCCTCAAACTGCAATTTGCTAAAGCACTTAACCTTGTTACTGGTGGTGATGACACACTGTGCCTTGTAGAGACATATTGTACCCTACCAATTCCATGTGCTCCACTGCATCTTCTGTACCCCTACTGTATCCTATCATATAGTGTGTGCATTTATATCCCTACTGTATTCTTCTGTATATTGTGTACACTTTATTTACCATTGAAACTGCATACATTAACAGTTTTATATTGACATCCCCTAGTATACCACCACTTACTGTAGGTGACCACAGGTGACAATGCAGCTGGAGAAAGCTCATGAGAGAAAGGATGCAGCCTGTCTGTGGAGCACGGCCACACTTGCATGTGCACATGCACCATACAGCTCTCCACAACTGTGACCCATAAGGTGGGAAACACTAAGGAAAGTTCTGGAGTGGGGTAGCATGACACCAGCGCACATGGGCCCCACCATTCCATCTGACTGATGTTCTTCACACTTGATAGACCTGCAAGAGGAGTATCCCTACCTGCCTCCCTAAGAAATCCACCATGAGGCAGAATGCCCTGTGGACCCCATGAAGATGGATAAATGCCAGAGAAGGAGCTGGATGGGGCTGGATGGTGGTCGGGCCGATGATGGTAGCTCCTATGACCGAGCTGATAAAAAGAACAATATGGCAGGTGATTTTCTGCTGTCTTCTTTACTTGCTATCTGTCAGTCCTCCATTGACCTGCCACAGGTTTCCTGCTAGCACTTATTCTGCATTGTGAAGCTGTCACCACCATGTCTGCTGGCTCTTGCTGGGTTTTAAAACAGCATTTGATCAGTTGTGGTTTGTCCATGGGAGTGGACCTCTCTTCCATGTCAAAGGTCATAATATTACAGTATAACATGAGAATTCTACCCATGTCTAGGTGGTAACTCTGCACATTCCTGGTCATTTTCCTGTCTTTCAAATAGCTTGTCAATCATCAACTGCATTTCCTTTCTCCTGGAAAAGAAGTGTTTTGAATATTCTATTCAGTGCATTTTTGTGCTTCTTCTATAAGATACTTTTGGTATAAGGGGACCTTATCCTTCTGGCACCTCAAGGGGAATGCAATCATAGTACCTTTTAAGGGTGATAGTTTCTATAGCAGGGTCAGAGAAAGTGAACAGCAAAACTTACATTGCAAAAGCATTCTAATCTACAGGTGTATCTACCATACACCGATTGTACCCCTGTACTAATCTACTTGAGTACCTAACATCATTCCATCATCCTAGCAATCATTCTAATAACATTTCCTCAGCATCCCTAGAGTCGCATGATATACTCCCTCCAGGGATGGCACTCTTACTGTAATAAAAATAGTCTTACAGTGTTGGCATTCTTAGAATTCCAGAACAACTCAGAATTCTCGTACCCAACGAATGCACGGGGCCACTCTTGTCACAACAAGAGTGCTGTTTGGAGGTGTATTAATGAATATACTGTAACAGACGCATAGTTACTGAAGGATAACTAGTGTGTTATCTGCCTTTATAACTGGCTGGTTCACAGTAGTGCAGTGCAAGCGCACTGTGTTTTAAAACTCTGCTTTTCCCATCAGAAACAATGTAATCTAAAACAGAAGTTTGACACTTAAAGTAAAAACCAAAATTGTTGAACTATGGTGTATGGCATGCACCCAATGTTTAAAGATGGCGACTGAGATTTTGAATAACATTTGATGTGCGTCTCCATAGCAACCATTAAATGCTACTATTGTAATCAGGTGGCTTCCCCCCTTGTACCCCCATTTAACCCCAACCCTAACCGTACTCCAACCAAAAGCCTTAACATACTGTACCACAACTAACCCGCTATTGCTGGGAAGTGAAGACATTCTGTGATATTATATTAACCTGTAATTAGTCAGTGGGTAACACTTCATGGATTACATGATTATGTTCTCGGAAATGTAATTGTGGAATCTCGTCAGAAATAATGTCACTGAGTAGCATGTCAGATAATGTAATCTACCCCAAAAAACAGTTAAAAGCATAGCTTTTACCAAAAATAGCCTCTTCTTTCATACTCCCAGAAACATAGAAATATAGAATATGTCAGCAGAAAAGAACTGGTAAGCACATCTAGTCTGTCCTACCTCCCTTGCCTAGCACTACACCCTAGACCATATTTGGTCACAGGTGTCCCTCCCTCTCTCCTCCCTTCACCTTTATTTATTTTATCCATATGCCTATCCCATGCATGTTTGAATCTTCCCACTGTCTTCACCCCACCACCTCTTCGGGCAAGTTGTTTCAGGTGCCCACCACCTTTCTGTGAAGGAGTATTTCTTCACAACCTTCTTAAATACCTCCCCGCTCAAGCTTCATGGCATACCCCATTTTCTGACACTCCTCCTTTTTGAAAGACTCCCCTCCTGCATCTTTTTCACCCCCATTAGGTACTTGTAGGTCTCAATTATGTTACCTCTTGCTCTCCTCTCCACCAGGGAGTACATGTTGAGCTTCTTCAGTCTCTTCTTATATGGTTTCTCATGCAACCCCACACCATTTTAGTAGCCCTCCTCTGGACAGTTTCTACCCTGTCAATGTCCTTGCAGAGATGGTATTCCCAAACTGGACACAGTACTTCAGTTTGGGTCTCATAAGTGATCGATACGGAGGTAACACTACCTCTCTTCTCCTGCTAGAGATCCCACTCCCTATGAACCATGAAGAAATAAGATGGTTTCCTATTACCATGGCCCGAGCCTTACTGCAGATAAATAGGAAACTGCTACCCCTCGTGGTTTCTTTGGAAACTCAGGCTGGGTACAGACAACCTCTTCTTTTCGCTGTCCCTGGAAGTTCCCCACCAGCATCCTGGTCCTAGAAGCACAGGTCTCGTTTGGGTTGAAACTTTAAAACTCCCTCCAAAGAAGTCATGGTTAAGGATTCATTAAACACTCAGCCTTTCATCAATCAAGTAAAACTTTAAAAAACACTCTTAAGCACTCGAAGTTTAGCTACCAAACCAGTTTATTGCTCCTGGGATCCCAGTGATTGGGGTTCCCATTTCTGACTTAAAAAAACAGTTTCAACACCGAGCTCCATGAAGCACAACTATTCACATATTGGGGTGCATAAACTAGGAGACAAGTTGTCTTAGTCAGCATTCACACATCAGGCAGCTGACGAAACCTCGGATGATATACCCGAAACCTCCCTGGAACCTGCACTGGGCCCTCAGAGCCAAACCTACCCTCTGGCACTGGTAAGTTGGACACTGACTTATCCCTTTCCTTATATCTCTCCCTGGTCAGCCTCTAGCCTTGTGGAGAAGTGAGATGCTTCTCCCACCTGGTCCCTTGCCACAGGATCAAAGGAATTTTCTCTCACTGACCTGTCCTTTGATTTTTTTTTCTTTAACAGTATTCTCCCCTGGATATACCCACTTAACCGCCGGTCTCCTTTTTCCAGCTACGTGTGTGTGTGTGGGGGGCCCAGCAATATCTCTAACTTCATCCCTTTCAGCTATCACTCCTGTGTTTGATTTAAGCTTACTGAGTCCACAGCACTTCCCAAGGCCTGTCCTTTGACCTGCGGCTCACTCAAGCAGCTTGTGCATGGCACCCCAGGACTTACCCCTCTAAGCAGGCCCTTTAACTGGATGGGAAACCTCCGGCACCCCACTTCACAGACCTACAGTACACTACCTTGCCACACTGGGAAATGAGAGGAGAATTGCCACCACCCCTTCCCTGAAGGAATCCTGCCACAAAACCCCCAGCTCTGGCAGTCCAGACATACTTCCTATGGACCTGGGACCCCACCAAACTACCTCCTCGGGCATTTAAACTACCCCATCTCCCATTGGAGCCCCATTCTTTCCACTTGACGCTGGCAGACACTTCTAAGGCCCTCCCCTCGAAGCACCTATTACTGGCGCCATGGCGCTGCATTCAGAGCTCTAATTTTCACTTACAAAGGGGAATCCTACTCCAATCAGGCCCAAACCTGAACCAATGAGATCCTCCCTGCCTGCCTGTCCCGCCATCTCCCAGCCAGCCTCCTATTCCACCCCCTCAAACCATCCACGATGACTGCGACTAGTAGCAGTCTGATAACAGCACAAATTGTGCCTTCCCCCAAATGCCTATCAAATCCTTAAACCAGGGGGATAGACAAAAGAGCAGGGTCCCTAAAGGTAAGCGTAAGCCCCTCTTAAAGAGAGGGGGCTTGCACTGCCATTCACCAACACACTCTGCCTCCTATATATTAACCAGTTAGATATCCAGGACACCACCTTCTCCCCCACCTTCAGGATGCTAAGTTTCTTTATCAGCCTTCTGTATGGCACAGTGTCAAAGGCCTTACTGAGGTCCAGATAGACCACATCCACTGCCCTTCCCTGATCCACGTCCCTAGTTACCCAGTCAAAAAAATCTATGAGATTTGTTTGACATGTCATCCCCCCGTAAAGCCATGTTACCATTGGTCCTGTAGCCCATATGTCTCCAGGTTCTCCATCAGTCTCTCCTTCAGCAGGGACTCCATTAAATTCCCCACCATTGATGTGAGACTGACTGATCTGTAAATGCTGGACTCCTCCCAGATGCCGCTGCTGTGCAGAGGGACCACATCAGCTTTCTTCCATTCCACTAGAACCTCCTTCATCTCCAGTGAGGTGCGAAACAGTGTTGCCAGAGGGGCGGCTAGCACCATGCTCAGTTCCTTAATTAGTCTTGGGTGGATCCCGTTCAGCATCATTGCTTTTTTTTTCCTTCCAGGCTTCCAACCCCTGAAGGAATCTCTTTTCCTTAAATGGACTTGTGTCCACTCTTCTTGGTGCCTGTTAATGCACGTCAGCCTGCCACCGCCCCCCCCAACACACACACACTGTGAAGACCAAGCAGAAGTATTTGCTTTAAATTTTACATTTTTCTTGATCTTCTCCATGCAATCCCCTCCACTGGTCTCCTGATATTCACTATACCACCCTTTGCCTTCCTCTGATAAGCTCTCATAGTTGACGAAAGTCTTAGCACCATTCTTGACCTTGTGGGTGATGTTTTACTCACTTTGAGCCTTCGTTCTCCATACCCTCCTTCCTCATTCCCTTTGTTTTTCTAGATATACCTCCCTAATAGCCACTTTTGGGGTATCCTTGTACTTCCTGAAAGATGTTTTTTTCTTCCTTACTGCCTTAGCTGCCTCCTCTGGGAACCACAATGGCCTTTTCCTCCTCTTATCCTTGTTTATTACTTTTGAGCAGTTTGCTGTTACCTCAGTTATTCTCTCCTCTATTCTATTCAATTATGTATCCCCTCCTCCCTGATTATCACCCCATGAGGTATTTCCTACAGCAGTCTCCCATTTCTTTAAAATCTGCTCTTCTGAAGTCCACAACCTTTGTTTTAGTGTGTTTTTTCCTCCTGCCCATCTGTATGTCAAACCACATTGTACGGTGAGCACATGTACCCAGGGGATTACCCAGTTTTACGTCTGAAATGATGTTCCTGTTTGTAAATACAAGATCCAGCTCTACCCCATCTCTAGAGTGACCTGTAATCAGCTGCCTGAGAAGTGCCCCTTGCAGGGAGTCTAGGATGACCCTGCTTCTAGTGCAACTATGGCCAGGATGTTCCAGTCCACATCCAGTAGACTAAAGTCACCCATAATTACTACTTCCCCTTGCTTGCCAATCTACCAATGGCCTCCCATCAAACCCTGTCCAATTCCTCCAACTGTGTTGGTGGCTGATACATCACCCCACATGTATAAAGGCCATGGACCCCATCTCTAAGCCAACCCAAAGGACCACCAGTGCCTCTCCCCCCCCCATGTTCTTGTATTTCAGTGGACTATATAGCTTTCCTTACATATAAAACAACCCCCTTTCCTCCCTGCCCTATCCTGTCCAAACATGTTGTAAACTGGTATGGTCACCTCCCAGTTGTGGTTGTTGATGCATGATTCTGTTATGGCCACCAGATCCAGTTTCACATTGCAATAGTAGCCCAAAGGTTAGGAATTTTGTTTCCTAGACTGCTTGCATTGGTGTACATGGCTCTCCACTCCTTATGTCCCTCCCTGACCCTACTTTGCCCTCCCTTCCAGAGTTCATCCTTAACCCTTCTCTTTTCACTGGTACTGTCCTTCTTTTTTTCCTCCCTCTGCCTACCCTCACTAGTATTTTTCAGCCTTAGTTCCACCTCTCGACCCTCCCATCCCTTTTCCCCCTTACCCTACTCCCCACTATCCCTGGGGAATTTGCTTCCCCCTGGATTTGACTCACTGCAGCTCCATTATTGGGGGGGAGGATACATTCACTGCCTGCCTCATTTCTTCTGCTTCCCCCTTGGCTAGTTTAAATGCCCATTGAAGTAACATTTAAACTTTCCAACTATTACTGCTGTTCCACTCCTGGATGGATGGGGGCCCTCCCAAATATAAAGGCCTTTATCCCTCCAGGTACAACCACAGTCAACAATGTAACTGAACTGCTCCTCCCTACACCGTGCCTTCAACCAGTTGTTGAAGACCATGGTTCAGTGTTCCCTGTCCTCCCTCCAGCCTTGCATAGCTAGTATCTCAGTGAAGTCGACCATGTGTTCCACTTCCTAATGATCCACTCTTTATCCCTCCATGCCAAGGCATTTGTGATATGCACCTTACCTCCCTCCTTCCATCCCATGAAGTTCCCAAAAGTATCACAACAGAAAATATTTTAAACAATTGATATACAAAAACAGCTGAGAATACTGATGAAGACTTTGTCCATGCCATATTAAAAAGAGTGCTCCTTTTATAATTTCAGATGTGAAAAAAAGTACTTAAGCAGACTTAAATTGTGGAAAGAAGGACATCATTCCAGATTCCCAGCTAAAAGAATAAACTCTGGCCAGAGCCAATAGGGCTGAGGAATTTGGGGTACAAATATTGAAAATTACGAAAGTTACGAGCCTGTGTTAGTAAAATGTAACATAGTCTCATAAATTTGTTGTTTTTGTAATATTTTTACACCAAATTTTCAGCATAGCCTTGTTATGACCCTGCCTCATGAAGAAAGGCAGAGCAAATGTTCAACTCCTGCCCAAAACGTGATTTAACGTAAGGCTGTGAAATCAAGTTTCGGGATGCAAAAACACATTTTGAGCAGGAGTTGAGAAATGACAGCTGTCACACTCACGCAGCTGGTGGAGCCTGAGGAGGACAAGGATCTGGGGGTGGTCATCACGGGATCAAAGAACAACTCAGTACAGTGTAGGAAGGCAGCAGCAATGGTCAACAAAATGCTGGGTTGCATAGCAAGGGGAATAACATTGAGGAGGGGGGAGGTGATTCTGCCACTGTATGGATCACTGGTTAGACCTCATCTCAAATACTGCATGCAGTACTGGTGCCTGTACCAGAAAAGGGACATTAAATTACCGGAAGGGGTGCAGCGCAGAACAACTAAGATGATCCAGGGGCTAGGGGGCTTATGGTATGAGAGTAGGCTAAAGAAGTTAAACATGTACTCACTGAGGTGAGGAGGAGCAGAGGGGATATGATTGACACATTCAAGTACATGAGATGGATAAACAAGACTGGTACGGAGGGGCTATTCCGGGCAAGGGTGGGAAGGGACACTCGAGGTCATGACATGAGATTGGAGGGGGGAAGATTCAGGAGGGAAATGAGGAGACACTTTTTTACAGAGAGGGTGATGGCAGGATGGATCGCATTACCAGCGGGGCTAGTAGCCTGTTAAACAGTGGGCAGCTTTAAAAGAGGCTGGGACAGGGCAAGAGGGAGGATGGGGGGCAGGGAGGAAGGGGCAGCTGCAGAATAGGGCTGCTAGCTGCAGACTCGATAGACCAAATGATCCTTTTCTGCTGGCAAAATTAGTATGTTTGTCTGTTCATATGAGGTGCTGTAAAGAAATGGCTATTTTGAAAATTTTGTGTAAAAATATTAAATATTACCAAACTTACGAGCCTGTGTTTGCAAAATTCAACATAGCATCATAGCTTTGTTTTAATAATTTTACACCAGATTTTCAACATATTCTTGTTATGACCCTGCCTCATGAAGCAGGACAGAGCAAATGTTCAATTCCTGCCTGAAAGGTGATTTAGCACAGGGAATGCGAAAACACATTTTGGACAGAAGTTGAAAAATTACAGCTGTCACATTCATGAGGTGCTGTAAAAAAACGGCTATATTGAACATTTGGGGTAAAAATATTGACTATTACCAAAGTTACAAGTCTGCATTTGCAAAATTTACCATAGCCTCATAACTTTTCATGAATATTTTTACACCAAATTTAGAACATAGCCTTCTTAGGACCCCACCTCATGGATAATAGCAGAAAAAATTTCAGCTCTTGCAAGCATTTGACAATGCCAAATGTTTGCTTGCTGGCATTGGCAGTGGTAGTGTAGAAGTTACAGAGCTGCGAAATAGGAATGGCAGTGAAGTACTGAACTGAAGCCAACCCCACCACCACCCTGCAGAGAGTGACAGGCATTGGGGTGTGCCTTTGGGTCATCAGGCATAACGGTCATGCCGTTTCACCACACCCCACCCTGCAGACACTGACAAGTGTCACGGTGTGCCTTGGGGTCTTTGGCCCTTATGCGCACCCCATTCCATCAGGAAGTACGGTGAGATGGGTGAGGTATAGGAGATTGAGGTGAACTTTGGGGCCGAAGAGTCCAAGGCATACCTCGATGCCTCTCACTGGCTGCAGGATGTGGAATGGTATGAGCATTACAGGCAAGAATCCCAAGTCACATCCCTGATGCCTGTCATTCTCTACAGGGTTGGGCGTTATGGTTGGAAACCCTAATACCTCAGGCATTTGTTGGTATTTTCCTCCAAATTTTCAACATGTTTTTTGTGACCCCACCTCATGAACAGTGGCAATATCAGTTTGTTGGAAGCTGCTTATGCACAGCGACTACGGCATTTAGCACCACAGGTGCAAAAACATTCCAAACAGGATGTAAAATGACAGCTGTACTGTTCATGGGGAGGCGAAAATGGCAATGTTGCAAATCTACAGTAAAATATTTAAAAACTGGTGAAGTCACGGCGTGCATAGAAACTGTGCAACGCACCGTAATGTAATTAGTTTGGGGATTTTTAACAGCAGATTGTCAACACAGGCATTTTGGGACCTCCGATCATGAACAGTGTCACTGTGATTTTCTTTATCTGTCCCGAACAATGATTTCCCACAGCGACCATGCATCTCTGCACTGAAAGTGCGAAAACACATTTCGGCCATGTTGTGAAACATGACAGCTGTACTGTTCATAAGGAAGTGTGAAAAAATGCCACTGGTGAAAATCTGGACTGAAAATATTACAAAGTTATGAACTTACGAGGGTGCGTGGAAACTTCGCAATGCTCACTCGTAACACAGTAATTTTATGGACTTTTGTCACCAAATTTTCAACATAGCCATTTTAAGACCTCTGCTCATGAACAGTGTAACTGTGATTTTCTTAATCTGTCCCAAACATTGCTTTTGCATGCCGACTGGACCATTGTGCGCTACATGTGCGAAAACACATTTTGGGCAACATGTGAAAAATGGCAGCTGTACTGTTCATAAGGACGTGTGGTAAAATGGCAATGTTGAAAATCTGGAGTGAAAATATTGAAAATTCATGAACTTACGAGCGTGCATAGGAACTGCGCAACGCACGCTTGTAAAACAGTCATTTTTAGGAATTTTTTCACCAGATTTTCAACATAGCCATTTTAAGACCTCTGCTCATGAACAGTGTCACTGTGATTTTCTTAATTGTCCCATACATTGATTTACGCACTGGCTAAGCCATTGTGCACCACATGGGTAGAAACACGTTTTGAGTGAGATGTGAAAAATGACAGCTATACTACTCATAAGAAGGTGTGGTAAAATGGCAATGTTGAAAATCTGGAGTGAAAATATTGAAAATTCGCGAACTTACGAGCCTGCGTAGGAACTGCGCAATGCACGCTCATAAAACAGTCATTTTTTGGAATTTTTCCACCAGATTTTCAAAATAGGCTTCTTGAAAGCCCACCTTATGAACATTGGCAGTGTCATTTCATTAATCAGTCCCAAAAGGTGATTTCACGCAGTGACTGCGAAATCACCCTTCAGGCCCGAATAATGCCATGACAGTGACATCATTCATGAGAAGGGGTCCCAAAAACCCCATGTTGAAAATTTGGTGCAAAAATTCCAAAAATGCCTGAGATATGCAATAAAGTTGAAAACCCTATCTATCCCATTATACAGCTTACCGGCATTTCCTCAGTTTGTGATCGGCTTTGAAGAGTGCGACGAGTTCGGTCCACGAATCGTCGCACGAGGTCCGCGAGGTAAGTATGGGGTTGAGGGGGTGAGGAGGCAGGGTGCGCAGTGGGTGGGTGTGAGTTGTGGGAGGGGGGCAGGGAGAAGTGCCGAAGGACAGTTTTTTATTTCCAGGTTTTTTTTTTTTTAAATGATGACGCAGAACATTTGCTACGCTGGGGTGGGCTGCCAGCATGGCATAAGGACAGCTGGTTGGGGGGTGTGGAGCCGACAGGGGATTGGGCACCCTCGTCGGCCATAGCATCAGTTGCCACGCTGGGGTGGGCTCCCACCGTGGCACCCTGTACTCTGGGGGGCTAGGACAGTGGAGCCGACGGGGGATTGGGCACCCCTGTTGGCTATACTATGAGTTGTCATGCTGGGGTGGGCACCCAGCGTGGCATGTGGAAGGCTTTGTATGGGTGCAGCACAGCTGACGGGGGATTGGGCACCCCCGGCTGTACAGTATGTGCGTGGGGGGGCAGCACGCAGTATGCGTGCATATGTGTGTGTGTGTGTGTGTGTGTGGGGGGAGCACGCGCGGGCAGGCGATATCTTATCGCTGCTCACTGAAGCGTAGCTCCCCTTTCAACTGTACTCACGCATTTTGAGCTGTCATAGACAGCTCCAGCAGGCATTGAAGAACTGCAGCAGCGCCTGCCAACACACTGACTGAATTGGAAGAGGGGGTGACACACCTCTGAAAACTCGTATGATGGCACTATGTTTCTTGCACATGCGTGCAAGCAAACATAAAAAAACATTTTGGCCAGGATTTGAAAAATGACAGTTTTCACATTCATGAGGTGCTGTAAAGATACGGTTATGCTGTAAATTTGGGGTCAAAATATTGAATATTACCAAACTTATGAGCCGGTGTTTGCAAAATTCAACATAGGTTCATAGCTTTTTTTTAATATAGCTTTTTGTGTCCCCATCTCCTCCTCCCGCCAACTGGCAATGGGGACACATACCTTTTTACAGATTTTCTCCACCCCCCCCTGAGGCACTGGCACATGGCTGTATGAACATGTGGAGGCATGCTTTGCACCCCGTGGTGCCATCTAAGCCCCTTGCACCTCCTGATACTTTGCCACCCCCTCTCCACCTGCGCTACCCTTCAGACCTCCACCTGGTGGGAGCAGAACTACGGGGGGGGGAGCGCCAACCCACCGTCACCACCCTCAGGAGAGAAGAGCTGCCCAATAGCATGTTCAAGTCCTTCTCCGACCTTCCCCCCCACGCTGGCACTCTGATGACTCGAGGTCGTTCTCGAACCAGGGTCACCAGCATAGCGCGTGGTAAGGTGCCTGTGCCTCATCCCTCTGCACTACCTGTCTGGCTAACTTTGTTGTTTTTAAATATTTTTACACCACATTTTCAACATAGCCATTTTATGAGCCCACCTCATGAACAAGGGCAGTAAAAATTTTCATCTCCTGCCCAAAAAGTGATTTCACACAGGGACCACGAAATTAGCTTTCAGGATGTAAAAAGAACATTTTGGCCAGGATTTGGAAAATGACAGCTGTCACATTCATGAGGTGCTGTAAAGATATGGCTATGTGGTAAATGTGGGGTAAAAATATTAAAAATTACCAAATATACAAGCCTGCATTCACAAAATTCAATGTTGGGTCATAACTTCGTTGTTTATTAATATTTTTACACCAAATTTTCAACATAGCCTTCTTATGAGCCCGCCTCATTAACAAGGGCAGTGAAAATGTTCCAATCCTGCCCAAAAGGTGATTTCATGCAGGGACAATGACACCACCTTTTGGGACAGCTCTGCCTAATGACAGTGCCATTGTACATAAGGTAGGGTCCCAAAGAAGGTATGTTGAAAATTTGGGCCAGAAATATGCAAAAATGCCCAAGTTATGCCACTAAGTTCAGAACAGCATCGAAATACATTGAACCACATACCTGTTTCTTCAGTTCACTGTTCAGCTTTGAAGAGTTAAGACGTGTCTGCGGTCCAGAGAGGATTACAGCACTGGACCCCTGATGGGTAAGTAAGGGTTGGAGGGTGCAGGTTAGTGGATGGTGAGTAGGAGGGTCAGGCTGGGGGATGGTAACAGAGCAAAAGACATTGATGGACATGTTTTTCTTTTTACTGGATAAGAAAAAAAAAAGAGGAATTGCCATCACAACACTGGGGGATTGGCACCCCCAGCATCACTGTTATGTTTCTGGAGAGGTGGGGTGATGGGTGCTGAGAGGGAGGGTTAGGTGCAGGGATAAAAAAATATATGATTTAAAAAAGGGGTCATGGAACATGGTTGTGACAGTGGAGGATTGGGCACCCCAGTGTCATTGTTATGTTTCTGGGGTGGGTGGATGCTGAGAGGGAGGATTGGGTGGGGGATAAAATTATGTATTTTTTTTTGTAAAAGGGCATGGAAAACAGTTGCAACACTGGGGATTAGGGACCCCCTGTGTCATTGTTATGTTTCTGGGGGGGTGGGTGCTGAGAGGGAGGGTTGGGTGTGGATACATGCATATTGTTTTTAATAAAAAGAAATTGGTGATCACGGCAGAACACAACACACTCTGCTGTGACCAAGATGGCCGCTGCACTACCCTGTGCATGCTCTAGTGGTCTTGCATGTGCATTAGAGTGCGATAGTCATCTTGTACACAGCAAAGTGTGCCATGTTGTAGCGTGACTGCTGTTTTTTTTTTAATTAGAGATATCCCCTTGACACTCCCGCTCCGCACCCACAACCCCATACCCCTCACAGAAGCATAAGAGTGACACTGGGGGTGCCTAGTCTCCCAGTATCAGGATCAGGACTGCCTATTTTTTTCAAGTACAAAATAATGCAGTGTGAGCGGAGTGTTCCATGGATGCGGAGGTAATTGTGGTGCAACTCCAACATATTGTTCAGTCACAAAGAATTTAAGGAATGCGGAGTCCTTTTCTGAAAGAAAAAGGTCTGCAGGGCTCCCCCCACTGCAGCCCTAAAAACCTACTGTTCTGGGCACTAGGGCCCTTTTATAGTGCTATGCTCCTTCCACACTCTCTATTCAACAGAGGCTGCTTTGGAGGCACCATTCCCTACACAGGCATGGCTAATAACAGCCACTGCCCCCTTTCTTCAGAGATTTGATTGTTACATTGAGCTCACAGGTGGGGGCTCTTACTGTGTTACTCTGGCAATGTATTTGTCACTTAATTGTCTGTGCTGAGATGAGATGCTGAAAATATACTCCTTTTTTTTTCTTGTGTGTCAAAAAAAACTGAAATACACTATGGCTACATAGAAACCCTGTCCCTGTACTGGTGAATGAGTAAGTGAAGTTTGTGAAGAAATATTGCCTGTGGCAAGATTTGACTCACTGCACTTCATCAGAAAATCCTGAGGTTTTTATTTTATTGCAAGTCAGTTTTCCAACAAATATGATTGGTTAGGTACTTTTTGTATAGGTACAGAAAACCCATGTATTCCAGTAACAAGCAGGGTGCCTAGGTGCTACTTTTAGATACTAGATTTAACCTTTTGATCATCCTGTCCAGGGCTTTAGATTCAGTTTTGGACACAGTAAGGAGTTCCCCTAGAGAGCCTTAATAATGAAGAATAAATGTTGCAAGTTTGGTAACTACCTTTTCAAAGCCAGTATTTCATACTGTTTAAGTAGTTTGGGGATTCCCTCCCACACATACACAAATGTACATTGTTTTCAAAATGCTTTATAAAAGATTTGTGCTAAATTGAAGAATGACCCTCCTAGCCTTGCACCGATGGGGGGGGGGGGGTACAGTTCTCCACAGACTCCAGGATGAGCTGGTAAATCTGGCCTAAGCAATCCAGAGAATGTACTTAGGCAGTCCAGTCAAGGTGATGAAATCAACTTGGTGAACTGCACAAGGGCATAACTTAAGGAAGAGCCTTAACCCCTTGCTTAAGGATGGGTCAAAAGGGTAGTCAACCCTTTTGACCTCCTTGTAGTTGGTGATTTTTTGACCACCTTGTAGATGGCGAATAGAGGACTTATCCTGCTAGGTAAGCTGCCTTGTGTGATCCCAGATCCGGTGCTTTACCCTGTAGCAGTTTGTTCTTATTATTCCATGTCAGTTTTTCCCACTTTTTGCTTTCCTTGTGTTGTGCCCCTTTACCTGTGGTCCACCCTCCACATTCCTTAAGGGAATTTTTCCCCCACCCCACCCCCATGCTTTTATCTTTCTTGTAGAATCCTTGAGATGAAGAACAGACTGACAGAGACTCGGGGAGATGGGATTAAGCTGCTGTCTGACTGAGACTGAAGACCAAGACACTGTACACAGAGACCAAAGGTTAAAGGGTTTCTTAATATTGATTTCAAAACCCCAGTTAATATTGAACAGTTTTGACAGGAAGTTTTTTAAAAATTAAATCTTGCTTTTTTTCATCTAGGCCTTTACAAACGCCCACTAGTCTCCGGCTGTTTCCTCTACCATGATATTCCAAACTATTGACTTTATTCCCTAGTAATTTTGTCTGATGGTTATGCTTATCTCCATGTCCTCCAACCTACTATTGTAATCCTCCAAGAATGCCGGTCTAACTGCAGATTCCCTGATTCAGTTGGCTAGCACTGAAACATCTTTCTTATTCAAAGTAACAAAGGTCAGATAAGTCTGTCTTGAATTCTGGAACAAGTTTAATTTTGGAGATGTCCTCCGAGATCTTTGAGTGGTTTGCGGCTGTTGATGATGTAACAACCCCCTCTTTACCGTAGGGGGAGGTGGTTGTTCACAGGAGTGAGCCATTGAGGGCTGACACTCTGGCATAACTCCCTAGGGGTTAGGTTGGTGGGAGCTATAGCACAGATATAATAGGGTGGATCCATGTTGCCTTGGCAGCTGGGGGCCCTTGTGGTGTCAGCAGTTGGGGACTTGGATGTTGGGTGCCCTCACCTGGCAGGCACCTTCAGACATTAGCACTAGAATAGCATGATTCCCTCCACAACTTAAGAGTTGAAACTACATAAGTTACTGCTAAATTAATGAAAAACAGGGCAGATGGAAAAATCAGTATCCTAAAAACAAAGGGTCAAATACCTCAGCCATTTGAAAACAATGTAAAAAAGACCAATACTTCAAAATTAGGCTAAGGACCACTACCTTTAAAAAGTGTAGAACATCCATGAATTTTTGGTTTGTTGTTATTGGTGGGCAGAAACATGTAACACATAAATTGAGTATTTATTTTACATACTAGGGTAGAGTGTGCTGCCATTCTTTTTTCTTACGATTGACAGAATGCTTATCCTGCTAGGTAAGCTGCCTTGTGTGATCCCAGGTCTGGTGCTTTACCCTGTACCAGTTTGTTCTTATTATTCCACGTCAGTTTTTCCCACTTTTTGCTTCCCTTGTGTTATGCCCCTTCACCTGTGGTCTACCCTCCACATTCCTTAATAGAATTTTTCCCCCACCCCACCCCCATGAATGCCCTTTTTGACAGGCACCTTCCCTTTAGAAACTTTTCTGTTGTTTATTCCACAGACTTCTGAAGCCCTGCAGACCCCTCTCTCACAGGCACCTATGGGCTAGTGGGGGGGGGACTAGGAGACCCTCACATAAAGTGCCAGTCAGGGAGCAGCAGGCACTGCCAGTATGGAATCTGGTCATACTGACATGCATTTGGGCACCATGGATGTTATCTGGAGTGCCTAGGAGGGTGGGCACTGGTTGCTGCCCACTATAATATTCTCACCTGCAGGGAAAGTTAGTACCCATGTGTTGGCTTGTGTGGTGGCTGGCTGCAGGATGCAGGCCAGAGGAACAGGAAGCACTGGGGAGGAGGCATCAGCCAGAAAGCATGGGCAGAAGCTGGATGCCAGCCACTTTTGAGGCTCTACAAGTGGCCAAGGTCCAGGATGCCTCAAAGCTTCAAGAGTGTATAAGGAAATAGCATGCCAGACCCTGATAGCCTTCAGCGAGGGATCTCAGGCACCTGGAAACATCCCAAGGGACTGGGTATCTCTGAGACTCTTTGACAATACTGCCCATAGAAGGAAGTAGTAAGGGACCATGGGGAGAGTTCAGAAGCCCCAAGGGAGATTTCCATTAAGGGGGAGAACCTAACTGCTGACTGGTCAGTGGAAATTTCCCGCAAAGTCATCAAGAGAGGGATCGGAAGTTCCAGAGAAGGTGGGTGATGGGGTTGGGGCAAGGGGAGGGACAAAGGAAGCAGACTGGTGGAAGTGGGCTTGATAAACTGAACAAGCATAAAAAAAAGAGAGAGATCCTGGTGAGGGGGTGACCCCAGAGACTGGCCCACATAGGGTTATCACACCTGAATGCAGCATATGAGAGCTATGAGTGAGTTAAAATAAGCAAGACAAAATAGGAGATCTGCCTCCAGGATGGAAGGGATGGATGAAGGGAAGTCCCTTTTATAGTGGTGCCCACAGTCTAGTCCATGGGGCAAGGGAACAGATCAGACAGATTGAGGGTCACCAGGGAAAATACACAGCTGTTTAAGAATGTGATCCAGTATGGATTCACAGCGGGAAGGTCATGCCAGACGAATCTAATAGATTTTTTTGACTGGGTGACCAAAGTAGTAGATCAGGGAGGGGCTGTGGACATGGCCTACCTAGACTTTAGCAAGGCATTTGACACAGTCCCACAAAAAGATTAATATACAAGTTAGCCAGCCTGGGAGTGGGTCCCAAGATGATAGCCTGGGAAAAGAATTGGCTGGAGAATAGGACACAGAGGTAATAGTAAATTGAGTCCACTCTGAAGAAAGGGGGTTACTAGTGGGGTGCGAGGGTTCAGTATTAGATCGGTCCTCTTCAATGTCTTTGTGTTTACATTGCAGAGGGACTGAAGGAAAGTATGTCTCTTTGCAGATGACACAAAGACCTGCAAACAGAGTTGATGCACAAGGTGGGGTGGAAAGGATGAGAAGAGACTTGGCAAGGTTAGAGGAATGGTCAAATGTATGGTAGCTTAGATTTAATGCTAAGAAGTGTAAGTAATGCACCTGGGAAACAAAAACCCAGGGAAGAGTACACAATAGGGGTGAGATACTAACAACAACAAAAATGGAAAGGGACCTGGGGGTAGTCATATCAGATGACTTAAAGGTGTGCAAGCAATGTGAGAGGGCAGTAAGGAGGGCTGGGGGATACTGGGATGCATAGGGAGAGGCATCACCAGTAGAAAACAGGAAGTTGTTATCCCTCTGTACAGACAGCTGGTGAGACCCCATCTGGCGTACTGTGTGCAGTTCTGGAGACCCAATCTCTGCAAGGACATAGACAAGATGAAAGCTGTCCAGAGGAGGGCAACTAAAATGGTGCAGGGTCTGCACCGGAAGACATATGAAGACAGACTAAAGGAGCTTAATATGTATAGCCTCAAGGAAAGGAGAGAGGAGACATGATAGAAACTTTCAAGTACCTCAAGGGAATCAACAAAGTCCAAGAGGGTAGCATCTTTCAAGAAAAGAGGTGTGCAAGAACAAGGGAGCACAATTTGAAGACGGGGGGGGGCAGCTGAGAGGTAATGTAAGGAAGTATTTTTTCACAGAGAGGGTTGTGGATGCATGGAACGGCCTTCCGGAGGAGGTTGTGGAGTCAAAAACAGTGGTTGAATTCAAGCATGCATGGGACAGCCATAAGGCAATTCTAGGAGGTGGGAGTAGAAAGAAGTAGGCTGGTGGTTAACTAGGATCTGCAGCTTATCCATTAGGTAGGGAAATGGGCAGAGTGGGTGGGCCAAGCAGTCCTTATCTGCCGTCAAATTCTATGTTTCTATATGTTTCTATGCCCTTGCATGGATTAGGAAATGGGGAGAATCAGGGTGATATGTGGGCAGGGTAGGCACCAGCCCAGATGGTCTCTCCTGGACACTTTTCACAATCACATTCAGTGGAATGAATGCCCTTTCTATGTGAGATCTAAGATACCGAACATCAGCTTTTAAGCTAAGCAGAATCCCTGTTTAACAGAATATTATGGCAATTGCCGTAAGGCAGTCAGAGTGGGAATAGAGATCATATGGCCCAGCCATGCTCTGGAATACATGGAGAGACTACCTGTGAAGTACAAAGTGTACATAAGGAAGGGACAGGGAGTGTTACCATAAAAGCAGAATTAGAGAAACTGAATGCAGCTGGAGATAATACAGGGTTAATATTCATTCCAGTGATGGGTTATGTTGAGAGAAGCAGTTTGGCTGTGTCAGACTGGGTGTGTGGTTTGGAAGACACCTGTAACCCTAGGAGACAAGTATGGGACTGTACAGAATATCAATTGTAAATAAATGAATTAAGATTCTTGATCCATGATCACATTTTTAAGTAAACTTTGGCAATCATTACCAGTAAAAGTCAAGTGCTTGGACATTTGAGAGTTTGCATACTTATTTACTACATCATGGCAAGGTCTAAGGAGTGCCTCAAATTTTTTCCAGCCTGAGAAGGAAATAGCTAGAACAACTGTGTGCAAAGGAGCTCCAGTGAGCAAAGATACCCCTAGACTCGGAGTTTCCCTGGGCCATGTACACTACCATTGCAGGGCAGTGAAGCAGGAGGGTGCATCCATGTGCCTTCTGAAGGGGGGGTTGCAATAACATAACAGTAAGCCATTGGTAAATGACTGCAAAATTCTTACCACGTATATCATCCCCATATGGGATATGCATTTTTTGGCTCCACGAAGCCCAACCCATGCCTTCAGCTGTCAACACTGTTGCTCCCGATGGCCGGCGAGTGAGAGGTACAGAGGAAGTTGAGTCTTTGCCATACCATGTAACTGAAGCAAATTTAGTCACAATGGACTCACAGTTTGCTGCTGCAGATGAAAGCAGTACAGTCATGTGCTCTAGCCTAGGAAATTTCCAATGAACCACCTGATCCCTCGATCATGGTTCTGACTAAACCAGAAAGTAGCGGGCCATGTGCAACAACTCCTGGGGGCTCACAATTGTTTACTGACAGAAGACCTTTGAAAAAATAAAGGCATTGGGGGCCAGTGCCCCACAAGAGAAAGGGCACCATCATCTTTTTCACCCCGACCCTCAACCACCACAGCAACTGGTGTCATGGGGTCATATTACATCCAATCAGGCTGCAAACCTGGCAAGGGAAGCTAGAAAGGCTCATGGAGCAGAGGAGGACTTAATAAATTCAGGTGCAAATTTTGGGTACCGGGTTAAGATAGCATGGATAAAACCACACATGAAATACAGTGCTGTAAGAAGCGCAATTGGCTCTACAGGGACAGGTGTAATTACAGTGTGCAGAAGAAACCGCTACTCCTGTTGCTGTAGGCCGCCAGCAGAGAAGGGGAAGGATGTCATCAGAGTGATGCCTGGCCAAGCTGCTCCTGTGATGGAGTGGCTAGGGCACCTGCCTCTGGTTGCGTCGGGGACCTGGAGCTGTGGTTTGGTTCTCCCCAGATCCCACTCTGCTGTGGCTTTTTTTGGCCACAATAACAAACATTTTCCTGACCTGAGTTTTTTTTTTTTAACCCCGACGTCCATGACCCCTTGGAGTTGATTATAATTAATATGGGGTGTGTGGAGGACTGAAGCCCTCTATGTAGGTGGGTTGGGGGCATAGCCCCCACAAAAGCTAAGTTGTTGCTGCTGTGTGTGCACTGCATATTGTGCCGACATTATTTTGCAGTATGCTACTTTGCGTGAGGCATTGTTGTGGTGCACGGTTTTGCCTGCAACATTATGACCCCTTGCCCAAATTTTGTGACCAATCCCTCATTGAGTGACAGACCTCCAGGACTGCTGTGAGTGACTGGCAGCTCCATGGATCAACAGATAGATGGATTTCCCCAGTGAAGAGCAGGGGCTGTTCCAGAACTTTTTCAGTCTGCATGAAGTTGCTGTAGGAATCAGACTGGAGTGAACTTCAACTGACAGCTGAAGCAGACCGAGCCAAGAAGAATTCCTGCACAGGAAAAGTGGAGGTAATCACGTGCTTCCATATCCCAGACCAGAGAGATATAATGCAAGAAATCAGAAGATGTATAGGTAAGCTGCCCTAGAATCACTCCCCAGGCATGCAGACAGACTTTGCTGCACAGCAGGATGAATCCTGTAACAGAGATCAGCTCAGTTTCTGAGGAGACTCCCAGCCAGCATCACTGCCAGGTATTGGTTGTTGCAGTACACACAGGGACTGAATGTCTCAAAGTAGTGTGCTGGTCTCACATGGTTTGGTTCAATGAGCTGAAGCTGCATCTGTGAGATCAGAGGGAGAAATTATCTGCTACATGCAGAGAGGAGAAGTATGACAGAGCCTGTGGAGGGCTATTTCACATGTCACAGAGGTCTGTGTAAAGAAAGAAACCAAACCAGCCTAGGAGGGCTCCAATGCTGTTTTGACATTACACCTTGTGCACAGAGGAAGAGCCCATTGGACTGGGGAACCATGAGTAACTCATGGCACTGTCTCTGTAGCAGACTACTTCACTGTTAGTAATTTGGTAACCATTTCATGGACTAGACCATCTGATCAGGAACACAAATGCCAGCTTGGGGTTTGGCTTTTAGGGTTTATTGCAAATCAGTATTGTTTAATTCCTTTAGATGCACCAAGATCCTAGGCAATGACAAACTATGGGCCTGCACCGATTCCATGGCTGGGTATGCATAGTAATTAATAAGGCAGCGCCCTAGAATAAGAGGATTGTATATAGCTGGTACCAGTGAGGGTAGTGAGGCCTGGACAGTACAGTCTGGCCCACAGGAACTGTATGTGTGGTGTTGGTGTGGGCTACCTAAAACCCAGTAAGAAGCAGGCCTTATATTTTTAATATATCAGCTAGGCCTAGAAAGGCATTGGAAGTACAGTCAGCTAGTAACCATCCTTGCTATTATTATTATTATTTGAACTGCCTAACCCTTTTTTTCTCAGAACATTGTTGCCATTACCCCTAATAAATTCCCATGTTATGTGTTTGTATGTTCTGTCTGTCAGCATATTATTATTATTATTATTATTACAATGGTTAAGAATAGCTTTTAAAGTGTGCTGTGGTGGCCAAACTAAGAAGTTGCATGGACTGTCAGCCCCTACTGCTAATTAATCAATGGAAAAGATCAAGCCATTAAAAACTTGCTTTTATAAAATATAATTACGGTAATTGGTTCCAGTACAATTGCAGTACATGATAGTAAAGCCAAATCAAAATCAGAAGCAGAGGGATGTATGGAAGGTGGCAACTGTGCTATTGTGGGACCAAGCATGAGATTCACATAGCATGGAAGAGCAGACACAATGGGTAATGAAGCAATGTTCCTGTCCCAGGAGGCAAAATATATCAGCTTCTCTTTTCATGGCTATCATGGACAGTAAATCTGACAGCCTTAAAACTCAAGTGTCCACTATTGAGACCTCAGTGAAGGTGCTGCTGTCAGCTGTGCAGGATGCCAAGAGACACTGAGAAATCCCAGATTGTGGTGGCAATGCAGGCATGAGAATCAAAGCAGATGCAGGCCAGACTCTAAATCCGAGAGAAGCAAGTGTGAAGTTTCCATCTGCATATTATTGGCCTCCCAGGGCAGGCTGAGGGGACCATGCAGTTCTCTTCCTGAAAGACTGATTGGGAGAACAATTTGTACTGCAGGACAGAGATGTTGAACTCCCAATTGTGAAGGCCTACTGGCATACCTCTTAACCTCCGTCATCAAAAATCAGGGACAAGGCTTAAAATGATTAAGGACAAATGACCAAAATCAGGAACACATCTGAAAAAATAGTAATATTAGTTCCAGAAGCTGTGTACAACATGCTTCTTAGTATGAACAGCATTTACTTAATGAGAACTAGACTGTAACACCAATGGCTGGCATTATTTTGTGATTCAAATCCCTAGTCACCAGTGCCAGAAATGCCAAATTTAGGAGGGACAGAAGAAATTTCTGAGGCAAAATCAGGGACATCCCTACTGGATTCAGTAGAGGAACAGTCAGAGACATCCCTACTGGATTCAGTAGAGGAACAGTCAGCTAGAAGGGACCCTCATGTCATAATGGCTGCAACTGACAGTGTGGGCACACAGGATCAGATTCTTGGGCTGACAAAATGGCATGGCCTGCTGCAAAATGAGGAATCAGTCTGAATTTTTCTGCTGTCTGCTCACAATCCAGCAATGCTGAAAGAAATTTCCAGTGGTCCAAAGTGTGCTTCAGGATTTGAATAGCCCACATACACTCATCTTTCTGGCTAGACTGTGGGCAGTGCAGGATAAACAAGAATATCTCTACATAGACCCAGCTGATGCAGGGAAAGGGATCGGTAAAATGGCTGTGGTGAAGAAATGTGGTGGAGACCCCAAGGATACAGACCCAATGGCAGATCCTGGAAAACTGACCCAGACTGCTTTGAATTTCAAGAATAATTACAGTACCTGTATTGTTCATGTTGGGTCCGAGATCTGGTCCTGGTTTGAAAGGGAATGTTTTTCTCTCCCAGGAATTTATGATGCCGAATAGCTGTTAGAAATTTAAAAAAGGTTTGTTTTTGACAGGTTGCTGAAGAAAACAGAAACGTGGACAATGTTGGCAGAAAAAGACCAGTGGTCCATCCAGTCTGCCCGAGTTCCCTATTTAACCCTGGCACTTACTGTCCTTACAGGGTTCCGGCCCTCCCGATCCATCCTGCCATTCTCCTCCCAGTGTCTGCCACCCTGAGCCCCCATTATACCTTTCATTCTGTCCCGACTGTGCTTGAAAACACTAACGGTTTTAGTACCCACCACTTCAGCAGCTCCACCACCCTTTCTGTAAAATAATACTTCCTCATGTCCCTTGTAAACCTCCCTCTTGTCAGTTTCCACTCATGTCTGCAAGACGGCGAACTAGTATTCAAGCTAAATAGTTCCCTGCAGTTCACCTTGTTAATTTCCTTCAGGAACTTGAAGGTCTGTATCATATTTCCCCACTCCCTTCTGGTCTCCAGGGTATACATGTTCAGTGCCTTGAGGTGCTCCTCATAGGACCTGCCCTGTTGGCCCTGAATCATCTTTGTTACCCTGCACTGCACTATGAACATACGAAATTTGCCAGCAGATAAAGGCCTAGAGGTCTATCAAATCTGCTCGAATGTGCAGCTAGCATCCCTTATTCTGCAGCTGCCCCTCCCTTCCACCCTTCCCCTTCATTGACCCTCCCCCTTGTCCTGTCCCATCTCCTTTTGAAGCAGGCCACTGTTCTACTGGATACCACTTCTGCAGGTAACGCATTCCACCCAGCCATCACCCTCTCTGTAAAAAAGTGTCTCCTCACCTCCCTCCTGAACCTTCCTTCCTCCAGTCTCATATCACAGCCCCTGGTGTCCCTCCCTCCTTACTTTGAACAGCCCCTCTGTACCTGTCTTGTTTATTCCTTTCATGTACTTAAGGTTTCAATCATGTCCTCCTGTCCCTCCTCTCCTCCAGTGAGTACATGTTCAACTCCCTCAGCCTCCTCTCATATGATAAGTCCCCAGCCCCTTGATCATCTTTGTCACCCTCGCTGCACCTCAGTAACTTAATGTCCCTTCTTCGAGATCACAGGCGCCAGTACTGCACGCAGTACTCCAGGTGCGGTCTAACTAATGACCTGTACAGTGGCAGAATCACCTCCTCCCTCCTCAAGGATATACCTCTTGCAATACAATCCAGCATTTTGTTGGCATTTGCAGCTGCCTTCCTACATTGTGCTGAGTTGTTCATTGACCCTGTAATGAGCACCCCCAGATCCTTCTCCTCCTCTGTCTGGGCTATCTGCACTCCCCCTAGCTGGTAACTCCTCCTTGGGTTCTTCATCGCAAAATGCAGCACCTTGCACTTTTTGGTATTAAACCCCAGTTGCCAAGTGTCTGACCAGGTTTCAAGCTTTGCCAGATCATCCTGCAACCCCTGCCATCCCCCTTGGTCATCTACCACTGCTCCTACCTTGGTATCATCAGCAAATAGACTGATCTTGCTCTTGATGTCCAATGATATGTCTGCAATGAATATCCCAAACAACACTGGTCCTAACACCAAGCCCTGTGGAACACCGCTCATCACTACCCTTGGGTGTGAGAGCTCCCCACCCACCACCACCACCCTCTGTTGCCTTCTCTGAAGCCAGTTTCCTACCCATTTCACTAGTTTTGCACCAGCCCCTGTACCTACTAACTTATTTCCCAGCCTTCCATGCGGCACCGAGTCGAATGCCTTATTGAAGTCTAGATGCAGGACATCCACTGCATGGCTCCTGTCCAGTTGCCTAGTTACCCAGTCATAGAACTCCACCAGGTTGGTTTGGCAGGATCTGCCCCATATGAAGCCATGCTATCTGCTGTCCTGTAGTCCTTTAGCCTCTAGGAGGGCCACCAGCCTCTCCTTCAGGATAGTTTCCATTAGCTTACCCACGATGGATGTGAGGCTCACTGGACTGTAGTTTCCCGGTTCATCCTTGGAGCCACTCTTGTGGAGGGGCACCACATGAGCCATTCTCCAGTCCTGAGGTACACACCCCGAATGTAGTGAGGCATTAAATAGGTCTGCCAATGGTCCTGCAAGGACCATTGCCAGCTCCTTCAGTACCCTGGGGTGAATGCCATCTGGACCTGGCGCATTATCCACCCTCAGTGCCTTCAAACCCTCCCGAACTCTGCCCTCCAGGATTTCCCCATCTGTCACCCCCTTCCCCCTGTTTCTGCCATTTATCTCCCCTTGGGTGTCATCCCCCTCTTCTCTTTAGTAAATACTGATCAGAAGTACTCATTTAGTGCTTCTGCCTTATCGCACCCTGCTTCCACCCAACCTCCCTCCTTCCTAATCCTTACTATGTGGTCCTTACAGTTCCTTTTCTCCCTGATGTACCTAAAGAAGTCCTTCTCCCCCTTCTTAATGCCTTGTGCCAGCCTGAGTTCCGTAGATGCCTTGGCTCCCCTTACTACCCTTGTTGCCTCTTTCAGTTCCGTCAAGTACTCCTCCCTGTCCTCCCCTCTCCCTGTTTCCTTGTACTTCCTAAAGGCAGCTCTTTTTCTCCTTACTTTTTCCATGACCTCCTTGCTCAACCAGCTCAGTTTCTTAGCCCTAGACTTCTTGATCTGGGCCTTGCAGCAGGTTTTGGTTGCCTCCACTATCCCCAGCTTTATGAGCTCCCACCTCTGGTTAGTGTCCATACTAGATTGAATTCTGGCCAGGTACCCTTTTACCGCTTCCCCCATCCTCCCAAAGTTGGCTCTCCTGAAGTCCAGCACTCCTGTGCCAGATTCCACTCCTTCCTTGCCCATATCCTTTGTGAGCCATACTGAGTGGTGGTCACTCCCTGACAGCGGTTCCTCCACTGTAAGTTCTCTCACAAAGTCCCCATTTGCCAGCACAACGTCAAGGATATTCCCTAACCTGGTTGGTTCACTGACCATTTACAGCAGGAAGCTGTCCTGGAAGGCATCAGGCAGTACCTGCTGCCTTCTGTTCCTGGTTGTTGGGGTACTCCAGTCCACTCCTGGCACATTGAAGTCCCCCACAGTCACCACACTACCCTTCTCACAGGCCCTTCTGATCTGTCCCGCGAGTTCCCTGTCTAACTCCTCCGTCTGAGATGGCGGCCCGTACACCACTCCCATTCTACGAATCCTATTCTTGGAATCCTGGATTTGCATCCAAATTGACTCCGTACTAGCCTCCTCCCCTTCCTCCCTTACACACTTCAGTCCTTTCTTCACATATAGTGCCACACCCTCCTTTCCCAATCACCCTGTCCCTACGAAATAACCTGTACCCTGGTACAGACGGTCCAAGTCATTGTATTGGGTGGCCCATGTTTCTGTGATGGCTGCAATGTCCACCTCTCCCTCTGCCATGAGCACCTGTAACTCTGCAGTTTTTCCTCCCAAAGCCCTAGCATTAAGGGTAACCACCTTCCACCCCCATCCTGCCCTCCTTTACTAGCATCACCAATAGTACTTGCCATTTGTCCTTTGTCACTGTTATGGGGGGTAAGCTCATATAGTTTCCCAACCTGTGGTCTCTGCATGTCTCTTGCCCAATTGCCACCCCCCACTCCTAGTTTAAATTCCCTACTTCCTCTATGTACTCCTCCACCCTCTGTTTCAACACTTTCTTTCCCTCCTCACTCGAGTGTAGTCTGTCCTTGGCATAGAGACTACTGTCCTCCCAGGTCCCTCCCCACCCCACAACAGCCCATACCCTTTAGCACAACACCAGGTTCTTAACCATTCCTTAAATTCCTCTATTCTCAGCTTTCTTGTTGTGTTTGCCTTGGGCACTGGAAGTATCTCCGAAAAAGTTACTGATCTTCCTGCCCCCTCACATAATTGTCCTAGTTCCTCAAACCTCTTCTAGACTATATCTACTGCACTGTCTCCAGTCTATCCCTATCCTTCCTGACGTGAGTGCTACAGAACTGGGTACTCCAAGTGTGGCCTCATCAAGGGGAAGTATTACCTCTTCCCTTCTGCTGTCAGTACACCTCCTAATACATCCCGGCATCCTACCTGTTTTGTTGTGTGTCTTATTGCACTTACTTGATTGTTTGGGGAGTCACTGATGATAACTCCAAGGTCCTGTTCCCCAGTCGTAGTGTTAAGTCTCACCCCCACCATCTAGTACTCTGTCCTGTGGTTCTTATTTCATAGGTGCATTACCTTGTACTTTTTGGCATTCAGTTTCAACTTCCAAACCTTAGACCGCCCGTCTAGGTTTTGTAAGCCACTCTGCATTTCCTCGATTCCCTCATCGCTGTCCACAGTCCCACAGAGCTTACTGTTATCTGGGAAGAAACACAACCTGCCCTGAATTCCCTCAGTACTCAGACAAACAAAGCCGCTTTGGCAAAGAAGCCTACCATTTCCTCACAAACAAGTAACAAAGCAAAATGGATGGCACCATCCACCATAACTGCTAAGTAAAAAATGTTTTATTACTTACAGTACTAGTACCTCATGCCACAGAGAGGATAAAGTGCTCAGTATCAAAACATATTGAAGAGGATGGGACCCAGGACAGATCCCTATGGTATCCCACTTCTGACCTCCCCCTCTTCTGATTTGACCCCATTGACCACAACCCTCTGCTGCCTCCTCTTTAGCCAGTTACCTACCCAGTTTACTGTGGCCCAGATATTCAAACTGTGCCTGGAATCATTCACATATCTGGAATGTGTAGTATGGTAGGGGCTGCACACCCATTGGCTCATGCTCTGAGCAATGGGTCAGCCAATGTTCAGTCAGTGGCGGCAGGCAGGTGGGGTGCTGCCGCCTGCCAGCTGACTGGGGGAGGCGGGGCGGTGGGGCTCAGTGGGCAGGTGGGAAGGGGTGACGATAGACCACCAGGGATATAGGACTTTTTTTTAAAGATGCCCGTGATCGGGCAGAGAGCAGTCCACTGGACCACCAGGGATATAGGACTTATTCTATTTATACAGATGCCCACGATCGGGCAGAGAGCGGTCCACTGGACCACCAGGGATCTAGGACAGGATTCTTCTATTTTTTTACAAATGCCCACGATCGGGCATGGGGGGGTGCCGCCAGGTGCAGCCGGAACTCGGGTGGCCACCCACAGGTGGCAGCTGCCGTATTGCGTCCTGCAGTGCGGCAGTTCACCTGTGGGTGGCCATCAGTTGTTCCTTTTTTTTTGGCTTAACTTTGTGCTGGTGTAGGTAGGGGTTGCGCATGCATGGCTCTGCACATCACGGGCTGAATATTGGGCTGTGCAGGTTATGCATGGGCACGCCCCCCCACCTGTGCCTGCATACATTGCGGCAGCTCCAGTGCATCGGGATTTGTGCTACACATTTTCCCTTTTTGAATATCGTGCGGGGCGACATAGTGGGTGAGGGGTGGGGCACACTGTTGCACCATGTGCAACCCTTTTGAATATCTGGGCCTATGAGTTTAGCCACACCCAGGTTTTCCATCTTCTTCAGCAAGCATCTATGAGGCACTGAGTCAAAAGCCTTGCTGAAGCTGAGGTACAGCAAATCCACAGCATGATCCTGATTCAATTCCCTTGTCACCCAATCAAAGAAAACTATCAGGTTAGTTTGACAGGCCCTCCCTGCCAGGAATCTGTGTTGATTACTATCCTGGAGACCATTATTCTCCAAGTAGTTCACGAGGTCCTCTTTGACCAGTGACTCCATCAGCTGCCCTACAATAAAGGTAAGACTGATAGGCCTGTAGTTCCCTACTTGTTCTTTGTCCCCCCCCCCACTTATGGAGTGGAACTATGTACACCACCCTTCAATCCTTTCGAGCTACCCTCATTCTTAGTGATCTATTAAACAGTCCTACCAGATGTTCAACCAGTACCACTGCCAGCTCCCTGAGTAACCTGGGATGTAACCCATCTGGTCCTGGGGCCTTATCTGTCTTTAGGGCTGCCAATCCCTTCTGGACCCTTTCGCTTATAAATATATAAGAAGCCAGAAGGGGAAGGAAACATATTCAATTCAGTGCTTTACAGTAACTGGTAATTGCTATTTTTCTTTTAAACTTAGATTGTGGGTTGTTAGTGACACTAATTTCTTTGCTCTCTGTACTTAGAATTGTTTTTGGGCTATTGAAAATTTAAAATGTAGTGGTGGTGTATTTCTTTGCTGTCTTTAATTGCTGCAAATTTAGTCTTGGCTTGTCTGACTTGCCCTGTAGTTTGGGTGAGGGTTGTTAATTGTCTGGCCTCTGACCTCAGCTACATGATAACTGGAGGTGGGGCTTAGTCAGAGTTGCGGCAGCAAGTGAGATTTGGTTTCTCAGAAGAAGCCAGAAGGGGAAGGAAACATATTCAATTCAGTGCTTTACAGTAACTGGTAATTGCTATTTTTCTTTTAAACTTAGATTGTGGGCTTTTAGTGACACTGTCATTTATTTGCTGTCTTTACTTAGAATTGTTTTTGGGCTGTTGAAAATTTTAAAAATGTAGTGGTGGTGTATTTCTTTGCTGTCTTTATTTGCTGCAAATTTTCGCCCCCCCTTCCCTCAACTCTTAATTATATGCCCTGTTAAATCTGATTGACAGGAGTTAAACACAGGAGATAGTAAGGGGTGTGGAGTAGGAGGGGCATAAGGGGGAAGAAGTCCACCCTCAGCACAAGTGTTTTGACTCATTTATTTTTCTTATTGGTTTATTTTCTTTTTTTAAAAAGAAAAGTATCTGCGGATCAGTGGCAGGATTTTTAGGACAGTAAATTAATAAAAAGGAAACTAGGAGAGCTTCAGTAACAGACAAGTAGTGGAATAGCAGTATAATTGCAGTATAATGTGGGGAGTGGTGCAGTGCAGTGGCTGTGGGGCAACCATATTCAGGCAGACCTTCTGGACACTGAGGTGCTGCCCTATCTGCATGCATCTCTCTGGACTGCAGAATGAGGTAGCCAGATTCAGAGCAGAAGTAAACTGGGTCAGAAGTACCATCACCCCTATCCAGAGACCACCCAGTCCCATGCAACTGCCTCAAAGGATGCCAAGAGCAGGAGCACTTGGATGACAGTGGGCTCAGGAGGTGAAGCGGTCAGGCAGAGGCATCCCAGATCCTATTCCACTCAAGAACTCATATGCCACACTGGCAAACAAGGACAATCAAATAGAGGTACCCAGAAAAGTGGAAGGAAAGGATGTGGAGGTTAGCCAAGGAGGTGACCTCAGCGGGGAAAGCAGTGAACCCCAGAGGAGGAGGAAGCGAATCCTGGTTGGGGACTCCATCATAAGAGGGATCCAGCTAGGAACACAGAAGGTGGAGGACAGGGAGGTGAGGTGCCTACCAGCTGTCACGGCATGGAGGGATGGAAGGAAGATCCTGGGGATCACTGGGAAGGCAAGGTGGGAGGGTGAGCTGGATGTCATTATCCACCTAGGTACTAATGACCTGGCAAATAGGGAGCCAAAGGAAGTTCAGGAAGAGTTTAGGAAATTGGGGAGGGGTCTCAAGCAAGTAGCTACTTCTGTCACTTTCTCAGAAGTACTACCTGCAAGAGGCAAGGGAGAGCATAGGGGTGCATGCACCAGGAACTTTAACTCATGGTTGAAGAACTGGTGCTGTGAGGAAGGGTTTGGATTCATTGGTGACTGGGGACCCACCTGGAGGGATGGAGGTTTGTTCAAGCCTGACGGCCTGCATCCATCCTGGAGGGGAATCCAAGCACTCAATGATAAGTTTAAATGCTACATTGACAAGCATTTAAACTAGCAAAGGGGGGGGTGTGGCAGGCCAGCAAGGAGGGTACCTACTTGCTCACTCCCCACAGCTAGCAGTGGAACCAGTTAACTGGAGGAGTGGCTATCTCTACAAAGCAGTGTGCAAAAAATGGAGATTAGCGCCCAAGAGGTGGATAGGCAGAAAAGGGGCAAAATTCAGCAGAAGGGCAGACAGCAAGGAGAACCAGGGATAAAGGACAACCAAGGAAGGGGCTGGAGTAGAACAGCAAAACAGTCTAGGGAGGTCAAATCATGGAAAGCCATGTGTGCCAATGCCAGGAGCCTTAGCAACAAGATGGAAGATCTGGAGGCTGTCATGGTGCAGTCAGACCTGGACATTGTGGCCATCATTGAAACCTGGTGTAATGATAACCACGACTGGGAGATGGCCATACCTGGCTACAACATATTCAGAAGAGACAGGGCAGGTAGGAAGGGAGGAGGAGTGGCACTGTATGTGAAAAATGACATAAGGGCCACAGAGATCCAGGAGGAACAAAAGGAGGGAGAGATACTTTGGGTTAAGCTGGAAAGGAAAATGGGGCCAGCCATCCGCACAGGTGTGGTCTAGACCACCAGCCCAGGAGGAAGAAACAGATAGGAGCTGATGCTAGCCATCCAAGGATGGCAGACAAGGGTGAGGTAGTACTGGTTGGAGACTTCAATATTCCAGATGTGGACTGGAGCATCCCAGCAGCAGCATCAACTAGGAGCAGATTTATCCTGGACTCCCTTCAGGGTGCCTTCCTCAAGCAACTGGTCACTGAACCAACTCGGCAGAAGGCAATACTGGACCTTGTGCTCACAAACAGGGACAGTGTGATGGGGGTAACAGTGGGGGAGCATCTGGGGAACAGTGACCACCAGTCATTGTGGTTTGAAATCACAGAAAGAGCAGAACCAAACCACACAAAAACGTATTCTGCATTTTAGGGGGGAAGACTTTGGGAAAATGAGGAGATACTTGAAAGAGGCATTAAGGGGAATGGGGCAGGAATCAAGGGTTGAGGAACAGTGGGCAGTATTTAAAATGGGGATTACAAGAGCAACAGAATTATGCATTAAGCAGGTTAGCAAGAGGAGAAGGAAGAGGAGACCATTATGGTTTTCCAAAGAGGTAACAAAGAAAGTGAAAGCCAAAAAGATTGCATTCAGGCAATACAAAAAGACACAGGCAGAAGGGGATAGGAGAAGTACCAGGAGAAGCAAAGGGAGGCAGGGAGGTCAGTAATGGAAGCCAAAGCTCAGACAGAAGAACACATTGCAAAATCAGTGGGTAGAGGGGACAAAACCTTTTACAGGTACATAAGTGAAAAAGAAAGGCAAAGGGAGGGACAGTAACACTGAAGGGGGAGGATGGGGGCCGCGTGGAGGATGACAATAGTAAAGCTGACATTTTGAACAGGTATTTCTGCTCAGTCTTTACTGAGAAAGAGGAGGGTAATGGGTCTGAAGGGAGTACAAGGAGTGAGAATGGTGCAGAAATGGACACAAGTCCCTTTACAAGAGAAAGGGTCCTGAAGGAACTGGAAGTAATAAGAGTTGATAAAGCAATGGGGCCAGATGGGATGCACCCCAGGGTCCTTAAAGAACTAAGAGAGAGGTGGTGGCTGAACCTCTGGCTATCCTGTTTAGCCAATCACTGGAAACAGGGGAGGTACCCAAAGACTGGAGGACAGCAGATGTAGTCCCCTTATACAAAAGTGGGGGAACAAGAGAAGCGGGGAACTACAGACTAGTCTGCCTCACCTCGGTGAGTAGGAAGATCATGAAAGCACTACTGAAGGAGAGATTAATTGAGACATTTGGCTTTCAATGGACTACAGGACCCAAGGCAGCATGGTTTCACCAGGGGGAGGTCATGTCAGGCCAGCCTTGTTGAATTTTTTGACTGGGTGACTAGGGAGGTGGATCAGGGGAGGGCAGTGGACGTGGCCTATCTGGACTTCAACAGGGCCTTTGACACTGTGCCACATAGAAGACTGTTACACAAACTGGGGAATATGGGTGTGGGCAGGACAATAGTGTGGTGGGTAGGTAGTTGGCTGGGCGGCAGGACACAGAGGGTGGTGGTAAATGGCTGTCACTCCACAGAGGGAAGAGTGACCAGTGGGGTACCACAGGGATCAGTGCCGGGACGGATCCTATTCAACATCTTCATCAGTGACATTGTGCAGGACCTAGAAGGCAGAATTTCACTGTTCGCTGATGACATAAAGCTCTGTAACAGAGTAGACACACCAGAGGGTGTAGACAGAATGAGAAGGGACCTGTAGAAACCTGAAGAATGGTCAAAGGTTTGGCAGTTGAAATTCAATGCAAAGAAGTGCAAAATAATGCATATGGGGCACAAAAACCCTGGCACAATATATCAGTTGGGGGGTGAGGATATAGCATGCACCAAGCAGGAAAGGGATCTTGGGGTTATCATCTCTGATGACCTCAAGGTAGGGAAACAGTGTGACAAGGCAGCAGATAAAGCAAATAGGATGCTGGGATGCATAGGCAGGGGCATCACCAGCAGGAAAAGGGAGGTCATAATTCCACTATACAAGACACTAGTGAGGCCCCACTTGGAGTACAGTGTTCAGTTCTGGAGACCTTACCTACGTAAGGACATAGACAGGGTAGAGAAGGTTCATAGGAGGACAACAAAGATGGTACATGGATTGCATCACAAGTCCTATGAGGACAGGTTGAAGGAACTGAATATGTACTCCCTGGAGGAGAGGAGAGAGAGAGGGGATATGATAGAGACTTACAAGTATCTTACAGGGAGGAACAGGGTGCAGGAATACACTATTTTTAAGCGAAAAAGATGTTCCAGGACTAGAGGGCATGGGATGAAGTTGGAGGAGGATGATTCAGAGGAAACGTGAGGAAGAATTTCTTCACAGAACAGGTGGTGGACAAGTGGAACACCCTGCAGAGGAAGTGGTGGGGCTGAAACAATCATGGGATTTAAGAATGCATGGGATAGACATAAAGGAATTCTGGAGGTCAGGGGTAAGGGGTAACAGACTTCTAGGAAAACATAAACTGAACTTACAAGCTCAAATGGGCAGACTGGGTGGGCCATAGGCCCTTATCTGCCGACACTGTCTATGTATCTATGTATCTATGTATTGGCTACCTCATCTACAAAAGACAACAGGGTAAGTGGGCATGCTCATTCTATATCTGGACTTTTTCACTGCTCATTGTTATCAGAATTTGGACTTGAATAGTATTCTTTTTTGATATCTGTCATATGACCTATTAAAGTTTTTGATATCTGTGTTGTCAATTGTTAAAATACAGTATACTGCACTTACTTGGAGGCAGTATAGAATAGTGGTTAAAGGCACTGAGCTGCAAACCTGAGACCTGGGTTTGAATCCCAGCAGCCCCCATTTGCATACTGTGTGACCCTGAGCAAGTCACTTAACTTCCATGTGCTCCCAGGTTGTACCTGGAAACAAGCTCTGGCTTAGTGTGCCTTTCTTTGTTAAACAATTTCCCCTTTCCCTTTCCTTACTGCACAAATGTATTAGGAATAGGGTTTAACTGTGACCTACACATAGATACTGTAGGTAGATAGATAGTTAGATAGATAGATAGATAGATAGATAGATAGATAGAAAGATAGATAGATAATTAGAAAGATAGACAGATGATAGATAGATAGATAGATAGATAGATAGATAGATAGATAGATAGATAGATAGATAGAAACTTTATTGAAATAGCACCCCTTCCTGGAGGCTCGGTGTGCTTAACAATATTTAAAAACAGTTTATATACAATACAACACCTAATATCAGAACATAAGGCAGAGTTCAATATAAAATGATATCGCTCAACAAACAATATACAGTACGATAAAACAGTAATAACAGTCAGTTCATTTTGCTCTTTGCATATCAACTGCCTGATTAAATAGAAGCATTTTTTTTTTTTGTATGATCTGTTTTTCCACCCCCGTGCTCGCTGGTCCTCCACTCCTTTGGGCTCTGTCAAGTTCCTCCTGACCTCTTCTGTCCTTGCCCGGTCCTCCTCTGATCCCCAGATCGCAGCTGACCCCTGGGATATCCCAGTGAATCCCTTCACCGGGCGGGTCCCCCTCCTCCGAGGGGGAAGGCACCAGGGGGGATAGACCCAGCGCACACACTTTCTAGGGCCCGGGGATGCTGCTCGGGAACAGCAGGCACCGGGAAGGCACTGGAGGCCCCCAGGAACAGACAGCCATCATCCAGAGGCAAGTGAGTGATTTTCCTTGGTTTCTTGGGGTGCGTGATGTCCTGGACGTCAAGGTGAGAGCCGACGTCTGTCATGCACCAACCCCTAATGACCCCGACATGTTGCTCTACCACTGGCCTCTACCAGTGGTCACTTCAGCACCAGATTGTGATCCCTTCCCTCCCTGGATACAGCGAGCAGTCGTGGGACGCTCAAGCTGCCTTCCCCCGGCCGGCCCTCCAGCTCATTCCCGAACCCGGGTCGCTGGCGTCGCAAGCGGAAATCCAACTGCTGCACCAATGGACCAGCTATAGAAGCATTTTTAATCCTTTTTTGAAGGTTTTCACTAAGGGTGCCTCCCTTAGATGCCTTGTTAAAGAGTTCCATAGGGTTGGCACAGCAACTGAGCATGCATAGTCCCCTGAATACCACAACCTAGCCCTGGGAACCAAAGGAGGCAGCCCTCAGAGGACCGGAGAGCCCAAGATGGACAGTGAGGGACCAGGAAGTCTTGCAGGTAGGCTGGTCCCCCTCTGTGCAGGGCTTTATGGGTCAGTAATCCAAACCTGAAGGCAACTCTCCACCTTAGTGGCAGCCAATGCAGTTCACAGAGGACAGGCATAATAAGATCCGATCTCACAATGCAACGCAACCACACTTCTGTCTAGAAACTGCAGAAACAGTATGGGATATTCGTATGGTAGATTCATGTTATGAATTCTTAAATTTACTAATAAACTAATAAATTAGATAGACAGGGTGGAGGTAGTTCAGAGAAGGGCAACAAAGATGGTGCAGGGCTTGCACCAGGAGACATATGAGGAGGGATTAAAAGACCTCGATATGTGTACACTGGAAGAGAGGTGGGAATGGGGAGATATGATAGGAACTTTCAAGTATCTTAAGGGCATAAATAACGTACAAGTGGGCAACATCTTTCGGTATAGGAGGTGTACAAGGACCGGAGGCATGATATGAGATTGGAGGGAGGCAGGATAAAGGGGGATATGAGGATGTTTTTCTTCACAGAAAGGGTGGTAGATGCATAGAATAACCTACCCCTGGAAGTAGTGGAAGCTAGCACAGGGGAGATTCAAACATGCATAGGATACACACAAGGGAACCCTAGAGGTGGGTAGGAAAGGCTAAAGTCAATGACCAACTAAGGTCAGTGACCACTGATGCAGGCAGGGAATACAGGCAGACTGGGTGGGCCTAGCGGCCCTTATCTGCCATCAAATACTATGTTACTATGTTATGTTACTGGAGGTTTATACATGGCACCTAATTCCTGATTCGGGTGGGGGCTTGGTTTTAAACCACATGATGCTGATGGGATTTTACTGCTGTCCTTTATTGCCATGTGCTTATGGCAAGGCCTTGATTTTTCTGCGGCACATTGGGACCCAAGTTTTGTGGCAGAATTACCATTTGCTGCAGAACTTCTGTGGCAGTGGTTTGTAATTTCTGTGGAAGTTCTGCGACACGAATGTACTGCCACATCACAATGTAAACTTATAATTCTGACATTATGCCCTTGGCAATGGCTATGGCAAATGGGAAGGGGAATACGCACAGTACCACTAGTTCAAAAAAATAAACCCACAGACTTTTAGAAATAATATAAATTTTTTTAAAGCAAAAAAAAAATCTCTCACTTAAGGTCCTATCCTATTGCACAAATGAAATACACATAGGGGATCTTGTGTGATAAATGATTTATCTGTACTCATGTTGTTTACACCACTCGTGAGGTCCCCACTGCACATCGCTTATATATTTATATGTGATCTGTAGCATAGTTTTTTTTTAATAATTTTCCCTTTTTTGTGGTCGTGAAATTGTATCCTCATTCATACATGCCCCTTTGGAAATAGAATAAATGGAATAGTGGAGATATTTCAAGACTCATTTTTCATGCCAGCCCTCGTCTCCTGACTCACTACATTGCCCTATCAGGCCCATGACATGCATGTGAACCCATTGTGAGGGAAGCCTCACTGGCCCATCACAAGGTGTTACCAGTATGACATATACTGCACCATAGTATCCCAGGCTTGAGGCAGTGTTGTTCACCATAGCTGCCCCCCAACCTCATGCTGCCCAGCCAGCTCCCCGAGCTTGTCCCCAAACTTGAGTCACTGGCACAGGATCACAGCATGCTACCTACTGGCCCAATGGCTGACCCTGCATGCAACGTTTCTTCATAACTTTTAGATAATTTTATCAACCCATGATAAAATGCAGTCAATAACCCTAGCAAAAATGTGTACAGCACAATTATTCATTTAACAGGTCTGTTCTTTTATTTATTTTTTTAAGACAGGTTAATTCATTTTACCAGTTATTCATTTCAGAGGGCTTCCCTGTACCTTAAAGGCACAAATAAATCTGTAAAAAAGTAAGGTATTCAGGTGACAGGTCTATGCTATTGTCAAATATTTGTTTAAAGTGGCACCAGTGTAATACATTGACTAAAAATGTTATTAGGTTGTAGCACAGGTTGGGCAAATATTGCAGTACCTGATTTACTGTGCCACTTCCTCAGGGAGTGGGAGCAGTGCTAGATCAATGACTATTCATTTCTGTGGCAGAATGCAGTCCTGTCATTAGCTAATGTATGATGTGATATCATTGATAGCATTACATGCTGATCATAGAGGGGTTTGGGATATAAAAGGAGGGGACGGGAACTAAGTGCTGTAGAAAAATTGTACATATTAATAAAGAATTTATCAAGACCAGTGAATTGTGTGGCTCTGCAGATATTCTGCAGTAGGTTGCAAATTCTGTTCAAAACGCTGCGGCCACAGAATTCTATGGCCTTTGGTTTATGGGCTACAGTTCCAAGGCATCATGCTGCAATACTGCTTTTGTACAGTCATGTAACATTAGTCCCCTCCCCAATGTAAGAAAAACAATGTACTATATGCAACCCCATACAGATATACAGTGCTTGAAACAATGAAAGTCTATTTTCAAGCTCTTAAATTCCAGGACTACACTGGTAATTTCTAGTCTAATTTCTAGATTTTACCAGAATTCTACCATCAAAATTTTTAGTATGTGTATAAATATTCAGAATAAAAAAGGATAAATGTACATCAAATTAAACAGAATAAAATGAAAACAGTGCTGCAAAGAATACTTGAACATACACGTTTTTGTAGATTTACTGATCTGGAAAAAAACTCCATGAAATGTTTTGTTTTTACTGGTGCGTAGAAAGTCCAAACTCCATTTGGTAAAAACTGTAAATCAGTGGCCCAGACTATATATTGTTCTTCTAAAGACTTGATTAGTACTATTTTATTAAAAAATTAATATAATATAAGATAAAAAAAGTGAACTGTTGTTGAATTATGTGGGATTACCCCGCTGCGCAGGGCTAAATGTTTAAATGCTATAATGGTAACAAGCATTTCTCTGTAATCAGTGTTTAAACTGTCATTGTAATGCCATGGTGATCATGTTTTTGTACTGTGTGCCATCTAGATGGCCCGCGTCATACCTGAAAATGGTCCTTTGGATAGTGTACTTACCTGGTTATCAAATACATAAATAAAAATTACGATTGGGGTGAGTCTGTGGGTGGTGGGAAGGTACTGCGATGCAGGAGACTGTAACACACTTACTGCAGTCACAGTTTAATTTCCTCTAGGTGTAGGCAACATGCAATGAAGCAGGCCCATCAACACTAATTGAGCCTACAAGGCAGGGGTAGTAACTATCAACATCCACAGTGACTTGGTTACCTATAAATGTGTCAATATCAGCATCAAAATAATAGGGAATTGTTTCTGTTTCCAAATATTTGCACTTACTTCAAAAATGTTGTCCACTGGGGAGTGGCCAGCAGTCAGCATGATCAGAAATGCTTCAGTCGTGCTTCAGAAGAGCTCTAGTAAAACCTTTGAATAGATGTTTTAGAAATAAATTTATTAGCAGAATTCTCAGTTTATAATGCTCTTTTCTCCCAAAACTAGTGACTGTGATCTAGCACAGTGATTTCCAGTAACTTTGAGTATGGGGAAGCCTAGACAAGCAGCTCCACAACAAACAAGAAAGTGTTAGAGGCAGAAGCTTCAGGAGCAGGCATGTGGTGGCACAACAGGCACAGGGTGGAGCAGGCTACCCGAACCCACAGACAGTGCTTTGCTACAGGTAATCAGAGATCTAGACAGAAAGGTGTACACTCTAAATACGAAGTTCATGAAGGAAACAAAAATGATCATGCTTACCAATGATACCAAATTAGCAATGGACTCTGAAAATAAGTCAGCAGTATGGTCACCAGCATCATCTCAGAAAACAAGCTTATGTGTCTCCATTTGGAACATATAGAGAATGGAGCTAGAGCGAATAACATCCATTTATTAGTAGTGACGGAAGAAGCTGAGGGGACAGATTTACAAGCTTTTGTCCTGAATCTCCTAAAATTCACCTTGACTTGGATCTACAGGGTTTTTTATACAAGATATGTTAGCTTACCTCCAGGAAGAAAACCACGGTCAAGTAGTCAAAAGCTATTATGATGGTCACCAGCAGACCTCGTGTCTGCGAAGATATTCTCTAGGCTACAAGGACAAAGGAACCACTCTGACTACAAGATGAAGGGCAATTCCTTTTATTCCCAGACTTAAGCTTTGCAACTGGACAGTGCCAAAAAGGTTTGACACAGTATTTATTCATTTTATTTTATTTAAACTTTGGTAACCGGGAAAGGCACACTGAGCCGGAGCTTGTTTCCAGGTGCGACCCGGGGAAGCAGGGACAAAACAGTACAGACAGAGGGATCAGTACAATTAATATAGGCAAATAAACAATTAAAATATGTGTCTGAAACAATAGACAAATACATTTCACAAAATACTAGGGCGGTGACAAAACCATAGAGCTACACTAAAGTCGAAGAACAGAGAAAGCCAGCAAGATCAGCGAGGCAAAAAATGATGGGGGACAAGGGATTGTCCAATAGGTGTGAAGTGGGGTTATGAGGCTAGGGAAGGCAGAGCAGAAGGAGAGAGCAGATTAACAAAGCAGCTGCTTTAGGGCTGAGAGTGAAGGGAATTGAGAGGTGGCAGAAGGGAGCTGATTTCACAGGTACAGGAGGCAGAAGGAAAAAGCTGCCAGTCTTGAGGTGGAGCAGGGATGCAGCAGGAAGAAGGAGCAGGAGTCCCTGGAGTGAAGAGTGTAGGAGGAGGGGGCAGCATGGGAGAGGATGGAGGAGAGGTAGAGGGGGAAGGGACCCCGACCAATATTTGGTGATAAAGGCCATGCAGTGAGTCAGATGACAATGGGGTAGGGGCGAGATGGAAATGGAGGAGTAAAGGGAGCAGGGATGAGTGCTTGGAGGGGTGTTGGAAGAAAAATGACAGAAAGAATTTAGGAGGGTGTCAAGCTTGGTGAGGGATGTGGCAGGAGTGGTTAAGTAGAGTCTATCAGTGTAGTTAAAGGCTGAAATAATAATTTTTTTGACTAGCTTTGCCTGATGTGGAGGGAGGCAATCTTTGTTCCTGTAAAGAGTGCCTATCTTGGGATGGAGTTTAGAAATAATTGCAGCTATATGTGAGGAGAAATTAGGATTGGGATCAAGCCAGACCACCAAATATTTGATAGTAGAGACGGTACCAAGTGTGGAACCCATGCAAAGTGGAGAATTTGGAGAGTTACTGCAGCTTGTCCAGTTTTGGTCTCATGCTAAATGTCATGGAGACAGTTTTTTAGTATTAACTCTCAGGTGAGTTGTGTGAAGCCAGTTTAGAACATTGTTGAAGTCATTTTGAAAAGAGGTTTGGACATCAGCGGTTGGAGGAACCAGAGAATAGTGTCATTGGTGTACATGTGTATTTGGAACTTACTGAAAACCAAAGTGGGGGGGTCATTCATAAAACGGGAAAAGAGAATAGGGCCAATAATGGAACCTTGAGGGACACCAGATGAGTAGATGGGGTGACAGGATGGAGCACACCTGGACAGATTGTTGTCGACCTGTGAGGTAGGAGCCAAATCATTTAACAGTGGGGAGGACAGACCAGCATACAGGAGCTTATTTCAGTCCTATAATTTTAGGGTATGAGACAGAGTCAAAAGCTTTTGCTAAATCTATGAAAACAGCTGCAGAGATGTGCCCTATACCCATATCAGACAGGATGGTGTTAGTCACCCGCAGGAGGGAGGAGATAGTGGATTGATTTTTGCAAAATCCTGATTGGTAGAAAGGAGAGAAAATTTGAGGATGCTAGAAAGTCTGTAAGTTTAATTAATACCAAGGACTCTTGGATCTTTGCAAGGGAGGGGAGGAGGGAAATGGGTTGATATTTGCTGGGGTGGTGGGATTGCCACCCTTGTGCAGGGGGGCACCCCAGTGGTTTTCCAAGCTGTAGGAACAGTGCAGGAGGAGAATGAGAGATATAGCCGGTGCGTGAATGGGGATGCGATTGTGGGGGCGGAGATGCTGAGGACCGTAGGGTGAAGGCCATAACTGCTAGATTTGGATGGGTTTAGAGACAACAAGGCTTGAAGTACTTCATGTGGGGAGACTGGTGTGAAACTGAAGCCATGGGAGGGGGGTGGCAGTGGAAGGTCTTCAGGTGTAAGAGTGGTAGGGTCTGGAAGCGTGCAGGTTGTAAAGAATTTATTGAAGATGTTGGCAGTTCTGGAGGGGTCAGAGACATGAACACCATCTATGGTGAGAGTTGGGGGGGCAGGGTGGGAGGGAAGATCTAGAAGGAAGTGGATAACATGCCAGAAGTGAGAGGGGAAGTTTTGATTAGACCAGAGATGGGATTTAAAGTAGTCAGCCTTGGCAGAATGGATAGCCTTGGTGCAGACAATTCTAAGAGCTCTGTAGGAGTGCAGTTCAGAGAGGGTGGATTTGTACTGGGCCCAGGCCCTGCCTCTGGACTTGCATAGAAATAAGAGGTGTGCTGAGATCCAGGGGTGGTGCCAGCATTTGACCCTGAGGTTTCTCAGAGGTGCATGCTTGTTCCAAGTTCAGGTGAGGATAGAAGTGAAGGAGCAGTGGGCGGAATCAACATCTTGAGCACAGTAGACTGAAGACCAGTCAGCCAAGGTGAACTCTGTTAAAAGGGCATCAGTATCGATGGAGTTCATAGCTCGGGACTGTAGATATTTAGGAGCTGAGTAAGATGGATGCAACTTCCTGATGCAGTATGTGATGCAGTGGTCACTGAGTGGGTCAGGGGGGACACCAGCCGCAGAAATGCTGTGGCGATGAGAGGAGATCACCCAGTCAAGTAAAGAGTGTTTGAAGGCATAGGGGTTGTAGTGGGTTGGTTCTGAAATCAGTTGGGCAAGGTTTAGGGTCTCTATCTGGAGGAGAGTGTCCTTATGGGAGGGGGACAGCCAGTCCAGGTTGAAGTCACCTGTGAGAATGAGTTCACCTGCAGAGGAGTGTATAGCGAAGGATTTGATGCAAGAGGAGAGGGAGTGGGTGGAAGTGTGGAGGAGGCATAAATCACTTTGACTAAAATTGGAAGGGAGGAGGGAAGGGATAGGTTTACAGTGAGAAGCTCATAGGGAGGGGATAGCTTTACGAAATGAGATGGAGCAGGAGAGGGACTGACAAGCATAAAGTGCCATGCTGCTGCCCTGACTGACACGGTTTTGGCGATAAAGGTGGAAGCCAGGAAGGGCGATGGACGAGCCAGGGATTTTGGAGGACAACCAGGACTCTGAGATGCACAGAATGTCGGGTGATTGCTGGGTGAACACAAGCTTGAGCATCGAGCAGCAAGAGTCGAGCTTTGGGAGAAGGCTACTGGCATTTAGGTGGACTATATGGAGCCTTTAGGTAGGGAGGGTGGGGGGCTGTAAGGGGACTGGGCATCTGGGGAGTGGGTGGGGGTTTGAGTTTGAGAGGGAAGGGCCAGGGTTGGGATGTATGCCACCTGCAATGAGGATGAGGATGAAGAGGAAAAGATAAGAAATGTTGGACTTTTTCGCTCATGAGCAGTGAGAGCTATTACACAGTAAGGATTGGCCTGCAAACCCTTGGCATCACCCATGCTCTCCACCTGCCAGCTCAGTTGCACATTTATTATGCAGGCAAAACTTATTTCTACTCAGATCCCACAGAGGCTGGCAAGAGACTAGAAATTATTAAGAAAGACATTACATAGCAGTTGCCTGCCTCTGACTTGGAAGGGGGTGACTAAAATTGGCTGCCTTCAAATAAACATTTTGTTCACTTTACTTTTCCTCATGGTATTCATGATAGCTGTGTACATTATTTCTCAGAGTAGAAATATTTTGAGTTGAGGCTTATAATTGTATGTACAGTACCAGAGGTAGGGATGCTGTTGCAGGGCCACAGTAAATGTATTTGTTTATACAGCCCCATTGGGGCCATTGGTATGTCCTCTGAGCCATAGTGCTCTACATTCGCCGACACCACCTGGTGGATCAGAGGATGTTGTGCTATATGCACTGCATGGACCCTGAACCAACATGCACCTCACGCACATAGTGAGTCTTACTCAGCCTCTGTCTTTCTTTTGTGTTCAGATAACATCATCAAGTTCAATTACCACAGTCAGCGGGATAAAGATATAGTTCACTGTTATATTCTTGTGTAATGAAACGTTTACTGCAGTATCACGTTATATCAAGGCAAAGGACTGCTGTTAAATACCTGCCTGACTTTGTATGTGTAGAAAGTTCCAGTATTATAACTCTGAAATCACTCAGTAAAAAGATTAATAGCAAAAAAAAAAAATAAAAATAAAAAAATACCTGCCTGACTTGCCTGTCTACTGTCCTAGATATGTTTTTTCTGTAACATTGTAAATCATTTAGACATCTGTTCTTTACCGCTACTGGGCAAAGTAATTAAGTTTTGACCTGAAGTTCAGGATAATCCTCACTATTACAAGACTTTTTTCTCTGTATGTCCTATAATTTTAGGGCTTGATTACTGCAAGTTTAGTTATGAATGGATTTTAAAAAGCTACAGGTGGCGTTATATGGCCCTTAGCACCTGGAATGAAATATGTTATAAACTTTTCTTTCCTTGAGCATGCTGCAACAGTCACTTTATGAGCTACATTTCTTATAGACTTTAACGTGTTTTACCCTCCTGATATGTGTAACGATGGGTAATGAGCACCAATTGCTATCATTGTATTTCTTAGCAGATATGCTAAGCTTTGAACAAAAAATATTGTTCCATTGTGTTGTGCATTATGATATCGAATAGAAATGAATTAAAAAAATTTTATGGATTGACTCAAGATTCACATGGATTAAAAGCTATATATGATGAAACAGAAAGCAGCCATCTCAGATTGTGCTGCACATGTGGCCAGGAACCACATTCCAGCAACAGTTCTAAGCCCTACACTACTCTAAACTTTGAACTTTGTTCCAGGAAGCTAAATTCTCATATTTAATTTCTATGGCTTTTTTTAGTTTAGTGTTTTTCTTTTTTTATTTTATTTGGGACAATTCAGAAGCACCAGACATTATATTTCACTTGCCACAGCAGATTTTTTTAATGCATGAGGCTGGGGTACAGAGATAGAATCTCACACAACTAGTTAAGGATTAACAACTTTTCCATCTGAAGTTCCTTTATCACTTGTCAGCTGTCCTCAGTCATTCAGGTATCATAGTATTTGGTAGATTAACAGATGTATGCAATTGTAGTGTAATGCCCTTTGTCCTGTAATAACATTTACATCAGTAAGTTTTTCCTTTAGGGTACCTACAATTCTGCAGACAATTCTGAGAGCTCTGTAGGAGTGCAGTTCAGAGAGGGTGGATTTGTACTGGGCCCAGGCCCTGCCTCTGGACTTGCATAGAAATAAGAGGTGTGCTGAGATCCAGGGGTGGTGCCGGCATTTGACCCTGAGGTTTCTCAGAGGTGCATGCTTGTTCCAAGTTCCGGTGAGGATAGAAGTGAAGGAGCAATGGGCGGAATCAAGCCTCCCCTCCCAAAAAATAAAAAAAAATCGTTTTGATCAAATCAGTTTTGGCAATGCTAGTGCAGTATACAGTAGATTAGTGGAACACAACAGTTTTATTCAATGTATTTTATGCCCTCTTGCCCCAACCAGCCCACATCCCACATGTCCTGCCGCTCTGCCTAGCCCTGTCACTTGCCATTCCTGGGACTTACTTAATGCTCTATTTTTCCCACCTGGATGACCCTCCAGGGGAAGGGCCAACAGAGGCCAGCTTGATCCTCCATCAGAGCTGAAGGTTCGGTGCTGCAACTGGGGCCTGGTCAGTGGCACTCGGCCTGTAGCAGATGGCAGGCAGCATTCTGCTTGGCCAGGTTTTTCCTGGCTTTTATTTCCATTGGGACTGCCTCACTGGGTGTTTGCCCCCCTGGTCCAACTCTCACTCGGAGTTAGAATTCTAGAGACCGGGGTTGTGAGGGGCAGAGCCCCCCACAAGGGGGGGTTCGGGGGTGCAAGCCCCTGATGGATGCACGGAGGCATCCCCGACACTGCAATGCAGACAGTTGGCACTGCGGCTGTCGCTGTCAGGGATGTCTCTATGCCAACTGTCGCTGCGGCATGGGTGAACCATTCAAAACAGCCTCATCCCACATGCATGGGCATCTCAGCAGATTAGCATCTCATTAGCAGGGACTCAGGCCTCATTTGCATGCCCCGAGCCATTAGTGCTCCCGATTCAGCAGGCCAAGACCAGGTGACTAAGAGGAGTCAGTGCCTTGAGGGTGAGCACACAGCCATGTTCACAGGGTCAACAGAGCATACTGGAAGGACTGAATATGAGCATGCACACCACCCAATGCTTATGTCCCCCAGATGTGGAACAATGCCTCCCAATATGTGGAACATATGGCCATAAGGTGGAATACACTAGCAGGGCAGTACAGAAGGTGCACAGAGCACTGACTTGACAGTTCCCTGTCATATCCGTAACAGCTGTTTGTGAACCGGCATGTACACATCTTAGAATGTACGACACAATCCTGTTGAATGATGATAAGGTCATCAGAGGGCCTAGGCCTTGCAATGTGGAACAGTGGGGTCATGCAATGTAAACAGAGGACCCGTCCACTGTATACTGGGACACGGAAGAGGTATGTGTGACTGGGTGGTACTGGCAATGTGAGGCGGATGCAACAAAGTGCAATTGATCAGTCCGAGGCACACAGAGGTGCCTGTGCAGGCATATTGGCAGTGTTGCCATGCTGCACACTGCTGCCAGCTGCATCATGGCTGTAGCCACATGTCCTGTGCCCCCACCCTGCAGGCATAGCAAGGGTGTCACCTAGAATGTATGGGATACCATGGTGGCAGCACGCATGCTGCAGAGGTACCAGGACATGACCATGGCAGACTGCACAGTGTGCCCCCCGGGGCAGCTGTACTGTTGCTCCAGCCATGGACTGGGGGACATACATGGCATGTGCAGTGTCCCCAGTGGACCATGTACCATGGTGCACGGCCACCTGTGCCAGGATGACCACCTGCAGACCACCGCCCAGAACACCGGTGTCACGGACCATGGGCAGGGCAACAGACAGAGGCAGATGGGTGCGGGACCATGTGTACCCACAGGCATGACTAACACCTGGATGCTTCCCCCCACAGTAGCCAGTATGTCGGAGGAAGCAGGTGCCACCAGCAGGCGGTGCCCTAACTTCAGCAAGGACGAGGAGAGGGTGCTCATTGAGGCATGCCACCTACGCCTGGACATCCTCACCAGCAGGGAAGGCAGCCGGACGGCGTGGGCAGGAGGCTGAGAGGAGGTGGCCCGGCAGGTGAATGCCATGGCACCGTACAACCGCACAGTCCAAGAGTGCCGCAAGCATTGGAATGATGAGCGCAGGAGGGCCAAGGAGAAGGTGGCCAACATCCAGGCATTCCTGTGGCAGACAGGGGTTGGACCCAGCATGGTGGAACAGTTCAGCCAGAACAAGGCCCTCCTGGCCGACAGTGTGTCCAGGATAGCCTTTTATGGTGTCCCAGGTGGTGGATTCCAGACAGGTGTCTGCCTGTCGCAGCATAGAAACATAGAAACATAGAAGTTGACGGCAGATAAGGACCGCAAGGCCCATCCAGTCTGCCCATTTCTTTTTCTACCTTATAAATGTGCCATCGGCCTTTGCTCTGTCAGTGGCCTATCTATTCATAGTCATTTGTATTGCTCCCTTATGCCTATCCCATGCCTGTTTGAAGCCCTGCACTGTATTCATAGCCACCACTTCTTGTGGTAAGCCATTCCATGCATCCACCACCCTTTCTGTGAAAAGAATTTCTCACATTCCCCTTAATCGGCCTCCCTCTAATCTCATGCTGTGTCCTCTTGTCCTGCTATTTTTCTTATATTTAAACATGTTAGACTCTTTCACCTTGTTTATGCCCTTAAGGTGTTTGAATGCCTTGATCATATCACCTCTCCCTCCTTTGCTCAAGGGTATACATATTGAGCTCCGTTAATCTGTCCTCATATGTCTTCTGATGCAGTCCCTGCACCATTTTGGTTGCCCTTCTCTGGACTGCCTCAATTTGGTTAATGTCCTTGTGAAGGTGTGGCCTCCAATACTGCACGAGTACTCCAGATGGGGCCTAACCAGTGTCTTGTACAGAGGATTATTACCTCCTCTTATGACTTGTGATACCTCTACTAATACACCCTAACACCCCCTAGCCTACCTACTGCTTTAGAGGTCTGCTTTGATGATTTTAGGTCATCAGTGATGATGATGCCCAAGTCTCTTTCTTCCTTTGTGACTGCTAGCAACTCCCCTCCCAGTCTATAGGTGGCTTCAGGGTTTCTCTTCCCTATGTGCATGATTTTGCACTTCTTTGCATTAAATCCCAGTTGCCACTCTTCTGACCATTCTGCTAGTTTATCCAGATCTCTTCTCATTCTGCCCACCCCATCTGGATCATCTACTCTGTTGCAGATCTTGGTGTCATCTGCAAACAGACAAGCCTTACCCTCTAGTACATCTGCAAGGTCACTAATGAAGATGTTGAAGAGGACTGGCCCCAGGACTGATCCCTGAGGTACCCACTTGTGACTTGCATCTCTTCTGACTGTATACCATTTACCACCACTCTCTGTTTTCTGCCCGTCAACCAGTTTGCCACCCAGTTGACCAACTTCTGACCACCCAAGAGCCTACCCAGCTTATTTATCAATCTTCTATGTGGAACAGTGTCAAAAGCTTTGCTGAAGTCAAGGTAGGCGACATCAACTGCTTCCCTTGGTCCACCACTCTGGTTACCCAGTCAAAGAAATCTATGAGATTAGTTTGACAGGACCTTCCTTTGTAAACCCATGCTGTCTTGGATCCTGTGCCCTATGGATTCCAGGTGTTGCACTATCCTTTCCTTAAGGAGTGCCTCCATAATCTTGCCCACTACTGAGGTAAGACTGACCGGTCTGTAGTTCCCCGCCTCCTCCTGCTACCACTCTTGTGGAGCGGGATCACATGAGCCCTTCTCAGTCTTCTGGGACCTCTCCTGTGCTCAGAGACTCACTAAACAATTCTGCTAATGGCTCTGCTAGTTCCTCCTTTAGCTCCTTAAGTACCCTGGGATGTATGCCATCAGGTCCCATTGCCTTATCCACCCTGAGCTTAGCAAGCTCTTGTAGGACCTTTCTTTGTGAAGGGAGTAGTGCTCACCTCCCTCCCTCACGTCCATGATGCTGAGCTGTGGGCCCTGCCCTACCTTCTCTTCAGTAAATACTGAGCAAAAGTATCTATTTAGGATAGATGCCTTTACAGGGTCCTCCTCCTCACATGCTCCCTTTTCTCCATTAAGCTTAGCAATACCCCCTCTGGACTTTCTCCTTTCACTAATGCATCTATAGAAAGTCTTGTCACCTTCTTTTACTGTTCTGCTAGTGTTTCCTCAGTTTGGGACTTTGCCTGCCTTACTGCCTTACCTGCTTCCCTTAGGGCAGTTTGGTATGCCTCCTATCTTCATCCCGCTGTGTTCCCTTATATTTCCTGAAGGCCAGCCTTTTGGCTCTGACCTTTTCTGCTACTGTATTTGAGAACCAAAGTGGTTTCCTTCTTCTTTGCACTTCCTTTCTGTCTAACACAATGGGATGTTGCTTCAAGTATTGCATCCTAATGCTTGCCCACTTTGCCTGTACCCCTCACCTGTGTCTCTTTTGCCAGGGCTAGCTTAACTCTGTTGGCCATCTTATCAAAGTCAGCTCCTCTGAAGTCCCATATTTTTGCCTTGGAATGGGATGATTTAGATGTAGTAGCCAAATTGAACCATACCATGTGATGGTCACTGGCCCCAGGTGACCTTCTACCTGGAGATCTGTGATCCCTTCTTTGTTAGTCAGTACTAGATCTAGGATAGCCCTGTCTCTTGTGGGTTGCTGTACCAGTTGTTTGAGGCCCTCCCCTGCAGGGAATCTACTATGAGTCTAGTTCTGGCAGATGTTCCTGCTGGTATTGACCAATCTGTATCCGCATGTTGAAGTCTTCCATTATCAGAACCTCCCTTTAGCTGTCATGTTTTGTATATCTTCTAACAGTAATGTGTCTATGTCCTCCCTCTGGTCTGGGGCCTGTAGACAACCCCAGTTCTTATGGCTGTCCCATTTCCTGTTTCCAGGGTGACCCACAGTTCTTCTGGCTCCTTATGTGTATTCTGAATTTCTGTAGCTTTGATATTTTCATTAACATACAGGGCCCTCCCCTTTTTGCACCTCGGTCTCTTCTGAACAATACATAGCCAGGTACTGAAGTCTCCCAAGTGTGGTTACTGGTAAACCACGTCTCACTAATTGCTACTATGTCCAGTTTAGCCTCTGACATTATTGCCTGCAGGTCTGGGATCTTATTTCCCAGGTCGTGAGCATTTGTGTACATGATTTTCCATTGGCCAGATTTTGGTGTGTTAGTTGTTGGGTGAAGTTTGGCATTACCCCTGTGCGTCGTATGGGGAGACAAACCTTTTTTCTTACCTGGTGATGCAAATGAATGGCAAACATGCTGAATTCCTGTTTGACCACTAGCTGAGGGGGGAGGGGTGTTCTTCCCATTCGACGTATGGGGTGCTGTACCCCTCTCCCCATTTGCTAGTTTAAATATTCTGAAAAGACGTCAAACTTCTGCCCCAATGCACTGCCTCCCTCTTTAGTCAGATGCAGTCCATTAAATTTAAAGAACTTTCGCTCCCAGAACTGTTGCCAGTTCCCTACAAATCTGTGTCCTTTTTCCTGAGCCACGTGTTTAGCTCCCCTATCTCCCCTTCTCTGACCTTCTGTCCATCTGCTCCCCTCTCCCAGACTGGCAGGATCTCAGAGAAGGAGATGCCGGACGAAATAGATGATAGTTTGTCACCCAGCCTAGTCAGGTGTTCCTTGGTCTCCACAACTGACCGGCTGGCGTAGATCATTAGTCCCTATGTGTACTAGGACATCAATGTTTTCTCCTGCTTTGTGAACAATTTTAGTAATGCGGTCAGTGTCTCCATGCTGATGTACCTGGAGACATCTGACCATCACCCTGGCTGGAGATGGGTATCAACTCCTCGAATCATGGAGTCTCCTGTGATCAGAAGTTTTTGGATTCCTTTGTGCTTGTTTTGTTTTGGTTCCTGATTTGGGTGAGTTTTGTTGTGCTAGCTCCTGTGCCGCAGTGTCCTGCTCTGCAGTGTCTTCTGCCTCTTTATTTGATTTCAGAGATAGAGGCAGATACCTGTTTTGTAGTGTTTATATGGTTTTGGAGGTAATGTGTTGGAGAGCAGAGAGTGATGGGGCACCTGATTTGCTCCTCCTAACCACCTGCCAACCTCCTGGACCAACTACCCTCTGCGGTCGAGGTTTTTCTGTTGGATGCTGGGGAAATGGCGGGTGGTTCTTATACTGTATTTCCTCTTCAATATGAAATTTGAGGCGTGCAATCTCTGCCCATGCTGCCCGGAGCTGAGCCCTAAGATCTCCAAAGGCCCAGCATGTAGGACAGTGTCCTAAATCCTGTAAGACTGTCCTTCTGAAAATTGTTCCACACTACCTGCAGTTAATGAAATCCATTCCAAATAAGTTGCTGGGTTTGTAACCTAGTCAGAGTAATTAGAAGGGAAAAAAAGGAAAAAAATGCAAGTAATGGTTTAACTGTGCTTTGTTTAACTTGTTATAACAAGTTAAATTACTAGTGCCCCTGTAAATGAGATCACCTTGTGGAGGCCCCACTGATCCGCCCTTCCTGCTCTGCCACAGGAAATGTCACAACTGTGGTATTTCTATAAAGGAGTGTAGCATGGGTGGTTGGCTGGCCCTTCCTGCCTAAAAAGAAGAACCACGGACAAAGAACAAGGAGGTAAGAGCAGAAACAATCAGTCAACAACAAATGCAGTAACCCTGAAAGCTTATCCTAATGTTAGATAAAACTGTAAAACCTGTAAAGCACCACCTGTAATAATTTCAGAGAAGATATACGCTGTAAGAAACACTTCGCTCCAGAGAAAAATAAAGCAGTAACAGAAGATATACCTTGCAAAAGACAATTTGAATCAGAAGATTACAGCAGTAATCTGTTAGCACACACCTGTAGGCACACCTTGTAATAATGCAGAAGAAGGTATACCAGCAACAACAATTTGAATCAGAGAAAAAATAAAGCAATGAAATGTTAGCAACAAACAGTAGCAATCCCTGTGAGTAAAACATAAAAACATCACCACACAGTAAATCTGCTTAGCCAAACTAAGTCTTAATCCTTTTCCCTTGCTCTGGTAAGTTTCTCTACTCTGTCTTTCAGGCAGTCTTAGAAGCAAAGAGCTCAGGTGAAGCTAGGTGCCTTGGCCAGCAAACCAAGTCTTCTACCTCCAAGTTATCAACTAACCTGACTTTTTAACCCTTCTTTCTGTTGGAAATTACTGACAGTTTGCCAGCTCCACCCCCCACATACACACCTAATCCTTTGGAAGAGCTGTGGGAGGAAAAGCAATTAGCTCATTCAATGTGAGAAGGAGACTGAAACACCTCTGAGACAACAAACCTTTTCAACAAACAAGAATAAAATAAAACACAGTGTCAAACAGTAATTTTGCTTAGCCCAATGATAAAAAAGTCACAAAAATGTAAGCTCCACCTGTAATACAGTAATTTCAGAGAAGATATACCCTGTAGGAAACACTTTGCTCCAGAGAAAAATAAAGCAGTAACAGAAGATATACCTTGCAAAGACAATTTGAATCAGAAGATTACAGCAGTAATCTGTTAGCACACACCTGTAGGCACACCTTGTAATAATGCAGAAGAAGGTATACCAGCAACAACAATTTGAATCAGAGAAAAAAATAAAGCAATGAAATGTTAGCAACAAACAGTAGCAATCCCTGTGAGTAAAAAATAAAAACACCACCACACAGTAAATCTGCTTAGCCAAACTAAGTCTTAATCCTTTTCCTTTGCTCTGGTAAGTTTCTGTACTCTGCCTTTCAAGCAGTCTTAGAAGGAAAGAGCTCAGGTGAAGCTAGGTGCCTTGGCCAGCAAACCAAGTCTTCTACCTCCATGGTGAGTAGCTATGCAGGCTCACCCACCCGTGCGCCATAGTTGGCACACTGGTCCATGCATGCTATGCACTGTCACTGTACACTGTACACCCAGGCACAGCATCCCAGGGATAGTCATCCCTGACCTGACGTGACATGCCCCGTGGTGCTGTGGGTGCTACGTCGCAGCACCGGAGAGCATGTGTCTGCTGTGCATCCATGTGGCATGTAAGGCCGCTGCCATGCAGTCTGCACAATGGGACAGTGGCAGGCTTGACCACTCCATGGCCTATATAGTGCCGTCATGCCCTGGCCCTGGTGTGGACAAGCCTGCGGACCTGGCACCGTGTGGACGGCCATGTACTGTTGCGCATCACCAATGTGCCATATGTGTACTGTGCAATAACCATGGTCTCCCTTCCTCTCTCCACAGCACCATCACGCCTCCAGGGTGCAGCCATGGCCATGGCTGAATGTGATGCCCTCGCAGGCGATGATGCGGGACCATCACACAAGGCCAATGACACCACTGTGGATGACTCTGCACCTGCAGCATCCATGTCTCGAGCAACACCAGTCACAGCTCCAGTGCAGGCGGGTCCTGCGGGCCACTCAGCTAGCAATGGTGGGACAGCCAGCTGGTACATCGCTTGGTTGGGGAGCCTGTCCGGGTTGTCTGATGCTGACCCAGATGATGCGGTGGACATTGCTGATGCCCTTCTTGTTCTCACCAGTGGCGTGCAGGGGGAAGTCCTTGGCAGAACTGCAGGCATCACTGAAACCAGCGCCGCAGACATGGCGGCCGCAGTGCACACATCACGGGGTTGCCTGTGCACGTGTCTCTGGGTGCGACTGATGTTTCCACTGTGCTGGGTTCTGGTGCAGATGCAGCACAGCTGCCCATGGCTGTGGGTGCTGTGCTGTCTGCACCACTTCCCAGTGCAGTGCTGGCAATGTCGGTGTCATCTGGGCAGGGTGCCTCTGTGCACACACCCGCTCCAGTGGTCCTGGAGGACACTACCCATGTGGCGGTGCCCAGCCAAGCCCTGCCTATGTCACAGCCTGCCAGGGTGCATCCACCACCTGTGAATGCACTGGGACAGGCTGATACATCCCCTGGTCATCAGCAATGCCACCATGCTGCATCACCTACCAATGACATGGGGGCCTACCTTGACCTCCTGTGGGTGACTGTGGAGAGGCAGGAGGCCCTCCGTGTGGAGTTCTGGAGCCACAGGGCTGTGATGGTCCAGGAGCATGAGTCCACAGCTGTGTGGCATGCACAGATGCTGGCAGAGACATGCATCATGTGGGTGGGCATGACTGCAACTCTGAAGCGGATTGCAGCGGCTGCGGAGGCGGTGGCTGCATCCACAACATGCCGTGGACATCATGCATCTAGTTGGATGGCCAGGAGCACATCCCGTACACCCCGCCAGTGGAGCCAGGTGAACCCCCCTACTGCTGACTCCGTTGCCACTGGCCTCCACACCCACCATCCATGGCTCGGCCAGTAGACGTGAGATAGCCACTCCACTGCTCACCCGTTCATGGTCTCAGTGCAGCACCCCTGAGGGGTCACTGGGAATGCACCCTGTGGCTGTTGGTGGCACCCCCACCACCACCAGCCATGGCAGAGGCCACTCTCATGTCTGTGGTGGCCGGGGGGCTGCCTTGTGATGCCCATATCCTCGGGCCTGTGGTGGCAGGATGGCACACCCATGTGTAACGGACACCCTGTGCGTGGTGCCAGTGGCGGTGTGTGTGACGGTCACCTACCCCACAGCCATCCTGGCACCACCTTGTGCCACCTGTGCAGGATGCCTTGCATGTCTGTGTGCATCACTGTTGTGCCATGTGTCATGGAAATGACGAGTGTGTTCCAGTGCCTGCAGTGCCCATGTGCAGGCTGCAGTGCACACTGACCCGTGACGTCTGCGACATGGCCTGGGGGGTGCTTGGTTGAAGCATGCCTGGTATGTGTGTGTGTGTGTGTGTGTGTGTGTCTGTGTGTCTCCCACCATGTGTGTGTGTGTGCCTGTGTGTGCGCCACTATGCGGTGTCCGGTGTACACTGTTCCCACGTCATGCAGTCCCTACACTGTGGTGCTCAAACCTGCATGCATACATACCTGCATACTCACCTGCGTGGCCCAAAGTGTTCCTCCACCACACGCGTGCAGTATTCCTGTGCTCTCTCTCCACCAGCCTCAGATTTCTACGGCTCTGCCTGGCGTCGCCTCACTGGCCCTCAGGGGGTGCCCTGTCCGGCCCTACCCGACCCCCTCGTCCTCCCCGAAACTGTTGCCCTCACCGGCCTCGACAGGTATCCCATGGTCTAGGGCCATTTTTTGTAGCATACAACAGACCAGGAATATGCCACAGACCTTCTCAGGGCTATACTGTAGGGCACCACCTGACTGACACTGGAATTGCATCTTCAACATGCCAAAGACACGCTCTCTGATGGCACGTGTCATGGTGTGTGCCTCATTGTAGCATTCCTCTGCCACTATTCCAGGTCATCAGAAGGGGATGAGGAGCCAGAGCCTCAGTGGATATGTGGTGTCTCTTGTGGGGGTAGACATGTGTCCGTTAGTACACATTAACCCAATGGGGTTACACTGTGGCATGTGCCCTGTCCTTATCCCTGCCCTCTGTGGTGTGTGCCCCTGTCCTGCTCTACTGCCTGTGCATCCCCATACCTGGGAGTCCTGCATCTCTACCACAGCTGCTAATGCATGCCCCCGTCTGTCGTGTGGTGCACAGTGCTTGCATGCCACCCTGTGTCCACCTTTGTACCCTTTCACACCCCTGCTGTCCCAGGGTCCGTGCGCCTGCTTCACACTGCTCACGGCCTACCCCATGTGTCCTGGCCTTGGTGCCCCCCTGTGCTGTTGGTGCCCTGTCACATGTACCTATCAGATGGCCTCTTGGTATGTCCCCATCCTCAAACCTCATGCAGAGTACCAACTGGTGCCATATGAAGGCATCATGTGTGCTCTCAGGGTGTGTGGCGCAGATATTGGTGATGCACCCTTCTGGTTGATGTATGTGATTGAGTCATCACCAGGTGGTGCGCGGATCACCACATGGGTGCAGTCAATGGCCCCTATGACATCTGACATGCATGCTACCCTCTAGAACCCCTGCATGCTGGGAAAATGGATGTATTCCAAGGCATGCGGTAGCAGTGCGGTGAGGAACTGTGTGAGGAGGCGGGATGAGGAGGCATGTGATATGCCAGTGGTGTCCCCAGTAGGCCTCTGGAAGGTTCCTGTGGTGAGCAGACACATGACCGTTGTCACCTTGGTCTCCACAGAGATGGCGTGACCTCGTGCGGTGGGTACCTGCATCTCATCATGGCACAGCTCACAGAGCTGACTCAGCATGGCCCTGTTGAGGTGGTATCGCTCTACTGTCTCCACCTCTGTGAGCTGCTCGAAGGACAGCTGGGCACGATATCGCCATGGGTCTGGCCGCCTATGTTGCCTTCCAGCACCCTGCCTCCTCCTCCTCATTTGTGCACCTGCTATGGTGACTGCTGTTGGGTTCATTTGTGTTGTCTGTGTCTCTCTCTCTGTCTTCCTCTTCCTCTTCCTCTTCCTCTTCCTCTCTGGCTCTGGCTGTGTGCTGCTGTGGCTGTTTAATTCACATGCTGCAGGTGTGCTAGAGATAAGTCTCCTTCTTTTGTACTTATCTTTCTATGGTGCATCTTGGCTTTGCACTGGAGTTGCCCCATAGATGCGCCATGGATATGGATATGATAGAAGGCATTCTTAGGATGGCAGAGAAAGGGGATATACTGTTGATGGGAGACCTGAATATGCCAGATGTTAACTGGAGCACATTTGTTGCAGCCACATCCAAGAGCAGGGCCATTCTTGATGCCCTACAGGTGGCAGGCCTCAGACAGCTAGTTTCGGAACCCACTCATGAGGGAGCAGTCTTAGACCTCATACTCTCAAATGGGGGCAGTGAGAGGATCTCAGATCTAGAAGTGGGTTGCCATCTGGGAACAAGTGACCATCATATAGTGTGGTTCATGTTAAACTCAGCTACAGAGTCAAGCTATACAAAAGTGAGGGTACTGGACTTCAGGAGGGCTGACTTTGGCAAGGTGGGAGAGTGCCTCAGATAAGCACTAGCAAACAGGCTAGAAGGCGGGGGTGGAGCAACAATGGGGTGCAACCCCTCATCCCTGCCTTTCTAGCAAAACGACAGGTGGCATGCTGTTGAAGCTGACAGCCGTACCTGGTTGGGACTGGGTTCGGGGAGGATGAGGTTACTCGGCACAGGGGACCTAGGTTTGGCTACTCTGCACAGGGGAAACCCAAGTAAATCCGAACACAGGAAGTAATAACTGTAATGTCCAGAACCAGGAATGGGATTCTTCAGTGTGGCTTTTATTCACTTCCAAGCTGAACAAACAAAGCATAGATGGACCCCCATGGGGCTACATTTCCTGGTAATGCAAATTAGAGACTACAGAACACTTTATCACCATTTCCAGCCCTCAGGCTCTAAATCCACCAGGCACACAGCCCGGACTTGCACGTAGTTTTGAGTACACAGCCCGACTTGTACACTACTTGGGTTTTTCCCACTGGCCCTGCTCCCCCGCCAGCCACTTGATCCGTGGTCCATTTGAGGAATGAACCAATTATCCTGTTGTGGCTCCCCAAACCACACTAGAGTCTTCGACTCCTAGAGTGAATTTTCCTTACAATCCCATGTCTGGGTACTTCCCTCATCACTGGCCAAGTGCCTGAGGCAAAGTAGAAATCCATAGAAGAAATTCGTAGAGGTGGACCTGGTCACTAAAGATGGGGGGCCACCCACCTCCAGCTCCCACAGCCCATACCCGGCCATTTCTCTGGAAACTGAACAATTCCTTTACTGAACTTTCAAATGTAGACTCTGGGTAGACGTCTGTCACATCTCCTCTACATAACATTTGCATTCCAACAAGCTCTGGACTTGAACCTACTTTTAATTTGCTTAGCCCATTATTCTAGGCTTCCCAACATTTAGTAGTTCAATCCCCACATTGTCACACAAGTCCCAGGGTGAAAAACATAGGCCCTTTTAGCAAGAGCAGACAATCACCCTCACGTTGCAGGTGCCCCACAGGCGACACACAAATCTTCTTATTCTCCCAAATAAACACTGGAACACATGGGCAGCTTTTCCTTCACAAGCAGAACTAGGGAGTTGCCCCAGGAATCTGCAGGGAAACCTTTCCTGCCCCCCCGAAGGGAAGGGGCACTGAGACCCAAAAACAGCGGTCTCCACCACTTCAGTTATCTTCTGTGTCTCTCTTTAAGGTGGAGACACACACCCTATTACTTAAAAGTACCCTCTGTCAGGGCTGAGGTTCCTAGAGCCTTCACTGAGCTGCTTTCTCAGCAAGCTCCCAACTTCATACACACTCACTGAAGACTGACTGAAGACTGCTTTCAAAAATCTCCCAACATTCTAACCAATTCCCTTGCTGCAGATTCCAATGTGGCTCATGCAGCTGCGATAGTTCTATTGGTGATGTCATCCCTCAGTCTCAGCTGAGACTGAGAACAGAGTGAGACAGCGTGAAACCCATTTAACTGGAGTTTCACAAGCTGCCTTCCCTGCCTACCACTAGCTCTTACTGGGATTCTAGTAACCCCAGGTAACAAGGGAGTTACAGGGGACTCATCAAAACTGCCATCACAGAGGCAACAAGCCTTTGTGTGAAACAAATAAACAAATCAAAACGAAAGAAAAGTCACTATGGTTCTCAAAGAGGTGGCTGGGAAAGTCAGGGAGAAAAAGATAGCATTCAGGAAGTATAAGGAAACACAGAAGGAGCAGGACAGAGAGCTGTACCAGTTAAGGCTGAAGGAAGCAGGGAGGGAAGTCAGAATAGCAAAGGCCCAAACTGAGGAAAAGATAGCCAACTCTGTTAAGAAGGGGGACAAAACCTTGTATAGGTACATCAGAGAGCGTAGAAAGACAAAGGGAGGGATAGTGAGGCTGAATAGAATGAATGGTGGGGGGACAGTGAAAAAAGCAGGGATACTGAATGAATATTTTTGCTCAGTATTCACAAAGGAGAGAGGGAAGTGCCTAATCCAATTAACAGAAGCACTCTTGATAGGGGGGTCGATCCTAGTCCTTTCACAGAAGAAACAGTTCTGCAAGAACTCCTAACACTGAAGGTGGACAACGCAATGGGGCCTGATGGAATTCACCCCAGAATTCTAAAAGAATTAAAGGGGGAACAAGTGAAACCACTGACTACTCTTTTTAACAAATCATGGGAGGATGGTGTGGTACTCGAGGACTGAAGGAAGGCGGATGTGATTCCCCTTCACAAAAGTGGGACCAAGACAGAGGCAGAAAACTACAGACCTGTCAGTTTGACCTCTGTGGAAAGTGATGGAGTCACTTCTGAAGGAAAGAATTGCTGAGTACCTAGAGGCCAGTGGGGCACAGGACCCAAGGCAGCATGGGTTCACAACTGGAAGGTCATGTCAGACAAATCTAATAGATTTCTTTGACTGGGTGACCAAAGTAGTAGACCAGGGAGGGGCTGTGGACATGGCCTACCTATACTATAGCAAGGCATTTGACACAGTCCACACAAAAGATTAATAGTCAAATTAACCAGCCTGGGAATGGGTCCCAGGGTGGTACCCTGAGTAAAACATTGGCTGGACAACAGGACACAGAAGGTAATTGTAAATGGAGTCCACTCTGAAGAAAGAGGGGTTACTAGTGGGGTACCGCAGGGTTCAGTACTGGGTCCAGTCCTTTTTAATGTCTTTATAAGTAACATTGCAGAGAGACTGGAAGGAAAAGTATGCCTCTTTGCAGATGACACAAAGATCTGCAACAGGGTTGATACACAGGGAGGTGTGGAAAGGATGAGAAGGGACTTGGCAAGGTTGGAGGAATGGTCAGAAGTATGGCAGCTAGGATTCAATGCAAAGAAGTGCAAAATAATGCACCTGGGAAACAAGAACCCAGGGGAAGATTACACAATGGGGGAGGTAGTAACAACAACAAAAAGCAAGGGGCCTGGGGGTAATCATATCAGATGACCTTAAGGTTAGCAAGCAATGTGAGAAGGCAGTAGGGAGGGCTGGGGGTATATTGGGATGCATAGGGAGAGGCATTACCAGCAGAAAACAGAAAGTTGTTATCCCTCTGTACAGACAGTTGGTGAGACCCCATCTGGAGTACTGCGTCCAGTTCTGGAGACCCCATCTCTGCAAGGACATAGACAGGATAGAGGCAGTCCAGAGGAGGGCAACTAAAATGGTGCAGGGTCTGTAAGAGAAGCCGTACGAGGAGAGACTAAAGGAGCTTAATATGTATACTCTTGAGGAAAGGAGGGAGTGGGGGGACATGATAGAAACTTTTAAGTACCAAAGTGGAATCAATAAAGTCCAAGAGGGTAGCAACTTTCAGAAAAAGAGACGTGCAAGAACAAGGGGACACAATTTAAAGATGGGGGGGCGGTTCAGGGGCAATGTGAGGAAGCATTTTTTCACAGAGAGGGTAGTGGATGCATGGAACCGCCTTCCTGAGGAGGTTGTGGGGTCTAAAACTGTGGGAGAATTCAAGAATGCATGGGACAGACATAAGGCAATTCTTGTTGGGGGGGTAGGAAGAAATAGGCTGTTGGTTAACTAGGATCTGCGGCCTATCCTGTAGGTAGGGAAATGGACAGACTAGGTGGGCCAAGCGGTCCTTATCTGCCATCAAATTCTATGTTTCTATGTTTCTATGGATATGCACTGTGACTTGAGTTGCGCTGTATATGCATGGGTACGCCCCCTGCATATGCGCTGCATGTCATTACATTGCACCTGTGGCACATGTCGTTCAGCGCAGGACATCTCGATGGGGCTGGCGCATTCACCCTGTTTCTGAATTGGCTTACAGTGCATTTCTGGCTTGCGCTGGTGCATCTGAGTTGCGCCAGGGGCATCTATTTTGTGAATCCTGCCCCAGATCTTTATTCTAAGAACTGGTAACAAAAAGCCATGCTTTGCTGAATCGCCATGTCATGTGTGCGGGCTCGGCTGAGTGACCCAACCCCAGCCCCAGCTTAAGTCCAGAGACAGGCACACAGGCCACCACCACATCACTTGATAACCATCCAGATACTCCCCTCCACTCTCTTCCCCTTCAGTCCACAAACACCACAATAGTAATTAACTTCACTCTGCTCACCTCTTACTGCTGCTGATTTCTTTCTTGTGGCATCTGGTGTGGATTCTTGACCTTCAGTTCTCCTTGTGACCCTAACCTGACTCTCCAGTCCTCCTGAGACTCTGGGTCTGGTCTTCGATGGTCAACCATCATGTTGTGCCCAGCCTGGTAGCAGCCAGGTCTAGCTGCTGCTGCTGACTTGCCACACAGTGCTGCCACCGACGAGAGGGCCTATTGCATTGATCACCCTAGGTGCTGGTTCAGTTCTGTATCCTCCAGGCACAGGCAGCACTGTGCTCGTCTATTTGGCTGAGTACACTGCTGTGGATTTTACTTTCTTCAAATTCAGAGTTGGGACAGGAGACAGCTGTCAGCCACTAGTCTGACTAAACAGTCTGATACCACCACCACTTTCTAAGGATCTACTATGAAATCCTGACAGTCAGTCTCCTGAACTCCATAAGCCTGAGTTTAGGAGACTGACTGTCGGAAGACCAACAAGGTCTTAGTACAATGAGGGGGGCAAGCCCTCAGCACCCCGCATGTGGGGGTTTTCCCTCCTCACCCCCCCATAACTTAAATAACCAACTTGGGGGAGCGGACCTCGGAGTAGGTTACAACAAGTTACGGGGCAAAAGCGCCATGCAAAAAAGTTGCCCTATGGGAATAGAACCTGGGTCTGAATGCACTGGTGGCTGTGCTGCTAGTGGCTTAGCCCTGCACGCCATGACAGCAGCTCGGACAACCATTGGATTTTTTCCCTTCTTTTGGTGCATGGCTAGAGGTAGGGTAGTGGTTCATCACATCCACTATCTTACCCCTGCCGGCACCAACTTTGGTGTGTCGGGTAGGTGTGGGTCAGGCAGCCAAACTCGGGATTCTGAATGCCGGGATCCAAGTTTCGGCATTTCATTGTACTCCCCTTTTTTCTCCACATTAAACTCATGCTGCCAACTGCTGCACAAGTGCTGAGTGATATGTTGATGGGACAGCACTGATGGTGGTTCACCAAAACCGAACTGCTTGTCTTATTAGCAGAGCTTTTTCTGCTGGGGAGGTGCACAGAGATGAGACACCATGATGAGCTATAAATACTACTGGCGGCTGGATGTTCCAACACAGATAGGTTTTGGGCATGGAACGGAACCTTCAATACTAGAATCCTCACCTTGATCACCCCCTCACCACCACCATACAAATAACTGCAGATTTATACAGTTACATTTTCTTCTGACAGGTACACATTAGATTTTAAGAAAATTACATTTTAAAAACAGAAATGTATTTTCAGGAATCAACGTCCCCCAATGGATGAGTACCCTAGGCAGCCACTTAGCTCACCTATCCTTAAGGCTGGCCCTGCCTCTATTTGTCTTAAAAATTTCTGTAATGTAGAACATTCCCAAAATATATGGTAATGCATTGCTTTCCTGTTGCCACAGGCATGCCAGAAGGCTGCTGCAGTATATCTATCGGTTTGGTTGTAATGACTGTTGCCCTATATTACAGATTTGCATGCAAAGTCATGCCAAATATGGGACGTTGTGACTTTATGTTGAGTACTCAACATACATTTCCATTCCCCCCATTGTACGGGAGTAGTTAGCTCCTCCTCACATTTTTTTATATATGGATTCAGCTGTAATTGTAGGAGGCACTCTCAAGGCCCTGTATCCTATCGAAGCAAAATGTTTTAACATTCCTGTTATAAATATTAACTGAATTAGTCCTACCAATGGTGGTTTCTTTCTATTTCCAGATGACTGCAAAAGATGGCATTTAGATAGTGCTGAATTTGTATGCATCTATAGTGATCTGTATGACTTAAAGTGATTTATGGAAGTTCCCCAAATGCCTTTTTCACATAGTATGCCATTGCCAGCCATGCTCCAGATGTTGAAACTGCAATTTGTTTTGTGAAAAAAATCTGTGATTGTCTTTTCTATGATGTTTTGTCGGCATTTTGTTTCTGGTTGCCCTCCAGTTTTCTTTGAGTGCTAGCTTGTCATTCAAGGGAGCCATCAGTCACTTTCACTGGCTGCATGTTCTATTGAAAGGGAAAGTGAATGAGGGCTAAACAACTTTGAAAAACAGAGCTGAGATTCTAAGATTGCTCAATGCACATGCTCAGAATCTCGACATCGCTTTTCAAGGTTTTTTGGTAGCACTTTCACTACCATTTTCATTCAAGGGGGCATTTACTTGCAAAGTGCAATTACTACAGCATACTTACACATCCCTGAAGTGTCTCATTACACTTAGAAAAATTGTTAAAGCTGTAAAATTAAAAAAATAAAAAATCACAACACTGCTTGCAAAAATATTTTAATTTATTATTGTAACTGCAGTTGGAGATAAAGTAGTCAATTTTTGTTAAATCAGCTAGCTGTTATTTTGGTAATGATTACAGCAGTATAACAGCTACTATATTGATTTACATACAGCAACAAGGATTTCTGGGTAGATTATAAAGTTGACTTAAATTTTCCTTACTCAGAGGTGCAGCGTCCTGTTTTGGTAATGGTGACTGTAGCATAGCACCTATTATGTAGATGTGCATAGCAAGGCATTGTGGGTACAATAGGAAGGGGATTCTATTTTCCTTACTATGAGGTGCAGTCTCCTATTTCTGTAGTGGCTGCAACTATATAAGAGCTATAAATTTATTTTCAAAATGAGGCATTGTGCATACAGTGTATCGCTCACAAGATTTCTTTACTGAGAGATTTAGTCTCCTATTTCCATAGTGAGTACGGAAATATAATAGCCTGTATACTACTTTAAACAGTGAGACATTATGGGTACAGTAAATAGCTGATTTTTCTATCTCCCTAATCAAAGTGCAGTCTCCTAGTTCAGAAGTGTTTATAGCAGTACAGTCTGTAGAAAAGTCTCTGGAAAAAATGTTTGTGTGATACAGGTAAGCCAAAATGATAATTTGCCAGTCTGTGTAGACATTGTTTCACTTTAACTGCCTGCTGGTGACATGGTAGGTCTAAAGTGACAGCTCCTGTCAGAATGTGAGGGTGTAATGATACTTTTCTATGTTGAAGTTATAGGGCTTGAATGGTTGTAAGCAGTTAAGGAGTGTGAATTATGGGTCAATAATTACATGTCTCTGAACTGCTTTCAACCAATCAAATCACAAGAATTTTTCTACACGCTATAATGCTAGATACAACTACTTGCTAACAATTTAAAGAATCAGCTAAAAACTGACAGTGTCCCTTTTGATGTAACTTTGTTTCCCTTCATAATGTATAGGTTGGGGGTTGCAGCACCGAGGGAAAAAAAGGGGCAGGGCTATGCAAATGAAACAGAACACTGAAGTAAAAGGATTTTTTCATGGAAAACAGTACTTTTTTGGCAGTTTGAATTGTAGGAGACTGATTCTCAACTCCTACAGGTTACTACGCCCATTTGCTATGGCAACCTTCCATAGATCACTTTAAGGAATACCTCTGTTTTAAGTGCACAAAGGTAAGCAGGATGCTCCCTTCATAACACTGAAATAGGTAAGCAAGGCCACCTCTTTCTCAAGCCCAAGAATGGGCATCTGCTGTACTTTAGCTGGAAGAGATGTATCATCATATGGTAATGCCCACAGTTGCTGTAATTCATCTTTAAATGGCTTTGTTTGCATAATGTGTCACCAAATTGTTAAATATGTTCTCATTAGGGGTACTAACCATAACTTGCTCTGGGGAAGTCAACAGATTTGAAAATCAAGCCTGATTCAGCTATATTAAGGACAGTGTTAACTGCTTGCTACATAAGCCAATAGTTGCTAAGATGTAACTGCACAGCACTGAAGAATTCCTTAAAGTTGGGATGACCCAACCCTTCACTGATAGTTGGCAACTATAAGCTACAGTATCTAGTAAGTATAGTGAACCAATATGGGTGCCTCATCAAAACGGCGACTCTTATTGGGTGATATACTCATGGGCTACCCTGCAAGGCTGGCGACCGTATGAGAAGGCGAAGGTAGGAACGGCGATCGCAAAGGGGAGGGATAGCGAGGGGAGGGGGAGGGACAGAGAAGGGGGTTTTAGGGGACTGGTGTGCCTGCTGCTGCTGAGCTAGCCATGTGGTGTGGTGGTGAGGGTGGCTAGCTCTAGTGGAGCAGGTACCGGGCTGGGGACTGGCGCAAAAAGTTTTGCTGCTGTCTGCGGCTGCTGGCTTTATTTTTACTGTGGCAACCAGAGTGTCGCCCCTTCCCTGACATGCACTCCCCTGGAGTTAGTAATCTAAATTCGGGGGGTGCAGGGGGCAAAGCCCCTCATGAGAGGGGGTGTGGGGGGCACAGCCTCCCTGCAAACACACTTTTTAGGTTGCCAGACATTGGGTCGCTGCAATGTATATATCGCTGATTTGCTTTTCGGTGATATACACCTCGCCATAATAATGATCGTTATTTTGCGATTGCTATTATGACATGGAACCATAAGCTACCCTGGAGCCCTTTCCATTCCAAAGATATTGAGATATCTGTTTGTCCCATATTGCAAAATCAGAAATAGTTGGAATAACTGGTATTGTCTGAAACAAGTAAAGAAATCTGGGAAGGAAATTCATATGGATAGACTGTATCCTACTGATCAGATGTATTGTCAGTAACTGACATCTTCTAATATCTGTTAACACAGCCTGTGTTAAAGGCTTTCAAAATAAATCTTAGTGAGGTGTCAGATCATGTGGTGTATTTATTCCCAAATACTTTATATAGGGTTAATTCTATCAAAAAGTAAAACATTTTTTTCCAACTATGCTGGCTGGTGATACGTTATATTTAGTATAGCGGTTTTATCTTGATTTATTTCATAACTGGGAAGTGTGCCAAATGTTTCCAGGGTGACCAATAAATGATGGAGAGACTGGCTTGGACTGGTTAAATTAGTAAAATAATTGTCCACAGCGCAAATTGTTAGGTTTCTGTGTGTCAAATCAAATCTGCTTCATACACTCTAAAGCCTCAGACCCAGTGCAAAGTATCATGGGTATGCAAATCCTTGTGTGGGCCAGGCTGACAAGGCATCACAGAGCAAACATTGCCAATAAACAGTGTTATGAATCATTCCAGTTTAGAAAAAGAACTACACACTACAGACACATGTCATGTTAGGACACTGCAGTCACTGTCTCAGCCGAAAACCAATTCATCCTTCAGATGAAATCAATTGCTGTGTTCCTTGTTCAACCAGTGGTAAATAACTATATTTATTTGAAAGGAGTCAAGCACACAAAAACAGAATGTTTTTTTCCATGGTATAATTTGATAAGCTCTGTGATAATATTGTGATATCAGGGGACATCTTGGTGGGCACTACTGTGTGTTGCAAACTAGGGAAGTTGGGTTAAGGGGCTGAATTAGGGTCCCAGGTTCTGGGGTGGAGCTGGCTGTCCATGAGGAAGGGGTGATGTTCCTTTTTATATATGTTTCTTACACTGAGGTGGTGATACACTTTCAGGCCTTTATTACCATGCCCTTCTAGGATCAATACATTCCTTTGGTGGCTCTGATTGCTCACCCCTAATAGTCGACCTCTGCAGCCTGGAAGAGACCACATCTAGTACTGGGCAAACAGGTCAACGTTAAGATGGTCATCATACAGTTCTCAATATCTTTTTCCTATTCAAAAAATGCACAGGAGCATTTGGTGTTATGCATATACTTGCAATGTCTATGAATGAGCTCGCATTAACCCCCACATCCTCCCCAGCAATGCCTCAGACCACCCAGTGTCCAGAGCACTACTGTGAGGAAGGCAGGACTGCACGTCTGAAGCTTTTTTTGGCCTATACAGGCATTCTTGGCTATGGAAGTAGCATGGCAGGGCTCCCCTCTCTGAGGCAGTAAGTGCTACCCATGACAACATGTCCAAGTCTAAACTGTCCGATAGTAGAACACACTGGCAGCTGCTGATGCAAAGGCAACCAATTACTCCCTGTTGACCAGTCAGCCAAGGACTGAGTAGCACTGGCATCCACCAAGAAGGCATCGACTTTCACTCACTCACTTACTCACTCACTCTCTCACTCACTCACACTCACTCACTCACACTCACTCACTCACTCATCTGTCTTACCTCACTTACTTGTCTGGACAATAAGTGTGATTGGCTAGCTTATACAATTGAGAGAGAAGCCAAGGAGATGGGCAAGAACATTTGTGGCATGCATTTAAACTTTGTCTTCCCAAAAGCTTACTAGAAAGATAACTTTTTCAAGTTACAGAAAACTGAGATGACTTATTAAGTGAAGTGCTTTCTGCTTTTCAGAAGTTATACATAGCTGATTGTATGGCAGCCTACCAATGTGATACAGTTGCCTACTCTCCTTATGGCTTAGCTACCTGTTTTACGGCCACGCATATTGTACTGCACAGTAGTGCTGAGCTGTTCTCTCTAAAGTTAGCCACCACATAAATAGGTAGGTAGTTCTATTTTATAAAGCAGCCTTCCATAGCTATGGGTGCTGTACAGAGTAAAATGAACAACAAAATGCACATAGAGGTATCTGGTGATAATAGGGAATAAATAACACATTATATAATAGGGAATAAATAAATTATACCTCAGGATTCAATTAAGCAATCTATAAACAGAATAAATGAGAGAGGACTGGTCAAAACAATGGTGCTAAACTCTACTTTTAAAACTCTAATGTGCAAAAGCCTTGTGGATCTTGAGAGAGTCTTCCAGATGACCAGGGCCACCACTGAGAAGGCTTAATCCCCCGCCAAATAAAAACTGGAAATAGGCAATGGAAGTAGCCCAAGCCCAAGGAACAGGTGACTCTCCAGGAGTGACAGAGTGTCAGGAGCACACAGAGGTAGTAGAGGTTCAGTTCATTCCATGCACATTAAATGTTTTCATACAGTACATTTGCAGACAGGTGAAATAGTCTACCAAGCAACAGGGCCAATTCCGGGACACCAGCTTGGTTTAAAACACAGTTGAACACATTTAGAGTTTATTGAGAAGAAATACTTTGTAGAGCTTCAGGACAGACTTGATGAACTTATGGGGTAGGACATTCAAATGCACGATCTGGGTGCATCCCTGATGCTTGCACTTGAAGACAGACCACCATAAAGATAGTCTAATGTGCTGGTGCAGTTGTGCAACCTACAACATTTCGGGTGGTACTTGCATTTAAAAAGTGATGCATGTATCACTTATGTGACACAAGTCACTGTAAAGCAGGGAAACTGTTGCGAATACATCAGAATGTTTCAAAATAATATTTGAATGTTTGGGCATATTTGGGATAATGCAGAATGCATCCAAAATTGGAAACTGTGGGGGGCGTGGCTTAGCCTTCATCTAAGATGGCAGCATAATTCTTTAGCTCCCTTCTTGTGGGCTAATATCCTATGACATCCTACAACGAGGGGCCTCTATAACCATCTGAAGATACAAGCATTCAAAGAGGGACTTAACCAGACTTATCAGCAATACCCCTATTTCTTCTCCTATCAGTGTGGATCAGCTTGCTGGGAGTGGCTCTCCTATACTAAGGCCTACAGCATGGTGTCCTTCTCTCCAGCTCCAGCTGACCCTGCAAAAATGGAACAAATGTTTGCTCAATTGCTGGCACAGATGTCTCAAATGACTATTGCTCTAAATACAAATACTCAAACTCTACAGGCAATTGAATCACGGATGTTCCACATGGAAGGGCATCTTAAGGCCCACGACGCAGCTCTACAAGAAATCACAGCCACTACTCGGGAACAAGCACGTCTTATATACTATCTCCAAGATAAAGTGGATGACTTGGAAAATCGGAGCCACCGCAACAATCTGCGTTTCATCGGCTTCCCAGAGGGGGCTGAACAACGGGATACAGTTCGTTTTCTGCAAGACACCTTGCTGCATATCCTAGGCCTGCCTCCTGCTTCTGTCTTGCAAATTGTGTGGGCTCATCGCTCCCTGGCCCCGCCACCTAAACCAGGAGAATGCCCATGACCCATCTTGGCCCGTTTTTTGGACTTTCGCCAAAAGGAGCTGATCACTGCTACAGCAAGGGCCAGAGGCCCCTATCCTGGAATGGCAACACCATTCACATTTTCCAGGATTACTCCCAGGAATTAATGGAGCAGCGTAAAGCATATACGGTTTGCCGCAAGGTTCTGCATGTGCATTATATCTCCTTTTCTCTATGCTACCCTGCCACGATGAGACTCATTTTTAATGGGGCTCCTACTCTATTCACCATGCCAGAAAGCCTCATGGACTACCTCTGACAGCAATTCCCTAAGGAGTTCCAAGACTCTGAAGTCTTCAACATGACTCACACCCCTCCGGACTCCTCCAAACACATGGACAAAGCAGCCAGACCTGTGCCGTTGCCCTCCCAAGCTGCGCTGCATCGATTTGAAGCCTCTCTTCCTCCTAGGAACAGGAAGCGACATACCTCGGAACAGCATGAAAGGTGACAACACCCGAACACTAGGCAGTACGAGGAAGTTCCCCAGGATGATGAAGATGGCGCCCTTCACCAGCACTTCTCCCCGAACAAATTCACTCCGCTGCTGACTATCCATGAGGATGCACCGCGAGAGGCTAAGTCACCGACACAGAGCTTGCTATCTGAAGAACCCCAGGCATGGACTGCGGACACAACAACAGACCCACCGCAAGCCCTCATGGAACAACAACTTCTTCCTTCTGCGAGCACTGACTGGCAAACACCAGCAATAACAGCTCTCTTGCCGGCTGGATCAGCCAATCAATCTCCCCCCTGACTGCACAGCTAAGTACCTGTTTTCTATTTGTACTATTTCTAGGCTTTCTAAGGCTGTGGTATCGGGTGCCGGGTAGAGTTGGGTCCTAGCTGGCTCTTAATCGGCTCCCTCACTCCTGGGACCGATCCATGTATTGTCTGTAATTTGGATGCCTCTTACATATATTAGGCCAATGGACTTCGCTGCATGCCTTGGTGACCAACCCTTTTCCATGAACATGCCTATATTATTTAGTTACGCATGACATTTCTGGACTGCTGAAATATAATTTTGAGGTGATATTGCCTACCCGAATGCAGCAAACTGTCTGTTGATTGGTCTCCTTGTGCTATTTGCTTATTTGTCCCTCTGCTTTTTATACTTAATCAGGGGGTTAATGGGTGAGACCTTGGCACTGGCCCGATCCCCTCTAAATAAGGCATCAGATGTAATAACTACTACCCGTGTTACTTTTTTCCAGCTTTGGGGGGTAGATCTACATTGTCTGTATTTGAACTATACCTAAACCCCCCCTTTGCCCTTTCTTAATGCTATCCTGACAAGATGGTGGTATATGGGGCTAGATTTGAGTCATGTCACAGACATGCAGCTCCCGTTGGTTTAGGGCTGAAGCTCTCCTATCGCCTCTCTACTACGCTCTTGGAGGAGGTAAATGGATTTAGGATTACCTCCCGGACAAGGTGAATAACTCCTTATTTCCTCTCATCCTAGCCCCTATCCACTGGACATGGGCCTTATCCTCTGCATTGCCCCTTATTGCTTTCTTTCTTTTATTTCTCGTTTGCCCATAGGCCATTTGGAGGAGCGGATTTGTGCTGCTGCACAATATGTGCTCGAATCAGAGCCCTATGCTGTGCTCTGTTTCTTCACTTCTTAGACCCACCCCACGAAAGGATGATAGGTGGACTTGGCGGCCTGTCCGACGGCCTAACTGTCAACCACCGAATACTAAAGTCAATTGGTGTGTGTGTACCGTTGTACATAGTTTAATACTGGTACAGGCCGTTTGCCCAACTATTAGGTTTATAGTGTGTAGTAACTGGGTTTCTAGCAACTGTCTTAGGTTTTGGGGCTATATATGGATCACTTGTGTTAGGCAGCTAGGTGTCACTGGGAGGCTCCTAGGGGAAGAGCCAGCAACATCCTCAGCCTGTACTGTTTGTATGTCTATTATGGTAACTTGCACGTGCTCCTGTCTATTTGATTATGGCTGACCTTCATACATATACCTGGAATGTACGGGGTCTGAATACCCTGGTTAAATGTAAACAGGTGCTGTCTCATCTGAAAAAAACTGAGGGCTACGCTGGCCTTCCTACAGGAAACTAAACTTACAAAACAGGATCATGATATGTTGAAAAGAAACTGGGTGGGACAGGTCCTATCCGCATCCTCCCCTACCCGGAAAAGAGGAGTAGCTATCCTCATTCACAAGTCTCTGGCTTGGTCCATTATCCAAGTACATACAGAACTTGTGGCAGTTGGGTCCTAACCCTAATGAAAACCCCTGATGGCCCCATACTTCTCGGCTGCATTTATGCCCCAAACAAAGATTTTCCTTCCTTCTTTCACTCATTAACCCAAAAGGTATGCTCTATATTCCTGGACCCTGCACCCACTATTTTAGGAGGGGACTTCAACCTGGCCCTAGTACCTCAGTTGGATCGTAGTGCTCCCTCTACCCCGCAACATCCCTAAGCCCGGCTTACCCTGCAACAACTGATTGCAGAAGTAGGTCTCACTGATATTTGGAGAACCTTCCATCCCAAAATGAGAGATTACTCCTTTACTTCGGCGGTGCATGGGTATCATAGCCGATTAGACTTCTGGCTGGTCTCGGCTGATATTTGCCGGAATGCAGTTGATGCCAAGATTATGCCTAAAATTATTTCCAACCATGCCCCTGTGCACCTACATGTTCTCTGGGGCCCTTCCTCTCCTAAATCCTCTACTTGGAAACTAGACCCCCTTTTACTTAAAGATCCCCAATTTGCCCAATGGGTATCCTCGGAGACGACATATTTCCTAGCAGAAAATTCCCCCCAAGATACCCCTCCCTGCACTCGCTGGGAGGCTTTTAAAGCCACCCTGCGGGGGTCTATCATTAGTTATGCTGCTAAACGACGGAAGAAACGGGAGCACCTCTTGACTTCCCTAGAAGCCAAGCTAAAAAATCTAGAAGCTCGAGCAAAACAATCGTCCAATCTGCTACCACAATCCCCACTGTGCAGAGACCTGCTCGCCACCTGCTTAGCCATTAATGACCTACTAACTCGTAAGGCCAAAGTGGCAATTTTAAGGCTACGCCACCATTATTGGGAGGGCGGTGAAAAAGTTGGCAAACATCTGGCCTACAGACTTCGCAAGCAGCAGGCTGAATGTCAAATCCCAGGCCTGAAAGATCAGACGGGCTTAATCCGCACCGACCCTATCGCCATTAATGCCAGTATGCAACAATTCTACTTGACCCTCTACACCTCCACCAGAACCTCAGTGGAACAGACAATGGAAGCTTTTCTCGCATCTCTCCAACTTTCCGTACTTCTGCCTTCCTAAGCTGAGCAGCTGGACCTGCCTATTACTCATGCAGAGGTCGTACCGGCCATTAATGCTCTTAACACAGGTAAAACTCCCGGAGGGGACGGCTTTCCGGTCGAACTGTGACAGATGCTAGCTCCACACCTTGCCCCTCTTCTCTCCCAGGTCTACAATGAGGCCCTGCACAATGGCATCTTTCCTCCTACCCTTCGTGAAGCGATCATTACCGTATTCCCAAAAAAAGGTAAGGACCCCACCACTCCCTCCAGCTATTGCCCCATCTCCCTAATCATTGCTGACAGCAAAATTTTTGCCAAGATCCTGGCTACCAGGCTTAAGCCCTTTCTTCCATCTCTTGTTCATCCCTCGCAAGTGGGCTTCGTGCCGGGACACCTTAGCTGGGATCACGTCAGACCACTGATTAACATTATATACCAAGCCAAGACGCTGCCTACCCCTGCAGCTGCCATTGCTGTAGACTTTGAGAAAGCCTTTGACTCCCTGGAGTGGGACTTTTTAGATAAGGTATTGCAGAAATTTGTCTGTGGCTCTTTATTCTGACAATGGGTGCTGCTGCTGTATCATCAACCCCTGGTCAGAGTCCGGACTAACACAGTCTTCTTCAGCCCTTTCCAGCTTGGTAGGGGCAACCGTCAAGGATGCCCCCTCTCTTCCCTCTTTTTCATACTAGCAGTGGAGCCTTTAGCAGCTGCTATTCTGCAACATCCCACTATCCGTGGTATCTTCATCAGAGAGCAATCGTACTCCATGCTCATGTATGCTGACGATTTGGTAATCCCGGTTGAAAATGCCGCGGTAGAGCTCCCAGCTCTCCTCACTCTCCTGACTAATTGTGCAGCAATTTCCGGTCTCCAGATGAATACATCCAAAACTGAGCTATTACCCCTCACCTCTAACTGCACCCCAAATATAGTCCCCTGTCTGGGACTCAAATGGGCCCCATCTTCTCTTGTGTACCTTGGTATCTGGATCTCCCCTGACCTATCTACACTTTGGGATCTTAATCTTAGTCCCCTGATTGCCAACCTTAGAACTGAGCTAGATAGATGGAAGATGTTTCACCTTACTCTAGCCAGGAAAATAGCTGCTCTTAAAATGATTGCAGCTCCCAAGCTACTCTATCCCCTCTCACATATTCCCACAGCCCCCATAAAACGGCTCCGCACTATAGATAATGTAGTGGGTAACTTCCTATGGGACAATAAAAAAACACACTATAGTAGGGGTAAACTTCATTCCCATTGGAAAGATGGTGGATGGGGACCTCTGTGATTCGAGGGATACACGTGGGCATACTCAATGGCACAATCTTTAAAATGGTTCACTACCTTGAACTCTAACTCACCACAATAGCTCCATATGGAACAGGCTATAGCTCAGGTGCACTCCCTTCCCCTTTTAATTTACAATCCAGTACCTAAATCCTTACGATCCAATCCCACTATCGCATCGGCGACCCATATCTGGTACAAGGTGCATAACAAGATCCATGCTAACCCAACCCCTCTTTCTTACAAGCCAATTTATCATAATAAGCGATTACTGATAGAGAACAAGCCCTTCCATTGGTCTCAATGGGAGAAAGCAGGCATCAAGGTCTTGGCAGATATTCTTGATGAGACTGGCTCCAGACTGAAACCCTTTCAAGCCTTAGCTCAGATATATAATCTGAGTAAGAATGATTTCTGGAGACATCTCCAACTCCACAATTCCATATCTGAACTCCTTAAATGCCATTCCCCTGAAGCAACCATCCCTCAGAAGCTATCTGTCTGGCTTAAATACTCGAGGGGCCAAGCAAGCAGAGTCTATGCAGGAATTAGAGATAGCATTCCCTCACAATCTGGAGCCTCTAAAACAAAATGGGAAAAAGCATTAAAAATAGTACTAGATGATACTCAATTGGCCCTCTGTTGGAAATTGGCACACACGTGCTACCCAGACGCTCATAGTAGGCTCATCCAAAATTAACTTTTGCATCACTGGTACAAAACCACAGATGTACTACACAAAGCTCATCTTTTGAATACTAATTTGTGCTGGAGATGTCAGACCCAACCTGGGGACTTATATCATATTGTGTGGCAATGCTCATTGTTGGCCCCCTTCTGGCAAGCAGTAAACCAATTTGCCATGGATATATTAGGCCCCAAATTACACCCAGACCCCTTTTTATGGATCCTGGGCCTACCCCTCCCTCGAGATTTTACCTTAAACCCTCCCAAATTCAATAATTGCCCTCATGGGTATCTCTGCCAAATGCCTTATACTGTGTCGGTGGAGATCCACGGAAATTCCCACCATCCGAGAACTTCACCATGCTCTCATGCTCCTGGCTACACTTGACCGACTATCCTACTCTGCCCTTAATAAACCTATGGCATACGTAGCCTGCTGGGCCCCCTTTCTAGCCTATTTGAAACCCAGGACTGGAATAGGATGAGTCTAGGCCATAAGCTCCTTTGTTGATCCTCCTAATATGATACTCCCGATATAAGTGACTTTTTCCCCTAGCTTGAAAATAGTCAGCCATAGACAATGTATTGATCCTGTTACAAAATATAGCGCCCTTATCTGTCATTATCTTTTTTCTCCACTCACCCTGTTATGGTGCATATCAGGGAAATCCAGTGTTGGACACTTGTTTGTTTTTTTGCTTCTCCTTATTCACTGAGCAGAGCAGAGATTGAGGGTCTCCCTCATACCCCTTCTGAAACCTGGTTAAGATCATAATTTTCATGATATGATGTATTATGTATGACTGTGGTATAATGTTTTACTTCCTTCTCTGCTGCGACAGTATGTTTCTTATGTTCCTATCATGTAACATGTCTTCAGTATGTTTTTTTTTCTCTAGGTATGCTGAAAACTAATAAAAATTATTAACTGAAAAAAAAAAAATTGGGAACTGTGCCTGTGTCATGCATTTTAAAAATCATGTCCATGGTCTTTTCCTTCTATATTAACAGTAGGACCTTGTAGTTGATCCTCTGCTAGACTGGTAGTCTGTGGTGATGTTACAGCACTGGTATATCAAGTGATGACCTCCAAACAGGGCTCTGAAGCCTTTCTGCTGCATTGTACACCAGTTGCAGGCATCAGATCTGACCATAGTTTGAGCCCTTACACAGCTTGTTGAAGTAATGTAGGCAGGAAGAGATGAAGAGATGAAGGCCTGTTCCTAGATCTTCTGATCATCAGGTTCTATAAGGGGTACATTCTGTGTATAGTATACCTGTTAGGTGATAGAAACAGCTGTTGTCTATGGGTTGACTCCTTACAGCTGCCCATCAAGAACTACGCCTAGGCTGTGAACTACACTTCCAGTCTACAGTTGAATCCCAAAAAGGACAGGAAGCTTGATGCTGTATCTTTTTTTGTTTTTACCTGATTATTTTTCAACTTTGGACCCCAAGCTCCCTTCAGCCTCACACCCAAGACCTGTCATCCACCTTCTCCAGGGCTTGCCTGTTTCTCTACTATGAAGCACCAGTGACTTACTCCTATGACGAAGCTGTCTGGGGTGGACCACAAATTCCACTCTGGTGAAGGAATCTAGTGCATGTTGTGAGGGAGGGCATGATTGGCAGTGTGGGACCTGAGAGGGGCTGGTGTCATTCTATAGGGGACCATGCTTTCTACCTGTGTTTACCTGTTCTCTCCAACCCTGTATGCTGGCATTCATGCAGGGCGCACACATGCAATGGTCATACAGTTCATGCCACTACACTTGGTGTTCTGTTCCTCTCACTGCCACCCCTGGGTAAAAAACACCAGTACAGCACACTCGGAGAAATGAATACACAGTACACGAAAAGAAACCAAATTTATTTTTGTGAAACAAATTTAAAATTTACACACATTTCTTTCTCTCTTCTGTTTGTTTGGGCTCTATATATATGCACACTGCACCCTTATGAATGAAAATGTAATTGCCTGTGCAGCACCAGGTTGTGCAGTACAGAAAGAGTAATGTGCTTCTGGGAGTCCTTGGTTTCCAGATGCCTTGGTGGCGCAGCTGGTAGCACAACTGGAATGGCATTCTGCATAGCCTGGCCTCAAATCTCAGCTAAGGCACTTATTTCTTTCTCTTTTGTGTTGCTGGGTTTCATATATGTACACACCACACCCTTGTGAATGAAAATTGAATTATCTGTGCAGCCCCAGGTTGTGCACTAGAGAAAGTGTAATGTGCTTTTGGGAGTCCCAGGTTTCCAGTTGCCTTGGTGGTGCAACTGGCAGACAGTTGGAACAGTATTCCAGGTGGCCTGTGTTAAATCCCAGCTGGCACTTATTTCGTTCTCTGTTCTGCTTGTTTAGGTTCCATATATGTGCACACTGCACCCTTGTGAATGCAATTTAAAATTTGGTTTGCAGCCATATGCTGTGTACAGTATAATCCTGATTATCCAAAACCTGTTTATCCGAATATACAGATTATCCGAAATTGCCCCTTGTGCCCTGTTTTAAAGTTGTCTATGCTATGCTGTTAAACCGCGAAAGTAGTTCATTAATGAAAGCGGTTCAATTAGCAGCTATCTTATTCAACCGCGAATGTAGCTCATTAATGAAAGCTGTTCAATTAGCGCCTTGTAATCAAGCTGATAGAAACAGGATAAAGCTGTTAACCTGTAACTGAACAGGCAGGTTGACCAGAGCGTGTTGCTGAAAGTAGGGGTTCCAAGCTTCTGTCCACAGTTCTAGCAGAAGAAAATGATCGATGGTCCCTCACAGAAGCAATAAAAATTTTAAGGATTAAAGATGCCTGATACCTGCTTGCTAAGTTGTGGTCTGAGGTGCGACAGGAGAGGATACTGCAGTGCTAGGAGAATTCTGAAAATCTACATGAACAAGCAGTTGATTGACGCAAGCACAGAACTAAACTTAACTGCACAGCAAAGAGATTGCTCACTTGATGCTGCAGAACAATGGGTGCAAAACATACTGGAGGTGATGGAGGCAACAGAGAATGAGGAGAAGGATGGAAAAGCCACCACTATGCAGGTACCGACCCCATCTGAAGCCGTAGAGGCTTTCAATAAGTGTTTGCAGTGGCTTGAACGTCAAAATAGTACGGACTATCTGCACACATTACTGTTATGAAAGTTAAGACTGCAGGCTTTAGAAAAACTAAATCGTACCAAAAAGCAGGCTGCAATTACAAAGTTTTTCACTGTTGTCAACAATAACATGTAAGCGATTTTAAAAATCATACTGTTGCACTTTACAAGTTTTAAATGTGTAGTGTCATAATACCAATGGTTGTTGTATATCTAATTTAATTTATACATTGATTTTGTAAAGACTTGTGGTCAGTGCTGCTTTAATAGCTCTCTTAGCTGGCTACTGCACTGTTTTTTCTATGACCGTGAACAGTTCTCCCGATTTACCGAACACCTGATTATCCGAATTATTTTGATGTCCCCCAGTACATTCGGATAATCGGGGTTATACTGTATTAGTTTCTCTCACTGTGCAGTACTTGTATGTTTTGCTAGAGTTCTTTGACAGCAGCACCAAATGCAGAGGAGTTGAGTGCCACTGGGACTGTATTCATTGGCCATCTCTGAGTATCCTGTACCACCCAGGGCTCCAAGGTAGCAATGGTGCTTTAGAGAACTGTTGACCTCACTCCCTGAGGCTGCAAGCATCCTAAGGTGCTCAAATCATCTCCCTCTGCCGGCCTTCCAGTGTCCCAGGCTTGTTGTTGAACTCAGGTTGCTGTCATCATGAGTGGTAACACTGCCATAGCACAGGCAGGCTGACAAATGCTTCGTCTTAGTGAGGAGACATGTCAATCCATGCTCACTACTGACAGCTCTGTCTTGCTCAGGCTGAGCACTAAGTAGATGGACATAATTCTAGCAACAGCACAGAAGATCCCTGATTTGATGCAAAAGAGGAGTACAGCTGGATATCACCTGAAACCCAACATTATTATCGTTTCTCTCAGCAACATAATATACCTGACAAGCAACAAGGCGATAATACTGGGCCTTAGCAGGAAGAGGAGTGGCTGTACTCTTTTTTTAGTGGGAGCAGTAGACAGTGGCATGCCAAAGGCAGAAAATCATTGCTTCTGCTCCCTAGCCCTCCAAGGAATGCCAGAGTGCTGGGAGACTCCACCCAACATCAAATATAATCCCCTTACTAACCAACTGACATTACATTACATTACTTTGCTGATACTGACTACTATTTAATCAGGCTTGCTGCCTGGCCCTGGGCGCTAAACACCGAACTCATACCTGAGCACTCTACTCCGATACTGGCTGGCTCCTCTTACACCTAAGAGCGAAGTATCAGGCCTGCCTAATAGGCAAAAAAGCCCTCCTTAGACTCACTCCCTACTCCACCGCAACATTGTTCCAGTGCTCCAACTCCTCAAAAGTCACCAGGAGCTCGGCTAAGGGTGTGCTCCACGTACCTGTCAAAAGAACCAGCCTTGCAGAGCATTCTCTCTCCTGCTGTGGGCCCACCTGGTTTAATGAACTCCGTCCTACCATCCTGGAGCACACACAAATTGGACCCTTTAAAAGAGAACTGATAACCCTTCTAGCCCAAAAGAACCAATGTGAATGCAATAAATAAAATCCTGTGACTAATCACCATCAAAACCTTTCACAACTCTGCTTACCTCCCCACTTCCTCCCCCACCCCCGACAAAACCTCTTGGGGGCTACCCCTTCCCCTGCTCTTCCCCTCACCCCAATCCCTTTATACTGTGACAAAGCCTCCTCAGGCTGCTCCCGCCTTGCTATGTAGTTATCTGTTTGACTCCTTTTCCTGTTTTTTAATGTGACCTGTTTAGAATGTCAAATTGCATTCCTCGCCTTGTAACACTTCTGTTACTGTTATTGGTTTATTTGCCTGCTACCTGTACAGCCTATAACCAATTGTGTACTCTGAATGTTCTGTAACTTATTTATGCAATTTTTGTCTCTCTCGTCCACTTGACATGGAACCTTTGTAAAAGAGCCTTCCTGGCTCAAAGGTATTAATCTGCAATTTAAATAAATAAATTTCATGACATGGCACACTGGAATGGGACTTATTTCGTAAAGGTGACTGCCAATTATTCTCAGAAGCTGGCTGCTGTTCTCACAACATTTTAATAGTGACACTGAGACTCAAAGTAGTATTATTAATTATTTTTTAAAGTTATATCTTTTTGCTAACCGACCAGCACAGCAGTTGTGCAACCACTTGTAACTTCAGCAACCTGGGTTCGGAAGCGGACTCAGGAAATTGGAGGGCCGGTCGGGGGGGGGGAGGAGTAGCATCCAAGGGACCGCAGTCCTCCTCCAGGGGGAGGGTTACAGTGCTTGGTGCATGCCTAACCCCTGGCAGTATGTTGAGGGAAGGATCACCAGAGCCTGCTGTGGACTGGGTGGAAGGACAGGCAGATGCCGACATCTGTCTGTGGGTGCAAGGGGTCAATCATAGAATCTTAATGGCAGAAAAGGACCATACCGGCCCATCTAGTCTACCCTTCCCCTCTCTGCCAGCCCCTGCCCTCCCCCTGATACTCAGCCCCATATGCTTGCCCCATGCCCTCTTGAATTCTTACACCAATTTAGCCCCCATCACTCCGTCTGGTAGTCTGTTCCAGGGCTCCACCACCCTCTCCCTGAAGAAACACCCTCTCACACTGCCCCTGTATCTTTTTCCTTGCAGTCTGAGGCTGTGCCCTCTAGTTTTGACCCCCATCCTTCCTCTTAAGTAAACTCTCTTCTTCCACTTTATTGAGCCCCTTTACATATTTAAACGTTTCAATCATGTCTCTCCTTTCCCTCCTTGTCTCCAGCGTGTACAGATCCAGATCCATATACCTCTGTTCCGTATGACTTTCCCTGCATACCCTGCACCATATTGATTGCCCTTCTCTGAACCCTCTCCAGTGCATCTATATCGTTGCGGAGATGTGGCCTCCAAAACTGAACCCCATACTCCAGGTCTGGCCTCAGCATGGCTTTGTAAAGGGGCATTATTACCTCCCTCTTTCTGCTAGTAATGCCCCTGCCTATGCATGCCAACATTCCATTGGCCTTTCCCTGCTACATAGGATTCCTACCTTAAGGTACAAGGATACTATTATCACCAGATTCCTCTCCTGTTCTGTTACTTTAATTTCCTCTCCAAATAGGGTGCACCCTGCTCTTCTGTTCCTACTCCCCAAGTGCATCACCATGCACTTCTTGGCATTAAATTTCAGCTGCCACATCCCACATCATTTTTCAAGCATCTTTATGTCCTCCCTCATGTTCTTCACCCCCCCGTGGTGTCCACCCTATTGCATATTTTCATATCATCAGCAAATAGGCACACCCTCCCCCACAAACTCTCAGCAATATCACTGATGTAGATGGTGAAGAGAAGCGGACCCAAAAGTGGCCCCTGTGGCACTCCACTCTTTGCCCTCACTGTTCTGGAGTGCACCCCATTTAGCACCACCCTCTGAGTTCTTCCTGACAGCCAGGCCTCCACCTAGCTTGTTATTTTCCCACCCAGTCCTGGGCTTTCCATCTTGTTCACCAGCTTCTTATGAGGGACAGTGTCAAAGGCCTTACTGATGTCCAGATAGGCCATATCCACTGCCTCCCCCCCCCCCCGGTCAGTCACCTGAGTCACCCAATCAAAGAACTGAATTAAGTTTGTCTGGCAAGACTTCCCCTTCATGAAGCCATACTGTCTGCTGTCCTGCAAGCCACTATCCTGTCTTGGAGTCATTGCACACTGTGTCCCTCCTGGGAGAAAGTTACCATGAAAAATTCCCCCATGCCTCAGGACTTACTGGTTTGGCACCAGCCCGTGCATAGCCACCACAGGGATACCCTGGGCATTACTATCCTCCTGGACAGCTCTGCCATGAGGGTGAAAACTCAAGGGATAGGAAGGCTCATGCTGGAGTGTGCTCAGTAGTCATGGCGGGCCAGGCGCGAAGCATCAAAACTGGGGAGCTAAATAATAAATTAAAAAAAAAAGTTTTCTTAATTGCTATTTAAGCTCAGTTAATTTGGCAAACAATGAAAAAAGGCCACTCTCCCCAGGTCCTGGTCAATTGATCACAAAGTTATGATTAAGTGAAGCTGGATTTGTGACATAGAACCTGTCACTGCTGTGAATGAAATAGCAGTGATTAGCAATTACATTACTAGTAGCTTCATTGGGGGGTTTAATGTTTTAAATAATACAGTGATATTTGGTTTCATTCACAGCACTGGTAGGTTCATTGTCACATTTCTAGCTTCATTGCCAATTATGTTTTGTGGACATGTAATTGGGACCTGCAGAGAACTGTCCTTACTTCCTTGTTTGCCAAATTAAGTCAGCATGAAATAGCAACTAAAGTGCAGCTTTAAAAATTATGGAAAACACTCCTTCAATGTCTGGTGCCATTCTCAAAAGATATGTGACTGTGGCAACTGGCTTTTCTGAGCAACTGCTGTTCATCATATGTTGACTTATTTAAAAAGTTTTACCAGGAAAGACATATTGATCATGCAACAACTCATTTTTAGATGCATCGGGGGGAAGGGGGGGCACGGGACAGTAGATAATAAGGTGCAGCAGGTACAATAAATTAACTGTTGTGTATCCAACAATATATCATAGAATCATAGAAATCTGATGACAGAGAAGGACCCAAATGGCCCATCACATCTGCCCCTTCCCCTACTCATCTCCATTTCCACAGTCCCTTCCCTTACCCCCACTTACCAACCCCATATGTCTGTCAGATGCACTCTGGAATCCCTCCACTGTTTCAACGCCCACCACCACCTCTGGCAGTTTGTTCCAGGCCTCCACCACCCTCTCTGTGAAGAATCATTCCCTCACATTGCCTCTAAATCTGCCTCCCTCCAATCTTAGGCTATGCCCTCTAGTTTTAGCAACCTCCTTCCTTTTAAACAAGCTTCCCTCCTTCACCTTATTTATCCCCTTCACATACATAAAAGTTTCAGTCATGTCCCCCCTCTCCCTTCTGGTTTCCAATGGGTACAGATCCAATTCCCTATACCGCTGCTTCCCCTGCATACCTTGTGTAACCCCCCTGCAAATGGGGGTTCCCAAAAGACTTCCAGGAGCTTGCTTGAATGCTCCAAGCCTGAATGGTGTTTGGCATTTAAGCCATTTATCAGTGAGTGTTTTTAGAGCCTCTGGTACTGTCTCTTTAAGAGCTGTCTGCTTGCAGACATAATTAGTTTGTATGGGGGGACTGTGTGCTTCTCTGAGTACCACTCGAGCTGCTGCCAATTCACGTCATTTTTGCAGTCACTAGGAGTGCAAAGGGAACCTATCTTAAAGATGTAACTGTTTGCCAGAAATCATTTACAGTAATAATGAAATTACAGTTTGTCTAACCTACTTTCTTTTGCAGTCAGAACAGTGTCTGCCTAGTTCCCCTCTGGTTTTGAACTGCTGAACTGGACCAATCAGTGTGGGGTAAGCTAGCTCTAAAATGGTGCCTTGGACGAATCAGAACTTGGACTCATAATCTGAGCCAGCCACAAGAGGATTGTATGGGCAGTGACTCTGGGAGATGTAGTTTAGACTTCAGCACCTTTTTGGACCAACAGCAGCAGTCTATTGTGAGTGACAGCCAATCCAGTCAAGAACTAGGAGGAACTCAAAGGAAGTGCCGGTTTTGTCAGTTGGAGTTTCAGTTGAGCTTTGGCAGTGAAGAAGGAAGGAGCCCTGTGCTTTTCAGTGTGCAGTTTTAGTCAAAAACGTGTATGGCCCAGAGTTCCAGTCTGCAGCTTGTGTAACTGCTTGTTAGGACTGAATCCGTCCTGTGAAAGAATCAAAGGATCTCTGAAGAGTAGAAACCAGGCTCACCCTGTAGAAGACTGGAGGAATTGCTGAAAATTGCACTCGGTCTGTCAGGAACTGAATCTGCTGTGTGTTCTCCGGGTATTGTGCAGTAATGCGATCGGGATACAGATGCAGCCTGCCTGGTATAGTGCTTTCTTTATATGGATGTGTGAAGGGTTTGTGTACCTCAAGTGAGCCCTGCTGACATTGAAGGACCCTATCTTATTTGGAGGTCGTGAGTACTAATTCAGAATTAGCTCCTGTTGAATTGCCACATTAAATCCAAATGGAATTACTGTACTGCTGACTGTTTAATTCTCCCTTTTCTCTGTGTGAAAGGGCCCCTACCAGCTGCCACGGTTTGGACTAGCCACTGGGCTTGGGTGCCCAGGGACAGTAACTGATAGGGATAGGCCTGTGCACAGAGCCATAAATGAATTATTAGAGTGATAAGCTAATTAACCTGATTTCCCCTGTCCTTGTTATATCCCCTAAATAAATCAGAGCTGCTTGTTTCAGCAAAGTTATACTGCCTGAGGTATTTGTCTATGTTAAAGTACTGTACTGTGATTGTTGCACTGTATCTCATTTCACAGGAGGTCCTAGTGCGGAACCAGACCTGGGGGTAAGTGTATACTGTGAAGGTAATTCTGATATATTGTGTGGGCCACTAGTGGGAAAGAGTTGCAGTGTCCCAGAGAGGCTGTGACCAAGTTAGTTTAACTATTGCAAACCCTGACCTCTGGGTGGAGGCACCCGCCATTGGATCAGGCCCCTCAACCTGTTAGTGGCAAATCAGGCAGGGTAGTAGAGCCCCTGGGATAGCGCCATCTAGGGGTTACATCTTGGAGGCTCACAGCTGGGATTGTGTGTCCTCTAGTGGCCATATTCATGAACCACTGTTAAGAAAAAATGGGTACCCGACAGAAGTGGCTGTGCACCGGCTGGTGGAGTGGTGTACTGGGAGGAGATCGGCCCCAAAATGCTATGCTTATCCTGGACATCCCCTGGGTATCAATACGGACACTGTGCAGGGAGTACTTTCCAAGGTGGAAGGTTTACAAAACCCTGTGGTGGTGGGTCGGCATGCTAATCTGCTCACCCACACTTTCCTGGCCCTAGTAGAGTTTAAGGATCCCATAGATAGCTCCAAAGTGTCACAGACCATTACCCCAGAGGGAGCCCTCACTGCTTGGAGAGTGATAACTAAGGACAGTAAAGACCCGGGGGGGAATCAGCCCCCACCACTATCTGAAACTTTTGAGGAGAAATTTGTTGAATGGTTGCTGGGAGAGGGGAAAACTGTGGAGGACTTGAAGAAACTATTCTTGCCACCTGGGGGTGTTCCTCCCCCAACACCCTCTCCTGCTCCAGTGCCCGTAATGGTGGCTGAACCAATGCAGACTCCTATTTCTGCACCTGCCATTAGTCACGACTCTTACCGAAGGTTGAGGATCTTCTCTGGCACCCTCCCACCCCCAAGGGAGGATGACTGGGAGACCTGGATGAACTATGTTGCCCCCAAGTGCTAGAATGGCAATGCTCGGAGGCGGCGAAGAGGGTTAGTGAGAGCCTCCGAGGTCCTGCCCTGGCTACCATCCGTGCTAAATGGGCCAGTAACCTGAAGCGACTGCACAGGCCTATCTTGAGGCCTTGGAGAATGTGTATAGGAGCCCAGATTCTGATGAGGACCTATGGTGGAGAGTAAGAAATGCACAACAGTACCAAGGGAGTTGTTGTCTGTGTATGTCTCTTGGCTGGAAAAATTGTTGCAAGAATGCCTCAGAAAGGGTAGTTTGCCAGCGATTGAACTGGACGAACCAGACTGGACAGAATCCTTAAGTCTGCCCCTTCTCAGAACTGCTGTTGCTTCAGTTCGCCTGGCAAATCGACTGGAATCCCCACCCTCCTATGATGAGTTAATGAGAGAAATTCGAGGAGTTGAGAAAAGGCGACCTCGGGAGGTACCTGCACCAACAGCTGTGGCTACGACCTGAGTGACTGAGGGTGACCCATCAAGTGAAGTTCAGGGGCAGAGGTTGACAGTCAATGAGTGCTCTGACAAGGAAAAAGATATGCCACAATGGGGCGAACTGTTGAGAGAGATCTGGGAATTCAAAAACAGTCCCTTTATGAAGGCCACGCCTGAAATGCAGGCCCTGACCTATATCCGACTGCATCTGCTATGGGGTGGGGTACCCACCCATGTATCTCCTGCTGATAACAGCTCCAAACTCAATTCCTTGACCATGGAAGTGGAGAAACTGACGAGATGTCTCCAAATGCTTATCACGCAGAACAGAGATGGCACCCAGGTTTCCAGTTAGTAATACCCCCGCCCTGGCTCCCAGTGTGGCGCCTGGCCAGCTCAAACTCCAGAAAGTATGTTTGCTATAATTGTGGGAAAGATGGGCACATGAAAAGGAATGCCAGTCCCCAAAAGACACTGACAAAGTTGCATATAGGTTACAAGGAGAGCTTGGAGAAGAAATCAGTGGTTAAGAGGTGCCGACATGATCCCAGTGAGGGCACCAAAATGCTAATTCACGTCCTTTTGTGGCAAGGTCAGTTGCCCAGGCCCCCTACCGCCTCTCCAGACTGGTCCAGAATAGTGGGTCCTCCATGGAGACCACTGTAAAGGTGAATGGAGTGTCTACAAGAGCTGTATTAGACAGTGGCTCCCAAGTGACAATTATGTTCCAGGATTGGTATCAGAAGCATTTGTCAGACGTACCCTTACAACCATTAGAAGGACTGCATGTATGGGGTTAAGTGAGAAGGCCTACCCTATTCGGGTATATCCGAATTTGGCTGTCTTTCCCCACCTCCGTGGCTGGAGTGGCCGAACAAGTAGAGACCTAGCCTTAGTGTGTCCCCCACTGGACTGTATGATGGTGTCCTTTGTTGATTGGAACAAATGCTCATATGTTCGGAAGGCTGGCACAGTTGTGTTATGAAAACAGGGTCAAAGACTAGTAGAGCTTTAAGAGTTCTGGCTTTAATTAAGAAGGCCTATGAGGCACAGAGAGATGCTGAAAAAACAGAACCAGAGGAACCGGTCGGAATTGTATGGAAGAAGGATCCTGAGTCTCTGATCCTGGCGCCAAATGCCCAGTGTACTTTACAGGAGAGGTCCGTATCAGAAAGGATGTTAAGAATAAAATATTAATGTTGGATGCACCAGGTGATGGAAAATTGCCAGAGGGACTGCTGGTCAAGCCTAGTATTTTGCCCGCTAGAGCCCATGCTTATGCCAGAAGGGTAATGGTCCAAGTTCATAATGTGTCTGAAAGAGACATTCGAGTAAACAGAGGTTGCATCCTGGCTAATGTGCATTGTGCAGACACTGCAGTGCTACCCAGCAGCAAGAGTTCAAGGAAGAATGACAGAGTAACGCCTGACTTGTTTGATTTCGTGACTCCTGCTGCCAGCTGAATGGAAAGTGAGGATCAGTGAGAAGCTTGCCCAGAGAGACCAGGTGTTTTCTTTAAAGGAATGGGATGTAGGATGCGTGAGGAGCTGAGCACAATATCCGGCTGCATGACGAAAGACCATTTCGTGAGAGGTCTCACGCCTGGCACCTGCTGACATAGATGATGTGAGACGGCATCTGCAAGAGATGTTAGCTGCTGGTGTAATACAAGAATCCAGAAGCCCTTATGCTTCCCCCATTGTGGTAGTGAGGAAAAAGAATGGAACAGTAAGGATGTGTGTGGATTATCGCACCTTAAACCAGCGGACTATCCCTGATCAGTACACAATGCCCCGCATTCAGGATGCTTTGGACTGCCTAAACGGGAGCAAGTGGTTCTCTGTGCTGGATCTCCGCAGTGGGTACTACCAGATCCCGATGGCCCCAGAGGACCGTGAGAAGACGGCCTTTATCTGTCCGCTTGGCTTCTATGAATTCATGAGGATGCCTCAAGGGATTTCAGGTGCCCCAGCCACTTTTCAACGATTGATGGAGAGTGCAGTGGGGGACATGAACTTACTAGAGTGCCTGGTATACCTAGATGATGTTATTGTGTTTGGCAGCTCACTGGAGGAACATGAGAGCAGATTATTTAAGGTATTGGACCGACTGGAGGACTTTGGCCTTAAACTGTCCATTGATAAGTGTCAATTCTTTCAAACATCAGTAAAGTATGTGGGACACATAGTATCCACGAGGAATAGAGACCGACCAAGTAAAGTTGAGGCCTTGACCACCTGGCCACAGCCCAAAAATCTAAAAGAACTGCAATGATTCCTGGGATTCTGTGGTTATTATCGGCGCTTCATCAAGGACTATTCAAGAGTGATCCGCCCTTTACTTAACCTTACTCAAGAGTATCCCCCAACCCACAAAAAATACCAAAAGTCAGCGTCCCTCAAGACTGAAAGAGTGTATTTTCATCCGAGTGAAGTATTTGGGGCCCGCTGGACTCCTGATTGTGAGACTGCTTTTCATGAGATCATATATCAACTTACCCATGCTCCAGTGCTGGCCTATGCCGATCCAAGAAAACCTTACGTCCTGCACACTGATGCTAGCTTGCAAGGGTTGGGGCTGTGTTGTACCAAGACACGAGAATGGCCTGAGACCAGTGGCCTTTGCCAGTAGAAGCCTGACCCCATCTGAAAAGAACTATCCTGTACATAAGTTAGAGTTCCTAGCTTTGAAGTGGGCTATTGTTGACCAATTCCATGAGTACTTGTATGGGGCTAAAATACTAGTAAAAACTGACAATAATCCTTTGACCTATGTGCAGACCTCAGCTAAGTTGGATGCCACTGGCCATAGGTGGCTTTCTGCATTATCTACATATGACTATGCTCTCAAATACCGAGCAGGTCTGAACCACATAGATGCCGATGCTCTCTCCTGGAGGCCTGTTCCCCAGAATGATTGGGTCCGATTGGCAGAACCTGACATTCGGGCACTCTGCCGGAAGTTTGACAGGGAGGAACAAATGTCCACGGATGCAGTGGACTGCATGGTGGATTGCTTGGGAGCCTCTGAGAATTGCATACCTGCTGCTTATTGCCACTTTTCTGCAATGAGACATTGGTGCACTGCCTCAGCTGGACAATGACAGTATTAAGTGAGCTCAATCCCGCGATCCCATGATCAAAGCAGCTTTAGAAGCCCTCTATGCAGGAAAAGATGTGTCCAAATTACGCTCCACTGATTTGAGAACTGCACTGTTATACAAAGAAGGTCCTAAGTTGAAACTGATCAATAAACTGTTATACAGAGAAACAGTAGACAGAGGGGACAAGTAGACAAACAACAACTAGTGCTGCCCACTGCCTTTGAGACTCAGTACTGAGGTCCTTGCACAACCACATGGGGCACCTTGGTATAGACAGAACACTTGACTTGGTGAGATCCAGATTCTATTGGCCTAAGATGGGGGCTGATGTGGAGCAACACATTCGAACTTGTAGTCGCTGCTTACGAGAGCTTTGCCCAGAGGGCTGCCCGTTAACATCACCACCAGTGCACCCATGGAGCTGGTCTGTATTGATTTTCTGAGTTTGGAGTCAGATCAAAGAAATATCAGTAATGTGCTGGTGGTCACTGACCATTTCACGAGATATGCCAAGCTTTCCCACCAAAGACCAGAAAGCATCCACTGTGGCCAAAGTACTTGTAGAAAACTTTTTGTTCACTATGGGGCTCCACAAAGAATCCATTCTGATCAAGGAGAGACTTTGAGAGTCATCTGATCAAAGAGATGCTTTCTCTGTGGGGAGTCGAAAGTCCAGAACCACTCCTTACCACCCCAGGGACCCACAGCCTGAACGGTTTCAACTGCACTTTGCTAGATATGCTAGGCACCCTGCACCCAAAGGACAAGCCTAGATGGAGCCAACAAATTAGCACCCTGGTACATGCTTATAACTGCACCAAAAGTGATGCCACTGGATTCTCCCCCTACCGCCTGATGTTTGGAAGAGAAGCTCGACTACCAGTAGATGTGTGTTTTGGGGTCTCTCCTGATGGGGTTCAAGCTGACAACTATTTACAGTATGTGCAAAAGTTAAAGGCCCAGCTAACTCATGCGTACCAACTGGCTCAAACCATGGCTGCCAAAAGAAATCTGGCCAACAAAGAAAGGTATGATAAAGGTGAAAGCACAGGAACTCCAGGAGGGAGATCGGGTATTGCTAAGAAATCTGGGACTGCATGGCAAGCACAAGATTGCTGACAGATGGCACCATCTCCCTCACATTGTAGTGGGCAAACTAGATGATCTGCCAGTGTACAAAGTAAGGCCTGAGAATAATTCAAAAGATGTAAAACAATGCGATAGAAATCATTTACTGCCCATTGGACAAATCTTAATTGAGTCTGAGCCCTAGAAGATGCCCTCTGGACCAGTGACTAGAGCTGCTGCTAAGAAAAGATCAAGAAAGTCTGCACCTACAGAAGCAAAGTTAAAGTGTTCCCCTCCACAAGTCCCAGTTGAGCATGACTGTCAGTCCATATCGGAAGAAAGTGAGAGTGACTTTTGAATACTATCCTTCTTACGAACTGAGTCAATTGTTTCAGGGCAATCCCTAGTCAATACTGGAGATGAAGCTGGGCCTTCTGGACTGTCTAAGCCCCCAGCTTCATCCCTGGAGCCAATGCTCCCAGAAAGTGAAGTGCAAAGCATCAGATCAGATGAAATGGAATCATTGTGCATGGTTGAACTGTTTGAGCTTTCAGGAGAAAATGATAGATTGGGGCAGACTGGTGATACACCCGAACAAGAAGAGTATTTTGAGTGCCCTGACAGTCCACTGCCAGTGTCCGAAAGCTCTCCATGCGAGCCAAATGTTGTGGACTCAGAAACTGTAACTCCTGGAGCTGAAAGTGCCCCAAGTTCTAGCCTCTCTACCCCTTGGAGACTCCCTGACAAGTGAGGACAATGCTGAAAATGAGGCTCAGAGTGCAGAGACTATGACAGTTCCCCCTAGAAGAACTGGTCGAGCTGTAAAGCCTGTGGTGCACCTCAGTTATGATTCACTTGGGAGGCCTGTGGACTTGCCTCTCAATGTTGTCCATAAAGGAGTGTATGTGTCCCCGAGCTCATTGCCCAAACTGAGCATCAGTGCTAACTCCAAGTTACTTGTGTTGCCCTCTAAGTATGGTGCCCTTGCCCCATCCAGCCCCAAGGTAACTGATAGGGAAGGGCCCCTCTCTTCAGGTTTCATGTACAAGAGGTAATAACTTGAGTTATGGTACAATGTGTATGTAATACTGTGTAAAGAGTGACATACTGCAATGTTTCAGAAATGTGTTCTTGGTAAAATGATATATTGACTGATGATTACATGTGCGAGCCTAATGCAAATGTATATGGTTGCAGTTGAAACTTATAGGGTACTTGCTGTGAGCGACGCAAGCTTTCCCAAACCAGGAAGGTGTAACCCCTGCAAATGGGGTTCCCAAAAGACTTCAGGAGCTTGCTTGAATGCTCCAAGCCTGAATGGTGTTTGGCATTTAAGCCATTTATCAGTGAGTGTTTTAGAGCCTGATACTGTCTCTTTAAGAGCTGTCTGCTTGCAGACATAATTAGATTGTATGGGGGACTGTGTGCTTCTCTGAGTACCACTCGAGCTGCTGTAATTCACTTCATTTTTGCAGTCACTAGAGTGCAAAGGAACCTATCTTAAAGATGTAACTGTTTGCCAGAAATCATTTACAGTAATAATGAAATTACAGTTTGTCTAACCTACTTTCTTTTGCAGTCAGAACAGTGTCTGCCTAGTTCCCCATTCTGGTTTTGAACTGCTGAACTGGACCAATCAGTGTGGGGTAAGCTAGCTCTAAAATGGTGCCTTGGACGAATCAGAACTTGGACTCATAATCTGAGCCAGCCACAAGAGGATTGTATGGGCAGTGACTCTGGGAGATGTAGTTTAGACTTCAGCACCTTTTTGGACCAACAGCAGCAGTCTATTGTGGTGACACCAATCCAGTCAAGAACTGGGAGGAACTCAAAGGAAGTGCCGGTTTTGTCAGTTGGAGTTTCAGTTGAGCTTTGGCAGTGAAGAAGGAAGGAGCCTGTGCTTTTTCAGTGTGCAGTTTTAGTCAAAACGTGTGTAAGGCCCAGAGTTCCAGTCTGCAGCTTGTGTAACTGCTTGTTAGGACTGAATCCGTCCTGTGAAAAGAATCAAAGGATCTCTGAAGAGTAGAAACCAGGCTCACCCTGTAGAAGACTGGAGGAATTGCTGAAAATTGCACTCGGTCTGTCAGGAACTGAATCTGCTGTGTGTTCTCCCGGTATTGTGCAGTAATTGCGATCGGGATACAGATGCAGCCTGCCTGGTATAGTGCTTTCTTTTATATGGATGTGAAGAGGTTTGTGTACCTCAAGTGAGCCCTGCTGACATTGAAGGACCCTATCTTATTTGGAGGTCGTGAGTACTAATTCAGGGTCGCTCCTGTTGAATTGCCACATTAAATCCAAATGGAATTACTGTACTGCTGACTGTTTAATTCTCCTTTTCTGTGTGAAAGGGCCCTACCAGCTGCCACGGTTTGGACTAGCCACTAGGGCTTGGGTACCCAGGGACAGTAACTGATAGGGATAGGCCTGTGCACAGAGCCATAGATAGATTATTAGAGTGATAAGCTAATTAACCTGATTTCCCCTGTCCTTGTTATATCCCCTAAATAAATCAGAGCTGCTTGTTTCAGCAAAGTTATACTGCCTGAGTATTTGTCTATGTTAAAGTACTGTACTGTGATTGTTGCACTGTATCTCATTTCACAGGAGGTCCCAGTGCCGAACCAGACCTGGGGTAAGTGTATACTGTGAAGGTAATTCTGATATATTGTGTGGGCCACTAGTGGGAAGAAAGGGGTTGCAGTGTCCCAGAGGGCTGTGACCAAGTTAGTTTAACTATTGCAAACCCTGACCTCTGGGTGGAGGCACCCGCCATTGGATCCAGGCCCCTCAACCTGTTAGTGGCAAATCAGGCAGGGGTAGTAGCCCCTGGGATAGCGCCATCTAGGGGTTACACTTGCACCATCTTGGTTGCCCTTTTCTGAACTCTCTCTATCCCATCTATGTCCTTACATAGGTGTGGTCTCCAGAACTCTTTGTGTGCCCTCACCATGACTTTGTACAGAGGCATCAGTACAAACAGTATCAGGCATTCCTTTTGCAAGTTATGCCCCTCCCAATGCATACCAACATTCCATTCGCATTCCCCACAGCTTTGCTGCATTGGCTACCTACCTTAAGGCTGCTTGATATTATTATCCCTCTCCTGCTCTTTTTTTTTTCCTCTCTCCCAGAGTGTAATCTGCTCACGGATTTTTACATCCCAAGTGCATCACTACACACTTTTTGGCAATAAATTTCAGTTGCCAACTCTCCGACCTCCCCTCCAGAATCTTCAGGTCCTGTCTCATGGCCTCCACCCCGTGGTGTCCACCCTATTGCAGATTTTCGTATAATCTGCAAATAGGCACACCCTTCCCTCCAGCCCATCCACTATATCAGTGATGAAGATATTAACAAGCAGTTGTCAATGCCAAGTGTTGCTTGCTGTCATTAGCAGTGGAAGTGCAAGAGTTAGACAGATGCAGTATAGGAATGGCAGTGAAGTATTGAACTGATGCTAACTCCACCCCCACCCTGCAGAGATGGACCGGCACTGGGGTGTGCCTTTGGGTCGTTGCCCATAATGGTCATGACATTTCCCCTCACCCTACCCTGCAGACACTTACAAGTGTCAAGGTGTGCTTTGAAGTGTTCGGGCTTTACACTCACCTCATTCCATAAGGAAATACACTGAAATGGGTGCAGTATAGGAGAATGGGGTGAACTCTGGGGCCAAAGGGTCCAAGGTGCACCTCGATGCCTGCTACTGGCTGCAGGGTGGGGGTGGAATGGCATGAGCATTAATGTCGACAATCCCAAGTCACACCCCTGATGCCTGTCAGTCCCTACAGGGTAGGGCGTTATGGTCGAAAACCCTAACACCCTGGGCATTTCTTGGTATTTTTACTCCAAGTTTTCAACATGGGCTTTTTGTGATCCCACTGCATGAACAGTCACACTGTCAGTTCGTTAGCCGAAAGGTGATTTTGCACAGTGACTGCGCCATTTGGCGCCACGGGTGTGAAAACACATTTTGAACAGGATGTGAAAAATGACAGCTGTACTGTTCATGAGGAGGATAAAAAATGGCAATGTTGAAAATCTGGAGTGAAAATATAAAAAAAACTCTTGAAGTCACGAGTGTGCGTAGAAACTGTGCAATGCACACCCGTAATGTAATTAGTTTTGGGATGTTTTACAGCAGATTTTCAACATAGGCATTTTGGGACCTCTGCTCATGAACAGTGTCACAGTGATTTTCTTAATCTATCCTGAACACTGATTTCCCACAGCGACCATGCTATTCTGCACCGGAAGTGCGAAAACACATTTCGGCCAGGGTGTGAAAAATGATAGCTGTACTATTCATAAGGAGGTGTGGAAAAATGCCAATGTTGACAATCTGGACTGAAAAGATTATAAATTTGTGAATTTACGAGGGTGCATGGAAACTGCACAATGCACGCTCGTAACACAGTCATTTTATGGACTTTTGTCACCAAATTCTCAACATAGCCAGTTCAAGACGTCCGCTCATGAACACTTTCACTGTGATTTTCTTAATCTGTCATGAACATTTATTTCACACACAGACCACGCCACTGTGCATTACATGTGCGAAAACACATTTCAGTTGAGATGTGGAAAATGACAGTAGTACTGTTGATAAGGAGGTATGGTAAAATGGCAATGCTGAAAATCTGGAGTGAAAATATTAAATATGCTCGAAGTTACGAGCATGCATAGGAACTGCGCAATGCACACTTGTAAAACAGTCATTTGGGGAATCTGTTACCAAATTTTCAATGTAGGGTTTTTGGGGGCCTACCTCATGAACAGTGTCACTGTGATATTCTTAATCTGTTCTGAACATTGATTTTGCACACCGACCGTGCCATTGTGCGCTACATGTGCGAAAACACATTTCAGGTGAGATGTGAAAAATCACAGCTGTACTGTTCATAAGAAGATGTAGTTAAATGGCAATGTTGAAAATCTGGAGTGAAAATATTAAAAATGCTCAAAGTTACAAGCGTACACAGGAACTGCACAACGCATGCTCATAAACAGTCATGTTTGGGAATTTTTTCACCAAATTTTCAACATAGGGTTTTTGGGGGCCTACCTCATGAACTATGACACTGTCATTTCGTTACTCCATCCAGAAAGGTGGTTCAGCGGAGTGACCGCGAAACCACCTTTCAGGACCGAATAACAAAATGACAGTGACTAAGTTCTTGAGGTGGGATCTCAAGAACCCAATGTTGAAATTTTGGTGAAACAATTCCCAAAAATGGCAGAGATATGCACTAAAGTTGAAAAAAAAAACATTTATGTCATTATACAGCTTACTGACATTTCTTCAGTTCACAGTCAGCTTTGAAGAGTGCAGACGTGTTCCCAGTCCACCGAAGATCATCATGCCGGGCTCCGGAGGTAAGTATAGGCGTGGGGGAGGTGGGAGTCGCAGAAGGTGGGCTCAGGTTGGGGGAGGGATGACCAGAATCAACAAGGGACTGTTCTCTAGTTTACAGGTTTATTTAAAAAAAAAAAAAACTTGCGGGAAGGTTTTCTTTTTTGTAGGGACATTTAATTTTGGCATGCTGGGGTAGGCTCCCAGCGTGCCACCTAAGTGTTTGGGGGCTGTAGCCAACAGGGGATTGGGCACCCGTCAGCACATACAGAGTGGGGGGAACAAGGGCGAGGGGATTGGGCACCTCCTCGGCACACCTAGTAACTGGGGGCATTATGCCGACAGGGAGTAGGCTCCCCATCAGCAAAATTACCAGGAAGGGGGCACCCCTGTCGGCACATATAAGTGTGGGGGGGGTGGCAAGAGCTGAGGGGGATTGAGCACCCCTCAGCACACAATAAATTTGGGAGGGGGCGACATTATGCCTATAGGGAGTGGGCCCCCCTGACGGAAAATTGAACTGAAAGGGTGCATGCTGACAGGGGGTTTCGGCACCCAGTCTGCTTTTCTTTTTTTAATTGAAATGTTTCACCAGGAAGGCACACTGAATGGTGAGCAGCGGCTTTCTGTTGGCTTCCTGGGGACTGTGAGAGGCTGACGAAGTATGCTTCACCATGGAGACACCAATCAGCTGTTTTGGTAGCTTGTAATGCACCAAAACAGCTGATTGCATGGTGACATGGCCCAAATTTCCTGACTCATTTAGGCATTTTCCCTAACTACTGAAAGCAATGTGTTTCTTACACAAGCGTGCAAGCAACACAAAAAGGAAGGGTCCCAATACTGACCCCAGGGACACCCCATTCATCATGCCCCTCACCCTTGAGTGCACCCCATTTACAACCACTCTCTGGTTTCTGCCCACCAACCAGTTTTCCACCCACCTAGTTATTTTCTGTCCCATCCCTAAGCTTTCCAGCTTATTTACTAGCCTTCTGTGAGGAACGGTGTCAAAGAACTTACTAAAGTCCAGATAGGCTACATCCACTGCCCCTCCCTTGTCAACCACCTGCATCACCCTATTGAAGAACTCTTATCAGGTTTGTCTGACATGACCTCCCATTTGTGAAACCATGCTGCCTATCATCCTGCAGGCCACTACTTTCCAGGTATTCTACCACTCTTTCCTTAATTAGTGCCTCCATCACTTTCCTCACCACCAAGGTGAGGCTGACTAAGTGATAATTCTCCACCATCTCCTTATTGCCCCCACCTTGTGCAGTGGCACCAACCTCCCCCAGTCCCTTGGCACACACCCTGCATCCAAGCATAAGTTAAACAGTCTTGTCAGTGGGGCGACCAGCTCTTCCCTCAGTTCTCTGAGTACCCTTTGGTGCAAGCCATCTGGCCCCATTGCTTCATCCACTTTTAACCTGCCTAGTTCCTCCCTAAACCCTGTCTATGCTGAATAGGCTAGGATCCACCTTTTTGTCAACCCTTCCCCCTCCTTCAGCTTGGGTCTCCTACCAACCCCCTCCTCAGTAAAGACTGAGCTGATGTATCTATTTAAAACCTCTACTTTTTCAAAGTCCCCCTCCAGTTGTATTCCTCCCTCCCACCTTAACCATATTAACCCCTGCCTTGCCTTCCTTGTTTCTCCCACAAACCTTAAAAAAAGTTTTATTTTCCCTCTTGGCCTGCCTAGCTTTTTTCTCCTCTGTGTCTGCTTTTAACCTCCTTATCTTCTACTCTGCTATCCTCTTCCCCTTTCTATAAGCCTCCCTGTCCTCATTCCTTTGAGTCATCTTATATTTTCTGAATGCTCTTTTCCTTTCCCTGACAACCCCTACCACCTCCCTTGTAAACCAGAGTAGTCTTCTCCTTCCTTTTTTTTTCTCCATTTTAATGCAAATTTCCATGGCTATCAGTACCCCTCCCTTGACAGTTTCCCATAACTCCTTCACATCCCCTATATTGCCCTTCCCTGCCATTTCTTCCATAAATATCCTCCTCATTGTGCTAAAGTCCATTCTCCTGAAGTCCATAACCCTGGTGCTGGTCTGATTTGACTCCCTGCCCTTCCTTACCCTGAACCTTACAGTCCTGTGATCACTTGTACCTAGACCATCCCCACCACCACCACCTGTTCCACACTTTCCCCATTTGTGAGGACCACATCCAATAGGGTATCTCCTCTAGTGGGATTCTTAACCAGCTGTTGCATGAATACACCCTGTCACTCCTCTAGGATCCCCCTGCTTCTAGCTGATACTGCAGCTGGAATCTCCCAAACCACATCAGGGTGGTTTAGGTCCCCAACTAGCAGAAGCTCACCCTTGAGAGCCATCCATGTAACTGCCTGCTTCAGTTGTCAATCCCATTCCTCCCCCTGCATAGGAGGTCTGTATACCACCCTCAGCCTCAATGATTCTCCAGTCAGTTTATCCAGTGTTAACCACAGGAGCTCAGACTCTCCTTCCTCCTCCTGCCCTTCCGTTGCCCTAATGTCATCCTTGATGTATAATGCAACCCCCCCCCCCTTTCTTTCTTATTTTGTCCCTTCTAAACAGTCTGTAGCCTGGGATAACTGTCTCCCAGGTATGATGCTCTCTCCACCAGGTCTCACTTGCCACTACTATGTCTAGACCCTCATCCACCATGATGGTCTCCAAGTCCACCATCTTGTTCCCCAAACTCCTGGTGTTTGCTGATAATCCCTTCCACCATGTACCTCCTCCCTCACTGCCCTCTCTTTCCAATCTTCCCTTGTTCATGCTTTTTTTCCAGCATTCTGTCTCCATAATGGGATGGAGACTGGTAGCCACCCAACTCTACTGTCTGCTTGACTGGTCTTTTTCTTAACCACCCCCAAATTCGGTTTAATTTATACGTTTTTTCAATTAGCTCCTCTAACTTAATCTTTAGTACTGCTGATTCCTCCCTGTTTAGATGCAGTCTGTCCAAGGCAAATAGACTCTTGCCCTACCATGTTGATCCCCAGTCCCACAGTTACTCAAACCCCATTTGCTTACATCAACCCCCAGCCATTGATTGAATTCTGCAATCCTCTGCTTCCTTGGTGTGCTTGCTCTTGGCATGGGCAGTACTTCAGAGAAAGCAATAGAATACTACCACAAAACTTAACAAGCTCCCTGAATCTTGCCTGCACCTCCATTAGTCTATTCCCCTCCAGATCATTGGTGCCCAAGTGGATCACCAAGTGAGATCTCACATCCTGCCATTTGCCCCACTGGGGTATATTATGCCTTACCTCTAGTGCCATCATTCCCAGCATACACGCAACCCACATTGCACTGCTCCTGTCTCCTTCCCCCCCATCTGATTCCCTTAATTATTAAGTTGACCATGAGCAAGCCCCTGATGGAACTTTCATTCTGCTTGTACTTTTGGTTTTCAAGCTTACACCCCATTTGTTTCTGACATCCTACTTACTTTCCTGTTAACATTTTCCCCTTTTTCCATCTCCTTCCCCCAAGTTATACTATCCCCTTGGACTATATCTCCCTTTTTCCCCATTCTAGTGTTAGCCCCAATCCCACTCACCCTTGCCTCCTGCTTCACGTTCACTTTCTCTCCTCTTAGCACATGCCCTGCCTCTTTACATTCTGATTCCCTCCATGAATGGGTACCCTCTTTAAACCATCCTGTTGATCCATTTTTTCCATTCCCTCTTCTTATATGTGCCTCAGTAGAAATCATCACATTTCCCACATTGCTCTGTACAATATCCAAGTTTCCTTGCCCCTTCTCACCCCTATTACCCATTTCATTAACTACTACTAGTTTACATGTTCCTACTGTCATTCCACTGCTCTCACTTAACTTCCCACCCTTAATCTCTTCTCTGTTGTTTTCTGTGGTATACCCCTCATCCCCCTTTTCCTCTGAGTCCATTACATTTCTTAATGCTAAATACTTATTTCTCAGTACAACTCCTCCTACCTTGACTTGCTGTCCACCCATATCCTCAATACTCATTCTTTTACTACTATTCTGATCCCCAACCAGCTCCCTACATAACATCCCAGTCACTGTTTCCTCATTATTAGACAAATTTTTCTCTCCAACCCCTCTCATTTCTAACCCAGGCCTACTCCATTTTTTCCCAAAAGCCCTACGATGCCCACCCCACTTTTCTCTCAGTGTTGACACGTCCCTTGCTTCTCCTCCTTGTATTACATGTCCCTCCCCCCTTCTATCCAGGGTTGCATTAACAAGTAATGGGGTCCCTGGGGTATATGAAATGGTGGTCCCTCTGTGACTTCATTAATAGGCTGGGGGATCGGGGTCTGCCTAGACTCCTGAAAGCTGAATTTATTTAATGCCTAAAAATGCATTTGGAGGGATTTCCAGGCACTCTGGATATCTTGTCTTGTAGTGGGGAAAGGAAGGTTAGAATGTCAGAAATTGCATGATTACAGTACATTCACACCAAGTGTCTGTGGATGGACCATAATCGATGGCATTGATTAAGGTCCATCCACAGACACTCAGTGTAAATATACTGTAATCATGTAATATCTGATGACAAGTTAGAGAGGCAGTACAACTTAGGAGCATGCACACAGAAGACCTTTTTAGACCTGAAAGGGGAAGATGTTTAACCAGGAAAGGCACACTAAGCCTAGCTGGGATGAGAAATTCAGTATCAAGCTTGGTGTGAAGCAATAGCTATAATAGGCAAGGCAACAGTGTCAACTTACTGGACTGGATAGAAGCACTACTGGTACTGAGTCACAGGGCACAGCTTGCAAATATGCCACAGACAGTCATAGTCTGTGGCATAGTTGTAAATTGTGCCCTGGGACTCAGGAGTAGTAATAAAGCTGACCATGAAAGATCAACTTTGTCAATCTGTAATCTGGTTCTTTTGAGTTAAACTGCATGGCCAAGACCATGAGCATGACATCGTTGCATGAAGTAATGAATGAATGAAACACATACACAACAGAAGTCTACCTCCTTTGTTAAACTATTTTAATAAAGAATATGTTCAACATTGGTGCACATACAAATCGCCATACATTGCTGCCAAAAAACTGTTATGTCAGTCTTTTACAAGCTCGACCTGCCAATGGACCTGGGGTCACTGTCAGGGCTTATATTGCCACCCAACTGACAATTTGAAAGAGATCAGGATCAGAAAGTAAAACAACATTTCTCAAAAGTTTCTTGCATTCATGTAAAAATATCTAGACAAGATAGGCAACAATCACCAAATATGGAAAAATTACAATGAAAATCTTAACTTTTAAAAGGACGGTTTCTTCTGGGCTTTAAGGGAGGAGAAATCACGGATGAGGTCATCAGACTCCATTTCTTGTACCAGCTCTGATTCGACTGCCATGAGAGACAAGGCATTCAGATGACGCTGATGCATTGTTGATCTCAGATCATTTTTTATCCTTGCCATCTTTGAAAATATACGTTTTCCTTCGCAGTTTGTCACTGGCAGTGTCAAGAAAATTCTAAGGGCAATGCCCACATTAGGGAATGTTGACTGAAGGCCATTGTGCCTTAAATCTTGTAGCAATTTGGCTGGAGACTTACCTGGCTCATCTTGTACAAAGAATTTAAACTGTAGAAGCTCATCAGGAAATATCTGATTATCCATGCCCTGGGGGTAAGCTGCAGCAAGGTCAGCAGCAAGCTTGTGAATGTCAATGACGTCCAATAAGCTTAGTTGAAACAGAACTCCAAAGCGGTCACACAGCATCTTAAAAGCATTCAGTCAATGATGAAACAAGCTGACAATTTCTCAGTTATGACACAGAATGTCTCAATACATAATTTTTGCCTTCCTTCAAGTAAGTTGTCAGGCTCTCCGGATTCATCTGCAGATTGTTTTCTTGTTCGAATACCACAGAGATCACTTTGATATTTTTGTGAAACAGCCTTGCATGTCTTCTTAGCAGCATTTTCAAAATTCTCAAATTGATTTTACAGGGCAGTCACAAATTATACCAATGAACGCAGTAAGTGAACTGCTGTATTGAGATTGATGTCCATTTTCTGTAGCTGTATGCTGGTCATTTTAAACCGCTGAAGCACACTGTCCCAAATTTGAACCATGAAGGCTGTTTACGGCTGCTCCATTTTGCTCTGGGAAGCCACTTCTTGTCAAGTCTCAGCTGACTGGTTCATATCTTCTGACAGGTTTTGTAGGGCTTGCCAAATTCTTTCACAGTTCTGACACAAAGCTTTCGTAGAATCAACACGACTACTCCATCTCATGTCAGAGAGATGTTTTGAGTGTCAAAAATCTCTGGCTTTCATGACAGCTGCCAACAATCTGCTTCCAGCGATATGGTGACATTGAGCAAAAAGCATATAGCGACTGCAGAAACCCAAAGAAATTAATTACATGGGTGCAGCTGTTGTTAACAAGGTTGACTCCCACTATGTTCAGTGAATGTGCAACACATGGAACATAGTGTATAAGTGGGTTTACTTGCATTAAGTGTGCCTGCAATCCATTGTATTGTCCCGACATATTGCTGGTATTATCATATGGTTTTCCGAGGTAGTTAGAGATGTCCAAATCCAAGTTATTTACCATAGCAAGCACAGTGTCAGCCAGACTTGCACCCATATGGTTCTTCAGTGGCTCAAATCCAATGAATCATTTCACAGTGTGTCCATCTGAACTGACAAACTGGAATACAAAAGTCAACTGATCCACATGCAACAGATCTGGTGTTGAAGAGCCAGCTGGGTGGTGCTGAGGGCTGAGGTGCTGTGCGCCACACCTCACACCACACTGGTGACCCAGGTTGGGGAATGAGCCCAGGCCGCTGGGGTCAGCAGGGGAGAGGGAGGATTGAGCATCCATAGGACTGCTCTCCTCTCCTGGGAGGGGGTTCCAGGGTTAAGCCCAGCATTGCAGGGGACCCCATTGGGGACCGGAGGCACTGCAACACTCCAGGACTAAATAGTGGGTTGCAGAGCCACAGCGGATGTCCCTGGTGTCATTGCACACACAGGCTCTGCCAGGGGGAGGGGGAAAGGGTGTAAAAACAAGAAAACCCCTCCAGTCCTGATAGGTGATGGCTCCCTGCAGGACTGGCTGCCGCATGCCCAGTACCAGATCTCCTCTCCACTCCTTCAGTCTCGTCACTGACCCAGTTGGATGAACTGGATTATAGATAGAGCACCAGGTGAGTGGTTGGCGGCTCTGCCTTGGGGGACTCAAAGCCGAGGGACTTGTCTGGCTTGGGTTTGGGAGGGGGGGGAGTGACATACATGAGGAGGGAGATCACGGTGGGTGGTAGAGTGGCACAATGTGACAGGGCAGCCTGAGAGAGTTTGGGGTTGTAGGCAATAAAAAGAGTTAAAAAAAAAAGATTTGGTGTTGAATCGACAATCACAGAAAAACACTTGACTTGTTGCAGTTCTGTGGTTATTGAGTTTTTAACTTTGTGCCTCGTCAAATCAATGAATTCATCACAAATAGTTGATGACAGATAAGCGGTATTACCTCTAACCTTGTGTCCAAACTTAGCCACATGATCAGCCAAAATGGATCAAACTGAGCAATCAGCTCCAAAATCACCAGATAGTTTCCATTATGTGGTGACCCTAACAGCATATCTTCACCATGGAATGCAAGTCCTCGCTCACTTAAAAACTTGATAACTACCACAACACATTTTAAGAACATCTCTGCAGTATTGGCATTCTGACTGTAACTGCCGAGCTAGATCTACATCTACTGTACCTGTTGCCTTTACACACCTTATCCACGCTAGCATACAGTTTTGGTGTTCCAGGCTTTTTTCATGTTCAGAAATGCACTCAGGGTGTTTCCAGTCAATGAACCCTTCAGTAAAGGCTTGAGATCTTGTTGATAAATGTTTGCAGGCAAAGCAGTAAATATGTCCAGCAAATGGTGAGTAAATAAACCATACCCACATAACCACTTCACCGTTGTGCAGCTGACATGAAAACAGATCTCTGGATAGCATCCAAGTCTTCCTACCAATCACCTAGGCATAAGCAGAGAAATTTGGTATGTTTTTATGCTGACAAGCAGCTGAACACTTAGCAATCCCAAAACTCCTGAAACTATCATCAATGTTACTCCACAATGCAGGATCACTGGTAAATCTATCTGCTTCAATAATATTGTTCTTGCCTTCACTCTAGTCCAACCCTGAGTCATGATCCTCTTCCTGAGGGTCATCTGTAGCCAGTGACACCTGCTCATCTGCATCTTGTACATCTGGACTATTAGTGGGCATGTTAACTTCTACCACATCTCCTTGTGGCTGCACATTGTCAGACTCAGAAGCACCATTGGCTGGGCCGGGTTCATTGCCGACACTGTCATCATCAAATAATTGTTGCTTCTCAGAGTTCTCCAGCTCCTTGAAGAATTGGTTTCTTTTTGGGATCTTCCCCAGCAAAGCCACTCTCTTCATCTCCCTTTCTTTTTTCAGCTTTCTCTTAGCACACCCACTTTGATAATGGCGGTTGCTAGAGGAATCCATAGCATTTAATTTACCACAACAAATCAGTGGAGGTATAGCAGTGTCAGGAGGTGGATGTAGTAGTAGTAAAAACTTTTATTTTTATGCAGGATACTAGGTGGAAAAACACATCATTAGGACTTTACATCCTATTTACAAGATGGTCTTGTTCCTTAAAAGTTTCAAAAGCTAAAAGCTTTCAAATAGTGACAAAATTTAACAAAGACAACATAGAGACTTATTACAAACGTATAATATAAATACAGTCATTCAGAGTCATGCAGCATTAATTTATACACCAACAAACGTATAACAAATTTAAAATGCTGTATCCTTCAGACAGGTACAATAAAACTCATATTCTAATAAACAGAGGATTCTACCCATAACACTCACATCTAGTCTTCAATTCAATTTTCAAACTAGTTGAAAAGGCCTTGATATTCTCGTATTGCTTAACTATAACTAATTTTAGGGAATTCTATAATGTATTCATAATTATGGGACCGCACATATTACTATATTTATTCTTAAATTTTGGGAACTCAAAATTTCTCATATTTATACCTCTCAAATTATGGGCATAGGTTTTCTTTTCCAATTTCTCATAAAGATAAGTTGGCTGATTTATGTTTACAACCTTATATATCTGATTTGCCCAGACTAGCCTTCTTTTATTTTCTTGTGTCAGCCAACCAAGTTCCTTGTATAAGTTACAATGGTGTACACGATAATCCTTTCTCAGTGTAAATCAAGCCAAACAATTATACATTGCATCAATTTTAGACAACATTCCTTTTGTAGCAAGGCCATTCACATGGTTATCATACTCAAGCACAGGGAGAAGGAGTTGGTTTACTATGGTCTTCCTCATTAACTTGTTTATACAGAAGCTGGACCACCTAAATGCCCCCAGCTTTTTATTGATCCTTGATATTATTTCACTTATAAGGTATTCAAATTTTAAGGCATTATCGATCCAAACCCCAAGGTAACTGTATTTGGAGACCTGGGCTAGTACTTCATTCTGTGGTGTTATAATTTGTACTTGTTTTTTATTTTTACCCTGTACCTTCCCCCCTTTTGAAATACCATAAATTGTGTTTTCTTACTATTTACTATCGACCCCAAGTTTGGTAACCATGTGTAGAGTCTTGCAAAGTCTTCTTGCAGATGCACTTCCATAATCTCTGGGGTTTTTCCACTGGAGATCAGGATTAGTGTTGTCTGTATATAAGCAAATGTTTGAATACTTTACACTATCAACTAACTGATTTATATATCTATATATAAGGAAAAGTGTTGGCCCCAAAATAGAGCACTGGGGCACCCCTCGCTTTACCGAGGCTTTATCAGATAATATTCCATCAATATATACTTGTTGAGTTCTGTTCTCTAAATAAGATCGGAACCAATCCAATGAATTTTCCACAAGCCCTACCTCTTCTACTCATTCTCCCAACAGTCCATGTGCCACAGTATCAAAGGCCTTTGATAAATCCACGAACACTGCACCCACTGACAGGGCATCCTCTAACTTTGAGGCTATAATATCTACCATGTCGGTGAGTGCGGTGCCCATAGAGAAACCCTTATGGTATCCAGACTGGTACTTTGTCAATAAGGAATATTTCTCCAGATGGTCACCAAGTTGTTTCTGCATTAAAGGCCAGATAATAAGGCAATGGGCCTATAATTTGTAGGCACAAAAGCATCCCCTTCCCCTTTGTAAATAACAGCAATCTTTGCATTTTTCCAAGTGCAGGGAAAAATTCCCTCTTTTAAGCTCTAGTTAAAGAGTTTATTTAGAACTGGAGCAATAATCCCTAGGGAATCTTTAAGAAAATAATTTTCTATATAGTCCAGGCCAAAAGCCTTTTTTGTTTGAAGCTTTCTTATTTCATCCTTAACCTGCTTACAGGAGAAGTATTTAAATCTAAATTTGGGAACATCAAACTTTTCTTTTAAGGAGCATTATCTTTTAATATAGGATTTGGGATATTTAAGTCTGGCAAATTTACAAAATAGTTATTTAAAATATTTACAGACTGTCTAGAGGGCTGGAGAATGCCCTTGCTTAACATTTGGACAGGAGGTATTAAATTAACAGGTGAATCAAATTATCTAATCAAAGTCCAGAATTTTTTAACATCTGTAGTCTCATCTGTCTTAGTTTCATAATATTTTTGTTTAGACTTTCTTATTTGAAGTCTTAATAAATTTCTGGCTCTTTTATATCTTTCCCAATCTTCTGATCTTAAAGTCTTCCCTGCAATTTTCCATAACCTATCTTTCTCTCATATCTGTTTCTTTAATTTCTCTGTTACCCAGGGAACATGGGTCTTCCTTTGCACAATTGTTTTAAAGGGGGCTAATTCAATACAGACTTCAATGAACCATTTAGAAAATTCATGAATTGCTAGATCTACAGAAGAAATTAGAAATAATCTATACCATTCTATAGAGGAAAATCTGGCCAAAAAACACCTTTATTATCATTCTAAAGCATCTCTTTTTAACCTTTAAAGGAGTCTGGCCTACAATTTTTTCTCCTTCAGTTTAAAAGTACAATTTATTGAGCTATGGTCCCCTAAAATTGGTTGTTTTACCTCTAAATTTTGGGCTGAGATTCCTGTTGTAACAAAAATTAGGTCTAAAATGTTACCTATGCTAGTTTGAGAAGTTTTCCTAGTAGGGAGTACTATTTTTTGGTCCACATTTAGGGCTTTAAAACTTTTCTGTAATGGTAGCCCATAAGGTTTTCCCCATGCCACATTAAAGTCACCTATCAGTAGTAAATCAAATCCCATAGTGTGAGTCTATATAGCCAAAGCTTAGTTATCAAATTCACAGATAGGGGATTTCAGTGGGGCATAAATAACACCCACAATAAGGGCTAGTTTATGGATCTTCATCAATAGGCAATCAATAAGCCCTACTTGACCAGCAAACTGAACTGATGTTTGCCCTAACTTCCCATTTGCAAATAGGAGGACACCCCCTCCCTTTCTCCCTACCCTATCTAATCAGTGTCCAAAGAATCCCTCCGGCTCTATTTCTTTGGTGTCTATGTTTTTTGTTAACCAGGATTCAGTCAGAGCCACCAGCTCTGGGGATTACGTAGCTGTCCAGGTTTTAAACAAATCTATTTTATTTTTAAGCTTCATGCATTATCATATATGATTTTAAACTCACTTTTATTTTCAGGACCTGGATTTATTTCAATGTCCCCTCCCAATAACAATGTAATAATTAAACAGTTTGTCAATTTTTGTTGCTCAAAACCTGTTACAAATGCTACAGGTGTACACATAGTTAACTTGCTCCTAATTTTTGCAAAGGGATTTCTGCCATTTGCTTTGTCCCTTTATTCTCTACTAATTAAACTTTTCCTAGAATCTATAGAGGACCCTATCTCCAGTGCCATAGAACTGCTGTCAAGCTCATGTTGGTTCCTTACTGCCCAATTTAACAACACTGACCTGACAATGACCAGTGGTAGTATAGTAATAGTCTACAGAACTATTCTCTGTTGTCACTCAGTTCGTTGTCACTGTCACACACTGTAGAAGAATCTGATAATTTAGTGAACAGAATAATCACAACTCAAGCAACATACTTGACACAGGCACACACTCAGATCTCTGGGCTGCCTGGGTGCCTACCACTGCCCACTGACTACTGGCTGTTCAGTACAGCAAAAAAACACACAAATGGTATCACCACACCCAATTAAGAGATCACATTTAGTTCAGTACTTTAAAAAAACACCCTAGTGAAATAATATATTTACAGGAGACACAACTGTCAGAAAATGAACATTTGAAATTGGCTTGGGGGGAACGGTTCAGAGTATTTGCTTCCTCACACCCTAAAGAAAAATGAAGGGGAGTAGCAATTTTGATTCCCTCCTCCACTCAGTTCCACCTAGAGTCACACTATATGGACCCACAAGGTTGCTTTATAATTCTTAGAGGCCTTATGTATGGAAAAAACAGGTTATTCTAGTCAATGTGTATTTCCCTCCACAGCTAGGTACTGCAAAGTTTAAAGGTTTTTTTTTAATAAACTAGTCAACCATTTGCAGGGTTGCCTAGTAATGGGAGGGGATATAAATTTAACCCTGAATCCACATTTGGACTCTTCAGTGCCATCGCAGTACCGGAGCACACCATCCCAGAAATTGTTCCAGGCTCAACAAAATGCATTAGGGATCATAGATGCCTGGAGAAATTTTTATTCCACTTCAAGGGTATATATCTTTCATTCTCCAGGATATAATACCTATTCAAGGCTTGATTATTTTTCTTATTTCTGAAGAACACTTCGAACTGGTTACAAGATATGATAATCAGCCCTAGAATTTTATCAGATCACTCCCCCTTGTTTTACTAACATACGAACATATGAAATTGCCAGCAGATACAGGCCAGATGGTCTATCTAGTCTGCTCAAGCGTGTAGCACTTCAGTCCATTAGACTGCAGCTGCCCCTCCTTCCATTAACCCTTCCCTCCCCGCTGCCCCCCGGTATGTGCTTTCCCCTTGAATTTGTCTCACCCCCTCTTGAAGCACCCTACAGTCTGCACTGATACAAGTTGCTCAGGCAGTGCATTCCACCCTGTTACTACACTCTCAGTGAAATGCCTCCTCCTTTCCCTCCTGAATCTGCCCCCCTTTAACTTCAGGGAGTGCCCTCTAGTATCTCTTCCATTCTGGAGAGTGAACCCCACATGGAAGTCTACTCTGTTCATCCCCTTCAGGTACCTGAAGGTCTCAATTACATCCCCTCTCTCACTTCTATCCTCCAGGGCATGCATGTTTAGCTCATTTAGTCTTTCCTCATAAGTTCTATCCCCCAACCCCTGGATCATCTTTGTTGCTCTTTGCTGCACTGCCACCAGTAGTTTGATATCCCTTTTCAAGTACGGGTGTCAGAACTGCATGCTATACTCCAAGTGCAGCCTCATCAGGGACCTGTACAGGGGCAATATGACTTTGCCACATTTGGGTGTAATCCCCCTTGCTATGCACCCTAACATCCTGTTAGTCTTAGCCACTGCCTTCCTACACTGGGCTGAGTGGTTTAATTTCCCGGTTACCAGCACCCCCAGATCCTTCTCCTCATCGGATGTGGACAGCTTGATGCCATCCATCCAGTAGCTGTATCCCGGGTTTTTGGCTCTGAAATGCATCACCTTGCACTTCTTCGCATTGAACCCAAGCTTCCAGGTGTATGACCATTCCTCGAGACTTGCCAAGTCCTCCTGCAGTAATTTGCCACCCTCTCCCCATCCACCTCAGTACAGACCTTGGTGTCATCGGCAAAGAGGCTGATCTTATTCTTGATCCCAACCACTATGTCTGTGATGAAAATGTTAAACAGGACTGGTCCCAGAACTGATCCCTGTGGAACACCACTTGTCACTGCCCTGGGTTCCGAAGCTTCTCCCCCCACAACTACCCTCTGTTGCCTGTCCTTCAGCCAGTTTTCTACCCATTGAGCTAGCTTTCACCCTATACCAAGACTCCTCAAATTGCAGGTCAACCTTCTGTGTGGCACTGAATCAAAGGCTTTGCTTAAATCCAGGTAGACTACATCTACTGCATGGCCCCCGTCCAGTGCCCTCATGACCCAGTCAAAAAAAATCAACCAAGTTAGTCTGACAGGATCTGCCAGCAACAAACCCATGCTGTCTGTTGTCTTGCAGATCATTATCCACAAGAAACTGAACCAGCCTTTCTTTGAGGATAGAGTCCATCAGTTTCCCCACAATTGCAGTGAGGCTTATCCATCTGTAGTTCTCTGGTTCATCCTTGGGCTCACTTTTGTGGAGAGGTACCACCTGTGCCCCTCTCCAGTCTCTGGGCACACATCCCATACTTAGCGAGGTGTTGAAAGAATACACCAGTGGCTCTGCCAGGACATCTGCCAGCTCTCTCAGTACCCTGGGATGTAGCCCATCTGGCCCAGGAGCCTTGTCTACCCTCAGGGACCTAAGGTCCTCCTGCACCTTTTCCATCATGATGTCCCTGGCCTGCAGTTGTCTCACCCCCCATGCCTGCACCCCTTTCTCTGCAGGAAAGAGCCCATCCCTCTACCTTGTGAACACTGAACAGAAGTATTCATTGAGCACTTCTGCCTTCTCATCTACCCACCCACTGCCTTTCCTGATCCTAACTATTTGATCCTTTCACTTCCTCTTTTCCCTGATCTAGCTGAAGGAATCCTTTTCTCCTTCCTTAATGCCCTGTGCTAATTTCCTTTCCCTGGCTGCCTTTGCAGTCCTGACCGCTCTACTCACTTCCCTGGATTTCTTCACATACTTCTCCCTATTCTCTTCCATATTGGTTATCTTGTAGGTTTGGAAGGCCTTTCTCTTATCCCTCACCTTCTCCGTTACCTTTCTGGTCATCCAGCTTGGATGCCTGGTCCTTGATTTCTTTTGCTGGCTCTTGACACAAGTTTTAGTGGCTTCAATCAGCCCTAGTTTTATGATCGCCCATTTCTGCTCTGCGTCCATGTCAGGGTGGATGCGATCTATGTGTGTTCTCATTAATTGTCCCATCCTGCCAAAGTCTGCCTTTTGAAATTAGATTTCAAAATTCCAAAGCAGACCACTGGGTGACATTTTAATACTTCTTTTCTGAAAGAAGAAGACTTTAAAAAAGATTTAGGGATAAGATCACACAAGCCCTTACTGAAAATTCCACCCAAGTGATTTCAGCATCTACTGTGTGGGACACGCTAAAGGCAGTCATATGGGAAGAAATTATTGCTTATGCAGCAAATAAGAAAAAACAATGGGAAAGTAATTATTTAAAGCTGCACACGGAATTTAAAGAGCTGCAGCAATCCATGTTTTCCGGGATGCCAAAGATTAGAGCCCAGCTCAATCAAAAGAAAGCAGCCCTGCAAAAAATATTAGATGAAAAAAACACAACAAGCACTATTTTACCTTAAATCTTACAAACTTGAGGGAGAGCCTACGGGAGCTAGAAATTTATCCCAGAAACTTAGGAGTCATAGAGCGTCCACATATATATCCCATCTTAAAGATTCATGACAAAACATTAGTGCCCCGACTACCTCACAGATAATGGTGGCATTCTGCAATAATTACTCACATTTATATGAGGCAATGGCACCGGTAAGTAATACTGAATACTGGGAAGTTTTTGATTGGCTTTCCCTTCCCAAAATTTCACAAGGGATGACTGAGAAGTTTATTTATTTATTAGCTTTTGGTAACTGGGTAAGTGCACTAGGCAAAAAAAACTGCCTATTTTCAGGCACGACACGGGAGAGTACAATTTGAAAATACAGCAGTGACAACAGTCAGGTACATAATGCAAGAATAACTGACAAGACAAAAATAAATCAGTAGCAGCAACAAAAATTTATACAACACAAGGATAACAACAAGAATAATGCAAGACTGGAGTAGAATACAATTTTTGCATAATAGCCAGGTAAACAAGTCATATGGCCTAGCTTGGGGAGAAGCAGACAGGTAGATAACATTCACATTAGGCATACAGAAAATGGGCATGAAACACAAGCTGGTGAACAAAATATAGAGACAAAGCAGAAGTTAAGTGCAGTCACAGTTTCCAAGAACATTGAGGTGTGAAAGAAGAGCATGCTTAAATGTAAGGTGAGATCAGGAGTTCTTAACATGGAGGGGGAGCGAATTCCAAAACCTAGGAGCAAAATAGGAAAAATCTTGCTTACCTATCTTATTGGAGCAGGGCTGAACAGAGAGCAAGAGGGAGGAGTAGGACCTAAGGGAGCGGGAGTGAGAGACCAGGGTAAGCATGTCACTCAGAGTGGAGGGACGAGGAGTTCTGGTTAAGGAGTCAACAAAACAGTCTAGAGCGTTAGAACAGAGGGCATTGGAAAACAGCCAGTTTAAGGCAGAGTAAAGTAAACAGTGATGGGTTAGGAGAGGAGCCAATAAGGCAGATCTACAGATATTGTTATAAGAATTGTCCCACTTGCGAAGAACCCCCGCATTGGCATGAGAGAGTACAGGGAGGGCATATAGCATTTGTGGGAGTAAAACTCTCGCTATTGAGATCCTAGCAGTCGGAGTGAGTGAGTGATGCACTCTATAGGCAGCAACAATCTTGGAGTTAACTGTGCAACAAACCTCATTGACTTGAGCAGCAAAGTCCAGAACCGGTCAAGTGTAACCCCCTAGATATTTGAAGGACAAAGTATTAGAGACAGCAGTCCCATCACAACAGCAGACCAGAAGCTTAGGGTACTCAGTGGGCATCTTTCTAGCGGACCCAAAGAGCATGGCCTGAGTCTTAGCTATGTTTAGGATTTGATGGTTACAGAAAAAACCAGGATTGGAGGGTTTGAAAGGCAGGTGAAAGATGTTGATTGATGTCAACAATAGACTTGGAGGCAGAGTAAATCTGCATACTTGATAATACTGCAGTGTGGAGAAGGAATAGGGATGACATTAAGGAAGAAAGAAAAGAGTAGGGGACCAGGAATAGAACCATGTAGAACTCCACAGGTGATAGAGGCGGGGGAAGAGAGAACCTTGCAGAAAGAGACAGCCTGTGAACGATTTTCTAGGTAGCTGCCAAACCAGGATAGGGTAGAGTCTGAGGCACCAAGAGATTGCAGCTTAGCCAGTAGTAGAGAGTGATGTACCACATCAAATGCTTTGGAGAGATCGATGACCACAGCTCCAGTAAGTAAGCCCTTGTCTATGTTGCATTCAACATTGCTAGTAAACTGGGTAAGAGCAGTAGTTGTGCTGTGCTAAGCCCTAAAGCCATGTTGTATTGGGGATTGAAGGTTAAAGTTGAGAAGATGCACAGAGACCTGTTGATGAACTAGTTTTTCCAGCAACTTACTGAGCATGGGCAGGAGTGAAATGGGATGTAGTTTGACAGGATTTTGACGTCACCTTTCTTAAGCACAGGTATGGTTCTGGCTGTTTTCCAGACCGAGGGGACTGAGGCAGAGCAGATTGAGAGGTTGAAAAGCCTGGTTACTGGAGCAGCCAGACAAGAGGCAAACTGCCTAAGAATCCCAGGATGAATGCCATCAGGGCCAGCACTACCATTAGCAGGAATAGACTTTAGTAACTTAAGGACTTCTTGATGCATGACCGGTGCCAACTCAAGAGCGGGGGGAGCAGTAGTTAGCAGGGATGGGGATGCCAGGGCAAGGAAGGATGAAGAGGGGGTGGTGTGGGAAGTGAGGAAAAGAGGGAGTTGAAAGCATTAGCTGTGGTGTGAGGGTTATTACAGTGGGTATCATTTATGAGCATATCATTCAGAGTCAGAGGCTTACTGTTCCTGAGAATTTCCTTAATTTGAGACCAGTAACGTTTAGGGTTTGAGTCAGAAGAACTGAGCAGGTTCCAGTAGTATATATTCTTGGCTGAGTGAATCTCCTTTGTACAGGTGTTGCGTAAGGACCTGTAAGCATCAAAGTCTGCTTGTCGGGAGGAGGACTTCCATGATGACCAGAGTTTATCCCTGTGTTTCAGCAGCTGGAGTAGGGGGTGTTTGAGCCATTTGGTGACTTCCCCTTTTACCCTATGCATGGTGACCAGAATGTGTCAGTTCTGAACAGAGAGTAGGGTAGCTTTGAAATATTCAGCCGCTATGCTAACATCTTTGGTTATGTAGAGGAAAGACCAGTCAAACAGGTTTAAACCTTGCAGGAACACAGCAGGGTTAAGCTTAGAGAGGTTGGAAAAAGATAAGACTTTAGAGGGGTAGGAGGGAGGGGAGATGTCCCAAACACAGTAAACTGGGCAGTGATCACTTATGGAGTCAGGTAGAACACCAGCAGAGGGAAAGTACTCCTTCCTATTTGTCAGGATCCAATCTATGAGGGTGTTGCAGGAACCATGATGGGAGATCCTTGTGAGGGCCTGGATGAGTTGAGTGAGGTTGGCCTTGCTAGTAATGGATGATAGCAGAGAGGAACTAGGCCCAGCCCAGTCTAGATTAAATTCTCCCAAGCAGATTATATCATTTTTCCCAGTCACAGATGGCACAAGTTCGATAAATTCTTCAAGACCTAACTTGAAGTTTCTAGGAGGTATATAAATGCAGAAGATGTGGAGTTTTTGACACCCCCAAACAATAGAAGGGAATGAAGAACCTCACAATTAGCCAGAGGGGGACCATGTATGATAGACACATTGAGATGAGACTTGTAGTACAGTGCCAAGCCCTCCCCCCCTTTTGGCATTAGTGTGATCAGCCCAAAGCAAAATTAGCCCTGTAGAGAGTAGAGGGAGTCCATAGTGGAAGGTTTCAGCCAAGTTTCAGATAGGGCAAGGTATGTCAGGGTTGTTAGAGCATACCCAAGCCTCAAGTTCAGGGAGGTTAGCAGAAAGGCTCTTTATGTTAAGGTGTACGAAGGTGAAACAGGATGATTGGGGCAAGCAATTGAAGGAGTGAGACTGGGTGGTATTAGCAGCAATAGTAGGACCTGGATTGGTCTTGATATCCCCAGCAAGGGTAAATGATAGGGTAATTACCCATAATGATGCAGTCAAAAATGTCTGAGAGGCGTACCTAGGGGAAATAGAGAACCTCCGCAAGATATACCTACATAATACTCCTAAGTGTTTATAATTAAGCCCTGATAGAGGTGATGGAATAGGGGTGGGGTCAGACAGTAGGCTGGAGTAGCAGAAGCTATCAAGTGATTTTGCTGAGCGAGAAGAGGGATACTCAGTTGGACCAGTAAAACATTTCAGAAAAAACAGTGTACCTAATAAAGGCAGGAGGGGGTATATAGCCCTAGTATACATGCTGAGAATGGAGTATGAGTAAGGGGTAGTTAGGGAGGAGAGTATGGAACAGAGAGAAGAGATGAAGAGAGATGATAGAGAGAAAATAGGCAGGATGAATAGACAGCTGGAAACAATGGCAATCAGCGGAGGAGGAAGGGAGTGTGAAGCAGGGAAACAGCAAAAAATAATGAATTGCCAGACAAAATAATGAGAAAGGAAAGGAGAGAGGCAGATTTGTCAGCCAGAGAGAGATGAAGATGAGTCAATACCCCAACTGAAGAGGACAACTTGGATGAGCACAGAGGCAGAGACTGATATGTTGGACCACTAAGAGTTCAGGCGACCTCTAGCAGAGAACTGCTATAGCATGCAATGAGAAACCTAGGCGATAGAAAAAAAAGATCAAAGTCTCATGAGAGGACACCCTATATATTTAACACCAGCTAAGAGTGGGAGGGTATTGGGGGCGGGCGGGGAGCAGTCATGAAGCGACTGCGAGGATCAGCCAGGCAGCATTCGGGAATAAATTGGCAGCCTGATACAGATTACTGACAGCAGTTTTAAATTAGCTCCGAATTGAAAGTGGAACAGATTTTAACCGAAGATAATCAGCGGCTACCTCCAGACTGAAATTAATTTAATCAGGCAGCTCCAGACAAATCACTGAGTTATCAGGTGGAGCATACACGCTGACCCAGTTATTAATTTTCAAGATTTCTTTTTCTTTTCATTATTAAAAATGGATTAAAAGCAATTATAAGTCCTGCACTCCAAAACATCTGGGGTTATCTAAAGAAAAGCTCACAGTCACACACAGAAGATGTGAAATTGTGCAAGCAGGACCCTTAAAGGCCCCTATTAGGATGAAAGAACTTAAGAGGGTTGTATCTTATAGCAAAACCCTCAAAACACCAGGCCTGGATGGCCTGCCCTCCGAATGGTATAAGGTTTTCTTTAAACAGCTTGTTCCGGCTTTGATACTAGCACACCAAGAGATCCAGGATGGTGGACCCCCTCCCCCATCATGGGCTTATTCTAATATATCCCCAATATTAAAGCAGGATAAACCCCTAGAACGTCCACTTCATACAGACCAATATCTATATTAAATATGGATTATAAGTTGTTTATGTCAATCTAGGCTACCAGAATAGATGATATAATACCACAACTTGTACATGCCAACCAATCGGGTTTTATTCGCTCTTGTCAGACCACAGATAATATCCACAGAACAATACATTTGCTAAACTATTTAAATCAGAGGGAGGTCCCAGCAGTCTTTGTCAGTCTTGATGCTGACAAGGCCTTCGATTGGGTTAGGTGGCCTTTTTTGTGGAGAACCTTACCCCGAATTTGGATTCCCAAAATAATTTATAGACTTATTGCAAACGATATACACCTCACCCAAAATTTATATCAAAGTAAATGGACAATTGTCCCCATTAGTTCCTTTGAATAGGGGAACAAGGCAGGGTTGTCCCTTATCACCTCATCTCTTTGCTCTCTACATAGAGCCCTTGGCTGAAGCCATTTGGCATCAATCACAAGTCCAAGGCATACCATTGGGAGGGAAAGAGTTTACCCTCTCTTTATATGCAGATTATGTTTTGCCGACTCTGCTGGACCCAGAAAGCTGCATACCAGCAACATTGGAAATAATTAATGCTTTCTCTAGTCTCTCTGGGTATAAAATTAACATCCAGAAAACTGAGATATTACCCCTGCATGTTACCCCTTTTCAACCTTTGAAGGCACTTTTGCCAGCGAGATAGAGAAATAATAAAATTAAGTATCTAAGGGTATTTATTCCCAGTAATCTAGATCACTTTCTGAACCTCAAATTGAACACAGGGCCACAGAATAAAGTCCTGCTGGTCTCCACAGTATACATACCTCCAGGGCACCAACCTGCTGGGCTAAACCATGTCATCACAAGCCAAGAGCAACTAGGCAGCCACTGGGTGAAGATCATTGTAGGTGACTTCAACATAAACTGGCACTCACAGAAAGAAACAGAAGCCAAGGATCTAATTACTAGCCTTTTCCTAAAACAGATGGTCACTTCTGACACCCGACTTAACTACAAAACAGTGAGCAGCTCTCTCATAGACTGGCTCCTGACCACACACCCTGAGCATATATCTGATGTCACTGTCCTGCCTGACAGCCTCAGTGACCACTCCCCTGTGAAGTGTACCTGGTCTAACAATTTCCCCCAAGAGTTCACCCAAGGTGTGCAAAAACCACTGCCTGAGGCCTGGACTATTTGAACATTTCAAGCTGTATGTGACACAACTGGATTGGTCCCTGCTGGCTGGAAATATAGATGGTAATGAGGCACTTAACTACTTCATAATGGTTTTCAGCTGTTCTTGTGATATTTTTGCACCATACAAAATGAACACAATTAAGGGAACCACCAATCCCTGGTTCTCCAACTCCCTTATTGGACTTATGAAGAACAGAGACAATATTTGGCATATAGCAAAAGCAGTTGGTACACCTGCTGCATTTAATACCTACAAGGCAGCTAGAAATGCCTGCACCAGACTCATCCAACAGGCTAATGCCTCCTTCTATAAGGATCTACTAACCAAAACCTGGGGTTCTGGAAGAGACTTTTGGTGGTCTCTTAAATCCCTAATGGGCAAAGCCCCCAAGATCCCCACAGATCTACTGTTGACTGTGAAGGGGCCCCTCCAGGAACCCATCGAAATTGCCAATGAGCTCAACAATGCATTCACTGACCTTTCAAGTGTACTCCCTGGTGACTATTTCAAAGATATGCATGTTCAGCATTGTCCAACTGTCCCTCAAGATCCCCCAAGGAAAGATGCGCCACCTTTTTACTTTAAACGTGTCACCAAAGCTAAAACCATCAAGCATATTAAAAGGGCACTTGGCAAGACCAGGATGGGGGCTGACCTGCCTGACATGAAGCTGGTTGGTCTACTCCTTCATGAAGCTGCTGGTCCTCTTACCATGGTGTTTAATACATCTCTAAAATCAGGAGTATTTCCAAACGCATGGACTTCAGCTAACACAACGCCTGTCTTTAAAGCAGGGGATAAAAACCCAAACATCCAACTACAGACCTAAATCCATCCTTCCTCCCCTTTCAAAAGTACTCAAAAGAATGGTCTTGGAGCAGCTTACTGAATACCTTGATAACCATAACCTACTCTACCTGCAACAGCGCGGCTTCCGTAAAAAGCACTCCACAGTCACCGCTCTAGTTGATTATTCATCCCAACTATATAACGCCTTGGATAGTGGTCAGGCAGTTGGATCAGTCTTCATCGACCTCAGGAAGACTTTCGACTCTTTTAATCACAACCTCCTCCTAAGTTGCCTTCTGTCTACAGGTCTATCCCCAGATACAGTACTATGGTTTGGCAGCTACCTCTCTAACAGATCACAATGAGTCAAAATTGGTGATACCCTAGCCACTGTTAAGGTGATGCACCTCGGGGTTCTGCAGGAGTCAATCCTCGGTCCTTTACTCTTTAGCCTCTTCATCAACTCCGCCCCAATGGCTTGCTCTACAAGCACAGTTCTCTATGCTGATGATGCAGTGATCTTAGTAGCTGGCAAAGACCAAAAATCCATCACAACTGAACTCCAAAGCAGCTTCCATAAACTTGGATCTTGGTTTACAGAAAACAAGCTACTACTAAACATCAAAAAAACAAACAGTACACTCTTCACCACCTCCCAAAGCAAAAAGAAGTACCTGCCTCTGCGTATTCATAACCAAAAGGGTGAAATCTTACACCAAGTATCTAACTTAAAATATCTCAGCATTACCTTTGATAACATGCTCACCTTTTCAAACCACATTGACTGTTATCAAGACTGCAAATATAAAACTTGGTGTACTTTATCATCACAGACATTCAATGACATCGGATGCACTCAAACTAGCCACCAGTAGCTCAATACTGTCTACTATTGATTACGGGTTGCCTATATATGAGGCGGGCACAAAACTGCTCTTAGCAGGATCAATACACTCCTCAATAAGGCCTGTCATCTTACTTTGTGGACTACTCTTGACACCCACACCTGCTTGCTGTACACTGAAACTGGGTGGCTCCCACTCCATCTTAGAGGGCAATACTAAACCTGCCTACTTCTAAAAAAAGTACTACTTGGACTGACATCCCCCACACTGGGTGGACACTTTAAGCTGGCCGTCCCAACGGAATCTACCCGTAGTGCAGTCGCTGACAAGATGGTGATTCCCTTCAAAAGGACAAAACTTGCCCAGAACTCCATCCCGGTATCAAGGTCTGAACTGGTACAATGAACTACCTGCTGTCCTCACTGATACTACCAAGATTAGTATCTTCAAAGCTGGGCTTAAATCGCTCCTTGACTCTAAAGTGAATTGTACCTGCCTACGCTAATGTGATAGTACCTCTCCCCCAGTTTTCCATTTACCTACCCCCTCTACATCTTTCAGCCATATACCACTTTTTTCTTAACCCACTCCCCTTTCCCCAATTACCTGACGATGGCCTCATTTGGTTGAAAGCTCTACCTCTGTACCACCTCAGACGATGCCACCTGCCTGCACTAATATGATAGTACCTCGCCCCCAGTTTTCCATTTACCTACCCCCCTCTACATCTTTCTGCTATATACCACTTTTTTCTTAACCCACTCCCCTACCCAAATTACCTGACAATGGCTTCACTTGGTTGAAAGCTCCACCTCTCTTCCACCTCAGACGATGTCACCTTCAGCTGACCCCCCAACCCCCTCTTATCTAATCAGTCTATCTGCTAATATTTACTAATTTGACGTGTATAAGTTACAGTTTTACTAGTACTGCCTGTGTATTATATGTCAATGTTTTTTCTCTTTTCTCTGTAAACCTTGTATTTTTGTAATGTTTGTTCAACACTGATGTGGAACGTTTGAAAATGAGTCCTTGACTCAAAGGTATTAATCCCAAACTGAAATAAATAAATAAATAAATAAAATGTAGAACTTTTTAACTTAGAGCCTTTGTCAGTAGAAAAAATAAGACTGATGGGGATTTGGTCTCACCTTTTATTATCGTTCAGTTCGAGAATACAAACTATACATATGACAGTTTTTCCCAAAATCTTATATTTTTTCCAGACCTTGCCACTTACACCTACCAGATTTTAGTTTGTCTTGGAATAGACTGATGTCAAGATTTGTATGGGCAGGTAAACACCCAAGAATCAGATGGTCATTACTGCAGCTTCCAATTGATAAAGGCGGAATGAATCTCCCAAACTTAAGGGACTATCATAGAGCAGTAGTTGGTAAAACAGCATTAACCTGGATTAATAGCACAAAGGTCTCACTCTGGAAATATATTGAATTTGTACAAAATGACCTCTTGATGTTTTTCCAATAGTGTTTGCTCCTCTCTCCATGCTGCTAAAGTATGGGAACTTTACCTGAGATACCCGTAACTCTCTTAAGGTATGGTATGAGATAAGGGCACTACCGGCTCTGGAAACAGACTTTTTACTATTTTAGATTTTAAAGGCAGAGAAAGATTTTATTCCTGCACAATTAGATCATATTTTTGGAGAATGGCATGGAAGAGGGCTTTCACTGATATATCAGTTTCTAGACTCACATGGAGTGGTGCCATTTGCATCTTTATAGGCTACTTTCCACCTTCCAAGTTCCCATCATTATAGATGTTTACAGATGAGAACATTTCTTTGCCAGAAAGGAGTTCCTAAGAATGCTCTGTCAAACCCTATCCCTCAAATGATGAACCTTCTTCTGGAGGCTGTTCAGGGGCAGGATGAGGTCCATTTAATAGGTCTTATATATAGGGCCTTAAAAGGAACCTGGACGGAATCCACAAGAGATGTGTTAAGTGTATGGAATTCAGAGCTGAATACACAAATGATGTATGAGAAATGGTTCTAACCAATTGCCCCTTCCATGAAAGTCTCTCAAGCCCCATACTGATTTGAATTTATTTGGAAATGTAGATCGCGTTATTTTAATACACCAGATAAGCTGACCAAATTCTTACCGCTGAGCTATGGCTCATGTTGGAGGGGCTGTGGTGAATCGTCAACTAATATGACTCGTGTTTTGGGCATACCCAAAGATATCCCAGTACTGGCGAGACATTGAGCAAACCCTAAAACAATTAGTAGACCAGGATTGTGTTCTCACACAACAGTTTGTGTTGCTCTATATAAGAGAAGATGATTCAATACCACCAAATAAACTCACCTGTGGTGAACTACTACAGTTCCCACATTAGCACTGTGGCACACGGTGATGACAGAAACTTACTACCTGGAAACGATCACAGCTGCCAGGGCAGGAAGGACAAGGAGATTTGAGCTGGCGTGGAGACCATGGATCTTTTATGTCTCTCTGATAGATGAATCCTTTGTTCCTTAAGTGATCCTACAGAATGAATATATAAGATCTGATTAAATGATATAGCTTTTAAGTATACCTCAACATGATGGTACTATGGATTGTAGGTTGTAAACTGCTATATTAGGTCATATTGCTGGATGTATTATATACTAATAATATATAAATTGTATCCCTGCTGTTTTGTTGAGAAATAAAATAAAAAACATAAAAAAAAACAAAAAACGGTACCACCACCTGGCTTCTGACAGCCTAAGCTTGCCTTCAAGCAATGTTCAAGCTTCCCTTCCTCTGCCCTGCATGTGACCGTGACATGACATGACCCTGGTGAGTGTGTCAGCGGACTCAGGCTGCCTCCTCTGCACTGCAGCCTGCTGTGCTGCTGCTCTATGTATTAACTAAATCTGTCTAATAAAAAAACTTAAAACATTTTTTAGCAAATCCACCAGAAATGGAATCAGTAACCCAGCCCTCTCTGCTTCTGCAAGACTTGCAAGGATCATCACGGCTATGGCTACTGAATCTCATTGCTGCTCCTCTGTGACACTGTGTCAGGAGTGAAGTCTGAGTCCCACACAATAATAAATCCCCTCCCCCCAAGTGCTCCGGCTCTGAACCATCTCAAGTTCAAGACACATTTGATTGGAACTGTATATACAGTATCACTCACTGCTTGCATGCTGCTGGCTGCAGTCAGTACTGTGACTTACATTGCTCTTGATCTTGATGTTTAAGTCTTTTTCTTTGATGCACACTTGACTTGCTTCTTTGACTGCAGCCAGCCTGCTCTGCTCCATCGTGTGCCGATGCCACTGCAAGAATGGCCCTGTCCCCGCCCCCCCAAACCCAACAGCAAGCCTGACCGATGGGACAGCCGAGAGAGATCTTGCGCACTGATGCAGCAGTGCAATAGAAATTCTGACTGATGTGCTGCTGGCAGTCTAATCCATGGTCAGTTGGTGGTCACATGGTGCCAGTAAACTTGTGGTAGTGATTTACATGCGGACTGCCAGCTCTCTAGTGGGACACACCCCTGTCCATCTCATTAACACCTCCGGCTTGACTTGCAGACCCTACCGTGACCTGGCTGAACAACTGACTCAGTCAGTCAGTGTTGATGATTGTGCAGCACAGCAGCAGCCAATCAATCGGGGCCCATTACTTAAAGGGGCCTCATCTTTTCCCTCCTCTGGCTCCCAGCGTTTCCAGTACCTGCTGCCTGGGCTGAGTCGTGGGCTGTAATTTTCCTAGGGCCCCTGGGAATGGGCCCCCTAGGCCCATGCATTAATGCGGTCCTGCTCCTACCATTTTTATTCCATCCCCATCCCCACAACACCTTCTTCCATTTCCATCCATAGTACCCATGTTACTTGCCTCTTCATTCTATTCTCCCATATTTTTTCCCCTCTCTCTCCATGCCCAATCCCTCCAACATCCTGGAGCATTTGACTCTCTGGGGTGATTCCAACATTTCCCCATCTACCTGTTCCATTTATCCCCCATCCATATGCCATCCTGTATTTATTACATCCACACATACTTCCTCCCCTAATATGCAATTCAAGTTCCTTTTTCATTTGAGTGGCTCACTCTCCATCCTATTTAACCTTCTACATATTGGACAAAAACCTAGTCCCCACAAAACAGACATATACACTACAGCCTCGGAGCCATTACACCCCACCAACCTACCTGACCCAGCTCCCCCCATTCCCCACTGCTCCTTTATAATACCCATCCTTTCTCCCCTCCATTAATGCAACTCTCCTCTCACCAATCTCCTCTTCTGCAAAAACAATCCCCTTCCCACTGCATGTCAAGACCTTTCTAATTTCCTTTAGTGTTCAGCTAAGTACATAAAATCTTATTTATTATAATATGCACCTTCTATTATACCCAAGTTTTATAATGCTTAAATTGCTTAGTCTCTCTAAGGTTACCTTGAAGCTACTGATATGTTCTTTTACTAGAATGTAACTTTAAACCCTAGACAATCTCATACCATCATCTCATAGAATATATAGCACAGGTGCTAATTGGTGACACGTGTCGATAACCAATTTCGTCAAGGTGGTGATAAATTTAGTCCCAGAGCTTATGGGATGAGTAGCTTGCTAATCCCTTAATATCAATATCTACCACAATAAGCCTAACTTTTCTTGTCTAATAGACAGGCAGGCAGCTTATTACAAATGATTCCTTTAGGCTCTCATCAATGCTAAACACTTCAATCAGAGATCATTCTTCTGACCTCAAAAAAACATCTTTATTATCCACTGTTCTTTTTGGTTAGTTATGCCTAAATTATGTTTTAATAAAGTGTTGTGCTCAAATTATGTTTTAATGAAATATTTGAAATGAAAAAGAATTGTCAGTCTTCTTGCCAGTGACAGTGCTACAGTAAATGTTCCTGCCAATGATGCCCTGTGATAAACTGATGAAGAGATATATAATACAGTGGTAATGAAATTTGGCTGGTCATAAAATTCCAGTTCAGAAGTTCACTAAAGGCAAAACTTCATAACAGCACAATAAAATGTAAATCCATCCTGGCTTGTTTACTGTATGCCTGATCACAGTGAACTCTTCAGTTAAGGTTTTGACAAACTGAATTTTATAACATTAAACATTCCTTTGGTGCCTGTTCATGTTATATATTTATTTTTTACTGTTAGTTTGTTGATGTTTTATCTTGCCCAACAGGTTGGTCATGTTTTGTCTACTGCTCTGTGCAATTGACTATTTCTGTTCTACACCCATGCCTTTAGATTGGGTCAAATAGCGTTCAGTAGACACAGTATAATATTATAGTCTAAAACAACACATTTTGTAATTTCTCTACTAGTTATTCCCCCCTTGTCTCTCATGAAACCGTGGTACCACAGTATAAAGAAAGCCTATAATGCCTAAAAACAATCAATAAACAAAATGCCTGGCCCAGTGGCATCAGCTGGTGGTGCACTGTACAGCCATGTGGGAGATCTGGCTTTGTGTCTCGAGTCAAACTTCCCCACCCTGGACTAGTGGGGTCTGGAGCACAATGTAACCCCTGAGAGTAGGAATAACAGCATCCTGTTCTGAGAGCGACACCTGCAGGAGGGAAACCGGTGTGGCCTTGACTCTCTGAGTAGCCTTGCAGCATCAGCAACCTTGTCTACAGGATGGAGTTGCAGGTGCTCATTAACTGCTAGCTGGGGTAATGGGAGGGCAGAAAATGGGGGAAATGATCCAGACTAGCACTGGACAACCAACAAGCTGCCCACCTTAATGCTGCTGAATGTCCCAGCACCCCACCACCTTCCTCTGACAAAGGATGCTCCATGGTGGCTGGCAGTGCATAGTCAGAAGTCAGGACCCAGCCATCAGGGGCAGGCTATAAGCTGACTAAGGACAACAGATCTGGATAAGGAAGCATCTGGGACAAGCATATGCGAGGGGCAGACAGGAAGCTGGGTCAGATGTATGTACTGCCTGTATGTAAAATACTTACTGTGACCACATAAAGAATAAAGTTGAAAAAAATAAAATAAAATGGGCATAGTATACATACACTGAATATCAGGCGTTCCACAATATTTTTTACCTATTACATTGTATTTTATTTATTTATTTATTTTTTTAATCTTTTTCCCTCCGGTCGCAGCCTGCGGGGCCTCTCTTGTGCATTCTGATCTGTTCCTGCCTGCCTGAGGTCCTCCCATCCTGAGCCTCCTCTCCCCTCCCCACAGCCAGTACCTCAGCTCTCCTTCTGGGGTGGGGCCACCCTCCCTCTTTGAGCACTCTTAGCTGGCCAAGCTGCAGGTGAGGGCCTGGGCAGAGGAACTGGAAGGCCGGGTGGGTAGGATCCAGTGGTAGGCATGGGGATCAGGTGCCATCACCTACCCCGCAGAGCTGGTGTTTTCCCTGTTCTGGAGAATGCCCTCCATCCCTGAGTGTGGTGTGCAATGATGCCGTGGCATACGACAACCCTGCCAGTGTCCCCACTCTCGCCCCAAGTCTTTGCTGGTCTTACATCCTGCAGTGACCCCGATCTCTATCGGGGGCCGCTGGGATGCCAGACATCCTGCAGCCATCCGCCCGGGAGAGGAGAGCAGTCCAATGGACACTTGATCCTCTCCTTCCCCCTGCCGACCCCCTGCACCCGAGCTCGCTCCCAAACTCGGGTCACCGGCTTGGCGCGAGGTGTGGCATCCGGTGCCTCAACCCTCAGCGCCACCAGGCCCTATTACATTGTATTTTAGAAATATAGAATCATAGACTTTAACAGCAGATAAGGACCATTTGGCCCACCCAGTCTGCCCATTTCCCTACCTATTGGATAAGCTGCAGATCCTAGTTAACCAACACCCTACTTCTTTCTACCCCCCCACCAGAATTGCCTTATGTCTGTCCCACGCAATCTTGAATTCCCCCACTGTTTTTGACCCCACAACCTCCTCAGGAAGGCCATTCCATGCATACACAACCCTCTCTGTGAAAAAATACTTCCTTAAATTACCTCTGAGTCGCCCCCCCACTATCTTCAAATAGTGCCCCCTTGTTCTTACACATCTCTTTTTCTGAAAGATGCTACCCTCATGGACCTTGTTGATTCCCTTGAGGTACCTGAAAATTTATATCATGTCACCCCTCTTCCTCCTTTCCTCGAGGGTATACATATTAAGTTCCTTTAGTCTCTCTTCATATGGCTTCTGATGCAGACCCTGCACCATTTTCATTGCCCTCTTCTGAACTGCCTCCATCCTGTCTATGTCCTTGTGGAGATGAGGTCTCCAGAACTGCACGCAGTACTCCAGATGGGGTCACACCAACTGTCTGTACAGAAGGATAACAACTTCCTGTTTTCTACTGGTGATGCCTCTTCTTATACATCCCAGTATCCCCCAGCCCTCCTTACTGCCTTCTCACATTGCTTACTTACCTTTAGGTCATCTGATATGATTACCCCCATGTCCCTTTCCATTTTTGTTGTTATAAGTACCTCCCTCCCATTGTGTACTCTTCCCCTGGGTTTTTGTTTCCCAGGTGCATTACTTTGTACTTCTTTGCATTGAATCTAAGCTGCCATACTTTTGATTATTCCTCCAACCTTGCCAAGTCCCTTCTCATCATTTCCATCTCCACTGTGTATCAACCCTGTTGCAGATCTTTGTGTTGTCTGCAAAGAGGCATACTTTTCCTTCCAGTCCCTCCGCAATGTCACTTATAAAGACACTAAGGGAAAGGGAACATTGTTTAACCAGGAGTAGCACACTAAGTCGAAGCTTGTTTCCAGATGCAACCTGGAAACACAAGGAAGTTAAGTGACTTGCTCAGGATCACACAGTATGGACAATGAGAGAGACAGATACATTAAAAAGGACTGGACCCAGCACTGAACCCTGTGGTACCCTGCTAGTAACCCTGCTTTCTTCAGAGTGGACTCCATTTACTATTACCCTCTGTGTCCTGTTGTCCAACCAGTCTTTTACCCAGACTACCACCCTGGGACCCACTCCCAGGTTGGCTAATTTGTTTGTTAATCTATTGCTTGGGACTGTGTCAAATGCCTTGCTAAAGTCTAGGTAGGCCATGTCCACAGTCCCTCCCTGGTCTACTACTTTGGTCACCCAGTCAAAGAAATCTATAAGATTTGTCTGATATGACCTTTCTGCTGTGAATCCATGCTGCCTTGGGTCCTGTGCCCTGCTGGCCTCTAGGTACTCAACAATTCTTTCTTTCAGAAGTGATTCCATTATTTTCCCTACCACTGAGGTCAAACTAACAGGTCTGTAGTTTCCTGCCTCTGCTTTGCTCCCACTTTTGTGAAGGGGAATCACATCCACCCTCCTCCAGTCCTTAGGTACCACACCATCCTCCCATGATTTATTAAAAGGGTAGTCAGTGGTGTCACTAGTTCTCCCCTTAGTTATTTTAGAATTTTGGGGTGAATCCCATCAGGGTCCACTGCTTTGTCCACCTTCAGTTTTAGGAGTTCTTTCAGAACCCTTTCTTCTGTGATTGGACTGGTACTGACCCCCCTATCCAGAGTACTTCTATTGATTGGATTAGGTACCACCACCTACTCTTCTTTTGAGAATACTGAGCAGAAGTATTCATTCAGTACCTCTGCTTTTCACTGTCACCCTCTGCCCACCCACCCTCCTTATTGGTGCGGTGCAGGCTGAAAAGTGATAGGGCCAAGGATGTAAGGGGTGAATTTTCCTATGGTAATAATGTAAGACATGATAGGGCCACTTATAAAAGTGGTAGGGCCATGGCCCCTTGGCCCTCCATTCCGGTACCTATGCCCTCCCCTTTATCAAGCCTCACTATCACTTCCTAATGTACCTATAAAATGTTTTATCCCCCTTCTTAACCGAGTTGGCTATCTTTTCCTCAGTTTGGGCCTTTGCTATTCTGACTGCCTTCCCTGCTTCCTTCTGCTTTAACTGGTACAGTCTCCTGTCCTGCTCCTTCTGTGTTTCCTTATACTTCCTGAATGCTATCTTTTTCTCCCTAACCTTCCCCGGCACCTCTTTTGATAACCATAATGGTTTTTTTCCTTTGTTTTGATTTATTTGCTTCACACACAGGCTTGCTGCCTCTGTGATGGCAGTTTTGATGTTTCCCCATTGTTCCTCCACCCATCCTTCTTGCCCATTTGCTAGTGCTTTTCTGAGACACTCTCCCATTTTGACAAAGTCTGCCCTCCTAAAGTCCAGTACCTTCACTTTTCTATGGCTTGACTATATGGCTGTGTTTATCATGAACCACGCTGTTTGGTGGTCACTTGTTCCCAGATGGCTACCCACTTCTAAATTTGAGATCCTTTCTTTGTCCCTGTTTTAGAGTACAGGTCTAATATTGCTCCCTCATGAGTGGGTTCCAACACTAGCTGTTTGAGGCATGCCCCCCGTAAGGTTTCGAAAGGGGATTTTAAATAAGAACTCTGTTTTTGGCCTATGGGTGTGCAATAATTGACCACATGGAACAGCTGAACCTTACTATGTACTGCATCTTCTAAAAAAAAAGAAAAAAAAAAGCTGAAAAACAAATTCAAAGAAAATATATTATACAATAGCGAACTCTTTGTCTCCTGTTCAGATTACGTATTGTCAGCTAAGGTATGAATAAAAATAAACCTGTAGGTTTATTACCCTGTAAATGTTCTAAATCAAGGTACAGTAGTTATTTTTTCATGGCAGTCTTTTGCCTTAACTAGATTTTCCAACCATTCCAGTCCGGTGGCAATGGTGCAGTGCCCTATACCCTAATGTGGGTGAACAGACCTGCCAGGGGTTCAGCCAGTTCTGCCGCCAGTTCCCTGAGTAACCTCAGATGCAGCACATCTAGTCCCAGCAGCTTTTTTATTTTTAGTGATGCCAGCCCTTTCTGGATCCTTTTGCTTGTGAATATTGGCTGCCTCATCTCTAGGATCCTTTTAGTGGCCACTTTGATGTCACTCTAGGGCAAAGGTCCACCATTCTCCTTAGTGAAAACTGAGCTAAAGTAATTAAGTAGAATAGAAACCATGCAAAGAGGAGTGTTACTAACTGGTGTATTTAACTTCATTCACTGTAGCTAAAGGTTTTATAGCCAGTTACTATACTTTGAGTTATTTATTACTGTTTATTTTATACAAGTGCAGTGTTAATTTTGGAATGTAACCACTGTTTTATTATCACTGTTATGTCCTGTATGGCGCCCAGAACCTCCAGGGTAGGGCGCCTAAGAAACAAACTTATTATTACTACCAGGTTCACACTTTAGACCTGACTCACTGCCCTGGGCTGGAGGAGTCTAGGAAGAGATGTGGAGGCATTACTCTCAGACACCAAGTGGAGAGTGATGGTATCTCCTGTGGTTGGGTTTGTGTTAGCATTGGATGTTATGGTATACCACACAATACCCCCTCAGGCTGGCACAGTGACCAATGTTCTCACAGAGTGGGCAGTGGGTGGGTCTCTGTGGGGAACAAAAAAGCCCGGAATGGTGGATGATGCCACCTATCCTCCTACTTCATAAGCTTGAGTGTGCATGCTCCATCTCCTCCCAGATGGCACTCAAAAGGTGGAATTTCAGTTCAAACACACAGGGGTGCTTGGAACCCACTGCAGGGGCTTAGTCACGGGATGGAGAGTCATCTGGAAGTTCCTGATCAGGGGCAATGGCTGCAGGATCTGTGAGGATGGTGGGCAGGACACTGGAACAGCCAAAGAGGAGAAGGCACTGGAGGACAGTGAGAGAGAAGAATAAAGAATTTAAATTAGTCTGGTTCTGACCAATATAATTACCATCCCCTCTTCATAATGTTGCATTCCCAATAGTTCTTTCTTAATGCATATGCTTCTGAACATTTTTGCCTATTTTTCTTACACAACACACTTTTTCTAACAGTATAAGGCAGTTAGATAGATAGATAGATAGATAGATAGATAGATAGATAGATAGATAGATAGATAGATAGATAGATAGATAGATAGACAGACAGACAGACAGGCAGGCAGGCAGACAGACAGACAGACAGGCAGGCAGGCAGGACAGATCCAAAGTTTCATGTAAGTGAAAATAACTGACTAATTTTAAGGCATTTAAAATGGGATCCTAGTTAAGGTTACAGCAAGGCTCTTTACCTGAAATAATTTATTCAACTCACCAGCCCCAGTGGACTTTTGCTTTCTGTCTGTGCAGTAGAGGAAATCTGGAACCTGTTCCATTGAACAGTGGCATGACTAAACAAATGGCCCTCAAAAATATAACTAAAAGATCTGAAGAGACACCTGATTCATTTCATTACATTACTTGGGACAGAAGGAGGCAATGGAGTCCATCTCCATGCCACCTCAGCAGATATTGTTTTTCCCATTACTTGATTTCTTCCCATGGAAGCATCAACTTCTCTTTTGAAACCCATTATAAAATGGAGCCATGCATTGTGAGATCACTACCCATGACAAAAACAAGTCCTAATAGCCAGGACATAGCACTTTACTTAAATCATTGTGTCAGCTTTTGGTATTCTATGAAATACAGTTAGCCTTCACTTTTAACCCTAACCTAATGAACAAAACTGACAGAACAAAATGCACGTGTGAAAATACCTCAGGCAATATTTTGTTTTCTATTATTATTATTATTATTATTATTATTTATTATTACACTCCTCCGATGTTCTTGCCTACTGTACTTTAGACCTGGTTTGTTTAACCAGTTCAGATCTTTTAAGATCTGCTATTAATCATACAAGAACACTGGTATTTATTTAACTAGTACTTCTCCAAATGGAAGCACCCTGTTGGCATACTTCAACCGCATCCCCACCCCGCCTGCAGAATCTCGTTCATGGACCATCAGTTGCTATATGCTCACTCACTCTCAGCCTCACATAACACTAAAAAACAGAATGTATTTGTTTAAAAAAAGGGAAGTACACAATAGAAAAACTGTGAAAGAAGAGTTTTTTACTACAAATAACTAAGTCACAGCAATACAAAGCACAAGCTAGCACACTGCACTGTAGAGCTGTGAAACAGTGACAGCATTTCCCCATGGTGACAGATCTCCAGCAAGGGGGCTATTTAAGAGAAAAATATAGAAAAATTAAAATTTTTGTTTATATTTTTAATGTATTTTTGAAAATCAGCAAATACCTATTTTATAAGTACAATAAGACACTCCAAGGTCATGGTAGCTTTGCCACGACCACACTTCCCAGATGCAAGGCATTTGGCCTGCAGCCTCATGGCCTTACAGAGATAGATAGATAGATAGATGGATGGATGGATGGATGGATGGATGGATGAGGCCTGCCCTCTGGCGCAGCAGTAGTGCTACCGCTCGCGATCTTGATAACCTGGGTTTGGGAACAAGCCTGAGTCATGAGAGGGACAGCTGGGGAAGGTGTTCTCAATGCTCTCCACCTCAAGGGAGGGTGGATGTTCAAGCTTCACTGCTCTACCACCACCTAGGTAACCACAGGTGGTGGTGCACAGGAATTGATGAGACTGGGAGAGGGGACGCCACCATGTTCCAATGTGAGTTAACGCCATTGCATTCACACATGTCATGTAGCTTCCTCATTGTTCCTGGGGGCTGGGAGAAAAGACAAGAGGAAAAAACTCACCAGGCGGTGCGGGAGGACATCTGCCTCACACCTCAGGCCCACACCACTTACTGAGCACTCTACTCTGGACACTGATCAGGTCTTTGTTCAGGGTAGTGCCCCTCAACAACCCACTCTGGGGGGCCAGCCAGGGTGCACTCCAAGGAAATAAGGTGAGTCCTAGAGCAGGTGGGTGATGGGGCTAGGTGGAGGGAGTGGACCTATGGGGGCCAGACAATAGCAGGGGAGAAAAAAGTATACTAATTAAAAAAAAGACAGACAGACAGACAGACTGACTGACTGACTGACTGACTGACTGACTGACTCAAGTACATCGGGGGTCACAAACAGGGTTTAGAAACTTCTGGACCCCAGGGGGCGTGTGACCTAGACTAACTTTCTTTGCTAACAAGCAGGTTTGATTCTTTATTCTATCCTTTAGCTGTAGCCAACTTGTTTGACCATAGAAGTCACATGTGTGCATGAGTCTTGCTGCCCCTGTGAGGATCCTACACACTTTGTTATGAGCCATATTGATAAGCCATAGGGATGTTTCAGTGGCTGAGCCATAAACGATCAGTCTGTAGTCTATGGCAGAGATAACAGAGCTGTGAATTGCTAGTCTAAGTGCATCTGCAGGATGACTTTGGTTATGCCTGTGGAGCAGCCCTATTTGGATGCTGATTGCTTTAGCCACATTTTCTATTTGTTGTGCATAGGAACGTGTGCTGTCAATGGCAACACCAAGGTATTTGAAGAGATGAATTTGCTCAAGTGGAGTGCCATCACTGTTTCTTTTTTTTTATGCTTTATTTTTAATTCTCAGGTTACATTTATTCCATGGCTCTAAGGAGCACATCAATCTGCACATTTATCAAATCATACAGCAATTAGAGATGGTTACAATAATAAGTTGAAGATAACCCGTTGACACTGTCTGTTTTCTTTCTGTTTAGTAGTAAAGGGCTAGCACCACCCTTCTGGCCAAGGGAGATGCCAAGGAGCAGACCAGCATTGCCCCTCAAGGCGAAACCCCCATGACCAGGGACGTACCACCCCTCACCTCACCACCAACCAAACAATATTTCTTCAAGCCAGAAGTCCATGTCAACTCAATAAACTATAAACAAATTTAAAAACAATTCAATGTGTACTTTCATTTTCTATTATCACCACAAACTTTTTATACTTTAATATCAGATCAGATCATATCGAGAGGGGGGAAAGTACAGGCCCCAGCCTGTTTATCTAGCCCCAAATTATCCTCTGGTTTAGGGCCTCTAGTGAGCCACGGGGACCATATAGGTAGGAATTTGTCTAGGCCCAAGTGGATAGAGGCTGTAAGCCTTTCCATGCTTTCTACCTCTGTCATCTTCTGGAACCACAAGGAAATGGTTGAGGGGTCAGGAGAAAGGCATTGCACCGTGATGCACTTGAGGACCACCGACCTAAGCATATGAAACAATCTGTGCTTCCCCTAGCATTCACCAGAGATGTCTCTGTTCCCAGCACAAGTGCTTGGAATGAAAATGGGTAGGGAAACTGTAAAATCGATTGAATTGAGGCATGTACTGGAGGGACAGGGAGCGAATCCTCAGGATCGCAGGAGCAGCTGCACAGTGGAGGGAGCTGGATGTCATTGTCCACCTAGGGACAAATGACCTGGCTAAGAAAGAGATCAGAGCAGTGCAAGAAGCGTTTGTGGAGATGGGATGGGGCCTTAGACAAATATCACACACAGTAACCTTCTCAGAGGTGCTGCCTGTCTATGGCACGGGTAAGGCTAGGGTGCTCCACACCATGGGATTCAATCAGTGGTTGAAAAACTTGTGCAGCACTCAGGGATTTGGCTTCATTGGGGACTGGGGGTCCACCTGGAGGGATGCAGGCCTATACTGGCATGATGGTCTGCATCTGCCCAGAAGGGGAACCAGGATCCTAGGTGATAGGTTTAAATACTTCATTGACAAGCATTTAAACTAGCCAAGGGGGGAGGCACTGGAAAGGAGCAGGGAAATCCTAGCCCCCCAAAGAATATCAGGATATTAAGTGAGGTAGACACCAACATAGAGATGTCAATAGACAGAAGTGCAGGGATAAATGGAGAAAGTGACAAATGCAATAAGGACAGAGATGGGGCAAAAAGGGGTAAGGCCATCAAGAAATGGAGGGTAATGAATACCAATGCCTGTAGTCAGGGCAACAAGCTCCTGGCTGGTGGCCTTGATGGAAGAGGGATGCCTGGATATTGTAGCAGTCACAGAAACATGGTACACAGAGAACCACGACTGGGATGTTAACATACCAGGGTACAAAACCTACAGGAGAGACAGGAAGGGCAGAAGACGTGGGGAGTAGCTCTCTATGTAAGGGAAGGGATAAAAGCAACTGAACAAAAGAGTAAACAGGGAGGAGAGGAGGCACTGTGGGTCATCTTAGAGACTGGAAATGGCACCACAATCTGCACAGGGGTTATATATAGACCCCCATGTCAGGGGGTGGGAATGGACAAGGATATGATAGAAGGCATACTTAGGATGGCAGAGAAAGGGGAGATACTATTGATGGGGGACCTTAACATGCCAGATGTTAATTGGAGCACCTTTGCGGTAGCCACATCCAAAAGCAGAGCCATTCTTGATGCCCTTCAGGCGGCATGCCTCAAACAGCTAGTTTTGGAACCTACTCGTGAGGGAGCAATCTTAGACCTCGTACTCTCAAATGGGGACAGTGAGAGGATCTCAGATCTAGAAGTGGGTAGCCATTTGGGAACAAGTGACCACCAAACAGTGTGGTTCACGATAAACTCAGCTACAGAGTCAAGCCATAGAAAAGTGAGGGTTGTGGACTTCAGGAGGGCTGACTTTGGCAAGATGGGAGAGTACCTTAAAAAAGCACTAGCAAACAGGCTAGAAGGAGGGATGGAGCAACAATGGGGAAATATCAAAACTGCCATCACAGAGGTAACAAGCCTTTGTGTGAAGCAAATAAACAAATCAAAATGAAAGAAAAAGCCACTATAGTTCTCAAAAGAGGTGGTGAAGGTTAGGAGAAAAGATAAACATTTAGGAAGTATAAGGAAACACAGAAGGAGCAGGACAGAGAACTGTACCAGTTAAGGCAGAAGGAAGCAGGGAGGGTAGTCAGAATAGCAAAGGTGCAAACTGAGGAAAAGATAGCTAACTCGGTTAAGAAGGGGGATAAAACCCTTTATAGGTATATCAGGGAGTGTAGAAAGACAAAGGGAGGGATAGTGAGGCTGAATAGAATGGATGGTGGGTGGGCAGAGAGCGACAGTGAAAAAGCAGGGATACTGAATGAATACTTCTGTTCAGTATTCACAAAAGAAGAAGTGGGGGAGGTGCCTAATCCAATTAACAGGAGCACTCTGGGGGGTCGATCCCAGTCCTTTCACAGAAGAAAGGGTTCTGAAAGAACTCCTAAAACTGAAGGTGGACAAAGCAATGGGGCCAGATGGAATTCACCCCAGAATTCTAAAAGAATTAAACAGAGAACTAGTGACACCACTGACTACCCTTTTTAACAAATCATGGGAGGATGGTGTGGTACCTGAGGACTGAAAGAAGGCAGACGTGATTCCCCTTCACAAAAGTGGGACCAAGACAGAGGCAGGCAACTACAGACCTGTCAGTTTGACCTCTGTGGTAGGAAAAGTGATGGAATCACTTCTGAAGGAAAGAATTGTTGAATACCTAGAGACCAGTGGGGCACAGGACCCAAGGCAGCATGGGTTTACAGCGGAAGGTCATGTCAGACTAATCTAATTGATTTCTTTGACTGGGTGACCAAAGTAGTAGACCAGGAAGGGCTGTGGACATGGCCTACCTAGACTTAGCAAGGTATTTGACACAGTCCCACAAAAAGATTAGTAGTCAATTAACCAGCCTGGGAGTGGGTCCCAGGGTGGTAGACTGGAAAACATTAGCTGAACAACTGGACACAGAAGGTAATTGTAACAGAGTCCACTCTGAAGAAAAAAAGGCTAGTGGGTACCGCAGGGTCTAGTACTGGGTCCAGTCCTTTTTAATGTCTTTATAAGTGACATTGCAGAGGGACTGGAAGGAAAAGTATGCCTCTTTGCAGATGACACAAAGATCTGCAACAGGGTTGATACACAAGGAGGCGTGCAAAGGATGAGAAGGGACTTGGCAAGGTTAGAAGAATGGTCAAGAAGTATGGCAGCTTGGATTCAGTGCAAAGTAATGCACCTGGGAAACAGAAACCCAGGGGAAAATTACACAATGGGGGGAGAGGTAGTAACAACAACAAAAATGGAAAGGGACCTGGGGGTAATCATATCAGATGACCTTAAGGTTGGCAGGCAATGTGAGAAGGCAGTAGGGAGGGCTGGGGATACTGGGATGTATAGGGAGGTATCACCAGCAGAAAACAGGAAGTTGTTATCCCCTGTACAGACAGTTAGTGAGACCCCATCTGAGTACTCGTCCAGTTCTGGAGACCCCATCTCTGCAAGGACATAGACAGGATGGAGGTAGTTCAGAGGAAGGCAACTAAAATGGTGCAGGGTCTGCAAGAGAAGCCATATGAGGAGAGACTAAAGGAGCTTAATATGTATACCCTGAGGAAAGAAGAGAGAGGGGGACATGACAGAAATGTTTAAGTACCTCAGTGAATCAACAAAGTCCAAGAGGGTAGCATCTTTCAGAAAAAGAGATTGCAAGAACAAGGGACACAATTTGAAGATAGAGGGGGGACCGCTCAGGGGCAATGTGAGGAAGTATTTTTTCACAGAGCGGGTGGTGGATGTATGGAACAGCCTTCCTGAAGAGGTTGTGGGGTCTAAAACTGTGGGAGAATTCAAGAATGCATGGGACAGACATAAGGCAATTTTTGTGGGGGGTAGAAAGAAATGGGCTGTTGGTTAAGTAGGATCTGGGCAGACTAGGTGGGCCAAGCAGTCCTTATCTGCCGTCAAAGTCTATGTTTCTATGTTTCTATTTGTTGGCAAAAAGGTTTCAGCTTGGGGCACTCCCAAAAAATATGCCAGTGGGAGCCCCTCTCCCCACATTTTCTCCAACACCTATCTGTGCTTGAAGGGTCAAAATGCTTGGCTCGGCTAGGGGTCAAAAAGTATCTTGTAAGTATTCTCCAATTGAACTCTCTCCATATTGGAGATGAAGTGACCGCCCACCCTTTCTCCAGTGTCAGTGACCATGTGGCAGGTGTTAGTTGTAAGTTCGCCTCTTTCTCCCACTGTGTTCTAATTTTCCCAACTGGGGAATAGACCTGATCTACAGTATTAGTAAGTTATACATTTGAGAGATAGGTCTCTGCTTAGTTGCCAGCTGGACCCACCAGAAAAAAAGATCTTCCAAGGCTGTACGGGGTCTCAAAACCAACTCTTGGTGGTTGCTTTGTAGGAGGAAGTTCCTGACTTGTAAGTATCTAAAATGGTCCTCTTTTCTTAAACCAAATCTCTGCCTAAGCTGTGTAAAACTCATACATAAACCCTTTTGGAAAAATGAGAGAAGCATACCAGCCCCTTCCTTTCCCACAAAGCATAGCCCTTATCTATGGTGGGGGGGGGGACAAAATCCAAATGGTGTCTAATTAGGGACAGAGGGCCGAGGCTATTTGGGGATCCCACATTTTTTGTTATTTTTATTAGTGCTTCCACTGTGTTCTTGGTCCATGGGTTGCATATTATAGACCAGATTGATCTGGTAATCTTGGCAGTGGGCAGAGCCCACAAAGGAATTCCCTCTAGCTGCTCTCTCTCTCTCTCTCTCTCTCTCTATCTGATACCAGCCTGAATCTTCATTTTGCTTGAGCCAGGAAGAGGATCCACAGACCCTGAGCTGCTAAATAATAATTTTTAAAATCTTGAAGGCTCAGACCCCTCCCTCTCCGGGAGCTGTCAACAATTTATGGGAAAGTCTTGGTCTGCCCCCCCCCCCATACAAATGTTCAGGTGGATGCCCCTAGTTCTTTCCAATAGCCATCCAGAATTGTTATTGGAAGTGTCTGAAAGAGAAACAGGAAGCGGTGTAAAACATTCATTTTAACCACCTGTGCTCTACCGTTAACTGATAGTGGGAGAATTTTCCAACTCGCTAAATCTTGTTTAACTACATGTAAAAGCTTTTAATAATTATTGGTGAAAAGCATGGTGGTGTCAAAGGATATCTACACCCCTAAATATCGGATTGTGTTCTTCCAGGCCCAAGCAAAAGGAAAGGAATCCCTAAAGCCCTGTGGCGGCATACCACTTAATAAAAGTGCCTCTGATTTACTTTGGTTTATTTTACAACCCGAGAGCTCCTGGTAATCCTTCAACACCTCCATGGGGGGGGGGGGATTATGAGGGTCTAACAAAAAAAGCAACACATCATCTGCATACAAAGCAAACTTGTGTTCAGTTCCCCCCTGCTACTACTCCTTTTATTTGCTCAGAGTTTCAAATTGTGGCTGCCAAAGGCTCCAGGGATAAAGCAAACAGAAGGGGGGAAAGAGGGCATCCTTGCCTAGTGCCTCTTCCCAGACTTAATCTTTCTGACTGGCAGCCATATACTTTAACAACTGCTTCTGGTCTTGTATAGAGGGCTTTAACTGCTCCCAAGAATTTATTTCCCAAACCAAATTTAGACAATGTCTGATATAGAAAGTACCACTCATCCCGGCCGAACACTTTCTCTATTAATGATCCAATTATTAATTGCAATTTCCTTACCAATATGCCAGTAAATAGCTTGAAATCTGTGTTCAACAGCGATATGGATTTATATGAACTACATTCAGTCCGATCCTTATCCGTTTAGGTAAGACTGTTATTTGTGCATAGCCTGGGGCAGGATTTCATCCCTTAACATTGAATTGAGGGCCTTTTGCAATGGTGACATAAGGTCCGAAAGAAAGGCCTTGTAAAATTTCGATGGAAAGCCATCCAAACCTGGCACTTTTTGATTTTTTTAGGCCCTTAATACATTGTGTTAATTCTTCTGTGGTGATTGCCATTCTCAAGGTCTCTGCTTCCCCTTCTGTGGCCGAGGGTAGCGTGACACCCACCAGATAAGTGTCTACTTTTTGATGATGTAGGTGGGTTCTCTCTTGTTTATACAGTGCTTCATAGAAGGATGCTAAAGTTTGAGCTATCTTTTTTGGTTTGGTCACCTGCAGTACCCCAGAAGTCCCCCCAAGCCTGATAACCATTCTATTTGTTCTTTCCTTCTGTATCTGAGCTGTCAATAGTGTACTCACCCTATTGCCCTGTTCGTAATACTTTTGCCTGGCGTATCTAAGGCACCCCTCATTCTTTAATTCTACCAATTTATTCAGTTCCTTCTTTGCCATTTTCAGTTTAGCCTCTACCTCTGGTTCTGACGCACATTTATGTTGGGCTTCTAGAGCCTCTATTTCCCTTTCAAGTTGCATTTGACATTTGGTAGATTCTTTTTTGAGGTGGGAGGCATAAGAGATCATTTTCCCTCTCAAATATGCCTTTAGAGCATCCCACACCATGGAAAAGGGGGAAGGGTCCTGCCCATTAATGTCTAGAAATGTCCGTATCTCACTGACCACCATCTTCTTAAAATCCTCCCTGTTCAGGAGACCAACATTCAATCTCCACGATGAGCCCTTAGTAGGGGGATCAAAACAGATATGCAGACTAACCAGTGCATGATCAGAAATTGTGGAGATTCCAATGCTAGTTTTTTCCACTGTACTGTATATGCCCATTCGGAAGGCATAAAAAAAAATCAAATCTAGTGTATTTTTGGTGACTGGGAGAATAAAAACTATAGTCTAGAACCCATAGATGTTGGTGTCACCAGATAGCCAGCATTCCAAATTCCTTCATGATTTTTAGTATCGTGGAGGCTGATTTGGGTCGTTTCCCCAATGTCCCCCCACTGGATCTATCCACAGATGGGTTAAGTACTGTATTAAAATCACCCCCCTCAATATTCACCCCTGTTGGCTCAAAACTTTCCTGTGCCATAACTCGTTGAAAAAAACAATTCCGCTCTGTTTCCCCATTTGGTGCATATATGTTTGTCAGGACGAGCTGCTTATCTCCCATCTCTCCAATCACCCTGACAAACCTGCCTTCAATGTCCATCCGGACCTCCTTAACCTGAATTGAACTATTTTTCCACAGTAGTATTGTGACACCTCTCTTCCTTGTATGTTCCTCATAGTGAGAGGCATAACCTCCCACCCAGGACCTCTTTAATTTTCTACGATCTTCTTTGCCAGATGTGTTTCCTGCAGGAACACTACATCCACATGTAGTTTGTTAAGTTACTGTAATAATTTCACCCTTTTAATTGGACTATGAATGCCCCTCACGTTATATGTAACCATTTTAAGTTTCCCCATTTTGTTTACCCCTAATTAGCTTGGCCCCTAAAAGACCCTGATATGGAAGAGTACCCATTGATCTAAACATCTGTACATTGTGTTTATAACAGAAACTTGTCGAACATGCCACTAAATAAAACATCTTGTTTTAAACTTAATACAGTAACAACAATTATGATGACAATAACAAGTTTTTTAACTTATATTCCGTGGGGTGAGAAAAACCCCAGATATTAGCTCACAAGGTGGAAAAAACCCTGTACTCCTCGTCTCCACTCAGTCCCTTAATAAGGAGCCAATAGTGAGAGAGGTGGAAAGATGGAACCCAATTTGTCTATCCTTCTCTGGCTTTAAATCGCACAGAAGAAGGTTGTGGTTGTCACATAGGTAGGCCCACTCCATTACACTTACCCCTCCATTATCATTTTAAGATATATGAATGTTTGTTCATTCCTAGTTCCCACCCGCCATAGCAACAATAGGCATTTCAGTAACAGGGATGTTTTGTTACTCCTTCCTGCAGTAATATTATCATGCATCTCTCTTAGGCCATATCCCAAATGAAGTTACCTTGGCCAGCTATTTACTGACCACCATACCAACTTTCAGCCTTTACAGTTCTGATGTTCACTGTCTTCAGTAGCTGTTGGACTTGCTCTGTTCCGTGTGGGAGTTGCCAGTTTGTTCGAGTCGCCTGCTTCCTTCACTGCATGCCAGAGTTCCCGTGCCTTATTCTTAGCACCTCTGCAGGAACTTCCCATGCTTCGCCATTCTGAGGATCGCAAATCCTTTTCAGGGAAGCCAGTAGTCAGGTTGTCCAGGGCAACGCCCAACTTAAACAAGTACTCCTTCGCCTCTGTCAGCTTGTCGAACCTTCTAGCACCCTCGGGAGTGATCACCTTCAGCCTTGCAGGATACTCTAGGAATGCTTTTATGCCCTGTTCTTTCAGCTTCCTTTGTACCATTAGAACCTTTCTCCTTTGCTGTACTGTGGCTGGCATGTAATCGTGTTCCAAAAAAATGCGATGGTCCCCAAAGAAGACTTCCCTTTTTCCCCACGCTGTATGAAGAACCTGCTCCTTAACTGAAAATCCATGAAAGCCATAACGATGGAGAGAGGTCTAGCCAAGACATCCTTCAGAAGAGCCACCAGAGACCTATGGGCCTGGATCAAAATAAACTGTAGATTGGGAGGTAAGGGAAGTATTTCTTTCAAAAGGCCCTCCATGAATGGAATCATATTGTCCCAATCTGTTTTTTCAGGGAGCCCATGTAAGCGTATGTTACACCACCTTCTGAGGTTTTCCAAGTCTTCTATTCTGTTATACAGCTCGAGTTCTCACCTATGCAGATCCAGAAGAGCAGAGTTGTGTTTATCTAGAGTATGCAGTTGGCTGGCTGCTGTTGCTTCTAGCTGCACTGTGCGGTTTTCCAGTGCCTTGATGTCACGGGTGTTATCTGCCACCAGGGTTTCCATTTTTAACAGAGTTTCCCCTATTTTTTTATAATTGGCCTACCAGCTGCTTAGAAGTAATTATATATTCTTGTTCTGAGTAACTCGCGGTTGTAGGATGTCTTGAGGCTGTAACTGGCCCAGTTGCCATTATCGTCGGGGCTGGAGGAGGTTGCCAGTTCAGAGTAGCTTGTTTGCTCGGTTTCTGCATTGAGTTCACCACCGATTCTTTGTGTTTCTGTCTTGTCAACATGTCGGCTATACAGAGATCTTTCTCTGGCCATTCAAACCCTGTGTTTTTTAGCAGGATGGAGTTTGATTCCAGAGGGGTAGACAGAGCTATTGAGTTAGGCTGCCATGTCCCTGGTGACGTCACCGGAAGCCACCATCACTGTTTCTGATAGTCAGTGGGTGGGATCTATATTTGTTGTGGGAGGTATGGAAGAGTATTACTTTGTTTTTTTTGTAGCTTAGTATAAGCTTGTGCCTTTTAAATCAGTCCTCCACAGTTGCAAAGCTGCACTGTAGTTGCTTTTTAAGGAGCATGGGATCAGAGTTACTTGTGAATATTACAGAATCATCCATGTAGAGCAGGATCTGATCTTGGCTTGAGCTAGGGAGCCTGTTGAGGAAGATGCTGAACAGAAGAGGACCCAGTACAGATCCTTGCGGGACACCAGATTGGACTGCTTGGCAAACGGATACGACATTGGTGATCTTGGCTTGTTGTGTTTGAGTAGCTAGGTAGCTTTTGAACCACTTAGTAGTATCCTTTGACAGCCCTGTACAGTAGAGTTGCTCAAGTAGCAGGTTATGATTTACAGTGTCAAATGCCTTTGATAGATCTATGAATGCTGCACCAGCTATCTGGCCTTGGTCTAGAGAATTGTGAATGAAATTGGTGAGTTCAAGAAGTGCCGTGGGGGTACTGTGCCCTTTTCTGAACCCATGCTGTTGGGAACATTGTATCTGATATTTTTCTAAGTACTCAACCAGTTGGTCAGCCACCATACACACTAGTGATTTAGAAAGGGGGGGAGGATGGAGATCAGTAGATAATTCCCATGTTGTACTCTATCATCACTTCTGTGAACCAGGGTTACCAAGGTAGACTTCCATGCTTGTGGGAATTGAGGTAATCTTAAGGATAGATTCATTATTTTTGATAGTGGGGGCAGAATTTTTTTCCAGGGTAAGTGCGACAAGTTTGAGGTCAAGTGAATCCCCACTAAGTCAACTTCCCAAGCACCTTTTGGATGTACTTTATTTGAATGATACGGATACTCCATGCTACCTTTCTTTATACCATGTCCTAAACTTGAACCTGTGTAAACATTTCCTATTGCACTGTTGAATAAAAACAAACTATAAACAAAAACCAATAAATTAAAGTAGCAATCGTGTTACTTGGTATTACTTGGTTAAAAAAGGTGGAAGAAGGCAGAAGCCCATTGAGACCACATTCCCCACACCTGTGGAGAGAATGATTATGTACCTTGGTTAAACATGTACTTGTCCAAGGAGTCTATATTTATTAGGTAGGAAGGGAGTGCATTTCATATTTTGGTAATTCTAACAGTAAAAAACTTGTCTCTTCTGTGCGTTCTTATCTTTGGAACCTTGAGCTGCTTGTTGTGACATCTTAGCCCCCCAGTTTTTCTACCCACTCAATGTTACAATCTTTCTGTGGATTGGAGTCCTTCAAAATGTTAAACAACATAAGGATATCATCCCTTATTCTTCAGGTCTCCAAATCATACTGATTCAATGTCTTCAGACGTTCTGGATAGGGAAGGGAGTTACATGCTGCCACATGCTGTTACCAATTTGGTGGCTTTTCTTTGTACTGATTCAATTTGTTTAATGTCCTTTATTAAATATGGTGACCAAAAGGAGGATGCGTAATCCAGATGTGGTCTTACATACATTGTATACAGTGGGTGGATGCAAGTACTGCTTCTATTAACAAAGGCGTTTTGAATGGATTTCAGAATTCTATTGGTTCTAAGGGTAATTTTTCTGCACTGATCAACATGAGTGAAATCTTTACTAATTGTTACTCCTAGATCATTATCTGATATTACTTCTTTAATCACTTCCATGTTAAGCAAATACATAGCATTTGGGTTTTTCTTACCAAAATGAATAATTACACATATGTCCATGTTAAACTCCATTTTATTAGCTTTTGCCTATAGGTCTATTTTTAATATATCATGTTGAAATTGCTCTATTTTATGCTCAGTATCTACCTCTGAGAATATCTTGGTGTCATCAGTGAATTTAGCAACCTTGCACACTAATCCCTCATCCAGGTCCCTTATTATAGATTCCAAACAAGACCAGACCTAGCACGGTTCCCTGAGGGACCCCACTAGTCAACTTAATCTCATTAGAGAGGTGAAATGCTATTCGTACTTGCTGTGATCTATTATCCAACCATTTTTGGACCCATCTGACTATGAAATAGTTCAACCCCAGTTTGTTCATTTTAGCAACAAGTAATGCATGGAAGACTTTGTCAGATGCTTTTTTGAGATCTAGCAATACCACATCAACAGGGATATCCTTATCAAGAATATTGCTGATTTCCTTATAAAAGGAGATCAAATTTGTAGGTGCAATATCTCCCTCTGACAAAACCATGTTTTATCTTGTCCATCAGATTCATATTCCATAGCTCCTTCTCCAGTCTATTCTTCAAAATCTTCTCCAAACTTTAACAAATGATAGATGTTAGGCTTATGGGTCTGTAATTACAAGCCATATTTCTATTTCCCTTTATGTAAATGGGGACAACAGAGGCCCTCCTCCAATCACGTGGTATTTGTCCTAGTTTAACAGATTTATTAAACATAATTGTAAGTGGGAGTGTTTGAACTTCAGCTGTTTCTTTAATGAATTTACTGTTTATTGCATCTGGACCAGGGTACAAAGTCTCTCAATTCACTTAGAACTGTATATACCTCAGCACTAGTTATTGATACATAGGAATCATTGTTTGTGTTGGTTTGTTCCATAGTTACCTCAACTTTTGTAAACACAGAGCCGAAAAATGAGTTAAAGGCATCAGCAATTCCCAAGGAGTCATTCATTTCCATATTATCTTTTACCAATGTTTCTATTTTGTTATGTTACACCTGTGTTCTTCACATGCGCATGGTAGTCCTTGGGATTTTTAACTGTTAGTTTTAGTTCAACCTTGTTCCTTTCTTGCCTTATTACTGTTTTAGTTTTTTTTTAGTTCAAGTTTATATGCTCTCCTATTGTGCTCATTGGGATGTTTTTTTGATTTAATATATGCTCTTTCTCTAATTCTAATTTGTGTTCGAACTCTCCTGGTGAGCCATTGTGGAATTTTCCTTTATGAATTATTAATTTTCTTTCTATGAACGTATAGCTCCTCTAAGTTGTTAATGATCTTTTTAATTGTATCCCAGCATTCCTCAGTATTTTTGTTTACCAACACGTGTTCCCATTCTATTGATTTTAGAATACTTCTAATAGTATTATACTTTCCTTTTTCATATTGATATTGGTATTGGGGAGGGTTAGGTGTCTCAAACTTAATATTGTTATGGTCACTATTAAGTAATGGAGTAGAAACAATAATGTTTGTTAATTCCATAGGGATATTGGTTAAAACAATATCCAAAATATTGTCACTCCTTGTGGATATATCAATCAGTTGATCTACCCTGCCTCTACAATTGTGTCCAAGATGGTATTCTCAATATTTGTTGCTGCCATTCTGTCGTCCCATTGTATACTAGGTAAATTAAAATCACCCATGACAACTAAGTTTTCATTTTCTGCTAGATTAGAAATAGTAGAGCATGGGAGATCACGTGATGCAGAGTGCTGAGTAGATGCTCCTCCGCTAAGCTCCTGCATCCCGAATAAAAACTTGTCATTTAATATTGTTAAATTTTAACTTGTTCCTCTGCCTGCGAGTTTATCTTGCCTTAAAACAATGTGTGCTCCTGTTTTGGGTTCATCTGTGGTAAATGGAGGCTTACATGAAGAAAGTCCCACAGAAACATGCCCCCCCGCCCGCAACTCCTGAGAAGGCCTCGGAAAAATCCTGAGCCTCGAGTGGCCCAGACAAACCAGACCCTTCGTGTCAAGCTGGGGACCAAGAACTGCTAACACTTAACAGATTCTTGGAGGAATTTAAACCATTTCGGGAAGAGATGAAAGATATGGCAATCGATTTGAAATCCCTCTCCAGAAAGTTAGAGGAAATATCCATGACAGTATCGGACAACACTGCCCGTATAATTTCGGTTGAGAGAAAATTGGAAAGTCTGGATCCTGAGCTCCTACTAACGAGACAAAAGCTGTCTCGTCTTGAAGCAAAGCTCGAAGACCTAGAAGGCCGTAGTCGGAGAAATAATGTGGTAATCCTCGGGCCCCCTGAAGGGGAAGAAGGTCAGAATACTGTAGTCTTCACCCAGAAACTGGTTGAAATGGTCGCTGGTCCCTATCCCTTTGGCCCAACATTTATAATAGAACGGGCCCACCGATCTCTGCGACCAAAACCCCCACCTGATGCACCTCCTCGCTCCATCATTTGCCACTTCCTAAACTACTTAGAAAGGTAGCATTTTCTACAGAAAGTCAAGGCCCTGCAAGAAGTCAGATGGGAGAAGGTGAAGCTGAGAATTGCTCAAGATATCCCTGGTTCGGTCCGGTTGAAACGGAAAGCCTTCCACCCAATTGTATCTAAGATTGTAGCGGCGGGATTAAAGTTCATGATGGGGTACCCAGCAAAGTTACAAGTCTCAGTAAATGGCTCATGGCTCAGTTTCGAGGATCCTGAAGCTGTGCTAATAGGCCTTAAGTCAGCATTCCCAGATTTGTTCCGGACGACCTGAGAGGACCTTCTGATCATCGGGATTTGCCAGGAACTTCAGAATGAATTATTGTTTGGCTTTTTGTGTGGACACTGCTCTTTCTAAAGAAGGATTTTATTCGAGTGTAAGCCCCCTAACAGAACGGGGCTACCAGTAGAGGCCTGACCTTACTTGTAACAGCCCCTGGCCTGTTGGTGGGAATAGTGTATCACGGAGAGTCCGGGGGGTTCCCAGAGGGTTCGTTTTGGACTGCATCTGAGATAATATTGCTCGTTTGATTTCCTAGGGGTTCACACAGGGCAAGGTTTTGTGTTATGCCTTCTGTTTGGACTTCATATGGTGGAGTGTAAGATTTCTGAGTGATTCCGGGCTTTCAGGGCACCTCTGACTAGTGGGCTGGATCGGGTTATGAACACAAGAGGGCGTGGTTCGCCCATTTAACGCAGGGCCGATCATTCTGTCCGAGAGGGACTGCTTTGCTTATTAAGTTGTTCTGGTTTGCAGTGGGGGTTTCTCAGATTTAGGGATCTGCATCCCCTTGGTAGTTACTCTCACGGCTTTCCCATCTCTGGATCTCGTTTCACTTTTCATCTGGTTTCGTTTTCTCAGCTACTCATCTCGAAGATGGGCTCACCCCTCCATGTTAATTTTTTCTCTGGCTCTGGTTCACGAGGTAGTTCCCTATGGAGAACAAGCATTTTTCAATTCCCTTTCAAGACTCTCGTGATGATTTCTCATATTCACATTTTGAACATCCAGTTCTATTTCCCTCTCTTGATTACTAGTGGATTCATTAACAGAGGCTTGCAGGCCCTGGAAGCCTGAGACCGCTCTTTAGACATTAAACCCTCATTAATGCAGTTTATTGATTGCTTTGTAGTACACAGTACGAGGGAGATCACTAGCAGTGGACATGTTTGGGGCGGGAGGGGGAGGATAGGTCCCAGTGCTGTGCTGAGCGTTGCTTGTGACAGTGTGGAGGGTTGGGGAGGGTTTGTGTTCTTGTTGGGGGGTGGGGTGTATGGGAGGGTTTAATGGTGGGCTTCTCACAGGGGGGCTGGGGCAGGGAGGCCTCATAGCAGCAATGGGGGGGTTAGATTAGTTGTGTTATACACCCGGAGTGCAGGGCCAAATATAGCATCCTTAGTAGTCATTGGTAGATGGCCAAGGAGGTGACTTTTGCAACGTGGAACATCAAGGGGATCAGGAAAAAATCTAAACAATACCAGGTTCTCAAACACTTAAGTCTTTTATGCACTCAGGTTACTTTTCTGCAGGAATCACACCTATTAGAAACAGAAGCCTTACAAGTGAGGAGGCAACAAGTGGGGATGGTCTATGAGGCGCAAGGATCCTCAAACAACTGTGGGGTTATGATCATTATTAACAGGGGCATTCCCTTTGTCTCAACTCATATTATCAGGGATCCTGAGGCAGGTTCGTTTTAGCTATAGGTACTCTCTGGTCAATACCTCTGCTATTGGGCAGCATATATGGTCCTAATGCTGATGACCCCGCCTATTTCATGAGACTCATAAATCTAATCCTGCCTTTCATTCCCATAAGGATTATCCTGGGGGGCGACTTTAATCAAGTTGTAGACTCAAACCTTGACAGGTCTGGTGGTGCATCGGTTGGGGTCTCCCCAGGTCAGAGGGCTTTTAGAGAATTATTGGATCAGTGCAGGCTCTGTGATGTCTGGCATGTTCTAAACCCTGGTTTCAAGGAGTTTACATTCAGGTCTTTGGTACACGGCTCACAGTCCCGTATTGACTACATACTCATTTCTCAGACTCTCTTGCCCAGGGTTAGGTCCTCGTCGATACAGCCTGGCCCTATCTCTGACCATTCTTTGGTGCTGTGTGATTTGACAATTCAGGATGTGTCAAAGAGAGAAACAAGATGGAAGCTTAATAACCAATTGCTTAAAGATTCTAATTATTGCAATACCATAAGGAAGCATATTGAGGCCTTTTTTCAGTCTAACCCTTTAAACAGTGCAAAACCAGATATTATATGGGGGGCTTTCAAGGCTTACATGAGAGGCATCCTTATTAGTCTCTCGGTAGCCAGGAAAAGAGTTAGGGAGAGAGAGAGAATTATTGTTCTTGTTATCCCAAATTCGGACCCTCGAATCCAATGTCTCGGTCAACTGTTCAGATGAGGACAAGGCGAGGCTCCTAGGGTTGAGAGACAAATATTTGGAACTACTCCGGGAAAAGGCGGAGTTAGCTATCATACATACTAAAGCTAGTTATACTGACCAAGGCGAGAAGGCCGGGTGCCTTTTGGCACTTCTTATTAAACAACAAGAGTCAGTGAGATTCATCCCTTCTATCAAGGCTTCTGTTGATGGGTCTCTGAAAACATCTCCCACTTAGATAGTTCAAGAGTTCGCAGAATATTACAAATCGCTTTATGGAGATATGGAACATCCCCCCAGTCCAGTAAGCATGGAGAATTACCTGATAGATTCACAGCTACCCTCCCTCCCAGTACATTACATAGATTCTCTGGTCTCTCCTATAACTCTGGAGGAAATTGCTGAGGTTATCAGTGGTTTACCCTCGGATAAATCACCTGGGCCTGATGGATTTTCTTCCCTTTTTTATAAAACTTTTCGAGAACCTTTACTGCCAATACTTAATAGTTTATTTCAGCATATCCTATCCGGGACAGAGGTCGATTCCCATCTCTTTGAAGCCTTGATAATGCTTTTTCCCAAGCCAGACAAGGACCCTGAGCTCGTTCAGAGCTATAGGCCTATATCACTCCTAAATCAGGATATCAAGATTCTCTCAAAGATTTTAGCTAACAGGTTATCCGTGGTGCTTCCCGAGTTAATAGGTATGAATCAGGTAGGTTTCATGAAGGGATGCTCTTCAGCAGATCATTTGCGTATGTTATCCCATGTCTTCTCGGCTTCCAGAGATGCTGACTTTCCTGCAGGTTTGGTCTCTTTGGATGCTGAGAAGGCGTTTGACCCGGTGAATTGGAGTTTTCTCTTCAAGGTATTGAGTGCCTTTAAATTTCCTCCTGTATTCATTTCCTGGGTTGCCGCATTATATAAATCCCCCATGGCAAGAATCTCAGCTAATGGGGTCTTCTCAAACTATTTCTCACTTCACTCAGGCACCAGGCAGGGTTGCCCCCTATCGCCTCTCTTGTTCAATTTATTTCTGGAACCTCTCATCCAAAACATTCTCCAAAATACCTCTATACAAGGTATCAGAGTTGGGCGTCATGAGATTAAACTAACTGCATACGCAAATGATCTGCTGATACATCTCTCCCATCCGGCTTCTTCAATACCACCCTTACTGAACGAAATAGCCAAGTTCAGCAAGCTATCTAACTATAAGTTGAATGCTAGTAAATCCCTATTCTTCCCATTAAACCATAAAGTATTTAAAGATGATATCTGCCCCCTAGGTTTAGGTTGGTCTCCCAGAACAATTAAATATCTGAGCATAAAGCTATCCCGTAACCCCTTAGTGTGGGTCAAAGATATTCTGGATTCTCTCTCACAGGTTATTATTCACGATCTCGACAGATGGTCTAAGCTTCCAATATCATTATGAGGCAGGATAAATATTATTAAGATGAATGTATTTCCTAGAATTTACTACCCTTTATCCCTTCTCAATTCTTTTATTCCCATACGCTGGTTTAAGAAACTGCACAGTACATTTACCAGATTTATCTGGGCAGATAAGTATCACCGGTTGGCCTACCATATATTAGCTGCCCCAAAACTTGAGGGGGCTGAGAATTCCTCATATGGCATTATATTACTGGGCTAGTCATCTAGCAAAATGTCTGAGATGGATATCCCCAGGCCCTGAAATGACTCAACCAGTATGGCTTAAGATTGAATTAGACGCAATCAAAGCCAAACACCTAGATCCCTCAAATTTATTCTACCTCAAGTTATCCCATGTAAAGATGTCTGATTGCACCACAATAAGCATTTCTTTAAGAGTTTATACACAATTACGTTTATTTCTTCATTATTCCCCTCAGACTGATTTAGCTCAGTCTATTTGGAATTCCCCATCTTTTACTTTTAATGGTAAGTGGATTCCCCGCAACTGGCTGCCTCAATTAGGCGATGGAAAACTGCTTTCTTTGGTGGTTGGGGAAGGGCACTGGTTGTCCCCATGTGGTATTATTGACAAATTCCTTATCCCCGGTTCCATCTCACTTTAAAGTCATGCAGTTAAGACACCTTCTCACTGCAGCTCTGGGGAATTCTCCCCCCTCCCAGACGGTATCAGCTCTGATTCCTGAAATATCCCTTTTGTCTGGATCACCAGGCACAGTTTCTAAGTTATACAGGGTGTTATACTATAAAAAATACGGGGACACCTTTGGACCTACTAGTTTCTGGAACTCACTCCTCCCTCAATACCAGTTGGACTGGCAATCCCTATGGAGATCCTGTCATAAGTATGTTTCCCAAGATAGATTGCGTCTCATGCAATATCATATTTTACACAACATGTATTGCACCCCCATTAAATTAAAAAAATGGGGCTTCTCGAACTCTAGTACATGTACCAAGTGCTTGCAAGAAGAGGGTACCCTCCTGCATATGTTCTTGTCCTGTCCCAAAGTTTCCTCCTTATGGAATTCAATTAAGATGTCTCTTGATCCCCTACAGGGCCTACAGGAGTATTTTATTCCCGGAGGTGTGCCTTCTAGGGGATATGTCCCTGGTTAGTGTTAGAATTAGGAAATACCATATTTCTATGGTTGCGCTGTCAGTTAAGAAACTTATACTACGTCATTGGAAGGAACAATCAGCTCCTTCCTTCCAGGAATGGTTACATGAAATCATTGCTAATCTTTGAACAGAGAAGGCAATTGCAAGTCTTCATAATAGACTAGCAGCATATAGTAAGATATGGGATCCCCTTCATTCCTTACTCTTGTTACCTCACTGAGGATATATCACATTTTGGTATTATCCATACGTTTGTTAGAACTGTGCACTGCACGTTAGGGTGATTATGCTTTGTTGCTGCTGTAAGGAGGGGTGGGATGAAAGGGGTGGGATGGGCAGTTTTCATTGTTCAAGTGCTATGGTATTCCCTGACTTGCTGTAACTGCCCTTTATAATGGAAATGTATTAATAAAGTTTAAATTATAAAAAAAAAAAAGAAATAGTAGAGCATAAGTCATGATCATATACTTTTTCTGCTGATGGTGGTCTATAGAATGCACCCATAATGAGTTTTTTTCCTTTACGACATTTAACACTGACACAAATCCCTTCGACTGTGTCAGAATTGAGGACATATTCTACTGCTTCTAAAGTATTCTTTATATACATGCAGACACCGCCAGCCTTTTTATTAATCCTATTTCTTTTGAATAAGGATTAGCGGGGGATATTATTAGACCATTCTGTGGTGTTGTCCCACCATGTCTCACAAATGGCTATAATATCTAATTCTTGGTCATTTATTAAGTGTTGCAATTCTGCACTTTTCGCAAGGTTCAAACTTCTGGCATTAGTACAATATATTTTCAAAGTATGCCTGTTACAACTATGTACTTTTAAAGCTGAAGCCTATACCCCTTGTCACTGATTTATAAGTTTAAATGCTTATTTATATATTTAAGTATAGATTTGGCCAGAATTACATTTCCCCATTTACTCAGGTGGAGTCCATCCCAGGAAAATAAACTATGGTTTTCATGAAACTGTTCCCAGTGGGTCAGACAAGATAGTGATTCTCTTAATGTCCATTTTCTTATTCACTCATTAATTGTCTTAATCTTAGCCATCTTTATTGTATTTGCCCTAGGAACCAGAAGGATTTCAGAGATACATATCTCTGCACCTAACCCCTTTAGAGTATTGACTAAAGCAATATAATCCTCCTTTATAGCTTCAGTCATGGAGGTACCAATGTCAGTAGTTCCTAAAGGGATCACTACAAGTGGGTTGTGGCCTGCCGTCTGAAGTATATTTTTTGTCATTCTTTCTATATCCCTTATTTTGGCACCTCTGAAACCAGAGCATGTCCTATTTGCCTTGTCATCATTAAATATAATTCATCTGTATACTTCAGAATGTAGTCGCCTAGGACTATAACTTGTCTAGGAATATTTTCAGAGGGTATGCTAGTGTAGTGTAAATCTAGGGGCACCGTATCATTTCTGGGCTCCAGCCCAGGTGTATGTATTTCACTAGTGCTTACTTGATTGGTGTGATGTACCCGGGAATTCTGTACTACAGTGGTAGGATCACTGCTATCATTTGTTATGTTAGGGTGTGTAACAACATAATCAGACGTTGTGCTTACCAGGGACTGGTGGTCAGTACTGTGTAAATCATTTTGTGAACTGTTCCCAACACAAAGGCTTTTTATCCTGATCAATATAATTTAGGATTTCAAATCAATTGTGAAGTGGTTCCGGAAAGTTCTTTGCTCTCCTTCCCTGCTTTGTCCCACTTTGTTTAGCACAGGGAGACAAGTCCGAGTCATTGTCACATTCCTGTCACTATCCCTTTTTAGTGAATATTCAACAGGGTTATTTGGTTTATCAACACACTCCCCATTGTATATTTGGACATGAACATGTTTTACATCTTTAGGTGTTTGTTGTAGAACTGCGTTTAACTGGGATTCAAATACCATGATCTGGTTTGTTAGGGAATCAATTTCCACACATTGTTTACATTTTATCCCCCTCCTGACTTTTCGTAGTAGATAAGAAGTTATTACAAAGAATACATGACATGGCAACCTCCCCAGCACTTAGAATAACAAATCCTTCATTAATATTTATCTTCTTTTGTTTAAATATCTCAGAAATACCCCTGATAGACAATGGTCCTTCACTTCTACTTATTATCTACAAGGCCATATCTACTCACCAGTCCACATTGTTTTTGTATGCTCCTGTTCACCCTATTCACACCAGACATGCTTAGACACATGCTCAAACATGCGTGTCTCTGCCTGCATCTCCGCGCACGGCGACTGCACACTCGCCCCACTCACTCAGGGCTCTCAGTTATAAAGGATATGACCCAGAAGTATCCTTCTTAGTTGCATGACCCTAGGAGCTATGCTATTAAACTATACACTAAAACTCTATTAAACACAGAAATATAGCCCTCTGTCCTGCCTGAATGTTATCTAGCAGATGAAATTCATCTAGTTAAAGAATAAAAACACTCCGAGGGTGGGCTTGTAGTTCATCTGCTCTACTACTCAAACTACAAATCCCATGCTACCTCCTGCTTTTCATTCAGCAGCACTACCCTGATATTGCGAGTATGAGGTGTTAAAAGGCAAATAAAGAAACAGCTCACATGTCTGCCAGATCAGTCTCACTACAGAATGTAGTCTCACTGCATGTGGACAGACCCTTTGTGTTTTAACACTATGCTCGCTCAGAGCTCTCAGTTATAAAGGATATGACCTGGAAGTATCCTTCCTAGTCACGTGATCCCAGGAGCTATGCTATTAAACTATACATTAAAACTGTAGTAAAACTATGCACTAAAAATTGTGTTATTTTCTAAATTATTGCCAAACCTGTTTTGCATTAGCCCTGTTCTCTCCACAGGACCTGTGTTGCTTACTAACAATTCTGTTTCTAGTGTCTAAAATTTGGAGTGTGAGCATACTATTAGCAGCATACACTAAATTGTGCAAACGTGTTTGAATTTGCAATTAAAAGCATGGGTACCGGTACAGATTAGGTTTCAGATAGTCTCTGAAAGCTATTAGGGAGGTAGGTTGGTACTGCATCCCAGGGGCATTATTCTACTAGTTATCAAGCCCACTATTTCTTTCTCTGGGTGGAGGCACTGCACTATTTCCCTTGTTCCCCTTCTGAACCAAACCACCTAGGTGAGGAGTTTAATGCACCCAGACACCTGAACCTTGCTTGCCCCCATGGTACACGGCAGGAGTAGTAACGGAGAAAGTAACACCTGTAACATCTGCACAGTGACCTGGTTACAATTCTATTTTCTGTGCATATCCCTTTGTCCATCCCACCCCGCACTGTTCCTAGAACTCCCTGCTATCAGTCTCATGTTGCCCTTGCATAATTATGGATGTTGTACACAATTTTTTTTTTATATAATTCTTTGGTAACTGGGTAAGGCTCACTAGGCATAAGTGTCTGTTTTCTGGGGTGAGCCAGGAGCACTGGGGCAGTTAAGTGACTTGCTTAGAGTCACACACTATCCAAGTGGAGGTTGTAGGAATTAAACCCAGTTCTGCTGGATGTACCAAGCTCATTCACAACTCGTTATTCTATCCTCTAGGGTATACTGCCAGCAATCATGTTTCCTCTCATTCTCCTGTGTTTCATGCATAATTCCACCACTGACCAGCCTAGTTGTCCTTCACTGAGCCCTCACCGTCTTCTCTACATCCTTCCTCAGGTATGGAGTCCACACTTACACACGGTACTTCAAACTGGGCCTTATGTATGTTTGGAACAGCAGTATTATCAATTGCCTGGATCTACCAATAAAATGTCACCTTATATTGCCTAACACAACGTATGCTGTCCTGCAAACTGAGCTCACTGCGATGAACTTTTCAAGTCCCTTGGATGGTTACTTCAAGGTCCCTTATTTCTTCAGTGCTTCCAATATCTGCCCTCAAAGCCAGCTATGGTTTTCCTTATTACTATGCCCAAAATGCATTGCCTTATACTTCCCCACATTAACAGTTATATGTCCATTTATCTGTCAAGTGTTGCAATTTGTCTAGGTCCTTCTGTAGTCTGACAGTATCCTCCCATTTCACTATAGGTCCCCCTATCTTAGGGTCCTCTGCAAACTTTGAAACCCAAGTGCTCACCCTAAAATATCTGTATCTATATCTACTGTATATCTAGATCTATATCTTTAGCTATATCTACAGCTATATCTACATCTACTTCTACATCTATATCTACATCTATTTTGGATACACAACAGGGACCTGTGGAATAAATGATTTATTTTCACTAGTGCTGTTTGACCTTGTGTAACTTCATAAGTGGCATAAGCCATGAGTGATGTGCCCAAGGTCAAATAGCTTGACTAAAAATAAAGCATTTATTACACAAGGTCCTTGTTGAGTATTTCATTTATGCAATAGACCGGGACCTTGTATATGTGGTTTTTATTTATAGGCTTGGCTGCTTTTATTTATTGAAACGTTTTGTGGGTATCCTTGGTGAATTAGTGCTCCTTTGCTTCTGAGGAGTGTTGTTGCTATGCCCATCATCATGATGCAGGCATTGCTGTACAATGTTTGAGCTGATTGGTGGAGAAGCATCCAGTTTAGAAAATTTTTAAATAAAATGCCTGCTCAGCTCAGCAAGCGAGTGAGTTGGTTGGGGCCAGGGAGATGCTACAAGCTTCCCTTTGTCTGCATGAATTTTTTATTTTATTCTGTTTTGATCTGTCTCAGCTTGTGCGAACAGGATTGGTGTGGGAGAGCAGCTGGCAGTTTAATGAGGAGAAGTGCTGTGAGATCCTGCAAGTGGTGTAGGCAACTGGAAACTGCATGCCAGAAAAAAAAGTAACTTACAGGGCTTACAGGTATTTAGAAACCAAAAAAAAGGATTCTTTTATGAGTGAGATTATTTGCAAGGGCATGGCAAGAAGGCAGTGTCTGATGAAAGAGAGATGAGGCAGGCATGCAGGCAAATGGGCAGATGGGGAGGAGGAGGAGGAAATGAGCAATGTGCAGAAACAAGAGATAGGTGGTGAATGAGAAAAGAAGACTTGTACTATGATTTCATTTAAAAAAAATTATGCAAAATAATTTTACTTTGCTGGGTAGTGAGCTGTGTGGCAGAGAGAGATGTGAGGTTTAGAAGTAAAGGAAGTACTAGTATGTCAGAGCTGCTGGCAGATAGCCAGACTGATGGCATGGGAGCAGGGGAGTGAAGACAATGCAGAGTTTGGTTTAAAAAAAAAACAGAACCAGCAGCTAAAATAAAAACTGCATTGTACTGTTGAGAAATTGATTAATGTGACTTCTGGTGATGTCACTGCTGTAATGGCAGTCTAATTCTTCAGCTCTCACTCACTGAGCCCTATCTTCATCCATCCTGACCACCTTGCAGCTCTCACCTGATCAAAAACAGAAGGTTTCTACCATTATTATGACTACCCAACAGAAGCTGAAGGAATTTTCTGCAGCCTCATCCAGCAAACCTAATAAAAACTCTGGACCGGATCCACTATGCGGCTGGGCTGACTCCTTGCCACCTAGTTGCCATCCCTCCCCCTTGGCTAGTGATGTGGAGGAGGAAGAAAATTTTACCATCACTTCAAAAAAGCTCTGTACCCAACTGAAATGTACTGGAGATACTCTTTGCCAGTTGGAGATGATGGTGGCTGACAACCGACGGCATTTGTGGATAATGGAGAGGTGCACTGGAGCCATTGAATCTTACCTTTCTGAGTATACTCAGACTGTGGATGTCCACAACTCCGCTCTTTTGAACCTTTGTCAGAGAGAACTGAATGTAGCAAATAAGCTGGAGGACTTGAAGAATAGGCATTGATATAATAGCATACGACTACATGGCTTGCCGGAACAATTGGAATCAGAAGACATGCCAGCATTTATGGAAGGGCTCCTTCAGGAACTACTGGCCTTGTCAAAGGATAAACTTCTGAATATTATTCATGCACACACAGCTCTCACTGCACTTCCTAAAGACCCCAAAGCCCAACCTACAGTAGATCTATTGTTACGGCTTTCCTTTACTATAGCAACAAGCAAAAACTTTTATAAACAGCCTGGGCGAAATGGGAACTTTTATTCAGGGACCACCATATTTTTCTGGAGCATGATTTTGCCCCAGCCACTATGCAACATCAGCATCCAGCTCTTCAAGTTTTGAAAGCTCTGCAGCAGAAGGAGGTTGAAGCTTTTTTAGAATACTCAGCCCATCTTTGAGTTATTACTCAGGAAGGGACTTTCTGGTTTGTGGAGCTGGCTGAAGCTAAAGACTTTCTGCAACCCTATGGTACTAATCTGGACAAAATTCTAGTGTGCTTCCTTCGGTAGGATGTACAATCCCAAGCATAGCAGAACTTTTCCATGGCCAGAGTGACTGCAAGGACTGTCTCGGACCTTTGGTCAAAAGTCCAGGCATCCTCCAAGACCATTTCAGCCAAACTGTCCTCCTGGAGATCTCATAGCTCAGTATCACCTTCCCCCTCACTCTCCAGTTCTGAGGACAATTGCTGACTGTATCGGCAGTCTGTTTGGCCAGGCTGCATTTAGAGAGGCTGAGAACTTTCACTATTCCTTAAGGGCTATTTATAGTTTATTTTACTTATGGGAGTGAGTGCTTCTTTTTTTCTTCTCATTACATATTAAATTACTTTTTTCCATGGCAGAATGAAGACAACTTAACTTATCCTTTTTAGTGAAAATTACAGGTGAGGTGTTTGGGACTCAGTGGGCACACTCTGGGAGGTGAGAGATATTCCTATAATTTGCCCTGGTTGGATCTTTGCTTTGGCCCAGGACTGTGGGTGCTGGGGTTGGGGCTGGGGGCCCCAGGCTGCTTCTTTGTTCCTTCAGTTGTACCATTGGGTGCTTGGGGGGGTGCTTTTGCTGACCCATTTTGGACCAGGCTTATTGGTGGTTCCAATTATACTGATGCACCTTGATTTGCACACCTCTAATATACATGTGGACTTTTTTGTACCTTAACTCCTTGAGGATGATGTCTCCCCCCCTTTTCTTTTCTTTTCTTTTCTTCCCTTCCTATTTTTTGCCTCTTTCCTTGTTAACTTCCTTGAGTTGGTACCCCCTCTTCCAGTATGCCAAGTTGGCTAATCTTATTCTCTAGGGGGATGTCATTCAGCCAGTGTTACTGTTTTATGTTTTTATGGGGTGCAATCAGCCACTCTTATTCTTTGGAAGCAGTTACCTATTTGTGGCTCAGTGCATCGATAGCAGCATAGTACTTTGTGCCTGGGTCATGGTGGTGTGGTTGGCCCCTGTTCCCTCAACCCTTCGAGGGCAGTAGGTTAACAAATTGAAACTAAGTACAGTGTGGTCAGAAACCACATACAAAAAAAGCGCTACAAACAGTAGCGCTCCACAAAAACACCGACTGCAACAAAAAAGCCAATGGTAGCGGTCAAGAAACACACTGACCGCTACCATGGCTGAGAAAAAAACAAGTAAACTGAGTTTTTTCAGAGCCTGCAACTCCCCCCCACTGAACTAAAAATAACAGCTGCCCCCTGCACCCCCCAAACTAAAATTAACAAATTCCATGGGGGGGTGCAACTCAGGGATGGAGAGGAACTTGGAGGGATTATATTTGTGAGGGTGGGAAGCAACAGTGTGGGGTTGGGGTGAACTCACAAAAAATAAAACATGGGGGGGAATGAAAAGCACAACAGATGGGAGACCAGGAACAGAACTCTGGCATCCAGGATGCTCCACCACCATAGCTGCTTGAGGCCTTAGTCCCCTGCACCACAGGATCAGCTCAGTAAAGTGGCATGCAGCTCACCTGCTCTCCTCTTCCTCCCATGTGTAGAGAGCTATAGGGATAGTGTTAGCTGACTTGCACTACACTATCCCTGTAGCTGCCATGTCAGATGCTATTTTTACAGCGCAAGTTTTCACGTGCTATAATCATGACGACATATTCACCAGGTAGGCCTTTGAAGCACCTGTGGCTGACTGCATTTATAACTTTGTATATAACTCTATGGCATGTTGCTTATGATGATTAATTATACCTGGACCAGTATTTATTGTCTACTGTATTTGAATTTTTTATGCTTTTTATTCACTGGATTTTATTTGTTTGAAAGTTGTACAGTGCCTTGATTGAAGAAAGGCACTTTATAAATAAAGCTATTATTATTATTATTGTTATTATTATTATTATTATTATTGTACCATTACCCTCCTGCTTTTTTATTCTACTCTTGAGCCACGTCCTGATGTGCGCTGGGTTGGGGGGGGGTTGGGTCTGTGACCTGGCCCATGCTCTAGTGCTTGCCTTCTTCAGTCCAAGTTCTAATTTAATGTTGGCTACTTTGGGGTGCATACGTGACTACTGCCGGAGCATGGGATGTCTCGATCCTAGGGGCCTACCCTGGGGTTGGGTTTCCATTACCCGCTGTTCTTCCTTCTCCCTTTTCCTTTTCCTTTTCTATTTTAACTGATCCATGGGGGAGCTAGTGAGCATGTTCATGGCATTGCATACTATAACAAGGAGTGGGAAGTGAGCATTACTGTAACATGCTACTTATTCATTTTGGGCTGCCTCAGTCGTGTTCAGTAGCTCTTCATTCTGATTTTTGAGCACAGACTAGTTAGCATGTGACACTGCCCTTCTGGCAGCCTATTGTAGGAATTCTGCCAGATAAGGGTTCTCCCTAGTGGTGAACCTTACACCCTCTCAACAAGTCAGACTAGCAAGGGGGGTGGTTCTGGGCAGTATGCCTTGAAGTGTTGGTCTTAGTTCAACCATAGTTGTTCTGCTTAGTAAGTTTGCTTGTATTTTCTTGTACCTATTTTAACAGGGTTTAATGTTGGTTGTTAACTACTTATTGTATTAGGCCTCAGAGCTTCCTCCACCTCTCAGAAACTCTCTGCTCTGGTGGTCTCTCAAAGCCTTGCATCAGCTTTGTACCCACTGGAACCTCTCCCTCCATAAAGACCAGTCCAAGTCACTTGCTCACAACCCTCATTTCAGAATTGCAAACTGCCCCATACCCAGGAATTTCTGCCCGGCCCTTGGAGATACTCCTATCTCGTCTTTGGTCTCAGACAGCAAGGTATGCCCTGCAAAAGTAGTGCAGTCCAACTTCTCTCTTCCCACTTACCATTTCTTTAAACATGTACAATTGCAGGGTGCGATTTCTTCCTTCTTAGGCCCTCCCTCATGGCCAGATGGTGCCAATCTGGTCCTGTAAGACCTTATAGATACCGCTACTCAATCGCATCCAATTTCTAAGTACTACAGCTTGCTTCAGCTTCATGACCCTTTTAGACTGCAAGGGGTTTGCTTCTACTGGATGCAGGAACTTGACCTCTCAATGGATGACAAGGAATGGAGACAAATATGGATCAATTTGTATAGATACCTCAAGCAGGATCGGTTGCATTTCCTGCAGTTCTGGGTCTTGCACAATATGTACTTCACGCCCTCTAGACTACAGGATGGGTAAGTCAATATCCCCACTCTGTATTAGATGTGGAATGTCAGGGGGTACCCTAAAACATATTCTCTGGGATTGCATTTTGGTGGTTCCCTTCTGGCAGGCTATAAGAGGGACTATGGACCCCATACTTTGCTTGGATCCCTTCTTCACACCCCAGATTTGTTTGGTTGGTTCTTTTCCAGTTGATATGATAGACTGTCAGAAAGCCTTTATGTCCCCGATTTCAGCCATAGCTAAACTTGTCATAGTTCATCACTGGCTTGACCAATCCATTCCCTCTCTCAGGGAATGTCATGCGGAGATTCTCCAGGCCTTAGAACTCAAAAAAGCATATTGCCTACAGGATGCATCACATAGAAGCTTTTAACAAAAGGTGAATGTCCCTGATGGCTCTTTTGCTCATCATGATCCACACTTCTCTAGGCCCTGGCTTGTAAAGGGACCTGAGAGTTCCCTACTTTTATGGAGAGATTTGTTTTTGAGTGTGGGTCTGTCTCTGCTTCTGTCACTTGCATTTGAGGGCAGCCATGGGTTACTCTCTTAATCTGATTTAATGGTGCGTTAGTAGAGGCTCCAGGGGGGAGGGAGGATGGGGGGGTTAAGTAGCTTAGTTAGTGTTTCAATTTCCCACCTGGGCCATAGTATGGGGGTCTTATCTGTTTATCCACACAGCCTATGGTACCATGTTTAATGGCTTTCCATTTTAGTTTAATGTGTCTGTTACGCTTGGCTTTTTTATAGAGGGGAGCCACTGTCATGATTTTGTGTTGTGCATGGCTCAGTCATTGTACACATATGTTATCATATTGTGTTGATGTTGTTGTTGCTGTTCAAGTACAACAAACTGAATAAAGTATATTAATTTGAAAAAAAAATATCTATTGTATTATGCTGACCTGATATTTACCTCCAAGACTGAAATAGGCTTCACTATATCAAAGGCACCAATATGTTGTTTTTTAAAATTTTATTCAAAATTCATGAATTGGAAAAGTTGATACGTACTCCATTGAGCAAAGCTCATTTCAAAGAAGGTTCATTTTTCAGGGATAATAAATAAACTAGTTACACATGCAACATTGAATATAAAACACATTGAGTACATCATACAAAATTATATATAACATTGTTAAAATTTAGACACAAAATACAAATACAGTTACTAAACAGATTTAATATGGTCTTTGCTAGGTAAGTACACCGACACAGAAGGGTAACGTTTGTACCTGATTTAGTTTTATATCACTGTTTTATAGTATCCAGTTTGATTACTTGATTACTTTGATGTAAGGAGATAGGTAATAAATTCCATACTACAGACCCTTTTACCCAAGTAACAGATCTGCCCATGTTAGAGTTCCATCTTTGAACATCAAATTCCAAGCCATGGGCAGACCTTAAATTAAGTTTAATTTCCCCTTAAAGAGAACAGATCTAGTAAATACTGTGGTAAGCTAGATTTGTATACCTTGTACATAAATGTAAGAAGATGCCATTCTCTTCTGTCATTCAGTCTTAACCACTGCAAAGATCTATATAGATTGCAGTGGTGGGTCTCTCTGGGTACTTCAAGTATAAAATGGGTCAACCTGTTGTACAAGGTATCCAGTCCAGCAAGTATTCCCCCTGCTGCCCCATCATAAAAAATGTCCCCATAATCTAAAATATGAAGTAACACACTATTTACCACCTTCAGTCTAATGTCTGAAGACAGATACTGCCTTATCTTATATAATGCTCCTAATTTGTTGCCCAAGTTCTTTTTTCAGAATATCAATGTGTAATTTCCAGGTTAGCTTAGCATCCAAAGTCAGTCCTAAGTATTTGTAGCAATCTACCTCTTGTATTGTAATTCCATCTATGGATTTCATTTTGAGATTTTTAGTTTCAGCAAACCTGGAAAATAAAATGCAATTTTTTTTTTACATTTAGACACAAAAAATGTTTCTGAAAAAAAAGCCTGCAAGTTGTTGAAAGCTTTTTGTAGCTTTGTTTGCATGCTTTCAGGGTCCTTTCCTTCAGTGTATATCACTGTATCATCTGAGTATATCTTTCGGATGAGACATTAAACCAAGGTCCCATCTGCCTGTTTTGGTGGTAGTTCAGGTGGATGTTAAAGATCCCATGGCACTTCTCGAAAAGAGCAGGGGAATTTCGTCAGTGCAATGGCCAAATTTCCTCCATTGATGAAAAATACCACCAACAGCTTAATCTGGTTCGAGGTCAGTTGCATTCATCTATATCCCCCTCTCCCAGGTCATGCCTGAAAATAGGCAGGATTTGTCTAGTGCACTTACCCGGTCAACAAAAACTAAATAAATATATAAAATAAAAACATTTGGTAATGTATTCCCTGATCACTGAAATCTAAGTTATTAAAATAAAGATTGAAAAGTAGTGGGCCTAATATTGACCCTTGTGGAATTCCCTTTTTTATTTTGATTTGTTCTGACATGAAAGAGTCTATCTCAACAAGCTGTTCTCTGTTCTGCAAGTAGGAGGTGAACCAAGTCAGCTGCTTCCCTTGTACTCCAATGTCTTGTAGTCTGGACAGGAGAACGCTGTGGTGCATAGTGTCAAAAGCTTTAGATAAATCTATAAATAATGCACCCACAGACATTCTCCTGTCAAGACTACTCCGCAGGTCACCTACCACTTTGGCCAAAGCTGTTTGTGTACTATGAGAAGATCTAGATCCTGACTGATATGGGTTCAACAATCCATTATCTTCCAGAAAACATGTTAATTGAGTGACCACTATGCTTTCAAACAATTTGGAGACAATAAGCAATAAAGAAATGGGGTGGTAATTACTAATCTCATTGCGGGATCCACCCTTATAGATAGGTGATATTTTTGCAATCTTCCAGTCTTTTGGAAATTCTCCTGTGCTTAATGAAAAATTAAATAGATGAGTCAAAGAATGCACAATAAAGGGGGCAGTGTATTTCAATAATCTGGTATCTAAATTATCCAAACCTGTGGCCTTCTTTGTGTCTAGTTTTAAAAGAGCTTTCATTGTTTCATGTTCTTCAATTTTTCAAAATTTAAAAAGTTTCCCCATATTTTCATTTAAATATTCTGGAGGGACAGTTTCTAAATCATATAGTAAATTATCACCCAAAATTTTTGAATCAATTTCAGCAAAATATTTATTAAACTCATTTACCATTATATTGTCCAATGGAACCAAATTGTCTTGTATGTTTATTTTATCAATCGTTCCCTTATCTGTTTTACCCATTAGCTTAGTTACTGTGTTCCAAAAGAGTCTGGGATTTTGGTTTTGATTTTGTTCCAAAAGGGACCCCAAAAAAGTTGCTTAGTTTTTCTAACTGACTTAAGGTACTTATTTCTAGTTTGTCTGTAGAGGGACCAGTCAGTATTTAAGCCAGAGGCTTTGGCCCTGTGCCAATAGGTATCTCTTTCTTTTTTTAATTTATGCAAAGTGGCATTATACAGATTATGATTGTTTGCCTTTACCTTCCTTCTTTGCAGGGGAGCATGTTTATTGCATATATGTGTAAATTCTTGCTGAAAATATTTCCATGCATCTGAGATTGTTGGTATTAATTCTAATTTATCCCAATCGATTGTTTCAACATCAATCATAAAATGTACGTAATTAAAATTCTTAAAGCTTCTCCATTGTACTGTCTGGGCCTGCTTGGTCAACTTTTGGTGTTTGCATAAAGCAAATATTGCCTGATGATCGGAAAAGTGATCAGGCAGTATGCCACTAAGAGAATATTCTGATGGCCAGTTGGTAAACATAAGATCTAACAGACAGGAGTTTTTTGACATTCTTACAATTGATCCTAGTAGGATCAGACAGTAGTTGGAACAGCTGAAGTTATTCTTGAAACTCAGTTAAGCTGTTAGTAGGTTCCACCTGAAACCAATTTACACTAAAGTCACCAGTTACAAATAACTCATGAGTAAGCCTAAAATTATCCAGAAACATTTGAAGGCTTAGGAAAACAGTATTCTCTAACTTAGGAGATTTATATATTCCTGAAACCAGTAAATGTTTAATAAATGGGATTCGTAGTTCAACAAAAACTGCATATATATATATATATATATATATATATATGTAGATAGATAGATATGGCTGATTTGTGGCTAATTTATTACATCAAGGGTCTCAACAATCCAAATATGAGAATTCAGGTGTTACAGGAGCTCCAGAGGAAGGAGGTGGGTGTTATACTTCTACAAGAAACACAACTAATGGATTTAGAACATAAAAAACTAAAACAAGCTTAGATGGGGGAGGTATATGCCTCACATTATGAGGCTCATCTGTACAGGTGAGGAGTAGCTATTTTAATTTGGAAACATTTTCCCTTACAAGTTTTCCAAGTCCATACAGACCCCCAGGGTTGTTATGCCAGAGTTTTGGGAGAATATGGAGGGCATTCCTGTATAATTTTAAATCTTTAGACTCCGAATGAGGAACACTTACAGGCCCCCTTTTTTATTCAGATTATTTCAGAGGCTATTAAGGATTCCAGTAGTTTAATTATTATTGGGAATGACTTCAATACCATTCTTTCCCCCAAGTTAGATAGCTCTGGTTTGCATAGGGGTGGGCCATCCTGCACAGCTAGTACCCTGACCTGCCTTTCACATGAATTGGGTATGGTGGAAATTTGGAGATATTTGAACCTGGGAGTTCAGGAGTATTCCTATTATTCTCCAAGACACAATCAGTACTCATGATTAGATTATTTTTTTGTACCGACTCAATGGGTGCATGCTGTTCATAGGTGTAGGACATATGTCACCACCCTTTTGGATCATGCCCCAGTTATTTTAGACATGGCTATTAACCCCCCCCTCTTAAAAATATGGCTTGGCAGCTTAATGTTAGTCATTTGAATTGAGAAGACTTCTTAAATTTGGTTAAGACCGAGATTAGGTCCTTCCTTCAATTTAATACCCAGGGGGAACCCCAGCACCCTTGTACTGGAATGGGCATAAGGCCACACTGTGGGGGAAAATTATTTCTTGTGCCTCTAAAATTAAACAAGAATAATTACAGCAGCAATTATCCCTTGAAAAGCAAATTGCTGACTTTGAGTTTCAACATAAAATTACCCTTAATGAGCAAACGTGTATATATACATTCAGCATCTGTTTATGTTAAGACATACTCAGCACTCGAAGGGTCTCAGTTGGAAAAAAAGTGTGGCGCTCTGTCCAACCTGCATGAGGATAAAACTGAGGGAGCATTGTGCTGTTCCAGACAACAGTCCTATGAAAATAGTGACAGGGTGGGTAGACTCCTGGTGGTCTAGCTAAGAAAGGAATCAGTTCAGAATGTGTAGTGCTGGTGCTCAGGCAAATCAAACCAGTGCTCTTCACAAAAGGGACAGTTGCTCCCAGAGTAAATACAAACCAAAGGAAGTGAAGGCAAACAAGCTGCAGGATTTCCAAAATGCCTTTTTCAAAGAAATTTATTCAGAACTTAGATAAAAATTAATAATGCAGCTCAACAACAATGGTACAGAGAGAGAGCGAGAGAGAGGTAAAGATCCAGCATAAGAGTCAAAGCGTTGGGTCTTTACCTTGCTCTGTACCATTGTTGTTGAGCTGCATTATTAATTTTTATCTAAGTTTTGAATAAATTTCTTTTAGAAAAAGCATTTTGGAAATCCTGCAGCCTTTGTGCCTTCACTTCTTTTGGTTTGTATTGAGGAAGGAAGCAGCCTCCAGGGCAGTCTGAAAAATCAAAGAGGGTATTTACTACCCCAGATGCTATACAACAATCTTTTGCAAAATATTATTCTGATCTGTTTCAGGCAGAAATGGGTCCTACCCATATAAGTGATATACAGACCTACTTGGTCAATATACCATTACTTGCCTTATGGATGTGAAGGCCAAGGCATTAGGGGCTTCTATCACTGAACAAGAGATTTTAGGTAAGATCTGGCACTTAAAAAATGCTGACATGCCTGGCTGGATGGGTACCCTGCTGAGTTTTTAAAAATATTTAAGGATGAGTCTGTACCATTATTAGTGGATGTGACCAACACTATCCTGTGAGGGGGCATGGCAGTACCACCATCCTTTAAACAGGTCCAGATTTTAGTTTTGTTAAATCCAGGGAAGGACCCTGTGAAATGTGTAGCAAGGGTTAAGGCAGGGAGTAAGGGGAGACCAGGAGAGGGGAATTGGAGGGAGTGGAAAGATGGGAAGAGTGATACAAAGGTGGGACCAGGTGCAGTTGCAGGAAAGAGAAGAGAATTTGAGGAAAAGGGAGGAAATAAAGTGTAGGGAAGAGGCAGAGCAGATTGGAAGGGGAAGAGAATTCCAAAGTTTAGAGAAGTGGAAGACGAAGGCAGCCTATCTAGCTGAGGATGTCCTAGATGGGAGTGCCAGGGATCAATAGCCAGAGTTGCAAAGGGTGTAGTGAGAAGGAGAGGGGAGAGGAGAGAGGTGAGATAGGAGGAGCAAGAGCTTAGCCAGTATTTAGCTACAAAGGAGGTACAATGAGCAAGTAGTAGTAGTAAATCATTTTTGTTCATACAAATAATGGAATACATTTAATTGAGCAAAGCTCATTTTCAGTGAAGTTCCAAGCGTAAAATGCGTAAGTTACACGTATACTCATCAACAATATAATGTAAAGACAAAATAAACAAGCACATTAAATACAGTTAACCAACAACATTTATTTATTTATTTATTGAAATCTAGGATTAAACACCTTTGAGCTAGAAGCTCATTTACAAAGGTTCCACGTCAGTGTGAGGGTAGACAATACTTACAGAGGTTATACAGCAAGACAGTACAAAGTGGCAATTATTGTTACAATACAATAGGTTTGTGTACACAGCATGCAATCAATGCAGGCAACTTGAGCATCATTGGCAAACAAATAGTAGGAGAAAAAGGCAGTTTGGAGGTAGAAAGGGGCTATGGGAGTAAGTGGGTCGGGAGGGAGTGAGAGTGAGGTGCGGAAAAGGGGCAGCAGTCATTGACATTGTCATAGTGATGGGGTGGGAGAGAGTAAGGAAGGTGGGTTGAAGGCAACCAGGGGCCTTGTCAGTGCAGGGAGCCACTATGTGGCAGGGCAGAGACTGTTGGCAAGGGGGGGGACTAGGTGTTGCAGTCACAGGTGCTGGATGCTGAAAGTTGTAGATGAAACAGTCTTTTAAAAGAGCTGCTCAGAGTAGGTAGGTTGGAAATGTCACGGCTGAGGTCATTGAACCAGATGGGTGCTCTGTAGGTGAAGGAGAGTTGGTCCTGCATTGTTTGAGGATGAGGAACATGAAAGAAGTGGGTGCTAGAGCTTCTTGTGAGTTGTGAGCTGCTGTGTAGTTGGAGTAAGTTGGCTGTGCCGGGGGAAGGATACCAAGAAGACCCTTTTGGTGAGCAGACAGGTTTGGTAGTGTATCCTCCCACTGAGTTGAAGCCAGCCTGTTTGGGCATAAAGGTCATAAGTATGGGTGAGATGTGCAGCCCCTGTGAGCAGTCTGCAAGCCTTGTTCAGTGCAACTGATATCCTGAAGAGAGTACTGTACTTAAAGAAGAGAACATTTAAACTGCAAATTAGTCTTTAAAGTGCATTACAGTGAATACAATTAAAAACTTTGTTGGACCAATTCATACACCAATTATATAATTCCAAAATATTTATATTGGCCTTAGAGCATCCTAGAAATGAGGGGAAGTGGTTCCATAGGGAGGCTCCCCTAAAAGGAACGTAGGATCTCCCAATATTTAGGTTACAGTCATAAAGGACAAACTGAACTCCCTGTGAGGTCCTTGGGCCCATTCTAAGCTCCCTAAACTCAAATAAATTGGCAATATAGTCTGGAACATTCTAGCCCCAGACCTTCATCATAAAATGAAGTAAATGTAAATTTCTTTTCACTGATGGTTTGACACAATTTAGCTCATTAAATAGTATGCACCGATGAGTTCTGTAAGGTGCATCCAAAATAAAATGGGCCAATCTGAAACATCAGATCCACTTTATTTAAAAGTGATCCGATTGTACCTCCGTAGAGTAAATCTCTGTAATCAAGAACTGGCAATAATGGAATTAACAATGTTGTGATGGACCTCGCTAGACATATACCTTTTATATCTGTAAAGGGCACCTAACTTTTTATTCATGCCTCTAATAAGAGAATCTATATGAAAAGCCAAACTTAGATGAGAACTGAGCCAAATACCAAGATATTTATATTGGTCAACCTGCTTGATAATTTTATCATCCAAAGTAGTAATTGCCAATTTAAGATCTTGTATTTTGTTATGTTTGTTTATAAACAAAATTGACTGTGTTTTACTTGAGTTTAGGGCCAAATGGTATTTTTTGAAAAGGTTCTGAACCTCATCAAAAGCCAATTGCAACTTTAGGCCAATTAGGTCCAATGATGCCCCTTCTACATACAATATGGTATCATTTGCATGCAGATTATACCGAACATCTGGAAACTGGAACTTAAGTTCTTTTATGTAAATACTGAAAAGTAAAGGCCCCAGAATTGATTCCTGGGGCACTCCATTTCTCAATTCCAAGAATCCTGAATTGAGGGAAGGAAGGGAGAGAGAGGTATAAAAGGAGAAATGGTGGGTGTGGGGTGGACAGTCCAGAGCAAAGCAACAGAAGGTGTGGAAGAGGTAATCCAACCTGATCAGGGTGGACTTAGGAGCAGCACTGTAGACAATGTCTACATAGTCAAAAATAGGTAGAACCGTTTTCTGGATAATGGCTTTGTGAGATGACAAAGGGAATGCAACCATGGTTCCTGTACAGATCCCCTAGTTTAGAATGTATTTTTTTGTGGATGGCATCCACATGACCAGAAAAGTTGAGGCGTCAGTCAAACCAGATGCTGAAATACTGTACTTAAAGAAGAGAACATCTACAATCATGGTCCCATCAATGGTGTGGAAGAATAGGAGGGCAGCAAGCCTGAAGGGCTTCTGCCTCAAGCCAATGGTCAAGGAGACTTTTGTTTGGGCATTAAGGCAAAATTGATTTGAAGAAAACCAGTATTTGACATTGTCAAAGTCTAGCTGGAGCTTGTCCATCAGATCAGAAGAGGTGGAACCACAGGCAAAAAGAACTGTATCGTCTGCAAACATATGGATGAACACAGATGAAAAGAGTATAGGGCCAATGATGGAACCTTGGGGAACACCAGTGCTGATGGGAAGTGGAAGGGATAAGGAATCTCCGATTCTAACTGACTGAGTCTTACCCTCAGGGTAGGAGCAGAACCAGTTGGTAGCAGAGATGGAAAGCTCTGCTGCTGTAAGTTTGTCAAGGAGAAGAGGGTGGACTACAGTGTTGAAGGCTTTGACCAAGTCAATAAAGATGGCAGAGGTGATAAGGCCCTGATCCATGCCTGAGAGAATGGAATCAGTAAGCTGGAGGAGGAAGGAGGAGGTGGAGTGGGGTTTACAGAAACCACACTGGAAAGGGGTGAAGAAAGAGTGGGCCTCAAGGAAGGGAAAAGCTGAAAAAAGCACTAGGTGCTCCTGCATTTTAGCAAGGGTGGGGAGCAAAGAGATGGGGTGGTAACTGCCAAGACAGGAGGAGTTACCTCCTTTGGGAAGAGGTACACCAGTAGCATGTTTCCAAGTGTCAGGGACAGAGGCAAGGGAGAAAGAAAGGTTGAGAAGGAAGGTGACTGAAAGAGCTTTGGCTGGAGAAGATAGATGGAGGAATTTAGGGTCGAGACCATCAGGGCTCATGCCCATCAGTGGATTCAGAGTTAGAAAGGACTTGAGCATGTTAGCAGGAGAAATAGGAGAGAAAGAGAAAGGGAGACAAGTGGGGTGGGTGGGGGAGAGGGAGGGAAGGAGGATGGAGGAGAGAAGGAGGAGGAGGAACAGGAGGTGAAAAAAGCATTGAATTCAGAGGCAATAGAGAGGGGGTTAGAAACAGTGACATCACTAACCTTAAATGTTGGGGTGGGGGACAGGACTGGACTAGACTTTGGGGTGAAGACAGCATGGATAACCTTTCAGAACTTGGAGAGCTGGTTAATGTTGTTCTGGAAGGTGGAGGCAAAGTACCCAGCCTTGGTGAGCCTAGTGGTTTTGGTACAGGCATTGCACAGGGCACTGTATCTGAGTAGATCATCAGGGGAGCCAGAAGACTTGTGGTCCTTCCAGGCAACATCGTGAGCTTGCAGGCAGGCCAACAAGTCAGTTGAGGTCTAGGTGTGGTGGGAGCTATGGACTCTGATTTTCCTGAGGGGAGCGTGTAGATCCCAGATAGTCAGAAATTTGATCTTGAAATAATTGAGGGCAAAATCATTGGTGCTGGCAGAGGAGATGGGCAGCAAGTTGGTGGTTGCTAAATCCACATGGAGTGAGGACAAATCCAACAATCAGAAGGACCAGGTCTGAAGCAGTGGGGCCTTGGGGTTGTATAATTTGCAGAAACAGTAAAGCAAAGGCTAGACATAGTTTATTTTTATGGTGCCAAATCTCGGAGGCTCTGGGTGCTTTACAATCAGAGCAGACAAAAGAATTAAAATAAACAAGTAAATACAATTTAAAACAGTAGTAGTAACAACTAATTCAATAAAATCAATAAATAGCTCAGTTAAAATGACTACACCAGGTCATAAGGCCACATACGGGAAGGCCAAAGAGAACAGGTGGATCTTTAGATGGCACTTAAAAACCTCAACTGATGGGGCCTCCCTGATGGATGGTGGCAGCGCATTCCACAAGACTGGGCTGGTGACACTAAATGCCCTGTCACCAGCCATTCTGAGTCTTGTCCTTGGAATCTCAAGGAGACCCCTGGAAGTGGAGTGGCGTGAGTGAACTGAGGTGGTTGGTGTTAGAAGATCAGTCAGGTAGTTGGGACCTAGTCCATGTAAGGCCTTAAAGGTTAGTAAACCCACCTTGAAGATAACCCTCCACCTGACTGGCAGCCAGTACAGTTCCCACAGCACCGGGGTTACATGAAAGAACCTTAAAAAGTCCATCAGCAGCGTTGCAGCTGCATTCTGCACTAGCTACAGATCGTAGAGGGTACCTCCTGAGACCCCAAAGTAGAGCACATTACAGTAATCAAGCCTGGATGTCACAAGTGTGCAAACCAGTGTGGGGAGGTCCACAAGCGGAACTAGAGGATTTATTCTGGTGTTGTACCTTAAGCGGTAAAAAAACACTTTGGACAACAGATGACACCTGAGATTCAAATGTCAATCCATCATCCAGGAACACACCAAAACAGTGCACCCTAGAGGAGACCAGCAATGGTAAAGGCCCCAGCAAAAGACCTGTTGTTGCACCAGAGGCACTCCTATCACAACCTCAGCCCTGTTCCAACACTAGAACCTCCATCCATATGGTGGTCACTGATGGCATCTGGAAGGGTGCCAGCAGCAATAATTTGGTGGGGATGGGAGGCAAGAATCCAGTCAAGTAGGGTGTGGTTGGGAAATTAATAGTTGTGGTCAGTAGGGTTAGTGATCAAATGTGAAAGATTTAGAGACTTAATGTTAAGGCATAATTTGGAATGAGCAGGGGAGTGCCAATTTATGTTGAAGTCCCCAAGGATAAGTAGTTCACCATATGAGGGATGGGAAGAGATAATAGTGAGGAGGTCAGTGACAGAAGTGGGGGAGATGCCTGGGCAGCAGTAGACACCAGCCACATATATGGGGAAAGAGAATGGGAGGGAGAGATTGAGGAGTAATAGTTTGTAGGTGGAAGGGGAGGAGATAGAGAGTATAGGGATTGACTGGATAGCAGAAGAAAGGTATATAGCAACACCACCACCCCTATTGGTAAGATCCTGGCTGGCAAGAAAGTACCCTGGGATGGTGACCACTGTGTCTGGAATCTTTGGGGAAACCCACGATTCAGAGATGATTAACATATCAGGTTGAAGGCTAACTATGAGCGGTTGTTGAAGGTCTACCTTTGGGAGGAGTCTTCTGATGCTGAGCTGAGCCACTATCAACTCTTTGGGGAGGCAGGTAGAAGAGAAGTGAGTAGGGCCAGGATTGCGATTGAAATCCCCTACAACTAAGTGCAGCAGTGAGATAAGGAGTTTTGCTGATGCAGAGGTGCGTCTGTGTGGCAGTTGAGAGGGAGAATAGAGATGAGTGGGAGGAGGGGGGTTGGGTTGGAAGCAAGTTTCAAAGAGATATGAGATGGAGGTAGGAGGAATGGAGGAGTGAGGGACCAGAGAGCAACAGAGAGAGGGGAGAGAGGGGAAGGCAGGAGGGGAGGGTGGGGGGAGGAGACAGAGAAACAGAAAGAGGGAGAAGAAGGAAAGCTAGTAGGTGGGAGGGAAGCAAAGGAAAACAGGAAGGGAAGGAGAGAAAGTGTAATAAGGAACATATTGGAGAAACAAGAGGACAAGGTATGTTGGTAGTAGGATAACCCTATAAAGGGAGTTGAGGTGGAGACAGCCTAGTAAGGGGAGGAGGAAGAGTGAGAGGGCAGTTAGGGAGGTGGTGGAAAGGTAGAAGCAGAGCCAGCACAGAGACACGTAGTGGGACCTTAGATACAGAGTTTGTGCACAGACAGAAACAAGGGGGGAGAGCAGGTGAAAAGCTGAAGCCAGGAGGGAGGAGTAGGGTGGACAAGGGGGTGACACAGAGAAACAAAAGATAGGGGGACCCTAGAAAGGGAGTATGAGCATTAGACAGAAAAAAAAGACAAGCACAGGGTGGTGAGATAACAAAAGGGAGACAGTGAGGATGAGTAGCAGGTGGGAGAAATTAGTAGGGAGCAGAGAGGGGGATTGAATGATAGCAGGTGGTGAGCCCTAGGAGAGGTAGTTCATTCTGTAGGAATTGCACAGTAAGCTGGCTGAAAGGGAATAAGCAGTGGTATCCAGTGAACAAAGTGACCAAAATTGGGAGCCTACAAAAAAGGTGACTCAATTACAGCACCTGTGTTCACAGCTACCAAGGAGGGGGGCTAAGGGATACTGGGGTGGGTGAAAACCATGACGGGAAGTAGCGGGTATACACATGCACCCGTGAGGAAGAGGCAAGGGAGGGATGGTATGTGGAGGGGATGTGGCAGGAAGCTGTAGAGATGGACCGCTGGCGTCATGGGGAGGGTGGTCACCTGGGAGGTGCAGGGTACAAGGATCAGGTCTGGCACAGTGTTTTTTTTTTGTTGTTTTTTTTTTGCAGGCAAGTGGCATGTATTTTTTTTAAGTTTTTCACCCCCATCCCCGACATGCAGTCCCCTGGAGTTGAAAATCCATAAGTAGGGGGGGTGCAGGGGGCACAACCCCCGCATTAAGAATGAGGCTTGAGACCTGTAGGTCTCAGGCACCATTTTTGTCAGGGCTGCAAGTGTGCCTTGCCGAAATTGATTTTCAGTGATGTACACTCACTGTAACGGTGATCACCTTTCTACGATCACCATTATGACATGGAACCATAAGCAGTAGACACTGGCAGTATTTATTATATAAGCAGGATAATCAGTTTGAAAATTTAGGCAGTAAAATGTATGGGTAAAAAACAATGAACACAGGCAGCACTAATAATATCAGCAGTAAGGCAATTTGAATAGGGGCAACAATGTGTATAACACAATACATGAAAGTATCCAAGGCAGTACAGCAGCACTAGTAGCAGTGTCCACCACTAACATGCTGTAAGCAGAAACCTAATTCTAGACAATGTTGACAGCTAAACAATAATAGTATGGAGAGCACTTCCCACCAGTGAGCTGTAGGGAATGCACAAAGCACAATATACTGTATATAAGGCAAGCAGATAACAGATACAGCAGTGCAAGTACACAGTTAAAAAAGCTGCCAGATTTATGAAGAGCAAGATATGAAGCAGGCATTGGAGCTACAATGCTTACAGACACTTGCAGGCTGGGATTTGAGCAGAGTCTCCTGGAGCCCTGGCATCTCCCCTATAGACCAATTAGCCTAATACCAGTACTAGGTAAAATCATGGAAAAAATATTGAAAGAGCATATTACAGAAAAAATTACCAGGGAAGGGAATACAGACAAAACTCAACATGGATCTGTTGAGAAAAGATAATGCTTAACACATTTAATTACTTTTTATGAGCCAGTTAGTGAGTTATTTGACCTAAATATCCCTAGTGATGTAATCTATCTTGATTTTACCAAAGCTTTTGATCAAGTACCACATGAGAGGTTGACAGGGAAACTGGGATGCATGGGATTAGATACTAGGTTATTAAAGTGGATTGAAGAATGGCTGAATGGTAGGAGACAAGTCGTAAGAATAGTAGCGATTCTGTATCCAACAGCATTAAAGTTACGAATGGTGTGCCTCAAGGTTTGGTCCTGAGACCAACCCTATTTATATTGTATATATCTGATTTGCATATTGGAATCAAAAGCAACATAACAAAATTTGCAGATGATACTAAATTGGGAGGACCTGCACTAACAGATGCAGACACATAAACATTACAAGATCTTGACAAAATACAAAGCTGGGCAGACAAATGGGATATGAATTTCAATACAATAGGGATAAGAGCTTAGCTTGCACTACAGTAAAAATAATCTTAGGAAACAATATTACTTGGGTCAAACTTTATTGGCCAGTGTAATACAAGAAAGAGATCTGAGGGTTATTATGCAGCCTAATCTATCCTTCTCAACACACATTATGCAAATCAGTAACAAAACACTTACAATCCTGGGTAATATAAAAGGAAATGTCAGTAGTAGACATAAGACTGTTCTGCCTTTGTATAGATCATTGATTAGGCCTCATTTAGACTTTTGCTCTCAGGTTTGGTCACTTATATGCGAGGGGCAGGATGGCACATTAGAAAACGTACAACGCAGACTAACCAAATGTATATGGTTTGGAGGGCCTGGATTATAAGAAAAGTTTAGAATCTCTAGGGTTATTATTTATTTATTTATTGGAAACTCGGAATTACAAAAACCTTTGGGCTAAAAGCTCATTTACAGATGGTCCTTATCTTTAGGGGAAGGGAACAAGAGGAAACAGATAGTAGCAGCCAACAGGCCTAGTCAATAACACATCAGATACCACAAATACAATGGCATAGTTATGAAAAGAACATCCAAGTCACTAGTCCATCTACAGTTGCTGCCAGAAGGTTTTGTCAATAACACTTCGGAAAGTATATCTACATTGGTAAGAATATGATAAGAACAACCAGGTGAACACAGAATACACAATGGGATGGGCCCCAGGTGCCATAACATGGAATAAGTTCCTTCACCTTAATGAGTAGTTTTAGGGCACCTATTAGCAGCTGGGAGCCTTGGCAGTAAGCAGGTAGCAAGAGAGTGAGGAGGCAAGGTATAATCTGTAGGTGAACAGAGATATAGTCAGGGGAGAAAGGGGTGAGAGAGCTTGGTACAGAGAAGAAAGAGAGGTGATCTATTACTGTACAATATACTTGGGGACAAGAACTCATGTATGTAAATGGTCTTAGAATTCAAAGAGTATTCCTATAATACGAGAGGCTATTAAATGAAATTACAAGGGAGGCGGTTCAGGACTAATATCCGAGGATCTTATTTAACACAGAGACTGGTGTAACCTTGGAATGCTTTGCCAAACAAGGAGGTCCAAGCCAAGGATATTGTAAAGTTCAAAAGGTTGTTAGATATCCACATGCTGACGACATCAGAATATTCCACTAAGTAGTGGGGGAATAGGCACAAAGGTCTTCCAGAACTATTCCTATTTCTTGCCTTAGGAATTGTCCCCTTCCTAAACCTTAGTAACCTTAGTAATCTGGTGTAAAAATATGGTAAAATGACCAAGTTATGAGTAAACATTTAAATATTTCAATGTTCATTTCAAACTTTGCTAATTTTCAGTATTTTGACTCCAGACTGTCAAGATATATATTTTTCACGCCACCTCATAAATGTGGCAGGTGCCATTTTTCAAATCTTGGCTGAAACATGTTTTCGCAGTTCTGGTGTGAAATGATGTTCCTGCCAGTATTCCATGAATGCCACATGTCATGTTTATAAGGGGGAGTCATAAAACAACTATCTTGAGAATTTGTGGTTAAAATGTAAAAAAAAAAAGAAGAGGAGGGGAAGGTACCTAATCCAATCAATAGACGCACTTTGGCTAGGGGGGTTGATACCAGTCCATTCACAGAAGAAAGGGTTCAGAAAGAACTCCTAAAACTGAAGGTGGACAAAGCAATGGGACCTGATAGATTCACCCCAGAATTCTAAAAGAACTAAGGGGAGAACTAGCAAAACCACTGACTACCCTTTTTATCAAATCATGGGAGGATGGTGTGGTACCTGAGGACTGGAGGAGGGCAGATGGGATTCCCCTTCACAGTGGGAGCAAAGCAGAGGCAGGAAACTACAGACCTGTTCGTTTGACCTCAGTGGTAGGGAAAATGATGGAATCACTTCTGAAAGAAAGAATTGTTGAGTACTTAGTGGCCAGTGGGGCACAGGACCCAAGGCACCAAGGATTCACAGCGGGAAGGTCATGTCAGATGAATCTAATAGATTTCTTTGACTGGGTGATCAAAGTAGTAGACCAGGGAGGGACTATGGACATGGCCTACCTAGACTTTAGCAAGGTATCTGACACAGTCCCACACAAAAGATTAATAAGTTATAAAAAATTGGCAGGACAACAGGGCACAGAGGGTAATAGTAAATGGAGTCTACTCCAAAGAAAGAGGGGTTACTAGCAGGGTACCACAGGGTTCAGTACTGGGACCGGTCCTTTTTAATGTCTTTATAAGTGACGCTGCAGAGGGACTGGAAGGAAAAGTATGCCACTTTGCAGACGACACAAAGATTTGCAACAAGGTTGATACACAAGGTCGATGGAAAGCATGAGAATGGACTTGGCAAGGTTAGAGGAATGGTCAAAAGTATGACAGCTTAGATTCAATGCAAAGAAGTGCAAAGTAATGCACCTGGGAAACAAAAACCCAGAGGAAGTGTACACAATGGGGAGGGTACTAACAACAATAAAAATGGAAAGGGACCTCAGGGTAGTCATTCATATCAGTTGACTTAAAGGTGGACAAGCAATGTGAGAAGGCAGTAAGGAGGGCTGGGGGGATACTGGGATCCATAGGGAGAGGCAGCACCAGTAGAAAACAGGAAGTTGTTGTCCCTCTGTACAGACAGTTGGTGAGACTCCATCTGTAGTACTGCATGCAGTTCTGGAGACCCCATCTCAGCAAGGACATAGACAGGATGGAGGCAGTCCAAAGGAGAGTAACTAAAATGGTGCAGGGTCTGCACCAGAAGCCATACAAAGAGAGACTAAAGGAGCTTAATATGTATGACCTTGAGGAATGGAGGGAGAGTGGGGACATAATATTAACTTTTAAGTACCTCAAGGGAATCAACAAAGTCCAAGAGGGTAGCAGCTTTCAGAAAAAGAGATGTGCAAGAACAAGGGGGCACAATTTGAAGATGGGGGGGGGGGTGGCTCATGGGGCAATGTGAGGAAGTATATTTTCACAGAGAGGGTGGTGGACACATGGAACGGCATTCCTGAGGAGGTTGTGGGGTCAAAAACAGTGGGGGAATTCAAGAACGGATGGGACAGACATAAGGCAATTCTGGTGGGTGTTAGGAAGAAGTAGGCTATTGGTTAACTAGGATCTGCAGCTTATCCAATAGGTAGGGAAATGGACAAACTGAGTAGGCCAAGCAGTCCTTATCTGCAATCAAAGCCTATGTTTCTGTTTCTATGTTAAAAACTGTTAAGAAACTTTGTGTGTAGTGTCAGCCTTTATCCTAGTGAGTAGCAGTTTGTGATCATGTGAGGGTGAGCTGAGTTCGGGGACAAGATCAGTAAGTCAGCTGGATGGGCCAAGGCTAGGGGAATGGTACTATCATGCAATACTACTCCCCAGCCTTTTAAGGGAAGGTGCAAGGTTGCCTGCATGAGTCCACGTACCATATAGTGAAGAGAACTCTCCTTTTTGTATAGAACCCTACACCTCTGCACCTTTTGGTGCCAGATGGCTCTGTGCTTTGGCTGAGATATAAATTCTTTCCCTGTGCATCTGTGTCTGTGGTCAAGTGGAAGTGCAAGACTCAAAGGGCCCTGCATTTCCACAGTCCACCAGACAGCCTCATAAAATCTTGACATCCATTGCTTACTTACATAGGTGGATGGAGTTTTCCCTTGGTGCTCAGCCCCGAATCTGTTCATGGAGGTCCTGAAGGGGGCCTGCATGAATGACGATATATATTCCACTGTCTCAAAAAGAAAGGAAACTCTTTGCAAAAAGCAGCATTAATATACCAGTTAGGATTCAACTTAACACCAAAAGTAGGGAAATGTAGCGTTAGGGTTTCTAAACTCAAACTTCCAACCTCCAACCCCCCAAGTAGCAAAAGGAAACAAATCATTATCGTACATCACTGTTCTGGACCCCTGACAAGGAACTTTTGCCCCAGATTTGGCACAAACTACCATAAAGCAGGGAAACTGTCATAACCAGACCTGTGCTTTGAATGTCGGGCAGCAGTTGCGGCAACCGGGACTGGCATAGCTGCATCAATGACAGGGTCTGACACAGGGCTTGCCACAATCCCTACACTAACGTTTGAAAATCTGTCCCAGTCTGTCTTACATTTGAGTTGTACATGAACATGATTTTATTTATATGTTTAATCACACTGTTTGTCTGCTGTGTTTTTGTGGATATGGGTGCTTATAAGTGCTTTTCATTATTACACACACACACACACACACACACACACACTCAGTCTGTCTTTTAGGAAAGCTCAGAAAATAAGCATTTAACAATTTATAGGCCTCATGCTGTCATAGTCCATGGAAAGGAGCTGACATTTCTAATCTTTTGTGCATGTCCAGTTACTTACTGTCTTATCAACAGAACTGCCACACCCAAGCATAGGCTCTTGTACAAGCAGGCACTCATTCATTGACAGCTCAGTGGGCAGCAGGCCCTGGAGGAGAGCAAAGGGCTGTGCTAGTTGCCCGCTACTTTACGGGGTGAGGAGGAGTGGGATGGTACTGTGGAACACTACCTGCTGGTGTGAAGGGTGGATGGGGAGGCCACTAGACACCAGTGAATAAGTTTAAAAAAAAAGACAAAAAAAAACACTGGCTGCTAGGCTCAGGGATGGGGGGGGTCACTAGACCACCAGGTCAATTAAATATTTTATTATACATGGGGGAATGGATAAGGGGTTACTACTGGACAGGGGGTGATTGGGGGAGGACCACTAGCCACGGTGGGAAGGGTTCTGAAACTATACCAGTGGGTGATCCGTGGGGGGCCTCAAGCCATGGGAGGGTGCTGAAATGATATCGAGCTGGTGATTGAGTGGGAAGGAACCACTAGCCATGGGGGGGGGGGTAATACAAATTGGGTGTGGTGGAACAGGACAAAATTTTGCCCAAAACATTCGCAAGTCTTCCGGTCCACCACAGGCAGAAGCTCAGAAACTTCCGTGAAAGTTGCCCAGTTTCTACAAATGTTCCGCTAAGGTAGAAAAGGCAACTTTCACCCACCCCTACCCAAGCCCCCACTCAGCACCCCCCACTCCTTACTTACCTGCAAGGGGGGGTCCAACACTGTTATCCTCTCTGGACCGGAGATATGCCTTCATTCTTCAATGCCTGATGGGGAACTGAGGAAATCACATATGTGGCTCAATGAGTTTTTGAACTTGTGTTCAAAATGTGGTCATTTTTTTAATATTTTCCCCTCAGATTTCCAACATGGCCTTTTTGGGACCCCACCTCATGAACACGGGTGGTAAAATCCTTCACATCTGGCCTGAAGGTGAGTTCACAGTCATTCCACAAAATCCCCTTTCAGATGGGATTTGAACATTTTCACCTACTGGGTTCATGAGGTGGGGTCATAAGAAGACTATGTTGAAAAATCTGGGATCAAAATATTAGAATACAACAAAGTTATGATGGTACATTGAACTTTTTCAATGCCTGCTCATAACTTTGGTAATTGTCAATATTTTAACCCCAGATTTTCAGTATAGCCATTTTCTCACACCACCTCATGAATTTGACAATTGCTGTTTTTCAAATCCATTCCAAAATATATTTTTGCACTTGTGGCGCAAACTTACATTTTGGACATTATTTTATAAATGACACCTGTCATATTTAGAAGGAGGGGTCATAAAAGACTATGTTGAAAATCTGGGGTCAAAATGTGAAAAAAAAATTAGTTATGAAAAAATGTTGAATTGTTCCAACATTTACTCATAACTTTGTTTTTGCAGATTTTGGCCCCTAATGTTCATTATATCCCTTGTGTTATCTACCCTCCTGAACATGACAGGTGTCATTTTTCAAATCTCCTCCAAAACATATTTTCGCAGTCACACTGCAAAATCATCTTTCAGATGATTGATCATAATGTCAGGTCATAAAAAGACTGTTGGAAATTTGGGGTCAAAATGTGGGAGCCCACCGAAAATTAGATTTTGCTTCTCAGCAGGCCTTTTCAGAGTAAATACAATCTAAAAATGTGTAAAAGCAGGACACCACTGAAAATAAGATATTGCATCTTGTGTGGTCTATCCTGAGTAAACAGTCAGTAAATATCTGTAAAAGTAGGACCCCAGTACAGCAGAGCTCCCACTGAACTGTGCATCTACGCTGCTCTGTCCTGGGAAAAATACATTGTAAAAGTTGGACACCACTGAAAATGTAACTTGCCTTTCAACTGGGCTATCCTGGTTAAATACATTATAAAAATGGGTAAAAGCAGGGCCCCATCTAAAGCAAGATATTGCATCTCGGCTGTGCTATCCTGGGTAAATACAGAGTAAAAATTAGGAAAAGCCGGATCCCACTGAAAACAAGATGGCATCTGAGCTGTGCTATCCTGGTTAAACACAGTACAAAGATACGTTAAAGCAGGACCTCATTGAACAATGAGATACTGCATCTGAGTCGGGATATCCTGGGCAAATATATTGCAAAACTGCATTAAAACAGGGCCCTACAACAGAACCCACTGAAAAGGAGATGTTGCATCTAAAATGAGCTGTCCTAGAAAAATACATTCTAAAAGCAGGACTATACTAACAAGCATTTGTCAATGCCGAATGTTTGCTTGCTGGCATTGGCATTGGTAGTGTAGAAGTTACAGAGCTGCATAATAGGAATGGCAGTGAAGTATTGAATTGAAGCCAACCCCACCACCACCCTGCAGAGAGTGACAGGCATTGGGGTGTGTCTTTTGGTCATCAGGCATAACGGCTATGCCATTTCATCACACCCTACCCTGCAGACACTGACAAGTGTCACGGTGTGCCTTGGGGTCTTTGGCCCTTATGCGCACCCCATTCCATCAGGAACTATGGTGAGATGGGTATGGTATAGGAGAATGTGGTGAACTTTGGGGCCGGAAGAGTCTAAGGCATACCTCGATGCCTCTCACTGGCTGCAGGGTGTGGAATGGTATGAGCATTACAGGCAAGAATCCCAAGTCACACCCCTGATGCTTGTCATTCTGTACAGGGTGGGGCATTATGGTTGGAAACCCTAACACCTCAGGCATTCATTGGTATTTTCACTCCAAATTTTCAACATGGTTTTTTTGTGACCCCCACCTCATGAACAGTGGCAATATCAGTTTGTTAGCCGAAAGATGCTTATGCACAGTGACTACGGCATTTAGCACCACAGGTGCAAAAACACATTCCGAACAGGATGTGAAAAATGACAGCTGTAATGTTAAAAAAACTGGTGAAGTCATGAGTGTGCATAGAAACTGTGCAACGCACACCTGTAATGTAATTAGTCTGGGGAATTTTTACAGCAGATTGTCAACATAGGCATTTTGAGACCTCCGATCATGAACAGTGTCACTGTGATTTTCTTATCTGTCCCGAACAATGATTTCCCACAGTGACCACGCATCTCTGCGCTGAAAGTGTGAAAACACATTTCGGCCATGTTGAGAAAAATGACAGTTGTACTGTTCATAAGGAAGTGTGGAAAAATGCCACTGGTGAAAATCTGACTGAAAATATTACAAAGTCATGAACTTACGAGAGTGCATGGAAACTGCGCAATGCTCACTCGTAACACAGTCATTTTATGGACTTTTGTCACCAAATTTTCAACATAGCCATTTTAAGACCTCTGCTCACGAACAGTGTAACTGTGATTTTCTTAATCTGTCCCAAACATTGCTTTCGCACACCGACTGCACCATTGTGCGCTACATGTGCAGAAACACATTGTGGGCGACATGTGAAAAATGGCAGCTGTACTGTTCATAAGGAAGTGTAATAAAATGGTAATGTTGAAAATCTGGAGTGCAAACATTGTAAATTCACAGACTTACGAGCGTGCCTAGGAACTGCACAATGCTCACTCGTAAAACAGAAATTTTTAAGAATTTTTTCACCAAATTTTCAACATAGCCATTTTAAGACCTCTGCTCATTAGCAGTATCATTGTGATTTTCTTAATGTGTCCCATACATTGATTTCGCACACCGACTGCGCCATTGTGCACTACATGGGCGGAAACACGTTTTGGGCAAGATGTGAAAAATGACAGCTGTACTGCTCATAAGGAGGTGTGGTAAAATGGCAATGTTGAAAATCTGGAGTGAAAATATTGAAAATTCGTGAACTTACGAGCGTGCATAGGAACTGCGCAATGCACGCTTGTAAAACAGTGCACCCAGTTAACCTTGTATTTGTTATGAAAAAGGCACTGTGAACTTGAGACTCGAGGAAAGTAGAAGATGCAGCAAGCCCAGTAAACTTCAATGCTGTTGCAAAAAAAGGGGTTGTGCTATCAAGACCGACGGAAGCGGTAAGATACAGCACACCCACTTTTTACCTCACTTTTCTTTGGTGTCTATGCCTAGTTACTGTGGCATGCTAGCTCAGCGAGCACATCCCTCACCTTGTTGTTAGAGGGGCTGTGCCTGTGTATACCTGTACTGATGGGGCATAGGTAAGTTCTTTGGTACCTCAGTTCTCCTGCGCAGCTGCAGTGGTGACAGATACAAACTGTAAATAAGTTAAAATGCAGCTAACTGTGGTTTCTGCTGCTTACAGGCTTGGGATTTGTAAATATTGATTTCTATGGGCCCTTAGCAGAGATCTGGCTGTATGAACATCTCCCACACTAACTTTGATCAGTGTAAATAAATTGTTGGGTTTTACAAGCAAGTTTATGCCTCAAGTGTGGTGCCCTGTGCCCCGTGTTGGTCCTGTAAATAAACAGAAAAAGAAGGGGAGCTGGCCTAGTGGTGTGTTGGAAGTGCTACTGCTTACCCCACTAGTGACCCGGGATCAGGAGCAGCCTTGGGTTGCTGAGGCTGGGTGGGAAGAGAGAGGATCGAGGGTCCATTGGACTGCTCTCCTGTCCTGGGGAGGGAGGGTTGCTGGTTCCACTGCATGACTGCCACCAAGTGGAGGCCTTGTGGAAGGACAGAACCAGACCAGCAAAGGGAAGGAGGGAGGGAGAGAGGGAGTCAGGAAGTTGCTGGATTCTGCAGTGCATGCACGCCTCCATAAGCACACACTGGCGCGTATGCCCCCGCAAGGGGGAGGGACCTGGAGAAACAGAAAAGGGGACTGGGCAGGCTTCATGAAGCCATGCCCACTCTCCTCCAACCCGCAACATCACCCGGCCACCAGCTCTGAATTTGTGTACCAGGTGAATGGCCCTTCCCCTCCTGCCCCCCCCCGGGGGTGGGGGAGACCGCAAGGGATTCCTGGTAGCTGGGGGAGACATATACCAGTTGAGAGGGGTGGGGATATGGCTGACATCCACCGCCCGCAACCCATGGAGAGGAACACCATTATGGCAAAAAAGAAAAAGAAGGGGACATAGTTCAAACTAAAATGAAGGTGGCCATCAAATTACACAGTCTGTTGTTGCTTTCCTAGTTAGGTTCTGCATATAGTGTGAAATCTACTTTCTGACCAACCAAGAGGGCTCCAAGGAGTCATTATCACCATTAGGCCTTGGTACTAAGGGAGGGAGAAGGAAAGGTGCATGGGTTCCCAGTAGCAGAGCAAGGGGACTCAGCACTGGTGGGTACCTCTGTGTGTGGTGTTGATGCAACTCAGTGATCAGGAGTCACTCCCCTCAGATGGGGCACAGTCGAAGATGGAGATCAGCTCCACCAGGGTAGCACTGGGTCTTTTATAGGCGGTGCCCCAGTGGTCACATATGGAAGAAGGAGGCAACCAAAACCAGAACTGTTTGTAGGGGGTGGCTCCAAGCAAAAAACATTACCATCCAGATACCCCTAAACACGGAAGTCAATCCTGTGGGCTATGGCCCACCACCCCTTTCCGAGGTGACGCTGGCAGGTAAGGTGGGCAGGGGTAGGTTCTCACATAAAAATGGGTAAATGCAGGACCTACATGAAACTGAGATATTGCACCCCAGCAGGGCTATCCTGGGTAAATACATTGTAACAATGGGTAAATGCAGGACCACACTGAAACTGGATCACAGAATCATGAATGCTTGATGGCAAAAAAGGACCATACTGGCTCATCTAGTCTGCACTTTTTTTCCCCTACACCTCCCCCTCCCTGCCAGCCCTGACCTCCCCCCAATACTCAGTCCCATATGCTTGTCCTATGCCCTCTTAAATTCTTCCACCGATTGAGCCCCCACCACTCTGTCTGGTAGTCTGTTCCAGGACTCCACCACTCTCTCCGGTATGCATATGGATAGTGCATCTCAGCTGGGCTATCCTGAGTAAGTAAACTGTAAAAATGGGTAAAAGCAGACCCTACTGAAGATGAGATTTTACATTTCTGTTGGGCTATCCTGGATAAAGAAACTGAAAAAAAAATACTATCACAGCAGTAACAATGAAGCCAGAGAGGGCAATTGAAAGCTTCATATACAGACTTCATGGATAAGTTTGCAAACCCATACCAACCCAAAAACAGAAAAAAAAAAAAGCAATCCTTGGAAATGCAAGTGTGATGTAAATGTTCTCTTTACTACATTGTGACAGAGGAATGCAGTATGTTTGTAAAAGTATATATGTAGGTTTAGAAAATGTGCTCTAGGAGGCAGTGTGGTGAGAGTGTTGGCTTGGGAAACGAGATCGCAGGTACTAGCCTTGCTGGATCCAAATAGTGACTGTGTGACTCTGAGCAAGTCTCAACCTCTCAGTGCCCCAGTCCACCCAGCTTTAGAAATGGGTACAGCAGGACCCCACTGAAAACGAGATGTTGCAGCTCAGTTGGGCTATACTGGGTAAATAATTATACACACACACACACACACACACACACACACACGTCCAGTGCTGAGGAGACCCTTATTCTAATAATCCCATGACCCCACCTGGGTACCCTGCAGAGACATGCAACAACATAAGGGTGTCAGTGTCTGTTGCTAATTGTGAAATTTCTCTCCGTTTTTGCATTTGAAAGAGTCTCTGCATCTACTTGCTGCCGAGTTTCTCTTTTTTCATCTTTTTTATAGCTCACTGCATAATTCATAGCCTTTCATGCAATTTGCAGCTGGGGCTAGCTGTGTTCTGTGAATTGGATCACGTGCCGTGGAGGGGGGGTCCCTGACTGAATCCAGGGTGGGCGGGCCAAGGCAGCACTGAAAGGTTTCATTCATAATCCCTCTGCCTTTTTAATCAAAATTAAGGTGTTGCGAGTGCCTTGCTAGCCGATAGGGGTGTGGATTTTGGGTTTTTTTTCCCCGGGCTGCTGTCCATGGACCCCATGCAGTAGGCAATCAGGTAAGTTTTCATTGTCATGAAATTTATTTAGGGGAAAACAATTTCTGACTTGCAAATTTTTATTTTCATTTTTTAATTTTGCAGAATGAAAATAAAATGATTTTATGCATCTGTCTGTAAGTCGTGCATGAATTGCGATCGCCTCTGGGACTGAAAAAACAACTGTATTTTGTCAGGGATTGCCTAAGTGCATCATATATGTTTTTTGTATTACATATAGATATTTAATATTAGCAATTAAAGGGTTTTTGCTTGCTTCATGCCTGCGGGTCTCCGAGACATCATCTGGGGTTCCAAAAGGGCAAAAGCGAAGCAGAAAGCTTGAGATTTATCCTGGCTCCCTTTGCCAGCCTAGGCACCCCAACTGATATAAGGAAGCTGAGGATTTAAAACAATATGCAAAAATAACTCGAGAGTCTGGAAGGGCGGGGGCTGGTGAAATCCCAAACAGCAGCTGGGATCTGGATCAAAACATCAATGGAAAGGCAGGGAATGAGGAAGAGAGATGCCCGCTGTCATGACATTTATTTAGGGGGAAACATTTTCTGACTTGCAATTTTTTTTTTCATTTTTTACTCTTGCAGAACGAAAATAAAATGATTTTATGCATCTGTCTGTAAGTCGTGCACGAATTGCAATCGTCTCTGGGACTGAAAAAACAATTATTTTGTCAGGGATTGCCTAAGTGCATCATATATGACTTTTGTATTACATATAGATATTTAATATTAGCAATTAAAGGGTTTTTGCTTGCTTCATGCCTGCGGGTCTCCGAGACATCATCTGGGGTTCCAAAAGGGCAAAACGAAATGAAAGCTTCGAGATTTATCCTGTGCTCCCTTTGCCAGCCTAGGCACCCCAACTGAGATAAGGGAAGCTGAGGATTTAAAATCAATATGCAAAATAACTCGAGAGTCCGGAAGGGCGGGGGCTGGTGAAATCCCGAACAGCAGCTGGGATCCGGATCGAAACATCAATGGAAAGGCAGGGAATGAGGAAGAGAGATGCCCGCTGTCATGACATTTATTTAGGGGAAAAAAATTTCTGACTTGCAATTTTTTTTTCCATTTTTTAATTTTGCAGAATGAAAATAAAATGATTTTATGCATCTGTCTGTAAGTCGTGCACGAATTGCGATCGTCTCTGGGACTGAAAAAACAATTATTTTGTCAGGGATTGCCTAAGTGCATTATATATGATTTTTGTATTACATATAGATATTTAATATTAGCAATTAAAGGGTTTTTGCTTGCTTCATGCCTGCGGGTCTCCGAGACATCATCTGGGGTTCCAAAAGGGCAAAACGAAACGAAAGCTTTGAGATTTATCCTGTGCTCCCTTTGCCAGCCTAGGCACCCCAACTGAGATAAGGGAAGCTGAGGATTTAAAAACAATATGCAAAATAACTCAAGAGTCTGGAAGGGCGGGGGGACTGGTGAAATCCCGAACATCAGCTGGGATCGGGATCGAAACATCAATGGAAAGGCAGGGAATGAGGAAGAGAGATGCCCGCTGGGAAGCTGTTCCAATTTTTGTTTTTTCTGGTCCTCTTTTGTGTGTGTGTGTGTGTAGGGGGAGCGCGCATGAGCAGGCGATATCTTATCGCTGCTCACTGAAGCGTAGCTCCCCCTTTCAACTGTACTCCACTACATTTTGGAGCTGTCATAGACAGCTCGAGCAGGCATTGGAGAACTGCGGCCGCGCCTGCAAACACTCTGACTGAATTGGAAGAGGGCTGCCACACCTCCGAAAACTCAGATGATGGCACTATGTTTCTTGCACATGCGTGCAAGCAAACATAAAAATGAGATTTCACATCTCACCTCTACTGTCCTGAGTAAATGCGATATAAAATGGTGTAAAATCAGGACCTCATCGCAAATGCCTTATTGCATCTCGTCTATCTTGGGTAAATATATACAGTAGTAAAAAGCTGTACAAGCAAGACCTGGTACTGTATAACAGCAATGCAAGTGGTGAATGTCTGGCATTTGCAAATGCTTGATTTTAATGAAGCATTTCTTTTCCCTCTGGGGCCCCACTACAAGGAGTCAAACATGCGACAGAGATGAATGAGTCTAGCAATCTGAAACTCCAGCAAAACAGGTCCTGCTGACCACAGTTGGGATTCTGGGACTCAGAACCAAACCCCAATCTTTCAATAGTGTGACTTGAGTGCTGACTATTGGATCAATGCAGCATATTTCTTTTATGAAAGGGGAGAATAACTATGTCCTTTATTACTGTTCAGAAAAGATTTAAGACATAAGGTATAATACCTATTATGATGCAACATTTTATTTTGGTTGCTGTTCAGCTGAGCACATCAATATGGGTGAGTACAATTGAGCAAATAAACTTGGGCGACTTCAAAAAGAGCGACTGGCACTCTACAGCGATCCAACAATATGGTGACTATGCAATCCACAGAGGCAATATGCGGCATGGAGTAAGAATCCTAGAGACAGGGGGGGTTCGGAGGGCACAGCCCCCCATGGGGGGTGCATGGAGGCAGACCCACCCCTGCAAAAACAGGGTTATGTGTTTAATTGCCTGGCTGCATCTGTTGATGATCATATGTGTAAAAGGTGCAGGCGGGTGATAAAAAGAGTAATGGGCCAGTAAGGACACATTTGAGCATCTGAAATGGCAGTAGAGTTCCTGCATAGAGAGTGCAGTATGCTGATGCTTACGTACAGGGGTTACATCTATCACAGGGATAAGGAAGTTGGTGAGAAGGTATACTGGTGCTGTGGTGAGTATGACTGTTATTGGTGTCTCACTTAAATTCATACTGTGGCCGACCATGTTGTTGCTGTCCCCGAGGTCACAACCATGTTGCTTATGCATCTGATGTTCATGCTCGCCATGTCATGATGGACATGAGAGAGCGAGCAAGGAGCAGTTCAGATAGTATGGCTCAGGTGGTCCTACAAAGTACGGCTGGTGCTTCAGACGCCACCGCTGGTTCCCTGCCTGATGTCCAGTTGATACGGTGAACAGTGCAACATATAAAGTAGTCTGAGCGTGTTCTTCAGTCATGCCAGGGACTGTTGGGGAGCTGATAACTCCATTCCAGTACACCAGAACATTCAGTGGCGAGCGTGTTTTGCTGTGAGATAGTGGGACTGGGACTGACCGGCACTATTTTTGCAATTATAAACCATGCATGGGCTGCAGGCAGATGTGTGATCCCAGCAGTGTATGTTCTAATGATGTTACACAAGTCCCTGAGTTATGGCCTTGTAATGGAGTGCCTTAAGGGATGGGGTGCTTCCATGAGCCCAAGCAGTATTATGATGGATTTTGTGAAGGCAGCCTGGAAGTCTATGCTGGCTGCCTTTCCTTCTGTGACCATGAGGGGCTGTTTCTTCCAATTCAGGCAAGCAGTGTGGAAGTGTATACAGTAGTGCTCCCATGTGCTGTCAAAGTATGTGTCTGATGTGGAATGTCTGCATGCTGTTATTGCTAGCATTTGTGCCCATGGAAGATGTCATGCAGACCTTCGAGGCAATGCAGGAATGGGTGTTTTTCGAAGAGAATGATGAGCTGCTACAACCAGTAATATAGTATATGGTTAGGGTTTGTTGCGGATGGAAAACGATGGTTTTCCAAATCCTGTTGTAGGACAGTTTAAAGGTCAAAAAAGTTGTTGTACTGTCATTCTGACATCACTTCGATAGTACAACAACTTTTAAAGACATGTCCTGCAATTTGATTGGTGGAATCTACGCTCTAATGGAAAAAATTGAAAAAACATAGCGACGTGATTTAACGAGTGCTGAGCTGCACACTGCTGTAGTTCAGACATGGTCGGGAACCCTCGCATTTATAAAAATAAAGTAAACCTTTTTTTTTTGTCATAAAAAAAATGAACAGAGTAGCCACAGGCGTTTGTAACTGCCGCACAACAGTTCTTCCCCTTGGTATGGTGAGAGTCTCTGCAAGCCATACCGAGAGGGATAGATTGGAGAGGCTGGAGTGGGAGTGAGCATGAGCGAGAGCGTCAGCAGAAAAATGCTGAAGGTAAAAAAAAAAAAGAATGGGTTTTCTCTATCTTTGAATGGGCAACCATATACTATATAAAATAGTAGATGGGTGACCATCCATAATGAAGGCAATGGTTCCATTTCGGCAGTTGATGACATCATACAGACCTCTAGAGCTTCACTCTCGAGGCCTGTATGATGTCATCAACTCTCTTGATGGAAACACAGCCTTGTTGTGGATGGTCACCCATCCACTATTCTATGTGTATTATTTTGAGGATACATGGGTCGGCCATCCACTCAGCTATTCAGGACGGAGGCGACCCATGTATTCCCCCGAATCCCCCACCTTTTGGAATTGTTATGACACTGTACAACTTGGACAGGCTTGCAGTAATAATGCCTTTGAGGACTGGCACCATAGTTTTTACATCTGGCTGGGTGCATGCCACGCCAGTATATGGTGAGTTTTGGAGTAGCTCCAGGAAGAGCAATAACTGTCGGAGATGAGGCTTGAACAGCTGGTGTCTGAGGTAGGCTTGGTGAATGTTCATCTGAGGTATCATGACCTCACCAAGAGACTGGCACAGGTTGTGTCAGAGTATGCAGTACATAGCCACCGTGATTATTAATGTGGATTAACCTATAATTTCCAGCTTCATCCTAAATATGTAGCTGTATTATGCTTCGCTGTGTTGCAGCATCGCTGAAGTTGAGGTCGCCCATATATTTTCGTTCAAACTGAGTTTGTGCTTCTATATTTGCCCAGTTGACATGGAACCTTTTATTTTTAACACTCATCCATTGTACACATATGTAATTCCCATCTATACTGCTCCATGGCCCCCACATACCTTGCATACTGCTAGACTCCAAAGAGCCTTGGCTTACACCCCCCTGGGCAGGATACAATTTGGGGGGACGTACCCCCAAGCAATCTAGCACTGTGTGGCAGCACTGATTAGCCTGGATACACTAGGGTCACAAGATGACACCAGGGCCATTTTCCTTTTTTTTCTGGTGGTTGAGTCTGCCCAATCCCTGCAAGATGCTGGCACTCTAAAATGGATCAATGTGCATGCGCAGACACTGTGTGCTTGGTGCCGGTCCCCAGCTGGCATGTCCTTCCTCCCACAGTGCCTTCAGCTGCACTGCCACCTGTGATCACCCAGGCGGCAGTACTGCAGCAAGGAAGGTGGCCCACCTTCCCCAGAGGAGGAGGAGAGTGTCCTCTGAGACACTCAGTCCTTCTCCACCTATCCAGTCCCTGATGATCCAAGCTCATTCCCGAACTTGGATCACAAGTGCTGCAAGCAGTAGCTCTACCGCTGCACTGACGGGTCAGTGTAAATGTATTTTTCTATTCTGGCTAAAGCACAAGCCAGTGCTTAACTTAAATAACATATCCTTTTCCTACATGACCCTGTGGATTGCTCATCCAGTCTGCTCATAAGCTGTGGTGTACATAATGGAGCACTAGCTGCCTAAGCTCAATGAAAACCTGAATTAAAATCTGAATAGTTGAACATTCACTGTAACTAAACTATCAGAACCAATTAAAAATTGATAGAAAAAATCCTGATTGTTCTAATGGCAGTCCCCACTGTGATGTTATCTCATTACAACTTCACAGTCTGAAGAAAAAACTACAAGAAAAAACTTTCTTTAATTTAACAAGACCTGTTTTATAATTGCAGTTAGGCACTCCAAGACATGCTTTCTGCTTGTTAATGTCACTTCTCAGGTGGTTGAAAGTACTCAGCTGTGCCTCGTGCCTCACAACACACTGGCACCATGACAGTATTCCAGTTTAGGAAATGAGGAGGGGAAATACTGCATCCTGATTGGCTGGGGTCCATGCATTGTAAGAGCACAACACACAGGTAAATCAAGTGCCACCAGCCAGGGCATAGCACCTATAAAATTCCTTGTGCCAGTCTGTAGATTTTTCATTAATAAAACAGCAGCCATTGTTTTTTGTTATTAGTCACACATCAGATATTCCAAAAACCCAGAATCACCTTATATCAAAACATTTCCACAGACATCAGCAACCCAGTAAATAATTAGTTTTAAATATTTTTTTTATCTCCTTTTAGTTATTCATTATCTAAGTAATTTGCTTTTCACCATGGTAAATCTATTATTCATTCAGCCACCCAGTCCACAACTCCCAGCCGATTTTCCCTCCCACAGTAAATATAATCTCAGTAAAACAGAAAACTTCAACAAAACATAAAGAAAATCACCTGTAATATAAAAACAGTCTTCCATGTCAAACCCCGTAATTCAACTCCCCCCTCCCTCACTCAGCAGAATCAGCCCAGCTAGAGAGACTACTGGCATTTTTTTTTTCATCACCTGTGTCTTTATTGAATTTTTTCATAGATATACAAACAAAACACACACTCTTTACACCAAACAAATTCATCCAACTATGTACATCAGGGTCCATTTCATTACTTTCAAATGCATTTGAAGTTAAACTTAAATTAGTTTCATCAACACTACTGTCTTTTATTTTTAGGGATGTATAAGGTTGATGCATTCCTGCAGGGTCCGTATCAGTCATATTTATTCCAGCAGGGTTCCCGGTTACCTCTGGGTGGTATAGAGCCTCTCCTTTTGTTTCAAACCTTTTGAGATACTCTCCCAGGGGATATCACATTCACTCAATACATGTTCCCCCCCCCATCACCTTCTCTCTCAGGACCCTGCTTCATGCAAAATCTGGACTTCCCCTATGGTCAACAAGGAAATGAACGGCAGCCAGGCCATATAAAATCGATCCCCTTTCCTTTTTAGAGCATGGGAGAGTCACTCCCTTGCCCAAGCTTGCAAGGTCAGAGACTGCCATTGTTGTATCATAGGATCCACCCCAGATAGCCATGTATTTAAAATACAGTGTCTGGCCAATATAAGCAGCGTTTGTGCCCACTTCTGTATGGTGCACCAACTTTCATCTCCCAGGTCCTCTGTTCCAAATAGGAGGAACAATGGCATCATCGGTACAGCTCTACCCAGTATTTTCTCCATTTCCCCCACTACTGCTTTCCAGATGGACTGTAAGATTCTACAGGACCAAAAAATAATCATAATATATGCCCATCTCTGTTTTACATCGTGCACATATTGGGGAAATGGCTGGGCTGAATTTATGAACAATGAATGGAGGGCAACACAATCGATGTATAAATTTGTAATAGGATTCTTTATACTTGTTACATATTAGGATCCCCATATGGAGTTTTAATATTACCTTCCAGTTTTCCTCCATGATGGTCATACCCATGTCACTCTCCCACAGGTTTTTAGTTTTCCCCATGGCTTCCATGAAGTATTGTCCCCCCTTACCACTTTACCAATAACCCCTTTATCATCCTGCTTTGATGGCATTGTTAGCTGCTCTATTGTCCCTGAAGGGGAATCCCCCACCTGTTTTCTCCCTAGTCCTCTACAATAGGCTCTGACATGTAGGTACTTAAAAAAATGTGGATGACCCAAACCTGTCCTTTCCTGCACTTCCGCAAAAGTACACAGGCCATCTCTATCATACAGGTCCCCCAAACATTGGACTCCCTTCTCCTCCCATTCTATGAACCCAATATCGCTCCCCCCAACAAAAAGAACGAGCTGCCTGACACTGGGAGTAGGGATGTATCTTCTGGCCCAACCTTACAGCTCCTGTTCAGCTGTTCCCAGCTCTGCAATACCACCACCACCACCACCACTAGTGGGTTGGCTGTCCCCAGGTTATTATGCACTGTTCTTCCTGTCTTCATCAGGTAGGCTGATAGTCTCCCTGGGCATCACCTCTCTTCCAGGTCTAGCCACCATGCTGCCTTGGGACTGTTAACCCAGTCCTGCGATATCGATGTTGTATTGCTAGAAAATAATTCCTCAAGTCTGGGAAATTAACCCCTCCATTCTCCACTGTTGTCTTGAGCCACAGGAGAGCCACACTCAGGTGCTTCCCCTGCCAGATGAAACATAGAAACATAGAATTTGACGGCAGATAAGGACCGCTTGGCCCACCCAGTCTGCCCATTTCCCTACCTAATGGATAATCTGCAGATCCTAGTTAACCAGCAGCCTACTTCTTCCTACCCCCAACCCCTAGAATTGCCTTATGACTGTCCCATGCATGCTTGAATTCCACCACTGTTTTTGACTCCACAACTCCTCCTCGGAAGGCTGTTCCATGCATTCACAACCCTCTCTGTGAAAAAAACTTCCTTAAATTACCTCTGAGCCACCCCCACCATCTTCAAATTGCCCCTTTGTTCTTGCACACCTCTTTTTTGAAAGATGCTACCCTCTTGACTTTGTTGATTCCTTTGAGGTACTTGAAAGTTTCTATCATGTCCCCCTCTCCTCCTTTCCTCGAGGGCTATACATATTAAGCTCCTAAGTCTCTCTTCATATGTCTTCCCGTGCAGACCTCTGCACCATTTTAGTTGCCCTCCTCTGGACAGCTTCCATCCTGTCTATGTCTTTGCAGAGATTGGGTCTCCAGAACTGCACGCAGTACTCCAGATGGGGTCTCACCAGCAGTCTGTACAGAGGGATAACAACTTCCTGTTTTCTACTGGTGATGCCTCTCCCTATGCATCCCAGTATCCCCCCAGCCCTCCTTGCTGCCCTCTCACATTGCTTGCCCACCTTTAGGTCATCTGATATGACTACCCCCAGGTCCCTTTCCATTTTTGTTGTTGTTAGTATCTCACCCCCATTGTGTACTCTTCCCCTGGGTTTTTGTTTCCCCAGGTGCATTACCTTGCACTTCTTAGCATTGAATCTAAGTTGCCATACATTTGACCATTCCTCTAACCTTGCCAAGTCCCTTCTCATCCTTTCCACCCCACCTTGTGCATCAACTCTGTTGCAGATCTTTGTGTCATCTGCAAAGAGACATCTTTTCCTTCCAGTCCCTCTGCAATGTTGCTTATAAAGACATTGAGAGGACTGAATCTACTCTGAACTCCTGCGTGCCCACTAGTAACCCCTTTCTTCAGAGTGGACTCCATTTACTATTACCTCTGTGTCCTATTCTCCAGCCAATTCTTTACCCAGGCTGTCATCTTGGGACCCACTCCCAGGCTGGCTAACTTGTATATTAATCTTTTGTGTGGGACTGTGTCAAATGCCTTGCTAAAGTCTAGGTAGGCCATGTCCACAGCCCCTCCCTGATCTACTACTTTGGTCACCCAGTCAAAGAAATCTATCAGATTTGTCTGGCATGACCTTCCGCTGTGAATCCATGGTGCCTTGGGTCCTGTGCCCCTCTGGCCTCTAGATACTCGATAATTCTTTCCTTCAGAAGTGATTCCATCATTTTCCCTACCACTGAGGTTAAACTAACAGGTCTGTAGTTTCCTGCTTCTGCCTTGCTCACACTTTTGTGAAGGGGAATCACATCTGCCCTCCTCCAGTCCTCGGGTACCACCCCATCCTCCCATGATTTGTTAAAGAGGGTAGTCAGTGGTGTCACTAATTCTAAACTTAGTTCTTTTAGAATTCTGGGATGAATCCCATCAGGCCCCATTGCTTTGTCCACCTTCAGTTTTAAGAGTTCTTTCAGAACCTTTTCTTCTGTAAATGGGCTGGTATCAACTTCTGTATCCAGAGCGTTTCTACTGTTTGTTTTAGGTACCTCCCCCTCTTCCTTTGTAAATACTGAGCAAAAATATTTGTTTAGTATCTCTGCCTTTTCACAGTCACCCTCTGCCCACCCTCCTCCCTTTATTAAGCCTCACTATCCCTCCCTTGGTCTTCCTTCACTCCCTGATGTATCTATAAAAGTTTTATCCCCTTCTTAACTGAGTTGGCTATCTTTTCCTCGGTTTGGGCCTTTGCTGTTCTGACTGCCTTCCCAGCTTCCTTTGCTTTAGCTGATGACAGTTCTCTGTCCTGTCCTTCTGTGATTCCCTTGTACTCGATTCTTTCTTTTCTCTTGAACCTTCTTACTGCCACTTCTTAGAGAACGTGAGTGGTTTCTTACATCGCTTTCATTTTGTTTATTTGCTTCACACAAAGGCTTGTTACCTCTGTGATGGCAGTTTTATTATTCCCCATTGTTCTTCCACCCCTCCTTCCTGTCCATTTGCTAGTGCATTCCTTAGGCACTCACCCATTTTGGCAAAGTCAGCCCTCCTAAAGTCCAGTACTTTTGCCTTTTTATGGCTTGACTCTATTGCTGTGTTTATTGTGAACCTTACTGTTCGATGGTCACTAGTTCCCAGAAATCACTTGGGTGATTCCATTTCCATGAGAGGCCCCCCACACCACATTTAATAGCTTACGCATATTATGGTAGGAAAATCTACCTTGTATAAACCCGGTCTGAACTGGGTGAATCCGCTCCAGGAGAACCATGTCCAATCGGCACATTAAGACTTTCGCCAGAATTTTAAGATCACAATTCAGTAGCGAAATTGGCCTGCATGATGCACAGTCTGATGGATCCTTACCAGGCTTTGGCACTACACAAATGGGTTCCATGTCATAATGGTGATCGCTGAAAGGCGATCGCTGTCAGGGCGAGTATACATCATCGAAAATCAGTTTCGACAATATACACTGCCAGCGCACAGCAAAAGGGCACCAGAGACTTTTTTTTATGCAGGAGGCTACATCACCTGCACCCACTAAGAGATTTTCAACTCTGGGGGGCATGTTGAGAATATGTGTGCAAAATGGAAAAGAAAAATCACGGTCAGGCACAGCAAAACAAACGCATGCCGATAACCAAAGCCAGCACCCTCGCAGCCCTAGCCTGCCACCAGCCCACCATGCCACAGGGTCAGCTCAGCATCCCACTGCCACTGTACACCTCACAAATCCTCCCTCCCTCCCCTTTTGACCATCATACAGCGTGCTCACTCCCCCTCCCCGTGCATGTGTACACATAGCGACATCCTGTCACAATATTTGCGGACCCCCCAACCGGTCGCCCTCTCTGCCCAGTATCTCTGTGTAGAGGTGCCATGATTGAGTCACCCTGCTTGGTACAGCCTCTAATAAAATTGCTTAAAGCTTTCCCCTATTTGTTTTTTATTATTTCTCACAATTCCATCCTCCCTCTTAATATCCATCACCACATTTGGTCCTTTCTTCCCTTTAATCAGATTAGTCAACATTAGCCCCAGCTTATTTCCTCATTCAAAGAATTGTTTGTGCACAAAGAGCCACAACTTCCAGGTTTCACCTAATAGGAGTGCATTTAGCGCTTGTCTTGTAACAGCCAGGATAACTGGGGCATCTCCCCCCCTCCCCCTGAGCCACTCTGCTCTCTAGATCTTTTAACCTAGTCTCCAGGCTTTCTCTCTTTTCCTTCACTTCCTTTTTGTAGCTAGAGGCATATTTAATGATAGCCCTCCTCATATAAGCTTTCCTCACATCCCAGAGGATCGCCTTGCTGGGTGCCATTACCCTGTTCATTTGTATATAGTATTCCTATTGTTCTTGTAGATATTGTTTATAGTCTGCATTACCCATCAGGTAATTGGGAAATTTCCAGGGAGGCGGTCCCTCCCTCTGCTCTCCCAAGGACATTGTCATACTGACCATTGCATGGTCTGATATGTGGATTGGACTGTGTTTTACATTAATTAATTTAAAGAACCACTTCCTGGGTGTGTGTATACATATATATATATATATAAAATATATTCAAGACCAGAACTTGTGAGGGTGGGAACAGAATGTGTATTCCCTCAAGTTAGGATTCGCCACTCTCCAACTATCAATCAGGTCGAGGTCACACATGCCCACCTGCCAGTTCCTAATAGCCCCAGTCACCAGTCCTTTTTTTTTTTTGGAATAGTCCATTACCAGATCCTTGTGACAATTTAGGTCCCCTTCCAGTATCAGCCCATGAAATTGTTCTCTTATTATAACATCCATTACATTTTGGTAGAACACTGGGTCATAGGGACCTTCTGGCTGTGCAAATCCCCTTCCACAAATATATATCACCCTTCTCCCAGGTCAGCCACTACCTTCCCGACCTGGAAAGGCAACTTCTTGTGCAGTAAAACTGCTACCCCTCTTTTATGCATATTATAAAATGCTGTGTGACACCCCCCACCCATCCCCTAGTCAATTTGGTAAGTTCCTGATCCGTCAAGTGAGTTTTCTGAAGCATTGCAACTTGTGCCCCCTGTCTATTAAGTGCCATCAGTAATGCAGTTTGCTTGGTTGGTGAGGATACCCCACATACATTCCATGTTATGACCGTTAACTCCTGTAGTTTAGCCATATTGAATGATTTGCATTCTCCCTGTATAGCCAGTAGTGCTCACCCATGTCTCTTTCAATCCTGTGTTCTTCAAACAATATGTGAACCAATTCAGATACATTCCTTTGGACCCATAACAACATGAATAAGTGAACAATAAACAGAAAAAAAAGAATAAAAAAAAATAGTCATTACTTTATCTAACACGTCTCATTATTTTTTGACATTGCCTTCTACCTCCCCTCCGCCCCCCTCCTTGGCGAATCGTGTCAACATTCACCTCTTTAAGTTGTGCTGTAATTTGTTAAGCTAACAAAAATACCACACAATATACCCCAATCTCAGAGCATGCCCCTCCTGTGCCATCTCCTTGCTGTTCCATAGATGAACTCGCTAACCTCTGCAAATCTTCATACATTTCAAAAATCTAAAAATGCCTTTTTGTCTAACATTTTAAACTGCTGCTCCTATGTCATAGCGTCCCAAAGTTGTGTGATACTGTACAATGCTACTGCCTTCCCGCACATGGTTCTCCCTCTGTTACATACCCCTCAGTGCATTCCCTATCCCCAACCCCACTTCCCCCTCCCAGTGACAAGAACAGAAAATGACATCAGATTCAAGGATGTGCTCCCCTCTACAGTCAACTCCTGGAAAGTATAGGTGTTCCTTTGGAGTGAGCCTTGCTCAGATGAGGGTTGGGCAGCACAGACTGAATATCAAGCACAACCCCCCCCCCCATCAGCTGGCCTACCTCTCTTTAACTTTCAGTCTTCAGCTTACCGTCTGAAGCCAGGCATCATATATATCTGCTGCAACTCCCAAGATCTTTTAAGGCATACCATACCATACCCTGCATCCTCCATTGGGTATGTTTCTTTCAGTACAAAACGCACATGGCAGTCATATCGCAGGGTGTTTTTTTCTTTCCCCCATGGGGAGCAGGTCAAGGAGTTCTCCTATCAAGTTCACTAACTTCAATTACAGTACCGTCAGTTCTTTCCATGACTTCTGAGGTGAGGGAGTGAGTCGGTAGAACAGGAGACCACCCCTGGGCACCACAATGCAGGAGCAGTCAAAGCAAGGCCGCAGCCCCAAGAAACACTAAAAAGTACCTTGTACGGCTCACCGGCGATGATAAGCTGCAGAATTCCTTACTCAGGCTATTTTCCTTTTAAGCTCCCAGTTAAAGACCTCATCTTTCTGCAGCTTCCGAAAAGAGTAGGTTGCTCCTTCAAGTTTTATTTTAAGGGTGGCCAGGTAAACCAGAAAGCAGTCTACTTTCAATTCTCGAAGCTGTGCCATAAGGGGATTAAAGACTCAGTACTTCTTGATGAGTCATGCAAAGTAATCCTGGGATAAGAATAGCTTTTCCCCTCATATTGTAGGTTGCCAACCATACAAAAGGCCCCCAGGACTGCCTCCCTGCCCTGGAAGCTGTGAAATCTCATGATTATTTGTCATGGTGGTTGATCAGCACTTGCTTTAGGCATCACAGCTCTATGGGTCCTTTCCAGCTTATAGTGCCATTCTTAGGTGCCAGGCCCAACATCTCCGGTACCTTCCTGGTGCAGAAATCCAAAATATTTGTCCCTTCCTTGCCCTCAGGTAGACCACATAGTCAGAGGTTTAGCCTACTGTTATAATTTTCCTGGTAGTTGAACTGCTCTTTAAACTCTTCTAGTTCCCTCTAAAGAGCTGCTAACTGCTCAGAGACTGGGTCTGTTGCATCCTCCAGGTCTGAGATCCTCTGTTTGACCTCACTCAAGTGTGTCACTTGAGTGGCATGCAGATCTACCAGCTCCTGAAATTTCTTGTCAAATTCAGCTTCCATGTGGTCCAAACGTGGAGCCAGCGTGGCCAGTACCTGCTCAGTTGCTTCTCTGCCAAGCATGTTTACTTCAGCCACCAAGAGAGAAATCAGGCCCGCGCTTTCTACTTGGGCCACTGGAGGTTGCTTATGTTGTTTTTTAGAAGCAGCCCACAGATTTTTCGTCGGGTTTTATATTAGGTAATCATCCATACTGTAACCGAAGTATCTCTGTATCTCCCGAGTAGTTCCACTCTATTTCTGTTCGATTCTTACTTTTATTCCTTATTTTAAAGTTAGCAAGGAATGGAGTGATGTGCAGACACGTTTTTACTCTTCACTGTTCATTTACACCCCGACTACTAGTATTTTGATGAATCTTGCTACCGGAGATGGTAATGTGTTGCCATTATGACTGTCAGGAAATGTCGATCTTGCACTGGTCTAAAGTAGTGGGCACATTTCAATTACTGGCACCATAGGAATCCTATATCCTGTGCCACAACAAGGTAAGTTTTTAAAACTTGTCTCCTCATCCCCCACCACTACTACTGAACCATTGTGTAAATTGTATACTTCTGTTTATATCTTAGCCATGCTCCTACCTCCCACGTCACGATCACGGCACTGCTCTCACTAAACACTGATTGATTTACCACATTGCTGTAATGCATTAATTACTGTAATTTAATATATGGATCGTTAAATGAATACTACTGTAAAGCATACAGAAATGTTCTGGTAATGCCATCACTCCGAGAGCGATAATAGTACACTTTACAACTGACAATAGCTTTGTTCAGATACAGTAATACCATTGTTCCATACCTGAATAATACTATTATCACCAAACCTCCACAGCGCAAGTGCAAGTCTGCGCCCCATGTCTTTGTAAGTGCGCCTTCCCATTGGACGCGTTTTCTCTGTGGGTGGGCAGAACAACTTGCAAAACATGGTGGCTCGCTCTCTCGCTTAGTGAAAGAAACCCCTGGTGCTAACAGCAGCATTTTTTTCCTTTCGCATTCTCACCTAGCAGTGCTCGGCAATCCACCTCCTGCTCTTTATGGCCCTACTTGCTGAAAATGACCACTGACATGAGGATGTACAGTGCCGGGCCCGCGGCTGCCTTCTCCTTCCTCGTCACCCTGGACTCCAGCCTAGAAAAACCACGTTGCCTACATCGAGTTCACTGTAAGTTCTCCATTGCCTTCCTCGGATTCATATATTTAGAAAAATAACAGATAGGGTAGTGTCCATTACCATGGAGTCCTACCATCTCGAGGTTCTGGATACATTGGAACCTCTCGAGTTTCACTCTCGAGGTTCCTGTGTCCAGAAACTCTCGATGGTATTAATTCCCGGTAATGGATACATCCCTATCCATTATTCTCTTTTTCTACAGTACCTCATAAAATGTTGTTCTTAGCATTCTTTCTCTTCTACATAATTCGTGGAGGAATGAGAGTGAGAGAGCATCTGGAAAACAGGTATACTTACATTATCTAGAAGCTGAACATCCCAACAAGCATTAACCCAGTCAGCATTGCCTGATTGAGGAGATAACCTGACGCTACTATAGCTGACGATATTCCTCCCGACGGGGTAAGGTAGTGGATGTGATGGAATGTTACCTTATCCCTTCCAATGCACAGGAAAAGATGTCTGGATAGGGCTGCTGGCCAAGCTGCCTCAGTGGTGTGGAGGGGAATACCACCAGTAGGTCGGCCGGCATGCTGTGTGTGACTCAGTTTCTGGTCCGGATCACATTGTTTTACACACTGCACCCCCCATAACAACTTATAATTTTACTCTGGGGTCTGTTCCTCCTTGGAGTTAGATATTTTAGTTACAGGGGTGTGTGTGGGGGGAGAAGCACCCCACATGGAGCATTTTACACTTGTTTCACACGTAATGCCATAATACCAAGTTTAGGAATATCATAGTATATCTGGGAAACACCATATACCTCATTTCAGTGGTTCCGGGCATGTACAGTGCCGCTTGCGACATACTCGGTCATTAGGGTGCCAAGTCCCAATGTCGCAGCCCCCTCATTTTGAGTTTTTTTTTTGCAGGGGGCTGTTCCCCCCTGCACCTCCCATGCCCCCTTTCTAAATATTCCAACTCCATGGGGGAAGGACCTTGGAGATGGGGTAGCGAATTTGGCCATGTGGCACCCTAATGACAGGCGCTGTGCCGCCAGCGTACAGATGGCCAGAAGGATCTTTTCAGCCCCCTGCAAAGGAACTACTTTACACTACTTCTCACCTTATGTTTTCTTTTTCTGTGTTAATTTAAAACATTATTTTTTGCTCTATAAAATTTATCTAGGGGCCCATTTCATAAGCACAAGAAGACACTCCAAGATCTTTTGGTTCTGCTGTCACAACCCACACCAAGAAGCTGAAGGCACTCTGCCTGGGGTGTTGTGCCTCACAATGTCCCTGGATAAGTGCTGTGACAGCACAATGCACACCGCATCTTTTGTTTACTGTTTAAACTGCAAGCACTATGTTGTGCCTTATTGTTCAGAGGAAAATAGAACCCAAGGATGCCTTGGGTTTAGTTTCATCCAACAACACTGTTTTAGACTTCTTGTGTTCCCAGCTGACTTGCTGGTCTGTACTGTATTTTTGATAGGACAAGACTGTTAAGCACTTGTGGTTGAAGTTTTAACAAGTAACTCTTTTTGCTCTGGGAAAGGATCCAGATGTTTATGCTGCCACCGACACATCCTTCAGTTTGTTTGTCTGCTGGTACGCTGACTCATTTTTACATGCAGTTTGAGAAACGCTGCACGTGACTCTGTGATGTTGCTCCTCCTTACTGTATGTGCTTGAAATGCCTTCTGCTAATGGGAAGGTATTTCCTATAAATGCAGTGCAACCATCCATGATGACTCACGACTAGCATGTTTGTTTTTCTTTTTTCCACAACACAGAAACTGGTGTTAAGACACAGACAGAAGAAATACAATATAAATGTTTCCAAATACTTCACATTTAAGTAGAAAAGAACCAGATCCTGTTTGTCTTTTGTTTCATTAAGCTGAGTTTCAATTTTTTTTTTTTGTTCTCTAGTTTTCAGATAACAACATTTCTACAGTAATGGTTGGCTGTTAAAATCTGAAAGCTGTAAAACAGACGGTGGCCATATGCTCTTTCTTTAAAGTTACAGCTCACACTAAAATGCTTATTTGCCTATTATAAAATAACTTGGATAAAATAGTCAATCTAATTACAGCTGGTTTAATAATCATACATTATTTCCACATTTTAAAATGGTTAAGGAATGTCCTGCACCCTGATTGGATGACATGATTCCAAAACCATGGGATTAAAGAGCAAGAGCCAATGTTTCAGACTTGGTCTGGCAACCAGGTTGCACCACACTCGGATATTGATGCATCTCATAAATGTTTAAAAAATTATGTCTAGCAGCAGTCTTGGCATAGTAAAACAATATATGCCTCCCAACTTGATGTTACTTGAAAAGAGAGCTGGACTGGCCTGCAAGGACATCTTCAAGGTGGGCCCCCTCTGTTGGGTACCTGGCAACCTTCTGAACTCTGAAAATCTTTGCATTTAACATCTTTTTTTAATTAAATTGGGTATTTTGAGCACTGTAAGTAAATGTAAGATGCAAACACAGAGCTAGTGTTTCAAATTTAAGTGGAATGCTGATATGAGTGTGACAGTCTGGGCCTTCCCCTACTGATCTTTCAGGTGGGCCTCCTCTACCCCAGTCCAAACCTGAAGTTGAAAACATAACATAGCAATACATTATCATAGCAAACACTTTCATCTCATACACACCCCCTTCAGCTGTGCCACACGCTCAATTTAATCTCCTGCTGGTGCCGGCTATATTGCTTGCACGCCTCACTGCCAAAATGGCATTTTCCTTTTACATTACAGGGACAGCCTGAATTGACCTCCTTACAGACTACACACGAAAAGGCAGAGGCTGGAAGAAACAGAGATCAGACTCCAGCAGGAGCACAGAAAAATCAGGGAGAAGTACTGCGTACAGACCATGTTCAAGTGGGAACACAGGAAAATCAGGGAAAACTACTGTATACAGGTCAGACTCCAGCAGGAGCACAGGAAAGTCAGGGAGAAATACTGTTTACAGGCCATGTTCCAGTGGGAGCACAGAAAAATCAGGGAGAAGTAACTGTATACAGGTCAGACTCCAGCAGGAGCACAGGAAAATCAAGGAGAAGTACTATACAGTATACAGACCATGTTCCAGTGGGAGCACAGGAAAATCAGGGAGAAGTACTGTATACAGACCATGTTCCAGTGGGAGCACAGGAAAATCAGGGAGAAGTAACTGTATACAGACCATGTTCCAGTGAGAGCACAGGAAAATCAGGGAGAAGTACTGTATACAGATCTTCTTTCAGTAGGAGCACAGGAAAATCAGGGAGAAGTAACTGTATACAGGTCAGACTCCAGCAGAAGCACAGGAAAATCAGGGAGAAGTACTGTATACAGATCATGTTCCAGTGGGAGCACAGTAAAATCAGGGAGAAATACTGTATACAGACCATGTTCCAGTGGCAGCACAGGAAAATCAGGGAGAAATACTGTATACAGATCATCTTCCAGTGGGAGTACACTGTAACCTAGCCATCATGCAAATCTCTTTTATAACACATTCCACAGGGTAGAGATGAAAAAAAGACAAAGACATGTAAAATGTTAAAATAACAATATGCAATGATGCCCCCAATCCCCACAAAAGGTCCCTGTCCATGTCATCAATAACAGGTCAAGTTAGCACCCCCTAGTGACAGCCCAGCTGTAGAGGGTCTACTTTGCACTTCTTTTTCATTTTTTATTTACAACTTTTTTTTTTTTTACCTAGAATAGCCCAGCTAAGATGTAGCATCTAATTTTCAGTGGGGTCCTGCTTCTATCTCTGTCCCATAACACAAGAAAAAGTGGCTCCAACTCAAGTTGTGCTAGTGTGAGTTAGTAGCCAAACAAACAAAAAACACAGCACCAACACTTCTTCAATAAATAATGCAGTAATAAACTCACATAGAAACAGTGGTGCCATACAAGGTGACAACAGCTCCCTGAGCACAAACAGCCCAACCGTCCCTGAGGAGGCGCTTTTGGCACGAAACCGGTCGGGCTGTTTGTGTTCTGGGAGCTGTTCTCACCTTGTATGACGCCACTGTATTTCATCTCTTCCTATGTGAGTTTAATACAGAATTTATTAAAGAAGCGTTGGTACTGTGTTTTTTGTTTGTCTATCTCTGTCCCAGCCATGCTTAAAACCATTTATGATCTTGGTGCCACCACCTCTGCTGGCAGGCAGTTCCATGGCTCCACCAACCTTTCCATAAAACAGAACTTCCTCGCATCCCTCTTAAACTTTCCATCTTCCAGTTTCCACTCATGACTTCAGGCTCTTGACTCTGTTCTCCTGCTAAATTGTTCTCCGCAGTTCACCTTGTTTATTCCCTTCAGGAACTTGAAGGTCTCTGTCATATACCCAGTCAACCACACAGGGGTAGTGTGGCCCAGCCAGTACCTGTAAGATAAATGAAAACTAAGGGAAGGATTGTCCTCCAATACCGCAATGAAAAACTATGCCAAACACAGTGACAGAAGACCCAATCTCTGGAGTATTTTTTAAAATTGTATTCACTAGACAGAAATTCACAAGGTTTGTCCACCCAAAAAAATGATCAACATTCCGTAGTTTGCTCATTACTTCCTCAGGACCCTTTTTGGTAGAACCAGATATCCCCAATGTAGTTATTGTTATAAAATCCATACAGATCTCCTTATGAGACACTGTCACTTTAATTTCTAGCAAGTGTAAATATTTTCTCAAAATTCTACTTTTAAACAAGAGAAGCCTCTGACTTCTTCTTGGCCCACACCTTCATGTACTATTTCATGTCTCTTTGATATGAACATACCCCCAATGGTCTCCACACTTTCAAGTGCTTGAAGGCACTTTGTGTACATGTGCTCTGCCTCATAATGCACCTGAGAGCACAGCTATCACATAGGAACAAACACCTTGTCATGGTCTTTTGCTTACCTAATGCACTCCTACCCTCCCCTATGTTGATTACTACCTTTTATTTAATTTCTCAGATCTGCATATATGGCATTACATTTCATTATCCTAGTCACATTGCTCTGAAATCTCCCACCCATTAGGAACTGCAGCCAGCTGATGGGGTGAAAATGGGAGATAAGGCCTTCTTCCAGTACCTCAGGAAGAAGTGAGTTATCAAGGGCAGGATAGTCAGCCTGAAGGAGAAGAAGTGGGTGGAGGGAAGTGTGAAACAGGCAGAAATGGTGACCACACTAACATATGCCAGAAGGGAAAAACACATCATTTTCATTTAGGTACACCGCCTTGACTGCACATCAAAACAGATGCTCTTTACTTAGCTGCCTGCTATATTTGTGAACTGCAATGTTGCTAGCTAGGCATGTGAGGAGATTTTTTATTTTTTTCCCTTTTCTACTGCCTGGCGCACCAATCATGTGATGGATCCAAAGCTAAGAAATAGGAAGAGACCAGAAGAGTCACTTGCCACAGACATCAAGAGTGGGGTGAAGAACACGAGTTGTAAGACAGTCAGATTAGTGCTGCAGCCACTCATCTCTCTGCCAATTGACCTATCACACATTGTGGCTTCTCTTTCCCTCAGATCATCCCTCCTCCCCTTAATGTGGTTGCTTCAGCACTGCATTGGTGAGTTAGGAGCCCTGTGCCAGTCACCATTTTAGGGTAGCCTACACCAGCTTGCTTCTGAGGGCCACGGATGATCAGATTAGAAAGGGCTGTGTCATGAGTGATGTCCTGCATGACTCTACAGATTTTGTGATAATGGTGAGCCATACTATGTCTGACAGAAATATTTACGGGTTGATGCTGTAAAATGCTGTTAGTGCCCTGTGAATAAAGCAATGTAATGTGGGAGGGCAAAAAGGGACTGCAATTTGCTTTAAGAGAGCCTTCAGCCTTTCTGCAACCCCAGATTCCCCCTAGGGTTACTAAAACCCTAGTAGTTAGTGGGGTTTTAGGTAGGCATGCTGGGCAGCAAAGAGTTAACCTTCTTGGGCTCCCTTGACAGCTTCTGTCAGTCATTCAGGCAGAGGTTCCAAGTGGGAGTGGCTTTTGCAGCAGCATAAGCCACAATAGAATGCTGCTGTGTGGTTAGTTTTCTGCCTCACAGCAGTACAGTTAGTTTGGGGTGCTTACTGAGGAGAGCCTCAGGAGAGGTGACACCTCTCTTATGACCCCTTTTCAGTCCCTAGTCGGCTCAGAGATAGACCTGCGTCAAGTCGTGGCAGTGGCCTTCTCTTATGTGGTGCCCCTGAGGAGGTGAAGAATCCTGAAGGGAAACGGTTTATGTAACTGTGAATAACTTCTAGGGACATCCCCCATTTTAGAGACACTTTTGAATGGGAAAGTGCTGCCCAGTTTTTGGAATGGCCAGATTTTGCCTTATCTCTCTTGGGGAATTCATGCCCTTTGGGATAATTTTACTTCATGAACTGTCAGAGGACTGTTTGAACACTCAAATGATGCCTTCATGGTCATGAATCTGTTTGGAAAAGAGATGCCTTCCCTTTATCCAGGGTTTGGAACTAACTCACTTCTATCTGGTATATGAGGAGAAAGCCTTTTTCTTGTTTGGGATGAATTTTATTAGAATTGTTTAACACAGTTTGGAGGACATGCCCTTTCCTGTCCTGGATGGACTGTGTGGAGTATGGGACTTTGGCAAATGGGAAGCCCAGCGTTGCCACCCCAGTATATGTGAACCCAGAGTTGGTTGTTCATTTGCTGGAAAAGAATGGAATCTTGTAAATTGTGAGCCCAGCATTGTTCACATTTCACTTTTGGGCAAGTCTTTCCTGTGTCCATAGCCCAGAACAGGGATGGATGGGGAAGTAGTTTCTTGCACCCTTTAAGGCAAGGAGGGGACTGGAACAAAAAACTGGTAGAAAAACATTACTGTGGATTTTGTGGACATTGTTGTGCCTGTTCTGCACCTGCAGCCCCAGTGGGCAAATGTTTTTCTGTCAGTCCATTGAGTCAGAATTAAGCCTACTACTTGTCTTTATTTCTGCCTGTGGAAATTCTGTGAGTGGACTGTGTGATTTCTTGGTGCCTCCAGTGCTATTGCCCCCCATTCCCGGTAAAAACTACAAATGTCTTTTGTGGGTCCCTTTCTCCCACAATCTGAGCCAGGAAAACACACAAGCCAGGGAAATGTGTGGACTGTCTGTTGCCAAATGCCTTCTGTGTTGTAAAGTAAAGAAAGGGGATTACGTTTAACTTTCAATGAAACTCTCCTTTTCCCCTTTTTCAGTTTGCCCTTTCATTATGTCAGACTTTCCCTTTTCTGTGGCAGCGTGTTCTGCCTGCCAGTTTTCTGTTGGTGACCCTGCTAGGTCCTGATTGGCTATACTGCTAATTTTATTGCAGTACAGATGCTGAGGAATTAAATTACTAGAGTTTGCATGTGTCATAGTTTGTATGTGTTGTGGAGGTGCTAGATGCGATTAATCTCTCAATTTGTTGAGTGCTGACTGAGGCTGAGACTTTCTGTTAAAACAAACTCTTGTCAGAGCCACGACAGCTACTAATTCATTAATGCGATAATATATAGAGAATAAATGTGTAACTTAGTTGTACTTGTAAAATTGTGATGTAAAAGTCCCACATTTACAAGCAGTAGCAGAAAAAATAAAAATAAAACCATAAAGATTAAAATGCAATGTCTAATTTTTACTGCTGCCCTGCTTTTATTCCTTTTTTTAATGTAGTTAACCAGGATATCTCAGCTAACATGCAGGATATCTCATTTTCAAAGGGGTCCCGATTGTGTCCATTCTTACAATGTATTTTCACAATAGTGATGAGCTGAGATGCAATATCTTGTTTTTAGAGGGATCCTGCTTTTGGTGAATGCTGGTAGTTATTTATACAATGTGTCATTTCAGTAGAAGATGGGGATTTATGATGTCAGCATGGGAATATGGAACTGGTGAAGTGCTGACATCATAGAGAGCACCCTAATGTTATTTACAATTTATTTGCCCAGGACAGCTCAAATGAGTTGCAACATCTCATTTTCTTACAAACATCGAAAACACCAGCAGAAACAGACCATAATGGTCTTTCAAGTCTGATCGAGTGTGCAGCTCACTCTATTTTATTGGAGCTGCCCCACTCCTTTCTCCCCAAAGTTATCCTCCCTTGCCTTCTTTCCCCCCTTCCCATACTCCCTCTAGTTATCACTCTCCTTTTTACCTTGTCCCACCCCCTGTTAAAACTGCCTGCCATTTTCAATGAGACCACCTCCTCCGGCAGTTCATACCACTTTGACACCACCCTTTCTATGAAAAAGTACCTTTTCATTCTTATTTTAAATCTACCCCCACTAGTTTCAGACTGTACCCCCTTGTGGTCCCCTCCCTTTTTAATCTGAAAATGGCCTCCAATCCAACCTTGTTTATACCTTTTAGGTACTTAAAGGTTTCTATCAAATTCCCCCTCTCCCTTCTGTTCTGCAAGGGAGAATACAGACTGAGCTCCCGTAATCTCTCCTCATATGGTTTTTCCCCCCAAGCCCTGGATCATCTTGGCCACCCTACACCGTACTTCCTCCAGTAGTTTGATGTATTTTTTCAAATAAGGGCACCAGAACTGAAACAGTATTCTAAGTGTGGTCTCACCAATGACCTGTACAATGGTAGAATTACTTCCTATTTCCTGGAGGCGATTCCTCTGGCGATGCATCCCAGCATTTTATTTGCTTTGGCTGCTGCTTTACAGCACTGTGCAGTATCTTATGTCACCCCTGATTATCACCTCTAGACCCTTTTACTCTTCTGAACTTTTACTCAGCTGTCCAAGCTGTACACGCCCCTCCCCAGCCAGTAGTTGGTCCTACGGTTCCTAGCTCCCAGGTGCATGACCTTGCACTTCTTGGCATTGAACCGGAACTGCCAGATGCCAGACCAATTCTTGAGCCTAGCCAGATTCTCCCTGAGCCCCTGCCTCCCTTCCCCTCCTCTGTGTCCACTCTCACATAGAGTTTAATATCATCTGTGAATAAGCAGATTTTACTTTTGATCCCATCTACTATGTCACCAATAAAGATGTTGAATAACACTGGTCTGAGTACTAAGCCTTGTGTGATTTTTTTTTTTAGTGGAATCCTCCTTCTGGCTGCAGTGTGAAGTTCAATATCCCCTGATACAGAACTGTGAAGCAGTCAGCAACACTTTTGGTTTAGCACAGACACATTGATGACAAATACTTTACAATCACAATGCAAAAATAAATCAATTATTGTAAAAATGTCAAGCTTCTGTTTATGATTTTGGTTGCATTAACACAGTACTTTGGCACGGTATTACATTATATGGGAGAATCAAATTGAGTGACTCTAAAATGAGCGACTCAGCTGGTCGACCAACAGAATAGCAAGCATGCAGGGATAACGATGCGAGGGAACCACAACCATGAAGCAACTGAATAGAGAGAGCAAACCATGGGGGAGCTAGGGAGGGAGGTATACAGTGATGCTGGTGAAATAGAGTAGTGAAGCCTGCTACTGTTGAGCTGTCTGCCTGGCATGGCAGATAGGGTTGCTGACTACACTGCCGATGATTCTGGGTTCAGGACTGCCTATAGGCAAGTGCTGTTTTTTAACTGTTTTGCCTGTTGCAAATTTTTTTTATCTCCTGGTATTCCCCAGACCAAAGGTGTCCTGCATACTGTTGCCCCCCTCTCATGTATTCCCCTTTCCCTCAGTGTCCCCCCCCCCCAGAGCTGACTATTTTAGTTTGGGATGAGAGGGGCATAAGCCCCTGCATTAAGTGTTAATTTTAATGTCCGCTTGTTGGACATAATTAGGTCACCATATTGGAAGTTGTCGAGATGGAAATACTGTCAATTCTGCATTTGGCACACTGTACTCACAGTTGTGTGAGTTACTGAAGAAAATTCACCCATATGACATGGACCCCTTTGGTACCAGTCCTCAGATTCTTTAGTTAGCAGCTGGTTTGGTCAGTTGGCCATTTAATTTGGATGCACATGCTCATAAGTCCCCATCCCACTTTTTACTGTATTGTCATCCTAATTTCTCTGATGTCCTCCAGTGTTTGACTCATGTTGCATGGATATTTTGTCACTGGCAAATGCTGAAATGGATTTCATTGCTTAAATTGTTGATATCCTGTTGTAAATGGAATGCACAATAAATGCAGAATGACATCTTCATTGTAGCATTCTTTATGTGAAAACACAGGTGAACACTATTTTTGTTAAGTTAGATGCAAAATAAATGCCAGAATCAGGACCTTTTATTTTTTTGTGTTCACTGTGTGCACAAGTGCAAGCAAACACGTTGGTATGAGAGTGCCCTTTGAGGGATGTGACACTGTCCACCCAATGCAGAGCAGAGTAGAGTAGCAGGGACACGATAGTGACAGTCCAATCAGCACCCAGGCTGATGATGAAAGAGTTGCAGCTTGCTGGGCAGGGATGGTCACCAACTTCAAAAGAGGTTGCCGTCCCTTTGATCCATGCCACCCAGCAAGCCAGACTGATCTGTCATGGTCAGCCTGGAATGCGTGGACTGTGTGCCTGCGACAAAGAAAACCACCCATCAATGTCTGTTGCTGGCGGCCTTAACTGTCCCCCATCGAGACCCTTCCTATCAGCGCCCCATACGCACACACACACATATGCACACACACACACACACACACACACACACAACACACACACAGAGTAAGGACACTGAGGGTGCTCAATCCCTCAGTGTCTTTCCCTAAAATAAAGAAAACTGTCCCTCATCCTGTTTGAAAACCGTCCATCGATATCTGTTGCCACCCCCTTAAACATAACATAGTGACACTGGGGGTGCCAAATCCCCCAGTGTTCTCAACATAACTATCCCCGAAATAAAGAAAACTGTCCCACGTCATTTTTTCTTCTGACAAAAAGAAACCCGTCCATCGACGTCTGTTGAGGCGTACCCCCCCAGCATTACTCAGTGACACTGGGGGTGCCCAATCTCCCAGTGACCTCAAACATTTAAACAGTGTCCTCCAATAATATGAAACTGTCCCTGAAATAAAGAAAACTGTCCCTCATTGTTTTTTAAACTTGGAAAAAGAAAAGCATCCATCATTGTCTGCTGCACGTTAACCACCCCATCCCACCCTCCCGCTCAGGACCCACCCCACCCATACCTTACACACGGGTCCGTCACCAAATTCTTCTGTGGACTGAAGACACTTCTTCACTTTTCAAAGCCCAACTGCGAACTGAAGTAAGCACTTTAATGTATTTCAATGGGGTTTTTAGTTTCAATAAAATGCATTTCAATGGGGGGGGGTTTCAACTTAGTGGCATAACTTGGCCATTTTTTAATATTTTTGACTCCAATTTTCAACATACTTTTTGGTGGTCATAAGAAGGCAATGTTGAAAATTTGGTGTAAAAATTTTAAAAAAATGATGTTATGAGCCTGCATTAAAATTTGTGAATGCAGGCTCGTAACATTGGTAATCATCAATATTTTGACCCCAAATGTTCAACATAGTTATTTCTTCACAGCACCTCATGAATGTGACAGCTGTCATTTTTCATATACTGGCCAAAAATGTTTTTTTGCATCCCTATATGTGATTTCGCAGTCGCTGTGTGAAATCACCTTTCAGGCAGGAGCTGAATTGTTTTCTGCACTTGTTCATGAGGTGGGGTCATAAGAAGGCTATGTTGAAAATTTGGGGTGAAAATATTAACAAACAACAAAGTTATGAGCCTAGGTTGAAAAGTATGAATGCAGACTTGTAACTTTGGTAATTTACAAGATTTTGACTCCAAATTTTCAACATTGCCATTTCTTCACAGCACCTCATGAATGTGACAGCTGTCATTTTTTTAGATCTAGGCCAAAATATGTTTTTGCATCTTAAAAAGTGATTTCAGTGACACTGCACAAAATTATCTTTCAGGTAGCAGTTGAAAATGTTCTCCATCTTTGTTCATGAGGTGGGGTCATAAAAAGTCTGTGTTGGAAATTTGGTTTAAAAATATTCACAAACAACAAAGGTATGAGCCTGCATTGAAAATTGAGAATGTAGGCTTGTAACTTTGATAATTTTTAATATTTTGACCCCAAATTTTCAACATTGTCATTTCTTCATAGCACCTCATGAATGTGACAACTGTAATTTTGCAGATACTGGCCAAAATATGTTTTGCATCCCGAAAGCTTATTCTCTCCATGAAATCATCTCTTGGCCAGGAGTTGCACATTTTCTCTGCACTTGTTCATGAGGTGGGGTCATAAGAATGGTGTGTCTGAGGCACAAATACTACCAAACAAGACAGTTATGATGCCAAACATCATCACTTCTACTTTGTATTCTTAAATGTTAATAATATGATTCTTTCACTGAAGCAATTTTCAAACACACACACACCCTATGACACCAGTGCACACGGCGAACATTCGGCATTGATAAATGCTTATTAATGTTAGAGGTATTTTTAAGTCAGTGCACATATAGTCTAGTACTGAAGCTAAACCTTTTTTATGGAACTAGTCAACATTTTTGTACAAGCCTGCAGATTTCTGGTCCTAAAGTGAGAGATTTAGAGGTACTGTAGATACCTACAAGATCACTGATATCCATTTTTTTCTGACAGCATGTTCTGAGGAGAATAGATTTGGTGAAATATATAATTTTTTCACGCAATGCAGATGAAAAGTGATACATGACTGTTCGCCCATCTGCTGGTCCTTGTGCTAAAAGTTAATTTTAATTATTTGCCATGAAGTGTTGCTATAGTAAAAAGAAACTAAGGCATGTATTGCGATAACCCCAGCCAACTCTTTCTCTTTCTCTCTCTCTCTCCCTCTCTGACACATGATCTATGTTTTCCTGACATTACAAACTTTCTGTTTTTTGATGTGCATTTCTAACTATTGTATTGAACAAAAGGTAGTGTGTGTGTGTGTGTGTGTGTGTGTGTGTGTGTGTGTGTGTGTGTTTTAGGGTAGGGGAGCGGATTGTTTAGATGCAATCTACAACATGTTGGAAAAATAAAAATTGAACGTATTAAAGAAATATGTGGCATCCAACATTACCTTAAATGTGCAATCTAAGAAATATATCAAAACAAGCATTTGTCAATGCCAAACATTCACTTGCAGGTATGTGCACTGGTGTTTGGCATTTATGCAGCCCACCCAGTTGTATCCATGTCCCTTCAGCATCCATATCCCAACAGTGTACCTCTCTGCAACTTCTCTTGCATCTGATTAACATTTCACCATCATACTTCTTAAGTGTCTGTCTTAGGAACCCTAACGCCCTGGTAGTGCTCAAGGGTATGAGCCTGTGTGGAAACTGTGCAACCCGCGCTTGTAACACAGTCATTCAATGGAATTATTTCACAAGAAAGTTTCAACATAGGCATTGTGTCACCTCTGGTCATGAACAGCGTCATTATGATTTTCTTACTGTGCGCCGAACCCTGATTTCCCACAGCGACCACGTTATTCTGCCCAGGAAGAGTGAAAACACATTTCAGCCAGGATGTGAAAAATGACAGCTGTACTGTTCATAAGGAGGTGTGGGGAAATGTACAGTAAATGTTGAAAATCTGGAGTGAAAAATATTATAAATTTGCAAAGATATGAGTGTGCGTGGAAACTGTGCAACGCATGCTCATTAAACAGTCATTTTTTTAAATTTTTGCACTGAATTTTCAACATAGGCATTTTAGGATGTCTTCTAATGAACAGTGTCACTGTGATTTTCTTACTCTGTACCAAACATGATTTCCCATAGCGACCACGCTATTCTACGCCGGAAGTGTGAAAACACATTTCAGCCAGGATGTGAAAAATGACAGCTGTACTGCTTATAAGGAGATGTGAGAAAATGCCAATGTGGAAAATTTGGAGTGAAAATGTTACAAATTCACGAAATTACGAGTGTTCGTAGAAACTGAGCAACGCATGCTCGTAACACAGCCACTTTAAGGACTTTTGTTACCAAATTTTCAACATAGGCATGTTAGGACCTCTGCTCATGAACAGTGTCACTGTGATTGTCTTACTGTATAGTGAACACTGATTTCCAACATCGACTGTGCTATTTTATGCCGGAAGCACGAAAACACATTTCGACCAGGATGTGAAACATGACAGCTGCACTGTTCATAAAGAGGTGTGGAAGTATGCCTATGTTGAAAATCTGGAGTGAAAATATTACAAATTCGTGCGGCCCTTTTGAGCACTTCTACTGAGCAGACGCGACTCCTTCTAGCTCTGCGACAGGAACATTCAAACTACAAATAATTTAATTTCTAATAGGAATATACCTACGTGCTTGGCATCTCTGGACTCTTTATATTGTACTGAAGCCGCTGATGTCAAATTTGAATATGGAGCGCACAAATAAAAGTGGCCCAAACGCTGCAAAATCGCAAGTCTCAATGGAACAACAGACCATGCTTAACGTCCCACCCTGTAGTGCTAGTGAACCGCCCTGGAAGGCTCTGCAGGCGGCCATGCAGGCCATCGATAACAAGGTGGACTCTGTCCCACTAAGATTGGAGGAGCAAGACCTCAAAATCGATGCAACAACAAAAACTCTTCTTCTGCGGAAAGTCAAGCGATTAGAGCCCTATCGACTGCAGCTAAGCTAACGCAGGAAAATGGACAACTTAAGTATCGGTTGGAGGCCTTGGAAAATACCAGCAGGGCCCCAAATGTTCGTCTCATCGACCTTCCGGAAGGTTCTGAGACACCGGACCTCCTTTCTTTTCTACAATCTTGGCTCCCATTGGCTTTGCAACTAGAAAAAGATTTGGGGATACAGTTTGTTAAAGCCTACAGGATATCTCCTAGATCAGCCAGGGCACAGAAATACTTACCATGGACAGTCCTGTTCATAACGGCGAGTGCAATTGTAAAGGAGTGAATACTCCAGGCTGCTCAAAATATGGAGCACTTGAACTTTGAAGGGCATACTTTGCACTGCTTTCCAGACTTGTCCTATGCCACGAGAGCTCACAGGAAGTGATTCGACGGGGTCCATGCTGCACTTAGAAGCTTAGGGGTGGCCCACTCACTGATGATGCTGGCACATCTGAGAATTTTCTACGGGGGTCATACTTTCCAATTTTCTAACCCTGATGAAGCCGGTAAGCATGTGCAACAAATTCAAAAAGAATTTGAGGCCTCAGAAGTTGCAGCTCGTGTGGAATCAGACCAAGAATCAGAAAATGAGGACACTTGAAGGTTAATAATTGATAGCACACATAATCATATGAGGAGTTCCTAGGAGGCTGAGCACATGGGTTCAATTTTTTGAAAATTCAACTGTTTTCATGGACAGTCTAAAAAGGACATTAACTGGTTTTAGTTGATATTAAGAAAGAGCCTTTATCTCTCATATATAGCGGTAGAGTTATCATGTTCAGGGTAACTGAATGTCCATATAATTTTTGTTTTATATATTTTAAATATGGCATTGCAACTGCCCATATTTGTGGTTGTTGTTCAAGGTTACTAGAGTGGGAGGAGGCATGCTAGACTTAAAGTATACCATATGTTCGGGTTCATGGCCTAATCAATGCAGGGAGTTGAATTTTTCTACTTTTTGGATACCTTTCATTAGAATTGGCCACCTCTCATGTAGAAGTGTAGCTAAGGGGATTTATCTTTTTTCAGAACAAATGTTGGTATACCCCTAACTTCGTACACCTATGGTCTAGATTATGATATCCTGTTGTGAAATCTATTTGATGTAACACCACATTGATGTCTGGCTATTGTAATGTGGACTTTTATGTTTAAAAGAAACCAATAAACATAAAGTTTAAAAAAAAAAAAGGAAATATTACAAATTCATGAACATAGGAGTGTGGGTGGAAACTGCACAATGCACGCTCGTAACACTGTCATTTTTTGGAATTTCTTCACCAAATTTGCAACATAGGAATTTTGAGAGGCCATCTCATGAACACTGGCCCTGTAATTTCGTTAATCGGTCTCGAAAGGTGATTCCACTCAGTGACTGGGAAATCACCTTTTGGGACTGAATAATGCCATGACAGTGACTGAGTTCATAAGAATGGGTGTCAAGAACTCCATGTTGAAAATTTTGTGTCAAAAGTCAAAAAAATGGCTTAGATATCCACCTAAGTTGGAAAACCCCTATTTATGCCATTATACAGCTTACCTGAATTTCCTCAGTTCGTGGTCGACTTTGAAGAGTGCAGACAGGTTCCCGGTCCAACGAAGATCATCGTGCTGGGCTCCGGAGATAAATATGGGGTGTGGGTGTAGGGAGGTGGGTGCACAGAGGGTGGGCGCAGGTTGGCGGGGGGGCAGGGACTCACTGAGGGACCGTTTTCTTCTTTCACAGAGACTAAAAAAAAAGAAACAGATGCTTTTGGCACACTGGGGTGGGCTCCCAGCATGCCACCTATGTGTTTGTTGGGGTGGGGGGGCTGGAGCCGGCGGAGATTGGGCAACTCCGCCAGCCATACAGTGTGCATGAGGGGGAGGCATTAGCATGCTGGGGTGGGCTCTTAGCATGCCAACTGGTTGTTTGTTGGAGGGGCTTCAGCTGACAGGGGACTGGGCACCCCCATCAGCCACACAGTGTGCTTGGGGGGTGCATGAGCTGAGGGGGGATTGGGCACCCCCCTCGGCACAGAAGGTGGGGGCCAGGAAGATTGGTAATGGGAGGGACATTAGCAGGGGGAGGACAGGGGAGAGATTTTATGCCGAGCTGTGCAGGACAGCAGTTTGGCTGAGGTAAGTATGCTAATTGCATACACGCTACCACCACTGATTGCAGTGGACTTTTTGTTAGAAGTGAAGACCAATACAGCTCGGCATGTATTGGTCCCCTAAGGTCATGCCTGCTACATTGAACACTACATTGGTGAGGAGGGTCACACACCTCCAAAAGTAGTACTGTTGCAAGACGTTCCTTACACAAGCACGCTAGCGAACATAAAAAGGGTTAAAAACATTGGAATTATATGGACACAGAAAAAAATTAAGGTATCTAGATTTTCCCCATGGTTTGCAAATAATAAGAATAAGTTGCAGTTTTATATGGACTTCCTTACTGATCCTAAATCAAGAGCTAGTTTCATAATTTATAAATTTGAAACTTTTGATAGTAACATCCGGAGGATAAAATATACAAAGGATAAAAATGTACCAAGCGAATGTGACTGTAAACAGGGAGGTCTTGAAAATCTTATGCATATAGTATGTTTATGTGCTTGGTATACTACACCAAGAGCAATTCTTGTTAAAACCATTTTCCATATAAATACTGTTGACCAACTGGAGATTGATACTTTTGCACTATTGAAAATGTTGATTTATAATGAGGATCCTGTGGCAATCAAGGCTCGCGCTATCTTTTTTTTAAAATTAATATACTTTATTAAGTTTCCAAACCAACCACATTACATGGCACCATCCAGACAATAATTTCCCTCCAAGGTACAAAAGAAAGGATGACATACATATACAACCATTCTGAAAATGATCAACAATTAATCATGCCTAGTAAATATTGTACTACAGCAATACAGGATGACATATTAAGTGTCAGGCAATAAACAGTTAATAACCCACATCAAGAAGACATTTCTTTTCTCAGGTCCACTACCTTCTATGAAGGTGGATGTACAGACAACAGGGTTTCTAACTTACCCCATCTTTTAGTGTTTAATGGCAAGTGGTTCCGTATACTAGCTATTGTTTTTTCTACTCGAAGACCAAATAGAATTTCATTGTACTATTCCGAATAAGTTATAACCTCTTGATCTAGCCAGTGCTTCAGTACTAGTCGCTTCACAGATATGGCTAGTAATGTAATTAAAAATATCTCCTTTCTTTCACTGCTGTTGTAGATAAATCTCCTACCACACAGATTTTGGGGGAGAAGCAGTCCTCCAGTCCCAGCAAAGGCCTTAATCTGTGTCCACAAGGGGCAATTTTAGGCATTCCCACAAAATATGTAGTAGGGATTCCTCTGCTAGATTACGTCGGGTACATGTGGATTGTAGGAGCTTCCCCATTTTATAGAGGTGGATTGGAGTATAGTAGATGTTGTGTAAAATATAAAATTGGGTGACAGAGAGCTTATCATTAGTCAAGTATCGATACACATCTCCCCATATACGGGCCCAATTAATTATTAGATAGAGAAGGGAAGAAACCCAATATTGAGGTATTCCCATTATCGAGGGAAACGTGGAAAAATAAGAAAGCTGTAAGCTGAGAAACAGAGTGAGGTTGCCAGGAGAGGGTTTGAAGCATGGAAATAAAATCGCTCTGGTCCACACTCCAGGCACTCGTCTCTGGCAGTATTGCCCCAGATTTGGACTTAGAAATCCTCGAGCCAGACTTCTAGTATTTTGTCCTCTTGTTTCTGTCTCTCCCCCCATCTGCCTCTCCTTCTATCAAACTCTGCTGCAGCAGTATCCTCTATCTTTTTCACACTATAATGGAGTGGCCGCCCATTATAGTGTATTCTCTACCCCCCTTTTTATTCGTTCTTCCTGTCTCGAGAATTCCCAACTTCAAATAAAGAAAAATGCACAAAACGCCCGAACTTTATTATGGCATTTGTTGCATTGTTTAACAGAATGAATAATAAAAATGAGCCTTTTTTCCCCTGTTAAGGTTACTGAATTAAGTCCCTCCTTAAGAAAGCTAGCACTAGCACTGTTACAGATACAGCTTTAGGAGAGAAGCTGTGGGGCTCTGAGAAGGCTGGTCAGGAGGTTTAAAATACAAGGGGTATTCCTTGTCACATGTGAGTTGTGCAAACTAGTTCAGCTGCAAAAGGGAAAGCAGCATGTCCCACTAAATAAAAGGGTTTAGTCTGTCTGTCCATCAGACTTGTAGATTATGCTTTTTGTTTGAGTTTTTATCCACATGCATGAAGAAAACATAAGAACACATTAAACAAATGTACTAGGCAGTATTTAAAGAAAAAGCCCCTACAGATTACCTGGTTGTTGTCTTGACTGAAGCTCTCCTAAAGGATCTGGCAGCCCAGAATGAAGCACATTTGTAGAGGGTCAGAACTGAGTGACATCACAATGTGGGCAGAGTTATTAGCTAATTTAGGTAATTAAGGTTTCAAGCTACTGAATATGTGTTTTTAACCTGCTTTGAAGACTGTAGTAACTAAGATATCAAAATTGTAAAATAAAATATCAACTTGTTATAACTGTAGTCCCCATTCTTATGTATTAAGCGTAGAAATAAAGTGTAATTATTTAATTAGGGGCGGACTACAGTGACCACATGACTAATTATGCCCTGTGAATTCCTATAAAGAGAGAAAGGTTGACACAGATGTTAGATAGCAGTGGAAGGGAGTAGGTGAAACTCTGTTCCAGAACCATAGAAGATAGTGGAAAGTTAGACTAAAACTACTTCCACTCTATGTTACCTTGAAAGTAACTGTAAGCTCTTGGTGAGCTAGAATTTGATTTGTATCCAGTTTTTCAGTGTTTTATTTCCTCCTTGGTTATATTATTTGAACTTTTATTTGGATCATTATAATAAAAAGGCACTCAAAGGTGTTCTTGTGTGTCACAACCTACCTTTGGTCTCTACCTGTGTTAAGTTGTCTACACCCACACCCTACGACAAAGTGGTGTCAGAAGTGGGATGTTACTGGTTGTCTAAGGCATATTGGGAGAAACCAGTAAGGAACCTGACCAGGGTTCCAGACAACTTGGAGTGGAGATGGCATCCGATGGAGAGGAGAAGAAGTTGGGAATGGTGACCAGAACCCAGACGGCTTTGGCAGGAGACCCTTTGAATCCAGGACTGGGTCCAGATGTCAGGAGAAAGGATCCCATGGCAAGGAGGAAACATACAGTGAGGAGGAGTCAGGAGGTTCTACAGAAGGCGCCCTTCAGAGAGGAACCACCTGAGGACTTGGCTGGTTTATTACGTTGGCTGGTGATTCGACAGAGTGAGATGGAGAGACAGCGGGAAATAGATGCCCAGGAAAGGAGACGGGAACTGCGGCAGCAGGAAATCAGGTGGGCTGAGACTGTGAAAGTATTACAATTAATTGGGTCTAATACTGGCAATAGTGGGGATAGTGGTACCTCCAACCCAAAAGACATCAAGCTAACTAAAATGACTAATTCAGATGATATAGAGGCCTGCCTAACTACATTTGAGAGGGTGGCTAGGGCTTGTAATTGGCCACAAACTCAGTGGGTGGTACGGTTGGCCCCCTGTTTGTCTGGGAGGGCCCAACTGGCTTATAGTCACATGGACTCTAGAGATGCTGAAAATTATGACCTGGTAAAAACTGAAATACTGAAAAGATATATTAGTTCGGAAACATATAGGCAAAGGTTTCGTACCTTAAAGTACCATCCCCAAGACAATCCTAGAGACATTTACATGTCTACGGGAACTGTGTTGGAAGTGGATACAACCAGAAGGAAAGTCTATAACTGCAATTATGGAGGCCTTTATTGTTGAACAATTTTTACAAATACTCCCGCATGAGGTACAAATATGGGTAAAAGAACATAAGCCAGAAACAGCAGAAAAAGCCATTTCCTTGGCTGAGGACTTTTTAACAGCCCACCAGACATATCGGAAAGGGACTTCACATCCCCAAGAGATGGTAACAGGAAGAACTATTTCCAGAACAAGGACTAGTGTTCCAACCACCAGTGACTTAAAGAAGGACAATAAAACTGATAATAAAAGATGCTCTTTTCCAGCGGACATTGTTTGCAGAAACTGCCAAGGGCTAGGCCATATAGCCAGATACTGTCCAAAAATACATGGGGGTACTACTCATTTGGCTCTGCTAGGTGCTGGATATTTTACTACTGTGGTAAAGCTGGGCAATCAAAATGTAATAGGATTAATAGATTCAGGTAGCAAAAATACTTTAGTAAGACCTGAATTGCCTGATACTCGGAGTAGTAAAAGTGAAGAACCTGATATGCATGTCATATGTGTTCATGGTGATTCTCACCACTATTCTACAGGGCAGATATGTATCAATATAGATGGGAAATGCTCTGAGGTGACTGCAGGGATAGTTCCTAATCTACCAGTACCGATACTAATTGGCCATGACTACCCTGACTTCAAGCATTAATACAAAATAAAGGAACTCTGTCTGCAGTAACCACTAGAGCTCAGAGTAAACTGCCACAACAACTGGGGATGTATTTCCATTTCAGGATGAACTGTATGATCCACCAGGAAAATAAGGGTGTCTAAAATGCTAAGAGACGGCTCCAAAGAAGGTGGGTTGAAAAGAAAAGGGTTACCTGAATCAATATCTTCCATTTTTGTAAAGTAACATAGCTGAAGAACAGGCTAAGGATTCTTACAATCCCTGTTTCAGCAAGTGGATAAACAAATGGTCCTGGTGCCCCTAAGATCATCATACAGCATAACATATTGTATCGGGTATGTACTAAAGAAGATACAGGAGAACAGGTAGAACAACTGATAGTTCCCACCCAGTATAGACGCAATTTGATTTTTCTAGCCCATGATATCCCATTGGCAGGACATGCAGGACAGGATAGAACTTTGGGGAGGATTTTACAAAGGTTCTATTGGCCAGGTATTCATGAAGATGTAGCTAAATATTGTCAGAGCTGCAGTGAGTGCCAAAAAGTAAGTCGGGTAGGACGAAAAGAAATTGTCCCTGGTACCACTTCCTTTAGTGACAACCCCATTTGAACGGATAGGAATAGATATAGTGGGACCTTGACTAAGAGCTCCAAGTGGGAATCGATTCATATTAGTCATCTGTGATTATGGAACTAAATATCCTGAGGCCATCCCCTACGCACTGTCACCACCAGAAAATAGCAGAAGAACTAGTCAAATTATTTAGTAGAGTGGGTATACGAAAAGATTTTATCGGATCAGGGAGTAATTTTAATGCTTCTTTATTAAAAGAACTTTACAGATTGTTGGGTATTGTGGCAGTATGAACTTCCCCCTATCATCCCCAGACAGATGGACTCGTAGAACGTTTCAATCAAACTTTGAAATGGATGTTGATGAAATTTGTCCATGAGGAAGGGAAAAACTGGGATAAATATTTACCCTATTTGTTATTTGCCTATCGAGAGGTACCCCAGGCCTCTACTGGCTATTCCCCTTTTTCCCTTCTATATGGTAGAAATCCTCGGGGACCGTTAGATGTCATAAAAGAATTCTGGGAAGAAGGGAAGGAGATGAAGCAAAAAGGCATTGCTGAGTATATGAAAACACTGAGGCAGAAGTTAATGACTTATGTAACTAAAGCACATGAATCCAGTGTTCAAGCCCAAAAAGTGCAAAAATCATTGTACGATCAAGGTACAAGTAGGAAACAATTTCAGAGTGGGGATCAGGTATTATTATTGTTACCCTAGTCCAGTAACAAGTAACTCATGAAGTGACAGGGCCCCTATCAGGTTCTGAGGCAGACAGGTCCAGTTAATTATGAAATAGCTACCCATGATATTAAACCTGGAAAAAAGGTGTATCATGTAAATTTGTTAAAAAGATGGTATGAAAGAACAAATGATGACATCAGTCTCATGGTCATACCTGATGAAGGGGAGACAGATTTTGAAGTCGCTTATGGGCGACTGGAGGATAGGAAAGGACCCCAAGACATGTTTATAAACCCCAGTTTAGAACAAAAACAAAGAGAGCAACTAGACGCTCTGATTCAAACCTTTGCCACAACCTTTACAAGCATACCTGGTAAGGCTAAAAATGTGGAACATCAAATAAAAACTCATGGAGGCCCAGTAAGGAAAAGACCCTATAGACTCCCTGAGAGGGTTCGAAAAGAGGTGCAAGAGGTAATCAACAAACTGCTAGCCTTAGGAATCATTGACCCCTCAAAAAGTGCATGGGGGTTTCCAGTTGTGATAGTGCCAAAGAAGGAAGGAGGTATTAGGTTGTGCCTCGACTTTAGAAACCTTAGCCAAGTTGCACAGTCGATCGTGCCTATCCTCGAATAGATGATATTATAGATAAAATTGGGAATGCTAGACATAGCCAACGCTAGATTCTACCAAAGGATATTGGCAGATCCCTTTGGCTAGTGCAGATAAAGAAAAAACAGCTTTCAGTACCCCTACAGGCCTTTTCCAGTTCTGTACTATGCCACTTGGGCTCCATGGCGCACCAGCCACTTTCCAGCGGTATATGGATCAAATATTAACACCATACACTACATTTTGTGCTGCATACTTGGACGATGTGGTCATATTCAGTAAAAACTGGGATTCCCATTTGACACATCTCCGAGACATAATAGTTGCAATCAAAATGGCAGATATGACCATTAATCCAAGTAAATGTGCATTGGCTATGAATGAGACCAAATATTTGGGATTTGTGCTTGGTAATGGGCTCATTAAGCCACAAATGGATAAGGTAGAAGCAGTTGCTAATAGTGCCAGACCAACCACAAAGAAACAAATCCGCTCATTTTTAGGACTTGCTAGGTATTACAGGCGTCTTATCCCCATTTCTCTACAATTGCTGCCCGCTAACTGATCTGACAAAAAGAAATATGGAATAAAATACAATGGTCACAAGAATGTGAACAAGCCTTTAATACCATAAAAGCGGCACTGTGCTCTTCCCTGTGTTAAGAGCCCTGATTTTGATTACCCATTTGAAGTCCACACAGATGCCTCTGGAGACGGGTCTGGGAGCCGTACTTAGTCAGACTATAAATGGAGAAGAACACCCTATAGTATATATCTCCGAAAGCTACATGATAGAGAGAGGAAATATAGTATGGTTGAACTAGAATGTCTAGCAGCAAAATGGGCAATTGAATCATTACGATTTTATTTATGGGGAACCCCTTCTACCCTAGTAACAGACCATAATCTCCTTTGCTTTTTGTCCCAGATGAAAGATAAAAACAACAGAATCATGAGGTGGTACCTGTCAATACAGCCTTTTACATTTACTGTACAACATCGAGCTGGTACCTCACATGCAAATGCTGATTATTTATCCTGACAAATGGGATAATGTACAGAATGTTAAAATATTATTCTGAGGTCATAACTCTATTTGAATAGAGAGATGATATTGGTATAGACACCCCAGGGTAGTGTTAGAATGAATTAGGTTGAATTGTTGTTCCTATAATAGTCCAAGTATTTAAGGGACCCTGGAGGTGGAGCTCTATGGTGAGGAGGGCGGAGCTCCATCCTACCCAAGTGTAAAGGGGTAGGTTGTCTTGATAACCTAGATAGGTTATCGCTTAAGCATGGGAGTGTGTGGCAGTATTGCCCCAGATTTGGACTTAGAAATCCTCGAGCCAGACTTCTAGTATTTTGCCCTCTTGTTTCTGTCTCTCCCCCCCCATCTGCCTCTCCTTCTATCAAACTCTGCTGCAGCAGTATCCTCTATCTTTTTCACACTATAATGGAGTGGCGCTCATTATAGTGTATTCTCTACCCTCCTTTTATTCGTTCTTCCTGTCTAGAATTCCCAACTTCAAATAAAGAAAAATGCACAAGCTGAACTTTATTATGGCATTTGTTGCATTGTTTAACAGAATGAATAATAAAAATGAGCCTTTTTCCCTGTTAAGGTTACTGAATTAAGTCCCTCCTTAAGAAAGCTAGCAGTAGCACTGTTACAGATACAGCTTTAGGAGAGAAGCTGTGGGGCTCTGAGAAGGCTGGTCAGGAGGTTTAAAATACAAGGGGTATTCCTTGTCACGTGAGTTGTGCAAACTAGTTCAGCTGCAAAAGGAAAGCAGCATGTCCCACTAAATAAAAGGGTTTAGTCTGTCTGTCTATCAGACTTGTAGGTTATGCTTTTGTTTGAGTTTTATCCACATGCATGAAGAAAACATAAGAACACATTAAACAAATGTACTAGGCAGTATTTAAAGAAAAAGCCTAGATTACCTGTTTTGTTGTCTTGACTGAAGCTCTCCTAAAGGATCTGGCAGCCCAGAATGAAGCACATTTGTAGAGGGTCAGAACTGAGTGACATCACAATGTGGGCAGAGTTAGCTAATTTAGGTAATTAAGGTTTCAAGCTACTGAATATGTGTTTTTAACCTGATTTGAAGACTGTAGTAACTAAGATATCAAAATTGTAAAATAAAATATCAACTTATTATAGCTGTAGTCCCCATTCTTATGTATTAGCGTAGAAATAAAGTGTAATTATTTAATTGGGCGGACTACAGTGACCACATGACTAATTATGCCCTGTGAATTCCTATAAAGAGAGAAAGGTTGACACAGATGTTAGATAGCAGTGGAAGGGAGTAGGTGAAACTCTGTTCCAGAACCATAGAAGATAGTGGAAAGTTAGACTAAAACTACTTCTACTCTATGTTACACCTTGAAAAGTAACTGTAAGCTCTTGGTGAGCTAGGATTTGATTTGTATCCAGTTTTCCAGTGTTTTATTTCCTCCTTGGTTATATTATTTGAACTTTTATTTGGATCATTATAATAAAAGGCACTCAAGGCATTCTTGTGTGTCACAACCTACCTTTGGTCTCTACCTGTGTTAAGTTGTCTACACCCACACCCTACGACATCATCCCCATCCACTTAATTAGGATATGCCGCAGTTAGTAGAGCTTGAAAATATGTGTGGTAGGAAGGTTGAGAGATGACAATAGCTCTGGACTATTGGGTAGTTTATCACCCACTAAGAGATCCAATACCACCTTACCATTCAGTTCGGGAAAACGGTGAGTCGATAAAATTTGCCCCTATTTTGAAGTTTGGGTTGCCACATAATGGCTGTGACACATCTTTGAGATTGTCATATTTCAGGGCCTACAAAGCTGTGTGTGGACTCGGAGAAAGGATAAGATAACTGAATTGGTGAATTGCGGAGATAGGTTTTTAGCATGCATAGAGAAAAGGCTCCTTAGATTAATGCCCATATCCCCTATTAGCTGCCTTTCTATTTGAAGCCATAGTGGTATGTACTCTGTAGATTTTCGTTCATCAGGAGATTTAACCCACTTTGCATACTTTGAGATATGACTGGTCAGTTAGTAAAAATAGAAATTGGGTAGTTCCAGCCCTCCCAAGTATTTGGGTGCACTTAGTTTAGTATACGCCCTGTGAGGCACTTTCCCTTTCCAAATAAATCGGGAAACAATAGCATGTACATTCATAAACCACTTTAGTGGGAGGTGGAGCTTTAACATGTTAAGGGGGTAAAAGATACAGGGGAGTATATTCATTTTAATTATACTGATATGTGCCTGTAAAGAAAATGGGGGCGTGTTCCATCTGTGGAGGTCCAGTTTAATGGTATCTACTATCTTGTCAAGGTCCAACGTTTTAATGTAGGACTATTTCTGCGCGAGAGTAATGCCTAAATATTTAAATGTAGAGGCCCACACCATCCCAAATCAGACATAGTCAGAGGGAAAGGTCTTGAGATTTAAGGGCATTATAGTGGATTTATCCAGATTAAGTTTATAATTAGAATATTTGCCATATTAGGATATCACGTGTGGGACTTCTGGAATAGAGGAGGTGGGGTGCAATAAGTGTAGTAACAGGTCATCCGCATAAGCAGAGATCTTAATATCAAGAGTTCCAAAGGGGATTCCATAAATTTTAGGTGAAGTTTTAAGCTTGTAAATCAGGGGTTCTAAATAAAGATTAGAAGGCAAGGGGGAAAGGGGGCATCTCTGCCAGGTTCCAGAAAGCAAAGAGAACCCCAGTGACAGTACTCCATTGCAGAAGACCTTGGCAGTGAGTTTGGAGTACAGAGTATGGATCCACTGTATAAAAAATGTGGGGAAGCCGAATGTCTCTAACACAGAAAACAAGAAGTCCCAGCACACTCTTTCAAAGGCCTTCTCTGTGTCCAGGGATACCAAGACTATAGAGTAGTTGGCCTCCCTGGACGCAGAGAAGATATGCACCAGTTTCCTCAAATGGTCCATCAAGGACCTTCCCGGCATAAAACCTACTTGTTCTGGTCCAATCAGCCCCTCCCGTATCTGAAAAATTCTGGATAAAAGAATTTTTGCAAATAATTTATCCTTGGGATTATTCAGTTTAGGAAGTACTATAATTAGGGCCTCCATTAGAGAGAGATCTGACATTCCTTTAGTGCAAAAATAGGAGAATAATTGTTGCAGGATAGGGAGAAATTCTGGCACCAGGGCTTTAAAAAAATTGGACGGGAAGCCATCTAGCCCAGGGGCTTTGTCAGGAGAGAGGGACTGAATGGCTGGTGAAATCTCTTGTATAGATATAGGCCAAACGAGCAAAGCTTGTTGATCCGGTGTTAGTATGGGAAGATGGATAGCATGTAGATATTCCTGAATCTCTTCTGGGGAAGAAGGGTGATTTTGGGGGCCATAAAGTTGGCTATAGAAAAGGTCAAATTCTTGGGCAATTTCCTTGGGGGTAGTTATGAGGGATCCGTTAGATTGGGAGGAGATGGCTTGGACTAGTCGGGAGGCTTCCTGTTGCTTAAGGCGGAGGGCCAGGAGCTGTCCAGCCCTTTCCCCATGCTCATCGTATTTGGGCTGAGTCCTAAGAAGTGTGTATTCAGCTCTCTCCCTCAGATACTCAGTGTACCGATGTCTCAGGTCTTCTAAGGCAAGCTGTCTTTCCTCTGAGGAGGCCAAAGTGGGATTATTCTCCAAGATTTTAATTTGGTCTAGTAAAGCTCGTAAGGAAGCTTGTTGCCTTTTTTCTTAGTTGATGCTATGTGAATGAAGTCCCCTCTCAACACTCATTTCAATGCGCATCAAATTTTGTCAGTATCTGGGATAGAATCCATGTTATGCTCCAGGAAGCATGCTATGAGATTTTGAATTTGGGATAAGGTTACTGGATCTTTTAATAATTGGGTATTTAATTTCCAGATCTTGTCTGTCACAAAACTCGAGGTACTCTCACATTCTAATCATACTGGAGAGTGGTCAGATAGGACTCGAGGAGTAATTCCACCATCCCTAACCCTTCATAGGTTGTTTATGCTAAGTAAAAAAATAATCTAATTGAGAATATGATTTGTGTGCGGGGGAATAGCACGTATATAGGCATTTTGAGGATGCTGAGTCCTCCATGGGTCACACAGCCCCCTCCCCCAATTCCATCAATTCATGTAAGGCATGTTGAGTGGGAGAGAGACCCCTGGAATGACTCCATGACCAAGCCATGTCTGATGTGAGAGCCACATTCCAGTCCCCTGCTAAAATTATGGGAAGATTGAGAAAAGGAGATAGTAGGGTAATCAATTCTGAGAAGAATTCTGTAGAAGGTGCATTTGGTCTGTATATACATCTGATTAAGAGTTCTGTATGATTTAACATTCCACGTAAAAGGATATATCACCTCCTGGGGTTGGCTATACTCTATGTAATTTGGAAATTAACCCCTCTGAAGATTAAAATAGCTACCCCTCTCTGATTCGTTGAGTTCCCCACTGCGAAGGTTTGCTCCACCCCCAGCCAGCATAAGAGCAAATTCTCAGAGGCTAAGAGGTGGGTTTCCTGTAGGAGGGCAATTGGCAATGTAGTAGTTGAAGGTGTTTCAAAATTTGATATCTCTTCCCTTTAGAATGAGCGACTTTAACATTCCACATACTATATCTCATCACTTGATTCTCTGTAATGATACAAGTAATCGTTGTATTTATTTATTTAAATTTTGGAAAGTACCATTGTAAATACCATAATCAAAAATGTAAGGGGTCTAAATCCAATATCTCCAATCCCCCCCCTACCCTGTCTGGTACATGCCATGCCCCAAAACATAATCCCCAGTTTCTCCTATGTCGGAGGGGAGTTGAGCAATAAGATGTATAGGATATGCGATCTAATCGCACATCTACAATTTGGTTCATATGTAGTCTAAAATGGATTCTCCCCTTCCCTCAAACCCCTGATGTAGAGCCAGGACCTCCCAAAATGTAAACAACAAAAAACTTCTAAACTGATCCCCCAGTCCCAAAGGCTGACCCATCCAGATCTGCTGGGCCATGATATCCATAATGCTTCCTAAACAGTACCCACATATCTCCTGCCCCCCCCCCACTCCACTGAACGAGTAAACATGAACAATCTACGAAATTACTCATTCTATGAACACAGCATTAAACTATCAGGCAAACTTTAAGGAACAAAAAATTATTTCTGTGCTTCGAGACTCCCGAGCAATTCTCTGGCATGGTGAGTAGCCAAAGGAGTCAGCGTGGGACAGTGAAAAAAATGTACTTAAAAGTTAATCTTTTTAGGCCCCTGAGATGCTTCCCCTTTGCTGCAATGAACTCCGGTATGCCTAAGGTTTCCATCTGCTACCACAGATCCTGGTTCTTCGGCAAACAGTTGTTTGTACAGACGAATTAAATCAGCGGCTATCCCAACAGTCCGTCTGAGTTGGATCAGCAACTACAGAGCAGAGTCCTCAAGAGTCTTAGTCCCACATGAACAGCTACATAACAGGCAATTCCTCCAGTAAACTGCTAGATGGAGTAAGCTCGGTGTGCAGATTAACAAAACAAGCAAGGTTAAACAGTACCTGTGTGCCCATCCAGAATTCATTGTGCCCCCAAAATATACCTTGGTACCATCAAAAATCCTGTTGTAAAGTCACAGGTGATGCTCCTCAAAACTTGAACATACATGTAGTTAGCAAAAGATTTTCAATCCCATGCTGAGTGATATCACAAGGCAGCTCCCCCATATCATCACTTAAAGAGATCAGGGTATAGGGATTTTAGCATCATTGCAGCTTGGTCTGCTGTGTCATAATTGTGCCAGGTGCCCGATGCAGAACTTGGAGAGTGGCACGGTATTTCATGAAAAATTTGATGCCCGCGGTGATCAGCTTGGCCACATAAGGTTGCAATTCAGTTATTTTTTGTTGCACTGTTTTGGGCAGATCATGGGCTATCCAGATCCTCTTTCCTTCTCACTGTAGTTCTTGCAAATCATGGGTTTTCCCCAATATATGTCCTTTGTCAAGGAAATTTAATAGACAGAATATCAGAGGCCTAGGAGCTGTGCCCTGTGGTGGTGTTGAGTGCAGCGATCTGTGAGCCCGTTCTACCACATATAGTAGGCCATTAGATGAGGGGCCTGCAATTTTGACACACAGTGTTTGAATGAAAGCAATAGCTGAGGCCCCCTCCTCTCCTTCTGGCAGTCCCATGATGATGAGATTATTCCTCCGGGATCTGCCTTTTAAGTCCTCCAATTTGATCTCCATGGATTTCAACTGCTGCCGGAGAAGTGACATTTCAGGCTCAACCATAGCCCTCCAATCATCCAAAGAGGAGATACGGGCTTCATTTTCGCCCATTCACTGAGTGAGGGTGCCAAAGAGGATGTAATTGTTTGGATGTCTGTCAGCAAAGAGTCCAGGGTGACCTACAGAGGGCTCAGGCCTTCTAAGAAGTTCTCCTGCATGAGAGCGGCCTGTAGATTCAGGCTAGACAGAGGCCCGGCTGGGAGAGCTTTGGAGCGCTCAGCCGTTTTGTCTCTGGTCAGTGTCAGAGGAGGCGTATGCCAAGGAAGGACATCCCTCATCTCTGCTTCCATTGCAGTGAGTTTTTTTACTTTGGGATAGTGTTGCCTTACTCTTAGAAGGTAGATTTGCCAGTATTGAGGTTAATTTAGTCACTATGGTAGAAATAATGAAGGTTAAGCGGGCGTAGGAGCAGGAGCTGTTTAGAGTGCCTCTGTTCAGGCTGCCATCGTGTGCCTTCCACCTATCTTTTTTAATACTGTGGTTCGAATAAGAAAAAAAATATGGTAGCTGGTATGAGGGTGTGATAGAATATTATATGAAATTTTGGTATTACTTGAATGTACTGTATGTGCGATTTAAATTGATCTCACTGTCATTGTTAAATATTGTGCAATATGTGTTATGAAATATTATAAAATGTCTCCTTAATCTTGTCTAAATATTTAAAATGTTTTTAAAGAACATGTTAAGTGTAATGACAATATTGTCGAACAATAAAGCATTTACTTACTATGATGTCATAAACAAAGACACTGTGAGGTTAACAGGGGAGAGGCAACTGTTTTCTATACAGATCTTTTAGATGGACTACCAAGATGTGCTGCAAATCTTGGAAATGAACATTGAAAATGAAAAAAAAATCTATTCTCTAGTGAATTGTAACAGCTGAAAAATCTTATTTATGAAAGCACATGTGAAGTGCAGAGTAGCTCTTTAAGCCTTGTCCCTGATTCATGAGGCAGGAGGTTGAGAGGTACTGTATGGATCCAACAATGAGCATGAAGTGCTAGCAAACTTTAACAGAGATGCAGTGATACTGTTTAGTCCCGGCTATGATCTGAGCACTGAGTAAAAAGGAAGGGGGTATCATAATCTGTCATCCTGATATTAGATTATAATTACATATGAACATATGAAATGGCAGTAAAAACAGATCACATGGTCTATCTAGTCTGCTCAATTGTGCAGCTAGCCCCTCAACTTTCAACTGCCCTACCCTTCGCTCTCCTCCTCACAGTCATTTCTCCCCACACTCTGCCCACCATCCTACAGGAAATCACCTCCTTCAGTAGAGTGTTCCACTTGTCTACTACCCTCTACTTGAAATAATGTCTCCTGATTTCCCTCCTGAATGTTCCCCCTCCAACCTCAGGTGATGCCCTCTAGTATCCCTCTCTCTTCTGATCCAGAATATCTCTCCTATATTAGCCTTGTTTATCCCCTTCAGGTACTTAAAGGTCTCGATCATATCTCCCCTATCTCTCCTCTCCTCCAGGGAATACATGGTAAGCATGTTCAGCCTTTCTTCATAAGATTTCCCCTTCAAACCCTGGATCATCTTCGTTACTCTGCATTGTACCCTTTCCATCAGTCTGATGAATTACTGGTACTTTCTTTCCAGTTTAGCTGATGCTTGGCAAACAAGTTTTTTTAGAATATCATGATTAAAGAAAGGTAATTTGCATAGTGAAGATAGAGAGACCACAAGCATGATTCCGATATGCACTTTTATATATTGTTCCTTTAATGTATCAGTTTTTAAATGCCAGGAAACTGAGGAGAGAGACAGCATGTTTAGGGGAAGGGGGAGGGGAGAGAGAGAGATAGAGAGAGAGAGAGAGAGAGAGAGAGAGAGAAGAATGTTTGGGATCATGTGAACAGCTGACCTGACAGCCAGTGTCTGTAAGTCTTAAACTTACATAAAAGAAAGAGTGTGTGAAAGGCACCAGTTCCTTTCTCAATTCAGCATTTCCAGCCATTGCTAAATATCTGGGAGAATGACAGAACTTGCTTTAGCAATCAGCCCCATAGAGACCCATGAACTAAATAAAAGGAACATGTATATTCTGTTACTGGCAAATACTGAAATGGATTTCAATGCTCAAATTGCTGATGTCCTGCTGTGAGTGGATTGCACAATAAACACAGAAAGACATCTTCCTTGAAGCGTTCTTTATGTGAAAACACAGATGAACACTGTTTTTGTTAACTGCGACAATGCACAGATTTATGTGAGAACACATTCCCAGTTTCTTCTCTCTGCATATTAATCCTTGCTGTGCCACATACTGATATCCCAGTCCTGAATTCCTATATATTCTAATTCTGTTGGCAACCTAAAGGTTAATAGCAGCACCACATGGTTCTCTGCTTAACAAATAGTGTGTGTGTGTGTGTGTGTGGGAGGGGGGCACATTGTAGTGAATGAGGGACACAGAGAGATTTTCAGGAAGTTGTGCTTTGATTCCCCACACCCTTGTGAGAACAAAAGCTGTGCTGCGTTACCAGTTCAGTTCCCATTTTTCTGATGACAGCACTAGGTCTGCATGGCTCCGCCCATGCAGCTGTAAAACGCACACATATCCACAGCTTCTTCAAATCATTCAGTTAATTTCTTCTCCCCCATAAAAGATTCAAAAGTATCAAACTGGCAAGCAGTGTACTTTTTTAAGTAGACCGAAGAACAAGTACCCAAACTCCAAGTAAAGTAAAATAATAAAATTAAACAGAACAAAAAAGACCTGGCTGTAGTAGTAGTAGTAGTAATAGCTGCTGTATTCAGATTTTAAATAAAAATCAGATGATTACTATCAGTTCTCTTACAATTCTCCTCCCCCAGCCTGCCATCCTTGGGCTACAGATTAATTGTTACAAGAATTTAAATATATTCAGTTCTTTGAAATGTAACATTACTTCACATCAGAAATTTGATATTGGGAAAGTAAGTGACCATGACCCAGACAGCACTACTAAAACTTAACCAATATGCAAAAATCTTAACTGTATATGTGGTGTGAACTACAGTACAGTCACAGTCACAGTGCTCATCCGTACGTAGACAAGAATAGGGATGTGCTGATGGAGTAGGGCAAAATTATTCATAGCATGTTCTATTTTTGATGCTCTAAATCCAGTTATGGACACATTTTTAAAGGCAGTGGTCAAAATGGACCTGTGCTATCAGATCAGAGGATTTATTTGATATTGTGAGAAGTTAAGCTGTAGTAGGAGTGAGTAGGTATGAGCTGCAACCCCTGGCATTAGTTAGGGCCACGCGATTCAGCAAATTTGACCCAAAAGGCCAATTTTGTGCCCGGCCAGACAAAACTTGAATTGGCCCGATTTGGCCCGAAATTAAATGAAGGGTTTTGAGGGTCAAAATACATTTTTTATAAATGGCTTATCATGTAATATTAAAATATGCAGTTAAAATGTATGAAAAGCTATGAACAATAACTTTAAACAGAACCTTCATAATGAGCATGGCAGTCTGGCAGACTACCTTACCAAGAGGCTCAAAATCAGGCAAACACCATCCTCATCTACTGTTCCAACCCCCACCCACCCAGTCCTGTTCCCTTAAGTAGTACTTTCCCCATGGTGGTGCTGATGGTGGCCGTGGGGTCAGCAGTGAGAAATATGAGACAGCTATGCTACTGCTGTATTGGTGAGACTGAGAAAACCTGTGGAAAACACATACTATAGCTGGTTAGGCTACTGAGGACACCAGAAGAGAGCAACATACCCAGGGGTAACTTATTTCCTCCAAAACAGTTCCAATCCACCCACTCTGCTCCCCTAGGTAGTACTCCCCATGGTGGCACTGATGTTGGGGGAATGATGATGATGGCAAAAGAGCTTAGGTACAGGAAAATAAATAGCAGTCTGAAAAATGAGATAGCAAGGTAATAGCTATGCACTGCTGCATTGTTGTAAACTGAGGAAAACACATATCATAGCTATAGCTAGCTGCTAGGCTACAGAGGACACTGGAACAAAGCAGCAAACCCAGGGGCAACATACTTCCTCCGTCATGGTTCCAACCCACCCACCCCATCTCCCCTAGGTAGTACTCCCATGGCGGCACTGATGTTAGCGGAATGATGATGATGATGATGATGGGAAAAGAGCTTGGATAAAGGAAAATAAATAGCAGTCTGAAAAATGAAGAACAAAACGCTGTCCCACTGGCCGGGTGTGCACAGGAGAATAATCAGAACAAAAAAGCACAAACTCCAGCACTACCCAGTCCCACCAAAACCGATTACAAGCAAATACCCAAGTGATTATTTCATTGCTCTTTACTTTTTGCATGCATGTTGGATCCATGTCCTGGGGGTGCCTGTATGAATTTACGAATTAATACATCACTGTGTAGCCATTCTGTTCTTTTTCCTTTTTTCTTATATTTTTACTTCCAGTGGGTCATAGCAGTATATCTGTGTTTTTATTTTATTAGTGGGTCACTTTAAGTGTGGAGATTAAATGAAGTATAAGAGCTACCGGTGAACACTCCTTAATGAAGTGAATCCAGTAGTAGCAGGCTTGTAGGTCTCCACAGTGTTCCTGAATGGGATCTTGGCACATTTGGCATGTTTTTGTTTAATAATGTTGAACTGTTTCACATGCCTTATTCACGATCAGTGAAATAATTCCTTTGGTGCTTGCTCATAAACTGTTATAGTTAGTTGTGTATTTATTTTTTAAAATAATCTCCTATGCATGTTTAGGTACGCACAGTAAATAAAGACAGGCAGAAGGGAGATTCATGTACTTGCAACACACACTAAGGCACTCGCTTACAGATTCTAAAATTATAGGTTTATATACCAGTAATATACTTGTAATTAAGTTGAGGAAGGTTTATTTTTAGAAATGTTAACTGTTCAACATGCTCTGGGTCCAAACTATTCCGAGCAGAGGATGCAACATCGCCAGCAGTAGTAAAGATGTGCTCTGAAGGCACACTTGTAGGTGAGCATCCAAGATATTTGACTGCAACTTGAGACATGACTTGCCAAACACAGCGCTTGCATTTCCAATATATAAGAGGGTCACATTTAGGATTGGTCTCTCAAGGCTCCATGAGGTAAATATTCAGAACTCTTTCAGCGCTAGGCACACATGACTGTTCTGATATTGGTCTTGAGCAGTCTGGGGCACTTAGCTTATTCCAGATATCATCAGCTTTGTTAACTTTAACGTGAAGTGGATGAGAAGAGGAAGGAGAGTCTGTTTGCTGTGACAAGACAAGAGAACTAGTAGTTGTCAAGTTCTGCCGTGACTGCCTTGGTGATGGTTGTTTCTGGCCATGGCCATCGATTCTGTCTTTGACCTCCTGAATCTCATCAGTGAGTTGTGCCTTGATATTCATTATTGGCAAACTGTCCCACACCAAGAAGATGTCCTTGAAATGAGGATCTAGTATGGTAGCAATTACATATTTCTTCTCTGTAAGAACAGAATCAAATCTTCTGTGCATCTCTGCATTTAAAATGCTAGCAAGTTCCATAATCTCTTGTGATTGCCCTTCCTCTCCATTATCGTCCATGGTATCAGCAGTCTGTTTGAAAAGGATGCGTACCATTGGTATGATCTGACTAATGGATGCACTGTTACTACTGAGTACCTTTGTTGCATTTTCAAATGGTGCCAGTGTTTTCACAACTTCTTCCAACAACTTCCATTGTGTGATCATGCCCCCGATATCATGGACTAAGGCCATATTATGTAATGCCAACTTCTGCTGCAGTAGACGCTCCAACATATAATAGGTGGAATTCCACCGAGTAACTGTATCTAAGATGAGACTGTTAGATGGTACATTGTAGTCACTTTGGTACTGCCTAAGAATGGATGTGGCCTTTACAGATCTGTGAAAGTGGCCACATATTTTACATGCAGTGTGAACAAGGTTGCATATGTCAACTTGGTGTTGCAGGGCATGGCGTACAACCAAATTGAGAGTGTGTGCAAAGCAAAAAACATTAACTCTCTGCTCATTACCACAGTCCTGAAGAGCTTTGATAATATTTGCACCATTATCAGTCCCAGTCATACCAATAGTAAGGTCCCAAGAAACAATCCATTCTTGCTACAGTTTCTCCAAAAGTGTCCTTGTATTTATGGCATTATGTTCAGTGTCCATTGCAGACACACTAAGTAGAGCCATACCCCTGTACTCATCAAGAAGCAAACTAGGCTGACTGACATTTTTGGTTTGTACTGCTGATGATGCTGCAGACTCCTTAAACGTGACCCAGTGAGCTGTGAGAGATAAGTAAGCATGTGATGCAAAGCTTGTCCAAAGATCTGTCATAAAGTGAACAAATCCCACCTCTGCCTGTGTCAATTGATTGGAAATTGAATTCTTGCTGCCTCATATATTTCAGGTATGATACGATTGGAAAAAGTACATCGTGAAGGCATTTGATACCTAGTTTGTAATTCCTGTAACAGTCGCTGAAAACCAATATGTTCTACTTTGGCATATAGTCAAGGCCATTGATTTATGGTGATTAAGACAATGAAATTCCATTTTCAAGACTTCAGATTCTGGAATTTCACTGGTGATTGTTACTCTAATTTCCAGATTTTACCAGGATTCTGCTATCATTCTTTTAGTATGTGCATACATAATCAGAATTAAAGAAAGCTTAGTATACAGAGCATTAAATAAAGCAAACCGAAAATAGTACAAGAAGGAATTAAAAGAAAAACACGTTTTGTAGATTTACTGATCTGATATAAAATGCCAGATTCCATGAAATTTTTGTTTTTACCAGTCTTCAGGCAGCCCTAATTCCAGAATTTTACCGAATTTTCTGGTAAAAAACGAAAAACAGTGGCCTTGCATATGGTTCTAAATCAAGTGCTATCATCTCCGCAATTAGGAGGTCAATGTTTACTGCAGTTTGATGACCTGGTTGAAATTAGTTTTTTTGCAGCAAACGCTGCCTTTAAAGTTATCTGGGTTTTTTTTTCATGACTTCCTGAGGGTGAAATGGAGTTTGAAAAAGTGCAGTTCTTTTCTGAGGGACATGGTGCGGTCTTGTAGTATTTTTTTGTGCTGACTGTGGCGAACCTTCCTCTGTACACTGTGAAATAACAGATTCACTGTCTGCCTCTGCAAGCTGTGTGGGAGTACTGCATAAGTACCTGCTGTCATCATCATCATCATCATCGTCAAAAATGTCAACATCATCCAAGCTGTCATCATCATCATCATCAGTATTCATATTCATTTTTATCAGTGTTGGATGCTGGCGCTGGAGATGTCTAATCATTGCAGTCATATTCAGGTTATGTGCTGACTTCCCCCTACTAAATTTACTTTTGCAATGAATGCATACTGCTTTAAAGGAATCATTTGAGCATATAGAGAAATGATTCCACACTACAGAAGAACTTTTCCTGCCTCTTTTTCCTGGTACAGAATCAGATACTGGCTGTGTCAGTGAAGTATTAGACAATGCTGGAAAATATCTTTGAATGCTACAAGTTGCACGTTGATTTGCAGTGCCAGTGACCCCTGTATCAGCAATATGTGGTTGGTGTGCATTCTGTACAACAGATTGTAGTGGTGGGCTGATGGTATTACAGACACTTGTATTTTTATTTATTAAGACTGAAGAAGTGGAGGATGATGCCTGGTTATCGGCATTCACCTCCGTGACAGAAGGGGAAGAGTTGCCTGGGAAATTATCATCATCATTATCAGCTTCCTTATCTCTGACTTATGTTCATCATCATCAGTCAAAGTATTATCACTGCCTCTTTCTGTTGTTACTGCAGTATTTTGTGTAGTTTCTTTCTGTGAAGTTGCTACGCTTTTTGCACAAACTATTCTTTTAAACTGAGATAATGTACTTTTTTTTACAGGTGTAAACAGCCTCTTGGGCTTTACAGTGCGACCAGATCTTGTACGGTTACATTAGCTGAAGACGCAGTACTGTCACTTTCCTCAGAGCTAGATGTAGTATTGTTCTGGTGGTGTTTTGGGCCTACTTTTCTGAGTTCACTATTCTACATTATTAGAACTGCTTGAAGAAAAAAATGTATTCAGTGACTGGTGATGATTTAATAAGTACTGACAAGGAAATTTAAGACAGTGAACACCCTCTAAACTGGGGCTGCCAGTGCTCTCCAGCTATATCTTTTTTAAGCCAGTAACATAATTATTAAGGACGATTCGTATATGTGACTTGTGATGATTTGAATACTGACGAGGAAATTCAAGACATTGAACACCCTCTAAACTGGGACTGTCACTGCTGTCTAGCTATATCTTTTTTTAGGCCAGTAACATAACAATTAAGGACGATTCTTATTCATATAATATGTGACTGGTGATGATATAAATACTGACAAGGAAATTCAAGACAGTGAACACCCTCTAAACTGGGACTGCCACTGATATCTCTCTCTGTCTCTCTCTCTATATATCTTTTTAAGCCAGTAACATAACAATTAAGGACAATTCTTATTCATATAATATGTGACAGGTGATGATTTAAATACTGATGAGGAAATTCAAGACAGTGAACACCCTGTAAACTGGGACTGCCACTGATCTCTTTCTTTTTATATATTTTTTTAGGCCAGTAACATAACAATTAAGGACGATTCGAGCTGGAGATTGGAGGAGGTGGTTGAAGGAGGAGGTTGTGTGGCACTGCACTCTCTGTCTTGAGGAGGAAGCCGGAGAAGCAGGGGAGCTTTGTGAGTTTTATTTTAATAAAAGATATGACACCGTTTCGTTCAATGCTAGCTCCCTTTCCAGAAAAACTTGTATGCCCCATGCCAGTGTTCTCTCCTAGAGTTTCTTTTTATTCTGTCTTTGCAGGGGACCAGTTGTAAAAAAGAGAGTAGATGGTGAGGGAGATGGCAACTGGCAGCCAAGGCGCAGGAATCCCTTCCCTTCCTTAAGTATTTGAACTGGGATTGAGGTACTATGAGCCGGCAGAGGACAGAACAGTCATTCGGGATGACCGTTAGGAACACTGGAGGAGAGCCCCCTATAAAAACAAGATTAGTGCTTCAACCTACAACTTGGAATGTCAGAATCTTGGAACTCTGATTTATTGCTATCTACTGTTATTTTATTACTTTTATTATTTTTACCACAACTACATTTATTACCTTAAGTTTATAAGATTTATGTAGAGTATGTAGAGTAAAGCAATTAGAAAATTAAAAAAATTGATGGAGCTTGTGAGAGAACTAAAAGAGAATTAACACATATCAGAGGAACTTAATATAAGCACTTTCTGCTGTAAGTGACTTGAGTTTAGATTAGAGATAGATTGGACGCAATTCATATGCAGATATGCAGTATGTGTTGGTGATATACTGTGATATACTTTGAATATTGTGAACACTGTAGTGCTGTGGCATATTCTTACGTACTTTATTTATTTTATTTATTCAACTGGGCCGCATCCTGGTTAAAAGTGTATATGCTTTTTATGGTGGCTCTGAGTTGCTCGGAGTGTTTTTATGTGATTTGCCATTGATATAGCTGTTTTTCATTGTCATCATTGCTATTATCATTACAACTACAGCTACAGGCTTTTAAATAATCACCCACACATTCACATTCAAACATTTAAATATTAGTAAGCCTAAATTGAATTGCATAATATAATATAATTTAATGTAATTACAGCCTATTTATAATTACCCCCAGCAGTTCTTTTCTCTATTAAGACCATCGCTATGTTAACTAACTCAGTCCACTTAGCATTTATTGAATTTTATTAGATCCAATTAATGAGGCATGTGGATCTGTTTAAAGATAATTATATTAATTGATTGATGGGAACTGATGAAGACTAAGACTGAGGTTAAGATAAAATCCGTAGTGCACGAGGGATATAATTAAGTAACTGAAATTGAACTAGTGCACAAGGAGTTCAAGCTATAAAATCTACACTTGTCTTGTTCCAATTCATTTGCTGTCCCATTAAGTTCTTGGCAGCTTACAGAGAGCAGAGGCAGAAGAGCGGGAGAGTGAAAGAAGGCGCAGTAGAGCAGGAATACCTCCTGGGGCTACTGTTTTACTAATTTGGTTCTCATAATGGCTATGGTTTTTTTATAGCATTTTCCTAAAAAAGGAGCTGCGAGGAAAAAACCCAGGGAGGTCTCTTTAAACCTTTGTAAACTGCGCTTCACTCTGCTCAATCTCTTACATTTAAATAGTAAAAGGAAAGATTTGTTTATGAATCCATGTCTTTCCGCTTCTACAGTTCTGTGTTTGCGCCCAAGAAAAGGAGACTTATTGAACTTATTTAAACGAATAGTGGAATGGCAAGTAAGTTGGAAATAAATTAACTAACAGACTGATCAAGATCTTAGTGATATACTTTCATTTGCATTTGCATTTATTTTATTTTATTTATATTGATCTAAAACCCTTAAGTATTATATTGGGGTAATTTAAAGCTGTATTAGAAATTATATTAGAAACTCTAGTAGAAACTTGGTTTTACTGAGGAACTTAGTGCTATTAGAATATTAGAATATTCTTCTTGGATGTGCATCTAATTTTTTTAAACATATTACTCTTGGCTGTATAGTTGGACAGGAGGGGAAAATAGATAATAAATTGTACTACACTGGATGTTTAGAATCTGTTTTAGGAACTTATATAGGGATGGGAAATTACTATTATAAAACTACAAACTTTACACTTATTTTTTTTAGTGGCTTTTGTTACCTGGCAAGGAAGGACTGGAAGTATATGGACAGCTGATAAGGGGAGAGCATGAAGGACTAGCAGGGTATCAATAGGAACATCCTACCGCTGCTCCTATTATATAATATTGCAACACTGCATCACTGGGATTTTATACTTTTATCCCTTCTTTTCCCCCCTGATAATTGAAGGACTTGAACTACTTGAATTGCTTGATCAAGGGAAAAAGTCTATTATTTTATTTATTTATTTATTTATTTATTAATGTAATCAGTTTACAACCTTTGAGCCAAACGGCTCATTTACAAAGGTACCTCATCAACAATGGTAGATAATATAGTTAAAATAGAAAGCAGAGTACATACAAAGAAGAGCATCAGTATAAAACAGACACGCATTAATGGCACCTGGTTACAGCAAACATTGGTAGTGTAATACAGAGCAAAAAATGGTACAATTGACAGCAGTAGCTGGGTAGCAGGTAAGTCATGCATAGGTAGCATAGGGAATGCAACGTGGTTCTACCCATCAGTAGTGATACAGCTGGTAGAGGGAAAACAATTGAAGTAGTGAGGTTGTTAGGAGTAAGGAGGGGAAGGGATGGAGCAGCCCAGAGGGCACTGTCAGGGAGGAGGGGGTGGGGTTAGGGCATCCTTTAGGCACAGGAGCAGCAGCGCTTGCTGAATAGCTCACTTTTGAGGGCATTTTTGAAAGTGGATTATTGGAACTCTATGGATTACCACGGAGAAAAGGAAAAGTGAAGTGCCCACGTGGAGACTCCAGGTGAACTAAGGTAGATAGCCTGACACACGCTGACACTTAGGAAGTGATTAAAAAGACTCTAGGCATTAAACTCAATTTATTTATTGATCCCAGGGTTATAATAATTGAGCACTGAATTATTTATAAGTGAAATGCTATGACTATAAGTGCTGATGTGTATTGTGTTTATTTTTTTATTGGATGTATTCAGAACATTCTGACCTCATTATTACTGATATTTGTACTGATATCTGCACTGACACTTTGTAGTAGATATTAAGCTAAATATTAAAGACAGGATCTTGCATTAACTTTCAGTCCCTCTTTCAGAATAGATGGTGCAGACAAGGAAGTGGAAGTTAACTATGAATAGGGATAAAAAATGAATAAAAAAAGTAAAAAAAAAACTGTCAGAGAAGGTTAAAACCTATTATGAACAAAGGGGACACAGAAAGAATAGAACCTTTTGGGGAAAGCTGAGGTTGAATGATCCCTTCCAGTTTAAACTCTAGAACTTTGGCAGAGAAAAGTCAAACAGACTAGTATAGCTTGTGATAATGGCACACTAACAAACACACCAAGCCAGGTAATACTCGAGGAAAAAGGAAGAAATGATGAGGAGAAGAATGCTAAAAGATATAGCCAAGAAATATTTACTATATATAGTGATCATAACACTTCCCTTGATAGATATAATATAGATAGTCAAGATAGTCATGATAGACCAAACCTGATCTCTGTATTCTCTTTGGAAGGAACCACTATAGATGTGCCCAGATGGACATCACATGAATCTTTTGAGCCTCACTTACCAACTGATCATTCTGATCATTCCCTACATAGGGATTTACAGGAGATCAGTCTAGAAACTTATGACCAATATAGCAGTGACAGCAGAGATAACTGCTTCTTTTCACCTGAAAAGACACCAAGACCATTAGGTTTATGAGCAGGAGATCACACATACTGTGAAAATAAAGACACAGGATTATCAAATTCAATGACTCAAAAGGAGGGAGAAAATTTAAATGCAGTTACTAAAGGGGGAGAGATGAAGCTCATTGCACAAAATCTAAGCAAGGTCATCAAAGACCTTAAGAATCTAGAGAGAATCCATGGGGAATACAGTACCAATAGAGAACATATAAATAATAATAAAATTAACTATGACCAGGAATATTTTACTGGCGGTGGCAATTTTGGTTCATCCAGCTCTCTATCTAAACAACCTTTGGAAATTATGAAGAACCCCTATTTTGCGAATATTGTAATTCTGGAGAATCTTGCAGCAATAAAGGATGAGATAGATAATATTAAAAACTATTTATTCATCAATAGGACCATATTGGATAAATTAGACAGAGACAATAATGGGACTGAACAATCATGTTGTACTCATTCTGACTATAAGGAAAGCAAAAATAAGATTATGGGAGAGAATAAGGCGGTACAAGTGAACTTGCCCCCCCCTTGACAAAAATCAAACCTGCATGTGTGAATTATATGAACATGGAGAGCCAAAAAACAAGAAAGATTACAAACAGAAGCCTATAGGTGATTCTAGAAATAATTATAAGAACAAAAAGCAAAATAAAAGTAAACTAAGGCAAGAAATTAGAAAGTTGGAAAAAGATGCTATAATAAAGCAAACCCTTGAAAGTGTAGAGGAAAAGGAGAGTGCAATTGGGGGGAAATGAGAATTTATGCGAGATAAAGAAAATAAGGGGTTATGCCTTTTTTCTAAAGTCAAACATCTAGAAGCAGATAATAAAGAAGATAAGGATCGGAATTTTTTGGAGATGGATGAAGGGGAGGTTGGGACCAGCCAGATACCACCTAGTAATAAGTCCTGTAATCTGATACCTAGAAATGAGAAATTATTTGACTTTGTAGGTACAGAGATGGAATATCTCATGGAAATTTATGGAATAAATGAATTACATGAAGAAACAAATGAAAATCTAAAGAATGTAATACTACATAATCTACATGTAATAGATATGGATGATAAAATAGATATTATGAGACCCGCAAATATAGCACACAAGGATTGTGTATTACTGTATACAAAATTGGGATCAGTGGTTAATGCTATTTGGAGCTAACAAAAAATATTAAAACTCATGGGTATTGTGTTAATGCCAGTACAGATTGTACCCACCCAAGATGATTTAAAACCAGAGAGAGAGAGAGAGTGGAGAAAGATATACAAAGGAAGTAAGAACTAGTAATAACATTGAGACACAGGGAGGGAAAAACAATCCCAGAAGTAGAATAGGAGAAAATGAAGAATGGAAAGATAAGACTGTATCAGTAGTTGGCTGGGAAACTAAAGAACAGGACACTCTAGGATATGTTAAAAGGGAAATTACAGCATTCCTTACTAGAGTACCGCATATGAGCATTTTCACAGAAAACAATAGATTATATTAAAATATATAAACGTGCAGGTGGGACTTCGCAAATAGATATAACTTTTAAAAGCAATAGCATTGCACAAAAAGTACTGAACCAAGCAAAAATATTAGATGCAATAGGAGTACATGTTAAGTCAACAGAGGACTGGAATGGTTTCAAACAAGAAAAGGCCCTGGATTTAGAGAAACAAAATCATTTTAATGGTCATTCAGAAAGAGCAGAAGATTTAGTACCTATAATAGGACATGAGGCAAGGGATAAGAGCCAGTGACTAAAGTATAATAGAATAGAGGAAGATCCTCCATCATTGAAGTATAAGAAACTAAAAATATTGTCCTGGAACATAGAGGGGACCCACTTAAAGATTGTAGATCCGGAGGTTAATCAGTTTCTGCAGACACATGACATCCTATGTCTTCAGGAAACCAGGTGTACAACAGAGGAAACTCCTAGATTGCCTGGATATTTAACCATATCTAAATCAGCGATCAGACTAAAGAAGACCAGAAGGAAAATGGAAGGTCTAACTATATACCTAAAAACTGATGTAAACTATACTGTCAACAAAGAATACAATAATTATGAGAATATTCTTGCAATTCAATTAGAGAAGGTTAGCAATCAAAATAAACTAATAATAGCCAATATATATTTACAACCTTCTAATAAACAACTAGACAAGTTATTGGCACAAATTAATCTTTTTTAAGACACATTATTGATACAGATCCTGATTTGCCCATATTATTGATAGGCAACTTTAATGCAAGGATAGCGATCGATCATAATACCACTGACTTTAATAGTATTATTCCGGAGCGCAACCCAAGAATTAATAATAACAGAGCTGCACTGGACTTAAGGACAAATAGCAGAGGAAGGACATTGGCTTCTCAACTAACAGATAAGAACTTTTTATTATTGAATGGGCATACACCAGGAGATGAATTGGGTAAAACAACTTACAGTAGTTCTCAATGCAACGCAATAGTAGACTTGGCCTGGGGTAATATAGAAGCCATCAAATTAATATATGATCTTGAGATTATGGACGAAGTGGTGGCAGTGCATAATCCAGTGTGCTTAACAATACAAACAAATCAAATAACTGATGGAAGGTTTACTCAAATTAGTAGGGAAGATGTGGAGACTATAAATCAAAAAAGGATACAGTGGACTTCTAGTAACATCAGCTTTTTTAGTAATCTGTTATATGAAACAACAATGACGGAGTTACGAACTTCAGTCATTGCTGAGACTGATTATAATGCTTCCTTAGATAAATGGCAGAACATTAATATTTTAATTAAACCATATTGCACAGTAAATAAAGTAACAACTAAAGCAATAACAGGCAAAAGCTGGTTTAATTCAAGATGTAGAAAAGCAAAAAGGAAATTAATTAAAGTATTATGGAAATGTAAGAAATACAAGTCTAACAGCTCGGCAGAGAAATCAACCAAAATCAAGGAAGCCAGAACAAATTATAAAACAATTTTAAACCAAGAGAAATTAAGATATACAGAAATCATTTGGGAAAAATTAAGGAAAGCTGCAATAAATAAAGATACAAAAAACATTTGGAGACTGGTAAGTCAAGGTTATAACAAATACCTTACAAAAGTAGAAGCACATATTTTACCAGATACATGGAAAGAATATTTCACAGAACTTTATTTTTCGGATGAGGAAGATCATATACTTAAAGAATAGAAATATAGAAATTTGCAGTATCCCACATCTTTATATATAAATCCAGAAGAGATAACAAGGTCACTACTAAAATTGAAAACTAATAAGGCTCCGGGCCAGGACAAGATCATAGGAGACATATATAAGTTTTTCTCTGACTGGTGAAACACTATACTACATAAAGTATTCAATTCCATAGCCCAAGGACATGACCCACCACACAGTTGGAGAGGATCTATTATTTATCCCATTTACAAAAAAGAAAACCCAAACAATCCTAAGATGTACAGACCTATTAGTTTTATTGATCTATCACAAAATTTTTTTACAAGAATCATTCTCAATAGGCTAATGATTGGGTGGAAAAGAATTCTATTCTGCATGAGACCCAAAATGGTTTCAGGAAATTAAAGATCTACCACCCAACACTGCTATGTCTTGCACATAGTCTGGAAGTGCATCCAAATTAAAAAGGGAAAGCTCTACTGCTGCTTTGTAGATTTCACATCTGCATTTGACAGCATAAGCAGATGTATTCTCTGGGAAAAACTACATAAATTGGGTATTTGCCCAGATTTACTGAATGTCCTTATAAGATTATACAACTACACCTGGGCTAAGGTTCAGTACAATCATATGGGAAATACAACCTTGCCTTTTTGTACCAATATAGGGGTATGACAGGGCTGTCTTCTGGCCCCAACATTGTTTAATATATATATATTAATGAGATACTTATAAAATTACATCATACTGATTTTCATGCTCCCAAAGTAGGTAATACTAGGGTGGATTGTCTAGCATATACTGATGATCTGGTATTGCTATCAACTTCGAAACTGGGGCTTCAAAGAAAACCTGACCATTTAAAAGATCTATGTAAAGAGCACTATCTAAAAATAAATATGACTAAAACCAAATTGGTAGTAATAAAAGCAAAAAAAAAAAAAAATACCCAGTGAGGATTAGTGCAGAAAAAGTGGAACAGGTAACATTTTATGACTACTTGGGAATTAGATTTTCAGAAAACACTAAATGGAATAATCATGTAGCTATGATAGATAACAAAATGAAAGTAGCAATAAACACATTTAAAATTGTTAATGCTAAAATGGATCGTGGCTCTGTCAAAGGTATCATGAAGGTACTTGATGCTAAAATAAAGTCAAGCATGCTTTACGCAGCAGAGGTATGGGGCTTCACATGCATAAAAAAGTTACAAGTGATTATAAACAAACTAACTAGATATGTACTTATGTCACTGCAATCAGTCCCTGAGGTGATCCTTAAACTTAAAACAGGGCAATTTTCGATAGCCACTTTAGTTACAGAAAGGCAAATAATAGCTGTTGTTAAAATACTTAGTCTAGATGAAACAAGACTACCAAGAAAATGTATGGCGGAAGAGATTACGTATTCTTCTCTGGGCTTCGAAGCAATATCTATTAAGATCATTAAAAATTTTATGTCTCCTAATGGTATGGATCATATCATGTGGGACATTTATCAATACCCATGGGAAGAAATTATTAATTTGATTAAAAATAGACTCTGAGATATAGAAAGATCAAATATGAGGGAGGAATTAAAAAAATTAAAGCTAGTCAGATAGTATAAATGTCTCAAACAAGAGCATAGAATAGAACCATATCTATTTTAACCATTGATTCCTCTAAAAGAAGAGTAATAACTCAGTTTAGATTTGAGACTTACAGGGCTAATTATATCTTCCATAGACAGAAGTAGGAAAATGTAACATCTTCTTATTGTAGATGTGATAGAAACATGGAAGATGATTCAAAACACATCATCTTAATTTGTCCATTATATACAAAACAACAGGAAAAATACTTGGGTGGTATCTTGACTGGTCTTGACCTCCCCCTGGAAGATATGTTAATCTTTTTATTAAATACAAACAATGGATATATACTGGAGAAATTTGCTTCTTTTTTGAAAATGGTATATTTATGAATGAAAAACTGTACAAACACAGATTGCTGTGCTAAAAGTAAATGCTGTGCAACATGCTAGAGATAGAGAGAAAATATCTAGTTGAACTATCAAGAGTAAAACCAATGTCCAACAAACTAGGTCCTCTGCTAGGACACGTGCTGATAAAGATTATAAAATGTATTATGTATGATGATTTTCCTGTAATTTGTATGAATTTATTAATGTTATATTTGTAAATTGAAATGGTTTTAACCGATCAATAAAACACTTTTGAACAATTCTTATTCATATGTGACTGGTGATGATTTAAATCCTGACAAGGAAATTCAAGACAGTGAACACCCTCTAAAATGGGGCTGCCACTGCTCTCTAGCTACATCTTTTTTTAGGCCAGTAACATAACAATTAAGGACGATTCTTATTCATATAATATGTGACTGGTGATAATTTAAATATTGACGAGGAAATTCAAGACAGTGAACACCCTCTAAACTGGGACTGTCACTGATCTCTCTCTTTTTGTATCTTTTTTTAGGCCAGTAACATAACAATTAAGGACGATTCTTAGTCATATCTGACTGGTGATGATTTAAATCCTGGTGAGGAAATTCAAGACAGTGAACATCCTCTAAACGGGGACTGCCAGTGATCTCTCTCTCTGTATCTTTTTTTAATCCAGTAACACAAAACTAACCATCATCATCAGGGAAGGACTGCTGCTGTAAAACCTCGTGGATGAAGCCTTATTTTTAGGTGGACTAGCTCACACCATCAAAGCCATTTCTGTCTACCTCCAGCTGTTTGCCATTCCTGTATGGGGCAACATTATCTTTTTTTAACCATTATGTGCATCATATGTTTCTTTTACTCAGTTTACTCAAGTAGCCTTTGCTCTGTATGACTATGATACACTAATCTGTCTACTGAAATTGTATTTATCCATATGATGATGTTTTTAGTAATTTGTTTGCCTGTATTGTTACTTGTCGTTGTATGATGTGGAACCTATGCAAGAGTCTTCTGACTCACAGGTAATTGTAATCTAAGAATTAAATAAATAAAAAAATGTATTTACTGCCTCATTACAGAATAGAAGAGATTTAATTAAAGCCCCTCCAAAAAAAACTGGGACTGCTGCTGTTCTGAGAGCTCTATGTATCTTTTTTTAAGCCTCTAATATAAGGGTACTACTGGTTTCAGAACAGTGAACTGGATGATATATTCAGAAGAACAGTGAGAACACAGCACAGATTAAAGCCCCTCAAAAAAAAAAACTGGAGCTGTTCTCTCAGCTGCCGCTCTTATTCTGTCTCTTTAAGCCAGTACTACTTTATTTAGTACAAATATATTCGTCATTCTGAATTCCCTTTCCCTGTACTACTCACTGCTGCTGCTCTTGCTGTCTCTTTAAGCCAGTCAGCAGTATAAAAAATTATTAAAATCATTATTCTTTGTGTGACCTCACCTGTCACTAAAATTATTAAACTCCCCTAATAATCCCCCGAGTGAAGCAGTAAAAGTACAGTAGTGTAGTACTTCTACAGTAGTACTTTTATTAATACTACTACAATAACAAGTGCTGGGGAATCAATCCAGAGAAAACGTGCTTTCTCCCCCAGCTCTCACACACAGACGTGCTGCCTGCTGGAACACTCTGCTGCAAATGGCTGCTGTGAGATGTTGAGGGTTATATTGCCTCTCGATATTCAATCACTCAGCAGCTCACTGCAGCAGAGGGGGCAACAAAGGAAAGACAGCGCCTGCAATTGGACTGCCATTACTGCAGTCACGTGATCGCCAGCACTGTCCAAATGCCCCATTGAAGAATGCGGGTCTGGAAGAGGAACTAATCTGCTGCTGTGGCTGTCATTCTAGGGGCTGGGAGAGGAGGAGAGGCATCACACAGTAATTGTATTTTTTTTTCAATCTTCTTGACTGTGTGCACCTGCGTCCTCCCGTCCCACCCGAGTGACACTGTCTTGGTCACGAGTGTGACTGACTCCTCACTCCTCCATCTCCTCATTCTGTTGTGCTGGCAGTGGCAGTCCCTGACTCCTCCTTCTCCATTCTGACCCCCCCACACACAAACACAGCATGCCTTGGCTCCCACTGCCTCACTATCTGCAGTGCACCCCCCACCCCATAACCCACACAGGCACAACTCAAGCTCTTCTGGTGTGCTCTGCAGCTTCTGGCAATGCTGCTGAGTGATACACTAATTCCAGGTTGCCGGTTTGGGTTTGGCAGTGTGAAACCTGAATTCCGAGCACCGCCAAACCCGAATGGCCCGAACACGTGACCGTCCCGATGCCCAGCCCTGGCATTAATTAACTTGCCAGCATTCATTCACTGAGCTGTGCCATACCTTCATACCCTAGTGGTCCATAAAGGGTGATGTTATAAGCAGATAGTCTTCTGGCAGTAGATAGAAAATATAGAATTACAACTGTTGGGCTCTGGTATTACAAAATTGTTGCTGTTAAATCAGAAAGCAATGGATTGCATGTAAGAAAAAAACTAACTTCATTTTGAAATGTTATAAAAATGTATTGGACTTGGAAAAACTCTTGAATAAAGCTTATTGAATTTAAAAAAAATGAATCTGACTCCCTCATCAGTGGCAAAGGCATCAAATGTGGGGAACAAAAATTAAGACGAGTTAAGCAGCAGCATCCATGTTCAACATTAGGAGATATGAGGCATGCCCCATATCGTAATGCTTGGAATTTCTCTGTTCTACTGTTGCTTATTACATTTTGTACCCAAAAAATGAATTTTGACCTACACTTTTAACATGGGTGGGTCCATTTGGAACCATGTTTTTGGACTCTTACTGCTGTCACTGGGCAGAAGTACTTAAAGAGTACTTCTGTTCAGTTTACACAAAATAGAAAGATGGCTCACTCCCTCAGGGAAAGAAAGAGGGGGTAACAGAGGGAGCAAAAAGATGACATTGATGAGGAAGGGTTTAAAAGTCCTGAAGGTGGATAAGTCCCTGTGACCAGATGGTATACATCCAAGGGTTCTGAGGGAGTTAGCAGACATGCTGATGGGTCCCCTGGGGGATCTGTTTAACACCTCTCTTGAAACAGGAGTGATTTCCTGGACTGGAGAACAGTACGTGTAGTGGCACTACATAAGAGTGGGCTGAGGATGGAACAGAGTCAGAAGGTGACCAGGTTAGACATTTTTTGTAGAGCTCTGTGCCTGTGGAGTTTCTAAAGATTAAAATCAGCAATTTTTCTTCTCTAATTGCTTGACAATCCATTCCATCATCTGCTACTCACTCTGAGCTTTCCTTAGAGGTGCAACTTGAAGAGTTTGAGCCCTAGGAAGACCAAAGAATCAGCAAGCCAACAAGCCCAGGAAGGGGGGACAGTCAATACTAGTGGGAATCTCTTCAGGGGGGTGGACAGAAACTAGACTCTGTGATGGAAACTTAGCTGAAACTCAAGACTTTCAAGGGTGAAGTCCTGGGAGCAGTCAAAGAACTTTCTACAAAAGTTGATGGTATTGAGCCTTGTTGGGGTGTACTGATATACAGTATCCGCCCAGATGTCCTATATGTTCTAATGTTGTTGGCAGTCTAAGGGTTAACTCTAGGGAAATCCAGGATCACCCTGGAGTTAAAACTCTCAACTTTTGTAAAAAATTCTATGACTGCTCCCAGGACTGCATCCTTGATGGCTCCTCCAAGAAACTAAAACGCATCAACTAGCAGATGATAATAAAGTGATCACAGACTCCTGTAATAAAACTTTTGAAGCAGTGCATGGTTGGATTAAAGAGAAAAGGACTTTATGGTAAAGGCTTTATAGCCTCGAGAACATCATAAGAGCAGCAAACTTCATTTATTAGGTATTTCTGAAGGGCTGGAGGGTCAGAATATCATAGACTTCATTAATCAACTATTTGGGACTTGGTTTGATGAACTCCAGAGCATCTTGAGTCTATAAACTTATCAAATAAACCCACATAAAAAAATCTTCAAACACTGCCCTGCCTCACACACTTGTTACAGGAAGTGCTCATCAACAGGACAAGCTCTTGCAAAAGCCCAAGGAACATAGTCTGTTACTTGTGGAAGGCTCTGCTACAGTTCATTGTTATCCAGACTTAAGTTTCTCTACAAGGGAGTGGGGAGAAGCATTTGATGGCATTCAAGTAGGCTTGAGGGAATGGGGTATTAGTCGCACCCTCCAATTGCCAGCTCACCTGAAGAAATCGTATGCCGGCAAACAGTTCAATTTTAGTGACCCAGCCAAAGCCAACAAAAACCTTGAAAAAATGGGCAAAGTGGGTAGGCCCAGTGACCCTTATCTGCCATCACATTCTATGTTTCTATGTTAAAAATTAAACAGGACTTCATTGCAAGGAAATTGGGCATGTACCTTCGGACTCTGAGGATCGAAGGGAAAGAGCATGATACTGTACATTACCTTCAGTAAAAATTATCATACAGTGGCATTTTTGAGCTTAAAGGTCACAACTAGGGTTGTGTAGTACTACAGAGAATAAACTTGATGTGTACTCAGAAGAGTTTTATTAAGTTTGTGACAGGGTTTCACTTCAGTCCTAACAATAACTGACAGCATGTTGCCCCAGCATTTCTCATTTGAAAATGGTGACTGCCTCATGGCTACTTTCATGCACTCTAAGGTAGTGAGGAGGGTGTGGGCAGCTGGATGCAAAAAGTCAGAGTACAACAGCATTGAGCATGCATTATGCCTCTCTAGGGCAAAATCAATTAATCAATCAATCAATCTTTATTTAGCCAGGTGAAACTCCATTGAGCCAGCTCATTTTCAAGGAGGGCCTGGTAGGTACAGAATAAATAATACAGTAGCACAATAGAACATATAGCACAAATGGGCATAGTAATACAATACATAGCAATAAAAGCAAGGTACAAGGATAATCAATGAGGCCTGGTCATGAGGTGAAGCCTCATCCCATTAAACAGTACAGCAGAGAGGTGGAAGCAAGTCATCAAAAATGTGCCAAACCAACGATTTTAGGCACTGATAGCTCTAGTAGAGCAGAGTTAATGCTAGTGACAGTGCAAGCTGGGGGCTCAGCAGCAAGCAGAAAGCAAGGATGAATTCAGGAACATGGCTTAGGGTAATTCTAACAAGAGGATAGAAAGTGTGGAGGGTTGACTGTAAGAATAGCAATGTATGACTATAGTTTAGCGACAGGGAGGGCATTGACAAGGCTCTGAGAAGTATCTCAAATAGAGTGACTTGAATTCCACAAAACCAATAGGATGCACCAATTTTATGGATTTCTGGATGTTGTTCCACGGCTGAGGCAGCACGTAGCTGAAGGAGGCGCTGCTGAAATGGGAAAGCACTTTAGGCACAGCTAGTGAGATGTATGAACGGCTTCTCAAGGCATAGTTTCGTAAGGTGCAGGATGGCAGACAGTCAGAAATGTAGGAGGGTAGCATCTTGGATATAGATCTATAGGTTCATAGTATAGAGTTCCTTTGCCTCCTGAATGTAAGTGAGGTCCATCCTTCCATGGAATAGAGTACACAGTGGTGGGTATTATATGCCGCACCTGAGATAAAATTATTAAGCCCTATGATAAAGGGTGTCAAGCTTAGATAGGGTGGTTTTTGGGACTTGGCCATACATGAAGTCTGCATAGTCCAAGATAGATAGGAACGTGGTTTGTACTAAGCTTTTTCTGGCCTCCTGGGTAAGCAAATGCTTGATTCTAAAAAAAAGTCCAAGCCTCTAAGTTTTTTTTGAGAGCTCATCTATATGATCAGCAAAAGAAAGTCTGTTGTCAATCCACATACCTAGGTACTTGAACTTGGTCACATAGTCAAGTGACTCACCAAGCAGGGTGGTGATAGTGGGAATATTGCTGTAATTAAGGGAGTTTATGGACTTGGTCGTTGGGGATAACAGCATAGCCTTGGTCTTTTTGGCATTCATTTGGAACTTTTGACTCAGGAGGTTTTGTTGGAGCGTAAGGAAATCTGCTTGCAAGTCAAAGCAGGCACTTTCAGGAGTAGGCCTGGCAGTGTAAAGGACCATGTTGCCCGTAAAGAGATGTACACTGGAAAGTTTGATACCGCGGTTGATGTTGTTAATATAAAGTGAGAAAAGTAAGGGCCCCAAGATGGAGCCTTGAGGTATGCCTCTGCTAATCTGCTTTAGAGTAGAGAGATCTCCTACTGCTTTTACTTGCTGCATCTGCTCAACCAGGTAGTATGAGAACCATTTTAGGGAAGGTGCATCCAGACCAATGTTGCAGAGAGTAACTAAGAGCAATGCATGGTCGACGGTATTGAAGGCCTCACTTAAGACAAGGAATACCATGCATATGTGATTCTTTAAGTCAAGGGCCAAGGGCTCTCTGCCAGTCATTTGCGACTTTAGCCAGAGCTGTGATTGTGCTATGGCATGGCCTAAAGCCTGACTGCACAGAGTTTAACAAATTTGAGGCATCAATGTAGTTTATAAGTTGGCAGTTCACTAATTTCTCCAGCAGTTTTGAAAGGGTGGGGAGTAAGGAGACTGGCCTGTAGTTATTTGGGTCTCTGGGGTCTCCTGATTTGAAGCGTGGTAAAACTTGGGCAGTCTTTCAGACAGAATGGAGTTTACCCAAGCTGAGTGACATATTAGAGAGGTGTGTTAATGGAGCTGCCAGCACTTGGTGACTGAGCTTTAGGAAAAAAGGGCCAATGAGGTCCACTCCTGTGCTTTTTCTGTCATCCAGCTGAAGGAGCAGATCATCCACTTCCTTGTAAGTTACCGGTTGGAAGGAGAAACCCGTGACAGGAGTACTGTAGGCAGGGGGAGGGCTTGCTGATCCTTGTGATAAGAACTGGATAAGTAGGTTATCCACAGGTGAAATTAGTGACTTTAATTAGTTTTGAATGATTGAAGGTAAGCCACATGTATTCTCATTTTACTTACTGTATCACTGTTTTGACTGAGTTTGATTTGCATATTGCCAGATTCAATTAAGAGAGAATAGCAGAGGTCTTATTAAGTGCCAGTCCTAATGAAAGAATATGCTGAAAGCCTTAAACTTATAGCAGCCACTAGAGGTTTGCATGTACTGGGTTTTCATGTTAAAAGACATTTTGCAATAAGTTTGTTTTCAGTCTTTATTGACTTATCTGGATCAAGCAGCTTGGAGATGGAGCTGATAGAAAAGGGACTTTTATTTTTTTTTATTCCATTTCCTACAGTTGTTCCAGTGTCTTGTTTCAAAGGTTCATTCCTGGACTTCCTAATGGACTTCTTTGCTTCGGCAGTGTGAGTTATAAGGTTATTTTCCCCACCTACAGGAGGGACAGGGAGTGTAAAAGAGAAGGAGGAGTAGTAGCTCTCTATGTAAGGGAAGGGATCAAAGCAACAGAACTAAAGGGTAAACAGGGAGTACAGGAGGCACTGTGGGTTACCCTGAAGACAGGTTATAGCACCACAATTCACACAGGGGTTGTATACAGACACCCATCTCAGGGGAAGGCAATGGACAAGGAAATGAAAGAAGGCATCCTTAGAATGGCAGAAAAAGGGGAGATATTGCTGATGGGGGATCTGAATATGCCAGATGTTAGCTGGAGCACCCTTGCTGCAGTCACATCAAAAAGCAGGGTTATTCTTGATGCCCTACAGGCGGCATGCCTCAGACAGCTAGTGGTGGAACCCAATAGGGAGGGAGCAGTCTTAGACCTGGTACTGTCAAATGGGGATTGAGAAAGGATCTCGGATTTAGAAGTGGGTAGCCATCTGGGAACAAGTGACTTTAGGAGGGCTGATGTTGGGAAAATGGGAGAGTGCCTTAGAAAAGCACTAGCAAATGGACAAGAAGGAGGGGTGGAGGAACAATGGGGAAAAATCAAAACAGCCATCACAAAGGCAACAAGCCTTTGTGTGAAGCAAATCAACAAAGCAAAATGAAGGAAAAAAACACTATGGTTCTCAAAAGAGGTGGCGGGGAAGGTTAAGGAGAAAAAAGATGCATTCAGCAAGTATAAGGAAACACAGAAGGAGCAGGACAGAGAACTGTACTAGTTAAAGCAGAAGGAAGCAGGGAAGGCAGTCAGGATAGCAAAAGCCCAAACTGAGGAAAAGATAGCCAACTCAGTTAGGAAGGGGGATAAAACCTTTTCTAGGTACATTAGGAAGCGAAGAAAGATGAAGGGAGGGATAGTGAGTCTTAATAAAGGGAAAGGAGGGTAGGCAAAGGATGACAGTGAAAAAGCAGGGATACTGAATTGATACTTCTGCTCAGTATTCACAAAAGGAGAGGAGGGGGAGGTACCTAAATCAAAGAATAGAAGTAGTCTGGAAAGGACTGAATTGTTGAGTTCCTAGAGGCCAGTGGGGCACAGGACCCAAGGCAGCATGGATTCACAGTGGGAAGGTCATGGCAGATGAATCTAATAGATTTCTTTGACTGGGTGACCAATGTAGAAGACCGGGGAGGGGCTGTGGACATGGCCTACCTAGGCTTTGACAAGGCATTTGACACAGTCCCACACAAAATATTAATATACAAGTTAGCCAGCCTTGGAGTGGGTCCCAAGGTGGTAGCCTGGGTAAAAAATTGGCTGGACAACAGGATACAGAAGGTAATAGTAAACGGAGTTCACTCTGAAGAAAGGGGGGTTACTAGTGGGGTATTACAGGGTTCAGTACTGGGACCAGTCCTTTTTAATGCCTTTGTAAGTGACATTGCAGAGGGACTGGAAAGAAAAGTATGTCTCCTTGCAGACGACACAAAGATCTGCAACAGGGTTGATACAGAAGGTGCAGTGGAAAGGATGCAAAGGGACTTGGCAAGGTTGGAGGAATGGTCAAATGTATGGCAGCTTAGATTCAATGCAAAGAAGTGCAAAGTAATGCACCTGGGAAACAAAAACCCATGGGAAGAGTACACAATGGGAGGTGAGATAATAACAACAAAAATGGAAAGGGACCTGGAGTAGTCATATCAGATGACCTTAAGGTGGGAAAGCAATGTGAGAAGGCAGTAAGGAGGGCTGGTGGGATACTGGGATGCACAGGAGGAGGAATCATCAGTAGAAAACAAGAAGTTGTTATCCCTCTGTACAGACAGTTGTTGAGACCCCATCTGGAGTACTGCATCCAGTTCTGGAGACCCCATCTCCACAAGGGCATAGACAGGATGGAGGCTGTCCAGAAGAGGGCAACTAAAATGGTGCAGGTGTACCAGAAGGCATACAAAGAGAGATTAAAGAAGCTTAATATGTACACACTCGAGGAGAGGAGAGGGAGGGGGGATATGATAGAAACTTTCAAGTACATCAAGGGAATCAACAGAGTCCAAGAGGGTAGCACTTTTCATAAAAAAGAGATGTGCAAGAACAAGGGGGCACAATTTGAAGATAGAGGGGGGACGGCTCAGAGATAATGTAAGGAAGTATTTTTTCATGGAGAGGGTTGTGGATACATGGAACAGCCTTCCTGAGGAGGTAGTGGAGTCAAAAACAGTGGGGGAATTCAAGAATGCATGGTACAGGCATAAGGCAATTCTAGTGGGGGGTAGGAGGAAGTAGGCTGTTGGTTAACTAGGATCTGCAGCCTATCCATTAGGTAGGGAAATGGGTAGACTAGGTGGGCCAAGCGGTCCTTATTTGCCATCAAATTCTATGTTTTTATGTGGTGGCTTAGAGCTTTTAATGCAGTTTACTAATGTGCTCATGATGATATAGAATGCTGATTTTTTCAGCTACTGATATCTGTTTAATTTATATGTGATTTACACAAAATGAATAAAATAAAGTTTAAGAAAACAGAGTGGGCCAAGGGATGACCCTGGATTTCAGCCACTTTGTCTGATCTTGATAGTGGAGAAGCTTATGGAGATCATTGTGAAGGAAAGACTGGTAAACTTTCTGGATGATAATTGACTCCATGACAATAGGCTGCATGAATTTTGTCAGGGAAGTCCTGCCAGACCAACCTAATTCACTTCTTTGATTGAGTAACAAGGACAGTGGACAAATGCCAAGCAGTGGACACACTGTATCTAGATTGCAGTAAGGCCTTTGACTCTGTTCCCCATGGGAGATTGATCAGGAAGCTGGAGGGCTTGGGGGTTGTAGTGAAAAACACTGGTTACAGGATAGAAACCAGAAGGCGGTGGTTGGAGGGTAGTTCTTGATTATTAGACCAGCACCAGTGGGGTCCCACAGGGTTTGGTGCTTGGTCCAGTGTCAGTGTTATTCAACATCTTCATCAGCAACATTGCTGAAGAGGTGAAAGGAAAATATGCCTCTCTGGGGATGACACAAAGCTCTGTAGGAGGGTGGACACAGTTGAAAGGAGACAGGACTTTTGGGAAGACCTGGCTAAACTAGAGAGATGATCAGGTTTTTGGCAACTGGGATTCAACACTGAAAAGTGTAAGGTAATGCACTTAAGGATGAAGAACCTAGACACCACATATTGGCTGGGGTGGGTGCAGGTCGCCAAGTCAGTGGAGGAGAAAGACTTGGGTGTGATCATCACGAGTGACATGAAGCACTAGGTACACTGCAAGAGAGCAGGGGCCAATTAAGCAATAATGCCCAACATGGTGTGTGTCGTACTGGGATAACATCACACCTCAGGTGGTTGGGCACGAGGCCGTAGGCCAGACTGCGTCCAGTACCTAAGGCGTGATGTTATCCCAAATGACACACACCCTGGAGGGCATTATTGCTATTACACAGTGGCTCATAGTTATATATAAAATTAAAAAATAATTTTAAAGAATGTTTTTATTAGTGTTGAAAAATATTTTTGTTTCTTAAGAGGAGATGCAAAAAAAGAGGTCATCTAGCTCATAGAGGTCATCCATATTGGTTCACAGTGAGGCTGAGACTAGACCCATGATGTTGTGCTGGGATAACATCACGGGTCCAGTCCAAGAGTGACCAGTCAGAAACCAGGAAATGTTCTTGCCATTGAATAATGCAGACTGGATGCTAGGATGTTTAGGCAGAGTCTAATAAGTAGGAAGGCAGAGGTCATCCTGCCATTGTACAGGTTACTAGTTAAACCTCATCTGGAGTACAGTGTGCAGTATTGGAGCCCTTAACTAAAGTTCAATGTTTGTGGAATAAAGTGTGTTTATGCCTGTGCATACTCTGTTGTAGCTGTACTCTATTCCTATTGTTGAAGGAACTTTAAACTTGATAGCTGTTAGGAATAGAGGGCTCCCCACCAAGGATGGGGAGAACACTGGAAAAAGCAAGGGGAAGGGGAGGATGGTGGGCTATTTTTTTTTCCAAACACTAGAGTGGGGGGTTCCAGGGAGAGGCTGGTTTATATGATGTATGTAGGAGGAGTTTATTCCTCCACATTGAACCTCAAGCTAAGCCCTCCCAACAGACATCAGCTTTCTGGAGACAGTGTAAAGAAGGGTGACCAAGATGACCCAGGGACAACAAGGTAGGCCCTATGAAGAGAGACTTAGGAATCTCAACATGTACTCCCTGGAGGATAGGAGGGAGAGGGGTGACATGATTAAAACCTTTAAATACCTTAAGGGTTTCAACAACAAAGTGAACTTTGAAGGTCTATTCAACCTTACTAGGAACAGGACAACTTGGGGCACTGCCTCAGACTGGTGCTGGGGTGCTTCAAGAGGAAAATGAGGAGGCACTTTTTCACTGAAAGGGTGGTAGCAAAGTGGAATGAGTTGCCAGAGACAATAGTCTGCTAGAAGAATGTAGATAGCTTCAAGAGAGGATGGGACAGGGTAAAAGGGAAAATTACATGGAAAGTGGTGAATGTGTGTGGGGGGGGGTTGTCGAGAGGGAGGGAGGAATGGATAGCGGGGGTGGATCACTTGGTACATACCGAGAGGTCTGCAAACTCAAGCAGACTAGATAGGTCTTAAGGCCTTTTTCTGTTGGCTATTTTCATATGTTTGTATGTTGAAAATGTCAGTCCATTTGTACTTTCCAACCAGTTCTTGAAGAGTACCTCCTTTTCCTAGCCAAATGTAACTGTTATGACATTCTACTACTTGTCTTTGGGTTCTGAACTCAGGATTGATCGTACTTTATCCAGTGAAACTAAGTCTTGAACTGTCCCTATCAAATGTAACCTACCAGTCTTTTGCTCCCTCGTGAAACATGTCCAGTGACTTACTGTTAGGATTTGTTGATCTTTGGAAGTCTACTCACTTGTGCTATCAATTCTCACAAATGTTTCTGTACAGCTTCACGTCGCACAATATTCTGTGATGTTTGAAGCCTCTGTATACCTCTGTTTGTTACTAATCCATGGTTGCCCCTAAAAACAGGACTTTAGCCCCAGTGAGCCCACATGGTCACCATAGATAGATAGACAGATACATTTTATTGAATGTTTTCTCTTACAGCACTACTGCTCCACATACAGTATAAGCACTTTGGGATACTGGTGCCAGAACTGAAAAAATGAACAGCAAGCTATGCTGGAAGTGGCATTAATGCCAGAACTATTGTGCCTGCTGTTGTAGCCTGGATTTGGTGCAGAACCTTTTTGCCTGCAGCTGCACCCAAACAATTTGTGTAAGCACTGTGGTGGCAGCAGCTGTACCCATTGTGGCAGGACTGTTCTTGTTGTTTCTGTGCCACCAAGACCTGCTGTGCCCCAAAATCCAGCTGTTTTCTTTCCGACTATTAGTGACCATGGTTCCACCTGGTCAGACCAGGCCACAAAATTATTAGTGGATTTCTAGACACAGGAATAGGTTCAATCAGAGCTAGGGAGTGTCAGGCGGAACACAAAAGTATACTCGAGGGTGTCAGAGTTTCTCTTTGAACACAGCATTGAAAGGAGTGCCAAGCAGTGCCAGGACAAAATAAAACAAATGAAGGTATGCTACCATAAGACTCGTGACAGCAACAGTCACTCTGATGGTGGGCATGTGGTGTGCCCCTTCTATGACCAGTTGGACAAAATCCTTGGCACAAAGCCTACTACCGAACCTCACTATGTCCTGGAGAGTTCTTGCGGTAGAATCCGAGGATGAAGGTGATGAAACAGGGGACTCATGCCAGCTGAGTGGTGCAGATGCTGATGGTGAGTCAGGTATGCTCACTCTCTATTGTTATTGTGTGTGGAGTGTGTGGGTGGGGGGTTGTTGGTGGGTGTGATGTGGTGATGGTTACCATGATGCCTTCTTGGTGCATTTATACTGAATAGTAATACCACTCATGACATCAGTTTCCATGGTGGTTTGGGGTATATTTTGGGTGGAGCAGCGGTGGGAAAAACAATGCATCTGGTCAGTACTGTTTTTATGTAGACACTGTGCATGGGTGGTTTTGCATGGGGGTTGGCATATCCATGGTACCAGCTTACGAAAAGCTATGGCAACAGTGGTTTTGGGAGCTTCTACTATGTTGTCTTAGTGGAAATTCCACTGAATCACCATATGGCTGTGGATATGGTGTGGAGACGGTGACGTGAGTGGGGTGAGTTAGTGGGGCTGTGGTGCAGGCATGAAGCACTCTGTCCTTTGACTAAAGTTACTTTGTTAGGTGGATCTTTTGCCTCTGGCATTTTTTGTTTCAACATGTGGAGAATGCTGATAGGCGTGCTCTATTGTTGCAGATAATGAACAAGACGATGATATGTCCATGGACAATGAAATATTGGAGGCATCGGCGTGATCTATGGTGCCAGATGACACCCCAGGAACCTCAAGCAATACATCTAGTCGTGGCAGGGGAAGAGCATTTGAATGGGATCCTCTTGTTAATTTGAGAAAAAAAAGGCTACCAGAATGGCAGAATTGATTGGGGCAGTCCTTGAGCCTGCATGACAGATGATACAGCAACAGCATCAAGCTGCTGGAATTGGAACGGGAACAGACCAGGGAGGAGAGAGAGAGAGAGAGGTGGAGGAGCACTTAAAGAAGCAGGAGGCTGAATAGAATGCCCAGTTCTTTAATAACATGTTTAGATTAATATCTATGCATTTCCAACAGTCTTTTCCCACTGGCGTGGCTTAGGCACAGGGCAATGTCACTTTAGGAAATACAGCTAGCAGTGTCTCAGCAAGCATGTTTTCTGGCATGCCCAACAATAGTATGATACATACTCCCACCCAGGTCACCACTCTGCGTGGCACTATGGCCAGAGGTCTAACTTCTAACATGTCCTTGAATGTCATGTATCCACGACCCAGTCAGGATACCCCCCAGCAAGGAAATGCTGCTCCATGTGCCTCTTTAATGATGCCTTCCAATACCATGTTGCAGATGTCCAGTTTTGGTAACCCTCAGCCAGGCAGCATGGCCCCAGGTGCCACTATAGGAATGCCATCTACTGTCATGTTCCAGGCACACAGTAATGCAACACCTCAACAGGGAAGCATGCCCCCAATTATCTCTTCCAGCATGCCATCTTCATCTAATACCCAGACTTATGGCACTGGGAATAGTGACCAGTGGTTTGCTGCCCCCACATCGACTGTTCCCAGCTTCACACAGGATCTTTGTAGTGAAGATTTCTAGTGGACCACACTGTGAGAACACATGATGTCTGTACTCTTTTTGATGTTTAATGTCATAGTTTTCAGCGGTTCTTGTTGTTATTACTATGAAAAGCAAAGCAGTGTTAAGTTTCTCGCTCACCAAAGATCCCCCTCCCGCCCTTCGTGTCGCTCAGGGAAACACGTTCAGAATATTTAAATTTTTTCTTTATTTACCAGCATGTTGTTTGTTTGTGAAGCTGAGACAAAATGCAATGTTAAATGAAAATTAAAAAAACAGAGACTCAGATGCTAATAAAAGAAGAAAAAGGTTTATCGCCACATTTTGAAATAGATGCAATAATGTCATTTGTCAATGTGCACAAGATGTGTGCTTTCTTGGGGGTACTTAATCCAGTTCATTGGATTGTGATGCCATCTGTTTGCCTTGGAGTGTTCCATGTGCCAATGGTTGTATGGCGATCGATGCCATCCAGATCCAACTGCCGCACACCTGCCAGTGGAAAGAAACACAAATCAGTGGTGCTAAGACCGTAGGTCAACTATGTATATTTTCATTTTGACAAAAAGTTGGGAAAGCATTATTATTATTATGAATGAGTGACTATAAACACAATGGGACAGATATTCAAACTGTGCCATTCTGTGGCGCAAGCCCTTGTGCTGCTCAAAAAAGTTGCGCAGGGGTGTGGCCAGGGTGAAATTCAACGGAGTTGTGCTATTGAGCAACTTCTTTGAAAATCGCCCCCTGGCCACAGCCACTGTGCATGGCGCAGTGGAACTTGCGCCACCGCAAGTGGTCAGAGTGGAGCATTCAGATGCGGTGGCGCAAGTTCCATTGCGCCATGCGCAAACCTGTGATATTCAAAAGGTGACATGCAAATGGGGCCATAATTTGTGCAAGGCACAGGGGGGGCCATTTGCATCTAATTACGGCCCCATTTGCATGCCATTAGCATGCAGGTGCGCTGAACCCTGACGAAGTGCACCTGGCGCCCTGCCAGGCAGCAGCCATCCGGGAGTGATGCCCCCTGCAGCCTGATCGTGGGCATAACCGAAATGGCCCGATCGCAGGCATAATAGTGTTTCCCCCCCATTAGCCCAATTGCGGGCAGAACGTCCCGTTCTCCCCCATTAGCCCAATTGCGGGCAGAACGTCCGTCCCCCCCATTAGCCCGATCGTGGGCATGACGTTATTTCCATTAGCCCGATCGCAGGCAGAATGTTATGTTCCCCGAGCAGCCCGACAGCAGGCATCAGGCGTCTCCTCCCAAAGTCCAATATCCCTGGTGGTCAGTGGACGCGAAGCCCGATCGTAGAGATAACGTTAAACCCACCCCAAGTCCAATATCCTGGTGATCTAGTGGTCCCCACCTACCCACCCACGAGCCCCACCACCCGCTCCCCATCAGCGGTGGCCGGCAGCACCCACCTGCCTGCGCCCCCACGCCCGCCGACTGACAGCTCAGTAGGGCTGCACGCCCATTGGTTCAGAGTGTGCAGCCCATACCGTATAAGGCCCCTGCACCCCCCTACTTAAGGATTCTCAACTCCAGGGGGTGCATGCCGGGGAGGGGTGAGAGCAGTTACAAAAATAAAGGTTTGGGCTAGGCGCAATAAAAAATCGCACCAGCACCTGGACCCAAACCCGGTACCTCAGCCACCCCAGCCTGTGAAACCATAAAGTGTGTGATGTCAACGCACAATGACTTTTAAAGGATGTCACACAACTGGGGACATTGGATCTATGTGATAATGGCGAACGCCTAAAGGCGATCACCATTATTACTCAGTCAGAGTGCCGAACACATTTTGGCACTCTGACAACCAAGCACCTGAACAATGGCACCAGGACAGTAGTACTGCTTTCTGTCGGGGGCCATGCCCTCCACACCTCCCCTGTGGAAGGTCACCACCCTCCTACTTAAGGATTCTCAACTCCAGAAGGGTGCATGTCGGGGAGGGGTGAAAGCAGTTACAAAAATAAAGGTTTGAGCCCAGTGCAATAAAAAATCACACCAGCACCTGGACCCAAACCCAGTACCTCAGCCACCCCAGCCAGTAGCCAATCCCCGACGCCACGACACAGCTTGGCCAGCAACCCCAGTGCCACCCCCTACAGCGTCTCCACCCCCTCCCAGCCCACGCTCGCCATGCTCACTTCTACCCCACCCCACGCACATACGTATAGAGACATCCTGTACACCTAGTTCGCCAACCCCTGATCCAGTCACCCTACCCTCCCATCGCCATGAGTGGATTGCATGGGGAAGGAGTCGTCATAATTGACGGATCCCTTCCTCATCCGCCCACTTCACGGGTTACCGGGGACATTGACTGTATGCACAGGAATACACAAAATTTGATGCATGAAGATGCTGTACTGTTGTTATTTTATTTTTTTGAATGGAGAGCCTCCACAAGTCATGGAAGTGCAGGAATAAAGAGAGCCTTGATGGAACTGATCAAGATATTTTTTTTTTGGTTGTGCTGTATGCATGCGAGAAATGTGGTTATGGCATTGGAGACTTGAGTAGGATGCTGTGTGGTGGTGTGGGTTAGCATGGTGTGGGGAATAGTGGGGGAGGGTGCTCTTAATGGGATCATTGCAGACAAAAAACAATGCTAGTACCAAGAAAAAATATAAGAAACTGTTAACAATTGGTATGAACTGCAATAGTGGAGGGACAGTACTTACCTGACTTAATAATACATGAGGTTGTCAGCTAGGGCATCCCTGATCACTGCTGCATGTCTGCTCTGGGCAGTCACTGTCATTTCCTCAGTGGGAGAGCTGTCAGGCTCACTAGGTTGTGGGAATGCCTGATCCACTATCAATTGCCCAACTATCCATAAATAACTCTGCCTTTTTTTCACAGAGATTGTGCAGTGCACAGCATGCATTGATGACATAGGTGACATTGTTGAGGCTGAAATCACTTCACTTAAAGAGGCAACACCACCTGCCTTTCAGTCACCCAAAGGCACATTCCACCACCATGCAGGCATGACTCAGTCTGTAATTAAAGTTGCGCTTCCTCTGGTCTCCATAGTTGTTATACGGCTTCATGAGCCAGGGCAGTAGGGGATCAGCCGGGTCCCCCAATACAACCACAGGAGCATTAACTCCAGATATTTCCCATGGGGGTTCCATAAACAGTTTGCCACTTTGTCTGAGGGTGAACAGCCTGCTATTTCGGAAGACCCTTGCATCGGGGACCTTGCCCTGCTGCCCCACATTGATGTCCATGAAATGATACCTGTAGTCCACAAGAGCCTGCATAACTATGCAGTAGTATGACTTCAAGTTGAAGTACTCAGTGGCATTTCCAGGGGGCATATAATTTGGAAATGGGTACAATCCACGGCACTGCCACAGCTTGGGAATCTCCAGTCATTCTCAAAGCCCTGCACAACATCATGCACATTCTGCACCCTCGCCAGCTTTGGCAGCAATACATGTACTATGGCCCGGCAGACCTCGAGAACTATTGCCCTGACAGTGGACCTACCAACCCCAAACAAATGCGCCACCATTCTGTATTTCACATTTGTTGCCAGGTGTCACAGTGTTATCACCACTCTTTTGTCCACTGGAATTGCTTGACGTAGGTGTTTGTCACTGCAGAAGATGTAAGGGGTGAGCTCACCACACAGAATACTGAAGCTCTGCCTGCACATCCGAAAGTTGGATAGCTATTGCTCATTCTTCCACAATGTCATCCCACCAAACACTGCTTTTCCTGTGTGTCTGCACAGATCTGGGAACTCTGATATTTTCAAGGGCACGGACAACAATATCATGTAATAGAGAAACTGCATCAAGCACACCTTGGTAAATAATAGCAAGCATGTATGAGGTATGAAGTTGTGCAGCCCTCCTCCTTCTTCTGCATGTCATTCTGCTGCATAACTCCATAATACTGAAAAAGAAAAACTAGTGAACACACTGATTTCAAAAATGCAGTCATGTTCAGCAAGCCTATTGTGTTCTGTAATCATGGAAACCGTTTAGGATTATGGGATAGCTGCAAGCAACACCAACTGCATTGTGGGATGTGCACTGCTCTAAAGAGGATAAAGCCACTCCCAGAATCATTCACAGTGTGGACAGGCTGTAACGTTTTCAAAACTGTTCAGTGGTAGTGTGGACACACTGTAACATTACCAATCTGTAACATTTTCAAAACATTACAGATTTTAATGGTGTAGTGTGGACAGGGCCTCATATATACAGAAAGGGAAAACAGCATAACAGTAAAAAAAGGGCAAGACTAGAGAATGGAGAAAAAGAGGAAGGGTCACAAGCAGTTGCAGGTAGGATGAGAAAAGTCAAAAAGAAGAGATTATAGAGAGGAAGAAGAAGAGGCAGAATGAATAGAAAGGGGAAGGGAGGACCAACATTTTGAAAAGCGGTAAGAAAAAGCAGATCAGCTAACAATAGATTTTCTAGAAGAAAAAGAGAAAGAATGGAAAGTATTGTTGTGGAGAGGGTAGGAGGAAGAAGAAGGAGGGGAAAGAAGGGATTTGAGATAAGAGGGAAGAGTGTCAAACCAGAATTTGGATAAAAAAAAGACACAATTGGAAAGGCACCTAGCATCGAGAAAGGGGAAGGAAAGAGCTGAGTAAAGACAGCAGTGATGAGCACGAGAGGGGTAATCTAAGCAAAGTGGCAGAAAGAATGAAAAAAGGGGTCCAGTCTGGCAAGGGTGAATGTTGGGGCACTACTGCAGACTAAATCATTATAGTCAAAAATAGGAAGGATAATTTGTAGGACAATTTCTTGGTGGGCAGGGAACAGTATACTGGCTTTATTCCTGTACAAAGCACCAAGCTTAGGGTGAAGCTTTTGGTGAATTGCATCAATGTGCACAGAGAAATCAAGATGCTGGTCAAGGCAGACCCTGAGCCACGTAAAGGAAGAGACATCTTCAATATTAGCACCAACAAGGGTGTTAAATAGTAGGGGAGAACTAAGTCTGGCAAGCCTCTGATGGGTACCAAAAGTCATTGAGACTGTTTTTTTTGGCATTAAGTGACAGTTGATTATCCTTGAACAAGCACTGAATGTTGTCAAAGTCCAACTGAAGTCAGGAGGTAAGGTCACAGGGAGAGGAGCCAGATGCAAAAAGGACTGTGTCATCAGCATACATATGAATAGAAGCAGTTGAACAGACAGAGGGTAGGTCATTTAGGAATATTGAAAAGAGAATAGAACCCAGGACAGACCCTTGAGGGACACCTAAGCTAATGGGAAGTGAAGCTGAAATGGATTTTCCTATCCAGACAGCTTGAAACCTGACATTAGGGTAGGAACAAAACCAACTGACTGAAGAGTCAGAAGGGCCCGCAGCTTTAAGTTTGTCTAGAAAGAGGGGATGTGCCAAAGTGTCAAAAGCCTTAGCAAGATCAACAAAAACAACAGAAGTCATCAGTCCTGTATCCATACCTGTAAGTATAGAATCAGTGAGCCAAAAGAAGGGAGGTAGAAGTGGAGTGGAATTTCCTAAAACCAGACTGAAATGTAGTGAAAAAGGAGGAAGTAAGCTGAGATAGAACAATGCATTCATGTAACTTTGCAAAGGTAGGAAGGAGTGAAAGTGGGTGGAAGTTATCAGGATAAGTGGGATCACCACCTTTGTGAATAGGGCTAACAATAATCTGTTTCCAGATGTCAGGAACAGTAGCAGAGGAGAAGGAGAGATTTGGAAGTAAGGTAATGGGAAGAGCAATGGCAGGTGCCAAGTGAAGAAGTTTAGGGTCAAGACCACCAAGACTACCTCCCTTTAGTGGATTTGGGGAAAGCAGGGCATTTAGGGAAACAACAGGAGTGATAGGAGATAAAGAAAACAAAGGAGGAGAAGAAGACAATGAGAGGGAAGGGGTGGCAGAGCAAGGGATGAGAGAAAGGGCACAGATAGTAAAGTAAGAATTAAAAGGCTTGGCAACAGCAGAAGCATCAGAGATAAGGGAGTCGCCAGTCTTTAGAGTGGGAGAGGGAGACTGGGTCTGAAGGGAGAAAAGGGAATGGATAACCTTCCAAAAATTGGAAGGGTTATTACTGTTTTTTTGGAGCATGAAATCAAAATACTCAGACTTCGCAAGTCTGATGGCTTTGATACAGCCATTATGAAGGCTTCTGTAGTGGGCCAATGAGGACTGAGAGCCAGTGATATTAAAAGTATGCCAGGCAAGGTCTCTGGAGTGGAGAAAAGGAAGTACCTCAGTCGATATCCAGGGAAGATGTGAACCCTGCACTCTGGTTCTACGCAGGAGTGCATGACTATCCCATACAGCCAAGAATTTAGACTGAAAGTAATGTAGGGCAGAATTTATATTACAGGCTGTAGAGATGAGAGACCAATCAACTGACCAAAGATCAGCAAGGAGAGAGGTCAAGTCAAGTGACTTAGAGGACCTGAGGTATATAAATTTAGGGGGAGCTTTAGTACAGTGTAGCTTACTCACAGTATGATGATCGCTCAGTGTATTAAGGAGGATACCTGCATCTACTACATGGTGGGGATGAGAAATAAGGAACCAGTCAATCAGAGAGTTGTTTTAAGGATCTGAAATTTAAACGCATGGGTTTAGAAATTAGCTGGGTCAGCTGCAGGGGATTTACATTCTGAGAAAATGTTTTGCCATTAGTGGTGATCCAATTTATGTTAAAGTCACCAAGTATAAGTAACTCACCACTTGAGGAGTTTGAACAGATAGAGGAAAGAAGTTCAGTAACTGAAGCAGAGGATACACCAGGACAAGAGTAAACACCAGCAATAAAGATGGGAGTAGAGAAGGGAAGGAAGAGATCAAGGAGGATCAACTCATATTGGAATTTTGAAGTTGGGGCTAACATTACCCTAGTGTACTTGCTCTCTCAAAAGGTCAGGGAGCCACATCTGTTGCCTGCTTGCCCAGCTCAGTAATGAAAAGGGGTGATGTCAAAAAGCTGATATACCAAAATAACTGAAAATTCTGCTGAAATCAGGGGGAAGACATTTTATTTTCTCATTCTCTTTCTACAACTCTTGTCACTTCTCCCCAGGAACCCACCCACATCCTTTTTCTCTTACATGCCACTGATGGGAACCCAGCATGGCTTGTCAGACTGTCTGGTTGACTTGCCAGTCATGTGTCACTGGACTCAAACTGCTCGGCTTAATTGCAGTTTTCCAAGAACATAGCTTGCAGGAAAATCATGATTTTATGGAACACATGAAGGGGAAGGATTACACAGATTTCTCACTTTACTTACCAATTTAGCAGCAACAAACAATATGTATATACAGGGAAAAAAAAACACCAGAATCCCATCACCACCCACTACCATATTCTTTAGTAGTGGCCAATAAGAGCCCCAGGAACATACCACGCTTCCTCTTTTCTTGTATGAACTGCTGTCTGAGACACTCAAAGTCATGTCATCCATCAGACAAGTTTTCCATCCAGTGTAGGTCCTTAATTTAACTCTAGAATATAGAAATTGTCAGCAGATAAGGACTGCTAGGCCCATCCAGTCTGCCCATAAGCCCTATGCTTGTTTGAGGCCTCTGATCCTATCTGGTCAGTGACTTTTCATCACTCCTTCCCACCTCAAGGTATCCTTGTGCCTGTCCCAGGCATATTTAAATCCCCCCACTGTGCTCGCTAACACCACCTCTTGTGGCAGACTATTCCATGTGTCCACCGCTCTCTCCATGATGAAAAACTTCCTCACATTTCCTCTTAACCTGCCCCCCCCAATTTCATATCACACCCCCTTGTTCTTGTACTCCTTCTACATTGGAAGATGCCTCCTCCCCACACCTTGTTTATGCCCTTGAGGTACTTGAATGTTTTTATCATGTCCCCCCACTCCCACCCTGCCTCCAGTGAGTACATATTGAGGTCCTTTAATCTCTCATCAAATGTATTGTGGTGCAAGCCCTTTACCATCTTGGTCGCCATTCTCTGGACCGCCTCCAGTCTGTTGATGTCATTGAAAAGTTGTGGCCTCCAGAACTGCACACAGTACTCTAGGTGATGCCTCACTAGTGTTTTATACAATGGCATCACCACTTCCCACCTTCTGCTAATGAAACCTCTGCCTATGCATCCCAGCATGCCACTGGCCCTCCCTGCAGCCTTTGTACTCTGCTTTGACGCCTTTAGGTCATCTGAAATGATAATCCCCAGGTCCCTTTCTTCCTTGGTGATTGTCAGCACCTCCCTCACATCCTGTATCTTTCCCTAGGGTTCCTTCTTCCCAGGTGCATTATTTTTCACTTCTTTGCATTGAACCTCAGTTGCTACACCTAAGACCATTTTTCTAGCTTCTGCAGGTCCCTCCTCATTTTCACCACATCTTCTAGCATATCCACCCTGTTGCAGATGTTGGTGTGATCTGCAAACAGGCAGATCTTTCCCTCCAGCCCTTCCACATTGTTGCTAATGAAGACATTGAATAGGATGGGTCCAAGGACTGATCCTTGAGGTATCCCACTGGTCACCTCCCTCTCCTCGGAATGGATCCCATTTACAATCACCCTCTGCCTCTTGTCCACTAGCCAGTTTTTAACCCAGTCTACCACTGTGTGCCCCATGCTCAGACTACCCATCTTGCTCAGCAGCTTTTTATGTAGGGCAGTGTCGAAGGCTTTGCTGAAACTGAGGTTGGAACTCTGTACTTCCAAACTTCAAAACTATTTCTGTGTTCATCTGCCACTACCAAGTCTGAGGAACTCATTACAAAAAGACACATCATGGTGGGTAGGGTGGGAGTGCAGCCCTTTGTCTCTGTGTGTTTCATAAAATCATAACTTTCTATAAGGTCTGCTCTTGAAAAATCATAATTTTGTGTCATCCCTAGGGGGTTCATTTTACGCTGCAAGTTCACAGCTTCAGAGAAAACAATGATTAGAGAAGAATCAACTGGTTTAAGGTAAAAGAGCCTGAACACTGAATCTTTGGCCCGATCAGTGGCTTTCAATAAGTCTTCTGTTCTTGCACTTGCTGCAGCTGACTTCCTAGCCAGAGCATTCTTGATTAAATGAACCCCAAATGAGGTAGTATCTATCCCTAAGAAAGAAAGCAGTCCCAGTATCAGAATGCAATTAGTCAGCTGCACCTGTATCAAACTGGTGTACACAAACAGAAGAAGACTCCATCACCCTGTTGCTCAAGTAGGACCAGCACTCTTAAAACAGAGTCTTCAATATTCATTTTAGTACAAGACCTCACAACTTTGATGAGGAATAGGCGAAGGCAAGGGATATCCTGTAATAAAACATTTATGGACTTGTGAATACAGCACCTATGAACAGTGGTTAAATTGGAAATGTTTAAGTGGGGAACACACACATTTAACTTTCTAGGTGGTGTAACTCTCCTGTAGTACTCAGTGGAGAAAGATGACAGAGGTAGTAAGTGGAGTGGTCATAAACTTTTTCCAGAGGTGGTGGAATTGAGTTCCTGTGGGCTCCTGCCTAATTTAACCCTTGCTTATGAATATGGAATTGAATGAAAGTATGTATGCTGGAGAAGCCCTATGATATAATTATTTTTTTCCAATTGTTTAACCAGGAGTGGCACACTAATCTGAAAGCTTGTTTACAGGTGTGACCTGGGAGCACAGGGAAGTTAAGTGACTTGCTCAGGGTCACACAGTATGCAGGTGGGGGCTGTGGGATTCAAAAATTCTGTATTGAACTATTTAATTATGATGTATGCAAAACCCAGGAAGCGTGAAGTGTAATAACAACTGTGGCACATTTTAATATATTTATATGATGACAGAAAAGAATTGAAGGAAATAATCAAATACACCAATTGTGCAAGATAAGTTAAACAGTGACCAACTTTGACCTTTTCTAAGGTGTATTAAATTGAGCTGCTTATAATAAAATGACTATTTAAGACTCAAACTATTTCAAGAGTGCTGGTACCTCTTTGACAACAGGATGGTGGAGTTGTCTTCTGCTGGTGGTATCAATCCTTGCCTGATCCATATGTAACCCATAGGTGGCGCTGTCCCAAGGGCTACTATCTCTGCCTGCTTGGCTAGTAGCAGGTTAAGGGGCCTGGGTAATGAAACGGGTGCCTCCACCCAGAGGTCAGGGTTGTTAGTGGTCAAGCTAACCTGGGAATAGCCCTCCGGGACACTGTAACCCCCCTCTTTCCCTTCTAGTGGCCTGAACAGTATACAATAATTAATTTCACAATGACCCTTATTCACCAGACAATTACCCACACTGTCTGCACTTACCACCAGGGCTGGTTCCTCTAGCTTGACCCTGGGGACCCCCTATAAAGCAAGGTTAAGCACAACAAATAGCAACAGTACAATACTTTCGGCACAAACTGGAACCACAGTCAGGTTAAATGAAAACAAAGTTAAATCTGATTTATTCAGGGGACTTGAACAAGGGAAGGGCGTAATCAGGTTGATTTGCTTAAAAGCTGTATTAATCAGACAGTTATGCATGCAGTTCAGAGTCCCTACACAGTCACACTGTGGGTACCCAGGTAGGAAAACGGTGGGCAGGCCAGGAACGTTGCAGCTGGTTGAGCCCCTGTGATGGAAGAAAGCAACATGCACAACACACACTATTTGTAATCCAGAGTCAGAGGGCTCAGATCATGAAAGAAAAGGCAACAAGACAATCAAATGACAACACTTTTAGATTTAGCTGTTGTTGCAGGGAGCTACCCTGATGTTTACTCACAATACCCAATACTGGACACAGGCAGGACGAAATCGAGACAGCAGGTTGTTGAACTGGAGTGCCAGGAGAAGCAGGGCCCACATGAATCACCAAGGCATCATTCCTGTTCAAGGCATTGAGCAGGGGGCTGATCCCCAGGCCGGTCTCTCATCGATGACTTTCTCTGTGTAGCAGGTATTCTGGCTGGGCCAGTGTAGCAGGGCCCAGGCAAACAGAAATGGATATGGATTCAGTCCATGGAGCTGGATACAGCTTCCAGCAAGCAAAACACAGTTCAGACACACAGTGGGGAACCAAATCACGAACCACTATAAGCACACAGCACATTCACGTGAAAGGAAATTCCACTGTACCAGGCAAATGGCTCTCCGGTCACAATTACATAGTCTCTGCACAATCCGGGAGTTCAGAGGTAGCTGGAAGTCCTGACAGGCTGATCGCATTCAGCAAATCTTCTGTCTTCTTCAGGTTAAAGTCTGATCACAATTCAGTGGCTTAATTTGCTCTCCAAATTCGGATTCAGTCCGAAAAAGAGCACAAGTTCCCTCTCAGGAAGAGCAGGTAGGCATGCAGGACAAACTTGTGCCTTTCCACAGTTCTCCCACTTGAATCCACTAAGGATTTCTGCTCAAACTATCTCGAGCTGTTCCTTCTTCACTTCCCAACTCAGATCTAACTGAAACTGCAAGCAGTGTGGGACTTTCCCCAAGATCCAAAAGGTTCGGTTGGCTGATCTGTCTGTTAGTCACAACAAGGGCTCCCCCTCCAGGTTATTTTAGGTGCCAAAAGCCCAAAACTACAATTCCTACAAGTTTTGGCCCCACCAAGCCCCTGTAGGCAGACTCCATTTTAGAGTCCCAAATGTACTGATTGGCCCATTCTGACAGTTCAGGACTAACAGAAACAAACAAAACTGTCCATGCTGCAAAGAAGGCAGGTTAGAACAAACTGCAATATTATTACTACTCTAACAAATGATAAGCAAACAAGTACATTTTCTAACAGAGTCCCCTCTCAGATTAATTATGACTGCAATCCAGGCAGCTCTTAAAGAGACAGTACACATAGGCTATACAGGCACTCTCTGGCAATACATTTAAACTGCTAAAACGCAGAACACCAGCCTGGCAGTGAGCATTTAGGCAAGCTCAAGGAAGACTTTTCAGGAACCCCCAAGGAAAGGTTGCCAAGGAAAGCAGAACAAGGGTTTGATGAAGAATATATCTTGATCATGCTGCCCTCCGAGAGATTGGGTAGTAGCTTTGTATTCCTTCAGACAATCAACCACACAGAAATTAGGATTTTGGTTGAAAGAAGGAAAAAACAGGCAAACACCAGCTTGGTTGTGTGAACTATGGAAAACTTTACTGCTCCTGGGAGATGTTGTCTCTGAGAACCATCTAAAGTGCTAATGTCTGACGATCTTCTCACCAATGCCAAACATAAGAGCCTCATCATTTTCACTGTCAATTGTTTAAGGAATTATAAGGAATTTTATCCCCTGTATCTGAGTATATATACTGTATATATACAGTAATACTTTGTTCATGTCCTAGAGTACTTTGTACATAGGTTAAGGAGGCCCTTAATCATGGGATGGGTTATGACCTGCTCATAAAACAGATCTGTAGGTAGATAGAGACCTCCAAACTTCCCTTTTTTAAACAAGGAAAAAATAAATTCCATAACCTGTGTGAGATCTGTTCAAGAGGAACCGATCTGTCTTAACACACACCAGTTGGACAATTATGATCATTCAGATTTATAGCCTTCATGTTGCCAGGTGCATAGGACTCCCTGATGAGTGCTGAAGCCCTTCTGAAAGAGTGGGATGAGTCCATGGCCCCTTAAAATTTTCTAGACCACTAACAATAGCAAGTTGTCTAAAATTAAGGGATGTAAATTGTGAAACAGGCCTGTTAATAGATCTTCCCTGAGTGTTACCATAAGAAGATGGGTGAACCTGTATTTGGAGAAGGCAGGGGTACCATGACATGATCAGTTATATTTATGCTATCAACACAGCCATTACGGGGACACGGCCTGCAGCTATTGGGTAGAGATGTGTTCTCTTTAGGCTCTGTATGAGATTCATTACTTTTAGCTATGATTAGTACTGATCTTTTTTCTCTGGAGTGTAGTAATGTCAATTTAATCCGTAAATTTCACAGTACCTAAATGAGCAGTTGTAGTGTATTCCAATATGGGGAACCCCAAGAAAAACATACCTGATGAAGGAGAATGACAGGGACTGACGGCAGCAGGCCCCAGTGTTGGAGGGAAGGTGACAGGCTCAGTAGGAGAAGAAAGGTGAGCAGACCATCACTTTTCAGGATGTGATGTGGGCTATACAGGTGTTTGACGAAATAATTGCTACTCCAGGCTTGAAGGTGGAAGACTTCCAATTAAGACTGTTGGTCTGCAAGATACAGTTCCAGGTGGACCTCTCAGAAGCAAAAGAGGCTGCTGAGTCTGCGCTCTTGGCCGCCAACACCTCATCAGGTCTAGTGAGACAGCTGGGCCCAAAGGTAGAGATAAAACTTTAGAGAATGTGACCATCATGTCTGACATCAGGGGCCTCAGTCTACTGGAGACATAAGAGGGGAAGGACCTAGCAATTTGTGTGGGGCCCTGGCTAAAAGCCCTTTTACAGCTGCAACATTAACCTAGAGTGCAACAGGCTTACCACATCATGCAATGGAAACAGCATGATAACAACAATCCTAGGACATTACTGATTTTTTTTTCTTTGGCAGCCATGAAAGAGATCTCATCATAACAGCAACCTGGAAATAAGGTCCAAATGCCTTGGAAGATGACAGCAGAATCTCACTGTACCAAGACTTCAGTTTTACCACACAGGACAGGAAAAAATCCTTTGACTCCTTACGATCAGTACTCCACTCCCTCAGAGTATCATATGCCCTCCAGAACGCGGCCTGTCTCAAAACAGTGTGTTCTGGCAAACAACAAATATTTAATGCCCCAGGAGGTGGGTTTCTGGTCAATAGGATCAAGTAAGACTCTGGGGCAAAGGGCCCTGGCCAGGACTGTAATGCAGATGCTGAGCAATGAACAGGTTTTGTTTCACTTTATTGGTTTTGTTTCCATATTGTGTCTACGATAGTGGAGTTTGGGGGGATTAAGTGGCAGTGGTTAAATGAGGGTGCTATATGTGATCACAGCATGTGGTCCCTCATTTGTAATAATGTGTTGTCTTTAGCTGAGGCTGAAACCTCATAAAGTGGCACCAGCCATGAGGCAGCACCTCCACTGTTCTTCTTCCAATTTCTTACACTCCTAAGAGACTAATAATCAGGAGTATAATTCTCACTGTCTTGCTTGATGGGGCCACTGTTATTAAATAATTTATCTAAAATCATTAGCACTCCTGCTTTAAGGAGAGGGGTATATTCCCATACGTGGGGTATCTCCTAACATACAGTATGCTCAATTTGATGGGACTCACACTGCAAGCTCTGGTGGGAGCTTTGCACAGAAATGCCTGGATAAGCTGTTTACTTCAGTGATGGTTTTCCTTCGAGCCTCTGGCCTTAAGCTAATTCACAGAATGTAAATATAGCATGGTTAATTGTACAGAGTATATTAATTTAATATCTAAATAGTCTGATATAGGTCATATGCCTTCTTGACTTTCATTGCAAAATCTTTTAGAAATCTTACCGTTTGGTGCATTGCTGTAGGACACTACAGCATTGCTGGCATCTCATGAGGAGTTAAAAGAACTACACATAGACCCTATTTACTATAAATGTGCCTCTATGGTGACCAGAAAAAGTCATAAGAGTAGGCTGTTAACAGTATAAGTTTACTATATATTTTTTTTTAATTTGACATACTTTATTAATCATATCCCAATGCACAAACACACAAAGATAGATATATTGATATCAGTACATACTGCATAAAAGGCCTTACACAGATTAATAAAAGGGAAGAAAGGAACTTTCGGAGAAAATAATAACAACACAGCCTTGAAAAACAAAATCTAAAAAAAAAAAAACTACCCCCCCCAAGGTGCACTTTCCTATAGCTTATTACCACTAGGCTAACGAGAGAATGGTAATGATAGCCGTTAAAATATAATTTAGAAGGATGAGAGGTTCGTGAACCCAGCAAAACATCCTATCAAGACAAATAGAGAGCATATAATTTCCCCCAATTTTTATTAAAAGATGAAAGGCGATGACGTACACTCGCAATTAAATATTCAAGGCGGAGTGCAAATGATATTTCATGCAACCATTCCGCATAAGAAATGGTAACTTGATCCATCCAATGTCTAAGCACTAGCTTTTTGACCGCCATTGAAATTAGAGCCATGTGAAACCTTCTCTCCTTCACCAGAACTCCAGAGTAATCTCCCAAGATACATATGACAGGTCAGAAGAGGCCCTGTAGTCCCAGCAATGGGTCTAGAGCAGATTCAGTTTGCTTCCACAAAGGAGATACCCTTTCACAAGACCACAATATATGGAGGAGCGAGCCTTCCTCTTTATTGCACCTAGAGCACATGTTGGAGGGAAGCCTCTTCATTTGGGCCAATTTGATAGGAGTATAATACATATTGTTTAGAATACAGTATTGTGTAAGCCTGTATCGGTCCTGGGTGAGATATGTGTATAGGCCTGTCAATACTGAATGCCAGTTAATAACTTCGTCAGGGAAAAACGCCTGCCAGATCCGAGAACTGGCAATTGGAGGAGGCTGAGGGAATGTGAGAACCAGTTTATATATGGTAGAAATGCCATTGGATTTGCAAGCAAGAGTCTTAATTTGCTGGAGAAAAGCTCCAATATGGGAAGGATTGCACTCTTTCCCCACTACCTTAACCAGTAAGTGCTTGTGCTGAAAAATTTGAAAGACAGCCCGCGACGTTAGGCCAAATTTTGTTAGAATCTCCTCAGTAGTTAAGATAGCATCCTTTGAGTAAAAATCAGCCACAGTGAGCTCGGGAGGAAGAGATAGCCAACACCGAGATATGGGAACTCCACCTATTTTAAGATTCAAGTTTGCATAGCTTGGCTGAGAGAGATCAGAACTCGGGACTACCTTATAAAAGCTGAACATTTGGGAGAGAACTCTTAATGAAATACCAATCGGGAAAAATTGCAAGGCTTTTGGTAATTTTTTAAAAGGAGTATAAAAGAGCGAAGAAGGACCTAAATTATGTGCAGTAAGAATATCAGACTCTATATGCAACCAGATAGGGACATAGTCATGATGAGCACAGAGTTCGGCTAGGGAAAGCCACTTCCCACACTTATAAAGGTGACAAGCCCAGTAATAAAATAAAAAGTTAGGGAGACGCAAACCTTCCAACTCCTTAGGAAGGGAGAGCTTAAGATAAGATCTAATTGCCTTATCCTGCCAGATAAAGGAGTTAACATCAGAATGGATGCGCTGAAAAAAAGACAAAGGTAACCAAACATCCAACATGTCTAGTGGGTAAAACAGTCTGGGTAGAATATTCATCTTGACGGTATTAATTCTGACCCATAGTGAAAAGTTTATTATATAGTTGGAAGGTCCACTTACATTATGGCATAAAGGTTTTTTTAACAACATATTTGGAAGGTAACATTTATTTTGTGTATCCACATCCTATGTGGGTTAACCCTGAATGGATTTTTGCACTATCCTGTTGTAAAGTAAGTCAGTGTGCAAGTATGCATATTCTATATTCATTCTGGCTTCTGTTCTAAAAGATGTACTTTTATAAACTAAAAAAAAAAAATTGCCAGAAAAAAACGGCACTGCAGTCGCCTTCAGTTTCCAGGCAATCATGGTAAATGGAGGAAAGGCAGGCATAGTCTCTCAGATTCCCACAGTCCTGGAAGCATGCCCTGTTGTCACTGTTTCCAGGTCCAGTTTCCCACTGAAGAATTACTACAACTAGTTACTGGGCCAGGAAGCAATCAGTTCTGTCTCAAGAGGGTGCCTTCTAGTTATCTTCCGAATCATAAGAAAAATCTCCAGGTGAATACTTCAATCACTGAAATCCCTAAACAATTGCTATATTGCCCAATCCAGGGGTATGTTGAACTTGAGCTATAATCTTGTTTTGTAAGCAATATTGGCAAAAATCCTTGGCCAGAGTTATTAAAGACAATGGGCTCGATTCCAAAATCTCAGAGCAAACTGTGGCAAATGGCAGTTTGTGCCAGTTGCTGGAGAGCCAGGAATTCTGAGCCCGATTCACTATTGGGTAGGGCCTCAGCACCAAGCTCCCACAACTTACAGAAAATGTGGCTATGCAGCAAAAAGATGGTGCACCTGAGAGGTTTGCCACAAGCTATGGGGAGGTCAGGCAGCATCTGCGCCCAGTAAAAGAGACCCACCAGGAGGCTGCCAGGGTTGCGGGTGATGGGGCAGTGCGTGGGGAGGGCTGTTGGCACAGAGATAGGTGGTGGAAGGAGTGGTACTGGCACCCTGATGGGGCAACAGATGGGCTGCTGTGGTGCCAGTGTGTTGGGAGGTGCATGCATGCTGGGTACCATGGGGTGACCACTGTAAGCGCTGCACCAAAAAGGGCTGCCGTGTTATGTCTTGATGTAGTGTTTGGATACAGGATTGATGCACTTAATTAATACACTGTCAGAAACCATAGGTAGGCAGTGACATATGTTCCCTCTTGCCCAGGGAGGACTCCAGGAGTGGTGCACAGAGAGTTAGATGAGCACCTGGCTAATCTAACTGTCCCGGACCACGTGCCCTCTGGGAGGTTTTCCTGAATCCCCCTGTCAGGGATATTTTATTTTCCATAATGTATTTATTTAATTTATTTCACCAGGAAAAGGCTCTATTGAGCAACCTTATTTACAAGGAGGTCCTGGGTAGGACAGCATACAGAGCTAAAACAATGAATTACAGAGCATGGAGGCATAAATACATGGTTCAAATCACAAAAGAATACATGTCACAAAATAATACAAATTTCATTCACTGTCTGTATATCATATCCAGTTTATACAAGCTACAGGAGACAGAAAATAGCAAATTATATGAGTTACAGAGCATGGAGGTATAAAGACATAGTTCAACTCACAAAACAATACAAATTGCATTCAGTGCCTGTATATCATATCCATGTTATAGAAGCTATGGGAAACAGAAAATAGCAGATTATATACTAAGTAGCTCTTTTAGTACTACAGTGTATGTAACTCTACAATGATGAGCCTTAATATCACACATAATTTAGGTAAAGACTAGGCACAAGAACATGTACCCCCCAGCCATCCCTACTGCCCTCTCACATTGCTTGCTTACCTTTAGGTCATCTGATATGGCTACCCACTGGTCCCTTTCCATTTCTGTTGTTGCTACTACCTCCCCATTGTGTACTCTTCCCTGGGTTTTGTTTCACAGGTGCATTACTTTGTACTTCTCCAGGAGCAGCACAGTTCTAGGGTTTCCACCTATCCAGTTGTAGACTAGATAATCTGGTTTTCAGGGTCCTTATCTGGTCATCCAGTTTTGATTAAATGTAGTCCAATTTTAGGGCCATTTTGAGTGCTTAGGTAGTATTAAAACTGATTGTATCAAATCATGCACTGTTGCATGCAAGTCTAGGTTACAAAAAAAGTTCTGATGTCACTAGTCACAGGCCTTTGTTTGTAAAACCAATCTGCCTAGGAGGTGTACAGTATGGCTATTAAGACCATTAGCAGTAAATCAACCTAATCGTTTCAACTCTGAATTTTATGTGTGGTCATTTACTGCAATGATAGGAAACAGTTTTTACACCTTTATATTCTGCAATGGGTTCCTTTTTGTTTCTCCTATATTCTCATATGTTTTAGACCCACTTTTTCAGATTAGTTTTCAAATTGTATTGCCTTTGTCATTGTGTTGTTTACTTCTCTCCTAAGTCATCAGCAGTACTGCTCTTATTTTTATACTACCAACCTGAACATTCCATAAGATTAGCTACACCTTTACAGGCCACTGGAATAAATAGCATAGAATGGTGTGTCTAAAATTGTGGAATGTGATGTCTTAAACATTTGAAAAGAAATAGCAGTAGTTGATGAGGTAAAGGTAACACAATGTAGTATTGAGGATCTCACAAGTACTGACAGTTGTCAAAAAGGTGGTAGAAGTATATCAGAATACATTGCTGTCATGGAAGGGAAAACTGGAGAGTGTTTAGAGAGCAACAGGTTGTGAATGGGCTTTGTACATCCAGCAGATCTGGGTTTAAATTCCCACAGCCTCCACTTGCATACTGTGTGACCCTAAGCAAGTCACTAAGGCCTTGTTCACACTGGGGTACTTAAAACATTTTATTTATGGTACCCCCAAGCACGGTTTGCATTTGTACTGATGGCTCTTGCAGTAATGTCGATGTGCTCAGCATATGATAGGGTGGAATCGATAGTGATGCATAGGTATTTGAAGTGTCAAACAAGTTCAAGAGTGACACCCCTAACATTCATAATTGCAAGTGGGGAGGATCTGTGTTTGCTTTGTGGGGTGGAGAACATCATGGTCTTGGTCTTTTTATAATTCAAGACCAGTCTATGGTCCTTAAACCATTGCTTCAGAGATGTAAAGCCACTTTGTACATTCACCTCCAGATGTTCAGGGTGTTGACTGCTGGTGAATAAAACCACAACATATGTGTAAAGGAGCATTTGACATGAGCTAGAAGTCGGAAGGTTATTTAAGAATAAGCTGCACAACAGTGGTCCTAATATGGACCCTTGCAGTAAACCCGATCTGACAGGTCTGCTGCCAGAGATCACATCCCCAGTCCTAATGTATCAGCAAGTTGTGGTCCACAATGTCAAATGCCTTGCTGAGGTCAAGAAGGAAAGCTCTTCTGATTTGTTTATTGTCGAGTACCTGTATCCAATTGTTAGTAACCTTGGCAAGAGCAGATACAGTGTTGTGTTTTGGTCAAAAACTTGACTGTAGGGGAGTTATGCTGCTTGATATTTCAAGGACATCTCTCACCTAGTTATTAATACTTTTTTCTAAAAGTGTTGCCAACACTGGGAGAACTGATATAGGTCTGTAACTGCTGAGCTGCAGGGTATCACCTGATTTTAAGAGGGGGATGATACTGTATGTGTAGTTTTCCAGAGTACTGGGATTTCATTACTTGAAAGTGACAGATTGAAAAGATGTGTTAAGGATGCTGTCAAGGACCTGTAGCCAGCTGTAAGGAAGAATGGGTCCAGGCCATCGGCACCCATACTTTATTTGGTATCCAGCCCTAGCAGAAGTTGCTCTACTTGCCTTTTGGTGATTGGGTGTAAAGCAAAAGGAGTACTGGTGGAAGTTCTGGAGTGCCCCATGTCTAGTATAGGTGATTGGTAGGAAGCAGCTGGGGATTTGTCAAAGGCTAGTCCAGCAGATGCAAAGTAGGAGTTTATTTCTTCCAGTGTAATTTGTTTGTCGGTTATGAGGTTACCATTTACAGAAATTTTCTATGGAAGGGTGGGGACAGAAGGAGCTTCTTCAACTGATTTTATGAGCTTCCAGAATTTCATGTTATTATGTTTGCTGGTGCCCAGTGAGTTTAAATAGAAAGCAGGTTTGGCATCCCATATCAGTTTGGTACAGATTTCTTGATCTTTCAAAGACAGCCCGGTCTCCCTCAGATTTCATGCACCTTGCAGTTGCCCAGAGTAGGTCTCTGTTTCTTAGAGTTACTTTTAAGTTTTGTGGTGAACCAAGGGCAGGTTATTTTCTTTACCCTTCACTTAACCGGGAGGGCATGTTTGTTTATAGCTTAAAGCAGTAACCTACAGTATTAAAAATGTCTATAGTCTCATGTACCTTGCATGTAAGGTACAATGCTTGCCAGCTGATAGCTGCCAGTTGTTTGAGGAAGTTTGCAACAGTGGTGCTGGTAAAGCGCCTTTTGAATATGAATTTAGGTTGAGTGATTGGTGAGTTTGTGCCTCTGGAACACGCTATTATGTCATGGTCACATATGATTGTGTAACACTGTAGAATGTGTGTATTTGATTGTGTGGTCTGTTTATTAGTATCAGGTATAGTAACACGCTGTTTGCGGGGTTGCTGTAGTTTGGTCTTGTAGGTTCTGTAATAAGTTGCATGAGACCAAATTCATCACACAGATTTTTTTAGTTCATTTGATTTGCTGGAGAGCCAGTCCGGGTTTAGATCTCCTATGATTAAGCATTCATCTGGGGAACTGCTCATCAATTTACTTATATATTTCAGGAGCTCAGACCCACCCCTAGGGGGACGGTAGCAACCTATTATGTTCAGGGATTCATTAATGGATAGAGCAGTCTTTACTGATATGCATTCAAATTCATGAGACACAGAGTAGGAGCTAATGATATCAACCTGAAACCAAACAGTGATATATGAAGCTATGCCACCCCCCAGTAGGTCTCTCTAGTCTGTGGAGATTCAAGTATTGAATAGGCAGCCTCTGTGATGGTGTGGAGTCATTTAGCCATGTCTCCGTAAGTAGGAAGATGTCAGGTTTACCATGGAGTAGCCATGCTTTTACATCATCTAGTTTGTTCAGCAGATTTCTTACATTGAAAGACATGATTTTTAGACCTTTTAACATGGCAAATTCTGTGGGTGAAGCTACTTGGAGGAGGAGACTTGGGTTGATTTCCACATTTCCAGAGCAAAGTAGTACAATAAGAATGAGACATCTCTATACGTGAGGGGTAATAAATATAGGACTGTGGCAGTGGGGCTTAACCTTGGCCTTGATGTAGGCTGTGGTGGAAATAGAGGGGAAGATAGTTTTATTTGATAGAACCATATCATCAAGAAGATAGCCTTTACATTGCATAGATGAATATAGATTAGAGGTGCTTTTAGTATACATTATTTTGGCTCCTTGATGAGACAGCAGGTTCAGTGAGAGTCCAGTGGGCTGGTGTGTTAGGTTTGGGGGGAGTTGCATCCTATGGGTAATTGTTACACTAAGCAGCTGAGGAAAGTTACAACTCCCAGAAATCATATTTTAATAGTGAAAGGATTAGTTTTTGGAGAAGACTGCCAATATATTAAATTAAGGTAAATTAAGCAGGCGGTTGAGCATATAAAAAACTGAGGTCACTGTATGTACATGCTACACTACAGACGTGCAGGTTTATAATGGCACTTGATTCAGCAGGGGTTTATAGTAGGAGATACGTTATTATCTGGATATAGCAGTTTGCATCTGCCACAAGCCCCCTTGTGCCCTGGCAGAAGCATAAGAATGGCACAGACCTGGCACAGGCCTGTCTGGTGCACAGAGTCCCTGGTTTGGCATAGGGGGGTATTCCTGAATCAGGAATTCCACAAGTTGTGGCACAAGGTGCCACTTGCATCAATTCTGTTTGATGCAGTCAATTTGCGTCAACTTCAGAGCTTTCTGAATTGAGCCCCATGACTTCACTCTCCCCAATTAGTTTATGTGCGTCACTGCTGGAACTATATCCATTCATAATAAAATAAATATTCTCTCCTCTCCTTTCACTTTTTATTGCAAAGGAGCCCACTAGAAGATCCAGGCAATTGATATGCAGGTGAGATTCCCCCTGTGACCATTTTTCCTGTGGTTATGCACAATTTGAAGATAGAAGGGGGGGCGGCTCAGAGGTAATTTAAGGAAGTATTTTTTAACAGAGAGGGTTGTGGATGCATGGAACAGCCTTCCGGAGGAGGTTGTGGAGTCAAAAACAGTGGTGGAATTCAAGCATGCATGGGACAGTCATAAGGCAATTCTAGGGGGTGGGGGTAGGAAGAAGTAGGCTGCTGGTTAACTAGGATCTGCAGCTTATCCATTAGGTAGGGAAATGGGCAAACTGGGTGGGCCAAGCAGTCCTTATCTGCCTTCAAAATCTATGTTTTCCCACCATACTCCCCAACTCTCATAGGTCATGCAGCACTGAAATTTACTCAGAATAAGACAGGGGTTCAGTTTAAAGGCCCCCAGAGCTTCCAACTCTTAACAAATTAAATTCTAACACAGATCCCTAGTCAAATATAATGTAAGTTGATAACCTGTGCCACTTATTTAAAACAAGCATTTGTCAGTGCTGAATGTTCTCCACAACAGTTCAATGTAGAAACAAAGGGTGATCTCTCTCTTCCTCACAGATGAATTGACAAGGAGCCACTTCTTAACATCGGGCAAACTGAGCAAACCAAAAGTGGGGGACATGGGGCAGGCTGATCAGGATGACAATCACCTGTTAGCTGGGTGGCGTCATGTCGATCGAATCAAACAGCCACTGTATGGTTGGGTTGGCTCTTTCCTTTGAACTACACAAAGTTTCTGCCCAGCAAGCCGGAATAGTGTCATGATCAGTCTGGCTGATGATTGGTGTGACACTGGTGAGCCTCTAGCAGGCTGCACTGCACTGGACTATATTACTAAATGGAGATCAGCGCGACAGGGAGATATTGCCACTCTTGAGGACAGACCTTTTCTTAAATCTGTTGCAACAGTTCTTCTATTTCCTAGCCTGATCTATCCTTTACAGTTTCTAGTCTATACAGTTGGCCACCTATGGGCATCTTCTCCCCTATCTTGACAATGTTATAGTGTCCTCTTTAATTTTCCTTTTCCATCTCAGGTGCTTGTACAAGAAGGTTATTGTTGTGACCTCTGAGATGATTTAAAACAACAGGCTGTGTTTCTCTTTGTTGGATTTAGTATGCAATGGCACTATGTCATAAAATACTTTAATGTATATACCTTATGTGTATAAAACCTGTAAATGTTTAAAATACCATGGCACTGGGTGTTTTTGATAAAGGTAAAAAGTTATTAGGGGACTGTATGATAAAAATCAAGTTAGTTGTGCTATTTAAAATACATGTAAATTGCTGTGAACTGAACAAGTCTGAAACGTTATGTTGATTTGCATATATCCCACGATGCTTTGCATTATGGAAGTATGTGTGATGTTGTTTTTCTTTGAAACTTGGCTTATTGTCAATAAATCTGGGGTAACCCTTGTTTCAGTGCTTCAGCACTGAGGTTCTTTGTCTTTAGCTTGTTTTGTTTTTTTGCGCCCCCACCACCCATGCAAACAAGGCCCACATAGGGGAGGCTAAATCTCAAATGATGAGTTAGATCAGAGATCAGTGAGTCAGTACGTGCTGGCTAAGTGTAGAAGAAAGACTTGCATAGTCTGTTGCTACAAACATGTACTGAAGAAGGGATATGCCATTGCTGAAGGTTATCATCTGCATTTTGAATAAACATCACACAGCGCTTGTGTGTTGAACTTGAAGTTCGGTGTCTGGTCCATCTGTTATCCCACAACCCTTCCACAGTCAGACTCTCACTCATATTTTAATAACACTTCAATGACTTGCTTAGCTTCTATCCTGTAACCAGAAGAACTGGAATCAATGCTGATGAGTAGACTGGTCCACGTATGTAAGATTTTAAAAGTAATAAATTACAGAGTATTGTTTATGTATTTACTTATAATTTCTGACCAGTAAAGGCACACAATGCTGTAGTAGCTTGTTTCCAGGTGTGTCCTGGGGGAATGTTTACATTGAACAGTTTTCTTGAAATTTTTAATGCTTCAGTGCAGATAGCACTGGTCTGAGAACCAGAACTAGTTTCAAACTCACTACAGCATGTAAACACACTGTGTTACCTTAGGCAAGCCACTTAACCCCTGCATCTTCAGAAAAAATAAATATGCAACAACATTTTGAAAGAATTAAGCTATAGCTGTGGTGTAAGCATTTTAGTAGAAGAAAGAACTGAGGCAGAGCTGTATTTGCAAGCTAATATATTCATAACAAACAATATCCCATTGAAACTGTGCTGTTCTGTGGGGCTAGGGCTCACACATTTGATGAGTTTCTGTAATGTTATTGTATATTTCAGATGGAGTAATACATGTGTTTTAAGTCCAGCCAATTAAGCAAGTAACTATAAAAATGTGTACAGGAGTTCTGTCAACCCCTTGTATTTTGAAGCATTAGTTGCACAGTATACTGTAGTATTCAGACTCACTGTTCAACTGAAGGAACTTCATGCTTGAAGTCATAAAAAGAGTCAGATAAGCACTGCAGGACTTCAGACATCAAAGATAAGCCGATGAGTAGTAGCAGCACGACAATCATCACTGCGTGGTTCAGTAGTCATGTGTCTTATAGGAACTAACCCTTCTTCGTATTGCAGTTCAAATATGGATAAGCCAGCATGTCATGTTCTAATGTAGCTGCCCAGTTTTTAGGGGAGGTTTTTTTTTGGTCTTTGTGTGTACAAGCACATGTGACTGAAAGTTCCTTTTCCTCGCCGAGTGTCTAACGCTTCCCCTTGGCATCCCTTGCGCAATAAATTCTGAAGCTACTGTACAGCACAGATAGACATGGGAAATACTCAAGCAAGAAAATGCCTTGTCTCCATTCTTACTAATCACTTTTCTCAGTTTGACAAAATGCCACAGCTGCTGTCAGATTCAAGTTCAGTTTTACTCTTCTTCTGGACTCTAGTTTGGACGACAGAATTTTACTTCATCAGCATGAAGATGGCATTTAAATAACTATGGGTGCATAAAAAGAAATAGTAGGCAAAGAAAGAATTAGCTAAATAGTAAATTAAATTACCCAGCTTATTACTACTGTGTTAGCTTTTACTTGTTAGAAGAGTGCAGAACTAGTCCAACACTATTTGTACTCATTTCAGTGCATGAACAATGCCCAGAAAAACCACTTCCCCAGTTCAGACTGTCGAGAAAAACATGCAGGTTATCATATACGTGGGAAAAGACATGTTTAACTGTCAACTTAAATTCTTGCACATACATGTTCTTTTATTGCTTAAACCATTTATCTTTACTATGTCGTAACTGACATTATACATTCAGAAGCAAATGCACACGTCAATTTTAACTTTTCACCCTGGGGCAGCAGACAGATTCAGGCCTTAACAGCCTGTCCAACCAATAATCTAATTCTTAAATGCAATTTCATGGTCAACAGCAACACACTAACCTCCACTGAGTCTGCTCGCCCCCTGACCCGTCCCACTTAACGATGGATTCTGGACTTGCTAGGCCTTAACAGAGCAGAGCTGCCTTTATAGGGCCTCATCTGCCCTGCTGATCACCCTCCGTAGTCCACTGTTCTGCCCCACATTGCCAATGTGACAGAGAACATGTCTGAGTGTGCCCTCACAGGGCCACCCCTTTTCATAACCTTCCACCTTCTCTTTTTCTGGTCTGAATCGTCCTGCTCATCCAACACACCTGATACTCCCCTACCAAAACCATGGCTCAATAGTCTTTTCCCTTGTGGAGTGGGTGGGAAGGTTCCCATTTCAGTGGCAAGTGTCCAGACAGAAAGAGGATGACCATCTCCTGATTGTGACTTATAAACTCTCTTGACCCCTCCCACCTTTGAAGCCAGTGGCTGGCTTACCCGTGTGTGGCGTCAGTGGTCATTGGCCTGACCCTCGCAGCTTTTTCCACCTGGGAAGGCCAGTCCAAGAGATTGGTCTAGTGGCCCTGGACAAGAATCTTCCTGGTGATAGCTGGGAGGGGCAAGAAGTCAAGTGGTTAACGGGCAATGTTTTTTCTTTGCAGAATTAAACATCACTGCATTTTTCTCTATTGTTTTACTCTAACCAGTTGCATATTAGTAAGAACGAATAAGACGTATTTTTATCAGCAAAAGTATGACATCCATATGCTAATTAGGCTTGAACAATTGATACTGATTACTGACAGAATGAAATAAAACATTGTACATTATATATTGTATTTTTACATCTGATAGCAGTACTGTATGTTGGTAAAAGTCACCTAAATGGGGGATGGGGAAATTGTTTAAGCAGGAAAGGCCCACTAAGCCAGAGCTTGTTTCCAGGTGCGACCTGGGAGCACAAGGAAGTTAAGTGACTTGCTCAGAGTCACACAGTATGCAAATGGAAGCTGTGGTATTCAAACCCAGGTCTGGTCTGCTGGATGTCTCCAGATTTGCAGCTCAGAGGGTTAGACCACTGCGCTATACTGTTCCAAAGATAAGAAAAAGCTGAACATTAGTTGAAGAGAGATGTGAGTTATACTGTCAATCCATTTTTATTACTTTATATTTTTATTTATGGCTGGCTCAATCAATGTATGTGTGTCACTACAACAGGAAATTAGGACAAACTTACACGGGGTGGGGGGGGGGTTGAGCCAGCAGTCAACATTTTTGGGGGCTGGGAGAGTCTGCTGTGTAGCAGATTTAACTTTTTTTTTTCTTAATGAACCAGTCCAGGCAGCATTCTGCTGTGGAGGGAGGGAAGGCGCATCAGGATTCTGCCAGGTAGCTGATATACTGTAGTTTAATAGTTTCATTAAAAAAACAAACAAAAAAAAAACAGTAAAAACAGCAGTCAGCTGTGATGGTGGGAGTGGGGGTTCCGTTGAGTACCTGATACTGTATAAGTTTTTTTCATAAACCATGCAAATCAGCAATCAACTTTATTATTTATTTATTTATTTTATTAGGGGAGCTGCTGTGTAGCATATATATTTTTTGTAATGAACCAGATGAGCCAGTATGCGGGGGGGTGGACATTTGGGTTCTGCTATATAACTGATATTTTTAATATAAATCAATCTAGCCAGCAATCAGCTGGTGGTGGTGGTGGGGGGTCAGGGTTCTCCTAAGCAGCTGATATAGTTTTGTTTTAAACCAGTCAAGTGTGCAGTTAGCTGTTGGGGGCCATATAATAGCAGACTAGTGAGGGCATTAGGTGATTGCACAGGGGTTTCCAACCCCTCATATGCAAGTGACTTCAATCTGTACTTAGAGCACTGAGATCCAATAGAAAACACAGGCAGCAGAGCACTGAGATACCCAACAAAACACCAGCAGCTGCACATGCAGTATATAACAGAAAACATGGTCTGGAATGTACTGCAGTGAAGTGCGATAATCAATACAAAGTGAGCAAACCTAAAGTGGGGGACATGGGGCAGGCTGATCAGGATGCAGATAAGCTGTTTGTTGGGCGGTGTCATGCAGCTCAAAGGAAATAGCCACCCTATATTTGTGTCGGCTCTTTTCTTTTAATTTCACAAAGTTTCCACCCAGCAAACCAGAAAAGTGACATGATCAGCTTGGCTGATTATTGCTGTGGCACTGATGAGCCCCCTGCAGGCTGCCCTGCATTCGCTGATAGTAACACACCTCTCAAAACCCACTCTCATCACAGTATGTTCGTTGGTGCAAGTGCACGGTGAACAAAAAAACTGTTAGCATACTCATGCCCCCCTCCCATTCTGTTTTGACACAGTGTACTTCATAAATATTTAAAATCATAATTTCACAGCACATACTTAGGTCTGATGACTCCACGACAGTGAAGGTTTTATTTTTTTTTTTTGATTTTTTTTTTTTCTGTGTGTGAATTTAGTGCTGGAGTGACAACACTGGAACCAGAAGTCCTCTATTTATCCACATAGTAGGTACAGTACAAGCAATCACAGTGCAAGCTTCCCCACACTGCCCTGCCAATGTGCCTGAAGCCTCCCATAGAAGGACCACCATATAGGTGACAAAGTAGCTCCGATTCCATGCTCATTCAGTCCTTGGCCTCTCATGTGAGAATGCCAACAAATGTGCCAGTTAGTGCCAATTTTGTTGATAGTTTTGTGATGTGGATACCAGACCACTGGGAACTGGACTGAGATTACCCCAACTCATTTCACATAGGCCACTGAACAGCCCTCAGGTGATAATTGCTTTTGGTCACTACCGACCTGTGCAGGATTTAAACCAGTGTCATAGTGGCGAAAGTCTCCTTAACCGACTACCAATCTACTGAGTCATCCAGTTCCCCCCATGGCAGTGAAAGTTATGAACCTTGTGATTTCTTTCCTGGTCTGAATGACTCCACCTAAATCCATTTCAACAAATGCATCATCAGTGATTGAGTTGTGGCCAGTTTCACAGAGCAAGGGCCCACTATTGAAATGCTACAGGCTAGAATTATTTTTTGCTTGTGATTATGCCAGAAACCTATGTTAAAAATGTGTCAACCCCCCCCCCCCGCATAAGCAGTCCAGAAAAAGGGAAGCAGCTTAATTTGCCTATGACCGCAAGCTATGTTGATCAACAAAATGACTGTAAGTGTGCTGCAGTCATTTAGGGCGGGACAAGGGTTCCTCATTCAAGGAACATTCTCTGCCCTCATCTGCTCTGGACTTCCATGCAGCTACATTTAAGGTCCAGTTCTCTTTCTATCTTTTTGAATTATCTCCCTACTTTCTGTGTCTCCTCATACATTCACATGTATGCAGATGGCACAGTACTTTTTGTTTCCATTGCCTCAGTGCTTAAACTGGAATTGTCTCTGCAGTAGGATTTTTTAGAACACCCAACACTGATTCCATTCAAACTAGCTCTCTCAACCCCAAAAATACAGTCTCCATGACCTTTAGCACCAAGCAGATGCTTGTTCTGTTACCCTCTACTCTGGTCTTCATGACTCCTAATGATGCCACCTTGATGAAGTCTCTCACTTCATGTAGCTTGATGTTTGGTTGGATTGAACTCCTAATTTCTCCTCCCACATCAACACCATGAATAGGAAGCTCTGCCCCAAGCTTGGTTTACCATATTACAACAAGTCCTGCCAAACAAGGTGTCTAACATGTTTCAATATAAGAAAAATAGCAGGACAAGAGGACACAGCATGAGATTAGAGGGAGACCGATTAAGGGGTAATTTGAGAAAGTTCTTTTTCACAGAAAGGGTGGTGGATGCATGGAATGGCCTAACTCGGGAAGTGGATATGAGTACAGTGCGGGCTTCAAACAGGCATGGTATAGGCATAAGGGAGCAATACAGATGAGTATGAATAGATAAGTCATTGATAGAGCAAAGGCCGATGGCACATTCATAAGGTAGAAAAAGAAATGGGCAGACTGGATGGGCCTTGCGGTCCTTATCTGCCATCTGCTTCTATGTTTCTAAGGGAGGAGGTTGCCAGAATCCAGGCCAAGTTGACTAAGATTTGGGGGACCCACCCCAGGGGCCACCATGTCTGACACTGTTACTTCAGAGGATGCCAGTGAGGAGCTGTGGCTGGACAATGGTGGGCTCTGGAAGGGTGGGGGTGGAGCGAGAGACAGGCACATTCCTTAGCCGGTATCACTATGTAATTCTTATGCTACTCTGGCAGGGTAGGACTGTTGGGAAGAGGCACCTGCGAGAGTGACCAGAAAGGATGTGAGGGACCTCCATAGTGGAGACCCCAAGGAGAGTGGTAGAGGACCCAAAAGGAGGAAGGAAGCAAATTCTGGTGGGGAACTTGACTATGAGGGAGAAAGGTTTGGGAACAGGAAAGGGGGGAGAGGCAGGTTAGATGCCTACCTGGCGCTATGGTCCAGAGGGATGGGAAGCAGATTCTAAGAATTGCTAGGGCAGCAGGATGGGAGGGAAAGCTGAATGTCATTGTCCACCTGTGGACTAATGACCTGGCTAGGGACAGGGCTAGGATAGTGCAGGAGGAGTTAAAGGAGCTGGGGAAGGGTCTTAGGTAGCTTGCTCAGTGGCTTTCACTGTGGTGCTGTCTGTCTACAACAAGGGACAGGAGGGAGATCTCTGCACCAGGAGTGTCAATTCTTGGCTAAAGAAATGGGGCAGAGGAGAAGAAGGGTCCAGCTACACTGAGGACTGGGTATCCACATGGGAGGATAAGGACAGGGGTGACGGTTTGGATCCATCTGGGAGGGGAACTGCAGTCCTCAGTGGATGGTTTAAATGTTACTTTGATGAACATTTAAACTAGCCAAAGGCATGGCAGTAGGAATCGGGGAGTCAGAAACTGACACCCCCCCCCCAACAGGCTGAAGTAGAGAGGAAGGAGAACCCAAGGGGAGAGAAATCCCCCTGGGTACAAATTAAGGAAGCTGGTGGTAGAGACAAAGAGGAAAGGAACAAGAGTATTAAAAAGAGAGTGTGGAAAGGAAGGACGGCAAAACAGAAAAAAGGGGGTCAACAAGCAGAGTGGAAACAAAATCTGGAAGGCCATGTGCACGAATTCTAGAAGTCTAGGAAATAAGACTCTAGACCTATAGGCCATCACGGCAGAGGCTGACCTGAATACTGTGGACATTAAAGAGTCATGGTGCACTGAAAATCGAGACTGGGACATGGCCATAGCAGGCTATACTCTGTTCAGGAAAGACCAGATGGGAAGGGAAGGAGGAAATGTTGTGCTTTATATGAGGGAAAGCATAAAAGCAACAGAGATACAAGGAACACAGTGGGAGGCAGAGGTACTGTGAGTCACACTGTAGATAAGGAATGGAGCTACTGTTCGCATGGGAGTGATCTACAAATCTCCAGCTAGGGGAAGGAATTGGATAAGGTACTGGTGAAAGCCATGGGTAAGATGGCAGAAAAGGGGGAGGTGCTGCTAGTGGGGGACTTCAACCTGCCAGATGTAGATCTCCCAGCTGTGGCTTCAGTTAATAAGAGGGACATCCTGGACTCTCTGCAAGGGGAATTCCTAAGGTAACTAGTCAGTGAACCCACTCATGATGGGCAATACTGGACCTGGTACTCAATAACAAGGACAGTACTGCAGACATCGAGGTGGGAGGCCACTTGGGAACCAGTGGTCACCATACGGTGTGGCTCAATATAAGGATGACTATGAAATCAAACCACACAAGGGCAAGGGTCCAGGATTTTAGGAGAGCAGATTTTTTTAAAGTTGGGTAAGTGCCTCAGGTATGACCTGGTAGGAGGGTGGCCTGGTGAGGTGGAGGAATAGTGGGCAAAGAAAACAGGGAGCATAGTAAAGGCAACAAACCTCTGCATCAAACAAATCAGAAAGAGCAAAGGGAAAAAGAGACTGCTATCATTCTTGAAAGAGGTGGCTGCAAAGGTAAAGGCTAAAGGTGTAGCATTCAAAAGGTACAAGGAGATGCAGAGAGAGGAGGATAGGGAAGTGTATCAGGAGAAACAGAGGGAAGCAGGAAAAGCAGTAAGTAGTGCAAAGGTACAAACTGAAGACAGAATAGCCCAGGAGGCAACAAAAGGGGACAAGACATTTTTTTGGTATTTAACTGAAAAGAGGAAGACTGGTATGGGATTGTAAGGTTAAAAAGGGAAGGGGGGAGGCTGAGCAGAGGGGGACCAGAAAAAGGCATACATCCTGAAAAAATACTTTTGTTCCGTGTTCTCAGAGGAAGGAGAAGGGAAGGGGCCACAAAAAAGTTACAGAAGCTTTGGAAAGAGGAGGGTGGACACTGGCCCTTTTTTGGAGGCGAGGGTCCTGAAAGGACTTATTAATCTGAAGGTGGACAAGGCGATGGGGCCAGATGGAGTGCAGCCAAGGGTATTGAGGGAGCTCAGGGAAATACTACCTACACCACTAACAGTTCTATTTAACAGATCACTGGAACCAGGAGTGGTTCTGGAGGACTGGAGGTACGCAAATGTAGTCCCACCACACAAAAGTGGTAGCAGGGAGGAGACTGGCAACTGTAGGCCAGTCAACCTAACATAGATGGTGGGAAAGTTTATGGAATCACTACTGAAGGAAAGGATTGTGGAATATCTTGAAACCAGTGGGTTACAAGACTTGAGGTATCATGGTATCACGGGGGAGGTCATGTTAAACAAATCTGATATATTTCTTTGACTGGGTGATAAAGAATTTAAATCAGGGTGGAGCAGTGGACATGGGCTACCTAGATTTCAGTAAGGCTTTTGACACCATTCCACAAAGGAGACTATTAAGCAAGCTGGGTAGTTTAGGAGTTGGTCCAAAGGCGGCAAACTGGATAAGAAATTGGTTAGGGGATAGGTGACAGAGGGTGGTGATAAATGGAGATCACTCTGAGGAAGGGAAGGTGACCAGCAGGATGCCTCAGGCATCAGTGCTGGGACCGGTCCTCTTTAGTGTCTTTATAAGTGACATTGTAGAGGAGCTGGAACGAAAGGCCTGCATTTTTGCAGATGATGCCAAAATCATAGGATGAACATTCCGGGTGGGGTGGAAAGGATGAGCAGAGACCTGAGAAAACTAGCGGAGTGGTTAGGAGCATGGCAGCTGAGTTTCAATACAAAAAAAAGTGCAAATTAATGCAACCCAGGGGCAGAGTACAAAATGGGTGCAGTGGTATTGATGAGCACCAAGCAGGTAAGAGACCTGGATATAATCATATCAGATGACCTAAAGGTGGCCAGGCAGTGCAACAAGGCAGTAGGGAAGGCTAGTGGGATACTGGGGTGCATAGGGAGGGGTATCACTAGCAGAAAGAGGGAGGTGGTGTTGCCTCTGTATAGATCACTGGTAAGACCCCGCAGTGAGTACTGTGTCCAGTTCTGAAGACCACATCTCTGAAAGGAAACAGACAGAGTGGAGGCAGTCCAGAGAACTAAAATGATGCAGGGTCTACATCAAAAGCCCTACAAGGGGAGACTAAAGAACCTCAATATGTACACCCTTGAACAGAGGAGGGAGAGGGGGATATGATAGAGACCTTTAAATACCTCATGGGGAAGGTAAGCTACAAGAGGGAAGCATTTTTCAGAAAAAAAACTGTTCAAGATCAAGATGACATGCTATGAAGTTGGAAGACGTAGACTCGGGAGATGTGTAAAGAGGTACTTTATAGAAAGAGTGGTGGATTTGGCAAATAGCCTTCCAGCTGAGGAGGTGGGGATGAAAACAGTGGTGGCATTCAAAAGTGCATGGGATAAGCACAAGAGAATCATAGTGGAAAGCAAGGGGTGAGCGTAAAATAGCTGTAGATTGGGCTCAGTTTGTGGTAGCAGTGTAGGTAGGGAGAAATAGGCAGATTGGATAGGCCAAGCGGTCCTTATCTGCTGTCAGGTTTTATGTTTCTGTATTTCTTCCACTCCCAGTCCAACATGGGTTATTCACAAGATGTTTCTGCTGGTGTTCAGTTACATGGACATGATCTAAAGTGCTGCCCCAAAATCTAGCCTTGCCAGGGTGGACCCCCCGTTCCACTGTTCCTGTCATTTCAGCCTCACCTCACATCTTCACGTCCACCACTGTTTCCTCTACCAAGATCTTTCTCTCCCCATTCTTTTTTCGCTAACTGGTGTCTCTCATACCACGTCACCTTTCCTGTTGTATATTAGTGCGCGTCCCTTCCTTGTTATCTTTCCTCACTCTTATCCCTTCTCCCCCTTACTCTCTCCATTCTTCAGACACTTGTTCCTTGTACATCCTCCTCTGCAGAACCTCTACTGGGCAATCTGCATTCACCTATCACTTCCACTGCCACTGGAACAGCATCCATCTTCCCATTTGCTCCTCCTCCTTCCTTCTCCTCCTTCAAAGCCCTCATCAAGGATAAAACTCCCTCTTCTGGTTTGCAACAAGCTTTACTGTCCCATTTCCCCTTCCTTCTGCTCTCCTCATGTCCAGCTGCTTTTCCTCCCACACCCTCATGCCCCATGCCTTACTGCTATCACAGACTCATTTGCTTACTTTTTCCCTCCCCATTCCCTTTGCTCAGTTTTAACTCATGGATATGGCATTGTATTTTACGTCTATGGTATTTTACCTCTGAACTTTCATTTCATTTATACCTTGTAACTTTGGCACCGTGACAAATCTGACATGCTGCTGCAGTGTTTCTTTTACTTTGCATTATTTTGCATTTTGTGCTACTTTAATTTTGCACCTTACTGTTGTTTTTTCTCACTCTCTTGTAACTAGATCACACCTGAAAACGTTCTTCAGCTCTGTGTGTCATCCCTGGATAACAAATTATATAGCAACCCTTTAAAATGAAGGGCCACTTTTACTAAATCAGAGCAACTGGAGCCCACAAGAGGCACACAAGTCAATGCGCACGGTTCTGTATGCCAGCAGTAGCAGTCATACAGTACTTTTCCTGAATGGCCCCAGAAATAGAATTGGTATACATACCCACTGAGTTTCATTGGCCAGAGTGAAGGGGTGGGGTATTTTGCCCTTTTGTGCTACAGCAAATTACGGGAAATGGCAAGAGCACAGCTAGGTTGGGTTTATTTGCCTGTTTACACAAGTGATGGGAACACCTCCCTGTTACCTTTATGAGTTTAGTTTCATATTGCACATTTGCTTTGTGCAAGCAATGTTGTTGCATGTCCAGTGGGAAAACTTTTTTATTTATTTATTTCAGTTTCGGAATTATAACCTTTGAGCCAAAGTGGCTCTTTTACAAAGGCTCCAAGTCAGTAGAAGAACAGACAAAACAGTACAATTTACATGTATGATGAGAATATACAATAGCCAAGTAACATGACTATTTTACAAGCAAGATAAATATGGACATTACCAATTAGTTTTGAAAACTGGATATAATTATGTCCTAACCTCAAATACAAATACTTTTATTACAGAAATATCTCTAGTCTATAGGTCTAGTTACTAAGTGCAGATTGCTTGTAGTTGGCAGCCAAAATCGACTTTGTCAAACAAAAGGGGAGGAGGGAGGAGGTATGGAGAGTATTGGCATTGGTACAGAGGAGGCATATTGTATAATGTTATTAGGGGATAGGAGATGGGGGTATGGTGATGAGGGAGAACAAGCTGATAAGTGCTGTATGCATGGGGGCAGCCTAGGGGAAATATAAACCAAGTTGAGAGGAGGGGGTGAGGACTCATGGGGTTAGAGGGGTAAGAAGGTGGGGAGGTAAGGGTTGGAAGTCTAGGGCAGGGGATGGAACTCCTATCATTGTGCACAGCAGTTGCACTCTTGGGATACTACCAGGAGGCAATGGAGTTCTTTTTTGAATTGGCTGAGTTTCTTAAGGGGAAAAAGGTAGGGGGGTAGGTTGTTCATCCAGAGAGGGCCTCGATAGGAGAGCGACCTCTGGGCAAAGGAGGTTTGTTTGTAAGGTACGTGCAGTACCCCTCTAGAAGAATTTTGGGTTGTTTTAGTGTTGGGGTTACGTTGGAAAAGCTTCAAAGCTGATTCTGGGACCAGACCTAGGAGGGTTTTTTCCCTATGATACATGCCTGGTACCGGGACCTTAGAGGTAATGGGAGTCATCCAGTTGAGGAGTAGAGACTGCAAGAGTGGGAATACTGATTAGCTCCTAGAACAAGTCAGTAGGCTTTGTTGAGCAGGAGTGTAACCCTTTTGAGAGCAGCTTCAGAGGCCGCACTATAGACAGTCAGTCCATTGTTAATGATGGACAGTATTGAGATTTTGGTGACAAGGCTGAGGGCCTCAGTGGTCATAGCATTTCTGTGTCAGTAAAGGAGTCTGAGTCTGATGTTGGCTGTTTTCATGACATGGTCAATATGGGTGTTGAAAGAAAGGGTGTTGTCTAGGAATAATCCCAGGTATTTAAAGGTAGTAACATGTTTGATTATGTCTCTTTTGTTACTTAGTATGGTAAGTGGGCCACCCTGCTTTTTTGAGCTCTGTGGGGTAAAGTGCGTTGCTTTTGTTTTTCTGTAGTTTAAGAGGAGTTTGTTGTTAGCAAACCATGACTCCAGTTTGGTAAAGCTACTTTGAAGGGTAGAAAACTTTTTGAAATTCAGACTGCAAATCTTTGGCATAGTTTTTGATAAATTGGATTGCAAGGTGGCTATGCTGCTAATCTGAGTTACAATCTCTTAATTCCTCTTACTTTAAACATAAAACAACTAAAAATGTTGAGGTGACACTAACTGATCTAAAGCGGGAAAATAATGAAATGAGGTGCATTCTCTAAGGAAACGTGTAGCTGAAAAAATCACCAATAATGGGAAAAAGTAAATCAGTAGTACCTTTATAAAAGGCCTTTAATAACATCTAGAGGAGAGGCAGTGTCTGATACAGTACTGTATGTAATAGCACTGCCTAACAACTGCACTAGGAGTTGCTGGTCTGCAGCTTTTTCTTTGCATCTTTTGTCCAACGTCAACGTGAACGGTTATTAAGGTTAAAAGGTTATTAAAATTTACACCACCACTACAGACCTTATTTGTTATGAATGTGCTTCCACTTCAAGCATTTAGAGGACTGGATTCTGACTTTAAAATAATGAGTAGGTGACAATAGGGGGCTTTTTGATAATGTAAAGGATCAGGTTTTTACCACCACAGGCACTGGTAGGACCTCACTTAGTGCCCTGTGCCTGATCCAGGGAAATGTACTGGGAGAATTGTGGAACTACAAAAAAAATTCTGAGGAACGTAACAAGGATGATTAGGGGGAATGCAAACACATAAAAATAGAAATTTTGCTTCTGTAACTTATCTCGAATGGACATTACCAATTAGTTAGTTTTGAAAACTGGATATAATTATGTCTTAGCTTTTAAAAGTGGACATAGATGCAATTTGCTTTTTCTACTTAAATTTGTACATAACAGAAAATTGTAACTAGATATGGGCTTTCACCCCCCCTCCCCAAACATGTAAAGTTTGGAAACATTTTTTTCTTGAAAATACAAACATCAGTTAAGATTTTCTATGGAGACCGTTGAGGGTCATGTTTGTCATTATCTTGAGCCAGCATAAGCTAAGACAGCATTGTGATCATAGCACGAATGTTTACAGTTTGCACATAGGAAGTACTGTGGTTACATCTGTGTGAGAGCCTGCAAGAAATAAAAAAAGTTCTTAAAATAGAAGTGCAGTTGCTGTGCAGTGAGTTTCTCACAGCAACACATTTTAATATTGCTCATAAACTTCTGTACATTCCCATGCTTCAGAGTTCAAACAGACTACCGTTATAAGTGGTGGTTGTAATGAAGCATACAAATTTTATGTGCTCTACCAAGGTATTTTCCAGTCTGTAGAATGCTAGTTTGATGGAAAATCAAAGTCTAACTTACTATAACCTTTGCTTATTTATTTATTTATTTCAAAGGTTTCACCAGGAAAGACATACTAAGCATATACAAGCTTGTTTCTAGATGTGTCCTGGGGTGAAGGGGGAAAAGTACATAACAGGCAGGCAGTATAGTGCAGTGGTTTAAGGATCAGAGCTGAAAAATCTAGAGACCTGGATTTGAATCCCTCAGCCCCCACTTGCAGTGGGGTCGTGAGGGTCCAAAAGCAGCAGCCCTCCCCAGCCATTTGCTCTGACGATGCCCCTTCCAAGCAGCAAGATACCAGTAGGGTTGCGAGGGTCCAAAAGTAGCAGCCCTTCCCAGCTGTTTGTTCCGACGATGCCCACCCCCCGGAGCAGCAAGACACCAGTGGGGTCATGAGGGTCCAAAAGCAGCAGCCCTCCCCAGCCATTTGTTCCGACGATGACCCCCAACGCAGCAAGACACCAGTGGGTCGCCAAGGTCCAAAAGCAGCAGTCCTCCCCAGCCGTATGTTCCGCCGATGCCCCCGAGCAGAAGACAGTAGTGGAGTTGTGAGGGTCCAAAGCAGCAGCCTTGCCAGTCATTTGTTCCGACGACACCCACTTCAAGCAGCAAGACACCAGTGGGGTGTTGGGTCCAAAAAGCAGCAGCCTCCCAGCCATCTGTTCTGGACGACACCCACCCTCAAGCAGCAAGACACCAGTGGGGTGCAAGGGTCCAAAAGCAGCAGCCTCCCCAGCTGTTTGTTCCCTATGATGCCTCCGAAGCAGCAAGACACCAGGTACAGATTCTCTCAAGCAGCAGGAGGCTCTGAATCACAGGCAGTTAGATTGTTGATGCCAAAATTTTAATTTTCTGAACTAAGGACTTTAAGAAAATTCAGTTGGCACAGGCTTACTGATTGTTTTTTTTCTACTGCAAAGCACAGCCTAAAACAAGCTCTACTGCTCCATCTAAAAGGATTTTAATTAATTTCAGCATGACCTGCAGTTATTGTCATATTGTAGCTCCTGTTACAGCTTAGGAATTTTGTACCTATTGTTGCTCCTACCTCCCAGTCGGCTATGTAATTTCTTCTCCTCTCCTTTCCTTCCACAGTGGGGTCGCGAGGGTCCAAAAGCAGCAGCCCTCCCCAGCCGTTTGTTCTGATGATGCGCCCCCCCTCGAAGCAGCAAGACACCAGGTACGGATGGTCTCAAGCAGAGGGAGGTTCTGAATCACAGGCAGTTAGAGCCCTGCCGATGCTCTGTGCCAGCTCTCCGCCACCCCCACCACCACCCTTGGTGAGCTCCTAGTTTTATAGCAATCGATCATGTGACTCCACAGCCTATCAGCCTACTCTCCCATTTGTAGCCTATCAGCTGCAACCTCTAGTGGCCGCTATTTCTCTGCTCCACCTTGCTCTACTCTTCTGCCACTATGATACCTCTTCTGACCTTGCTATTCCTCACATTAGCCCCTCTACCATCCTTCCCCCAGCTAGCCACCCACAATGGCAATCACCCCCACCCATGCCCCCCATTATCACCCCAGCACACCTATGCCAACACCCCACCAGCTATCCCATCGCTCATTTGCACAACTGGGCCATTAGCGCTACCATCCTGCCCCTCTTTCCACCTAGGTCATACGGTCCTCCGCCTCCCAGCCCTATGTAGTCCTCCGTCCACCTCCCCAGGTCCCACCTCAGCCCCAGACCCAAATCCTCTGGCATAAAACCAAACAGTATATCGTACTGCCCTCCTCCTGGCAGGGATATTGAAGCCAACCCTGGACCCACCCCCAACCCCCACTCCGTTTGCTTTTCCAAAAGGCCTCAGGCTCCTTGCACCTCAACTCCTGCAGTTTACTAAACAAAATAACCGCGCTGCAACCCATTGCTCTATCTCTTTGCCCTGATAGCCTGATTATATCTGAAACCTGGCTAAAGCCACACCACACTGATGCTGAGGTATCCATCCCTGGCTACTCAATCATCAAACACGATCAGAAAGGGAAAAAGAGAGGTGGGGGAACTGCCATGTATATCTCCTCCAGGCTACAGTTTACCATGGTGCAAATCCCCTTCCCTACAGCTCACATTGACTGTCTTATAATCAAACTCTTGCTCCTGCTCACCACCCCAGTGTACGTTGCAGGCTCCTACTGCACCCCCGGCACCCCCCAGCCTGACATCCTAGACCAGCTGGACATGCTAAAGACCTCAGCTTCTGGAGGCGAGCTTCATGCCCTCAGCGATTTTAACTTCAACTGGCTAGCCAAAGAAAATGCCCAGCTCAGGACCAAAATCAAGCCACTAAACCTCACCCAACTAATCGCGGACCCCACCCAGCTGAACAACAAAATGTATAATCACTCGCTCCTGGACTGGATCCTATCCTCCCACCCCCACCCCCACAGGATTCTAAGAGCGGGCTTGCTCCCAGACTCCCTAAGTAACCACCACATGATCTACATGGTCAGGAAAGTGCACAGGCCCACTGCACCCCCCCCAAGATACTGCTTACAAGGTCATATAATTCCTTCAACCTAGCATCGCTGTTGCAAGACCTAGGACGAGTAGACTGGTCCTTCATCCCAGCAGTTCCATCTATTGACTCCGCATTCGCAACCTTCAAGGCCATATTCCTAAAAGTGTGGGACTCCCATGCTCCCCTGCATGCAAAAAGTGTCAGAGGTGCCCACTTTCCCTGGATCACCACTGATATCATCAGCCAATGCTACTCTAGGGACTACGCATGGAAAGCCCACAAGAAACTGGGCACCCAAGCATCTCTCCAATGCTACCAAGCCCGCTGCAACTCCTGCACCAAACTCATTTGCCAAGCCAAAAATCACTACTTCCTATCAGGCTTCAGTGCAAACCTTAACCACCCGACTAACTTTTGGAAATAGTTCAAATCCCTCTTCTCCCCCCCAAGCCCATCCTCCTTCACCGACACTGTCCATACAGGGAACTACCATCTCTGACCCCTGTGAGATTGCCACCGCTTTCAATACCTACTTCTCCAGCTGCGCGGAATCTCTCCTATCGACACTCCAGCACCCACCCACTCCATGCACCCCTTACACCAAGAGCATACTTGCCAGTCATCCAGCTTCTCCTTTCGCCCTGTATCCCCGGTAGAAGTACTCAAATCCCACGGGCCCTGAACCCTAAAAAAGGGAAATTCCCCACAGCCCTGGACGTCAAGATGTTATACTTGTCTGCCCCCACCATAGCTGCCCCACTAGCTGACCTTTTCAACCTCTCCTTCTCACTAGCCAAACTACCAACCAAGTGGAAGCAGGCTACGGTCATACCCCTCCCTAAAGGCGAGGACCCCTCCTCACTGGGTAACTATCACCCCATCTCCCTCCTCCCGATCCTGTCCAAACTACAGGAACGTCTTGTCCTCGCCCAACTCTCTCCCTATCTAGACGTATCCTCCTTCTTCTCCCCATACCAATCCAGCTTTTGCAAATTGCATTCAACTGTCACTTCCCTACTAAGAATCACTGATGCCATACTCACCAGTACGGACAATGGCCACATCACCTCGGCCATTTTTATCAACTTGGCCAAGGCATTCGACACCATCTCCCATACTCTGCTCCTATCTAAACTAAAAGCTGCCAGCCTCTCCGAACCGGCCTCCAGCTGATTTCACAACTACCTGGTAGGTAGGCACCATTCTGTTAAAATCGCCTCCCATGTCTCTAGCCCCCTACCAGTTACTACCGGTGTCCCCCAAGGCTCAGTCTTGGGTCCACTGCTCTTCTCCATATTTTTAAATGATCTTCCATCAGCCTGCCTACACTCATCTATCCATATGTATGCGGACGACACAGTGCTGTATGCCACGGGCCTCTCCACAAGCGATGAGACTAATTGACTACAGCTGGATTTCAACGCCATCCAGCACTGGTTCTGGTCCAACCAGCTGTTCCTAAACCCTATGAAGACTGTTTCACTAACTTTCAGCTCACAGCCAAGACTCTCCCACCAAGCCACGTGCCCCCCCTTCCAAATGCTGGACGGGACCCCCCTGGAAGCATGCACCACCTTCAGATACCTAGGTGTCTGGCTCGACCAGCACCTAGATTTCTCCACTCATATTGATTCCATCCACAAGAAACTACTCCCTAAACTCGGCACCCTATATCGGAACAAAGGTTGCCTCCCCGCCTCCAGCCCGGAAGGCTATTTCCAAACGATGATCCTCCCAATACTCGACTATAGCAACGTAGTCTACGGCACTGCTCCCTCCTCCTCCCTAACCAGCTTGGACACACTTTTTCACTCCTTCTGTCACTTTATCCTGGACTGCCCACAAACAACCCACCACTGCACCTTATACAGCTCTCTAGCCCTGCCATCCCTTCAAGACCACAGACTGACGCACTGCGCTAGGACCACAGCCAAATTCTGGTCCCAGTCCCTTCCCTCCTACCTGGCCTCTGGCCTCTTAACACAACCTCCTCTGGCCTATTCTCTCAGAAGCATGGACCACAGGCTCTTCTACGTCTCTTTCATGTGCACAACCAAAGGCCAAGCAGCCCTCAAATACCATATCCCCAAGTTCTGGAATGCCTTGCCTGCCGATATTAGACACTCAACTAACCCCCATCACCTCACCCTCCTCCTCAGCACACAGTTCTCCACCAGCTGCTCTTGCTTTAGCTAGATCCCATTCTGTGCCTACCCCATGGGCCTCTGCTTACCTACCATTATGTGATTTCAGATGGTTTCCTGTGTAAATGTATCCAAGTGTATTTCCCCGCCTCCTTTGTACCCTACCTGCCTATTGTCTGTAATGTCCAGGCCTGCAGCCACATGTGATGTAAAACTATTGTGATCTGTGTTGTATTAATTACATACTAACATACTAACTGCCAGTAGATTAGGCCTTATGGTGTATCGAGTCTGCTCAAACCTCAGATCCCTAGTTGGGTGACGAGGCCCTTCGCCCCCGCTTGTGTTCCAGAAATCCCTATCATCCATCCCCACCCTCCTGGGCCAGGCCATCATCTGATACATCCGCTTTCTGTGTCTGTCCCACCCTCTCTTGAAGCCCTCCACTGTGGATCTCTGAACCAGCTTGCCAGGCAGTGCGTTCCAAGGGTCCACCACCCCTCGGTGAAAAACCTCCTCCTCTTTTCCCCCCTCACTCTTCCACCTTCCAACTTCAAATCATGCCCTCTGGTGATACCTCCCTGCTTTAGTCTAAAGATCCCCCTCCATGTTTACCCTATTTATTCCCTTGAGCTACTTGAAGATCTCAGTCATGTCCTCCCCATCTCTCCTCTCCTCCAATGAAAACAGGCAGAGCTCCTCAAGTCTGTCCTCATAAGTCAAATCCCCTAGTCCTCGTATCATCTTAGTTGCCCTCCTCTGTACCCTCTCCAGGATCTGTATGTCCCTCTTCAAGTGTGGTCTCCAGTGCTGTACACAGTACTCAAGGTGTGGTCTAACCAGTCCATTGTATAGCGGCAGAATCACTTCCTGCTCCTAGAGGTGATCCCCCACGATGCATCCCAACATCCTGCTTGCCTTGCTAGCCTCCTGCACTGCTCAGAATTATTCATACATGCATCCACCATGACCCCTAGGTCTTTTTCCCCTGTTGAGGCCTCCAGCACCTCCCCTCCCAGGGTGTACCTGTGTTTAGGGTTTCCCCACCCAAGATGTAACACCTTGCACTTGGTGATATTGAAATTTAATTTCCATGTGTGAGACCAGCTTTCCAGGGTGTCCAGGTCCCCTTGCAGGGACAACCTCCCCTCTTCCCCCTCAACTACTGCTCCCATCTTGAAGTCATCAGCGAAGAGACTCATTTCACACCCTATACCCTCCCTGATGTCCGATATGTATGCATTAAACAGGATCGGACCCAGGACCGAGCCCTGTGGTACCCTACCGACCTCTAGGGTTCGAGCCCCCACCACCACTACTCTGGGTGCATCCAGCTAGCCAGTTTTCAATCCATCTGACCATCAAAGGGCCTACCCTAACCCCACCAGTTTCTCCCCAGACCATTGTGGGGGACAGAGACAAACGCCTTGCTGAAGTCCAAGAATAATACATCCACAGACTTTTCCCTGCCCAGTTTTGATGTTACCCATTCGTAGAACTCCACAAGATTAGTTTGACATGATCTACCTGGCACAAACCCATGTTGCCGACTATCTAGACCTCCCACCTCCTCCAAGTACACCCCAATCCCTTTAGTATACGCCCATTAATTTTCCCGCCACTGAGGTCAAACTGATCAGTCTATAGTTACCTGGTACTTCCCTCGTCCCCCCCTTTATGGATTGGCACCACATGTGCCTCTTACCAATCCCTAGGTACCCTCCCTGTCTCAAGCAACCTGTTGAAGAGCTCCGCCAGTGGTGCAGCCAGTATGTCCGCCAATTCCCATAGTACTCTCAGATAAATGCCATCCGGCCCAGGAGACTTATCTTTCTTTAGGGCCTTGAGGGCTAACCACACCCTTTCGGTGAAAATAGCATCATCCGTCCCCTCCACCTTACTGGCCTTTTTATCCTTATTAGTTATTGGGACTTGTCCCCCAGGATGCATCTGGAATCAAGCAACCCCTGCTCAATATGCCCTCCTGGTTAAACTCTTACATAAATAAATAATACTGTGTGACCCTGAGCAAGTCACTTAACTTCCCTGTGCTCCCAGGTCACATATGTAAACAAGCTTTCAGCTTAGTGTGCCACTCCTGATTAAACAATTAAAAAAAAAAGGATAATGTACATTAATCATAAGCAAGAAAAAAATTCATAAGCAAAAAGTACATGAGAGGTAGAAGGCCTAAGTAACAATCAATTAATCTACAACCATAGAAGTAATTCAATACAATGTTAGTGCAATATTACAAGGATGAGGAGCAGATTGCAACCCCAAGGCTTCAGGAGGTACCAATAAAGTGCAAAGTGTTAAGAGAAGGAGGGGCAGAGAAAGGAAACCATAGGTTGTGGAAAGAATAGTGTTCATGAGGGGGAAGCTGAAGGGGGGGGTGAGACAAGAGCAGGAGGTGATGGAGGTAGCCGAGGTAGCAGGTGAGTACAGTAACAGAAACAGCTATCAAGTATGATTAAAGGTGTGGGTTATGAAGTCGTAGAGTAGAGAGAAGTGTGAATGCTGGGAAGAGGCAGAACAGATGTTTAGTGGGAGAGTCTTCCAAAGTTTTCAGAAACAGTACTAGAAATCAGCCTGGCCAGCTGATGATTTTCTAGAAGGGAGTGCAAGGGTGTGATAGTCAAGTTATGAAGTGAGTAAGAGGAGGGTTGGGGTGGAGATGAGAGAGGTAAGATAGAAGGGGAGGGAGCGTAGCCAGTATTTAAAGATAAAAGAGGTACAGTGAGTGAAACATATGACTTCAAGGGAGGGGAGGGAGAGGAAGGAATAGATGGAGCAGTTCAGGGTGTGGGGTGGACAGTCTAAGGCAAAGTGGCAGAAGGCATGAAAGAGTGGGTCCAGTCTGGCTAGGGTAGTCTTAGGAGCAGCACTGTAGACAATGTCACCAAAGTCGAAGATACAGTAGTGAGAATCATTTTCTGGATGATAGCTCGGTGAGTAGGAAGAGGGATGCAGACTCTATTCCTGTATAAGGCATTGAGTTTAGGGTGTAGTTTCTTCTGGCTGGCATCCACATGCCCCAAAAAGTCAAGGTGACAGTCAAGCCAGACTCCTATGTACTTGAATGAGGGAACATCATCAACTGTGGCCCCATCCAATGTGTGGAAGAAGGGGAGTGCAGAAAGCTTAGGGAGCTTCTGTCTGGTGCCAAAGATCATGGAGATCATCTTTTTGGCATTGAGTGATAACTGATTAGACCGGCACTGTTGCTGGATGCTGTTAAAATCCAGCTGGAACCTGTCCATCTGGTCAGGTGCATGAACAGAGGTAAATAATACCGTGTCATCTGCATACTTGTGGATGGACACAGAGGAGCAGGCAGTGGGAAGGTCATTTAGGAAGACCAAAAAGAGCATCAGACCAAGGACAGACCCTTGGGGAACACCAATACTGATACAGAAGGGGGACAGGGAGTCTCCAATTCTAACAGATTAAGTCCTACCCTCAAGGTAGGATTGGAATCAGTTAGTAGAGAAATTGGACAGTCCTGCTGCCTTATGCATATGCTTTATGAAGACATAAAGCTGATGAAAAGCAGTATCATAATCTGAGCAGGGGTACTATGGTGGGTAGCTAGATTTAAAATTAGGGATTAATTGTATAGTACCTAAGTCAAGAAAAGCAGATACCATCTCTTAAAGAGACCCTGGCACCACTGGAAAAACTTCAAACATAAAAAATAGAAATATAACCTATTCTAATAGAAGTTGAGCTTATAAACAGTCAGTGCAAAAGCAGATACAAATAAGTAGTCTTTTAACCTCTTTTTGAACACCTCCAATGAGGGAGAATGGCTATGAGTTCCAAATAGTCAGGCCCCCACTGAGAATGCCCAGTCGTTACACTGTTTCAGGTGAGATTTTGGGATGGCCAGTAACAACAACTTGGTGGAACAGAGGGAGGGACCAAGAGTATGCCAAACCTAGAGATCTTTTAGGTAGCCAGGATGATTGTGATGTCAGGTGTAGTAGAGATCCTGCTGAGAATGATAGTAAAAGATAAATACAGCCTGAAATGTGTTGACATATTACATTTCTTCAAAGTGGCTTGAATAGCATCAGGGGTGTCTTTAACAATAAGAACATAAGAAAAGTGTCAGCAGATGGGGACCGTGTGGTCCATCTAGTCTGCCCAAGGTGGCTACCCCCCAATTATATTTTTTTCCTAAGTTGCCCACATTGCCTGTACCAAGCGAGTTTGAATTCTCTTACTGTCTTTGATGCCACCAGTTCAAGTAACAGGCTGTTTCATGGGTTTATCACTCTCTCTGTGAAAAAATACTTTCTAGAGTTGCTTTTAAACTTGCCTCCCACCAGATGCAAGTTGTGCCCTCTTGTGCACACTGCCCTGTTTTCCTGGAAGAGGTTTTCCTTCTGAGTTGTGTTAATTCCCTTGACATACTTAAATGTTTCTACCATGTCCTCCCTGTTTCTTCTCTGTTCTAGAGAGAATAAACTCAACTCTTTCAGCCTTGTTCCATATGGCTAATGGTGCAGCCCCTACACCATCTTTGTGCCCTTCTCTGAAGATGGTCGATATAATTTTTTAGGTGAGGCCTTCAGAACTGGACACTGTACTCCAGGAGTGGCCTCACCAAGAATCTGTTGAGTGGCATGATACCTTCCTGCTTTCTGCATGTAATAGCCCCTGCCTATGCCTATGCATCCAAGAATACCACTTTGCCTTCTTCACTGCTTTTTCATATTGTTTTCCTGCCTTTACATCATCAGTAATGAGCATGCCTAGATCCCATTTCATCTTTGTCTCCTCTAATTGATGTCCTTCCAGTACATACTTTTTTCCTGGGTTCTGTTTTCCCAGGTGCATTACCTTACATTTTTTGGTGTTAAACGTTAACTGCCAATTTCTGGAGCATTCCTCCAGTCTCCTTAATTCAGCTTCTATACCTAATGCCCCCTCCTGTGTGTTTACCCTGTTGCAGAGCTTTGTATCATCTGTGAACAGGCAAACCTTCCCCTCCAGTTCATCAGTGATGTCACTGATAAATATGTTGAAGAGGACTGGACCCAGCGTTGACCCTTGTGGAATGCCACTGGTCACACCTCCTCTCTTGATAGTGACCCATTGACCAGAACTCTCCAGATCCTATTCTGCAGCCAGTTTCTAATCCAGTTTACTATCTTCTGTCTGACTCCTGTGTGTTCTAGCTTGTTAGCAAGTCTCCTGTGGGGAATGGTGTCAGTGGCCTTGCTGAAGTCTAGATACACCACATCCACTGCCCCACCCTGGTCCACTGTTTTGGTAACCCAGTCAAAGAAATCAATCATGTTTGTTTGGAATGAGTGCCCTGCTGTGAAGCCATGCTGTTTGGGGTAGAGTTTTCCAGTTTCCATTAGGTAGTCAACTATTCTCTCCTTTAGTAATGTCTCCATAATTTTCCCACTATAGAGGTCAGGCTGACTGGGCGGCAGTTTCCTGCATCTTCCTTGCTTTCACTATTGTGCATGGGTACCACTGTTCCCTTTTTCCAGTCTTGAGGTACTCTGCCACTTTCCAGCGATTGATTGAATAGCTCAGCTAGCGGTGCATATTTCTTCCCAATGCATTTTTAGTATTCTGGGGTAGATACCATCCGGCCCCATGGCTTTATCCACCTTAAGATTGCTTAGCTCTTCTAAGACCCTCTCCTTTGTGAAAGGGATTGTGTCTGCCCCTCCACTATCCTGCTCTGTCTTACTTAGTGGAGGATGTTTGCCACTGTCTTCTGTTGTGAAGACCGAGCAGAAGAATTCAGTTTAACAACTCTGCTTTGTCTTCATCTTTCTATAACAGCTGGCCCTCCCTTGTTGCTAGTCAGACTATTCCCCTTTTACTCTTCCTTTTTTCTCTTATGTATCTATAGAAAGTTTTATCTCCCTTCCTAATCCACTGTGCTATTCTTTTCTCTGCTTGGACTTTGGCAATCTGAATTGCTTTTCCCACCTCTTTGAGTTTGCTCCTATATTCTGCCCTGTCCGTTTCTCTCTTTGTTTCCTTGTATTGCTTAAAAGCCGTCTTTTTTCCTTGATTTTGGTTGCTACCTCTTGGAGAACCAGAGAAGGCTCTTCCTTCTTTTGGATTTGCTGATTTTTCTTGTGTATTGCTCTGTAACTGTGTTTAAGGCATTCTTTAAGTTTTTCCAGCAGTGTTCTACATCCTCCTTGTTATTGGTGTCTAGCATGGACTTGATCCTGGATTTCATTTCGGGAAAGTTTGCTTTCCTGAAATCAACTATCTTGATTTTATTGCAACTTTTACCTTCTTCTTAATTTATTAATAAACAAACTGACCTGTGGTCGCTGGTCCCCGGATTGATATACAAATGAACGTCTGAAATCCTGCTACTGTTTGTGAGTACCAGGTCCAGGGTTGCTTTGTCTCTGGTGGGTGAGTTCACCAGTTGATTTAGTCTGGTCCCCTGCAGCATGAACAGGAATTTTCTGCTGCACTTTGTGGATGCTGTGTAGGAGGTCCAATCCACATCTGGCAGATTGAAGTCCCCAACATGCAGCAACTCACCTCTGTCTGCCATCATTGAGATGGCATCCAAGAGCTCTTTGTTGATTATGCTTTCTTGGGTTGGGGGTCTGTAGATAACTCCCACCAGGATGCAGGCTTTTTCCCCCACTCCCAGGGTGACTCATAGGGGCTCTGCTTTACTGTGGTTCTCCTGGGTCTCCACTGCACAGATTCCCTCCCTTACATACAAAGCCACCTCCTCCTTCTTTCCCTCCTGGTCTTTTCTGAAAAGTGTGTAACCTGGGATAACACCCCAGGTGTGGTTGATGGTGAACCAAGTTCAGTAACCGTGACCCCAGTCCAGTTGTGCCTATGCCATTAAGTCTGTGAGTTCAAGGTTTTTGTTTGGTAAAGTACGAGCATTGATGCACATAGCCTTCCACCCCCAGTAGTCCTTGTGCTGTATACAATTTCCTTGTTCTGATCTGCATTTTTTGTGTCTTAACCATTTTATGACTCTTCCTAGTGGATCAGGCTGAGCAGTGTCCTTATTGTCACCATTGTTGATATCTTTATGGTATCTAGGCACTGAGGTAGCTGATGCTGGGGGAGGGGTAATTGATGACTCTTGTGATGTGAAGGTTGCCTGTGGCTCCTCCCCCTTCACTAGTTTAACTGATCAATACTGATGTCAAATTTCTGTCCAAGTGCTCGAGTCCCCTCCTTAGTGAGGTGCAGGCCATCAAATTTAAAGAAGTCCCTTTCTCAGAAGGTCTGCCAGATTCCCAGAAAGTGGTGCCCTTTTACTTTGCACCAGTTTTCCAGCCAGGAGTTAAGTTCAGTGATGTCCCCTTTTCCCCAGATAGGCAGACTCTCAGAGAAAGAGACAGTGGACAAAAGAGAATCTACTTTGTTGCCTAGCCTGGTAAGATTTTATTTTGTTTCTTCCATGGCCTGACTGGCTAGGTCATTTGTACCTATGGGGAGGATGACCCCTGTGTCCTGTTCCACACTGTGCACAATTTTCTCGATGTGGCCCATGTCCCTCCATGCCAATGTGCCAGGGAGGCACTGGACTGCAACTCTAGCCTGGTTGTAATGCTGAAGTTGAGACTCTACTCCCCTTACCATGGAGTCTCCAATTATCAGTACCGTCTTTTAGTGTCCTTTTTAGTGATTTTTTTAGCACATCCTTGTGCTGCATTGGGCTCCTGCCAGCTTCAACACCTGCTGCTTTAGTAGTCCTGGTGGATAGTGGCGTGTATTTATTTGATGTGTATATAGGTGTGCTTCCCTCCTTCGTTATAGGTTTAAGATTTGTCCTACAAGCCCTACTTCCCTTTGCTGTGACTCAGTAGAGGTCCCTGGAGAGAAAAAAAAAAACATTTAACCAACTTTTGGCAGTGGCACCAACAAACTCCACCTACTCCAGCACCCTAGGACAAAATTAAAGGTGAGGGTATGTGTGGGTAAGCCTGTGGAGAAAGAACAATTAGCCAATGTCCAATCAAGATTTTATTGAGCATTTAAAACTTAGAGAGAAAATATTACATGCCTATAAACATAACATTTTCCTTTTGAACAATCACAGATAAGAAGTGAATTCTTCATCTTTCTTTCTACAGACATTTGGATTGAATTTAATTACTTCAATCTAACCTCTTCTTTAACCTTCATACTTACTATATATAAATGAAATTAAATATTTTACATACAAGGATGAGAAACATCTGTGCTACTTATACCTCTAAAAAACACATTCCGATAGAGTTATCTATTAGATTGGCTCACCCATGGGAGTTATGTATTTTAATAATAATATAAATTGAAACTTAGTAAATATTTTCCATCATGGACAAAATCAGTGACCAAGTGCTCTCAAAGAGATGGGATTTACCTGTAATAATATGTGCTATTCGTTCATTATTGGTGGTCTCACTTAATTTATTGTACCATTCTTGGAGAGAAGGAGCACATTTCATTTTCCAATTAGAAAGCAGGATTCTTTTGAATACTAGAGCAGTAGCCCAAATCCCTGCCTTCTGTTGCATATTGAGAACTGTGTCCTCTGGATCTATGCCCAAAACCAGAAATTTCTGGGTAAATGGTATTGTGACCTCAAAAGCAGATGAGCAAAAGTTATGCACCATCTTCCATAAGGGATATATGTGCATACAATCCCAGAGCATGTGCAATAGATTAACATGTTTTTGATTACATTTCCAACAAGGCCCTTCTGTTAGATAACCCATTGAATGCAGTCTCTTTGGGGAATAATAATAATAATAATGCAAAAATCTTGTACTGTATAGTTCTTCCTATAACCTCTTTGCTGGCTATACAAGCATTTTTCCAAGCAAAGGACCATTCTAGATCAGAAATACAAACACCGAAGTCCTCTTCCCATTTATGTTTAGCTGGCCATGTTAAAAGTGAATGCTCTGTAGCTCCATTTAATTGCTTATAGCCTAAGCTTACCCCTTTTCTGAGATTTGACAGAGACAATATAGTTTCCCAATCTTTATTTTCTGGCAGGGTGAGATTGGTGCCTAGAACTGACTCCGACAGTGCTTTCCTAAATTGTAAATAAATGACAAAGTGGAATTTATGTAATCCAAACTTCTGTTTTAGCTCCTCGAAGGACAGCAAAGTGCCTGAAAGATCCAGAAGATCATTAAGATTTGTGATACCCAATATCCCCCACCCTGGGCCCTTTATAATTTTTCCATTATACAGTAATTTGGGGTTATTCCAAATTGTAGTTAATCCTAAAGGAATTTGATCAATTTTTAAAAAATGTTGGAGTTCCTTGATACTAGACAGGGAATCATCAATACATGTATAACCTTTTAAATTTCCAGGCCTTGACAAGAACAGAAGATCAGAGGGTTTGTAAGGAAGAATAATCTGTTTCTCTACTCTAAACCAAAGGAGCCCTCTAGAATTGTTATTTGAAGTAATGTACAATACCGCTTGTTTGAATCTTAAAGCCATTAAATATTTTTCCCAGTGGAGTAGTCCAAAGCCTCCTACTGATTTGTCTAACCTCAACTTACTTAATGACAATCTTGGTGGAGCATCCCCCCATAAAGACCTCCTAACCATAGCATTCATTTTCTTAAAAAATTGTTTGTAGTTTATGAAAGGAATATTCTGAAATAGAAAAAACAGTTTCAGAGCTACTAACAACTTAACAGAATTAATTTTCCCCCATAAAGAAAGGTTCAACTTAGTCCACTTTTTGAAGTCCCTGTCAATCTCATTTAACAATGGTGTAAGATTCAGATCTAAGATTTTTTTACTGTCCTTTGGTATCTTAATACCTAAGTAAGTCAAATATTCAGTACACCATGTTTCTTTTCCAAGTTTTCCCAATGCTTGATCCCATCCCCTAACATCATTAAGTAACAAAACCTGTGTTTTCTTCCAGTTAATCTCCAGCCCTGCTAATTTAGCATATGATTCTAAAACATCTTCTAATGGTTTTATAGCCGATAGAGGATTTGAGACAGTGAGGAGGATGTCATCAGCAAAAGCGAATACCTTATTCATTATTGCACCTGCCTTAATACCTTTTATTAATTTGTTGTTCATAAGTTTCTGAATTAAGGGTTCAAGGGCTAAAATAAACAAGTATGGTGAAAGCGTGCAACCCTGCCTGGTCTCCCAAAACATATTAATAAGATTGGACATGAAACCATTAGTAATCACCTGTGCTAAAGGATTGGTATAAAGGGTTCTAATACTTGAGATGAATCTCTTGCCTATATTGAACTTATCCAACATTGCAAAGAGGTATTCCCACTCCAAGGAATCAAAAGCCTTAAAAAAGTCTAGAGCTATTGCTAAAGCTGTGTCTTTAAGTTTTTTTGCTAAAAAAGACAGCTTAAGAATCTTCTTATATTCTCAAAACCATGTCTATTTGGAACAAACTCGACCTGTTCCTCTCCCAACAATTTGGCTACTAATCCTTTGAGTCTGTCGGCCATGATCTTTGTCAGTATCTTGTAGTCAACATTCAATAGAGAAATTGAATGATAGCTTTCACAAATTTGTGGATCTTTATCTTTCTTTGGGATAAGTGATATATAAGCGTTTTTCATCGAATCAGGTAAAAACCCTGCGCAATAAGCAGCTTTTTGTAGAAGGTAGTTCTGAATTTCCGGGTTTAGAGACTTGTAAAATTCCCCAGACAAGCCATCTGTACCTGGAGTTTTATTTATTGGCAGACCCTGAATAACCTTCTGAAATTCCTCTGCCGAAATGGGTCTATCTAGTAAATCCTTGTCTGAATCAGACAATTTGGGTAAATCAACAGATGACAAAAATGCTTCAATTCCACCCACTTCTCCTCCTTTCTGTCTACTTCTGTATAGGTCCGTGTAAAATAATTCAAACTCCTTTGATATTATGTTACTGGCCACTACTACCTTACCCTCCGCATCCTTAATGCCAGAAATATTATTATGGGAGATCTTCTTTTTAAGTCTATATGCCAAAAATTTATCAGCTTTTTCACCCAATTCCCAAAAAGACTGTCTGACTCTGAATAAAGCATATTCGCTTTAGCCAAAAGGATTTTGTTTATCTCATATTTAATTTTGGTAATTTGGCCTAGGAGGTGTTTTTTGAATTGTGGGCTACCTTTAAATTGTTGTTCCAGGAATGATAACTGACCTTCCTTTTCCAAAAGATCTTTTGTCACCTTCCTTTTCCTCCCCACAGATAAACTGATGATCCTGCCCCTTATAAAAGCTTTAAAGGTATCCCACAAACAACCAAACCCCACTTCTCCATTGTCATTCATTTTGAAAAACCCTGTAGCCTCCTGATTAATCCAGTTGGTAAATTCTGAATTTTGTAAAAGTGACACATTAAATCTCCACTTAGAGTTTTTACTCTTTTCGCTCCAGAGAGAAAGGACTGTTTTTGAGATTGCGTGGTCCGAATGGATTATATTACCAATTAGGGATGATAACAACTCTGGGGCAAGCATTTTAGAGACCAAAGTCATATCTAACCTACTATAACAAAAGTGTCTATGTGAATAAAATGTGTAATTCCTACCTTGAGGGTTAAGCAGGCACCATGAATCCACCAAATCTAAATCTTCTACCAAAGACCTTAAGGCTGTTTGAGAACCTGAGAGCTAAATGGAGGATGGCACTCCACTCCTATCCAGTACAGGGTCACGTGTTTCATTAAAGTCGCCCTCCAAAATGATATCTTTGTGCTTAATTGTGCTCAATCTATAGTTAATATCTCAAAAAAATTCTGTTCGACCAGAGTTGGGTGCATAGATGTTACATATTGCCACTTCCCTTCTCTCTAGTGTTCCAGTCAATATCTGGAACCTACCTTCTGGATCTCCGAAGTGTGATGTCTTAGTGACGTTTATCCCTTTTCTGATCAAAATTGCAGTCCCTCTCTTCTTAGTATTAAAAATGCTAAACTCAGCCTGAAGCAATGTTGATTAAAGCAGCTCAGTGCAGTAAACCCCTATGTACAGCCTTCTAACAGTAGTGCAACTAGCTATCAGTGCGTGTAGCCGCTAAAGGAGGATACAAACGTATGCTGTGCCCCTTGCTAAGTATAGAGCCTAGACTTAGCTACACAATCCTACTAATGTAGAATGTATTTTTTTTTACAAATAAACACTCTTTATTGAAGCTTTTGAGTACAAACAGTCAATTAACAAACTAACATATCCAGACATAATACATACATAAGAAAATCAAAAGGTAGAATGTATTTTGGTACAGTGTTACAATGCATACTCAGTATATGACTGCCCTTGAGAATCCTGCTGATACTTATAGATTTTTATTTTTTATTTATTTATTTAAGAATCAGTTTACAACCTTTGAGCCAGAGGCTCGTTTACAAAGGTACTTCGTCACATAAAGACATACATTGCGTTTCAGTTACATAGCAAAGATTTGCCAAAATCAGTAGGCATTCACCAGAGGTGCCACGTCACATTGTGGTCAGACAGATACAATTGGGTACAGGGTACATGTAATCGATAGCAGGTATTAAACAAGTTGGTATCAATTGAGCAATTCTGGTAGATAAACATTGAAACAGCTGGCACTGGCCAGGTTAAACCCTAGGCATGGTGGACAGGGAAGTGGTGGAGGGGATGGTTGGGTGGAGAGCTGCCTGGGGGCATTGTCAAGAGAGAAAAAAAAGAGGTGGAGGCTATGTTCAGAGACAGGAGCAGTTACGAGTGCTGAAGATGTGGTTCTGAAGTGCGGTTTTGAATGTGGAGATGGTGATGGCATTGGTGATGGTGGCAGGGAGAGAGTTAAACCAGGTTGGGGCTCTATAGCTGAAGGACCTCTGGCCACGGCTGGTTCTTGTTCTGGGGACCTTTAGAGTGGTCTTGTAGGAAGACCATGTTGCAATGGTGGGAGGGCTCTGGTGGATGGATGCTGTTACCCCAGGGGGGGAGAGCCCGAGTAGGGTTTTTTTGGTGAGGACACAGGTCTGGTATCGGAGCCGTTCATCCAGGGTAAGCAGGTTAGCATCGACATATAGCTGACAGGTGTGTGTGAGTCTGGGGCACCAGTAATTAATCTGCACGCTTTATTCAGGGTTAGGTGAATTTTGTTTAGTGCAGTGGTGTCGGCAGCACTCTGATACTGGTAGACCATAGTCTACAAGGGACAGAACGGACGATGTAACAGCTAGCGGAGAGCATTTGGGGAAGGCAGCTTTTATGGTGGAATAGGATGCAGTCGTGTGTTGGTGGCGGATGTTAGGGTGTCATGGGTGTGAAATGTGAGGGCTGAATCAAGGTAACCCCAAGGTATTTGTAGGAGCAGACTTGTTCCAGTGGTTGGTTGGTGCTTGGAAGGATATAGAGTGGGTGGTTGCTAGCTTTGTTTTGGGGTGTGAAAAGAGCATAGTTTTGGTTTTCTTAAGATTGATGATGAGTCTGCGCCCTAAACCAAGCCTCGGCACTGTTGAAAGACTGCTGTAGGGAGTCCTGTAGGGAGATGGGATTATGGTGGGTGGCAAACAGGACAGCTGCCTGCATACAGCAGAATTTTGCCAGAGCATGCACTGGGCAGGGTGTTCAGATACAGCGAGAGAAGAGAAGGGGCCCAGGATGGAGCCTTGGGGGACCCCAGAGAGAATGGGACGGGTATTGGAGAGTGTGCTATTAATCTTGACACACTGGGATCGAGTGTCAAGATAGCTAACACACCATGCCAGGGAGCCAGCCGAGAGACCAGTGAGGCAGAGTGCATTCAGCAGCAGTGGATGGGAGACAGTGTCGAAAGCCTTTGAGAGGTCAATGAACACTGCACCAGCTAGGGAGCTGGTATCCAAGGAGGAGTGTAGGAAGTTGGAGAATTCAATAAGGGCAGTGCTGGTACTGTGACCCGCATGGAAGCTATGTTGCTCTGGGCATAGATGTTATGTTTAGCCAGATAATCAGTGATTTGAATGGCCACCACTTTCTCCAGGGCTTTAGAGAGGGGAAGGAGGATGGAGATTGGCCGGTAGTTGTTGGCCGACGACCTGTCGCCTCCTTTATGAATAGGTGTGATAATGGCTGTTTTCCAAGCTGTGGGAAATTGTCCCAGGCAGAGTGACTGGTTAATTAGGCTTGTGAGAGATGCAAGGACTTCATCTAGCACCAGCCTGAGGATGCTGGGGTCCAGTGAGTCACTGTCGGGATTGTTGCCATTGAGAGCTTTGGTTAGGATGGGTCTGGCTTCCCGGGTGGAAATCTTTCGCAGGAGGAAGCTGGGGTGCTGGAGGACAGGGGAGTTTGTCTGGGGAGGTCAAAGAAATTACTAGGGAGGACTGAGCTAAGGTCAGTGAAAGTGGTGTTGAACCAGTTAGCTATGGTGGCAGGCTCGTGGAGGTTGTGCCATTTCTAGTGAGCTGGGATGGGGCGGGGAGCAAGCTTTACCATTGAGTTGCTTAATATTATCCCAGAAGGTCCGGGCTGAGCCCCAGGAGGAGGTAAGGAGGCCTGGTAATGGTCTGCCTTGGCTTTCCTGATGGCCCATGAGCATTTATTTCGGGCTGCATTGTATGCTTGCCTATCAGACAGACGACCTGTTTCAGTGGCAGAGTGCCAGAGGTTATCCGTCCCTAGTAATTGTAGGGAGGGCCGGGCTAACCTCCAGGGTGCTCTGTTTTGGACCGGGTTTTGGTTAAGGGTGAAAAGAGATCACAGGCCATGTTGAAGTTGTGAGTGAAAAAGGCGAGGGCAGTATCAATGTTGGTTGCCTGCTGAATGGGGGACCAGTCTATCTGGGTGAGGAGTGCCTTAAGTTTCTTCAGCCCACCAGGGCGGAGGCGCCTGCGGAGGGTGGTCTGGATTTTGTCATGCAGGTCCTGGGTGCACAGCTCTGTCCTAATACAGTGAGCCACTCAGGTGCTCAGCTGGCGGTGGTATGTATGACCACCGATTCAATGTCGGGGTGTCTCCTGTGGTGCCACCCCTTTTGGTCTGGGCATACGGCGAAGTCCTGTGGAAGATCCCCTCTCATCTGGCACATGGCAAGTTTATGAAAGAGATCTCCTTGATGGCAAGCTAGTGGCAGCATAAAGCCAGAGCAGTGGGCAGTGTCCTTCAGAGCTCCATTCTCATGGTAGATTCCGAGAGGGAGGGTGGGATCTGCTAACAGCCCTCTCTCTGACCCCTATTCTGTGCTCTGTCAATCAGCTTAGATAGTCTCCTACTGATCTCCATCCACACACTCTAAAATATTTTTAAGCCACGTATTACCACCAATGATACAGGCATAGAGTTCATGGGAAATACATGAATCTTACACCTCTATCATTGTTTTCAGGTAAGGTTTTGGTTTTTGCCCAAAGACTTACATGAAACTTGTATTCACTGACTGACATACTCACAAATGATTTGTGGATCTTACTTGCTTCATGTGAATCTAGTTTAGGAGAAGCTGAAGTAGGCAGCAAAACATAACAGGGTGTGAGTTAGGCTGAGATAATTGCACGTCCTGGGGTGAAGAAAGGCACAACAATGCAGCCTAACCACACTCTGTAGTGCCTTGTTGTACTTTGAAAAAGTTGTTTTTTTTTTGTGAACTTTGTTTATCCCTCCTATCACCACTGTTTCAGGGCATCTTTTGGGAGTGCCTCACTGAACCTAGGCACCTACTACCCACCTGAAACCTCTCTGACCAGGGAATCAGAGACAGAGGCACCCCACTCTCAGACCTCAGCTGGCCCCTTGGATCTACACCCCCTGGATGTGGCCACCCTACTCCTATCTGGAAGTCATTTCTGGAATCTAGTCTACTGGTTCCAGGGCAGAGAGAGGGCTCAGAAGAGCTGGTTGGGGAAAGTCCAGTATTGGGTATGTCAGCCATGGTTCCCCAAGGCCACCATTGCCTCCCTGAGAGATGGGTATTTTCCACCTTGGTTTTCGTCCCAAGGGTGCAGATGTGAAATGGTGCCCTGCTTGCGACAGGCACGCTCCTGTGCCCGTGCAAAAGATGCCTGTTGCTGCTCCCATATCTTACATGCATGCCCATGCAGACTGCAGTGCTCCCAAGTGACCACTATGAGCCACTAAAGCTGTGTGGAGCAAACCATACCCACCCCAGGAGAGGAGAGGAGAGCAGTCCATCGGATGCTTGATCCTAATCCTCCCCGGCTGACCCCTGACAACCTGAGTCCACTCCCGAACTGGATCACCGGTGTGGCGCGATGTGTGGCGTCCAGCACCTAAACCCTCAGTGCCACCAGTTCAGCTTATATAAAAAGGTTTTTATGGTAAAAAAACACACACTACAGAATAATGGTTAATTCGGTTCTTTATTTAAGCATACTGTTACTTTCCATGGGTAGAAATAGTCATTTATTGGATGGGTCAGATTTCAGTAATTGTTTTGTTACTTGCAATTTTGGCATTGAAGGCTAGAAACCCGAATTCTGAAAAAAAAAACAAACTTGGATGTGAAATCAGAATCCAGTTCCATATCTGGCTGTAGTAACCACAACTAAACCCAAATGACACAGATGGGCAAAAGTCATTCCTCCTTCCACCAACTTCCCCCATACTTCTCTATCCAACCCCCTTTATCTCAAGTGCTGCTGCAGGTCTGCTAGATGGTGGGATCCAGTGAACTCCTCTTACTCGGTGACCTTAACTGGCTGGGACCTAATGCCAAGTTGTGTGAACCAATACTCTCTGGCCACTCTCTCAGTCAGATCATGGCGGAACCCACCAGGCTCTCCTATCGTGGGAACAAGGGGACACTCATTGACTGGATCCTGTGCAACTGGCTCGACAAAATTGTTAAGTCAGCACTCCTTCCTGACTCCATCTCGGACCATTCACCGGTTTACTGCATATGGGGCTCTAACCCTCCCAAGGTCCCCTGCAGAGTGGTAATTATGAGGGACTACTCGAAACTCATCAAACTACCTCATGGACCTGCAGGGAGTGTCTTGGAACCACGTCATGGCTACACATGACCCTGTTCCAGCCCTTGACCTCTTCCTCGTGACATTTGCCCCACTTCAGAACAGGCACGCTCCCCTATCCAAGAGGCGAGTCAGAGGCTCTGTCATGAAATGGCTTCACAGCAAGCTCCTACTGTATCTCTCATGAAGTGGCGGGACAAGGTCTGAACTAAATATAGGGCATCTCGTAACCAAACAGACCTCCAGGAGTACCGTCAGCTTAGAAATTCCTGCAAGAGGGCTATACGTACTGCAAAAAGCCAATACTACAGTTCAGCGTTGATTGCCACTGCACGTGACCCAAGACATTTCTGGGTGAACATAAGAAATCTAGTCGATGGCTAGACCAAAACTCAAGTTACTGACATGATAATTGGTGAGGCCAACTGCAACAACTCCCTAACCATTGCCTTCTCTTTTAACCGCCTCTTCACGGACCTGCCGGCTGCCACCCCTTCACACCCAGCTGCCCCAGCCCACGCTTGCAACTCCCAGCCTCCCCGCCTGCCCTTCTACCTCAAGAAGATCACTGTGATCGAGACCCAGGCTCTCCTTGCCGGTCTTTCTCACCACATGGGGCGGGTCAGGATGGCCACGAACCCAGGCTCCTCAGCCTAGGGGATCCTCACATTGCCAGACCACTTGCTCACATATTCAATGCATCACTTATTACAGGGGTCATCCCCAACATGTGAAAAATTTCCAGGGTTGTCCCCATCCTGAGAAATGGTGACCCTAAGGACATCAACAACTATCGTCCTATCGCCATACTATCAGCTACCTGCAAACTGCTGGAAAAAGCTGTAGTGTCACAACTTGTCCACTACCTCCAAGAATATAACGTCCTTTCCTCATGTCTGCATGGCTTTTGTAAAAGCCACAGCACCTTGATGGTGCTTGCTGAAGTCACTACCAAAATTAGGACTGCGACCGACCAGGGAAAGTTGACGGGGGCTATATTTGTGGACCTATCCAAAGCCTTTGACCTTGTAGATCTCCTCCTCCTTTTCACACTCCAGTCCCTTGGCTTCTCCCACTGTTCCCTTGACTGGTTCACAGCTACCTTGGGGACAGGAAGCAACCCACTTCCTTACTTGCTTCAACTGTATCCTCTCACCCCTTCTACCCATCTACAGTGGGGTCCCGCAAGGATCAGTCCTTGGACCGATCCTGTTCTCCCTGTTTGTCAACGGTTTACCCTCCATTGCTACTGAAGGGCACCTTACCATGTATGCGGATGACCTTGTCTTATTAGCCAGCGCCCACAATGTTACCAACATCAATACCCAACTCAACTCAGACTGCTCTCATATCAGAGCATGGCTAGATGGGCACAAACTCATAGTCAACCTTAAGAAAATACAGGCCATGCTATTTGGCACTGCGGTAAAAATCTCCTCCTGCACAATGCCCCTCAAAATTCATGGTACCTGCAACTCCCTGCTACCAACAATTGACTCTGAAAAGTACCTTGGTGTCACCCTCGACCCTCAACTGGACCTCTCCGGGCACATCAGGAGCATATGCAACACTACCAATGGCAAACATGGCCTAGCATATAGGGCTAGGGACTGTCTCACCCCTGCCGCCTGGCTGGCCTTAGCTAGGGGGATACTACTGCCCACCCTCTCCTATGGTCTTGTCGCCTTTGCCTCAGCCCCTCCTCATGCCTAGCCAAGTGGGATACCATGTACAACAACATATGCCACTTTGCGCTCATGGCCCCCCATCTCACTCACCGATGTGAGCTCTACTCTCGACTGGAATGGCTCCCCCCAGAAAAATACCGGATCTACACCATGGGTAATTTCATTGACAACATTATTCGAACAGCCGCCCCCGTCTTACTCGCCCTTCCCTGAAACACGCCTCCCTTGTCTACCACCTTAGGTCCTGTGCATCCCAGACCTGCCTGGTCCCCAAGACCTGCACCCTCACTGGTGATAGGGCATTTACCTCCCACGCACCCAAGCTGTGGAACTCCCTTCCCCCACAAGTTTGTGCCTCCCCCTTCCACTCCACCTTTAAAACCTCTCTTTGGAGCTTCCTGAAATCTGCTGCAACCTGCCTGTGTGCCGCCTAATTGCCCAGCCCCACAACCTATCTGTTTTGGCACCCCAACCAGGCTCTGTCCCCCTCGCCTCCTCGGTGCTGCACTCTACTAGTAGGTATATGATTTTACGGTGTCTTTCCACCTGAAGGAGGACTCTTACCACCCTGTAGCCCCCGGGCCTGCATGTTTGGTAATCTGTGACTGTTTATATGCAATTCCGTTGCTTGTTCTCCCGCCTCAATAATCCCTGATGTTTTATCCCACTATTGGAGTACGTCTGCTCCTGGCTGTAATGTTACTATGTAACTGATACTCTGTCTCACTATTGGAGTATGTCTGCTGCTGATTGTAATATTGTCAGTGTATTTCTCCTATGTAATTACCTTGTAATTCTCCCTGGTCGCACCTGAAAATAGGCATTTGCTGTCTAGTGTGTTTACCAGGTTACCAAAAGCAAATAAATTAATAAAACCAGCTTAGTCCATCCTCCACCATGCTGTTTACTGGCTGGAAGACTAGTTGCCCTTGGTAACCCCTGATGAGCCTCCCCCCCAAGTCTCTGTTGCCATCCACACACTCACAGCCAGACCAATTGGTGAGCCTAGTACCCCTACCCACTACTAGTTAGCAGCATAGCTAGCACACACAGAGTCAATAACCTCTACCAAAACAAACATATTTTTATATATATTATTTTTTCCAACCAAGAGTGCACTATTAGTCATACACTAATAGGGTGCCACTAAATCCCTTTCCCTCTCAAGGTGCTGTCCGTTCTGACACTAGCACAGTGAGCTCAGGTGAGGGGGTTAGAGCTGGACTACCAGCACAAAATCCTGAGTTTCTTCAGCCACAGATACATTAGACTGGGAGCAAGTTGCTCTGAGTTACCAAGGATTTGTTGCTGGTAGGCCATAAGGTCACCTACAATTTCCCAACAAACACCTTGAAGGACTGAGTCTGTGATGGCCACAGTTGTGAGATCTGCTTGTTTGATTGGGTGGGCCCTGTACTTTCTGGTGGAAAGAAAAATTATTATTTACTCATTCAGCTAGTTGAACAGGACCTAGGAGTGAACTAGTGGAGTGGACCAGAGGAAAAGATTGTTCAAGGGGCAGAAGTGACAGTGGTGGTGGGGGGAGAGGTACATGTCCGAATTGAAAACTAAGGCTATGAACACAGAGCTACCCTTCAGACATCTGACTGGACTCTATACCAGTCCCAAGAGCCCATCCTGGTCTAACTTAAGGTAAAGGGATGGGAAGATGGAGAGTGGAGGACGCAGAATGGGGGACTATGGAGGAGTGTCATGCAAGGTGAGGGTGGGACAGAAGAGTGGATGCATTATTGCATTAACAACAGAAAAATGGTTTTCTTTTCAGAAGCCAGGATACAGATTGCAGGATTGGATATTCTGATTCTGTTCAAGTTCCTTAACTGGAATCAACTCAGAATTGAATTCATGATCAGAATTTCTGTTCTGTGGGCATACGAAACTAAGTGTAGTGTTATGCTTGCGCAGTTGTTGATAACTTTAGCCATTCATGCTCTCTGTTCCATGGGGAATTACCACCCTGTAGGTGTACCAAAGGCACAGAAATCTTGAGAGGGTTCCACCCCTAAAGATGCTGTGAGAAGGAGTCCCCTGGCTAAAGGTACTTTAGGAAGGAGCCTCGAGGAGAAAGGTATGCCACTGGAGTAGCAGAGGAGGATGGTGGGACAAAGAAAAGTGTTTCTGAGAGAGGCTGGAAGGAACTGGTTTATATAGCTCAGGAAGGAGGCATTGCTGGTTGCTTCAGCCCACAGAACTACAGGTATAGTCTTTGGCATACACAACGAAGTATAGTGTTATGCTTGTGCAACTGTTGATAACTTTGGCAGTTCACACTCTTTATTCCATGGGGAATTACCACCCTGTAGGGGTACTGAAGGCACGGAACCCTCGAGAGGGTTCCACCCCTAGAGGTGCTGCAGGAAGGATTCCATTGACTAAAGGAAGGAGCCACAAAGAGAAGTGTTGAGCATCATAGATTGACAGCAACCAAAGACGACAGGAACAGACATGGATTGAAAGCAAGCTGATAGATATCGAAACTGAAACACAGGGGCATGCTGTCCTAAGGAGAGAGGAAACAGCAAAGAAAGCGTCACATAGAAACATAGAAACATAGAAGTTGAAGGCAGATAAGGATCACAAGGCCCATCCAGTCTGCCCATTTTCTCTACCTTATGAGTGTGCAATAGGCCTTTACTCTGTCAATGGCCAATTTATTCATACATACTCAGCTGTATCGCTCCCTTATGCCTATCCCATGTCTGTTTGAAGCCCTGCATTGTATTGAAATCCACCACTTTCTGAGGTAGGCTATTCCATGCATCCACCACCCTTTCTGTGAAAAGAACTTCCTCACATTACCCCTTAATCAGCCTCCCTCTAATCTCCTGCTGTGTCCTCTTGTCCTGCTATTCTTCTTATATTGAAACATGTTAGATTCTTTCAGCTTGTTAATGCCCTTATGACGCATGAATATTTCAATCATCTCACCTCTCTCCCTCCTTTGCTCTAGGGTATACATATTCAGCTCCGTTAATCTGTCCTCATTTGTTTTCTGATGCAGCCCCTGCACCATTTTGGTTGCCCTTCTCTAGACTGCCTCCATTTTATTAATGTCCTTTTGCAGGTGCTGCCTCCAGTACTGCATGCACTACTCCAGATGGGGCCTAACCAGTGTCTTGTAAAGAGGGATTATTACCTCCCTCTAACAACTTGTGATACCCCTGCTAATACACCCCAACATCCAGCCCCACCCAACAGTGGAAACCTATCGCAGTAAACTAAAGGAACATACTACAATATGTGCTACTTAGCTTTTATCCTACAGTGGGAAGGAGAGGAGAGGAAAAAACCCTATGAGGAGGAAACCTCTGGGGATCCAAGGCCTAGGCCATCTTCCCTCCAGGCCTGGGATACTTTTAGTGATGGCTTAGATACTGCAATTTAGAGACCAAATTCAGGGGAGAGGAAAATATTCCATTACTCTACAGCAAAGCGAAACTCCCACTCATGAGGCCCTCCCCCTGAGGGGGAGAGGAGGAGAGCAACAACTGCTGAAAGGCACTCACCTGGCCTTCATGAAGGAGACCTAACAAGAAGGTAGACATCCAAGGGGCTTCCCTGAGGACCGTCTGAGAGTTGAGACTGGGCAGCGAAAGGGAGGATATGGAGACCAGGTGAACCATGGGCAGTTGTAGGGAAAATAGCTTTGAAGGTGCTGCAGCACGGTCTGCTCAGCTAAGGGGCCCCTATGGACTTCAGGGCCCCACCTTTCCGTAGCTGAAGTCTTAAATTCAACATCAAGAGTTGCCACCGAATTGTCTGCATGGCTAAAGCTCCATCCTGGAGTGAGGACATTCCCAGTAAGGACCAGATGAGAAGGACCCCACCCTAGGTTTCATATGCTCAAGATGTGAACTTCATGGATGCAGAGTGAGACCATTGGCTGCAGTGCAAACCCTGAACCATGAAATATATGGTCATGGTTGGCCAGAAGAGATGCAAGTCACAACGGGGGTACCTCAGGGATAAGTCCTGGGGCCAGTCCTCTTCAATATCTTCATCAGTGACATTGCAGATGGACTGGAGGGTAAAATTTGTCTGTTTGCAGATAACACCAAGATCTGCAACAGAGTCATGGGTGTAGGCAGGCATACTCCAAGCACTCCATGGTGTGCAATTTTATTTAAGGGGGTAGCAAATAGGCTCTGAACTGCTTCCTTTTTCCGTGAAAGCTAACAAAGAAAATACTGAACCTTTCTGTAATTTTATTCATAGGAGTCGAAACTAGAAGGACTGGTCACTAATACTCTCTTTGCATCCCCAGGACAATACAACTTTACAGGCTCTGGGCTGGTATGTGGGTGTCTTAGGGAACAAAGCATGGCATTTGTATTTACTCATGCATGGCAACAACCACTGTCATGAGATACAAAAGTTGTATTTATTGTACCAAATGAGGCAACAAACACGGTCCTGGTGTACATTTGTATATTGTCTGGCTATGGGGTTGGGGTAGCTCACCCTAATGGGGGGGGTAACAATGAGTCCACTTGGTGTGCAGATCTGAAATTCCTGGCTACACCCCTGAACAGAGTAGATGATCCAAATGGGGTGGGCAGAATAAGAAGAGATCTGGATAAACTAGCAAAATGGTTGGAAGAGAAGCAACTGGGGTTTAATGCAAAGAAGTGCAAGATCATGCACATAGGGAAGATAAACCCTGAAGCCACCTATAGGCTGGGAGGGGAATTGCTGGCAGTCACAAGGGAAGAAAGAGACTTGGGCATCATCATCACTGATGACTTGAAATCATCCGAGCAGACCACTAAAGCAGTAGGTAAGGCTAGGGCGATATCAGGGTGTATTAGCAGGGGTATCACAAGTTAGAAGAGGGAGATAATAATCCCTCTTTACAAGACACGGGTTAGGCCCCATCTGGAGTACTGCATGCAGTACTGGAGGCCACACCTTCACAAGGACATTAACCAAACTGAGGCAGTCCAGAGAAGGGCAACCAAAATGGTGCAGGGACTGCATCAGAAAACATATGAAGACAGATTAACGGAACTCAGTATGTGTACCCTAGAGCAAAGGAGGGAGAGAGGTGATATGATCGAAACATTCAAACACATTAATGGCATTAACAAGGTGAAAGAGTCTAACATGTTTCAATATAAGAAAAATAGCAGGACAAGAGGACACAGCAGGAGATTAGAGGGAGGCCAATTAAGGGTAATGTGAGGAAGTTCTTTTTCACAGAAAGGGTGGTGGATGCATGGAATGGCCTACCTCAGGAAGTGGTAGATATGAATACAGTGCAGGGCTTCAAACAGGCATGGGATACACTTAAGGGAGCAATACAGATGAGTATGAATAGATAGGCCATTGACAGAGCAAAGGCCGATGGCACATTTATAAGGTAGAAAAAGAAATGGGCAGACTGGATGGACCTTGTGATCCTTATCCGCTATCAACTTCTATGTTTCTATGTGGCATGGTTGCAAACACATAAACAACAAAATATGATAAGCTGAGCTGTTAGAACACTGAAGCAAAGTAATAGAGCTAGGCAGCTGAACTGATTTGTAACAGCAGGTATAATTGAAGCAGCGGTAGATAACTATGCACCACAGGAGGATTTGAGGAGTTATGGTAGTAGCAACAGCAGTTATGGTAGTAGCAGTATTTGATGAAAGCAGATAGGAGATATGTAGCAGTATTTGCAACAGCATTAAAATGGCAGCAGCATAGGTAAGCATGACACAACACAAATGAGGTTAGCTGAATTATGTACATGCTTGGCCAATTAGTTCCACAAAGGAGCAAAATCATATAGTTTACAAAAAGCATTCTCCTGCTATTTGGAGCCATGATGCCCCACTGTGACATCACAGTCCCCTGCTTTGGGAACAACAGGGAAGTTACAAGCTGAGCACCATGAGACCAAACAGCAACTGTAATATTGGTAGGGTAGGAACCCCCAAAATAGAGATGCCTTTACTGTCAAGGTCCTAGTTAAAGAAAGAACCATGTAATATCAAGCCAGCAGAGTAATGTAAGCAAGCTGAAGCAAATTAATGACTGAAAGGTTCAGATTAGATGTATCAGAAAAGTGCTGCTAAAATGCCTGCAGCTGTAAACAGTGTCAATATAGTAAGACAGCAACATGGATACTGTATAGTAGCTTATTGTCACTGGAATTTATATTTTGCTATATTCACTGATCAAGGTGCATGAGTGAATATAAGGGGGCAGCAAAATATATGCGGGTGCCATTTAGTAACACCGAGTACTCAATACGTTGCTTAATGTTTCCGCGTTACATCCACACCACATTGAACCACACTGCAATCCATTCCACTTCTACTTCTAACACTCCATAATGCTGACTGGCTAACTGCCTTTACTTTTACCTTTACTTTTATTTATTTTTGTTTTTCTTTTTTGACCTGATCCACTCACTCAACTTTTCCACCAATGAGTCATTCCACTAGTCCTGTGGTGCACTCGTATATTCATTGATTGGTTCTCTCTCTCCATTTAGTCACCCACATTCGAGAGGATAACCCAGTAGAGATGACACAACATGAATTTCATAAACTTTAATATTTAGACTGAATTAAAAAATAAAAACTTTTCGGCGATGATGAGGTTGCTTCCTCTCCGGGCAAGCCACGTGGTATCTCTGCATCACTGGGCATCATTCAGCATTCTCTCATCACAGGCTCTGTGGCTCTCCTGTTGCTATGGTACCTGAAACTGATAGACAAAATGGGAGTTAAAACAAGATACAGTAAGTGAAGGAACTTTGGAGGAGTGGCTATACTGACAAGCATCGTTCATCATCCTCTGCATCCTCATCACTAGCTCACCCTCCAGTTGTAGTGCTACCTGTGCTACTTGTAATAGAAAAAACACATTAAGAAAGTTCACTTGGTAAAGGAAGCAGGAGTCAGGGGGTCACTATACTTACAAGGGGCTTGATTTAAACAATTCTCACGAACATCAATTCCAGCCTGCTTGAAGCCATGAAAGCAGTCATCAGTTCTGGACCTTAGCTGAGAGAAGCTCACTTCAAGCTACTATGTGTGCTTCTCCTTCAGCTGTTGTAGCTTTTAATCGACTTTGATTTCTGAGTTGCCTTTTGACAATTGATCTGCCACCAGCCCTGCATACCAGTTTGTAAAGGTTGTTTCATGTAGTCCTTGAAGATCTTGTTGACAGAAATATCTAAAGTTTGCAACAGATCAGTACACACTGTTGGTACAAAAAATGGGGATAATGTTACTGTCCTGTAGCTTTGCCAGAACTGGGGGGGGGGGGGGCGTGTGTGCCCTGAACAAATTCATTATCACCAAAGCTTTCTGCTCATCAGGCTTAAACAATGTCTGTTGTTCACAAAACAAGGTATCAGAACATGATCCATGTACTCAAGCACTGTGAACTCATTAACCCAATGGTTAAGTGAGTGGTGTACATGCCATTCAGAAGAGAACTTGTGAAGGGGTGGCAGGCTATGGTTTTACCTTTGTATATTACTTGCAGGGGCAGGTAATCACCAGACAATGTGCAGGCTAAAATGACTGACATTTGTCGTTTATCCCCCAATCCAGTCACTGAGACCTGCTTCAATCCAGTGGCACCATTGTCCATTCAGAAACAGGAACCATGTTGACTCCTGTTTCATCCAAATTTATTACTTATTCTTTCAGAATCAGGTCCTGGGCACTAGTGATTGCAATTCTTTTAAGGAAGCCAGCTTTCAGGTGTGGGAAGTTTGAAGGGGATTTTCTACATGCGTTGGTCCCTTTCATTTGGCTACATGAATAAAGTATATTAGAGCAGCACAAAGATTGAAAGTTGGAAGCAATAGCTGCCTAACTGAGCTAAGCTGAATGAATTGAGCAGGCTTCTGAGAAACAAACATAGCACAGCAGAGAGTGGCAGCTAGCTGGAGCAGAATGAGCCTGGACCAGGTGCAAACAATTAAGGTGGATAAGCACAGGAGACAGCAGAGGCAGGGAAGCAGCAGCTGAGTTGAAGCATACAGATAATAATTGCAGTTGCACTGAGGGTTTGCTAAAATCTGTTGAGTAAATGGGAGCCTAAATAGCACAAGCACATGAATAGCACAATACAAAGGGCAACAGGATGCTAGGAAAACTAGAAATCCCCCCAAAAAGAGAAAATGCAAAATGAAAAAAAAAACACAAACAGGAGAACAGAAAAACAAGCAACCTAAAGAAGTATGCAGCAGCTGGAGGCAAAGCAAATAGAAACGTAGAAACATAGAATTTGATGGCAGATAAGGACTGCTTGGCTCACCCAGTCTGGCCATTTCCCTACCTAATGGATAAGCTGCAGATCCTAGTTAACCAGCAGCCTACTTCTTTCTACTCCACCCCCTAGAATTGCCTTATGACTGTCCCATGCATGCTTGAATTCAGCCACTGTTTTTGACTCCACAACCTCCTCCGGATGGCCATTCTATGCATCCACAACCCTCTCTGTGAAAAAAATACTTCCTTACATTACCTCTGAGCTGCCCCCCATCTTCAAATTGTGCACCATTGTTCTTGCATATCTCTTTTTTTGAAAGATGCCACCCTCTTGGACTTTGTTGATTCCCTTGAGGTACTTGAAAGTTTCTATCATGTCTCCCCTCTCCCTCCTTTCCTTGAAGCCATACATATTAAGCTCCTTAGGTCTCTCTTCATATGTCTTCTGGTGCAGACCCTGCACCATTTTAGTTGCCCTCCTCTGGACAGCTTCCATCTTGTCTATGTCCTTGCGGAGATTGGGTCTCCAGAACTGCACACAGTACTCCAAAAGGGGTCTCACCAGCTGTCTGTACAGAGGGCTAACAACTTCCTGTTTTCTTCTGGAGATGTCTCTCTATGCATCCCAGTATCCCCCCGCCCTCCTTACTGCCCTCTCACATTGCTTGCCCACCTTTAAGTCATCTGATATGACTACCCCCAGGTCCCTTTCCATTTTTGTTGTTGTTAGTATCTCACCCCCCCATTGGGTACTCTTCCCCTGGGTTTTTGTTTCCCAGGTGCATTACTTTGCATTTTTTAGAATTGAATCTAAGCTGCCATACATTTGACCATTCCTCTAACCTTGCCATGTCCCTTCTCATCCTTTCCATCCCACCTTGAGCATCAACTCTGTTGCAGATCTTTGTGTCATCTGCAAAGAGACATACTTTTCCTTCCAGTCCCTCTGCAATGTCACCTATAAAGACATTGAAGAGGACCGGTACTAATACCGAACCCTGCAGTACCCCTCTAGTAACCCCCTTTCTTCAGAGTGGATTCCATTTACTATTACCCTCTGTGCCTTATTCTTCAGCCAATTCTTTACCCAGGCTATCATCTTGGGACCCACTCCCAGGCTGGCTAACTTGTGTATTAATCTTTTGTGTGGAACTGAGTCAAATGCCTTGCTAAAGTCTAGGTAGGCCATGTCCACAGCCCCTCCCTGATCTACTACTTTGGTCACCCAGTCAATGAAATCTTTTAGATTCATCTGGCATGACCTTCCCGCTGTGAATCCATGCTGCCTTGGGCCCTGTGGCCCTCTGGCCTCTAGGTGCTCAATAATTCTTTCCTTCAGAAGTGATTCCATTATTGTCCCTATCACTGAGGTTAAACTGACAGGTCTGTAGTTTCCTGCTTCTGCCCTGCTCCCACTTTTGTGAAGGAAAATCACATTTGCCCTCCTCCAGTCCTCAGGTACCACCCCATCCTCCCATGATTTGTTAAAGAGGGTAGTCAGTGGTGTCACTAGTTCTACACTTAGTTCTTTTAGAATTCTGGGATGAATCCCATCAGGCCCCATTGCTTTGTCCACCTTCAGTTTTAGGAGTTCTTTCAGAACCCTTTCTTCTGTAAATGGGCTGGTATCAACTTCTGCATCCAGAGTGTTTCTATTGTTTGTTTTTAGGTACCCCCTCTTCATTTGTAAATACTGAGCAAAAATATTTGTTTAGAATCCCTGCCTTTTCACCGTCTCCCTCTGCCCACCCCCTCCTCTTTATTAAGCCTCACTATCCCTTCCTTAGTCTTCCTTCGCTCCCTGATATACCTAAAAAAGGTTTTATCCCCCTTCTTAACTGAGTTGGCTATCTTTTCCTCAGTTCGGGTCGTTGCTGTTCTGACTGCCTTCCCAGCTTCCTTTTGCTTTAACTGATACAATTCTCTGTCCTGCTCTTTCTGTGATTCCTTGCACTTTCTGGAATGCTTTCTTTTTCTCTTGAACCTTCACTGCCACCTCCTTTGAGAACCATAGTGGTTTCTTACATCCTTTTCTTTTGTTAATTTGCTTCACACAAAGGCTTGTTACCTCTGTGATGGCAGTTTTTATTATTCCCCATTGTTCTTCCACCCCTTCTTCCTGCCCATTTGCTAGTGCATTCCTTAGGCACTCACCCATTTTGGCAAAGTCAGCCCTCCTGAAGTCCAGTACTTTTGCTTTGTATGGCTTGACTCTATTGCTGTGTTTATTGTGAACCATACTGTTCAATGGTCGCTAGTTCCCAGATGGCTACCCACTTCTACATCTGTGATCCTCTCTCTATCTCCATTTGAGAAAACCAGGTCTAAGATTGCTCCCTCTCAAGTGGGTTCCAATACTAGTTGTCTAAGGCATGCCCCCTGTAGGGCATCTAGAATAACCCCACTCTTAGAAGTGGCTGCTGCAACTGCACTCCAGTTAACGTCTGGCACATTCAGATCACCCATCAGCAATATCTCCCCTTTTCTGCCATTCTAAGTATACTTTCTATCATTTCCTTGTCCATTTCCTCCCCCTGAGAGGGGGATCTGTATAGAACCCCTGTGCATATTGTGGTGCCATTGCCTGCCTCCAAATTGACCCACAGTGCCTCTTCTCCTCCCTGTTTACCCTTTTGTTCTGTTGCTTTGATTCCTTCCCTTACGTAGAGAGCTACTTCTCCTCTTTTACCCTCCCTATACCGCCTGTAGATAGTGTATCCTGGTATGTTTACGTCCCAGTCATGGTTCCATGTGTACCATGTTTCTGTGACTGCCACGATATCCAGATGTTCCTCCTCCATCAAGGCCACTAATTCAGGAAGCTTGTTACCCAGACTATGGCCATTGGTACTCATTACTCTCCATTTTTTGATGGCTTTGCCTTCTGTAGCAGCATCCACTACTGACCTTTCTACCTTGGTCTTTTTCTCATTTAGTACCCTGTATTGTAGGGGGAGGCTGGGATTTTCCTGCTGCTTATCAGTGCCTCCCCCCTTGACTAGTTTAAAAGCTTGCCAATGAAGCATCTAAACCAATTGCCCAAAAGACTTGTTCCCTTCCTGGACAGATGCAGACCATCCTGCCAGTATAGGCTGGTGTCCCTCCAGGTGGAACCCCAGTCCCCTATGAAGCCAAACCTCTGCGCTTCATGCCATTTTTTCAACCATTCATTAAAATGCATGGTGCAAAGTACCCTCGCCTCACCCATGCCACTGACAGGCAGCACTTCTGAGATGGATACTGTGTGTGCTACTTGTCTTAGGCCCTTCCCTAACTCTACAAAGTCCTTCTGCACTGCTCTAATCTCATGATGAGCCGTGTCATTTGTCCCTAGGTGGACAATGATGTCCCGCTCAGACTCCCATGCAACTGTTCTCGTGATCCTAAGGATGCGCTTCCTGTCCCTCCAAGCCGTGGCACCAGGCAGGCACCTTACTTCAGTTTTCCCTGCTCCCCCCAGTTCTATCCCCCTAATAATTGAGTCTCCCACCAGGAGCTGCTTCCTTTCCCTGTGGTGCCCTCTGCCTCCTTCCCGAGGGCCTCCCTTGTGACAGTTGTCTGCAACCTCCTTATTCTCCTCTGTGGGTGCATCCATAGGGGAACTATGCTCCCCCAGAATGGTGTATGGTTTGTGGAGTGGAACAACTGACTGGGTGTGCCTCTGTTCCACCACCCTTACCCTCCCTGATCCAACTGTGATCCAACTGTTGTGCTTTCTTCTCAACCTCTGAGGTAATGGTGGTGGCTCTGGTGCTCCCTGGATGGGGGAGGTTCCCTTACTACTGTCCAGTCTTGCCTGAAGACAGGCAACTTCCTCCCTCAGGGCAGATAGTTGTCTGCAAACAGGGCAGCATCTCAGCCTCCAGAAAGACTCCCGGAAGACTGCTGACCCACAGCCATTACAATGCACTACTCCCCACATGTCTGTCTACCTCGTTTAGTTTTTTTTCTGTGTGTGTGTGTGTGCGATTGGTTTGTTATACAGAAATATATGTATTATATAATGTGTATGCTTATATTGTTAGTGCAGTGTGCTAGAGAGGATGTGACAGTGATATGGACCTTGCCCTCTTGAGGAAATGATGTCAGAACCCCAGGTATAAAGGAACTATTTCCAGGGGTGGGTGAGGTGGAGGGTGGGAAGGGTTTGGGCCTAAACTGTGCCCCTCACGAAACAATCAGCTAAAAGCTCCTGACCTACCACTGTGATGAACATCTTGCTGTCAGCAAGATGCCCTACATGACAATTTGACAGAGAAAATACCCTGCTAATCAAACAGAGAAAAATCCAAACATCCAAGTCAGACACAGATAAACCTCCCCAGCCCCAAAACAGCCTGGTGACTTGTGCTCTGAAAACAGTCAGCCCCAAAACACGTCAGCTGTGCACAAGGACAGACACAGTTAACAGTATGCAGTCCCTGTGGGTTTAAACTCTTCCTGAACTGAAAATCTTAACAATTGTAACAAAAGTAAAGCAAGGTCCACCTCCCTCTGTTGATTGAAAGACTGCATTTTCTGATAATCCTAAGTTCCTTATTTCACCCTTCAATTAGAAGTATCCTCCACCTGAAGAATATTAACTTTCCTAAGGAATCTGCTTCAAACCAAAGACAGTTGTAAATTGTAAGGTTCACCTCCCTCTGTTGTGAACACAACTCACTTTCTTGCAAATCTTAAGTCCAAATACTATCCAAAAGCAGGAGAAACACAGTGAACAGAAGTCCAGCACAAACCAGGCAGAGCCTAAAGCACAAGGAAGGAGCAAGGCAAATGCTGTAGAAGAGGCAGGGGCAAAGCCCCAAGAGGTCCCAAGGGAGAAGCGAGAAGGCAAATGGACAGAGCTTCTGGCTGCAAAGAAAAGTGTTTCCGAGAAAGGCTGGAAGGAACTGATTTATATAGCTCAGGAAAGGGGGTGTGGCTGGTTGCTTTAGCCCATAGAACTACAGATACTACCTTCCAGAAACTCAGCAAAATGCAAATGGAATGGATTTTAAAGAATCTCAGCCCCCCAGCAGCCAGCACACATTTTGCAATATTAATTAAAAATGTTTTCACTAACCTGGCACAAAGTGTACCCCCCCACACATTTTTATTATTATTTACTTATTCTGGTTTTGTTGACTGGAGAAGGAGGGTTACACCATTCTGTTTATTTCCATCCTCATTTGGGAGGAGAGGAGATACAGATGGAAACTGACATATTGAATCAGGTTAAGCAGTTAGTGGTATTTTAAGTGAATGGAGGAAATTTGGTTAGGACACGGGGTCAAAAAGAATTGAGCTCCCACATGGTCTCACACTGAGTCAATGAAATATAAACTGTCCACTGAGATAAGGCCATAAGAACAGAATAATTCAAAGCAAGAGTGTGACCTCAATCAACCGGTGAACATCCAGTTCTTAGAAACAAAAAAATTTTGTTTTTTTCAGATAGTTCTTTAATGTTCACCTGTGGCCAGTTGTTAATATTCCTGACTACTTTTCGCTGGTACACCCACCAGCTTTTTTAAGAGAAAATAGTCCTAAAAATATACCAAAAATATATAATGAATATTTAAAAACACATATAGCCTCATGCAGCACTGAGAAAATAAGACTATAGTGAACATGTACATTATATTTGTAGCAGTTTAGTCAATATATCCCAAAATTATAAACTTAAATTCATACGGTTCATTATTATTTCACCGAAGAAATGTGTTTTGTTTATTTGTGGGTCACACCAAAGTGTGCTTAGGATAAGTCCACACTGCAGTGTCTTCTATATGTAACTTGCCCTCCATAAATTTAACCTGCTGCTATCGGGCTTACAATGTCCTAAATGTCAGACCTACTTCCTCGTGTCTGACATCCTCCCTGGACATGCACTTGTACCTCAGGGAGTGCTGTACTGATGGCTGGAATGGCCATAGCCATACACAATGTCCCACTTATCAGTTAATTAGTAGTCTCAGAATTTAGAAATATTTTTATTTGTCTCAAATTGTTGGTATGTTAAAAACAATTTTTTTTGTAGTTATCCTAACTGGTTACCAAATATTTTTTGTTTACATTATTTACTAAGTTTCTAAATTTTCTTACAAACCTTTACAAACAATGAATATCTGCAAGTGGTTACAGAGTGCAGAATATCTGGCAAGCAAGTATTGGATATATTCAACAGATTCTATGAGTTTCTGTACAATAAACAACTGAACACATTCCTGTACAATAAACATGTACAATAAACAACTGAACCCAAAGTGGAGTGTACCTAGGTGGGTGACCCCTCTGATACTTTATTCTCAGGATATTAGCATAACGTGTGCTATTACTTACATTCCCTCCTGGGTGCATCCAGAGGATATTCTCCTGTTGAGATCCTGATCTGTGTGCTTCAGGGCATTCTGTAGGATCCCACAGTGAATACCACTCCACACTACGCTTGGCACTAAGTACACTCTAGAACAAACAAATATAAACACAAAGTATACCATGTTCTCTGCAGCAGTTGATTTATCTGGCTGTCTACATTGATCCAGAAATTGCTTCTCTTATTTGTAACTATTACCTGCTGTTCTTTACTGATATTGGTGCAGTTTGGGTTACTGTAAGGGATGCAGTCTGTGTTACTGGGGGACTTGGGGGGCCGGGTTGAACCTTGACCAGTGTGAAGCTCAGCCCACTTGCTAGGGATTCCTTCAACCAACTAGTGCGGGGGGGCTAGTATATGCCATGTACAGGCCCTAGCAGGCAAAAAATTTGGTTAACTGGTTCAGTTGTGAGTGGCATAGCCTGTCCAACCTTGCTTGGAAAGTGAGGGAGGTGAGGATTTCCTTCAGGGTTGGCACTTGCGTCGTTGTCCACTTACAAACAATAGCTCACTTGGTCTGTAGTGCTAGGAAGGCAAGCCATCTGTATTTCAGGGGCTTAAGTTCTGGAGTCAAAGGCTTGATACCCGGGAGGGAGAAGAGAGCTGAACAGGGGATCTGTGTCCGCAGGACTAGAGCTCCTATCTGATGGATCTCTCTCTCCAGAGGTTTTGGAGTTTGGGACATGTTCAGAGTATGTGGTATAGGTCTCCCTTCGAAGGAGTTTCACTTTGTGCAAGACTACTGGAGTCATATACCATGCATGTGATATTTTGTTCTGTATTAGCCTACTACAGGCATCCTTGTACCATCCATGGGCATCCTTTCATGCCCTGCACCATTGTGCATCAAAGATCTTACAGACCATAATTTTCTCCCATCCATACCTGGACTCTTCTGATTGTGGGTGGAGGGTGTCTCTTACATTTGCATAGATCTTGCCTGCTAGGCCTTTGGAGAGGGCCAACCAAGCTCAAATCTTAGTAAGTGGTTGAGGGGTAGAGTACCTTTTTAGTAGAAGACGCACTGCTTCCCTGACTTGAACATATCACCAGAAATCTGTCTTCTCCAATCCCCACCTTTCTTGCATTGCTTGTGTAAGCCTCCCAAAATGGGCTTACCTTCTGGGACAAAGAGAAAAGGTAGCTGTACCCCTCCCCCCTCCAAAAAAATGAGAGGAATAAGACTGCCTGCTGGGAGGGAGGCTCTGGCTACCCCACCCCCATGGCAGGAAGAAGAAAGGGGTTGAGAAAGGCAGAGCTGGTGGGAGAGAGAGGAAGAGTTTTTCCTAGAGGGGACTGGGGGCTAAGGGACTGTACTGGAAGGGACAGTTAAAGTGAGCCTCTGGCTTTGGGGACTGCTCCATGCAGGGGCCCTTCAATTCCAGCCACGGGAGAGCCCTGCAAGCTGAGTGGCCACTAGCTCAGGTCTGGCTGAGGGGAAGCTGATCCACCATGTGTCTTCAGCGTGAATCCACTGCTGCAGTAGAAACCAGAGAAATAGAAGGACAAACACGTCTGCCTGGTGAATACTGTATACAAAGGCCCTCGGGTGAAGCTGGAAAGGCCAGACAGGTGAAGAACAGTGCCTCCTCCACCCTCCGTGCATATCCTTGAATCAGGGAGACCATCCTCCTCCTGGAGAAACTGTGAGTACCTGAGCTGCAGCTCTGGAGATTCTTTGTTTGCATTGGATAAGAGGGTTGGGGAAGAGCCCCACCACCAATGACAGACTGATTTTCCTTGAACCTGTGTTGCTCTACAAGGGCTCCAGTGAGAGACTGCAGGCCTGCAACTGAGAACAGAGAGGTACCCACCATTTGGGATTGTTCTGTGTGTACCCAGGAAAGGGGGGAGAGCTCATACTGAGTTGTGTGCCTGATTATGTGGAGGCTCGAGGAAGTAGCCCTCACCTCTTCTTAGAGCATTTTAAATAAGGAGGGATTATTGTTTGCCATCTTACATAAGTGTTTGTGCTTTTTTATCGTTGCTGCAGAGTGGGAGTGTTGATCTAACTGTGCTGGAGGAGTCAGTCACTAAGGGGATATAGCATTGGTTCGGGAGGGTGGTAACCTGCCTTACCCACAGGAGGCTGTACCATTGCCCCAGGTGGAGGCACCAAGTCACCATTGGTGGTCCGACAAGGACTCAGGCCCGGCCTCCCTTGGGGAAGTACATTGAGGACCCCAAGGGCTCCAGGGCAGCCCAGGTGAGTGAGACAAGAGGGGCAGTTACACTTGGAATGGAGCTACTCTGAGATGTGGGAGGTCAAGGAGATCCTCTAGCCTAGAGACACCTTTATCCAGCCATTGTGGCCAGAAAATAGGCTTGGAATCAACTGTGAGGCTTGGGTTCTGTAAGAGGGTGTTGAGGGAGAGCAAAACTGATGATAGTCTTAGTCTTTTATGAGTGAAATGCCAGTAGTAGACTGAGGACTCAATGGTGGGGTGTGGTGCCCTTTGTCCACGCTTTGTTTGGTATAGTAGTGCAGTGGCTACCATGACCTGGGCCATGGACTTCTCCATATCCACCCATTGTGAGGATTCAGTCCAACAGACAGACCTTGAACAATCTTTGAGGGGGGTGCTGTATAGTGCAGCAAGCCCAACAATGTAGAAAGTCCAGACGACAGCACTCCTTATGGCATAAAGAACAGCACATGCAAGCATTGGGCGTGTGGTGTTCTTCATGTCATAAGGAGTGCTGTGTTCTGGACTTTCTTTATTATGGGGATTGGAGCCAGTGTGTGGTCTGCGCAGTCTGGAAGGCTCATATATAGCTCTCGAACAACGGGTGGTTCCATCCCCCTAAGGACCAATGTGCCCTCAGCTTGCTGCGGCTGTAACAAAGTTTTGATCCTTCCCATAGGAAGTCACACATGAGTTTATCTATGGCTTGGAGTCATTTGTTGGTCAGCATTGAGGGGATATGGGAGAGGAGGTAGAAGAGTCTGGGAGCAGTAACCATTTTGATAGCGGCTATCTTACCTGCCAGAGTGAGCCATAAAAGCCTCCATCTGTCTGTTTTGGTGGCACAGAGAAGGGGTTGAGGTTTGCTTCCCACAAGCCGTCAACCTTGGGGGTGATTTTGATACCCAGGTATGTAATTCCTTGCGGGGCCCATAGAAGACCTAGATCCTCAGTGATGGCCTTGTGACAGTGTTTGTTGTGTAGCATCATCTCCATCTTGGCCTGGTTCACTCGAAGCCCGGAGTGCCAGACGAAGGAGTCAAGAAGTGTAAGGAGAGGTAGGAGAGAGATCTGGGCATCCTCTACTGGGATGAGGAGGTTGTCCACGTACATCAGTGCTGGATATCTCTTTGCCCCAATACCCACTCCTTTAATGACCGGATGCTGGCAGATGGTCACTGCCAAGGGTTCCACAGCAAGCACAAAAAGCAGTGTGGAGAGGGGGCACCCTTGGTGGATCCCTCTCTCTAGGGGAAAAGGGGCAGACAGTAATCTGTTGGTGGTGACTCTGGCCATCGGGTTCTTGTACTGTATATAGTCTGCACCCACAGTCTGTATCTCTCACCCACTTCCTAGGTGTGACAGCACCTTCTGAAGACAGTCCCATTCCAGGTAGTCAAATGCTTTTTCAAAGTCTACCACTATAGCAGCTGCAGGGATTTGGAGTTCTTGCACCCAGTGTATAAAGTTCATCGGAGATCTGATTTGGTTCATACTATGTCTCCCTAGAATGAAGCCCTCCTGAGAATGGTAAATCAGACTGGCCAATAAAGGACTTAGCTGAGTAGCAAGCACTTTGGCAAATATTTTAATATCCATGCTTATTAAGGCGCTAGGTCTACAGCTACCCATCCCAGTAGGATCTTTCCACCACCACACTGACTAGCAGTTAAGGGAAGGGGTAGACCTATGGGCAGACTACATGGACCATATGATCTCCTTCTGCTGTCACTTTCTATGTTTCTTGAGGATGACTATAATGATGGCCTCCCTCAAGGATGGCGGTAGATAGCCAAGTGTTTCTACTTCACTGTACACCTTAGTCAGAAGCAGGGCTGCCTGGTCAGTGAGGGTCTGATAGAAACTGACAGTGAATCCATTGTTCCCTGGGGATTTCCCAGTCTGCAGTGCCCTTATTGCCTTCCGGACCTCTTTCTCTGTAATCGGGGCATCTAACTCCAGGGTTTTTTGAGGTGTTGGTTTTGGGAGGGTAAGACTATCCAAAAAGGCTCAAGTCCCCTTGGGGGGTCTTTGTGAGTGGAGGTATTCAGGTCTAAGTAGAAGGATGACATTATTTTGCTTATGCCTTGTGAGTTCATTACTACTTACCCCTGCTAGTCCCTCAGCTTGGGTATGTGTCGTGCCACCTGCTGTTTCCACAGTTGATAGGCTAGGACTTTCTCCCCATTGTCCCCTCCCTCCCTCCCAGTACATACGTCTAAGCCTTAGGATGGCTGCCTTGGCCTTCCTGGTCAGGAACTGATTAATTTCTAGCCTGAGCCCTAGCACTTCCCTTCCTATGAGGGAATGGGGTGTTGGGGAGGGCATATTCTTGCACGCAGTTTCTGCCTGCACTAATTGTGCTTCCAATCCTCCCAGCCACCTTTCCCCTCTCTCTCTGTTTAGCAGAGGCAATCCCATTATCTCTCCTCTGATGGTGGCTTTGAAAGACTCTCAGGTGTTCCCTGTCAAGCTGTCAGAAATGGGGTTAAGTTCCATGAACTGTGAGGCTTTCTTTTGTACCCATCAAACAAAGTCAGGGTCCCTAATCAGCATAGGGTCTAGTCTCCAGCTGCTCTCCCCCCGGGTGGAGAGACAGGCACCAAGTAAAGTGAATTAGACCAGGACATGGTCAGATATCAGCCTAGGAAGTATGGAGGAGTCTAGCAGATTCTGGGTCAGAGAGGGGGACGTCAGCCAGATGTCCAGCCTACTGTGCGAGGCATGTGCTGCTGAGTGGACTGTGTAGTCCTGCATGGGGTTGGAAGAGACACCAAGCATCTGTCACTCCATGATCTGTTATTAATTGGTACATCGCACAACACCATCTGTTGTGGGGTTCCTTGCTGGAGGCATTTCTGTCCACCTGGGGAACCAGGGTAAGATTAAAGTCACTCCCCCATCAGCAGAGGGCAATTGGGCATGAGAAAGATACTGATTGCTCCAGATGGCTCATGAAAGAAAGTCAGTTCATCTTGGTTTGAAGTATAAGTGTTGCACAGAATGATCGGTGCATGAAGGTACTGTAATTAGCTATTACCCATCTACCCTATGGATCGGTCACTGACATGGTCAAAGCCACTGAAGAGACTTATGGATTAGCATAGCCACTCCTCTTTTCCTGGTTGGGAACCCTGCATGTACTTCCTACCCTACCCAATCCCTTACCAATGAGGCATGATGGTTACCAAACATTTTAATCAGTATTTCCAACTACTATAACTGCGGTGAGTGAGCTCAACAAAAAAGCTCACGGTCACAAGTTACAGTGCAGGAGGCATCAATTTGCAGTTCAACTTGCCTGCAATACACCATATGCTACACTCTTGCTTCTCTATCTGCGCTGGACATGTTAACAAAAATATAAAAACAAATTCCATGAACCAAATGAATTCCAAGCATGTAATAATGCAAAATAAATATAAGTGGTGCTTAGCCTTATTTCAGAGTGTATGTTATAAAATGTTTGAAATACAAACACATTCAATTTGAACTTTCAATTTCCATTATTGTGAATCACAAAATAGTGTCTCTCACCATATACTGTAGTCTGTCGTATTCTTGTTTCCAAAACTTGAGTAAGATCTCACAGCTTATATAATATGAGGAAAATGCCCTGTATCATGCTATATAAGATAAATACAGACTAATCTCCCTTATCTTGCCAGCTTGTAATAGCAGTGTTGAATGAGTGAAAACAGGAGACTCACGTTTGGTATTCTTATCCTTTCTAGAAAAGTTACTAGTTTGTAGTTTGTCCCAACTGCTAAAACACCAAATTTACACTGATTTCCTCATGGACTTTTTTAAAACTTCCACTGGCGTTCGAGCTTGATGATGTCAGACTCTCAAATCAGGGTGTCTGTTGTCAATATGCTAATTTCTAGTCTGTGCACCTGTGTCTGCTAAGAGCAGGTCTCGTATTTGTAGACTTTATGCTAAATGTAGATATTTTCCTTAAGGGGATTAAGATGTTTAGTTAAGTCAAATGCTAGGTTCCCTAGTGTCATTTTATAACTTGTTCCTCCACTGTGTTTCACTGGCATGAAGAGGTAAAATGTCTAAGCTTACCGGGATGTAATGGGATCTTTAATGTCCAGCTGAACAGCCACCAGAACAGGCAGATGGGACCTCGATTTAACATCTCAACCAAAATACGGCACCTCAGGAGTGCAGCACCCCCTCATGCTGCACTACAGAGTCAGTACTGGGATTTAGCCCAAGTTCCTGGTGTGTGGCTATAACCCACAAGCTTCAGATCTTCCATCCTCAGAGGGGAGTGTGCAATCTGCTGAGTCACTGACACTGGCAGATCACAAAGTTGGCAAAATAGAAATTTTTCAACCATTTATTACTTACTGGACGAGAAATGGTGTTTCTGTTGGTTGTGTACAAGAAACAATGATTTAGTCTATTAGAAATGGATATTATGGGTGTTTGCTTACTTTGCTAAAAAGGAAATGTCATGGGTGGTGCAGCAAATTAGAGCACTTACTTTTTTCACCTCTGTAGATTGTGTTCAATATCTTAAAATGATTGGTTATCTCAAACTAGTTCTTCTTACGGACGAGAATGACAGTCTTGCTGACATACCTGTACACTCACCAACAAGTCTACTGTTGAGAAGGTTTAAAATCTCTTCCTAAGGTGCTGTACAGCTACTGCAAAGCCCAACAAAGGGAGTGTTGAAGAACTCTAAAACCAGTTCTTTTACTTATCAATAAAGGATCAAGGGCAGCATTCTGAATTGTTCTGATAGGTCTTGAAGGAAATCAGGACCTTTAACAACAAAAAATGAAAAAAAAAATGTATAAAAAAATCTCAGCGTGAACATAAACTTGCATTTAAATGTTTTTTCTTTTTTTTTTTAATTTCTATTTTTCCCCCTTCTACCACAGCGGAGCCGCCACATCAGGAGACACCCATGAACCTCCTCCCTGCACCAGCTCACCCCCTACCTGGATTCCTCCATCCTGCCTCGGTTTACCCCATGGGTGAGGTCAGAGGGGGGCCAACCCCCTAATCTTGGCTAATCGTGTCAGGTCTAAGGTAGTGGTAGTCACGGTGGCACATCAGGATACAGTAGGTGCTCCATCTGCCCAGCTCCGCTGAGGTGTTTTTTTCCTCCTTTCTGTGTGGAAGCTATATGCCCTGACATCAGGTGTGAACGCCGATGTCCTCAGCTTTTGCCTTCCATGTACAGTGCCACTCCAGAGTGGATTGGTCCACAGACCTCCATCCATGGCCAATCCAGCTTCCTAGGTGTCGATGTGCTAGCATGCCCCCATGCTCTGCCAGGGGTCAGCGCATGCTGGGATAAACCCCATCCCTCCCACCGGAGAAGGCAAGCTGTCATTGGATGCTCCAGCCTATCTTTCCCCGGCTGACCCCCGGCATCCTGAGTCCACTACTGAACCTGGGTTGCCAGTGTGGCATGAGGTGTGGAGTCCAGGGCCTCAACCCTCAGTGCCACCGGGCTGGCGGCATTTAAATGTTTTAAAATAATTGTGCATTTGGGCAAGTGTGTAGCCTCTTTAACCCTTTTCCTGGTCTGAAGCTTGGCAGCTGAAGTTTAACTCAAAGAAGTGCAAAAGTGTGCACCTCCTGGGTTAAAGAGGAACCCAGGGGAGAACTACAGGATGCGGGGGGGAGTTGACGATGATCACCAAGGAAGAAAGGGATCTTGGGATTATTATAGCTGATGATCTGAAGATGTCTAAGTAAAGTACAAAGGCTTCAGGGAGGGCTAGTGGCATGCCGGGGTGTATAGGCAGAGGTATCACTAGCAGAAGGCAGGAGGTAGTGATGCCATTGTATAAAACACTAGTCAGGCCTCACCAAGAGTACTGTGCACAGTTCTGGAGGCCACACTTTCATATGGACATTGACAGGGTGGAGGCAGTCCAAAGAAGAGTGATTAAGATTGTACAGGGCTTGCACCACAAAACTTATGAGGACAGATTAAAGGACCTAAACATGAATTCGCTGGAGGAGAGGAGGGAGAAGGGGAACATGATAGAGACATTCAAGTACCTTAAGGGCATTAACAAGGTGCAGGGGGAGACCTCTTTCTATATAGGAGTACAAGAACAAGGGGGCATGATATGAAATTGGAAGGGGGCAGGTTAAGAGGGAACATGAGAAAGGTTTTCTTCACAGAGAGGCTGATGGACACATGGAATAGTCTGCCACAGCAGGTAGTGGGAACAAGCACCATGGAGGGTTTTAAACATGCCTGGGATAGGCATAAGGGTACATTAGAGGTAGGAGATGCCAATGGCCCTATAGGGTCAGAGGCAGTAAACAAGTTTAGGGCATACAGGCAGACTAGATGGGTCTAGTGGTCCTTATCTGCCGACAATTTCTATGTTTCTTATGCTTTATCATTTGTTCACTTTTTCCCTTTTTGGATTCCCTTGTTAATGTTGCTTCCTCCCTCTGATATTTATTTTTAGTAAACAATTGTTGATGTCAATCTTAGTCTTAGCTGTGATGTCATATTCTAGTCCACTGGCCCCTCCTCCCATGAACATATCTTGTGCAAGCTCTATTTTTTGAATCAGTCATTGCACTAGTTTTCAAAAGCCACAGAACACACATCAACATGCCCTACAGTGGTACAGGCCTACCATGCATTCTACATCGTACTGTGACATTTTCTCACACTCCCTGGCCTCTCAACTCACAACTATAAACTACAGTATATACAAAGACAGTTACCAATACAGATATGAAACAGTAATACAGCACAAAGAAACAAGGTCCTAAAAAAATAAGGCATTTTAAAATAAACAAACTAGATATACCAATCAAGCAGTGAAGTTGCTTGGCGTCCATACCCGAGAAAAGACAGCAGCAAGGGAAGCAGTATACCGCAGTGGTTTAAGGCTCTGAGCTGCAAATCTGGTGACATCCAGAAGACCAGACCTGGGTTTGAATCCCACAGCTTCCACCTGCATACTGTGTGACCCTGAACAAGTCACTTAACTTCCCTGTGCTCCCAGATCGCACCTGTAAAAAAACGTTCAGCTTAGTGTGCTACTCCTGGTTAAAACAATTAAAAAAAAAGGTGGGAGCAGTACAGCACAGGGCAAACAAAATGGTCCACAGACTAGGAAGCAAGACTTATGAGGAGAGGCTGCAGGACTTGAACATTTACACTCTTGAAAAAAAGAGAGAAAGGGGCAAACTAACAGAGATGTTCAAGTACCTGCATGCCATAAATAGGGTAAATGCCAAGGTGCTTTTCTTGGGCTCAAATACAGGGACAAGGGGGAACTCACTGAAACTTGCAAGAAGCAGATTTTTGAGGGACACTGGCATGCACTTTTTCACTGAAAGAGTGGTGGACAAGTGGAACAACCAGCCAGAGGAAGTGGTACAGGCCACATCAGTGAGCAACTTCCATCACAGCTGTGACAGGCATTTGGAATTGGTTAGAAAAAGGGTGGCAGAAACATAGGGGGGTGGCCACTAAGGACAGTGCAGAGTAGTTAGGGTGGTTAGACTGGATGGGCCTATGAACCTTTTTCTTTGCCATAATATGTGAATCTACACACACATATATATATATATATATATTTATATATATATATATTGGGCCCGATTACAAAATGCATTGCGCAACTCATGGGCGTATGTGAGTTGCACCATGTGGCACTATGCCGGGGACCCTGCACCATATTCCAGGACAGGCAGGGTCCCCGGCACCTACGTTAGTGACTTGCAGCACCAGCAGGTTAGCGCCACAGGAATGGCGCAATGGACCTGGGTGCCACAAGTTGCGGCCCATATTCTACTACCCCCCCAAAGCCCCTCCACCCCAAAATTCACCTGCAAGTACCTGGGGGCATTGGGGGGGCTGGCCAGTTGGCACAGGTGATTGGGGGGGGCACTACAGGAAATAGACCTGTGATTCCCCAAATTTAGGGGTTGTGGAGGGCAGGACTGAGCTGGGAGAAGCACGTGGGGCACATAGATGTGCTTTCTGTGGTGCTGCAGGGGGTATCCATTGTTGTGCCAGGACAGATGCCCCTTAGACCAGCTAAGTGCTGGTCTAACCCTGCTGCACCAATACCCATCCTGGAATGCTGTAGATGGGTTATAGCAGATGCCCTTCTGGAATGAGGTGCAGCTGCTGCCATAATCCACCCTTTAACCTTGCCACAGCGGGTTACAGGCATAGTGGGTGGTGTAGTCCACCTTTGGCGCAACTCAAAAGTGGCATGGCGCATGCCGCGTCTTAGAATCGTGACTTGCATATCTCATGGCACAAGGCATGATTTACACCATGGGGTTTGGCATAGCATGCCTTGCGCCATGCACAAGTCATCCTGGAATCAGGCACATTGATTCCTAGCAACCTAGTCAATATCAGGATTGGTGTCAGTAATCACCAGGTGATCTTCCCATCAGTCCTTTGACATTCCATACAGTCTCTGCACGTGCTGTTGCAAGTCTTCCCCCCCATGCAAGCACTCTTTTTACTTCTTCCTATTTGTCTTCATCATCAGCAATGTCTGCTGCTACCCCAATGCCAAATGTGACCCCTTTCTGGAAGTCTTAATCTCCTTCTCTAGCTTTGCCTCCTCTGGCAAACTTCTGGTTCTTGGGGACTGTAATGTAACTTGACTCTACCCCTCCTCAGCTGCATTCCTTCAACACACAGAATCCCTTCTTACTCAAGTAGACATGCCTTAACAACCCCTCCTCAAATTACTCCCTCATCAACTGGATCCTGTCATTCCACCCCTCTAATATCATTAAACTTGTCACTTGTCTGACCACCTTTAATGAAAACAGGATGACCTGCTGTCTCCATAAGATTACTGTACTAAAGCCCCCCAAATCATACCTAGCATAGGTTGTTCATGTTGTTTGACTTGTCTTCTTTCTTCATTGATCATCATCTGGCTGTCTGGTCCTCATCTTAGTGTCCACTGATATTACCAATACCGTTTTCCTATTTCTACTCAAAATTCAACACAAACTGGGACAAGCACAATCTCCCCACCTCAGGAAGTCTTGTATCAGGGACAAGATGACCGACAACAGGCAGCTGCATGCTTGAGCTGCTCCTCAACATGCTGAAAAACATCTTTACTTTATGAGCAGTACTTAGCCAGGTTCTGCTCAAATTGTGGCTCATGGAACCCTTACACTCTGAGTAAGTGAAATTAACTAAAACAGAATGAAAGACACTTCAGGAGAGGGAGAGGGAAAGGAAGGAAAAAAGATAGGAGTTGAGCACCTCACCCTCAGTTCCTGTGAATCTGGACAAACAAGAGTGCGTTAGACTGATGGACCAATTTTTATCTGCTGCAGTGTTGTGAAACCCTGGGGAAATGGTGCATTAGCTGTGGCTGAGGTCATGGGCCACAGACCCAAAACATTTGTCTGCTGCCTTGACACCATCAACAGTAAATCCGAAACCTAAAGCAGTACCTCCACCAGAGCTGAACTCCTTCGATGTGGTCTATAAATCTTATCAAGCACAAATACAGGTGATCAAAAGAATTTAGTGAGAAACTGGATTCTTTGGTGCTGCATTGTGAGAACATAGAGTGCTGTGTGTTGGAAAAAAATGCATTGATATTATGGAAAATGAAAAAAGTATTGATATTATGCAAAACGATCAATCAGCTATGGCTGCAAAATTAGAATAGCACAACAAACATTGTCACAGTTATGTTTAATATAGTCTATCACCACATCAAAAAAGATATCATGGGACTCATTTGGCTTACCCAGTGTATCTTTCAATTTGGAACCACCAAGTGTCACATGTGAGTTTTCAAAGCAATATACACAAGCAGTCTGTCTGTAGTTTAAATGTTCTTCACAGCTGAATCACCTAATCTGTATTTCTGGTGCATTTGTTAGCACTACCAGCTGCTAACACCATACACAAGCCCAAACATTTGTTCAGAACATTTTTAACAGCCAGGCTTCCATGGACTTCCCAAGTTAGGGGCAGTTGCTAGGAGTAGGTGCAACGCCCTCTGAAGTCAGGAAACATCAAAATGTTTTTTGATGCCGGTAGGTGTTGCATCTGCTTGGCAGCTGGCCCTAGTCTGTGGAGCCCATGGAAGTCTGTCTGCTTAAAATGTTCTGAGAAATTGAATCTTTAACCTCACCTCAGGAAGTCTTGTGTCTGGTTTAACCAGTTGCAGACAGCGGTGGGAACGCTATTACTTATCTACTGGTGTCCTTATAATTACTTACTTTGAAAAAAAACTTTTATTTCCAAGAAACCCTGCATTTCCACATTTGTGGGTGTTAATGAACAACAATATACAGACTGGAGAAACTGGCTCACTCACCAAAAGCTTTTTTTATATACAATCAATGCCTATTCTAATCATACAATGATGCACTTTTCCAGATCCACAACATGCCACCAATGTTTTGGGCATACTAAATGCCTTCAGGGTGAAACTAAAATCAATAAATCATTCATTTATCAAATATTTATTTATACTTTAATTTCGTGCTAAAATTATTACTGGCTATATAACTAATGCCTGCACTTATATCAACACCATCACTCTCCCCCATAGCATTTCAGCAGATATTATGACTACAGGATATGAAAAAATATGTAAATATACTGTATATCTCCCAAAAGTAATTTTTTGACATAAATAGTTGTCCGTTCCACTTCTACCTCCCTGCTCAGAATTACTGACCACATCCATTTCCACATGTATACCGACCAAGGGACTAGTGCAATTTTCATAGACTTGACTAAAGAATTTGGTACGGCTGCTCGCACATGGCTCTTGGCCAAGCTAGCTTCCTCTGGTGTTTCTGCTTACTCTGTAAGCTGGGACACCTTCTACTTCTCTGACAGGACACAATCAGTCAAATTAGGGTCCTCAACTTCATCTCAGTTCCCAGTCTCTTTAGGGGTTCCCCTGGGATCAGTCCTTGGCCACCTTCTGTTCTCTGTCTTCATTAACAATCTCCCTAACTGCCTCAAAACATGCAAATCACACATGTATGCAGACAATACAGTCACTTTCTCCTCTGGTCCCTCCCACTTTGACATTGAGCTTTCTGTTTAGTCTCACTTCGTTAATGTGCAAAAATGGTTCCTTACCAATCAGCTAGTTATGAATCATAAGAAAACACTTAATATGCGTCATTTTATGCTAACCCTGCATATTGCACGAGTTATTTATAACATTATTAACATCTTATGGCTGCTTGAAATAACAATCTTGGGTTGTTCTTGAAAATAGACCCTTGGTTCAGTGGTCTTATCTGGTAAACAAATGTTAAATAAATACAATAAATAAATAAAAGGGGATGCAGTTATCTCTGAAGACCTCTCCTCTGCCTTAGCTAAGCTCACCATCCTCTATAACTCACTCTGTAGATTTGTGTTGACTGCCCACCCTGTACCCATCATTGCACCATGTACAGTATAAGGACCTAGACTAGGCATCCTTCCCTATGAGGCAGTCCCTCCATATTGCTTTTCTAGGTGCCAACTACTGGACTGGCAAACTACCAGGGTATCTCAGTGACATATTTTCCCCTTCTTCCAATCTTTCTTACTCCTTAAGGATGGAGAATCCAAAAAGACTACAAATTCCAAAGTACAGACTCTCTGTGGGACAAGACTCTGTCAGGTATAGACTTCGGCATACATGGAACTGTCTTGCCTACTCCCGCACCTCCATTGCCAGTTTCCAGTCAGTGAAGGCTAATCATAAGGAGCACTACTACCCCCTTTGCCCTGCCCAAACATCCCTAGAGGCATTCCCTAGCTTTAATAGGAGCCTGGTTCTGGTTAGTGTACTCCTACACTGACCATGTTATGAGTTGGGCCATCCTCATCGGTATTCTGCACAGCAGTAAATAATATCATTGTACTGTTATGGGGCAGTGCTCCCCCTGTGCCTGTGGGATCCAAATGTCTGACTGCATGTATACACTCTATAAATAGGTGACTTTGTACGCTATATATTTATTCCTGTACATTAGATGATTTGGTATATACAGTGACTTGTACATCTTTAGTACTGGATTTGTTGTATTTCATGACTTTTTCCTGCTCCTCCCCGGTTGCAAATGGAAATTAGCCCATTTTGGACTCTATTTGCTTACCTGGTAAAACACGTTACAAATAAAATAAATAAAATCATAAAAACACATATCAATTTCAAAATAATTCTACAGAATCACCTCCCATAGCAATAGCTAAGTGTGTTTCCACATGTAAATAGAAGTTCTTTAAAATATACTGTACATACCAAAATTACCAAATGTTACAAACACTCAATCCCCAAAAGTCAACAATTAGTATAATGTAATGTATGAATAAACATCTCTAAAGTTATTGGTACCACATCCCAACAGTATTCTAACACAATCCCTGTGAATTCTCTTTTATACATAGATGAACATATTTCCATTTCATTTTGTGCAAAACTCCAATCTTGTTCAGTAGTACAGTAATTGCAAATGAAAGTGAAAAAATAGATGATCACTTGAATGACTTTTTCTGCCTTACTTAAGTATTATAATGTTTAAATAAGAATAAAAAAACACTGTGCTTAGAATTTGTTAAGCAGCTTTGTGTTAGCTGATATAGCTCTGCATATTAGAAATTCTTACTTATTACAGCCTCATGGTATATAAACAAAGCCCCAAGGCATCCTGCTATCAAAGGTGGAGAACATCAGCGCAGGCCTGCTATAAGTACTGAGCTAGCACAATGTAAACAGGTGCAACCTTGCGCGCCCACATGGTGGCATGCATGGTGATGTCACACATCCAATGATGCACGCTCCAGCACTGGAGCACTTAAGGTCGTGTCAATCCTGTTAAACAGCAGCATCTAGTGTTGCAGGAAAGACTGCAAGTACAGTAGGTATTCAGTTGTAACAGAGGAAAACATGATTCAAAATATGATCAAGCATAACTAAATACCTTGTACTCTTTAATAATACCTGAAAAATTACAGGACAGGTATGTGCTACATCCATTGATAAAATGGAGCTAGGGAATTCCACCTCTGGTGATAACCAGCTCCTTATACTATCCCCTAAGCCTAGTGTTATGTGCCCTAAAATGGGGGTGGTTTTATAGGGAGGGGGGGAATTGTAGACAGAGGATTCTTCCAAATATTTTATTACCACTCATCTCACGGTCATCCCTGAAATGGGTAAAAGATAGTACATGTACAGCATGATATAACATGGTTAGGGAATCCAAAATCTGCTCCAGTTATATAATTGAAAATCAGTCAATTGAGTCTTTTAGACCACAGGTCAGGTCTGTTGTTTGGAATCTGCTAATGTAGTATGCTTCTCTACTGACAATCATTCTTTTTTTATTATTATTATACTTTTTGTCTACTGCTTGCATTGGTAGATCCAGCCCTGTCATGGTCCCCGTCGTCCTCGACTCCCATATGAGCCACGCTCCCAGTTGCCCCCTTGGCTTGCCCCCCAAAATACCACGGAACACGATCAGGTGGGGGAGCTAGCCTGGGAGTATATTAAGGATGGTGAGGGGGCATCATGAGGACACTGGCAGCAGTGATTTTTTCCCTGTTTATTTCCTTGGGTGTAGGGACGCTGTCACAGGCTTTGGGAAATGATGGACCAAGGAGGCAGTTTTGAAGAAGCAAAGTCAAAAAAAATATTTATTCAAACATTAATAAAGAGCGAACTGAACATGACAAAATTAAGAGGAGCAAAGCAAATATAACAAAAATCATGAGCTAGCAAGCACTAGCGTCTTAGGATGCTTACAACAGCACTTCCCGGTCTTATTTCTTAAGATCAACTGAACTGAATTAGACTGAGAACACAGGATTTATATACAGTCCAGAGGTCATGTGATTACTCAACTCCTCCCCTGAGCCTTTTCTGGCACAAAAGTTTTTTAATTACAATGCATTTACATTATTTCCAACATTACAACATCTTTATTTTAATATAGCAATATATTACAAAGAAAACAAATGATGTACCGCTCTTTTAAGTGAGTTTGGAATCAATGATAACTGAAGCAGGCACCGCCCCTTTAAACCAGTGCATAAAAACAGCTGTTCAAAGGCCGGCCAGCTCCTAGAGAGCTTACTACAGTAGGAAGAGACATACAGGGCTTTAGTAAGGAGCCAGCAATGCTACAAAGTCCTCGTTTCTCAGGCAGTCCATAAAAGAGATGCAGACTTCATATTCCACATCCTAAAGGTATGCAAAGACCTTTTTAATTCAATAGTAAGCAACATTCTTCCTATTTGGGCTGATAGTGAGTAAAACGCCTTCACGAATGTGCGCATGATCGCGTGGTAAATTAACCGGCGATTGCAACACCTAGAAGGACTTCAGCAATGCAACCAGGGAAGAATAGCCGGTTTCACAAGCGTTCCTCTGGAAAAGAGTTTACTGAAGCTAAAACTAACAGGCTACATAATTAATTCTTTCTTTCACCAGCCAAGAATAAAAACGGAATAATGGCTGTTCAGAACCTGAAACAGGGGAATCTTAAAGAGGCACAGCCCTGCTATACTAAAACAAAAGGGCTTTATTAACTTTATATGGAACTTTCTCTTGCTTATATTTATTTATATTTATACTGAAAAGTGCTTGTGCCATATAAAAGGAAGTTGTAAACCCTATACTAAAATAAAGAAAAAAAAACAAAACGTTTCTGCAGAAACCAATCTTTTTATAATTATTTAAGTCTGAGATGTGCTTTAATATGCATAATTAGTCCTGACGTCAGCAACTGTTTACATCTATGATTAATACCACTTTTCCTTTATTACAGGGATGACAATGGGACCTTAATGTACTGGAAAAGATATAAAAATGTGAACAATAGACAAACATATAAATACAACAAAGTGGGTGGCCAGCCCAACAAACAAACATGTAACCTACAGGACAAAGACAAGAAGCAGAGGTACATTCCAGGCCCATTATCATTCCTATAAGGAAGAGAAAAAAAATTGTGGGAGGTACTTCCTCTTTCACATTCCTCCCCACCCAAAACCAAACCTTCAGATTTGGTTCTGATAAAGCATTATTAATGTACTCGTCATCAGATCTCTCAATACAAGAGATGGAGCCATATCCCACCCTCGCCTAGGGTTCCACCTCGGGGTCCCTAAATAGATGAAGTCTTAAAAAAATAAAATACAACTTTACCCCGAAGCCTGATGACAAGTACTCTTATTCTCCATACCATATCTTGACATGAAATCGGCATTACCATGTGCTGTTCCTTTTCTATGTTTAATGGAAAATCTATAGGGTTGTAGGGCAAGATACCATCGCATTATGTGAGTGCTTTTGTCTTTCATTACCTGTAGCCAACATAACGGATTATGGTCAGTCCATAATTCAAACTCCACACCCCACAGATAAAAGCAAAGGGCCTCTATGGCCCACTTAATAGCTAAACGTTCCTTCTCTATGACGGAAAAGTGTGTCTCCCTTTCATGAAGTTTTCTACTTATGTAGATTACAGGGTGCTCCTCCCCATCCACAATCTGGGTTAACACAGCCCCAAGTCCATACTTAGATGCATCAGTCTGTAAAATAAATGTTTGTGAAAAATCAGGAGTGCGTAGCACAGGAGAGAAACACAATCTGGCTTTAATGGACTGGAATGCCTCTTCGCATTCCTCGGTCCATCTAACCTTCTCAGGGTTCCTTTTCTTCGTTAACTCTGTCAAAGGGCCTGCTAACATGGAGAAATTAGGGATGAATCTGCGGTAGTAGCCAGCAAGTCCCAAGAAATATCTCACATCTTTCTTTGTAATGGGTGTAGGACTGTGAGCCACTGCGGCAACCTTGTTTATCTCTGGTTTAATGCATCCTTTACCAATCTGGAAACCCAAATATCGAGTCTCCTGCATGGCTATTGCACATTTTTGTGGGTTTATAGTAAGACCAGCCTCCGAGATTGTAGTTAATACTGCTGACAAATGTTTTATATGTTCTTCCCAGGAGGGACTAAAGATAATAACATCGTCCAGGTAGGCCGCACTATAAGCTGTGTGGGGAGTTAACAGGGTATCCATTACTCTCTGGAAAGTTGCAGAGGCACCGTCTAATAAGAATGGCATGACCATAAAATGAAACAGACCAATAGGTGTACTGAATGCAGTCTTGTCCTTATCAGCAGTATCTAATGGGATCTGCCAGTACCCTTTGGTCAGGTCAAGAGTGCTAAAGTACACGGCGCTACCCAGATGATCCAGAATGTCATCTATACGTGGCATTGGATAACTGTCAAACTGTGATACTGCATTTAATTTCCTAAAATCCAGGCAAATACTTATGCCCCCTTCCTTTTTTCCAACTACCACCATAGGGAAACACCACTCACTATGAGACGGTTCAATGATTCCCATTTGATACATTCTTTTCACTTCTTGAATCACATCCTGTCTTATCCTTTCAGGGAGTCTATAAGGCTTTTGTCTAATGGGGTGATTTTCTGTAACTCTGATGTGGTGACTAACATTTCTAACCCTTCCAGGAGTACTTGTAAACGTATCTTTGAATTTATACAACTCCTTCTCTAAGTCAGATTTCTGGGTTGCCGTCAGCTCAGGGTTGATCAGCAAATCTGTCACCTTCCCTATACCTTCTAATCGTTGGTATGCTATGTCTAACTCATTATTAGACTCAAGAAGGACATAACTGGGCAGAGAGTTTGGCCGTTCTACCCAGGCTTTCAATAGATTGGCATGATATATACGTTTCTTACCCCTCTTGTCTGGTATTGCTATTTCATATGTCACAGGACCAGTTCTTTGAGTAATAACATATGGTCCTTGCCATTTCATCAATAACTTATGTTCTGAGGATGGTGACAATAGTAAAACCTTATCTCCTTCATTAAACTCTTTGTGTCCTGTACCTTTGTCGTAATATGCCTTTTGTTTCATTTGTTGTTGCAAATTACTGCTATGGGCCTTCTGAACATGTGACATTAGGTGTTGACGTAACTTTTGCTAGAATTCCAGGGGAAGTGTTTCTTTTGTATATTTAGAGTCCTCTCACTCTTCTTTGACAATGTCTAAAGGCCCCCTTGGATTATGCCCAAATAATAGCTCAAAAGGGGAAAAGCCTGTAGATGCTTGAGGGACCTCTCTAAAAGCAAACATAAGATAGAGAAGATAGGTGTCCCATTTCTTACCTTCATCCGCTACAAATTTTTTTAACATCTGTTTCAGGGTCTGATTAAAGCGTTCTACCAGCCCATCGGTTTGTGGATGGTAGGGCGTTGTAAACAGAGCCTCTATTCCTAAAGGCTGGTATAGCCGTTTGGGTAGTGCTGAATGAAAATTGGCACCCCGGTCTGTTAAGATTTCTCTAGGTATGCCTACCCAACTAAAAATCTTTACTAATTCATCTGCTATCCTTTGGGCCGTGACAGTTCTTAAAGGTATGGCCTCAGGGTATTTTGTAGCATAGTTCACAACCACTAGAATAAACCTATTACCCTTCGAGCTTTTGGGCAAAGGACCTACTATGTCTATTGCTATTCTTTCAGATGGAGTTATTACCAATGGCAGGGGTAGTAAAGGTACCTTATCTTGCCGCCCCACTTTGGTTGCCTTCTGGCAGGCTTCTGGCACAACTTTTACAGTATTCAGTAACCTGCTCATGTATACCGGCCTATAAAATCTGTGTAGGAGGTGACTTAATGTCTGGTCTCTTCCTAAATGTCCGGCCATGGGTATATCATGGGCTAGTTCTAACAGTTGTGTTCTAAAAGGTTGAGGCACCATTAACTGCTCTACCACATCCCCAGTTTGTGTATTAGTGCAGACTCGGTGTAACAACCCATTTATGATTTTAAAAGTAGGACCGTTAGACTTATCACTTTTTCCCGCCTTTGAAAAAAATGCGGTTAGTGACACATCATTTGTTTGTGCTTCTTTAAATTCTGAATCATACATTTTAACAGATACGTCTAAGTTGTTTTTAGAGTCCTGTTTATCAAAGGTTTTCTTATATTTAGTCCAGAGTTGTTTTTCTTTTCATTTCTGACTTGTTGTTTTCCTATCTTTACCCGCAACTTCAAAAAGGTCTTCCTCAAAAGGATATGTTTGTCCCAATATTTCTTCATTCTTGGTCTGTGCTCTAGTTGTCATAGCAGTAAGATTTGTTGTTAGTAAAGCTTCAAAGTTCACAAAATCATGTCCAATAATGACTGGGACAGGGAGATGGGGAACCACACCCACTTTCATCTTCTGACTGTGTCCATCCACCTGTACAACTGTCTCTTTTAGAGGGTAATGATGTACGTCCCCATGTATACATATAACGCCAGTCGTAGACCCTCCTGTCTTTAAACCAATATCCAGTACCGAGGCATGTACTAAAGTTTGTTTACTGCCAGAGTCTATAAGTCCTGATACTACCTTTTCTCCAATCTTTACTGGTCTTATATAATGTCCCCAGTTAGCCAGAGCCAGATGCACATCTTCTAATGTCTTTTTAGGACAAAATCTTGCTATGTGCCCTTTGGTGTTACACTTATGGCACACAATATCTGGTTTATATCCTTCACAGGCCTAGTACTTAATTTAGTCCTGTGGTATTACTGTCTGCTACATTGGGTGTAGCAGTATGAGAGGGTGATCTTACCATAGACTGAGGTATCCAGGAACTTCTTAAAGGTCGAGTTCTATGAGGCCTTGCTGCAATATAGTCCTCTGCCAGTCTTATAGCCACTTCCGCTGTTTCTGGGTGGTGCTTCTTCACCCACAATTGTACATCTTGTGGAAGTAAACTAATAAATTGTTCAAGTACAATAACTTCGAGTATCTGGGTTACTGTCCGAGTATTTGGCTGCAACCATTTCATGCACAGGTCTTTCAACTGAGTATATACATCTTGAGGATTGTTGGCAGTCTGAAACTTAAAGGATCTAAAACGCTGTCTATAAGTATCAGTACTGATATTGTACCTCTTCAGGATGGCTTGTTTTACCTGGTCATAGTCATTGACGTGAACTGTTTCGACATGGACATAGGCCAACTGAGCCTTTCCAGTTAAATAGGGGGCCAACCGTATGACCCATTGATCTCTGGGCCAGGTGCAAGCAGTTGCTACCCCCTCAAAAGTCATTAGAAATGCCTCAATATCATCAGAACTGGAAAGTTTGACTAATTTAATGTCCTTCTGTACTGTCCCTGGTGTAGCAGGGGGTCTAGCAGTACCTATAGTCTGGATCACCCTCAATATGTCTGCCCATCTTGCTTGATTCTCTTTTCATCTCCATCTGGTGAACACAAAGCCAGCGTAATAACTCTCTCTCAAGTCTTCAGGGGTTCTTCCACCTCAGGGTCAGCTGCTTGGCCCCTCCACAGGCTTCTTGTCTTCCATTTCCACCTCTTCTAGTTGTCTTCCTTCTTACTACTGGCTCCACACCAGTCAATAAGGGTAGTTGTAGCTTCTGGACACGGGACCGTGTGGCCGTTTCACTCCAGACTGCCTCTTCTCCTTGCATTCAGATCCACTGGAATCTGCACTCAAATCCACCACAGCATCCCACTTCTGACACTATCTTCAGAGGCTGTGTGAAATGATGGACCAAGGAGGCAGTTTTGAAGAAGTAAAGAAAAAAAAAATATTTATTCAAACATTAATAAAGAGCGAACTGAACACGACAAAATTATGAGGAGCAAAGCAAATATAACAAAAATCATGGGCTAGCAAGCACTAGCGTCTAAGGATGCTTACAACAGCACTTCCCAGTCTGATCTCTTCAGATCAACTGAACTGAATTAGACTGAGAACACAGGATTTAGATACAGTCCAGAGGTCATGTGATTACTCAACTCCTCCTCTGAGCCTTTTCTGGCACAAAAGGTTTTGAGTTACAATGCATTTACATTATTTCCAACATTACAACATCTGAATTTTAATATAGCAATATATTACAAAGAAAACAAATGATGTACCGCACTTTTAAGTGAGTTTGGAATCAATGATTGCTGAAGTAGGCACCACCCCTTTAAACCAGTGCATAAAAACAACTGTTCAAATGCCGGCCAGCTCCTAGAGAGCATACTGCAGTAGAGAGAGACATACAGAGCTTTAGTGAGGAGCCAGCAATGCTACAAAGTCCCGTTTCTCAGGCAGTCCATAAAAGAGATGCAGTCTTCGAATTCCACATCTTAAAGGTATGCAGAGATCATTTTAATTCAATAGAAAGCAGCACTCTTCCTATTTGAGCTAATAGCGAGTAAAACGCCTTCACGAATATGTGCACGATCGTGCAGTAAATTTACCAGCGATCGCAACGCAGAGAAGGACTTCAGCAATGCAACTAGGATAAGACAGCCACTTTCACAAGCACTCCTAAGGAAAATAGCTTACTGAAGCTAAAACTAACAGGCTACATAATTAATTCTTTCTTTCACCAGCCAAAAATAAAAACGGAATAATTGCTGTTCAGAACCTGAAACAGGGGAATCTTAAAGAGGCACAGCCCTGCTATACTAAAATAAAAGGGCTTTATTAACTTTATATGGAACTTTCTCTTGCCTATATTTATTTAAATTTATACTGAAAAGTGCTTGTGCCATATAAAGGGAAGTTGTAAACCCTATACTAAAATAAGGAAAAAAAAAACAAAAACGTTTCTGCAGAAACCAATCTTTTTATAATTATTTAAGTCTGAGATGTGCTTTAATATGCATAATTAGTCCTGACATCAGCAACTGTTTACATCTATGATTAATGCCACTTTTCCTTTAGTACAGGGATGACAATGGGACCTTAATGTACTGGAAAAGATACAAAAATTTGAACAATAGACAAACATATAAATACAACAAAGTGGGTGGCCAGCCCAACAAACAAACATATAACCCACAGGACAAAGACAAGAAGCAAAGGTACATTCCATGCCCATTATCATTCCTATAAGGAAGAGAAAAAAAATTGTGGGGGGTACTTGCTCTTTCACAGATGCACAATGATGTCCCGCATCCACCCCGCCCCCCCTTAGTTGTCCAGACGCCGGCTGTTCTTGGTACCAGGGGTCCCTCAAACACCGGATATACTCTCCACCCTCCCCCTGAAGAAGGAGAGCTGTCCAAGGACACTCCATCCTTTTCCCCCCCCCCGGCTGGCCCTCCTATGACCCAGGTCCATTCCTGAACCTGGGTCGCCGATGTTGTAAGCGGAAATCCAACAGCTGCTCCAATGGGCCGGCTATTGACAAGCATTCTATCAAAATCACATCCTGTTTTGTCCATGGTGACTTTTCCAATCCATAGAGTGGGCAATTGATGCTGGGCTAACATAAAATGTCTTGCTACTTACTGACAAAGGTTTATTGATGACATTATTGTCATATGGAATGGTTCTGAAAAAGGATTAGAAAATTGTCAAGATTGTGAGTATACATAACCCACCAGAGTTTTAAAGATACATGGGACCTGGGGCAATCAGGGGTCCACTAGACTACCAGGAAAGCAGAATTTAATTCAGAACAGGGGGGTGATCATGGGGAGGGGGTCCTCTGGACACAGGGGCTGGCAATTTCAGTAGAGTTGCCCTGCCTTTGGGGAGTGGGTGTGTGGTTTTAGTGCCGTACTAAGACTTTTTTTGGCAATGGTAAGTGGCGCTGATCTGGGGGCTGTTTACTACCACTGAAACCATTTGAATATATCTCTGCATCTTTATGCATGAAGGACCTCATTTGCAACAGTGCAACAGTCTGGTTAGCGTGATCACACTGCCAGACTTGGGCAGCGCTCCAAGGCCTCTGACTATGGCTTCACTTAGAGCACCAGTGCTAATCCAGGTTAGCATGAGTGCTAACTCAGACCAGTGGTAACCTTTTGAATATGGGGCCCTTAATCATATATTTATTTGGATAAAAGTTTGTTTCTGTTTTAGCTTTTTTTTTATCTTGATAAAGATACTGTATCTTGTGGTGGCAGAAAAAACCTGAAAGTACTTTTGACTTATAATGCATGACGCAAACATATTGTTACAATAAGGTCTTTTAGAGGTGTATCACTTTCAGATCCAGTGCAGTTCAGGCTGCGGGGGGCTCAGCAGTGACAGGCCTATGATTAGAAATGCAACAAAGTTTAAATTCGCTGGCAAATTTCCAGCAAAGATGCACAATCCGCCTCTGAGGATCATTTTGTGAAGTTTCCCTGTTTGACAGGAAACTCGACACTTATAACTTCACCTTGCTTTTGTCTTTTGTTTTGCACTTAAAAAAATCCAAAAGCAAGGTGAAGTTAGAAATGGTGACCCCCCCCATGATTGCTGGATCGATCTTTCCGTGGTGTCTAGTTGCCCCTCCCTACACCGATCACCAGCCTGACATAGAATAAAGTTCCATGAAGTGGCCTCCACTGTGATCTATGGCCCCATGTAAAATTAAATTCCCTGGTGTCTAGTGGTCCTCCCTTGCCAATTGCTGGCCCAATGTAAAATTAATTTCCCTGATGTCTAGTGGTCTCCCTAACCCACTAATCGCTGGCCAAATGTAACATTACTTTCCTTGATGTCTAGTGGTCCCCCCACCAATTGCTGGCCTAATGTAAATCATAAACTTTCCTTGGTATCCAGTGGTCCCTCCCCCCACCCACACCCATGCCAGAAAAAAACATATTCCCTAGCGTCTAGCGATCCCTCCCTCAACCGACATCCATGCCTGATGTTTCAAAACATATTCCCTGGTGTCTAGTGGACTCCCCACCCCAACAGGTAGTGCTCTACCACCCCATTCCCCCCCAACCCTGAGTGGGTGACCGGCACAGCCCTCTACTTTCCACCACGGCCATCCATCCAACTGAGCTGTCAATGAATAAGTGCATACTTGTACAAGTATGTGCTCATTTATGACAGCTCAGTTGGGTGGTCAGCCATGGTGGGGAGCAGAGGGTTATGCCGGTCACCCATTTGGGGTTGGAGGGTGGGGGGAGTGGAGTAGTGAGGCACTACCTGTTGGATTGGGGGGGGCTGCTAGACAACAGGAAATAAGTTTTGAAACATCAAGTGTGGGTGCGGGTGTGGGAAGGGACCCCTAGACATCAGAGAATATGTTTTCATCTGGCTGGGTGCAGGTGGGGGAGGGACCACTGGACATCAAGGAAACTTTATGATACATCGAGGGGACCACTAGACACCAGGGAAATTAATTTTACATGAGGCCAGTGATCGGTAATAGGGGGACTACTAGACACCAGGGAAATAAATTATACACTGGGCTGGCGATTGGCCGGCGGGGTGCCCTACACACCAGGGAATGTAATTTTACATCAGGACGGCAATCAGCAATTGGTTGAGGAGGGACCACTAGACACCAGATAATTTAATTTTCCATTAGGCCGGTGATTGGCAGGTGGAGGGGGAACACTAGACACCGGGGAATTTTATTCTACGTGGGGCAACGGTTTGTAGGGGGGTGCACTGATACTGAAAAAAAACTCCATAAAATGAGGAGTTTGAACTCATCTGATGGAGTTCAAACTTCACAATTTGCGGAGTTGCTTTGGGGACAAAGTTTGGATTTTGCACTGTGGATTAACTCTGCAAAGTGAGGGAAATCCACAAATTAATATATGGAGCAGAGTTTCCCAACTGCACACATCTCTACCTCAGATCTTGACATCATTCTGCTGCTTGCGAATGGAAACTTCATGTAACTGTAAGGAGCCAGCCACTCCTATCACAGAGCAGCTGGCTAATTTCTCCTACATGACACTGCCCAGAAGCAGCTGAGAGGCATCATTATCAGCCTTCTTTTTCTGAGCAACTGATACACTTTAAATCACTGCTTTCAAATTCTAATTTAATCGCCTCATAAGTTCTCCTCCACTGTAAACTGCATTCCTTTTAGGAGGAGTACAAGAGTTTATGAACATTAAAAAGGAAATCGTTCTAGCTGCATATGCTTCATTTCCAAAGTGTGATCCTGCAGCCCTATGGGCAAAGGTCACATTGACAGGACAAGTTAGTACTTGGAAAAAGGTTTGACTTTTTCACTCTTGTTTTAGTTAGTCCATGTGAGTTTCAAACAAAGACAGTTTCACCCTCTTCTAAGCTAGTCCTCGGAGACCACCACATGTAATACTTCAATGCAGTTGTTCCACATTTATGGGTGTCAGATTATACAGAATTATATTATTCAACCAACCTAAAGGGAAACTGTCAGCTATTAGTGTCGGTCTTCGTTTTGTAAAAAATGTAAAACTCTCACTTGTAAATAAACAACTCCTGTATTTTATTTCTTGAGCTAACATTTTTTGGTTTTGAAAAAATGACCTGGTAAGCTTTCCTAAACACTTTCGCATATCTAGAGAAGGTCACCTGAAATCGTGGTTCAGTTGTACTAATGCCGATCTACAGTATATGTGCATCTCAAGTTAAACTGGGATGTTCAGCTACCTCCATAGATGTGCAATCAAGGTCTTGCAAGCGCAAAGTATCCAACAAGAGCGAGCTAACTCAATCCTGCGTGCCAGCAATTAGAGCTGCCACTCATAGCTGGTACCTCTAGTCACAGCACCGTCAATGCCCAGCAGCAGAGATTCAGAGGTGAGACAGTGTCTCTGTGACAGAAACATTCCTGTCACCGTGCTAAAAAAATGGCTTGCTTTCAAGCCATGATAGCGGTTCCAATAACAGCAGCTCATGGGAGATCACTCTGAGTTACATGCTCAGACTGCTAGTGTGAGCCGCAGTCAGTAACTCAGTTTGCAGCATATTATCATTGACTGGCTTGAAAGAAATAAATGAGTTCAAACAAAAGACAGATTGCAGTTCAGTTTCACTAGCAAATAATGGGAAACACTGGGCTAGATTGTCAAAGGGATGTCTGCAGCGTTGGGCCTCATTATGCGCCTGGGCGGGTGGGTTTAGAGCAATACTGTCCACCCTGTTGGGTGTTATTGCTTGCATACACCACTAGGGATGCAGTGAAATAAAATTTAGCTGGAGAAATTGTGGCAAATTAGCAATTTCACCGCTAAATGTTTGTAAAATTGCAGTGAAATTTCACCCCGCACTTCACCTTCCGTCAGCAATCCCCATTAAGCTCCCTTGGTGTCTAGTGGCCTGCCCCCCACCTGGTCATTCACCAGCCCACACTTAAATAAAAATACTCTCCCTGGTGCGTTTGTTAGGCCACTACGACGATCACCACCCAGATTTGCATAGTAACCCCCAAGTTCCAAAACTTTTCTCTCTGCCCCATCCCCCAGATCCCGATCACCACCCCACAAAACCCACTCCCTAGTGTCTAAGTGGACCCCCACCCTATTTTCAGCACCCACCCCTCCCCATACCCCAATCAGGGGCCAAGAGTTCCACTCCCACCTCCACAGCCGGGCGGCTCCAATGAACACCAAAATGAATGAGCACGCATTTGTACATGCACACACTCATTCATTGAAGCTAAGTCAGGCTGCCAGCCATGGAGGTGAGTGGAGGGCTGTGCCAGTGTCCCAAGAGTGGTATGGGGAGCGATGGGTGCTGGATAACAGGGTGGGGGCACCAGGCAGTGTTTTTTTACAGTAAGGATCGGGGATCGAGGTAATGGGGGCGGGAGAAATGTGTACTGGGGGGTTACTACTTATTTGGGCTAGTGCTCAGCTGTGGGGGGGGCCACTGGACACCAGGGAAGATTTTGTTTTTGGGATGGTGAGTGGTCGGGGGAATGACAGTCACCATCAGGGGCAGCCAGCCCACCAGTCCACCACCAGTTACCACATCCATAAAGCAAAATTTTGCCTGCAGGTTGAGAAATTTCACCCGTGGGTGGCAAAAGTTCATCCATGGGTGGTGAAATTTCTCCCACAAGTGAAATTTCACCATCTTGGGGGCGAAATTTTGCTCACAACCATGGGTGAAATTGTTGCCTTTCCCCCAGCAAAATATTTCACGAAATGGCGAATTATAAAAAATATTTTGCTGGGTGAAATATTCCAATTTTGCACAACTCTATACACCACCCTTGGGGCAATAGTGCCTATGCAACAGATCACAAGGGTAGTTGTGCTACGGAGGAGCTGCCCATCCCCTTGTTTGCTATGCTGAAAGTCCTGCCATGGTCACAATAAGTGGCTGCCTTGGAACGCTTATTTTTACAAAATTGGGTGCAGGGTCCCTAATGCACCCCAAGTTTGCTGTAACCCTAGATTGCTGCAAAATGCAGTTATCTAAGGACTCTATGAAAATTGAGCCCACTGTCTCTATGTGTCAGTCTATTTATATGGGGGTTAAAAAACAAAAGTAGATCTACTTTTTGGCTGAGATCTGTCCAGCCAAGTAGGCAGTGATCATGCTGCTGACCAAGTAACACCAACAAAAAAATAAATAAAAGGAGACTTCTGTTGGCAACTGCATGAGTATTATGTAGCACAATCATGGCCTAAAACAGGCATACATAAGGAGGATACCTGAAAAAAGATTTGTATTACAGCTGCTCTCCTCATAGCATTTTCAGGACCTGATATATGAAAGGCTTGCCTGTAGTTCGGTGGCCAAGCAGCCAGTCACTCCCACTTCCTGAGCTTTATAAGCAGTTCCTCTAAGCCTCACTGTGAAGCATGTTAATAGCTTGGCAGAAGACACCAGGAGGAAGGAGTGCTGTGTGACTGGACTTCTCTACTGGGACTAAAGAAGTAGAACTCTTGTACTTGGACCTTTAATTTAGGATAAAAAACAAACTAACAAACAAAACAAAAAAAATGAATGTGTTTGTCTGAGTTAACTGAAATGAATGGTTATCTGAACAGTTATCTAGGTGTAAATCTCAGGTGATTGAAAGGGATTGATAGCTGTGTAGTTTAAATTACTTGTAGAAATATCTAGTAAGTAGGGAGAGTGGCTTAGCTAGAAGGAAGCTAAATTTAAAGACTGCCTTAGAAAGATTCTGTTAGTAGCTTGGCAGAAGACACCAGGAGGAAGGAGTGCTGTGTGACTGGACTTCTCTACTGGGACTATATTGCCCTCCTTCCCTTCCCTCCACCCTCGCACTCCAAAGCTAGTTCTACTTTTATAGACACAGGATTTGACCTGACAACAGGAACTTCCTGTTTGGGAGCAGGAAGTGAGTGATCACAGAGCCACCAAAGACCCACCATCCTAGAAGGGTAAGAGTAGCTCTCCGGCCCCCTCATGCTGCTGGAGGCCTGCCTCTGAGCAAGTAAGGGCTCTGCTGAGAAATATAGGATATTCTTGTCTCAGAACAGGACAATCAAGACCTTAAAGGGCACAGAGGCAGAAAGTAAGTAGAGAGAGAAGAGAAAATAAAAACAGAGGAAAGGGTAAGGATTCCAAACAACAGTTAAGAGGCCAGAAATAAGACATGATGGGAGTGGTGCAGTGCAGTGGCTGTGGAGCAGCAGTCTCCCGGGAGATGTTCTGGAGGATGCGGTGTTGTCCCATCTGCAGACACCTCTCTGGGCTGAGGGAGGAGGTTGCTCATCTCCAGGCTGAGTTGGCCTGGATTTGTGGGACCTCCTCCTCCATCCAGGGACCATCAGTGCCACTGCCATTGCCTCAGAGGTTGCCAAGAAAGAGGAGCAGTTGGACCACAGTGGGCTCAGGGAGGGTGAGGGTGGTGGAACAGAGGCACATCCCTTCAGTTGTACCTCTCCACAATTCCTATGCCATTCTGGCAAAGTGTGGTTCCTCTATGGATGCACCTGCAGTGGAGACAAAGGAGGATGCTGGGAACCTCCACAAAGGAGACTCACAGGAGGGTGGCATGGGACCCCACAGGGGAAGGAAACAGCTCCTGGTGGGGGACTCCATTGTTAGGAAGGTAGAACTGGGGGAGGAAGGGGAGAGGGAGGTAAGGTGCCTACCTGGCGCCATGGCTTGGAGGGACAGGGAGCGAATCCTCAGGATTGCCAGAGCAGCTGCACAGGGGAGGGTGCTGGATGTCATTGCCCACCTAGGGACAAATGACCTGGCTAAGAAAGGGATTAGAGCTGTGGAGGAAGAGTTTGTGGAATTGGGGAGGGGCCTTAGACAAGTAGCATGCACAGTAACCTTCTCAGAGGTGCTGCCCATCTATGGCGTAGGAGAGGCTAGGGTGTTCTGCACCATGGAATTAAATCAGTGGTTGAAAAACTGGTGCGGAGCTCAGGGATTTGGCTTCATTGGGGACTGGGGGTCCATCTGGAGTGATGCAAGCCTATACTGGCATGATGGGTTGCATCTGTCCAGGAGGGGAACCAGGATCCTAGGTGATAGGTTTAAATGCTTCATTGGCAAGCATTTAAACTAGCCAAGGGGGGAGGCACTGGAAAGGAGCAGGGAAATCCTAGCCCCCCCAAAAAAATCACGGTAGTAAGTGCAGTAAACACCAACATAGAGGTGGCAAAAGGGAGAAGGGCAGGGGTAAATGGGGAAAGTGACAATGGCAAGAAGGACAAGGATGGGGCAAAAAGGAGTAAGGCCATCAGGAAATGGAGGGTAATGAGTACCAATTCCATAGTCTGGGCAACAAGCTCCCTGAGCTGGTGGCCTTGATGGAAGAGGGATGCCTAGATATCATAGCAGTCACAGAAATATGGTACACAGAGAACCATGACTGGGATGTTAACATACCAGGGTACATACCCTACAGGAGAGACAGGCAGGAGAGAAGAGGGGAGGAGTAGCTCTCTATGTAAAGGAAGGGATAAAAGCAACTGAACAAAAGAGTAAACAGGGAGGAGAGGAGGCACTGTGGGTCACCTTGGAGACTGGAAAGGGCACCACAATCCGCACAGGGGTTGTGTACAGACCCCCATGTCAGGGGGAGGGAATGGACAAGGATATGATAGAAGGCATTCTTAAGATGGCAGAGAAAGGGGAGATACTGTTGATGGGAGACCTGAATATGCCAGATGTTAACTGGAGCACATTTGCTGCAGCCACATCCAAGAGCAGGGCCATTCTCGATGCCCTACAGGTGGCAGGCCTCAGACAGCTAGTTTCGGAACCCACTCATGAGGGAGCAATCTTAGGCCTCGTACTCTCAAATGGGGGCAGCGAGAGGATCTCAGATCTAGAGGTGGGTTGCCATCTGGGAACAAGTGACCATCTGGGAACAAGTGACCATCAAACAGTGTGGTTCATGTTAAACTCAGCTACAGAGTCAAGCCTTACAAAAGTGAGGGTACTGGACTTCAGGAGGGCTGACTTTGGCAAGATGGGAGAGTGCCTCAGTAAAGCACTAGCAAACAGGCTAGAAGGAAGGGTGGAGCAACAATGGGGAATCATCAAAACTGCCATCACAGAGGCAACAAGTCTTTGTGTGAAGCAAATAAACAAATCAAAATGAAAGAAAAAGCCATTATGGTTCTCAAATGAGGTGGCCAGGAAAGTCAGGCAGAAAAAGATAGCATTCAGGAAGTATAAGGAAACACAGAAGGAGCAGGACAGAGAGCTGTACCAGTTAAGGCAGAAGGAAGCAGGGAGGGAAGTCAGAATAGCAAAGGCCCAAACTGAGGAAAAGATAGCCAACTCAGTTAAGAAGAGGGATAAAACCTTTTATAGGTACATCAGAGAGCGTAGAAAGACAAAGGGAGGGATAGTGAGGCTGAATAGAATGAATGGTGGGTGGGCAGAGGGGACAGTGAAAAGCAGGATACTGAATGAATATTTCTGCTCAGTATTCACAAAAGAGGAGGGAAGTGCCTAATCCAATTAACAGAAGCACTCTTGATAGGGGGTTGATCCCAGCCCTTTCACAGAAGAAAGGGTTCTGCAAGAACTCCTAAAACTGAAGGTGGACAAAGCAATGGGGCCTGATGAAATTCACCCCAGAATTCTAAAAGAATTAAGGGGGGAACTAGTGAAACCACTGACTACTCTTTTTAACAAATCATGGGAGGATGGTGTGGTACCCGAGGACTGGAGGAAGGTGGATGTGATTCCCCTTCACAAAAGTGGGAGCAAGACAGAGGCAGGAAACTACAGACCTATCAGTTTGACCTCTGTGGTAGGGAAAGTGATGGAGTCACTTCTGAAGGAAAGAATTGTTGAGTACCTTGAGGCCAGTGGGACACAGGACCCAAGGCAGCATGGGTTGACAGCGGGAAGGTCATGTCAGATGAATCTAATAGATTTCTTTGACTGAGTGACCAAAGTAGTAGACCAGGGAGGGGCTGTGGACATGGTCTACCTTGACTTTAGCAAGGCATTTGACACAGTCCCACACAAAAGATTAATAGTCAAATTAACCAGCCTGGGAGTGGGTCCCAGGGTGGTAGCCTGGGTAAAACATTGGCTGGACAACAAGACACAGAAGGTAATTGTAAATTGAGTCCACGCTGAAGAAAGAGGGGTTACTAGTGGGGTACCGCAGGGTTCAGTACTGGGTCCAGTCCTTTTTAATGTCTTTATAAGTGACATTGCAGAGGGACTGGAAGGAAAAGTATGCCTCTTTGCAGATGACACAAAGATCTGCAACAGGGTTGATACACAAGGAGGCGTGGAAAGGATGAGAAGGGACTTGGCAAGGTTGAGGAATGGTCAGAAGTATGGCAGCTAGGATTCAATGCAATGACGCAAAATAATGCACCTGGGAAACAAGAACCAGGGAAGATTACACAATGGGGAGAGTAGTAACAACAACAAAAAGGAAAGGGACCTGGGGGTAATCATATCAGATGACCTTAAGGTTAGCAAGCAATGTGAGAAGGTAGTAGGGAGGGCTGGGGGTATACTGGAATGAATAGGGAGAGGCATCACCAGCAGAAAACAGGAAGTTGTTATCCCTCTGTACAGACAGTTGGTGATACCCCATCTGGAGTACTGTGTCTAGTTCTGGAGACCCCATCTCCGCAAGGACATAGATAGGATAGAGGCAGTCCAGAGGATCGCAACTAAAATGGTGCAGGGTCTGTAAGAGAAGCCGTACGAGGAGAGACTAAAGGAGCTTAATATGTATACACTTGAGGAAAGAAGGGAGAGGGGGGGATATGATAGAAACTTTTAAGTACCTCAGTGGAATCAACAAAGTTCAAGAGGGTAGCATCTTTCAGAAAAAGAGACATGCAAGAACAAGGGGACACAATTTAAAGATGGGGGGGCGCAGTTCTGGGGCAGTGTGAGGAAGTATTTTTTCACAGAGAGGGTAGTGGATGCATGGAATAGCCTTCCTGAGGAGGTTGTGGTGTCTAAAACTGTGGGAGAATTCAAGAATGCATGGGACAGACATAAGGCAATTCTTGTGGGGAGTAGGAAGAAATAGGCTGTTAGTTAACTAGGATCTGCAGCCTATCCCGTAGGTAGGGAAATGGGCAAACTAGGTGGGCCAAGTGGTCCTTATCAGCCATCAAAGTCTATGTTTCTAAGCATTTTTTCTTTGCAGCTGGAGGCTATGTTGGTTTGTCCTCTGAGTTGGCTGGGACCCACCCCTTCCCCAGCCTGCTGTTTCTGTGTGCCTCTGCTGGACTTCGGTGTTTGTTTTCCTGCTTCTGGTTTGTATCTTTCCTCTGGCTGTGTGCTTCCCTGTGTTTTTTTTTTCTTGTTTTTGGGCCTTTCCCTGTTTTCTGTTTTGCTGTGTTTTGGTTTTGTCTTTTTGGGGGGCTTTGTTTTCTAAGCTCCTAGCATACTGCTACTACAGAGCTCATACTGCTTGCTTTCAAGTTACAACTCTCAAATTACTTGCACTGCAACTGCAAACCTACTCAGAGCTTATGCTACTGCTTTCAGTTACCTACAATTGCAGCCACTGCTGTTTACTTTACTTACAGTTGTACCCAGTGCTTGTGTTTTTTAAACTATGCTCACCACGCTCAAACTACTGCAATGCAACTGCTTTTATTATCTGTGTGTTTCAGCTCAACCATAGCTGCTCCATGTTGCATACTTAATTCTTTTCACCTGACACAGTTTACTCTGACTCTAGCTGTGCTGCTCATTCCTGCTCTCATTCTACCTGAGCTTCATTGCACTGCCTGGCTACACCTGCTTCAAAGCATTTGTCTCCATGTTTCATTGCAGTTACAACTCTGAGGTCAGACAACTAAGCTCCTGCTGAGGCTGTTAATATAGCTTGTTATTAAATCTTGCCTTGCCGCCAAAAATCCTCAGAGTGTTTGTCACTTTGATTTGGCTATTCATGTCTGGCTGGCTTGCCCCCAAATCAGTGCTGTTTAATTGCTATACAGTATGTTATGCAGGTCCACCTATCACTACAACTGCTTATTGACCTATCAGGTCCACACTTGCTTACGCAACTGTTGCTTCTTGCTTATGCAAACCATTACTTCATGCCTACTGCCATCCCCTCGGCTTCAGCCTGGGATTCTGCTGCACTCATTCTGCATTCTACCTTGCAAGGTCTCAGCATTCAATGCTCATTACGATCTCAGCACGCCATGCTCATTCAGCTCACCAGCTTTTCAGCTCTCAATCAATTTCTGGGGCATGCCAGCCATTCTATTTTGGTGCAGGGTTCCTGCAGCCAATGGTCTCGCTCTGCTTTAAGTCCACATCTCAAGTGTGTCCAACTTGAGGTGGGATCCTTCTCACCTGGCCCATAGCTGGGAATTTTCCTCACCCCAGGCTTGGCTTTAGCTGCCTGCTATGCGACAGCAACTCCTGGTGTCGAATTTAAGACTAGCGGTGAAGGGTGGTTACGAAGATCTCCTTTGGCTCTTGTGTTCCACTATATAGTGTTTCCCTAGCAAGGCACCTTCACCGCATCCTCCCTATGACTGCCTCTGGTTCACCTGGTTTGATTTAGGGTGGGTAGGCCATGTGAGTGCCTCAGCAGTTGTTGTTCTCCTCCTGCGCCTTGGATGCACGTATTGTTGCAGAGTTTTCTCGCAACCTTCCACGGCGTTCCTGCTAGAAGGTTTAAGTGAGATCCTTCCTCTAAATTGGAATACTTTCCACCTCCCTTTAATTGAGTTTTCCAAATTGCAGCTGCAGAGCCATCACTAAATAAACTATCCCAAGCCTGGAGGGAAGGGAGCCTAGGCCTTGGATCCCCAGAGATTTCCTCCTCATAGGGTTCTTTTCTCTCCTTCGTTGCCTCAGGTCATAACACTTAGTTAGCTTAGTTATTTCCCCTAGTTTCTTTAGGTAGAGTCCATTGTTGGATGGAGGTGGAGGATGTCTTGCCGTTCCCTCTCTCCTTAGGGGATCCCCTACTCTCAAAGCAATCCATCGGTATCATGCAACGCAGACCTGGGCAATCATTATGACAACTGAGCATCTCATTGCATCATCAAACTGCCTATACTTCTCTACTACTACGTTACAGTTACTACTCCTATGTCTCAGTTACTGCTTGCTCATAAGCTTCATGTTGCCTCCTTTTTGGGGATGATACTACATTTTGTGGGGGGATTCCTAAGGTACCTTTAGCTACGGGAACCATCCCATTGCACCCCTAGGGGTGGAACCCTCTCTGAGGGTTCCTTGCCTTCGTACCCCTACAGGGTGGTAATGCCTCTGGAATAGAGAATGTGAACGGTCAAAAAACCAAACTAACACAGTTGCACAAGCATAACACTATACTGGCTGTGTAGGCCAGTGAAATGAGAGGCTTGCCTGTAGTTCAGTGGCCAAGCAGCCAACCACTCCCACTTCATGAGTAATATAAGCAGTTCCTCTAAGCCTCACTGTGAAGCATTTTTTCTTTGTCCCACCATCCTCCCCTCCTCCTCCAGCGGCAGCACTCTCTCCTTAGGGGGATTCCTAAGGTACCTTTAGCCACAAGAACCATCCTGTTGCACCTCTGGGGTGGAACCCTCTCTGAGGATTTCTTGGCTTCGTAGCCCTACAGGGTAATAATTCCTCTGAAATAGAGAGTGTGAATGGCCAAAAAATCAAACTAATGCAGTTGCAAAAGCATAACACTATACTGGCTGCGAAGGCCAGTGAATATATATGTGTGTGTCTGTGTCTGTGTTTCGAGATGTGTGTGTGTGTTCTACATTTAAAAGTAGATATTGTCTCTCAGCTGCACTATCCTGGGTGCAAATGCTGTCTCACAATGCTACATGATGTAGAAAACAACTGTTACTGAGTTCATACACATTCTTCAGATTGCACCACATCTGCATAAATTACAACTTACACCCTCCCCCATACAGATGCAGTCCTGTATGAGAATGCATCATTAGCATGAGCCATCCTTGTGTACTATCACAGGGTTTCATACACAGCTATGTGATCTGGGGAGCCTTTTAATCAGGCACTTACTTTCTGAGACAGTGTGTGCACCCGAGTACACACATGCACCCACATGAGACACCTCAAGTCCTGAAAATGCTGTAAAGATAGCACCTATAATATGCAACAGTACTCAAGTATCCCCCCCATGTATGTTTGTATTAGAACGTGATTGTGCTACACAATACTTCATGCTACTACCAACAAAATTCTCCTTTTACGGCTGCATAGCGAGAGCTATGCTGACATATTGTGAACAGAGGCGGAGAGAATATAGGGGGTCTGGAAGGGTGTGAATGGGTACCGAACATATCAGAAATGTTTGCTCCACACAGTGAAGTTGTAGCACATAATGAGCATGAATCAGTGTGCTGCTTCTTTCTCTCTCTCTGTCTGCCAAGTAGCCACCCACCTCCCCATCCTTCCCCCGGTGCCACGTCTGTAAAAATAAAAACCTCTTCACTGCAGAGTTTTCCACCCACCTCTTGATCCTTCCCCATGTCCATCTGTAAAAATTAAAAACCCTCCCACTACCAAGTATCCTGCTCATGTCCTGACCTTCCCCATGCTCCATCCACAAACATTTAAAACAAGAAAATGGTCCAGCAACAAATTCTGCCCCCCCACACCCTCACACACACACCAACCTCCTTATTATCACCCACCACCCCACACCTCACCCACCCCATACTTACCAATCCAGTCCAATGCTGCTCCATCTTGAATGTTCTGCTTCCTTTGAGTTCCAGTGGGAAGTGACTGAAAACAAGGTCAATTTAGGTAACGGCTTTTTAATGCGTTTTGAACTTTTATTCATAACTTTGTTATTTATTAATATTTTTACCCTAAATTTTCAACATGCCCTTTTTAACCCCAACTCATGAACCAGGTAGGTGAACTTTTTCAAATCCCCCACCCCCATCAAAACATGTTTTGGCAGTCGCTCTGTGAAATCATGTTTTGGATGGAAGTTTAAAAAATTACGTGTCTTGATCATAAGTTGGGGTAATAAAAAGACTATTTTGAAAATCTGGTGACAGAGTCTCAAAAACAACAAAATTATGATGCAATGTTGAAATCTACAATATTTACTCATAGCTTTTCTACTTTTCCAGATTTTGATCCCAGATTTTCAACATGACCTTTATTTACCCCACATTATAAACAAAGCAGGTGTAATTGTTGAAATCCCCTCCAAAACACGTTTTCATGGTCATTCTATGAAATCACCTTTTGGATGGGATTTTAAAAAATTCCATTTGTCTTGATCATAAGGTGGGGTTGTAATAAAACTGTTGAAAATCTGGGGTCAAAATCTCAAAAAATTACAAAGTTATAAAGAAATATTAAAAATATTTCAATGTTTATTCATAGCTCTTTTTACCAGATTATGACCCCATATTTTCAACATAGCCATTTTTGTACCCCATGTCATGAACATACTGTGCATAATTTTTCAAATCCTGCCCAAAACGTCTCTTCACACTTATGCTGCAAAATGACATTTTGGACAGGAGTTCATAAATTTGTTTATTTATTTATTTAGTTTTTGTTAACCAGGTAAGTGCACTAGCCATTAAAAATGACTATTTTCAGGCATGACCTGGGAGAGTACAACAAAAAGAGAACAGTGGAACAACAGCAACATGGGTACAGTAATACAAATAGAGGAAACCTGTCATGTACATAGGGTGGTTTAATAAAAAGACTATGTTGAACATTTGAGGTCAAAATTATAATGTTATGAACAAACATTGTCATTTTTCCATATTTACTCATAACTGTGCAATATGTTTACTTTTGAATCCACAATTCAACATACTCGTGTTTTTTTATCCCCATTGAATGAACATGGCAGGTGTCATTGTCAAATCCCCCTACAAAATATGCTTCCGCAATCATTCCACAAAACAATGCTTTGGATCCTATTTCATAAACGACACCTGCCATGTTCATTTGCTAAGGCCAAAATAAAAAAAGCTGGGGCCTGGTATTCAAAGACGGGCAAAGAGGAGTACAATGTTTTGTGCTGGGCTTTGCCATTGCCCAGGATGCTAAGGATGCTATATTCAGTCCAACAGCACACCAGTGTTATCTGACTGATTATAGGGGCATGTTGGCACAGTGCTAAATCAAGTAGCACTGATCTGACATGAGTCCTGGCAGTGTAGGGAATAGCGCCACCAGACCTGAGAGCACCAGTTGTCCTTAGTGCTCAGATGGCCCCATGCAAATGAGCCCATTAGGCATGCAAGGTGCTATGTGACCATTTGCATGCCCATTATGGGCTCATTTGCATGGGAAGAGGCAGCAGGTTTGAGCAGAGCCACCCTCAACCTGATTTCCCACTCCTGGACAAGCAAGAAGTGCAGTGGTGTCTAATGGTTCCCCCTGCTGTCCAATCACCATTCTGACATATAAAGCAAAATGCCCTGGTGCCTAGTGGTCCTTCTCCACCTTCTGATCTCCATCTGGGCATATAGAAAGAAAATGCCATTCTGCATAGTGGTCTCTCCTCTCAAATCACCAGACCAACAGTTAAAATAAAATTCCCTGGTGCCTAGTGGTCCCCCACCCACCCTCTAATCGCCAGCCTGACAGTTAAAATTACATTCCCTGGTGTCCAGTGGTCCCCCTCCTTCTGCTCTCTGACCCGTTCTTTCAGTAATGTATCCCTGGTGCCCAATGATCCCCCTTCCCTCTGATCACTGACCCGTTCTTGCAGTAATGTATCCCTGGTGCCCAATGATCCCCCTTCCGTCTGATCACTGACCTGTTCTTGCAATAATGTATCCCTGGTGCCCAATGATCTCCCTTCCCTCTGATCACTGACCTGTTCTTGCAATAATGTATCCCTGGTGCCCAATGATCCCCCTTCCCTCTGATCACTGACCTGTTCTTGCAATAATGTATCCCTGGTGCTCAATGATCCCCTTTCCCTCTGATCTCTGACCCATTCTTGCAGTAATGTATCACTGGTGCCCAATGATGCCCCCTTCCCTCTGATCACTGACCCACTCTTGCAGTAATGTATCCCTGGTGCCCAATGATCCCCCTTCCCTCTGATCACTGACCCGTTCTTGAAATAATGTATCCCTGGTGTCCAGTGGTCCCCCTCTGATCCCTGGCCTGTTACCAACAATGATGTCCCTGGCATCTAGTGGTCCCCCTGGTCTCTGATCCCTGGCCCATTACCAACAATGATGTCCACGGCATCCAGTGGTCCTCCTGCCTCCAGTCCCTGTCCCTGTAAAAAGTAATATAATCCCCAGTGGCTAGTGATCCCCCCCATTCTCCATGTCCTGTCACTGGTGAAATGAGATACATCCCTGGTGCCTAGTTGTCCCTTCCACTCTCTAGTTGCCAACCCCTGAGTGATCCACTCATAACCATTATTGTATGCTTCTTGTATACTGTGTTGCAAAAGTGCAATAATGTATATTAAGTTACAGAAATGTCAAAAAGGACCTCCCTGGCTTCTAGTGACACCCCCCCCTCCACCTGCTGATTCCCATACAAACATACCCGCACCTGCCGTCTAGTGGCCCCCTGCAACACAGGCTCCAACCCTGCCAACTCCACACCTGAATTGTTGATGCCATGGCCCAGCTACAGTGACTGACACAGCCCTCCTCTCACTTCCTCGGCTCACCATCATATGGATAGCAAAGGAGTGCATGTCCTATGTATAGTACAGGGCTTACATCCTCTGTACTGTACCAGAAGCATGCAGCCTATGTACTGTACAATTGCAAATGTGCTGAATATTGAGTTGTATGGGTATTCCTGTCCCCACCCCTCCCTTTGCCCACCCACATATATTTTTGTTTGTGTATGCACTAACCCTGTTAGTGCAAAACTGCTGCTTTTAAATATTGCATTCCCATGCAAACACTGGGTAAACCGGGCATAAACACTTTGCCCACTGGACAAAGTTTTGAATATTGGGCCCCTGGTACTTTGAAAATTCAAGGCCACGGTCTAATAAAAGGGCAACATTATGTATGAACCCCTTCATTTCCCAGTGAAAATTTCACTATTATTAACTCATGTTATTAATTTATTAGATATTACCTCTGCAGTATCAGTGCCAAACACCTACACAGCAAATATAAGCAAGCAAATATTCAGCATAGACAAATGCTTGTTTCTCAGTCTTGTCCACTGGACAATGAAAGATCTTTCAGTAACTTGCTTCCTTTAATTTATTCACAAACTATGGGTGCTGCGTTAGCCTGCAATATACAATACCATCTGAAGAAAGAGTATGTAATGTACTACTTCTGGTGAACTGACATATATATTTCTCCTTAACGATAATAGCTATGTAACACTCCACCAGCCACTTATTTAACCAGTAGGCACACCTCCCATTGTCTAGGGGAAAAGAGATGGGTGAGGGCACAAAGCGCTCCATAAACAAAGTGTGATATGCAGATGGACAAGACATTATAGGAAGAAACCCGTGTGTGACTACTAGGCACACACCTGGTGAACCAAACCATGGCCAAAACCCAGGTCCTGGGGAGAAAATGTTTGCTCAGGCCTATGCTAGGTTTGCACTTCTGGACAGGGCTACCCAAGTAACTCCACACGGGAAACAATAACAAGATCGTCCATACCAAGTTGGGATTCTAGAGTGCGGCTTTATTCCATAACAAAATAGGAATACACAAAGCAAAGATGGACCCCCAGGTGTTTACACATATGGTAACTGCAGAACATCTGAGGAACAGAACTCCAAACTTACCATATGGCATAGGATAACTGTAGAAAATGTGGTACTAGCCACCGGTAAAACACACAAGCAGTTTCCCTCGACTTGACACACATGGCCAGTACTTGGAAATCCCATGTGACATAGGATGACTTAAGAAAGTGTGGACTAGACACAGGTGAACACATAAGTTCCTCTGGAAATGGCACACATGGTCATTCCTTGGACACTTCCCATATAACATAGGATAATTTGTGGCACACTGACCATGACAGAGCACCAAAGGCTCAACTTGGAGAAAAACCCACTCACTGGGGTAGACATTTCTTCAGGCATCGGCCCCATGCACTGACAGAAAACTCAGGTGCCATTCAGAACCCAGAGTGCTAAACTGGTCACTCCAGATGGAGGGTCTCCCACCTTTTGCTTCCAAGTTCATACTCGGCCATCCTTTCAGCAAAACACCTCACTTTAAACCAAAAGTTACTGTACATGCTTTCTTGAAATATAATTCACATTTAGCATCCTCGCAGAACACCACAGGGGTGTCAAGAACAAAAGTCCCACTCACATGGCAGTCACAGACTGGACTCCAGTGTGGACAGCCAACTTTTAAATGTCTTAGGTGACAGGATCCCTTTGTCAGAGAAATTCACCTTAAAATGCAGGTACTCCTGGGCAAACTGAGAAAACAAAAATTACTCACAAGAAGTTGACACACAAGGCAGCTTCACAATGTCCTAGTAGGATCATGGGATTGCCCTGTCATCCTGGCTACCTGCTCCACCCCACCTGGGATGAAGAACAGGAAAACCCTGGAGACGGTTTCCACCACTTTGACAAAGCTGGAAAATGCTATATTCCACTAGGGTGAGAAAAACTGTAACACTGCAGCTCTCTTACAGAGCTGCTGCTGGAACTGCTGCTGCACTCTGCTGACTCCAACTACAGACTGACTTTAGAATTCTAAACTTCCCCACCCACAGCAACTGCTATGTGGCTTATGATGCTGCAAGAGTTCTAAGGTGACATCACCTCTCCAGCTCCCAGCTGAGACCCAGCGGCAGAGAGGGACAGAGTGAAATCCATTTACTGACAAATTACTAGCTGACTTCCCTGACTACTACTGATTCTAAACGGGATTTCTGTAACCCCTGGGAGCAAGGGGGTTACAGTTACACATATTAAGTTGACACTTGTAAGAAACAGCAACTCTTCAATCAATCAATCAATCAATCAATCAAAATCTTTATTTATTCAGGCGAACATCATTGAGCATAGCTCATTTACAAGATGGACCTGAGTGGTCATAACAAAAAGGTTACAAGTTGTATACAAAAACATGATACTGAATAAGCACAAATACAATCATTTATGAGTGAGACAGATGTACAAATATTTACATATATACAAGGCAAAGGACAGTAAACCTAAAACCTAATAAAGGAGAGAAACAAACAGTTTAGTAGGGATAAGGCTAGGATAATGGTACATGGGTGGGCATATATGTATGAGGTTTGATGGGGAGGCAGGCTGAGGGAATGATAGAAGAATAGGGAGGAGCTTTAAAAGAGGGGGTGGAGGAGAGAGGGGTGTGGGAGGGTGGGGGTGTGGAGGATTAGGCCTTGTGGAAGCAGTTGCCGCAGATCTGGGAATAGGCTGGTGTTCAGCTTTTTGAACGATGTTAGAGGAATCAGTGTATCCAGTTTCAATGACTTTTGAAGAGAATTCCAGATAAGTGCCAGGGAATAGCTGATTGCAGCTCTTCCATACCGGGTGCAGGTGATAGGAATCTTCAGCAGGATCAGTTTGTTGATCCTCAAGGTGTAAGAGCCTGGATGTGATCCGGTTGAAGCAGTCTGAGATGTAGGAAGGAGTTTGTTTGTCAGAGCTTTGTAGATCCAGATAGCAGCATTTTTTTTCTTCTATGTTGCAGGGATGTCCAACTGACTGCATTGTAGAGAGAGCAATGATGGTGCTGGAGGGAAGGTCAGTAATGAATCTAATAGCTCTATGATACAGAGTGTCTAATTTGTTTAAATGGGAGGGAGCAATGACCATAGAGGAAGTCAGCATAATCAATGAGGGACAGGAATGATGCTAGGATTAATCTTTGTTTGGAATCTTTGGTCAGGTAGTGTTTGATCCTATAGAATAGACCAAGTCTTTGTCTTAGCTTTTCAGGAGCTCTTCAATGTGGGTAGTATAGTCAAGTTTATTGTCTATCCATACTCCTAGATATTTGAATTTGTCTACATATTCCAGATTTTCACCAAGGATGGTAGAGAGTTGTGGGAGGGTGAATGATGGGATAGTGGAAGAGCAGTTCTTGGTGGCAAAGAACATAGCTTTAGTTTTCTTGGCATTTAGTAGTAATTTCTTTTCTAATAGGTTGTGCTGAAGGAGGGAGAATTCAGACTGTAGAAGCTCACAGGCTTTTGATGGTGAGGGATTGCTCACATATAGTACAGTGTCATCTGCAAAAAGGTGGATATTAGATTGTGAGAGATTGGAATCAATATTGTTGATGTAAATGGCAAAAAGGATGGGACTCTTGAAACATCCAAAAAAAAAATTTCTTGAACAAGTATAGATGTACAAAGGAGATGCTTAATTTTGATACTTCACTTGGAGTTCAGGATGGAAGAAGTCATGTTTGCCCACTAAGTCCATACCCCACTTCTCAGTGGTAGAAACCATTGAGTGATCCCCTAGACATATATTTGTCCAGGATCTTGACGGTCTTTATCACGTTACCCCTCCTCCTCCTGGTCTCCAGTGAGTACATCTTTAGTACCTATAATTTGATGCTCGTAGTATCTGCTCTCTTGGCCCTGATTCATTCTGGTTACCTCTGCTCCACCATTTTCAGTGTGTCTCTGTCTTTCTTCAGGTAAGGGCTCCAGAACTGGGTACAATATTCCAGAGTGGTAGTGTGACCTCTTTCCTCCTGCTAGCGAAACCCCTTCCAATATACCCCAACATTTCAGCTCCCTTGCTGTAGGCCTTTTTTACATTTGCTAATCTCCTTTAGAGAGTCATTTATGATGACTCCCTGGTACCTTTCCTCTGAAGTAGTGCCCAGCTTAACACCTCCCATCCAGTGTTCTGTCCTGGGACTCTTGTTCCTTATGTTCCTTCTGTGCATCACTTGTGCATACCTTGTTTCCTTACCATACTCGGTACCCTGTATGTCAGCCAGATAGGTATTTTTGCCTCTTTTATAGTTGTTTTTTGGTCGGTGCATATGTGTTCTCTAATTTAAAGAACATGTTTTTAGTTTTTAGTCAGGCTTGTTCAGTATTTGTGTCTTTTAAGTTCCTTTTCCTAGTTCCATTCTTTAATGTCTTTTTTTTTTTTGCTGCCAAATTTGTATTATAGTTACAGTATCACTGTGTATGGCTGTGGTACCATTCTGCCTGGTATAGTTTCTTATTATAGTTAACTCAAACATACTTTGATCACTCCCAGATGTTCTCTAACAGTAGTTTTTCTGCCGATGTATTAGTGAACACTATGTTGAGAATATATATTTCGTATTGTGGCTTCAGTTATTATTTGGTTAATTTCATGTTTTATCAAAGTATAGAGGAAGTACATTTCAAAGGCATTTGACACATTGGTCCCAATTTTCAAAGGGTGTTGCAGGACTTGCATCAAACCCTGCGTCAAGTCTTTCATGGGTGCAGCTGTGCCAAACACCTTTGCCGCAATAGATATATTATGGAATTCCAAAATTTGGTCTCCCAACCTACAGTACACTGAGGTCAGGAAACCGAATTTTAAAATCCCAAGAGGACTTGTGCTATGTGGGGGCTTTGCTCACACTTAACTAATATAACCAACTCAGAGGAGGCGGACTTCGGAGTTGGTAGTTAGGTTACAAGGGGTGCAAAAAAAAGTTTGAAAAACATTCCTCTACTGAGAACAGACCCCCATCCCAGAAAGCTTGCTGGCTGAGCTGCAGGAGCATTAGTGCTCCACACCAGAGATCACCTTGACCAGCTCCTCACTCTGCCACCCTCACAAGGTTACCCCAGGTGGAACCATGATCCATGGGTGTAACCTAGCATTTTGCCAAATGAAATACAATTTCACTGTCAGGCAACACTTTCGGGCATCCCTAATTTCGGGATACCAAAGCCGGGTCCATGAGTGTTGGTACCCTCAGCTTTGGTATCCTGATAGGTTACCACTGCAACTGTGCCTGATTTTAGTAGATTGGGTGCAGCTGCAACAATTTACCCAATTTACAGCAGCTTGCACCAAATATTTTCCACAAACTCTGTAAAAAGGGTACCCAGGATTGACACCAGCTAGACCAGAAAAGGTTGGTCTAACTTGCAGTAATTGGCAAATGGGATAGAAAATCATGATGAGCTAATGGAAGAATAACGCGGGGAGATCACGTGATGCAGAGCATGAGCTAGCTGCTACCTCTCGGAACTCCGTCTACCCAACCTGCAAATTTTACTATTCAGTGGTCCTTATCAGTTTCGGTCAGCATTCCTGATACCTTTTGGTGACCTAGATAAAAACGCTCTCTGTCGGGTAGTGTAGGATGGATGCAGACCTGAAGGAAGCCTTACCATGACACACGCCACTGACTACCCTGGAGAAGGCCTCAAAAAAAGCAAGGGCCTCTATTACACAGCAAACCCTAGCGCAGGTTCCTGGCTCATATGATATGGAACCGCTTACCTTAACCAGCTTCCTCAAAGAATTCCAGCCTTTCAAGGATGAGATGAAAGAGCTGGCGGGTGAAGTCAAGAATATATCGGCGTGCCCTGGAAGATTTAACTATGGGACTGCTGATATTGAAGCCGTATATGTTCGGCAGAGCATAAAGCGAAAGCTGGCACCGATCTGGTAGCGATGAAGGCAGCGATTTCAAAACTGGAAGGCAAGGTCGAGGACCTAGAAGGTCGGGTCGCCCGTAACAATGTTGTTATTATCGGCCTCCCGGAGAGAGAAGAAGGAGCCGAACCTATCAAGATTTGCACAGCGTTTAGTGGGGAAAATAGCTGGTCCTTCACCCTTTGGGCATGCCTACATCATTGAAAGAGCCCACTGCTAAGAGCGATACCACCAGCTGGAGCCCTCCACGTATTTCTATTCACGCTTCCTCAACTACTTGAACGCCAGCATTTCTTACTGAAAGTTAAAGAAGTTAAGGAATTGACCTGGGAAGGTGCGATGTTGAGGGTGGTTCAAGATTTGCCGCTTTCGGTTCGACAGAAGAGAGCGACTTATCACCCCATCATCACAAAGTTAATTGCTGCCAATATTAAGTTCAGGATGGGGTACCCTGCACGATTTCAGGTCCTGGTGGCTGGAGCCTGGCGTAGCTTCGAAGGTTATGAGTCCGCGTTAACGGCTCTAAAGCAAGCTTTCCCAGATTTGTTTAAAGGGGCCTGAATTTTGCTGCTGCAATGTTTCTGTGTTACATCTTTCACCTGGCGTTGGATGGCTGTGGGTGAAAGTTTTGATGTCACGCTCCTGCCGTGGAGTGGACCGGATCCCAGATTAATTTTGCCGGTATTCAATTTCCCTTTGAGCCTCGTTTAACTGCTCATTTCCCCTAGTGCCAGTTTCGTTTGGGGTTGTGGATGGGGATCTGGACCTGTTGGCTCGTCGCCTTTTGTTGCTGGACAGTTGCCAGGTGGCCGTGAGTGCCCGTTTTATTTTTGCTGCTCCTATTACTGTGCTCCTCTACTTCAAGTGAATCAGTTCGGGTTTTCAGCTGATGCATGCTGTTGCCTGGTTATTTTGTTTCGTTATTTTCGCTAGATGGCGCCAGAGACTGCTAGATTGTCCGGGGCACCTCGGCAGACATGGACTGAATTTTAGTTTTCCAGGGGAATACGACTGTATAGTAAAGAGGAGCACCTCTACTGCAAAGTTATAAATATTCTACTATTAACTGCCTTTGCTCATTATGTAGTGTTTGTAAAATGTTTTTTCAACACAATAGAGAATTTGCATTCGGGATAGTGGGTGGTGGGGTGTTTCTGTAATATTGTTTTGGGGGCTTAATTGGTTTTTGAACACTGATTTGGGATCGGATATCAGCTGGGGCATATGGGTTAAGTCATTTATCAGAAACGTTTTTTAATATCATTCAGTACTACTTCATTAAGCGGTTGCCTTAAGGTGTGGGGTTTAATAAGTAATATCTTGCTTGGTTTGAATACCATGGGCCTGGATATTATTGATTCGGAGAGGCTGGGTGGATGGGATGGAGGTAGTGAGTCTCATTGAGCTGTAATCATGTTCATTGGTAGACCGGGAGGGATGTGGGTGGAGGGGAATTGGGGGTTAGGGATTTATTACTGTTATGGGGGGGGTTTGTGTTATGAGAAGCGGGATGCATGAGGCGGGGTTTGCACAGCACGCATAATCTTTGCTATAGAAGGATGGACTGGTTTTATAGACTTTTGCTATTCTGAATATATTAATAGTCTAACAAATGGCTAGGGAGATAAATATTGTGAGCTGGAATGTTCATGGTCTTCACCACAAATCGAAACAATATAAGATTTTAAAACATCTGGACTATGTGAAAGCAGATATTATGTTTCTGCAGGAGACCCACTTACTTAATTCTGAATGTAACCAATTACGGAGGCTCCAAATAGGTCAGGTCTTTGCCTCAGAAGGCAGTTCTCAAAGTAGAGGGGTGATGGTCATGTTACGTAGATCTGTTCCCTTCAATCCAATTCAAACATTCCAGGATAGGTCTGGGAGGTACATTTTTGTCAGGGGTACATTACATACTCTTGAGATTATCTTGGGTTCGATTTATGGCCCCAATATTGATACCCCTGGATTTTTTGTTCAGATTATGGAAATATTCTCTCCCTGTTGCAATTCACCTATTGTAATAGGAGGAGATTTAAATTTGGTAATGGATCCTGTTATGGATAGATCTGGTTCTGTTAAGAAGGGTTTATCTCCGGGTCAAAGGGCAATAAGAGAAATGATAGACCAACTGGGCCTATGCGATGTGTGGAGGATTTTTCATCCGAACATCCGTGAGTTTACCTTTACTTCTCAGGTACATAATACTTTGTCTAGAATTGATTATGTGCTAATCTCAAATACTCTCTTACCAGGTGCTTTGAATACCGATATATCCCCTGGGGCGCTCTCGGACCATTCTATAGTAATGTGTCTAATTGCATTTTCATCTTTACCTAAACCAGGGAATAGATGGAAAATTAACAATCAGCTATTAAAGGATCCTAATCTGGTTAAGTATATTTCTTCTCAGATAACAGAATTTATTTCTTTTAACCATAATTCCACTAATCGGCCAGATATTGAATGGGGGGCATTCAAAGCCTTTATGCGTGGCATTTTGATAGGGCTTGCCTCCCGGAGGAAGAAGGAAAGGCTGAAACGTATCTCGGAGCTATTACCCAGATTTGAAAAAAGAATCTGGGTCTCGTATCTTAGGATCTTAAGTGAACAGGATGAGTGGGCGATCATTAAAACTGGGGCAATATATACGGATCAAGGAGAAAAAGCTGGCCGACTATTAGCTAGGAGGGTTAAGCAATTGGAGTCTTCCAGATTGGTGCCTGTCATTCGTTCATTGGATGACGGTTCAATTAAGACTTCCCCTGAGGATATTTTGGGGGAATTCGAAAAATATTTTGAGGAGATTTATGGACCCATGAGGGATCCACCATCGGAGGAGAGGATAGGCACCTTCTTAAATGGTTTAAATCTTCCCTCCTTGAGTCAACTTAATCAAGCCCAACTCACGGCATCTATCACGGAGAATGAAATAGACCAGGTTATCAAGTCCCTTCCCTCGGATAAAACACCAGGCTCCAATGGTTTTTTGGCCAACTTTTATAAAACTTTTTCTAAGGAGTTAATCCCCTCACTGTTGAGACTGTTTCAATGTATTTTAGATGGCGCTGCTACTGATGTTTCTCATTTTGAGGCCCTAATTGTGCTTCTGCCTAAACCGGGTAAGTCTCATGATTTGGTGTCCAGCTATAGACCCATTTCACTTCTGAATCAGGATATTAAAATCCTTACCAAATTACTAGCTGATCGGATCAGTAGGGTCCTTCCTGGTTTAATAGGACCTGAACAGGTTGGATTTATGAAAGGAAGGTCCTCAACTGATCATTTAAGGGTTTTGGCACACATCTTCTCAGCTTCCAGGGATTCAGATCATCCGATGGTATTGGTTTCTCTGGACGCCGAGAAGGCCTTTGATAGGGTCTATGGGAACTACTTAGTCATGGTTATGAATACCTTCGGTTTTCCTCAACAGTTTTGTTCTTGGGTCAATGCTATTTACAAGTTCCCAACTGCAAGAGTTGTTTGTAATGGGGTAACGTCAGCCCCTTTTAGACTTTTTGTTGGCACCAGACAAGGCTGCCCACTTTCCCTGCTTCTTTTTAATTTATATATTGAACCCCTTATTAGACAGATCAAACAGAGCAATGGATCCAGGGTATTCAGGCTTGGGACACACCTTGAAAGTATTCTTACATTAGACGAGATTTTGCTGTTGCAAATCTCATATCCGCTTTCCTCTATTCTGATTTTACTCGAAACTATTGACAATTTTTGTACTATCGCTAATTATAGGCTCAATACTGGTAAGTCAGTGGTTTTCCCCTTAAATTATAAAACATACACTCATGATATTACCCCTTTTGGGTTGGCCTGGAATGCTGAGGTAATCAAGTATCTGGGCCTTACCTTAACCAGATCTGCCTCTCGTTTGGTTCAATTTAATCTAGACCCAGTATTACAATGTATTGAGGTTGATCTTAAAAGATGGGCAATGCTTCCTTTGTCTATTTGGGGTAAAATTAATTTAGTAAAAATGAATGTTTTTCCCCGTTTGTTTTATCCCATAAATATGTTAAATATTTGGCTCCCATTAAAATGGTTTAAAAAAATTCATAGTATAATTTCCGCTTTCATTTGGAATTATAAGAAACCTAGATTGGCTTATCATAAATTGATTGCCCCCAAACTGTCTGGTGGCTTGAGACTTCTCCATGTTGGTTTGTACTATTGGGCCAGTCATGCAAATAAATACCTTCGGTGGCTTACGATAATAGATGGTCCCCAAACGACTAGCTATATACCTTTATGGTTAAAATTAGAGATATCCCGGATAATTGATTCTGGAATTATGCCCCGGGCCTTGTTGTATTGTTCGCCTAAATCCCTTCCCATATCTTTGCGTAACTCTCCTATTGAGATATCCGTCAAAGTTCATGTGCAATTATGTGCCTTTTTAAAATACTCTCATATTACGGATCCATCTCAACCACTAATTGGTAATCCTAATTTTCTAATAGATGGGAAACCCATTAAGGATGCTTGGTTACCTTTATTGGGGAAGGTATTGATTAAAGATTTGTTTTCGGAAGGAGGAAAATTACTCACTTCAATTGATATATTGGACAAATTTCAAATCCCTCAGGTTATGATATTTAAGGTTTTTCAACTTCGGCATTTGGTGGCTAATAAACTGGGTACCCCTCCCCTTAATGGGGGAGTTTCTGATTTCTGTGATACACTGGAGCCACTGGTGGGAAAAGCTCATGCAGTATCTGCCATATATAGTACATTACTTAACTGGATACATCCCCTAATCCTTGCTCCAAGACAGTATTGGTCTCAGCTTCTCCCAGAGTATAATTTTGATTGGGCAGGCATCTGGAAATCGTGTCATAAATTTCTGTTACAAGACAGACTTAGAATAATGCAATTCAAATTGTTACATAACATTTATTATTCTCCTTAAAGTTAGTTAAACTTGGCATGGTATCTTCTTCTTGCTGTTTCAGATGCCAACAAGGGGCTGGGGATCTACTTCATATTTTTTGGTATTGCCCTAAAATAGCCGCATTATGGGACAGTATTAAGAAGAAACTAGACCCTCTTTTGGGGCTGGATAATTTATTTACTGCGGAGATATGTATTCTAGGGGATATGGCCTCTATTGATGTCCGGAGAAGGAGATACCATATTTGTTTGAGATCAGCCTCTGTCAAAAAAGTGGTCTTGAAGCATTGGAAAGACACTGTAGAGATTTCTTATGGCGAATGGTTGCAAGAACTGGCTAATCTTAGAACTGAAAGGACTGTTGCAAGTCTTCAGAATAACCTGTTTAAGTTTAACTGAATCTGGGGTCCATTATATTCCTTTTATTCCGTATCAGAGTAAAATGGTTTATGTAACAGCATGTTTAAGGGTATGTAGTCTGTGTGCTGTGCAAGAGGTGTGTGGGTGGGGTGAGGGGATTTGGGGGGTGGGAGGGGATTGCATCCGGAAGGTTCTGTTTGTCATGTCTGGTATTTTCTTCACTATTTATGTTCCTACTGGATGTACTCCTATATTGAAAATTTTCAATAAAGGTTGAATAGCAAAAAAAAAAAAGGAAGAATAACGCAAGTCCCATGCACCATATGTTCAACACAGCTGGTGCTTGTGGAATTCAAGACCATTTGAAAATCTGGCCCATAATGTTTAACCCAGCTTATATCCGGAACATTGAAGTCTTCCATTAGGAGTATATTATATCACTGATATCTAAGGCTTTAGTTATTTCTTCCAGTAAGTTGTTATTATCATTATTATCACTATGCCGTGGCATGTAACATGCAATGATTATAACTTTCTTTCCTTTGATACCTGACATATATACCCATATACTTTTCAACTCCTGATTCATTCTGCATTATATTTGTTTGTCCTAAACAATCAGTATCAGTATAAATACACAGTGCCACCCCACCATCATTCATGCCAGCATGATTCTGTTTGATTAGCCTGTAGCCACTAATCAGATCTGACCAACAGTCATTTACCTCCACCACCAGTTTTCTGTAATACCAACTATAACAATTTTTTCCTTCAAAATTATATTTTTCAGTTGAGATTTTTTAGATATGTTAAGGCTACAAAAATTAAAAGATCAATTTTAGTACTGTTGCTTCTTCCTTATTCTCTGTATTGTTATTCTCTTTTTTATTATGTTCATCATGTGCACACCTGCAGTGAACATTTTGTTAGGAGAGTGGCTTTTGAGGGGTGTGACTCTGCCAGTCCAATGCAGAGTGGCCTGCAAGGGGCTCATCAGTGTCACATCAGTCATCAGCTAAGCTGATCATGATACTTTTCTGATTTGCTGGGTAGAAACTTTAGTATTTCAAAGGAAAGCTCCAACCCAATCCAAGGTCAGCTCTTTCCTTTGATCTACGCTGCCCAGCAAGCATAGTTGATCTGTCATGATCAGCCTGCTGAAGAATTACACGCTGTAACAAAGAAAAACATCCATCAATGCCTGTTGCTGCCCTACCCTTACTGTCCCCCAATCCAAACTTCCCACTCAGCACTCACCATCGCACCCCACAAACATAACACCAACACTGGGGGTGCCCAATCCCCCAGTATCATCACCTGAAATAAAGAAAACTGTCCCTCATAGTTTTTTTCTTTGTAACAACCCTGCAAAAGAGAAAAATGTCCATCAACGTCTGCTGCAACCGCCACTGTAACTGCCAACCCCCAAGCCCAACCACATTGATATTCTAGCATGGGGTGCCAATCCCTGTGCCTGCTGTTACCCCCACCTTGCCTAATTTAGTTAAAACTGACACTGAGGGTGCCTAATCCCCCAGTGTCACCACTTGAAATAAAGGAAACCATCCCTTGAAGTTTTGCTTTTTAAATAAACCCTGCAAAAGAGAAAAGCATCCATCGATGTAAGTTGCAGCTACAGCCATAACTGCCATCCCCCAGCTGAACACAAACATAACACTGACACTCAGGGTGCCCAATCCTCCAGTGTCACCACCTGAAATAAAGAAAGTTGTCCTTCATAGTTTTTTTAAATTGTATACCTTGTAAAAAAAAAGTCCATTGATGTCTGTTGCACTGTTAGTCCCCCCACCCAACCCTCCCACTCAACAACTACCACCCCACAGTCCCTCCAAGCCCTTACTTACCCACTGAGGTTCCAATATCGTAATCTTCTCTGGACTGCAGACACATCTTCACTCTTCAATGCCTGACCATGAACTGAGGAAATCAGGTATGTGGTTCAATGTATTTCAATGGGGTTTTGAACTTAGTGGCATAACTTGACCATTTTTAATATTTTTGTCCCAAATTTTCAACATGCCTTTTTTTGGCACCCCACCTTATGAACTATTGCAGTGAAATCAGGTAAATCTGTCCTAAAAGCTGATTTCACGGTTGCTGCACAAAATCACCTTTTGGGCAGGAGTTGAAAATTTTCTTTGCCCTTGTTCATGAGGTGGGGTCATAAGAAGGCTATGTTGAAATGTGAGGTAAAAAAACAATAAAGTTATGAGCCTACATTGAAATTTATGAATGCAGGCTCGTAACTTTGGTAATTTTCAATATTTTGACCCCAAATTTTAAACATAGCCATGTCTTTACAACACCTCATGAATATGACAGCTGTTATTTTTCAAATCCTGGCCAAAATGTGTTTTTGCATCCCAGAAGGTGATTTTGTGGTCGCTGTGTGAAATCACCTTTTGGGCAAGCGTTGAAAATGATCTCCATGTTTGTTCATGAGGTAGGGTCATAAGAAGGCTTTGTTGAAAAGTTAGGGTAAAATATTAAATAGCAACAAAGTTATGAGCCTACATTGTAATTTACGAATGCAGGCTCATAACTTTGGTAATTTTCAATATTTTGACCCCGACATTTTCAACATAGACATTTCTTCACAGAAGCTCATGAATGTGACATCTGTCATTTTTCAAATCCTGGCCAAAATGTGTTTTTGCACTTATGGCATGAAATCACCTTTTGGGCAGATTTTGAAAATGTTCTCTGCCCTTGTTCATGAGGTGGGCTCATAAGAAGTCTATGTGGGGTCATAAGATGGCTAAGTTGAAAATTTAGAATAAAAATATGAGAAAACAGAAAAGTTATGAGTCTACATTGCAATTTTTCAATGCACGCTTATAACTGTTGTAATTTTCAATATTTTGACCCCAACTTTTCAACATATCAATTTTTTTTCACACCACCTCATGAATGTGACAGCTGCCATTTCTCAAATCCTACCCAAAATGTGTTTTAACACTTATGGCGCAAAATGATGTTTCAGCCATTGTTTTATAAATAACAGTTGTCATGCTCAAAAGGAGTGTTCATAAAAAGATTATGTTGAAAATTTAGGTTAAAATTTAAAAACAACTAAGTTATGAGGAAATTAATTGTTCCAGCATTTACGCATAACTTATTTTTTGCAGATTTTGGCCCCTAATGATCAATGTATCCCTTATGTTACCCCACCTCCTGAACATTGCAGGTATAATTTTTCAAATCCCCTTTTTTTTAACTTCAGAGTTTATTCATGGTAAGTGTAAGATGCAACATTACAGCTCATCCTTCATAGCTACAATCAAGGTACACTTTTCTTATTTAAACATCTCTTATAATAGCACCATGTTCTTTATCTAATAATTACTATTCCAGATAATCTTCATGGCTTGAAGAGTTCAAGTTCCACAGTAATGGTAGAATTAGAAGTAATACACTGCTTTAAGCCATAGGCTATACTTGGATGGATACAGTTCTTGCAGTGTAATTATAGTCTCTACCACTAAAGTCATATGGGCATGTTATAGTTCCATACCTGTGATCTAATACAATGTGGTCCAATGAAGATCTGCATAGCATTAAAATTAATTAAAAGAAATCAACAAGTGAACATTTTTAAATAAAACTTTGTACATTGACTAATATTGCTTGCTAACCTACAAAGAATATTGTATACTTGTATATTCCACTGTAGTTATCCCTCTCCCCACTTAGGCGGGTATCTCCTATTCTACTCTTCCCACCAGTTTCTCTTCTTCTTCTTCTGGATCTATCCAGTGTACTTTCTAGACCTGCCAAGGTTGCCAAAGTTCTTGAAATTTCTATTTTTTTAAGGTGTATGGTATATGTAATGTTCTCTAAGTGCTCTATTTCTTCTATCTTCAATATCCATTGGGCCAGGGTAGGAGGTTCCTGAGTTAATTTGGATGTGATGCATTTTAGGGCAGCCACTCTTAAGATCTGACAGATTTCCACTATCTTCCTTTTTTTACCCGATAGAATTGGGAGGCCTAACACTAATTCTTGGAATGTGAAGGGAATAGGAAACCCCCCTACCTCTTCCATCATTGAATGAATGTGGTGCCAGAGGGACTGCAACTTACTACATCCCCAAAATATGTGGTAATGAGTACCTAATGTTGAGCCACACATACACCAACAGGCTGATGAGGCCTGTGGGTTAAAGTGTGCTGTGATCTCTGGGGTCCTAAAGAAGCGTGTGAGTATTTTCCAGTTGAATTCTCGCCAAACCAAGGCTGAAGTGACCTGCCAGCCCCTTTGAAGTCTTCAGTTCCAATCCTTGCTTAAAGAGCTGCTGATGCCATCTGGCCAAAAGTTCTACATTGCAGAATCAGAATAAGCATATCCACAGTAAATCTCATACCAAAAAGTAGATTTCTATGTTACTTCATTTTAAAGTTATTAGCCATTTTGTAACCCTGATTTCACTACCTGTTCAAAGAAAGCCTGCTCCAGTGAAGAGCTGCTGCTGATGTCATCTAGGGACCTTACAGTTTATTCTTCCATGTTAGCAAGCTAATAGGACCTGTTTCTCTAAAGTCGTAAAGATCACATGCAATGGTTTTCATAAGTAAAACAGGCAGCATGAGTTAGTAAACACTGCTTTAAAAACTTTGTGTTTCAGGCTTTGTAACAAAACTGACAATATTTTGTCTGGATGCCTTTTTATTGAGGTCCTTTTGCTGAATGCTGGATCATAGCACACAGTGAGGTTTGCAGACTGATTATGTTTCTGATGAAAGGCTGAGCTCATTCACACCTATCAGACAATTGAGGCAACTTCTAAGGATGGCAATTTAAAACAATTATCCCATCTCCTTGTTAATGGAGTGGGGCAGACTCATCTATGTTCTACTCTAAATTACAATGATCGTTTTACCAGAGCTAACATGTCCACCCCTAGTAGGAATTAACACATATAAGGCCCCTATTAAAACATACTGTAAAGCAGACAATGACACACAACAGTAAAATTACTGTAGTGGCACTCTTAACTGGCTTCAGCAGTCTGGAGGCATGCTGACTTAGTATCCAACAACCCTGGTGAAATGGATCACAAAAAACGGCATTAAATAAAACAATTTTATCAACTTTGTTACAAAACCTAGAACATATATAGTATTTATAGCAATGTTTACTGACTGGTGCTGTCTGTTTTACTTGTGTAAACCATTGGACATGATCTTTACAACTTTGGAGAAATGGGTCTTATAAGCTTGATGACAGTCATTACTAGATTTTGGGCTCCCTACATGACATCATCATCAGCTCTTTACTGACACCTGCTTTTATTGCACAGGTAGTGCAAACAAAGTTATAAAATGACTAATAACTTTAAAACCAAGTAATGTAAAAATCTAGTTTTTGGTATGAGATTTACTGGGTGTATGCGTATTCGGATTCTGCAATGTAGCACTTTTGGCATCAGTGACTCTTTAAAATCTCTTCCCCAGGCTCCCTTTCCCACCTGATCTGTAGTTCTTCTAATGCAAGAGTATCTCCCTGTGTAGTCAAGGTTCAATATAGTATAGAAAGAGATCTTAATTTATCCCTAATTCTAATTGAGTTCCACCAATATGATTCTAAGGGTGTTAATTCTCTACTGATTTTTAAGAGGTTTTCATCAGTAGTAATGAAGTGTCATACCTGCAGGAACCTAAAAGTCTTCTTTGCAAAGTGAAAAGCATTCCTTAATAGTAGCAAAAGGAAGGCAGCCTGTCTGATCCAAAAGCTGCCTAAATGTGGTAAGGCCTCTATGTTCCCAATAAGCATAACCATAATCTGATATGGATGGAAGAAAGCCTACTGTATATCTGATCAAGGAAAGGGGTCCCAATGTATTTGGGGTATGTAATATCTTACACAGCCTCAGCAGAATTCATAAAGAATGTTTGACACATGGATTCGCTAAGGATGACCATATTTGGGGGCTTATCATAGATGTGGGCATAGTCCATATTTTAACATTTCCCACCGAGTTTGCTTCAATGGACTGCCATCCTGAATCTTTTCTTTGCTTGGCCCAGGTAACTAGCTGTGCCCGTTGCACTGCTAGATAGTAGTGATACAGATGGGGTAAACCTAGTCCTCCCGCCTCCCTCGGCTGTACCGATATTTTATAGGAAAGTCGCGGACGCTTTCCTGCCCAAATAAAGTTAGAGATTTCTTTAGTTAATTGTTTCCAAAACCAGAGAGGTATATAAATTGGAAGTGACTGGAAAAAAATAGCCATCTTTGGAGCACATTCATTTTAATTACCTGAATTTTACCATATAAGGTAAGGGGTAATAATTTCCAGTGGACAAAGTCTGCCTGCATCATGCAATAGAGTTTAGTGACATTATTATGGAACAGTCTGGGGGTATTCACTGAAACTTGCATTCCAAGATATCTAAAGGTATTCTTCTTAGCCCATCTGAAGGGGAAATTTTCTTTAAAGTGCTTAGGAGGGTGCCACTTAGCACCACCGCACCACCACCACTGATTTGGATAAGTTTATTTTATATCTGGCCAAGGAGCCAAATCTTTCCAAGGTACTCAGCAGGGGGGTAAGGAGGTCTGAGGGTCCCTTAAGAAAATAAGGAAGTCATCTGCATAAAGTGTAAACTTTTGCTCTATTCCCCCTACCTGTACCCCCTTAATTTCAGGATGATTTCGTATCCATATAGCTAGTGGTTCTAAAGATAAGGCAAAAATTAGCAGAGCTAGGGGGCAACCCTGTCTCGTTCCCCTGCTCAGGGGTATGCAGTCTGAGAGAAGTCCGTTAAGTTTGACTCTCGCTTCTGGTCTATGGTATAGAGCATTTATTGCTGTAACAAAGTTATCCCCGAGCCCAAACTTTGACAGGGTGGATGACAGTATAGCCTAGAGGTCAGAGGAGCGAGGAGTGAACGAGCTTGGTACATCCAGCAGACCAGACCTGAGTCTGATTCTCACAACCTCCACTTGCATACTGTGTGACTCTGAGCAAGTCACTTAACCGCCCAGTGCTCCCAGGTCACCTCTGAAAACAGGCACTTGTGCCTAGTGTGCCTTACATGGTTACTAAAGACATAAAGTGCCAATCCACCCTGTCAAAAGATTTCTCAGCATCTATACTAATGGCCAACTGGAACAACATGGAGCCGTTTTGAGCGCGGTGATAATATTTAATAGTCTATGGATATTGTCCTGAAGGAATCTCCCTGAAATGAAACCAGTTTGATTGTGGTGAATAAGAGGCGATATGCAAGTCTGAAGTCTCTCCGCCAAAATCCCTGTGAACATTTTTAAATCTACAGGCAACACAGAGATTGGGTGGTATTAACCACACTGTTCCGGGTCTTTGATGGGCTTCAGGATAACCAAAATTTGGGCTAGATTCCAGGAGGGTGGAACAGGTTATTGGTAAAGTAGAATCTCATTACATGTTTCCATCAAATATTCCATCAGTCTAGGGGTAAAGTGTTTATAAAATTCCGACAGGAAAACCACCTAATCCTGGGGCCTTGCCATTCTTTAATTTTGCAATTTGTTTCTGTATATCTAGGGTGGTAATTATGGCATTTAAGGTCGCCTTAGCTGAGTCTTGCAAGGTGGGAATCAGTAGAGTATCCAAAAAGGAACGTACCTTTTGGGCATGACCCGAAGGGGTCTCTGCTGTATATAGGTTGGCATAAAACTTCTCAAACCTGCACAGTATGTCTGTTGGGGATGTTACAGGTGATCACTGCCCCTCACCTTGCAGTTTTACCATTGCCCTACTAGTCGCTTCCTGTCAAAGCTGCCAAGCCAACAGCTTTCCAGCTCGACTGCCATGTTCAAAATATTTTTACCTGGCATATCGCAACTGCCCTTCAATTTGGGTATCCAACAACTGGTTTAGGTCCCTTCTTGCTTTGTCCAACTCTTGTTTAATCTGGATTTCTGGGTTTGTCTTGTGTAAGGTCTCTAATTGAGCTATTTTTTGTTCTAACTGCACCCTAGCCTGCATTTTCTCCTTTTTGACTCTGGCCGAATACTTAATTATCTCCCCTCTCAGGCAACATTTGAGCATGTCCCACCGTATGCACTCCCCTATTTCTCCCCTGGGGTTTTCCTGCTCAAACCTTTTGATGGTGTCAGCCACTAAGTCTTTGAAGTCTTCTTTTGTTAGATGCTCACATTTAGCCTCCAGCAAGACTGAGAAGCAGTTGGGTAGCCACTAAATTAAGGGTCACCGGCTCATGGTCCGAAATAGTGATAGGTCCTATCTCACACTTTTCAATCTTGTGTAGCCAGCTAGCTGATATAAGAAAATAATATATTCTGGAATATCCTCCATGGCAGGTGGAGTAGTAGGTATAATCCTTCTCTCTCGGATGCATAAAATGCCAGCTGTCACATAGACCTAACTCTTAGTTTAGTCTCAAAATAAGTTTTCCTGTACGTGTGGCCCCTCCCTGCATTCTTCCTGGTCTATCTACCCCAGGGTACACCACCTCATTAAAATCCCCTCCCAATGACCACCAGGCTACGTGCATCAGTGACTGCCTCCTTGATAACCCTTTCTAAAAATGCTAATCGAGGGGTTTGTTCATTGGAGGGCATAGATATTCAGTAATGTGCAGTCTTGTTCTCTATAAGAACCCTGTATTTGAATGAATCTGCCCTCCGGGTCCATTCAGACTCTTTGAACCACCAGGGGAGCATCCTTTTTTACTAAGATTGCCACACCCCTACAGTGAGGACTATTCATAAAATGTGAGGCATAAACTCCCCGCCACCCAGGATCTTTTTAGTTGAAGGTGCTCTTCTGCTGTAAGGCAAGTTTCCTGCAAAAATGCGATTGTGGGCCCCTTCCATCTAAGGTCTTGTAAGATCTTTGCTCTTTTTATTGGGCTACTGATCCCATTTACATTGAGTGTAATTATTTTTAAATCGGTCATCTTTGTGGAGTGGGGAGTGAGGAAACTGATTCCCCTGCCTCAGGAGGTGGAGTTAAACATACATCCTGCTTTATTATGAAGCATAAAATTCTGTGCAATATAAACAATTACCAGTATCAATTCACACCAAATTGTAACAAGTGTAACCATGAGAAACTATGTACATTTTTAACCCAGTTAAGCATTAATAACTTCAAGGTGTATTTGCCCTACCTCCACCCTCTCTAGGCGTGAGAGGTGTGGTAGAATGGTCTCCTAATTGTAGACCTTCCGTCTGGTTCAGGACCAAAAATGGCCTGAAGTCCAGAAGGGCCAGATATAAGTCACGCACCACTTCAAGGAGAGAAAAAGTAGCTCCTTGTCTGTTTTAGAAATAATAGTCAGCCTTATTAAAGGGGTGAGGTTTTATCTCATCCCTTTAATAATCAAGGTTCTAACAATTAGTTTATGTTCCCCTATTAAAGGAACATCCCTGTTTAACCCACCTGGTATAAAACCTGAGGTGTTAAAGAACCAAACAGGGTGTCAGTGTTGAAGTTGGTTCCTGAGGATCGAGGCAGCCACTAAGTTTTCCCCTTTCAATGTGGTTGACCAACTAACTGTCCCCCTAGGAGGTCACAGAGGGATCCTCCGGAGATCAAGGGCTGCACCCTCACCTGGTATATACCATCAAGGAGAATAAGCGTCTGTTCAAATGTTACATGTGGTAGATTGAACCTGAAGAGCATCATTGGTACAGTATGTGTAGGGGAGTGCCTTTCACAGTATACATGATTCAGTTTAAGTCACAGGGTAGGTTCTTGTTCGCTTAGGCAACTGCGACTATGTTCTTGAGTGTCTCACCAGTGTCCCAACCACAAGGAGGGACCAACCTGGCCTCTGAGGCTCTGATAGTTTTTATCTTTCATCATCCCTGTCATAGGTAATCTGGAGCCCACCACTAGTGCCAGCATTCTCATGCTGCAATCTAGCCACTGGAGCTCCGTGAAAAATAGTGAGAGGCTATTACTCTGCCATTACCACCACCTGACCATCGAAATTCACTCCTGACAGGTCACCCAGAATTTGAGTGTAGCAGCCTGATCTCTCAGAGCATAGTCCCCCTCCCCCCCCAGCCAGGGAACCATCAAATCACTCAGTCTTGCAACCACCTGTAATCACAACAACCAATAAGTCTAGGTTAGGGAAAACATCAACATTAATGAAAAATTAAGGAAAATATATCCATCCTTTGCTGAGATCTTAAGGCTCACTTGAAGTCTTACTTTGAATCCTCCCCATCTTTATTTCAAAAAGAATATTGGAGACGGAGCTCATAGCATTCAGCATTGGCCAGCATTATTAACTAGATCACTCACAGTTCCTCTAGGAAGAATAATATCTCAGAGTCACATTTTCTTTCAGGTCGGTAGCTGCTCATCTGTGGTTTGCTTTTCAGAGGGTTCCAGAGTCCCAGAACTGGCTTCCGTCAAGTTCCCGCGACGGTCGACATTGTAATCCCTGCAAGCATTGATTGTGTTCCACATCCCAGAAACGTCCGGGCAATCATGTGTCCCTTTTCTTTTGGTCCCAGCTCTCTGCCAACCTCTGCTCATTACTCAGTCCTTCTGAATTTGGGCCTGGTCCTAGGGAATCTCCACATCAACCGAGGAAAGGAATTTCTTCGCTATTAACAGGTCGGGGAATCTTCTTATCCCATTTTCTGTTAAAATTTTAAGTTTTGCAGGGTACACTACAAATGCTTTCACCCCTTTAGACTGTAGTGCACGGACCACCAACAGCACTTTCCTTCATTGAACTAGGAGTTGTGGTGTATAATCTTGCTCGAAATACAATCTGGTATCTCTGAAGGGTATTTCTTTTTTAGACCAAGCTAGTTTCAGTATTTCTTTAGTGCGAAAATCAAGGAATGCTATTACCACGGATCAGGGGCAGGCTTTGGGTCCTTAGGTCTGGGTACTAAAGACCTATGAGCTCTAATGATATTTAATGGTTTGTCTAATGGCCATCCAAATATTTCTGGTATAAAGGATTCAAGGAAGGCTGGTACTGATCCCGACTCGGTTCCTTCTGGCAGGCTGTGAATTCTTATATTGTTCCTTTTATTCCCGTTCTCGAGTTCTTCTAACCTACTTTCTATTGCTTGCTCCCTCCTATGCAGATCAAGTAAGGCTGCACTATGCACCTCGACTGTGTCAGTGAATTCATTTAGACCATTCTCTAATTGCTCTGTTTTTTTCTCCAAAAGTTCCACTTTCTTTCGGTTCTCTACCGCCCTTGTTTCTAGTCTTTCCAGGGTCGTGCTCATCTTTTGCAGAGTAGCGCATAGCTGTTTAGAAGTTATTATGCAGTTTGGTTCCTCCGGTTCCTCCAAGGGGATTGCGGTCGCTGTGGAGTACTGTGAGGCTGCAGCTGTGCTGGCCGAGCAACAGTGGGCAAATTCAAACAGAGTTTTTAGCTGTTTGGCTGGCTGGTTGCTGTTTTTTTCTTTCGATTTGTGTCTCAAAAACAATGTAGAGGAATTCTTTCTGGCTCTTAATAGCAGATGGGTTGGACTGGTGCTGGATTGTGATGGATAGTCATGAGGCGAGGCTGAACTACCAATTGAGGCTGCCATTGGGGTGGAGCGCTCACCGGAAGTCCCTATTTTCAAATCCCCTCTGAAATTTTTTTCCATAGATGCACAGTGAAATCACCTTTCGGAAGGGATTTTAAAAATTCCCCCTGTCCTGATCATAATGTCAGGTAATAAAAAGACTGCTGGACATTTGGGGTAAGAATGTGAAAGCCCGTTTAAAAGTAAAATATTGCCTCTCAGCTGCCCAATCCTGGGTAATTACAATCTAACAATGTGTCAAAGCAGGACACCACTGAAAATGAGACATTGCATCTCATCTGTCCTGTCCTGGTTAAATATATAGTAAAACTATGTACAAGTGGGACCTGGTACAACAGCAATACCAGTGGAAACATTCGGCATTGACAAATGCTTGTTACTCCCAGTAGTCTGTTTTGATAGTGATTTGGCCTGACTATCATTTTCAACTCAGTTGCTAACCCCAGCCCCCTGTTCCTTATTTTAAATGATTTTCAACAGCTACAGCCCATTTTTTCCCCAAGACAGTGCTTCCTCTGCTAGTTTAGGTGTAGGCTGTCCCTGCTGTAGAGGTCAGGCCCAAGCTGCCCATAGAATGTATCCCAATGTTGTAGTATCAAGTTACCCTTCTTTGGGGCCCAGCTCTGTAGCTGGGTATTCACTGTTTTGATTGATATTTGTTGACAGTGGTTGGCAAGATTTCAAGGATTGCTACACACTTTTTCTTCCAGTTGTCTCCCTATTTAATGGACGCATTATGGATTTTTTTTCATCAGGCTTTTTTCCTGACATTACTGGTACCAGTATGAATAACCACCTCAGGGCATTCTGGAACAGTGTTCAGAATATTATCAAGCAAAATGTCTCTGTCTTTTGTTTTTCCACCTGGGAGGCAGCTTACTCTTCTGTTTTATCATCTGTGCAAATACCAATATGTCTGTCAGTGCATTTTATTATTGAATCTTCCCAAACTAAGAGCTTTTTAAATTTCCTGTTGAACATGAACAGTCAGGGTGAATCTGATTTAATGAAGCCCTTGATGCTGGTTGCTTTGTTCATAGTCTGGTATTGGCATATCTAATGGGAGAGGGGTAAAACAGCTGCTTTTTCTAGATCAGAGGCATGACCGTTCTCTCATTTTTATGTTGGCGTGCTTGTGCAGCCAACATCTTGCGGTAGTCCAGATTTGGAGGCGCGGTCACTGTTGGGCGAATGCAGGGCATGCATCAGTAGATGTGTCCTTCATTCCCCAATCAGTCTGCATGCCGGTGCCACACCACCGGGTGAGCACATCTAAGGAAAGGTCCACTGCAATGCGAGCAAAGCTCGTCACATGCAGCGGACCTCCTGACGTGCTTACCCAACACAAACATGGTGGCACACTGCCCGCCAAACTGCTGACTTTGGGGGTGCCCAATCCCCCTGTCAGCTTATCCTGCCCCCAATGTATGTGCCACCGGGGGAGCCCACTCCCCGTCGGCATAAAGAACCCATTTGTTATATGCTGAGGGAGGTGCCCAATCCCCTCGTCTCCCCCCCCTCCCCAGTTTCCTTGTGTGCCGATGGGGTGCCCAATCCCCGTCAGCTACAGCTGCACCCCCAAAAAACAAGTCTCCATTGGCATGCTGGGAGCCCACCCCAACGTGCCACATGCCCTGTAAACATAAAAACAAGTCCCGCGATGTTTTTAATTTTGTTTGTCCCAGTAAACAAAAAATGGTCCCTCGCCATCTCCCTGCCCCCCCTCACAACCCACACCCACCCACTGCACACACTACCTCCCCACACTCCCCCTCACCACATACTTACCTCCGTAGCTCGGTGCGACCATGTTCGGTGGACCGGGAACACGTCTGCACTCTTCAAAGCCGACCGCGAACTGAGGAAATGCCAGTAAGCTGTATAATGGAATAAATAGGGGTTTTGTTACTTTGATGCATATCTCAGGCATTTTTTTGGAATTTTGGCATCAAATTTTCAACATGGGGTTTTTGGGACCCTTCCTCATGAATTCTTGCACTATCATGGCATTATTCGGTCCCGAAAGGTGATTTTGCGGTCACTGCGTGGAATCACCTTTCAGGACTGAGTAATGAAATGACAGTGCCACTGTTCATGAGGGGAGCTCTTAAAAAATCTATGTTGCAAAATTGGTAACAAAACTCCCAAAATGGTTGTTTTACGAGCGGGCGTTGCGCTGTTTCTACGCACGTTCGTAACGTCATGAATTTGTAATATTTTCGCTCCAGATTTTGAAACTTGGCATTTTTCCACACCTTCTGATGAACTGTACAGCTGTCATTTTACATATCCTGCCCAAAATGTATTTTAGCACATCCAGCGTGGAATAGCACTGTTGCTGTGTGAAATCACTTTTTGGGACAGTTTGAGGAAATGATGGTGACACTGTTCATGAGTACAGGTTCTAAAATGTCTATGTTGAAAATTTGGTGCCGAAAGTCCATAAAATGACTGTGTTGAAAGCGTGCACTGCGCAGTTTGCATGCACCCATGTAACTTCACAAATTTGCAATATTTCCATGCCAGATTTTCGACACTGGCATTTTTTCACACCACCTTATGAACAGTACAGCTGTCATTTTTCACATCCTGCCCAAAATGTGTTTCCGCACCTGTGGCGCACAATGGCATGGTAGCTGTGGGAAATCAACTTTTGGGACAGATTAACAAAATTGCAGCACCACTGTTCATAAGGGGAGGTCCCAAAATGCCTATGTTACAAATGTGGCTACCAAACTCCCCAAAATAATTGGGTAACGGACATGAGTTGCGCAGTTTGTATGCATGCTCATTGCTTCACCAATATTTCATATTGCCACTCCAGATTTTCAATGTTTGCCATTTTTTATGCCTCCTCATGAACAATACAGTTGTCATTCTCCACATCCTGCCCAAAATTTATTTTTGTCCCTCTGTCGCCAAATGGCACAGCCACTGTGCAAGACCACCTTTCTGCTAACAAAGTGATTGTGCCGCTTTTCATGAGGTGGCCTCACAAGCATCCCATACTGAAAATGTGGAGTGAAACTACCAACACACACCTACGGTGTTAGAGTTCCAACTGTAGCACCCCACCTGGTACAGACTGACAGGCATCCAGGATGTGACTTGGGATCATCGGATGTAGTGCTCACGCCATTTCACCCCCTTACCCCCACCCTGCAGCCACTAACAGGCATCTTGGTGTGTCTTGCACTGTACGACCACAAAGTTCACCCCACACTCCTATACTGCACCCACGTTAGCATATTTCCTTATGAAATGTGGTAAGTATAACACCCAAAGACCCCAAAGCACACCCCGACACTTGTCAGTGTCTACAGGGTAGGGTGAGGTACAATGGCATGAGCGTTATAGCTGACAACCCAAAGGCACACCCCAATGCCTGTCACTTTCTACAGGGTGGGGTTGGTGTCACTTCAATACTTCACTGCCATTCCTATTATGCATCTCTAGCTCCGGCACTGCCAATGCCAATGCCAGCACGACAACATTCGGCATTGACAAATGCTTGTTTTAATTTCCATGTGTCAGTAAGTAGTCACCTTTCTATTTCTCATTGCTTTTTGTTTGCAGGATTTATGTTCACCTAATTTTCTATGGTTGTTTCTAGTAAGTAAGTAACTTTATTTATTCAGCACCCAATCCCGGAGGCTCTGGGCACTTTACACAGATGTATAAAATTCAAAAAACACAATAAAAAAATCATTAAGTCAGAATCAGTTTACAACACATCACTAATAAATATTAAATAAACTATAAAACCCCAGTTTAAAATAATAATTTACAAATTAAAAGCTTCTTTAAACAGATGTGCTTTTAATCCTTTTTTAAAACTCTCAACCGAGGGAGCTTACCTTAGTGATCATGGCAGTGAATTCCATAGGGTGGGCCCAGCGACCTCAAAGGCTCAGTCACCAGAGGTCTTAAACTGTGCCCTAGGAACTGTAAGGAAGCTATTCAAGGAAAAGTGAAGTGAGCGCACTGGGCAGGCAGGTGTCAGAAGGTCTGACAGGTAGCCTGGACATGACCCGTATAGGGCCTTGTAGGTGAACAAGCCCATCTTGATGGCAATACTCCACTTGACCAGCAGCTAGTGCAGCTCATGCAAAACTGGGGTTGTATGTAAGGACCTAGGAGGTGCCGTTAGCAACCTGGCTGCAGTGTTCTGCACTAACTGCAGTCGGCGGAGGTTGCCCCCACTGACCCTGAAGCAGAGAGCATTGCAGTAATCAAGTCTGGATGTTACAAAGGCATGTATCAGTGAGGACAGGTCATCAGGCATGATTAGGGGGTTTAATCTGGGCAACAGTCCTCAAATGGTTAAAAACATTTTGGAAAACGGAACACACATGAGCCTCAAGTGTCAATCCATCATCGAGGATGACGCTCAGATTTCATACCTTACTGACCACCACCAATGGAGTGGTGCCCAGGAACAACCCTGTTCCTGGTCCAGTGGTGGCCATATCCTGCTGATGACCTGGCTCAATCACCAGCACCTCCATCTTGTCTGGGTTGAGCCATAGCCAGTTAGAGGACATCCGGTCCTGGATCTCAGATAAGCATGTATTTAGCATGTCCACAGCATTCGATGTTCCGGGGCTAAGGACATATACAGCTGGGAATCATCTGCATAGCAGTGAAAACCCAGACTGTAATGCCTAATGATGTCACCCAGGAGCAGCATATACACCGCAAACAACATGGGCAACAAGATCAAACCCTGAGGGACTGCACAGGTCAGGATCTTCGGGCAGGAGGAGAAATTTCCCATTACTACCCATTGCTTCATTCCTGTGAGATAGGACTCAAACCAGTTGATGACTTTGTCTGTGAGTCAACAGAGCCCTCTAAGGTGATCAAGAAACACCATGTGGTCTATGGTGTCAAAGGCTGATGACAGATCTAGGAGAATGAGAACTGACCGCTCTTCTCTATCTCTTGCCCTGAAGAGATCATTTTGCACCCTAGCTAATGCTGTTTCAGTGCTATGATTCCTCCTAAATCCAGACTGGAGTGGCTCATAGATGTCAAAGGTCACCAGGTGGGCTTCAAACTGCGATACCACCACTTTCTCCACAACCTTTCCCAAGAATGGAAGATTGGAGACAGGTTGGTAATTCACTAAGATGTCAGGGTTGAGAGATGGTTTCCTCAGAAGGGGGCTTCACCAATGCCTCCTTCAAAGCATCAGGGAATAGCCCCTTTGACAATGAGCACCAGACAATCTTAGTGAACACTGGACTAATGGACTCTCAAAACATCCCACTAGGAGACAAGTCAGGCCTGGGTCCAGTTCACAAAAAGTGAATCACAGCTTTGAGATTACCTCAATGACCTCTGACATCCCCACCGGCTGAAACTCATCCCACACCAATGGAGTGCCCAGACCCTATACTACTGGCGCCAGTTTTGAATGCAAGTATGTAATACCCGCTGTTGAGTTTAACTGAACTAATAAGTGGTGTACGACTAATTCCACATCTCCTATGCGTTTAACTTGTTTTTTAATTTGCTTTCTAAAATATGAAAGTTTCAAAGAAACTTCTTTTGACACATGACAAAAAAGGGCTCATTGAAGATACAAAAGTCCAATTAATTTAAGACCCACCAAGTCCTGCATTCCACCTGAAGACAAAGAAAGGAGAGTTTGGACCTGAACTTGGAATGTCTGTGGCTTAAAAGAGTTTTTTTAACAAATGATACAATATATGGAAGACTATATTATATTTAATTTTCACATGATTTTTTCCCCTTTCACATGATCTATAATATAGCACTGTAGGATACCCCGAAAAGTATTTATTGAGGAGAAACTTTTTCTCAGAAGTCAAAACTGATACAGAAATAGGAGTCATTTTGAAAAAGTCCTCAGATGATGACTGCCATGGATATAGGATTTATTTTTTGATACGTCAACATTATAGAAAAAAAAATACTCACTGATTAAGAAACTTGAATCACGATGGGACATGAGATATTTTTGAGCAGACTGCTCTCCACTAATAATCAATATAAGAAAGTTCTGTTGTCTGTCATTTTGTCTAGGAAATGTTTCTCTTTTCCAAATGAGCTCTAATATGGAACTGCAAGACACTCACAATGACATTTATTAAGGAAAAAATTCTCAGAGGTTATAACTGACACAAAAACAGCAGTTATTTTAAAAGATTCCTCAGATGATGCTTGAGTAAGGAATGTGATTGTTTGGGGTGCATCAATGTTATATAAAAAGTTATTCACTGGTATAGAACCTTTGGTCAAAAATGGAACACAAACAAAACTCTGGACACCATAACTGAATCATATCTATAGTTAGATACAACCTTTATTTTTTGACAGGAGATAACTTTTAGGACTGTGAGGCCCTGTTTTACAAAGTTGTCCTGTTGAGATCATACAGTTACATTAAGGAAGTTTCACGCTTAGATTTGTCATGACTCCACATTGACAAGTAAACAATTGGAGTGTTACAATTACATTAGGAAAGTGACAGATTTAAATTTATTGTTTTTCCAGAGTTGACAAATAGACAGTTGAGACATAAACATTAAAATGCATATGGTAAGCCTACATTTCTACAAATGCTTAAAAAGATATACAGATATAGTTTAAGACATACATGTAAGTTACAAAAGGGGAATTAGTTTATTGCAATCATCCCTTACCTCACCAACCCCCCCAACATGTAAAACAAATGTTAAACAAAAAGGGGAATTAGTTTATTGCAGTCATCCATTACCTCACCAACACCCCCCCCCATACAGTACATGTGAAACAAACTTTAGGTGGCACAGAGGTGAACTTCAGTTTATACAATTTCTACATGAGGATAGATATATTTATTAGAAAGTTACATCTAAGTTACAAAGGGAGCAATAGTTTATTGTGATCTTCCCAAAAATGACAAATAATCCTTTTTATACTACCCTAGTCAGAGTCATTTATCTTTCCACATTATATTTATGCCTACTTTAAACTGTCCTACATTTTTTGCATTACGAATTTCAGGATCTATCTCATCCCAGGTTTTTGAAAGATAATACTTTCTTTGCAGCCTACTGTATACATTATTCACAAAAGGAATTGTTAAACATCTGTGTTTTAGATATCTCAGTTTATATTTGTAACCCCCCTGCAAATGGGGGTTCCCAAAAGTCTTCCAGGAGCTTGTCTGAATGCTTCAAGCCTGGGTGGTGTTCGGCGTCTGAGCTGCTTAACTGTGGTTGCAAGTGAGTGCTATTTGAGCCTCCATGTGCTGTCTCTTTAAGAGCTGTCTGCTTGCAGACTTAATTAATTTGTATGGGGGGACTGTGTATTTAATGCTCAAATCCCGCCTGAGCTGTGGAGTAATTGTTCCATTTTGTGGTCACTGAAGGTGCAAAGGGAGCCCATCTGAAAGCTGTAACTGTTTGCCTGTAATCATTTAAAGCATTAGCAAAATTGTAGTTTGTCTAATCTGCCTTTATTGCAGCTGGGACTCTGTATGTGTTACCTCTTCATTTTGGACCTAAACTGCTGTGCTGGGCCAATTGGGTTAAGGGAGCCCTAAAATGGAGCCTGTGGATGAATCAGAACTTGGACTCTTAATTTGAGCCAGCCACAAGGGGATTGTATGGGCAGTGACTCTTGGAAATGTAGTTTTGACCTTGATGCCTATTTCTACCAACAGAGGGAGTCTTATTGTGAGTGACAGCTGAATCAGTCAACAGAATAGTGTGGAGCTAAAGGAAATGCCCTGCTCTGTGACTGGAAAGATTAGATCAGTTGTGGCAGTGAAGAGAGAAGGATCTGTGTGCTTCTGTGGTGCATAGTTTCGCACGGGAAGCGCATGAGAGGCCTTGAGTTTCAGTCTGCAGCCTTTGTGAGTGCCAGTTTGGAATGAATCCGAGTTTTGAGGAGAAAGAAGCACTAGAAATGTGGAAACCAGGCTCACCCTGTAGAAGACTGGAGAAATTGCTGAATCACACTCGGTCTATCAGGAACTGAAGCTGCTGTGTGTGCTCCTGGGTATTTTACAGTAATTGCGATCGGGATCGAGGAGCAGCCTGCCTGGTATAGTACTTTCCTTTTACATATAAATGTGCGTAGTGCTTGTGGGGAATCGCTATTTCAAATCCCCTGTACAGTGAATTGTGTGCTGAAGCTGGAAGTAAACCCCAGCTTAATTTGGACTACATCCGTTTGCTATCAACTGCAGTGGGGTCCAGTCACAAGGACCTTGTCCTCATGCCCCGCTCTTCTGACAATCCAGAGGGACATTCTCCATCCGATCCTCAGCTTGGGTGTTGTGAGTACAAAGCAGGGTATTCCCCTGCAGCTTGCTTTTCAATCACAGGTGTGTCATCTAATTCTTGTTTCACTGTTTCATGGACTGAGCCCTCCGGCTCTGGATTACAATTGGGTGTTGTGCATATATTTTCTTCTACAGGGCCCTAACCATCTGCACCTGCCAGCCAACCCCGGGCAATGGACCTGGCTAGCCCCCCAACCTGGGTACCCAGAGTGTGACTTTTCAGACCCTGTATGTGTGCACAGTACTGCGATTTAATGCCACTAATTAACCTGATTTCCCCCTCCCATGTTACTGTCCCCTAAATAAATCAGATTTGCTGTTGTTATACTATATACTGTCTGTGGTGGTACTTATGGAAACAGTATTGTGTTTTGCTGTGTATGTTGATTAACCTTACTTTACAGGGGGTCCTCAGAGACGTGTTGCTGAATCAGTCTCGAGAGTAAGTGGTATCTATATGAGTGAACAGTGTGTAAACGTGGGGTATTGGGGTTGTAACTCCGGTGTACTGTGTGAGCCACTAGAGGGGATAAAAAGGGGTCTCAGTGTCCCAGAGGGCTGTGACCAAGTTAGTCTAACCACTACAAACCCTGACCTCTGCGTGGAGGCACCCACCATAGGTCCTAGGCCCCACAACCTGTCCGTAGTCAAACAGATAGGGGTAGTAGCCCTTGGGATAGCGCCACCTAGGGGTTACATCTTTATTTGAATTCTGTTTATTTTTGGCTTTGTTTGTACTTTCACCTCCAAATTCTACATATGCTTTTAACTCTATCCGTTTTTTCCTCCAAGTTTCAAGGGAGACTCAGTTGAGTTGTTGCAGAAGGCTACAGTAATGTGTAGAATATTGACATAATAATACAAATTGAGCCATTCTATAGTATGTTTTATCCAGCCTATTTAGCAGGGTCTTTGTAGTATGTTGATATGTTGAACTCCCGTACACCAGTAAGTGGAGTAGTAGTTGCACAGCAACCCTATTTCTGTTTCTTTGGGTTGTACTGAAACTCTCCTTTGAAGTACCTCCAGTCTGACATTGACTTTTCCAACAACACTGATCACATGGTCCTCAAAAGTAAGTTTGTTGTCTATATGCACCCCCAGATACTTGTAAGATGTTACCTCTTCCAATCTAAATTTGTCTTAGTTTATATATATATTCAGACTATTGTGTTGTACCTTTGCTGTGCATCTGGGGTTGAATAGCATTACTTGTGTTTTTCTCTTTTTCAGAACCATTTTTGAGTTTTGTAGCCAGTGCTGTAATTTATTAAAATCAGACTGCAGGGTGCTTTGCAACTCCACATTGTTTTTAGCCCTACCTATTAGTGTAATATCATTGGCATAAAGATAGATCCTGCTTCTTTCTGTCAATTGGGGCAAGGGATTTATACATATGAGGAAAAGTAGGGGGCTCAGGATCGAGCCCTGGGGCATGCCCCTATAGATTCCCTCCTTATCTGACAAAGTTCCATCTATGCAGACCTTCTGCATACATTCTGTTAGATACATGTACATCCATGTCTTCAGTTGTTTAGAGATGCCAACAAGCATTAGTTGTCTCATCAAGATGTTACAGTCAACCAAGTCAAAGGTCTTAGAGAGGTCGACGAACACCATGCCGACAGACTCCCTCGACTCCAGTCCATTCGATACTATGTCATTAAAGTCTGCCAGGACAGTGTCCATTGACTTACCCACCCTAAAACCCGCCTGGCTATTTGTTAGCAATTTTATATTTCTCAAGGTACTCGTATATTTGGGCAGATACCAATCTTTCGAAAACCTTTGAAATGGTAGATAACACCGCTATTGGACAGTAGTCTGTTAAATTATCCCTAGCCCCTTCCTTAAAGGTTGGTACAACTTTGGAGTTTTTCCAAAAATCAGGAAATATATTTTGTTGTAAACTTGCATTAAATAGACTAGTCAATACTAGAGTTATTTGTTCTACTGAATATTTTAAACATGTTATTTCTATTTGATCCAACCCAGAGTCCTTTTGCAAATTTAATTTATTTATTTGTTTTCAAACCTCATTCATTTTCATAATTCAATCATGTCCATTCCCTTCTCATCTTGTATTTTTATATTTGTTTCTTTCTTTGTGTTTCCTTCAAGTTGTTTTATAGTTTCCAATATTGAGCAGGATTTCTTGTCTGATTTATTTTATTTTGAAAGTATCTTTGCCTCGCCTTTTTAATCATACTTTTGTATTTGTTTCTGATTTTTTTAAACAATTGCCAGTTATCAGCTTTCAGGGACTGGTTTGCCTTTTTCTAAACCTTATCCTTCCATCTTATTTGTTTTTTTTAATTTTGTCATCTACCCAAGGATGGTGTTGTTCTCATTCTTTCACTTTTTTAAAGGGGGCATTGTTGTCGCATATCTCTACATATGTTTTTGGGAAATCTCAGACTGCTAGATCTACATCTGGTATCAGATTTATGCAATCGCAGTTTATTTGCTCTAGCTGTTTTTGGAAAGATGTTCTATTAAAGTTTTTAAAATCTCTAACATATTTATTTTGTATCAGATTTACTTTCTCATGACTGTATTCCATATTGCATTTTATGTAACAATGGTCCCCTAAGATGGGTACACCTACCTTGTGATTTAACAAATGAATGCCTCTAGTCTTAAAAATTAGGTCCAAGACATTTCCATGGCTTGAGTGAGTGCTTTTGCACATTGGGGTTTTTACTATATGTGTTAAACCCAGAGACTGAAACTCCCCAAGCTGCATTGAAATCACCAACTGAGACTGCCTCTTTTTGTCCAATTAGAGTATTCATTTTTACAGTGTCTCAAAGGCTGAAGTCTTTGCTTTAGAATGAGAGTAAATGATCCCAACACACATTTTCATCCTGATAATATGTACTAGGATCAGTTCTACACCTTCAATGTTACCTGAAAAAAGGATTTCCAATTGCCCAAGGTTGCTTTTAATATGTAATGTTACACCTTCCCCTCTACTGTATGTGGTCTGTCATATCTGATTAATTCATAATTATTTATCGAAAATTCTGTATCTAAATGTTTTTTGTAAGCCATGGTTCTGAGGTTCCTACAACATCATATTTTCCTTCATTTATCCAGTGTTCTGATAGTATCTTTTTTCCTACAAGACTTCTGGCATTGTCATGTGCTATTTTAGGAATGCTAATCTGTTGCATTGGTCCCGGGTTGGTCTCAATTTCTCCACTCACCAGTGCAAGTATTAAGATAAACAGCAGTCCCCTGCTGAGGTTTATGCTTACTAGCTTCAAACCACGACATAACTGATTTGTTCCATGTGATATTTTAATATATTTATAAGTTTCATAAGTTCATATACAAGACAATGGCTTCCACCAAGACAGTCTTGTCATTTAAGACCAATTTGTCTTAAATGAATATTTCATAGCTGCATAGAAGAAGTCTAATTTATTCTTGAATATAGAAATTGAGCCTCTATTGATTATATTAGATGGAAGGTTATTCCATGGCATTACCACCCATTGGTTAATCCATGATTTCTTCCTGTTGGTTCCACAATGTTCACCCCTTACAGTAGTTGTAGTCAATGGGCTCTAGTACAGGTAAGCATATCCTTCCTTTCAAGACCTACACATGCCCATAGGTCTTGATTTCTGAATGCAGCACAGACCAGACAAAGGTCTCCCCTAAGTCTACAGTGTTCTAATGAGAATAAGATAAGTTCTGGTTTCTGTCTGTATAGTCTAGATATTGAAAACATTTGACTCTTTTAGTTATCCTTTTCTGGGCTTTCTCAAGTAATATTACATCTCTGTTAAACCTGGGACTCCAGAACTGCACCCCATACTCCAAGTTGGGCCTCACCAAAACTTTGTACAGTGGCATTATTGTTGTGATAGCTTTAGAGTTTATTTGTTCTACTTGATATTCTTTGCTTAACTTTGGATTTAAAGCTTGCAAGCAATATTTACAGGGATCTACACAGACTCTGTTCATTTTTAACTTGTGTGGCTGATTTTTGTGTGTTTGTCACTATAATAATTATTAACCCCAACCAAAAGGCAGAAAGATTCATTGTAAGCACAGGTTTATACAATTAACAAGCCCTTTTAAATATAATGCAACTGACCTTCATCCCACCCCAATTAGCAGTTAAATTCAAGTGCAAATTATACAGTTTCCAGTAACCAAAAAGAGGAAGGGGAATACGCAATCTATATTAACTTTTTAATAGAGATACAGCAGGTTTTTATCTCACCATAGCTGGCAATTGTTAAAATACAAAATTATTTAGGTACTGTATAAAGTTATATAAGTTCTGTATGCCTAAAAGGGGGGAGTAAAATGGGGAGGGGGAGCACAATCTATTTCCCCATAAGCTACAATTTTCTCAAGCTCCAAATTTACTTTAATTTTTTAAATGTCCCAGAAAAGAATCATTATTTAAAAGAGACTACCTTTGTAAGCAAACTTATCCCTTAAAAATGCATCAGTGAGGACTTCCAGAGGTGCCACCAGCATGGTACCAGCTTAACTACAGAGCTCTGGGTAACATTCCTCTAACATCAGCCTTAATCCTCTGGCTGAATAGCTTTACCAGCAAAATAAACAGATGCAGTCTATTTTTTCGATGGCCGGGAGACCACTGCAACAAAAAGATAACAGATCTCGGACACTAAAAAGAGATTTTAACAACTCTCAATTGACGCAGCAATGGAGGTCCTTACACCTGCTGCATGGTCTGAGAGTTGCAGAGAAACAGAGTTGGAGAAAGAAGAGAGCGAAGAGTTAAATCATCCTAAAACTGCCCAAGCAATAAAACAAATCCTTAAAACAGTCAGCAATATCGAATCCACTTTTACAGACCTTAAAGGTGACCTGAAGAGTATCGACCAGAAAGTAACCAAAAGCAAGAACAATCTTGCACGGTTGCAGAGGCACAAGAAGCTAATGATCGGATTCTACTCTACTTATTGAAGAGGGACAGGCTGACTCAAGAGCAATTAGAAGACATGGAAAACAGAGCAAGGAGAAACAATTTTTGAATTTACGTAATGAAAGAGGGGGCAGAGTTAGGTTATGCCACTCCAATAGATTTTATTAAATACCTGCTGAGATCCTTGCTTTCACTCCCCTCTGATCTAACACTGGATAAGGAGCAAACTCACTGCTCACTAGGGCAGAAACTTTCAGACCCTAATGCGCATCCTAGATCATGGATAATTCGTATGCTGAGGTTCCAATAGAAGGAATTAATATTGCAGGAGGCTTGGCGGCATAAATCTTTAACCTTTGGGGGAGCACAGATTTACTTTGATCGGGATCACTCTGCTGAGCTACAAGCAAAATGAAATATGGTGAGAGGGGTGATCAAAGAACTGAGAGAAGAACATAGAATAAAGGCTCAACTTCTCTTTCCAGCTCATTTGAAAATCAGCACATCTGAGGGTACTAAAGTGTATGATTCAGTGCTGGAAGCCATGCCTTTTCTGAAGGAACACCAAATTCCTCTTCTGCACCTCGCAATGGAAGCAATCAAAAGAAGCTGCTTGCAGGGGTATGGAATGTGAGCAGAAGGGGCCAAAAGAGAAATCCACCCTGGCAAATTCCAAATCATCTCTCGCCAGATGTTCTTAGGCTAACAAAGAAAGCAGTGACAGATTTAGTGAGGGAAAATGAGAATGAATGGGACACTGAAGGCTGAAGGAACAGCAACTGTAAGTTTGGAATAAACCTTGTAAAGTGCTTAACAGGAACATTAGCGACTCACACTCCTCAAAGGTTACTAAAGTCAGCAAGAGGACTTTATTTCTTATTGCAGATAATCTCTGAATCCCAATTACAAGTTTGGACAAAAGAACACTGTGTTAATTTACCCAGTTAGCTGAAAGTTATTAAAGTGCACAATGATTATAATGAGGGGGGAGAGGGATGAAAATTGAATGGAGGGGAGTAGATCCTGGAGACATTCGTTGGTGCACAGGACAAGAGGGAAACACCCCCTCTTTTTGAAAGACTTTGGGAGAGCAGGAAGGTATAGAAGTACCTTCTAGAGTACAGCTCTCAGCCTGTCCTGAAGTAAGATCATTGGAATGAGCCATTGGGTATGCCCAGGTGGGCAACTATGAACACCTTGGATGCACAAGTTGAAGTTTAAAGGTTTCAAAATGTTTTATTAGACTACAGTACAGTTACAAGTGTGTACAATTTTAAAGGACCCATGTTAGGGTCATAGTTTATTTTATACTCTGTGAATGGAATTACCAATTATATAAAAAAGGTTGTACTAGGAGACATGTTGAGGGGGAAATGAAGCCCGGAGGGGGGGGGGATAAAAAAATCATTAACAATGGCTAATATACAAGTTATCTCATAGAACATAAAGGGTATTCATTCCTCCATGAAGCGCACTAGATTGTTATCGGAATTAAAGAAACTACATTGTGAAGTAGCTTTTTTACAAGCAACACACCTCACTTTGGAGGAGCATCTTAAGCTTAGAAGGGGTTGGGTGGGTTGTGTGCAAGCAGCTCCCTCAAAGAATAAGAAAAAGGCAGGCGTTACAATATTAATTAAAAGAGGTAGTCACATTAAAGTAAATTCCTCAGAAAAAGATTAAATGGGGCACTACTTGAGAGTCACAGCAGAGCATCAGGGTGAGATACTGCACTTGATCAATATATATGCTCCAGTTATAAATACAGAAGATTTTTTGGAGTAGATTTTCAAAAAAAGTAGCAGACCTACCCCTGGGGCAAATAATTCTTGGTGGCAACTTTAATGTTGCCCCTAACCCAAATTGGGATAGATCAGCACAGACACAAAAACAGAATAGGGTAGAAATAAAAGTGTTGGCAGGGATGGTGAAGGAACTGGGCTTTAAGGACATATGGAGAGAAGAGCACTGGCGGGAAAAGGATTATACCTTTTACTCTCATGCGCACTCTTCATATTCTAGAATCAATTTTTTCCTAACTCAACAACATAAACTCCACACCATTACACAATCACAGATACACAATATAACATTGTCTGACCATGCTCCCATCTCCATAAAGGTTCACCTACATGGAGAGAGGAAAAATACTGGATGGAGACTAAACATCTCCCAATGGAATGATAAGCATTTTGTGAGTCAATTAGCGGATAAAATAAAGGCTATTCATGCTATAAATATTCAACAAGGTTGCTCACAGATATCTACCCGGGAGGCACTAAAATTAGTAGTGAGGGGGGAATCATAAGTTTCGCATCAGCAAAAAAAAGTTGCATCTATTAACCTATAACAGATTAGTTCAAAATTTAGCAGAATGTGAAAAAAAAAACATAAGAAGAACCCAGATAGAGTAAATATTTTGAAGAAGCTAGCCAAAGCCAGAGGGGACCTGGTGCAACATGAACTTAGAGCAGTTGAGGGGAACTTAAGATTTAGTAATCAAAAATATCATAAAACAGAGGGGCAGGCAGCTAGACTGCTGGAGTTCCGACTTAAAAAAATGCAAGTGGACAGAACAGTAAGTAAAATTAAAAATAAAAATGAGCCATCAAAATCATGAGTGAAACAAAATGATATAACAGAACAATTTAAAAACTAATAGGAACAATTATATCAGAAGGTAGGGGAAGGAATAAACATTCAAGAAGCAACAGAGGCATTCTTACAGAGAATAGAACTCCCTAAATTGAGAAAGCAATCTCAGGAAGAAATAAATGCTAATATATCAGAAGGAGAGGTGATTCAGGCCATACAATCTCTGCCCACTGGGAAAGCACTGGGACGGATGACTTTTGTGCTGTGTTTTATAAACAATTTATGGGAACTTTAGCCCCCACGTTAACTAAAGTGTACAACAACTGTATCACAGAAGGTAAGATCCCCAACTCATGGCAAGAAGCCATGATTACTGTGATCCCCAAGCCTGAAAAAACATTAGACTGTTGTGAAACGTACCATCCTATTTTCCTCCTAAATCAAGACCTAAAACTTTTGACTAAAATCTTGGCAGTCCGATTACAGAAATGTGTAGAATCCCTGATCCACCCTGACCAAACGGGCCCAGCACACAGTTAACAGACAATATTAGAAAATTGCTTAATATTATTGAGTACCAACGAAGACAGCACAGCTAGCTATTTTCCTCGATGCTAAAAAAGCATTTGATAGACTTAATTGGGAATATCTATTCAAAGTGTTGGAACAATTTGGAATTGAGGGAAAGTTCCTGCTATGGGTGAAACTGTGTTATCATGGGCCCAGGGCCAGGGTGAAAGAGATTGGAACTTTGTCCAAAGCCATACATATTGAACGGGATGCAAGGCAGGGTTGTCCTTTTTCTCCATTACTTTTTGCTTTGAGTTTAGAGCCACTGGCAGCAGCTATAAGACAACACTCGGGCATTCTGGGTATTAAGACAGAAACTCAAACCTGTAAAGTATCGCTCTACGTGGATGATATGCTTATATATTTGGACCAATGCAATGAGTCAATATCAGCACTTATGCAATTACTAAACAAATATGGGGAAATCTCTGAATTCAAAGTAAATACTGAAAAATCAGAGGTTATGTTAGTGGGAGGACACATCTCTAGGGAGGAGAAACAACTTATTCCTTTTAAATGGGTAAAAGATAAAATTTGTTAGCTTGGCATATGGATCCCAACTAATATGGCATGGTTGTACCAAGTTAATTATGGGAAACTATGGCAACACCTTTCAGAAGACATAAACATATGGAATTTACTTCCCCTCTCCCTTTCACATAGGATAGAAACTATAAAGCAGAATATTCTTCCAAGGCTTCTCTTTCTTTTCTCCACACTTAGACCTAAGACCTAAGGACTAAGACCTAGAGTAAGACAAGCCTGTTTAGTGGCTCCAAAGGAAAACAGTGGATGGGGTCTACCAGATTTAAAGAAATATTACCTGGCAGCACAAACAGCCCCAGTAATAAAGTTGTTGTCCCACGTCGAACCAGGTACCTGGTGGGCTTTGGAGGAAAATGGACACCCAACTATCCCAACCAGAATACTGCAGTGGACTATTTTAAAAGGGGAGCTTCATCAAGTACAGAATAGCTGGGCAAAGCATATGCTAATGATCTGGCTAAAAAATTGGCTATACTGGGAACCCCCAACAAGAATTTGGCAATACATTCCTTTGGGGCATTTGCTGGGTTTCCTAATAGAGAGAGATGATAAATGTTTTAAGGAATGGGGAAAACTAGGATTGAGATGCTTGTCACAATTTATACAAGAGGGAGTGATAGTAGAATACAAAACACTACAATCCAGATTCAAATTATCTAATAAAGACTTTTACAGATTCCTACAATGTAGACACTACTTAACTACAATAACAGTAACAGGGCTTTTAGCCCTAGAATCACTACCCACATATACAATATCAATACTCAGAACTAGAGTACTGCAAGAGAACATTAAACACCTTATTACTTATCTATATAGGAGTATGCAAGAGGAGGTGGGATCCTTGGCTTTGCAAGCTATCCAAGAAAGAGATGGGAGAAAGAGATAGGATTCACACTTACGGTGAGGGAATTTAATAGTATATGGGGGAGTACTCATTACTCAACTTCTTCAGCAATCTGGAGAGAATATAGGTGGAAGGTGACAGGAAGATTTTTTGCAACACCAGTAATTACAAAATACCTTGGTAGCTATAACTCAGATAGATGCTGGAGGGGATGTGGGGGGAGACGAACACACTTACATATTTTTTGGAATTGCCCCTATTTAAAAAATTACTGGGATAAATTAGGACAAATCATTGTGGACATCCTGGCTTTGTCACAGCCTCTAAACCTAAAATAACTGGTCTTGGGTCTGGTCCCAATGGAACCAAAACAGGAAACACACAAATATTTGTTCAGAGTGATGGTTGTGGCAGGGCTTAAGGTGCTAACACAGAACTGGTTGAGTTCCAAAAGGCCTGATCTAGACCAGTGGTGGGACAACATGAAGGATATTAAAGCTATGGAAGCAGTAACAGCCAGACTAAGATTAATGGTAGAAAAATACAACTCAAAATGGGCCCCATACTTTCATTATATTGCAAAAACTGAGAGTACCCCCTTTCTACAGCAACTATTGACAGATTAAAGTAGAGGGGGAAGGGGAAGAGGAAGGGGGACATAGATAATAGGGTGAAAGATGGTGCTAGCAATCTTAAAATACATTTAAAACAACATAAAATCCAGATAGGAAGTAGGAGCTGAAATTCTAAAAATACCCTACAATCAGCTTAGAAGTATAATTACTATGCACTCCTTGCAGACAGCCCCAATATATTAAGAATAAAATAAGGACAAAGACACAGAGTGCAGTTTGTTTAGTAGTTCAGTCAAGGTATTTTTTTTTATTTATTGAAGAAAAGTATTATAGAGGTATAGCATTAAGTGTTACTAGAACATAAGACTGTTTGATGTTGCATTATCTTAGTAAGGGAGCAGGTAACCTTCCAATAGTGGCATCATTTCCCGAACAGCAGGACAGTTAGCAGGAGAAACTGGAATATAAGGACACATAACTATCGGACAGGCAACGACTGGAGAGGTGGAACAGCCAAGCAGGATTTCTATGAGAGAAGGTAACAGGATAAGTGAGAGTTATCCATCTATCTGTTTTGCCTTATTGCATTAATTCTGTAATAATTTAAGGTCAAAGTATATTCCCTGTATAACAAATGTAAATCCTACATGATATCTAAATGTAATATCCCTTGTATTATCTGCATATTTTTTAAACGGAAAATGGCTCCTAATAAGAATAACATTTACAGTTTAAAAAAAAACACGCATCAGAGTAAATAATAAATAATTGTAATTAAACTACTTCTAAGGATATACTGTCATTTTAAGAACAAAATAGGCACCTTGTGCTACACAGGGACTTCAAACTGCATTGTTTTCCCTATTTATAATAGTACAAACACAAACAGGGATTTCATTAAGATTTGCAAACCAGAAACAGCATTGGGAGCCTTAGGCACACAAGCTTAATTTTTTACCACCGCTGTGAAACCCCCAGGGAAGCCTGTCAATAGTTATAATTTAAATTATTTTTCTTACTTTTATACCTCAGTTCATGGCTAGTTGCAAGTCTATGGGCTCGTGGTGGGGCGAAGGCTAATAAAAATGTCACCACTCATGCCCAGCACTTGCCCTAGGCTACAGCAAGGCTTTTTAAAGTTGGCTATCCCAGCCTCCACACACCTATGCTGCGTTTCTCCTGGTTCGCCATGGAGCCCCCACCTTCTGCAGCCAAGGAGATCTAGTAATGGGCAGGTCAGTGTAAGCATATACTTAGCAGATGTACAAACATATTCAGCAGCAGGCTGTTTCATATATATCAGCAGTTTAGCAACAGACTGTATGTCTAGGTTTACACAGTACAAAAATGGGAAGGCAGCTGTTGTAGACACCAAAACACACCATAGCTCTTTCAAGCAGATGGACAGTCTTTGTGAGGGCTGCTGACAAAAAGCACTGCAGATGGACAGTTGTTAAGGGAAGCTGCTGACAGACGCTGGTATTGCTAGATTTCTAAGCTACAGCGTGACTTTTTAAAGTTGGCTAGCCCCACCTCCACACACCTATGCTGCGTTTCTACTGGCTCTCCACTGAGCCCCCATCTTCTGCATTCAAGAAGATCTAGGAATGGGCAGGGCAGTATAAGCATATACTCAGCAGATGTATAAACAATTCAGTGGCAGTTTGTTTTAAATGTAGCAGCAGTTTAGCAACAGATTGAGGGCAAGATTCTCAAAGCTCTCAGAAGGTGCAAAACCTTTCCTAAGTCCCCAAAACTCCCTCAGCTACGGAAAAAAGGGGAGTTTGCTCAAAATGCTATTCACAAAACCCCCTGAAGCTATGGGTAAAACCACTATGTACTGTGGAAAAAAGTGCAGCTGCGGAAGTCCCTCAAGACAAAAAGGTGTGAGATAAGTAAAGCACAGCCCCTGAAAGGCTATTCACAGCCAGGTTTTTCCCCACAGCTGAGAAAAGAATGTTACACACAGTGGAATGAGGTGCAACTCTCCCTCAGCACACTGCAGTAGTGCCCCAGCAATTGGAATCAATTCAGGTGGAGGTGTACCACAGGTAATAGCATCTCAGACAGTATAGCAGTGGCTGATGTTACAGCACTGAAAGCACACATTGCCATGCTATGGCAACAGGCACCAACCACTAGACCCAGTGCAGCCCATGACAGAGCCAGACAGGCAGTAGAGCCTGACCAGCCAGCAGCGAGTGCTACCCCCCCCGCAGGCTACAGGAACACCCCAGGGAGGGATGACCAGCAGGGACAGTCAGCCACTGTGGTGCCAAGGTATCACAGGTACCTGTGGTGCTGTTGTGGTCCCAGTTGGGGACTGGTTGCTGGTCTCTGTGTGTGCTGAAGCTTCATATTATAGCAGCACTGTTACAGTCTGCTGCTTCAGCTACTGTGGTTCCCTATTGCTGTGCCTTCACAGCCCACACAGCTGTGAATTTGCAGCACTTTCGCAAGTCCTGCAGCAGCTAAATTGCCACACCTGCGGCACTTTTTATGGAAATCCACAGCTGCGCTGGTTTTCTTTGAGAATACAGCACAGCTGCGTTTCTGTGCTGCAGCAAGCCTTTTCCCGTTGCTGTGGGAATTTCGACTTTCTTTGTGAATCCTGCCCCGAATGTCTAGGCTTGCACTGGACAAAAACAGGCAGGCAGTTGATGTAGAAGCCAAAACACACCATTGCTCTTTCAAGCAGATGGACAGTCCCTGTGAGGGCTGCTGAAAGAAAACAGTTCATAGCACATTTACAGGTTAGTCAGACCCATAAAATGCAATGCAACATGTTCCCAGTAGAAGCAGGGAAGCCAGAGGTAGGTATAGTACTGGAAGAGGCAAACTAGAATTGCTGTAAATCTGAATGCCTGCCTAAACAGCTTAGTGAATTATAGTACAGGTCACAAAAGCAAGCTATCAAGTGTCTTTACCTTAATAAATTCTTTACAAATAGTAGGAAAAACACACTGAAAAGCAGGAGCCAGGTACTGTGTGCTGCAGCCTACTTGTTGCACGTGAAATTACAGAGGATTCTGTGACAATGCAGAGCCAAGGTGGTATTGGAGTTATTCTTTCAAGGCACATGTGCATCATTAGCTTATTAGGTGAACATAACAAAGAGAGATTACGACTCACAATACTTGATCAGATCACCACCATGAACATGAGTTGCAGGGAGGGGGTAGTTATGCTTCTGTGTTTCATTGCTGTCCAGGCAGCATTAGCCAACCTCACAAATGGAATGTAAAAATCTGTGGATTCAGCAATCCTATAAATACCTCTGGAAAAAGCCACACCTCCAGAGCTCCAGATATCACTGTATTGTGAACCTCATGTCCTTTAACTAAAGATAAAGGGACTTTGACTCAATTTTGATGGCAAGGCCCACAGAGTGAGAAATGTTTTACAGCAATTTCCAAGCAAATTTCTACTAATAACAAGCATTTGTCAATGCTGAATGATTGCTTGCTGGTATTAGCAATGGAAGTGCAGGAGTTAGACAGATGCAGAATAGGAATGGCAGTGAAGTATTAAACTTCATGCCAACCCCAACTGCACCCAGCAGAGATGGACAGGCATTGGGATAAGCCTTTGGGTCATCACCCATAACACTCATGCTATTTCACCTTAACCTATCCTGCAGACACCGACAAGTGTTGAGGTGTCCTTTGGGGTGTTCAGCTTTCCAGACACCCCATTCCATAAGGACATATGCTGAAATGGGTGCAGTATAGGAGAATGGGGTGAACTTTAGGGCCGAATAGTCCAAGACACACCTCAGTGCCTATCACTGGCTGCAGGGTGGGGGTGGAATGGCACGAGCATTACAGTCAGCAATCCAAACACCTTTCAGTCTGTACAGGGTGGGACATTATGGATAGAAACCCCTAACACCCCGGGCATTTGTTGGTATTTGCACAACAAATTTTTAACATTGTCTTTTTGTGACCCCCACCTCAGGAAAGCATTTGGGACCTCTGCTCATAAACAGTGGCACTGTGATTTTGTTAATCTGTCCTGAACGTTGATTTCCCACAGCAACCATGCCATTCTGTGCCAGATGTGCGAAACCATAGTTTGGGCAGGATGTAAAAAATGACAGCTGTGCTGTTCATAAGGAGGTGTGCAAAAATGGCAATGTTGCAATTCTGGGGTGAAAATATTACAAATACTTGAAGTTATAAGTGTGCGTGGAAACTGCACGATACACACTCATAACATAGTCATTTTGTGGACTTTTGTCACCAGATTTTCAACATAGGCATTTTGGGACCTCCACTCATGAACAGTGTCACTGTGATTTTGTTAATTTGTTCTGAACATTGATTGCCCACAATGACCGTGTCATTGTGTGCCAGATGTGCGAAAACACATTTCAGCTAGTATGTGAAAAATGACAGCTGTACTGTTCATAAGGAGATGTGAAAAAATTCCAGTGCTGAAAATTTGGAGTGAAATATTAAAAATTCTCAAAGTTATGAGCGTGAATGGAAACTGCACAATGCGCGCTCATAACACAGTCTTTTTTTGAAACTTTAGCACCAAATTTTGAACATAGGCATTTTGGGACCTCCGCTCATAAACAGTGTCACTGTGACTTTTTTAATCTGTCCCAAACATTGATTTCCCACAGCGACCATGTCATTGTGCCCCACATGTGTGAAAACACATTTCGGGCAGGATGTGAAAAATGGCAGCTATACTGTTCATAAGGAGGTGTGAAAAAATGGCAATGCTGAAAATCTGGAGTGAAAATATTAAACATTCTTAAAGCTACAAGCGAGCATAGAAACTATGCAGCACACGGTTGTAACACAGTCATTTTTTGGAATTTTTTACCAAATTTGCAGCATAGGCTTTCTGGAAGCCTACCTCATGAACAGTGATACTGTCATTTCATTAATCAGTCCCAGAATGTGATTCCATGCAGTTACTGTGTAATCACCTTTCGGGACTGAATAATGAAATGACAGTGACAGAATTCATGAGGTGGGGTCCCAAGAACCCCATGTTGAAATTTTAGAGCCAAAAGTCACAAAAATGGCCAAGATATCCACCTAAGTTGAAAACCCTCCATTTGTGCCATTATACAGCATACCGGTACTTCTTCAGTTCACAGTCAGCTTTGAAGAGTGCAGACATGTTCCCGGTCCACCGAAGATTGTTGCGCTGGGCTCTGGAGGTAAGTATGGGGTGAGGGTTGGGTGTGGGGAGGTCAGGTGCGCAAAGGGTGGGTGTGGATTGGGTGTGGGGCACAGGAGACAACAAGGGACCATTTATTTCTTTCACAGGGTGAAAAAAAAATGTTGCAGGAAGGTTTTTCCTTCACAGGTTTGTTTTTGGTACTCTGGGATGGGCTCCCAGTGTGCAACCTGTGTTGTTTGAAGAGGGTAACTGAAGCCGACAGGGATTGGGCCCCCTGTCGGCACAGGAAACATGTGTGTTTGTGGAGCGCATGATGCCGAGGGAGATTGGGCACCCCCTCAGCATACATAGCTATTACATGGGAGGACATTATGCTGACAGGGATTGGGCTCCCCCATCAGCAAATGAACCAGGGAGGGGGCATGCCAACAGGGGGATTGAGAACCCCTGTCGGCTTTTATGGGGACTGTGAGTAGCAGACTGCAACAGCCGCCATCATGTTTTTTTGAAATGTTACACCAGGCAAGGCACTGCCCTGCAATGACGGGTCACTCCCTTATTGCAGTGGCTAATTCCTTTCAAGTTGGTGGCACGCTTGCTGAGCTAGTGTCAGCAGCAGCATGCCATCACCTTGGGAAATGAGGGCCAAGCCTAAGAATGCAGAGGTGGCATTGGCCACCACAGTACCACACCTCCGAAACCCACTTCTCTCCTAAGCTGCCACATAATGTTTCTTGAGCATATGCACAAGCAAACACAAAAATGTTTCTGAGAAGAAAAAAGAATGCTGCTCTCAAGAAAATAAGGAAAAGATTATTTCCATGAGTTCTCTGTTGTTTTGAGAGGAGACTTCCAGAACCCAGAGCCCTGTCCTTCCAGAATACTAAGTATCTTTTCAGATATTACTGTTCTATAGTTTGGGATTTTGTTAGTAAAGGAATCAATTGACTAAACTGGTTCATTAATTACTATTAAATGTTAATCTTCTTTTCATTTTTTTATGTGAATTTGTCGAAGGTCTATTAGCCTCCTAGAAATGTGGGTATGCAAAACAATGTTTCTATGTAGAAAACGCTCAACAATGTCAATTCTGTTTCATTTCATTTTTATTTTTTATACTTGTTAGCTGATGAGTATATTTGTCCATTGTCACAAGTGATACACTCATAAATAAAACAGAGTCAAATACAATAACACAACATTAGTAAACATGGCTATAAGTACACATTGAATAGACAAACAGTTACAAAATCATCAGGTACGTGTGCAATCATCTTATTCAAAAAGTCATTTTTTAATCCAGCATTAAAAGTTCTCAGCTTAGGACAGGTCATAGCCTCACTTGGAAGAGAATTTTAGAATGTTAGAGCTTTAAACAGCAATGATTTTTGACCAAATTATTTTTGAAACATGGAAGTTTATTACTTTGCAATCTAACTATATGTTGTATATTGATGACCCTATTAAATAAGAATGAAACTGATTGTGGAAGCTGTTCAATAAGTACTTTATGGAGCATAACAACCATTTTTAGAGTTCATCTTTTTTCCAAAGCCAGACAGCCTGAGAATTTATAAAACATACAGTGGTGGGTTCTCCTCATACAAATGGCAATATAGTGACATATACTGTTATAGTTACCTTTAATTGTGCTTTTCTTTTATGAAAGTTAGCCGAACTAGTTAGCATTATTGTTTCTTTTCTCTATTTTTGTTAGTATTTGCTTTACTTCAAAAGTATTTTGACGCACCTTCTAATGTGCAATTTTTTGTCATTTGTGATGTTATGTATTAAAAAGTTATAATTTCTTGATATCACATATAGTGCACATTTATAAATTATTTGTAAATTTTTCAGTAACATACTGTGAAGAAAAAATGTGAGCCATTTTTCGAAGAACTCTAGTGTTTACTAAAAATTGTTTTTAAATAATTTATATCTTATTGACTTGCACTGTACAAAACAATTCATTCCAGTGAGTAGATGTCACTCTCTCCCTTGTCCACAGCTTTCCCAGTGTCCACAGCTTTCCCAGGAGAGGTCGCGAGGGGCTTCATAAGCTGCCCTCCCTCACAAGAAGTCCTCCGTCGCCCGTGAACCGCGAGGGGCTGAATTTGATTTTCTCCAGCAGCCCTCCCTGCACACACTGAAGCCAGGTACGAATCGAATCGGACCCGCGGCGCATCGCGCTCAGCCTGCCTTCCCTATAGTACCAGTTTGCCTCCAGCACAGATTGGTCCCTGCTGGCGCTGCGCGGCTCCCCACCGCCCCCACCACCACCCTTGGTCGACATCTGATCTTATAGTGTAGACCACGTGCGGTGCTAAACCAATCAGCCCACTTTGCCATTTGCAGCTTATACTGCAGCACCACCAGAGGGCTCCCTCTCTTTTCACTCATCCCAGACCTACATCTCGACAATATGAACACCCTCTATTGTATCCCACAACTTTCTATTTTAATATTGATATTTGCTTCTCACTCCCTGCTTACCCTGTGGTTGCCTAAACCTACCTGGGACCCTACTGCTTGCCCCTCTACCTATCTCTCTGGAAACACAGCAGTGTCAAAGCACCTACAACCTTGCTCATTAGCCTTTCACAGCCAAAACTGTACTTCTAATTTTAGCTGCACCATTAGTGGAAACTTGCTTGCCCTACACCTCCCCTGCAGACTCCCACCATCTAGCACATACCCTCAGTAAATCTAACTATCTTAACTCACCTGATATCCACCCTCCCTATACCTACAAGTCCTGCCAAATCGACTACCTATCCTGGTACTTGCTGCAATACAAACAAGTTGTTTAGGATGCTCGCTCTCCGGCATACTCTCCTTCTCCTCCTCCTAATATCCGGCAATGTCCATCCCAACCCAGGTCCTCCTATGCCAAATTGCAGTAAGAAGGGCGCACATAATGGCCTTTTCCTGGCCGCCCTCAATATCTGCAGTCTCCCAAAAAAATTTACCCTGCTGCAGGCTTGGCTTACACAACACCCCATAGACATCCTTACCTTATCAGAAACCTGGCTCTCAAAAAAGGTCCCTGATGCCTCGGTCTCCCTCAGGGATTTTACCCTTTTCAGGGCTGACAGGATAGGCAAAAGGGGTGGGGGATGTGCCATATATGCTAAAACATCCCTCAAACCTCTCTTAGTCCCTCTTCCTAAGCCTGAACATGGAGCTCAGGCCATCACCATCAAAGTTACCCTTGGTACTCTGGCAAACCACTCTATATTATGGCAGTCTACATCCCCCCAGCAAACCAGAAGCTAGCGTTTGATTCCATCCTATCAGCAATCACTTATCTTCCACCAAAAAGTGAACTGGTTATTATGAGTGATTTTAATGTGAACTGGCAGTCTGCTACGTCAGCTCCCTACAAAGAGGCAGCTTGTGCCTATGACCTTACCCAAGTAGTACTGACACCCACTAGGCAGGATCCTTGGACAGGCTCCTCCACTCTTATAGACCTAATCCTTACAAACCTCCCTAACCACCTCTCCAATGTCAGTGTGCTTCCTGATGTACTTAGCGACCACTCCCCTGTCACATGCCGGTGGACAAATAAAAATGCCCCAAACAAACCTAAAATTTCGCTCAAAGGCACCTCAAAAGGTGCCCTCTCTCGCCTCAGAGTGTACCTCGCCACCTGTGACTGGGATACTGTCCATAATGCCCAATCTTTGACGCGCGCTCACTGCATTTATTACTATTTTCAACGCTGCCTGTGACATATTTGCCCCCTTCATAAAAGATAATAAAACCTGGACACCCCTTGGATAACTCAGTCCCTCTTACAACTTATGCAACATAGGGATAACCTCTGGCACAGGGCCCTATCTTCCCAGCTGCCCCATGATAGACAGCTCTACAGAGAGGCAAGAAATAAATGCACGAGGGCTATCCGGCAAGCCAAGGCCACTCACTATCATCAAGCTTTTACCGCTACTTGGAGCTCTGGGAAATCTTTCTGGAACAATATCAAGGAACTCTGCGGGAAATCCACTAACTCAGAACCTACCCAACTCCTAGTGCAGGGTACCCTCTCTCTAGACCCCTCCGCCATATCCAATACCCTAAACACCACTTTCTCCGACCTTAGTCATGTCCTCCCTAAAAACTTTTTTGACCCCATTTCCCATACGCCTACTGATACACCTTGTCCCCCCACACACCCTCCTTTCAGGCTACGCGTTGTCACCTGCAATGAGGCAAAGCGCCACCTTTAAAAAGCCCTTCAAAATTAGCTTATAGCAGTGACTCCATTGACCTGAAAATTCTTGGCTTACCCTTAATGAGACTCTGCCGCATCTCACCAAACTCCTCAACTACTCGCTATGCCTTGGCCAAGTCCCTACACTATGAAAAGGGGTATTATCACACCATCCTAAAAGGTGATCCAACAACCCCAGGCAACTATAGGCCCATTACGATCCTTCCTCCCTCTCAAAAGCACTAGAAAAATTGTGTCTGACCAACTTACGGAATACCTAGACAAATATGGACTTCTCTGTCAAGAGCAACATGGTTTCAGAAAAGGGCACAGTACTACCACGGCACTACTAGAATTTACATCTTACATTCATGAAGCTCTTGAACAGGGTCGGCTGTTGGGGCAATCTATGTTGATTTGACCAAGGCATTTGACACTGTCAATCATGAGCTTCTACTCCGTGCCTCTTACGTCCTCCATGTTGCTCCTGAAACTATCTCCTGGTTCAAAAACTATCTGACTGACAGAACACAGCAAGTAAAATTTGTAACACACTCTCCTCCAAACAACCAGTTAAGCTCTGGCGTCCCTCAAGGGTCAATACTTGGCCCTCTATTGTTCACTCTCTTCCTGAACTCACTCCCCAAGCCTGCACTGGAAAGCTCCTGCTATATGCTGATGATGCAGTGTTATACTGGAGCACACCAACCTCATCCAACTCCAAAGTGCCCTTCAAGGCTGTTTTAGTGAGCTTGAACTCTGGTTCTCTGACCATCGGCTAATACTTAACTATGACAAAACTAAATCCGTGTTGTTTGCCCATCGCAAAACCCCTTAGTAACTCCCAGCTATCCATCTCAATCTCACAGGTACCCACATTGAACAGGTCCTCACTTTAAATATCTAGGCATCACTCTGGACACATCCCTCACATACCATCATCACATCAAATCTCTCCTCCTCAGTCAATACCGGATTGGCATTCTTTACAGGCACAAACACTTGCCTTACCCCTCAGGCGCTACGGTTAGCTGTTACAAGCTCAGTCCTCTCACTGGTCGATTTGGAATAACCATTTACGGGCGCTGCTGACAAATCTAGCTTAGCAGCATCAATATAGCACTCAACAAAGCCTGCCGCTTGGTCACTAACAGTAATAGACAAACTCACATCTGTTTGCTCTATTATCATGCAGACTAGCTAACCCTAGAAGGAGGCTTAAGTACCAAACCTGCCTCCAAGCCAAAAGATCCTTATGAAACTAACACCAACTGGACTGCACCACCTCGTCCACTGGCCCATCACAGGGGCACCTCTAGGCAGACTTGCTGGTACCTCCTATACAGTTCCCCACTGTAGGACATCTCTAGGTCAAAGATCCTTCAGTATCGAGCTCCACTCTGGCTAAACAATCTACCATCCTCTGTCTCACTGGCCCCTAATCTAAGTCTATTCAAAGCTGGGATCAGAAGTTTCTTCTTAACCCTGAGACCTGTACCTGTTCTCCCTCTTTTCCCTTAGGTGGTCGGTCACTGGGGCCACCTCACCGTTAGGAGCATCACTATCCTCAGATCTTGCTAGCCTAGGCAATACCTTACACGGTTGATTGTCTGAACCATTTTAATGTCCTGTTGTTGATATTTCTGTATAACCCCGTTTCTCTGTGTACTCTCTAATACAACTGACGTGTAGCCTTACTCATGCTATGATATCAACTTTTGTCGAAATGTAATATCACTGTTTTGCTCTATGTAATGTTGTTTTGGCACTGACATGTAGCATTGCTTATGCTGTGTTTTTGAACATTGTGTCAAAATGTAATGTCACTGTCTTGAAAACTTTGTACATTTCAGTCTTGTCCTTACGTTCTGATGTGTTTGACGTGGAGCCTTTGCAAAGGAGTCCTTGACTCAAAGGTTGTAATTCCGAAATTTTCAATAAACAAAAACAATAAACAAACATTACATGCTGAACTTCATTTTATGTCAAGAGTTAAGATTATCCCCACATACGTTACTTCACCATGTGTATGTTCTTAAAGTAGTACTACAATTTTAATATAATAAGCGTATTTTCCTATGAGCAGGGACTAATTTCAAAATCAGATAAAACTATAATGTGCACCCTGACATAAGAGTTATGTGTCCCCTTCTATCTTAACATGAACAATCAGAAATTTTAGTGAAGTAGTTTGAAACCCAATACCGGGCAGACCACACTTTAATAATTACTATTCTTAAATCCTGGAACAGAACTGGTTAAATGAGCCTTTAACTTGAGCAGGTACAGTATACTGACTTGTAAAACAATGAGCCTACACATATTTTAACAGATGAACAATTCCAAAGCTATAAAGTGAAGGATAGAAGATTCATAATACTGAAATGCTATATCTAATTCAAAATCCTTGTGTGTCTAAAAATATCTATAAAAACATATTGCCATAGATGTTTAGCCAGTTTTTAGGTTACCTCTTCTCTGACATACTTCCTGAGGCTCCAAGAAAAATATATCAAAAATGCCCTGATGTAAAGATTAAACTCAGACAGGTTGTGGGGCACTGCTGGATGGAATGATCTGCTGCATTACAATTCACATATATGCGTTGTGTTTCTCCCAGTATGTCACATGCCAAAAGCCAATAACCACCATGATGAAGATGCATTATTTTAAAAGAAAACGATGGATAGTGGTGAAACCTCCCCTGCTACATCCCAAGGCCCCAATTTGCACTTTCACCTTAAACTTAAAATCTTAAAAATACCCTCTGATGTAGTTGTTAAGTTTATTAGGTTTGTCCATGGTGTCTAGTTCCAAACAGTGTCCACAGCCATTTCATGGCTGCCACACACATTCCTTGATTTCTTAATGCTAATTTACCCTGCTGACCAATGGTACAGTCAGAAGGGTATATTGGCATACAGCAAGGAAGAGATGCATGCAGCAGCCGTGAGGTGCCTGTGGACACTCTTTTAAACCAGAAGCCATGGACAAACATAATAAAAACCTACATCAGGAGGTATTTGTAAGATTTTTAATTTAAGGTGAAAATGGAAATCAGGGCCTTGGGGTGTGGCAGGGGAAGCTTTGGTAATATGCATTGTTTTTTTTTTTAAGTTCCAAAATATTTATTGGGGTAATGGCTTAGTAATCTAACATACTAACATACTAAAATGCCAGCAGAATAGGCCTAACGGTCTTTCGTGTCTGTTCGTTTGGTCAGTCCCCAACCTGGGTGCTGACCTTGCTGTCCCCCTCGTCTTCTCTGGCTTCTCCCTTCCCAGTTCCAGATATTCTTGCTGCATTGGATTTTGCTTCCAGAACCCTTCCCCTGTACCTGTCCCACCCCCTCTTGAACCCCTCCACTGTCTCTGCTTCCACCAGCCCCCTAGGCAGTGCATTCCATGGCTCCACCACCCTCTCAGTGAGTAGCACCTCCTCCTTTCTCCCTGAATCTTCCCCTCCAGCTTCCACCCATGCCCTCTAGTGGCCCCTTCCTCCTTCCTTGAAGCACCCCGACTGTTCCTCCCCTATTTACCCTCTTCATGTACCTAAAGACCTCTATCATGTCCTCCGGTCCCTTCTCTCTTCCAATGTACATATTTAGCTCTTGAGCCTCTCCTCATAGGTCCTGTCCCCAAGCCCCAAATCATTTTGGTTGCCCTCCTCTGGACCCTCTCCAGGAGGTTAATGTCCCGCTTTAAGTGTGGCCTCCAAAACTGCATGCAGTACTCAAGGTGCGGCCTCACCAAGCAGTTATACAGAGGGAGTATCACTTCCCTCCTTCTGGAGGTGATCCCCCTAGTGATGCATCCAGCATCCTGTTGGCCTTGGCTGCTGCCCTCCTACAAGTCTCAGAGTTGTTCATCTTGACATCCACCACCACCCCCAGGTCCCTCTCAGCCATCGAGACTTGTAGCATTTCTCCCCAGGGTGTACACTTGGCCTGGGTTTCTGGCCCCAGGTGGAGTACCTCATTTCCTGACATTGAACCTCAGCTTCCACTTTCTAGACCATCTTTCCAGAGCCTCCAGGTCCCCCCTGGGCCCACCTCCCTCCTCCCCATCCACCACCGCCCCCAGTTTTGAGTCATCTGCAAAGAGACTCATCTCACTCCTGATTCCTGTCCTTATGTCAGATACGTAGGCATAGAACAGAAGGGGCCCAAGGACTGATCCCTGTGGGACCCCACTAATGACCCTCCTTGGGGGTGAGACTATCCCACCAACTATGACCCTCTGGGTCCGGTCCTGGAGCCAATTGCCTATCCATCTGATCATCTGGTTCCCCACCCCCATTTCTTCCAGCTTATCCAACAGGCCCATGTGAGGAACAGAGTCAAATGCCTTGCTAAAGTCTAGAAAGAGGACATCCACTGGTCTACCCAGGTTCAAGGCACTTGTCACCCAGTCATAGAACTCCACCAGGTTTGTCTGACATGATTTCCCCGGGATGAATCCATGTTGTCTATCGTCCAGGCACCCTGACTTATCCAGGTCCCCCCCAGCCTCTCCTTGACAATGCCCTCCATCACCTTGCCCACCACCGAGGTCAGACTGACAGGCCTGTAGTTCTCTGCCACCTCCTTGATCCCCCTTGTGGATAGGGCACTATATGCGCCACCTTCCAGTCTTGGGGCACCACCCTGTCCTCAGAGAGATGGTGAAAAGCTCTGCCAGGGTTTTGCCAGGACATCTGCAAGTTCCTTCAGCACTCTGGGATGTAATTTATCCGGCCGTGCTTTCTCCATCTTAAGGGAGCTGAGGGCTTCCCTCACTCTCTCTGCTGTAATTTCCACTTCGGTACCCTTCTCCTGCTTAGCCCTCCCCCACCTGCCAGTGATGCCTCCACCTCTCCCCAGACCTGCCGATCGGTAAGGGTTCCCCCCTCCTCAGTATCTCTGTCTCCTCCCATGTATGATGCAGCACCCCCATTTTCCTGGAAAACTGAGGTGAAGTACTCATTTAGTACCTCAGCCTGCTCCCCCGGGTCTTGTGCCCATCTCTCCCCTGATTTAATCCTGCTAATCTGCCCCTTCGCCCTTCGTTTTTCCCCAATGTATCTAAAGAACCCCTTGTTCCCTCTCCTAATTTCCCTGGCCAGGTTCTGCTCCTTCCTTGCCTTAGCAGCCCTCACCACTCTAGTGGCCCTTCTAGCCATCAGCTCATACTCCCCTCGATCCCTTTCACTCCTTGAGCACTTGAATTGCTTATAGGCTGCTTTCTTTCCCCGCACCACCTCCTGGACCTCCCTGGTCCACCAACAGGGTTTTGGGCCCTACCGCATTTTCGTCTTACTCTTGCACAGGTGCTGGTAGCATCCTGCACCCCTCTCCTGATGATTTCCCACCTACTATCAGCGTCCATGTCTGACCCAATCCCATCCAAATGCTCCTTAAGGATCCTTCCCATTTCCTTAAAATCCCCCCTGAAGTTGGTTACTTCGTCTTTGTGCAGCCTTCTACCCTCCTAGGTCCAGGTAGAACCAGACCGTGGCATGGTCACTCCCGCCAATGGGTCCCATACCTCCAGGCCCCAATCTGGTCACTGTCTGCCAGGACCACATCCAGTACCCGTGCCTCCTGGTGGGTTCCCTCACCTGCTGAGTTAGGAACGCGTCTTGAAAGACATCCAACAACCTCTGTTCCCTGGTCACAGAGGATGTCATAGTCTCCCAGTCTGTTCCTGGCATGTTTAAGTCCCCCAACACCACCATCGTTCCTCTGCCCAGTCTGCAGTGTCTCCTAACATCTGCCACCAGACTGTCCTCCAGCTCCTCCGCCAGGGTAGGGGGTCTATACACCACTCCTATTTTTACTCTCTTGCACCCCCTTGTTATCAAGGTGACCCAAATCACCTCCACGGTTCCCTCCGCCTCCTCTACTCCCCCTATGCCAATGCAGTTTTTGACTATCATTGCTACCCCTCCTCCCCTTCCCTCCCCCCTGTCCTTCCTGAACATAGTGTATCCCTCCAGGTTCAGGTCCCAGTCATGTCTTGCAGTGGCCCAAGTCTCAGTGACCGCTGCCACATCCACTGCTCCCTCAGTTAGCATCGCCTGGAGCTCAGGCATTTTATTGCCCAAGCTCCTGGCATTTAGCAGGACTACCTTCCACCCTTTCCCTATAGTTCCATTTCCCTGCTCGTGTTCCTACGGGATTCTGTTTTCCCTGGTCTGCACTTCCGCCAGTCGGCCTTTTCCTGCAATCCTCCTGGTCCCCAGAGGGTGGAGACAGAGTCCCTCCTTTATCGGCACCCCCTTGACAGCCTTTTCTCCCATCCCACCCCCCTTCACAAGTTTAAACCCCACTTTTCACCAATGAACCCCTCTATTTTCAACTTAAGGATTCCCCTTCCCTCCAAATTGAGATGTAGTCTATCTCTAGCATACAGCTCCTTATCCTCCCAGGTCTCCCCCCAATCCCCCATCAACCCATACCCTCTGGCCTCACACCACTCCCTGAGCCACTGGTTTATCTCCCTAATTTTCCTTTTGTGTTCCCCACTAGCCCTTGGCACTGGCAGGATTTCTGAAGGCTGTGCATCCTATGTCATGACAGACCCTGGCGAGCTCCTGAATCTTGCCTGTATCTCTAGCTCGCTATTTTCCTCAATGTCATTTTGTACCCAGGTGGACCAGTATGTCTGGGGAACCCCACAATCCTTTGCCAGCTGATATACCTCGTGCTTAGCCCTGTGCACCGTTAGTCCAGGGAAGCATCTTGTTCTAACTGGCCAGGCTTCTCCTCCTATCCCATTTGATACCCTTGATCATAGAATCCCCCAGCAGAACACGCTGACCACTCCTTTTCCTCCATCCCCCTTCCATATCCCTCATCCTTTCTACAGGCCCCTCCACCCAGCTGGCTCTGTGTTCCTCCCCTTTCTGGGTGTCACATGCCACCCCCCTCCTTATTACCATGGCCACCTCCCTCAATCCTATGCCTCTCCTCCTCCTGAGTATCCTTCTGTTCCTTGCTAATTCCCCCCTCACTGCTTGCAACTGGTCCTTCTCCCCCATCTGCTAAACCAGCCTGGCTCATCCTCCCTTCCTTCCTGTCTCCATTTAGTTCCTCCTTGCTAGTCGTGCTCCCCTGGCCTAAACCCTCAGCTCCCTTTACTGAATCCTCCTTGTACTTCTGGTCCTTCTTTACCTTTCCTCCCAACTGGTCCTTCTTGCGCTTTCCTCCCTCTTCCCCCTGCCCCTCCTGCTCTGATTCACTGCTCCCCCCATTCTCCTGCATTCCAGGTCCCCCCCTGTTCTTCCTGCTATCTGGCCCCTGCCTCCTGCCTCCCACTCCCACTCCCTTTCCATCTCTAACTACCCCTGTCGTGGCTACATCACCCCCCTCATCCTTGAGCAGAAGAAGAGAATTAAGCGGTTATTGAGTGTGAAGGTCTGATCCACCTCCCGCCTTGCTTCCTTCTGTCCAGCCTGGCCAGCTGCCTACTTCCTGAGAATGTTGTCCTCCGTCCCCCTTTGTGAGGGCCCCAGTTACCTGCCTGCTTCCTTGGTAGTGTCCTTTGTACCCCCTCTGCCAGGTTCCCTATGTGACCCCTGAGTATTCTCCTGCACTCCTTTCCCTATGCCCCCACCCCCAGTGCTTGGTGCAACCCTGTGGGAAATTCCCAGCCCCCTTCCCCAACCATACCACCCCTTCCCCAGCTTTCTCCTAATCCCCAACCTCCTCCTAAGCTGTGCTAGCTGGTAGCACACTGGGCAACCACCGAACTTCAAGCCCAGTCCAGTATCATGGCTGCTCCACACCCTGTGCACCCCACCACCCTCCCAAAGATGCCGGCCCTAATGATGTGTGGTTCCATCCCTTCCAAATAGGTTTCCTTGGGTGAGCCACCAGGTTCCCCCTAGTCCAAGATACCCTACTGCCTAATCAGGTCATCCACTAATCTTAGAGACAGTCCCACTGTACACCAGTAACCCTGTTACTAGGTGCAGTACAACACATTAAACTTATAAGGGAAATGAACAACTCCCAAAGCTCCTCTCTCCCAGCCTTTAAATCCTACCCCCAGTGGCTAGAACTACATGAGCTGCACCTGCAGCCTTTTCCTCCAATTGCAGGGCAGGTGTTCCCCTATAAATTCGCAGACTTCTGGGGAGGGAGGGTGGGGAGGGTGGATCTTGGGCAGACACCTGACTCGAGAGAGGTGTATCAGCCCTGTGTCTCCCTCCAAGCCCAGCAGCCAAAGAACCAGGCCCAAGCAAATCCCACCAAATAGGTTTTAAATCAGAAGAAATAGGCCTCTACCACGCAGCCTGTTACACAGTGAAACATCCATAAAATGAGCCCCACTTACAGCCACCAAATCAGTTTACAAACATCCAGCATCACCCAAAACAATACCCTGCTAGCCCCTTAGAAGTAAGAAAGAACTAACCTACCAAGTAAAATCCACAAGAACCCTGTGAAAACAACAGCAGCAGCTACTGTCCTGGAACACTGATCCTGTCCCTTCCAGTTCTTTCTGAGAAGACAAAGCAGCTAACACCTCAATCTGATTCAGCTCTGCCTCCAGTCAATTAGCTGAGTGAGACCTGGCCAGACCATTAACACCCCTTCCCCACTATGCAGTAACCTTTACAGCTAATGGAGTCAGCACAAGGAATCAAAATTCAAGTCAAAGCCCCCCAAATATGTTTGCTGCCAAAGGGAAACAGGACTCCAATTTAATCAGCTTCACTAACACCACATCAAAATAGGCTTGAAATTAACAGATATAGGTCTCCAATTCAAATAACCATCTCCAAGCAAATCCCACCAAATAGGTTTTAAATCAGAAGAAATAGGCCTCTACCAGCACAGCCTGTTACACAGTGAAACATCCGCAAAATGAGCCCCACTTACAGCCACCAAATCAGTTTACAAACATCCAGCATCACCCAAAACAATACCCTGCTAGCCCCTTAGAAGTAAGAAAAGAACTAACCTACCAAGTAAAATCCACAAGAACCCTGTGAAAATAACAGCAGCAGCTACTGTCCTGGAACACAACTGATCCTGTCCCCTTCCAGTTCTTGTTGCAGTTCTTCTTGTCCCTAGAAACTTCCCAGCCCTGTCCTTCCAAAACTAAGGTGGAAAAGAAAGAGTCCACACAGTACCTTTAGGTTTCCTGATCATAATCCAAGCCAGACCCACTCTGTCAGGAGGAGAACACCCTTTCTATTTTTTGAAGTAGATGGCCTGCATCTACTGTGTCTGAAAAATTGATAGAGCTTGTCTCCATAGATAACCTTTCAACTAACAGTAAGCAACATGATGTGGTGCATGCCTAATGGGCTCCACTTTGCCCACACCACGTCAAAACCCTTCCGGATGAGATCTGGAAAAATGTGGATTTTTGCATCCTGCCAGTCAACTGGACTCATTTGCTTTGCCTCTCAGAGAATCAAATCCCTCTCTAGTGCTGAGCTCAAGACCACTGGGATGATTTTTGATCATGGACTCCCTGAGGCCCCTGCTGTCTGCTGTCCACATGACATCGCATGGTATATGCCAGTTGTACTTTCACTAGCCTAGCTGCTGGAAAAATCTCTAGGATCTATGCTTCAATTAAGTCCTTTGGGGCATCCCCCCACTTCCTTTGAGAGCCCCCAAATCATTATGTTAGTAGCTCTGCCACCATTTTTAAGTTCTCAAGACAGTGCTGGAGAACCACATTCCCTTTTATGAGGTCCTCTGGGGCTGTTTGGGTCTGATCTGATGACTTCACCTCTTCTTTCAGTTCCAATTCCACTCATATCTTTTGAGTCAATATGTTGCCTTTTAGTGGAGAAATCCTCCATCCTCTTGTCAAGTTCTTGAATCGCTCGCAACATAACAGCACTAGTGGGCTGTCCCATCTGTATCCTGTGCTAGGCTGCTCAGGTCCTTGCTGGTGCCACGCCTTCCCTCCTTTACTTTTGCTCAATCACCTTCAGTTGGCACTCTGTTACCTCAGACCATGCCTCCAGATTAATGCAAGGTAGGCACAATTGTATCAAAATGTTTAGAAGCTGGTACTCCACACTGTAATTGAAAAACTAAGTCAGTTCAGCCACTTTTATTCTGTTGATCTTTAGTGTGTTCTGCACAGAGCTCTGTAGACTTGCTTCCTCACTGACTGTTGATATCTCTGCCTCTGGGTTAACTAAACCTTAATCAAAAGCAATATTAAGGATAACATTCTATTTTTTTTTCCTTCTGACAGTTTGGGGGCTTGTCCATGATATTTTTGACTAAAAACAATAATAAATATCAGTGTTAAAAGTTTTTAGTTTTGATATTGATTTTTGATTTGTTTTAATAAACAATGCATACACGATGAATAGGGGTTACATTTGGAAGTTGTCCACAGGAACTCAGTTCCACCCCCTGTTACAAAATTGTATGAGTTCCTGCACCTCAGTCATCTTCCTCCATTGAATACTATATGAAAGTTCCAGCATCTAGAAATGAATAATTACCCCACTTAAAAATCTAGGTGTGAGAGTTAGCCCACTTAAGTATTTCCAATTTAACCCTGAATGTGGATAAAATAAAAGGAAAAATCATTGTGACAGAAAAGTAATTTGTTTCACTAACAGTTTGTTTATTTACTGTTATTTCAGAGAGCACCTTTAAGCACAGGGGCTCGTTTACAAAGCTTCCATGTCAGTGACAAAAAAAATATAATAAGAAACAATTGCAGTAGCTTCAAACAATTCCAGAGGAATGTAATCGATGCAAATACTATAAAATACATAAATGGTACATCAAGCAAATTCCAGAAAAATTCAGTCACAAAACATTACCAAATAACAATGCCAATTACAGAATATGGCAGGGTCCACATCAGGCAAACATCAGTTAGGTTATTAGCAGTTACAGTTGTAGAGAACAAATAGAGGTGACCACAGAAATATCTTGAACAGGGCAAAATTAGGGAGCTTTAGCAGAGATTTAGGCAATTTGTTTAGTCAGTCAGCAGCCCTGACAGCAAAGGAGTAACTGCCCAATTTAATTATCTGAAAAAGCAGTTCTAAAGCATGCCTTGCCATGCTTCCGCTGTTGTACTGTTTGTGTCCAGATAAGTCTCAGAGAGCCCTTAGACACCATCCTTTAAGATATTCCAGACATCTACAAAGAACACGTCACAGTAAATGATGAAATTTGCCCAACTATTGCCCCATGAAACATACATAATCATTTTATACAAAAATTGCTGTTATTTGATTATTATAGGTTTACCTATAATTATGGCAGTAAACAAAGCCTTGTGGCACAGTCTCATTTAAAGATCAATGGAGTCAAAAAATAGAGTTATTTGAAAAGAGAAAAAAGGAATATTCTGCAGGAAATAGAACACTTGACTCTAAATAACAATTCATTGGCAAGAGAAAAACAGAATTGACTGTTCCACTAAAAAGTTTGTAATAACAAAGGGAGCACAAACCTGTTAACTGGTATCAGTTACAGGGAAAAATAAGACTATTTAACAGTTCAAAAGTGAGTTTATAGAACAGTTCAAAAAATCTAAAGAAAATATTTATAATATAAAACAAAAGAACTGTTCTTTGATCAGAGAGTTAGAGAAACCACAACCTAACCCAAAGAAAAATTAGACTAAATATTGAAATGCTAAAAATAAGCTTAAGGATGTTAGAGATACTTTCTTAGAATTGTGAAACAGCATAAAATAAGTTAAAAGTATTCTTCATGGAACTAGGGTAGACTTTGTTGATTTACAAGAAGCTCACAAAAGCTGGTGGACGAATGTAAATAAGAACAGGAAAGAAAGTCAGGAGATCCTGATATAGAAGACCTTGTTAACCCAGTGAAAACTTTTCTATTCCCGCTGAAGCAGGCAACCTTAAGCAACTTACAAACAGGAAGAAAGGAAAAGTGGATTTCTCAGTTCATATAGGAACATGTCTTCCTATGCAGAACCTGCAGTGGAATTTTTCTTTCAATAGTCATTTTCTCCATCAATTCAGTCTGGTTCTGGAAAGGAACAGCAAGCTGAGATAAAGGAAACAACAACCAAAAAAAAGTGTTCAAAGAGAAGATAACCAGTGCATTGGTAAACAGTTGGAACGGGGGTGAATCCTGCCAGCACGATGGTGGCAGCGTAATTCTTTGAGCAACCAGCCATGGAGAGCATTCTGATGACCTTCTAACAGACCAGAGATCGGGCAACAATTTTATTTCGGACCAGAATTAATCCGAGATCTCCTGCTACAGGTGAACACCAAAATCAGTGATATTGATTGCCCACAGAGCCTACACTAAGTCCCAGAAAGTTAACGCAGTGCTTCGAGGTAGCGGCCCAGCCAGATGGGCTGTCTGGATTTACTTTACCCAGCAAGGAGCGCCAGAGAACCTAGCAGCACCTGCATATGCAGGATGGCCACAGCTCACAAATGCGGGTCCCACCCACGATGCCAGGCAAGCCAATCATCGTCAGACCTAGGGGCTATAATGTCCAAACTGGGCAAAATATTGCTGGACATTAATGACCTGAAAAAAGTTGCTCATAAAACAAATGTGGATTTAACCGCACTTGCAACCCGAGTGACTCATGCTGAACAGTCCACCCAGCACCTCGAGGTAACAGCACAAGCACATCAGGGAACCCTAGTAGTCCACACTAACAAAATCCAGTACTTATTAAATAAAGTGGACGACATGGAAAATCACGCCAGGAGAAAAAACATTAGAGCTGTAGGGGTGCCCGAAGGAGCAGAGGGCTGGGACATGCATACTTTTTTTAGTATACTACTATCAGAGCTGCTTAATGATAACTGCACAGCCCCAGAGGTTGAGAGGGCTCATCATTACCTAGCCCCACACCCACAACCAGGGGGAAACCCAGGCCCATTCTCTGCAAATTCCTCCAGTATCCGTAAAAAGAATACATTCTTTGGAGGGCACGTGAACAAGGCTCGTTCCAATGGCATTGACACCGCATACAAATGTACCAAGATTTTTCATAAGATCTCTCAAACAGGAGATGGGCATATGCTGGGATTAAGCAGCAGTTCTATAAACTACACATCCAGACCTCACTGAGATATCTGGCCACTTTAAGAATTAACTTCAATACGGAGTACATCTCTTTTAACTGCCCTGCAGAGGCTGAACAGTTTATTCTTGAGCATTGTCACAGATCTTCATCTTCTCCATTGAACAGAGGCCTGCCATGAGGTGACTCACCAGCAAAGATGGAGGTGAGCCATAAGGCGCAAGCTCCGGACACACGCCAGATAGCCCGAGGGTTAGAAGAGGACCACAAGAGGATGCCCCAAGAAGAAGCCTAGAGGGGACACACCAGGGAACCCCCAACCCAGAAGAGAACACTCCCAGAGTCGACAACAAAGATTTCTTACATCTGATGCCAACAGCTGCTCGCCCAGGGTGACCCCTATTAAAACGAGTAACCGATACAAACCCCTTAGGAAACTAACCCGGCCCCTCTGGACTTGAGGGTTGAGCACCAACTTCACCCATGCTTGCAGAGACTGCACCTACAATCTCAGAGAACTGGTCCCCATTACCAGCTGACTGGTCAGACTGTGTACAACATGAGGAGTCTAAGGATGAGAACTCCTCAGAGAAGTTGGAGGCTTTGCTAAATGCCTCCGCTAATATTGACCCGATGGGCTGACTCTGAATGCTAATGGGGTTTTTGTATAGTAGCTTGGTGCGCAAGAGCAGCCAGGGATCAGGTAACACCCTCTCTCATCTTACTACTGTACGTTTTGGTGGGAGGGGGATCTAGTCATAAGCACCACAGTTACTAGCCCACCAGTTTATTTTACTTCAAGGTGGGCTGCTTTACTTTATTTGTTATGTTCACTCTAGTAAAACTCTAGCGGACTGAAGGGGACATTAACACTGAGGTGGGGGCCTCCTCCTAGAACCCACATTCAGATGCTGCCTTGGTTTAATAAAGGGTATAAATGGGTATGGATACCGCCTATTAGCAGTGCAGCCAGGAGGATAGCCTGCAGCAAACACATGGGAGGCATACAAGACAACATCCCATTACTCATTCTGCTATTTAGTAAAGGGGGAGGAAGTAACTAAGGTTCTTTTCTCAAGAACAGCCTAGCAACAGATATCATAACATCACCCTTCCCCTTCTTCCCCATAGCCACATCAACAAACTCTTGCCCTGACCTATCGATGAGGAACACTTATCAGCTGTGATCCACACCCATTACATAATGGGTAGATGTAGCAAGGCTGATTCTAACTACCCCCCACAGGTTGTGAGCTACCTCCCACCTAGTGGCTCCAAAAGGAACTTCTGGCCCTTGAGTGAATACTTAGTCCTGTTACTGAAGGGCTTTGCCCTCTCTCAGTGGAGGATGCCCCTCCACATTTGTCTGCTTGTATGAAGAACCTGCAGTATACCAACCTCCCCCCAGAGAAGGGCTCTGGGAATATAGGGCACCAGAAAAATCTGGAACCCAATTCTGCATTCAGAGTCTTATCTCTACTCCAGGTGAAATGTTGCTATGTTGTGATTTTTTGCATTTTGATTTTATTCACTGTTATCAGTACAGTTTTCAATACAGTTTATAGTTGTTTTCATCTCCGCCTTTAGGGGCAACAACAGAATAAGATAATAGGCGTCAAGGATTGGCTCAAACAAATAAGAATGAAGGGAACAGAATACAAAACGTGGCTACAATACACACTACACAGATATGTTGCAGACATGGAAGTTACCACAGACACCCACCTTATGAGGGAGAACACCCCGCAACCTAACCCTAAACCAGCAACTAGATACAAAAGCCTATACCTTTGATCAGGGAAAGGAAGTTATTGACCATATTTAAAGAAACGACCCTGCCAACCAAAGAATATGGATAGTATCCAAGACATAAATTTAATCTCCTGGAACATCCGAGGACTGAACACCTCAATCAAATGGAAAAAAAATATTGGCTCACCTAAAAGCCTACATTGACACATAACCTTCCTCCAAGAGACAAAACTGAGTAATCAAGAGGCCAGGAAGCCAGTAAGAGAATGGGTGGGCACAGAATACCATAGCACATCGGGTAAGCCTAACAAAGGGCTCTCCATTCTGCTCCATAAGATCCTGAAGTGGAAGGAGATTCAACATGAAGCAGATGCAGAAGGGAGGCAGCTCGGTATTGGTTAAATTGTCCACTTCAATGGGTCCCATACTACTGGTATATGCCTATACTCCAAATGAGGATGCTGCTGCCTTCTTTAATGCCCTCTCCAAAACCTGCTAGATCACTCCCAGGATAATCCTAACATACTGGAGGGGGGGACCTCAACCTGGCAATGGACTCCATGATAGACTAGTCTAATATCAGACCACAGCCGCACACTAACTCACACAGAGCCCTTTTAGATATGCTCACCTTGCACTAGCTAGCAGATGTGTGGAGACTACATCACCCATCTGAGAGAGACTTCACTTATTTCTCAGCAGCCTGAGCTATGGCCAGTAGGCTAGACTACTGGCTGACCTCAGAGGGAGTTACCTCACAGGTGACTAACTCTCATATCAAACCACTATATTTATCAGACCATGCCCGACTGCTGCTGCTGACATTACTCCCTGACTCCACAAGGTCACAGAAATCATCTTCTTGGAGGCTGGATCCCCTGCTCTTACAAGACCCTGATTTTCATAGCCTGGCCAAGACAGAAACAACCAAATTCTTCTAGAACACCCCGCTCAGCCTCTGCTGCTATGATTTGGGAGGCTTGTAAGGTCACTCTGAGAGGGCTAATTATCAGCTTTACAACACACAGGCAGAAACAGAGGGACCAAGAAAAGGTCCAATTAGAAGCCCAGCTTAACACCAAGGAGGCAAAATACAAAGCCCTTCCCCTCATGCTTAAAGACCCCGAGCTCATTTCCAAACTGACAAGACTTAGAATACAACTTAACAACCTGGCAATTAGACAAGCTGAGCTACATATACGAAGAAAACAACAGAAATACTGGGCTCAGGCAGAAAGAGCTGGAAACCTGTTAGCCTACAGGCTCAAAAAGGGACAGGCTGACAGGCATATCTGGGGGCTAAAGAACCTGCAGGGCAAAATGTTTATGAACAACAGGGAATCAATTACATCATATCAGAGTTTTACCAAACTCTATTTTTCTCTGATACAAATTGGAATAAAGCCAAATTCACGACTTTCATTGACCGGTTATCTCTCCCAACTCTGACAGAAACCCAAAAACATGCACTGGATATGCTGGTCACTGCCTCTGAAATTAGTAAAACAATCCTAATCATGGCTCAACACAAGGTCTCAGGCAGTGATGGATACCCCGCAGACTTTTATAGGTTGGTGCATCTGGAGGTGATCTCCCCCATGTTAAGAATGCTACAGGAAGCCCAATTGGAAGGGAAGCTACCTCCCACTCTGAGAGAAGCCATGATAACTATTCTCCCCAAGGAACGGAAGGACCATACAATCCCTGGAACTATAGGCCCATCTCACTGATGAATGCTGATGCCAAAATCTTGGCTAAGGTTCTGGCTACCAGGCTGGAGAAACTCCTACCTAATATTGTCTACCCCTCCCAAATGGGCTTCGTAAAAAGGAGACATAGCTGAGATCACCTCCATGCCCTCATCACCCTGATGCAAAAGACAACAGGTCTCTCCTCTCCTGCAGCACTGGTAACCATAGACTTCAAAAAAGTCTTTGATTCAGTACAGTGGGAATACCTGCACGCAGTACTAGATTTGTACAATGTGGGGCTGTATTTCTCCTCCTGTATTCGAACTCTCTATTAGAAACCAAGTGGCAGGGTTATAAACAATGCTACTGTATCTCCACCCTTTGAACTGCACAGAGGCACTAGCCAGGGGTGTCCCCTTTCCCCCTACTCTTCATGTTTGCGATGGAACTCTTGTCAGCAGCTATCCGCGCTAATCCAGGGATCCAGGGAATTCAGGTGGGAGATAAGCACTACCATGCCAAGTTGTATGCAGATGATTGTTTAATAGGGGCACGTAATATTGAAAGCAGCATACAACCTGTTCTAAACACTCTACAGGCATTCAGGGATATATCTGGCTTGAGAATTAACATAACCAAATCAGAGGTGCTTCCCCTGAACTCTCTTGCTGCCCCAATGATAGCCTCTACTGGCCTCAAGTGGTCCCCCTCAGAAATCAAATGCCTGGGGTAAGCTTTCCCCAGACTTACCCAGCCTGGCAGACAGGAATTATGCACTGATCTGGGCTCACCTCCTCATGGAAATATTAAGGTGGGAGCATCTACATTTATTCTTAGCAGGTAAGATAGCCGCAATAAACTTAATAATGGCCCCCAGGATATACTACTTGATCTCTCACCTACCTTTCATCCTTCCCAAGCTATGGGCACACAAATTCCACTCACTAATGAGCAGATTCCTATGGGGCAGCCACAAATCTAAATTAAGCAGAGCTAAACTCCAGGTCTCTTGGAAAAGAGGCGGTTGGAATTTATCTGACATTTCTAGATACGCCTATGCATTTCTTACTACTAAGATATACAGGGGCCTGAATAGGGAGACCCATAAGTCACCGACTTGGCTAGAAATAGAGACAGTGGCATTGGGGAATATCTCTCTGCTTAGTTATAGGGGAGTGCCCTACCTAAGACAGCCCAAACATGGTTGACAATTAAGGTGAGCCACCAGGCCTGGACCCAATTGGGAAAAGGGGCATGTAACTGCCTGAATCTGGACCTAATGACCCCCTCTGGAGTAACCCCCAGCTCTATGTAAAACAACATCCCATTAGGTGGAACTCATGGATTCAGGCCCAGATTTATACACTCCAGGACCTGGTACAGAAAGGCAATATTACCTTTGTCTCCTTCCACTCCCTGAGAGACAACTACCACCTGTCCCCAGAGTGCTTTTGGCAATATCTGCAAATCAGAAGCTTGTACTATAGTTGGAAGAGAAGGAAGTGTCTCTGCCCAACATGTCTCAAGAACCCCAAATACTTCCCATCCAAACTCCCTCTTCTGACCTCGTCACATAAAAATAAAGGACTGGCTGGGGTTATACAATGTTGGTTGAGAGACTGCACCCCAGACACCTCATCCTCCTGTGAAGACCAGGTGAGCAACAATGCTGAACGTAGAGATTTCAGACCTAGAGTGGAGCAGGTGCTGGCAAATCGCACACACACAGCCTGTGTGGATCAGTGAAGCCTGCTGATCAGAAACAAGGTTTTACATCTATGGTATCGCACCCCCTTCCAGCTTAAAAAAATGGGATTGTTATCCCAAGATGCATACTGGAGATGTAACACACCCAATGCAGACCTGTCCCATATCTTATGGCAGTGTGATCACTATACCCAATATAGGCTAAAGTAATGCACTCCTGCTCCAGAATTCTGAAGACGACACTCCCTTCTAACCTGGGCTTTTGGCTATTGGGCCTTCTACCCGAAAAGGAGCACCTAAATGTCAAGCACAGGTTATAGTTAACTCAGGACTCGGTAGAGCTGGTCAGACTTATATTAAAGTGCTGGAGACCCCCAGATGTCCTTCTGTATATGGAATGGTATCAGGCCATGGAATCTTTGACCTCCCATACCAGACTGGCTCACTTTGCTAAAAACAGCCAGCTATTGAGAAATCTAGGCCCCATATATGGAGGCTCTTATCCCTGGCCCCCCTCCACCAAAAGACATGGGCTTTAAAGACCTACCGAAACACCCTTGAAAACAGAACAGTGTTCAGGATGGATTAATGAACAGCATATACCGATTTGAATTTGTGTGTGTCTAATGTATCTCATATTCTGCTATTATATGTACAAATGTGTAAACTGCACTTTGTGTGTGTCTGTATTCTTACTGTGTGATTGTGCCTTAAAAATGTAAAACCCTTCCCTTCAATAAAAACATTAACTGTAAAAAAAAACAGTTGGAACAATTTTTACAAAAACAAAGTAAACCATCTATGGAAACTACGAAAAAACAAGATGAACAGTTAAAAGAATAATTTGAAAAGATTCACAAACGAAGTGAACAGTTAAATATTTACTAGGACATATCTCTGGCTAACACAGTACCTACAAAGGTAATACACTGGTTAGGAAGTTCGTATAATGAAATAAAAGGAACTTCGTAAATTTCACACCAACAGAGTAACCAGAGATGCAGCTTATGAAGTGAGTTGCTGAGCAGATGAAAATTCAAGAGATTTATTTAATAAGCTGAAAGATGTATATTATAGAACAGATGAAGATTCACATCTTGACAGTGAACATTTTAAGAATTTCTAATTTGATGCATTACCTACAGATATTAAGTGTCAAATTGGAAAGAGAGGTTGGCATGAAAAAGAAGAAGGTTGATTGAATTATTTCCTAGGCTTAGTCCTCAAAGAACAGCAGTGCACCAGGAGCAGTGGTGCCTTGCTCCTGTCAGGTATATTTGGAAAGATCTGAGTCAGAACTCACCTCCTGTTTCTGAGGGTTTCCAAATTTTCAGTAAGACACTGAGTCTGATTTCATATTCCCCTTATTTGATGTCATTTTACATGCAATAGGTGCTTAAAACTGTGTTGCTACTTCCCAGCTTACAAATGTACTTTTCAGGTGCTTGGCCACAAGACAGTCATGCTGACAGCTGACCTAACATTTCACTTTGTCCCTGGAGCTTCAGCACATGAAATGAAACAGAGGAGGAATATGAAATCAGCTGAACTCATTGCCTTCTAGAAAAGTTAGAACCTCTCAGAAACAGAAGGTGAGTGCTGTCTCAAATCTCTTTCCAAATATTTCCTAGGCTGAAATGATATGGGAAACTACCCATACTGGTGATGTAGACTTCCAGAAAAGGGGAAAATATGCCTTCCGGTCAAAAGTATCTGGAGTTATTACTTCAGAGATGTCTTGGCCATGGGAGGTGATGAGCTACTTGTTCTGAAGACTCCCAGGAAAAAAAAAGAAAAGAAAAGAAAAGAAATCCTCCAGAGGAGTAGTCCGTAGATCACACATCTTTTGACACATAATCCTGCACCAGAGACTATCACTAGAGAACCTTTCTAAGAGTCTGGAACTAGGAAAGGCAAATCATTATATGCTTTTTACCTGGCTATTCCTGTTGTGGGGAAATTACCAGGAAACATTATCAATGGGAATGATGTATATGGCATTATACAATGGACATAAAAAATCCTGCAACCTGATTGGTCAGTTAAGGTTTTTACCAGTGGGTAAATCCTGAAATAACCCATGACTGAGAAAGGGTATTTATAAAACACATAATTCAAAACATTTTAAATTTGTCTAGGAAATGGGTAGGAAAAGTCCAGAAACCAGAATGGCTAAGGACCTTGGAACCCTATGCTGATATACTAGCAAACCAGCACTGGAAAATGATGTGTGACCTCTTTACACTGTCCAGCCAGTGGGATACCACTACATATTTATCTCAGCTGGCATGCCCATACCAAACATGGTACCAGGTTTACCTTTGGCTTCTGCCCCCAGCAGCCATGCCCCTGCCCATGTTAATTATTTGTTTAAACTATCTTTGTGCTCCCATTCCCTTACTTGTTCCTACCTGCTCCACTTCTTCTACTCCCAGCTCCAACCTTGTAGCTGCCAGCCATGGCTGATTGTGGCTAAACTGACAATGGTCAATGCTCCACTTTTTCCACTCCCAGCTCCAGTCTCGTGGCTGCCAGCCATGGCACATTTTGGCAGTACTGATGGTAGCTCAGACCTTCTAGGTGGGGAAACCAAGATGCGGCCTCAATCCACTGCTGCTCTTAATGAAAATAAAAGAGGAAGAAAGTTAAACTGAGTACTGTCACCTGCCACCAACCCAAAATAGTGATGTGTCATGCTGGCCACTGGCGAGAAAGCAGAACACTTGTAAGCTCAGTGGTAATGCACTAGCCAGTCCCACTACTCCCCACAAACCCCATCAGTAGTGCTAAGGCTTATAGCATGGCCAACAAAATGGGCAGTAGCAGCACTTCCATCAAGGACAGTGGACACTTAAAAACATCAGTATGGGGGGTACAATGCAGAATACCAAAGGTGGGTCTACCGTGCATACAGCTCCTTGCATACATGATTGTTGCCATATAATGATTGAATTGCATAACTCTGGTATTGTTTGCATCAATCCTACCTGTACCAGCTTGTTTGTATCTATGTCTTAAGTTACTGTTATACTGTATTGTACTGTTATACTGTGTATTTTCGTTTGTCTTACTGTGACAAGGTACCTTTGTAAATGAGCCTATGGCTCAAAGGTTTTCCAAACTGCTGTTTAAATAAATAAATAAATAAATTGTAGTACTGCAATGCCTCAGACAGTGCAACTACTTTTTCTTTTTCTTTTTTTAGTAATTTTTATTATCCAACTGAGAAAATATTTATTTTTTAATTATACCTTTACTAATTCTAATGGCCCCATAGGTGCCAGAACCAGGGGGTCGGAAGGGGCCAGCTTACCCCATACTTTCAAAGATAAGGGTCAGAATGTACATTTTGACCCCTCACTTCTGATACAGGATTTACTAGCCTGTTATCTTAAGTCTGTGGCACACACCACACACATTCACTGGAAGTCAGCGAGAGCTAAGGTCAGATGAGCTCATTGAATTGCTACATACCCTTCCCCTAATGGCACACAACAACAATTTTTTTCAGCCTTTCCCTAGGAATGTAATGTGACAAAGGCTATAAATTATCAAGTGCTTTATTGCTTCGCTGAAAATGGACACCAAAGTGTGTGTGTGTGTGTGTGTGTGTGTGTGTGTGCTCAGAAAGTATGAAACCAGCAGAGTGTGTGTGTGTGTGTGTTTTACCTGGAAAAGGCTCCATTGGGTGATGCTTATTTACAAGGTGGTCCTGGTTTTAGTACAACCACTGTCTTATAAAGTCATGGAGCACTGTCTGCTGCATATTCATAAGATTCACAAGATGTAATCCAGGTCAAATAGCATTAGTCTTTATAGATCTGTACAATTAAATGTCTAACTTGAAACAGTATTTTACACAATGTTCATCTAGCACCCTTTTGAATTTATTCATGTTATTACAGGAAATGACAGTTTCTGGAAGCGAATTCCATTTAGCCACCGCTCTCTGGGTAAACCAGTTTCCTCTCTGGTTCTTGTTATAGTGTCCTCCTCTTAATTGCATTTGATGTCCCCTGATTTTCACTGTCTCATGTCTTCTAATTAATTCAAGACATTCCCATAGTTCTTGATATTGAAAGGCACTGTACACCAAACACATATCCTTCTAAATCTCCTATACTAGAGCGAATGCATCCCCAGTGCTTGCAGTCTTGCCTCATAATTCACATCCTGGAGACTATCTACCACCCTGGTTGCCCTCCTCTGGACCCCCTCCAGTCTCCTCTGTTCTTCCTTGCAGTAGAGTGCCCAGAACTTCCCACAATAATACAGATGAGGGTACACCAGGGGCACATACAGCAGGACCACCACCTCTCTAGCCCTGCTTCTGATGTTTCTTTTAATTGATGTCAATATGATGCACCCCTTCTTTGCCACCATTGTACAATGGCTTCCAAAATTCATATCATTTATTATAATGCCTAAGTCCTTTTCTGTTGCTGTAGTTTGAAGAACACTTACCATTTATGTAATATGGGAACATACTTTTTTCCCCCCATATGCATGACTTTACACTTGTTCAAGTTAAACGTCACAATTTCTTACTCTCTGTACTAATGGCCATGTTGTTTATATTCTCTTGAAACATTTTAGCATCCATTTTATTTACCACTAGTGTTTCCATTTTGATGTTGTCGGCAAATTTTGGAATCCAAGTGCTTTTGGTACATGTTATAGGATCATAGGATCATAAAAAGGGTGTACAAATTCGGCAGGCATGATTGCCTTTTATGAACTCACCACCATTATTAATGGTGGAAATCAAATCTTTTATCAACCATATGTGTGTCCAATCATTTTATAAAAATATTCATTGTTTCACTCTCCACTACAGCTTTTGGTTAAGCATTCCATGTCATTATAATTCTTTGGGAGTACGATTGGCTTCTTTTATTGATTTTATTATAGTCTCCTTTTAATTTCATATCATGTGTTCTGGTAATTTTGTTCAAGTTATTTTTAATTAGACCAATGGTTTCCAGAATTGACTCATCTTTTGTTGCTTTATATGTTAAACACAAGTCTCCCCTTACTCTCCTATATTGCATAGAATAGAGGCCCAGTTTTTTCAATGTTGTACCATAGTCCAGCCTACTCACAGTAAAAATTATTTTGGTGGCTTTTTGTTGTACCCACTCTATTAATTTTTTCCCTCTGATCAGTTCCAGGGCAAACCTGGGCAAACAAAATTCTAGATGTGATCTTACAAGACTAGAATAAAGGGGCAACAGGACCTCTGGGCTTACAGATGTTATAAGAACATTAAAAAGAGTTGGTCCTAGGACAGAGCCCTGGCACTTCCTGCCAGTAACACCTGCCCAATCAGAGGACTAGCCCCTTACAATGACTCGCTGCTTCCTGTCCATCAAGCAATTCATAATCCATCGGACTATATTTCCATTCAACCTTATCTCTCTTAAGGTGTTTATTAACTCAAAGTGGGAAATACTGTTGAATGCTTTTTCAAAGTCAACATATAATATGTTGACTGGGATATCGATATCCATAGCTTCACTTACTGGACTGAAGAACTGTGTACGGTTGGTAAGGCACGACCTACCTTTCCTGAACCCATGTCGATGTATATCCTTATCTTGTATGTGTTGTTCTATACCCTCTTTAATAAATCCACTGAGCACTTTCCCCACAATACCCATTAAGCTTACTGGTCTGTAGTTTGCACATATTATTTTGGACCTCTTTTTATAAATTGGGACAACATGGCCCAATGTCCAGTTGAGCAGAACATCACCCTCCTGTAATGATTTGGTGAAAAGGACATGAAGGGGGTAGCACAACTCTGATGCTAGTTCTTTCCGTAACCTAGGATGTATATCATCAGGTCCAGCTGATTTAGTGTGGTCTAGTTTAAGTAATCTCTCCTTAATCATGGTTGGAGTTATTACCATACCACTGTCATGTGTTCCTGTAATAGTATGATTCTTGGCTTCATCTTTTTGAAATACACTTGTGAAGTAGGTATTAAACTCTGCGGCCATTTCTTGGCAGTCACTTACCATTGATCTTAAGTGGTCCTAGATTATTTTTTATTTTTCTTTAGGCTCCCTATGTAGTGGTAAAAAGCATTTTTGTTATCTCCCACTTTATTTACTAGGTTGAGTTCTATAGGCCAGGAAGAACAATTGCTGGGGAAACCAGGTCAGGAGACAAAAGACAAATGGAAGGAGGAGATAGGGACTTGTGAGGGGAGGTGAAGAAGTGGCAAAAGTCATGGAGTGGAAAGGAGAGAACAGGTTACTATGAAGAGAGAGGGGGCGGGCATTTGTGAAGGGCCTTCAGAAAATAGTTGTGCACTGCTAGAGAGGAAGAAGGTGGAGGAGGGAAATGATGAAATTAGAGGAGTAATTGATAAATGCCTGGACCAAACTGGAGCGGGGGGAAGTTCTGCTGGGAGAATTGCAACAGGGGTAAAAGGGGGGAAATAATGTGCAGGAGGAAGAAGAGGAGCTGGAAATGAGACAGAGAGAGAGATGAATGGAAGCAAGCAGGGAGTAAGAGGGGTGGAATCTTAATGCTGGGGGACTCAATACTAAGAGGAGTTAGGTGGGGTAGCAAGGTGGAGAGACATAGTCGCATTTGGGTGGAGGCCATGCCAGGAATGACAGCGGAAAGGGTGGGACAGTCTGTTCTGAAATATGCTAGAAGGGGTAGAGACAAGCCTCATTTAATTATACATCTTGGGACAAATGACCTGGCTGACAAGACAGTAGATACAGTCCAGAGGAGGTTTGAGGAACTAACACAATTATGTGAGGGGGTAGGAAGATCAGTAACCTTTTCAGAGATACTTCCAGTGCCAAAGGCAAGCACAACAAGAAAGCTGAGAATAGAGGAATTTAACGGATGGCTAAGAACCTGGTGTTGTGCTAAAGGGTATGGGCTGTTGGGGGTGGGGAGGGACCTGGGAGGACAGTAGTATCTATGCCAAGGACAGACTACACTTGAGTGAGGAGGGAAAGAAAGTGTTGAAAAAGAGGATGGAGGAGTACATAGAGGAAGTTGGGAATTTAAACTAGGAGTGGGGGGTGGCGGTTGGGGAAGAGATATGCAGAGACCACAGGTTGGGAAACCATATGAGCTTACCCCCCATAACAGTGACAAAGGACAAATGGCAAGTACTGTTGGTGATGCTAGGAAAGGAGGGCAGGATGGGAGGGGGAAAGGGTGGAAGGTGGTTACCCTTAATGCTAGGAGCCTTGGGAGGAAAACTGCAGTTACAGGTTCTCATGGCAGAGGGAGAGGTAGACATTGCAGCCATCACGGAAACATGGGCCACTCAATACAATGACTGGGACCTGTCTGTACCAGGGTACAGGTTATTTCGTAGGGACAGGGTGATTGGGAAAGGAGGGGGGGGTGGCACTATATGTGAAGGAAGGAATGAAGTGTGTAAGGGAGGAAGGGGAGGAGGGTAGTATGGAGTCACTTTGGATGCAAATCCAGGATTCCAAAAATATGATTCTTAGAATGGGAGTGGTGTACAGGCCACCATCTCAGACAGAGGAGTTAGACAGGGAACTAGCGGGACAGATCAGGAGGACCTGTGAGAAGGGTAATGTGGTGATTGTGGGGGACTTCAACATGCCAGGAGAGGACTGGAGCACCCCAACAACCCGGAACAGAAGGGAGCAGGTACTGCTGGATGCCTTCCAGGACAGCTTCCTGCTGCAAATGGTCAGTGAACCAACCAGGTTAGGGAATACCCTTGACCTTGTGCTGGCAAATGGGGACTTTGTGAGAGAACTTACAGTGGAGGAACCACTGTCAGGGAGTGACCACCACTCAGTATGGCTCACATTGGATATGGGCAAGGAAGGAGTGGAATCTGGCACAATAGTGCTGGACTTCAGAAGGGCCGACTTTGGGAGGATGGGGGAAATGGTAAAAGGGTACCTGGCCAGAATTCAATCTAGTATGGACACTAACCAGAGGTGGGAGCTCATAAAGCTGGGGATAATGGAGGCAACCAAAACCTGCTGCAAAGCCCAGAGCAAGAAGGCTAGGGCTAAGAAACCAATCTGGTTGAGCAAGGAGGTCATGGAAATGGTAAGGAGAAAAAGAGCTGCCTTTAGGAAGTACAAGAAAACAGGGAGGGGGGAGGACAGGGAGGAGTACTTGACAGAATCGAAGGAGGTGACAAGGGCAGTAAGGGGAGCCAAAGCATCTACGGAACTTAGGCTGGCAAAAGGCATTAAGAAGGGAGAGAAGGACTTGTTTAAGTACATCAGGGAGAAAAGATGCTGTAAGGACCACATAGTAAGGATTAGGAAGGAGAGGGGTTGGGTGGAAGCAGGGTGCGATAAGGCGGAAGCACTAAATGAGTCCTTCTGCTCAGTATTTACTAAAGAGAAGAGGGGGGTGACACCCAAGGTGGGAGAAATGGCAGAAGCAGGGTGGGAAGTGGTGACAGATGGGGAAGTCATGGAGAGCAGAGTTCGAGAGGGTTTGAAGGCACTGAGGGTGGACAAGGTGCCAGGCCCAGATGGCATCCACCCCAGGGTACTGAAGGAGCTGGCAGAGGTCCTTGCAGGACCTTTGGCAGACCTATTTAATGCCTCACTACATTCGGGGTGTGTACCTTAGGACTGGAGGATGGCTCATGTGGTGCCCCTCCACAAGAGTGGCCCCAAGGATGAACCGGGAAACTACAGACCAGTGAGCCTCACATCCATCGTGGGTAAGCTAATGGAGACTATCCTGAAGGAGAGGCTGGTGGCCCTCCTAGAGGCCAAGGACTACAGGACAGCAGACAGCATGGCTTCATATGTGGCAGATCCTGCCAAACCAACCTGGTCGAGTTCTATGACTGGTAACTAGAGCAGCTGGACAGGGGCCATGCAGTGGATGTCCTGTATCTGGACTTCAGTAAGGCATTCGACTCAGTGCCACATGGAAGGCTGGAAAGGAAGTTAGTAGGCACAGGGGCGGGTGCTAAACTGGTGAGATGGGTAGGAAACTGGCTGCAGGGAAGGCAACAGAGGGTGGTGGTGGGTGGGGAGCTCTCACACCCAAGGGCAGTGACGAGCGGTGTTCTACAGGGCTCAGTGTTGGGACCAGTGTTGTTTGGGATATTCATTGCAGACATATCATGGGACATCAAGAGCAAGATCAGTCTGTTTGCTGGTGATACCAAGGTAGGCACAGTGGTGGATGACCTAGGGGGATGGCAGGGGTTGCAGGATGATCTGGCAAAGCTTGAAACCTGGTCAGACACCTGGCAACTGGGCTTTAATGCCAAAAAGTGCAAGGTGCTGCATTTTGGGATGAAGAACCCAAGGAGGAGTTAGCTAGGGAGAATGCAGCTAGCCCAGACAGAGGAGGAGAAGGATCTGGGTGTGCTCATTACAGGGTCAATGAACAACTCGGCACAATGTAGGAAGGCAGCTGCAAAGGCCAACAAAATGCTGGGTTGTATAGCAAGGAGTATATCCTCGAGGAGGGAGGAGGTGATTCTGCCACTGTATAGGTCAGTAGTTAGACCACACATGAAGTACTGCGTGCAGTATTGGCGTCCGTATCTGAAGAGGGACATTAAGTTACTGGAGGGTGCAGCTCAAGCGACAAAAGATGATCAAGGGGCTGGGGACTTATCATACGAGGGAGGTTGAAGGAGTTGAACATGTACTCACTGGAGGTGAGGAGAGACAGGGTGACATGATTGAAACCTTTAAGTACATGAAAGGAATAAACAAGACAAGTACAGAGGGCTGTTCAAAGTAAGGGAGGGAGGGATACCAGGGGCCATGATATGAGACTGGAGTGAGGAAGGTTCAGGAGGGAGATGAGGAGACACTTTTTTACAGAGAGGGTGGTGGCTGGGTGGAATGCGTTACCTGCTGAAGTGGTATGCAGTAGAACAGTGGACTGCTTCAAACGAGGATGGGACAGGACAAGGAGGAGGGTTAATGAAGGGGAAGGGTGGAAGGGAGGGGCAGCTGCAGAATAAGAGGTGCTAGCTGCACATTCGAGCAGACTTGATAGACCTCTAGGCCTTTATCTGCTGGCAAATTTCGTATGTTTGTATGTTCGTATATTTACTTTTGCTTTTTTTTTATCTCCCTCTTTAGTTTCTTGAGCTTTATTTTATAGCTTTCTTTTTTGTGTAAACTAAATCCGTCATTTTTTTTTACCTATCTATAGGCTCTGTTTTTGGCTTTAATTAATGTGTATATTTTAGAATTAAATCAGGGAGTGATTCTTCCTTTCCAGTTATATTTCTTTTTAGTGGAAATATTATTTTCCACTAATTCATGTAGGAATGATTTTATTCTTTCCAACATTTGGTGGACCCCTAGCCCGTTCAAACAGCCAGCCCAATCCCAATGTTGTGTCAATGTTCTCAGCTTTTTTCTAATCTGCCAAATCATAATGTTTAATGTTAGTAATCCCCTGCTTTCTAACTTTAGTATATATCTTGAACGCAGCCATATTATGGTCCCTCCCCAATAGTGACTCTCTTATTCTATGGTTTCCAATATGTTCTCCAAGGTTACTGATTACTAGGTCCAGAATATGTTTATCCCTAGTTCCTCCCATCACATGATTTTTCACACACAAGTATTCTAGTGCATCCGGAATTCGAGTTCTACCGGGGATGAAGGGGTCCACGATACCCAATCAATCCCAGGGAAGATAAAGTCACCCAGAGTTAGTAGTTTTTTTTCCCAGTATCTTGTTCTGTTATACTCTTTATGAATTCTTTGGTGTTTTCATTTGGTAGTGAGGGGGGCCTATAAGTAAGCAATAATACTCAACAGGTTGGGTGGTATTGTGCTATACCTGACCGCCCAGGGGCATAATGAGGCCCAACACCACAGGAGGAGGGCCTTATAGCCCCTGGAAGGTCCAGTATAGCACAATACCGTCCACCCTGGAGGGCATTATTGCGCTTAGAAAATGGGTACCATAAAAAAAATAAGTTTAATAAAAAATGTTAATGAAAAATTAGTTTAACGTTAGTTTTGTAATAAAATAGTTCCTCCACCTATATTAGAATGATGTTTAGAGGGCACTACAGTACTGTTTTCAAGACCTTTTTTTTTCATAGTTTTCTTTCTGATGTTTTTTCAAAGTACGCCCCCCTCCCCCCCACAAACACACTGACAAGAGGCAAGAAGAAGGACTATGATTTAGCAGTCTTTATTTACATTAGTTTGTTTTCTGTAGCCTGTGCTGCATCTACTGGTATCCTTGCTATTACGTACCAGTAGAGGGCAGCGCAGTCTTTTACGGTTGTATTGTTTCCTATTGCTGTGTACAGTGTGTACCTCCTTGGCTCCTGAACCATCACCTTGCCCCCTCCCCCCAGTTTACTTGCATTCTGTTTCTTTTTTTTGCTTCATTTCTTATGTATGAGACCACAGTTTAAAACCTGTAGTCTGGAAAACTGGCACGCGATCGGGTGATCTGGGAGGCTGTGCATATGAAGAGGTAATAAATTAAGCAGAACTTCATTTTCTTTGAAAAAAATAGTAATAAAAAAAAGGCAAACAGATCTGGCACTGTTCTGAGGAGTGGGAGTTCAGCCAGGGTGACACAGAGTTACAGGAGTTAGCCGGAGTTACAGTGATTCACTCCCTATCTGCCTGAAGCATGTGACCTAGACTGTGTAAGCCAGGTGATGTGTGTGGGCTGCCTGTAAATTCTCACTCCACCTTTAAAGCAAAGTAAGGCAGAGTGAGTAACGTGAATCATTATCATCATTATTACAAGGTGAAGTGGCGAAGTAGTGGTTTTCAATGGGCATTTCACATAGCCGGGGAGTAACGTGAAGTGGGCTACTTCATGTCCACTTCACAGGCGGAATTTAACTTTGCTTCATCTCTACACATAGTATGCATGTGGAGGCTGTGGAAATCAAACTTAGGTCTGCTGGACATACCAAACTTGTTCACAGCTCCTTACTCTAACCTCTAGGCTATACTGTCAGCTCAGTGATGGAAGTGTAAAGCAGACTCAAAATGATGAAAGGCTGCAGTGTTCATTTCAGAGTGGAGAATTGGGACAAATGCCACACAGTTTTCTATTCTGACCCAAATAAAATATCATGCTTGTTAATGCATAGCATAGCTATAGTATTGTAACTATGCTGGTTGCAATATAACTGGTGAATTGTGGTGGGTACAGAAGTAAAGGCAGCTGTGGTGAGGCTTCCTGACTCCTGGAGTAACTGGGAAGAACAAATCGGTCCAGAAGTAACTGCCTTTATGGCTTTTGCCACCCTGTACATTCTAATGTAGTAGTGAGGATTAGAATTATAAAGAAGGAAAAGAAAATGGGAAAACTTAACCTAATGATAGGCAGTGGTTATGCTATTTCTTGGACCCACCATTCTCCAGATAAGCCAGGAAGTTGGATAGGTCAGATATTTTTGTGTGTGAGAGGGATGGTGGGGACAAAGCCCACTAATTTTGTTTATAAACCATATTTATTAAGAAGATAAGGGGCAGAGTGTACTCTGTAGAAAAAGCTAGACAATTGAAAACTTGTTTTCTTACTTGGAATCCTTTGCATTGCTGGTATGACCACTGATTTCCCTAAAACCTCACTTTAGATTTGATCTGGTCACTGAGAACGCAGAGTCCAGTAGTGAATGCAGGAGGACATAATCTGTAGATGTTCTGGGATTCTGTGTGGGGTGTGGGGTCGTGTGTGTACAGTATCTCAGATAGCAGCTGCCGTACTCCAGGCAGGCAACTCATACCAAGGAGTTGGTTGCCCAAAGAGCTAGCTTTAAAAGAAATATGTACCTTACGTTGCCTGACTTGCAACTTCTGTGCTGGAGCCAAGTAGCTGCTGAGCACTGCAGTAGCCCTGCCTGTAAAATAAGCTTAATGAGGATACAAAGTAAAGAAAAGGCTGCAGGTGTTCTGTGAAGATATTAATAGGATATATGAGGAGGGGGAATCTCTAAATGTCATTGCATTACTTTTGTTGGAAGTTCTATATTTAAAGGTCTATAATTAACCCCATACATGTAGAACTGCCAGCAAAAATACTGCAGCTAGGTTTAGAGAGACCCTCACTCCCATCACTCCTGTTAATACTGTTTTTACAAAGAGCATCTACAAACCACTTCCCTAGTTTGTGTCATCATTAAACATATTTTAGTGGTGGGGCTACAGCTGCAGCACTCTACAGCTGCTTGGCTTATACACAGAAGTTACAAGCCTGGCAAATTAAGGTACATATTTCTTATTACTATATATAGGGAGAGATGACACAGATGAAAAACACCCCACTGAACTGGTTAAAAGACCAGAAAACAGTGGTATACCATGAACCACTGATGGTAGTATCACCTTCCCATAGTATTGGTAACATGACTTCCGAGACTGTGTAACTGTCATAACTTTCATATCGTGATGTCATTCATTCTAAACCCCAAGTTTTTGAACTGCTCCTCCACCTGTGAATGGCCCCATTTCATAATGACAGGAAGGCATACTAGTGTGTGCATTGTGGTGGGATAATGGCACTTTTTGGGTGGTAGAATCACTCGGCCTTCAGCCCTGTGCTTCAACCCACCTAAGGTGTGCTGTTATCCCAACACATTGAACACCTGCTATATTTTATTGCTTAATTTGCACATGAGTTCACTGTATAATTGCAAAAAGGCACTCCAGGACATGGGTAAATGGAGGATTACTCACTTCTCATGCGGTTTAGACTTAAGTCACTCCTCTGTCCCGCTTGACACATCTCACAAGGTATGGTTAAATCCCCCAATAACCCATGCTCTGTCATGTCTTATATCTTAAATGTCAAATCTTTGCCTACTGGTCTTATTAATCACCAAGAGTTTTGTCCGTTTGGTAAAGAAGAAGTGCATACATGCACAATTGAAAATAATGAACTTATACTGTTCATAACTGTTAATGAAAGTGAGAGACTCACAGACGTAAATATGGTAGAGTCTGAAAATGATTCTGATATAGCTGAAGAAAAGGTAGAGTTAGGAAAAAAATTACCTTACCTTGAATTTAAGGAACAGGTTGAACACACTGTTCAAAATAGCAAGTGCAAAACTGAGGCAGGAAACTAGCATATATAATAATGGATGGGGAAGTGTGCTTAATGAGAAATTAATGGTTACCTGAGGTGTGGGATGCTACATAAACCCTGAGGGCAAAGCCCAGGAGGTTTACTAAGGCATCCCACACTGAGGGCAACCATTAATTTCGAATTTAGGATACTTCTCCATACCTTATTCTTTATAATTGCTGGTTAGCAATTTTCTCCTATTTTCTGTACTGTACCCCTATCTCACTGACCCTGAGAAAAAAAAATACACACACCCACTCACTCACTCACTCTTTTTCTCTCCTCCGGGTTTTTTCTCTTTTTTTTTATAGAGGTGTGTTTCATTAATTCACCTTGTGCTTTCTTCATAAAAAATGTTAAAAGTTTAGATTGCAACCACGATCAGCGCTTACCCTAGTCAGCCAATTCAGACTCGGAGCCCTTTCCTGGTGTCGGTGGCAGTTCCTGCCTCCCGCAGCTGCTGAATGGTAGAATCAAGTAGATACCATTTTAGTTTTAAAATCTTTAAGTTGTGGACCATGGAACTAGTAAAAAAGGAAAAGAAAAGCTATGTAAACTCTCCATCTTGCAGCTCCTTGCTATTCTGGTTAAGGAGCACCATGTTTGAAAAAGCAATTAGCCCGCCCATGAGGAGATAAACAGCCAATGAGGGAATGACTGTTTCTGACTGACTGGGCACATGCTGGCTGTTATAACCTGTGGGTTATAATGGCAAATTATAACTGGTTCAGCCCATTGAAAAAGTTGCTGACCAGTTATTATAAGTTTATAAAAGGTTTTATAGAATCCATGAAATGTTCTCTAAATATATTTCTGATTGTGGGGTAATTTATCTTCATGTTACAAAGGTACCCACAGACCCTGGAAAAGGTCCAGTTTATGTACATCAGTACAGGATATTATTTACATCTTATGAGTACGCACAACAGATACTGGATCCATTTATGTCATGAGGAATTATAAGAGAAGTAAATTCTGTTTATAATTCACTACTGGAAAATGGAGGCACACAACTAACTACGGACAATTGAACAAACAAAAACAATTATCATGTTTGGTGGGCCCTTATTACCACTAAAAGGTGGCAAAATGATTTCTTGACGATCCCATCGCTATGACGTAAGGGGTTATAAACCTCTCTTGAGTATGTCATAGTGATGGGATTACGAAAATATCCCATCTGAGCATGTGCTTACCTTTTACCTCACGCACCAACAGCCTTCCCGAAACTGGTGCAGCTATGAGAACATGACCCAGAATGTCTGCGGCAGTGCCAAAAGTAAGGGGCATTAATTTTTTCTGCCAGATTGTGGGGACCATACACTATAAAATGTAATGTATGGTCCCTCTATCGTTAACTGGTTTGTGTAACATCTCGAGGTTGCCATGGCGATGTAAACCTCTTGAGCTTCGCTCTCAAGGTTTACATAGTTGCCTAACGACACTCTCGTCAATTAACAAACCCGGTTAACGATAAGAACCATACATTATCCTCTATATCTTGCTGGCTCATGATACACTTAGATTACTGTTTAGCAAAAACCAAAGGTCCTAAATATTTTACAACCCTAGACAGAGCAAATTGATTTTGACCCCTTACTGTGGATCCAAAAGACCAGTACAAATTGGCTTTTACTTTTGCAAAGAGACATTTCACCTAGAACATGTATCATTTTGGATATTTGAATTCCCTTGCAGATTTCAGTGTGCATGATGCAGAAAGTAGGGTAAATTTGGTGTAAAGGAATGATATACTTGCGCAATGTAACACGTTTGAGACATACCTGAATGACATTCTACAGCACATGTTTTGAACCAGCTGAAAATGTTGGGGCAAAACTTTTGTTTAACCAAGGGGACAACTGTTCAAAGACAAGTCAAATCATCTAGTGTATGAGGTTGGACCAAATGGGCTATGCCCACAGCACAACCAAATAAAAGAAATCCAGATGATTGTGTCACCTAAAACTTTAAAAGAGCTACACATTTTCCCTGGAATCTATAACTACTCATGACAGTTTATTCAGGAGTATGCTGAAACTGTATTTCCTCTCACCAGGTTGTAGAAAACATCACAGCCTTGGGTGTTAGGTTAGGAACAAGAAAACACTATGCGGGCCTTAAAAGATAGTGCCTTGCCTTGCTTATCCTCAGAAGGAAAATAAATTTTATATGAAAACAGGGTGCAATGACCAGAGTACAAGTGCAGTTTTATATCAGAAACATGTAGACAATTGTGTAATAGCTTTTGCTAGCAAAACCTTAAAAGATGTGGAAAATAAATTTTCAGAGTTTGAAAAGGCCCTATTGTTAGAGACCCGTGTTTCTCTTAAATAAGAAATAACAAGAAATTCAATGTATAAAAAGAAATAAAACAAAAAGAAGCACACGAATAAAGTTGAAATAAGTACTTGTTTTTTGGCAAAAACTAAATAAATGCTTGCAGCAGTTGCTGTTTAGGCTCCATTGTTACCACAGACATGGTCCGCAAGGAAGTGGCAGTGGAGTTGTTTGATTCACAAAACCTTCCAAGACCATAGCATAATGTTGCTTAATACAATGTAATATACTAGGAATGTTATTTCTAGTGAATATAAGGTCATTTTGAGGTACTTTATTGATGTAAATGTGATTGCAAGAAATAAAACTATATTTTTAATTAATAAAAAGAAATAACAAGAAATTCCAGAAAAAATATAAAAAAAAACTTCAAAGGGCTTTAACTATTGCCCATGGTGTAGGCAGTGCAATGCTTTAGGAATTATGTCTGCAGTCTGCAAATTGTTCTGGAAATTTACTTCGAGCCCACTGCTTTTCGGGAGAGCCACAAAGTTAGGGCTAGATCCTAGAATTGTGGCCTGACATTGGCACTCCACTGACTATCTTTAGAGATCAGGGCCCAGACATTCAAAAACATGCCCCAGCAAAGTGCAAATGTTTGTGCTGCACTTGAACCTATGCCTGACCCAGTGGCTACTACACTGAGGTGGATAGTGGCCCAGCCAAGATGTTTATCATATATCAGTGACAACATTTCAAAGGCTTCCCTCCACCTACTTATGCCATATATATTAAAGCCTAAAGTTGCATTTCATCACAAAATATGATAATATAAATAATTTTAGACTTATTACTTGAAATTATGTAGAGGTATATGTACCCAGGATGGCCCAGCAGAGATGCAACACTGGGTTTTCAGTGGGGTCCTTCTGTCTATTTCTGCAGCTGCTCTTGTAGGATTTGAAGCCTGCACTCTCCTGGTTTTCATGATGGTGCTCTAATGACTGCATATAAACACACTGCATTTGTACTCGTCTTAGAAACTGGAACTTGTTAGCAGAGTTTTTCTTTCTCTTTGTACCCTCACCCATCACACTAAAGGAACCCCACCCACCCCCACCCCACTGACATTAACATTTTGTAAATAAACATGAATTTGTGTTAGTGACAATGATCAGGCTTAATTAGCAAGTAACATGTTGGTGAAACAACTTTTACTTCAACATGCCCCCATCTCTGCTTTGTCATAGTCACTGCACATCAGTCACTATCATCATTTAAAAAAAACATCTTTGCATTTAGGGCTGCAGTGTTCTGAGATGGCAATGTGCTATCCATATCCATGGCTGACAGTGCTCGGATGGATAGCACTGCATTCAATGTAGTCAAGAAACAAGGTGATTGAACCATATGGTATTTTAAGGATGAGCTGGTTAAAGTAGCCCCACTAGCTACCTTTTATTTGTTCTGTTTTCTATGCACATTCCAGTGAACAAAATATAGTCCATCCTGAAAAAGAAGTTAGGACAAATTGGCTGCAACTGATTGCAAGATAAAGCAAATTCTCTGATTGTGTACTTTTTAAAATATGACAGAGGGCAATAATTATGCTATTTACTTAAGTCCTATATCAAAAGATCATACTGATAATATCGAAGAACTGCACATGTACTCCCTTTTCCATTAGTACAATTTTGTTGTTAAACAGACTTTCTGCATTCCTAGAACTTTTGTTTCATTTAACACACAATTTTTAACAGAAGGGATCAACATGCCTGTTTCTGGCTGAGAGATAAAATGACATTGTGCTGCATACAGTATATTTATGCAGTTACATCTTTATGCCCTCTTTGTGGAACAAAGACCATTTTTTAAATATAATTATGGCATCTGAATCTGCAATTTATTTTTAAGAGTAACAATAAATTCAGAAACTGGTGAGGTATTTCATAACCCTAAACTCATGCGTGTGTGTGTGTGCGCGTGTGTGTGTTATACACTTAAAAGTAGATATTGCTTCTCAGCTGCCCTATCCTGGGTAATTAGAATCAAGCAATGTGTAACAGCAGGACACCACTGAAAATGAGACACTGCATCTCATCTGCTCTATCCTGGGTGAATATACAGTAGCAGTGTGTACAAGCAAGGCCTGGAACACAGCAATACCAGTGACAGACATTCAATATTGACAAATGCTTATTTTTAATTGTGCACTACTGCACTGTTAAAATTACAAGAAGCTCACAGGAAGCATCTCTGAAGCTAGCATCAGCACCAATCTGCTTAATGACAGTACAGAAGCATCATTCAGGCATCATCGTGGGGGTAACAAATCATTTAATTACTGCAGACACGTTGAGGTGCAGGGCCAGCAGATAATTCGTAGATTGACCAGCTGAATTATAAATATTTATTTATTTAAGTCTTTGATAACCGGATGAGTGCATTGATCCACAGGACTGTTTTCAGGCACGACCCGGGCCACAGCAATGGTGCAGATCATAAAAGTACAAATACAATTACATACAAGTAGAAATGCAGTTTACAAGCTGTACTACACAAGTTACAGAGTATATAAACAGTGATCACAATACATAGTAAAATAATAACAAGGCAATACCTAAAGTGGGATGATTGCAGGGGAGATGGAGAAGTGCTCTGAGTTATGTGCAGGTAGAGCTCTAGTGACACACACCGTATTAGTTAGAAAACATAGGCAATAGAGGAAAATGCAGAAGCAGGGGCAAAGGGGTAGGACACTAGGAAGTAAGCTTGAGGAGGAAGAGGTATCAAGCAGAGAGATCAGCAAAGCAGAAAGTAGGGATAAGAGTAGGTAAAGGAAGATGGCAAGTGAAATAGCCTAGGTGGGTGAAGCAGAAAGCAGATGGGGGAAGGGGGCAGGAATAGCAGCTGTCCTGGAGGGAAGGGGTTACCCAGGAGAGCAGAGCTGGATTCAGATAATAGTCATGATTTGAGTTGGGAAGGAGTAGTGCAAGATGGCCATGCAGAGGGATGCAGGGATTCTGTTCCATAGGAAAGGGGCAGCTACTGACAGTGCTTTACTTCCCATTACTGTGCAGACTCTGGGGCCCTCTGGGGGGGGGGCAACCGATGTTTCATGAAGACACCTGGGAGCAGTCCGGGTCTTGAGGAGGGATGTGTACATGGACTCGACTCCACCTCACAGTGTGCCATCTATGATGCTTCCAAGTGCATAATCATAGTGGCCCTTAAGTGTGAGCTGCCCTAGAGACTGTTATAAGTCACAGTGGTGGGTAGAGTAAGGAGCCAGTAATACAAAATGGTTAACACTATTGTAGATAGAGTTGATTCTAAGGTGAAGGGTAGGAGACATAGATGAGTAGCAGATAGGGGCGAAGTACTCAAGGATGGGGAGCAGGTTACTTTGACCAATGGCTAGCAGGGCATCCTGGGTTAGATAATTCTTTATATGATAGGTGGCACCTAGTTTTAGGTTTATTCTGTGTACAACAGTGTTTATATGTTCAAAATAGGAGATGGATTGGTCTAGGTTTACACCCAAGTATTTGAAATTGGGGACACTCTGAGGGGCAGGCTCAGGTTGGGAGAGCACCAAGAGGGAGAAACTGGATTTCGCAGTACTTGCCAGGTAGAGCTTAGATCCAAGGATCATTGCCTTAGTTTTCTTCTCATTTGCCAAGAGCATATTTGACAAAAAACAACTGTGGGCAGAACCATAGTTATGGGTAAGCACAGAGGAAATGTTCTGTAGTGACTTGTTGCTATGAAAGAGGACAAAGTCATCAGCATACAGCAGGGCAGAGCACTTAAGGCTGTCAGCAGGGAGGAAGTTGATGAATATAGAAAATATTAAGGTGCCCAGGATGGAGCCCTGTGGGAAACCTTTAGAGACAGGCAATTCAGGGGAGGTGGCAGTTCCTACTGTCACCAATTGGAAACAGCCAGTCAGATAACTCTGGAACCACTGCTGAGTCTCATTGGACCAGCCAAGCTGGTGGAGTTTAGTATGAATAAGAGGGTTGCTGATCAAGTCAAAGGCCTTGGTCAAGTCCACAAATGGCATGCCAGTGGCTTTACCCTCATCCACGTTCCTGAAGACATGGTCAGTAAGGAGGACTAGGGCAGAGGTGGTGCTGTGGTTCTTACGGAACCCATGTTGCTGATTGCACAAAAGATTGTACTTGTTGATGTGATCTGAAAGTTGGTGGCGGACAATCTTCTTGAGTGGCTTGCTGAGGTGGGGGAGACTGGAGATTGGTCTATAATTGTCAGAGGTGATAGGGTCCCCGGCTTTAAATATCAGGATGACTTTCACAACCTTCCAGGGACTTGGCATGGTTGTTGAGGCCAATGCAAGGTTAAAAATGAAAGTCAGAGATTTGGAGATGGCAGGGGCACCGAGCTTGAGCAGGAAGGGGTAGAGACCATCAGTACCAGGGCAATCGTGGGAGGGGAGGTTCTTGAGGAGTTTGGTATATCTGTACTTGGAATAGGACTGAATGTTGTATTAGTGTTAGGTCTCCTTTCTATTTCATCATAGAAATGGCATAATTAAGCATTTGATTCTGTGTTAAGGAAACCATTTGGAATTATGCATGATATTATGCATCTTTATTAGTGGTGTGTTAACATCGACAAAGCTAAGTTCAATTATTTAAATATGTTCAGTTTGCTTGATATGAGTTTAATATAAGAACTTAGTAAATGTGGGGCTCCAGTAAGGCCGTAATGTTGTACTTGCAATTTTGGGTTTATTTAACTTTTCATATTTATGGTCTGTTATCATCCACAGCACCCTGATACAAGTGACGGCATGTAGGAATGATCTGCATACTGTCAAACAGAGCACATGAATCATATTGCTCCAAACAACATACAGCCACTAAAGTGTAAAGTTGAATTGTCTGTAACAGTACAGCCACTTATTTCCTGTTTATGTATTACTGTTTGCTGCACTCGTTCAGCTCTGCTCATCAATGGATTTAAGATGTATCCTTAGTGATATAAGGTAAGTACGATAAATGGATGTAGAAGAATTGGTTTTCTTATAAATGTTATGTTTCTGGGAATCTGCATTACCAATTAAATATTTAGCATTTACATACTGTTTTTTAATTGTCCACTAGTGCACTGTTAAAATTGAGTGAGAAGTTCATAGCAAGTTTTCTGAAGCAAGCACAAGTGCTGATCTGCTTAATGACATCACCACATAAGCATAATTCTGGCAGTATCGTGGGGGTTACAGATCATTTAATTACTGCAGACACATTGAAGAACAGGGCCAGCAGATAATAAGTGGATTGACCAGCTGAATTATAAATATGTCTGCACTTTGAATAGGACTGAATGTTGTATTAGTGCTAGGTCGCCATTCTGTTTTGCCACATAATTGCATATTTAAGAAGGGCAAAATCCACTTGATAAACCACACCTTCTGAAGCTCTATGTAATCCCTTGAATTGCCAGGGTACCTTAGGACTAACTGATGGATTGTGCTTGCTAGGGTGGAGGGATTGTTGTTCTTTCTTCTATTTTTGCTACTTTTGTCACGTTGAAAAAACAAAGCTGCAGTCACACTGCATGACACCCCTTTCTTTGCAGTGAGTGGTTCCACTGGCCCACCTCAGTGTCGGAGCCTCAGGCCCTCAGCTGGTAATAAATGGGGTAGGAGCAAGAAGTCAGCCTGCTTTTGGGGTGTCTTCTCCTGCTGTATTGTTTGTCATTCCCTGTCTGTACAATCCGCTTAGTGCCTTTTTGACAAGAATGAGTGCCAGGTCAGGCAAAATCAGAGTGGACCTTTTTTTTCAGATTTCATATCCAGAATGGATTGCTCATTTTATTTTATGAACTGTCTAGTGGCAAGCTGTGGGTTTTAAATGAGAGAACAATAGCCCTTAAAAGTTACCTGGCTATGTACAGTATGGGTGTTTGACTAAAGACAGATGGGAGCCTAGCAATAGTATAAGACTGGTCTGTCAGGATGCCTAGAGACTAGTTTAATTTAGTAGTTAGGGCAAACCTTGGACAGTTTGACTTTTTGGATGCTGTGTGAGGTGAAAGATGAAATTAATCAGGAAACTGCCAGTAAGACCTGCTCCAGAAAATCTCTGCTGGAGTGGTGGTTTGCCTCTTCAACACTGATGTCTGTATTTTAGAATATTGTAATGGTCTGTTGTCTATTCCCATGATACCCGCCCACAGCTAAATTCTATGCAAATGAAGTATTCAGTGAAGATTTACAGACCTACTGTTCCAGTCAGAACAACCATATTGTGCAAATTGTTCCTGGCTGGTCAAGGACTTAAAAAAACCACAACCGTTCCTCGTTTCAACATCATTAAATTAACAGGACATTGAATTAACAAGAAACCCTATAGACATTCAGCTTTTGGTAAACAGACATGATCATCAGAGTGGAATCTGACAATGGGAGGTGGGACAGATACTTGGCAGAGGGTGGGAGGGATTGTTTTTACATTTGGGGGAGGGAACACTGCAGGTTGATCATGACAGATTAACTGCGCTTCTTGAGGGGCATTATGTAGATCAATGGAAAGAGATGCCCTATGACTGGGCCAGCTCTATCCTTTGAAACACACAAAGTTTCCACCTAGCAAGCCAGAACAGTGTCATGATCAGCCTGGCTGATGACTGATGTGACACTGATGAGCCCCTTGCAGACTACTCTGCATTGGACTGACAGTATCACACCTCTCAATATCCACTCTCATAGCAAAATGTTTGCTGAGTGTGCATGCATGGAGAACATAAAAATGAAGGTCAATTTCATTGAACTGCTCTGCAATACACAGAGACAGTTCTGCATGGAGAGCACTAGCATTCATCAGTAACAACATAAACTTTGTAATAACTGCACTTTGCATAAACTGTCACACATTAACACTTTCATCTGATTCTCCCACAGGTCTGTACCAGCTAACCGCTAGAGACTGTGAGCCATTTAACCACCCACCAGCCCTCCAGTTAACTAAATCAATACCCAGCACTAGGCCATGCCTCAGACCTTAGTCACTGCACATTCACTTTCACTTGCCTTAAAAGTGTGCAGTGGCTACAAGGTCTATACCCATCTCTGTCAGCCCACTCGTCCCTTATTAATCGGATACTGTACCCTTCCCTGGTATATAACACTGTAACTATTATAATGAAATACTATATTCACTTTAAAATCTATACATTCATATTCACTGTTACTTTGCACCACATGGCATTATACATCGACATTCAGAGTACTCTTTCCCCCCACTGTCTTTGGAAAATCACAATCCTTCAGTAAATGGACAGTAGTCCTTTTGGCTAGAAGGATTCCAGTCTCACAGTACAGAAGAGTGTCCCTCTTGAACTAGTCGAACAAAGACACAGAGGATTGTATATGAGCAATCATGCACAACAAGGATATTCTTGTGTCGAGAGGTGTCCTTGGTAACAGATGACCTCGAGAGTGCAGCTCGAGAGGTGCTCTGTTACCAAGGGAACCTTGAGATGCAAGAGTATCCTTGTTTGTGTATGACTGCTCATACACAATCTTTTATAGTGTATGGGCAGTCACATCATAGAAAATCACACAAAACCAGCTAGAGAAGACAGAGAATAGAAATGTTAACATTTCCTTTTTTTAACCTGGCACAGTGTGCTACAGATGTTTCTGCTAGTTTAAGTTAAAAAAAAATGCCAGCCTAACTGGATAGAGGAAAGCAACTATGTGGCAGCATTCCAAGTTGTTCTGCTGCAGCAGTGACATCACTACTCCAGCAGAGCAACATAATGATGTCACTACTGCAACACAAGCATATTCCAAGCATGGAACTCCATGCATAACAGCATTCTACCATACACTGTTAATAAACTGAACTATACCATTTTCCTTTTTGGCTGAAGAAAATGGTGTCCTGGACCCTGTGGAGCAAGCAGCAGATCTTAAGATGGTGATCTTTGGAGTCAACCTGGATATTTGAAGAAGTTGCAGCCTTCCTGGCTGAAGCTAAAAACACTTGTGGAAAAACACATACTTGAAGAAGCAGGCTAATCTACACTGACCCTGCTCTCACTTACTGCCTGATTATCCCTACCACTGGGATACAGGTGATCTACTATAGCTATCAGCTTTAACTGATGGCTAGTCCCCCAGCACTATCAAACTGGTTGGCCACTGTAGGCTGGACTCCCTATGGTATGATCTGGTCTGGTCCCTTCAGGTCGCTCTCCCTGCACAAAGTCCCCTAAACTGAGCTGTGCAGCTCCTTTTTACACTTTTTGAGTATTCTTTTTTGCAAACTCTTGGTCTGTGAGTGGATATAACCCTATTCAAACCCTCAGCACCAATCACGTTCAATTCCAGCTTGGAATTATGCAGCAGCATGAGCCACAATGGAATCCTAACTTTGGAATTCCAACTGCCTTCTCTGAAAATTCTGATGCTGCCTTGCCCTGTCAGCCTGGACAACTCTATTCATTACATAGCATGTGAACACAAATAAATTGCTATAGCACAAAGTCTAAGCACTTCCACATGTAGACCAGGGGTTGGGCTGATGTTATTTTTTGTTTTATTAGCGCTGTGCAGTGCCTCCTTTATGTTACCCACTACCTGGTTTCCTGGGTTCGGGGAGAATACTGTTGCTCAGCATTTTGGCTAGGTTTGACTTCCAGTCAGGAGCACCCAAGTAACTCTGAACTCAGGAAGCAATAACTGTAATGTCCAAACCAGGAGTGGGATTCTAGGGTGTAGCTTTTATTCACAACACAACAGAACAATGAAGCATAGATGGACCCCCATGGGGCTACACTCCTGGTAATGCAGATCTACGAAGATCAGAACACATCTTCTACACACTGTAACCCTCAGGTTTAGAAACACACTGGGCACTCAGCCTGAACTTGTACTCTTCTCTGGATTTCCCTGGCCTGGCACGTCCGACCAGCCTTGGACTACTTTCCTGCATGGCACATCCAGCCAGTAACGGGACTATTTTCCATATGGCATGGAACATTACTCTGTGGCTCCCTAAACCACCCATGAGCATGTACAGGCTCCATGAAGAGAAACATCTTCCATCTAATCCCACGTCTGGGTACTTTCTCCGAACACTGGGCAAGTGCCTGGTAGAAAGAAACAGGTGTCCCAAAGTGAACACGTAGAGGCGAATCTGGTTAATCCTGATGGGGGGGGGGTCTCCCACCTCTTGCTCCCATAATTCATATCCGGCCATTCATTTGGTCTCAAACACCTCTTCAACTGAAAACTCTGGGTTTGTAGATTAACACTTTAAATGTATATCACACTCATAATCTACAGTCTCTGGAACTCCAACATACTGACTTGTGACATACTTTTCTAAGTGGCCATGTCCATCCCTGTAGACCCCCACATATTAAAGGCGTTCAAGTCACATACTTCTTAAGCACTATACTTGGCTGTCCTTTCCTGACCCACAGTAGCAGATACTTAAACAACATTCTTGGTGAAACATAGGCTGTCTGGCAGAGCAACTCACCTTGGTTTGCAGGTGCCCACAGGCTTCTTCCACAGGAAAACCAAAAATACTTCTTGGTGCCTCAGCACAAGTCTTCAAGGCAGCTTCTCTCCTGCCAGCAGGGCCAGGGGATTGCCCCTGAGAGCTGGTCTGGTTCCCCCCACCCCTCTCAGGGATGGGGCCCTGGAACAACTGGGAGACGGTCTCAACCACTTCCAAACAGTATCTTCTGTGTCTCTATCTAGGGCGAGAACACCCACCCACAATGACAGGTAGCTCTGGTCAGAGCTGAGGGCTCTGAGGAACTGCACACTGCAGTGCACCTCCTCCCTCGACTGAGTCTCCCACTAGACTAACTGAAGACTGAATCAAAACTTCCCAACATTCTATCTAACTCCCAGCTGCAACATTCCAATGTGGCTTATGCTGCTGCGAAAATTCAATATGATGTCAGCCCTCCAGCTCAGCTGAGACTGAGAACAGAGTGAGATAGTGTGAAATCCATTTAACTGGAATTTCACAAGCTGCCTTCCCTGCCTGCCACTAGGACTAGCTGGGATTCTTGTAACCCTTGGTGTTAGGGGGGGTTACACACAGTTTTCCATGAGAAAGCTCACTTTCCCAACTTTCTCCAGTATACTTTTCACAGAAATTTAATTATAGCATCCTAGAGCCACCAAGACTTGAAGGTCCCCTACTCTAAGAAAAAGAATAGCTTTGTAGTGACTTTCACCACTGTCAAAAACTAAATTATCACAAACAATGATCAATTTCTCCTTGAAATGACTTTCCTGCTTAAGTCTGGAGCCCAGTCTGTTTAAATATTAATTTCTAGTGACACACTCCTCCCTGGGACTGTCTCATGGGCTTCTAAAACATTTCCTTCCCTAAAGCATACACCGTTTCCTGGCTCCTCCTCCATCCTGCTTCCCTGCAGCATGGATCCTGAATTCCAGTCACTCCACATTCCTAGGTTAGCTACACCCTTTTCCTGCAGCTTTATTCACTAAAGACTATTTCCATTTGGTAGAACGCACCTCAAGCTACGTTCCTGCCAAGTTCTGTGCAAATAGGACTTAAAATAGCTTGACAGAGCATTTTAATAAAAAACTTGCATTTCTTTGCAGTTTAAATTTGACAGATGTTACTGTCTGCCAACTGAGCTTCTAACAGCTCCATTTTTAAAACAATGCATTTCTGTGCCATAAAATATATATGTAAGTGTTCCTTGGACTGTTAGCTATCCCCCTGTGGCTTAGTTGTATGATTTAAATCAACATGTATGTGTATTTTGTCGAATGATTAACCTCTTGCATTATTTAGTCACTGAGGAGCTCTCCTGTCGCTCTAAAATGGTGCCTAGCTTGTGCTTCAGTTGTGTGTGTGTAGGAGCTCCCCTTTTGTTTCTGTGTGCTCCCATTATTTATTTTATTAAATTTATGGTGGTAGCCAGTCCCTAAAAATACTGTCTGGCACTTGCTGCCTGCCAACTACATTTTTTTACAGAAGAAATAGCTGGCATCCTGCCAGCAAGAGAAGCGCTCTTACTGTGCCATTCTCTCTCTCTCTCTCTCTCTCTCTCTCTCCCTCCCTCTCCTCTCTCTCTCTCTCTCTCTCTCTGTCTCTCGAACATGCCTTGGGAGGCCTTGCCTTGCTCCACAACTGCTGTCACAATTCGCATGGCCACTCCTCAGTTGTTCAGAGGGGATTCCCCTCAGCTCACTAGCATTACAATGCGGAGTCAGCACTCGGCTCTCTCCACTTTCTCTTTGCTTTTGATGCCTCAGTGCCATGCAGCTACTGCTCTCAACTCAAACTCTGCAGCAGACTGACAGCTATCACAACTAAATACAGACACAGGCTTATTTTATTAAAAAATAAAGCACAGTTACTGATTTGACCCAGACTGGCCAATCTATACCACTGGACCACTAGGGCGGTTACCCACTAGCCAGGGCAACCAGTTACTCGCCCTTTGGCTACCACATTGCACCCATTCTCTATTTTACTGTAGGGTGACAGACTATTTACCTTAAATGATATGTTTATGTATGAGCTATGGGCAAAAAGGTGTGTAGGCAGTCTCACTCTCTCACTATCCCCCACCTTTCTTAACTTACCTCTATACTGCTAATAACATGCTTACACTATCTTTTCCTGTTTAATTTTTTTGTACGGTACACCCTATCTCTCTTCTGACAGATCTTAGCCTTGAACCTACTCCCAGGTAACCCTCCTAGAATTAAGGTAACAAATTTTACTTATTCTTGTGGAACAGTCATTCCATGGCTGTTACAAACAGGGAGGACTCTGTTAATAAGTAACAGGTGATCACAGTGTGGGGAGTGACACTAGAAACCAGGGATGGGTATACACATTGCAGAAGGTGTGTTTGGGGGAGAGGGTGCCACTAGACACCAGGGATATGTCTAACAGGCACACAACAGGTGTTCAGGGTGGTAGGGGGTCCCACTAGACACCAAGGACATATCTAACAGGTACAGGACAGGTGTTTGGGGGTGGTGGGTGCCACCAGACACCAGGGATAGGTGTTATGGACATGGGACAGATGATTATGGGATGGGGGTGCTGCTAGACACCAGTGACTGGTATACACAATGTGGAGTGGGTGTTCAGGGATGGAGGGTGTCACTAGACACCAGGGATAGGTATACAGAATGCAGAAGGGGTGTTTGGAGGTGAAGGTACCACTGGACACCAGGGCCTGTAACCACACTGACATGATGTGTAATGGGGGTGGGTGGCTGCAGTACAATCATCCCGCCATGAGTGGGGTAGGGGCACAGGCATAGTGCCCAGTTAAGCTGTAGGTTTTGGCGGCAGTAAATAGCATCACTTTGGGTGCCATTTACTGATATTGCAAACCTTTGAAAATGCCACTGTGCCCATATGCAGGAGTATACCCACTTATTTGGATAGGCACAACATTGTGTTAGCACCTGGGCACTAGCAGGTTTAATGCATGCAACAGGGGCCTCTAAGTATAGCCTCACCCCTAAAAAAGGTTGCCGACCTGAACAGCACAAGCACAAACCCCATTAGTGCCAGCACTAACTTTTGAATATTGGACCCAGGTATGCAAAAAATAAAAGCAACATTGTAACCCAAAGATTAGCAGAGATGCATGCTTATACAGTATAGGAAAATTTAGTTCAAGAAACTGAACAGCTTCCAGGCTTGTAAGATAACATCATAAACATCGCAGCTACAATGACAAACTCTAGCAGGAGCCAATACAGCTGCAAAATAATGGTGTTGTGGACAGTGAGAAATGTATAAACTAGAAATTTTTGCATTAACCACTGAGCCACCTAACTGCACTTTCTACTTGTTGTGATACAAACACACTGACTAATACATATACACATAAATGTATATATATACCAGTGTAACACAGCAGTGCACTGTCTACACACATTTTTATAGATTAAAAAAAAAGATATCAAGGTACCATTTTCTACTTGTCAGGCTCCGAGGGACATCGGAGGGTGAGGAGCTGCCACTAGACACCTCATTTAAATCAGCAATGACATGTATAAGGCTGAAACTGATCTAGATAGCAGGGAATGTAGACTACTAATTTGTGTACTAATCACTGAGCCACCCAACTGTACTTTCTAATTGTTGGGATATACACACACTGACTAATATGTATACATATAGATGCATATATATTCCAGTATAACATAGCAGTGCACTGTCTACACACACAGAGCATTGCCACACACCCACTAACACACACATGCATTGCCTTATATGGCATTTATTTACTTATACATCTAACCCTAACTTTTACTGTATTTAGGATATGCACTGTGTTTTGCACTAACTCATTGTAGTAATCTATGGCATGACTGGGTAACTAAGGTAGTGGACCAGGGAAGCACAATAGATGTGGCCTATCTGGACTTCAGAAAGGCCTTTGACACCACCCCCAATAGAAAACGAATTAAAAAACTGCACAGCCTAGGGGTGGATCCTAAAATAGTTCTGTGGGTGGAGACCTGGCTGAATGGCAGGAGTCAGAAGGTTGTGGTAAACAAACAGAACTCTGGAGAGGGAGAGATGACAAGCAGGGTGCCACATGGGGTCAGTGTTGGGGCCAGTCCTCTTTAATCTCTTTATTGGGGACATTGCAGAGGGAATAGAGGGGAAGGTATGCCTCTTCACAGATGATACAAAGTTATGCAATAGGGTGGACACACCGGGGGGTGTTGAAAGAATAAGGGAAGAACTTAAAACACTGGAGAAATGGTCTGAAGAATGGCAGTTGAGTTTTAATGCAAAAAAGTGCAAGATCGTGCACATAGGGAACAAGAACCCAGGAGCAAAGTACAAACTAGGTGGGGAGGTACTGACAGTCACAAAGTAGGAAAGGGACCTGGGAGTTATCATCTCAGAAGACCTAAGAGAAAGTAGGTAGTATGATAAGCCAGCTGGAAAGGCTAGTCAGATGTTTGGATGCATAGGAAGGGGTATCATGTGTAGAAAGAGAAAGGTCATCTTGCCCCTGTATAAGACAATCATGAGAATGCACCTGGAATACTGCTTCCAGTTCTGGAGGCTCTATCTGAGAAAGAACATAGACAGGGTGGAAGCAGTGCAGTGGAGGGCAACTAAAATGGTGCAGGGCCTACAGGATAAGACCTATGAGGAAAGACTAAAGGAGTTAAATATGTATTCCCTGGATGAAAAGAGGGAGGAGGGACATGATTGAGACATACAAATGCATCACAAGTATAAACAGAGAACAGGAAGGAAGCATCTTCCGAAGTAAGAGATGGTCCAAGTCAAGAGGGCACAAAATTAAGTTGGGGGGGCTCAAGGAAAACATGAGAAAATATTTTTTTCATAGAGAGGATGGTTGACTCCTGGAATAGTCTACCAGAGGTGGTGGTAGGGGCTAAAACCAGATAGAATTTAAGAAGGAGTGAGATAGACACAAGAGTATCCTGGAGGTGGGTGGGGGGGGCTCCAGAGTTCAGTTTGGGCATGGGGCCTTACACTAGATAGAGATTAATAGGGCAGACTGGGTGGGCCACATATTCCTTATCTGCCATCAACTTTTATGTATCTAAGTATGCATCTATGATAACCAACAGGACTAGAACAAAGTGACAAACACACACACACACACACACACACACACACACTCATACACACACACACTAACACACATGCACTGCTTCTTGTTCTGAACTGTGCACTGCTAACATATAGCATTATAGCCATTTGCAAGCTGACTAGGAAAAGGTTAATGTACCAGGAAAGGGTTAACAAAGACACACACACACACACACACACACACACACACACACACACACACACACACAGTAACTGCTGCAGATCTCCTAAACTGATAACAACACTCAGTTACTCCTAGGCTCAGGAAAACACAGCTGTTAGGAATGTGTTTTATCTGGACATCCCATGTAACTGAAATTCCACATGGGGGAGAGAGAGAGAGAGAGAGAGACAGAGGGAGCTGGCTTTGTTTTTCTTTTTCTTTTCTAAGTAGTGCAGTTATACTGTGTGCAGCCACTGACTATAATTTGAGCTGACATGAGTATGCTCCATGTAGAAGAGATGTAGGAATGAATCAAACAGTTGCAGTTTCTCTCTTTCTCCAAAATAGTGCAGAGCAGGGACACACCAAAGCCAGACTGCTCTAGTGGAGTGATTGTAATCCAACTCCAATTTTGTGAATTCTGTTCAGAATCTGATGAGCTCCATTTTTCTACTGCAGCAAGACATCTGCAGGGCTCTGCCCACTGTAGCTGTAGAAATGTATGTTCAGACTTACATAGAGTTTATGCAGATGACTGTGCTTTCCATTACATTCTGGTTTAGGAGTGGTTTGGTATTAGAATATTTCAAGTTCTCCTAGCAAATGCCAAATTGGCCCTAAATTGAAACAATAAGCATAATTGACAGCTGTTCATACTACAATCCAAACTGCAGTGTAGCTTAATTTGCATTACATTGTAACTTGTACTGATTCTGAGCATGTCAGAAACACTTTTCTTCAACATATACCCTATTGGATGGTCAATGATATGAAAACCTCCGGAGGTAAACAGGTTGCTCATGCAAAACTTATACTGGTCACAGATCAGTTAGATCATGAACATGGATTGACTGTTTATTGCAGAAAGTAAAGGGTCAATCCAAAATACAAAAATACATAGACCGGTTAAACAAAGAAATTATTTAGCAGAAATGTGGGATTTTGCAACCCAGTCAGAAGGCAGACACAGGACTCATCAATGTGCACATGTGATTATCCAAAACCTGGAACTACAAGGAAAAGTAAACACAGTGTTACACTCATATAGTGACAAGTCACATTTTATTTCAGTTAAAAGACAGTAGGTAGATCAAACCACAGAGCACCACTGCAGGTAAAAAAAATCCCCATGCCTTGATCTAATATAAGCAGACGACGCATAATCTATACTAGCAACCCTGATTCTTTACTTCTGGAGAACCAACTACAGAGTAGCTTTGTGAATGCTGAGGCCTGATTTAAAGAAACTCATATTAAACTACAAAAAACAAAGGTAATGTTATTTCACAGCTCACACAGTAAGCACAAAACTCATCAATTAACAATCAGGAACTGCTCATGTGTTGCTCCTGAACAGACACAACTGTTCAAATACTTAGGCGTGACCTTAGACAGCACTCTCTCTTACGCCAATCATATCGACAGTGTTGCCAAAGCTGTGAACATTCGTATCAGACTATTGTTCAAACATAAGCACTGTCTTACTACTGAGGTCCTCAATCTGACAATCCAAAGCTCAGTAGTCTCCCTCATCAACTACGGGCTGGTGATCTATGGATCTGTCACTGACACTGCCCTACGTTGCATTGCTATAGTTCTTAACAAGGCCTGCTGACTCCTTACATGGGCTGCACGCCTCTCACACACCTGTGACATCTATGAGCATGCTAACTGGCTCCAGCAGAAGGGTAGAATCTCTTATCAAACCTGCCTATTTGCAAAGAAAGTCTCCCTTGGATTTATGCCTGCAGGGGTTCAGAGGATCTTCAGTCCCTACTGCTGCTGTTGGCAAACTAGAAGCTCTGAAAACCTAACTTTCTAAGTGCCACACTGTCATAATTCCCAAGGTCAGTGGTCATTTGCAATCAAAGCCCCTAAGTGGTTCAACTCACTTCCTTGTGATATCGCCAACACTGCCATCCTAGGCCCCTTCAAACGCAAACTATGTCAACACCTTGTGGCAAGCGCCACCTGTGATTGTTTCATTTAAATCTTTAGTAGGTCTGCTCTCAGCAGCCAATGTCTTCTTCCAACTGTCCCCACCTTTCTATCCCCCTACCCCATCCTGCCTTCACCCCATTTCTTCCACCTTCTACACATTAATTTTGTTTGCCGTCCTCCCTTTTTTCCTATCGTACTCCCCTGCTCCTACTCTACATTGCAATCTAATCTGAATTCCCTCCATCTCACACCTTAACACTGCAACCTCCTTCTCCCTACTCCCTCCCTCTCTACTTCTCTCTCCTCCTCACCTTAATCTGTCTGCCCTATTCCTCTCTCTCCCCCACCTTGACAATGCCTCCAGGCGGCATTGTTCCCCTTATGTATAGTAAAGAAAGTGAGCACCAGTAACTGCAAATTCTTATATTAGCCCTAGATTATTGTAACTAGACCAGGCATACATTGTCCAATGCCTGTATACTATTTGTTTGTCTGTCCATAGTAATCTCTTTGTTTGCCTCTTCCTGTATTTTTTCACTTGTCCCCATGTTTACATTTTGTTGTACTTTGTCTATGTATTCTGATGTGGAACCTATGTAAAAGAGCTCTTAACCCAAAGATGTCAATCTGAGATTTAAATAAATATACAAATTGATTGGATTGGTACTATAACAATATCATCAAGAGGTAACAAATACCATTTAACAGTTACTTGTTTGTTTAAAAGGTACATTGAGTGTCTGCCTACTCCAAACAATACAGTGGAAAGCATAGCTCTGTTTTTGATAAACCAAGTACTTAGTCACTGGGAATTACCAGTAACGGTGGAATCTGATAGAGGTACCTATTTTGCAACAAAGGTCACTGAATATTTCTGGGAAATGGAAACAAACATACTACAATAATGCAAAACATCATGAGTAGTATATGCAAATCGCCATGAACAAATTTAGATGGATTCTGCCTTAAGCTGGGGTATTTCATGCCAAATAGGTTCCCAAACACTCTGCAAAGGCTGAAAACAGAAGGCACAGATACAGGACTCACCAATGTGTCTCATGTGTATCTTAGCCCAGTGGAATAATGAGCCAGCCCTATGATAGTCTTACAGGTTTGGGTCATGGTGAGCCCAAAACAGGAAAGCAATCTAAACTGCAAAAAAGCTTGATGCAAAAGCATTGAGGCAATAGTTACCCAGGACGGGCACTGGCAATAAAGTGAGGTTTCAAGAAAATACAAAATTGCAAATTCCATAATAATGCAAAGCATCATGGGAAGTAAATGCAAATTACCATGAAAGAATTTAGACTGGTTCTGCTTTAAGTAGGAGTGTATGGGTGGTCAAAGGAAGTTACATGTGTCTTATCATGTTAAATCTTCTGGACAGGTGAAACATGCAAATCAGACTACTGTGTATGTCCTAAAGAAATACATAAATTCCTCAGGAAAAATCTGGGTTGTAAAATTAACCTTTCTGGTTACTGGCAATATGTGTTATACTAAGTAAGTCTACAGGTATTTCACCTTTTGAAATGGTAACAAGAAGACAAATAGTGCTACCTTTACATCTTTCGTGTAACACACGAGTTGTAAATCTAGCTAGTGCTACTGAGACACATGAATACATTATATGACTCATTTAAGACAATTAATGTCAGCAAGAAACCTGATCATTTGAATAAAGGAATTCAGACCAATGTGTTCAAGGTTTTAAGTCATGTTATGACAGAAGAACAACTGCAAAAGAATACCAAACTGAGACAAGGCACAGGATTCAGAAATACTACTAAAACAAAAATGTTTCTTTCCAGTGGGAAGATTTATATGTTGTTGAAAATAAGATATCACCTGTAGCTTACCAAATTAAAATACAAACAAGCATTTGTCAGTGCCAAATGTTGTCTTGCTGGTTTTTGCATTGGTAGTGTAGGAGTTAGAGAGACACATAATAGAAGTAGCAGTGAAGTATAGAACCAACATCAACCCCATCCAACCCTGTAGAGAGTGACAGGCATTGGAGTGTGCATTTGGGTCGCTGCTATTTCACCTCACCCTATCCTGCAGAGTCTGACAAGTGTTGCGTTGTGACTTGGGGTCATCTGAACTTATGCTCACCCCATTTCATAAGGAAGTATATTGAGATGGGTGCAGCATAGGAGAATGGGTTGAACTATGAGGCTGAAGAGTCCAAGGCACACCGTGATGCCTGTCAGTGGCTGCAGGGTGGAGGTTGAGGACCAGTGGTGTGAGCAGTACAGCAGACAATCCAAAGACACACCCCTGATGCCTGTTAGTCTATACAGGGTGAGATGTAATGGTTAGAAACCCTAACACCCTGGGTGTGTGTTGGTATTTGCACTCCAAATTTTAAAAAATTGCCTTTTTGTGACCCCACCTCATGAAAGTATTTGGGACCTTTGTTCATAAACAGTGCACCTGTTATTTTGTTAATCTGTCTCGAACGTTGATTTCCCACAGTGACCGCACCATTCCGCACCACATGAAAATGTCAGCTGCACCATTGATAAGGAGGTGTGAAGAGATGGCAATGTGGGAAATCTGGAGTGAAAATATTAAACATTCTCGAAGTTACGAGTGTGTGTGAAAACTGCACATTGCACGCCCTTAACACAGTCATTTAGTGGAATTATTTTGCCAAATTTTTAACATAGCCAATTTGGGATCTTTGCTCATGAACAGTGGCACTACGATTATCTTAATCTACCCGAATGTTGATTTCCCACAGCGACCGTGTGATTGTGCACCAGATGTGCAAAACTACATTTTGGGCAGTATGTGACAAATAACAGCTGAAATGTTCATAAGAGGGTGTGCAAAAATGACAATATTGAAAATCTGGAATGAAAATATTACAAATTCTCGAACTTACAACTGTGCACAGACACTGTGCAATGCACGCTTGTAACGTAGTCATTTTATGGAATTTTTTCACCAAATTTTAAACATAGGCATTTTGGGACCTCTGTTCATGAACAGTGTTACTGTGATTTTCTTACTCTGTTCTGAACATTGTTTTTCTACTGCGACTGCACCACTGTACGCCAGATGTGCGAAAACACAGTTCAGGTAGGATGTGGAAAATAAAAGCTGTACTGTTCATAAGGAGGTGTATAAAAATGGCAATGGTGAAAATCTGGAGTAAGATATTAAAAATGATCAAAGTTATGAGCGTGCATGGAACTGCGCCATGCACGCTTGTAAAACAGTCATTTTATGGATGTTTGTCACCTAATTTTCAACACAGGCATTTTAGGACCTCTGCTCATGAATGGTATCACTGTGATTTTCTTACTCTGTCCCAAACACTGATTTCCCACAGCGACCATGCTATTCTGTGCCGGAAGTACGAAAACACGTTTCAGCCAGGATGTGAAAAATGACAGCTGTACTGTTCATAAGGAGGTGTGGAAAAATGGCAATGTTGAAAATCTGGAGTGAAAATATTACAGATTCGCGAAGTAACAAGTGTGCGTGGAAACTGCAGAATGCACACTGTTAAACAGTCATTTAATGTTCTTTCGGCACCAAATTTTCAACATAGGCATTTTAGGACCTCTGCTCATGAACAGTGTCACTGTAATTTTCATATTCTGTCCCGAACACTGATTTCCCACAGCGACCATGCTATTCTGCACCAGAAGTGCAAAAACACATTTCAGCCAGGATGTGAAAAATGACAGCTGTACTGTTCATAAGGAATTGTGGAAAAATGCAAGTGTTGAAAATCTGGAGTGAAAATATTACAGATTTGCAAAGTTAAGAGTGTGCGTGGAAACTGCACAATGCAAGCTCATAAAACAGTATTTTTTTTTATTTATTTCACCAAATTTGCAACATAGGATTTCTGAGAGGCCACCTCATGAACAATGGCACTGTTGTTTCGTTAATCGGTCCCGAAGGGTGATTCCATGCAGTGACTGTAAAATCACCTTTTGGGACCGAAAAAATGCCATTAAAGTAACTGAATTCATGAGGGGGGTCCCAATAACCCCATGTTGAAAATTTGGTGGCAAAATTCCCCAAAATGCCAGAGATATGCATCAAAGTTGAAAAAACCTATTTATGCCATTATATAGCTTACCGGCATTTCTTCAGTCCGCGGTTGGCTTTGAAGAGTGCAGACGTGTTCCTGATCCACAGAAGATCATCTTGCCAGGCCCCAGAAGTAAGTATGGGTGAGGGAGTGTGTGGGGAGGTGGAGCATGCAGTGGGGTGGGCGCAGGTTGGGGGAGGAGGCTGCAGACTGCGAGTGACCATTTTCTACTTTACAGGGAAAAAAATATCCCAGGAAGGTTTTTGGTTTTATAGGTGCATTTGACATGCTGGGGTGGCTCCCAGTATGTCACCTGTGTGTTTTTTTTGGGGGAGGGGACTGGAGCTGATGGGGATTGGGCACCCTGTCGGCAAATAAAAAAGTGTTTGGGGGGATGATGCTGACGGGGTTTTGGGCTCCCCAGTCAGCAAATGGGGAGAGGGGTGTCACCTGTGGGTTTTATTTCAGGGGGACTGTAGCCAATGGGGATTGGGCACCCCATCAGCAAATTGAAAAGAGTGCTAGGGGGATGATGCCGATGGGGATTGGGCTCCCCTGTAGGCAGATGAACTGGGGAGGGGAGCATGATGCCGATAGAGGGATTGGGAACCCCCCCAAATCAGCTTTTCTGGGGACTATGTGAGGCAGAAAGCACAGCCGCTGCCATGTTTCACTGAAACTTACACTGGGAAAGGCATACCCTGCAATGAGGTGGAGCTCCCTCACTGCAGCGGCTAAAACCTTTCAAGGTGGTGGACACGCTTTTGCACTGCTGTCACAGACAGCGTGCAATCTAATTCATGCCACAGAGCCCAGCCCCAAAAAAACAGTGGCACCTCAGGCCACAACAGGACTGCACCTCCAAAATCTGCTATTTTAAAGTTACCGCAATATATTTCTTGCGCAGGCACAAGATAACATAAAAAGAACACTAGTGAAATTGTGCTTATTGGGTTATGAGTGTGTTTGAAATATGTGCTGGGATATTAGAGACATGGTCAGGCAGTACTCCCCCTCAAGACTAAAGGATCTTCATCCTTTTGAATATTCCCCGCTCCCTGTGGAAGTGTACAACAGATGTTGAGTCTTCGGCATCTTGAGATGAGGGGGCAGAAGGAGTTGGAGATCCTGGAACTCTTAGGGGGATGAGAAAGGAGTGAGCGGACACAGTGAGAACCAGGAGATGCCCTGGGGTGAAATGGGCACAGGAACGAGGTTATCCTTGCCTTGTGTCCATATCCGAGGGCTCTGACTTGGTCAGGCAGGAAGTGGGGCCATCCTTGAATTCCCATCTCTTTTGGGTGGTGTTAAGCGATGCCAGGTTGATTAGGAAAAAGACCTCAGTGGTTGTGGATCTTGTTGCTTCTGTTGACCTTGCTTGTATCACTGAGACCTGGCTGGATGGAAGTGCGGGTCCTATTTTGGAGTCTGCAATTCTGGCTGGGTTCTCAGTGATTCACCACCCGAGAGTGGATCGTAGGGTCGGGGAGGGGTTGCTGTCTGTTTTAGACAGGAACTGGATCTCGGAGATGCCAGCTGGAGACACCAACACCTTTGAGTGTATAGTGGGTGCAGGTGCAGGCTATAGGACCCTTCTCATCTACCGTCCACCAGGTGATGGAAGGGAATTCCTGAAGGAGGTTGCGAACTTCATCGCCGACTTGGTATTGGAGTCCCCCAGATGGTTAATCCTGGGGACATCAATGCCTGGGTCGACGATGAACTCTTACCATTTGCACAAAACCTCCTCCAATTGATGGAGTCATTGGGCCTGACACAGGTTATTACCTCTGCAACCCACGAGGGGGGGCACACATTGGACTTGGTGTTCCATCTGGGGATGGAGCTCTCTGATGTGGAGGTGGAGCCTGTTGGTTGGTCTGACCATCACACCCTGTGATTCAGTTCTGCAGCCCCCGAAGTAGGCCTGCCCCTAAGAAGTTAGTGAAGTTCCGTCCTTTGAGAGGAGTTACCTCAGAGGGCCTAATGATGGAGCTGGACTTCTCAGGATTTCCAATGGATAGCACTGATCCAGGGCCGCTAGTGTTGGTCTATAATAGGGTTGTTGTGGGGGCCTTGGATGTCATTGCTCCAACACATGTTTTCCCTCTTACTCTTCACCCGGGGACCCCCAGATTTAATGGGAAGATCTGTGAGCTGAAAAGACTAGGGATAAAGCTTGGAAAGGCGCTGGCAGAAAACTCACCTGGAGGTGGATAAACTTAGATTGTTGGATCACTATAAGATCTACCAATTAGCAATTTCCCATAAGAAGGCAGAGTTCATGTGCAGGGAAATTGCTACAGTGAAGAATAAGCCAGCCCAGCTCTTCCATACTGTAGACAGACTGTGCAATCCAGTCTGTTTCCATGCCGGTCAGGCATTGTCACAAGTACAGTGTGAGGAGTTTACGCAGTTTTTCGCTGATAAGGTGTCCACCATTGGGGATGAGATCAGCCAGCATCTTTCTGTTGGATGTTGCACTGGTCAATCGGGTGATACTAATGCCCAGTTGACTTGGTTCACCTTTAGCCAGCTGGCAGTCATGGATATAGTGAGGATTGTCCAGAATTTGCGGTCAACCTACTGTAGTTTGGATCCAGGCCCTACACACCTACTAGTGGGGTGTGTAGAGGTCATTGTCCCATTCCTTGCTGGGATTGTTGCGGTTTCATTGGAGGGATGGATCTTTCCAGAGCCCATAAAGAAGGTGGTAGTACGCCCCCTTTTGAAAAAGCCCTCCCTTGATCCCAACTGCCCAGCTAACTACAGGCCAGTCTCCAACTTACCCTTTGTAGGGAAAGTTATTGAGAAGGTGGTCACCTTGCACCTGGAGAATCATTTAACCAGCCACAATATCTATGACCCTCTCCAGTCTGGCTTCAGGAAATGGCATAGCACCGAGACGGCCCAGGTGTGGGTACTAAATGATCTCCTGATGGTGGGAGATTGGAGATCCCATTCCATCTTGGTTCTCCTTGATCTCTCAGCAGCATTTGACACTGTGGATTATGAGGTGATGCTCAAGCATCTGTGGTTTTTCTGTGGACTGAGGGGGGGGGCAGTCCTAAGCTGCTTTCGATCTTTCCTTGAGGGCAGATCCCAGAGAGTGGTGTCAGGGAGTCACTCCTCAGCCTCTCACTGGCTGCCCTGCAGGGTTCCACAGGGCTCAGTGTTGTCCCTCATGTTATACGCGGTGTACATGTTTCCATTAGGGGACAGTATCAGATGGTATGGGCTGAGTTTACTTTGCTATGCTGATGACTCTCAGCTCTACATGTCTTTTGTGCCTGAACAGGAGCTTGATTCAATCAGGGTATTTAACAACTGCCTGCTGGAGATACAGAACTGGATGAGTACCAGCTGGCTTCAGTTGAATTAGAGTAAAACAGAGGTATTGGTGGTGGACCCTGGTTTTTGGATGACAGGGGCATGGGTGGGGATACCCTCAGGTTTATACCTTGGGGGGCTCCCACTTATGTCCTCAGGCCAGGTGCTTAACCTTCAGCATGGTATTAATGAGGGCCTGACCCTGAGGGCACAGGTGTCAGCTGTAGTCAAATCCTTTTTCCATCTAAGGAATATAGCCCAGGTGAAACACTTGGTCCCGCCTGAAGATCTTCCTACCTTGGTCCACGCTTTTGTCACCAGTCATTTTGATTACTGCAATGCCCTTTATCTAGGGCTACCAGGGGTGGATATCCTCCACTTGCAGCTAGTGCAGAACGTGATGGTCAGGTTGTTGGCTGGAACCTCTAGGTCCAGTCGTATAACACCTGTGCTGCACGAACTGCACTGGTTGCCTATACAGTGGTGGATCATCTTCAAGGTCGCATTGCTGACCTACGAGGCCCTGCATGAGTTGGGACCTCACTACCTGAAATAACTCCTGTCTTACTATTGTCCCTGTCACTCACTCTGATCATCTGGTGAGGGATTGCTAGAAATTCCCAGGGTATCCCTAAAAACATCTGGAGGAAGATCTTTTACCTTTATAGCACCTACCCTGTGGAATTCTCTACCTCACCAGATATGAGATAGCCTGACTGTGGAAGGATTTAAAAAATTCTTAAAAACATATTTATTTAGCCAAGCATTTTTAGGGTTTTATTGAGTGACTGCTGTTGAATTATTATCAGTTTTATTGATTTTAATCTGTTATTGTACTGTATTGTAAAGGCGCCCTGAGCTTAGGAAGTGCACCTTGTATAAATAAATTTTACTTACTTACTTTAGTGGGTTCATATTAGTCAACTGAGACCATATTTTTACACAAATAAAAATGGTATAATATCCCAAAAGATAATTAAAGTGATGATCCACAATGAAGTGTTTAGCTGCTGTGTTTAGCTGTGAATGCAGACAAGTTACAAACATGTGCTATGACTTGTACTTGTGTGCCTTTTGAGATATCTTCAGGTTCAAAATGTTCCAAATATTGCCTTCACAGGAAAATCAATTAGAAATTAAAATAAGAGGAAGGTCACCTGAGCACTGGATGAAGATGGCCACCTAAAGCTCAAGCTTGCTGCAGCTCTTTACTTACCTGCCTTCATCCAGAGATCATTTTAAAAACTGCCAATAAACAACTTGAACTGATCGAGAGATCTGACTAGTGGCTACATCACAGAAAGATTTTGGAGCACTGGTGACCACCCCAAAATGGAAAAAAGAGCTGGATGAGTGACTGCCAGGCCCATCCTACTGCAAACCAAGATGACTACGCACATCATGCTGGAGTCCCCAACAAAACCGCATTCAGCAGCATACCCTCCAACCTCCCTGTTGGAATGGATTGTGGCCAGTGTGGAAGTAATCAAGCAAACAGTAACAGACACACAAGCTTTGATCGCTGCACTAACAGAAAGCGCATCGACTACAGAGACTAAGTTAACCGAACTGGATGCAGCACACCATAAAACCACGCAGCAAATCAAAACAGTAAAGTCGCAAGTCAGGTGGCTTAACTGCAAGGTAAAAGACCTGGAGGGCTGAGGGAGAAGGAAGAATTTACATCTCCTGGGGATCAGGGAAGGACTAGAAGGTAACGACCCAATTCAATGCCCAAGACAAAACTTGCCACCGTGGGTTAGATTGAAACCCTCGGATTTCAACTTTGAAATTGACTGAGCCCACCGAGTTTGGATCACCAAGGGCTCACAAGTGCCAGACAGACCAAGACCTTTGATTTTCAAATTGGTCTGCTTTCAAACAAGGAACTGATCCTTAGGAAAGCTAGGGTGCTGCAGCAGATAACGGCTGAGGGTTCCAGGAGGTCCTTCTATCCTGATTATCTCCAAGCGGTGCTGAAAAGACATCAAAAATTTGACAAAAAGAATCAAAGCAGGACTCCACAACAGAGGGATAACCTACTATACCCAACTATCATGTCAGTGAATATAGCTGGGAAGTAGCAGTCTTTTCAGTCACTAAATGATGCTGACAGCTTCCTTCGCCATTCCTTTGGCTCCCACGAATTCAGTCCCTGCAATGCAACAAGATATTCATTTCTCTACAAAATCAAATGTGTAGCCTGAGATCTGAATAACTCTGCAAAGAAACCTGCTGTGCCAGCCTTTTGATAGGAGTGCTGCCAAAGAGATTGACCCCTTATGACTGGGGTCAGCTCTCCTGAAAGTTCTCCTTACTGGCTCATTAACTCCACGGTGAGGGCCTTTGTTTAGAAACTGCTGTGAACAGAGAGGGAACTGCAGCCCACATTAACTTGCCTCAAGCAGTAATCAACATGACCTTGCAACTTGCACCTCCAAGGAGATAATCCCTGTCCCCCCGGCAGCCATGACTTTCACAGCATCAACCTGGAAGGGACCTGGAGCTTTGTATCAAGGCTGCAAAATTAGACTTCTCCAGAACTACTACTCATGGTGACTCACGAGGGGAAAAGCATACCTATCCAATGCTTAATCCCTAAGTCAGCTGAGCCTTCTCAAAGACTACCAGCGTAGGCACAGAATCAAGGCACATATGTGAAAGGCTCAGACAGGTTGCAAAATATAACTGTTTTAATGTTTGAATGTTACTTTACTTTGGGTAATTCTTACATATGGAGGGACATCCCCCACCACTCTCCTTCCTGGAACAGGTTGCTCTGTTCTGCAAAATTTTGTTACCAGGGAAGAGGTTAATGAACGTAAAATGGAGGACCCAGTGTGACACAGCCACACTGTAGATTCTAAGAGATGAGCGAAGTAGTTGTTTTTAAAATGGTGACTATGCTAGTCTTGCATGACAAGCTTTAAAATGGTGACACAAGTGTTGTTTGAGGAAGGCAGGAGGAGTGGAAATGGCGGGACCACATCTGCCACTACTCGGATGTATGAGTGTCAAGCCTAACTGGCTTCCCTTGCTTCACTGCTAGAGGCCTTCTCCTGCTGCTCTGCATAGCCTTTATGGCACTATGGAACCAGCAGTTCTAGGAAACTCTCTACCTAAGGGCTTCTGACTCTACCAAGTCTTCTATCAGCCCTTTCACAATATTATGCACCTGGTTTACACAGTCATCCCAGCCTTCCTGTCCCTTGCACTACCAGCAACACTCATCCCCTTCCAAGTCTGACAGCATATCATTTTACTTGCTTTGAACCACACCTCATACCATACTTGCTTTGCAGCCTCCTCCTACCTAACTGGCTTCACAACCTCCTCCTCTTCAACAGTGAGCTCCAGCTTCACCCAGCCTCGCCACTCTTTTACTATAACATAAAATACAATTCACTCTAAATTGTACTTCCTAATGGACTTGGTTGGCATGCATTTCTGTGTTTGAAAAATGCTATTTGCCTTACTTAGACCCATGAGCGGGTCCATATTGCTAAGCCTGACCTACATCCCGGTCTCTCCCTGTCAGCTCTCATCCAGTCAAGACCCACGAGAGGGTCCACAATGCTCAGTCTGACCTATATACAGGTCTCCCCACATCTGCTATCATCCATTACGACCCATGTGTGGGTCCCATGCTCATTACAACTCACTCCTCCACATTTTGGAGACATGCCAACCATATCCATTACTTCTATGTCTCAAGGCTAGCCCTATGGCCAATGGTCTTTCGCTGTATCCCAAAGTCTGCATCTTGAACATCTGAAGCATGAAGCAGGGTTCATCTCAGCAGGCTCATAGTTGGGAATGTCCTCACTCCAGGTGGACCTTCAGTCATCAAATGTACTGATGGCCCCTCTCAATGTAGCATTGAAAACTCCAGTGGCGAAGGGGTTTGATTCTCATGGGAAGGGCCCCTTTAGCTGCTTGAGTGGGTTTGAAGGCACCCTTTAAAGCCATTCTCCCTACAACTGCCCCTGGTTGTAGGGAGAATGGGGAGCTACTAGGCTACATAGGGAGAAGCACCACCAACAGAAAACAGGAGGTTGTTGTCCCTCTGTACAGACAGTTGGTGAGATCCCTTCTGTAGTACTGCATGCAGTTCTGGAGACCCCATCTCCACAAGAACAGAGACAGAATGGAATCAGTCTAGATGAGGGCAACTAAAAAGGTGCAGAGTCTGCACCAGAAGCCATACGAAGAGAGACTAAAATAGGGAGAACATGATAGAAACTTTTAAGTACCTCAAAGGAATCAACAAAATTCAAGAGGGTAGCATATTTCCAAAAAAGAGATGTGCAAGAACAATGGGGCACAATTTGAAGATAGAGGGGGGATGGCTCAGGGCAATGAAAGGAAGTATTTTTTCAGGGTGAGGGTGGTGGATGCATGGAACTGCCTTCCTTTGGAGGTCCTGAAGTCAAAAACAGTGTGTGATTCAAGAATGCATGGGACAGACACAAGGCAATTGTGATGGGGGGGTAGGTGGAAGTAGGCTGTTGGTTAACTAGGATCTGCAGCTTATCCAATAGATACATAGAAACATAGAAACATAGAAGTTGACGGCAGATAAGGACCGAAAGGCCCATCCAGTCTGCCCATTTCTTTTTCTACCTTATAAATGTGCCATCGGCCTTTGCTCTGTCAGTGACCTATCTATTCATAGTCATTTGTATTGCTCCCTTATGCCTATCCCATGCCTGTTTGAAGCCCTGCACTGTATTCATAGCCACCACTTCTTGTGGTAAGCCATTCCATGCATCTACCACCCTTTCTGTGAAAAAGAATTTCCTCACATTCCCCTTAATCGGCCTCCCTCTAATCTCATGCTGTGTCCTCTTGTCCTGCTATTTTCTTATATTTAAACATGTTAGACTCTTTCACCTTGTTTATGCCCTTAAGGTGTTTAAATGTCTCGATCATATCACCTCTCTCCTCCTTTGCTCAAGGGTATACATATTGAGCTCCGTTAATCTGTCCTCATATGTCTTCTATCAGTCCCTGCACCATTTGGTTGCCCTTCTCTGGACTGCCTCAATTTGGTTAATGTCCTTGTGAAGGTGTGGCCTCCAATACTGCGCAGTACTCAGATGGGGCCTAACCAATGTCTTGTACAGAGGGATTATTCCCTCTCTCTTACGACTTGTGATACCCTACTAATACACCCTAACACCCCCCTAGCCTTACCTACTGCTTTAGAGGTCTGCTTGGATGATTTTAGGTCATCAGTGATGATGATGCCCAAGTCTCTTTCTTCCTTTGTGACTGCTACAGACCCCTCCCAGCCTATAAGTGGCTTCGGGGTTTCTCTTCCCTATGTGCATGATTTTTGCACTTCTTTTGCATTAAATCCCAGTTGCCACTTTCTTGACCATTCTGCTAGTTTATCCAGATCTCTTCTCATTCTGCCCACCCCATCTGGATCATCTACTCTGTTGCAGATCTTGGTGTCATCTGCAAACAGACAAGCCTTACCCTCTAGTCCATCTCGAGGTCACTAATGAAGATGTTGAATAGGACTGGCCCCAGGACTGATCCTGAGTACCCACTTGTGACTTGCATCTCTTCTGACTGTATACCATTTACCACCACTCTCTGTTTTCTGCCAGTCAACCAGTTTGCCACCCAATTGACCAACTTCTGACCCACCCCGAGGGAATTGGACAAACTGGGTGGGCCAAGTGGTCCTTATCCGCCATCAAAATCTATGTTTATATGTTTGGTTCACCTGGTTTGTTCTTAGATTGTTACTCTCCTCCTCCCGCCTTGGAGGTTGGCACCGAGATGCCCCCGTGTTACAGAGTTCACTCACAGCCCGCCATGGCATTCCCTTTAGAGGGATACAGTGAGAGTTTTCCCTAAAATTGCAATTCCCCTTGCTTATCTTGCCATCATAAATTGGTCTTAAATGAAAATAAAAAAAACACAAAAAATATGGTATTTTATAATCACATGAACAAACCTCGATTTTGAACCAGTCATTGCTGTATACTGTTTCCGGGGCTGACATAGAGCAAGTTAATTGTTTAAAATAATTGGGCCTACTAAATGATTCAGGCTTAACTTATGAAAACCATAGCATTAATACAGAAAACTCTGTACATCAGTAGCTTGGAGCATTGTATCGAATGAACTCAATCTTAATCCTGACTACTGGAGTACTATTGTTACAAACTTTCTTGCTACCTAAAATAGATTACTGTTTAATTTTCTATTACAATGCTTGTGATGGATTACTTGTAAAGGTTATAGCACCTTTTAACCAGGTAACACAGTTTGCTACCCAGCTACCAATCCAAACACATCATTGTGTTTTTCTCAAACAAGATGGGGTACTTCCATTAGAGCAATGATTCAAATTTCAAATGGGTTTGTTAGCTAAGAAGATTACTATGAATAGGGTATCAGTTAAATCTCACTCTTTATTTAAAAAAATATATAAATTAATTTTCCACCCATATGTCTGAATACAGTTATTTTCATGTACCGAGGATGAATGCTACTCTCGGACAGAGAACTTTGTTATACAAACTACCAGTATTTTGTAACTCAATTATGACCAAATTGGATTGTCTTTCTACCACTATATATAGATTTAGACATCTTTTGAGAAATTTTCTGCTAGAGGATAGTGAATGTAGTTACATTCTGTAATTTATTTTTTGTGTGGCTAGTATATGTTCCTCCTATCAGGATATTGTGTATGAATGGACCTGTACCCTATGATTTTTAATGTATTTGTCAAATGTATGTTATTATTGTATTCTGATCAACAATAAAAATGGGTCTTTGGCCAATGGACTAAACAGATTAAATAAATAAGTCAAATTGCAGTAGCAGAGCCATCACTAAACAAAACTGTCCCAAAGCCTGGAGGGAAGCTGACCTAGGCCTTGGATCTCCAGAGGTTTCCTCCTCAAGGGGGGGCCCTCTCCTCCATGTCAATGGTCATAATACTAGATAGGCGTAGTTGTAGTCCCTAGATCACTTTGTTAGGTTTCTGCTGTTGGATGGAGTTGGGTGGCTGCCCAGTAATTATCCTTTCTTCCCCTTTGTCTCTTCTCTCTCTCCTTAGGAAGCCAGGCCTCCATGCCTTACAGTCATACCTCTGAGCAGGTCACTATTTACCTGTTTTTTCCTGCCTACTCTACTCAAACAATACGACCATCTGACCCATGCTTCCAACTGAACCCACACTACCACCCGACCTACATATAGGTCTTCAATCCCTATAAGTGTTCACTACCTTGTATGCTTTGCTTGACACTCTTTCTGGGCTTCTTCCTAAGGTACCTTTAGCCAACAGAATCACTCCTGTGGCACCTCAAGGGGTGGAACCCTCCCCTAGGGTTCCTTGCATTTATACCCCTACAGGGTGGTATATCCAATGGATAGAGAGGCGAACAGCCAAATATTATTTCCATTACACAAGCATGAAATCAGGTTGCACAGGCACATTGAATTGAAAGGCTAAAGCCTGTGGTTCAAGAGAGCAGTGCAACTGGCCACACCTTCATTAAGCCTTTTTAAGGGCTGCTCTCCTCACTCCACACACCAGCATTTTTCCTTTTCCCCTCCATCCACCCCATCTCCTCCAGAGGCATGCCCCTCTCTCTCTCTCTCTCTCTTTCTCTCTCCCGTGGGTTTCTTCCTAAGGTACCTTTAGCCAAGAGAATCACTCCCATGACACCTCAATGTGTAGAACCCTCCCCTAGGGTTCCTTGCCTTTGTACCCCTACAGAGTGGTATATCCCATGGACAGAGAGGCGAACAGCCAAATATTATCTATGTTACACAAGCACTAAACCAGTTGCACAGGCACATTGAACCAAAGTTATGAGCCTGCATTCACAAAATTCAATGTAGGCTCATTACTTTGTTTTTTTAATATTTTTACACCAAATTTATAACATAGCCTTCTTATAACCCCGCGTCACGAACAATAGCAGAAAAAATGTTCAACTCCTGCCTAAAAGGTGATTTTGCGCAGGGATTGTGAAATCACCTTTCAGGTTGTAAAAAAACATTAAGGCCAGGATTTAAAATATGACAGCTATCACATTCATGACATGCTATAACAATATGGCTGTGTTGTAAATCTGGGCTAAAACAATTGAAAATTACCAAAGTTATGAGCCTGTGTTCACAGAATTTAATGTAGGCTCATAATTTTGTTGTTTTTTAATATTTTTACACCAAATTTAAAACATAGACTTCTTATGATCCCACCTCATGAACAATGGAAGAAAAAATATACCACTCCTGCCCGAAAGGTGATTTTGTGCAGGGACCACAAAATCACATTTCAGGGTGTAAAAAAAATAAAACATTGAGGTCAGAATTTGAAAAATGACAGCTGTCAGATTCATGAGGTGCTATAACGATATGGCTATGTTGTAAGTTTGGGGGAAAATATTGAGAATTACCAAAGTTACAAGCCTGCATTCGCAAAATTTAATGTAGGTTCATAACTGTGTTGTTTTTTTAATATTTTTACACCAAATTTTCAACATAGCCATCTTATGACCCCACCTTATGAACAATGGTGGAGAAAATGTTCAACTCCTGCCCAAAAGGTGATGTCATATAGCGATCATGAAATCACCTTTCAGGACAGATTTACCTGAAGTCACTTGCATTGTTCATGAGGTGGTGTCACAAAAAGGGCATTTTGAAAATTTGGGGCAAAAATATCAAAAAATGCCCAAGTTATGCTACTAAGTTCAAAGACCATTGAAATACATTGAACAGCATACCTGGTTTCCTCAGTTTGCAGTCCGGCACTGAAGAGCGAAGACATGTCTGCGGTCCAGAGAGCAATATGGCATTGAACCCCCGATAGGTATGTAAAGTCTTGAGAGGGGTTTGAGGTGATGGGCGCTAAGTGGGAAGATCGGGTGCAGGGACAAAAGCAGCCACAAAAGACATCATAGAAATATAGACTTTGACATCAGATAAGGACCACTTGGCCCATCCAGTCTGCCATTTCTCTACCTCTTGGATGAGTTGCAGATCCTAGTTAACCAACAGCCTACTTCCTCCTACCCCCATAGAATTGCTTATGTCTGTCCTATGCATCCTTGAATCCCCACTGTTCCACTGTTTTTGGCCTCATGACCTCCTCAGAAAGGCTGTTCCATGTGTCCACCACCCTCAGCATGAAATAATACTTCCTCACATTATCCCTGAGCCATCCCCTCTATCTTCAAATTGTGCTGCATTGTTCTTGCACATCTCTTTCTGAAAGATGCTACCCTCTTGGACTTTGTTGATTCCTTTGAGTTACATGAAAGTTTCTATCATGTCCCCCTTTTGTCAAGGTATATATATATATATATATATATATATATATATATATATATATATATATTTAGCTCTTTTAGTCTCTGTTCATATGCCCTGTTTCTCTGTTCATATGTTCATATGTTTAATTGCCTGCCTGTGGACTGCCTCCATCCTGCCTATGTCCTTGTGGAGATAGGGGTCTCCAGAAGTGCATGCAGTACTCCAGATGGGGTGTCACCAACTGTCTGGACAGGGGGATAACAACTTCCTGTTTTCTACTGGTGATTCCTCTCCCTGTGCATCCCAGCATCCCTCCAGCCCTCCTTACTGCCTCCTCATATTGTTTGCCTACCTTTAGGTCTTCTGATATGACTACTCCTAGGTCCCCTTCCATTTTTGTTGCTGTTAGTACCCCCCCATGTGTACTCTTCCCCTGGGTTTTTGTCTCCCAGGTGTATTACTTTGCACTTCTTTGCATTGAATCTAAGCTGTCATACTTTTGATCATTTCTCCAACCTTGCCATGTCCCTTCTCATTCTTTCCGCCTCCCTTGTGTATCAACCCTGTTGCAGATCTTTGTGTCTGCAAAGAGGCATACTTTACCTTCCAGTCCCTCTGCAATGTTACCTATAAAGACATTAAAAAGGACCGGTCCCAGCACTGAACCCTGTGGTACCTCACTAATAATCCTCCTTTCTTTGGAGCGATCTCAGTTTACTATTATCCTCTGCATCCTGTTGTCCAGCCAATTTCTGACCCAGGTTACCACCCTAGGATGTACTCCCAGGCTGGTTAACTTATTTATTAATCTTCTACGTGGGAATATGTTAAATGCTTTGCTAATGTCTAGGTAGGCCATGTCTACAGCCCTTCCCAGATCTACTTCTTTGGTCTCCCAGTCTAAAAAATCGATTAGATTCATCTGACATGACCTTCCCACTGTGAATCCATGCTGCCTTGGATGCTGTGCCCTGCTGCCCTCTAGGCACTAAACAATTCTTTCTTTCAGAAGTGATGCCATCATTTTCCCTACCACTGAGGTCAAACTAATAGGTCTGTAGTTTCCTGCCTCTGTCTTGATCCCACATTTGTGAAGGGGAATCACATTCACCCTCCTCCAGTCCACAGGTACCACACCATCCTCCTGTGAGTTGTTAAAAAGGATAGTCAGTGGTGTCACTAGTTCTTCCCTTAGTTCTTTTAGAATTCTGGGGTGAATCCCATCAGGCCCCACTGCTTTGTCCTCCTTCAGTTTTAGGAGTTCTTTCAGGATCCTTTCTTCTATGAATGGACTGGTATCAACCCCCCATCCAGGGTGCTTCTATTGTTTGGTTTTGGTACCTTCCCCTGCTTTTCTTTTATGAATACTAAGAAGTATTCGTTCAGTGTCTCTGCTTTTTCATTGTCACCCTCTGCCCACCCCCCTTCCCTTTATTAAGCCTCACTATCCCTCCCTTGGTCTGTTTTTGCTCCCTAATGTACCTATAAAAGGTTTTATACCCATTCTTAACTAAGTTGGCTATCTTATCCTCAGTTTGGGCCTTTGCTATCCTGACTGCCTTCCCCTCTTCTTTCTGCTTTACCTGGTATAGTTCTCCGTCCTTGTCCTTCTGTGTTTCCTTATACTTCCTGAATGCTATCTTTTTCTCCTTAACCTTCCCCACCACCTCTTCTGAGGACTATAGTGTTTTTTTCCTTTGTTTTGATTATTTGCTTCACACAAAGGCTTGTTGCCTCTGTGATGGCAGTTTTGATTTGACCCCATTGTTCTCCCTTCCTTGTCCATTTGCTAATGCTTTTGTGAGGCACTCTCCCATTTTGTCAAAGTCAGCTATCCTAAAGTCCAATAGCCTCACTTTTGTATGGCTTGACTCTATGGCTGTGTTTATCATGACCCACACCATTTGTTTGTTTCCCAGATGACTACCCACTTCTAAATCTGAGATCTTCTCTCCATCTCCATTTGAAAGTACCAGGTCTAAGATTGTTCCCTCTTGAGTGGGTTCAAACACTAGTTGTCTAAGGCATGCCACTTTAGGGCATTGAGAATGACCCTGCTCTTGGATAATGTTGCAGCAAAGGTGCTCCAGTTAACATCTGGGATATTCAGGTCTCCCATCATCAATATCTCCCCTTTTTCTGCCATTCTAAGGATGCCTTCTATCATTTAATTGTCCATTTCCTACCCCTAAGATGGGGGTCTGTATACCACTCCCCATGTGGATTGTGGTGTAATTTCCTGTCTACAGGGTGACCTACAGTGTCTCCTCTCCTCCCTGTTTGCCTTTTAGTTCCATTGCTTTGATCCCTTCCCTTATGTAGAGAGCTACTCTGCCTCTTTTACCCTCCCTGTCCCTCCTATAGATTGCGTACCCTGGTATGTTGACATCCCAGTCATGGTTCACTGTGTACCATGTTTCTGTGACTGCTATGATATCCAGGCATACCTCTTCCATCAAGGTCTCTAGTTCAGGGAGCTTGTTTTCCACACTACAGGCATTGATACTCATCGCCCTCCATTTGTTGATGGCCTTACCCCTTTTAGCCCCATCCCTGTCCTTACTGCCTTTGCCTTTTTCTCCATTTATCCCTGTCCTGTTCTCTATCGGCTTCTCTACCATGGTGTTTACCTTGCTAACTACCCTGTTTTGTGGGGGAGGGGAAGCTGGGAATTTCTTGCTCCTTTTTGGTGCCTCCCCCTTGGCTAGTTTAAATGCTTGCCAATGAAACATTTAAACCTATCACTTAGTATCCTGGTTCCCCTCCTGAGAGATGCAGACCATCACACCAGTATAGGCCTGTATCCCTCTATGTGGATCCCCAGTCCACAATGAAGCCAAAACCCAGAGCACTGCACCAGTTTTTCAACCATTCATTGAATCTCATGTTGTGAAGTATCCTAGCCTCATCCATGCCATAGACAGGCAGCACCTCCAAGAAGGTTAGCAAGTGAAGCAAAGCAAATTTTATTTCTTAAATTCTATTCCAGATAGATCATAGCGTTGTACATACAAATAAAATAATTAAATATAAAATTAACAAAACCATCATCCTAAAACCAATTCGTAAAGGCAGCTGAAATTCTCAAGCATCCCAAAATGCTGAATTAAATAAATGCATCTTGAAGGTGGATTTAAAAGTCCCCATGATCGGGCAGTCTCTGATCTGATGAGGTAGAGAATTCCACAGGGTTGGGGCTACAAAAGCAAAAGGTCTAGCTCCAAATGGACCCTGGGAATCTCTAGCAATCCCTCACTGGTGGAGTGGAAAAGGCAGAGGTGACGGTGGGGGCAAAGGAGATCTTGCAAGTACCACAGTCCCAGTTCATGTAGGGCCTTTTAGGTCAACAATCTGACCTTGAAGGTGATCTTCCACCAAACCGGCAGCCAATGCAGGCCATGGAGCACAGGTGTGACATGACAAGATCTCAGTAAGCAAGTCAGCAACCTGGCAGCCACATTCTGCACCAGCTATAGATGGTGGAGGTCCACCTCCAGTAGCCCTAGGCATAGGGTGTTGCAGTAATCTAGGTGGGAGGTCACAAAGGCATGGAACAACTTTGGAAGATCATCAGGCTGGACCAGGTGTTTTATCCTGGTGATATTCCTCAGGTGTTAAAATGAGGTCTTGATGACTGTCAACACCTGAGACTTAAGCGTCAGCCTGTCATCAAGCATAACGCCCAGATTTCGCACCTGGTCAGAGGTTGACAACTGGCTGCCCCCAAGCCATAGCCTGGATGGCTGCCCAGCAGACAACCCCTCTACCCAATGACCTGTGTCCACAGTCAACACCTCAGTCTTATCCGGGTTCAGCCTAAGTCAGTTGGCACTCATATAGTCCTGAATCTCAGAGACGCAGTTGTTAAAGACTGAAACAGTGTCACTCTGCTCGGGCACAAAAGATGTGTACAGCTGAGTATCATCTGCACAGTAGCAAAAACTCAGCCTGTACCACCTTACAATGTCTCCCAATGGCAGCATATACTGTACACCATGAACAACATGGGTGAAAGCACAAAGCCCTGCAGCACCCCACATGGCAGGGAGTGAGGGGACGAGGAAAAAAAAAAGCTCCACTCTCTGAGTCCTGCCTGTGAGAAAAGATTGAAACCATCTGAGGACTGTCCCACACAGATCACAGAGCAGCTGCAGGCACTCCAGTAACATGCCATGGTCCATGGTATCAAATGCCACAGAGAGATCAAGGAGAAATAAGATGGAACGGCTCTTCTGATCTCTCTCTCTATCAGGAGATCATTAAGTACCCAAACCAGTGCCGTCTCAGTACTATGCCTCTTTCTGAAACCAGACTGGAGAGGATCGTAGATATCATGGATGGTAAGATGCTCCTCGAGCTGCAACACGACTGCCTTCTCAATAACCTTGCCAACAAAAAGCAGGTTAGAGACAAGCCTTTATTTAGCAAGGCAATCAGGGTCGAGAGAATGTTTTTTCAGAAGGGGGCATACCACTACCTCCTTAAGGGTGTCTGAAAACACCCCAGTCTCTAACGAACACCCAACTATCTCAGCTGGGACTGGCCTGATGACCTCCATGCACCCCACCAGGAGGCACATTGGACCTGGGTCCTAACTACAGTAAGTCGGTTACAAACCCTGGATAATCTTCATGACATCCACGATCGCCAACCGGTCAAAGTTGGACCAGACAAATTGGGTGCCTGTAATCTCCCACCGATCACCACCGCAGCCGGTTGAGTGAGCTGTACAGATCTCTGACCTGATGATGGCAACCTTATCTGTGAAAAATCAAGGAAACTCATCACACCATTTCTGTGAAAAAATCCCCACTTCTGGAGACAGGTTGGATTGCACAGCCTGTCCACAGTATGGAAGAGCTGAGCTGGTCGAGTCCGCATGGCGGCAATCTCCCTGGACAGGAACTCTCTTCTTATGGGAGACCACCAATTTGATAGTCCTTGTAATGGGACATCAATCTAAACTTGTCATCAGCCAGGCTGGTTTTTCACCAGCATCACTCCAGCCTTCTCCCCACTCTCCTCAACTCCCTCAAGGTTCCATCAAACCAAGAGGAACAGGGCGAAGGGTGAGGGGGCCAACATGGACCCAAGCTATGGAATCCAGAGTGTCCACCACGACCTTATTATAGGCTAGAAGAAGATCCTCTGGATCCAAGCTGACACTGGATCTCCCCAATAGGTCCGGCAATGCCATAAGACCATCAGAGATCAAACCCCATTAGAGCGGTACTGGACCATCTCCATAGGACCAGGTCTATTGCGGCGAGCCACAAAACTGAACCCTATAGTGTGATGATCTGATCACCCGATGGGTTCCACCACCACATCAGAGATCTCCATCCCCAGTAGGAACACCAGATCTAATGAGTGACCTTGTCTGTGGGTCACAAAGGTAACAGCCTATATAAAGTGCAATGAGATCATCAGTTGAAGGAAGTCTTATCCAAAATGCGAGAGTTCATTGTTGACCCAGGCATTGAAATCTCCCAGCACCAATCATCTGGAAGACTTCAACACCATGTCGGTGATGAAGTCTGTGACTTCTTCTTCTAAGAAATCCTTCTCGCCCCTGAGTGGATGGTAGATGAGGAGTATCCTACAACCTACATCTGAGCCCATGATACACTCGAAGGATCTGGTGACCTCAACTGGCATATCTACAAGGCCCAGTTCTGTCTTAAAACAGATGGCTACAGCCCCGCCCCTGTGATCCACCCTCTGGTGGTGTATCACAGAGTACCCGGCAGGAACAGATGACTCCAATATGGGACCAGCATTCTCATCCAGCTAGGTCTCGATGAGGCACAACAGGTCTGATGTTCCAACAAGTTCAGCAATCACTGCTGTCTTGTTCTTAATCAACCTAGCATTGCATAATACCACCTGAGTAGGATGGGTAGTTGAGGTTGATCACACCATTTGCCCACAAAAAGTGGAGCCCTTGGGTATGGGAACCAGACAGGGAGGACCCCTCTCCTGGACCCATTTCACCCCAGGGCATGTTCTTGACCCCACACCACAATCTGTCTACTTTGCTCCATCCCCCTACCAGGCCTAGGCCCCGCTGACCTCTCTGATGCCTTCTCGTTATTCCAAAGGTGCAACAACACCTATATACCTCCACCAGCAATGGAGGACAATTGAAATGGTGGAGGGCCCTAAGCTCAGTGGGGGAGTAGTACTCAACTGCCAGAGCTCTCTGCAAACACATTCTGCTGCTCCTAAAACTAACAGCTATCGGTTTAAAAATCACAACCCACTCACTCACTCATTCACTCACTCACCCATACACTCACTCTCATAAATATCCTACAGAATATCAAACTCCCCCAACCCAAACAAGAAACCCTCCCAACATACTACCTAAATAAACAACAACATAAAACAAAACAGCAGTAGAACATTAACAGCAGTCAAATAGAATTGTGTGACCATGATTTACTGTCCAGTGCAGTAACACTGTCCCACTGCATGCAGCGTTAAGTCTTTAGCAGTTCAACGGAGCACGCCACCAGCCCATAAAAGTATTTGAAGGTGAAAAGGGAGAGCTCTAACCAGCCCCTCATCAATAAACTCTGTCCAAGCAATGTAGCTTTATCACTGCCACATTTCCATAAAGTTTAAATTGTAAGATTGAACCAGAGGGAGGCCCTTTCACTGCCTCCTAGGTTAGTCATATAATTGCACAAAACCCAGTCATAACATTGCACAAAATCAGCCATCATTCAGACTATACTTGTGGCATCCAATGAGAGATCTCACATCCAGTCCCCACTTGGCTGAATGTGGGCAGATATTCAGCAAAACCAAGCCAATTATCCCAAGAAAATGGATCCAAACAGATCTCAACTGGCCTAACTCCAGCTCAACCCCAAAGTGCACCCCGGAATCCAGTGAGCCCCACTTAGGCCACCAGAAAATGCCTGACGCTAATCAGACAAACCCTGGTGATCACAGGAGATCTATGAAGATGCCGACCCTCCAGTTGGCACCACCCGATCCCTCCAGGAAGAAATAGCTAGACCCAGCACCCACCTTGGGTAAGCCAGTCCAGCTCACACAGTCCACCACAAAAGGAAGAACAGATCTTTCTCAGTACACAACTCCAGGTCCAATACAAAGTAACTCAATAGTCCCTCCAATCCAGTTGCAACAGTCCGCTGCTGTAGGCTGCATTTCCATACTCCAGGTACACCAGATATACCGCCACAGCCAGTCCTGCAGATATTCCAATCATCAACTGAAATCACTCCAGGACCTGCTTCACTCCTTGCCTCCACAACAGCACAACAATGGCATTACCAGCAAAATCCCCCGCAAGTGTTCAAGCCAGCTGGTGAGTTCTTAAAGTGCAGCACGTGGTCACATATAGTAGATACAGCACCAGTCATGTAATATTAATAAATACTAATAGAGATACTGGCAGTTAGTGTCCAAAGAATACCATGGTCAATACAGCAATAACATGACCACGCTCAAAATAATTAAAACTATTGCTGTAGTTGTTCAACAAAAAAACGCAGTAAGATAAGTAAAATAGACTCCACAAATTGAAACAAATCAGATGATCACTCCCTAAGCTGCTCTCGATGGCTGGCCCAGTGTTGCCAGCTCAAACACCATGAGTGCTACTTGTCGAAGGCCCTTTCCCAACTCCACAAACTCCTCCTGCACTGCTCTGATCCCATTCACAGCAAAGTCATTTGTCCCTAGGTGGACAATGCTGTCCAGCTCCCTGTCCCATGCAGCTGCTCCCACTGTCCTGAGGATTTACCTCCTGTTCCTCCAAGCCATAGCACCAGGCAGGGACCTTACTGCCCACTCCCCTCCCTCTCCCAGTTCTACCCCCCTAACAACTGAGTCCCCCAACAGGAGTTGTTTCCTTCCCCTGTGGGGTCCAGTGCCACCCTCCTGTGGGTCTCCTTTCTGGAAGTTCTTAGCATCCTCCTTGGTCTCAACCATGGATGCATCTATAGAGGAACCACACTCCACCAGAATGGCATATGAATTGTGGGGAGATACAACTGGAGGGATGCACCTCTGTTCTACCAACCTCACCCTCCGTGAGCCCACCATGGTCCAACCACTCCTCTTTTGTGGCAACCTCTGAGGCAGTGGCATTGGCCCTGGTGGTCCCTGGGTGGGGGAGGAGGTTTCCAGAATCCTCGCCAGGTCAGCCTGAAGATGGGCAACCTCCTCCATTAGACCAGAGAGGTGTCTGCAAATAGGGCAGCATCGCAGCCTCCTGAACATCTCCCAGAAGACTACCACCCCACAGCCAGTGCATTGCACCACTTCCCACATGTCTCTCTCCCCTCCTGTTTAATTTTTTTTATTTTTGTTAGTGTGTGCGAGCGTGTGCATGTGTTTAACCCCTATGCAGTGTGCTAGTCAGTTAAGGATATGACAGGTGGATGCTCTTTGCTCTTCTGGGGAAGTGATGTCAGAGTCCCTGATATAAAGGAAATGATGCACTTGGGGTGAGTGGGGTGAGGTGTAGGGTGGGTGGGACAGAGCGTGTGCCCTCCAGAAACAATCAGGTAGCTGAGGTCCCAGCTGAGGCCCAGGCCAGACAATAAGCACTCTTCCCTCAATATGCACTAACATTTTCAGCAAGTAAAGACAGCAGAGAAATAAGAGCCCCATTAAAAGCACACCAAAACAGGTTTGAAATCAAGATGAAACAGGCCTGCAATTCAAAGAAATAACAGCCCCATGTAAATCACACCAAACTAGGTTTCAAAGTTTCAACAGCCCCAAAGCAATTCCCTGCTAGCCCCTTATAAATAGTAAGAAAAAATCAACCTGCTACCAAGTGAAGTCAACAACAAGCAATAAAAACAACAATGAGCAGTTATTGCACTGAAATGAATCTGATTCCTTCTCCTTCTTGCCTCTTCTCCATCCCTCCATCAGTGGAGTAATCATTGAAGGATGGTTTTCTTTGTGCATGGTTTAAATAAAAAAAGACACAAAGATCCAGACTGTGACACTGGGGGATTGGGCACCCCCAAGTGTCACTCTTAAGTTTTTGGTGGGGGTGCTGGGAAGAAAGGTTGGTGGGGGATAACAAAAAACATGAAAATAAAAGGTGACACAGAACACAATCAGACACTGGGAGATTGGACCCCCCAGTGTCACTGTAATGTTTCTGGGTGGGGTGCGATGGTGGTGGGGAATATGCATAATTTTTAAGAAATAAAAACAGTGGTCAAGGCAGAGCGTAGCACACTCTGCTGTGACCAAGATTGCTGCCTCACTGCAATGTGCATGTACAGTAGAGTGTGGCAGACAACTTGGACACGGCGGAGTGTTCCATATTCCACCATGACTGCCATTTTTTTCTTTAAAATTAGGAATATGCCACCCACCCGACCCCATCTCTCAGCACCCACAACTCCACACCATCCCAGAAACATAACAGTGACACTGTGGTTGCCCAATTCCCCAGTGTCCTGATCAAGATGGCCCAATTTTTTTTCAAGCAAAAAATAGTGCAGTGCAACCAGAGTGCTCCACAGATGTGGAGGTAACTGTGGTGACACTCCAACATGCTGTTTGGTCACAATGAATGCAAGGAATGCAGAGTCCTTTTTTTGGAAAGCAATAGGTCTGCAGGATTCCACCCACTGCAGCCCTAAAAAGGAGAGCAATTAGCCTGAAACTTTCTACAGCTGCAAACCCTTGTTAGGAAGGCTGGTGGTGGGATCTATTTGGAAAGCAAATTGCTGTCTTGTAAATTGGTGGTGAGCGATCCTTGGGTTATTTCTGACTCCTGCACATGACAAAGGAACAGGGAGTGTCAAGGTTTAAATGTAGTTAACAAGTGCTGCAGCTGCAAAATCATTAAAATGAGACAGTATTATCATGCATTTCAGGAGGAAATGGCATGGAAATATCAATCAGATTGGGACAGCCTGCAGATGGGGTCAGAACTTGGATAAGGAACTTAGGGGAATCTATGAAGCTCTGAAAGAGGAGTGGGGCACACATAAAGCTCTGAAAGAAGAGTGCAAAATGTGTAAAGCTCTGAGAGAGAAATGTGGAAAAGCACAAGACTCTGAAAGAGGAGTGGGAACTGCATAAAGAGCTGAAAGAGAAGTGGAACATGTATAAAGCTCTGAAACAGAAATGTGAAACAGCACAAGACTGAAAGAGGCATGGTAAATGCATAATGTGCTGAAAGGGGAGTGGGACATACATAAAGCTCTGAAAAAGGATTGATTTTCTTGAAAGTGTAGTCCAATGAATTGTACATAGAAATGTAGAAACAGAATTTGATGACAGATAAGGACTGCTTGGCCCACCCAGCCTGTCCATTTTTTCCCCTGCCTATACTGTCACCACAGATACTACTTGATCGCTGCTCCTTCCCTTACTTCCCACTAAGATTTCCTTATGCATATGTGATGCTTTCTTGAACTCCACCACTATTTTCCCCATCACCACCACTTCTGCCAGAAGACTGTTCCAGGCATCCACCACTCTCTCCGTGAAGAAGTACTTCTGTTCCCTTGTTCTCATGCATGTTTTCTTCTGAAAAACACCCCCTCTTGTACTTTACATTCCCATGAGGTATTTATAGAAAACATTTTAATCAGAATTGTTTAAGCTACACCTGATTTTAATTTCTTATCATGCGCAACAGTTTTTGAATCTTTAATATTGCACCTGTGTACTTGTTTGCATTGTAATTGTTTATGTGCAATAGTTTTGTATGCCAAATCATATTGCTTTGTCTGTTGTACAATAATGTATGTAGGTTTTGTCATATTGTACAGGGAATTCTTATTTAAAACAGGGATTTCATCCCTAAAGATTGTACTTGGATAAAAATAAAATTTTTCAATCTATAAGTCTCTAGCATACCCCTTCTCTCCCTCCTCTCTCCCAGGGTGTACATATTGAGATCCCTTAGTCTCTTGAAGGGCTTCTGATATAGACCCTGCACCATTGTAGTTGCCCTACTCTGAACAGCCTCCATCCTGTCTATGTTCTTTCACAGACATGGTCTGCAGAACTGGACACGATACTGCAGGTGAGGCCTCACCAGCAGTTTATACATAAGCAAGACCATCTCCCTCCTTCTGCTAAGGATACCCATCCCTATGCACCCCAGCATACCACAGAGCCTACCAACTACCTTGTGGCACTGCCTGGACACCTTTAGGTCATCTGCTATAATTACCCCAAAGGTCCGTTTCCTGCTTAGTGACCATTAATATCACTTCTCCCATTCTGTACTCAACCTTTGGCTTTCTCGGCCCTAAGTGCACAATTTTGCACTTTTTCACATTGAAGCCCAGCTGCCATACCCTTGATCTCCCCTAGAGTTTTCTGAGGTCTCTGAGCATTCTTTTCATCTCCCCCCAAGTGTCTGCTCTATTGCAGATTTGGGGTTCATTTGAAGAGAGACCTTCCCTTCCAGTCAATCTGCAATGTCACTTATAAAGACATTAAAGAGGACTGGTATCAGTACTGAGCCCTTGTGCACCCCACTGGTCACTCTCCCTTGTCTAGAGTGAACTCTATTTGCAAGAAGCCTCTGTCACTTATTCCTTGACCAATTTCCCACCCAGTTTACTACTTTCAGTCCCACCCCACAGCTGTTCAGCTTCCTTATGAGCCTCCTATGTGGAACACTGCCAAATTCCCTACTGAAATCTAGGTAGGCCACATCCACCACTCTACCATGATCTATATCCCTTGTCATCCAAAGAATCCTGATCAGATTTATTTGACGTGACCCCTCCATGAATCCATGTTGCCTCAAATCTTGTAACCAATTCTATACAAGAAAATCTACAATCTTTTACTTTAGCATTATCTCTACTAACTTCCCCACCACTGATATTGATACCAGGCTGACTGGCCTATAGTTACCAGCTTCCTGTCTGCTATCGATTTTGTTGAAGTGGGACTACATCTGCTCTCCTACAATCCTCCAGAATCACTCCTGTTTATAATGAGCTGTTAAATAGGACTGTCAGAGGTGCAACTAATACCACCATGAACTCCTGTAAAACCCTTGAATGTACCCCATATGGCCCCATCCCTTTGTCCACTTTCAGTTTTGTGAGTCCTCTCAGTTCTCTCTCCTTTGAAAAAGCACTAGTGGCTACTACCCTACCTCCAGTGCTCCTGATGCTTTAATGCAGCTTTTGGAACAAAGGCTTATAATATCACTTTTTATAATAATGCATCTGTATTTACCTCGGGCCTTACCCAAAAATATGTCACAAATTACCAAAAATAATACATATTTACATGTGATATTATCCTATGATCTCCAGATTCAAGTATAATGGTAAATGACACTGCATACCCCACATACAGTTATATGAAAAATATATATTTTATTTACACCTATACAATGGTTCTTAATATTCCTCATTAGCATAAATATCAAGCCTAATCTTGTAAACATCAACAAAATTGTTTCAGAAAATCCAGCACTCATAAAACAAATTCTAGCAGACAAACAATGTAAAGGAATAAGCTATACTTAGCATACTAAATGGTAACAGTAATACTACTTTTATCATACTTATTATTTAACATAAACTTCATGCATAAGACCATATACTTATCCGATCAGTATCTGATATTATTTCTGTATAAAACTTGTTTAAAAACTTCATTGCATGTAAAATGCATTTTCTATTAGAACTGGCAATAACTCATTACATCAGTGATTTGTACTACTTTTGTAAAACTTAGTTTAACTTTTAAAATCATGCAAAATTCTTTTTTTTAATTCAAAGCTTTTAAGCTATATACCCAGATTCTGTAGTTAAAGGTAGATTCCATCTTACTTTCCCAGATAAGCCAATTTAAATTAGCAAGACTATTAATTAAAATTAGTGAAAGTAATTAAAAAGGAATACTTATATTTCTGGTTGTAGAAGTGAGTCTTCTTTTCTTCACTTAGAACTCTGGCTGAATCTGGCTTTTGATGACAAGGTTTCTTTGTCAGCTAACTATGACCCTGGAACTTCTTTTAGCATGGATACACTCTGCAAGTTAAACCTTTGCTGAACATCACTTTACCAAAAGTCATTTCTTAGAGTTGTAGAACACAGCTTCAATCTGCACAGTCCATAGCAATACTGGATTCAAAGAACGTTCTTGTGAATGGGAAGCTGTTTTAATAACTGAAGCTTATTGACCCTTTCATGTTGTGCATCTGTTTTTAAAACCTTAGGACAAGAGACCTCTTTTTGCTCAGTAAGCTGTGCAGCTTGTGTGAGTCTTAAAAGTAAGTCTGTCTGGTTTTCAGCAGGCAACATTACTTGTCAAAATGCTCAGCAAATAACACAAATCTTGCTTCTTTCACAATAAAAATGTTCTTATACTTCTTTCTTGCCTCTGGATATATTCAGCAACACTGAGCTCTGGCTCTTCCTTGGTTAACCCCTGCATTTCAAATAGGCATGGCCCAAATTTCTTTGACCTAGCATTAGTATAAAGCCATAAAATTCTTAGTTAACTGAACATAGGTCTTCCTACATCGATGGTTAGCTCAGATCTGGCTGAGTCTGGCTAGCAGAGTTTACTAATATGAAAACTGCTCTGATGATATCATCACCAGATTTGGATTGGTTTGAGTCACTAAGAAGGTAGGGCATCTTATAAGATGAATGGTGGCATCTAGACATGCCTCTTTAAGACAGCCCCTTCTTCTCAAACATATTTTTGGGTCAAAATTATTTCTTTAAATAAAAGTTTTATTTAATGAAATTTGAACATTAAACTTGCATATTTCAGTGTTTTACATTAAGCCAAACATTCTTGAAAAAGTCTGATATCTGTACTATGGATACTTTGTAAACTACACTATTAAGGTTATAACTTCATAATTTCAATAAAACTTTTCAAAACAAAACAATAATTTTACTCTTAATTGTCTAAACTACAGAATGATATACAATCTGTAAGAAAAATCCATTCCTAAAGTCCTTAAAACATTACTTTCTTGTAGAGATAAACAAGATCCTTTGTTCTTGTCTTAAAGACATCAATCACTGTCAGAAAAGTTAATTCACTATAAACTTTTAGACGGTTTTTCTCTCTATAGCAACAAACTACAGATTTAATATTTATCTTGTTAGACTTCCTAAGATGTGAGCTATCACAGGATACTAGATTGGTCTAGTTTTCTAATAAGAAAATGTTATTAAATTATATTCATAACTTTTGAATGCTTCATTCTGCAACCATAAAACTTGGTAAGCTTATGTATCATACTGTTGTCCAATAACTGGCCAATTTTCATAGCGGCAGTACATTGCATCTTTAAACTATGAATAAAACTATTTTTCCTATACAGGGTAATAGGACTTTTAAAGTTTAAGACTTATCTTTTCCTTGGTGCAACCAGACACATAATCTCTTCACTTGATCATAGCCATAGATACCTAGCTCCATCCAAGACTTTTCCATACAAACACATAAATACTAATAAAAGTGTCTTCCTGGGAATGTGAAACATGTAAGTTAGGCCCCATCTTATCTCTGTTCTACAGCTAGAGCACAGAGCCCTGAAATTTAAAACAGTCTCTTTAAAACCATTTTTTTCTGAACTCTGAAGCTGACTCCATTTTAAATTGTATTATTTCTCTGTGTTACTGTTTTTTTAACACTTAATCAACACTAATCTTGACCAGAACTAAAAGTAAACAGTTTCCATCTTAATACCATATTAAATCAGATAAAATAATAATGATAATTTTTGAGAATAAAAATAAAATAATTTTTCCATTAAGGGTTTTGTCCCTACATTTCCCCCCTTTTGAATTAAAATGCACCCCAAAAATGCATTTGTAATTCAAAACGATAATCATATTATATATGGGTATATAGGTTTAAGCATTGCAGGGGAAACAAAACAAAGACAACGTTGCATCATCATGCAGTAACTTATAAAATGGGCAAAGGATTTCAAACAATCTCATTGGTTGTTAGCCATGCATTAGATGTGTCTAATGCACAGCTAAAACTAGAACCCCCATTTAGAATACACAGGCCCATTTTATAAGTGCAATAAGCCACTCCAGGGATGTGCATTAGACAGTTCTATTGCATGGCTAGAGGACTGGACGCACTCGGCCTGTGACCTTGTGCCTCTCTACATCCCCCAGCCATTCATTAGAACTGTCTAATGCACAACCCATCGTGTCTTATTACTTACTTATGACATTATCAGTACATCATTACACAAGACATCATATGGTGTGACATCACTAGATGACATCAGTGGAGACATACTATTTTCTGCATAGATGTGTGTACAGTACTACATGAAGTAACATGATTACACATGATTACAACTATGTACATGTTCAAATAACATTTTCTGCATAGTTGAACATTTCAATACAACACATTTTCTTTGTTCATTAATTTTAAAAATCAACATTGCAATTGACATTTCAGATTTTCTTGTTCATTATTTTTAATCTTTTTAAATTCTTGTACCTTTTAAATCTTTAGTATTGCAGTACAAATAAGGTTAGTAGTTACTTTTTGTTACATTTCACAAGTTCTGTTCCCCCATGTGCTGAAGGCACTACTAAATTGACACCTATATCTTTTACCTGTGTTTACCAAGATATCATTCCTTGACTGGAAGTTACCTTTGGTATTACACATATTTAAGTTTAAGCTCTATTTGTAGTTTACCTTTATAGCAATCATAGTTACATTGGGATTACTTATATGAAATTACAAAAGTTTTTTTTTTACCATTTTGTTACCTTATTATACTTTTATTAAATCAGAGTTAAAATCAAACTTTCACTAGTTCTTTGCACATTTCTTTTATCAAAATTAACGGCAATAAAAAATGTCTATCTTATTTAACTTATTTTCCAGCATTTTTATTTTTATTGTTAACCACTTTAGTTTCACATCATTACTACACATGCTTCTTGAAAACATTTTTTATCTCTCTTTTGAGGTAATACTTCTGTTAGTCTTTCCAATAACTGAAATAACACATATCTCAACTATAAAGGATTTTACCCCTTTTACTTTTTGCTAACCACAGTTAGTTTTAAAAGTGACAGGCTCTGTTTTTGGTTTTATGTACTAGGAGGAAAACATGCATTACTTTAGTGCACACACCTAGGAATAATGTGGAATGAATTTTTAAACCCACATCACTACTGCAGGTTAGGCACAAACAATACAGTTTATAACACCTTTCCATTAACCTCACAGAAAATTAATTTTCTGTATTTGAGATTGTTGCAGTAAGAACCTCACCATTTGGCACACTTGAGGGATAATTTATCCAGACCTCAAGGCTGATGATGTCACTTTATTGGGTAAGGGTTTTCCCTTAATTGTGACCATAACATTTTATTGGCTAGGTTTGTATACACACCCAGTTGTACAAGTGCACCAATCCCAAGGCACGGGAGATGTTAAACCTTGTATCACATACAGGATATAGTATGTTTTTCTCCTATCTGGAGTTTCAAGGCAAGTGCCTATTCTTTTCAAACTTTATTTGTGGTTTGGAACATTTGTAACCATTCATTTTAAAAGTGGGTAAACCTGTGCACTGCTTAGACAATACAAGACTTTACCAGAATTGTTGTTGTCTTGCATTTTGGCTTTACCTCTGGTTTTACTGAGTGGCACCTCTTTTTCCACAGTTTTCAGTGGGTCTGGTACTTGAGAGATAATGTTTTTGTCAAAAACAGGATGGCACTGGGAAAAACAGGGCATACTTTCTTCGTGAAGAAAGCTAAGCATCTGTTTTAATTACAGATTTATCACATTCTGTTTTGACACACAAGCCACATAAGTTTTACTTCTCCATTTAACCAATTTTTAAAATTGCCAAATGCTAAATATATTAATTACATTTGAACCTACAAAATTTAGTTTAATCGTTAAATCATTTTCTTCACAGTGGCATGAATTTCGTTGTTTAGAAACTTTACTGACTCTTTCTAAATGGAATAGGCCTCTTCACCTGTGACCATAAGATTGTCTGGCCATAGTCTAGAATAGGCTTAAACCTCCTTAGAAGGTAATTTCCAATCAAGAAATCATTACCAGTTTTTTTTGTAACATACACTGGATGTTTAATCACCATTTTACCAAATCTTAATTTTAACCAAACTTTGCCTAAGGTCTTTTGTGCTTCCTTTCCATAACCTACAATTTGCAAGCTGTCAGGAAGGGTGTTTAGCTTTTTGGAGTCACCTAAAGCATCAGTCACTTTATCATAGAGACTTTTAGACATGAGACTTACTTTAGCCCCAGAATCAAGCAAAACCTTATGCTTTATACTGTTTTTAGTGTTTATGTCACAGTAAAATCTTTCTGCTTTTTCTTTGGGAATTAAGTTGCCCAGGCAGAATTTGTCTTTCTTGTCTGGCAATACAACAGTTTTTTTTTTTACAATAGCATTGTACCCTGGCTGATACTAGCTCAGGAACCTTTTGAGAAAGGTTAAGCACAGAGTTAGCAATTTTAACTTTATTTGGCATCTCATTTTTAAATCTCATTCCAATCTCATCATCATTTTTAACAATAGCAGTTTTTGTAACCATGTCAGCAACAGTGTGAACAGGATCCACAAGTCACATGTCCCTACTAGTCACATCTGTACAACGTACAGTTGAGGAGGCATTTTTCGCAAGCAAATGAAAGTAAAGAGACAACTGAAGAGCTTGGATTGATCTTTGAAAACATGCATTTCACTCTTTAAGCTTTTTGGTTGTTTCCTCTACTTCCTCTTATGAATTATCAATCATTTCCTCTTGTCTTGTACAAATATGGGTAGACTTGTTTTGAGTTGCACTGTCATTTTGCTGATCATAGTCAGAATAGTGTTGTCCCCTGTGGTCAGTTTTGTTACCATATTCACAGCCATACTTTGCACCTGGACCTCCCCCTTTTTGAGAAGGACTCCAGTGCTGGTAGTGGTTTAAGTCTTGATAAGGCTGCCAAGCCACAGATGGACCAAGCATGGGCTCAGATTGTTTTTCTTTGTTAGACAGAGGTAAATTATCTCCCCCCTTAGCTGGAGTATTAGAGGTGGTAAACTCCAACACCTTAGCTTGAGGTACAGAGGTCTTTCTTTTTTGTCTAATCTTGTGCTTTTTCTTGTATTTCTTGAATGTTTGATGCTCTGAATCAGAATATGAATTTTCTTTTTGTCTAGGGGAAATTTTATTTTTGCTCTGAGGTAATTAATTTTCAGAGTCAGATGACACACTCAATGATATACCAGAATCAGTTAAGCAATCTAACCTTTTGAATGCTTTCATGTTTCCTTTAACTTGACTTTTACTTTGTAAACTTTCATACTTTTTCCTTAATTTAACTAAATCCTTGTTAACTTGTGTATAAGCATCTGCTAGTTCAACATGTTCTCTTTTTAAGTTTAAACACTGTTCTTGACATTGTTGTAACTAATTTTGCAAGACAGCATTTTCAACCTTTATCTTGACTGAATAACAGTAGTTATTAGAAAGGTCATTTTTACACACTTGTAAAAGCTTTTCTAAAATATCTACCTGGCCTGCAAACCTTCCACACTCAAAACATTTACCTGCCAACATTTTTTCAGCTGTTGTATCCTTTCATTTTTACTTTCAATAAAAGTTAGCTGTGCTGGGGTAACAACTACTGTTTCAGTGTTAAGCATATTTGCAGTTACAGCTAATGTTGTCATGGCTATGCAATAGCATTTACAGACTTTTAACAACAACAAAGTATTTTTTTGAAAAACAAATAAAACAGCAATAACTTTTTACACAACAATTTAAACAAAGTCTCTTTTTTTCTTGAGGCTTTAAAAGTCCTTTTTCTTGTTGCTTTGCTGTTAGTCAGTGATTCTATTCTGTTCAATTGAATTTTTTAGCTTCCCTTCTCTTTTGTTTAAGGTAACTTCAGACTTAGAAAAACAAAACAGAAAGTATTATTTCTGCAATTTAGAAATATTGCAAATACTAACAATAATAACATTTTTCATACACTGTAAGTGTGGATTGTCATTTACTAACAATTATATCCCGGACGAGAACCTCAAAGATGTTGGAACAAAGGCTTATAATATCACTTTTTATAATAATGCAATTGGATTTACTTAGGGCCTTACCCAAAAATTATTTCATAAATTACCAAAACTAATAAATATTTACATGTGATATTATCCTATGCTCTCCAGATTCAAGTATAATGGTAAATGACACTGTGTACCCCATGTACAGTTATATGAAAAATATATATTTTATTTACACCTGCACAATGGTTCTTAATATTCCTCATTAGCATAAATATCAAGCCTAATCTTGTAAACAAACAAAATTGTTTCAGAAAATCCAGCACTAATAAAACAAGTTCTAGCAGACAAACAATGTAAAGGAATACGCAATACTTAGCATACTAAATGGTAACAGTTATACTACTTTTATCATACATATTATTTAACATAACCTTCATGCATAAGAACATATACTTATCATATCAGTATCTGAGATTATTTCTGTATAAAACTTGTTTAAAAACTTCATTGCATGTAAAATGTATTTTCTATGAGAACTGGCAATAACTTATTACATCAGTGATTTGTACTACTTTTGTAAAACTTAGTTTAACTTTTAAAATCATGCAAAATTCTTTTTTTTAATTCAAAGCTTTTAAGCTATATACCCAGATTCTGTAATTAAAGGTAGATTCCATCTTACTTTCCCAGATAAGCCAATTTAAATTACCAAGACTATTAATTAAAATTAGTGAAAGTAATTAAAAAGGAATACTTATACTTCTGGTTGTAGAACTGAGTCTTCTTTTCTTCACTTAGAACTCTGGATGAGTCTGGCTTTTGATGATAAGGTTTCTTTGCCAGCTAACTTTGACCCTGGAACTTCTTTTAGCATGGATACACTCTGCAAGTTAAACCTTTGCTGAACATCACTTTACCAAAAGTCATTTCTTAGAGTTGTAGAAGACAGCTTCAATCTGCACAGTCCACAGCAATACTGGATTCAAAGAATGTTCTTGTGAATGGAAAGCTGTTTTTTTTGACTGGGTGACTAGGGAGGGGGATCAGGGGAGGGCAGTGGACATGGCTTATCTGGACTTCAGCAAGGCCTTTGACACTGTGCCACATAGAAGACTATTACACAAACTGGGGAATATGGGTGTGGGCAGAACAGTAGTGTGGTGGGTAGGTAACTGGCTGGGTGGCAGGACACAGAGGGTGGTGGTAAATGGCTGTCACTCCACAGAGGGAAGAGTGACCAGTGGGGTACCACAGGGATCAGTGCTGGGACCAGTTCTATTCAACATCTTCATCAGTGACATTGCACAGGACCTAGAAGGCAGAATTTCACTGTTCGCTGATGACACAAAGCTCTGTAACAGAGTAGACACACTGGAGGGTGTAGACAGAATGAGAAGGGACCTGCAGAAACTTGAAGAATGGTCAGGATTTGGCAGTTGAAATTCAATGCAAAGAAGTGCAAGATAATGCATATGGGGCACAAAAACCCTGGCACAATATATCAGTTGGGGGTGAGGATATAGCATGCACCAAGCAGGAAAGGGATCTTGGGGTTATCATCTCTGATGACCTCAAGGTAGGGAAACAGTTTGACAAGGCAGCAGGTAAAGCAAATAGGATGTTGGGATGTATAGGCAGGGGCATCACCAGCAGGAAAAGGGAGGTCATAATTCCACTATACAAGACACTAGTGAGGCCCCACCTGGAGTACAGTGTACAGTTCTGGAGACCATACCTACGTAGGGACATAGACAGGGTAGAAAAGGTTCAGAGGAGGGCAACAAAGATGGTGCATGGATTGCATCACAAGTCCTATAAAGACAGGTTGAAGGAGCTGAACATGTACTCCCTGGAGGAGAGGAGGGAGAGATGGGATATGATAGAGACATACAAGTATCTCACAGGGAGGAACAGGGTGCAGGAATGCACCATTTTTAAGCGAAAAAGATGTTCCAGGACTAGAGGGCATGGGATGAAGTTCGAGGGAGGATGATTCAGAGGAAACATGAGGGAAGAATTTCTTCACAGAACGGGTGGTGGACAAGTGGAACACCCTGCCAGAGGAAGTGGTGGGGGATGAAACAATCATGGGATTTAAGAATGCATGGGATAGACATAAAGGAGTTCTGGAGGTCAGGGGTAAGGGGCAACAGACTTCTAGGAAAACATAAACTGAACTTACAAGCTCAAATGGGCAGACTGGGTGGGCCATAGGCCCTTATCTGCCGACACTGTCTATGTATCTATGTATCTATGTAATAACTGAAGCTTATTGACCCTTTCATGTTGTGCAACTGCTTTTAAAACCTTGGGACAAGAGACCTCTTTTTGTTCAGCAAGCTGTGTAGCTTGTGTGAGTCTTAAAATTAAGTCTGTCTGGTTTTCAGTAGGCAACATTACTTGTCAAAATGCTCAGCAAATAACACAAATCTTGTTTCTTTCACAATACAAATGTCCTTATACTTCTTTCTTGCCTCTGGACATCTTCAGCAGCGCTGAGCTCTGGCTCTTCCTTGGTTAACCCCTGCATTTCAAGCAGGTGTGGCCCAAAGTTCTTTGGCCTAGCATCAGTATAAAGCCATAAAATTCTTAGTTAACTGAACATAGGTCTTCCTACATTGATGGTTAGCTCAGATCTGGCTGAGTCTGGCTAGCAGAGTTTACTAATATGAAAACTGCTCTGGTGATATCATCACCAGATTTGGATTGGTTTGAGTCACTAAGAAGGTAGGGCATCTTATAAGATGAATGGTGACATCTAGACATGCCTCTTTAAGACAGACCCTTCTCCTCAAACATATTTTTGGGTCAAAATTATTTCTTTAAATAAAAGTTTTATTTAATGAAATGTGAACATTAAACTTGCATATATAAGTGTTTTACATTAAGCCAAGCATTCTTGAAAAAGTCTGGTATCTATAGTATGGATACTTTTTAAACTACATTATTAAGGTTATAAGTTCAAGTTCAAGTTTATTGCAGGAAAGACTCCATTGAGCAAGCTCATTCACAAGGAGGTTATAACTTCATAATTTTAATAAAACTTTTCAAAACAAAACAATAATTTTACTCTTAATTGTCTACACTACAGAATGATATAAGATTTGTAAGAAAAATGCATTCCTAAAGTCCTTAAAACATTACTTTTTTTGTAGAGATACACAAGATCTTTTGTTCTTGTCTTAAAGACATCAATCACTGTCAGAAAAGTTAATTCACTATAAACTTTTAGACAGTGTTGCTCTCTATAGCAACAAACTACAGATTGAATATTTATCTTGTTAGACTTCCTAAGATGTGAGCTATCACAGGATACTAGATTTGTCTAGCTTTCTAATAAGAAAATGATATTAAATAAATTATATTCATAACTTTTGAATGCTTCGTTCTGCAACCATAAAACTTGGTAAGCTTATGTATCATACTGTTGTCCAATAACTGGCAAATTTTCATAGTGGCAGTACATTGCATCTTTAAACTATAAATAAAATGTCTTATTCCTATACAGGGGTGATAGGACTTTTAAAGTTTAAAACTTTTTTTTTTCCTTGGTGCAACCAGACACATGATCTCTTAACTTGATCGTGGCCATGGATACCTAGCTCCATCCAAGACTTTTCCATACAAACACATAAATCCTAATAAAAGTGTCTTCCTGGGAATGTGGAACATATAAGTTAGGCCCCATCTTATCTCTGTTCTACAGCTAGGGCACAGAGCCCTGAAATTTAAAACAGTCTCTTTAAAACCATTTTTTTTCTGAACTCTGAAGCTGACTCCATTTTAAATGGTATTATTTCTCCGTGTTACTTTTTTTTTAAGACTTGATCAACATTAATCTTGACCAGAAATTAAACATTTCCCATCTTAATACCATATTACATCAGATAAAATAATAATGATAATTAATTTCTGAGAATAAAAATAAAATAATTTTTCCATTAAGGGTTTTGTCCCTACACAGTCCCTCCACTTCTCCTTCCTCTGGGAACACTGAACAACAGTATTTGTTCAGGATGTCTGCCCTTTCTTGGTCCTCCTCTGCACAATCCCCCCTTCCCCTTTTACATTCCAATCCCTTCCCTGGTTTTTCTCTTTTCATATATATACCTGCAAAATGTCTTGTCTCCTTTCCTTACCTCTAGGGCTACTGTTTCCTCTGTTTGCACCTTTACACTCCTTACCTCTTTCCCTGCCTCCCTCTGCTTCTCCTGATACACCTCCCTTCCCCCTCCCTCTGCATCTCTTTATACCTCCTGAATGCTAGTATTTACCTTCTCAGCCACTTCTTTCAAGAATTGTAGTGGTCTCTTTTTCCTCCTGTTTTTGCTCACTTCTTTTGTGAAGAAGTTTGTTGCATTTACTATGCCTTCCCTTATCTTAGCCCATGGTTTCTCCACCCCACCCAGGCCATCCACCACTGCTAGGTCATCCCTAAGGCAATCAGTCATTTTTTAAAAATCTGCCCTTCTGAAGTCCAGGACCCTCATCCTTTTGTGGTTCAATTCCACTGCCGTTCTTGTGTTAACAACAGTGTACAGTGATCACTAGCCCCAGGTGGCCTCCCACCCTGATGTCTACAACCCTGTCCCTGTTAGTGAACACCAGGTTCAGTATTGCCCCATTACAAGTGGGCTCCCCAGCAAGTTGCCTGCAGAATGCCACTTGCAAGGAGTCTAGAATGTCCCTGCTTCTAGCTTTAACTGCAGCTGGGAGACTCCAGATTACATTTGGCAAACTTAAGTCCCCCAGTAGCAGCACCTGTCCCTTTTCTTCCATTGGGCCAATGGCTTCCACCAGTACTTTATCTAGATTCTGTCCCCATATTTGAGGTCTGTAGATCACACCAGTGCAAACAGTAGTTCCATTTTCCTTCTTCAGGGTGACTAACAGTACTTTCAACCCCTCCACTTCCCCCTGGATTGTTATTCTGTTGGTAACCAGGTAAGGCTTGCTAGGCTCAAGTTCCTGTTTTCAAAGGGTGACCCAGGAGCACTGAGGAAGTTACGTGACTTGCTCAGAGTCACACAGTATGTTTATTTATTTTATTTATTTATTTGTATTTCGGATGACACCTTTGAGCTGAGGGTTCTTTTACAAAGGTTTCACGTCAAGGCAATAAGGACAATAAGGTGCAAAACATAACATGATCATTACAATGGCACTTACAAAATAAAAAGGCAAATAAGGTTACAATAGTAGCAGCCAAAGGCATTGTCAAGGAATTGTGTTGCGAGTTAATTATACAGTACAAGTCATAGGTGGCTCAGTGACACTTTGTTAGGAGTGGGTTAGTGGGAAAAGAGAAAGAAGAGTGGTGGTGAGGTGGTGGCATGGGAGACAGAGAGAGGGAGGAGGGAAGAAATGGGGAGGACATTGCTTTGGGTATGTGGTAGATGGGAAACAGCAAGGGAGGAGGAAAGGGGGGATGAAAAAGGAAAGGAGACAGATTCATCCTATACCCAGTAATGGGGGGTAGGAGAGGAGGAGGAGCTGAGGCAGTGAGGAGGGATGCTTTAGGGTAGTATGACTGGAGGGGATTATAAGAAGCAATCACAGAAGGCACTAGCCATGAGGTGTTGATGCAGTTTACACTTAAAAGCACCAATCGTGGCAATGTTGGAGATTTCTGTATGTAGCAAGTTGAACCAGGTGGAGGCTCTGACAAGGTAAGAATGCTGAGCTTGAGAGGGTCTGACAGCGAGGTATTGTAAAGGTTAGACAGTCTGATCTTCTAGTTAGGTGGTGGACATGCTGCAGGGTCAATATTGATTGGACTCCAGGGGGCATAAGGCCCAGTGATGTCGTCTTAGCTAGGATGCAGGTCTGGTACTTTAACCTGCTGGATAGCTGGAGCCAGTTAGCCTGCTCGTAAATGTCACACGTGTGAGAAAGGCGGACAGCTGAGTATGTAAGTGGATGTTGAGGGAATCAAACTCATGTCTGCTGGATGTATCAAGCTAATTCTCAGCTTGCTACTCAAACCTCGAGGGCATACTGCCATCCCTGTATCTCCATCACTTTTATGCCTTCCCTCACACATACCACCCCGCCTCCCTTTCTTCCTACCCTATCTTTCCAAAACTGAATTTAGTCTGGTATGGTCATGCCCCAGTCATGGTTTTCAATGCCTCATAACTCAGTAATGGCCACAATATCCAGGTCTGCCTATGCCATGATGATCTCTAGGTCTGGAATTTTATTTCCAAGACTTCTTGCATTGGCACACATGGCCTTCCACCTTTTTGTTGCTACTCTGCCTGCTACCCTCTTACTTCCTTTTTACCTCCCTCCTTTTCCTTTCTCTTTTTACTGCTCACTTTCCCATCCCTTTCCATATCTACCACTCTATTTCTTTCACTGTGCTGCACCCTGGGGATGTATCTCCCCTTGAGTCTTCCCTACTCTCGGCTTCAGTCTGTGGGGGAAGCAACTTATGCCTCCCTGAGTCTTTCTACTACTCCATAAGCTACTTTAGATTTGCATCAAAAAATAATTTAAACTGTCCACAAAGGACCACAATCTCCCTCTCAAATGGATGCAGGCCATCACCCCGTATAGGTTCTTATCCCCTCCAGGTTGATCCCCAGTCCCCACTGTAGCTGCACCCATCCTCTCTGCACCATTTCTTCAATCATGAGTTGAAGTTTCCAATGTGGACATCCTTAAACTCCCCCTCATCATAGACAGAGAGCACCTCCATGAACGCCACCAAGCACACTACCTAAGACCTCTCCCTAGCTCCCTGAACTCCCCCTGCATGACCCATGCTCCATCCCTAGCCAGGTCATTAGTCCTTAGGTGGACAATGACATCCAACTCCCACTCCTGCCCTGCCTCCCCAGTGATCCTTAGAATCCATTTTCCATCCCTTAGAGCCATAACACAAGACAGGCACCTCACCTCCCTCTGTCCTACCATTCCTAGTCCCAAATCTATCCCCATTACAACTGAGCCCCTATCAGAAGTTGCTTCCTCCTTTGCTGGGGTCCTGTACTAACTTTGTTGGGTTTTCCACTATGGGGAACCCTACATCCTCCCTGGCTACTAGCATGGGTCCCTCCTCCTGGCAGTCCTGTCCCAAAAGAGTGGCAAATGAATTCCATAGTGGCACCAGCTGAGGAATGTGCACCCATGCCACCACCACCCCGCCCTCCTGGAGCCCAACACAGTTCTGCCATTCTTCCTTCCTAGCAGCCTCTGGGGCAGTGGTGGCAGACTTGGTGGCTGCTAGGTGGCAGAGGTCCCCTGAATCCTAGCCAATTCAGACTGGTGCCTAGTGACATCCTCCCTCAGCCTAGAGAGTTGTGTGCAGATGGGGCATCTTCTACATTTCCAGAAGGTCGCTCTGAAACCCCTGCACCTCTCCGCTCTTCCAACACTGATCTTACCTTCAAACATCACATCAAATCCTGCCTCCTAGCTAAAGACAGCTGCAACTGCCTGCCTTGGTAGCACACCCCCCAGCTTATCCATCCTTTCCCAATGCTAACCCATTCTTACTTTTTCCTTCCTGCTTGTTCTGGTTGTTAGTTCTGATGGGAACATTATCATGTGAAGGGGAGTTGGTTTAGTTTAGCTGATGTGTATTCTGTTTTTTTCTGTACCCTGTTTGCTTGCTTTGTACAGCTGTATTATGTATTTTATCCTGTTATTGTCACAAATGGTGTATTTCTTTCATGATTGCACATATTTGTGCTTATTTTAATGTGCCATTTCTGTGTGCAACCTTACGTTTATTCATTGTATTTTAACTCATGCATTTTGGCCCGGATCATGCCTGAAAACAGTCCCTCAGATCAGTGCACTTACCCAGTTATCAAAGTCATAAATAAATAAATCTACTGCTCCACAGCCACTGCCTTGCACCATTCCCAACATTCCCATTTGTACACTCACTTGAAATAGAAAAGAACTCCGTACCCTTACCCCAGATAGCATGTTTCTAATGTTACCCTTTTTTGCCTAATCCTTTGCTACTTGACCCTAATAGGGTATTAGTTTTCCTCTTTATCCTCCTTAAATCACTTTATACCCTTACCCTAGATAGAATGTTATTAGTTTTAACCTAGTCCCTCCTTAAATCCCTTTATACTCCTACCCTAGATAGGGTGTTACACCTGTTTCCAGTTATGGTCCACCATTTACCCTCCACCCTACCCTGCAGTGAGTGTTATAATGGCCATGAACAGGTACCTTACCTTTGTCGACCGTCAGAGTCACCTGCCTCCCCGTTTCCTCCTGGAGATGCCTACTGATGCATAACATGCTAGTATTTGTTCCACTACTTTGCTGGGACATGAACATGCTGGGACATATTGTATGGATGGACTTCTTGGTTGTTTCTGATTAGCGCCTTGTATGGTTTTGTCCTGCCTTCTGAAACTCCAACCCCTGACCCTCTTAGTCTGTGGCCTGGCCCTGAAAATTAAAAGAACTTCATAATGCTGGTTAGTTTGTTCATAAAATAAAATGAAGTGTTCTTCTGAGCATTTTCAGCCCAGCAATCCCCTCCCCCCATGTCAGGTACTCACTGAAAGACCTTGCCAAAATGTACAGAGTAGGGAGGTTTAAATGTCCCTTCCCTGCCTTAAGATTGGTTCCTTATCTAGTTTGTCTCACCTTCTGCAGCTCTGACCCTCAACTCTCTTGGTCTGTATCACTGGCCCTGAAAATTAAAACAGGTCAACAGTGCCAGTTAATTTGCTAATAAAATTAAAAATAAATAAATAAAACTGATCTTTTGGGCACTCTCAGTCAACCAATACCCGTGATATCAGATGCTCGCTGAAAAAGAAAGAATGCATAATCTCAGCAACTCTTACTAAACCTGTACATTTTTAATCTCAGTAGACTTGTGTACTCAAAACGCTAATGCCCATGACTTATTTGGACAGCACTAAGCTGGTCTACGGGTGTCCTGGTGATGGTGGCACAAGCAAGGTTAAAACAAATAAGTGGGTTGTAAAGGACCTTCTAGTGAACACAAGATATCCCTAGACAAGGGGAGGTCCCTGGGCTATTCTCAGCACTGTTCCAAGGTAAAGGGGGAGAGAAAGGGAGTTTACATTCCTGCACCTTAACTTATTCAATGCTTTTGTGTAACTAGAGTGAGGCAGATTATATTATGAAATGCAGGTATCAGCTGCCTTCTCAAATATCAGCTCACAGCTGTATTGGGAACTGAGGGCCCCACACTCAAAAGTCCCAGGTTGCATTGAGCAAATGCCTATGCCGTACAACTGAGATGAGCCAGCACAAAATAATGGCCTATTCAGAAGATGTGCCATGAGATGCGATCGCACATATCTGACTGAATAACCTGAACATGCATGATCGCACAGTGGGAGATGCATGGAGAGGCAGGTGAAATGAGCTCTATGTGGAGCATGGGGAAATGCCTGATAGGCGGCCACATGCGTAGTATGCAAAATTGCAATATTCAGGTGAGATATGCAAATGACATCATTGTGTTTTTCAAGCCCATTCCTCACATGCACAGCTCATTACTGTAATGTATGCAGGCCATTTGCATACCCCTGGGCATGCTCAGTTCCAGCTTTGCAGGGCTGCCCCACCATGCCACAAAGGTGAACAGGAGGTACTGCAGCCTAGCAGGCAGATGTGATTGAATGTTTGTGTGTGGGTGGGTGGACTGCATTGGCCTGGGTACATTGCTATTACCAATAACCATGTACAAGGTCTGACTGGGGTACAGGGGGCCCACCTGGACAAGCAACAGTGGAGGGCAGAGGGTGACAATCTGATCGGTATACTACATGCATGTGATACACCAGCTCTGTATGCAGTGTCCAGTCACCTGCATTGCCCTACACCCCCCCCGTATAAAATGAACATTGTGATAACTTCAAGAAATGGCAGTGTGCAGAGAGTGACCAGGTACCCAAGTGGGTAGGTCCCACCTGTGTGCACCTGTGGTGTACCAACATGGGTGTGTGCCACAGGTCAGTCCCTGGACTGTGCCAGGCTGCCACATGTACAACCATGCTACCTGTGCACTGCTGCTGCAGATGTCACCCTGGGTGTATGCCACCACAGGGTAGTGCCCTGCAGGTCACATGGGTGCAGGCCATGGTCCCTGGTACACGTGCTGCAGTGTGGCCATCTGCTCCACTGGTATGCTGGGGGGGCACCTAACACTGACATGTGGCACCTGAGTGTTTGTGTCCCAGGTGCAGTGTAGAGGATGGCTCTCTGGGCGGTGCTAATGGTGTGCTGGCACCTGTGCCTTTGGGTACTTCCATCCTGGCATGACTGCTGTGTATGGGTGCCTAGAACACATCCTGGTGCACCTCCGAGGGCTCTCTCAGGATGGTCTGTGTGCAGTTTTGTGGCCTTCCTGTGAGTGGCTGGCTGATTTAGGCCATCCTTTTGTTTGCCTAACTTTGCACAGCACATTTCTGGGATGCATGGCAGATATGCAGCATATGTTGGCTGAATATATGGATGCATGGCATATTCACATACCCACCCTCTTTTTTGCACCACATACATTATTCCTACACAATCGCACATTTGGAAATGCACAACACATCTCTCCCTTTTGAATATCGTGCTTCCTCACATTTTCTGGGATGCACAGCACAGCTCCATTTTGGGCCATGTACCTTCTTTGAAAATGAAGGCCTGAGTAATTTTCATTTACCTTTCATTCAGGATAAATACAGCATCTGGCAGCAAGCAGTAATCTTTATGTACTCAAAAAAATGCCCCACAGTACAGCAACATTATAAGAGCAAAGGAATTTTGTGAACAGTCATTCGTGTCATTGCACATTTCTGACTGTATAAGATTTGGAGAGCTGCCCATTTTCGTATCGCATTAACAATAAATACCACTTTAATCCAGCCTAGTGTTTGGACTTTGAAGCATTTCACTATGTTTGGCTGCATTTTCTTACCACAATAAATTCTGCTGTGATAATTGATTGCAGATCCCAGAGACACTGGATAGTACCAGTTTGAGTCAGTATATGTCTTTGAGATTAATGTAATTACTCTGCAATAATAGAAATACAGTATTATTGACTAGGTATTGGCTGTGGAAAGAATGACATCTCCAATATCTTTCCTTGGCAATCACATACAGTAGAAGCAAAGTTCTGTTTAATGCCCCAAGTGCAAATTCAATTCAATTCGATTCAATTTTATTTTTTATCAGGAAATACACCATTGAGATTCTCGTTTGCAAGGTGGTCCTGGAGGGACACACAAAATATACAAAAAGACACAATAGAGTTTATGCAATAGTTCATACAATACAATGGGTAATACATAACAAGGTAGACTGTCAAATTATTTATTTATTTAGTGATTCAGAAAAGATCTTTGAGAGCAAGCTCTTTTACAAAGGTTCTACATCATAGATTGCAAAACAAAGTACAACAGGAGAAAGCAAAGGTACATCACAATGAAGGATATAGCTTGGATTCAGAACTTACAGAATAACTAAAAACATAGGTACAAGTTAAAATGCCTTGTCAGTAGTTCAGAGGGATGGGGATAGCTGGCAATGGGGTGAAGAAAGGAGGCACAAGAGAGAGGTAGGTACTGCAGTGGAGGTGAAAGGTGGGGGAAGAAGGACGATAGGGTATAGGGAGAAATGCGGGGTGAGGGAAGGCTGAATGGAGAAGACGTGCTAGAGTAAATGGTGGTGTGCAAGGGGGCATGGTTAGGCAGTTTGCAATAGCAGTGACTGTTAAGGAAGCTCACGGGACTGGGAGTTGGGAGGGTGGGATGGTGGGTGCTGAAGGAGCATGATGCAAACTGATTGCTGAGGCAAGTCATGAGAAGAGACAGAGGGATGGGTTACCTGAGGCCTGCCTAGTGCTTGCTGGTTGGCAGAGAGAGCGCGTGTGACTGGACTTGGGGCAGGTGCACTTACAGAATGTTATTAGCTGTTGTTTTAGGTCAGTTTTGAATTGGGCCAGACAACTGGTGACCAAGAGGTGCCTGGGAAGTTCATTCATCCACAAAGGAGCCCGGTAGGCAGATGGACATTGCCCAAGCGAGATGCGATGCAGGGGCTAGCCAAGGCCCCTCTACCCCTCCCCCTGGTGACCTGTAACAAGTTTTTTTTATTTATTTTATTTTAGTCTTTGGTAACTGGGTAAGGCCCACTACGCACAAGTGCCTGTTTTCAGGGGTGGCCTGGGAGCACTGGGTGCTTAAGTGACTTGCTCAGAGTCATACAGAATGCAAGTGGAGGTTGTGAGAATCAAACTCAGGTCTGGTCTGCTGGATGTATCAAGATCGTTCACACCTTGTTCCTCTAACCTCTAAGCTACACTGCCAGAGTTGGTCACCTTGATCAAATTGCCTACACAAGGCAGTGTTTTACCCAATAGAGCCTTCTTCCCTAGGATGTAAGTCTGGAATTTGATCCTGTTTCTTAATGACAGCCAATTTGTGCGTTCATACAGAGAACAGGTGTACATGCCACACTCAGCAGCCTGGGTGAGTCATCAGGCTTTGTTGAGCGTAGTCTGAACCTTCTTGAGCATTATATCAGTTGCCGCCCCATAGACCACTAGGCCATAGTCAATAGTAGATATGATGGAGCTGTGGACTGAGAGGTGGAGGCCCCCAGAGAGAGGTATTGCCTGTGCCTGTACAGGACACCAATTTTGGTACTGACTGTCTTGACCAGAGAGTCAATATGGTGCGCAAACATGGGGGTATCATCCATTATGACCCCCAGATACTTAAACAAGTGGACTTGTTCCAGTGACTCACTGCATGAGTTGGAGACGATGAGGGGGGTGGTGCTTATTTTTGTTGTGAGGGCTGGATATAAGCATGGCCTTGATCTTCTTGTAGTTTAGTAGCAACTTATGACTACAGAACCAGTCCTTGAGCTTGGAGAAGGAGTTCTGCAGCTCAGATTGTAGGGCAACCTGAGATGTGCTGCTGCTCAGGAGCACAGCATCATCTGCATATAGTATGAGTTTGGTGTCGCAGGCTGTGGGAAGGTCATTTAAGAAGAGGCTGAAGAGTAGGAGCCCCAGTATTGATCTCTGGGGTACTCCTAATGATACCTCTCTTGTGCTGGATACTATTTGCCCAAATTTGACACATTGATTTCTCCGTATCAGGTATTCTTGGAACCAACAAAGGGCATTGGGCGCCACTCCCATGTTTTGCAGTTGGGTCAGTAACAGGGGGGTGGCTGACTGTATCTAAGGCTCAGATTTTACATACCTACATAAGTGCAAACAGCTAACTGCATAATACGATTGCAGTAGGAGGAGGAGGTAAGGGGGAAGGTAGAGCATGAGCCATCGAGATGGGGTAAGGCATAATAGAAGATCAAGTAGTAGGACAAGAGGAATAAGGGTGTAATGGAGAGATGAATAGGGAGTAGCAAGAGTGGAGACTGACAGGAGTGTAAAAAAGGGGAGCAGGTAGAGCCAGAAGGCAAATACAGTGGTAAGTGCCATACAAAATTTCATAAGGAGAGAGACTAGGTGTAGCACTGGCAGTTTTCCTTCAGCAGAGGTTTCTGAAGAGATTTAAAGGATAGGCCAACAAAGTGGGTCAAGTTTAGGGTATTTTGAAGGGAATTCCACAAAGCTGGTAAGGCATGACTAATGGATGTGGTGCCAAAATGAGATCTGACCCTGGGGGTATCAACCAAAATATAAGCATATTTGCATATTTGACTAATGATGCATTCCCTTCCCACCAGAAACTTTTGGGAGAAAATTAAATATCTTAAACGTCCCCTTGGGGATATGTGCTGTGGTGAGTCATGCTCTATCTTGCTAACCCATACTAGTTAGTAGTGCAGGCAGCATGCCTGTTGCTCTTAAATTAGGTGATTTCATCTCTAGTCCGACACTTTGGTCTAATTAATTTGTGACATCATCTGCAGTGTGTGGTACAATTAATGGCAAGATTGTAAAACACACAATGCCAAATTTAAAAAATGTTTTACAAGCAGTTTGTAAGTACTGCAGATGGGCATGCACCTAGCAGTATGCTTGGCAGAATCATTTTTAAAGCATTCGGGTAAATGGGGGGCCTGGATGTTCCCATTGCAGGGCCAGTATAGTTCATCTGGTAGAGTGTTGAAATTCAAAGGAAAGGGCCTCTAGTCCAAATCCTGGGACAGGTGGATTGTCAAGGGCACCATGTTGTACTGCCTGTGCCATGAGGGCAGGGAACAATTGGCTGGACCACTGGTCCAGTTTCATCTTGTATTTTCTATGTTTCAGTTGACTGGCAGTGAGTTATAAAGCTTTTTACGTCTAGCTCATTGATCAAGATTAGTAGTAACCCAAAGTCCTTACCATCTAATGGCTGCTGGGTAGTGATGTGAAATGAGTTGTTGTGGTTTCAGTCCAGTCCTAGGAGACAGCTGTCTGATCTCCATGTCACACAACCACAATCAGACATGCAACTAATTGGCACCTTCATTGGTAGTCTCAAATAAGAGGCCACAAACTGAACAGGAAAAGAGTCTGAACTATCCTCTAAGCCACTAGAGGTGATCCCTTTATGAAGGGAGAAAGGCAGTGATAGAAAATGTGTACTTTGAGTGCTGATTAAGAGCTTGATCCTCATATGTGGGGGTGAAACACTTGGATCGAGCATATCCCTACCATATGCCCCGAGATAACATAGGAATGAATGTAATCCTCAGCCCAATTCCCATGCAGACCCTGCAGGAACAGATCACTGCATGGGGATTGTGGGCAGCAGTGGGGGAACCCCAGACAAGATCACTGAGCATCCAATTGGATGCCTGAGGTGGCCCTTCAATGGGTCCTCCACACTATGTGGCGTGGGGTCCATAGGAAATGATAGTAAATACCATTCCTCCACAGACTGCCATATCCCCTTTAGCCAGTGACACAATTACCAATTGGTTCCAGTAACACACACAGCCCCATACCTACACAACCATGACAAGGCACTAGACGAGAGTGGGCCAGTCTGGTAAGGAATCCTCCTGGATGGCTGTGTGGAGAGGTGCATAGGTACAACAGCAGTCCTTGGGCTGCATAATATACACCCTCCCTGCTGGCCATGCATGCTGCCATAGCAGTGCTGTGGCTAGGGCAGCCAGCTGCTTCTTCTCTGCAGCTTGCCCCAACCAGGCCTGATGCAGTACTGTCCACGGCCAGGGATTGGGTATGGAAAAGGTATGCAGTCAGGCTGTGGATGCTATGAAGTGCCCCAAATGTGCACATCCCATGCATGGCAGGCACTCCATGGGTGTGGAGTGTCTGTGCGTCCTTTCTAGATCAAGTCTTAAGTACGTACCTGTCATATGGCTGGAAGATCATTGTTTCCAATGCATTCAGTCTGCTAACTTTTATAAGCACTACCTTACACTAATAAAGAGCATTTGTTTGATCAACAGTTGCACCATTGAAGAAGATGAGGTTGGACCCAGGTAATTACAGATCTCCAAGCCATGCCTCAGCACCCAGCATAGTGTTTGAGTCAGTCTTTAAAGGTGAGGTGGTTCAGCTCATGAAAGAAAGCAGACTGTTCTCTATCATATACCACAGCTTCACAAAATGTAAATCCTGCCAAACCAACCCAATTGCCTTCTTTAGGGAAGTAACCAAGGAGATGGATAGGGGCTGTGTTGTGGATACACTTCAGCAAGATGTCTAGCACCATACAGCATGGAAACTTCATAGAGAACATACGAACATATGAAAATTGCCAGCAGAAAAGGCCATTATGGTCTATCAAGTCTGCTCACATTTGCAGCTAGCTCCCCTATTCAGCAGCTGACCAGAGAAAGAAGTGCATTATGAGGTTCACAAAATATTGGAAGGTGGGTGGCAAACTGACTTGCAAATAAGAAGCAGAGAGTGGTAGTGAGTGGTCACCATCATGAGTTGGAATGATGAGTGGAGCATCACAAGGGCTTGTGCTGAGTCTGTTGCTCATTAACATATTCTTTGATTACTGGAGGACAGAGTTAGTGGCAGGTTGCCAAAGCAGACAGATGACACTAAACTGTCCAATAAAGTATGCACAACAGGTGGGGTATATACCACAGGGGGTCTGTACACATTGGGAGTCTGGGCTGATTATTAGTGATTTCAGATTAATGTAGGCAACTGAATCAATCAAAATGTTTTGTTTGACTATTATAGTAATTAACAATACAGTGCATCATATAAATAGACAAAAGACATAAATCAGACAAGACATTACACTTTTACAATAATTCACAAAACATTACATGTTATAAATATCCAACATGGATCAATCCTTGTTTCCTGTATCTATTAAATTAAATTTTCATAACAATAGTAAACTATTAAACTTACAATACAGTTCATTATATTGCACATTTCTCAATTTTAACCTTCTTTTTGTTCACAACCATAAAATATTTGGCAAGTCTTTCAGTAGTCCAGGTATCTGCTGCGTGTATTAATATCATAGACAGTAATTCTGGGTTTATATTAAATTGCTAATTAAGAAAGGGCTTAGGCCAATAAGCCCTTTCCATTTCATACCAAGTACATTTCCACAAAACATGGTTCAATCTTCTCTTCCTCCTTCTGCACATGAACAGTTTTCTATGCCTTTATATGTTTTATCTTGTCTACATTTTAAGACATTACTAGAAAATCTTTCAAATTTGTAGATATTGAACATTCTCCTTACTTTGGGGTCCGTTGAAATATCTAAATAAGGTTTAAAGCCAAAATAAGTATTGTTCACTGCATACCACTTCTAGTATGCTGAACAACCAATACTTTGCAGATCAATTTGAATCCAGAACCGAGCTACCTTTTTCATTATATACTTGTTGTACTTGTGACTGATCACTATACCCTTTTGTGCATATTTAATTAAAATTCCCAACTGATGTTTTTCCTTAAGCAGAAGCACATTATTATACCATATGCCTCTCCCAATACCCATAGAGTGCCACTCTGTTTTTCTTTTAAACAGATATAAGACAATCTACTAACCTCTTGCTTTAATACACGCAACCAAAATACTACTGTCCTCATTTCTATTTTGGCATTCACATTTACCAGCCCTAATTCTGCTCTTAAATAAGAGGCTGAGCATCCTGGGCCTAGCCCCAGGATGTTTCTAAGCATCTTATTTAATGGAATGCTTAATCGTTCATTATTAATAATTTCCCAGATATCTGCCCCATAAAGGAGCTGGGCTTCATATTTAGCATTAATTGCATGTACCAGTGGTCTTACACTACAACCTCCAGTGTTGTCAAAACTTTCATATAAAGTCCATTTGATTTAGTATTAGAACTTATTTCTATCCCAAAGTAAGTATATGAGTTCACTTCCTCTATTCTCTCCTTTTCCATCCACCAGGTTTTTTTTGTTGTTGTTGTTTACTTAGATTATTCTGACCAAAAGTCACTTTCTTAGTTTTGGTCAGATTAATCTTCAGTTTCATAGATTGCGACCTATTATATAGATACTCAATTTGTTTTTGTAATCCACTTTGAGACAGAGACAATAAAACCAGACCATCTGCATATGCCAATATGGCACATTTATTTTGTTTTATATTTGGAGCATCAGATTCTAATAAGTTAATGTCTCATATTAACCTGTCAATATATAGGGCAAATAAAATGGGTGCCAATATACACCCTGCCTTACTCCCCTATGTATTTTAGTAGCTTTTGAGAGCTTACCTGATAAACCCAATCTAATTTTAGCCCAATTATCAGAGTAAAGGGAGGAGATAATATTAATAAGTGGTCTATCAATTCCTTTGTTAAGTAATTCTAGCCATATTTGATTCTGATCTATAGAATCAAAAGCCGTGGAGTAATCCATGAAAAGCGCAAACAGTTTTTGTCTGAGAAGTTTCACATACTTTTCAATTAAGTGATGCGGAATGAAAACATTATCCGGAATGGAATATTTTTCTCTAAACCCAGCTTGTGAAGGACCCAAACCTCCATTTTGATTAATTTGTAATTCTAATTTTTCTAACAGAAGCTTAGTAAAAAATGTTTAATTAACATCTAGCAGGCTAATTGACCTGTACATAGCTGGGTTAGCATGATCACCTTTTGTATAGAGCGGAATAATAATAGCGCCCTTCCATGAACCTGGATATTTATTTTCTTCCACACACTTATTGAAAAATACTGTTAAAAACTCGCATCATTGTCTAGAATTACTCTGATTGGCCCATTATCTGGGCCTGGGGCTTTATGAGGTTTTAATTAATTTATAGCTCTATTCACTTCCTCTGTATTTATATTTATTCCAACCCTGCCCAATTGTTCCCAAAAATTGACATTTATGGATCCTCCTTGTTCAAAAAATAATTTTTCTTAATAGTTTATCCACACTGCCTCAGTAATATATGCTTCTATCGAATCACTAAAATTGCACATTCCCTTGGCAACTAACTGCCAAAATTCTCTATTATATTTTTTGTAACTACATTTAACATTTTCCCCCATTGTTTTTTGTAATGCATACTTTTTTTCTTTTATTAATACTTTATAAGCTTTCCTTTTAACTCCTATTTCTTTCAATATGCTTTTGACATTTCCTAATCCTTTACGAGATTTACATAATGTTCTGATTCCTTATTTAAAAGATCTACATTCTCCATCAAACCATGTATTTCTATTTTTCTGTTTTATGGTCTGATTAACAGAAACCTCAAGTTTTTATTTGATTTCCTTTAGCAACTGAGTCAGAATATTATTCAAACTGTCCAGTGGATATACTTGTAGCTGTTTATAATCCATTGCTACTATGGAACACGCCAATAATTCTGAACTATCTAAATCAATTCCCCCCTTCCATGTAAGTTTTTTCTTAGCTATAATTTCTACAGTCCCATTAGTCTTCTGATGACTTCTCAATACTTCCCCATGCCCATATAATGCAATCAGGAAATGGTCACTTTCAGCTCTTTCAAGTATTTTCAATTTTTCTCACACACTGATTGAACCTGACCAAAAGATCTGGTCAATCAGTGACGAACCTTTAGTTGAAATATAAGTATATATTTCCCACCTTCATCACCTCTAAGTCTTCCATTTAAAGGACATAAATTAAACTCCCTTAATATGTTAGTCAATTCCTGACCTGATACATTGATTTTTATATCTTTTGTTTGTCTTGGAAGTGTTGGTTCTCTGTTCCCTACTGTGAAAAGGAAAGAATTATGAATTAAACCATTATAGGTTCCAATTCTTGCATTAAAGTCACCTACCATTAGGATTTCTTGTTCTGGAAACCTCAAGGTTAATTGCAACTGAATGGTATTTCACCAAGGGACAAGGAATCCAAGTTATACACAGACCTTGTATAGTGCAGCAGTGAACGGGGGGGAGGGTTGCTCCAAAGGCAAGCCACAGTGCTAACTGAATAAACCAACAGCAAGACAAAAAACAAAAGTACACCCATGGAAAGACATTGTCACAAGTCAACAGATTATTATGATGAATCTGTTACCTTTTGTTTTTCCACCAATGTGTAAATGCTTTACAGTGTGTGATATATTCACAAACATGGGCAAAGATAACCAACAAGACACCAAATGATGCCCAAATGGACCTAACATGTCACTCCATTTACAGTGGAACTTCATCAGACAAAAAGAGGAGGGAAAACTAGCCAAATATCTTTCCCTGATACCATTATTCCCTCCTTACGCCGCTCCACCTACTCCCTAAGGAATGCTTTCAGTAGGTTAAATCTTACCTACTAGATGCATGAAATCTATAGGCCAAGCAACTTTTTCCCACTGACTCCCAAACCTATCTCCCACCTGGTTTAAGATACACCTCTTCTCACCTGCTTTCAGAAACCAACTACATAAAGTGTAATGTCCTGTTCCAAACTCATAGGGGTGCACCTTTTATAAAATGAATTATAGGTAAGTGCTGGATCCTGGGATCAGTCATACAAACATATGAAAAAGGCCAGCAGATACAGGCTTCAAGGTATATCAAGTCTGCTCAATTGTGCAGCTAGTAGTGTGTTACTCTGCAGCTGCCCCCCTCTGTCTGATATTGACCTTTCCCTTGACCTTCTTCTTTGCCCTGTCCCACCCCTTCTTAAAACTGGCCACTGACTTTAATGTTACCACCTCCTCTAGGAGTGCATTCCACCCATCCACCACCCTTTCCATGAAGTAGTGTCTTCTCATTTCCCTCTTGAACTGTCCCCCCTCCAGTTTCAGACAGTGCCTACTAGTGTTTCTCCATCCCTTTAATCTAAAAATTCCCCTGTATTAACCTTGTTCATGCCCCTCATATATTTGAAGGTTTTGATCATAGAAACATAGAAACATAGAATTTGACGGCAGATAAGGACCGCTTGGCCCACCCAGTCTGTCCATTTCCCTACCTACTGGATCAGCTACAGATCCTAGTTAACCAGCAGCCTACTTCTTCCTACCTCCACCCCCTAGAATTGCCTTATGACTGTCCCATGCATGCTTGAATTCCACCACTGATTTTGACTCCACAACCTCCTCCGGAAGGCCGTTCAATCACATCACTTCTGTCCCTCCTCTCCTCCAGGGAGTACATGTTGAGCTCCCTCAGTCTGTCCTTGTAGGGTGTTTCCTCCATTCCTTTGATCATCCTGGTGGCCCTGCGCTGGACACCCTCCAGTAACCTGACATCTTTCTTTAAGTAGGGCCACCAGAACTACATGCAGTACTCTAGGTTTGTTCTGACCAGTGACCTGTACAGTGGCAGGATGACCTCCCTCCTCTGTGAGGTGATGCCCCTAGCAGTACACCCCAATAACAGTCCTTGCATTCCTGGTCTCAAAGACAACAGGCCTAACCATTCAATGGAAGAAAACTTTCTTTCAGTAAAGGTGTTAGACTGACTCTTGTTCTTTGTATGTTGCAGCCTCAAGCTGTAACTGTAAACACTAGATTGTATTATTATAGATCCTGTATATACTGCATTACTCTGGTTAGATCATACTTCATTTTTTCCTGATTAACTCTTGGCTGCTGTTACTATATTGCTGGTTAAACTCATTCAACTTTTAAATATCTGCATTCTTTTATGATGATTGCAAAGCACTTTCTTTCTTTCTGATTATAAACTGCTAATCAAAATGTTATGATATTTCACTGTATCACATACTCGATAAGCATTAATTGATTTTTGAATCTACACTACTCCCCTCCCTTTCCCTTATACACATGACGTACCTGAAAATTAGTTGTCCATAACTAAGTGTAACATTCAAGTCACAAGTAAGCTAATAAATAAATTAATCAATAAGAAGCAGGTCAAAGGAGGTAACCCATCCCCTTTAAAACACCTTGGCTAGAGCACAAGTAGAATGCAGTGTCCAGTTACATAGGTACAGAGAGGCAAAGTGAGGCCATCATATGACCCGCTAGGTTTGCCTCTCTGTTCTCCTAACAGCAATAACTTTAATTGCTAATTCTCTTCAGGTACAATATTCAGCTGAGTCTCAACACTCAGAACACTGACTTATCACCTCATTTGGTAGTATGCTCCACAATCATGTTGATCTCTGTGTGATAAAAGTTTCTTTATTGCATGCCCCTCCTGACTGTGTCTGCCACCCCCTTAGCATGTACTCCTGCATTCTGATTCTGCTAAACAGTCTCTGCTGTTCTACTTTTATATCAGCTTTAATGGTCTTAAACACTTTAACTATGTATCCTCCAGTCTTCTTTTGTTCTATGGAAACCAACCCCAGGTGCTCCAGCCTATACTTATTAAGGGCAAAAAACATTGTTAATGCATCAGTTAGGGTCTATATTAAAGCAACAAAAGTATGGAAATGCAGTGTTAGGGTTTCCAACCCTAACTCCACCCCTCCGAGGCAGTGGAAGGGGCAAGGCAACAGAACCAAGCAGAGACAGCGATCATCAGGTAAGACAAATAACATACAACTCTCTGAACATAACACAAAAGACATCCACCATCATGGTCCACCAGCTGTATGAGATCTACTGCCATGGCAGTGTCTTGGGGGTATACCAAGTGCTCCCTACAGACCTACCGGGAGGCTGATGGGGTCATGGGAGGGATGGAGAAGTGTTTGGTTGCAATTCCTCCTCTCCCATTATTCATTGCTGGCTAGTACATTTTTTTTGGGGGGGGTGTGGCCTGACTGCACAACCATATATTCATAATTTGTAAATATTGTAACCAATTCCTTGCTATCAAGGGTCCTACGCTTCCATTTCTCCACTCCCATTCCTCCATAGGTGACTAGTACAATTTTTTTGTGTACAGGTGTGGGGGGGTGCCTGACTACACTCCCATGCATTCCTAATTTCTAAATACAAAAATGAATTCATTACTTTCAAATGGAAGTATAGTATGTTCATACCCTGTGCTCCCTTTCATCCATAACTGACTAGTACAATTTTGTTTTGTGGTGGGGGAAGGGCAGGCAGCTGCACTCCCATCCTTCTCTAATTTATAAATACTGCAATCAGTTCCTTACTATCAAGTGGGATCGCAGAGCCCTGTACTCCCATTCCCCCACAGTTGACTAGGGACCTTCAAATGCATCAAAGGGGTGAATAGGGTGCAGGTGGAGGAGTGTCTTTCAAATGAGAATAAACAGTGGTACCAGGGGGCATGCAATGAAGCTGGGGGGGCCGGGGAAATTCAAGAGTGACATGAGGAAATATTTCTTAACTGAAATGGTAGTGGACACCTGAAACAGGTTGCCAGTGAAAGTGGTGGAGACTAGAAGAGTGAGGGACTTCAAGCACGCATGGGATAGACAGATGCATATTAGATAGGATGCAGGGAGGTAGGAGTGTTGACAGAGACCAGATAGGATCTGCAGAGACAGACTAGGTAGAAAACATCTGGGCAGACTAGGCTAAGCAGTCCTTTTCTGCTGTCACAGTCTATGTTTCGATGTTTCAATGAATATGTTGTCCTGTGTGTTTTTAATAGATATATATAAAAAATGTATTTGGGAATATAAGACTTCAATATCTTGGTCTTGTTATGAGTCTTATGACTGTTCACATTTATATTCCTTCCTCAAGAAAGTTTGCACAGTCTGTAGATAGAGCTAGCAACATAGAAACATAGAATTTGACGGCGGATAAGGACTGCTTGGCCCACCTAGTCTGCCCATTTTCCTACCTAACAGATAAGCTGCAGATCCTAGTTAACCAACAGTTTACTTAAATTATTTTATTTAGTTTGATATGAAATTAATTTATTATCTGAGCATGCCTGTTTACTATACATGCTAAATTCAGACTGTTGCTCCCACCTCCCCTAGTTCCTGCTGCTCTGTTCTGTTTCATTACTGGTCTATGAGACTTTTCCTGACACAGTGAACAGTTTTCCTTTCCTAATATTCTATTCTGTTTTTCTACTTGGTTATTTCTATATTTGTTCTTTGTTTTTACATCTCTTATTCTTCTAACCAATCATTTTTTATTAAATCAAATCAAATCAAACTTTATTTGTAAAAAGCGCCTTTCCAAAACCAAGGCATCTGATCATAATTAATTAAAATAAATCAATAAATAAAATACAATTAAGTAAAACCATAAATATGAATGACTCATAACAGCATTAAAAATCAGTATATGCTAGGCTAAAAAGGAACGTTTTCAAAGCCACTTTAAAGCCTTGGATGGTTGGGCAATCTCGCACCTAAAGAGGTACAGAATTCCACAGGGTTGGGGCCATAAAACTAAAAGACCTGGCCCCAGATGTCTTTAAGCAAACTCTGGGAATCTCTAGCAATCCCTCGTCAGTGGATCGGAGAGAGCAGGAGAGAGAGTAGGGATGAAGGAGATCTTGCAGGTAACCAGGTCCTTGGTTGTGCAGGGCCTTATAGGTCAGCAAACTGACCTCGAAGGTGATCCATCACTGTACTGGCAGCCAGTGCAGTCCGCAGAGCACAGGCATTATATGACTGGCCCTAGACGTACCAGTCAATATCCTGGCTGCCGCATTCTGCACTAGCTGCAGGCAGTGGATATCAACCCCAGGTAACCCAAGGTAAAGGGTGTTGCAGTAGTCAAGGCAGGAGTTAACGAAGGTGTGAACCAAGGTTGGAAGATTATCGGAAGGAACCATGTGCTTCACCTGGGCGATATTCCTCAGATGGTAAAAAGAGGTTTTGACAACTGCTGACACCTGAGATTTAAGTATCAAACAGTCATCAAACATAATGCACAGGTTCCGCACCTGGTCTGAGATAGTTAGCTGAACACCCCCAAGCCATAGGCCTGAAGGTGATCCTGCCAACAAACCCACCTCCCGGTGACCTGGGTCCACAACCAACACCTACGTTTTTTTCTGGGTTTAACCACGGCCAACTCACATTAAACCAGTCCTGGATTTTGGCAAGACAGTTGTTAAAAACTGAAACAGCTGCATCCTGGCCAGGCACAAAGGACATGTACAGCTGAGTATCATCTGCATAGCAGTGAAAACTCAAGCTGCACTGCCTAATAATCACTCCCAATGGCAGCAAGTACACCGCAAAAAACATGGGTGCCAAAATGGAACCCTGTGGCACCCCACAGGATAGGGGGAATGATGCCGAGCAAAAAATCCCAGACACCACCCTCTGAGTCCTACCCTTGAGGAAAGATCAAAACCATCTGAGGACCATACCAGACAGTCCACAGATGAACCACAGGTGCTCCAACAGCACACCATGGTCTACAGTGTCAAATGCCGCAGAGAGATCAAGAAGGACCAAGATGGAATGGGTCCTTCAATCTCTTGCTATTAGGAGGTCATTTAGTACCTAGACAAGGGCCGTCTCAGTACTATGTTTCTTCCTAAATCTGGACTGGAGAGAATCATAGAATCGGGCTGGTCAAATAATCATCCACTGTGACAACCACCTTCTCAATAACCTTATCCACAAAGGGCAGGTTAGAAACAGGCCTGTAGTTAGCCAGACAGTCCAGGTCCAAGGAGGACTTTTTAAGAAGGGGCTGAACCAGGGCCTCCTTCAGAGGATCAGGAAAGATCCTCCTCTCCAAAGACATCCAGACTATCTTGGCAAGGACGGGACCAATTTTATCCACACAACCCACTAGGAGACGTGTGTGGCCCGGGTCTAAGCTAGAGTTGGTCGGACGCAAGACTGGACGGCCATCACAATATCACTGACGTGGGGAGGCTGAAGTCACACCACACCAACTGGGTATCCGACATCTGCTGCTGACCACCACAACTCCCATTAGAGAGGGTCAAGTGGATGCCGGACATGATTGTGGCAACCTTATCTGAAAAGAATCGGGCAAACTCCTCACACCATTCTTGAGAAAAATCACTTTGCTTAGTTCCTTTGTGTCCCCCCTTACCCGCCTTCTTCTTTGTCCACTGTGACTTACATTGACTTGATAGTCTTTGCCATTTTTTTTTACCCTGAATTATAATAGAGAATAATTTTACATGCAAATGGTAAGTCTAGCTCATTATTATTGAACAGGTTTTTCAAGAGTCTGTATGTTTTGAATTCATTATCATATACTGTTTATTTTTCTTGAATAGCATTTTTTGCACTTTACTGTTATGTGAAGTTACTTTAATCACTGGCCACTTTAGCAGCATTAATTAATATTGGATTTGCACCTGTATATAAGGGAGGACAAAACCAGCTAACCTCACCCCCTGATGAAGCCTTCAGACAGAGAGAAAGGTGATATGTATTGGTGGTTGGCTGTTGGTGTTTCACTAGACTTAATAAAAGTATTCACCTTTTCCAGATTTGTGTACGTGCACGGGATCTTTTGCTTTGTAGTCTCAGTTCTGAACTGGCAGCAGTTTCAGTTGTCCCTGTGTGCTCTTCTCTCTTGCTTCCAGATTTAACCACATCCTTACACTGGACTGGACCACCCACTAGGGACCAATGAGACAGTTGTTACCTTCAACAAACAATGCAAGCAGTTTTCACAAAAATAAAGTTCAACAAAGTAACAATGCCCTTAGCGCGCAACACAGGTCTTTAAGCTGGAATGAAAAAGGGGTTAAGCAACTGCAAGTCAATTAAAGCACTCCTACAAAGATGCAGCACAAAACAGTGTTCACTATGGCAGACAAATGCTTCAAAATTTATTGTGCCATCAAACCAGCAAGAAGTCTCCCCAGTGCTTCGAAGATGCACTGCCTCTTCATCAGCAGTGTGTCCTCAAAGTGCCAGGGAGACTTCTTACTGATTTGATGGCACAATAAATTTTGAAGCATTTGTCTGCCATTGTGAGCACTGTTTTGTTTTGCATCTTTGTGGACTGTGCCTGTATTACAGCTGCACACCATCGATCCCCTGCACTTGTGTACCACGCAACTGGTGTTTGTACCTAAAGCACTTCCACCGGATACCAGCACTCCAATGGAGCCACTCTACTGCAGGTCACTATCACCCTCTCAAATCCCACACTATAATTGTAGGTACCAGGCCAGTGAAGGTGCACAATAGGATAACTTAGACTGCTCAGGGTACAGTATACTTTCTAGCTGGTACCAGTACTAGAACTACACTTAAAAGTATAAAATGGCAGTAAATGACTCTGGGTATCCAAGAGTCACACTAAGTGCAGGCCTGGTAGCTAGATTGCCTGTGATATTTCAGTGGTGCATTTCTTTTTTGTAAATTTTATGTAAGCAATAAGACCTGACAGGGTTTGGAGTATTGCTGAATACCCATGTACCCAGGGATCATGTGCCCAGGAGTTTTACAGCCCCTGGAAGTGCAAGTATCAACCAATACCTCACATCCTGAAGGGTCTTACTGTGCTTAGAAAATGGGTTGGGCAAATAAAAAAAATTTGTTAAAGATCAAAACCACACAAAAAATAGAATAAAATATTGCTTAGAAAATGTAAATTGTCCCTTCACAGATGGCTTCTACCTGTCAGTCATATGTCTTTCTACACATGCAGTAGAAAGTTTGTTTACCATGGCACATAAAAAATGCAATACTCTGCAGTATTAATTTAACAGAATGCCCCCCCCCCCCGCAAAGCATAGACTGTTAACATGGAATACATAAATTCAACACTCTGCAAAATTCCACTGGCATACACACACACACAGACATACGCAGGCCTCATATAGACCGAGGAGCTCAGTTTTATCTTGGGCATGGTTAGCAGCAGACATCTTTGTCAAGCTGGCTAGACTATGGTGGGAGGTGGGGGGGATTTATGGTCATTACAGAAACACTAGAAATAAAAAAAAAAATCTGAATAGTGCTTGATTTTTTTAAATTATATCTGTATATGAAAGTGGTAGTACAATTTTAATTTTTTGACAGGATATAAAAGTTTTGGTCCAAGGGACCTATTTTACAAAGTTGTCCTGCATTTCAACATCAAACAAACTGGTTTCATAATTTTGACAGAACATTACATACATTCCAACAGTACAGTTAAGAAATAATACACAACAGGGTGTGGTATATCATGGGATATCATCATGCCTTGGCTATGTGGTGAGGCACAAGGCCACAGGTCGAGTGCCTCATACACCTGAGAAATGAAGATATAGAAACATAGAAACATAGACTTTGACGGCAGATAAGGACCACTAGGCCCATCTAGTCTACCCATTTCCCTACCTACAGGATAGGCTGCAGATCCTAGTTAACCAACAGCCTATTTCTTCCTACCCCCCACAAGAATTGCCTTATGTCTGTCCCACGCATTCTTGAATTCTCCCACAGTTTTAGACCCCACAACCTCCTCAGGAAGGCTGTTCCATGCATCCACTACCCTCTCTGTGAAATAATACTTCCTCACATTGCCCCTGAACCGCCCCCTTCTATCTTTAAATTGTGTCCCCTTGTTCTTGCAAGTCTCTTTTTCTGAAAGATGCTACCCTCTTGGACTTTGTTGATTCCACTGAGGTACTTAAAAGTTTCTATCATGTCCCCCTCTCCCTTCTTTCCTCAAGGGTATACATATTAAGCTCCTTTAGTCTCTCCTCATACGGCTTCTCTTGCAGACCCTGCACCATTTTAGTTGCCCTCCTCTGGACTGCCTCTATCCTGTCTATGTCCTTGCGGAGATGGGGTCTCCAGAACTGGACACAGTACTCCAGATGGGGTCTCACCAACTGTCTGTACAGAGGGATAACAACTTCCTGTTTTCTGCTGATGATGCCTCTCCCTATACATCCCAGTATACACCCAGCCCTCCCTACTGCCTTCTCACATTGCATGCTAACCTTAAGGTCATCTGATATGATTACCCCCAGGTCCCTTTCCTTTTTTGTTGTTGTTACTACCTCCCACCCATTGTGTATTCTTCCCCTGGGTTCTTGTTTCCCAGGTGCATTATTTTGCACTTCTTTGCATTGAATCCTAGCTGCCATACTTCTGACCATTCCTCCAACCTTGCCAAGTCCCTTTTCATCCTTTCCATGCCTCCTTGTGTATCAACCCTGTTGCAGATCTTTGTGTCATCTGCAAAAAGACATACTTTTCCTTCCAGTCCCTCTGCAATGTGACTGATGAAGACATTAAAAAGGACTGGACCCAATACGGAACCCTGCGGTACCCCACTAGAAGATATCCCATGATATACCGCACCCTGGAGTGTATTATTGCTATTATGAAGTGGCATCCATTTAGTATAAATTTAAAATAAAAAATGTTTAAATAATTTAATGATTTTTTGATACATGCAGAATGTATGTGGTGGTATATGTATTAAAAAAAAAAGATTGTAATTGGTATTGACTCCATTAACTGATGCTGCTGCTTATTTGTCCCCATTCTCACACTGTGCTTGTCCTTTTGGTCTCTGCTGTAGTTCTGAATCATGCTACCCATCCGTCATTGTTTCAGTGTGTTGGTGTTGCCCCCCCCCATCACTCTATTGGTTTTGGCATTCTCCTGGTATATAGCACTACTAAAAGGATGAAGCAGCAGGACTGAAAGTTTTGTAAGCATAATGAGTGTTGCTGATTTGAACTGTGCAGTTGCTGAACAGTCAGAATGCTCAGTTTCTGTTATTTCTTAATTAGAAAAGTGTTTTTTTTTTTTGTTACTGGGTTTGAGCAGTTGTCGTTTTTGATGGTAATTGGGTAAGGGGCAGGGTCTAGGTTATGTGGAGTGGTTTCAGAGAGAGTGGGTAAGACAGGGCTTAGTTTTGTCTCACCCACATGAGACTGCTGCTCAAGCCATCATTTGCTCTTCTCACCCATCCCATTCACATGAAAGACGCTGAATACCGTAGTTTTAATAGAAACTAAATGAAAAGACATTTCTGTATTATTACTGACACTACCGCAGCTTCAGCCCAGATGCCAAAATCTATGGGTGGATGGAATGGGAACAGGTAAAAAGACCTGTTGGCTGGCACCTTTTCTCACCTGTGATTATGCTGTGGATTTTAGTCATGGGTAAGGAGATAACTCAGCCAATCAGGTTGCTGGATTTTTGGCAACCAGTTCATAATTTGGGTTTTACAGTTGGACATTTTCGTTAAATTAGACACTAACAACATACAGAGAAACCGTTATCTCACAATTATGGTTATCAATGAGTCATTGGAAATCTTAAAGTAACACATTTTGTTACCCAGTTATTTCTTTAGTAAAACATGCAATCGTTTAATCTAACATAATATTTTAAAGAGTGAAAAAGTTCCATGCATTGTATCCAAGTATGAAGGGGCAGAGCTGGTAGAAGTTATTATGTGTTTTTTGTATAGCCAAGCCAACTCAGAAGGAAAATCCTTCCATAACCTTTATGTAAAGTCAACTGGTAATGTACATTCAAACAGTCAAGAATGCCGGAAGCCCCCGATGTGCCGAACATACGGCGCATGGGGCTTGTGGCATTCTCCTGCCCGCAATTGGGATTTTACATCCCTTGTGCCACACACAGGACCATAGTCCACATTTTTGTGGTCTAGCCTGCACCACTCCTGGGAGCCTAAGTCACGGAGCTTGTGCCAGATATTTGGTGCAAGCTGCCATAAACCATGGAAACTTCACTAAAAATACCACCAACAGCTTAATCTGGTTTAATGTCAGTTGGTATCCATCTGTATCCCCCTTCCCCCTGAGGCTGAAAATAGGCAGAATTGTCTACTCCTCCTTTCTCGGTCAACAAAAATGAAATAAAATAAATAAACTGTTGCAACTGTGCCCAACATTGGAAATTCAGACACAGTTGCAGCAAACTGGTTTGGTGCACTGCAAAAAATTAAGTCCTCTGGTGCAGGTCTTGACACAAGCCCTGCGCTACCATTTGAAAATCTGGCCCAAATTGTACAAACAGACAAGTTTATATAATTAGTTTGCACATGTCCAGCTCTCAGTTAGTTCCACACTTCATGCTTGCATAAATGTTGTTAATTTGGGCATATTTCTTATTGTAGGTGACACTATATTCCACAATTTGACCATACTAAAATGCATTGTCGTTTACCCATACTGTATGTATTCCATATTTTTGGAATAGCAACTCCTCTGTGAATAACATCCCTCAATGTTATTGATGATAAATTTTCTCTTTCAAAATGTAGATTTCCCTTTAGTAATCCATTTTTTACCTTGCAGAGCAAAGATAGCCATTGCTTTTCAGGCGCAATGTTAAATTGTACTATTTTAATTTTTTTATACATAAGGCAATGGTGAGTTGTATAGGAACATTGCAGGACAAACCTCGATAGTCAGTAGTACATTGTGTCCAGTTTGCCAAGTAGTTTTTGATGTGCATAAGCATACACTAAGTTTCCATATTCCAAGACACACAAAATTAACTGAGTTGTGATGGTACTTCACATTTTATAGGTAGTTCAAAAGGTCAGTCTTCTCTGTGCCCCAAGTCTTGAGTTTACTTTCCTTGTTATAGTATTTATATGCATTTAAAATGTCAGGGAGTTATCTAATGTAACTCTCAAGTACAGTACTCCATTATAACGAATCCTATATAATGAATCCTGGTTATAGCTAACAGCTGTAATGGCTCCCGTTTTTCCTCAAGTAAGTGTGTCAATGAGTGAGTATAATCAAGGCCACTGTTTCTCTGTGATTCCATAAGCATGTATGGAATCACAAAATTCCCATTGGCTGACAGAATTTCAAATATCTGGGCGGTGACTCACGGAATTCACGCTGCTAGAGTGAGCTTTCGGGAGTTCGGGTGTATAAGAGCAGCCGTGTACCAGCTGCTTTCCCCTATTTGCTAGGACACTGGAATAGGAAGAAGTAGGAGTGAAGACACTGCAATCAGATGACAAAAACCATGCTACTGAGATGCTGGAGACCAACAGAGACCACGCTGCTTCCTGCTGCTTTTGATCCTCTACTCGCAACCCCTTGCTCTCACTGCGGCGTTTGTTTAACTTATTTTACTTAAGCTTGTTTAAAAAGTATTTACTGCCACCATGTTCAACGCATCAACCACTCCAAGGACACCAGACCCAGAAACGACCTCCCGAAAGATGCCAGGCCCAGGAACGACTACCCAAATGATGCCAAGCCCAGAAACACCATGACCTTTCTCTATCTCTGCAAACCTTCAAGTACTGTTCTTAGTTGTGCAGTATAGCTTTGTTTGGCCACAGTTTATTTTAATATCCTGAGGTACAAAGCTAGAGCTGGGTTTTTTTATGGGGGTGGCAATTTGTTGCAGCACTTTCCATGCCCTCCCAGTAGTTTCTCATGGGATCAAGGTACAAAGCCTGAGCTGGGGATTTTACCAGGCTTTCACTGCTTTCTCATGGCATGGATCAAGGTACAATGCCACTGCAGGGGTTTACTGGGTGCTATTTGTTGCAGCTCTTTCCCTGCCCTCCCAGTAGTTTCTAAAAGCAGGCAGAGCAATAATTTGAGAGTGGGTCGCTGCCGCTTCCCCACATGCCTCCAACATATTTGTGTTTTATATTTTGCAACAGTTAGAAGTGTTCAGGTGTAAAAGTGAGGAGTGTAACACAAAGAAGTCGAGTGCTGTGGCATATGCCCAAGTAATGATTTTTGTTTGTACCAAAAGGGGGTGTATAGTTCTGGTAAACTGCGGTACCTCAGTGAAAGTGCAGCTGGGTTAAAAGTGAAAACTGCACTGATTTTTCACATGCTGTATGCATTACTTAGGTATAACAACAAAGCTGAACTGAGTACAAGTTGACATAAAACTGGATTTCAGATAACAAAGTTTCACCAAATGGTCAAATAAGCAAAGGGGAAGGGGGCACTCCAGTGTGTGTGTGTGGGGGGGGGCAGGGTGCTTTGTTTGTCTTTTGGACATGGGGGGTCCGAGGATCCCCAAGTTACTTCAGTGTGCCCTAGAGCATGTATGGTGGGGTGGTGGTGGGGAGAATCCCCAAGCTTGCTGTGTGAGCTTGCTGTGTGCCCCAGAGTAATTGGGGGGTGGCATTATACACTAACGTGGGCACAATTGGGGTAAGAGTTGGCACTGGTACACCTCTAACATCTGAGGTATGTGTTAGCTTCTGTATGCTCCAGAACAAGTCTGGAGAGTGGGATTAGTGCCATTGCCTGCAAAATTGTTCTGAGGCACACAGAAATCCACACAGCCCTTTAGACATTTCAGGTGGTGAGGCACATCCAAGGAGCCTTGAGCAAGTTCTCTTTGCCTTTTGTGTACCCCAGAGTGTGTTGTCATGCGGTGGGGTCATCAAGAGCTATTTCTGTGAGAAAAGCAAGCTCACCACCCCCAACCTAATCAGAGGCACCCAGAAAGAAACACAGCTCCTTGGACTTCACAGGAGATGGCTAGCACACTGCATCTTCTAGCAAGTCTGAGGAGCTGTGGTGCTTGCTGTGTGCACCGGAGTAGGTGGGGCAAAGTGATGGTGGCACAACACACTAACATGGGGATGTTTGGCGGGTGAGAGTTGTCAGTGCTGCATCCCTGAGCATGTCTGAAGGGCCAGTGTTGGTTGCTGTGTGCCCCAGAGCAAACTTGGTGAGGGGTGTTGGTTGTGAGGCACATCCAAGGAGCCTTGAGCAAGTTCTGTTTGCCTTTTGTGTACCCCAGAGTTTGTTGTCATGGGGTTGGGTCATCAAGGGCTGTTTCTGTGAGGAAAAACAAGCTCACCACCCCCAATCTAAGTGGGGGTATTCAGAAAGAAACACAGACCCTTGGACTTCACAGGAGATGGCTAGCACACTGCGTCCTCTAGCAAGTCCAAGGAGCTGTGGTGCTTGCTGTATGCACCTGAGTAAGTGGGGCAAGGAGATGGTGGCACAACACACTAACTTGAGCATGCTTGGTGGGTGAGACTTGCCAGTGCTGCAACCCTGAGCATGTCTGAAGGGCCAGTGTTGGTTGCTGTGTGCCCCAGAGCAAGTCAGAGGACAAATTGTTTCCTAGATCTTCGGGAATATCTCTTGCAGGATATCTCTCAAAAGGAACATGGTAGGCTTTCATGGCAAGGCAGAGTTGCAGTGGGGATGGGAGGAATTCCCAACTTTCACCAGCAGAAAACACTTGTGCCTGCTACAGTAAAGGGCAGAAAAAAATCACTACACCTAGGTTGGCCTCAGGAGTGTAGTAGGCAGGTGTGAAGGGCAGGGTTAAAGTGGGGATCCAAACAAAAAGAACACTTGTGAGAACTTATTGTGACAGTAGACATTCAAGAGAATCTCTTGCAGCAGGTCACACCTTAGGAACTACAACCATCAGGCACCAGGACCACATGGAAGCCTTTTTGCTGACGGTCTATCTAGGGCCATGCATGGCACTGTCATTACATCAACATCCTCCCTATGTAGCTGTGGGTGGCCACAGACAGACTGCTAGCAAAAATGTTTCCATGTGGTCCTGGTGCCTGATTGTTGTAGTTCTAAGGTGTGACCTGCTATAAGAGATTCTCTTGAAGATCTACTGTTAACGGTAAGTTCTTACATAAGTCTTCTTTTTTTCTGTTGGGGGAAAAGCTGGAAAGCCCCCTTGATCCCCACTGTGACCCTGCACTCCAAACCTGCCTACCATGCTTCTGAGAGCAGTCTACAGTATGTGCAGTGATTTTTCCATGTTACTGTATGCAGGCACAAGTAATCTCTGCTGGGGAAATGTGGAAATACCCCCACTTCCCACTGCAACAATGCCTTGCCATACCTGCCTACAATGTCCGTTTTTGAGAGGCCCAGGTAATCTGAGCATGAACCCTTGTTTCAGACTGCAGAACATCATATAAAAGTGCAGCTTGTTGAAAGTTCTACATTGTTACATGATTTTCTATATTTGTCTTGTATGCTGCCTAAATCTAAAGTGGTCTGCAGCTTGGGAAAAGCCAGGCAGTGCCTGGATTTTCATGGGAACCTGCCTTGCCATACCATGCCACTTGTGCTGGGGTATGTGTCAAGTTGGGTTTAATTGAGTACACCTCAGAGCAAATTTGGGGGGGATCTTGTGTAACAAGTTGTTGGTGGTGGAGTGTACTATGCACAGTGGTAATATAGCAGTGATGTGCCCCTGCAAATTTACTCTATGGAGGCAACTAGGGAGAGAAATAGCCAAATTTGCCAAGGGCCACACTGATACCAGCCCTCCACCCAAACTAGGTGTGGACCATGCAACAAGCAACAGATGCCCTCAGACATGCTTGGGGACACACAGTGTGTAAGTAAGGCCCAAGGTATAAACCTGCTCTCACTTTGCAGGTGGTGCATTACACATGGTGTGTCCTTGAGGAAGTCCGAAGGTATCTGTCCCCTTCGAGTGTGCAACCAAGCAAGTTTTAGTGTCTGAAGAAGGGAGTTGGTATTGCTGGAGATCCTCAGACTAGGTTAGGTAGCTGCAGTGTGCAAACAGCTCTGTGGCATGCAGTTGCAGGCATGTAGGAGGGCATTTATTTGCTGCTGCCATTGCACCCAGAGAATGGTGCTTACAGGCTGCCTTCCCTTCCCCCCTACTGCCATCACACCCGGAGGATGGGAATTGTAAATTGTTGCTGCTTTCACACCTGGATTATGGGAGTCATAGGCTGCTGCTGCCATCACACCTGAAGGATGGAAGTCGTAGACTGCTGCTGCCATCTCACCTAAAGAATAGTGGTCGCAGGCTGCTGCCATCATACCTGGATGATGGGAGTTGTAGGCTGCTGCTGCAATCATACCTGGATGATGGGAGTCATAGAATGCTGCTGCTGTTGTACCCGGAGGATGGGAGTCGTAGATTGCTTCTACCATCACACCTGGAGGATGGGAGTCATAGAATGCTGCTGCTGTTATGCCCAGAGAATGGGAGTTGTATATTACTGCTGCTGCCCTCACCACCCAGAGGGTGGGAGTCATAGGCTGCTGCTGTCCTCTTACTTAGAGAATGGTGGTCATAGGCTGCTGCTGCCATCATATCTTGATGATGGGAGTCATTGAATGCTGCTGCCATCATATTTGGATGATGGGAGTCATTGAATGCTGCTGCTGTCATACCTAGATGATGGGAGTCATTGAATGCTGCTGCTGTCATACCTAGATGATGGGAGTCATAGAATGCTCCTGCTGTCATACTCAGAGGATGGGAGTCATAGAATGCTGCTGCTGTCATACCCGAAGGATGGGAGTCATAGATTGCTGCTGCTGTCATACCTGGAAGATGTATGGGGTTGTGCACTGCTGCTTTCACACCGAGAGAATAGGAGTTGTAGACTGCTGCCATAATACCTAGAGGATAAATGTCATGGACTGCAATTCCATTTTTCACTTAAGTTATCTCATTAGGAGGATTGGAACAGCCTACTAACTGTTGTGTACCTTTGGCTGTGATTTCAGTATTGTATAGACAGAACTACCTGCATGATGTCTGCCACACCACCTAACAAGAAGGCCAAGATCTGCAACACCTCTGCTAAGGTGCGGGCCCTTCAGTTCAAGTCTGAAGGCCTCTATGAGGAAGGAGGAAAACTTTTCTGTTCATGCTTTAACCATGTCCTGGATTATACAAGGAAGGATGCAGTGAAGGATCACTTACTCAGCCAGAAACACACCAGGAATAAAGGGTGAGTTGCCAGGGAAGTAAAGCAAACAAAGCAGGTGACCCTAACCAGCAGTTTTGGATCTGCCACTGAGGCATCAGTTGCAAGAAATGACCTCTTCATGGATACAGTGAAGGCTTGGAGTGCGGCAACTATCCCATTAGAGAAGTTGGATCAGCCACAGATAAAGGAATGAATGGGCAAATATGTGAAGGGGATTAGAGCACTGCCTAAAGCAGACACCCTGAGGCAGATCTACATCCTAAAGCTTAAGAGATCAGCTTGATATGGACCTTAATACAGCTATGGCAGGAAAATCACTCTCTGTCATATATGATGAGAGTACTGATGCACAGGCACAGTGTATATTAAATATTATATTTGTGTTGGAAGGGGGCAAGACATTCCTTGGCAACACTATAGAACTAGAAGCAGTAAACCATTCCACAGTGGCTCAAGCTGTTCTGAAGACTTTACAAAGTTCTAATACTGAGTTTAAGAATGTTGTGTCCTTTGTCAGTGACAGTGCTCGTTATATGATTAAATGTTTCAATGATGCACTTTGTGGGGTTATTGGGGACCATGTTGTGCACGTTTGTTGCTTGGCACATGTGTTGTCTCTTGTTGGGGATACATGGCTGCACCACTTTAAAAGAGTAAATTAACTTGTTTCTTTAGTAAAATACACTTTTCAGCAATTCCCTAAATGAAAGAGAAAGAGAGTATATTACATTTTTGGAGGATCAGGATGTTCCAAGGGACTTGTTTGCTTTGCCATTGGTTCCAGTTCTCAAAAGATGGAACACGAGGTTTGCAGCTGTGTCATACCACTCGACACCTGCAATACCTGAAGGACTTTTTCAGGGAGAATGCTAGTGATGCCACTTCAGTTAACAACCTGAGAACCTTATTGGAGGAGTGGTATGGAGAGCGCCAAGCACAACTGGTGTTCATTTCAGAGAACTCAACAGACATTATTGCTACCATTAACATCTGCAATATAAAGAGAAACCTCTTGCGGTGTTTGCATATGACACACTGATATCAACTAGGAGCTGGTTCAAGGCTGGAATAATGAAAAATGAAGGGTTTGGTGATAAGAAACAAATGAACCTGTCTCATCTGTAGAGTAATGGTAGGGATGAGTATGTTAAACTGTTTAAAAAAGTGTTCAAGACCAGTTTGGAGAAGCTGACAAAACACCTGGACTCAAACCCTTCTGTACCATTTCTGAAAGCATGCTGATTCTCAACCCACTGAACCTCCCCAAACTGAATAAGGACTTTGAGTTGTGCTATCAAAGTATCCCCACTTTCAGGGTACATAATAAGACTGCCTGTTGAAGGACTGGAAGATTTACACACAACAGAATGTGCGGGAACTGCCAGAAGTGGGATCTTTTGGTCTGTTCCAATACTGGATTTCAATGTCGCTGCTGGTACCAACTGTAACTAAGGCAGCCCTTCAGGCCATCTGGGTCCCAGTGTCCAGTGCAGATGAGGAGTGGTCATTTTCTGCATATGGACAGATCTCAACTGACCAAAGGAGAAGCCTAACTATGAACAATTTAAAACTATTTACAATGATGCTGTTTAATAACTAGACCAACACACAATCTGATCTCTCAAGCTTGTTAGTGTTATGGTTTTTGTGCAATACTGTAAATGAGATGGTTCTTGTGCAATAATTTAAATGAGACGGTTCTTGTGCAATACTGTAAATTAGACAGTTTTTGTGCAATACTGTAAATGAGATGGTTCTTGTGCAATAATTTAAATGAGACAGTTCTTGTGTAATACTGCAAATGAGACAGTTCTTGTATAGTACTGTAAATGAGATGGTTCTTGACAAAAATGGCGCTCCACTGCAATAAAACGCCACTTCCATGTGCAATATAGATTGACATGTAATTATATATGTCTTTAGTTTGTAGCATGTGTAGCCACATTTACATTTACTATATGTCATTAGTTTGTGTAGCATATGTAGCCAGTTCCGTGTACTAAAAATGTTTTTTTCATGTCTGTCTTTGTAAATGTCATTCAAATAAATCACACTAATTGTCAGTTTAGCTTGGAGAAGTTTTATTGCACACATCACAAATGGATTACAAAAATTCACAACAGGAACATGACATACTTTAGTGTTCATTTGTTTATAAAACAGGGTAGAAACCAATACCTGCTAGCTAGAAAAATTGTACTGCTGCTGTGGCCCATTTATTTTCACCTGCTGGCTTGTTTTGAGAAGGTAACTTTTTTTAATAAGTATTCAGGTAGAGGCACGACTTGATTAGCTGTAATAAAATGCAATATTCATTAAATCTTGTTTTCTGCCTAGGTAGCTTAAATCTGCATGGAAACATGATAAAAACATTGTAACTAACTACTTTAATATTAAAAAATGTGTAAAAAATATTCTGTTTTGGATTAGTGGTAAAATCCCAGAATTTGGATTCTGAAACACTGGTAAAATCCCAGAATCCTGGATGGTCAGTACGGAATTCAGTGTTTCTGAGCATCGTAAAACAGTGGCTTTGACTATAAATGGTTATGTGGAAAACAATTAAAGCCATTGCAGCTGTCTCCCACTGCCACTGTTTCCCTATTACAGTCTCCTGTTGCCTTTCTACGGTCCCTCTGTACGCCTGCTGTACATTAAGTCAACCTATTATTATGGCCTGTTTCTTAGAAAAAAAGATGAACTTACTGTTTTCATAATCCTTCTTTCTGCCGAGTGGTTGGTAATAGAATGGAGAGCTGAACAGACAGCTGTGAATTGTATTCAGCCAATGCTTTGCCTGTCTGAGTGTTTAGTTTAGTTTAGTTTATTGTTCTAGGAATTAATACCTTTGAGCCAAGGCTCTTTTACAAAGGTTCCACTTCAATTGAGTACAAACAAGTGTAGTTACATAGAAAGGCAAAATAAGTTAAGTTATGACAAAATTGCCAGAAATGACACATAACCTTAAATTGACAAACTTAGTATAAGACAATGGAGACAAAATATTTCTCATATAACAAAACAAAATAGATTATGGGGAAAGACTCTAGAAAAAATGTACTAGTGGAAGAGTAAGAGGAGGTAAGAGAAGCAGACAATAGTGAGAAAAGAGCTTCTCATATGTCTTTGTCAAGAAATGTAGTAAGGAAGAGGAATAATAAAAAAAATGATTTAATCAAGGCAGTCACAGGAGCTGGAGGCAGCGAGGTGAGAGTGAAGTTGAGATTTGAAGACTCCTAGTGGGGTGGAGGGGGTGATGAGAGTATTGATGGCATTTAGCCAGCTGGGGCCACGATAAGCAAATGATCGTTGACCCTGAGTAGTCCGGCATCGGGGAACCTGGAGAGGTTGATGATTCAATCCTCTGGTGAGACGGATTCGGGCGAAGCAGGTCTTGGATACATGGAGAGGTAAGTCCCATGGTGGATTTTTTCGCCATCAAGCAGGTAAGGTACTTTAAGCGGTTAGATAGTTGCAACCAACCAGTTTCAGTGTAGAGCTCACATGTGTGAGTGCGTCTATGAGCACCAGTGAGCAGTCGACAGGCCTCGTTAAGGGAGGTTGTAATGCGCTTAAGAGAGGTGGTTGAGGCAGACCCATATATAATTAGGCCATAGTCAATGATTGAGATGACAGAGCTTTGAATAGCAATCCTTAATGCAGATTGGGTGAGGAACTGTTGGTTCCGGAACAGGATACCAATACGCTGATTTGCCACTTTCGCTGTCTTATCGATGTGGGTTGCAAAGGTTAGGCCTTGATCAAAGGTGATTCCAAGATATTTAAAGGTAGTCACTTGTTCGAGAGTACTTCCCAAGTACGTATTGATAGTGAGTGGTAGTTGCCTTTTCTTGTTTTGCGGGCTGGAGAAGAGCATGGATTTTGTTTTGTTTTTTGTTTTTTTGTGGTTTAGGACTAGTTTATGATCAAGGAACCACTTCTCAACTTTGGTAAAAGCAAGTTGAAGGCTGTGGAGTAAGGGTTTCGGGTCTTTATGAGAGGATAGAATTACGGCATCATCAGCATATAGGATTATTTGTTCTGGGCATGATTTGGGAAGAGAGTTTAGAAAATTGCTGAAAAGAAGAGGGCCCAAAATGGATCCATGGGGAACACCTGAGAGAACCGGTTTTGTAAAAGTGTGTGGCATTTAAAAAAAAAAATTAATCAAAAAGTTCATTTCTCAAACAGTTCCAGTAACTTTTTATACTACAACCTGCATGGAAGGTGTTACTGTACATTTTAAGCCAGAGAAGGGGAAAAAACATGAACTGGCTCACTTGCACTCCAGTTATAGAACAGCAGAACAGAAAGCTATGAGTTGTATTAGCAGCTGTGTGCTGTATCCTGGAATAGAAAAAAGATGAACTGGCTCAGTTGCACTCTGGTTTACTGTATGGTGGTCAGCACAGTAGGTTACAGAAGAGTAGAATGAGGAGCTGAATGGAGAGCTGTGAGTTTTATTAGATAGCATGGATTTCACTAGCAGGCTCACAGATTTTTGCCAGGCTGCATTTCTAGTAAAAAGGTTATTTTTTCCTTTTACCTTTATTTTTTTACCTATGTTTTACCAGGAGAGACTCACTAAGCTGAAAACTTGTTTACAGGTGCTATCTGGGAGCACACAGAAGTTAAATGACTTGCTCAAGGTCACACCCAGTATGCAAGTGGGGGCTGTGGGATTCAAACCCAGGCCTTCAGGTTTGCAGATCAGAGCCTTAAATCACTGCACTATACTGCTATGGATTTTGAAAATAATACTATTGCAAAGTATACAAAGTAGACAAGTATGCAAAGTATACAAAAAAATCCTCATAATATAATCATCCCCTAAGTGATAATACCATACTTAACAAGTGATAATACTATTGTTCTGAGTCCGTAATAGTATCATTTAGAGCTCTGAACAATAGTGCTATCAGAAAAAGTCAACAGCGCAAGTGCAGCTCTCCTAGAGCATGCTATGTTACCATGGTCAATCAAGCAGTAGCGTCTGAAAATGTCACTCATGATTGGCCACCTTCTCTCTGTGGGCGGGCAGAACATTTGGAACAACATGACAGCTGTCTCTCGCGCTTTCCAAGAGAGAATAGCGACTGGGACATTTCTCCCATTTTAAGTTCACACATGTACGTCAAACTTCTTGTTGTGAGTTACTTTTGAGGGATGTGACACTGTCTGTCCAATGCAGAGTGCTCTGCAAGGAGCTCAACAGTATCACACTAATTAACAGCCAGGCTGATCATGACGCTATTTTGTGTGAAGTGGTCTGCACCTGAAAAGAAAAAAATGCAGCAATCATGTGGCAGCTTTTTCCTTTCATCTGCGGGTCACCGCTCAACAAACAGCTGTTTGCATCCCGATCAGCCTGGCTGACGTCTCCACCCCCACCACCACCGCACCGGTCATTTCCCTCTCCAGCCCCTTACACCCCGGCTGACACCTTAAGCCCTGTAGGGCATAAATAAATTTACTATAGTGCTGCCGGAGTAGCGATTTTGGAAGGTGGGAGAAGGCACTTTCCTCTCCTGCCTCCTCCACTTCCTGCTGACTCCTTTTGCTCCTCTTCTCCCACCCATGCAGAGTAGGCCACAGCCTAAGCTCCATACAGGCTGGGAGTTTACAGTACCCAAAGGCACTTTCACTTAAGCACAATCGCACTAGTGGGGCTGGCTGTAACTGCAGCCCACCATGAGAGACATAAGAGGGTGAACAACAGGCTTAAAGAGTTTATGGACATGGGGGTGCTCAATCCCCATGTCGGCATGTATCTCCTCTCAGCCAACTTCGGGGTGCCCAATCTCTGGGTCAGCATTGACCCCCTCACCAACATTGGGGTGCTCAGTCCTCGTGTCAGCATGTATCCATGCTCCCCCCATTAATGTGGCACACTGAGAGCCCACCCCTGTGTGCCAAAACACTACCTCTTTGATTTTTCTGACACCGGGATGCCAACTCCCATGCCCCTATGTTCTCAGCCCACCTTGGGGTGCCCAATCCCCAAGTCAACATTGATCCCCCCCCCAGTACTCTGGCACACTGGGAGCCCACCCCAGTGTGCTGAAATCAGTCTTATTAATATTTCACCTGTAAAAAAGAAAACAGTACCAGGAGTTTTTTTTTTTTTTAAACCTGAAAAAAAAAAAGAAAACAGTCCCTTGTCATTCCCGCCAGTCCCCATCCCCCAACCCGCACCCTCCTCCTGCACACCCCACCTCCATGCACACCCTTCACCCATACTTACCTCCAGAGGTCAGGAGCAGTGATCTTCGGTGGATTGGGAACACGTCTGCACTCTTCAAAGATCAGCCGGGAACTGAAGAAATGATGGTAAGCCCTATAATGGCAGTCAGTGGGGGGTTTCAACGTAGGTTGATATCTCAGCCAGTTTTTGGCGTTTTGGTCCCAAATTTTCAACATGGGGTTCTTGAGATCCCACCTCATAAACACTGTCATTGTCATTATGTTTTTTCTGTCCCAAAAGGTGATTTCGCGGTCACTGCATGGAATCACCTTTCGGGACCAATTAATGAAATGACAACAACTGTTCATGAGGTGGAGTCCCAAAAATCCCTTGTTGCAAATCTGGTGAAAAAAATTCAAAAAATGACTGTGTTACTACTAGCATCTGTTGCGCAGTTTCTATGCACACTCGTAACTTCATGAATTTTTAATATTTTCACACCCCCCTTCCCCCATGAACAGGATAGTTGTTATTTTTTCATCCTTCTCGAAATGTGTTTTTGCACCTGTGGCGCAGAATGGAGGGGTCACTGTGTGAAATCAACTTTCAGGACAGATTAACAAAATCACATTGCTACTGTTCATGAAGAGAGGTCCCAAAAAGGCCATGTTGAAAATCTGGTGAAAAAATGACTGCGTTAAAGCATGCGTTGTACAGTTTCTATGCACACTCGTAACTTCACCCCTTTTTTTATTTTTTCACTCCAGATTTTCAGCATTGCCATTTCTTCACACCTCCTCATGAACAGTACAGCTGCCATTTTTCACATCCTGTCAGAAATGTGTTTTCACACTGTGGCACCAAATGGCACACTCACTGTGTGAAATCACCTTTTGGAATTGAGTAATAAAATGATACTGCCACTGTTCATGAGGTGGGGTCCCAAAAAACCCATGTTGAAAATTTGAAGCAAAAATACAAACAAATGCCCGGGGCGTTACAGTTTTCAACCAAAACGACCACCCTGTACAGACTGACAGGCGTTGGGGGGTGACTTGGTGTCGTCAGCTGTAATGCTCATCTCATTCCACCTCTACCCCCACCCTGCAGCCACTGACAGGCATTGAGGTGTGCCTTGAAGTCTTCAACCCTAATGTTCACCTCATTCTCCTATACTGCACCCATGTCAGCTTATTTCTTTATGGAATGGGTTGAGTGTAAGAGCTGAAGACCTCAAGACATACTGCAACACCTGTAGGTGTCTACAGAGTGGGGTGATGTGGAATTGCGGGAGTGTTATGGCTGATGATCTGAAGGCACACCCACAATGCCTGTCAGTCTCTGCAGGGTGGGGGTTGCATTACTTCAGTACTTCACTCCCATTCCTATTATGCATCTCTCTAACTCCTGCACTACCAATGCCAATAGCAGCAAGCAAACATTCAGCATTGACAAATGCTTGTTAAATATTGTAATAGCTTTGTACGTCACCGGCTTGTGAAGCTGTGTCACCTAAGAAACCAGAAATAAGATCCTGGGAGGAAAAGATCTCGGTCCAGATTGTGTTACTTAGCTACCTGGGTGGCCTTTTCTGTGCAAAGCAAAGCCTGTCTGACTTTTTCTGTTTTGTAGGTGTTCAGAGTTTTATTTTGTTTCATACTGAAAGGGAAAGAGGTTTGCCCAACTTGGCTCCTGATCTCACATGCCCACATAACCTCCCCCTCATCTTTTTTTTTTCCCGGCTGCCTTCCCATAGTCCTGACTCCCAACAAAAACACAGCAGCTACACAAGCCTTCCCTCCCCATCTACAGCACATGACTTTGCTCGGTGTGTCCCAGAGGTAGTTAACTGTGTATGTGGCCAGAGATTGTAGCCAGCAGTGCTCTTGGTGGAAGATGCAACTTGAGAGTTTAAAGTGGCTTCCATGGCAGTGTGTGGTCCCGGATTCTGACAGCAGTAGCTAGCTGCTGAGTGATATACAACAAAAGCCGCTGCAGTAAACAAGGGTACCACCTCTAGAAACTGCAGACTGGATTTGTGTAGGGGGTTTGAGAGATGGTTTGCTTTCTTGACCACAGTGCTAGACAACAGCGGTGGGGATCTGCATTACCAAAAAAGGGCACATTAGAAAATGGGAATACTGTAACTCAGTTGCAGCTAATGATGAAATGCTATGCAAGCTTATTTGAAACATGGTGAGGTTTCAAATAAACTTGCACAGCATTAATTGACTTGTATGCATGGTTAATTTTTTTTCCTGGAGGATATCCTACATATTTCAAATCGTGACCTCTTGTGTTCTCCAATTTAGATCTCCGCCACGGCTATCTGGCACCATGGTCAAGTAAGTAGTTTGTCTGTCAAAGCCCATACACAAATCCCCGTCACCAGTTTCCTAGCCATGCCACTCCAGTGAAGAGGAGAGAGAGAGAGAGTCGACACTGCTTGCAGCTCATTCTGTCAATAAAGCTGCTTGTCTTTTCAAACCCACTGCTGCTGGTGTTCTTATGAAATTGCCACCACTCTGGTGAAGAGAATGTCCTGTTACACATTTAGCATTTTGGGCTAGTTAGCACTAAGACATCATCTAGACTAGTGAATAATGCTGTGCTCACATTAAACAAATGCTGTAAAACCACAACCAGCTTTCGCTTGATGCCTTAGAGGGGTGAGTTAAATGTGTTGGAGCAGATGTGACCAAGTGTGAGGAGGGAAGGGGGTTGGTTGCAATCGACCAGACTGTTGAGGAGAGGATGACATGGACATTTAGTTCCCTGGCCATAGAACTTCTATGCTGTGTACTGGGATTCAAAAATACCAGGCAGCTTGCCCCACACTACCTCACTTCCTGTATACAGGTTAACGTTTGAGACCGACAGTATTTGCTAGAGCTGAGACAAATACTTGCAAATTGGGGGTTGACTTGTGTGCTAGAACTAAAATATCAACAAACAAAAAATTAAATAACACTGAGAACGGAAGTAACTCAGTACTTCAATAAGCTCAAAGTGGTTAGACATCCTTCATACACTAACTCTTTAAGGTCTCACAGACAGTGAATGAATGAAGGTAGTAGGATGGAAAAAAATGCTCTTCAGGTTCACTTCTCTGTGCTCTAACAACTACACTGCACTGCCTCACCCCTTGTGTAAGTAATAACCCAACCAGCACAGAACTGCTGTAGTGTGGAACTCTTTTGCCCCAATCTGTTTATTTCTTGTACATTGTTAAACATTAATGAAGAAATAAAGCACTTAACTTTCCATCATATGTAGTAATGGATGCATGATTCTTTAAAATGTTTTTTCCAGCATATGTTATTCATTATTGTAATAATCATTAATTTACTGGAACCAAACCACCCTCACAAAAAATAAAGTTATATTCTGGCATTTGTGGTCCGGGCCACATTTGTAGTTGCTTTCATGTACGGTAGTGCTTTCTAACACTATTTACTGTTATTAATTCTGGTACCAGCAGTAATCTCACTTGTCATGAATTTTTAGAGTGGATCCATTTGGTTTCAAGGCAATTATTTTACATTCAGCTAAGTACCCTAAAACTGGTATTTCTGACTGTTGCTGTACTGGTCTGTAGGCTAATTCAGTGTGTAGTTGAGACCAATGAGTGCATTATAGTTTGTCGTGCACACACAGTGAACTTCTTGAAATGAGTTGCTTTTGAGTGGGTGTGACATTAACTGTCCAATGCAGAGTTCTCTGCAAGGGGCTCGACTGTGCAACACCAATCATCAGCCAGGCTGATCATGACTATGTTTTGCCTGAGATAGTCTGCACTTGAAAAGAAAAAGCTGCACCAATTATGTGGTGGCTTTTTCCTTTCATCTGCAGGTTACCGCCCAGCAAATAGCTGTTTGCATAATGATCAGCCTGGCTAATGCCCCTCCCCCCATGAGTCCCTTTCCTCACGGGTCCAGCCTCTTTTTCACTCTCACTGCTGCCTCCTTACTCCGCTCTCACCATCATGGGGAGACAACCAGTATTTTTGTTCTGGGTCCCAAGCTCTGGGGGTCCGCCTGAGAAGCTGGTGTTTTTTTTTCATTCTGGTTGTTTCCCCCACATTGCCTGATACCCCAGCCCCACAAGCCGGGGGGGGATTTTATTCCTATATTCATAGTCCAACCATCTGCCTTGCCAATGTAGTACCTTGAAGTTAGGGACAGAACAAGAAAACGGGGACTCTCTCCCCAACATGGGATTTGCCATCTTCCTTTTTCCCCTACCTTCCAGTTCCATGCCTGTAATTTCACAGACACTCTCCCCTGTCTCTTTGTTCAATTTCATGCCATTAAGCACTGAGAAATGGGGCCATAGGCAAGACATCCTTTCTCCCAATCATGGTGCCTGATCCTCAGGGCTGCCTAGTGGTACCTCTCCTGCCCTACAAAACAGCCAGGGAGGGACTACAATGAGGAGTTGGCACCTAAGCATGGACAGTTGAGGACACGAGGAGCATGGACAATAGAAAGTTACCTGGGGAATAAATAAGAACCTTGTATTCAATGTCCTGCACAGTCAGTATAATGTCATGCCTGTGCAACTGTGTTAGTTTGGTTTTGTTTGGCCGTTTGCACCTCTATTCCAGAGGATCTACCACCCTGTAGGGGCACCAAGGGCAAGGAACCCTTTGAGAGGGTTCCACCTCTACAGATGCCATGGGAAGATTCCCATGGCCAAAGGTACCTTAGAAAGATCCCCAAAAATGAAGTATGAAGCATATAAGCAAGCAGTAACTGTAACGTAGTGGTAGATAAGCACAGACAGGTAGATAGTGTAATAAGAAGCTCAAGTCGATAACGTAATTAATTGCCCAAAGTTTGCGTAGCATGATACTGATGGATTGCATAGAGAATGAGTGGATCCTTTAAAGAGGGAGGGACTGGCAGGACACCCTCCGCCTCCATCCAACAGCGGAACCTACCTAAGAAACTAGGGAACACCACTATGCTAACTAACAATTATGACCTGAGGCAACAGAGAAGAGAAAAAAAAAACAGATGAGGAGGCAATCTCTGGGGATCCAAGGCCCAGGTAGCCTTCCCTCCAGGCATGGGATAGTTTATTTAGTAACAGCTCTGCAGCTGCAATTTGGAAAACCCAATTAAGTGAAGGTGGAAATATTCCAATCTGGAGGAAGGCTGTCACACAAACACTCTAGCAGGAATGCCGTAGAAGGTTGCGAGAAAACTCTGCAACAATATGTGCAGCCAAGGCGGAGGAGGACAGCAACGACTACTGAGGCACTCACCTGGCCTACTCACCCTAAACTCAAACCAGGTGAGCCAGAGGCAGTCATAGGGAGAATGCGGTGAAAGTGCCTTGCTAGGGAAACCACTAAAGCCAATGGACAACTGTTATAGTGGAACACTAGAGCCAAAGGAGTTAGAAGTAACCACTCTTCACTGCTACTCTTAAATTCTACACCAGGAATTGCTGTCACATATCAGGCAGCTAAAGCCAAACCCGGGGAAAGGACATTCCAAGCTATGGGCCAAATGAGAAGGATCCTGCCCCAAGTTGGACACGCTCAAGATGTGGACTAAATGTAGAGCGAGATTGTCGGCTGCAGGAACCCTGCACCAGAATAGAATGGCTGGCATGCCCCAGAAATATATTGAGAGCTGAGAGCTGGTGAGCTAACTGAGCACTGGTGTGCTGAGATCGTAATGAGCATTGAGTGCTGAGACCTTGCAAAGTTGAATGCAGAATTGAGTGCAGCAGAATCCCAGAGGCTGAAGCCGAGGGGATGGCAGTAGGCATGAAGCAATGATTTGAGTAAGCAATGAGCAACAATTGTGTAAGCAAGCATGGACCTGCACATAGGTCAGTAAACAGAGTAGTAATAAGTGGACCTGCACATAGGTCTGCATAACTAATGCCAACTAATGCAGCTATGACAATCCTGAAGGTATTACAATCGCCCTCTCCCACCCCTCCTAACATCTTCTCCCTCCTCTGTCCTTGGCGCATCCTGTGCCCTCAGTGCCCTTGCTTTATAGTCTTCTCCTGGACCATGTAATGCTTTGCTGGTCTAGACCTCATCCAATATAATATTGTACCCTACTGTATATCAGAGACCTGCCTTGTACAGAACTCGCACATAGCGGTATGCTGAATGCCTTTGGTACCATTGCTGTAAATTATGCTGCCTTGTTCTGTTCTCAGTGTCAAGTCTTGCGTTACTATTTGTAAATTGTTGTACACCACTGTGCCAAGCCATACCATTCTCACTTATAATGACTGTTCATAGGCTGCTAATGTTGCTATGCCTACGCCATATTGTTGCATTGTGACTTGTTGTTTAAACTACCAGGTCCATCTTGTAAATGAGCCCTGCTCAATGGTGTTCCACCTGGCTAAATAAAGATGTTGATTGATTGACTGACTGAACATAGTAGCAATGAAACAGCACTGAATAGTGGGACAAGCCAGCCAGATAACTAAAAGCTGAATCAAGGTGACAACTCCAAGAATTTTCAATCAATCAATCAAACTTTATTTAACCAGGTAATAACATCATTGAGAAAGCTAATTTTCAAGATTGTCCTGACATAAATGACAAACTTGTTTACAATACACAACATTACATAATGCAGCATATAATAATACAAAGAGTAACAGGTTACACAATCAGCACAAACTATGATAATATGTGTGTGGCAAGTACAAAAACATAAAATTTAGAGTGTGACCTATACTAGTAGAGATTTGTAGAGTAGGGACAGGGAGGTGGGCAAAGTGAGGAGGGGTGACAGACATATAGGGGAAGAGGGGAGGAGCAAGCTACTTGATGAAGCCCCCCAAGGAAGTTACCAAGGGCATGGAGGAAGAAAAAAATTAAAATAAAAAGGTGGGGGGTTACCATAGAAGGTTGCTGGCCGACAGCGGGAATCAGAAGGCCAAGGATTTGGAAGATTAGCTGACAACCCAGAAGGGGGAAGTGCTTACCTGAAGCAGTCACATGCTGTTTTCAGACATCTGTTAAGCAGTCTGTCTGAATATGTAGGGGCTAGGCAGAAAGGAAAGTTTAAGTACTTTTTGCAAGTTATTCCAAAGCGCTGGTAGGAAGCAGCTAATGGCAGAAGAGCCAAGACATGTCCTTGTCCATGGAACCTGGAGAAGGAAGAGTTCCTTAATCTGGAGGCACATTTTGAAGGTTCAAACAGGTCACCGATATAGGGAGGTAGTTTGTTAGTCATAGCTCAGCAGAGCCATATAAGGGCTTTTTTGCCTCCTTAAGGAGAGGGCAGCCAGTCTAATGCTTGATACAACAAGCAATGGTGAGTCTGCGATGGTAAGCCCAGAACAAATCTCAAAGCATGATGATAGAGTGTATCAAGCTTTTGGAGTGCATACTGGGGGCAATGACTGTACAGGAAGTCAGCATAGTCAATCAGGGGAAGGAAGGTTGTTTGAACCAGCTGCTTTCTGGCTTCTAGAGTGAGTAGGCACCTTATGTGGTAAAATACACCAAGATGTTGCCTTAGCTTTATTGTTAATTCATTAAGATGAGCACCAAAGTTGAGTTTATTATCCAGCCAGACTCCCGGGTATTTAAATTTATCTACTAACTATAATTGTTCACCAAGGAGGGTGATAATATGCGGAGTACTGAGTGATCCCCTATTTAAGGAGGGGCGTGGAGAGATAATCATGGCTTTAGTTTTTTTGGCATTTAATAAGAGCTTCAGATTCAGCAGGTCATGTTGGAGGATGATAAAGTCCTGCTGCAGCTCCTTGTGTGCAAGGTCTAAAGAGGGGTTGGTTGTGTAGATGACTATGTCATCTGCAAATAGGTGAACATTTCCTGTAAGCAGTCCAGCATCAATTCGGTTGATATAAAGCACGAAGAGAATAGGCTCCAGGATAGAACCTTGCGGGACTCCTCGGGGGAGAATTTTTAGTGGGGAAGAGTTCATTTTGTATTTTAACTTGTTGTTTACAGTTTGTGAGGTAGGAGTTGAGCTACTTTACTGTGGTGGGAGTGAGACCAAGGTCACCCAGGGTATCGCGTAATATGGAATGATCGACCATGTCAAATGCTTTGCTGAGATCAAGGAAGAGTGCATAGATATGTTGTTTGCTGTCCAGGGCTTTTAGCCAGTCATTCAATACTTTGGCTACAGCTGACATGGTGCTGTGCTTTGGTCTGAAACCTGATTGGACTGGGTTAAGGATGTTTTCATGATCCAGATACTCCCTTAATTGAGCATTGACAATTTTCTCAAGTAACTTATATAATATAGGAAGCAGCAAGATTGGCCTGTAATTATTCAAGTCTGTGGGGTCTCCTGATTTGAACAGAGGGATAATGTATGCAATTTTCCAGATAGGAGGCAACTCCCCTTGGGTTAGTTAACTATTAAATAGTTGTACAACTGGCGCTGTCAGGTAAAGATAGCCTGCTTTTAGGAAGAATGGTTCTAAAGAGTCAGCATCAGCACTCTTTTTGGCATCCAATGATAGGAGTAGGTCCTCCATTTGTTTGTAGGATACAAGTTGGAATTTAAAGACGATACTGGGGGCAAAAGTAGGGCTAGGAGGTATGTTGGTGGTACTTGTGTTACTAAGTTTACTAACAGGCGATGCATCAAATGCAAGGCCTGCAGTGGTGAAATGGTTATTGAACAGGTCAAGAATCTTGGACCTGTCTGTATAGGAGGTGTTATTTGCCACGATTTTGGCTGGGATAGGGATGACAGGAGAATGTCCCTCAACCTCTCTCAGGATCTGCCAGAATTTGGCCGAGCAGTTTTTGTTTACCTCCGGGCGGTTTGGAAGAACCTTGATTTTTCTGACCTGACCAGTTTGGTACAGGCATTCCTGGCTACCCAGAAAGAGAACCAGTCTGTAGCCAATTTTCAGTGGCAAAGGCAGAATTTGGAACAGAAAGAAGTAGCCATATGGGGACATGACTCCCCAAGCACTTCCCAGTCACCACCATAGGACAAACAAGAAAGTGATGAAAGGGCCAAGAACCACATGCAGATATTAAAGCTAGTTTAACAGCCACAGCAGTAGCTTGTAGCTGACCTCTGAGTATAACAGGGTGAATAAACATAGAAGCAACATCTGAATGGAGTACACTGAGTTGTAAAACTGCAATAAACATAAATAAGGAGACACAATGCTTCTGAAGGTAGGTGCAACCAGGCAGTGCAATGAAGCTGCTACAATGAGGTAAGTAGAAAGAGACCATGATTGAGCTGCATTGCTAGGTTCAGTGTAAGCCTGAGTCAGGAGAAAACAACCGAGTATGCAGCATGGAGCAACTATGGTTGAGCTGAAACACACAGATAATGATTGCAGTTGCATTGCAGAAGTGTGAGAGTTGTGAGCAACAGTGCAAATAGTAGGAGCTCAGGAATGATATGCTAGGAGCTTGGAAAAAAAATCCCCCAGAAAAAAACAAAGCCAAAGACACACAAACACTGAAACAGGGAACACAGACAAAAGAAACACACACAGCCGAAGGCAAAATGCAAACCAGAAGCAGGAAGGAAACACAGAAGCCAGCAGACAAGCAGGAGCAGTAAGGTGGGGGGGGTAGGCCCCAACCAGCTCAGAGGACAGACGGACAGAGCCTTCAGCTGCAAAGAAAAAGTGCTTCACAATGAGGCTGAAAGGAACTGCTTATATAGCTCATGAAGTAGGAGTGGCTGGCTGCTTGGTCACTGAACTCCAGGCAAAGCCTTTCCAATTGTTGGTGAGAAATGATGCTACTCAACCTCATGTAAATAAGCCCAAGTTGTGACTTGTAGTCATGCCCATCCTGGTACAATACTAATACATGTACCAATATCAAACTTTGTCATTGACAAATGCTTATTTTTTCTTTTAATTGTACCCAAAACTGAACTATCTGGTTGATCCTGCATTCAACAACAAAAAAGTAGGTAGGTCTGCTTATAAAAACAAACTTTTGCACTCAAGAGGGTGCCGGGGGGGTCTAGAGGATCTAGACAATGTGGCGGTCGGCCAACACAGTGTCTTCACCACAGAAGCTGGCTGCCCATTACAAAATAAAACTGGATCCATATATTAAAAAAATAACAAATACCTAAGTGTCTATTGCCAGGTAATAATGCCATCTCAAGGTTTTGGGACTTTGGGAACCTCTCGAGCTTCACTCTCGAGGTTCCAAGTCTCCAAAACCTCTCAATGGGATTACTGCCTGGTAATAGACACTTAGGTATCTATTATTCTCTTTATAACAAACACTCATTATAATGAACAGATCAGATGGACCCAGAGGTGTTCATAATAATGAGGGAGTAGTGTATTTGTATTGGCTTGTTACAGGTAATTTGTGACCCTGTGTGGAAGAAAATCTCTATGTCATATGTATCTTTTTGGTTACTTTTAAGTTGTTTGTTATGAAAAATCATGACTTGCATCATTTTAGGATTGAGGACCAATCTTGATTCATTACACCAATTTTGTAATTTAAGACAAATTTAATTTTATGTTAATTTTGCATCATTTTAGGATTGAAAACCAATCTTGATTCATTACACCAATTTTGTAATTTAATACAAAATTAATTTTAAGTTAATTTTGTGATTTAAAACACTTACTGCTGGAATAACAAAGTTCAATTGTATTATTATTCTTACACACTGGCACAACCGTAGTCACGAACAATGGCTGGGATCACTTTATTTATGTGATCAATATATTCATTATAGTCTTCAACTGTCAGCACTCTCCTTCAAAAGAGTCTTATGCCCCATATTAGCTGAGCATAGTTTCTTGGCTTAACATGCCTCCGAATGTAATGCTTCATCTGATGCCACACCATCTCTACTGGGTTCAGGTCTGGTGATTCAGGTAGCTTTCTGATTCAATTCACTCCCTGGTCCTTTAGGTACACTCCAGACACTCCATGCTTTGGGTCCTTATCAGTACAAGAGGAAGAGCACATGTGCAAGTAAACACATAGAACACCGTGCTGCATGTTCCCACCATGAACACAGAAAAACTATAAATGCAAATTGCTCTGCCAGTATCGAACCTTGGAAAAGTTGATGCCCATCTGCAAACACTTGCTCATTAAAGGGCACCAGTGTATTGAACACTATCTCCTTTTTGAAGAAATTGCCCTTTATAATGACACACTGAATAGTAGTATCAGCCCTGGCCTTCGGAGTGAGATGACATCCCAGATGTGTATTTTTAGGGAGTGTTTGGGCTGTGGTTTCAGTAAAAGAAATCCTTTTTTTACCATAAAGCCACAGGGTAAAAAGACTGCATTGCTATGGTACTCCCATCAGAAATAATGTCTACAAATTCTTCATTTTCTTCCTTCCATGTCTTAACCTGTTCCAGCTACTTATGTTTGTTGGCTTCATGATTGAGGGGGCATATGCTGTTAGTGGAAAAGAGACCACCAGTGTCTTGCTCTTTTGAGGTACTGTAAAGTACATTACTTGCAGTGCATACGGCACAGCACATAGGTTGTTACCAGTTGGTCACTCCATTAGCAAAAGATGAAGGTCTTACAGAAATAGGCAGGTTTTAAATTGCTCTTGTGGCATACACTACCTTGAAAAATCGATTATGTACGTACAGTACATCCAGTGGGCACAACACTGTACTTACCATGCTCTGCATAACTCCATCTGTTTGGGCATGACATTCATCTGACTGATGATTTGGATACTAAGTACCCCTATGCTGTGAGCTTCTGAGGGATCTATGCTACACTGCTCTCATCATCCTCCATTGTTAGCTGATCCACAATTTGGGAAACCTCACTGCAAAAGACATTACACATCAGTTAATGATGCACCTTCATGTCCCAAAAGTTTATTATGAATTAAATCATGTAATTTTAACATTAATTGCTACATATAGAAACATAGAGTTGACGGCAGATAAGGACCGCAAGGCCCATCCAGTCTGCCCATTTCTTTTTCTACCTTATAAATGCGCCATTGGCCTTTGCTCTGTCAGTGACCTATCTATTCATAGTCATTTGTATTGCTCTCTTATGCCTATCCCATACCTGTTTGAAGCCCTGCACTGTATTCATAGCCACCACTTCTTGTGGTAAGCCATTCCATGCATCCACCACCCTTTCTGTGAAAAAGAATTTCCTCACATTCCCCCTTAATCGGCCCCCCTCTAATCTCATGCTGTGTCCTCTTGTCCTGCTATTTTTCTTATATTTAAACATGTTAGACTCTTTCACCTTGTTAATGCCCTTAAGGTGTTTGAATGCCTCGATCATATCACCTCTCTCCCTCCTTTGCTCGAGGGTATACATATTGAGCTCTGTTAATCTGTCCTCATATGTCTTCTGATGCAGTCCCTGCACCATTTTGGTTGCCCTTCTCTAGACTGCCTCAATTTGGTTAATGTCCTTGTGAAGGTGTGGCCTCCAATACTGCACGCAGTACTCCAGATGGGGCCTAACCAGTGGCTTGTAAAGAGGGATTATTACCTCCCTCTTACAACTTGTGATACCCCTACTAATACACTGTAACACCCCTAGCCTTACCTACTGCTTTAGAGGTCTGCTTGGATGATTTCAGGTCATCAGTGATGATGATTCCCAAGTCTTTTTCTTCCTTTGTGACTGCTAGCAACTCCCCTCCCAGCCTATAGGTGGCTTCAGGGTTCCTCTTCCCTATGTGCATGATTTTGCACTTCTTTGCATTAAATCCCAGCTGCCACTCTTCTGACCATTTTGCTAGTTTATCCAGATCTCTTCTCATTCTGCCCACCCCATCTGGATCATCTACTCTGTTGCAGATCTTGGTGTCATCTACAAACAGACAAGCCTTACCCTCTAGTCCATCTGCAAGGTCACTAATGAAGATGTTGAAGAGGACTGTCCCCAGGACTGATCCCTGAGCTACCCCACTTGTGACTTGCATCTCTTCTGACTGTATACCATTTACTACCACTCTCTGTTTTCTGCCCATCAACCAGTTTGCCACCCAGTTGACCGACTTCTGACCCACCCCGAGCCTACCCAGCTTATTTATCAATCTTCTACGTGGAACAGTGTCAAAAGCTTTGCTGAAGTCAAGGTAGGTGACATCAACTGCTCCCCATGGTCCACCACTCTGGTTACCCAGTCAAAGAAATCTATGAGATTAGTTTGACAGGACCTTCCCTTTGTAAACCCATGCTGTCTTGGATCCTGTGCCCTATAGTTCAGGTGTTGCACTACCCTTTCCTTAAGGAGTGCCTCCATAATCTTGCCCACTACTGAGATAAGACTGACTGGTATGTAATTCCCGCCTCCTCCTGCTACCACTCTTGTGGAGTGGGATCACATGAGCCCTTCTCCAGTCTTCTGGGACCTCTCCTGTGCTCAGAGGCTCACTAAACAGTTCTGCTAATGGCTCTGATAGTTCCACCTTTAGCTTCTTAAGTACCCTGGGATGTATGCCATCAGGTCCCATTGCCTTATCCACCCTGAGCTTAGCAAGCTCTTGTAGGACCCTTTCTTTTGTGAAGGGAGTAGTGCTCGCCTCCCTCCCCCTTGTGTCCATGATGCTAAGCTGTGGGCCCTGCCCTACCTTCTCTTCAGTAAATACTGAGCAAAAGTATCTATTTAGGATAGATGCCTTTACAGGGTCCTCCTTCTCACATGCTCCCTTTTCTCCATTAAGCTTAGCAATACCCCCTCTGGATTTTCTACTTTCACTAATGTATCTATAGAAAGTCTTGTCACCTTCTTTTACTGTTCATGCTGGTGTTTCCTCAGTTTGGGACTTTGCCTGCTTTACTGCCTTCCCTGCTTCCCTTAGGGCAGTTTGGTATGCCTCCCTATCTTCATCCCGCTGTGTTCCCTTATATTTCCTGAAGGCCAGCCTTTTGGCTCTGACCTTTTCTGCTACTGTATTTGAGAACCAAAGTGGTTTCCTTCTTCTTTTGCACTTCCTTTCTGTCTAACACAATGGGATGTTGCTTCAAGTATTGCATCCTTAATGCTTGCCCACTTTGCCTGTACCCCCTCACCTGTGTTTCTTTTTGCCAGGGCTAGCTTAACTCTGTTGGCCATCTTATCAAAGTCAGCTCCTCTGAAGTCCCATATTTTTGCCTTGGAATGGGATGATTTAGATGTAGTAGCCAAATTGAACCATACCATGTGATGGTCACTGGCCCCCAGGTGACCTTCTACCTGGAGATCTGTGATCCCTTCCCTGTTAGTCACTACTAGATCTAGGATAGCCCTGTCTCTTGTGGGTGTTGTACCAGTTGTTTGAGGCCCTCCCCCCTGCAGGGAATCCACTATGTGTCTAGTTCTGGCAGATGTTCCTGCTGGTATTGACCAATCTGTATCTGGCATGTTGAAGTCTCCCATTATCAGAACCTCCCTTTTAGCTGTCATGTTTTGTATATCTTCTAACAGTAATGTGTCTATGTCCTCCCCCTGGTCTGGGGCCTGTAGACAACCCCAGTTCTTATGGCTGTCCCATTTCCTGTTTCCAGGGTGACCTACAGTTCTTCTGGTTCCTTATGTGTATTCTGAATTTCTGTAGCTTTGATATTTTCATTGACATACAGGGCCACTCCTCCCCCCCTTTTTGCACCTCGGTCTCTTCTGAACAATACATAGCCAGGTACTGAAGTCTTCCAAGTGTGGTTACTGGTAAACCACGTCTCACTAATTGCTACTATGTCCAGTTTAGCCTCTGACATTGTTGCCTGCAGGCCTGGGATCTTATTTCCCAGGCTGTGAGCATTTATGTACATGATTTTCTATTGGCCAGATTTTGGTGTGTTAGTTGTTGGGTGAGGTTTGGCATTACCCCTGTGCGTCGTATGGGGAGACAAACCTTTTTTCTTAACTGGTGATGCAAATGAACTGCAAACATGCTGAATCCCTGTTTGACCACTAGCTGAGGGGGGAGGGGTGTTCTTCCCATTCGACATATGGGGTGCTGCACCCCTCTCCCCATTTGCTAGTTTAAATATTCTGCAAAGACATCAAACTTCTGCCCCAGTGCACTGACTCCCTCCTTAGTCAGATGCAGTCCATCAAATTTAAAGAAATTTCACTCCCAGAACTGTTGCCAGTGCCCTACAAATCTGTGTCCTTTTTTCTGGCACCAGCCCTTGAGCCACGTGTTTAGCTCCCCTATCTCTCCTTCTCTGACCTTCCATCCATCTGCTCCCCTCTCCCAGACTGGCAGGATCTCAGAGAAGGAGATGCCGGATGAAATAGATGATAGTTTGTCACCCAGCCTGGTCAGGTGCTCCTTGGTCTCCACAACTGACCGGCTGGTGAGATCATTAGTCCTATGTGTACTAGGACATCAATGTTTTCTCCTGCTTTGTGAACAATTTTAGCAATGCTGTCAGTGTCTCTCCATGCTGATGTACCTGGGAGACATCTGACCATTACCCCTGGCTGGAGATGGGTATCAACTCCCCAAATCATGGAGTCTCCTATGATCAGAAGTTTTTTGGATTTTCTTTTTGCTTTTTTTGTTTTGGTTCCTGATTTCAGTGTTTTGTTGTGCTAGCTCATGTGCTGCAGTGTCCTACTCTGCAGTGTCTTCTGCCTCTTTGTTTGATTTCAGAGATAGAGGCAGATACCTGTTTGTAGTGTTTATATGTTTTTTGGAGGTAATATGTTGGAGAGCAGAGAGTGATGGGGCACCCGATTTGCCCCTCCTAACCACCTGCCAACCTCCTGGACCAACTACCCTCTGCGGTCGAGGTTTTTCTGTTGGATGCTGGGGAGATGGCGGGTGGTTCTTATAATGTATTTCCTCTTGAATATGAAATTTGAGGCATGCAATTTCTGCCCATGCTGCCCGGAGCTGAGCCCTAAGATCTCCAAAGGCCCAGCATGTAGGACAGTGTCCTAAATCCTGTAAGACTGTCCTTCTGAAAATTGTTCCACAATACCTGCAGTTAATGATATCCATTCCAGATAAGTTGCTGGGTTTATAACCTAGTCAGAGTAATTTGAAGGAAAAAAAAGAAAAAAAAATGCAAGTAATGGTTTGATTGTGTTTTGTTTAACTTGTTATAACAAGTTAAATTACTAGTGCCTCTGTAAATGAGTTCACCTTGTGGAGGCCCCACTGATCCACCCCTTCCTGCTCTGCCACAGGAAATGTCACAACTGTGGTACCTTATAAAAGGAGTGTAGTGTGGGGTGGTTGGGGATGGGGGTGGATGGTTGGGCCCTTCCCCTGCCGAAAAAGAAGAACCACGGACGAAAGAACAAGGAACAAATATTTTTTAGTGTGACCACAGAGGCAGTCCAGGAACATCTCACTTCCTTGTATTATAGTGTGACTTGCTCAAGGTCACAGAGGAAGCCCTGGAGCATCTCATTGCCTTGCATTGGAATGCAACTTGCTCAAGGCCACAGAGGCAGCCTCGGAACATCTTACTGCACTGTAATGTAGTGTGGCCTGTTCAAAGACATAGAAGCAGGGCCAGAATATCTCACTGCCTTGTACTGTACTGTGGCTTGCTCAAGGCCACAGAGGAAACCCCAGAACATCTCACTGCCTTGCAGTGTACTGTGGCTTGTTCAAGGCCACATAAGCAGTCTCAGAATATCATACTACATTGCACTGTAGTGTGACTTGCTGAAGGCCACAGAGGCAGACACAGAACATCTCATTGCCTTGTAGTGTCCTGTGGCTTGCTCAAGACCATGGAGGCAGCCACAGAACATCTCACTGCCTTGCAATGTAGTGTCTTGCTCAAGGCCACAGAGGTGAGCCCGGAACATCTCACTGCATTATACTGTAATGTGACTTGCTCAAGGCCACAGAAACAGCCCCAGAACATCTCACTGCCTTGCAGTGTAGTGTGGCTTGCTCAAGGCCACAGAGGTAAGCTCAGAACATCTCACTGCATTGCACTGTAGTGTGGTTTGCTCAAGGCCACAGAGACAGACCCAGAACATCTCACTGCCTTGCAGTGTACTGTGGCTTGCTCAAGACCACAAAGGCAAACCTGGAACATCTCAGAGCTTTGCACTGTAGTGTGGCTTACTCAAGGCCACAGAGGGAGCCCCAGAACATCTCACTGTCTTGTATTGTAGTGTGGCTTGCTCAAGGCCACAGAGGCAGCACTGGACCAGAAACACAGAAGCACAGAATTTGCCAGCAGATTAGGACCACTTGGCCCACCTAGTCTGATCAGTTTTCCCTGCCTATAGTATCTCCACAGATTCTACTTGATCTCTGGCCCATTCACCCACCCCGCCTTCCCATGGTGCTTATGCCATCAAAGATGCCAACCTAGTGTACACGGTCACATTGTGTTGTTGTCCTTTGCTTGGTTGAATACATCTGTAGAGGGCAAACAGAGAAATCATGATTCCAGTCACTGCAAGATTGTTCTGTATATCCTGCACTGGAGTCCCATTTTTGCACACTTCACGGACAGCACTGCTATTTCTCTTATTCAGATTCTTTGTCATAGCAGTAGTGTAAAGGTGGTGGTTTCTCGATCTGCAGATCTCCTCCAAAAGATGTGGATAAATGCCACAAAAATGCACAGTATTTATACAGTAAAGGGACAGGTACAGTAGGTATGGCCATGAGTTGTGGCTAATCACAAGCTGGGGATGAAGGGGCATAAAAATCAGATGAAGAGGGTCTAGGAGGCATGATGTAACTGTGATATGAGAAATAGTGTTAGCAAATCAGCTCCAACCTGATGCCTGCCTTGAAGTTGGGGAACAGCATATAATGGGGGCTTTGTCATGCTTGAAAAAATGAAATTACATACTGTAGATCTGATGGAGGCAATACTCTGTATCACTGTATACTGGATTGAAGATGATTACCAGATTTGGAACTGCAAACTTTTATGGGATTCCAACTGTAAGCAGAACTGAAAGGAAGAGAAAAGTGGTAACGCAATTGATGAGCAGCACACTTGTGAGCTGAAAGAGGGGGAAAGGAAAATGCCTCACCACCACTTATACGCTGGATTTTCACAAAGAAGCCCAAGAAATACTTGGTAAGACAATACTGCTTTGTTTTAAATTATGGTTTTAAATAATAGGTCTTTCAATAGCTCTCAACTGCTATGATTTTCATATAGCACAATGAATCTGACACACAAATTTACCATTGCTCACCAAATACTGTATTTACTGATGTGCATTATAATAATACTAATTATACAATAGGAGTGAGCAAATAACTCATTGCATAAACACAAGTATTCTCACTGCAGTGGCATAAATCCATTTATTCCACTGTGGTGACATTATCAAATTAAAAAACAGCAAAAACCACAGTCCTATTGTATAAATCGGATACGTTATGGCCAGTGGTGGAATACACTATTTATGTGAATCAGTGAAGAGTGACCTCAGCTGCCATCACTCATGGCTCTGCTACACTGCGCCACTCATGAGGATATCTAAGGTCACTCTCCACTCATTCACATAAATAGTATATTCCACCACCAGCCATAATGTATCCCCTATTTACATTTATACAAACTATGAAACATGTTAAGTAACTTGATAAATACTGTCCTTAACACTAAATAAATGTTGACCACAATTTTTGCCTCAGTCCTATTTTCCAGATGGGATCATGGGCACCCTGCACTTCAGTCAGACCCTGATAAGTGTAGTTCACAAGCAGGAAGGCAGACAGGCAAGCAATATTTTGTTTTTAAGTACTTCGATTCTAACTGCATTTCTTGTTTCCAAACAGTATGATATCACCAGGGAGCATGTAGAAAGCCTCATGTCAGCATCCCATACACAAGAGGAGGTAGCAGCACAGGAGAGGGTAGCAACCCAGTAATAGGCCCATCCAGAGGTCCCAGAAGCACCCAAGCAGCTGGCCTATCCAGAGGATACGGAAGCACCCAAGCAGCTGGCCCATCTGGAAGACACAGAAGCTCCAGAACAGCTGGCCCATCCAGAGGACAAGGAATCACCTGAGCAGTGGGCCGGCCTAGATGACCAGCAAATACTAGAGCAACAGGCAGATGGCACACAAGGGGAAAGAGCAGCTACAGAGCACCAAGAAACGGGAAGATGTCAAAACAGTGACATGTAGAACATGGAAAAGAGTTGGAAAGAGAAAGCCAAATTTGAGCATTTTATGCAGAACAGCATAAAAGATGGAAGCAGGAATGCCAACAGTTGAGGGAAACTTTGAAACATCTAAAGGCAGAGCAACTATATCTGCAGGCAATGATGCAAGACTTGAAAAGCGAATGATAAAGATGTAGCAGCAAATGTCAATGCCATGGACATCAACACCACTGGCGAGACACAGTACAGGTAGTATTTTTGAAGATACTCACAGTAAAGAGGCAGAGGAAATGTGAGACTCACTGCTAGACAGTGACACGGTGCCAGAGACAATGGCAGATGAAAGGGCACCTGTGGCGATTCCACTGAGAACAGTCCATAGTCACATCATGGGTACAATGAACATTCTGCTGGGTATGTATGGTGGTGAGGGTGGCAGACTACAGTGGGGAGGGTGCAGGGTTCGGGGCTGAGGAGGGGTAAATTTAAAATAAAATGGTGCAGGGTCTGCAACAGAAGCCATATGAGGAGAGTCTAAAGGAGCTAAATATGTATACCCTCGAGGAAAGGAGGAAGAGGGGAACATGATAGAAACTTTCAAGTACCTCAAGGGAATCAACAAAGTCCAAGAGGGTAGCATCTTTCAGAAAAAGAGATGTGCAAGAACAAGGGGGCACAATTTGAAGATAGAGGGGGATGGCTCAGGGGCAACATGAGGAAGTATTTTTTCACAGAGAGGGTGGTGGACTTATGGAACGGCCTTCCTGAGGAGGCCGTGGGGTCAAAAACAGTGGGGGAATTCAAGAATGCAAGGGACATAAGGCAATTGTGGTGGGGCTTAGGAAGAAGTAGGCTGTTGGTTAACTAGGATCTGCAGCTTATTCAATAGGTAGGGAAATGGGCAGACTGGATGGGCCAAGCAGTCCTTACCTGTCATCAAAGTCTATCTTTCTATGTTATAGACACTGTGCCTCTTGCAAGCAAAAAAGAAAGGGATCTCAGGTGTCGGAGCTCAAATAAACTCAAATGCTTTGCAGCACTGATTTTTCGTGCTCTTGTGCTGTACAACATATAAGTACAGTGGGCAAATAAAGTAAACTATGATGGCACAAGGGGGAAAAAAGGACTGCCCAGAAACCTGATCAATGTTATCTTGTTCCATGTCAGACAGCACTTTGATTTAACACTACCAATTCTTGCAAAAATAAGGGACAGAATTAATGAACAGCTATGAATTGTGAGGAAAGATGAAACACACACACTGACATAGTACTGCACCATCTACCCATGAAATTACTATTTTTCATAGTATTGCCTTCTAAATATTTTTCCAGTTGTATTTGTGTGTTTCTACAGTGTATTTGTGCCTTTATCCCCTGAAATGTGTGTTTGCATATTACTGCCTTAAAAACATTTATGTTCACTGTAAATTGCAAAATCGTCATTGCAAAAAGTGCTGTGCTGTGCAGTGTAATATCCTGACGGGTATCTGTGTGTTTTTAATTTTCCTTGCACAATACTGTTTGGTTGTTTGAATATAAAAGTCTTTAAAGGAATCAGACTTCTCGATTACGTTGTGAACAAAAAGTGTTTTTTAAGATAATAATGGTTTGACACACCACAACTTAAATAGGGGGCTGGGGGAGTAGAAATATAGCAACAGCAAAAACAAGGGTGGGATAACATGGGCTAATGTTAGTTAAAAGCAGATGTTACATCTAATAAATAGACAACTGTTTTATTTATTGGATTTTGATGTGTTTGTAGTTACTTTTTGTTTTACATTTTATAAAAAAATATTTGATATTACACCAAAACAAGGGAATTTTCACCTTTGCTTTTAACAATGCTAGTAAAAAGAATTCTTACTAATCACTTGCTCTTTAATGTAGCTTTTGATTTTTGGCTTGGTGTTCTACCTATAGCTAGAAGCAGGGAGGGGGAAGGAGGAGGGTAGGAAGGTTGCAATGGTGACCTTACACAAAGTACAAAAACGAGGGCTATCAGACCCAAATGTGTATTGGTTATTAGGTGTTGCATCTTAAATGTGCATTCTGCATCGCCAGTGGCTACGCAAACATGCTAAACTGAGCAATGGTTCATTAGACACTTAGCAACAGGCTAAAGAAATACAAAATTCAGAATTTACTCCTCTGACACTGGATAGTACGTTCATGGACCCATAGTGTACTGTTGTGTGCTATAGTATACAATATCTTTGAAAGTGGTGATCGCTACCACTGTAGTCTTCATATGTTACACAACGTTAGACTGGTGGCAGGGACTCCCAATGGATTAGGTCCACCTACAGTTATAACTGAAGACTAAGAGTTCATGCCACCAAACCAAGATCCCAGTTTCAAATGCTGGAAGACACATGCACTCATGAGATACACATAGCAGGTTCAGGCAGTAGCTTGCCTTCCTTTTGCAGAACTGCAGCAAAAATTTGGACTCTGACAGTTTTTTTTAGAAACTTGCAAGTAAGGCACTACTTGACTGCAGAAGGAAGGATTCGCAAAGTCACTAGGGGCCTCACTCTTTTAGAGAACTTCATACTGAGCCACCATACTACAAGGGAGAGAAGGGGTAATCTCTACCACATACCAGACCCTACAAGGACAGACTCATCCATAGGTCCTCCAGCATATAACCTCGTGGGAATAAGAGGTCAATGTGACACTCTCTGATGAGGAGTGGCATCGCCTTTAGGAAAAGAACTAGAAAGTAAACTGTTCACAGGGCTGGCAAGAGTTTTGGTGGAAATGCCTAACACACTTTTTCCACACACCCTCAACTATTCAGCATTTTAGACAAGGCTCAAGTAACCCCTGCTGAAGGGAATGTGGACAACTAGGCACACACTTCCGTATCTCTTGGGACTGTCCAATGGCTCCAATACTACTGGACATAGGTGCATAGCACACTTGCCTAACTTTGGGAGGCACCAATCCCTTACTCTTTTAAACACCTGTTATTAACGGTACAGATTCCCAGGTTGGGGTTTAATGTTGCACAGGGCTTTATCTGTGTCCTGTGCGCAGCAGCACTCAAAGGCATTATGGTGGCATGGTTGTAGGCATCTCCCCAACACATGAGATGTGGCTAAAAAAAGGTGGAGGAACTACATCGCATGGAGCGGATTATGAACATGCTAAGAGTGATGCTAGACAAGCATGAGGCCCTGTGGGTGAACTGGCATAGATGCAGAGGGGAAGGGAGGATTGATAATAACTAGGCAAGTCAAGGTCCCTGGCCCTTCTGGGAGGAGGCCAGTTCTCAGATGCTCAGGTACGTGGTAGAGCTGTGAGAATCTCAAAAGGTTCTGAGGTTCCTAAAGGTTCTGATAAGCAACAAAAGGTTCAGATGCTTATCCAAACTTTTTAGAACCTTTCAGTATTAAAACAACTGTATGTTGAAAAAAAATCATTTTAAACAGCTTTTATTCAATGTATCTGTAGGGAAAAAAAGCAGTCAAGCCACTGTTTAGTAGTAATACACAGCATGATTAGTGAAATGAGTCAATGAAACTGTGGATGTGTGTACTGGAAGTGCCCGTGCTGGCTGTCCCTCCAGGGTGATGATTTGGCTTGAAGGCAGTCAAGCCACAGACCTCTGACCAGCTCTAGTAGCCTAGTAGTTAGAGCACTGGTGTGAACAAGAATAACATATGGCAGTTAGCTAACCTGTGTGTGTGAACTCCAACAGCCACCCACTATGTGATTTTGTCAAAAGGCAGGCAAGTCCCAGAACTCTCTCTAATCATGTTTCAGTTTCTGACTTTTGAGATGGTCACACTGTAAATGGTTAATTAGTTCCTTCTATTGCTCAACGGGCACTACTGTGTTTAAAAGCAACTCTCAGTTATGAATGAAGAAGGAACACACCACCATTAGGTAGAGTCAGAATCTAAGAAACAGCACCAGCTAGTCAGACAGCCAATCAGCCACCACTTTACTCCTACTACCCTTACTATCAGGGGTTAAAACAGAACTACCAGCAGAGATCAAGCTGGTTAAGGCATTTACCAAAAAGGCCTACTTAGAAAGAGAAAGAGACTGTTGACTGAGAACACGGACTTGTGTGCCACAGTTGCTGTCAGTATAGTGTCATGTACTGGCTGCACCTCCCCTCACCGCCAGGATGATGATTTGGTCCAAAGGCAGGCAAGTCCCAGATTTCTCTTTGTAACCACCCTTCTGTGTTTGTATAGCTAGTTCTATTTCTCAGTAGTCACAGGCACCACTTTACCAATGGCTCTCAGTTATGAAGAAGAAACACATCACTGTTAGGAAGAAAAACAGAATGTAACAGAAGAGCACCAGCCAATATGAAAGTCGTCAATTCATCATGGCTACTAACACTACTATAAGAGTTAAAAAACAGAACTATCAGCATTTAAATCAAAAAAGTTAAGGTACATTTACCAAACAGATCTGCTCAAAAAGAGAGTCAGACAGATGATTGAAAACTGGGACTTGTCTGTCACAGTTGCTGCCTGCACAGTGTCATGTACAGACAACACCTCTCACTCACCCCCAGGAGGATGATTTTGTCCAAAGGTAGGCAAGTCCCAGGTCTCTCTTTGTAACCACTCTCCTGAGTCTGATTTTTATGGCTGTCTCGTGAGAGCTATGCTGATGTATAGCAAACAGAAGAAACATAGAAACAGACTTTGACGGCAAATAAGGACCACTTGGCCCACCTAGTCTGCCCATTTCCCTACCTACTGGATAAGCTGCTGATCCTAGTTAACCAACAGCCTATTTCTTCCTACCCCCCCCCCCACAAGAATTGCCTTATGTCTGTTCCATGCATTCTTTTTCTTTTGTAATTAGTGAACTTTTTGTCGCACCATGGACCGTTGGCATCTGCCCTGGTCATGGACCCCCAGACTCTCACCTCCTATAGTGCCTGCAGTCTCCTGTCACCCCTGGCTTACCTACCAGGGGGTGGGGATCACAGCACCATGCCACTTATCGGCACCGCAAACACTGATCCTGGTCAGAGAACTGGCTGGGAGGCTGATTGAAGCCTTGTGGGTAGAGCTTCACTCAGACGGCAGTAGGCAGAATTTTCTCCCCGTAAGCAGGAGTGGGGACGTGCAATGATGACCAGCGTCTGCCCCGCCCCTGAGTTCTTGAGGCACTGGCACTTGTGCGATGCACCCAGCCTCCGCCGGGCATCTCTATGTGCACTGAGCACACACCACCCTCCCCCCTGGAGAAGGAGAGCCATGCAAGGGATGCTCAATCCTTCTCCCCCGGCTGGCCCTCCGGCGACCTGGGTCCTTTCCTGAACCCGGGTTGCCGGTGTCACAAGCGGAAATCGAACCGCTGTGCAGGGAGGCCAGCTGTCCCATGCATTCTTGAATTCCTCCACTGTTTTGACCCCACAAGGAAGGCCGTTCCATGCATCCACCATCCTGTCAGTGAAAAAATACTTGCTCACATTACCCCTGAGCTGTCCCCATCTATCTTCAAATTCTGTCCCCTTGTTCTTGCACATCTCTTTTCTGAAAGATGCTACCCTCTTGGACTTTGTTGATTCCCTTGAGGTACTTAAAAGTTTCTGTCATGTCCCCCCTCTCCCTAATTTCCTCAAGGGTATACATAGTAAGCTCCTTTAGTCTCTCCTCGTATGGCTTCTGTTGCAGGCCCAGCACCATTTTAGTTGCCCTCCTGTGGACAATCTCCATTCTTTCAATGTCCTTTCGGAGACGGGGTCTCTAGAACTGGATGCAGTACTCCAGATGGAGTCTCACCAACTGTCTATACAGAGGGATAACAACTTCCTGTTTTCTACTGGTGATGTCTCTCCCTATACATCCCAGTATCCCCCCAGCCTCCTTACGGCCTTCTCACATTACTTGCTAAACTTTAGGTCATCTGATATGATTACCCCCAGGTCCCTTTTCATTTTTGTTGTGGTTAATACCTCCCCCCCATTGTGTACTCTTCCCCTGGGTTTTTGTTTCCCAGGTGCATTACTTTGCACTTCTTTGCATTGAATCCAAGCTGCCATGCTTCTGACCATTCCTCCAACCTTGCCAAGTCCCTTCTCATCCTTTCCATCCCTCCTTGTGTATCAACCCTGTTGCAGATCTTTGTGTTGTCTGCAAAGAGGCAAACTTTTCCTTCCAGTCCCTCTGTAATGTCACCTTTAAAGACATTAAACAGGACCGGACCCAGTATTGAACCCTGCAGTACCCCCACTAGTAACCCCCTTTTCTTCAGAGTGGACTCCATTTACTATTACCCTCTGTGTCCTGTTGTACAGCCAATGTTTTACCCAGGCTACCACCCTGGGACCCACTCCCAGGCTGGCTAATTTGTTTATTAATATTTTGTGTGGGACTGTGTCAAATGCCTTACCAAAGTCTAGGTAGGCCATGTCCATGGCCCCTCCCTAGTCTACTACTTTGGTCACCCAGTCAAAAGAAATCAATTAGATTCATCTGACATGACCTTCCCACTGTGAATCCATGCTGCCTTGGGTCCTGTGCCCCACTGGACTCTAGGTACTCAATGTTCTTTCCTTCAGAAGTGATTCCATCATTTTCCCTACCACTGAGGTCAAACTGACAGGTCTGTAGTTTCCTGCCTCTGTCTTGCTCCCACTTTTGTGAAGGGGAATCATATCTGCCCTCCTCCAGTCCTCAGGTACCACACCATCCTCCCTTGATTTGTTAAAAAGGCTAGTCAGTGAAGTCAATATTTCTCCCCTTAATTCTTTTAGAATTCTGGGGTGAATCCGATCAGGCCCCATTGCTTTGTCCACCTTCAGTTTTAGGAGTTCTTTCAGAACCCTTTCTTCTGTGAAAGGACTGTGATTGATCCCCCTATCCAGAGTGCTTCTATTGATTGGATTAGGTACCTTCCCCATCTCTTCTTTTGTCAATACTGAGCAGAAGTATTCGTTCAGTATCTCTGCTTTTTCAGTGTCCCTCTCTGCCCACCCACCGTCCCCTTTATTCAGCCTCACTATCCCTCCCTTTGTCTTTCTATGCTCCCTAAGGTACCTATAAAATGTTTTATCCCCCTTCTTAACCCAGTTGGCTATCTTTTCCTCAGTTCGGGCCTTTGCTTTTCTGACTGCCTTTCCCACTTCCTTTTGCTTTAACTGGTATAGGTCTCTGTCCTGCTCCTACTGTGTTTCCTTATAACTTCCTAAATACTATCTTTTTCTCCCTAACCTTCCCTGCCACCTCTTTTGAGAACCATAGTTTTTTTTTTCTTTCATTTTGATTTGTTTATTTGCTTCACACAAAGGCTTGTTGCCTCTATCATGGCAGTTTTGTTTCCCCATTGTTACTCTATCCCTCCTTCTTCCCTGTTTGCTAGTGCTTTTATGAGAAGGAGAGGAAAAGGGGCTAATGCATCACAAATGATTGCTCTGCACTCCACCCAGTGAATGGAGTTCAAGCACGTACAGTATGAAGGAATCAGTCGACTTTCTCCCTCTGTCTCCTTCTGTGTCCCCCTCAGCCACCCTATTTGCACTTTTTTCTTTCCTTCCTTTATCTGTAAAGTGACATCTGAGCTCAATTTTTCTCTCCCTGTGATCCGGCCAGTTCCAATTCTCTGTTGCCTGACTTGATCTAATGTTGTGCAGTCAGTGGGGTGATGATAGCCCAGTGCCTCTGCAGTTATAGCAGCTGTGTGTTGCACACTGAGCAGTCCTTTTAACCCTGCTGCTGCTGCCCCTGGTCCTGTGCAATCAATCTGCTACCTAATAAATTACTAAAGCCCCTCAGTGTATCTTGTTCACTAATGCAATTATATGAGCTGGGGGTACATATGGGGTCCTTTTACAAAGGTCACACCTTCCCATTCTATGTCAGTTGCAGTAAGGTGTGAGAAGCTGCAGGGGCTCACTTCACTATGGGGGCCAAGCCCTGATGATCCCCCTTGTGTAATTCCAACACTAACCCTCCCAAACATGCTGAGATCCTAGCAATCACATCAAACAAAAGGGTGTTTCTATTTCTCATCTCTATGGCTTGGCTCAGATCAGCCCTGCACCCTTGCTTGGGTCTGCCAAAACAAATTAGTAGATCCCAGCTTCCAATTTCTTACTTCCTTCAGTGCTGCAGTATGATGATTGACTGGGGAACAGGGCTGAATAGCGAGAAATCCCAAAGCACTTTGCACCCCTCCCCCCCCCAGAAAATGACCACTGCAGTACATTTTATCCCTATAGTGAAGTACAGCAGTGACAGAAAAAGTGAAAATTATGTGTCATTGCCTGTCCTGAGGCAGGGACAGTGCTGAATCTGAAATCGATTACTAAAGCCCCTCAATGTATCTCATTCACTAGTGCAATTATATGAGCTGTGAATGCATATGGGGTCCCTGGTTTTAAAAAGAGAACCTCTGGCTCTTACCATCATATATTAATAGCAAGAAGGCATGAGGAGCTGCAAGGGCTCTCTTCACTATGAGTGCCTAGCCCTGTTGCTCCCCCCCATAATTCCAACACTGACCTTCCTCAAATGGAAGGGGACAGGATCAGTTGTGTTCCAGTACAGTAGCTGCTTCTTGTTGTTTTTACAGGGTTTCTTGTGGATTTTACTTGGTAGAAGGTTATTTCTTTTCTTTCTTTCTTTCTTCTAAGGGGCTAGCAGGGTATTGTTTTTGGGGCTGTTGGAGTTTGAAAACTGGTCTGGTGGCTGTAAGTGGGCTCATTTGTTAGATGTTTCACTGTGTAACAGGCTGCGCTGGTGGAGGCCTGTTTCTTCTGATTTAAAACCTATTTGGTGGGATTTGCTTGGGGCTGGTTCTTTGGCTGCAGGGCTTGGAGGGGCAGACACAGGGCTGATACACTCTCTCGAGAGTCAGGTGTAGGCCCAAATCCGCCCCTCCCCCCAGAGCTCTGCTTAGTTATAGGGGAACACCTACCCTGCAATTGGAGGAAAAGGCTGCAGGTGCAGTTCATGTAGTTCTAGCCACTGGGGGTTGGATTTAAAGGCTGGGTGAGAGGAGCTTAGGGAGTTGTTCACTTCCCTTATAAGTTTACTGTGTTGTACTGCACCTAGTAACAAGGTCACCGGTTTACTGTGGGACTGTATCTAGGATTAGTGGGTGACCTGATAAGGCAGTAGGGGTGTATCTTGGACTAGTGGGGAACCTGGTGGCTCACCCAAGGAAACCTACTTGGAGGGGGGATGGGACCACATGTCATTAGGGCCGACATCTTTGGGAGGGTGGTGGGGTGCACAGGGCGTGGGGCAGCCATAATACTGGACTGGGCTTAGAAGTTCAGTGGTTGCCCAGTGTGCTACCAACTGGCACAGCTTAGGGAGGAGGTTGCTGGGATTAGGAGACAGCTGGGGAAGGGGGGAGGTATGGTTGGGGAAGAGGGCAGGGGATCTCCCACGGGGTTGCACCAAGCACTAAGAGCGGGGGCATAGGGAAAGGAGTGCAGGAGGATACTCTGGGCTCACATAGGAACCCTGGCAGAGGGGTCCCAAAAGGAGGACACTACCAAGGAAGCAGGCAGGCAACTGGGGACCCTCGCAAAGGGGGGCCAGAGGGACAATATTCTCAGAGAAGTAGGCAGATGGCCGGGGCTGGACAGAAGGAAGCAAGGCGGGGAGGTGGATCGACGTTAGGCCTCAGTAACTGCCTAATTTTTCTTTCTGCTTGAGGGATGAGGGGGGGTGATGTAGCCATGACAGGGTGGTTAGAGATGAAAAGGGAGTGGAGGGCAGGAGGCGGGAGCCGGATAGCAGGAGGAACAAGAGGGAACCTGGAATGCAGGAAAATGGGGGGAGCAGTGAGTCAGGGCAGGAGGGGCAGGAGGAAGAGGGAGGAATGCGCAAGGAGAAGGACCAGTTGGGAGGAAAGGGCAAGGAGAAAAGACCAGAAGTACAAGGAGGATACAGTAAAGGGAGCTGAGGGTTTAGGCCAGGGGAGCACGACAAGCAAGGAGGGACTAAACAGAGACAGAAAGGAAGGGAGGACGAGCCAGGCTAGTTAAGCGGATGGGGGAGAAGGACCAGTCATGAGCAGTGAGGGGGGAGTTAGCGAGGTACAGAAGGATACTCGGGAGGAGGAGAAGCATAGGATTGGGGGAGGGGTGCCAGGGTAAATAAGGAGGGGGCAGCATGTGGCACCCAGATAGGGGAGGAACAAGGAGCCGGCTGGGTGGAGAGCCCGGTAGAAAGGATGAGGGACATGGAAGGGGGGAAATGGAGGAAAAGAAGCAGTCAGAGTGCTCCTGTTGGGGGATTCTATGATCAGGGGTATCAAATGGGATAGGGAGGGAGAAGCCTGGTCAGTTAGAACAAAATGCTTCCCTAGACTAATGGTGCACAGGGCCAAGCACAAGGTATATCAGCTGGCAAAGGATTGTGAGGATTCCCCAGACATACTAGTCCACCTGGGTACAAATGACACTGAGGGAAATAGCGAGCTAGAGATACAGGCAAGGTTCAGGGAGCATGCCAAGGTCTGTCATGACATAGGATGCACAATTTCCTTCTTGGAAATCCTGCCAGTGCCAAGGGCTAGTGGGGAACACAAAAGGAAGATTAGGGAGATAAACCAGTGGCTCAGGGAGTGGTGTGAGGCCAGAGGGTATGGGTTGATGAGGGATTGGGGGAAGACCTGGGAAGATAAAAAGCTGTATGCTAGAGATAGGCTCCATCTCAATTTGGAGGGGAGGGGAATCCTTAAGTTGAAAATAGAGGTGTTCATTGGTGAAAAGTGGGGTTTAAACTTGTGAAGGGGGGAGGGATGGGAGAAAAGGCTGTTGAGGGGGGTCCGATAAAGGAGGGACTCTGTCTCCACCCCCCTTGGGAGCTGGAGGAATGTGGGAAAAGGCCGACTGGTAAAGTGCAGACCAGGGGAAAATGGAATCCCCATGGGAACATGAGCAGGGGAAATGGAAGTATAGGGAAAGGGTGGAAGGTAGTCCTGCTAAATGCCTGGAGCTTGGGCAATAAAATGCCTGAGCTCCAGGCGATGCTAACTGAGGGAGCGGTGGATGTGGCAGCAGTCACTGAGACCTGGGCCACCTCAGGACATGACTGGGACCTGAACCTGGAGGGTTACACTATGTTCAGGAAGGACAGGGGGGAGGGAAGGGGAGGAGGGGTAGCAATGATAGTCAAAAACTGCATTGGCATAGGGGGAGTAGAGGGAGGCGGAGGGAACCATGGAGGCAATTTGGTCACCTTGATAACAAGGGGCAAGAGAGTAAAATAGGAGTGGTGTATAGACCCCTGCTCTGGTGGAGGAGCTGGAGGAGAGTCTGGTGGCAGATGTTGGGAGACACTGCAGACTGGGCAGGGAAGAGGTGGTGGTGTTGGGGAACTTAAACATGCCAGGAACAGACTGGAAGACTATGACATCCTCGGTGGCCAGGGAACAGAGGTTGTTGGATGTCTTTTAAGATGCGTTCCTAACTCAGTAGGTGGGGGAACCGACCAGGGAGGCGCGGGTACTGGATGTGGTCCTGGCAGACAGTGACCAGATTGGAGGCCTGGAGGTAAGGGATCTGTTGGCGGGGAGTGATCATGCCACAGTCTGGGTCTGCCTGGACCTAGGAGGGGTTGAAGACTGCACAAAGACTGAGGTAACTGACTTCAGGAGGGCGGATTTTAAGGAAATGAGAAGGATCCTTAAGGAGCATTTGAATGTGATTGGGTCAGACATGGACGCTGATAGTATGGGAAATCATCAGGACAGGGTACAGGATGCTACCAGCACCTGTGCAAGAGTAAGACGAAAATGCTTAGGGCCCGAAAACCTGCTGGTGGACCAGGGAGGTCCAGGAAGTGGAAGGGGAAAGAAGGCAGCTCATAGGGCAATTCAAGTGCTCAAGGAGCAAAGGGATCTAGGGAGTACGAGCTGATGTGCTAGAAGGGCCACTAGGGTGGTGAGGGTGGCTAAGGCAAGGAAGGAGCAGAACATGGCCAGGAAATTAGGAGAGGGAACAAGGGTTCTTTAGATACATTGAGGAAAATGAAGGGTGAAGGGCAGATTAGCAGGATTAAAACAGGGGAGAGATGGGCACAAGACCCGGGAGCATGCTGAGGTACTAAATGAGTACTTCACCTCAGTTTTCACCAAGGAAAATGGGGGTGCTGCATCATACATGGGAGGAGACAGTGATACTGAGAGGGGACCTACCAATCGGCGGGTCTGGGGAGAGGGGGAGGCATCACTGGCAGGAGGGGGGAAGGCTAAGCAGGGAGAAGAGGTAGCGGAAGTGGAAATCACAGCAGAGAGAGTGAGGGAAGCCCTCAGGTCTCTTAAGACAGAGAAAGCACCGGGGCAGGATAAATTACATCCCAGAGTGCTGAAGGAACTTGCGGATGTCCTGGCGAAGCCCCTGGTGGAGCTTTTCACCATCTCTCTGAGGACAGGGTGGGCGCCCCAGGACTGGAAGGTGGTGCATATAGTGCCTATCCACAAGGGGAGGGATCAAGGGAAGTGACAGAGAATTACAGACCTGTCAGCCTGACATCGGTGGTGGGCAAGGTGATGGAGGGCATTGTCAAGGAGAGGCTGGGGGGACCTGGAAAAGTCAGAGTGCCTGGACAATAGACAGCATGGATTTGTCCCAAGGAAATCGTGTCAGACAAACCTTATGGAGTTCTATGACTGGGTGATGAGTGCCTTGGACCTGGGTAGACCAGTGGACATCCTCTTTCTAGACTTCAGCAAGGCATTTGACCTTGTTGCTCATGAGGGCCTGTTGGATAAGCTGGGAGAAATGGGGGTGGAGAACCAGATGATCAGATGGCTAGGCAATTGGCTCCAGGACCGGACCCAGAGGGTCGTAGTTGGCGGGATAGTCTCATCCCCAAGGAGGGTCATTAGTGGGGTCCCCCAGTGATCAGTCCTTGGGCCCCTCCTGTTCAACGCCTACATTTCTGACATAAGGACAGGTATCAGGAGTGAGATGAGTCTCTTTGCGGATGACTCAAAACTGGGGGGGTGGTGGTGGATGGGGATAAGGGGAGGGTGGCCCTACAGGGGGACCTGGAGGCTCTGGAAAAAAGGTCTAGAAAGTGGAAGCTGAGGTTCAATGCAGGAAATGTAAGGTACTGCACCTGGGGTCAGAAACCGGGCCAAGTGTACACCCTGGGGAATGCTACAAGTCTCGATGGCTGAGAGGGACCTGGGGTGGTGGTGGATGTCAAGATGAACAACTCGGAGACTTGTAGGAGGCAGCAGCCAAGGCCAACAGGATGCTGGGATGCATCACTAGGGGATCACCTCCAGAAGGAGGAAGTGATACTTCCTCTGTATAACTGCTTGGTGAGGCCACCTCGAGTACTGCATGCAGTTTTGGAGGCCACACTAAAGAGGGACATTAAACTCCTGGAGAGGGTCCAGAGGAGGGCAACCAAAATGATTTGTGGCTTGGGGGACAGGACCTATGAGGAAGAAGCTCGAAGAGCTAATATATACACATTGGAAGAGAGAAGGGACCAGGGGGACATGATAGAGTCTTCAGGTACATGAAGGGGTAAATAGGGGAGGAGCAGTCAGGATGCTTCGAAGGAAGGAGGAGGGGGCCACTAGAGGGCATGGGTGGAAGCTGGAGGGGGGAAGATTCAGGGGGAAAAAGAAGGAGGTGCTACTTCACTAAGAGGGTGGTGGAGCCATGGAATGTGCTGCCTAGGGGGCTGGTGGAGGCAGAGACAGTGGAGGGGCTCAAGAGGGGGTGGGACAGGTACAGGGGAAGGGTTCTGGAAGCAAAATCCAATGCAGTGAGAATATCTGGACCTGGGAAGGGAGAAGCCAGAGAAGGCGCGGGGGGTAGCAAGGTCAGCTCCCAGGGTGGGAGCTGACCAAACGAGCAGACGTGAAAGACCATTAGGCCTATTCTGCTGGGATTTTAGTATGTTAGTATGTTAGTAAATGTGCTGAAATCCTAGAGATCACTACAGATGAAGGGTATTTCTATCTCTCATCTCTGTTGCATGGCTCAGACACCCCTGCCCTCTTGCTTGGGGCTGCCAAATCATGCTAGGGGATCCCAGCTTCCAACTTCTTGCTTCCTTCAGCACTGCAGTAAGGTGGCCAGCCCTTGAACAGGGCTGAATGGTGAGAAAGACAGAGCACATTGCATCCCCCCAAAAAAGACGGACTACTGCAGTACATTTTATCCCTATAGTAAAGCAGAGAAGTGATGGAGAAGGTGAAAATTGTGTGCCATTGTCTTTCCTAAGGCAGGGACAGGGCTCAAGCGGAAATTGAACAAGTGATTCAGACAGCTGCAGTCAGGTGTTATCTGTTACCTGCTTTAGTTTTAGACTTTACTGTAGTGAACTCTTTGGCATCTCTATGTCTAAGGATACACTGAAAGGGAAACTTTTATCCCATTTGGATTTCCACAGGTAAAAAGCTACATTCAGAATTTTCATGGGCAGAAGGAAGAGAATTTTCATTCTTATAAACTGCACATGGAGGCACTGTACAATTCATAAGAGAGAGAAAAGAATAGCGCTGCCATTTTCAGCACTCAGGGAGATAAAAAACACAGAGGCATATTCCAGCTAGGTTAAATGAATTGCTCAAGGTCACACATCAAATAAGTGGTGGCTGTGAGATTCAAACCTGAGCCCCTTGGTTCACAATGCTGCACTCTAACCACAAGGACAAATCACGTCAATCCTTGAATAAAAAGATCATAGTACCCCTCCTGTTTAAAATTTTTTGTTTGTGTGTGTGGTGGTGGTGGTGGGGGACATCAACAGAAACAGATACTACACGTTTACTGCTCAGTACCATGCATGCTTTGTGTTTGAATGCAGATGCCAGTCATTTGGGAGTAGCATCATCAGACAGTAGAAGCAGTCCATAGTAGAGTTCTATCCTCGCTCATCGAGTTGATGGATTCTTTTTATAATTGTTCTAGTATTCAATATATAGGTAGCATGGATGTAGGCAGGCATACTCCGTGTACTCCATGGTGTACAATTTTATTTAAGGAAGGCAGCAAATAGGCTCCAAACTGTTTCCTTTGTCCAGGAAAAAAAAAAACAGAACCAGTAGAACCTTTTTGTAATTTTATTCATATTGGTCAAAACTAGCAGGATTGGTCACTGATACTGTCTTTACTTCCCAAACACTATACAGCCTTACAGGCTCTGGGCTGGTATGTTAATGTCTTATGGAGCAATGTATGGCATCTGCATTTACCCATGCATGGGAGGGGGGCAGCAACCAGTATCATGAGGTATAAAAGTTGTATTTATTGTGCCAAATGGGGAAAAAAACATGGTCCTGGTGAACATGTTTACATTGTCTGGCTACACCCCTGATAGGTAGATATTATATATCCTATACTGTATAGTAGCAAGACCTATAAATAGATGAGTAATGCTAATGGGCAGGTCATGCAGGCTTTGGGCCACTACCTCAAATCATACTTTATTCAGATATAATTTACCATTTCTGTTGGCTCTCACTACAGGACGCAACAACTGGCAGCAACAAACTAGTCCAATAGGTGTGTCCCTTGTTAGCAGGAAGCTGACATCCCCCATGAAATTATTGGGAAACTGGCTCCCTGTTAAATTCGCAGCAGCATTAATCTGCAGCACCTCCTGGAGGTGACTCCTTAGGTAAATTCTGTTTCTCTGTTCTTCTCTCCTGCCCCTCTCCTCCTCCTCCTCCCTTCCCTTCCATTCACACAGTCAGCTACCACCTCCCCAGGAGGCACACTAAACGTGAGGGGTTTATTGATGTGATCATGAGTATGAATTACTTGCTGTACGGGGAAGGGTGGAGGGTGAATAAAGGTCATGCTCTAGAGTTGGACAGTGTGCATGCTGAAGTTCAGTTACTCAGTTCTGGTGCTGGACGTGGATTAACACTCCCATATTAGCACATGAATTTCAGCAGAACTTCCTTGCCTGTTCTTGGAATTAGGGAAGTTGTATTTGAGTATTGTCCTGGAAATAGCAAGGGCTGCTGATACTGAACAGTAAGACCGGAACAAACAGCAATATGTACTGTAGATGCTTTGTTGTTTCAAACTCCTGAGCCTGTTATAGGATACGTGCTTTCCTTTCTAAACTGCAAAACAATATACTATATAAAATGTTTCACAAAATGCTAGTTTTGCAACAGAATGAAAAATTACAATATTGTTTTCTTTTTATTATGGCTGCATAGTGAGAGCAATGCTAATGTATGATGAATAGAAGAAATAGGAGAAGAAAAAGGGGCTAACATATCACAAATGTTTGCTCTGCACTCCGCCCAGTGACTGGAGTTGAAGCACATACAGTACAGAGTTTGCTTTCTCTCTCTGTCTCCTTCTGTCTTGCCCTCTCCTTCTGTCTCCCTCCTCACACTTTTTTTCTTTACCGCCTTTAAAAAAACAGTGATGGAGACTCCAAAGTAGCCTCGCCCCCACAGCTGTAGCAATATCAGCGGTATTCTCTGAACTCATCTTTGCTGTCTTAAATAATATCTGTAAGCGTGACTTAAGTCCTGTTGTATTGATTCTGGTCCCTACCCCTAAGCTAGCACTAGTTTCTTTGGCAGCCTCTCTCCTGCCTCTCTCTCAGGTCCCACTCACGAAATCCCTGTGCATCACTTCTCTCCTCCTCCTCCCAACTGCCACATCGTTTCTCTCTCCCACATCCCAATTGCCATGCGCATCTCTTTACCCTCCCCCAATGCTGTTCCCCTTGCCAATCCTCAACTGATAGAGGGTGCTGTGCATGCAGATTTCAGCTGTTCCCTATGCTGGTCCCGTCTTGCAAGGGAGTGCTGTGTGCATGAGGTGGGCAGTATATTTTCCTCTTCCCTGTACTATGTGCATCGCTTCTCTTCTCCCACCATCCTAATCATCGCACCGCTTCTGTCTCTCCCCTCTCCCAATCACCATGTGCATTGCTTCCCATCCCCCAGATGCTGTTCCCCTTGCTGGGCCTGAACTGCCAGAAACTGCTGAACACGTAAGTTTCATTTGCCCCCACCCATCAGTACTGTTGCTCATGCCAGTCCTGAGCTGCATGGCAGCTCTGTGTTCACAAGGTGAGCAGTGTATTTTCCTGAAACACTTCAATAAATGGTCATGTCCCAGCCTCAGAAGAAACAAACAAGCAACTCTGTGGTGGTAAGTGATTTCCTTTTTGTTGGCTCTACCCTGTGCTGGAGTGCCATGGTAGAAAAAGTAAAAAAAGGAAAAAAATGCTATCCCAGTAAACTGTTCATTTGTGCCACATTCCTTGAGAACCAGGAGAAAGATCAAGAAAAGTATCCAGTGTAACCTATGTTAGGAGCAGCGGCTGGGGAGTGGAGTGTGTCAGCACTGGAAAGACAGAAAGGTGGGAGTGTGAGCGGGTAAGGCCCCTGTGTGCTACATTCCACTGCAATAAGCACTGCAGTATTCCTGCGACTGTTCCTAAAAAAAAAAAAAAAAAAAATACAACTTCATACAGTAAATAACCATGTCCTGGCCTCAGTAGCTGCAAACAGGTAATCTGTGGCAGTAAGCAGTTTCCCTCTTTTGAGTTCTAACCTGTGCCATGAGTGCCATTGGTGTAAAAAAAAAGTTAATTTAACAGTAGGCATGTCCCCAGCATACCAGTAATCTGTTTGCACTGTTTTTTTGCTAAATTTCTTTTTTTTTTTTTTGCATTTTGAACAATTTATGGGTGACACAGCAGACTCCACTCTATTTGATTTTTATTTATTTATTTTTCAGATTCAGAATAATACCTTTGAGCCATGGAGCTCTTTTACAAAGGTTCCAAGTCAGCTATAATGCAGTACAAGACAAAGGGTACAGGCAAGATCACAAGACAGTACAGTAAATATGCAGTAAATACATTACATTGACAGTTTCAGAAGTACAGGGTTGTAGCAATATAAACAATATGTAAAGCACAGAGTAATTTTGAGGTGGTTGCAACAGTACCAACAATATGTGAAGTACAGAGTAGTACAGAGGTACAAACACAGTTATATGCTATGATAACACTTGGGTTACTGAAGTGCAAGACAATGGAGTTGTAGCAGCCTGAGTGGGTTTTGCCAGGAAAAAAAGAGGGGAGTTTAAGGACGGGGCGGTGATCGGGGAAAAGATGATAGGTCTGGAGTGAATCAACCAATGGTTGGTCATTGACCAGCGTGTGTCTAAGTGGGCAGTCACAGTGATTTGCTTGAGCAAGGAGGAGGTGGAGCTCTCTTTAGAAGGGAACAAGTTTCTCACATTTTATGAGGGAGGCCAGGAGGTAATTTATCCACTGAAGCCCTCTGTAGGACAGGGCACGCTGAGCAAGAGTGGTTCGCTTAAATGGGACATAGAGTACAGCCATAGCTGCATTTCTTATCGTTTTAGAGCTTTGGGCACATTGGAAAATGCCTGCTGTGGAATCGGGGGGGGGGGGTGCTCCAAGCAGGGCCTTTTTACCAAGTAGGCAGCCCTGGGATCTTATCCTTAGTAGCAGTGGAAGCCATCCTGTCTCAGAGTATAGGCTACAGGTGTGTGTCAGATACTCTTCCCCTAAGACCAGTCTGCATATCTTATTTAGGAGAGTTTTAATCCTTTTCAGGGCTGTGTCAGTACCAGTGTTGTAGATTACCAGCCCGTATTCAATAGCAGACAGTAATGAGCTCCTAGTTACTAGGTTCAGGGCCTTGGGAGATATTGCCTGTCTGTGGCGATAGAGAATTTCCAAGCTTGATGTATGCAGCTTTAACTTATGATCAATGTGTGAGGAGAAGGACAAGTTGTCATCAAGGTGTATGTCTAGGTATCTGAAGGAGCTGACTTGCTCAATCATGTTCTCTTTTTGGCTACGGACGATCAATGGGCCATATTTGTTTTTGTTATAAGGCATTGTAAATAGCATATCTTTAATCTTTCTATAGTGAAGGAGGAGTCTGTTTTGTAAGAACCATACCTCTAGTTTATGGAAGCTATTCTGTATAGCCATTGTTAATTCAGTCAGTTGTTTTCCTGGTATGGAGATTACAGTGTTGTCAGCATACAGCGGCATGTTATCTGGGCATGCAGAGGGTAGGGAGTTTATAAATAAGCTGAAAAGCAGTGACCGAGTATGGACCCTTGTGGGACTCCCATGGTCACTTCCCTAGGGTCGGAGACTGTTCCGCTTATTCTTATGCACTGTGATCTGTGTGACAAGTAGCTATTGAACCAGGATACAGTTTCTTGGGACAGGCCAATGGACAGTAGATTAGCGAGTAGGATCTGGTGGTTCACTGTATGAAATGCTTTTGTGAGGTCTATGAAGATGGACCCCACTGCCATGCCATTGTCTGGAGCATCATACAGGTATGTAGTTTAGTCTGTTAGCACAGTTATGGTGCTATGGTTTTTTTCAAAACCCATGCTGTTGTGCACATAGGAGGTCATATTTATTCTGATAGTCAGTTAACTGATCGGATATTATCCGCTTGAGGGCTTTTGATAAAAGTGATAATATTGATATGGGTCTGTAGTTTGCTAGGCTGGTTATATCTCCACTTTTGAACTTGGCAAGATAAGCGCTGTCTTCCACCTAGCTGGGAAAAGTCCTCTTAGGGCTATATTAAATATTTTTGTGATGGGTAAAGCTAGTTCGTCTAGTGAGAGCAATGAGCTTCATGTCAATCATGTCACCTCCGGTTCTTGTTTTACCTAGGACCCTCTTAATTTATTTTATGGTTTGTGCCCTAGAGATTTGTTTGAAGTAAAATGGGGGTATACCGGTGTTTTTTTTTGGGGGGGGGAGTTCGACTTAGTGGGCTTACTGGTAGGCTGGGTTGTTAAGTACTGTGGAGGTAGTACCATGCTTAAGTCCATAAAGGCACTATTGAAGGTGTTTGCCAGTTCCTTAGGTTCTTGTAATGTGCCGGATGAGTGATAGTCAGGTCTGGAGGTGCTTTGGCATCCCAACCAGTGAGAGGTTTTATGGTGTTCCAGAAATCTCTTCCGCTTCCCCAGTTGCTATCCAATTGTTCTATTTAGTAATTGGCCTTTGCTTTCCTTATTAACTTAGTGCACTTGTTTCTGGCCGCTTTATAAGCATTAAAGTCAGACTGTCTACCAGTTGCCCTAGCCTTGTGCCAGACGTTGTTACGGGAATTCATTTGCTCAATAAGGGAACCTGAGAGCCATGGGTTGATAGTTCCTTTGACTTTCGTGGATTTGAAGGGGGGAAAATATGTTCCAGGCACTGGTGAAGGTTGTTGTAAAGTAGTCGAGGACCTGATTTGCATCTATACTGTCTAGTGGGGTCCAGTAAGATCTTTATAGATATTGTTTAAAATGCTTCAACTGCCCTTTTCTTAGTGACTTTTTTTATGAAATGAAGGGTTTATTTCATACCCTTATTTATCCATGAACACATCACTGGGGAGTGATCGCTTAGGAGATCTGGTAGAACTGATACGTCCATTATGTGTTCAGGGCAAGTGGAGAATAGCCAATCAATTAGTGAGCTTGTGCCAGTGTGGTAGTTCCTCCTAGCTGCTTGGGTGACCATTTGTGTGAGATACAGGCTAGAGATTTGGTCTCTGAGGGAAGCAGTATCCTGCGTTAGCCAGTTGGTGTTAAAATCACCAACAACAACCTGTGCCCAGTTCTGTTTAACCTGCTTAATGTGATCAATGAATTGTTCTATGCCTGTTGCTTGCCTTCCAGGTGGTATACAGACTGTGGTGAGTACCATAGTCTTGCCCTGGCAGCCCATGATAAGCTTGATGGATAGTATTTGTGCCTCTTTTGTAATGAAACTGTTTGGGAACACCTGGCTTTTGATTTCATTACACAGGTACACCAGGCAACCACCGCCATATTTAGACAGTTGGACCTGCAGGAAGGTGGTGTAGCCTTCGAGGGATACCGTGGCATCTAGGATCTTAGGGGACAGTCAAGTTTCTATGAGAGAGATGTCAGGTTTGTGCTGCACTACCCAGGCCTGGAACTGGGGGAGCTTGGATAGCAGGCCACCTATGTTGATTGATGCAGTTTTGAGGTGACCTTGAACCTATGTTTTCCCTGTTGCTGGAGGGCCTGGTTTAGGGTATATATTTCCTGATAGGAGAAGCAGGATCTTTTACAGTAGTGTTTCCAGTATGCCCTCTGTCTGCAACTATGCTTGCATTTGATCATCCAGCAAGGAGGCCAGTGAGGCACCTTGACCAGTAATCTTTCTGGGAAGCTTGGGAAAAATAAAGGTCAAGCCATCTTTTGATTGTAGTGTTAACCCAGCCTGGTATCTTGTTCCTTGGCAGACAGAAGAATGTTGAAGAAAAGTAAGGTTCTCTGTTTCTGGACTACATCCTTTTACAAGCACAGTGAGCTTGATAAAGTACATCTTATTAATTATAATCTTGGCTGACCAAAGTATGACTATTTATTTGCTTTGAACACTTAATTGCAGGTCAACATGTACTTGAGCATTTTAAATGTAATTGATTTTTTCATTTTGAACCATTTCAAACTATTATTGTTGCTTAATAAAGTGTGTCTAATCTGAACTATTTTCGCAACTTGTGAGACTGCACTGCACCACAGCCTATCCTGTCACCCCAGGACATCCCTGAAAACAAGGCATGGGCCTATGTGAGTTTTCCTGCTAAAAAATGAAGCTTTAAATATAATAGAAGTAGAACCACATTGAAAACTGGAAGTTGCATCCCAGTTGTGCTCAATTGTACTAGCCTGAGTAAACAAATGTAAAACCTACCTCCACAGTGCATGTGTGTGTGGGGGGGGGGGCATGACCTGCAAAGCCTATGATGCGTTTTTCTGGAGCTGATTGGCTTGGTTCTGGTATGAGTGCAGAATGGAGGCCAGCACTAATCACGTTCCCTCTTCAGTGGAGTTTCATCACATCATCAGCAGGCATGAGATCCCTGCTCTGCTCCTATGTCTTTCTGTGCCCCTTCCTCTTTCTCCTGACAGATCTGCTTTGTCAGCCACTGATCCTTCTTCCCAACCCTGTTGCCTGCCCTGGGGTTGGGAAGTTTGTTACCCTCCATCTCCCTAGTCCTGACTGCAGTGTGCATTACTCCACAATTCCTAGCTCTCTCTCTTTCTCCCCTTCCCTCCTCTTCCTCCTGCCAGACCTACTTTGTCAGCTGCCAATTCTTCTTGCTGACCTCACTGTGCCATGTGTAACACTGCTGTCTCTCTTCCCCATACCACGTGCATTGCTTCTCTCTTTCCCATGTCCCGATCACTGTGTGCAATTGTGCATTGCTTTCCCCTCCATCTCCTAGTGTTGTTTCCCTTTTGTTTAAAAGCATAGAAGCTATTCTATTAGTGGCTCCGCCTACTCTCCTTAGTCCCATTTGTAAATATTCACCTGTATGCCCCTGTAGATTCCATGATCTGTATCTTCTGGTGGCACTCACATTAAGATGGGCTGCTGTCTGTTCCTTCAAATAAATCAGTTGGTACCTGCAGCATGCATATGACTTTTTTTTAAATTTGTTTTATGAAGGATATAAAAGCTAGCATGCAACTAATATCAATAACATCATTTTGTAGCCATATTCGCTCTGACCAGAGTTTGTATTAGGAGGTAATATTATGTTTGTATAACTGGTTCTATTTCTCAACAGTCACAGGCATCACTTTTTTTTTTTTTTTTTAATTGTGATTTATTGTGCTTTTTGTCCACTGCCAGTGCTAGCCATCTACCCGGTCATGGACCTCGACACTCCCTGCCCCCACATGAGCTGCACTCCTCCCATTGCCTCTTTGGCTTACCCCCCAGGGCAGGGCCGCAGCACCCACCAAGGTGCCACGGACATTGGTCAGGTCATGGAGCCGGCCTGGGAGCATATGAGGAGCAGTGAGGTGGGTGTCACATAGGTGCTGGTGAGGTGTTTTCCCAATTGTTGTGCGGTGAGGGCGTGCAATGACATCCGTGTCTACCCACCCCTGGGCGTCCAGAAGCTGCTGCTGCGAGCCCCCAGCCTCCTGAGGGGTCCATTGAGCACCAGACATACCCCCCACCCTCCCCACAGAGAAGGACAGCAGTCCTGAGGATGCTCAATCCTTCTACCCTGGCTGGCCCTCTGACGACCCAGGTCCGTTCCCGAACCTGGGATGCCGGCGTTGCGAGTGGAAATCCAACCGCTATGCCGATGGGCCAGCCTACAGGCACCACCTTCTTTAGCAACAGTTCTCTGTTACAAAGAAGAAACACACCACCATTAGGGAGAAACAGAATGTATGAAAAAGAAGCAGCCACTGGTCACCACTTCACTAGGCAATAAAGCAATTTGTCATGGCAGACCCAGCCTTTCTTAGTCTCTGGGGACAGAAAAAATGATAATACTCAAGACTAGAGACAATAAAGCAACTACGGCAGTAAACTATGACTCTGGGGCCAGAGGAAATGGCAAGGCTGGAGGCAATAAGGCAACTATATGACAGTATACCCTACCTCTGGGGCTAGGAGAAATGATACCCCGACACTGGAGAAAATAAAGAAATTACTAGTTTGATAGTAAATCCTGACTCTAGGGCCAGACGAGGTACTTTGAGACTGTAGGCAAACCCAGCCTGTATTATTTTCTGGAGCTAGTACTACTACCTCCACTAACATGAGAAGGAACATACTGTAAGTCTGAAAGATTAGAAGAAGAAAGTCACATTCCAAAAAATAAGCATTTGTCAATGCTGAATGTTTGCTTGCATGGTGTCTGTTTCAGGGATGCATTGCCAGATGAATAATTTATTTGAAATGAAGGCATAGAAGAAGTGGGAAGATTGTTTGATAAAAGTAAAAAGTTAATGGATGGTTGTATAGAGAAGGCAAGAAACAGAACAAAGCAATAGCTGTCCAGCAGGTTTCTGAAGTTCGGGGAGAAGTGGGTGTGGGTGTGTGTCTCTGTGCACATGCTCAAGCCTAAACAAAATGTCCAATAAAAAACTGGCAGTACACTTACAAAGCCAGCCACATGGACACTGGTACTGACTGAAGAACCTCAGCACCTGAGCATTTTGTCTTGATGGGAACAGGTCAATCTGAGGGCGATCAAACCTTTTGCACAAAAGGGTGTACACCTGCAGATTCAACATCCACTCCCCTTGATGAATTGCGTCTTGACTCAGCCAATCCGCCTGGATATTCAGTTCTCCTGCCAGATGAACTGCAGAGAGTGATAGAAGGTTCTCTTCTACCTACCACAGCACTTCAGTTGCTTCTGCTAGCATATCCTTGCTTTTTGTGCCTCCTCAATCGCTTATGCAAGCCACTGTGGCGCTGCTGCTGTCCATTCTTACTTTTATGGCTTTTGATCATACCAGACTGTGAAAATGATGAAGAGCAAGCTGGACTGCCCTCACCTGTAACACATTTATCTGTACCTATTGCTCATGTGGAGACCAAATACTGTGGAACTTTGTCCAGGACAGTGCTCTAGCCCAACAGACTGGCATCTGTCATCAAGATCAGCTGTGCTGGTGCTCCTAAGATGGGCCCTTTTGCTCAGATTCTCAGGACTCTCCCACCAAGTCAGTGACTGTTGGACTGATCATAGAAGTGTGATCCAGGTTTGGTAGTTTTCTAATGCCAGAATCCAGGTTGCTAGCACCCTGTCCTGAAGGGTCGGTATGTGCAAGCATGCCCATTGCACAAGATCTAACACTGCCATCATCAGTTCTAGAATCCATAGCAGTCTGTGAGAAGAGGCCAATGACTGGTTTCTCAGCCACTGAATTTCTCATCTCAGGGTCTCCTTTCTGGCTGATGGGAGAAAGACTTTCCCCCTCATTCATACTGAACACCACACCGAAGTGTTCCAGACTCTATGACAGGTCAAGGGACTTCTAATTAATGACCCAACTGTGCGTCTCCAGCACCTCTGGAGTCCTTGACATTGATTTCCTTGCCATCTGATCAGATGACACTTGGATGAGTATATCGTCCAGGTAGGGACAGATGTGGTGTCCTTCTTGAAGGTCCTAATAATACTGGTGGTGCAAAAGAGACAAGAACACCCTGGGCGCTATTGCCAACCCAAAGGGCAGTACCTGGTACTGGAGCTGCTGTCCCTGAATTAAAAATCTCAGAAACCTCTGGTATGACTGGTGAACAGAGATGTGGAGATATAGATCCCCCAGGTTTGTGGATGTTAGATAATCCCCTGGCTGGACAGACCTTATGTTGGACTGCAGGGACTCCATCTTGAAGGTCATGTGATGGACAAACTTGTTTAGGTACTTCAGAACTAGAACTGGTCTGAAACCCTCCTGACTTCTTGAGAACCACAAAATAAATTATGTAGAATCCCTGACCTTCCTCATTGGAGGGTAATGGAACAACTATCCCAATCTCACTGAGGCGATACAAGATTTGAGATACTGTCTCTTTTTTCTCCATATTTTATACTTTTTCATTTTGTCTCCCTAGTCCCACCCCCGACATGATGCACGCATACACATGCTCTATGGGATGCCCCACCGTACTGGTTGCTCCAGTACTGTCAGTGCCTATTACCGGTCCTCCATCTGGTGACAGTGGGACTATGAGTGGGTGATCCCTCCTTCCTGAGACAGGAGAGCCCCTGCGCAATCCTGCTCCCACTCCCCCTTCCCTGTACCAGCATCCAAGTGCACCAAGGTCATTCCCGAACCCAGATCACTGGCACAGCGTGAGGTAAGGCATCCAGCACCTCAGCCCTCAGCACCACTGGGCTGGCCTGATACTGTGTCTCTTGACTGGGTCTTTTAGGACAGGGGATTGCAAGAAATGCCTCTTTGTAGGTACTGTTGCAAATTCTATTGCTTAACCTAGTGCTAGACTCTCCAGTACTCACACAACTGACATCATTTGTACCCATCTCGTATAAAAGATCTGCAGTCTTCAACCAAGGGAGGTTGAGGCAGAGATGGGCACATGTACTTTCATTGAGAGATATGTCCTCTTTGTCCTGCACCCCCATTATGCCTGTGGGTGAAGGATCCTCTGTTACTGTTGCCTTTAAATCTGTAATCCACTCCCTATTGCCTTGGTTTCTGAAATTTTGAAAGGGACAAAAAAACACATCCAGACTGCTGCTGGTGGCTGCCTTCTTGGCAGCAAATTTGCTTTCTGTTGCTGCTTTAACACTGGAAGGTGTCCCTTCTTTTAGTGGACACCTTCAAAATGTTATCCAAGCTTTATCTGAATAACAGTCCTCCCTCAAAGGACAAATTACACAGTTTGGCTTTTGATGCCTGGTCTGCCACCCAGTGCATGAGCCAGACACCCTGCATGGCTGACACAATGTGATAAGCAGGGCATGCTGGCACTCATAAATTGTCCACTATGGCGTCCCCCAGAAAAGCGGAAGCTATGGATATCAATTGCGCTCAATTCACGGAGCACAATTCATGAAATTTGCCATCTCGCATAGCGTGGATCAAAGGCGAATGTGTCCACACTTTTGCCTCTGCCCCACACCCCACCAACCCCATAAAAATCCCAAGTGTCTAGTGGAACCCCTCATCCCACCAATTGCATGGTCAAAATCCCTGGTGTCTAGTGGATCCCCACCATGCTGATCCCCATCCCCAATAATAAAAAACAATCCCTGGTGTCTAGTGAAACCCCCCCACTCCAATGATCACTGGTCCTAATAATCAAAAAAGATCCCTGGTGTCCAGTGGATGCTTACCACAATGCTCATCAGCACTTTTAATTTTTAAGATGCCAAATTAATCCCTGGTGTGTAGTGGAACCCCCACCCTATCAGGTAGTGACCCCCAACCCCAAGCCACCACCTGCCCCCCAGCCCCCACCCTGTTACTAACCCCAAGGGCCACTGGCACAGCCTTCCTCTCTCCTCCACAACTGGCAGCCCCACTGATGTGCACTTTCATTCTGAATGAATGAGCGCATGCTTGCACAAGTACATGCTCATTCATTCAGTCAGTCAGCTCCTCCTCCTCCTCCTCCTAGTAGTTAAGCTGATTTCCGGGTCCTACAGAAGGGATGGGGGCTGCTCTGGGTTTGGTGGGGGGTTGGATGGGGAACACTGTTGTGGACCCCGGAGGGTCCAGAACATCGTTCCCCATTCCACCTCCCCCCCTCGCGAAAGTCCAGAGCAGCCCTCATCCCTTCTGTTGGGCCCGGAAATCAGCTCCACTACTAGGAGGAGGAGCTGACTGACAGAATGAATGAGTGCATGCTTGTGCAAGCACACACTCATTCATTCAGAATGAGACTGCACGTCAGTGGTGCTGGTGGCTGCGGAGGTGAGTGGAGGGCTGTGCCAGTGGCCCCTTGGAGTTGGGGAAAGGGTGGGGGCCAGGAGGGGTGAGTGGTGGCTTGGGGTTGGGGGGCACTACCTGATGGGGTGGCGAGCAGGGGGCCCACTAGACACCAGGGATTAATTTGCCATCTTAAAAATTAAAAGTGTTGATGAGCAGGGCGAGGGAGTTTAAACTAGACATCAGAGATTAATTTGACATCTTATAAATTTAAAGTGCTGATAAGCAGGGTGGGGGGGTCCAGTAGACACCAGGGATTGTTTTTGATTATTGGGGTGGGGGATCGGCAGGGTGGAGGTCCACTAGACACCAGGGATTTTGGCCATGCAATTGGTGGGTTTGGGGGGTTCTACTAGATACCAGGGAGATATATATAATAGATAAACCACTCTGAGGTGTGCAGTCGCGCTCTGATATACGCACGCCCTTGGTGTACGTTGTATGCTCGAGGCCGCAGGCTGAGTGTGTCAACTACCCAAGGCATGCATATATCAAAGTGAGACCGCACACCTCTGAGTGGTTTATCTATCTTATAAAATGTCAAAATTGTTTTGGAGGGGGGTAAAAGTGCAGGTCTGCAGTCACGCTCTGATATACGCATGGTCATGTGATGTATTTTATATAATTAGAACATTGGATTTGGATGTGGATGATTTGCTCATTTTATATATATATATATTTTTTTTTTTTTAAACTGGGAGTGGACTGGCGATCAGTAGGGGGGACCACTAGACACCAGGGATAGATCAGGGGAGTTGTTGCGGGGGGATTCACAGTTTGTAACCTCTACTTGCTTTGGGGTTTTTAAGTGCATTTTTCACTTAAAAACCCCCAAAGCAAGGAAAAGTCACAAATGGTGAATTCCAGGTAATTTTTGAAAATTATTTAAAGTGCTACACGAGGCAAAATTGTCAACTTTGCGGCAATTTCGCTTGCAAATGTAAACTTTGCTGCATCTCTAATTATGAGCTAGTAGAGAGAGATTTATATCAAACAGGGATGGGATCAGAATCTTTCTCTGAGGTTCCATCCACTCACCCTCCTCCACTTTTTCAGAGGGGTCTGTCTCCTCATCAAAAAGCACATTTGGGTCATTATTTTCTCCGTGGACCCCTGCATTATCATCTTGACCTTCCATATAGTCAAGGTTGGGGGTTGCCTGCAGATCTGGGTAAGCAGTATCTTCCTGCTCTGGTACACTTGGATGTGCCTGTATGGAACCCCTCCTGACCTGAGGGGCCTGCCTTGGGTTCAGCTGTGTTGGTGGGGATGTCCTGTGGGGCAACAGATTTCAGCAGCCATTTAAGAGCAATAGAAATGATTTGCGCAATTCAGCTTTGCCCCTGCCAGATGATACCATAGGTGCATCCCTCTAGCTCAGGGATTCGGGGGGGGGGGACCAAAATGGACATGTCAGATCGTGTTACACAATTAAGGCAATAAGGCCCTAAAGTAGACGGTATCTTTACCCTCCTGCAGGTCAAATCAATCAATCAAACGTTCTTTAACCTGGCAATAACATCGTTGAGCAAGCTCATTTTCAAGATGGTCCTGGACATAAAGAACAAACTTGTTTACAATACACAACAGTACATAATACAATGTATAATAATACAGGGTGTAACAGGATACACAATCAGCACAAACTATAATAACACATGTATTGCAAATACAAAAACATAACATTTGGAGTGTGGTCTATACTAGTAGAGATTTGTAGAGTACAAATGTGGAAGGTGGAAGGCTCCGTATGTCATGCCGCACCCCCTTTTGTGCTGCAAGGATGGCACATGACCCCCTTGGTGCACAGCCTGCAGTTGCCACAGGCTGTGTTTGAGAATTGCTCACCATTCAATTCCTGATGCAAGCAGCTCCTTGTGTCATTCTACCCGATGTGAGCTTTGAGAATCTTTGAGAGCTGGCAGCTTTGAGAATTGGGCCCAAAGTCTGTACTATGAGATTAGTTCCACTGTAGACTTAGCCAGGCAAGTGGGTAAGCACATGAACTATGTGAAGTCACACCTATGCATCATCTTGCTTGTGAACATACATCTGGAGTCCAGGGTGTGAAACTATGTGTAGAAGAAAAGCACCAGTGAAAAGAGTATGAAACTCTGGCTGTCAACAATGGCTGCCATATTCTGCGTGACTGAGTGTATGTTAGAAACACGCTAAAAGGGTCAATCCTGAAATGAAGCACTGTGGAGCACTTTAAGTGCAGTCGGTAAACCGACCAGGACCAGAGAAAACAAGTATTTGTCAATGCCGAATGTTTGCTTGCTGGCATTGGCATTGGTGGGGTGTGCCTTTGGGTCATCAGGCATAACGGCCATGCCATTTCACCACACCCTACCCTGCAAACACCGACAAGTGTACCAGTGTGCCTTGGGTCTTTGGCCTTCATACTCACCCCATTCCATCAGTGAGATGGGTGCAGTATAGGAGAATGGGGTGATCTTTGGGGCCGAAGAGTCCAAGGCACACCTCGATGCCTCTCACTGGCTGCAGGGTATGGGCGGGGGTGGAATGGTATGAGCATTACAGGTGACAATCCCAAGTCACACCCCTGATGCCTGTCAGTCTCTACAGGGTGGGGCGTTATGGTCGGAAACCCTAACACCTCAGTCATTCGTTGGTATTTTCACTCCAAAATTTTCAACATGGGTTTTTTGTGACCCCCACCTTTTGAACAGTGGCAATATCAGTTCGGTAGCCGAAAGATGATTTTGCACAGTGACTACGGCATTTGGCACCACAGGTGCAAAAACACATTTCGAACAGGATGTGAAAAATGACAGCTGTACTGTTCATGGGGAGGTGTAAAAAATGGTAATGTTGAAAATCTGCAGTGAAAATAGTAAAAAAACTGGTGAAGTCATGAGCGTGCGTAGAAAGTGTGCAACACACACCCTTAATGTTATTAGCTTGGGGATTTTTTTTTACAGCAGATTGTCAACACAGGCATTTTGGGACCTCCACTCATGAACAGTGTCACTGTAATTTTCTTAATCTGTTCCGAACAGTGATGTCCCACAGCGACCACGCATTTCTGTGCAGAAAGTGTGAAAACACATTTCGGCCATATTGTGAAAAATTATAGCTTTACTGTTTATAAGGCAGTGTGGAAAAATGCTAGTGGGGAAAATCTGGACTGAAAATATTACAAATTCATGAATGTATGAGGGTGCGTGGAAACAGCGCAATGCTCACTCCTAACAGTCATTTTATGGATTTTTGTCACCAAATTTTTTTAACATAGCCATTTTAAGACCTCTGCTCATGAACAGTGTCACTGTGATTTTCTTAATCTGTCCCAAACATTGGTTTCACACACCGACTGCGCCATTGTGCACTACATGAGCGGAAACACATTTTGGGGGAGATGTGAAGAATGACAGCTGTACTGCTCATAAGGAGGTGTGGTACATAGATACATAGATACATAGACAGTAAAATGGCAATGTTAAAAATCTGGAGTGCAAATATTAAAAATTTGCAAACTTCCGAGCGTGCGTAGGAACTATAATGCACGCTTCATAAAACAGTCATTTTAGGGATTTTTTGTAAATTTTCAACATAGGGTTTTTGGGGCCTACCTCATGAACTGTGACACTGTCATTTTGTACATCAGTCCCGAAAGGTAATTCTGCGCACTGACCGCGTAAATCACCTTTCGGAAGGAATAACAAATGACAGTGACAGAATTCATGAGGTGGGGTCGTAAAAACCCCATGTTGAAAATTTGGTGAAAAAATTCCAAAAAAATGCCTGAGATATGCATCAAAGTGGAAAAAACTATTTATTCCATTATACAGCTTACTGGCATTTCCTCAGTTCGAGGTCGGCTTTGAAGAGTGCAGACGTGTTCCCGCTCCACCAAAGATCGTCACACCAAGCTCTGGAGGTAAGTATGGGGTGAGAGGGTGTGGGAGGCAGGGGTACAGTGGGTGGGTGTGGGTGAGGTGAAGTAAAGACAGTCAGCAGAGACAGTTTTTCTTTCTAGGCTTTATTTTACTTTTAGAAAGACGACCTGGGATGTTTGCCACACTGGGGTCGGCTCCCAGTGTGGCAGCTGGAAGTTTTTTTGGGGGTCCAGCGGAGTCGATGGGGGATTGGGCACTCCTGTCAGCCATACAGAGGTTTGCCACACTGGGGTGGGCTCCCAGCCTGGCACCTGGAAGTGTGTTGGGTGGGGGGCACAGACAGACATTTGCCACACTGGGGTGGGCTCCCAGAGTGGCAGCTGGAAGCCTGTTTGGGGGGGCAGTGGAGCCCGCCTGAGTTAGGCACCCCATCGGCCATACTGTGTGTGTATGGGGCGATGAGCATGCTGGGTGGGCTCCCAGCCGTGTTACTTTGGGGGGAGCCTGTCCATGACAGCTCTGCAGCAGTGCACATATAATTTTGCATACTGCCGACGGTAGCAGTATGCAGATTGCCTATATGCTGCAGTTCTTCCTTTCAACTGTAAGCCACTGCATTTGCAAAAGCTGTCATAGACAGCTGTTACTTTCATTGGCATGGTGGGGCCGCACCTGCAAAAGGCAGCAGGGCATTGGAAGTAGGGAGGCACACCTATGAATTCTCGTATGGTGGCTCTATGTTTCTTGCACATGCGTGCAAGCAAACATACAAACAATCAGCCCAGAAAGTGGTTTGGCAAGTAAGCCTTAGCACCACAGAACAGTATGTTAACTTACCAGGCAGCTCAAGTCTCCCACAGATAAAATAGAACAAAAACTGTGGCCTCAAGCACAAAGAGGCTCTAAACTAATAAACACAGCAGCAGCTAAGTAAGAGAGGGAGGGAGGGTATGTCACTTGGAGAATGTTCTGGTAAGGGAGGAAGAGAGTGAGAGAGAAAGAGAGGTATAAAAAAATCCTCTGTCTAACTGACTGTGCCTCCCCCAAAAAAACCCTAACTAAATCACTGCTCCTCAGGTCCGGGGGAGGGACCCATCACAGTAACATTCAAAGATCTGCTGCAAACTGGCGACTTTCAATCCTCTATCTGTGGCAAAAATACTGTTGGTGCTGTATGTATCCTATGTCACTGATGCAGAAATAGAGACCTCGCTGCTCTCACACAATATTACTGGTGCAAACCCTCGATACTGTATCCTGTGTCACCAGTGGTGGATCCAGGTATTTACAGAGGAAGGGGTGCACTTCATCCCCCCAAAAAAAATATGTCTAGGGGGATAGGGGGCATGGTGCACTTTAGGCCCTGGTTCAGGAGCATAGTGTGGATTACCCCACAGTCTTCTAGTTGCCTTTCCATTCCAGAGCAGCTGCAAACAATAAAGATTAAAAAACACAATGCACTAACACAGCCCCTAAGGAAGACCCATGTAGTCGAAGCACCGGGGCTTAGTCTGTCCAGCGTCCTCATGGGCTGTTTCAATAAACTCACCATTTTTGCAATTTATTGAGCATTTGTTATTTTCTTGACTTGCGTGCCACCTCATCGTGTTTTTTGTCTGCGCAGTTTGAGATCTTTTGATCTGATTCCTGAGCGCACTGTATGTGTGTGACTATTGGAAACAATAAAGGATACCTCAGAGGGATGAGAGGGAAGCTGTGGGAGATGGCTGGTTGTTCTGTTAGAACACAAAGATATGGACAATGATGGCAGAAGATCAATGGTCCATTCAATCTGCCCATGGTTCCCTATCTAACCCTGGGAAGCAATGTCCATCTAGGGTCCTAGCCCTCCCCATACACCCCCCAATTCCTCTCCCAATATCTGTTGCCCCAGGTAACTACTACACCCTTCACTATGTCCCAGCCTTTCTTAAAACCATTATTGGTTTTAGTGCCCACCACTTCTTTAGGTAGACTGTTCCATGGTTCCACCACCGTTTCCGTGAAATTCTTCCTCATGTCCCTCCCGGCATGTCCAAAACTCTCACCTGCAAGGCAACCTGTTGCTGCACTGTGATGAAAAGGAACTAACAGATGGGATCAGTTTAAATGGCCCTCTTTCTTTCTTTGCTTAAAATTTTCAAACTACTGTATGCATTTTCAAGCCCAGCCACAACCATGACAATACAATCCATGAAACACCTAACAGAAGTTCACAAGTAAATCCTGTGTTCTGTATGCCATATATTTCACAGGCAGGACCCAGACAGTTTTAACTTTTTTAACTCAAAAATGAATAGATACTATTGGATTGGAAAGTTTGCTTGCACATTACTCCTTACCTCTTTCAGAGGGTGTGGGGGGGGGGAGGGCTTGAGCCCCTGCATGCTCACCTCTCCTTCTTACTGCTGCTTCCCTTCCCATCATAAGTAGAAATAAACAAAAACAAATCACCTTCATCTCAGGCTCCCAGCCAGACCTCATGATCCATGATTATTATCAGGCAATTCTTTTAGTAATAATGTATTTCAGGTCAAAACATCAATAAACCATTTTTTTTTTCATTTTCTTTCATTCCTGAACTGAGATACGGGATTTTAATTTTTTTTTAAAAAAGGTTCTTACTCCCTTGCAATGTCCACCATGAGAAAAGTCAGCATCTTGGTGTCTGTGGTGCTGTGCTATCTACCATCAGAAACAGGTGTTAACACCAAAATAGATCCACACTATAAATCCAGTATTCACAGTTGAAAGGTACCCTCAGAGATTTTTAAATATTGTGAGTGGTTGCCATCTTTCATTACTTGAGTCATTAATTGTAATTATAGTTATAAAAACTGTTCTTTTAAGTACCTGAGCAAATAAAAACAAGCATTTGTCAATGCCGAACGTTTGCTTGCTGGCATTGGCATTGGTAGTGTAGGAGTTAGAGAGCTGCATAATGGGAATGGCAGTGAAGTATTGAACTAAGCCAACCCCACCACCACCCTGCAGAGACTGACAGGCATTGGGGTGTGCCTTTGGGTCGTCAGGCATAACGGCCACACCATTTCACCACACTCTACCCTGCAGACACTGACATATGTCACAGTGTGCCTTGTGGTCTTTGGCCCTTATGCTCACCCCATTCCATCAGGAAATATGGTGAGATGGGGCCTGTATAGGAGAGTGGGGTGAACTTTGGGGCCGAAGAGTCCAAGACGCACCTCGATGCCTCTCACTAGCTGCAGGGTGTGGAATGGTATGATCATTACAGGTGAGAATCCCAAGTCATAGAAACACAGAAACATAGAAGATGACAGCAGATAAGGACTGCAATGCCCATCCAGTCTGCCCACCCCGATGCCTCAGTCTCTACAGGGTGGGGCGTTATGGTCGGAAACCCTAATGCCTTAGGCATTCGTTGGCATTTTCACTCCAAATTTTCAACAAGGTTTTTTTGTGACCCCAACCTTATGAACAGTGGCAATATCAGTTTGTTAGCCGAAAGCTGATTTCGCACAGCAACTATGCCATTTGGCACCACAGGTGCAAAAACACATTTCGAATAGGATGTGAAAAATGACAGCTGTACTGTTCATGGAGAGGTGCAAAAAATGGCAATGTTGAAATTCCGCAGTGAAAATATTAAAAAACTGGTGAAGTCACGAGCGTGCGTAGAAAATGCGCAACGCACACCCGTAATGCAATTAGTTTGGGGAATTTTTACAGCAGATTGTCAACACAGGGATTTTGTAACCTCCGCTCACAAACAGTGTCACTGTGATTTTTTTAATCTGTCCTGAACAGTGATTTCCCACAGCGACCACACATTTCTGCACTGGAAGTGCGAAAACTCATTTCGGCCATGGTGTGAAATATGACAACTGTACTGTTCATAAGGAAGTGTGGAAAAATGCCAGTGGTAAAAATCTGGACTGAAAATATTAGAAATCCATGAAGTTACAAGGGTGAGTGGAAACTGCGCAATGGTCACTTGTAACACAGCCATTTTATGGACATATTTCACCAGATTTTTAACATAGCCATTTTAACACCTCTGCTCATGAACATTGTCACTGTAATTTTCTTAATCTGTCCCGAACATTGATTTCGCACACCGACTGCGCCATTGTACACTACATGGGCGGAAACACATTTTAGTCAAGATGTGAGAAATGACAGCTGTACTGCTCATAAGGAGGTATGGTAAAATGGTAATGTTGAAAATCTGGAGTGAACATGTTGAAAATTCGCGAACTTACTGACGTGCGTAGGAACAGCATAACATGCTCGTAAAAGTCATTTTAGAATTTTTCTGTTACCTCAACATAGGGTTTTGAGGGGCCTACCTAATGAATTGTGACACTGTCGCTTTACAATCGGTCCCAAAGGTGGTCCCATGAGGACCGCGAAATCACCTTTTGGGGCTGAATAACGCCATGACAGTGACAGAATTCATGAGGTGGGGTCCCAAAAAACCCATGTTGAAAATTTGGTGAACAAATTCCCCAAAATGCCTGAGATATGCACTAAAGTTGAAAAAACCCTATTTATTACATTATACAGCTTACCGGCATTTCCTCAGTTCGCGGTCGGCTTTGAAGAGTGCAGACATGTTCCCAGTCCACCGAAGATCATCTCACTGAGCTCTGGAGGTAAGTATGGGGTGAGGTGGGGTGTGGAGAGGCAGGGTGCACAGTGGGTGGGCTGGTGGGAGAGGGGGGTCAAGACAGCAGCGAGGGAAGGTTTTTTCCTTCAGGTTTTTTTTTTATTACTTGGACTATGCAGTACATTTGTCACGCTGAGGTGGGCTCCCAGCATGACGGCTGGAAGGCTGTTGGGGGGGCCGTGGAGCCAATGGGGTATTGGGCACCCCTGTCGGCCATATGATCTGTTGCCAGACTGGTGTGGGCTCCCAGAGTGGCATCTGGAACTCTGTTGGGGGGGAAGCACAGCACAGCCGATGGAGGATTGGGCACCCCCCGTCGGCTATACAGTGTGTGTGTGTGTGGGTGGGGGGAAGCACGAGCATGCAGTATGCGTGCATGCATGTGTGTTTGTGGGGGAAGCGCGCATGAGCACGCGATATCTTATCACTGCTCACTGAAGCGGAGCTCTCCCTTTCAACTGTACGGCCATTGCATTTTCAACTGCTGTCATAGATAGCTGCAGCGTTCATTGGAGAACTGCGGCCGCACCTGCAAACACGCTGACTGAATTGGAAGACTGCTGCCGCACCTCCAAAAAACTCGAATGATGGCACTATGTTTCTTGCACATGCGTGCAAGCAAACATAAAAAGATGTCTTATGAATCTAAGGATGTCAGGAATACATAGCTGGTAAATAAAAACTTCATGATGTAAATTTTGCCAGCCAACAAATGCTGGTGCTCTAAATCCCATTTCCCATTTTATTTTCAAACAAATACTACTACTAATGCTTTATTAAAACCACACACGCACACATGCATACACACGCACGCACACACACACACACACACACACACACACACACACCTCACTCAGTTCCTGCCAACGAGCAATCTATACCTTACTCAATACAAGTTACCATACATATTTCATCTAATAAATCAAAGGGGTAGAAAATAATACAGTGGAAAACCAGGCATACAGTACATCCCAAATTGTGAGGATAAAATGGATAACGGGTCATCAATCAGTGATCAATCAGAGGTCAATAGAAATAATAATATGTTCACGATAGGAACAATGATAATCTTTAATAATACCTCCCAATACTAAGTATGCCGAAAGAAAGACTAAGCTATATAATGCAGAGTAAAAAATATGTGTTATCATCATATTATGCAATTTGAGTCTATGCTTCAGTGCCCTTTTATAAGACAATATGAACGTGTTTGAAAAAGAATGAATGGGCTACTAGGGAAATTTCAGCATTATATGGGTGAAAAAAATGCCCATGCAGAATCAAAATGCAAGTAAGTGCAGAGCCAAAGATCCCTACCTTTAAGTCATATGATTATCAATAGTGAAACAGCAATCTCAGGACTCTATATCCTATATAGTAATCTTTGAAAATAGCAGCATTGGCTCTGTGTAAAATAAAAATATGGTGTAATTCATACTCTGGACAACAGGAATGGCTTTATATTAAAAAAATAAATTCATAAATACCAGCTCATACAAAAGCAGAGAACTGGGAGGTCATTAGAATCAATGAGAAAATGCTCCTATGTGCATATCTAAATATTGGATGTTAGTCAAGGCATACATATACAGCTGATATGGGACCACTTGTCTAAGGATATGTTTATTGCACTACAGTTACACATATAAAAAGACTGTGGATAACAAAGGGGACAGATTAGTACTTCAAGGTGTCAGAACAGGTACTATAATTGCATACAGAGCTGTTACAACAACACCGATAACCCCTCAACCTGCTCCAAAAATCTATTTTTCAAGTCTTCACTCTGGTTTTCGTAAGTTTCCCTCTCACTACAGTTCCTCTTGAGATGCAGGAGCTCTCCATACAAAATGGAATTTAAAAAAAAGCAAAACAGGAGCATAACTTTGTTTCAAAATAATATCTAAATGATACAGCATGACAAAGAAGAGTGCAGTCTGCCACTTCTAACGCTTCTCTGCACAACTCACCTAGACTAAGAACAGCTGACCTGGTCCAACAACTGCTGAGCTGTTCGGTAACTTCAGAATCAGACTGGGCCTTTTTTTTTGCCTTCTCAGATGGGTCAATTCCTTCTGCCACACAGAGCAGGCACTGGTATTCCACTCTGCATAGCAGTCTAGGTGGGCTCAGTCCGACTCCAAGGTTAAGTTAAACACTGGGGGATGACATCTGCTACACCATAATTTATACCCAAGAATCCAGTCTTTGTGTTTGGGCAAGGGCAGTTGGGTGCATCAGAGAGACAACGCAGATCATCCAGATGTGCTTTACCGCTGCCAGCTGGTGCCAGGGGCCTCTGGACTTCAAAGGCCAGCAGCTATAACTTAAGATAAGATTTTGCCACATTCTGGACCTTCAGACCTTGTTGTTTCTTTATTTGATCAATTGCTTTTATTTCGGAACTACTGTTCTGGGCTGGGGGGAGGTCTATTCTCAGTTATCAGGGATGTGATCACTTGGTGTGACAAGCCAACCTCTCCACTCTAGAATGAACTTGCACAGACATACTATTAATATGAAGATGACTGACAAACCAGTAAGGCAACACTTCAATCAGACCGATCACTCCATCTCAGATATGACAGTAATGGTCTTAAAAGGACATTTCAAAAATACACAACAGAGATGGACTTTTGAGATCAAGCTTTTTTTACTTCTCAATATGGTAGCAAATGGGTTTTATGACGCATTACGCTACTTAAACTTGCACACACCTTTACTTCAAAGGATGGATATGTAACAAGACTTCAGTGTGTTGTTTTTTGTTTTTGTTTTTATTTTCATAGAGTCAATTTTAACTGGTTGTCTACTTGTTGGATTCTCTCCTAAAAACGGGTGTGTGGGGGCGTGGGGGATGGTGGGTCATCCTGTGGTGTGGGGGGGTTGTGTGTGTAAGTGGGCGGTGGAGTAACTTTGTATGTGTGTTGGGGTAGGAGAATGGTATGTTGTTTTTTTGTGGGGAGGGAGTTTGTGTGTGTGAGGGGAGGTAGTGGGGAATAAAGTGGGGGTTGGGGTTGTGGTTATATTGAGGAAAGGCTTATACATGTGTTAGGGCTCTTGTTTCTCATTCACAGTGAATGTATACTTCTTTCTGCTAGTGATCTTTTCCCTTGGGGGGGGGGTTCAATTCCATTGTTTTTTTATTCATATTCCAAAGACTGTTATTGTACATATAGCAATTTGATTATATTCTAACACATTACTGAACTCTGAACATTTTAGGCTGCATGAACTCATTTTCTAGGGGATCTTTGAGAGATTATTTTTTTGGCACTAATTCTGATAATTGATATTTTGTAAAAAAACATTGTTACAGTACTGAAGGTCTTAATGTTTATGGAGTTTGTTAACTGCTTGAGAGTATAGCTTAGAAAATGTTTCCAGATAGGTTTAATGCTATATAAATGGGTGAAACAGTTGTTCATACTAGGACATTTTTCTTTATACCCTCATATTGCCATATGCAGTATACAACATTTCTGGTTTATAGTTTTTTAACATACAATACTATCAGATTTTAATATGCACTTATGTGGGTGTTCAATCTAAAGGTCTTGCTGTTAATTAAGAATGTATTCACATAACACACTCATTCATTCATTATTTAAGATAGTAGGACTTTCTGCTCGAGTATGCATGTTATCTGCTTCTGCTGACATTTGACCTTGGAAGGTTTTTCAGTAGTAACAGACTGGTAGAATCTGATTCCTTCATTCCAATGTCTGTTGTTTTTTTTAAAGGGATTTTAAACCAATAAGAATTATTTCTGGTTTTTTTTATGTATGATCTGGGTGTTAATCTAATGTGATTCTCGAAACAACTGGCATACGTTTCAGAGGAAGGACTTGGCTAGTTTGAAGGCTTAGGCACCATTTTATTTTTGTAACATCTATGTTGGTCCAATAAAAGGTATCAAATAATTTGCTTCTTGGGGTGAAAAGGTAATTCTAGCTCCTCCTAGCTAGCTCATCAGCAACAGTACACCGGTCCACATCCAAGGAAGTCTGCAGAGTTTCAAAACAGTTTGAATAGGGGATGCAGGAGCACCCTCTGCCCCCCCCCCATCCAGGAGTTCAACACTATTAAGTGTCAGGTAGTGGGGGAAGACTAAGCACTGAATTTTAGTCACGCATAGCAGAGAGAGACAGAGAGAGAGAGAAAGAGAGAGAGAGAGAGAGAGAGAGAAATAGAGGCAAAGAGTTGTGGCTGACTGTGTAAAAAGATGCAAATTGCCTTTGTGTTTAAGTGTTTCAGACTGCTCTGCTGGGGCCTTCTGACAGCTGGGGCCCCATGTGATTGCATGGTCTGCATGATGAAAAGGCCAGCACTGCTCAGTGGCTGCTTCTGCTGCTCCCTGGTCCTTGCTTGCATGTTGTCTCCCTCCTGGTTTCCCCTGATTTCCCATTTATAGTGTGCTTTGTCTCCCCCCTCCTTTTTCATTCTCTCTCTTGGTGTTTTTTCTTGTATCCCCCTTCCCTATTTCTCATCCCCCCTCCTGCCTCTCTTTATGTGGTTCTCCACTCCCCCCCACCTGGTTGTGTTTCATCACTCTGTTTTTGTGTTCTTTCTGTGTTCCTTTTTGGGCTTTTCTTGCTCCATTGGAGCTGCCACTCCATTCCTCTGCTACCACGTCTGGGCTTGCCACACAGCATGCATCAGCCCCTTACAGCTACAGCTCCTATGTGTAGGAACATCTGGTTTTCAGCTGGAATCTATGCTGCCTACTCCAGCCGCTTTCCTGCTATCAGTCTGCTACTCATTACCTCCAAAGTGCTCTGTAATTATTTTCTTGAAGAAGGTCTCAATGCATATCAGTACCTATTAACATCCCACTGCCTAGTCTCTCAACAACCAACAGGACTGTGACCTCTCCAATGCTGCAGCAGTTGGCACACCTACAGCAACCCCTACCTCTGACAACCTCTGACTCAGTACAATGGCCCCATCTTGGCTGTCTAGTCCAACTATTCCACTAACCTAAACACATCTTCAGTCACTAAGGCAGTTGCTACACCCTCTGCATTTCTTAAAACCAGCACCTCCAGCCCTGCTCACTGAGCCATAATGAACCACGAGAATGTTGATTCAGGAATGCCACCCTCCTTTGCGCGCTCATTAAATAACCTGTCTCTACCCTACATGCCATTGTCAGAGCTGTCACACAGATCTAGGAACATATCATGGCAGAAAAGGCAGTCAACAAGAGCCATATGCTCAACACGTGAGCGGTGCACTCACCGTGTCAGTTAGGCACTCTTCTATCAAGCCGCAATCCATAGTATTGCGACCACGCACACATTTGGCCACTCAGACAGCCTGCTGTAAGCTCCAATCTACACAATCTTCTACCACTCTGGATCTCACAGAAAATTTCCTAACCTGCATTACCTCCTTTGGTAACAACTCCACGAACAGCACAATACAAGGCAACATTCAATACAAGGTAGCATTGCCATCAGTATTTAGAATTCAGACCCAGCTAAAAGAAAAATTAAATATACAGACTCTTAATGACAAAATGTGTAATTGTCTAATGTCCTTCTGTTCACTATGATCCTAATCTATGCCATGGACCTTAACAGTCCCTATCTCTTAAAGGGACACCATCAGTATTTGGGACTATTTCCAAAGTGCACGTTATTTTGTTTCTGGGACAAGATCTACTACTGTGTAATACAGACATGCTAAATGGCAAGTTTACTTCATCTATTACTCCTATCACCCACATCTCCTCATTGCTACGGGAAAGAGTTCTAGCCTGACCAACTCTAAGTGAAAGACAACACCCAGAAGGCCCTCACCTGATCCAAGTCAGTAACTCCTTTTCCCTGGATTTATCACATTACCAGTAACCTGAAATCTAACCCAACATGTTCAGTAATGCAGTAGCAGTTCTCTCCTCTCCTCGCCTCTCTCTCTCCTCTCCTCTCCTCTCCCCTTCCCTTCTTTTATTTTCTCCTTTCAGTCCTCATCAACAGCCCTCAGGGAACTGTCTCCCTAACTCATTCATTCAGGAGGTCTACGAGTGTAGGTAGGTGTCCTCCATCCACCAAGGATGGGAATCTCTACTTTCACTTCATACACTTACCGGCTTGAGGACGGTCTTCATGGAGTCCCCTTGGATGTTTTCCTACATGCCTCAACTCAAAGGAGGTCTTCAGGGGGTCCCTCAGACTTCTTTCTACTTGCTCCATCTTGAAGACGGTCTTTAGGGAGTCCCCTTGAATATCTCCTACTCACCTCAACTCAAAGCAGGTCTTCATGGAGTCCCCTTGGACTGCTTCCTACACATTCCAACTCAAAGACGGTCTGCTGGGAGTCTCCTCAGACATCTCCTTACAAGCACCAATCTCCAATGATGTTTTCACATCCATGCTCATTCAAGTTTCTACCACTATTTCTGGTTTCTCAAATCAGACTCAAGCAGCTCACAAAGTCCCCTTGGACTTCATCTGATAAGAGCCAGCCTTGCAAAAATCTCCATAGCCTTGCTCGATCAAGCTCTGCTATCTTCTGATCTACTTCTAAGGATCAAGACCATTCTCAGGGATCCCATGGAAATCTTCAGATGCATCATCCTTCATGCTTCATGCCATACCAACCATCTCTGTCTCAAGTTTTCTGTCCAGCTCACGTGCCTCAGTATCGCACTTCCATCTCCAGTGTAGAAGACCACATGACTTAGTTAGCGACTGGCATTTTTCAGCATACCAAAGAGCCTGCATCTAACCAGCTCATCTTGCTCAATTTCTGCCTTGAACTCTGCATATTCTCAGACTCAGATTCACCCAGTGATATTCATAACTTAGATATAATAGGCATCTCCCCTATTGCAGTTTGGCTTTGCACTCTACTTCAGCTTTTGGACATACAATACCTGCTATCTTCTTTATGCCAGCTCTATTCTGTTTAACTGCCTGCTATCCATAGCACTCCTATGTTGGAACCACGAAAATGTCAGACTTCAGATATATTCTCCACTATTAATCTTCCTCAAGTTATCCATCCCTTCCCTGCTTGGTCACCACCTTGGAATATCTGCATGAAAGGGAAGCACTTGGTAAGATGAGCCATCTTGACAGAGTGTGATTTCCCTGCTCTGGGCTGCCAGTATTCTCCTGCCTGTCATGTAATGTCTTTGAGTGTAGCTTACCCTGCAAGGAACTCAGATGACCTGCACTCCAACTCAACAAGCATCCTCAGTCATCAGCCTTATTTACTATCAGAATGTATGGTATTCGTCCTCCAATTCCTGTATAGCTCCTGGATACATTAGGATGGAAGCTCTCTCCTGGTAATAGCTCTGATGATGATTCTTGCCCAAGCTTCTGCTTCCATTCTCCCTCTGTATCCCATGAGTTGCCATGCTTCGTCACCATCCTCAGTATCCATCCTATACATAGGCAATCACTCTACTGTTGCTTTCGATCGCTGAACTGGCTGTTCCATGTTTCTAAGAACTATAGATGAACATTTCTCGGCATTACTACATATCTGCAATTCAGGTCTGATGTCATCAGTTCCTTTCCTCACTCTGGAAGCTGTTGCCTTTGAGGACATCTTCAGTTTGTGACTTGTCACTCACTCAGTCACTCAACCAACAGTGTGCAGTATCTATTGAGTAAGATTTTGTTGCATTCCATCATAGCTATGTGAAGGCTGATTTCCCCATCTCTAACTTAAGTATCCCTCTGGCTTCTTATTCCTCATGAAAGAACCAGCTGATTTCTTACCTTAATGCTAACTTCAGGACTCTAGTCACTTATCCCTCAACAACCTCCATCATGACTTCTTCACCTCAAGTATCCAATCTCATCATCAGCCAGTCAAGCATCACGAAGTCTGCAGTAATGCATGTTCCTAAACAACTCACAGCATCAGTTGGAAGATATCTTTTTCATGTCATGCCATCTAGTCATACCCTAGATGTTCTGGTGCCTACCAATTCTCCTTCTAGCTTGCAAAGCAAAATGCAGGGCATATTGGCTCCATGGCATCCTCCACACCTACTGATTCTCCTCCTACCTTGCGGAGCAATATGTAGCACATATTGGTACCATGGCATCTTCTATGCCTACCAGTTCTTCTCCTTCCTTGCAGTGCAATACACAGTGCATATTGGCACCATGGCATCTTCTACACCTACTGATTCTCCTCCGACCTTGTAGCACAATATGCAGCCTGTACTAGCATTATGGCATCTTTTACGCCTACCATTGTCCTCCTACCTTGCAGCACAATATGCAGCTACATATCGGCACCATGCCTCTTCTATGCCTACTGATTAAAATACAATCTAGAGAAGATCCTCCTCATTTCATTCTCGGCTGATGCTCATAATCCACTGTCACCATATCTCATTATCTGAGGGGCAGTACAAAACACTCAGTGGACCTTCATTCAAAACTCTTAATTAATATTTCATCAATAGATGATGAAACTCATCAAGGATCTGTGTGTTGCCTCGAACAGGAGCTCTTGAAGCCATCTAATCTACCTTCCTGCACCTCACTGAGTGGCTTATTCAGTCAGCATTGCTGCTCTTAGTCAGTAAGAATCCTACATCTTGAATTTAACCATCAGACATTCCAGATGAGTCCAGATGCCACTTCTGATTATGAAGAACCATGACACATCAGCTCCTTCAATATCGATCTCAACAAATTGCCCGGAATCTTCTCCTCATCTTCTGACTTCTAACTATCATCCAGCAATGACTACCAATTTTGTTCGAAAACCTCTCACTCCTAGTTGATACGCTTCCTCAAGATTTTTCAATCCAAGTAGCACCAGCAGCATCAAAAGCAACATTCTGCTCCTTCACCAAGATGGAAGATCCAGCACAGAGTATTTCTCTCCGATTGGAACAAGAAAAATGATCAAGCATTTAGGATTATCTCCTCTTAGTACGCCAAGAGGTCAAGCAGGTCAGAAGCCATGGGACCTCAGAGGTTTCCTCCATGGGGGAGGGGGGGTTCCTCTTCTGCATGCTACTGTTTACACTCTCTTACCAATCCTGCAACTCACTACATTTTAAATACAATTTAATGCATTGTTTCCTCCATGTCCCAGGCCAGGCTTCCCAGTTCCACCAACTATCACAATCCCCCCAACCCCAACCAATATTTTAGAATTTGATGGCAAAAGAAGACCAAAGTTCAAGAGTCTGCCCTTACATGCCACCTCAACCTGACACCTTACTGACCTTTAAAAAAACATTTTTTTAATCTATTTTATTTTGTCCCTGACCTTATTCCTGGCCCACCTTGCCAATGTCACAACTCACTACATTAAAAGCATACCTTTAATCCATTTTTTTCCTCCTTATCCCAGGCACGGTCTGCCAATCCCACAACCCAACCCGCTCCATTTTAAATACCTTAATTTTTGTTTTCTATTGTCCCAGGCCCAGCTTGCCAATTTCTCACTCCCCTGCATTGTAAAATATCTTTATTATTGCTTACCATATCCCATACCCAGACAGAGCTTGCCATTTCAAACCCCTCATAGAAACATAGAAACATAGAATTTGACAGCAGATAAGGACCTCTTGGCCCACCCAGTCTGCCCATTTTCCTACCTAACAGATAAGCTGCAGATCCTAGTTAACCAACAGCTTACTTCCTCCTACACCCCTCTAGGACTGCCTTATGCCTGTCCCATGCATTCTTGAAGTCCCCCACTGTTTTTGACTCCACGACCTCCTCAGGGAGGCTGTTCCATGCATCCACAACCCTCTCAGTGAAAAAATACTTCCTCACATTACCTCTGAGCCATCCCCCCTCTATCTTCAAATTGTGCCCCTTGTTTTAACATCTTTTTCTTGAAGATGCTACCCTCTTGGACTTTGTTAATTCCCTTGAGGTACTTGAAAGTTTCTATCATGTCCCCTCTCTCCCTTCTTTCCTCAAGGGTATACATATTAAGCTCCTTTAGTCTTTCTTCGTATGTCTTCTGGTGCAGACCCGGCACCATTTTGGTTGCTCTCCTCTGGACAGCCTCCACTCTGTCTATGTCTTGCGTGGAGATGGGGTCTCCAGAACTGCACACAGTACTCCAGATGGGGTCTCACCAACTGTCTGTACAGAGGGATAACAACTTCTTTTTTCTACTATTGATGCCTCTTCCTATGCATCCCAGTATCCCCCCAACCTTCCTTACTGCCTTCTCACATTGTTTGCCCACTTTTAGGTCATCTGATATAATTACCCCCAGGTCCCTTTCTATTTTTATTGTTGTCAGTATCTCACCCCCCATTGTGTACGCTTCTTCTGGGTTTTTGTTTCCCATGTGCATTACCTTGCACTTCTTTGCATTGAATCTGAGCTGCCATACATTTGACCATTCCTCCAACCTTGCCAAGTCCCTTCTCATCCTTTCCACTCCATCTTGTGTATCAACCCTGTTGCAGATCTTTGTGTCATCTGCAAAGAGACATACTTTTCCTTCCAGTTCCTCTGCAATGTCACTTATAAAGACACTAAAGGTCCGGTCCAGTACTGAACCTACGGGTACCCCGCTAGTAACCCTCCTTTCTTCACTGTGTACTCCATTTACTACTACCCTTGCATCCTGTTGTCTAGCCAATTTTTATCCAGGCTACCACCTTGGGACCCACCCAAGGCTGGCTATCTTGTGTATTAATCTTTGTGTGGGACTGTATCAAATGCCTTGCTAAAATCAGGTAGGCCATGTCCAGCAGCTCCCTGGTCTACTACTTTGGTCACCCAGTCAAAGAAATCTATTAGATTTGTCTGACACGACCTTCCCATCATGAATCCATGCTGCCTCGGGTCCTGTGCCCCACTGGCCTCTAGGTACTCAACAATTCTTTCCTTTAGAAGTGATTCCATCATTTTCCTACCACTGAGGTCAAACTAACTGGTCTGTAGTTTCCTGCCTCTGTCCTGCTCCCACTTTTGTGAAGAGGAATCACATCTGCCGTCCTCCAGTCCTCGGTACCACCCCATCCTCCTATGATTTGTTAAGAGAGGTCAGTGGTGTCACTAGTTCTACCCTTAGTTCTTTTAGAATTCTTGGGTGAATCCCATCAGGCCCATTGCTTTGTCCACCTTCAATTTTATTAGTTCTTTCAGAACCCTTTCTTCTGTAAATGGACTGGTATCGGACCCGTCTTCAGAGTGTTTCTTTGTTTGGTTTAGGTAACTCCTCCTCTTCCTTTGTGAATACTGAGCAGAAATGTTAATTCAGTATCCCTGCTTTTTCACTGTCACCCTCTACCCACATTCCCTCCCCTTTGTTAAGCTTCAGTATCCCTCCTTTGGTCTTTCTTCGCTCCTTAATGTACCTGTAAGAGGTCTTATCCCCCTTCTTAACAGAATTGGCTATCCTTTCCTCGGTTTGGGCCTTTGCTATTCTGACTGCCTTCCCAGCCTCTTTCTGCTTTAACTGATAAAGATCTCTGTCCTGCTCCTTCTGTGTTTCCTTATATTTCCTGAATGCTGTCCTTTTCTCCTTAACCTTCCCTGCCACCTCTTTTGAGAACCATAACGTTTTTTTCCTTCTTTGTGTTTTATTGATTTTCTTTACACAAAGGCTTGTTGCCTCTGTGATGGCTGTTTAGATCACTCCCCATTGTTCCTCCACCCCTCCTTCTTGCCTGTTTGCTAGTGCTTTTCTGAGGCACTCTCTCATTTTCCCAAAGTCAGCCCTCCTAAAGTCCAGTACTCTTGCTTTTGTATGGCTTGATTGTATGGCTGTGTTTATCGTGAACCACACTGTTTGGTGGTCACTTGTTCCCAGATGGCTACCCACTTCTAAATCTGAGATTCTTTCTCCATCCCCATTTGAGAGTACCAGGTCTAAGATTGCTCCTCCCAGTGGGTTCCAATACTAGCTGTCTGAGGCATGCCCCTGTAGGCATCAAGAATGACCCTGCTCTTGGATGTGCCTGCAGCAAAGGTGCTCCAGTTAGCATCTGGCATATTCAGGTCCCCCATCAACAATATCTCCCCTTTTTCTGCCATTCTAAGAAAGCCTTCTATCATTTCCTTGTCCATTCCCTCCCCCTGAGATGGGGGTCTGTATACAACCCCCATGCGGATTGTGGTACCATATCCTGTCTCCAGGGTGACCCAAAGTGCCTCATCTGCTCCCTGTTTACTCTTTAGCTCTGTTGCTTTGATCCCTTCCTTTACATAGGGAGCTACTCCTCCTCCCCTTTTACCCTCCCTGTCCCTCTTGTAGATTGTGTATCCTGGTATGTTGACATCCCAGTCATATTTCTCTGTGTACCATGTTTCTGTGACTGCCACAATATCCAGGCAACCCTCTTCCATCAAGGCCACTAGTTCAGGGAGCTTGTTACACAGACTACGGGCATTGGTACTCATCACCCTCCACTTTTTGATAGCCTTACTTCTTTTATCCCCATTTCTGTCCTTACTGCCTTTGCCTTTTTTTACATTTAAATCTGTTCTGCTCCCTAATAACTTCTGTACCTTGGTGTTTACCTCACTAATCACCATGTTTTGTGGGGGGAGGCTGGGATTTCCCTGCTCCTTTTCAGTGCCTCCCCCCTTGGCTAGTTTAAATGCTTGCCAATGAAGCATTTAAACCTCTCACCTAGGATCCTGGTTCTCCCCCCCCGGACAGATGCAGTCCATCGCACCAGTATAGGTCTGCATTCCTCCAGGTGGCTCCCAAGTCCGCAATGAAGCCCTCACCCATTTAACTTTCTGTCTAACAACTCTTAGTTGTTGCTTACCTTGCTAGCTGGCTTATTCTGAAAAAAATGTGCCTGTGTCAGATAAAAGTTTAGTTTTTCTTGCAACTTAAGTTGTTGGAAAGCTGGAGTCTCTGGAGAGAAGATGGAGAGGGGAAAGGACACAGAGCCACTAGCCCAGTCAATGGAACACCATCCCTGCTCCTGCTTGAGCTCAGATCACCTGACCCGTGTGTTCTTTTGTTGTTCTTCTGTCCCCCAGCAACAATGGTGGTCACAGTTCACTCATGCTGACCTGACAAGGAGAGAAGCAGCGTAGTAAATGACAGCACCGAAAGGCCAAAAGCTGATGTTTTTATACACAGCTCTCACCCTGCAAAGCAACCCCTTGCTGCTAATGACAGCTTGGCACCAGTGATGAATTTGAACAAGATGAAGTCACTGATTGGTCCAGCTGCCAGTGGAGCCCCAAAGTCGCTGAACTTACACACACACACACACTAGTGAAGAGTGTTAAGTGACAGTCTGCCTCTCTGACTGTTGACCAAGCAACAATCCATTACTGCAATGTAGGCCAGGAGACATTTTGTGACAGAATGAGACTTGGTTCCCAAAACAACAGCACCGGGGTGAAGGGGGTTCATATAATGGCATTGCCGGCCCAGGCAGGGGAGGAAGTAGTAATAGGGAAATGATGAGTAGTGGTGGGCAGTGGCTAGGACCACAATAACATATATATATATATATATATATATATATATATATATATACATATACATTTACATTTTGCATTAAAAAGTGTCAGTCTATGTGCCTGTAAAGGGGGGGTACTGAGCAGCTGTAGCCTGTCACCTGAACTCTGTAAGCGAGGGAATGCAGAAACAAAGCTGTGAATGTGTGCTACTGCTCTCAAGGGATTTAAGGCAGCACAGTCACTTATTCTGAACAAAGACAGCTCTTCTCTCATCTGTAGCTGAGTGCTGTATTTCCGCCTTGGAAAATTAACGTAAACAGGTGCAGAAAGGGAGGAATGCCTGCAATTGGTAACAAATGGGATCACTGCAGCTGGAAACCCCATTTTTGTCCCCTGCTGAGTTACTAAGCACTATATTCAGTTATGGCCATGATGTTCTACCTGCAGACAAGGCTCTTTGAGTCCCCGCCTCTGATGTCAGTGACACCATCTCTGAGTAAGAAGCATAGCTTTTGGCTGAGGAATGCTGTTTGTCTCCCACTACCCTTACCCATCAATTAAGGATTCACTGGGCCCCATTTTCAAAAGGATTCATTCATTGCATTCTTTGCCTGTGGTAAAGTAAAATCTTTTGAAAATAACATGCCCATCAACACAATAGACCAACAGTGGGGAGAAGGGGCTCAAAAACATGACACCACTACATCATAAAGCCAATCAACTGCTTGCTGACCAGCTTCATGCAAATGAAAGGACTGAGATGCTCTCTCATAGGAGCACAATGGTCCTTTCAACTATACAAAGTTTTCACCCAGCAAGCAGTAGTAGTGTCATGCCCAGAACACCTGGGGATTGGTCCACACTGGCAAGCCCTTTGCAGCTTGAGCTGCAATTGGCTTGGCAGTAACACACCTCTCAAATATCGTATATTGTAACAACATGTTTCTTATGTAAGTGCAAGCAAACATAATAATATGAGCTGTGGTTATGTAATAAAGGCTTTCTTCTCTGTTTTAAAAAGATGTGAGACTCACCTGCAGTATGTTATTCTGATATTTGTAGTGCGATTCATTACTAATGCTAATGTCCACAATCAGCAGTAGACAAAAAAACATTGGAGGAAATTATGTCCCAGTGGTCACTTAGTCTACACATGCATCATAGGTACTGCTGTCAGTCTCATTTTTTTTCCTTCAACATTAGCATTACATATGTAGTTAAAGTTTAGGAAGTTAACTTCCATGAACATCATTTTCTCTAAATTGTCTGGTGTTAATCTTGTTCATTTATCAGTTACAACATCTGAAGCAGAGCTAAAAAAAAGTTTGGAACAGGCACTGGAGGGTGGACAGCCAATATACTTACAAGCCAGGTTAGCCAGCTTTGGCTAGCATGATTTGTTTTTTTTTCCAGTAACCTAAAGGGTAGTACTAATGCTGGGCTCAGACAGGTATGCATTTGCCATGCTTAGTACAGAGCAAGCATCTTCTCCTTTGGAATTTCAGTGTGCTGCGGCTGCCGCCAAATGTTACCCTCCTCCCCATTGTCTGCTCCTGCACTGTTTTGTATTGCAGTCTGCTGAGTCTGACATGGTGTCAGTGTAGTACTACTTCCTAATGAAACCTCATCTACTTCATCAATCAAAAGTTGCCTGTAATTTAACTCCTCCATATCCTGAGAAGCAACAACAGGAAGGTATCACAGAAACATAGAAACATAGAATTTGTTGACAGATAAGGGCTGCTAAGCTCACCCAGTCTACTCATTTTATTTTAACTTTCATTTTATTTTTCTGCAGCCCCAACTTGATCTATGGCACCATCTATTCCTCTCCCTTCTTTACCTCAATGATTCACTTGTGCCTGTCCCTGGTATTTTTGAACCCCACCACTGTTTTGTCCCCCACTACCTCTACTGGAAGGCTGTTCCAGGAATCCACCACCTTTTCTGTGGAGAAGTGCTTCCTCACATCCCTCCTGAATTTACATCCCTCCAGCTTTTTAGCATGCCCCCTTTTTAAACTCTCCCCTTCTCTTTTCAAGAAATGGCATGGGATCTTTTACATCCACCTCAACAATCACCAGAACAGGCAAACAGGACCTCAATTTAACCCTATCATGTGAAAGATGGCACCTCAGGAGTGCAACACTGCCCATCCCTCCCATGCTGCACTACAATGTCAGTACTGGGATTTTACCCCAAGTTCCTGGTGTGGGTCTAAATCAATAACCTTCCAATCTCCCCATCTCACAGCCAACTGTGCAACTTGCTGATCCACTGAAACTGATAAGAAAGATGTGTCAGAAGTAGGATTTGAACCTATGACTCCATTCAGAGACCAGAATACCCATTTCCTTATAAAGAATTCTCTTCTAGAGTCTGGCACCGTAGATCACTCAAGCATCCTGATATTCCAGCCTGTCTGTTCTGGAAACGTGGGTCTAGCAATGTTGCTAAGATACACTTTGTTACATGTTATTGCTGATAATGTCATTATTGTTAAGTCTGGTAAGCATGTTATTGACTAGATATTGGTTCATATCTAAGTTGCTCCTCGTTTTCTCCAGACTTTTTTTTTGTGAAGTAGAATGAGTGTAATAGAGAGAATAGTCAACTATGTACAGCCAGTGTGTTGTGCCGCTGAGGGGTTCAGATGCCCTGTGACCTCAAGAGCGAAGCTCGAGAGGTCCGTGGGAATCAGAACCCTGAGGTGGCACAACACGCTGGTTAGGCATAAAGTTGCCCATCCACTATTTTTTATAGTGTATGGTGCCCCTAAAATAATTTAAGTAAACAGTTTAAGAGTTACAGAAATTATTTCTGCTGCATCTTAGTCCAGGATAGAAGACTGGTTGCTAGGGTCACTGCTGTGGTTGTTAGGGACCAAAAGTCCCTACATCTATAGTGCAGTCTGCCACTGGGCGTCAGTTGCCTTTGGGAAGAGTTTCCAGAAAAAAAACATGGTGGCCGCATCTCTCACTAAGCGAGAGGACCGTGAGTGAGAGGAATCGCATTTGTTAATGTGAGTAGTTTTAAATATCTGGTTGATCCTGCAATTTTTTTTTAATAGTTGAAAATATCTGGTTGATCCTATGTTTTTTCACTGTACCCTGTTAGAATCATCGTTTTGAGTGACTGTGCAGCCACAGCTGCCCTGAGTGTAAATCTGGTTGATCCTACTGTTTCTATGCCTGGTCTGCTTTTAAAAACTGCTGAGCATGTGGAGCCTCTAGAGGGTTTCAAAATGTTTTTGTATCACAGTGTGGAACAATCATGTTCCATGACCTTTCAAACTGTGGTACAACAACATTTTGAAAGCCACCGAGTTCCATATACAACAAGCTCTCACCATACACTATAACTTGGTTAAGGGTTGCCTTTTCTGCATTGACCTCTTTTGTATCACTCATAAATGGTTTCAGAATGTGAAACAGCTGTTTCATCAGAGACCATTAAGTAGAAAGGAGTACAATTTCTTCCGCAATATCATTGTGTGTGATATTCTTAATGATGACTACCTTTTGTTCAAGGATGCATTCAATCATAAAGTAAGATGAAGTCCAACTTGTTTGTACATTCTGAATAAATTAGTGGTGAGGAAGACATTTGTTCTTCTGGATGTCAGCAAGGACGTCAACGGCTTTAATAGAGGGGTTGAAGTGGTCATACGCATTGTGAACTGTGCCTACAGTGGTTGACACTTGCAGGTCAATATGCAGAAAACTTTTTGCTATTAAGACAATGTGAGAAACAACTTACATGTACAGAATTGCCAGCACAAAGTTTCTCTTATATTTGAACCATCGTTGGCAACAAAAAGACAACTTTCAAACTCTGTGTGGTGACCCAGGCACTAACTAGTCTTTCAAGTTCTTGTTGAATGTGCTGTGCTGTGTGTATGCCTTGAAAGTTTGATACATGGAATACTGCCATTTTCTGAAACATGAAGGTCCCCCCACCCCAAGAGAAAGAGTAATGATAGTAGCAGTTGGAGTGGTGTGCCAGGATGATGAGTTTCCTACAAAACTAACTCAATCTACAGTAAGAGAAAGACAGTCAATAGTTTGGGTGCTGGTCCACATGTTGGTAGTAAAGTGAAAACATTCAGGGACTAAGTCCCATGTCGCAGCCACCGCTACATCACAAAATCTCCACACCTGTGATTTCTGTTTTCAGCCCATGCTCTGCAGGGGCAGCAGGTGTAGCTGTGGAAGATGTTACACCTAGTACCACCAGGCATAACATTTTTGTGCAGCTGTGCTGAAAAAATGACCACAAGCTGCCATAAATCAAGGAGCCGGTCGTGAACCACCTCCTGCTTGAAAATGCGGTGCATGCGGGGAAAACTGAAGCCACACTTATGGCATTTTTTTCCCTACACTTGCATTGATCCAGGGGGGTGCTGAAAATTCAGCCCTGTATCTTCCCCTCAAGACTCAACTTTTCAGCAGCGGATGCTGCTTAATTTATTAGAGAATTAGTGAGCAGTATGGCTCACTCATTGATGACTGCAGGATAATTATTTCTCACCTTTTTTTTGTGTTTTGTTTTTGATGAATGGGAAAGGAGGACTAGACAGTTCTGCCTATTTTCAGCCTTGTCCTGGGGGAGGAGGATACAGATGGATGCCAACTGACACTGAACCATATTGCGCTGTTGGTGGTATTTTTGGTGAATACTGGAAATTTGGTCAGGACACCGGGGAAATTCCCCTACTGCATGGCCAGTAGGGGGACCGCTGGTCAGTGAGTTTGTCATTTCGGGTTAGGATGGAGAAGGAGATGGATGTCTCTCTGGGTGCGGGACCGGCTGCTGTTACTTGGTCTGATGTTCTAGATTCGGAGGTTTTCTTTGACGCTCCTAGCACGGATATGGAGTCTTAGTCTGCTGCAACTACTTCTGGAAATAAGGTTGGCTTACATGCTTTACCACAGGATGACAAGGAAGTTGCTCTCTTTTCAACTTTACAAAATGAGCCTGCCTATGATTTGCCTGCCTTGCAGCAGCAGCTGCATGAAGAAGAAGCCCATTTTCAGTCTTGTCAAACGGAATTGAGAGCTGCAATTGCGGCTGTGGATCTACGCCCTATGTGTGAGCAACCTGAGGTAAGGTCTGTGCAAAGCACTGCTTTAGCTGCTGATACAATGATTACCTCACAGATTCCTAGGCAGCAGACATCAGATGTTCTAGATGAGAAGCAATCAACGAGTCCTGATGCTGCTGCAGACGCTTGCTTCTTCGCTTCAGGTACTGGACAGACACCCTTATTTGTCTTTAAAGGGAATCTTTTTCCAGGTTCTGCTGGAACGTCAACAAGTCCTTTAATTTCAAGTACTGTCCATCGATGTAATACTGAGGTTCCCTCAGTTCAGCTGCAGGAGGGCCCCACTGACTCAAATGAGTGGTCTGTAGATACAGCTTTGCAAGCAGCCGGGTGGGAGAAATCTAGAACTGGTGTGTGGGTCTCGGGCCCCTCTCCCATTTCAGTATCTCCTAGCAAGACTACAAAATATTTTCAAGACTGTTCCCCTATGTTTCTGAAAAATCTAAAGATTGGGGATCTGTGATGGATATTGTTTCACCTTTACAGGTACCCGAAGGCTTAGAACTTACTCAGAACCCGGGTTTGCCTCTTTTTCAAGATGGTGCTGTGAAACAGTGTGGGCCCACTCCTTCGGAGGAACTTGCTGAACAACCCTCTCCTGGACAATCTAAGCCTGCTAAAACATTTGCATCTTTGTTTAGAGCTCCTGTTTTTTCTGCAAAACGACACAATGCCATTAGGCTTCTTTATAAGGGGGGCTTGGATGTATTTCCTGACCGAAAACATGTAGCCAGGAATTTGTTAATGGGCTCTATGTTTTTTTCTCCTCCTGAAATATACGCATTAATACATGTTTCAGGAGAGCCTGTGTTTGATATAAGCTTTAAGCAGGGTAGTGGGCTACAAAAAATTTTGGTCTCAATATTTGCTTTTAATAACCTCTGCATTATGGGTTCCCTTGAAGTTGTGCCATTGACCAAACCTGCACTTCGCATGATTACAGTCCTTTTTCGTAATGAAGGGGTGCGTGTTACAGATCTTTTATTCTGGCTTAAACAGAGATGTGCAGTTCAGGGTAATCCTGAGCCCATTTTTGATGAAGATCATATTTGGAATGGGGGGTTGGAAAGTACAGATTGTTTTGAACACATCTGATTCTGGTTTAATTCACTTACCTAACAGTTTTTTCCTGGGTAGAGATAGAGGGTTTTTATTTTACGCTGGTCAGCCCAAGGCCTGTTATCGTTGTGGAACCACGGGCCACCTTAGTAGTATGTGTGACTGCCTTAAATGTACTACTTGCACTGAATTTGGTCATAGTGCTGCTACATGTCGGAATGATCAGGTGTGTAATTTAAGTGAAGAAAAAGGTCAAACCTATCACTCTTGTCCCTCAGCTGCTCATACCCAGGGTGAACAAGCTGATTGGGATGCACAACAAGTATCTATTGCCCTAGCTCAACGGGCTCAGACTCAGTGTTTGGTCCCTAAACCTGGTAATAGGCCTCTAAACCCACCTGAAATTATTTCTACTATTGTTGAGGGTTCTTCGAAACCTTCTGATATGCCCCCCCTAGGGCATAGTGCTATAAAGGCTACTCCCATGGTTACTCAGCTGGCGGTTTCCATTCCTGTCATAGTTGACCCTATTATTGCTGAGGTTGAGTTACCCCCCTGTGCCTCCCACAGTGGTTTCCCAAACTCCCTTACCATCTCTACCTAAGACTTCTAGACGAAGGCAGCACTGGGTACAGCCAGCGGCTAAAATGCCTAAGACATCTGATATTTCTGTTAAAAATAGATTTACAGCCTTGCCCATCGAAGGGGACCTCTCAGGGAATGACTCTGAAGGGTCCTCTGTTATTTCATCTGTTTTGGATTTAGGATCTGAATTAGAAGATCCCCCTTCTGATGTGGTCCCTCCTCTCTCTGGGAAACGCACTGGGAAAACTAAACATATTCGGACTACCAGAGCTTCCTCTAAAAAGCCTCCTTGAAACTGAATTCTGCCCGAGGTTGTTTTTCCCCCTTCTTATATGAATATGATGCCTTCTTTATCTATTTACTCTATTAATGTGAATAGTATTAAGAGTATTCGGAAAGAAACAGGCTGTATTTTCCTGTTTAAGATCTTTCTCTGTTGGTATTTTTTTCTTACAGGATACCAGGTTACATGTCATTTCTGAATTAAAACATGCCATTAAGTTCTGGAATTCGGGTCCTTCTTTTTGGTCCCTGGGGGAAAAAACCTGCTCTGGGTTAGCTATCCTGTTTCATAATTTAGATGTGCATTTGGTTAAATTAATTGACCTTATTCCTGGTCGTGCCTTAATCTTAGATGTCAGGATATCTAACATACTGTTCCGTTTTATCAATATATATGCAGGTCAAACAAAGGTGGTACGTATTGAACTTTTTCAAGCCATTCAGCCTTTTTTGAATTCTGCCCACCATATTGTTCTAGCGGGCGATTTTAATTGTGGTCTTAAGTTATGAGACAGAGGAAGGCAGACTGTAACCACAAAAGTATTTTGTGATATGACTTGCTTATCCCCTATGATTCGGAATGAGAATTTGAGGGATGCCTATTTTGAAATGGTGGGTAAAGCAGATCCCACCTTTTTTAGATCTACTTCTGCTACAAGAATTGATTATTTTTTTGTCTCCCCTCTATTACAATGGCACAAACTCTTCCGGCAGAATTTTCTGATTATAAAATTATTTTTTTGTTATTAGGAAATTCCTGTGCACTTTCCTTTGGGCCGGGTTATTGGAAATTAAATTCTCTGTTATTGGCCAAAACGATCGCCCGACAGGACTTGACGTATTTTATTCAAGCCAGGAAATCTGTTTTTGATATGTATACAGACCCTTGTAATTGGTGGGAAGACACGGTGATGGATTTGACGGCTTTTCTAAAATCCTATGGAAAGCTGATTCGGGATGAAGATTATAATAACAGGTTAGACCTTCAAAAACTTTAATCTTTAGCTTCTACTGTGAAACATGATTTTTCTGTGCAAATCCAAACTATTAAGCAACACATGGTTCAATTTCATTTATTACAGGAACAACATTTGCAATTCCAACAATTATATTGTACGCTGGGAAAAAAGGGCTATGTTTGCCCATATGATGGGTATACTGCTCATAATATAAACCGAACTATGGATGGTTTATTTGATGCACAGGGTAATTTTTGTACGGACACTAGACAGATGCTCAATATTGTTTCATATTATACATCTCAAACTTTTATTCCACCTTTAATTAATTCTGATACTTTAGAATTTTTTCTTGACTCTGTTCTTATCGTTCAGCTTACAGATCAACTATTAAACCTTTAATAGCTGACATTTTGCCTTCTGAAGTAGAAAGAGCTGTCATGGCTTTGAAGATTAATAAAGCCCTTGGTGGTGATGGCTTGACTAGTGAATTGTATAAATTCATTGGTCTACATATTTGGATGGAATTAGCAGCTGTTTTTATGGCGATCCTTACTTCTGGTGCCCCCTCTTTGAGCATGACTGGAGGTATTCTGATTCTTCCTTTTAAACAAAAAGGTGATAAAAGGTGCATAAATAATTGGAGACCGATTTCTTTACTTAACACGGATTTTAAGATCCTAGCTAAAATTCTTCATACTCGTCTCCTATTAGTTGTAACTCATATTTTATCCCCAGTTCAAACATGTTCTTTGCCTGGCAGAAATATTTTGGAACATCTAATTTTATTGAGGGAGCTCTTTGAGCATAGTTTTCGGTCTAGAGCAGATGGTTAGGTGCTCTCTCTGGATCAAAAACAAACTTTTGATTCTGTTAGTCATACCTTCCTTTGGGCAGTTTTACAAAGATATGGTTTGCCTTTGCAATTTGTAAAATGGGTTAAATGTCTCTATAATACAGCAACGGTCACTCCTGTAATTAGGGTCTGGAAGGGACCCATGTTACCTGTAAAGCGGGGGGTATGTCAGGGATGTCCTCTTAGTCCTTTGTTATATGCTTTTTGTATAGATCCCTTACTCAAACTCCTTAATAATTCAGCACTTTTAAAACCTATCACTATGGTCCCACCCCTTTACCATTTAAAGTTTTAGCTTATGCTGATGATTTGTGTATCTTAGTAGAGGACAAAGTTTCTATTCAGTGTGCCCTTGACATTTGTTTCACCTATAATTCATATTCAGGTACTGGTTTAAATTTAGATAAATGTATGGGTTTGCAGCTTGGTTCTGTTGTTTTACCTAAATTAAAAATTTCTGGTATTGATTTTTCAGCTACTCATTTGACTATTTTGGGGATCATTTTTGGTCCAGGGGATATGTGTTTACTGAATTGGGATCCTTGCATTACTCGGGGAAAACTATTAGTTGTGAATTGGAATAGGTGGAAATTTAGTAAATGGAAACATGTATATTTGATTAAAACCTTTCTTATTCCAATATTCCTTTATGTTAGTTATATTTTTCCTCCCCCTGGTCAATTATTAGTTGCTATTTATAGTCTTTTTTTTCCAGCGGTATGGGGTAGCCGGCTGAACCCGATAAAAAGGAACATTCTATATTTACCGATTCAACAGGGGGGTTTAGGAATGGTAAACCCAATTTTATTTGTTTATTCTATTTTTCCTTATGCAAATTTCCATCCTTTTTTAATTTTTTCTGATAAACCATGGGTATCTGTGTTTGAATCAAATTGTGGTCAATGGCTTAGGCAATGGGGTCGGGGGGAATTAGGGGTACTGCACAGATCCTTGAATATCCCATCTTATATTAGAGAAACTTTTATACATATTAAACACTGGAAATTAACTAGTCACCTTTTAATATCAAAACAATGAAAAGGGCTTTATAATTGGGTTATACAGACTCAATTTACTGAAGTAGAAACTTTTCCCCACTGTCCTTCTCCTTACAGAAAGGTAATCTTAAGTTTGTTAAACACACCTAGGATTCCAGATAAATTTCATGATTTTCACTGGCTGAGCTGCCATGATAGGATTAATATTAAAGCAAATCAAAAACATAAACAACTGGCTGAATGGTTATGTGTTAGGCCGGGATGCATCCAACAGTTGGAAACTACAGACCACCTTTTTTTGACCTGTGCATATATTATGCCCTTCTGGCCTTTTTTAGCTATTGTTTGGAAAACTCCATGGTTTCATTCTATTACTATGAAGGCTTTAATGTGGGGTAAATATATAGGGGTTGATGATTGGCACATGGAAACTTTGAATAGACTTCTGTTGGTTATTAAATGGCATATCTGGAATAGTAGATGTCTATTCTCTTTACAACAGAAATTTGTTTCTCACGATGAACTCCTTGGTAAAATTACTAAGGATTTGAAATCACAATATGGGGAAGATTCTAAATTTTTACATTCCAAAACGTTGCAGGCTGTGTGGAGAAATATGCCTTGGATAACGGATTCGGACGTACCTGTTACTTGAATAAGGGGGCTGTGGGCTCTCAGATTTTGTTATATATTTTTGTTATATGAAAACAAGAGGTCTCCTTTTTTTATGTTACGTTTTTCACTTATGTTTTTTTCTTTTGTGTATGTATATATATGCCTTGGCTTTGTTTTTATTGTATCTCTCTTTTGTTCTTGTATTGATTCTTTATTGTCATTTTGTATGATTTCTTCTTCAATAAACTCCCCTAATCTATTGGTAGGGGAGCCCTTGTTGGTCATTCCAACATGGTGGATGGCCATGAGGTTGGTGGAGGAGAGCTTGAAGGGGATGCTGCGAACAGTTTTGTAAGTGGGAATATGGATTCAGAGCATGCAGGTTTTTCGACAGACCGGTTATCCACAGCTTATATATTTCAAGATAAAGAGGATGTAAAAGGTTTGAAAAATTCTTTAATGGGCACATTTGGTACAGCTGGATCCCAAGGTGTATATCTGGACTATGTCGTTACTTTAAAGGAGAATGACTCCCAGCTCACCTCTCAGGATTTTAATACTGTCTTGCAAGCAGAAATGTTGAGGAACACTGTAAAAATGCACACAACTTTCCTCTTAAATCTACTACAGGAAGATTCGGAGCAAGTCACTACTTCTGGACTGTTTGCAATTTCCAAATCAAATACCTCAGCTTTACCATTTCCCACTCAGTTTTCCCCAGTACCTTCACCTTCCACCACCAGTATGCAAACTACAGCTTTACCTGCAGTAGATTCTGAACTACTATTGAGAAAGGGTCACTCTTCTTCCAGTTGTGTTCAAGACTCCTTCTGGTCTTCTGAGGCTGCTTTACAGGCTGCGGATTGGCTAAGGGATCCAGTCACCAACTCCTGGTCTTCTTTGGGCCCAGTATGGGCTGAAGATATAATTAAAATAAGCCGTTTGTCTACTTCACTTCAAAATGCTACAACTGCTTCTTTGGATCATATGGATGGGCCTGAAGATTCTATGCCAGCCACCGAAAAGATTATACCAGTAAGAAAAACACAGATTGCCATGGCTCCACAGCTGCATATGGGTGTTGAAGTATTAGAACCTCATTCTGATGCTGCTGTCCTGGGACTTGAAGAATAGGTGGACCCACAGTGCACTGCTGCTGAATGTGTGCAAACTACTCAGTTTAGAATGGCAGATTTGTTTAAGAACTGCACCCCCCCACACCCCCATGCGGGGGGCTTTGCCCCCCACACCATCCGGACTCTAGGATTCCAACTCCAGGTCAGAGTTGGTCCAGGGAAGGGGCAGAACACTGGGGGAAGGAAAAACACAGAAAAAGGACCATTTCCGTGAATGTCGCCGTAATGGTCTTTTTCTGTGTTTCGCCGTTGGAGTGTCGACAACAAGGGGTGATACTGAATCTCTCAAATTAGAAGCACAAATCAGGAATCAAGGTTCCAAACCCTCGACTGACACATATAAAAGTTGCCAATTCAGAGTGCCACATTCCATTTTTGGCCAGGTACTGGACACTGTTACACAAACAGTTCATTCTGCTCCAGATCAGATTTTATGGGTGGCTCAAGATTATTTATGGGACAAGTTTGGTACACCATCCACTGCAACTTGGGACCCACTTTACTTACAAAATCTAGAATTACCTCTGACAGACCCTACTATACATACTCATTTACTTTCCCTGATTATCCCAGAGGAAATTTTAATAGCCATTAAAAAACTTTGTAAGAATTCTGCACCAGGCGTAGATGGTTTGATGGCAGAATTTTATCAGAAATTCAGTCATTTTCTAAGCCACATTTTAACAGATGTCTTTAATTCTATATCGTCATCCAACAATATGCCTAGTATTGTGTCACAAGCCTTGATGATCTTATTATATGAGAAAAGGGATAAAAGAGACTTGAAAAACTGGAGACCTATTAGCCTCTTAAATGTCGACTACAAAATCCTTGCATTAGTTTTATTAGTTCGGCTAACACGGGTTGCAGAACAGGTAATCTCCCCTGTACAATCTTGTGCCTAACCAGGCAGGTCTATTTTTCATAATTTAATTTTTTTATGGAACATTATTTCCAGTTAGGCTTCCCAAGGTTCTTCAGGTATGATTCTCTCAATAGATCAAGAGAAGGCCTTCGACCATGTAGATCATACTTATTTGTTTCAAGTACTGGTTAAGATATAATGTGCCTAGTAAATTAGTCAACTAGATAAAATTGCTGTATTTCTCAGCTCTCACAACCCCATACATAAATGGATTTCTGGGAAGATCTTTTTTTGGTACAAAAGGGGTAAGACAGGGCTGCTCTTTAAGCCCTTTAGTATATGTTTTTCAGATTGACTCATTACTTAGGAAAATCTTAAGCCACCAGAGTATACCACACTTATTTTTACCTGATAATAGCCCTGCTCCTAATATCTGTGCTCATGCGGATGCTCTGTGTATTTGTACCTCTACCACTCTACCAGAACAGGGGAAAATGCATTAATTGATACTATAACAGAGTTTGAGAACATTTCAGGGTCGTGGTTAAATTACGATAAAAGCTTAGGTATGCTGTTAATAAGACAGAAAAAACAACTATAGTAAACATAGATATTTCTAATTATTCACTAAAGATTCTAGGAATGTCTTTTGGTAACCCGGATAATGCTCATCAAAACTGGTCCATAGCTTTGCAATCAGCAGAACATACCACTTTATCCTGAAAAAATAAAATAATTTCTAAAAGAAAAATGGTGACATTACTATATACACTAAGCATCCCAATTTTTTTTTTACATATTGCACATGACTTTTCCCCACCACTTTCACTGGAAACAAGAATAATGAATTTGTTTTTTCAAGGTTTCTGGGGAAGCAGATTAAACCTGGTTAAAAGAATCCATACTTATCATGAATATAGTTTAGGAGGGGTTAGAATGGAACACTCTATTGTATTTGTTATAGTATATTTCTTTTTAAGAATTTACATCCTTTATTTTCCAACCCCTCCTTCTGGTATAGCTATACTTCGGCTTGGTTACTAGATTATTAAATGCATGGAAGGTTACTTCATATAGTCTCCCATGAAATTTAAAGAAATTTAATCTTACTTTCCATTTATTTCATACCTGTTTTAAGCTGAAGTATTGGCAGGTAAATCTACAGGAGTTTATCTCTAAATCCAGACCCATCTTTTATTCAGACATACTTAAAGCAGAATTTTATGAAATATCTCAAACACTGGCAAATTATGAACCACATCTTTCCACTATGTGTTCTCAATTAATTGATAGAAGGATTCCTTTGAAGGTTAGGGACATAACATGGCTTTCTTGTCATGGAAGGTTAGGTGTGAGTAATACCCACAAGCCCAAAGCAATTGAAGAAAGGATGTGTCCATGATTAACTTGTGCAGGAGAATTAGAAACTTTAGAACATTTCTATGTACACTATTCATTTTCACAGCAGTTTGGAACCTTATTTTATCACACTTGAGAGGGATAATCATCTACCCTGTATTACTTATGAGATATTAGTCCTAGGTATCTTTTCTCCTTCATATCAGAGGTATCACCCTAGCACTTTGAGACTGATCTTTTCTTTGTGTAGATTCTACTTATAGCAAGCTAGGTGCACCTTGTTACTGCGACAGAAGGAGTATTCTGTCCAACAGATTGCATTTCAAATCATGAATAATTTGCAAGGAATTTATCAAAAGGAACAAAATACTGTTTCTTATGCTGTATTTCAGAAATGTTGGCAACACTGTAACTGGATTTTTTCTTCCACTGGTTAAAAAGACTTTTCTTTCTAAGTTTGTAATTTTGTAACCAGATGTATTTGCTTTATTTACTGTATTGCAATGATTTGTTTTCTTTGTCAATCTTTTTCTAAATAAAAAAATTCCCCACTCTTCGGTAGGGGGCGCTGTCACTCCCTGTGGACAGGATGGAGAAGCCCAGTGTGTAGGAGAACAGGGAAGGAGAAGGAGGAGAAGATGGAGCAGCTGCCGTAACAGAAACTTCTAAGTCAACAACTCAGGCTGAAGGATTTTTGGATAACATGGATTCTGATATGATTGATGGTGAAAACAGACTTCATGAAGAGCTGGAGGAAAAAAAGAAGCAACTTCTACAAATGATGAAAGAGGCTGAGCAACTATATACCCAGAAGAAAAATAAACTTGAGGATAACATGAAATGGAAAAGATTATCAATCAGTCCCTCAGGCTTACAGGGAAAAAAATTTAACAAACCTTACAATATGCTAGTTTGGGTGCTAATGTAGGCACCAGTTGCATGGAGGATCTCAGTCAGGCTACACAATTAACTCCAGAGATGTCTACTGGGGAATGGCCCCCTGAATCTTTGCAACAGCTGGATGGATTTTTTCTAATAGTAAATGGATTCCTGATTCAAACATTCCAATTCCTGGAGTCGATATACCAGGACAGACAGATTTGCAAGTGGATACAGTAAGTCCCAAACTTACAGAGCAACAAAGGACTTGGTCAACAGCTGTTGCAGCTGCACACGGCACTGGACAGACAAAAGCCAATATTACTGCATCAGAGGTGCTAGCCGTGAATGTTGATAATGTTGTACCCATAGACTGCTACTCCAGCTGAAAATGTTTTGTCTCATCTACCTATTCTTCCACTGGATGACTGTGTTGGATATGACGCTGGAGACATCTAACCCAGTTACTACCCCCCCCAAAAAAACACTGAGTTATGCCAACCTGTTTAGGTGACCTGCTGAAGCCACTAAACAATTGCATGTGGTCCGTCTCAGGTACAGAAGTGGGCTGGAACAAGTACCAGACAGGAATTATGTTGGTAAAGTCTTGATTAAGGATTCTTTACACTTCTTTCGAGCCGATGTGTATGACTTCATTCATGCTCCAGGAGATTGTAATTTCAATGTCAGTTTTAGGAATGCTTCTTTGCTGGATACATTCTGGAGACTATATTACACTGTAAAGGACACCCCGATTTGGATGCCTTTTGTAGCTATCTCCATTTCAAAACCTGAGTTTAAGACGATAACAGTCCTATTCATGAATGAAGAGGTGAATGTCAATGACATTATTTTTTGGCTTGAAAAAAATGTGACTCGCACAGCACCCCTGATCCTATCATTGATGACAATGGTTTCCAGACTGGTGTCTGGAAATTTAGAATACAACTCAAGCATCTTCCCAGTTGTTTTTATCTTGGCTGGGATAGAGGCATCCTGTTCTACCCAGGACAGCCAAAGTCTTGTTACTGATGTGGCTCCCTGACACACCTTAACAATGATTGTGACAAAACCAGATGCTTCCAATGTGGGGAGTTTGGTCACACTGGCAATCTGTGTATGCTGGCACCAAAATGCAATCTTTATGGTGATAACAAGCACTCTTTTAGAACTCATCCCTGGGCTGTGCACAACTCCTCTGATTATGTGGAGCAAGTTTGTTACATTAACAAAGCCATGAAGCCCCACAAAGCAACATCAGTGTCTACTGTGATGCTGCCTAGGCCTCACAGCACTGATGTTTGTGATCCACATACTTCACATCTGGCTCCATCACCCATTGTAGTGCAGACTGATCCAGCACTATGCCATACTACAGCTGATCTACCTCATTCTGCCATTTTGCAAACTGAGCCTTTGCAGGACATACTGCCCCAACCCCCACCCCTACCTCCTGGGAAGGAACAGTTTCAGGTAGTAGAAAAAGGGAAAAAGAAATCCAAGAAGAAAAACAACTATCCCTTTAGAAGACTCTATTTTGCTGGAAAACAGATTTGATGCACTGCAGTCCGGGAGTGAAATAATGGATGATGCAGACTCTGATATCTTGGTCCATTCTTCCCAATCTGAACTTTTTTCTGCTCTAGAAGAGCCCAGTACTTCAGAGGAGACAGTAAAGAAAAGGAAATGGGACACCAGATCTCAACGTAGGAAGTCCTTAATTTCTTAAAAATATTTTCATCCATTAAAGTTAGCAAGTTTAAATGTCAATAGGATTGTCTGAACTCAAAAGGATTACTGCTTTTGCCATATTGGAACAGTTCTCATACCATACTTTTCTTTCTCAGGACACTAGGTTACATACTTGACAAGAAGTTCATAAAGCTCAGACTGGGTGGAGGTGGGGTGATTCATACTGGTCTCTCGGTGAAGAGCAGTGCAGTGGCTTGGGATTCTGTTTTACAAACCTTGGAATAATTGTTCAAAAACTTGTTGATGTTAGCCCAGGTAGGACTATGGTTTGGGATATTACTTTCCATGACATAGCATATAGATTATTTAATATTTATGCACCGCAAACAAAAGCTCTCAGAATTGAAGTCCTCAAACAAATTCAGCCTTTTTTTTATTTATGACTAAACAGGTTTTATTTGGGGGAGATTTTGATACTGATTTACTTAAAGAGGGACTACAGTCAAAATATCTGGCATCAATAAATTTCAGAATTTAGATCAGCATAGCCTCAATCAGCCTCATGCCAAAAATGAGATCCCTAAGTTACTTTGTTGAAAAGTTACAAGTTATTTTACAACCCAAAATTCACACCTGTTCAAAAAAGCCAGTTCCAGTGAAGAGCTGCTGCTGATGTCATCTCCAGAACGCAGAGTCTAGTCTTCCCTGTCAGCAAGCTTATAGAATCTGTTTCTTCAAAGGCTGGAGTTCATGTGGAATAGTTTTCACAAGTAAAATAGGCAACAACATTCAAAAAACATTGCTACAAAATCTGTGTGCTTCAGGCTTAGTACAAAAGTTGACAAATGTATATTCTTTTTTATTCATTTACTTTCATGCCTTTATGTTGTGGTCCTTTTCTCTAGGATTGCTGAATTATAGCATACTGCAGTGAGGATTAGTTTCAGCTCATTTTTATACTGGAAAGGCATGTGAGCAAAATTTCCTGTTTCCATTTGTGAGGTTTGCAGAGTGAATAATTTTCTGAAGTGGTGAAAGGCTGTGATCATTCACACCTGCCATTCAATTGAGGTGATTTCTCAGGATGGCACTTTAAAACAATTATTCCCCCTTCCTGTAAATGGGGGTGGGAGAGGTAATGCTGTTTTAAAACCTTACTATGAGTTTCTATGCAGTAGCCAACCTAGGGCCAGATATTCAAAGCTTTGCCCCGGGGTAAAATTAGCAATGCACGGTGGGAAAATTAGCCTGGAACCATTCGCACACCATATTCAAAGGAATAGCCCCAGGACTAAATGAGTTGAATATAGCATGAAAATGAAGGTGTGCAAACAGGGCTGAGAGTGCAGTGCAACAATAGCCCAGCAAATAAGACAGCACTTAATATAGCAACTGAGAGCAGTGCAAACTGCAACAGCGGCCCAGTGTACACAGAGGTGGAGTGTGTTAACGCCGAACAATATGCGCAATGTGTGTGCTAGCAAAACAGTGGCACACAACAGCAAACAGTGTAGGCTAAATACTGAAGAATCATGTAATGGAACATTACAGTACTTCACAGCACTAACACATTTGTGCAGTGCTGACACGTTTGCTTGGCGCAATCCCGTTTGCACGGCACTAAAGTTTGCTGTATCCAAAACTGCAATGCAATTGAGCCTACTCAGGGAATCTATGGGCAAACAGCCACATTAGCATCTCATTACAGCCTTCTTTGCATGTGGATTGCCCAGCGCTATAACATGGTGCACACAGCTCCACCTGTAAGTCTGACTGGAATTACAGATCAGTAGCCACATTTCTTTCTGTGCTCACAGCTCCACCTGTAGGTCTGACTGGTATTATAGGTCAGTTGCCTCATTAATCGTGTGCTCACAGAACATTGGCTGCAGTCTTGGTTTGGACACAGATGCAAAGACTAATGTGGCCCAGGGGAGTAGCACTACAGGAATGGGTGGTCATGCTGCATGTCAGAGGCAGATCATTGTTCCTGCCACTGTGTTTATCAGATGGTACAGTACCATGGTAGGCAATACTGTGAGGTACACAGCAATGCCTGTAGTATGTCAGGCAACAGTGACTGGTGCTATCCACACAGTGACAAGCACAGCTGGAAGATGTAGTCTGACAGTGGACACCAGTGTCATACTGTCCTGTGACCCTCATGTGCTGCACCAGTGGCTTGGGATCACCACATTATCATACACATGGCTGTCTGTGTGTGCTGGGATCCCAGACAGGTATAGGGTATGTGCCTGGGGGGGGCACATATACCATCGTACTTGAGGTTGTGGGGTCTAAAACTGGTAGAATTCAAGAATGCATGGGACAGACATAAGGCAATTCTTGTGGGAGGGTAGGAAGAAATAGGCTGTTGGTTAACTAGGATCTGCAGCTTATCCAGTAGGTAGGGAAATGGGCAGACTAGGTGGGCCAAGTGGTCCTTACCTGCCATCAAAGTCTGTGCTTCTGTGTTTCTGGCACACTACTGTCAGGAGCAGTCCTGACAGTGGAACATGTGCACTGTGAGGATGGTCCCAGCCATGTGGCAGTACCTACTATGTTGTGCAGCCTTGGCACCTGTACACGCTCCCTTCAACACCCTTCATTCCCCCAGTGAAGCATGTGTCTGCTGGACTGTGTTGGTGTACCCTAATGGGGGAACTTGAGGTGTGTGCTGCATGGATGCACTGCCATGGTGGCCACTGGGCACTGGGGCATCCACTAATGCCTGGCAGGGTTAGGAACGGTGCCAGATGATGATGACATGAGTGGTGCCATCTGTGTGCAGCATGTCTCTGCCATGTATGTGTTCTGTTTATTGTTTTTTTATCACCTTGTTCAGCAGGTAAACACACTGGGTCAAGGCCCAGTGTCAGGAATGACCTGGAGATACTGTATGGCTGAGATGCAATGGTGTACAATGAAGACATACAATGCACAACAACACACAATATACAAATAGCACATTAGGTACACATTACAATACATTGCAAATAGTTTATTGCTGCAAGTGGTGTTCTAGCTCAGTTGTAACATTTACATGAGTGTTCACTTCACAGCATTGTTGGGGGCATTGCATTCCACAGTTTGTGTGCTGGTGCATATGAAGTGGCCCAATGCAGCTGTCCTCCCACACTGCCTCCTCATTGAATGTATACAGCCTTGTTCCCTGTAGCTGCCATGTCCACAACTGCATCCTTGGTTTGTCTGGCATTAAAACCACCTTTTCATGGGAGGTAATTTGAGCCATGCTACATGTTGCACTAATGCACACAAAGTGGCACTATACTTTTGACTATACTGTTGCACCTGTATGCATGTCCCTGCCCCCTCACTTTGCACCACACATACATTATCTCATAGTGTTGGTGCTATCATGTTGTGCCGGCGCTATTTGGCCTTTTTAATATAGCACTCCAGCGCAAATGCGGTGCAATCGTGATGCAATTGATTTGCGCCAGGCGTAAACATTTGAATATCTGGCCTCTTGTGTTTTCTCCCTGACAGTCCGTTACTTAACCTACCTTCCGACTCATCTATGTTGTATTCCACATTAAAATGATGATTTTTACCAGGGCTAACACTTCCACCACTAGCAGGAATTAACACATATTAGGCCCCTGTTAAAGAGCACCTTTCCTGATGGTCCAAAAAGCTGCAGCTTGTAATCATTATATGCAGTACTAGACCTGAAAGAGGGTGTGCATTTATTTTTGGCAAAGGTTTACTCTGTCTTCCATAATTTGGATTTGTTCTTGAGCCCTGCTTTAGCCCTGCTGCACTTGTCTTTGTTGTTCAGCTGCTGGTTCCCAATGGCATCACTGTAGGGCAGAGGAGTGACTCACGCAGTGTAGTACAGAGCAGTCACAGCAATTTTGCAAGAGAAAACTACCAGCACTCAATGTATATACTATGTTCCCCCTTCCCCAATACACCCTGTTAGCAGTGCATTATGCCAAAATCCAAATGCCTTTTCAGTTAGTTTTTTTTATTATAAAATTGACTTTCTTCTGCCTTGGTAACAAAGCATGGGGACTGAGAGAAGATAGAGTTGCTGTCAGTATCTTTCCCAGTCCTTTTGACTTTCATACAAACACTACCCCATCTTGTGAAAGACAGGACATGAAACTTACAAGAACAGGAGGCTGAGTTTCAACTGCTAGGAAAAGACATCTTATAAAACAGAGCAATATTTTGTTGAGCGATAGAGATTAAGATTTAGAGCACCTTTCCTAGTCCTTTTGACTTTCATGCATATATTACCCCTTCTTGTACTGATTCTGGAATTGCATTTCTTTAATTTTGCAGAATGCAAAAACTAACTGCAGAGGACAGTAATGAAATACAATTCCAGAATCAATGCAAGAAGGGGTAATTTATGCATGAAAGTCAAAAGGACTTGGAAAGGTGCTCTTTAAAACGTGTTATAAAGCAGACACTGACGTTATGCAATACTAGTAGCAATACAACTTCCTAACAGACACAGTAGAGTAGCACCCCAAATGGTATCAGTAGCCTGGAGGCATACTGACTCAGCATTCAGCAACCCTGAAGAAATGGACCACATCAAAAAGGTATTAAAAATCTGAATTTGTCAACTTTGTTCTGAAACCTAAAACACACATATTTTTTATAGAAATGTTTTTTGAATGTTGCCACCTCTTTGACTTGTAAATACCATTGCATATGATTTTTAAACTTTGGAGAAACAGGTCCTGTAAACTTGCTGACAGGGAAGACTAGACTGTGAGTTCTGGAGATGACATCAGCAGCAGCTCTTCACTGAAACTGGCTTTTTTGAACAGGTAGTGAAATCAGTGTCACAAAATAGCTCATAACTTTAAAATGAAGTAACACAGAAACCTCATTTTTGGTATGCGATTTATTGGGGGTATGCTTATTCTAGTTCTGCAAAGTAGCACTTTTGGCCAGAGTCCCTCTTTGAAACAGATAAAAGCTCAAAAAACACTAAAATCTATTGTGATGGCACTTTTCTGAATTCTGTAATTAAGCAAGCAAGGTTGAAGGACACACATGCTGAGAAACTGAAAATACCCAAACACACATTTTTAAAGGAACTTTATCCACTCAGAAAGATTTTTGGTTTGTCTCTCAACATCTCCCTATTTCTCATGTGGAGACAATACCAATAGAATCAACTGACCATGCTATGATAGAGATACAGATGTCAAATTCCATACCAATAACCTCAGGACAGGGTATTTGGAGATTAAACTCAAATTTATTAACTGACTCACAGACCAGAAAGGAACTAAAAATGGTGGCTGAGGACAGAAAATCAGTTTTATTTTTATACAGTTCTATTATTACATGGTGGGAGGACAGTAAAATCTGTTTTATGGACCTGTTAAAAGCAAGAGCTACCCAAACTGAGAAACAGAAACACCATACTTAGACCTCATATATTAATTTTATGAACGTTTCTCTCTACAATTGCTACAACAGATGGATTATTCAACTCAAATTTCTGCACTTAAAAAAAGAAATGTTTTCCTTTCAATATGACCATCAGAAAACATTAGAACTATAACTAAAATGTGAACCCCCGGGAGGGCATGCCAGCTCTTTTGCATGAAATTGAGGCTTTTTCTGCTATTTCCCATTATAAGCTCAATCTCTCCAAAACCGAGGTTTTCCCCTTAAACAACAGAGTTTTTCAGAGAGATGTGACTGAGTTTGCCCTCTCATGGGAACCTAACTCCCTTTTATACCTAGGGATCCATGTGACCAGAGATATTACTTCTATGATTAAAGCCAACCTTGCCGATATATTGGCTACACTTAGGATGGACCTGGACAGATGGGTGTTCTCCCGCTGTCACTTTGGGGGAGGATCAACACGGTGAAGATGAATGTGTTGCCTCGTCTCCTGTACCCAGTGGGTATGCTGGTCTGCTTGTTAGCCATACAAAGGTTCAATAAGGTACAGTTCATGCTTAATGCTTTTATATGGCAGGGTAAAAAAGTGTTAGACAGTCGTACCTTAAACTTTCTGCATACAAGGGGCAAGGCGGTCTGGCTGTTCCATCTTTTTTTTTAATACTATTGTGCCCACCACATTAGCAAGCTGGTACACTGGTCGCAGGAGACGCAGGCACTTAACTCGCAAAGTTACATACCAATGTGGTTGAAAATTAAGAAATATTGGGCAGCCAAATACAAATGTTCACTTCCCTCTCTGCTATACACTGCCCTCCCGTGCAATCCCCAAACCCCTAAAGCATACTCCCCTAGGATGGTCCATTAAAGCACTACACCAGCTGCAGGTATATATCTCCCTTAATTGGCATATGTCCCTAGAGCAGCCAATACTAGGTAACCCCCACTTTAAGACTGGTAACAATCCTATAATATCATCCTACTGGCCCATCCTTATAGGAAAGAAAGTCGTAGATCTGTTTGTGGATAGGGATATAATAACTTTTCCCTTATTTCAGGAAAGATTTAATGTGCCAGAGGGATCCATCTTTAAATTCCGACAGCTCAAAGAAGCACTCATCTTCCATATGGGAAGAGTCCAAAATCCTTTACTGGATATCATTGAACTAGCCTCAATCCTGCAATTGGCCAAGCAGCCTCATTCGATTTCTAGAATCTACAAAAAGATACAATCTCTAAACACTAACTTGTCCCAGGGTGTCTGTTTTTTACTGGGCCCAGGAATTATCATTAGGTATTGAAGTAGACTTCTGGAGGAAAATTTGGCTTAACTCTTATAAATTTCTTAAACAGGACAGATTACGACTCATGCAATTCAATATCCTGCACAACCTGTACTTTACACCAGTAAAGCTCCACAGGTTAGGTAGATTGGCCTCCCCAGTGTGCTCATGCTGTGGAGATAATCTGGGTACTTTGTATCATATGTTGTAGACTTGCCCCAAAATACAGGTATTTTGGCAAGCAATTAAATGATCAATGGATCCAGTTCTGGGGGTTGACCCATTATTCACACCAGAAGTCTGCTTATTAAATTATTTTCCCCATGGCACCCCTAAAGTTAGGAAAACACATATGGCTTTGATTGCCACTACAGCAAAACTAATAATAATGAGACACTGGAAAGACAGCACACCCCCATCTGCCATGGAATGGCATAGGGAGATATTAATGGCACTCCAACTGAAGAAACATATATGTTCAATGCGTAATAGACACCAGACATACCAGAACAGATGAGGAGCTTTAGATGTTAAGCTCTCCATCTGGAAACTCTAAGCATTCCACTCGAAGAATTCCCCTTTAAGTACTCTAAGTGACAAGCCCAGGAACAACACTTGGCTCAGGGTGGGAATGGGAGGGATAGGGTGGGAAGGGGTGGGGTAGGAGGGAGAAAAGGTGAGGAAGGGGAATGGCCCTCCCGATTATAGGGTTCTTCTGGTTCTTCATTTACAGTGTTTGTGCTCACTGTAATTATACTGTGTTAAGAACGGTATATTGTGTAAATTGGGGTGGCCATTCAGGTTGCCCAATTGATAGCCAACTTGTGGATTTGTGTATGTTAAACTGAAAACTTAATAAAGTACATTGAATTAAAAAATAAAAGAACAAAGATTTGGGACACAGAGTAAAATGTATCACAATAATCCTTTTGAAGACTGTGGAAACTGTATTCCTAAAAGACACTTCAGAATTATAAATTAGTGCTGGAATCATCCTCTGTGATAACGAGAATTTTAACAGAAATTGAACAGCAGATTGAAAAACAGTATGGTATATCCTTTGCAATCAATAACAATATGATGACTCTTTTGAAAGTGGCAAACTTGGTCAAATTTTTTAGCAACCCAATCCCAGCACTTAATATCTGACATTACATCACTGGAATTAGAGATGGTAGTTTCTAGCCTAAAAACAGGGGGAGCACCAGGATCAGATGGTCTACCTGGGGAATTTTATAAACTATTATGGAAATTAATGCCAAATAAATTGACATTACTGTATAATGCATTTCTTATGGAAAGTCAGTTGTCATGAGAAATGTACAGTATGCAGGCTTAATCTTTTTGTTTAAGTCTGGGGACAAGTCGCATCTCACTAACTGGAGACATAGAAACACAGAAACATAGAATCTGACAGCAGATAAGGACCGCTTACCCAACCTAGTCTGCCCATTTCCCTACCTAACAGATAAGCTGCAGATCCTAGTTAACCAACAGCCTACTTCCTCCTACCCCCTACTAGAATTGCCTTATGCTTGTCCCATGCATTCTTGAATTACCCCACTGTTGTTGACTCTATGACCTCTTCAGGAAGGCTGTTCCATGCATCTACAACCCTTTCTGTGAAGAACTACTTCCTCACATTACCTCTGAGCTGTCCCCCCTCTATCTTCAAATTGTGCCCCCTTGTTCTTGCACATCTCTTTTTCTGAAAGACGCTACCCTCTTGGACTTCTATCAAGTCCCCCCTCTCCCTCCTTTCCTTGAGGCTATACAGCTTAAGCTCCTTTAGTCTTTCTTCATATATCTTCTTGTGCAGACCCTGTACCATTTTGGTTGCCCTCCTCTGGACAGCCTCCACCCTGTCTATGTTTTTGTGGAGATGGGGTCTCCAGAACTGCACACAGTACTCCAGATGTGGTCTTACCAACTGTATGTACAGAGGGCTAACAACTTCCTGTTTTCTACTGGTGATGCTTCTCCCTATGCATCCCCTTATCCCCCCAGCCCTCCTTACTGCCTTCTCATATTGCTGACCCACCTTTAGGTCATGTGATATGACTACCCTCAGGTCCCTTTCCATTTTTGTTGTTGTCGGTATCTCACCCCCCATTGTGTACTCTTCCCCTGGGTTTTTGTTTCCCAGGTACATTACTTTGCACTTCTTTGCACTGAATCTAAGCAGCCATACATTAGACCATTCCTCTAACCTTGCCAAGTCCTTTTTCATCCTTTCCACCCCACCTTGCATATCAACCCTGTTGCAGATCTTTGTGTCATCTGCAAAGAAACATACTTTCCTTTCCAGTCCCTATGCAATGCCACTTATAAAGACATTAAAAAGGACTGGCCCCAGTACTGAACCCTGCGGTACCCCACTCATAACCCTCCTTTCTTCACTGTGGACTCCATTTACTACTACCCGCTGTGTCCTGTTGTCCAACCAGTGTTTTACCCAGGCTACCACCCAGGGACCCACTCCCAGGCTGGCTAATTTGTTTATTAATCTTTTGTGCAGGACTGTGTCAAATGCCTTGCTAAAGTCTAAGTAAGCCATGTCCACAGCCCCTCCCTGCTCTACTACTTTGGTCACCCAGTCAAAGAAATCAATTAGATTTGTCTGACATGACCTTCCTGCTATGAATCCATGCTGCCTTGGGTCCTGTGCCCCACTGGCAACTAGGTACTCAACAATTCTTTCATTCAGAAGTGATTCCATCATTTTCCCTACCACTGAGGTCAAACTGACAGGTCTGTAGTTTCCTGCCTCTGTCTTGCTCCCACTTTTGTGAAGGGGAATCACATTCGCCCTTCTCCAGTCCTCAGGTACCACACCATCTTCCCATGATTTATTAAAAAGGGTAATCAATGGTGTTACTAGTTCTTCCCTTAGTTCTTTTAGAATTCTGGAGTGAATTCCATCAGGCTCCATTGCTTCATCCACCTTCAGTTTTAAGAGTTCTTTCAGAACCCTTTCTTCTGTGAAAAGATTAATATCAACCCCCCTATCCAGAGTGCATCTATTGACTGGATTAGGTATCTCCCCCTGCTTTTCCATTGTGAATACTGAGCAGAAATATTTGTTCAGTATTCCTGCCTTTCCACTGTCGCTCTCTGCCCAACCACCTTCCTCTTTATTTAACAGGAAATGGGACAGCTATAAGAACTGGGGTTGTCTACAGGCTCCCAGACCAGGGGGAGGACATAGACACATTACTGTTAGAAGATATACAAAACATGACAGCTAAAGGGGAGGTTCTGATAATGGGAGACTTCAATATGCCGGATACAGATTGGTCAATACCAGCAGGAACATCTGCCAGAACTAGACACATAGTGGATTCCCTGCAGGGGGAGGGCCTCAAACAACTGGTACATCAACCCACAAGAGACAGGGATATCCTAGATCTAGTACTGACTAACAGGGAAGGGATCACAGATCTCCAGGTAGAAGGTCACGTGGGGGCCAGTGACCATCACATGGTATGGTTCAATTTGGCTACTACATCTAAATCATCCCATTCCAAGGCACAAATATGGGACTTCAGAGGAGCTGACTTTGATAAGATGGCCACCAGAGTTAAGCTAGCCCTGGCAAAAAGAAACACAGGTGAGGGGGTACAGGCAAAGTGGGCAAGCATTAAGGATGCAATACTTGAAGCAACATCCCATTGTGTTAGACAGAAAAGGAAGTGCAAAAGAAGAAGGAAACCACTTTGGTTCTCAAATACAGTAGCAGAAAAGGTCAGAGCCAAAAGGCTGGCCTTCAGGAAATATAAGGGGAACACAGCGGGATGAAGATAGAGAGGCATACCAAACTGCCCAAAGGGAAGCGGGGGAAGGCAGTAAGGTAGGCAAAGTCCCAAACTGAGGAAACACTAGCACGAACAGTAAAAGAAGGTGACAAGACTTTCTATAAATACATTAGTGAAAGCAGAAAGTCCAGAGGGGGTATTACTAAGCTTAATGGCGAAAAGGGAGCATGTGAGGAGGAGGACCCTGTTAAGGCATCTATCTTAAATAGATACTTTTGCTCAGTATTTACTGAAGAGAAGGTAGGGCAGGGCCCACAGCTCAGCATCATGGACACAGGGAGAAGGGAGGTGAGCACTACTCCCTTCACAAAAGAAAGGGTCCTACAAGAGCTTGCTAAGCTCAGGGTGGATAAGGCAATGGGACCTGATGGCATACATCCCAGGGTACTTAAGGAGCTAAAGGTGGAACTAGCAGATCCATTAGCAGAACTGTTTAGTGAGTCTCTGAGCACAGGAGAGGTCCCAGAAGACTGGAGAAGGGCTCATGTGATCCCGCCCACAAGAGTGGTAGCAGGGAGGAGGCGGGAACTACAGACCAGTCAGTCTTACCTCAGTAGTGGGCAAGATTATGGAGGCACTCTTAAGGAAAGGATAGTGCAACACCTGGAATCCATAGGGGCACAGGATCCAAGACAGCATAGGTTTACAAAGGAAGGTCCTGTCAAACTAATCTCATAGATTTCTTTGACTGGGTAACCAGAGTGGTGGACCAAGGGGAGCAGTTGATGTCACCTACCTTGACTTCAGCAAAGCTTTTGACACTGTCCCACATAGAAGATTGATAAATAAGCTGGGTAGGCTCGGGGTGGGTCAGAAGTTGGTCAACTGGGTGGCAAACTGGTTAACGGGCAGAAAACAGAGAATGGTGATAAATGGTATACAGTCAGAAGAGATGCAAGTCACAAGTGGGGTACCACAGGGATCAGTCCTGGGGCCAGTCCTCTTCAACATCTTCATTAGTGACCTTGCAGATGGACTAGAGGGTAAGGCTTGTCTGTTTGCAGATGACACCAAGATCTGCAACAGAGTAGATGATCCAGATGGGGTGGGCAGAATGAGAAGAGATCTGGATAAACTAGCAAAACGGTCAGAAGAGTGGCAACTGGGATTTAATGCAAAGAAGTGCAAAATCATGTACATAGGGAAGAGAAACCTTGAAGCCACCTATAGGCTGGGAGGAGTTGCTAGCAGTCACAAAGGAAGAAAGATACTTGGGCATCATCATCACTGATGACCTGAAATCATCCAAGCAGACCTCTAAAGCAGTAGGTAAGGCTAAGGGGTATTAGGGTGTATTAGTAGGGTATCACAAGTCGTAAGAGGGAGGTAATAATCCTCTTTACAAGACACTGGTTAGGCCCCATCTGAGTACTGCGACAGTATTGGAGGCCACACCTTCACAAGGACATTAACCAAATTGAGGCAGTCCAGAGAAGGCAACCAAATGGTGCAGGGACTGTATCAGAAGACATATGAGGACAGATTAACAGAGCTCAATATGTATACCCTTGAGCAAAGGAGGGAGAGAGGTGATATGATCGAGGCATTCAAACACCTTAAGGGCATTAACAAGGTGAAAGAGTCTAACGTGTTTAAATATAAGAAAAATAGCAGGACAAGAGGACACAGCATGAGATTAGAGGGGCCAATTAAGGGGAATGTGAGGAAATTCTTTTCACAGAAAGGGTGGTGGATGCATGGAATGGCTTACCACAAGAAGTGGTGGCTATGAATACAGTGAAGGGCTTCAAACAGGCATGGGATAGGCATAAGGGAGCAATACAAATGACTATGAATAAATAGGCCACTGACAGAGCAAAGGCCAGTGGCACATTTATAAGGTAGAAAAAGAAATGGTCAGACTGGATGGGCCTTGCGGTCCTTATCTGCCGTCAACTTCTATGTTTCTATGTTTATTCAGCCTCAGTATCCCTGCCTTCATCTTTCTTTGCTCCCTAATGTACCTATAAAAGGTTTTATTCTCCTTCTTAACCGAGTTGGCTATCTTTACCTTGGTTTGGGCCTTTGCTATTCTGACTGCCTTCCCCACTTCCTTATGCTTTAACTGGTACAGTTCTCTGTCCTGCTTCTTCTGTGTTTCCTTATACTTCCTGAATGCTATCTTTTTCTCCCTTACCTTCCCCGCCACTTCTTTTGAGAACCATAATGTTTATTTGCTTCACACAAAGGCTTGTTGCTTCTGTGATGGCAGTTTTGATGTTTCCCCATTGTTGCTTCACCCCACCTTCTTGCCTGTTTGCTAGTGCTTTTCTGAGGCACTCTCCCATTTTGCCAAAATCAGCCCTCCTGAAGTCCAGTACCTTCAATTTTGTGTGGCTTGACTCTACAGCTAAGTTTATTGTGAACCACACTGTCTGTTGGTCGCTTGTTCCCAGATGGCTACCCACATCAAGATCAGAGATCCTCTCTCTGTCCCCATTTGAGAGTACCAGGTCTAAGATTGCTCCCTCCCAAATGGGTTCCAAAACTAGCTGTCTGAGGCATGCTCCCCGTAGGGCATCGAGAATGGCCCTGCTCTTGGATGTGGCTGCAGCAAAGGTGCTTCAGTTAACATCTGGCATATTCAAGTCCCCCATCAGCAATATCTCCCCTTTCTCTACCATCCCAAGGATGCCTTCTATCATTTTCTTGTCCATTTCTTCCCCCTGAGACAGGGGTCTGCATACAACCCATGTGCAGATTGTGGAGCCATTTCCAGTCTCCAGGGTGATCCACAGCGCCTCCTCTCATCCTCCCTGTTTAATCTTTAGTTCTGTTGCTTTGATCTCTTCTCTTACATAGAGAGATACTCCTCCTCCTCTTCTTCCCTCCCTGTCCCTCCTGTAGATTGTGTACCCTGGTATGTTGACATCTCAGTCATGGTTCTCTGTGTACCATGCTTCTGTGACTGCCATGATATCCAGGCATCCCTCTTCCATCAAGGCCACCATTTTGGGGAGCTTTTTACCTAGACTACGGGCATTGGTACTCATTATTTGTTTACTATGTGAGTTCTGGTTGCCCTTTAACTTCTATCCTTTATTTTATATCTTGGGTCATCCTCAAGAACTTGGCAAAATTGACTCTCTTAAATAACTAGATTGGGATGAACTCCATTCAAAATAAAACATTTCTAGCCAAAAAACTGCTTTTAATTTCTTTTATTCCACACCAAAGGGTCCGGGCAACAGTTTTGTGGCCAAGACCACTTTGTCAGATCCCAATATACAGTGTTCTATAAATACAAAATGTACAAAATCATCATAAATATGCAATATTCTAAAACATTTTATTTTTTAGCAAACTCATGACTTCATATCCACCTTCTGAATCTGTTACTACACCTTATTTCATAATCCTTTCTTTTTACTTTCTTAAACAAATTTTTGCTTTCTTAATCAGATTTATGCTTTCTTAATATGAGCTCCATTACAGCATGTTGGAGGTTTAAACAACAAGGTTTATAGGAGTACACACCTTCAATTTTTCACAGCATTCTTCAATCTCTATTTTTTTGTTTTCTTTTCCAATTCTAGGGCAAAACAAGAGAGACAAAAGTTGCCTAATTTTCCTTGTTTTTATCACACCTTATTTGTTTTTCTATTCATAAATCAGCCTGCCAATCTCTTACTTTAATTTGTTCACAGTCCACTTCCATGTGGCTCCTCTCTTATGCTGCCTTTAAAGTCACCTCCTCTGCTTTCCTTCTTGGCTGAAATAACATTAAATCGTTCTATGAGTTTTTCTTCTCACCCTGTGTTTATTACTTAATACTCACTTTCTTTTCTCATTCAGGTTACACCAAAATCTTGCTTACCTGCACTTTCTTGCAGTGCCCTCACTCTGATAGTCACAACTTTTTTCTTTTTCTGACCTTGTATCTACAATTCAAATATAAAGACAAGAACTCTTATGTCAGAACTCCTCTCACTTATTACTCATTCAAGTCACACTTTAATTTGCTCTTTTGATCAAACTTATTACAAATGTTGCTCACCTATGCTTGTTTCATGGTGCCCTTGCTCAAGCATTTGTGGTTAAGCTATTCTCTTGGCATTCCTACAAATTTAAATACAGGAAAAAGGAGCTCTAATTACAAAACTTCTGCCCTCCTACTACATCCCTTGGTTTAGTACATATTAAAACTTCATTAAGGTTTTAAGAAGCTTACCAACAGCGCTCTGAGGATCTGGCCTACTTCCTGTTTGCAGGACAGACCAAGCCCTGTTCAGCCCAGTGGGCCATGTCAATAGTGCAAGAAGAAACAGCAGAGTATTTTTTAGTGACAGGTGCAGCAGTGGGTGTTGAACAGCAGGTCCCGTAAGGCACCTTTGAAGGGGGCGATTTTGGGGGTGTTGGAAATGGCTGCGGGGAGTGAGTTGAACCAGGTAGGGACTCTGTAGCTGAATGACCTCTGAGCCCGGGAGGTCCTAGTTCTGGGCACTAGTAGAGTTACCTTGTCCGAAGTTCGGGTGGTGGCTCTGGGGTGTGTAAATCTGATGGAGGCAGACACCCGGGAGCCCAAGTAGGATTTTCTTGGTTAGCAGGCCGGTTTGGTAGCAGATGCATTCATCAAGGTTTAGGATTTTGGCCATGTCATAGAGTTGACAGGTGTGGGTGAGTCTGGGGGCACTGGTCAGTAGGCTGCAGGCCTTATTTAGCATGAGTCTCATCTTGCTGAAGGCAGTGGAGTCAGCAGCACCATATACTGGGATACCGTAATCAATAAGAGACATTGCTGCAGACGTGATGGTGAGCTTGAGGGCATCAGGTGGGAGGCAGTCCTTGTGCTGGTAGAGGATGTCAAGGCACGCATTTGCGGCAGAAGCAAGGGCAGTAATGTGGGCATGAAAGTTGAGGGCTGAGTCAAATGTGATTCCAAGATATTTGTACGAGTAAACTTGTTGGAGTGGTTGACAAGCGCTCGGGAAGATTTGGAGGGGACTTTTGCTGGCTTTGTTCTGGGGGTGGGCAAAGAGCATTGCCTTAGTTTTTTGAGGTTAATTACTAGTCTGCTCTTCTTAAACCATTTCTCAGCATCATTGAAAGAGTGCTGGAGGGAGTCTTGGAGGGAGGTGAGATTTTTGTGAGCTGCATAAATCATGGCGTCATCAGCATATAGCAGAATATTGCCAGAATAGGTGCTAGGCAGGGTGTTTAGGTACAGGCTAAAGAGTAGTGGGCCCAGGATAGAGCCCTGGGGAACCCCTGAGCAGATGGGACAGGTTTCTGAGAGCATATCATTGATTTTGACATGCTGGGAGCGGGCTGATAGGTAGCTCGCACACCAGGAGAGGGGGCCAGTGGAGAAACCAGTATGGTTGAGGGCACTTAGTAGGAGTGGGTGGGAAACAGTGTCAAAAGCCTTAGAGAAGTCAATGTACACTGCCCCAACTAAGGAAGCTGTGGTCCAGGGAGGCATGTAGGAAGTTGGAGAACTCCATTAAAGCTGTGCCTGTACTGTGACCAGCGCAGAAGCCATGCAGTTCTGGACACAGGATGTTATATTTTGCTAAATATTCCGTGAGTTGGTTGGCCACCACTTTTTCTAAGGCTTTGGTGGGGGGGGATGGAAATTGGCCGATAGTTGCTGGGGGTGGACCGGTCACCACCTTTGTGGATAGGTGTGACTGTTGCAGTTTTTCATGCTGTGGGGAGTTGCCCCTGACAGAGGGATCAGTTCAGTAGTTCTGTAAGTGGGACCAGGACCTCATCCAGGACCAGCCAGAGTATTTTTGGGTCCAGGGGGTCACTGCTAGGACTGGTACCTTTTAGTGCTTTAAGCAGGAGAGGTTTGGCTTCCCAAACAGATACCTTGTGTAGGTAGAACCGAAGGTGCTGTAGATCTGAAGGTGGTGGGTTGTGAGTAGGGTCAAAAAAGTTACTCAGGAGGACAGGGCTAAGATCAGTAAAGGAAGAGTTAAGGCAGTTGGCAATGTCGGTGGGGTCAGTGATGGTGGTGACATTGACTGTAAGGTGTACTGGGGAGGGGAGTGTGATTTCTCAGTTATTTCTTTTATAGTGTCCCAGAAGTTCTGGGCACAGTCCCATGAGGAGGTGAGGGTGGCCTGGTAGTGGTTTGCCTTGGCTTTGCAGATGGCCCATGTGCACCTGTTCTGGGCAGCGTTATATGCCTGTCTGTCGGCAGCCCGACCAGTCTCTGTGGCAATATGCCAACGGTTATCCCTGTTCTTGAATAGCTGGAGTAGGGCAGGAGTGACCCAGGGTGCATTTTGTTTTTTGGAGCGGATCATGGTGAAGGGTGCTAAAAGATCACAGGCCTTGGTAAAAGCCTGTGAGAATAGGCCTAGGGCAGTGTCAACACTCATTGCCTGGTGGATGGGAGACCAGTCAATGTGAGCGAGGAACTGCCTGAGTTTTATCAGTCCTCCTGGGCGAAGGCACCAACGATGAGTGGTTTGGGGTACGGGTTTGGGGGTGGGGGTAGACCAGAGGAATAGGAGAGGGGAGTGGCCACTTAAGGAATCTGGGAGGACTTAAATATCTTGAACCTTTTGGAGTCGGTTTAAGACAATGATGTCTAGGAGGGTGCTTGTCCCTGACTTTTGGTTACATCTGGTGGGTTGTGTGACAAGTTGGGTCAGGTCCAACGCAGCAAAATTGTCTCTTATCAGTGAGGCAGTGGGACTAAGCCAGTTTACGTTGAAGTCTCCTACTAGGACTTGTTGAGCCTTATGGGGGAGGGAGGACAGATATTCAGTGAGAGATGAGACTGCAGGTGTCTAGTTCCTAGGGGGGATATAGGAGACTGTGAGATAGAGGGGGGTCTTTGATGGGTCTGGGGTGAGTTTGAGGGTGTGGGCATCATCTACAAGCTTGGGGGCTGGCAGGGCGTGGCCTATGATGGTGTCACGAGCATAGAACGCAAAACCGCCTCCATGTTTACCTATTCGATCCTCACGAAATAGGGTGCAGCCTGGGAGGGAGACAAAGGAGTCCGTGGTGGACTTCATTAGCCAGGTTTCTACTAGGGCTAAGATGTCTGGTTGGTGTGATATAACCCAGCACTGAACGGCAGCAAATTTTTTAAGCAGGCTGCATATGTTCATGGAGGCAATTTGGAGTCTGTTGGACTTAGTTGGTGGATTGGTGGGGGCAGGGCCTGGGTTTGGGGTGGATGTTACCAGAGAGGAGTAGTAGTATGACTAAGGCTCTAGCCCTAGGGTGGCAGTTTTAGTTTCTTGTGGGTACGCTGAGGGCCGGACAGGCAGTGGCTGAACAGGGAGTGGGTAGGGTTTGGAGGGTCTGGAAGATGCAGAGGTGGTGGAGCCAGGGTCAGAGGTGGGGTTGGGGGCAGCATGGGGTGGATGCAGGGTATGGGGTCCATTGGCATGGTGGTGGGTGGGTGGGCTACAGTGGAAGGTATGTGGGTACCATAGACCATGGGCAAGGGCTGAGGTCTGGCAGGTAGGAGGTAGGTTCCAGGAAGTATAAGAAGATGATGCATATGAGCTGGAATTTAGTACTCATGATGCCAGTTAGCCTTGGAGTTAGGGCACAGTGGCTGAGAGGGAGGAACCAAAGCTTCAAGAGCTGTAGAAATCAAGTCAACATTATCTTGGCTTGCTGGCTTGGTGAATAGGGCTGCTGACTTTGGCCTTAATGGTGCTGGGTTTGAGACCTGGGGAAGGACAAGTGGGGTGCCCTTAATTTTTTTTGGGGGGTGGTTAAGGGGCAAAAGCTTTAAGATCAAGTAGAATTATGTCTTGGCTTGATGGCCTGGTGATAGAGCTGCAGACTTCAGTCCCAAAGGCACTGGGTTTGTGGCCTGTGGTAGGACAGTAGAGTATTTTGGTATCTTTAAGGAGAAAAAGCTTTAAGAGTTTTCAGATTCAAAAGAATTATATCTTGGCTTAAAGAGCCCCTGACACCGTTAGAAACACTTAGAAAAAATGTGAGATTTAGACAGTTCAGTTTATATTTCATGTATTTTCTATAATTATTTACCTTTTTTCTTTACTACTGAGGACAGCTGTGCGAAAGAGATATACTATACCTATACTATATTTGCTCTTTCTGCTATCCTACACATGACATCATTATCCAGGTTGCACCTGGAAACGAGCTTCTGGTCATGGTGCTTTTTCTGGTTATCAACTTTTAAATAAATAAAATAAATAATCCCCCTTTTACGGCATCACAATTATCCCCACAGCAACAGAATGTGAAGTCATAAACAGAACTGTGATGTCATATGTAGGCAAGCAGCCAGAACAGATTGGGCAGTGATCCTGTTTACATGCAAATGTCCTCAGTAATAAAGAAGAATGAAAAATACAGAAACAACATTAAAATATAAGTACACTTGTGCTAAACATTACATTTTCTCAAAGCTGTCACAACGGTGTCGGGGGCTCTTTAAAGGCAGAGCTGCTGACTTTGGGGCCAGGTGAGCAGGGTTTGAGAACTGCTATGGGACAGCAAAGAGAATTTTTCTAGCTAAATTATGGTGCCAAGAAGCTATAAGAGCTTTAGGGAAGGAAAGTAGTTTGTATCAGCTTGCGAGTCCAGTGGCAGAGCTGCTGACTCAGGTGTCAAGCATACAGGGTTTGAGACTGACAGCAAAAGGTTTTTTTTAGCTAGGTATGGGGCCAAAAGGTATAAGAGTTGTGGATCAGAGGGTGTTACTAGCCTGACTCATTTGCTTAATGGTAGAGGGTTTGAGACTCACAAGGGGCAGTAGTAGATAAGGTGGGAGTAGAGATTAGGAGGGTGCAGAGTGGTGTAGGTAAGGGGAAGTAGTAGTAAGGAGGGGTGCTATAGTGACTCCTAGTGGCCAGTGCCAATAGTAGCTGTAGGTAAGGAGTGGAGATGAGGAGAGAGATAGAATGGTGCCTGGGGGTGCACAACAGCAACCTCTAGTTGTCAGCAAGTATAAGCTGCAAATGGCAAAGTGGACACTTACTAATTAGAAGGACAGGTCATGTGATATGTCATGTGACCTGTATGCAGCAATAAATTAAGAGCCGACGATGGGTGGGGCAGTCTGCGTGCAGCATGTACGGGGTAACACCTCTCCACAAACAGGCTGGATGGAAGGAGGCTTTACCTCTTAAGGGTCTCTGCAGTCCCCTGCAACAGGCTCCTCAGCTGGGCAGTGTTCTGAGGGGAGAGGGGTGCTTCTGAGGCCTATAAGGGGAAGGGAACAAAGGAATTACATTAGTATGCAGCAGGACAGAAGAAGGCGCTACTGTGCATGTGCCAACTGTTGGGACAGAGTCAGGATACAGATGGCTACTGCGCATGCGCAAGAATTCTCCCGTAATGGCGGAGAGAACTCCAGAATCTTAAAACAGCTCTAAACAGGTAAGAGGACTATTTCAGAATACAGGCTTATAAGCACAGTTAAACAGTACTAGCAGGCATTAAAACAGTAGTCGCTAACAGGTAAACTGCAGTACTAGACACCCCTTAAAGTAACACGATGAAATACCCAAATCCCAACACTCAAAGTCCAAATCTCAGAGAGGGAAAAACAATCAGTAGCTGTGTGGGGACAGAAAATAGAACCCCAATTGTCCAACACCTCTCCACAAACAAGCTGGATGGAAGCAGGCTTTACCTCTCAAGGCTCTCTGCAGTCCCCTGCAACAGGCTCCTCAGCTGGGCAGTGTTCTGAATTGCATATTTATGATGTTTTTGTACATTTTATATTTATAGAACACTGTATATTGGGGCCTGACGAAGTGGTGGTGGTCACAAAACTGTTTCCCGGACCTTTTGGTGTGGAATAAAAGAAATGAAAAGCAGTTTTTCGGCTAGAAATATTTTATTGGTACTCATTACTCTTCATTTTTTTTATGACTTTATTTCTTTTTACCCCATCCCTGTCCTTACTGCCTTTGTCTTTTTCTCCATTTACCCCTGCCCTTATCCCTACTGACTGCTCTATCTTGGTGTTTACCTCACTAACTACCCTGATTTTTGGAGGGTGCTAGGATTTCCCTTCTCCTTTTCAGTGCCTCCCCCCTTGGATAGTTTAAATGCTTGCTAATGAAGCATTTAAACCTATCACCTAGGATCCTGGTTCCCCTCCTGGATAGATGCAGACCATCACACCCGCATAGGCCTGCATCCCTCCAGATGGAGCCCCAGTCCCCAATGAAGCCAAATCCCTGAGCTCTGCACCAGTTTTTCAACCAGTCATTGAATCCCATGGTGCAGAGTACCTTAGCCTCATCCATGCCATAGACAGGTAGCCTCATCCGTGCCATAGACAGGTAGCACTTCCGAGAAAGTTACCGTGTGTGCTACTTGTCTAAGGCCCCTCCCCAACTCCACAAGCTCCTGTTGCACTGTTCTGATCCCATTCTCAGCCAGGTCATTCGTCCCTAGGTGGATAATGACATCCAGCTCACTCCCCCTTGCAGATGCTCCAACAATCCTGAGGATTCGTTTCCTGTCCCTCCAAGCCATGGCACTGGGCAGGCACCTTACCTCCCTTTCCCCTCCATCCCCCAGTTCTACCCCCTAACAATTGAGTCCCCCACCAGGAGTTGTTTCCTTCCCCTGTTGGGTCCTGTGCCACCCTCCTGTTGGTCTCAATTGTGGAGGTTCCCAACATCCTCCTTGGTCTTCACTGTGGGTGCCTCCATAAAGGAACCATGCTCCACCAGAGTGGAGAATGAATTGTGGAGAGACACAACTGGAGGGATGCGCCTCTGTTCCACCACCTTCACCCTCCCTAAGCCCACTGTGGTCCAACCAGTCCTCTTTCTTGGCAACCTCTGGGGTAGTGGTAGTCAACTGGGTGGTTCCTGGGTGGGGGAACAGGTTTCCCTAATCATTGCCAGGTCAGCATGGAGACGAGCAACCTCCTCCCACAGACCAGAGAGGTGCCTGCAAATAGGGCAGCAATGCAGTTTCCAGAATGTCTCCCAGAAGACTGCTGCTCCACAGCCAGTGCATTGCACTACTCCCCACATGTCTGTGTCCGTACCTGTTACAGATGCTTTTCTTTTGTTGTTTTTTTGTTCTTGTTTTAGTGTGTGCAAGCTTGTGAGTGTCTCTACCCCCTATTCAGTGTGCTGTGCCTTTAAGAATATGAACAAGTGCATGTTGTTAGCAGTTTTGGGGAAGTGATGTCAGAACCCCTGCTATAAAGGAAGTTATGCACTTGGGGGGTGGGGTGAGGGGAAGGGTGGGAGGGAGTAAACCTATGCCATCCAGAAACAATCAACTACAACTCTGACCCTCCACCCCTAGGAGTGCCTTCCTTCCTTTCAGACAACTATTCACAGAGGTTAAGTAACAGCTCTGGCTGCTTTCTCTCTCTCTCTGTGTCTCAGTAGACAGAGACCACAAACAACTCCTGTTTTAAGTCCACAGTTCAACTAGGCCCCTTTCAGCTCCTTCCCTTAACAGACACCTATTTCACAGAGGTTAAGTAACAGGTCTAGTCACAAATGATTGCAAATATCTCCCAGCTACAGTTCCTCCTGGCAAACTAAAGTTAAAACTAAGATAAGTCAACCCCAAAAACAGAATCAATACTAGTTACTTACACAGGTCCAAAAAGTAATAATTCAGTTCAGTGTAGTCTAGAAAATAACCTCTTTGATTTAAGGAAGCTCTGGCTGCTTTCTCTCTCTCTCTCTCTCTCTCTCTCTCTCTCTCTCTCTCTCTGTCTCAGCAGAGACCAATGACACTTTTTAATGTGGATTTCAAAATATTAACAAGCAATAGATTGGCCTACACACTAGAAACTATAATTCATCATGTGCAATTTTGCCCAGTCCCGGGGAGACGTATCACAGATGCTTTACTGCTCATAAGAGAGATTCTTGATAAAGGGGAGCAAAATGTATCAGAGGGTTTCATTATCAGTTTAGACCAATCCAAAGCTTTTAAGTTTCTCATGATTTTTTCTGATAATGTCTGCATGAATATGGATTTACGTCTCAGTTTATTCAATGGATTAGATTATGTTATGCACAAGCGTATGTTATACCTTATGATAATACATGGTTAGGGCACAAGTGCAGTATTAAAGTGGGAGTCAGACAAGGCTATCCCTTGAGACCCCTCCTATATATATTATTGATGGACCCCTTAATTAGAATTTTACAGTAATCCCCCTAAATCTATGGAGTGACTATTGTATCTGAACCTGAAATCAAAGTTGTATCTTATGCTGACGATTTGTGTTTACTAGTAAGGAATGCTGACTCAGGGCAAATAGCATAGCAAGTGATCTTATTCTGTCTATTTCTAGCATTACTGCATCACAAATCAATATACAAAAAAGTCATTGTATAGCAATCAGAGACACTGGACACTTAGATAAGAGTGTCACAGCTATCCCAGTAGACATTCACCCCTGCAAATATTTTCTGAGCCAGGAAACACAGCACTGTTTTATTGGAGACATAAATTAACTTAGGCAGACAATAAGTGACTAGATGCCATGCGTGGCACATGAGCAAAATGAAAATAATTTATTTAAGACTTTTTTGACTCTTATGTTTTTATTTTGAAGTTATATATTTCCTTTACCAAAGTGTTTAGAAACTGCATTATATAGCTGTGTTTTTATGCCACTGAGGGAGTCATTTGAACCTGTAAAGTGAGGAATTACTTATTTGGAGAAAATTGAGGGTGGAGTGTGAATGCCTAATCCTTTTATTTTTTTTTTTTTTAGTATATTTTTATATGCAAACCTAGCCCCTCTATTTCGAAAGGAATAGAAGGACTGGGTGCTTTGGGTGACCCCTACATTGACTGGGATATTGCAAGAATGAGAGTCTAATGCATTTTTACATCAAAAACAAAAGGAAGCTTAAACTGAATCCAGGCTGGACATATTGCTTTGACTATATAAAACAAGCATTTGTCAATGCTGAATGTTGCTTGCTACTATGTGCTGTTTAGGTATTTGGAAGTCATTGGAGTGCAAATATTGAAAATTTGCGAACTTCTGACGTCGTGAAGACTGCATAACTGCGCTCGTCATTTCCCAGTCATTTTAGGAAATTTTTCACCAAATTTTCAACATAGCCATTTTAAGACCTCTGCTCATGAACAGTGTCACTGTGATTTTGTTAAAGTGTCCCATACATTGAGTTTGCACACCGACTGCGCCATTGAGCGTCACATGGGCGGAAACACATTTTGGGCAGGATGTGAAAAATGACAGCTGTACTGCTCATAAGGAGGTGTGGTAAAATGGCAATGTTGAAAATCTGGAGTGGAAATATTGAAAATTCGCAAACCTACGAGCGTGCGTGGGAACTGTGCAACGCACACTCATAAAACAGTCATTTTTAGGAATTCTTTCACCAAATTTTCAACATTGCCATTTTAAGATCTCTGCTCATGAACAGTGATACTGTGATTTTCTTAATGTGTCCCATACACTGAGTTCGCACACCGACTGCGCCATTGTGCACTACATGGGCGGAAACATGTTTTGGACAGGATGTGAAAAATGACAGCTGTACTGCTCATGAGAAGGTGTGGTAAAATGGCAATGTTGAAAATCTGGAGTGAAAATATTGAAAATTTGCAAACTTACGAGCGTGCGTAGGAACTGTGCAACACACACTCGTAAAACAGTCAGTTTTAGGAATTTTTTCACCAAATTTTCAAAACAGGCATTTTAAGACCTCTGCTCATGATCAGTGTCACTGTAATTTTCTTAATGTGTCCCATAAATTGAGTTCGCACACCGACTGCGCCATTGTGCGCTACATGGGCGGAAACATGTTTTGGGCAGGTTGTGAAAAATGACAGCTGTACTGCTCATGAGGAGGTGTGATAAAATGCCAATGTTGAAAATCTGGAGTGAAAATATTGAAAATTCACAAACTTACGAAGCATGCTGAGGAACTGCAACGCAGAACTCAAAACAGTCATTTTAGAATTTTTCACCAAATTTTCAACACAGCCATTTTAAGACCTCTGCTCATGAACATTGTCATGTGATTTTCTTAATGTGTCCCATACATTGATTTCACACACCGACTCACATTATACAGCGCTATATGGGCGGAAACACGCTTTGGGTGAGTGTGAAAAATGACAGCTGTACTATTTATAAGAAGGTGTGGTAAAATGGCAATGTTGAAAATCTGGAGTGAAAATATTGAAAATTTGTGAACTTACGAGCCTGCGTAGGAACTGCGCAACGCACGCTCGTAAAAGTCATTTTTAGGAATTTTTTCACCAAATTTTCAACATAGCCATTTAAGGCCTCTGCTAATGAACAGTGTCATGGTGATTTTCTTAATGTGTCCCATAAATTGAGTTCGTACACCGACTGCGCCATTGTGCGCTACATGGGCGGAAACATGTTTTGGGCAGGTTGTGAAAAATGACAGCTGTACTGCTCATGAGGAGGTGTGATAAAATGCCAATGTTGAAAATCTGGAGTGAAAATATTGAAAATTCACAAACTTACGAGCATGCGTAGGAACTGCGCAACGCAGACTCGTAAAACAGTCATTTTTAGGAATTTTTTCACCAAATTTTCAACACAGCCATTTTAAGACCTCTGCTCATGAACATTGTCACTGTGATTTTCTTAATGTGTCCCATACATTGATTTCACACACCGACTGCGCCATTGTGCGCTACATGGGCTGAAACACGTTTTGGGTGAGGTGTGAAAAATGACAGCTGTATAATTTATAAGAAGGTGTGGTAAAATGGCAATGTTGAAAATCTGGAGTGAAAATATTGAAAATTTGTGAACTTACGAGCCTGCGTAGGAACTGCGCAACGCACGCTCGTAAAAGTCATTTTTAGGAATTTTTTCACCAAATTTTCAACATAGCCATTTAAGGCCTCTGCTAATGAACAGTGTCATGGTGATTTTCTTAATGTGTCCCATACATTGATTTCGCACACCGACTGCGCCACTGTGTGCTACGTGGGCGGAAACACGTTTTGGGCAGGATGTGAAAAATGACAGCTGTACTGCTCATAAGGAGGTGTGGTAAAATGGCAATGTTGAAAATCTGGAGTGAAAATATTGGAAATTCGCAAACCTACGAGAGTGCGAAGGAACTGCACAACGCACGCTTGTGAAACAGTCATTTTTAGGAATTTTTTCACCCAATTTTCAACATAGCCATTTTAAGACCTCTGCTCATGAACAGTGTTACTGTGATTTTCTTAATTTGTCCCGTACATTGATTTCGCATACCGACTGCGCCATTCTGCGCTACATGGGCTGAAACACATTTTGGGTGAGATGTGAAAAATGACAGCTGTACTACTCATAAGAAGGTGTGGTAAAATGGCAATGTTGAAAATCTGGCGTGAAAATATTGAAATTTGTGAACTTCGAGCCTATGGGAACTGCAACGCACACTCGTAAAACAGTCATTTTTTGGAATTTTGGCACCAAATTTTCAACATGGGGTTTTTGGGACCCCTTCTCATGAATGATGTCACTGTCATGGCAGTATTCAGGTCCGAAGGGTGATTTTGCAGTCACTGCACAAAATCACCCTTCAGGCCCGAATAACGCCATGACAGTGACATCATTCATGAGAAGGGGTCCCAAAACCCAGGTTGAAAATTTGTGCATAAATTCCACAAATGCCTGAGATATGCAACAGTTAAACCCCTATCTAGCCCATTATACAGCTTACCGGCATTTCCTCAGTTCGCGGTCGGCTTTGAAGAGTGCAGAGCGTTTTCCCGGTCCACGAAGATCGTCGCGCCCGGAGTCCGGAGGAAAGTATGGGGTGGGGTATGGGGAGGCTGGAGTGCGCGGTGGGTGAGTGCGGGTTGTGGAAGGGGGGCTGGGAGACACGCTGCTGGACCGTTTTCATTTTGCAGGTTTAAAAAAAAAAAAGACGTTGTGGGACGTTTGCCATGCTGGGGTGGGCTCCCAATCTTGGCACAAGGACGTTGGGGGGGCTTTCAGCCAATGGGGGATTTGGCACCCCCGTCGGCCATGGTATTTGCTGCCACGCTGGGGTGGGCTTCCAGCGTGGCACAAGGACGGGGGGCTTTCAGCCGACGTGGGATTGGGCACCCCAGTCATTGGGGGACTGCTTGCCACACTGGGGTGGGCTACCAGTGTGGCACCTACTACTGGGTGGACGAGCTTAGCCGACGGGATTGGGCACCCCGTCGGCTGCCCTGTCTTGAGCAGGCGCGCATGCCTGTGTGGGGGAGGGCTGGCGTGAGCAGCTGATAGCTTATCGGTGCTCACCTGCGTAGCTCCCCTTTCAACTGTATGCCACTGCATTTTGGAGCGTGTCATACACAGCTCCAAAATGCATTGGCTTACAGGGGCCATGCCTGCCAGCACACTGACTGAATTGGAGGAGGAGGTGACACACCTCCGAAATCTCCGATGATGGCACTATGTTTCTTGCACATGCGTGCAAGCAACATAAAAATTGGGGATTACCACCATTTATTTTAGCACAGTATCCAGAAAACGGATGTATACCGAAATACTACAACATCATTTTTTTGAATCTTTTTTGACTTATGCATGTGCCGAACAAACCATGATAGAATCCTTGCTGTCTGATGCTAGAATTCAAACCAAAATGAGGGATATTGCTTGGCTGGAAATGCATGGCAAAATCAATGTGAAGGGTAATCATTAGCATAAGGAAATGCAAAAGAGGTATTGTCCCAGACTGTCTTGTACCACTATTATTGAGACTATGGATCACGTATTTCTAAAATGCTCTTTATTGTTGAGTTTTGGGATCATGTCTTTGTTAGCTGGCACATTAGTACTTTCTTGAAATTGACTCCTGCCATTCTATATGTAAGCAATAAGACATGACAGACTGTGTGTTAGATATTTTAACACATGGCTAGGAGGCATAGTGAGGCACGAGGCCACCGGCCAAGTGCATCCAGCCTCCTAGTCGTGTGTTAAAGTGTCTAACACACAGATCCTGGAGTGGCTTATTGCACGTATGAAATGGTCAAATCTTAGAAGGATGTGAAAAGTAAAAAAAAACTATATTAAGTAATAAAAAAATGACATATTTTTCTTTAAATTAAATAAAATAGTTCCTCCACCAGTTTACTGTGTGCTTTCTTTTTTTGAGTTGAGGATTTTTGACCTAGGCAGGCTGCCATACTTGTAGTATTTTGAGTTGTGATGGCATTGCCCCCCTCCTGCTCCAGTTCCGTATTTTTTTTCTCATAAAAACTGTAACAGGTACAATAAGGAGGTACCAAGCAGTTGGCAGCAATGCCTGAGGAGGACTGTGATCGAGAGAGTGGACGGGGGGGCAAGAAAGGGAAGAGATCTTGGTGGGTGGAAGTGAGCAAGTGGACTGTTGAGCGCAATGGGAAGAGATTGCAGCAGGAATTATTTTTTGTAATGGTCTCGCTGCTTGCTGCCATTGCCAGTAACTCCTTTTCAATTGAAGGTTGTCTGGCATTTCTTTCTTTATAGTGAAACTTATGTCAAAGCTGGTGTCAGACAGGTATTTCTCACTTCTGACTATTTTTATCATTTGTTTTCAGTGATGGCATAAAACAAGATGGCTGAGTTTATTTTGTGAACGTTCTATGTGGGCACTTCACTGGGATCAGTGCCCAGCTGGCATAGCCTAATCTCGCTTGTGTGTGTTGGAAACGTTAACACACTGTTGACATCCAACCAGATGGCTTGAAATTCACAAGCCATTTCATAAATGGGGATATTTCCACATACATGGTGTAATTATAATCAGAGTAGCATGAGAATTGTGCTGACTTGTTTTAAATATTGGATATGGCAAATTTGGTGTAAATTTGTACTACAACAACAATACACAATCCAATTTGGAATTATTCCACTTGATACTTACTGACCTAATTCAAATTTAAAAACTGGAATTCATGATGGTGGGGAAGAAATTATGGATGGAGAGGTGGGGAACCATGACTTGGTTGAAATAAAAAAACAAAACAATATACATATACAGATAAGCCCTCCAGGATGAAATGCAGTGTCACAGGTTTACTGCATGACAAAAGGGATTAACTGCCATTGAAATTTCATTGTTTACTGCAGAATTCTGCAGTCCTGCAGGGCTTCACTATATATAATATAGAGAAACAATTTGAGGGGATATTAAAAATGAGGCATTCCTTTCTTCACCTGTTTAATATGTAGTACTGTTCCTTTTGATTGAAACTTGTTTTTTCACTTTGTTTGGTTCTTTTTCTTTTTTCCTTTCATGTTATGAATGAAATGTTTTTTTGGTACTTGATTGCTTTATGATTGTTTATGCCATGATGTCTTACTTACAAATTCTCCTACTCTTTTAGTAAGATAGGAAGATAAGGTATTAGTACTTTACAATTGATTGTTTTTATTTTCTCTTTCTGCCTTGGATTTCTTAAGTTATGAATGAAATAATGATTTGTTAAATGTTGCTTTATGATTTGATTTGTAAATATGTATCACAAAATATTTCAATAAAAAAATTCCCTACTCTTTTTGAGAAGTACCATAGGATCTTTAATATCCAGCTGAACTACCACCAGGACAGGCAGATGGGACCTCGATTTAACGTCTCATCCAAAAGATGGTACGTCAGGAATGCAACACCCCCTCATGCTGCACTGCAGTGTCAGTATTGGAATTTAACCCAAGCGCCTGGTGTGGGGCTGCCACTGAGTGACTTTCACTCAGTGGCAGCTCTACCTGCCTCCCACAAGCCATCATCAAGTTCCCGCTACCCTTCCCTCCACCATCCTCCATATTTGGCTCAGACAAGGCTAATTATTTAATATTCTGTATTTTACACCCCCAAAAAGATGTTCCTAACAGAATAAGTCAGGAAGTCAGACAGGTAGGGGGAGGGAAAAAGAGCAGTAGATCAAGTAGGGTCTGTGGTGAGAATGTTGGTAGGGAAAATAGGCAGACTGGGTGCACCAAGCAGTCCTTATCTGCCGTCAGACTCTATGGGCAGGATTCACAACATGTTCTGGGACTAAGTCCCACTCCACAACCCCAGTGGCACTCCGAAATCGCTGCAGCTGCAGAGCACCCAATTCACAGCTGCAGCAGTTGTGGAGGGTGTTACAGCAGGTCCCACTAGCCGTAGCAGCCTCCTGCAGCTGCGATGCTGTCCCTGGCAACAACACCCGAATGCTGCCATAATTTGTAGAGCTGGTCAGAATCTGGCTCCACCTTTGTGAATACCCGCCGCTGCAGGTAACCTGCAGATTCACAAATGGCAACTGTCTTGCGCTGAGTTTTCCCACAGCTGTGGGACTTTTCCAAGTTTTGTGAATCCTGCCCAATGTTTCTATATTTTTTATTGCAGTTTGCTCTGTGCACCAAGTCATCAAATCAGAGCTACTGTAATGCTGCTTCTCTAACAAGCAACACTGGTGCACTACCACTAAAGCATATCCTTCAGCAGCAGTTAGGAAAGAGAATCATGTGTGCTCTCCTTCACTGCACCAGATGACCCCTGACAAACTCACACACAGCTCCAGCCCAGTCAGTAGCTGCTTCACACACACACACACACACACACTGTCTAGGAGACCCTCCCATATGGCATGTGCTTCATCTCTATGCTGCTGCTGCTGCTGAAAGGAACCAGACACAAAAAAATGTCAAGAGCTGGAAAGGCGGGTCTACACACCCATTTACATCCCTATGCTGCCTATAGCCTGTGCTACTTAGGTGAGCACACTTATCCAAACCAGTCCAAACCTTGTAAAATGTTTAGAAGTGGCTCCACCACAATGTACTGTATGTTGTTGGTTTGGAACAGTTTAGATTTTATCCAGCCCGGTTTGCCCATCACTAGTACATGAGGTGAGACCCCATCACACTGTGATAGTAGATTGTGAGGAGTGGAGACTCTCTCCCAAACATACTCTCCAGAATTTGAACAAATGGGGGATCCGTGTTCCTTTAATCTGGAAAGAGGAACATTAACTGTATCTGGCACAGGACTGCAAGGTTTATTTTTAAATTATTTTAGTTTGGTTTCATTGTATTACAGTTTGGGTGTCAATAAAGGTCAATCCAAGTCCCTCTTAACAGCTGTATACCATTTGATAGCTTTGTTTTATTTAGGAATATCATCCAGAATGCTTGGTGATGAAGAGTTAACTTGAGCTTCTGTACCCATAGCCTGCAGGTAGTTTCAATCTGTTGATCAATGTTGCTGTACAAATCTTCTTTTCTCTGCATGCTATGACTCAAATAAAGCTGAGTTTTGCAAAAAACAACACAAAACAAACACAAGCATCACATGGTAGTTGATGAGAATTGAACCTTCTTTTGAAAATAAGTTGACTAGAGATGAGTCACAGGGGTGGAAGGAGGATGTTCTAAGTCTGATATACAAAACAGGAAAAATATTGCTACCATTTGATTTGGCAGTGTTTACAACCTCGAGGGATAATGAGTTATTCTTTCTAAAGTTGTAGAATGACACAGATGCAATCACGTTTGCTGGAGCTGAGTCATAAGTACTACCCATTTGTGCAGTATCAGGAACCAGTATTGTCTTTTGGTGCTTAACCCCCGCCCCCACCAGTGGATCTTTACTGTTAAGAATGACGCTCATTTTATGATATGGACAGTTTTTTTTAACTTAAATGTTATTTATTTGTGGTAAAATACGAGTACAAAAGGCTTTCCAGTAAGGAACATCATACAGTACAGTGGTCCAGTGATGCAGACATTTTGATGCTCCTTGTGACCTCTGCTGACTTGTGGATTATAATAGTGTTGGTTGGTGAGTGATTCGTTGATGCCTATTGTGCCTGATATGCTGGCTGAGCAGAAATTTCCAATAGTTTTCACTGCTGCTGGCAACAAGCATGGCTGACATGCGTGACAGGTAGGTATTTGTCCAAACTGCAGCACAACTGATGGAACACTGGCACTTACCCATGCAGGACATTGACCAGGGCCTAGGGCAACAAGTGAGTTTTAATGGGCTTGCACTGCTTAAAAAAGGACTTTTGTAGAGTGTGAGGCCACTGACATCTTTTGTACCTCTGACCACGGTCAGTTTGCTAACCTGGGTCTGAAGGGAGTGAGCAACCTATCAAACAGTATAGTCTGCTCCAGAGCAACCAGAGGACTCATGGGTTACTGGAGGACTTCCTTAATTCATTAGGGTTTGAGGGATGTAATCAGCTGTTGAGGAGACAATGTACAAGCTCTTCTCTGTGATTGAAATCTGTGGAGGCTGTCAGCTTGGGTTTGGTGACACAAAACTGCTAAGCAAGGAGGGCATGTTTCTGTCCATCTGAAAAAGCAGACCTAAAATCTGCAAGTGCAACTTGGGTGCTTACTGGTGGTGGGGGGGGGGGGTTGCAGGGCTCAAGCCCCCTTTGAAGTTCACCAAGTTTCCTCTGTAAACTGGTAATAAGTTCCCATAGACCCACTGATCTATAATTAAGGTTCCCCCCAGCCAATATAAAAGCAAGTTCCCTTGCATGCAAGCTAGCACTGCACAGGCTCTAGTGAGAGTGACAAGTGTGCTTTATCAGCCACTAAATAGGAGATGTTTATTTTTTATTTATTTTATTTATTTATTTCATTTTGGTAACCGGGTAGGCCCACTGAGACCAAAGGTCCCTTTTTCAGGGGCGACCTTGAGTTAATTACATACAATAATAAATACAGTGGTACAGACAATTAATTACATACAGAGGTATAGCAGCTTGCATACAGTAGGTTTGTTAATTATACACTACACAATATACATAGAGAGTGGATGGTCATTAGACAGCATGTTAGCTCAAAGTACTCAAGGTCTGTTGTAACTGTTGTGACATAAGTTGACTGGTAGATCATTACATACAGAAATATTCAGAACCAGGAGTACTACTTTTGTTAGGATCCCCCCCCCATCAGGGATGACGGAGGCAGGTGGGGGGAAGTTGTAGGGAGGTAGAGTAGGCCAGGGGCCCATGAGTGCTTTGTATGTCAATAAAAGGAGGGATTGAGGGCCCAGTGGACAAGGACTAACGGTAGCAGCCACAGAGACTCAACCGCATCAGGTACGCTTTCAAGGCAGTCTTGAATTCCCAGAGAGTGGGACAACCTGTCAGGTTCTCCGGGAGAGAGTTCCACTGGTTAGGAGTGGCATACCTAAAGGATCTTTTGCCCAAGTTGGTCCACACTTGGAGGATATCCGGTTGGGGGCAATTGATGAATGTAGGTCACGACATTGGATCTTGGAGTTTAGCAAGCCACTCAGATGGGGTGGAGGGCCATCAGCAGTGAATTTGTATGTCAGACATGGTAGGGGATAGGCCAGTTTGAGCCCTACAGAGGGCCAGTTAAGATCTGCAAGGACCTCACAGTGGTGCCTCCTAGGGGGGGAGTGGGTTGTGAAGTATGCAACCCCACTGTAGAGTACAGAGACCTTTCTTAGTTCACTCTCCCTGAGAAACTGTAGGAGGGGAGCACCGTAGAGGAGGGTAGGAAGTAGGGTGCAATTTGCTATAGCTCATCTTGCCTCATCCAAGAGGGAGTTTCCCATCCTGTAGAGCAGACCAAACTTCTGATGAGTGGTCTTGGCTAAGAAGTCAATGTGCAGCTTGTAGAACATGTCCTGGTCAATGAATATTCCTTGGTATTTAACCTTGTCAATGACTTCAACTCGCTTCCCTTGGGCTGTGTGGAGCTGGAGCAGGTTGCGCCTGTCGGCTCCCAGTAGTCTGGTCCCAAATAGGACAGCCTTCATTTTCTCTTCATTCAGTACAAGTGAGTTAGCAGTGAACCAGGCCTCAAGTGCTACGAGACTGGCCTGAAGTTTAGTAGAGATAGCACTAGGTTGCGGATCACTGCAGTATGCCACTGTATCGTCGGTATACAGGATTATGTTGTCCAGACCACATTGCCACTCAGTGTCATTGACAAAGAGGGTAAATAGCAGAGGACCAAGGATTGAGCCCTGGGGTACTCTGGAGGACACAGGTCTGGTGCCCGATTTAACTCCTCTCCATTAAACTTTTCGGGATCTGTTGAGCAAATAGCTCTCAAACCAGGTCACAGAGAGGCCGTCCAGTCCCAGCAGTCGGAGCTTGGAGAGAAGCAATTCATGACTAACCAGATCAAATGCCTTGGACAGGTCAATGAATAAAACTCCTGTTGGGGAGCCTCTGTCTATGGAATCGAGGATGTCAGATGTAAGCTGGATTAGGGCTGTGTCAGTTCCATGGCCTTTCCTAAAGCCGTGTTGATTATCGGCTAGGAGTAGGTGAAACTCAAGATAGTCCTGCAACTGGTCATACACAACTCTCTCCTGCACCTTCATAAGAGGGCAGAGAATGGAAATGGGCCTGTAGTTGCCCACATTTAGCCAAGGCCCCTTTTTGTGTAATGGTACAATGGTCGCAACTTTCCATTTGCTGAGGACTTTTCCTTCAAGCAGGAATCTATTAATGAGCATGGTAACAGGAAGGGTGATAGCTGGGGCAGCAGCCCTCAGCAATCTAGGTTCGAGTTGGTCATGTCCTGAGGAGAAGTCGGGGTTAATCCACTTCAGAAGGGGTAGCACCTCAGATGGCGTGACCAGTTTCAGATTAAATTGAGGCCTGGAGAGTTCCCGTCCAGTACCATTGCTGTGGGGAGCACCTGGAGGTCAGGAGGCTTAGTAGCACTGGGGTTTGAAAAGAAGGCATTAAAGGCCTCAGCGACCATAGAGGGGTCATTGGTAAGGTTATCCCCAATCAGAAGAGCTCCATCCTGGGCACAAATGGTACCCTTCAGAAGTAGGTTGATTTTGCCCCAGAATTTGTCTGGTTCCTTAAGGTGACGGGTCTGGAGATAACGCAGGTATTTAGATTTCGCATTTTTGGAAGCTTTCTTGCACTTGTTTCTCAGTGCCCTGTATTTTTACCCATCAGATTTAAGGCTTGTGGACTTGAAGTGGCCTCAGGCCCTGTCCCTGAGTAGCATGCTCCTTTTGAAGTCTGGGTTAATCCACTTGTGGCACTTGCCCTGTACTCTTAGCTTCTTGCGAGGGGCGTGAACATTGGCAATGCACATGAATATGTTGATGAAATCAATCAATCAATCACTTTACTTAACCAGGCATAAACACCACTGAGCAAGCTCATTTTCAAGGTGGTCCTGGGCATAAATACAATACAGTACACTTCATAAGATTACAATTACGGTGGACAACGGTGCAAAAAAAAAAAAGAAAAAACATTGTGAAGGTGCCGGTCAATATGGGCCTATATATACTGGTCAACATAATTAACATGCAAAGGTACATAATGATAAGCTTTACTGAAATGAGAAGAGACAACAATCCCATATAGTCTCCGCTGAGTAAGAGCTCATACCTAAATGATAAAAAATAAGGAGGTATTAAGGAATAGGGTAGAAATTGGGGTGAAAGAGTAGGCAGCCAAAGGGAGGCCAGAATAGGTAAAGGTAGAGAATAGGCAGGGTCATCTTGGGTTAAGGGAACTGAGCATGGGTCCTAGGTTTCTGTTGTTAGGAATGTGGGTGGATGAGATACTTAGGCGTAGGATTTGAGAGTGGCACCCGAGGCTTATTGGTCATCGGCATCTGAAGCAGTTGCATGATTCCTTCAGATAATCCGTTAATAGAGCTTTGAATGTGAAAATGCTTGGAAGTGAGGATAATTTTAATGAGTCTTGCATAGTGTTCCAAAGTGATGGAAGTGAGAAGTCGATTGCTGCTGAGCCAAGGGTAGTTTTCACTCTAGGAATCTGGAAGCAGATTAAGGAGAAGAGTCTCAGGCCATAGGAACCTTTAGCCCATTTGAAGATGTTCGAGATGTATGCAGGGAGGTTATCAGATAATGCTCTAAAAAAACAGAGGAGAGCATTCCTTTTTCTTCTAGTTGAGAGTGAGGTCCATCCCGAAACCTGGTATAGACAACAGTGATGTGTACTATGGGGTAGATTTAAGATAAATCTTAAAGCCCGGTGGTAAAGGGTGTCCAGTTTGTTTAGCATCGTTGATGGGCAATGACTGTAAAGGAAGTCAACGTAGTCCAGTATAGGTTGGAATGTAGTTTATAGGAAATAGGTAGGAAATAGTCCAATGCCTCATCCAAGGTAGGGAGAGTAAATATAGACTCTGAGTTAGCAGTACTTAGATCGGAGCAGAGATCAGCTGGGACCAGTTTGGCATAGTTCGTGGCTTCAAATACCCTGGCTGGCAATTTTGGGGGTTTATTTGACCACATGCAGAAGTCCAGCATTTGGTTACTCAGTGAGTCAGCCATAATTCCGGCTGCCAATATCCTCTCAGGGTTTGAGACAAGAGCCCGATCTAGCAGGGTATGGCTACCAGATTTAGTGTTGTGCCTGGTGGGTAGCTCTATGACTTGGGTCAGGCTAGTGTCAAGGACACGGTTCTTAGCACCGGTAGGACCCATAGTACACCAATTTTGATTGAAGTCCCCTAGGAGCATCAACTCCCCCAGGGTATGTTCCGCCAGTGCCTGGGTAAGAGATTCGAGGGAGGCAGCAGGTAGACACAACCAATGTAGAGGTTTAGTGTCTCCAAGGAGCAATTTTATGAATAATATCTCATTCGCTGAGTCTCTCAGGGGCAGAAGGTTTAGTTGCATAGCATTTAGACTGCTGCTTATGTAGATAAGAGCCCCTACTCCTTTCTTCCCGACACGATCCTTTCTAAAAACATTGTAGCCAACTAGATCAATTTCATGGGGAAGAATTTGTGGATTTAGCCAGGTCTTTGTCATGGCTATCACATCAGGTTTACATAGCGAGTCCAGGCTTCCAGTTCCTGGACCTTATGCCTTAGGCTGTTAATGTTCATGTTTACCAGCTTGAGTCCCCTGGTATCGGCCCAACATGGGCTGGAGGGATCCCTGAGAGTATAGCTGGGAGTGTAAGGACCAGGGTTGGATTCTATATCCCCACCCAATGCGAGCTTGAGTTTGGCTAGATACCTAGTTATTTTAGTGGAGAAGGAAATTGCTTTCCTTCTATGAGTTATCCCGTAGTGATATAAAAGGTTATAACAATTACCATGTCTAGTTAGCCCGTATATGGATAAGAGTATTGAGTTGTTCCCATCCACCCTAACTTCATTGAATCCAGGTAAGAAGTGGCCAGAATTCACTCCGGGGTTCTGGTTATCATATTCCCAGGAGCAGTGCTGGTTGCATAGACAATGGCCACCAAGACCCCCAACTGCCCCGTGTTGCAGGACTAAGGAGAGGGATGTGGGATTTGTCTAGTACAGATGGGCAGCTAAACAAAGAAATAGGTCTAGCATGTATTATAATTATTTACATGTTGAGATTTATTTATTTGTTGTTATTCTTGTTTCTGTTTTCTGTTTAAGAAAGGGCTACTGTGTCCTGATTGACTGATCTTGGACAGTCACTATGAAGTGATGGGCTGGGAGGGAGCTGCTGTGCAGTCTCAGCTGAGCCAGAGAAACAGAGATTCTTTTTTCCCCTCAGTCCAGAGCGGCCAGCTCAACATATGTACCAGAGAGGCCTGGGAGTAACCCAACCCATCATCACTGCTTGGTGATGGCCAACACTGGTTGTGCTCACAACCTTTTATCCACCTAATTGCCCTGACTCATTGGCAGAGTAGTGGAGAGTGATGACTGAGAAAGCTGAGGAGTTGTAAGTGTGATCTACTTTGCAGACTTGTGGATGGGCTCCACAAGTCTACTCTGCAGACTTGTGGAGCTCATCCAGCCAAGACTGTGGAGAGGGGAAGGTAGCTGTTGCTGTACTACTGACTGTAACTGTGAGTAATGAAATAGGGCCCAAAGGTTCTGCGACAGCAATCAGCACACCCAATACTGGCCGCCAAATAAGCTCCTTTACTAAGGCCTGCGCAGTTCCCACAAACTCTGTGGGTAATTTCCAAGGCAACCCCACTTCTTGTACAGTCGCAGAGTGATGTGCAACTGACAAGGAAGGCTTGTAGCCCCATTTGTGCTGACGCGATGGGAGCAAACTGAAGGACTAGTGCTATGTTGTCATGTAGACAAACAGCAGCAGTCCCTTAGCAGCTCTGGCTCTGGAAATCATTACTTCACACCAAGGGTGATCATCATGTGCCAATACCTGCCTGATGAAGTACTGGAAACTAGCACTGTTCAGGCTATCAAAGCAGAGCTAAGCAAAGTCCTGAGACAGAAGCATTAATGGTTACACAGGATGAGCAACAGCACTATTTCAACAGTTTAGTGAGGATGTGTGTTGATACTCAAAATGGAGTACGGTCACTGCCATGCAGCAGGTGGGGCAGACAATATGGACCTTAAGTACTTTCCACTATTAGAGTGTCATGTTAGCATACATTGTTTTGGTGTTTTGAACGAAGTTCCTTTTTTAACCCTTTCAGAATTGGTTTTAAACTGAAATGAACCAGAAACGGAAAATGCTTGCCAATATTTAATCACAAGCTGAGGAGTAGAATACAACTTCTGATTTAGACAAGTTTCCACAGCAGGTTTGGTCTAAATGAGTAGAATATGATTTTAGACTTAGACAAGCTGCAGGAGTAGGTGCAGTCTGAATGAGTAGACTGTGACTTCAGTAGTCCACCCATCAGTGCAGCTGTAGGGCTACCACTTGAGACCCCAGCGACCCAGGTTCAGGAAACAGCCTGAATCGTTAGGGGCCAACTGGGGTGGGGGTTGAGCATTCCAGGAGACACTTTCCACCTCCCTTGGGAGGGAACCATGATATGTAGCACTACTGCCACCTGTAGACATACAGGTGGCAGAGTGCTCGGGACACGGGGGGGGGAAGGGGAGAATACCATGCTGTGTATCGCATAAGTATGCTAACACATGTTCACATCGGGGACTGCATCCCAAATGTAGGTGTTCCTTCAGAGTCTGGAGTCACAAGGCTTAAAAGAAATGGAACTAATAAAGGAAAAATCCTCCCCCACGGCTCCATGAAGTCTGGTATATCAAACTGACAGGCAGGTATGTGTCTTCCACACCAGACCAGAGGGGGTGCAGAAACAGGATAATAATTAAAAGTAAAAAGAGTATGACTTAAGACATAGATGAGCTATGGGAGCAGGTGAAGCTTAAGACAAAAAGATCTGGGTCCTGATTTTCATTCACTAACTGTGGCATCACAAAGCGAGGTGCAGTCTCCCTGTTGCACCTGTACACTTAGTAGTTATTCATAGAAGTCTGTTGCAATCTTCTAGGGAGGAGTTAACCCTACAACTATGGGATAATGCAAATGTGAGTCACCAGATGTTAATGGGTGCAAACAGGGTTTGTGCCCATGAACACCTGTTTAGCAACACCCACAGAGGCATGTGCCTTGCATCACCAGCTGCATGCTACTATGTCAGGCATACAGCACCTGGGTATCAGTGCTATCACTGAACTGTCCTCCCCCCCGTCCGTGAAGCCCATTTGTGGGTAAAATTATTCCCTTTCTGTATTGTCATTCTATAGCCCCTAGTTGTCAATTTCCCCTCATGCCCTATTCATATAACCACACTCCAAGTACAGTCCCTGGTATCCAGTTGATTCCCCCTCCCAAGTCCATTCCCCTGTGTCCATCCTGTACAGTGTTGATCCCACATGGTTCACACTTGGTTGCTGAGTTGAGGCACAAATACCACCTACCTGAAACAGTTCTTCAGGCAGGGGGTATCCTGCAACTCTGCCACCGCATAAGCAAATGTTGCCACGCTTTGCAAATGCTCCTGCGGATAATTTACTTACATGAGGAGGAGTCTGCAATCTTGTTTGGGCATGGCTCAAGAGATCACATGAAAGGGAGTACTGTAAAGCATTTTTGCGGCACTCCTTGTGACTGAGAACCGGGCCCTGTTTTCACACAAATGTCCTTCATGATAAAGAAATAGGTGGCAAAATTACGCATATCTGAGACACAGAACTGGATTTGTCAAACTATTACATTTCTCCTGCAACATCAGTGGCTCCTAAAGAAGATGAAGTGACTTCAGTAATTGTTCTGCACTGTATGGTAGTAAAACTCACAAGATTTTATTAAGTAAGGCTGCCCAGTGCTGACGACCCAGCTCCCGAAGCAAGCCCGGAAAGTCAGGTCAGGGGTCAGACCATGGCCAAGACAGCTGCTGCTTGACAGTGTGTGTCTCAGTCTGGGAGGTCTGGCAACAATTTCCAATGCCATTGCAACCCATTCAGCTGGGTCAAGGAGCTTGCTGCAGCTGCAGGGTGAGCTGCACTTGATGAGACCAATAGAGGCACCACCCCTGCACAAAGTAGAGGGAGGGAGGGAGAGAGGGAAAAAAACAAGGAAATAAAATCCCCGGTCATCTAAATGATGGTGTGCATTGCCTGAACAGGGTATATCCCTGAGGCCAAAGGCAGGGAGACAGAATAAAAACCTAAAAGATTTTATTATGTAAGGGAAGAGCAACAGAAGAAAGGCAAAGGGCTGCAAGATCAACTGTTCTACATTTGAACAGCGCAGTGCAGCAGAGCAGCTGGGGCTCCTCAGAAGTATGATGCTAGATAGTGTGACTGAAATGACAGATTCCAAGCAACAGTACAAGCAGTGGGGCCCCACCTCAAACCCAGAAAGTGAAGGTCAGTGTGCAAAACCATTACTGAGCTATATCACATACAGAAATTACATAAATAAATACGATCAGAATTATGTTAAGCAGACAAAACATGAATGCAGTCTTTCATACATAAATCAACAAAAGAAAACCAAAAGATAAGGCACTAGGCATGGCCAAACAAGGCATTTATAAGATTACCAGGAAAGGGGGATAACAGGCCAAACTCTCTTTTCCTTATCTCTCAGATGCACAACATTCTGATGATGTCATTTAAGTCTTTAGTGTCTCAATATTTTTATTCACATGCCATTATGAAGGGTCATTTTTAAACATGCAGTGAGATAAAAATTTACAGTAACATACTTCACTACTTTTAATACAATGGATTAGAAGAATCCTCTAAGCTCATTGGTCAAGAGATATCACATAAGAGTACATTATTTTCTTATTATCACTACCTTAATCCAAACTACTTAACTGCTTTTCATTTTCAACATTATCCTATTAATTATCCTATTACACATTTTATAAGCCACCTTGTTTTTTTTGGTTTTTGTTTGCTCCTCCCTGCAAGCCTGACCTGCCATTCCTTCTGGCTGATCATCAAACTGTTCTGCCCATCAGTCTCAAACTCTGCTGCCACTTCCTGCCACCTGGCTCCCCAGGCTATCCCCACATCTTTGGTGGGTCTGGCTTATCTCTGCCAGATAGCCCCCCCCTTCCCTGAGGAGGCAGTAACATTTCTGAGAGGGTATTCTAAGGCATGCAGGCCGGGGGGCAGAAGCAGTGTGCTAGGGGGACTAGGCAGTCATCATCCTGCAGGCCAAGCAGGGGATGTTTCCTTTTTTTATGGGCCACTCCCCACACTCCAATAGTGCACACCATGGTGAAGCCTTGGAGCTGAGTCAGCTGATGTGTAGTCACCCATGCCAGCAAGGATCTGCAAACCACCAGATGTCACTCTAGGTACAAGTATGCAAGATGCATCAAGCGTGTGCGCACATGCCAAGGAGTGCTGCCACATGACAGTTGGACAGCATTCACTCCTCCCTATGATGCGTCCTCTGATGCACTGCTGCCTGTGATCTTGCAGGTGGCACTGTAGTGTAGTAGTGGGGATTCTAGCCCTACCTCCTTGAGGAAGCAAACCGTCCTATGGGAGGCCCCCTCCACTTGCCCATCAGCAACTCAGGCTTGAACAGGGGTCCTGGATCATGGGCACCCTAAGCGGTAGCTGTACTGCTGCTCTGATGGGCTGGCCCATTTTTAGGGTGATTAAAGGCACTTACATAGATACTGTCAGTTGATAAGGGCCTATGGCCCACCCAGTCTGCCCATTTGAGCATGTAAGATCACTTTAAGTTTTTCTAAAAGTCTGTTGCCCCTTACCCTGACCTCCAGGATTCCCTTATGTCTATCCCATGCATTGTTAAATCCCGTGATTGTTTCAGTCCCCACCACTTCCTCAGGCAGGGTGTTCCACTTGTCTACCACCCTTTCTGTGAAGAAATTCTTCCTCACATTTTCTCTGAATCACCCTCCCTCCAACTTCATCCCATGCCCTCTAGTCCTGGAACATCTTTTTCACTGAAAAATAGTGTTTTCCCGCACCCTATTCCTCCATGTAAGGTACTTGTATGTCTCTGTCATATACCCTCTCTCCTTTCTCTCCTCCAGGGAGTACATATTTAAGTCCTTCAGCCTGTCCTCATAGGACTTGTGACGCAATCCCTGTACCATCTTTGATACCCTCCTCTGAACCTTTTCCACCCTATGTCCTTACAGAGGTAAGATCTCCAGAACTGGACACTGTACTCTAGGTGGGGCCTCACTAGTGTCTTGTATAGTGGAATTATAACCTTTTTCTTGCTGGTGATGCCCCTTCCTATGCATCCCAGCATCCTATTTGCTTTACCTGCCGCCTTATCTCACTTGACTGTGCCTCATGTCTAACAACCATCCGTGTGTGTTTATGCCCTTACAACCACAAACCCAGTTCTGTGTTGTCCCTCACTCATAACAACTGGTTCAGTTTGCAGCTTTACAGCAGAATGAAGATTATGCTATGACTCAAATTAGTAATCTGAAATGAGGTCAACACAATTCTGTCTGGCTACAGAGGTCTCAAGAGCCCTAATTACAGTCAGGGAACTGGTTATTTCTTATTTTTAAAATGAATGATATATTTCTAGGAGAGAAGGCAGTAGCAAATTGATTGGATACTCTGCAAACAAATGCTTTTGTACTTCTCTCAATCCATGGAGGTTTACCTTGCTTAATCCATGGAGCTGCTGCACCTGCCAGTCACCAGATGCCCACCTGACAGCTGCCTTTATCCCAGTTACTGTGGACTGTAGCTGGGGAGAAAAGAACAGCAAGGGACTCTGCAGCTGATTTCAGCACTACTCAGGGGCAACTGAACTTTGCAGCTCTTGATGCAATCAATTGCACTGCAGTAGAGCACCCAGGACTCATTCCAATCCCTGAGAACAGCAAAGAAGGGAACCAGAGTCCCCATGTAAGGGCATACAGTTCTTGTGGTGCCCCAAAGGGCTCACAGCAAAGCAGAAGCAGCCAACAACCAAAGAACTTTGGGCATAAACTCATGGGCACCGTCTTGTTTGTTTACCTCCCAACCCCAAGGACAGCTAGTAGGGGTCAGGGGTCAAATGACAGCCTGGGAAAGCAGGTGCTAATCAGAAGGCCACCACAACTTCACAGTGTGCCCCTGTTAGAACCAGCCAAATAAGAGGAAGTGCCCTGCAGAGAGAGGGACAGAAGGGAGTAGTTGAGTAAGGAGAAAAAGTGTTGTTGATGACCAGGTGGAGTGTATTTTATCTTCAATAAGCCTCACAATGCACCACAGATCATCACAAATCTCAGATCATCTGGAGACTTGTGATCCTCAGACACCATCCATTATTTCAGTCCCCCCACAAGAAAATTAAAAGACACTCCCATGAATTTTAGAAATGTTTTATCAAATGATTTACACATTTAGAAACAATTGGCTCTCTGCTGACGTTAGTTTCTATCTCTGGCAAGGTAGTTTACTTAACAAATTAGGTAGCAGGTGGTTAGGGCATTCATTTGATTGCAGATGTTTACCACAAAAGCTCACATTCTGCTGTCTCTCAGGGATATCAAAAGAGTCAGTGGGCAACATCACTGTTGTTCACATTTTTGTTTAGAATATTGTGATGGACCCTCGCTGTGCTGTATGCCTAGGCAGCTCACATGGCACTACCACCACCTTTGATAAACCAGAAGGGGTCTGGAATAAATGGATACAAGGGCAGGTATTGAGGCAGAGGCCTGTCAATCAGCCCAGCCCCAAGAATCTCGGCTCCTGGTAGGCTCAGTAACAATACCCTTACATATGCAGTGTACACCTTGATTAACATGCACATAATAATGGGTTTATGGGGGCATAAGCAGGAATTCCAGGGAAGAAAGGGGTTAAAACAGAAACCACAGTGTCTACTTATTGCTATTTTTGCTTAAAACAATCACACCTCACCCTCAAAGTGCCCTTTACCTGTCTGCACTGCTGAGCCCCCTTACCCACCACTGGTACAAGTGGCATTATCCTGATGTCCCTAAGGATGTTTCCTTGCTCAAGTTCTCTGGGTACCCCATTGTGTTGCATTTAGTTTGCCACATTGGTGTGCTGTAAACTACAATTCTGCAAAACTGAAATTTGTAATCCTGTCTAGATGGCCTAGTCCATACAAAATAAAAACCCAAACAATTTGTAATCCAGGCAGGGTGGCCCAGTGCCTAACAGAATCCCCTACATTGTGGCCCTATCTAACTAAAGAATGCACAGTTGCAGAACTTTTAAGGCCCTAGTAGGATACTCATGGCTATCCTAGGATGGTATGAAGTTTTCTGACACTGCAGGGCTGACTGAATGCTCCCACTCTCATCCTGCCGTCCTCTCTGCATACCTCTGATAACTATCTCAGCCCTTCTCTGTTGACTGCTCTTCCTGACACCACTGTAGATCAGCTGGGCTCTTTCTCCATTGGTGTCTCCATGTGGTCTGGCAAATTCCAGGCTGGTAGGTTTCCCTCCCATCAAGACAAACCCAAGGCAGCTACTTTTTATGACAGACACACACCTGCCTCTAATAGGCCAGTTTACACGGCCAAATTTGCACCACAGCAACCCAAGTGCTGGTTACTGTGGTGCAAATATGGCCCTATAGACACATTCTGGAATGTGGTATTTCATTCCTCTTGCCTCTCCCAGAGCCGCTGTAGAGTTGGGATCATGTTTGGGAGCAAGCTGTGTAAGCAGCCATGTAGACAGGCTTGTATCGCACGCTCTGATGCACAAGAAACATCAAAGCATCCTCCTCCTATCTGAAGACCTAAAATGCAGGTGGGGGTGGGAGCCCGAATGCATTTTGTAGTACACAGAGTTTTTATACAGAAATCAGTGGTGTTGTACTGCAGCTCATGACCTGTCTGGTCTCATGCAAAAAACCACTACTCAGAAAAGCATAAGAAACACTTTACTTAGTACAGAAACTGGTGACTCAGTTGGATCCTTGGTTTCTATGCAAAGTAAAGTTCTTTTATGCTTTTCACATTCAAACACAAAGTAGTCAAATGCTGGGAATACAGTAATGGCAGTTATGTTTAGCTGGACTAATGTTTTACTGTCATTTCACATCATCTGACATCACTGAGCAGCTGACTGCCCCACCTACTCATGAACCCTCTCTAGTGTAGCTTATATCAGCACTGAGAGGGGCCATGTGGATGGCAACAAGTCCAGATACGGAATGTCCTATCAAACAATGCTTTGGTCCAAGGGGAGGTTCCCTGAGGAATAATATTGGGTCCCACTCTGTTTTTGATCTATGTAAACTAACTTATGGAACACGTAAAAAACACCAACATCAGGCTTTATGCGGATGACGCCGTGATGGCAACATATGGATCAAATCTTAAAATAATGGAGAAAAATCTGCAGGAAGATTTCTACGTACTATATACATGGTTTACAGAATCGAGAATTGTTCTAAACAATAAAAAGTAAAAAAACATGGTCTTTACCTCCATATGAAGAAACACAAAAAGCAATAACTCTGAAATCTACATAAAAACAGATAAAATGTGGCATTGGAACAGGTTAACGAATAGAAATATTTGGGAGTTGGTTTGATGCTAATTTAAAGTTCAACTTGCATATAGAGGAACGAGTGAAAAAAGTTATTTGTAGCTCAGGAGCTTTTTGATGAAATAGTTTTTGTCTAAATCTTCAACTAGGAAAATCAATAACTAAGCAGCTGTTAATTCCTTTTTTTTTTGGAATATGGTGATCACATATATATGTTAGCTAGTAAGTCATCTTTGTGTATAGTTGACATATTCTACAATAGGCTAGCTAGATTCACCCTACAGTGTGACTATATAACTCATCACTGTGAAATGTATAGTTTGTAAGGGTGGCTAACCTTAGAAAGTAAAAGAAAATTAAAATGGGCAGACCAAATATGTAAAGTGTTAAATCATGAAAAGCCCATCTATTTGCATGAAAAATTGCAGAGGAGAGAACATAAATACACTGTATATTAAAGAGAAGTCAAATAAATTAATTTAAACTACCTAGGATAACAAACAAGTATGACAATATGACTTTTCCATATATAGTAAATAATTATTGGGATCCCATTAACTATACAATCAAAGAAGTAAAGGGAAATGCAATACTACATACCTCAAACAGGAACTTAAGGGTAAATGTATGTGTAAAGGTTGAACTTTGTAAATGCATTAAATGTGTTTATTAATGACAAATGCGTTTGTGAATATCTATTGTTGTATGAGCCTTGTCTATTGTCTTTGTAAAATGAGTGTTAGACCTAAGTATTCATTTCAGATGTTGTTTTTCATGGATATTGCCTTTGTCCCACAGAATGACAGGTATGTTTGTAAATAATTGTAACATAATTTTGAACACGATCACCTTGTAAATAGGATCATCTGGTCTTAACAGTGTGATGATACCAGCTATTTCCTGTATAAAAATAAAGATTTTACTATGACTAGTGTGGGGGCAATACTGTAACAGGGCACTTGGAAGATTTGTGCTGCAGTATAAACACAACTAAAGTCTCTTACCCTGAGCACTAAAGCACAGATGCAGTTTGGTGTATATCACTTTCTTTCAGCAATTAGTTATTTTGTTTCTCGAGGCTGAGTCTCTCTAACTCTGAATGTCTACACAGGCTGCAGATTGTAGATCTGCTCTGCAACTTTGCCTCACTCAAGGCTGATTGACTGCGGTACAGTTCCTGGGGTCCCACACCAGAAGACAGCCCTTCCATTGCTCAGTCCAGTTGTCCATCATGAAAGGAGGGTCTGTCTGTCTGTTACTTGGTGGGTGATTCTCCCTCTGCTCCCGAGTGAATTAATGAGATCCTCCAGTGTCCCTTGAGCCCTCCTGGTACTATATCAGGGTTCTGGAGCCTGACTGGTAATTGTCCAACCTCTGACACCAGTAGCCATGCTGAAGGAGGTCAGAGGCAGCAAAGACAGCTACCCTTGTAGTTTTTTTGGGGCATTGGCTGACATGTCTGTAATGTCATCTCCATCAGTGGCAGAGGGGTCACTGCTGCTGGGAAGGTGAATGGGTAAGGGTACTGTTGCGCGAGGGCAGCTTCACTACACTATGTAAAGCTTTTTCACATGACTGTATAGTCTGATAACTACAATTGTATCTGTTTCCCCAACAGAAACCAAGGATGCTACATTTGACAAGCCTATCCTGGAATGCAAAGAATTTGGGATTTATAGAAGATCAGAAAATTGTAGCCTGTCAACCATTTAAAATCATGTTAAAATGAATTCAGTACATCATTTCCTGACATCGGTGTATAATGAACTTGCACCAATCTATTCCTCAAGCCTCCTTTTTTCACTAAAGGCACATTCAATGGGAGTGGGGGGATGAGACAATTTTTCTCAAAGGAGATAAAATGTCCAGTGCACAAAAGGCCTGGGAAGTTTACACGGCTGCATAGTGAAAGTACTTAGGCACTTCCATGGCAAAGTTGTGGAAGGTAACTGGAACTATAATCACAGAACACATCATGCACAGTGTGGAAGGGAAGAACAGAGGCATCCATGTGGCCTGCATGCACACCACTGCACATGGGCATTCCCAGATATACCCACAGTTTGCTTGTCCCAGCACCTACTGTACAGTAACTACAGCATGAGAGGCTTTATTTACATTTGGACCACAGTCTGTCATGTGTCCTAAGGGCTGCTGTAACAATGTGAAGGCCTGAACACAAACGTTTGCAGCATATATAGTGTATACCAATACTAGAACACCCTGCTCATGTAAAACCAATATATCCCAGTTCTCTTACAAACGCCAGCACCTATGTGTGTGCGGTTAGTTCACTGAATACCATGTTGACTGGCCCAGACTACATGCCACAATCTGAGAATGGCCACTCCACACACACGAAGCAATTCACAGACACAGTAAGTTAAGTATGAAAATATGTGTATGTTTTTAATTCTGTTGAGATATAATAGGCACCATAACATTGACAGGTGTGTGGTATATTCTGTCTGGAGGAGTTCTGAGTTACTACCCATATTAATTACGGGGCATATATGGGCAACTGCCTTCGGGCTCCAATATTTGTTTAATATCATCCTTAGTATAAATGTTAGTTGAATGCTGCACAATTTTATTTATTTAGAATTTTGCTGACCAGGTAAACAGCACTGGGTCACATGTCCCTTTTACAGGCTCAACTCGAAATTAAGTAAAAAGGAAAAACATGCATAAATCTATGATACAAATAAAAAGGCATGCTAGTGCAAATGTACACACATAATATACTCAATCATAACATATACATAAAACAGAATGTGCATATATAGAATACACAATACAATAAAAACAATACAAACAAGCATTTGTCAATGCCGAATGTTTGCTTGCTGGCATTGGCATTGGTAGTGTAGAAGTTACAGAGCTGCATAATAGGAATGGCAGCGAAGTATTGAACTGAAGCCAACTCCACCACCACCCCGCAGAGTGACAGGCATTGGGGTGTGCCTTGGGTCATCAGGCATAACGACTACACGCCATTTTCACCACACACTACCCTGCAGACACTGACAAGTGTCACAATGTGCCTTGGGGGTCTTTACTTATGCGCACTCCCCATTCCATCAGGAAATACAGAGATGGGTGCGATAGAGAATGGGGTGAACTTTGGGGTCAAGAGTCCAAGGCATGCCTCGATGCCTGTCACTGGCTGCAGGGTGTGGAATGGTATGAGCATTGCAGGCAAGAATCCCAAGTCACATCCCCGATGCCTGTCATTCTCTACAGGGTTGGGTGTTATGGTTGGAAACCCTAATACCTCAGGCATTCATTGGTATTTTCACTACAAATTTTCAACATGGTTTTTTTTGTGACCCCACCTCATGAACAGTGGCAATATCAGTTTGTTAACCGAAAGCTGCTTATGCACAGCGACTATGGCATTTAGCACCACAGGTGCAAAAACATTATGAACAGGATGTAGAAAATGACAGCTGTACTGTTCATGGGGAGGTGTAAAAAATGGCAATGTTGCAAATGTGCAGTAAAAATATTTAAAAAAATAGTGAAGTCACGAGCGTGCATAGAAACTGTGCAATGCACACCCGTAATGTAATTAGTTTGGGGATTTTTTTACAGCAGATTGTCAACACAAGCATTTTGGGACCTCCGATCATGAACAGTGTCACTGTGATTTTCTTTATCCGTCCCAAACAATGATTTCCCACAGCGACCATGCATCTCTGCGCTGAAAGTGTGAAAACACATTTCGGCCATGTTGTGAAAAATGACAGCTGTACTGTAAATAAGGAAGTGTGGAAAAATGCCACTGGTGAAAATCTGGATTGAAAATATTACAAAGTCATGAACTTATGAGGGTGCGTGGAAACTGCGCAATGCTCACTCGTAACACAGTCAGTTTATGGACTTTTGTCACCAAATTTTCAACATAGCCATTTTAAGACTTCTGCTCATGAACAGTGTAACTGTGATTTTCATAATCTGTCCCAAACATTGCTTTCGTACACTGACTGCACCATTGTGTGCTACATGTGCGAAAACATATTTTTGGCGACATGTGAAAAATGGCAGCTGTACTGTTATAAGGAAGTGTAATAAAATGGCAATGTTGAAAATCTGGAGTGAAAATATTGAAAATTCGCAAACTTACGTGCGTGCGTAGGAACTGTGCAACGCACGCTCGTAAAACAGTCATTTTTAAGAATTTTTTCACCAAATTTTCAACATAGCCATTTTAAGACCTCTGCTCATGAACAGTGTCACTGGGATTTTCTTAATGTGTCCCATACATTGATTTCGCACACCTACTGTGCCATTGTGCGCTACATGGGTGGAAACATGTTTTGAGCAAGATGTGACAAATGACAGCTGTACGCTCATAAGAAAGTGTAATAAAATGGCAATGTTGAAAATCTGGAGTGAAAATATTGAAAATTCGCAAACTTATGAGCGTGCGTAGGAACTGCGCAACGCAGGCTCGTAAAACAGTCATATTTAGGAATTTTTACACCAAATTTTCAACATAGCCATTTTTTGACCTCTGCTCATGAACAGTGTCACTGGGATTTTCTTAATGTGTCCCATACATTGATTTCGCACAGTGACTGCGCCATTGTGTACTACATGGGCAGAAACACATTTTGGGCAAGATGTGAAAAATGACAGCTGTACAGCTCATAAGGAGGTGTGGTAAAATGGCAATGTTGAAAATCTGGAGTGAAAGTATTGAAAATTCGTGAACTTACGAGCATGCGTAGGAACTGCGCAACGCACGCTCGTAAAACAGTCATTTTTAGGAATGTTTTCACCAAATTTTCAACATAGCCATTTTAAGACCTCTGCTCATGAACAGTGTCACTGTGATTTTCTTAATTTATCCCGTACATTGATTTCGCACACCGACTGCGCCATTGTGCGCTACATGGGCAGAAACACATTTTGGGCAAGATGTGAAAAATGACATCTGTACAGCTCATAAGAAGGTGTGGTAAAATGGCAATGTTGAAAATCTGGAGTGAAAATATTGAAAATTCACGAATTTATGAGCGTGCGTAGGAACTGCGCAACGCACGCTCGTAAAACAGTCATTTTTAGGAATTTGTTCACCAAATTTTCAACATAGCCATTTTAAGACCTCTGCTTATGAACAGTGTCACTGTGATTTTCTTAATTTGTCCTGTACATTGATTTCAAGACAATCGACCGCGCCATTGTGCGCTATATGGGCGGAAACACATTTTGGGTAAATGTGAAAATGACAGCTGTACTACTCATAAGAAGGTGTGGTAAAATGGCAATGTTGAAAATCTGGAGGAAAATATTGAAAATTCGCAAACTTACGAGCCTGCGTAGGAACTGCGCTAATGCACGCCAGAACAGTATTTTTGGATTTTCCACCAAATTTCAAAATAGGCTTTGAGAGCCCACCTTATGAACACTGGCAGTGTTGTTTCATTAATTGGTCCCGAAGGTGATTCGTGCAGTGATTGTGAAATCACCTTCGGGCCTGAATAACGCCATGACAGTGACAGCATTCATGAGAAGGGTCTCAAAACCCCATGTTGAAAATTTGGTGCAAAATTCCAAAATGCCTGAATATGCAGCAAAGTTGAAAAAACCTATTCATTACATTATACAGCTTACGGCATTTCCTCAGTTCACGGTCGGCTTTGAAGAGTGCAGACGTGTTCCGGTCCACCAAGATCGCCATGCGGAGTCCGAGGTAAGTATGGGGTGGGGGGGGTGTGCGGAGGCAGGGTGTGCAGTGGGTGGGTGCAGGTGGGGGCAGAGACTGCGAAGGCCCGCTTTTAAGTTACAGGTGTTTTTTTTTGTTTGTTTAGGTGATGACACGGGACGTTTGCCATGCTGGGGTGGGCTCCCAGCGTGGCACAAGGATGGCTGATGGGGGGGCCTGGAGCTGACAGGGGATTGGGCACCCCCATCGGCAATAGCATTCATTGCCATGCTGGGGTGGGCTCCCAGCGTGGCACCCTGTACTAGGGAACAGTGGAGCCGACGGGATTGGACACCCCTGGCCGGTTATTATCAGCGTGCCATGCTGGGGGTGGGCACCCAGCATGGCCTATGCGTAACTGTGCTTGGGGGAGCATGCAGGCTATGTGTGTGTGTGTGTGTGTGTGTGGGGGAGCGCATGAGCAGGCGATATCTGATCGTTGCTCAGTGAGCGTAGCTCCCCCTTTCAACTGTACGCCACTGCAGTTTGGAGCTGTCATAGACAGCTCCAGCAGGCATTGGAGAACTGCGGCTGCATCTGCAAACACACTGACTGAATTGGAAGAGGGCTGACACACCTCCGAAAACTCCGATGATGGCACTATATTTCTTGCACATGCATGCAAGCAAACATAAAAAGACTCTAACTCTAGTCCAGACAATCAAGAGCACCCATCTGGTTTTTGAGATCATACTGCATTAAACGTCACCTACATTTACACTTTGCATCTTCTTTAGTAAGATTTTTTTAGAGATGTCTTAAAATTGTAACACTTTTTTAACTTTTGCATATTATCTGGGACTGCGTTTCATGTTTTTATAGTTACTTATTTAAAGGCTTTCTGTTTCTTTATAGATTTGCATGATGGGATAGTTAGTGTGATAGTATCTTGAGATCTTAGAGTTTTATATCTTTATTTTTTTGCTCAAAAAAGGCTAGCATTGGCATGTCTGGTACACAGTGTAAAATATTAAACACAAAACATGATATCTGGAATCTGTCTCTTTGTTCCACAGGCAACCAGTCCAGTTTTTTGTACATACTGCGATGGTGTTCCCTTTGTTTCGCCCTGACAGCAAATCTGCATATGGTGTTGCATAAGCAGACCCTTTGTTTTAAAAATGTTTCTGACCCCACCCCACACTAAGTTTCCATATTCCAATATTGAGATAAGACATGTTTGGGCTAATGTGTATCTTTTCTCATTCATCAATAAATCCTTAACTGCATATAACGCACCTGTTTTTTAATGCAATTGTTTTGTTACATTATCTATATGTGATACAAAATTTAGTTGACTATCTAGGACTGCTCCTAGGTATTAAAATGCTGTTACTATTTATAATTTAATTCCATCTGCAGTATGGACTTCAAATGATTCTGTAACTGTTTTTAGTTTTTCATTTGTGCAGAACAGCAACCCTTTTATTTGTTTTCTATTCAAAACAGGCTGATTTATTTGAAACCATTTTGTCATTTTTATGTTGGTGCGCTTGCGCAGCCAACATCTTGTGGTAGTGCAGATTTGGAGGTGCGGTCACTGCCCAGGTGAATGCAGGGCATGCACCAGTAGGTGCGTCCGCATTCCCTAATCAACCAGCAGTAGGGCCAACACCCTGCCTAGCTAATGAGGTGAAGAGATCAGAGAAAGGTGCTGCAATGAGGGAAGCGAAGCTCTCATGCAGCGTGTCACGCCTCCCTACATACAGGCAACATGGCGGCAGTGACTGCCACTGTTGCCTGTCAACCCCCTTATTGTGTGACAACGGGGTGCCCAATCCCCATCAGCATAATGTAACCCTCCCTTTTTGATTGCCGAGTGGGTGCCCAATCCTCTCGCATCATGTGCCCTGCCAACAGTTTTCTTTGCCGATGGGGCCCAATCCCGTTGGCATGTATCCCTCCCTCCCTTGAATTTTGCCAAGAAGCCCACTCCTGTTGGCATAATGTGTTCCCGCCTGCCCACTTTTTGCTTGTTGAGGGGGTGCCCAATCCCCCGGTTCTTGTGCCCGCCTTTCTTTGTTTGCTGACAGGGTGCCCAATCCCTGCCGCTAAAGCACCCACCCACCCACACTCAAGTGACATGCTGGGAGCCCATCTCAGCATGCCAAAGCACCTATGAAAATGAAAACGGTCCCCTGATATCTTTTATTTTTTATTTTTAACCTATAAAACAAAAACAGTCCATTGTAGTCTTCCAACCCACCTCCCACAACCCGCACCCACCCACTGCACACCCTGCCTCCCCACACCCCCCTCACCCCATACTTAAATCCGGAGTCCAGCGCAATGATCTTCACTGGACCGGGAACATGTCTACACTCTTCAAAGACGGCCACAAACTGAGGAAATGCCAGTAAGCTGTATAATGGAATAAATAGGGTTTTTTCAACTTTAATGTGTATCTCGTGCCTGTTTGGAAATTTTTACCCCAAATTTTTAACACGGGATTTTTGGGACACCTCCTCATGAATTCTAGCACTGTCATATTGTTAATCGGTCCCGAAAGGTGATTTCACAGTCACTGCACTGAATCACCATTTGGGACCAATTAATTAGATGACAGTGCCACTGTTCATGAGATGGGCTCTCAAAAAGCCTATGTTGCAAGTTTGGTGGACAAAATCCAAAAAATAGCTGTTTTATAAGCGTGTGTTGCACAGCTGCTATTCAGGCTTGTAACTTTGCGAATTTGCAATATTTTTGTGCCAGATTTTCAACATTGTCATTTTTGTACACCTCCTTGTGAACAGTACAGCTGTCATTTTTCACATCCTGGCCGAAATGTGTTTCCGCACTTCCGACACACAATAGCGCACTCACTGTGGAAAATCAGTGTTCGGGCCACATTATGAAAATGACAGTGACACTGTTCATGAGCAGAGGTCCTAAAATGCCTATGTTGAAAATTTAGCGATGATACTCCATAAAATAACTGTGTTATGAGTGTGCATTGGAAGATTGCACGCACGCTCGTAACGTCGTGCATTTGTAATATTTTCACTCTGGATTTTCACCATTAGCATTTTTCCATACCTCTCGATAAATAGCACAGCTGTCATTTCACATATTCTGCCCAAAATGTGTTTTCGCATGTCCGGTGCACAATAGCGCGGTCACTGTGCGAAATCACTTTTTGGGACAGTTTGAGGGAATAACAGTGACACTGTGCATTAGCAGAGGTGCTAAAATGCCTATGTTGAAAATTTGGTGCAGAACGTCCATAAAATGACTGTGTTACAAGCATGCATTATGCATTTCTCACCCACCCACCCTTGTAACTTCGCAAATTTGCAATATTTACATGCCACATTTTCCGCACTGGCATTTTTTTACACCTCCTTATGAACTGTACAGCTGTCATTTTTCACATCCTGCCCAAAATGTTTTCCCACACTGCACTACCAAAGCCAATGCCAGCGCGATAACATTCGGCATTAACAAATGCTTGTTTACAATTTAATCTCCAGTTTTCATTCCTATAAATACATGGTGCAAGCACACAGAAAGCACTTGCGCCAGGCGAGAGGGGGTGTGAGAGAGAGAGAGAGGGAGAGAAAGACAGACAGAAAGACAGACAGAGAGAGGGAGTGAGAGACAGACAGACAAACAGGCAGACAGACCAAGGCAGACACAGAGGGAGAGGGACAGAGGTGGCAGTGGAGAGGGAGACAGGGGCAGAGAGAGTGTGACAGACAGGCAAACACACTTCCAGGCAATGCACCAGGGTGGCACACATCCCGCAGCAACCAACCACCCAGGGAGATAGAGGACAGCAAGGATAGTGTGCCCTTCATGATGGAGGCCATAATGAGGGGTGTGAGGGGCAGCAGGAACAGCGACGTGGCTGTGGAAGGACCCATCGACGGTATGCCCGACACAGGTAGCTCCGCACCCGCATCACCTTCGAGCACTACAGTGACACGGAGATCATGGGCCGGTACCACCTGAACAGGGCCAATCTGAGGCAGGTCTATGAGCTGTGCAGTGAGGAGATGCAGGCAACCACCAGACGGAGCCATGCCATGTCCGTGGAGATGAAGGTGACAGCCATCATGTGCCTGCTCACCATGCGCACCTTCCAGAGACCAACAGGGGAACCCACAGGCATAACCCAGTTGGACACGTCCCGCCTCCTCACACAGTTCCTCAATGCTCTGCTGCCACGTGCATCAGAATACATCCATTTCCCCAGCACACAGGTGGAGCATACAGCAACCATGCAGGACTTCCACAGGGTAGCATGTATGCCTGGCATGATTGGGGCCATTGACTGCACCCACATGGGCATCTGCATGCCACCTGGCCCCAAGAGTGTGGCGTACATCAATAGGAAGGGGAGCCTGAGTGTCAACTGCCAGGTAGTGTGCAATGCCATGAAGTGCATAACCAATGTCTGCGCCACACACCCTGGGAGTGCATATGATGCATTCATCTGACACAGCTCTGTGCTGTTCCACAGGTTCAAATGTGGGGATATCCCCATGGGCCACTTAGTCGTTGAGTATGGCACGGGGAGAAGGCAGAGCATACCATGGGATGGGGAGGGCAGGGTGTGCATGTTGGCGTGGGCGGCAGGGACAGGCAAGGGGCACAGCCTAGCAGAGCAGAGGGCTAACCATGTCAATATCCTCACAGGGAACAGCGCCTATCCACTGCGGCCCTGGCTGCTCAGCCACTACTGGCACCCATCATCCTCAGTAGAGGAATGCTACAACGAGGCACATGCCAGCATGCACAACATCATTGAGAGAGTCTTTGGCATGCTGAAAGCACAGTTCCATAACCTAGACAGGTTAGGTGATGCCCTACAGTACAGCCCCTCGAAAGCCCATGGCCTATTCCTGGCCTGCTGCGTACTGCACAACATGGCCATTGACCGTGGGATAACTGTCGAGACTGATGAGGGTGACAGTAATGGGGACAATGGAGGCAATGGGTCAGAGAAAGGTGGACAGCCACCCCCTGGGCGGAGGGAGGGATCCCCGGCTGATCTAGCAGGCAAGACGGCACAGGGACACCATAGCACGGGAGCACTTTGGTGCACACAGGTAGGTGTTAAGGAACACCAGGCCACACAAACAGGTACAGCACACATGCAGGGGCATACATGGCAATGGGGATGCACACACTGAGGCAGGAAGCAGGAGTGTGGGTAACAGGGGCACACATCCACACACTACACCCCATGCACACACAGGTGTAGGTATGCGGTATGGATCAGATTCATTGCACCGGTGCACAGGTGCAACTGCTGCAGGACTGCTGTCATCATGCCCATGCCACACGGCCCAGCAGCTGGACAAGCATGCACACAGGCAGCGTGCAGCATGACACATAGGCGCCACACCTGCGGCAGGCACATACACACTGTCCATGCATGCACTAGGCAGCAGCTGCAGAGTGCAGGTGGGTTGGACCGCACATCAGGGCAGTTGCAAGGAACCATGGCCACCATGGCCACAGGGGCAGCCATGCCTGGGCTGATTGGCAGTGACAGGCTGCGCATCAGCCATGGGGGGATGTGCCACAGCCCCCCGGGGTGGAAATATGGGACCGCGACCATGTCCGCCCAGGTGTGTCGAGGTGCCCAAACAGCCTAGCCCCAGGAGTGCCTGGGATGCTGACATTTGAGCCCAGAGTCAACTGAGCAGGGGTTGACCAATGCCAGGTACGCAGGGTGGACAGCGCACTGCAGAGTGGTCATCTGTGTCCGGCCACACCCTGTGGCAGCCAGCAGCGCAAAGCAATCTGAAATTGCAGTGGCATTGTGATCCAGGGAGGCGGTCATGACCTCCTGCATGTGCTGCATCCCTACCAGGATCTGCGCAGTTCCCATCTCCTGCTGCTCGGCTACTAGTGCACCTCCGCGTGCAGTGCACGCACCCCAGTGGTGAGCTGCACTTGTTGCTGAACGGACTCCCGCAGCAAACGGGTGTACTCAGCCAGCAGCTCGGTGTCCTGGGGCTCCCAGGCCGGATGCCGAGCTCCATGTGGTGACTGGCCCCCCTTCCTGGTAGAGGCTGCACAGTGGGGCCTGCAGGGGGATTGGATACAGCAGGCACACCAGCGGTGGACCCTTCATCCGGCTGCCCAGTGGCACCCGCTGCTGCTGCCCATCCGGCCGCTGCACGCCACCCAGCGTCTGCTCGGCGGCACCACCTCTACCGCAGGGCACAGCCTGGGCAGTGCACACCACTGCGGCCACAGTGGTGGTGGACAGCTATTCCACCACCGGCAGGGCGCTGGGCGTGCTGCTTGTGTCAGTGGCCAGCAGGGGTGTCTCCCCCACAATGATGGCCATGCTGTCCGGGATCAGCGTTATGTCGTCATCAGTGTTGGACCCCACCCCAATCTGTGTCTCTGCACACAGGACCCCAAGGCTGGCATCCTGCAGGAACACATCCAGGACCTCGTCTGACACCAGGTCCAGGACATCCACCTGCACAGCGATGGTGAGCTGCAGCCTGTCAGGCCCTTGGATACCCATGGAGGTGGATGGCTGGTCCTCCGGGGCAGGTCGAGTGGCCACGGCTGCTGCCACTGCCGGCGTCCCATCATCCTCACGGAGGCGTGCTGGTGCTGCAAGAGAAAGAGAGGCATGTTAGTGATGCATTATCCATATGTACCCCCCCACCACTGCTCGTGCCTGCAGCATGGCATGCATGTGGGTGCGCACTCATGCACATGACAGGCATGCCGGCCGCATGCATGCCAGCAGGGCCGTGTCTTGCACCCTCCACGCCCCCAACTGTGCATGGCTGACTTACTTTCCATGCAGTGATGGGCTGCCACCCAGCTGGAATCCACCGCTAGGCACACCCTCCACCATGCTGTGGTGCATGGTGGCTGCCACCACCTCTTCCTGCGCCGTGAGTGGTGGTGCAGCTGCAGGTCCCCTCTAGTAGCATTCTGGGAGACATGAATGACCGCCACCCTCTCATTGATGCACCTCTTGTCTGTTCCCACCTTCTTCCTGCACTCCTGCACTGAGCGCTGGTGGCTGCCCTGCTGGTACACAGATGCCACTACCTCCACCCAGGCCCCAGCCCTGGCCTGTGGTGTGCCAGTGGTACCACTCTACAGGGGCTCCCTGTCATGGTAGGCGTCGAACACAGCCTCTGTCTCTGCCTTATTGAAATTGGGCCTGCGCTTGTGAGCAGGCCCACGCTCCTCATCCTCCTCATGTTCCAACATGTTGCATCCTGTGGACATGGACAGTACAGTGTGTCAGTAGCAGCAGCACCCTGTTCTGTCCCCCCCTGCTGTGCTGGCTGCACCCAGTGTGCTGCAGCAGCATGCTTAACTTACCTCAAAAGGATGCAATACCGGTCCATGGCTTTTGCTGATCTGTGTCGCTTTTATAGTGCATCGCACACAAATGAGCTTTGGCACAACAATGATGACATGTTAATTCCTCCCAGTGCGCCACGTATTGGCTGATGAGCTCATTTGCATGTGGTGGCTGAATATCATGGTTTTGCTCCATGTACAATTAGTTTGCTCCAGAGCAAGTCGCGGTGCAATGCACACGCATGCGCAGTGCGCAGGTCCACAGTGTGCATGTGCCAGACTGTGTTATCTCACCAATTGAGCACTGCGTGGTGACTGTGCGATGTGGGCCATGGAGAATGCTGTGTCAGGCCTGCTATTGCATACCTGCGCACTGTGTGGAAGCTGAACTTTGACCCCTCCTGTAACCTCTGTCCCTGGATGACCCCCGCACCCATGACCCCACCTAACCACGCCCATGTTGCACATCACCGAGACTGCATGATGGGTGGACACAGTGCATGTCCCCTCTGCCCGCGCATCTGGCGCATGCTGTGGCCATGTGCACTTACTGCCACCATTTTTCTCACCAGTTCACACCTGTAGAATGCCACAGCAGAAAGCACCACGGATCACTAACTGGACGCAGGTTGAATTGGTCAACCTTGTCACCTGCGTCCATCCCCACGCACACCAATTGTTCGGACAAGTGCCACTACAGCAGCCCCGGGTAGCAGTGTGGCAGGCCATTGCTGCCACACTGCAGCAGCGCACAGGGGTGGCCATGTTGGGGGAGCAGTGTCGCAACCATTATGGTGACCTGGTACGGAGGGACCCAGAGCGCATCAGGAGGCTGGAGGCGTTCGTCAGATGTGAGGCTGTGCCACAGCCAGGTGAGTAGGCCCATAATGCATGTGTGCCCTGGTGCTGTACTCTGGTGTTGGCTAGGCTGCCTGGAATGCCCTGCAGGGTGGTGTACTGCCATCATGTGCATCACAGGGTGGCATTGCCCTCCACCGCTTGCGTTGCGATGCTGCTGTGCGGGATGTGTTGGGCAGGGGCTCACCCTGTGCACATGAGTGGGGGTGGTGGGCAGCTACTGTGGTAGGTTATTTAAGCAATAAGGCATGACAAGGTGTGTGTTATCATGTAATAAAGTCACTCCTGGGGTGGGTTGAAGCACGAGGCAAAGCCAAGTGCTTCCACCACCCCAGGAGTGATGTTATTACATGATAACACACACCATGGAGTGCCTTATTGCAATTATACAATGGCTCGATGTTATACAAAATAAAAATAAAAATGTTTTTAGTAGATTTTTAGTGAGGCAGTATATCTTTGTTTCTGAAAAAAAAATCCATATCATCCAAAAAATCAACACAGTGATGTTATTGTGTAATATCATCACTGTCTCGGGCACACACTGACCAATCAGAGTCCAGAAAATTTTCTTGCCATTGTATAATGATGTGTACCTGTCTCTGTTCCATTCCCAAGGCCTGAAAACAGGAGAAGGGCAGCAGCAGGAAGGCAGGCTGCAGTGGGCCAGGGAGGCGGTGGAGGAGTGGCTCCAGCACCAGTGGTGCCACAGAGAGAAGGTAGGCACTGACACTGTTCTTTGCACCGTACATGGGGGTGGCAGGGGTGTGGGTGCAGGTATGGCTGCCTGTGCCATGTGCCATGGAAGCTGTGTGTGTTGCACTGTGCATGGTGCCCACCACTGTGGCACATCCATTGGACACGTGTGCCAGATGTTGATGGGGTGGGTGTGCGCGCCCGGCTGTTACTGATGTTGCTGTGGTGCTGCTGGAGCACTGTGCCTTGTGACTGCCATGGTGCAGTCGGGTGGCCACTGTGTGGCAGTGACCACCGCTGTGCACTGCTGTGGTATGCCGCGTTGCTGGCAGACATTGGCCCACCCCCCTGCGGGTGGCCTGTACGGACCCTCTGGGGGTGTGTGATCCCACTGCCCATTGCGCACTGTGGATGGGCATAGTTCCTTGGGACATTGCACTGATCACCTGTCCTGTCTCTTGTCCTAGGCATCTGGTGGCAGCGCAGGAGGCCCCTCTACCGCCGGCTACTCCGCTAAATAATCCTTATCACCTCGACAACCATGGAGGCGGTGCTGCAGGTCCACAGGATGCTGCTGATGGACAGGAGGCAGTGAAGACTGTAAGGGGCGGCAGGCTATGGCCGCCACTAGTCGGGCCCTAATTTCTCATTTCCCCAGCTGTACCTCTCCCTCCAGTCCCCCTTCCCACTGTACAGTCCCTGTTCCCTATCCCCTTCCCTCACTTTCCTACCCTCTCCCACACCCTTCTGTTGTACATAGTTGATTTTCCAATATATATATATCGTTTGACATACCTGCCTGTGTCTGTGTCTGCTTTGCAGGTGACATGAGGAGCCATGCTGCAGTGGCCCAGTGCCTGTCCGTGTGGTGTGTATGTGTCGGGGCACATATTATGTTTCTGTGGATCACTGCTGTGTGCTGAGGTGTGTCCCACTGTGGTGGTGTCCCTTCCCTCGGTCAGTGGCTGTGCCTTAGGATGCCCATGGGGCAGCTGTCAGGGGTGTGTGGCAGGTGTGTGTGCTTGGCTGTATGGTCCTGGGTGTGGCCTGCTCTGGTCTGAGTGTGTAGTGGGGGCATGGCCTGCAGCCTGTGGGGGTTCCCCTTGGTGGGCCTCCGTCCACCATTGGCACCACCTGTTGCCTACTGTCTGTGCCACTGCTGTGTTCTTGGGTTGGGGTCTGGGTGCCTGTGTGCAACTGGTGGTGGCCTCCTGTGGCCTGTCACTGTGCTTCCCTGGCTGTATCCCTGGGTCACTTCACTGTGCCGTTCCCCCCCCTGTTGCTCTGTTGCTCTGCTTCCATGGTTGCCCTGGGGCTTATCTGCCTGTGCCATGGTGCACCTGTGTTTGCGCCATGGCACATCCATGGTTTCACCATGGCGCCACTGTGCCATATTCAGCCAGGTTATGCTGGCACATTGCGGCCTGTGCAACCTCTGAATATGGCTCCTATTGTGCCACAGCACATCGGAGTTGCACTGCGCCAGACTTGCGCCAGCCTTTGGCGTAGTTCTGAATATCTAGGCCCATGTGTGAATCTGTACAAATGGTAGGTAGTTCATTGATATAAAGGGAAAATAGCATAGAACCCAATATTGAGCCCTGTGGTACCTAAAATGAACATCCATTAGATCCGATAGCACACCATTTGCCCAAACTTGCTGCTTCCTACCACTTAAATAACTGTGCAAACAGTTCACTATAGGGTCCCCAAAGCCAACACTGGACAATTTTGCTTCTAATGAAGGGTGGCCCACAAGATCGAAGGCCTGTTTCTGTATACAAACCTTCTTCTATATTATCTTGCAGATCATTCATGACCCTGACCAAGGCTATCATCATGCCACAACCCCCCTGAAAACCATGCTGAGAAATTGTAAGTTTATTGTACTTCTCCAAATACTCCATAATATGTGAATGTAGTAGCCTTTACTGAATCTTTCCAATAAAGAATAATAGCAAAATGGGCCTATAGTTACTCATGTTATTTGCCTGGCCTCCCTTAAAGATTGGAGATACGTATGACCGCTTCCAAATATGAGGTACAATTTGGGTTATTAAAGATTTATTATATAATATTTGCAAAGGATAGTCAAGTTCTTCAGCTGCATATTTCAGTATTTTAGCTTTGACTTGATCAGGAGCAGGCCCTTTATGTTAATTTAATCTTTTAAGACTTTTTAATACATCTTGTTTTGTTATATGAATATGGGCTGGCAGTATAGCCTAGAGGTTAGAGGAACGAGGTGTGAATGAGCTTGGTACATGCAGCAGACCAAACCTGAGTTTGATTCTCACATCTTCCACTTGCATACTGTGTGACTTTGAGCAAGTCACTTAACCGACCAGTGCTCCCAGGTCACCCCTAAAAACAGGCACTTGTGCCTAGTGGGCCTTACCCCGTTACCAAAAGACTAAAAAAAAAATATATATGTTAAAAATAAAACTTTAGAGAAGCTCTGATTTATCCATTTATTTTAGTTGATGTATATCTTCCTTGAAGTTAGTTAAATATGTAGATGCCAGTGAAATTTTTGTTTAAATGATTCACTGTTTCCTTATTATCAATTATCTCCTTGTCTTCTTTTAGTAAGCTAGTTATTCTATTCCTCTTTTTAGGTGCAAGTAAATTATTTACACTTTCCCAGAATTTCTTTTTGTAACCCACGCTGAGTCCTCCACGAATGGCCACACACTCAAATGAACTTGGGGTTCCCACCGGGTACACGGTGAAGGTCAGGCTAGATCTAAAGCAAATGGCTACACCGCCACCCCTGCGATTTTCTCTGGGGCAGTGCACCATGGTATACCCTGGGGGGACTGCAGCCTCAAAAACAAAAACATCTACTTATATGGTGGGGTCGATTGGGATTTTGTGGGAGTCAACAAGTTTTTTGGGAGAGAGCACCTGCTCACAATGCACCTCTACACAAACCCCTGTACACATGTCGGTCCTGTCCACCGGCACTGCGGATTGCACATTGTCTGAAAAATCTATCTGCTCCGCACCAGTTTTCCATGCCTTTTTTTGCAGGCCCATGGTTCCTTGTGGCTCAGGCCCAAAGTTTATTGCATGGATTTAAAAGCATACTGTCCTCTACTTTATCTTCTCTAAGGGTGTGCTGAAATCAGATTCAAATTTTTGCAACCAGGGTCACATATTTGCAAGAGAACTATATTTGTTTTTAAATAAATAAAGATACAAAGGACAAGCAGCCCTATAATACCTTGGAGAAATATCTAATTTAAAAAAAAATCATATTATTGGCCCAGTGTTTAACCTCCCCATCCCTCCCATCCCCCCTCTATACCCAAGTTCCCAGTCCCTAATGCATGTGCTCATAGAACAAAATATGGAACACCTACAGATTTTGCTTACAGAAATACAAGTGTGCAGAATGCATGCACTTGTATTTTTGTAAGGGTTGGTCACCCTTTCATGCCATGTACATGAAAATGGCTATGTGTGCATGTGGCAGTCCTAGTAGCATCATTTGACTAAGATGAAAATACATACTTGAGCCCCTGTCATTGGCAAATGAATTATGGCACAAGGCCAAAACATATGACATGCTGCAGCTGTTGAAAGCAATGCTTCCCATCCCCCTTCCCATAGTCCATCAAGTTGCTGACTCATTTTCATCGCAGCAATTACCTTATGACAACAAGGGTGACAGTGCAAGGGGTGATCTTGATTTTAGATCATCCCTCACTCATGTCACCCTTAGTGCCCACATAGTTTCTACTCCCTCCAGGGCATGCCTGCCCTGGAAGAGGTTATATTTAGTTTGGTTGGGGGGTGGGGGTGAAGCTCCCTGCAAAAGCAACCGTTTCCAGGGAGGGCACTTTAGTGCTGTAACTCCCCAGAGACAAAATACTTGGCACTGTAATGACAGGTGGCATTTTGCCTGCACCATAATCAGCGTTGGGAAAATGTATGTCACTGTCGCATGGGTGAACCCCCCTTCCCCACAGTAAATTTATATAAAATGCATATATTTCAGGATGGCCTGGTAGTACAGCTACTGGGGAGTAGCATGTCATGCTGGTATCCCAAGTTCCTAGTTCGAGCCTGTGATGTCACTGTGGGTTGTCAGGAGGCTGCTGTGGTATCTGACTAGATGCTCTCTGTAAGTCCCTGGTGCAGGGTGGCAGGCAGGTTCAGTGTATTTTGTTCTCTTGGTGACTGCACTTACATCACTAGAGGAGTATAGAAACAAAATCTGTCAGCAGATAAGAACCATACAGCCCACCTAGTCTGCCTATTTCCCTACTTGGTTTGGCAATCCCTACTCTTATCTGGACTGCCTTTCCCCCACTCTGCTGTGCAGCTAGGTGCCTTTATGCTTATAGATACATAGATACATAGACAGTGTCGGCAGATAAGGGCCTATGGCCCACCTAGTCTGCCCATTTGAGCTTGTAAGTTCAGTTTGTTTTCCTAGAAGTCTATTTCCCCTTATCCCTGACCTCTAGAATTCCTTTATGTCTATCCCATGCATTCTTAAATCCCGTGATTGTTTCAGCCCCCACCACTTCCTCTGGCAGGGTGTTCCACTTGTCCACCAACCGCTCTGTGAAGAAATTCTTTCTCATGTTTCCTCTGAATCGTCCTCCCTCCAACTTCATCCCATGCCCTCTAGTCCTGAAACATCTTTTTCGCTTAAAATAGTGTTTTCCTGCACCCTGTTCCTCCCTGTAAGATACTTGTATGTCTCTATCATATCCCTCTCTCCCTCCTCTCCTCCAGGAGTACATGTTCAGTTCCTTCAACCTGTCTTCATAGGACTTGTGATGCAACCCATGCACCATCTTTGTTGCCCTCCTCCGAACCTTCTCTACCCTGTCTATGTCCTTACGTGGTATGGTCTCCAGAACTGTACACTGTACCCAGGTGGGGGCCTCACTAGTGTCTTGTATACGGAATTATGACCTCCTTTTTCCTGCTGGTGATGCCCTGCCTATACATCCCAGCATCCTATTTGCTTTACCTGATGCCTTGTCACACTGTTTCCTCCTTGAGGTCATCAGAGATGACAACCCCAAGATCCCTTTCCTGCTTGGTGCATGCTATATCCTCACCCCAACTGATATATTGTGCCAGGTTTTGTGCCCCATATGCATTATCTTGCACCTCTTTGCATTGAATTTCAACTGCCAAGCCCTTGACCATTCTTCAAGTTTCTGCAGGTCCCTTCTCATTCTGTCTACACCCTCTGGTGTGTCTACTCTATTACAGAGCTTTGTGTCATCAGCGAACAGTGAAATTCTGCCTTCTATATCCTGTGCAATGTCACTGATGAAGATGTTGAATAGGACCGGTCCCAGCACTGATCCCTGTGGTACCCCACTGGTCACTCTTCCCTCTGTGGAGTGACAGCCATTTACCACCACCCTCTGTGTCCTGCCACCCAGCCAGTTACCTACCCACCACACTACTGTCCTGCCCACACCCATATTCCCCAGTTTGTGTAATAGTCTTCATGTGGCACAGTGTCAAAGGCCTTGCTGAAGTCCAGATAGGCCATGTCCACTGCCCTCCCTGATCCACTCCCCTAGTCACCCAGTCAAAAATTCAATGAGGTTGGTCTGACATGACCTCCCCTGGTGAAACCATGCTGCCTTGGGTCCTGTAGTCCATTGACAACCAAATGTTCCACCAATCTCTCCTTCAGTAGTGCTTCCATGATCTTTCCCACTACCGAGGTGAGGCTGACTGGTCTGTAGTTCCTGCTTCCTCTTTGTTCCCACTTTTGTATAAGGGGACTACATCTGCTGTCCTCCAGTCTTTGGGTACCTCCCCTGTTTCCAGTGATTGGCTGAACAGGATAGCCAGAGGTTCAGCCACCACCTCTCTTAGTTCTTTAAGGACCCTGGAGTGCACCCCATGCACTTTTGAATCCCCACACAGTTTTTGCTTCTACCACCTCCACTGGAAGGCTGTTCCATGGATCCACCACCCTCTCTGTGAAAAAATACTTTCTAACATTTCCCCTGAGCCTCCCTCCCTCCAGCCTCATGTTATGTCCCCTTGTCCACTTTCTTCTTTGAATTATGTTCCCCTCCTGTACCCTGTTTATTCCTCTAAGATATTTGAAAGTCTCTATCATATCCCCTTTCTCCCTTCTCTCTTCCAGTGGATAGATGATTAGTTCCTTGACTCTTTTCTCATAAGGCTTGTGGTGCAGTCCATGTATCATTTTTGTTGCTCTTCTCTGGACTGCTTCCATTCTGTCTATGTCCTTCCTGAGATGTGGTCTCCAGAACTGGACATAATATTCCAGATGAGATCTCACCAGTGATCTATACAGTGGCATCACCACTTCACTCCTCTTACTGGTTATACCCCTTCCTATGCACCCCAGCATTCAGTTTGCCTTCCCCACTGCTTTTCCATATTGTTTGGCTGACTTCAGGTCATCAGATATGATAACCCCCAGGTCTCTGTCCTGACTTGAGGTGGCTAGATCCTGGCCCCTCCTCCCATCCTGTATTCTTCTCTTGGTTTCTGTATCTCAAGCGCATTATCTTGCACTTTTTAGCATTGAAACCCAACTGCCAAACCCTTGGCCATTCCTCATGTAGTCTTAGGTCATTTCTCATTTTATCTAGCGAAGCCCCTCCTGTGTGTTGACTCTGTTACAGATCCTGGTGTCATCTGCAAACAGGCATACTTTCCCCTCCAATCCCTTTGCAGTTCTAGTTTTGTTCTGAAGATTACAGAAACAAGGGTATAACCATGAAGAAATATCTTCGTATCATTCAGAATTTAAAGAGCTAGTGTTGGGATTCTTAAATTTAGGCTGATAGGTACTATCTATGTGTGCATCAGCCTAATGAAGACAAGAGTGGCACTTAGCATCAGGAATGAGCACCCAAACTATTTAAAATATGCTCCTGTAAACTCACCCTCCTTCGCCTCTTCTCCATGGTGCTACTCAAAATGAAGTCATAGACACTAGCTCCGCCCTTCCCCTTGAGGATTTGGGGAAGGGTGAAAGTCTAGCACAGCACTTAATGTAAGCCATTAGGGCCTGTTGAAACAGGACCTCTGCCATGATGTGAGGCAACTAATTAGCAATACAAAGTTATGCACTAGTATATCAGCAGCCAGTATGTTGTTTTAAGGGGGAGGCGTGGCCTACCCATACTCTTTTTGCCCAGGACTGCTTGGCTGGGTTTCAGAGGAGACTGTTCTTACTTAGCCTCTGAGTCTAAACAACTACCACTGGGCTTGTTCATACTTTCATAGGCATTGACTCTAAATGTTCTTTTGTTGTATCTGTGTGTGTTAGGTATGGGGTATTAGGCAGCATTTGAGGATGAAATTACCACTTCCTTTTCTCCCCCTCCCTCCCCCCTTCCCCCTTCCCTTTATATTGGTTCTAGTTTGGAAATTCTGGAAATGAAAAAAATTCCTTGCATTTAACTGTGTATTTAATCCATCAGTCCATCTTGTAATGCTTATATTTATTCTTTGGCATAAAAATCTTTTAGATTTTTTGGCAATTTGTGTACATTTGTCTTTTGTATGTATGTTGTGAAACTATGTGATATTTGTAAGATCGTTCCCGTAATATACTTTATTACATGATACTTTGTATTTTCTGAAACTGTACTTTAAAACAGGACAACTTTGATAAACAGGGCCTCTTTTTGTCCTAAAAGTTATTTTCCTGTCAAAAAATGAAAGTTTTTATCTATCTATTGTCTGGTGTGAGGGATATATGCCCTTTCAGTCTGGTGAGGTGGGGGGTGGCAACCACTGACCACCCGAGGTATATCCTCCAGTTACCTAGCCCACATAGGTTCTGTTTTGGGAGTGTTGGCTACACATGACAGTACTCCCATTCTGTTTTCTTAGGCTGAGGGTACTATTTTATTGACCAATCATTTACCTCAATGGCTTTTTTACATTAGTTATTAAAATGTAAGTTAAAGTGATGCTGAAATCACATTTGTAATTTTTCCTTTTTTCGCTTCATGGGCAGAGAGGTGGGTGGGGTGCCTATATCTATTTTGCATTTTTATGTTGATTGGGAGCATGCCCAAGAAACATGTTGCGGCAACTTGCTGTGGAAGCATGGTACTGTTGTGGTCAATGCCCACACTACCTTTCGAGGCTTGGCCAGTGTTCCCCAATGGGGTGGCACGCTGCGGCTGACACTAGTTCAGCCAGAGTGCCACCACCTTGAAACATTTTAGCCGCTGCAATCAGAGGCCACTTTGTCATTGCAGCACCATCCACTGCAATGAGGGAGCAACCTCTCATTGCAGGGCTTGCTGACGGGGCACCCAATCCCCACTGGCTTCAGTCCCCCCTTCCCCTTGCTGACGGGGGAGCCCACTCCCCATCGGCAGAAGTCCCCTCCGCTTTTTTTCTGTGCCGAGGGGGGTTCTCAATCCCCTGTCAGCTACAGATTCCCCCCAAGCACTCAGGTGGCATGCTGGGAGCCTACTCCAGTGTGCCAAATGCCCTGAAAAAGAAAAACCCTCCTGCGATGTTTTTTTTTTAAACCTGTGAAAAAAGAAAATGGTTCCTTGCAGTCTCCCTGCCCTCTCCTCAACCCGCGCTCACCCTCTGTGTGCCCTGCCTCCCCACACCCCCCTCACGCCATACTTATCTCCTGAGCCTAGAGTGACGATCTTCAGTGGACCGGGAACACGTCTGCGCTCTTCAAAGCCGACCATGAACTGAGGAAATGCCGGTAAGCTGTATAATTGCATAAATGTTTTTTTTTTTAACTTTGGTGCATATCTCAGGCATTTTGGGAAATTTTGGCACCAAATTTTCAATATGGGGTTATTGGGACCCCTCCTCATGAATTCAGCTACTGTCATTGCATTATTTGGTCCTGAAAGGTGATTTTGCGATCACTGAGCAGAAGCACCTTTCGGGACCGATTAACAAAATGACAGTGCCAGTGTTCATGAGGTGGGCTCTCAAGAAGCCTAAGTTGCAAATCTGGTGGGAAAAATTCAAAAAAATGGCTGTTTTACTAGAGTGCATTGTGCAGTTGCTACACACACACAAGTAACTTTGTGAATTTACAATATTTTCACTCCAGATTTTCAACACTGGCATTTTTCCGCACCTCCTTATGAACAGTACAGCGGTTATTTTTCACATCCTGGCCAAAATGTGTTTTCGCACTTGGGGCTCACAATAGTGCAGTTGCTGTGAGAAATCAGTGTTTGGGACACATTAAGAAAATGACAGTGACACTGTTCATGAACAGAGGTCCTAAAATGCCTATATTGAAAATCTGGTGACGATAGTCTATCAAATGACTGTGTTACAATTGTGCGTTTCGCAGTTCCCACGCACCCTTGTAACTTCACAGATTTGTAATATTGTCATGTCAGATGTTCAACATTGGCATTTTTTCAGACCTCCTTATGACCTGAACAGCTGCCATTTTTCACATCCTGACCGAAATGTATTTTCGCACTTCTAGCGCAGAATAGCATGGTCACTGTGGGAAATCAGTGTTCGGGACAGATCAAGAAAATGACAGTGACACTGTTCATAAGCAGAGGTCCTAAAATCCCTATGTTGAAAATTTGGTGACGAAAGTCCATAAAATGACTGTGTTACAAGCGTGCGTTGAACTGTTTCCATGCACCCTTGTAACTTCGCAAATCTGTAATATTTTCACACCACATTTTCAACACTGGCATTTTTTCACACCTCCTTATGAACTGTACAGCTGTCATTTTAAACATCCTGGCCAAAATATGTTTTTGCACTTCTGGCACAGAATAACATGGTCCCTGTGGGAAATCAGTGTTTGGGACAGATTAAGATCGAGTGAGTGAGAGGGGGGAGTGACCGAGCTCAACTGAGCTCTGTCAGAACTGCTGCAGATTTCTTTGTGGGCAAAAAAAGGCACCAATGCAGGCAGAAGCCCAGTACAAAAGGGCAGTCTGCAGCGCTGAGAGAAAGAGAACGAGCGAGTGAGGGAGGGGGAGTGAGAGCTCAATAGAGCTCTGTCGGGACTGCTGTGGATTTCTTTGTGGGCAGAAAAAGGCGCCAGTGCAGGCAAGGGCCCAGTACAAGAGGGCAGCCTGCAGCAATGGGAGAAACAGAATGAGTGAGTGAGAGGGGGGAGTGAGCGAGCTCAACGGAGCTGTGTTGGGACTGCTGCGGATTTCTATGTGGGCAGAAAAAGGCGCCAATGCAGGCAGGAACCTAGTACAAAAGGGAAGCCTGCAGCGTCGGGAGAAATAGAATGAGCGACTGAGAGAGGGGGAGTGATCGAGCTCAATGGAGCTCTGCCGGAACTTTACAGTTGCTCATCCTCCTGCCCAGAGTCCCCCATGGTCCTATATTACAGCAGGGTCTCTGGAGTGGAGACAAAGCAATGATTGGATACTTTTAGGATTGCTGTAATAATACAGATGAAGTTGTTCTGTTTATTTCTCTAACTGAGCTAAGTGGTGAGCTATACTGTTATGATTGCTGTAATAATACAGTTTTATTTGTTCTGCTTATTTCTCTAGCTGAGCTGAGTAATAAATTTGGTAGAAAAAATCCCAACAATGACTGTTTTACGAGTGTGCATTGTGCCGTTGCTATGCACGCTCATAACTTCATGAATTTGCAATATTTTCACTCCAGATTTTCCAAATTGGCATTTTCCCACACCTCCTTCTGAACAGTACAGCTGCCATTTTTTATAACCTGGTCAAAATGTGTTTTCGCAGTTCTGGCGCAGAATGCGCAGTTGCTGTGGGAAATCAGTGTTTGGGACACATTAAGAAAACCACAGTGACACTGTTCGTGAGCAGAGGTCCTAAAATGCCTATGTTGAAAACTGTGTGATGAAAGTCCATTACATTACTGTATTACGAGCGTACGTTGTGCAGTTTCCAAGCACCCTTGTAACTTCATAAATTAGTAATATTTTCATGCCAGATTTTCAACACTGGCATTTTTTCACACCTCGTTAAGAACAGTACAGCTGTCATTTTTCACATCCTGGCCAAAATGTGTTTTCACGTTTCCGGACCAGAATAGCGCAGTCACTTTGGGAAATCAGTGTCTGGGACAGATTAGGATCAAGCGACTGAGAGAGGGGGAGTGACCGAGCTCAACTGAACTCTGTCAAGACTGCTGTGGATTTCTTCGTGGACAGAAAAAAGTGCAGACACAGGCAGGAGCCCATTACAAAAAGGCAGCCTGCAGCGCCAGGAGAAACAGAATGAGCGAGAGAGAGAGGGAGCAGTGAGTGATCTCAACAGAGCTCTATCGGGACTGTGGTGGTTTCCTTTGTGGGCTGAGAAAGGCACCAACACAGACAGGAGCCCAGTACAAAAGGGCAGCCTGCAGTGCCAGGAGAAACAGAACAAACAATTAAGACAGGGGGAGTGAGCGAGTTCAACGTAGCTCTGTCGGGACTGCTGCAGATTTCTTCATGGCCAGAAAAACGTGCCAATGGAGGCAGGAGCCCAGTACAAAAGGGCAGCCTGCAGCACCAGGAGAAACAGAATGAGCAAGTGAGAGAAGGGGAGTGAGCAACCTCAATGGAGCTCTGTCGGGACAGCTGTGAACTTCTTTGTGGGCAGAAAAAGGCACCAATGCAGGCAGGAGACCAGTACAAAAGGCAGCCTGCAGTGCTGGGAGAAACAGAAGGAGTGAGTGAGAGAGGTGGGGAGTGAGCGAGCTCAATGGAGCTGTGTCTGGACTGCTGCAGATTTCTTTGTGGGCAGAAAAAGGTACCAACACAGGCAGGAGCCCAGTACAAAAGGGCAGCCTGCAGCTCCGGGAGAAAGAGAATGAGAGAGTGAGAGAGGGGGAGTGAGCGACCTCAACGGAGCTCTGTCAGGACTGCTGTAGATTTATTTTTGGGCAGGAAAAGGTGCCAATGCAAGCAGGAGACTAGTACAAAACAGCAGACTGCAGCCGGAGAAATAGAACGAGCGAGTGAGAGAGGGGGAGTGAGGAGCTCAATGCAGCTGTGCCGGGATTTTATAGTTGCCCCACCCTCCCGCCCAGTGTCCTCTGTGGTCCCTATATTACATCAGGGTCTCTGACGTGGAGACAAAGCAATGACTGGAAACTATAGGATTGCTGTAATAATACAGATTTAGTTCTTCTGTTTCTTTCTCTGACTGAGCTAAGTACTGAGCTATACTGTTATGATTGCTGTAATAATACATATTTATTTGTTCTATTTATTTCTCTAAATGAGCTGAGTAATACTTGGAGTGCAATAGGATTTCTAACTGGGCTAAGTGAAACTATATGAGAGCCGAGAACAAAAAGTATGGTAGCTGAGGGGTGAAAAATGGACAAGGAGGCTTTAGGATTGCTACAGTAATACAGTATCTAATGGATGAGATTTGAGACTGAATTTCCCTGGTTGGCAAGGGGTCAGTAGGGGGACTAGTGCGGGGAAGGAAAGGAATTTGAGTAAATAGGGGCCTAACACTTGTGGTAGGGTACAGAACCTGGGAGTAAGAGCCCATAACATAAGATGGGGCCAAAATGGGGCAGGTGCCACATGTCAATAAGGCGGGCATCTTTGGAAGGGTGGAGGGGTGTACAGGGTGTGGGTCTGTCATGATCCTGGACCAGGCTTGGAGTATTGAGGGGGGTGTATGGTCTGTAGATGACTGGCAAGATTGAGGGAGGAACTGTGGAGGTTAGGGAGGAGTGTAAGTGGCAGGGCAGATGAGTATACTAACATACTAAAAAAGCCAGCAGAATAAGCCAAATGGTCTGTCTTGTCTGCTCGAAAGCCAGCAACCTAGTGGTTGCTCGCTTTACCACCCCCCAGCCCCCAAGAGGGTATTCTTTAGTTTCAGTTTCCCCTTGTACCTCTCCCACCCCTTATTGAAGCCCTCCACTGTGACCTCCTCCACCAGCCTGGTATGGTATGCATCCTGGGGGGGGGGGGATGGCAAAGGGGGATGGAGGAAGAATAACTAGGGACTGAAACCAACCCCAGTATCAGAGGCAGTAGCAGAAAAGAAAGAAGGGAGGGGGTGCCCGAGGCAAGGGCGGGGGGCCTCCTGATGGGGGAGGAAGAGACCACAAGAAATACCAGAGGAAAAAACAGATGGCTGTGGGTAGGGAGGGACCAGTGGTGCCACGGAGGGGAACAAGTAGGAGGGGGGAGAACCGATAGGGGAAGAGATGTAGGACAGGTATCGACTATGAATAGATTCTAACCTCTGCTATGGAACAGAGAGGGGGAGCAGGAACATACTGAAGGGAGAGGACAAGCGGGGCATAAGAGGGATGGCAACAGGTAGGGGAAGAGATAGCGAGGATAAAAGGGTAGAAGGAGGCTAGTAAGGAAGGAGGGAGTGGTGACTGAAGGAGAGAAGGCTACAGGAAGGGGGAAGGATGGGAGGGGCATAACTATCAGGGTAGAAGGGAATGGGGGCTCTAAATCGACAACAGCGGAGGTAGTGAAACTATATGAGAGCCAAGAACAAAAAGTATGGTAGCTGAGGGGTGAAAAACGGACAAGGAGGCTTTAGGATTGCTACAGTAATACAGTATCTAATGGATGAGATTAGAGACTGACATCACACATCCACTCTGCTTTGGATAAAGGCTACATCACTGGTGCAGTCTTCATTGACCTCACGAAGGCCTTTGATACCGTCCACCACTCTCTACTCATAACCTCCTTGCTCAACCTGGGTCTCTCACAGGATGCTGTGGGATGGTTTTCGGACTATCTTACCAACCGGACCGTTCAAGTTAAAATTGGCAATACACTATCCTCCAAATCTCCAGTCCTCTCAGGGGTCCCATAGGGTCCATTTTGGGTCCCCTCCTTTTCAGCCTCTTCCTTAACTCCTCCCCGCATCCTGCACCTCCAACATATTACTCTATGCAGATGATGCGTCATCTTCTCTTCCAGCCCAGACCCCTCTCGACTCCACCACTCCCTTCAGTCCTCCTTCAACGCTGTCGAAAGCTGGTTTGCCTCACAACGCCTTATTATTAACTATAAAAAAACTAAAGGTATGCTCTTCGGACATCCGCAAAACTCCAGGAAAGGGCTTTTTACCCAAATGCTATCACCATCCTTGGCCCCCTTAGAATTTGTGCACACCTTTAAATACCTGGGCATCACTTTGGACACTGGCCTCACTTATCATGAGCATATACATCAATTATCCAAGGCCCTAAACATCAGGCTAGGGCTCTTGCACCGCTATAAACATTGCCTTACCCCGGAGGCCCTTAAACTTGCTATCTCCTCCTCGGTTCTCTCCCTACTTGACTATGGCCTTCTGATCTTTGGAGGGCAAGCCCCTTAGCCCTTGATGGTCTTAGACTTGTGCTAAACAAGGCCTGTCGTCTGATATTAGGATGTGACAGACTCACCCATACCTGTGTGCTATATAAGGACACAAATTGGTTTAACCTTGATAACAGAATCAAATTCCATACTTGCGTCTTAGCTAAAAAAATTACCCTTGGCCTCTCCCCCGCATCCCTCACCTCCTTAATCACCTTGGACTCTAAAGTTAAACATACCCATAGCTCTGATACCCTTTTTTTCTCCATTCCTCCCTGTCGCACTACTCAATTTCAAAGATCCTTTTGCTACAGGCACGTTCGGATGAATAACCTACCTCCTCCTAGCGCCTAGGTCAAAGAATTGGTCATTTCAAAATGCACCTCAGGGCCCATCTTCGCCCCTCAAGTGACTGTGACTGCATATGAACTAGTGCCCCTGTCCCTCTATTACTGACAATGGCCTCTGGCTTGCCTCTGCATACTCATCTCCGCCCCACTTATTCAGGGATGTTAAGTTTCTAGTCTCCTTTAACTGTCTCAAACTGCGCTAAGATCCTTAATACTAGCCTAACATTCCAGTTGTAACTTAACCTTACTTTGTCATAATCACTGTATTTGTATTTGTATCTGTAACTGTACTAACTGTATTTGTGTAACTGATTTGTTATATGTGACGTAGAACCTTTGTAAAGGAGTCTATGACTCAAAGGTATATCTGATTCTTCCGAAATAAAATAAAAATAAATAAATAAAATAAAATAGGAGAGGGGTTGAAAATCAGCAGGGGAGGAAGGGAGGTTGACATGGGAAGCCCAGTAGGAAGTAGTCAGGCTGGGAAGGGGTTCAAGGGGGATTGGAGGAATAAGGCAGAAAAAAGCTGTGAGGTGGAAGTAGGAGGTACAGATAGTCACAGAGGGTGCAGTTGGCGGGGGTATGGGACAGGGAAGAACGAATACTGGGGAGGTGGAAGGGGTATTACAAGAGAAAGGGGATAAGGGGTGGGGGGTACTCATCCTGGGGGATTCTATGCTGAAATGGGTGAGATGGGGCAGAAAGAAGGAAAGGCACAGCCATATTTGGATTGAAGCTGTCCCCAGGTTGACTGCAGGAGGGGCAGAGCACACACTGCCCAAGCGTGCAGCAAGGGGGAGAAAGAAACCTCGTTTACTGTTGCATGTGGGTACAAACAACTTGGCGGGGGACACTGTGGAAGTAGTGAGGGGAGGTTTGAGTACTTGGGCAGGCAGTGTGAGGAGGTGGGGAAGTCTGCGGCATTCTTGGAGGTACTGCCGGTACCATGTGCAAGCATGGCAAGGAAGGGTAGGCTTGAGGAGTTCAAGTGGCTGAGGGATGGTGCCACACAAAACATGGGTTAGTGACTAACTGGGGTAGGGTCTGGGGGGAACAGTGACTTGTACGTGGGGGGAAAGGGTACACTGGAGCAGGAAGGGGAGTGGAGTATTAAAGGCAGCATTGCTGCTGGGCCACTGGCACTGAGGGTTGAGGCGCTGGATGCCACACCTTGCACCACATTGGCAACTCAGGTTCAGATGAAAGCCCGGGCCGCCAGGAGTTGGCAAGGGAGAGATAGGATTGAGCATCTGGAGGACTGCTCTCCTATCCCGAGGTGAGATCCAGGGACCCACTGCTCTGTAGTGGCCCCTGGTGATGACCGCGGACACTACTACAGCAGTGTAGTAAAGGGTGGCAGAGCGTGGCAGCTGTTGGCATGCTGTGCCTAAGCATCATTGCACACCTGCACTCCGCAAAGGGGAGAAAAGTGTAAAATGGACTACAGTCAGGCAGCATGAGCTTCTGACCCTCCCTGCCTGCCACGAATGGTGCCTCCTCAACCGGATCCTGCTCTGGTGGGTCTACCTGGGAAGCTCCTCAGCACCCCACCACGGGGGTAATCCATGGAGGTAGGGAGCTCGGCCTAATGTTGGGGGCAGGGCTATGGGGGTTGGTCAGGATGACCAAGCTGATCGTAGCCCAGTGACAAAATATGTAAAAATAAATAAATAAATAAAAATAAAAGGCAGTATTAGAGGGGCGTCTCTCTACTAAGGTGGATTTAAACAAATGGGGAAGGGTGGCCAAAAGACTGAGGTTGTTAGAAAGGTCCGGACAGGGGAGCCTGATGAGGTCACCACCCTAGAAATAGGTAAAGGTGGAGGCATAGTAACCCTAGAAGGGGGCAGGCAGAGTGGTCTAAGTTTAATACAGAAGGCACCACCACCCAGTAAGAATAAGGAGGAGAAAGGGTGTGGACTACTGAGAGGAGAGACGCAGGCCAAGGAGAAGAGTGAGGAGAAGGAGGGGTACGGGTGGAAGGTGGTCTGACTAAATGGATAGAGAACTGGTTACAGGGGAGGATGCAGAGGGTGATGGTGGTGGGGTAGCACTTGGCACCCAAAGCAGTGACAAGCGGGCTGCTGCAGGGCTCAATGCTTGGCCCAATGCTATTTGGGTTCTTTATCTCTGATATAGCACACGGAGTGGGGAGCAGGGTTAGTCTGTTCGCACGTTATACCAAATCAAAAGCAAATAGTTATAGTAGCAGAGCCCTCCCCCCAACTCACACTCCTTGAAAAGCTGCTTAAAAGCCTGCAATTCATTCAAATCAATTACATTTTTTTACTTACTTGGGGTTCAATGCCACCAAGTGTAAAATCATGTACCTAGGGCACAGGAACCCCGATGCTGAGTACAGGATGGGGAGAGGTACTGATACTCACTAGACATGAAAGGGTCCTTGAGGTTATTATATCAGAGGCCCTCAAGATGGCAGTACAGTGTGACAAGGCTATGGGCAGGGCAAATTGGATTCTGGGGTGCATAAGGAGCGGCATCTCCAGTAGGAGGAGGAGGAGGAGGAGGGATGTTGTGCTGCCATTGTATCACTCCCTGGTATACCCCCAGCTGGAGTACTGTATTTAGTTTTACAGTCCACACTTCAGAAAGGACATAAGGTGGAGGTTTTCCAGAGGAGGGCAACTAAAATGGTTCAGAATTTTCACAGGAATCCTACAAGGAAAGGCTGAAGAATCTCAACATGTACACTCTGGAAGAGAGGAGGGCGAGAGGTGACATGATCAAGACCTACAAAGTACCTCACAGGGATAAAGAGGGCACAGTTGGGGAGTTTTCTTCAAATGAGGATGAGCACCCAAACCAAGGGACATACAAAGAAGCTGGGGGGCATTCAGGATAGATTTGAAGAATTATTTCTTTACTGAAAGGGTGGCAGACGCCTTGAACAGGTTATCAGGAGAAGTGGTGGAAGCTAAAATGGTAGGGGGCATAAAGCATGCATGGGATTAATATAGGGGTATATTAGAAGATGGGGAAGGAGGGGGTCAACGGAGATCAATAGGGCAAGATGGACGCAGGCAGAGTAAGACATGCAATAACATATACAGGCAGGAGTTACAAGTAGGTAGAGAACACTTGGGCAGACTGGGTGGGCTGAGCGGTCCTTTTCTGCTTACAAATTCTGTTTCTATGGCACCATGTCTTAATTCAGGTGCAGTGTATATTCAAAGTTGGGCCTACCATACATCCAGATGTAAGGTACAGTAAATTACCGAATTAGATGCAGCCCACTCACAGTACAATAAACAGAACCCCAGTGCTTCGAGAAGCCTTTATTTTTCATAAGGCTGCTTAAAGAGCTGGGGTTCTATTTGCAGTGTCCACACCAGTATGCTGATCTTAAAATCGACGCCGCATCTGAATGAGTACTTGATTCTTGCTCACTCCATTTCTTCCCCACTTTGAAACCTGCTTGTCCTGAGTTAGTTTTGGGCTGGCAGTGCCTCACCTGTGTTGGAAGATGACCAATAAGCGGTGCTGAAAGACGTCAGACTTCACAGACTGTGAAGGCAGCTGCTCACAGACAGATATAAGACAATTCTACTGGGGGTAGGAGGAAATAAGCTGTTGATTAACTAGAATCTGCAGCTTATCCATCAGGTAGGGGAAATGGGCAGACTAGGTGGGCCAAGTGGTCCTTATTTGCCGTCAGATTTTATGTTTCTATGTTTCTCACCCACCATCTTACCAAGAAGAAGGCTGCAACTGTGGCCACTGATGACTGCTGGGGTGTGGGGATGGGGGCACCAAACGGGACAGACATGAGATAAAATCATAATAAAAATTGTGAGACCTTCACCAGCTTTCCAAAATGTTTACCAGTAAAAGAACACTCTATGAAGTTTTTCAAATAGCAACACAATCTGGTGAGCCCTCTGTCTGCCATCTGACAACAAGCCTCAACCAGCATAAAATTGCCTAAAGAAGGCAGTGTGGTCATGTGGTTACTGAAATACTGGAGATTACAGATTTATAAAAAACAAATGAATATCACACAGAAGCTGGCACATATGCCTATAGTAGCCATCTCCTGCTTCTCAGTAGTTATATTTATATCTTTGAGGTACTTGAATGTTTCTATCATATCCCCTCTTTCCTTCCTCTCTTCCAGTGAGTACATATTGAGGTGCCTTAATTTCTCCTCATAAGTCTTGTGTTGCAAGCTCTGTACCATCTCATTTGCTTTTCTCTGGACCATCTCCAACCTGTCAATATCCTTATGAAGGTGCAACCTCCAGAACTGCACACAGTACTCCATGTGAAGCCTGACCGTGGTTTTATATAATGGCATCACTACTTCCCTCCTTATGCTGGTGATACCCCTACCTATGCACTCCAGCATGTCACTGGCCCTCCCAGCTGCCTTACCACATTAACATTTTCAGGTCATCTGAAATAAGAACCCCCAGGTGCCTTTCCTTCTTTGTGACTGTCAGCAACTCCTCCTCCCCATCCTGTACCTTTCCCCAGGGTTTCTGTGTCCCAGGTGCATAATTTTGCACTTTTCTGAATTGAACTTCAGTTGCCAGTCCTCAGACCATTTCTGAAGCTTCCCCAGGTCCCTCCTCATTTTCTCCACCCCCTCTAGGGTATCCACTGTGTTACACATCTTGGTGTCATCTGCAAACAGGCAGACCTTTCCCTTCAGCCCTTCTGCAATGTCAAAAATAAAGACATTGAACAGAACTGGCCCCAGGACCACTCCATGCAGCACCACACTGGTTACCCCCTCTCCCCAGACTGCGCCCCATTTACCACCACTCTCTGTCTCCTGTCTCCTGTCTCTTACCCAGTTTCTCACCCAGTTTACCACCCTTTCCTCCATGCCCAGCCTACTCAGCTAGTTTATCAGCCTCCTATGTGGGACGGTGTCAAAGGTTTTGCTTACATCAAGGTAAGCATTGTCCACTGACCCACCCTGATTTACTTCCTTTGTCACCCAGTCAAAGAGATCAACTAGATTTGTCTGACATGACCTCCCCACTGTGAATCCATGTTGCCTATGGTCCTGGCCTCTGATGGCTTCTAGATGCCCTACTATCCTTTCTTTAACCAATGTCTCTATGATCTTCCCCACTACTGAAGTGAGGCTGACCGGCCTATAGTTCCCCGCCTCCTCCTCCCTACTGCTGGATTTGTATAGAGGGGCCACATGTGCCCTCCTCCAATTCTCTGGTACCACCCCTGTGTTGAATGACTCGGTGAACATGGCTGCCAGAGGTACTGCTATTTCCCTTCACAGTTCTTTTAATATCCTTGGGTGTATGCCATCTGGTCCCATCGCTTTGTCCACCTTCAATTTACTCACCTTCTGCAGGATTCTTCAGCCTGTGAATGGACTATTGTCCACCTCTTCATGCCTTTGCAACTACTGTACTGCTGTGGCCTTTGCCCCTTCCCCTCTTCTGTGAATACAGAACAGAAAGACACAGTAGATATCTTGGGGAGGAGGGGCACAAGACAGTTCTTAGGCATGGTACTAGGGTTATCTGTGTGTGATCTCAGCCATGGATCCTTCTTGGGCTATGCTATAGACAGCCAATTTTCAAGTTGCACTGTTTCTACCTATGGATTGGATTTCACCCTTGCAGGTTTGCAGGGTGGAATCTATTGGACATTAGTGTTGATTCTGGTTTTCAGGTTGCTGTTTATACTGTTTTTTTATGTTCAGGTGTCATTCTACATTAATTTTTCTGGTGGTAAACAGATTTATGATGTGGGGGGGGAAGGGGCAATCTTGGAGTGAGTGCATTCATTTCCAGGTCATTTTATTCCCTAGGATGATCATGGTTGCTAAATGTGTATCTTTTATTTGGAATATTAGAACATCCAATCAGACTTAGCATATTTAAGGAAAGAGCATGCAGGAGTTGTATTCCTCCAAGAAACGCACCTCACAGATCTTGAACATCTTAGACTCTGTAAAGACTCCATAGGCCAAGACTACTTCTCCCCTTTTACTTCACATGTCCATGGGATGATGATTCTTATTCATAAACAAGTGGCTTTTATTTGCCAGTCCATTTATAAAGATAATTTAGGTAGATGGCTGTTAGTCTGTGGCCTTTTATATAATAACCCAGTCCACTTTCTTAATGTTTATGACCCTAATTTTGATTGCCTTAATTTTTTTCAGGATCTTTTGTTGTACATTGTAGTATTGCAGGAAAGAGAAGGGGTGGTGAGGGAGACCTCTGCCATGGCGGGTCCAACACCCCTTCATTCGATCGTTTTGGGTAGGGTGGAGGTGCTGACTCACAGATTGGAATCAGAAGGACCTCCCCTGCCTATTGTGCTACTATAAAAGCGTTGGAGCCCCTGCACTCTGTGGCAGGAGAAACTTTGGGATTTTTGTAACTCTAGACTATTTGTTGCGGCTCCCGTGTTCCGGAGGCGAAACCCTGGGGCAGTAAAAGTGCTGCTTGGTGCTGCTGTGGGGTGTCTCTCGAGACTGTGTTGAGGACATGGCTTGCTACTGTGGGGGAGATATTTTTGCTGCTTGCTGCAGTGGGAAGAACATAACCTAATTTGTGCCAGACTCACCTACGCTGCCTCCTGGTCCAGTCCCTTTGTGGCTCTTGGTGCCTTTTTTCTTCAAACATCTGGAAGAGGTGTCTAATGGGTACGCCTGTAGTGACATGGCTGCTCTGCCACCTAAAGGCTTGAGCTGTGTCCAGCAGGCCATTCCTGTGTCTGACATTGGAAAGAGAAAGGGTGGTGAGGGAGACCTCTGCTGTGGTGGGTCCCCCCCCGACACCGCTTCATTTAATTGGTTTGAGTAGGGTGGAGGTGCCGACTCATGGATCGAAGTCGGGTGGACCTCCCCTGCTTAGTGTGCCACTATAAAATCATTGGAGCCCCTGCACTCTGTGGCAGGAGAAACTTTGGGATTTTTGTAACTCTGGTCTGTTTGTCGTGGCTCCCGCGTTCCGGAGGTGAAACCCTGGAGCAGTGAAAGTGCTGCTCGGCGCTGCTGTGGGGTGGCTCCTGGGACTGTGTTAAGGAGGTGGCTTGTTGCTGTGGGGGAAATTTTTTCCCGTCCACCTACCCCATTCCCTCCTCCCCTTAAATGGGGTTAAACCACACCCACCTGTCTCTAGTGTCCTTACTAGCTAGCAGGATTGACTGGTAACCTGCACCTGTCGCAGCTGACTTTTGACTCTTCCAGACTAGTTGTAACTTGTCCCTAAGTGGGGGATAGCTCGCCTCTGTTTTCCTCTCTGTTCTCCTATCATAGCCAGCTAATCTCCTGGGGGTTATTTGTAGTAACTATGTGGCTTGCCCTGTCCTGCCATATGCTGATGTCTTGATCCAAACTGCAGGTGACTGAGTGATACTGCAGCGTACACTTCCTCTGGGTGTGCAGTGTGGCTAAGCTACTCAGACCTTTGACCCTGTCTATTTTGCCATGAGAAGTTTGGGGCTAAGAAGTGTGTCTCTTCGGTTGGGAATATGTTGAACCTGTACTTGTGTGCTATTGGGATTGATTTGTGTTAATCAGTATTGAAGTATGTGTGGGGGATTCTTGAGGAGCTGTTAGTTGAGGCTAGGTGTGGTATCTGGATGTTACTGCAGTGCACGCTTTTGTGGGTGTACAGTGTGGATATAGCTACTCAGGCCTCTGACCCTGACTATTTCACCCTGAACAGCTTGGCCACTGAATTCCCTCAACTTCTGTCTTTGGTCTCAATTGCATACTGATTTGTCTGCCTGTTTTTACCTTATTCCTAGTATTAGCCTACATTGCTACGTCACGGCACTGTTTGCCTAATGTCTGTGGTCTGTAGTCCCCTGGTACTTGCTTAACTGTTGGGGGCCAGCTCCGAGAAGCATTGTTAGGTTCACTGTGTTTAGCACTTTAGGGGTTGCTCCCAGCTGGCCCAGACTGTGAGGGAGCCACTGAACAGACAGACCATTCTTGGTTACCACCTGGTGTGTAGCCTAGTCCAGTGTGTTAGCACCCCTGAGTCTCCCCTTCCGGGGTCCTTGTTGTCTGGCCTGCTCTGTTCCCCACCCAGTACCCCCCCTTGTTTATTCTGGTTGGATGCAGTCACTGGACATGGGGGATACCAAGCCTCTCTTGAGGGGGCCAAACCCCCTCACCTCACCAGTCCTATTGCCCTTGGACTGCTCACTGTGCTATGTCTCCCTCTGTTCCTCGTTGACAGTGCTGCTTCTGTGGGGAGCCCCTGGGTTACACCTGGACAGCTTGATATGACTGACTTCAACTTCTCTAACCTAATTGCCAGTGACAGACAGCCCCCCCCCCGGTCTATCTGCTGTCTTGACCTTAGGTGTTTTCTGTATCCTTTCATAAGGGGTAGGAGTACTGGTCATTAGCCACATGATAGGGGGGCCTCCCTCCTCTGAGATATCTCCTATGGCTCTTACTGGTGACTCTAGCCCTCTCAGGAGATATTGAGCTCAATCCTGGTCCTCCCCAACTAGCCTCCCTCCCATCGGAGAGCCAGTCGAAAGGCAAAGGGTTGAAAATAGCCCACCTCAATATCTGAAGCCTTCTGCCCAACCTGGCTGACCTTCTTGCATGGGTCACTCACTACAAGCCTGGTATCCTGGGTATAACGGAAAGCTGGCTGAAGTTGACAACCCCTGACTCGACATATGCACTTCCTGGCTTTGGCCTTGTCAGGCACGATTGTCTGGGGAACAAATGGGGGTGTGGTATCCTGGTCTACTGCAGGAGTCACCTTAATCTTTCAGTCTTGGCCGGGCAACAGTCTCCGCTGTCACCCTGTGAACTGCTGCACGCAGTTCTGCTACTTGGGAACACTAAAAAGCTCCACATTATCTGTACCTACAACTTCCCCCCCCCCCATGGGGGGCATATTGGGGCTGACCTCCCTCCTTGACAAGTTTGGGTCACTGGTTGGGAATAAAGAGCTGATGATACTGGGTGATCTCAACTTGGACTGGCTTGGTGGTAATGCTAAGATGTATGATCCCCTGCTGGCTGGTCTCTCCTTGTCCCAACTCATCAAGGAACCCACTAGGTGGTCCTCCGCTGGTGGCTCAGGCTTCCTCCTTGACTGAGTCCTGTCTAATAGACCAGAGAGGATTAGCTCCTCTGGAACACTCCCTGACTCCATCTCTGACCACTCCCCTGTGTTCTGTGTATGGAAGGTCCCCTTCCTGAAAAGCCCACATAAAGTCATACAAATTAGGGATTTCTTCCGATTCAGCCTGGGGCCTTTTCATAATGATCTTCGGCTTACTGACTGGTCTGCAGTCTGGAATGCCCAGGACCCAGCCTCTGCAGTCAGTCATTTTCTCAAGGCCTTCAGGACGCTGCAGCATAAGCATACTCCTCTCATTAGGTGGAGGGTAAGGGGGTTCGCTACCAAGTGGTTACACAAGAGCCTCCTTACCCTCATGAGGATTAGGGATAAGTGCTGGGCCAAATTCAAGGTCACATTGGACCAGGCCATATTTCAGCAGTATAGGAGGCTCTGGAATGAGTGTAAGAGAGCGATCAGGGCTGCCAAAAGTGAATTCTGCAAAGCAGCACTGCTGAATTCAGCAAAAAAAACAGGACTTTCTGGAGAAACATAAAAAAACATAGTTAGTGGTTCCGCCAAAGGTGAGGCCACTGATATGCTCATTGATGGTACCAGTTGTAACAATTCACTTACCATTGCAAAAGCATTTAACACACACTTCTCGGACCTGTCTGCCTTCACCTCCCTCCTCTCCTCCAGTGGAGGTGCTAGCTGTGACGAGGACTCTGCTTCAAAACCGTTTTCCACTTCCTGACCATTATTCTGTTTCAAGGCTCTGATGGCACAAGAGTTGCAGAGATTGCTCTCTGGTCTTGCCCCCTTCTTCAGTGCTGGCCATGATGGCATGGAACCTAAGGTCCTCCTTCTGGGTGCCTCTCACATTGCCTCCCCGGTGGCCCATATCTTCAACTTACCCCTAGCCTCTGGGGTCATCCCTGACATGTGAAAGGTGGCTAGGGTTGTCCCCATACTTAAACAGGGCAACCCTAAGATTCTGGACAACTACCAACCGATAGCCATATTGTCCACAATCAGTAAACTCATTGAGAAAGTTGTGACGGGGCAACTCATGGAGTACATCCAGTCTCACGAGCTTCCATTTCCTGAGCAACATGGTTTTCATAAAGGGTACAGTACATCCTCTGCCCTTGTCACTGTCGCATCGGGGATCAGAACTGCTATGGACCAGGGCAAACTCTCTGGTGCCATTTTCATCGATCTATCCAAAGCCTTCAATCTAGTTGACCATGCTCTGCTTTGCTCTTAGCTTGGGTCACTTGGTTTGTCACCCCCTGTACTCATCTGGTTCACCAACTACTTACAGGGCAGACAGCAGTTGATCAAATTTGGCAAGATGCTCTCGGACACCACTGCTGTGTCCTCAGGTGTTCCTCAAGGTTCAGTCCTGGGGCCCCTGCTCTTCTCCATTTTTGTGAACAATCTTCCTGCTACCCCTTCCTACTCCAGGTCCATTCTCTATACAGATGACCTTGTCCTCCTCACTCACTCTCAGGACATTGGGGTTATAAACAACCAGTTGAGTAAGGACTTCAGGAGTGTCCAATCTTGGATAACATCCCACAAGCTGGTCCTCAATCTCAAAAAAACTCAGACCATGCTCTTTGGGTCCCTGGCCAAGATAAATGCCTTCCTCACCCCCTTGTGCATCACTGGTCTTGATGGTGCCCCCGTCCTCATCACTGACTCCATTAAATACCTTGGGGTTCCACTTGACCCTCAGCTTGGCCTTGGATTACATATCCTCAGTGTCTGCAGAGCCGTTAACTGCAAACTGGGCCTGGCCTATCTTGCTAAGAGCAATCTCACTCCCGCAGCTCGCCTTGCACTGGCTACAGGAGTGTTTCTCCCCTGTCTTAGCTATGCGCTTCTCCTGTTTGCTCGTACCTCCAAAGCCCACCTTGCCAGGTGGTCCGTTGCCTACACATTATTCATTTTGCGCTTGCTGCCCCACACTCACCCACCACTGTGACCTGTACAGTAAGCTTAACTGGCTCTCCCCATGCAACTACTTAAACTTTGTCCTGGGCTGCTTCACGAGCAAGGTCCTTGGTACTGGCACCCCACCTGGTCTGATGGAGCTCTTCGTACTGGCGGTCTCCCTGTTGTACTCCCCCAGATCCCTGGGCAATGCTGGGCTAAGGATTCCTGCCACTTGCACTCTAATGGGGGACAGAGATTTTGCCTCATATGCTCCCAGACTATGGAACTCCCTTCCAGCCCAGGTTCACTCCTCCCCCTCTCAGGCTTTCCTGTGAACCTCCTTGTGGAGACACTTGAAGCTCTCCTCAGCGTGTGGTTGTCCCAAGTCTCCGTAATCACTCTTGGTCCCCTTCACTGGGCATCCCTCCTATTACTGTCCTGCATACATCATGCACTCCATCTATTGGGTATTTGCTCTGATGGTGCCTCCACTTTTCTGTGGACTTGTACTGTACATAACTTGTATATAATGGACTTATACTGTATATGACCTGTATATAATGTGCTGCTAGCAGCCATTTGTATGTTTCTGCTGACTACGTTATGTTTCTGTTTTCCCTGACTGTGTATAACTGCCTTAAGTGGATCATATTGTACTATGTCGTATTTCCTGTACTCTTCCGGGTCGCACCTGAAAATAGGCAACTGTCTTGTCTAGTGTACTTACCTGGTTAACAAAAGCTAAATAAATAAATAATATGGGGAAGGGATCTAAATTTTTTCCTAGATGAGATACTGGATCATTTTTTCTCTGCCCCTCGAGCTGCCACTAAAGCTGCCCAGTTGTTAAATACTCCGCTCCCTATTTTGGGCATGGATGGAATCCCCCCAAGGATCCATATTGGGGCCACTCCTTTTCTTCCTCTGTATAAAGGATATGCTTCTTAAGCACAGTCAGGCCAAAGCCCTGTTATAAACTGACAATGCTGTTCTTTACAGGTATCATAATACTGCAAAATTGACTGAGAGCAGCCTGAAGCTAGACTTTGCCATGCTGGACAAATAGCTTGTGGGCAATTAATCCTAAATACTAGGAAAACGAAAGCAATGCTCCTTGGGTCTCAGAGTCTTGGAGTTGGCATATCCAATCTACTTTGAATTATCACCTCAGGGGTAATTCAACTCGAGGTAGTGAATAACTAAATAGTGTAAACTTTCAAAAACAGGCTGTTTTTAAGAAACTTTTTCAAACATATTTGATGGAAAATCAGTTATTGTTTTAAACAGCAGTATTTGGTAATCTACATCATCTGATAAAACATTAATAAATACATTTTTCTTTTCATTTTAGTATTTAAAAGTTCCTGCTCCCTTGCCCACCAACAAAAAATTTAATCATTTGGTGTGATGCTACAGCATTTACCATCAGAAATGTGTGGTAGCACCATTCCGGCACCAGGAAAACCTTGTTTAGGTGTACAACCTAATTTCCATGAGTGCCCCAGGGGGCAGAGAATGGAAAAGGTACAGTAACAGATAAGTATCTAGTATGTACTATGTGTTAATGAAATTACAAAATAATTATTTAACACCTTGTTTATTTTATGTCATATGAATGTGACTGGTTAAATTGAGTACATTTTATATGACGTACTTGATAATTATGGGAGTTTTAATCCTAGAGAGAGCATATAAAAAAGTACTACAGGTGATATACTTTATTGGTTAACCAGATGGGCTATGGACACTACATCTTCCAAGTTTCTTTGTTCTACAGATATGCAAGAAGTATAAAACCTAACAAACTGCAAAAGTTAATGATATATTCTGGAAGGCACAGAAACTCTAAACTAATTATTTTAAATGCCTCAATCAAAGCTATTTCAAGGAAACCCAGAGATGTATTCTGAGTCACAACTGGGAGTGGTACAAAACAGATGCTTTCCACTTAATCCATTGCACTAGCACCTGTTGGGCCATACAGAAACATGTACCCGCACTGCAAGGAAGTGCAATCTCCCCTGAGGGTATGGTGCAGTGAGCATAACAGATCCAGATCTCAGCAACTACTATCAAGGATTGTGCCTGCTAAAATCTTAAATAGTGCTCACAAACACAGTCACTACACTACACTGTAGCATTGCGCTACACATTGCAGCTGCCGGCTGAAAAATGGGCACGAATTCCTGTTCCTGACACAACACTCTCTGTGTCCAGTGCTACTTCTCAACTGTCAACATAAAACTCTACACCCACCCAATGCACCCCCCCACACACACACACTTGTCAAAGTCCTTTTTTTTCAAGATTTTTTCCTGCCCCGCCAATCCATCTCTTCTCTGATCCCCTGGGTTTCACCCTCATCAGCCACTAACCTCACTGCTGTATCCCCCACAGCTTTATCCTCTATAGCAGGGACTCTGATCCCCCCATTGAGTTGCAGAATATGTAAGGCAGTAAGCTTCATGGTGTGGGGCCCAAGTAAACTGAGGGCCATCACTCTGATGTGGGGTGGGATTTTACATTTTTTTCAGTCCCACCCTCCACCCCTGAATATCATGCAGCCTAAGGGAGGAGGCTGACAAACCTCAGCACCTCTCAGCACATGTATGTCTCTTTTGTGAGGGAGCAGTCTCCCCAGCATACCAAGAGGGGTCATCACAGGGGCCAGTGTCCTTCTCTATCAACAGCACTTTCCCCGGCCCTGGTCCACCCTCCCCCTACAGTCAACTCCTGAGTCTGCTCCTGAACCTATGTCCCGAGCATGGAAGCTTGTCATGCTTCAGCTTGGCCATCAGGTGGCAGCAATGTATATTTTCACCCCCTTACCAATACAGGTCCCTGATTCCCACAGTGGGAATGTCACAGTGCATTTGCACACAGTTGCTTTGAGCCAAAGTACTTGGCAAAACATAGGAATGTTTTGACCATACCTCCTGCTAGCTCTTTTTTTTTTTTTTTTAACCAGGAGAGAGACACTAAGCTGAGGCTTGTTTACAGGTGCAACCTGGGAGCGCAAGGAAGTTAAGTGACTTGCTGAGGATCACATAGTATGCAAGTGGGAGCTGTGGGATTCAAACTCAGGTCTCCAGGTTTGCAGCTCTTAGCCTTAAACCACCACGCTATACTGCCTCCTTTGCCTGCTACCTGAGGTTATGTGCAAATAATGTAAGCGTTACTTTCAGTATTTTTGAATGCACATGTTTAATTCTTCTCACTGCAGAGGGTGTTTTGGTTGTACTTTGTGTGGACTTTCAATTTGTCGGGTGAGCCTCGAAATTTTTCTGAGCATGGCCAGTGGCTTGTCACCAGATAACAGTGTTTCCCCTTGTGTTAGAAGCCTGCAGGAATGAGGCCTCTCATCTGTCATATATTTTACAATCCATTCCAGCGCCAGTACTTTCTGTTCTGGGAAGCAGTCCAAGCTGAGCTATAGGTTGGGGTGGAGGGCCATGATATGAGGCCCTATTCTGAAAGCTGACACACTGCACCATGGCCAAAAGTGAAGAATGTTTTTGTATGTATGTAATGGGTGAAAGGTGCTCAGCACTGGTATTCTCAACTGCTGCCAGTATTCCTTAGCATTCTCCCTCCCACTGCAGATATAAAACACCACACCCACTCTTAAATCTTAAAAGGACAGCAGGAAGTCTTCAGCAAGAGAAGTAAATTATGTCTGTCAGGGACCAGATACCACTGAAAGTGCTACTGCTGAAACACAGTAGAGTCTTATGCTTTTTTCCTTTACTTAGTAGCTGTATGTGTGCATTTTTCAGTCAGTGATGGATTTATAGGGGTCTTGTCAGGCCTTGCCCCCCACCAGCTCTTAAGTGAGCCCCAGTATGTCTCACATCACTGCCACTGACTTCTAATGGGAAGGGGGGGCTAATTTAAAGATAGGGCTCTTATGGGCCCTTTCACTCCTAGTGCTCATAAAGTGTAATTCCAAGACAGTTTTCAGCTGTCTGAACCAAGTTTCCTTTGTTTATTTATTTTTGCTGTTATTGTTTTTTTATAGATTACAAGTTATTCTTTGTAAAGTTGGCAGGTCCGTTTACATTTCCTAGAAGACACCTGAAAACTGTGAGAAAAATGAAGGAGTGATGGCTTCCTACATATTGAAATGATCAACTATAACTAGAGTGAAGGCTTCTGAGCAGGGTTGTAGCCATCAAATTAAAACTTGTACACACTGACTAGGCAATGCCCCACCCCCTGCCTGAAAGTTAATGTGTTATCATTTGAACACTTGTTCGTTAACTCACTTAGCTGCCCTTGTAGTTTGTCTGTTTTAGTACTCCTGTGTGATTGACTGTGTAGTGCTGTGCAAATAAAGTCAATCACATACAGATACCTTAATATATGAAAAAAGTTTAGAGTCTTTGGTTCCACAGATTCAAGTGAATCCAAGGTAAAGCTCAATGCCCCGCCAAAGGCAGCTCCAAAAGCTGAGTCGTAATCTAAGTAGCACATATGCAGTGGCTCAATTTTTAAAGTTCAAGCAAGGCGTGCACATACCAAGGCCTTAAAAAGTTAATGATATCCATACACAAACCACCGTAGCAGACAGGTCAGCACCTCCAAAAGCGGCTTACCACAATTTTTTCAAGTATACAACTTTTATTCTCAAATTCCAAATAACAGTAGTTACAGTAAAGAAAAAAGCTTCAAGCAAGGTCCAGGCATATAGATACCACATTGCTAATGCAGTCTTTATCTGTGGTTTACTAAAAATGAGCTTTCTACTAGACCTGCTGACTATTGCACTTCCTGGAACCCACGACCACATGTGACTAATGTCCTAGTCTGTCCTTATTGAAAATGTGTTTTGTTGCCCACTGGCCTGAGTTTACAATTCAAAACTGAATCTCCCAGGTAGCACAGCAGAGTGCCTCATTTGAGTGGCTTCTTATCTATCCTTTGTCTAACAAAAAATATTCAGGACAGTAGTGGGTCTCTGCCTTAAAATTCACACAGTATTGTAATTCAGTATCTTAGTTCACTGTTAATGTAAGGTAACAAATGAAAAACATGAGAATCATAGGCAAGGACACTGCTAAATACAATAAACGGGATTACTGTAATAATTTCCTGCATCTATACTGCAAAAGAAACATGGCGATCATAACATGGATCAAACTGTCTAACAACTTCCTCAATATCTATCTGAATGTCTTTGTGTGTGTGGAGTAATGCCAGTCCAGTGAGTCTGCTTTCTTCCATAGTGTTTTGAAGCCATGTTTTAAGCCACCTTAGGACACCGAATTATTTCTCTGCTGTAGCAACATTAACTGACAATGTAGCCAAAATTGACAAAACTGTATTGATGTTTGGCTAAAACGTTGGGTTAATGTGCTGAAGAGCTCCAAGGATGGTGTCTGAGCATATATCCAGATAGATAGCAAATATGCATCTGGCCCTATTGGGATACTAGATACTGTATGTTTGGACATGCCTTCATTCTCCAAATCAAAGGTTCCAGATACAAGTTAAAAAGAAGAGGGGGAAAGGGACATCCCAGTCTAGTTCCAGAGGCTAACTGGAATGAGGAAGACAGCACCCCACTGCAGTATATCCTTGCTGAAGGGGAAGAGTATAAATCCTGGATCCAATGGATGAAAGCTTGCGGGAAGCCAAAGGCGTCCAGTGTGAGAAACAAAAAACCCCAGTCCACCCGGTCAAATGCTTTCTCCACGTCCAGGGAAACCAGGGCCATCGGGATGTGAGATTCCCTGGACACAGAGAAAAACATGAAATAATTTTCTGAAATGATCCATAGATGAGTGATTGGGAACAAATCCTACCTGTCCCCTACTGAGTAAGCACTCACAAATACTTCTAACTCTACCGGCTAGAATTTTGGACAGAATTTTAATATCACAATGTATCAATGAAATGGGCTTATAATTGGCTACTGAGTCTGGAGATTTGCCAGGTTTAGGCAAGAGGACAATTAGTGACTCTAATAGTACTGGATCGGAAATAAAAGGCTCATAAATATAGCTGTAAAGGTGATAAAGAAGGGGAACCAATTGATCTATAAAGAGCTTATAAAAATTAGCAGTAAACCCATCAACACCAGGTGCTTTTTCAGAAGCCAAACTCATAATTGCCCTCTGAATTTCAATTTCTGAAATGGGCACAGACAAAATAACTTGTTGGGGAGATGACAATCGTGGTAGTGAACTCTCTTTAATATAAGCTATGATATCTGGAGGAGATGGAGGGGACACTCTAGGACTATACAGCTCAGTATAGAAAGAGGCAAATTTGCATGCTACAGTATATCTCTTGGTTATGTCCAGAGGGACCCATCCTCCTTTCTGATACTGGCTATCAACCTAGATGTCTCCAGTTGTTGATGGTGAAGTGCTAACATTCGACTTGCCTTTTCACCCTAATCTATATATTTTGCTTTTGTTTTAAGCATGGAATATTCTGCCTTTTCCCTCATGAGATCTGCGTATTTATCCCTTAAAATAGAGTTCTTGTAAGGAGCTCTCTGAGGTTGATGGAGAAATTGTTTATTCAATATTACAAATCTGCTTGAGGATATCAGAGATAGCTTGCATTCAGATGCATTTCTGCTGAGAGGCAAGTCTAATAAATTCTCCCCTAAGGAAACATTTGTATGCAGCCCATTCTAGATCAGTGTGACCTATAGATCCCATGTTGTGTTGGACATACAGATCAATCTTATACCTGATTCAGTCTACTATGAATTTGTCATTAAGAAGTTGGTTATTAAGCTTCCATATTGTATCTTTCTGCAAGTTGGGATTCAACGTGAGCTTAATCCAGACTAGGGAGTGGTCAGAGAGAACTCTAGGGATTACATCTTCATCCAGCACCCCTGCAAAGAGGGAATGACTTATAAGTATATAATCCAGCCAGAAGTATGTCCCATGGGCGGAAGAATAGAATGTGTACTTTTTATCTTGCGGATGCAGGATCTGCCACAGGTCACAAAGGCCCAGGAAGTGGATCATGTCCCTTAAGGAACACTGTATAGGAGAGAGCCCTGTCAAGGGCCCCCCCCCCCCGTCCTATCTAAATCTGGTGTGGAAGAGACATTCCAGTCACCCCCATAATAATTAGGAGAGGAGAGGAGAAAATACAGGTAAAGGGATCTATGTGATAGCAGCGACTGCTGATGGTCTATCACCGTTAGGAGATGGCACATATGAAGAAAAATATTTGGTGATGTACTCCCAGCGCACAGCAAAGCGATGCGGAGAGTTGGGATTTTTATGCTTTATGCAGGGGGCTGCACTCCCCCCACACCCCCTACTTAAGGATTCTCAACTCCAGGGGGCTGCATGTGGGGGGGGGTGCAAATGCATACAAAATAATATTTTGGGTTGGACACAACAAAAAGTACCTGTGCCCAGACCAGAACCCAGCATCATTCCCACTCCAGCCCTGATCCCACCCACCATGCTATGGAAGCAGCTCAGCAGCTGGCTATGGCGCTACCCCCTATATTTCCTATGTCCCCTCCCACTCCAAGCTCGGCATGCTCGCCCCCCCCTCAGGCATGTAGGCATGTAGCGGCAGGAAGTCACTATTTTGTGCACACCCCATCCGGTTGCCCACCTTCCCCAGTTGCCCCGATGAAAGGCGCCGTGATTGAGTCGCCCTTTTGGTAGGTGCCTTATCGCGGTCCCCATAGTCACAGGATACCCAGATAAAGTACTTATCACATTCATAAAGAAGGAGGGATCTACCATATGAGGCCCATACACACTTCCCAACACAATTTCAGCACAGTCTAAAATCCCCTTAACAAACACATATCTACCATGGGGGATCTGCAATGGATTGTTGGCTTTGAAAAGAAACAGTTTTAGAGACCAGGATAGCTACCCCCTTACTAGCTGTGGCACAGCCTGCTGCGAAACCGTGGCCAAATGATTGTCTATGGAATAAGTTAACTTCCGTAGACAACAAATGGGTTTCTTGAAGAAAAATAAGTTGCCATTACTGAAATTGCAGGTGTTTAATAATTTGCTATCTCTTAGTGTTAGACCTGGACCCTTTTACATTCCAGGATGCAAATTTAAGAGAACTATCCATTTATTAGTAAAACCAGTAAAAATGTGGTGCCTATAAGAAGACTACGTTCCAAAAGAAAAAGGTGGGTGGGCTCCATCCATATACCCTATGTTACACCCACTCCCTTTATACTACATAAATTCCCAGTTATTACCTCACTACATAATTCCCTTTCATCCCTCCCTCTCCTCCTCCTCCTCCTCCTCTAAGAACCCCACATTACAACACAACAAATAAAAATTATCTGAGGAGAGAAACCCCTGTTGATTCAGCTCATGTCAACCCCATCTATAGCTGTGCCCCTAGAGCCCGCCCTCCGCCCTCAGCTCCTTAACCTATAAACTGCTCATTACAATGCTAATAGACATAACTAATAATGATTCCCAACAGTTTGATATCCCTTGTCCATTAATCCCCCTCAGTTAACTGAGGTTCAAGGCAAAGCAAAGTAACCATTCTGCTAGCTATTAAAAAGTCTTATGTCACATCGGGGTGGGGGGAATACCATGAAAATCCATCCGTATTGACTGTAACTCCAAAATGCCAGAACATTGAACCCAATGAAAAGGCCCATGGACTTGAACTTTTAAACTGATCTTGATCTGTTATAAAAAGATTTAAAGGGATAACATCTAACGAAGCCCATATATCTGTCCCTCATGCAACATACGAGATCATAGGTCCAAGAATAAAGTAGATGCCTACGAAAATGAAGAAGTAAGGGAAAAAGGTACTCCAGCCAGAGTTAGTGTTATGGAAAACCGGATCTTGCTAGGAATATCCACGTCAAAACAACTAGCGGGAACTTAAACAAGTATTTCCCAAACTAAACAGAGCTCCAACAAACAGAAAGCACCATGCAGGTTTCTTCAGCCAGAGACCAAAAGGGAGTCTTTAGTCCATCAGGTTTTGCTAAATAATTCTGGTAACAGGCTCTTGAGGTCTGCTGTGGTTTGCTCCACTGTTTCACAGGAATGCCAGGAGTCCCTGCATAAAACTTGCAGATTAGCTGTGTATAACATTCAAAATTTAATGGTGGCAGCCAGAAACTTGAGAATTACAGGATAGAATGCAACTCTTTTCTGCCTTGTTGCCACTGGTAGAACTTGTGATACTTGGAGGAGCTATCCCTCCCAGAAGATTTCTGTAAGGCCACTGCACTTCTGTAAAATATGCTGCTTATACAGGTAATTCAGGAGTTTCAGAATAAATGGTCGAAGAGGTGCCGCTGGTGGTAGCTTAGGGCATAGACAGCAGTGAATCCATTCTACAATATAGCATGTGTGGTTAGGAGAAAGTCTCGCTATGTGCGCCAGCATCTTCTGCCAAAATAAAACGGGAGATGTAGTTTCTGTCTCCTCAGGTAAACCAAAAATAACCACATTATTTCCCCTGCTTCTTCCCTCAAGATCTTCTAGTTTGCTCTTCATTCTACTAAACCTTTGTCTCAATTGTACAACTTCAGGGTCTGTTTTCTTTCACCATTTCTCCAGTGAGGTAACTTGTGCTTCTGTATCACCCACCCTCCTCACAGTGTTATTTAGGTCGTCTCTCAATGTTTTAAGCTCTTCTGAGAAAGATTTCATTAATTCTCTAAGAGGAATCATCTCCACTAGAAACCTTTCTCTGGGGGAAGGGAGGAGCACTGTGGTAGTAGAGGCACACCCTGAGGGAGCTACTTGTGCCTTGGCCTTTTTGGCACTTTTCCGGCATCATGGGTGGCGTGTGGGTTGGCTGGGCTTGCTGCATCTCCGCTTCCTTCCCGATAAACAGCGTGGGCCACAATATGAAGACTTCTGTCCGGAGCGTTGCTGGAAGGTAATATAGATACCAACAGCGCTTATGAGTTGCGAATCTTATATTAAATACCAAAGAGGAACTGATAGGGTGGGAGCGAGGTAAAGGTGCAGCTGCTAGCTGTGAGACATCGGTATACCATTGCCGCATTGAAACCCTGACGGCGAAGACCACCACAGTAACAGGATTCAGCCAAAATCCACCTGTTACTGTGATGGTATCATCAGCCAGAGATTGCCTCGCTTGAGGTGTTTAAGCCCGTCCAACTCCTACTCAGAGTTGGAATCCTAGAGCCCTTAATGGAATAGGAGGCATCCCACACGTACTTCTGGCAACGCGGCTGTTGCTGTCGGGATGTTCCATAGCTGCTGTTGCTGCGGCATGGTAAAACCTGAGGCATCGCGTGACTCCATCCAAAATCTTTTTTGAATGTGACCAGTCTGTCATTGGCTTAGATATGAGTACTAATGCCTTGAAATTATTGAATACAAAGCAAGGCCCACAGAACGCTCCATCCAACAGTTTAGAGTACTGTGTAGATGTATATTTTTCCAGTAGCTTCAGGTTGCATCTGCACATTAATAGTTTTGTTCTAGCTTGCATCTGACATCTATTTATCGCTATTGTCTTTTGTTTCCCTGCCACTTGGTTATGTTTTAATTGTAAACTGTGTATTTTTCCTTGTTAAGTATTTATGACTGTATTTGCCTTGTACTCTTCTGGGTCGTGCCTGAAAATATGCATTTTCTATGTCACGTGCACCTACCCGTTAATCAAAAACAAATAAATAAATAAAATAACACTTGGTACTCAGATGTTAGCATTCAGATGCTCACTCAGGCATTAGCAATTATGAAACATCACCCCCACTACCATACATAAAGCCCCCAAAACTGACTACAGAAATTCAAAACATAAAATGTGATGGTAGATAAGGGCCTCTTGCTCCACCAGTCTGATCATTCCCCCAACCTGTGATGTCACTGCAGACCCTACTTGCTCTTCACCTCCCCCTTGCTTTCCACTAAGATTCCCTTATGCCTTTCCCATGCATTCTTGAACCCCACCACTGTTTTCATCCCCACCACCGCCACTGGAAGACAATTTCAAGCACCCACCACTCTTTCAGTGAAGAAGTACTTTCTCTCATTTCTCATGAATCCCCCCTTCCAGCTTTACTGCATGTCCCTGTGTTCTTGTGCATTTTTTTCTGAAAAAACACTCCCTTCCTGCCCCCTATTTACCCCTGTGAGGTATTTATAGGTTTCTATCACATCCACCCTCTCTCTCTTCTCCAGGGTGTACATATTGAGGTCCTTTAGTCTCTCCTCATAGGACTTCTGATGCAGACCCTGAACTGTTTGCCCTCCTTTGGACAGCCTCCACTCTGTCTACAGTATGTCCTTCTGGAGAAGTGATTGCCAGAACCCAGTCACCTCCCCCAACACACATATCCTGAAAACCCTCTACAGCACAGACTGTGCCTCTAGTAGGACTATAACCCAGCTTCAAGCAAGAATTCCTTACCATGCATTTTTTAAAAAAGCTTCCCTTCAGTTTTTCATTGGGGTACATGAACCAGTTATGACCAGCAGTGGAAAACCACAACCAGCAAAGGAACCATACAGAAAATTGATTTTACATTTCCCCATTTGAAGAGGCATGAACAGCATCAGCCTCCCCAAACCCTCCACACACATGTGCAGTTAACAAATCCTGAAAACTCTACCCTACTCCTTACTTTTCTTATTAGTTTAGGTTAGTTAGTATTTGTTGACTGGGAGGGAGGGCTCACAAGTTAATCAAGTTAATTCTGCCTATTTTCAGCTTTGTTGAGGGGGGCAGAGGTTAAATTGGGCAGGAACCCACTGGAACTCATTTCACCACCTCTTAAACAAGCATTTGTCAATGCCGAACATTCACTTGCAGGTATTTGCAGTGGTGTTTGGTACGTATGGTGCTGTACCCTAATGCCCTGTGCAATTGCTGGTATTTGCACAATAAATTTTCAGCATGACCTTTTTGTTACCCCCATTGTGCGCTACATAGGCGGAAACACGTTTTGGGCAGGATGTGAAAAATGACAGCTGTACTGCTCATAAGGAAGTGTGGTAAAATGGTAATGTTGAAAATCTGGAGTGGAAATATTGAAAATTCGCAAACCTACGAGCGTGCGTGGGAACTGTGCAATGCAGGCTCATAAAACAGTCAATGTTAGGAATTTTTTCAGCAAATTTTCAACATTGGCATTTTAAAACCTCTGCTAATGAACAGTGTCACTGTGATTTTCTTACTGTGTCCCATACATTGATTTCGCACACCGACTGTGCCATTGTGCGCTACATGGGCGGAAACACATTTGGGCAAGATGTGAAAAATGACAGCTGCACTGCTCGCCATAGAGGTGTGGTAAAAAATGGCAATGTTGAAAATCTGGAGTGAAAATATTGAAATTCGCAAACTTACGAGTGTGCATAGGAACTGCAATAAACATTAGTAAAACAGTCATTTTAGGAATTTTGTCACCAAATTTTCAACACAGCCATTTTAAGACCTCTGCTCATAAACAGTGTCACTGTGATTTTCTTAATGTGTCCCATACATTGAGTTCGCGCCACCAACTGCGCCATTAATGCGCTTCGCCAAACGAAACACGTTTTGGGCAGGATGAAAAATGACAGCTATACTGCTCATGAGGAGGTGGTAAATGGCAATGTTGAAAATCTGGGTGAAAATATTGAAAATTTGCAAACTTACGAGTGTCGTAGGAACTACGCTGCACACTTTCGTAAAACAGTCAGTTTTACGTTGACGCGGCGCGATGCGCAAAACGTTTTGAAATGCACACTTTGGAGGTGTGCCTCTCCCTTTCAATCCAGTGCTCTGTTGAGCAGACATGGCGGTCCTGCACCAATGGGTGCAGGAGCTCTGTATGACAGCGGTGTTCCTCTGCTTCAAAGCAAACCACCACTGCCATACTGAGCACCACATCACGCCATCCTGCGTCATGCTCCCCGCATGCATCACGCGCCCCAAAGCTTTGGTGACCGCGGCAGGCCACCCCAGCGTGGCAAGCGTTCGCGTTTTTTGCCGTGAAGGTGCCTAATCCCGATCTGCTCCTATTTTAGCCATCTTCTGCCATGCTGGGAGCCCACCCAGCGTGGCAAACATCCCAAGTTGTCCTTTTTTAAACCTCTAAAATAAAAGCGGTCCCAGACGCGTCTCCCAGCCCCTCTCCCAGCCCGCACCCACCCTGCACCCAGCCTCCCACACCCCTCACCCCATACTTACCTCCGGACTCTGGCGCGACAATCTTTGGTGGACCGGGAACACGTCTGCACTCTTCAAAAGCGACCGCGAACTGAGGAAATGCCGGTAAGCTGTATAATGGGCTAGATAGGGGGGTTTCAACTTTATTGCATATCTCAGGCATTTTTGGAATTTTTGCACCAAATTTTCAACATGGGGTTTTGGGACCCCTTCTCGTGAATGATGTTGCTGTCATGGCGTTATTCGGGCCCGAAGGGTGATTTCGCAGTCACAGCGCAGTCACTGCATGAAATCACCCTTCAGGCCTGAATAGCACCATGACAGTGACATCATTCATGAAAAGGGATCCCAAAAACCCCATGTTGAAAATATGGTGCAAAAATTCCAAAAAATGACTGTTTTACGAGCATGCTGCGCAGTTCCTATGCACGTTTGTAGGTTTGTGAATTTTCAATATTTCTACTCCAGATTTTCAACATTGCCATTTTATCACACCTTCTTATGAGTAGTACAGCTGTCATTTTTCACATCTCACCCAAAACGTGTTTCCGTCTATGTAGCTCACAATGGCGCAGTCAGTGTGCGAAATCAATGTATGGGACACATTCAGAAAATCACAGTGACACTGTTCATGAGTAGAGGTCTTAAAATGGCTATGTTGAAAATTTGGTGAAAAAATTCCTTAAAATGACTCTTTTATGAGCGTGCATTGAGCAGTTCCTACGCACGCTTGTAGGTTTGTGAATTTTCAATATTTGCAGTCCAGATTTTCAACATTGCCATTTTACCACACCTCCTCATGAGCAGTATAGCTGTCATTTTTCACATCCTGCCCAAAATGTGTTTCTGCCCATGTAACGTACAATGGCGCAGTCGGTGTGCGAACTCAATGCATGCGACACATTAAGAAAATCACAGTGACACTGATCATGAGCAGAGGTCTTAAAATGGCTGTGCTGAAAATTTGGTGAAAAATTCCTAAAATGACTGTTTACGAGTCTCGTTCAGCGAGTTCCACATGCTTTCGTAGTTTCTGAATTTTCAATATTTTCACTCCAGATTTTCAACATTGCCATTTTACCACACCTCCTTATGAGCAGTGCAGCTGTCATTTTTCACATCTTGCCCAAAACGTGTTTCCACCCATGTAGCGCACAATGGCGCAGTCGGTGTGCGAACTCAGTGTATAGGACACAGTAAGAAAATCACAGTGTCACTGTTCATGAGCAGAGATCTTAAAATGGCCATGTTGAAAATCTGGTGAAAAAATTCCAACAAATAACTGTTTTACCAGCGTGAGCTGTGCAGTTCTCACGCCGCTCGTAAGTTTGTAATTTTCAATATTTTCACTCCAGATTTTCAACACTGCCATTTACCACACCTCCTTATGAGCAGTACAGCTGTCATTTTCACATCCTGCCAAAGCGTTTCGCCCATGTAGTGCACAATGGCGCAGTCGGTGCGAAATCAATGTATGGGACACAGTAAGAAAATCACAGTGACACTGATCATGAGCAGAAGTCTTAAAATGGCTGTGTTGAAAATTTGGTGAAAAATTCCTAAAATGACTGTTTTACGAGTGTCGTTGCGCGGTTCCCACGCTGCCTTTCGTAAGTTTTAATTTCAATATTTTCACTCCAGATTTTCAACATTGCCATTTTACCACACCTCCTCATGAGCAGTACAGCTGTCATTTTTCACATCCTGCCCAAAACGTGTTTCCACCCATGTAGCACACAATGGCGCAGTAGGTGTGCGAAATCAATGTATGGGACACATTAAGAAAATCACAGTGACACTGTTCATGAGCAGAGGTCTTAAAATGGCTGTGTTGAAAATTTGGTGACAAAATTCCTAAAAATGACTGTTTTACGAGTGTTCATTGCGCAGTTCTTATGCACGCTCGTAAGTTTGCAAATTTTCAATATTTTCACTCCACATTTTCAACATTGCCATTTTACCACACCTCCTTGTGAACAGTACAGCTGTCATTTTTCACATCCTGTCCAAAACTTGTTTCCATCCATGTAGTGCACAATGGCGCAGTCGGTGTGCAAAATCAATGTATGGCACACAGTAAGACAATCACAGTGACACTGTTCATTAGCAGAGGTTTTAAAATGCCAATGTTGACAATTTGGTGAAAAAATTTCCAACAATGACTGTTTTATGAGCGTGCATTGCACAGTTCCCACGCACGCTCCTAGCTTTGCGAATTTTCAATATTTCCACTCCAGATTTTCAACAATGCCATTTTACCATACTTCCTTATGAGCAGTACAGCTGTCATTTTTCACATCCTGCCCAAAACGTGTTTCCGCCTATGTAGCTCACAATGGGGGTAACAAAAAGGTCATGCTGACAATTTATTGTGCAAATACCATCAATCGCACAGGGCATTAGGGTAAAGCACCATACATGCCAAACACCACTGCAAGTGAACGTTCAGCATTGACAAATGCTTGTTAGGAATTTTTTCACCAAATTTTCAGCACAGCCATTTTAAGACCTCTGCTCATGATCAGTGCCACTGTGATTTTCTTAATGTGTCCCATACATTGAGTTCGCACACCGACTGCGCCATTGTGTGCTACATGGGCAGAAACACATTTTGGGTGAGATGTGAAAAATGACAGCTATACTGCTCATAAGAAGGTGTCGTAAAATGGCAATGTTGAAAATCTGGAGTGGAAATATTGAAAATTCGCAAACCTACGAGAGTGCGTAGGAACTACGCAATGCACACTCTGTAAAACAGTCATTTCTAGGAATTTTGTTCACCAAATTTTCAACATAGCCATTTTAAGACCTCTGCTAATGAACAGTGTCACCGTGATTTTCTTAATGCATCCCATACATTGATTTCGCACACCGACTGCACCATTGTGCGCTACATGGGCTGAAATACGTTTTGGGCAGCATGTGAAAAATGACAGCTGTACTGCTCATAAGGAGGTGTGGCAAAATGGCAATGTTGAAAATCTAGAGTGAAAATATTGAAATGCAACTACGAGCCTGCACAGGAACTCGCTAATGCCGCTTCGTAAAACAATCATTTTGAATTTTGCTGAAATTTTCAACATGGGGTTTTGGGACCCCTTCTCATGAATGGTGTCACTGTCATGGCGTTATTTGGGCCCAAAGGGTGATTTCACACAGTGACTGCACCGTGACTGCGAAATCACCCTTCGGGCCCCAATAACGCCATGACAGTGACATCATTCATGATAAAGGGTCCCAAAAACCCCATGTTGAAAATCTGGTGCAAAAATTCCAAAAAATGTCTGAGATATGCAATACAGTTGAAAACCCCCTATCTAGCCCATTATACAGCTTACCGGCATTTCCTCAATTCGTGGTCAGCTTTGAAGAGTGCAGACGTGTTCCCGGTTCACCGAAGATCGCTGCACCGAGCTCCGGAGGTAAGTATGGGGTGAGGGAGGGTGTGGGGAGACTGGGTGCACAGTGGGTGGGTGCGGGTTGTGGGAGGGGGGACTGGGAGAAGCGCCGTGGGACCGTTTTTGGTTTACAGGTTGGTTTAAAAAAAAAAAGACTACGTGGGACATTTGCCACGCTGGGGTGGGCTCCCAGCGTGGCAGAAGGATGCTGGGGGCGAGGAGCCAACAGGGATAGAGCACCCGTCGGCAAACAACGCGACATTTGCCATGCTAGGGGTGGGCTCTCAGCATGGCAGAAGGATGGCTTGAGGGCGTGGAGCCGACGGGGATTGGGCACCCCATCGGCAAACAACGGACGTTGCCACGCTGGGGTGGGCTCCCAGCATGGCAGCAAAGATTTGGGGGGGCGGCGTGACACGGGGGGGTGGCGTGACGTGGTGCTCTGTATGACAGCGGTGGTTTTCTTTGAAGCGAAGACCACCACTGTCATACACAGCTTCCGTACCCATTGGTGCAGGACCGCCACACCTGCTAAACAGAGCAGCGGATTGAAAGGGAGAGGCACACCTCCAAAGTGTGCTACTCTCCCAAAATGTTCCTTGCACATGTGCGCAAGTGAACGTAAAAACAGTAAGGTGGTTCCACCACCTCTGTCACCTTTCTCCATTGACTACTATTGGAGAGTTCCACCACCTACAAGTGACAGTTCCGCCACCAAGACACCTAGAGGTGAGAGTTCCCCCAACATAAACATTTCCAATTTAATCACTGGTGAGGGGAGGGATACAGACAGAGGCCAACTGAAATTAACCAGATTATTATGTTGGTGATATCTTTAGTGAATTAGTTTAATTGTTTTACACAAGAGTACATATTCATTTCCATACTCAGTTGTCAGAATGCAAGTTTGAAAAAGTAAAGAATAAAATCATTCCGTCACTTTCAGAACAAAAAATTAAGTTGTTTTCTTTAACCTACTTTATGGCATTAAGAGACAAGTGCAGAATCCAAGATAAGGTCAAGCTCTCCAGCTCCAGCAGGGATGGCGATGCCAGATAAGCTCCAGTAACTTGAAATGAGAACTGAATAGAAGTAATTCACTGTCCACTCTCCCCAGCCTAAACTGACTGGTGTTATTTGGGGGCAGTCTTGGGGGGAGTCAAACTAGCAACTGACTGTGTGATTGGTCAGCACTTCAAACCACCAGTAGTTGGGGGCTGCAGATGGGGCTGGGTAATTGCCGGCAGCAAACAGGGAAGCCACCAGGATGGAAGCACTGCTATTTAAAATAAATGGTCACTGCCCCTTATCAGATTAGTAACACTCCCAGTCCACCATAAGATCATCTTCCAAATCAATGTAAATGCTTATATGTATCACACTGCAGACACATTGGGGGTAGACAATACAGTTTTATTAGCAAGGCTTAGGTGTTTGCTTCTCATATCTGTCCTGGAAGACATCCTTGACTGAAACCAAGAGGATGAGTCAAAATTATTCATGCCCAAACACTGATTTATATTACTCTTCACATTATTTAAAGATCATGTGCAATGTTTTTACTCATGTTTTATAAAAGCTGGAAAAGCTGAAATCCAAGTACCTGTGTCGTGATTAGTGTTTCCTGAAAATGTCATGCTGTTTGTTTTTGTGGCTTTCTTTAAATCAGCATTTATTAACTTGCTCTACAGTGGCTGAAAACAATGGAGTTATTTCTGTCCTCTCAGTCAAACTTAGAGTGTGATGACACTGTTTTGGAGTAGCTTGCTGTTTCAGATTCTCAGTCAGAGCAGTAGTTTGTAGAGTTAATGGTTTGCTGAGCTCTTCAAGTTTCTTACAAACACAGTCTCTGGTTTGTGTTTAGATAGATCAGCTTAAAATATATCATCATCTTCTCATAGAAAGCTGATCATTTCAGTTTCAATGCTGAATTGAGAAAGCTGATCATTTCAGTTTCAGTGCTGAATTGAAGAAGTGGAAATCTGTTCTGTGAGAAATTAGCTTGTCTGTATCACAGCTCTCAGTTCTTTCTAATCAAAACTCTGATTTTTTTTCTAACTATATAACACAGGCTATTTAATGAATATAAAATAAATCTAAATTTGGTTCATTAACAGAAACTGTTTGTCTTTGATGTAGACTTCATAAATGCATTCATGTAAGAACATTTTTTTCATGTCACATTGACAGACAGTACATGTGCTTGAAATATTGTAGCAGACTGTGACAGGTACCTGTCTGAACTCACACATTTCAATACTTTGGTGGTTTCTGTGTGAAAATACATCATGTACAGTATATGTCTAACTAGAAACACTATGTGGCATCCTGGTGCACTGTGTCTCTGCCCCACAGTTGAGGCAGCTGCAGTCTACAGCCACCTGTCTCTGCCCCACAAGCCCCCTGCCTTCTTTTCCACATTCAAGGCTGCTGCATCCTGCTGCCCATTGTCTCCTCCCACACAGTCCAGAATTGTGCAACCTGCTTCCTCCATTCCCTGCCTAAAGAATCAGGGCTGCTGCACCCTGCTGCCCCCTGTCCAAACAGACAGCTGGGGTTGCTGCACCCTGCTGTCCTTTCTCCCCCACCTTCACAGTTAGGGAAGCTGAACCCCATTTCTGTCTCCACAGTCAGGGCTGCTGTGCTGTGTTAAGCCCTAGAGTGCCAGGTTCCCTGCCTCCACAGCTGGGGCTGCTGTACCATGCTGCCCTAGCCACCACAGGTGGGACTTTTACTACACCCTGATACCCACTTCCATTGTCCCAAATGGTCAGGGCTGCTGCACCACCTGTTCCCCATCTCACAGTCAGGGCTATGTTAGCCTGATGCTCCCTGAGTTCTGCACCACAGTCAAGACTTCTGCATCGTGCTGTCCTCTATCCTCTGTCACCAGAGACAGGGCTGCTGTACCCTGTTCCTTTCTACATAGTTGGGGTTGCTATGGCCTGCTCTGTTTTAGAGCCCCATGCCTATGCAGTTTGGGCTGCTGCACCATGCTTCCACTTGCCACAAGACTCACGGCATTTGCTGCATCCTGTTGCATGCCTCCACTGTTAAGGCAGTTCTACCCTGCTGCTGCCCTGCCACCAGAGTTAGATCTTTTGCTACACCCTAATGCCCACATCCCTTGTCCCAAACAGATATGGCTGCTACACCCTGTCCCACAATTTGGGCTGCTGTATCCTGATGCCACCCCTATCTCACACCTGAACATTCAGGACTGCTGTGCTTGGCTGCCATTTGTCCCCACCCCAACAGTCAGGGCCATAGCACCCTGTTGTCCCTTGTTCCTATCTCCACAGTCAGAGCTGCTGTGCTGTGCTACACCCTTTAGTCTCATGCCACCTGTATCCACAGTTGGGGCTGCTGAACCCTGTTACACACTTCCATTGCCCCAAATGGGCTGGACTGCTGTACAATGTGCATCCTGTGCTAGTGTCAGGGCTGCTGTACCCCGATGCCCACCTGTGTTCTGCCCCACAGTCAAGGCTTCTTCACCATGCTTTTCTTTGCCCCCTGCCACCACTGTGCCATACTGTACCACATAGTCCCTTGCCTCCACAAGCAGGGGACAGGGAGCATCAAATGTCCTTACTCTTGTGCTGCACCCTTCCTGAACAGTTGGGGTTGCTGCACCCTGCTACCCTCTCTTTCTCACCCTCACAGTGAGTAACACTGCACATGTTGCCCCCTGTTCCTGTCTCAGCAGGGTGTAGCAAAGGATCTGACTGGTAGCAGCGGGACAGCAAGGTGCAACTGCCTCAACTGTGGAGGCATGCAACAGGGTGCAGCAAATGCCATGAATTTTGTGGCAAGTTGCAGCATTATGAGGGAGCTCTAACTGCAGAGGTATGGGGCTCTAGGGCACAGCAGCCCACAGCAACCCTAACTGTGTAGAAAGGAGCAGGGTACAGCAGCCCTGTCTCTGGTGACAGAGGATAGAGGACAGCATGATGCAGAAGTCTCGACTGTGGTGTAGAACACAGGGGGCATCAGAGTAAAGCAGCCTTGACTGCGAGATGGGGTACAGGTGGTGCAGCAGCCCTGAACATTTGGGGCAATGGAAGTGGGTAGCAGGGTGCAGCAAGAGCCCCACCTGTGGTGGCTAGGGCAGCATAGTGCAGCAGCCCCATCTATGGAGGCAGGGAACCTGGCACTCTGGGGCTTAACACAGCACAGCAGCCATGACTGTGGAGACAGGAACAGGGGGCAACAGGTGCAGCATTCCTAACTGTGACGGTGGGGGAGAGAGGGCAGCAGGGTGTTGCAACCCCAGTTGTTTGGGAAGAGGGTGGCAGGTTGTAGTAGTCCTGATTCTTTAGGCAGGAGATGGAGGCAGCAGGGTGAACAATCCCTGACTGTGAGGGAGAAGACAGTGGGCAGCAGGGTGCAGCAGTCTTGAATGTGGAGCAGAAGGCAGGGGCTTGTGGGGCAGGGGACTGGTGGCAGCAGAGGGCAGCTGCCTAAACTGTGGTGCAGAGACATGGTGCATTGGAATGCCACATAGTGTTTCTAGTTATACATGTACATGATGTATTTCCACACAGAAACCACCAAAGAACTGAAATTTGTGAGTTCTGACAGTGGATGTACTTGAAGTACTGTAACAGAGTGTGACAAGCACCTGTTTGTCAATATGACATGAGAAAGGAATGTTCTTACATGATTGTATTTATGAAGGCTACATCAAAGACAAACTGTTTCTGTAAATGAACAGAATTTAGATTTATTTTATATTCATTAAACAACCCTGTATTATACAGTTAGAAAAAAAGCAATGTTTGCTTAGAAAGAACAGAGTTGTGATACAGACAAGCTGATTTCTCACAGAAAAGGTTTGCACTACTGTACTTCAGTTCAGCACTGAAACGGAGATTATCAGCTTTTTAAAGGAAGAGAATGATATATTTTAAGCTGATCTATCTAAACACAAATGAGAGAGTGGGTTTGTAAGAAATCCGGAGAGCTCAGCAAACCACAGACTCTACAGAGTGCAGCTCTGATAGGGAATCTGAAGCAACAAGTTACTGTACTGCAAAATGACGTCATCGCGCTCTAAGTTTGACTGAGGACAGAAATAACTCCACTGTTTTCAACCACTGTAGAGGAAGTTAACAAATGCTGATTTAAAGAAAACCACAAAATCAAACAGCATGAAATTTTCAGGAAATGCTAATCATGACACATGGACTTGAATTTCAACTTTTTAAGCTTTTGTTAAAAATATGTAGAAAACGTTGCACATGATCTTTAAGCAACTCTGTCTCAGAGGGATTTCGAATCATCTGCAGTATACATCAGCATTCATGCAAATGTTTTTCTTTCATAAGTGGCAACCATACCAAAATGCATTTCCCATGTCCAGGCATCTTTTCTGCTCCCCTTCTCAACTCAAAGTGACAGACAAGCAATTAATGGAGTGCCTGTTTTTTAGCATTAACCCTTTAGATGTTTCTTGAAGGTATGTTTACAGCAGAGTATTACTACAACCAACTTTGTCTGAAAAGGTTAAAAAATGAGTAAGGGTTTGGAAGACAGCTTTGGGTTTGGATTCTGTGATTAGCTGTGAACAAGATATGTAAACAATCACTCCAGCTGATGGGTGCCTCTCCTCCCTGCTCTGTTCACGTTTGCTGTTTCACTGCTGCTAGTGTTAGTCTGTCCAAAGTATGGGTTAAAAAAAATGTCAACTTATTTAAGATGTTTTCAAATTATTATAGAATGTTTCCCCATAAAGTATTAAATGAACAGTGCTAGTGGAAGATTACATGTTGCCCTGATGCCACAACACTTAACAGTTCATTTCAGATGCATAATTCTAGACTGTGGTTTGTCCCCATCCCCTGCACGCCTGCTTGCCTGACAAAGATAAACTTCCTTAATTCACAATGGAAGTTAATGCCAGGAGACTGATAACTGTTGAAGGCACTTTTAACAAGTGACTCACTCACACCCTTCTTGCAACTGTGAAACTGATACACAAAGGGGATTGCAGTCTATTAGAGGAAGAGATACTTGACCTGACTGTTTGTCTCTTGCTTTTCCTGGATGACTGCAGGAACAAGCATTTGTCAATGCTGAAAGTTTGCCACAATTCTAAATGAACAGCAAGGGTACACGCTTCATAGAGTTTAATGGGGGCATTTTTTAAAAGCTTATTTTTACACTGTCCAGTGATGGTTTTGTCAAAGAAAGGCAGTCACTTAACTAACAAGGACCTTGCTAGGTAAGTGACTGCCTTTCTTTGACAAAATCATCACTGCGAAGTATAAAAAGAAGCTTTTAAAAAGTGCCACCATTAAACGCTATGCAGCACATCCTCGCACTGTTCATTTTTGCACATGCACAGACACAGTGGTGGTACTCCACATCTATGGAATTGGCTACATTCTCTACATACTTCTTTCATGACCAAACAGTGATCAGCTGTTCATCGGTTTTTGCAGCATGTCCCCGAGCTGTTTCTTTCTGCACATGTGCAGACGCAGTGGTGATATTGCTCATGTGCAGAATCAGCTACATTCCACACATACGTCTTTCATGACCAAACAGCGATCACCTGTTCGGTGGCTTTTTCCTTTCATGTTTTTGCACTGGCCACTAGTAGCAATAAGTTTGCCACGCGCAAGTGCAGTGAACTTAATACATCAGAACAGAGTTGTTTTCTTTTGGTGTATGGACTTTCAGTGAATGCAGGAACTTCAAAGTACAGTATATGGAAGCCCTGACTTTAAAACAATATGCAGCTATGTATAGTGCATATACCTGTTGATACAAGTGTTTTTTATTAGAAGCCTAATGTTTCCTGTGTCATAACCCAATGCAATGTCTACGCTGCATATTTGTGTGACCTTTTGGGGCTGCATGCAATGTCATCTTAAAACTGAGAATATCAGGGCCAGCAATGGCATGCGTGATTGGTGGGGTAATACTTGTCCCCTCTGCATTCACTGGTGCTTCTCAAAAAAAAAAGTAGTGAGTTGGGGTGTTTTTTGTACTGGGGCTGTTGAGGTTTGGTACCTCTGGGTGCTAGTACTCAAACTACCACTGCTGCTGCTGTGAGCACTATTAGGCAGTGTATAAAAATCTAAACTAGGGATTTTGCACCTCTTGATTGTACATGGTGGTGGGAGTGGGATAGGTAGAAATGGGTGTTTTTTGAGATGCTTTATGCACGTCAGTACTGGGTGACACAGTGTAATGGGCTCAACACTGATAAAGAGGAACAACTGCTGTATTTTTTTAACTTATATTTTACTATTTTTCACATATTGCAGTACTACAATATATATGTAGGATAGTATACACTACATGCAAATAAATCTTTACATGTATCCAATATAATGATTAGCAGAGAGATCATCCTGCATTCTGGCACAACAGGAACTGGTGGTTGAGTAACAAAGGTCCTACTAAAAGATTCAGTTATTGCCAGCCTCTTCACCAGCTGTGGTGGAATTAGGTAGGGAGAACAAGCAGGTCACAGCTCATTTTAACTGCTATTGAACCATTATACATACATTTAGTAAAGGGACATGAAGATCCAAAGAACATGAGCATCTCCATAACCTGCAAGACAATATACTTAATAACCTGCAACACAGAGCACTGGAAAAACCAGTGCATCGGAAAGACCTGTAAACGAGACCCTATTTAAAGATTGAATTGAAACATAATGCAGTATGTAGCATCAATGTATGTACTGTATATGCTGTAAAGGCAGCTGACGCAAGCAAGAAATAATCCAGTACATCAGTGGCTGGCCAATAATCCAGTACATCAGTGACTGGCCAATCTCGTGGTCACCACCACTTTCCAAAGAGAAGAATCATCACATTCCACTGCTTCAAAACCACCTGGAACAAATGGCCCTAATTTATCGAATGTTTACAAAAAGATTTACTATATTAGAATAACAAGCCATTTTAGAAAGTAAAGCAATTGTCTGTTATAGTTTACAGCTATGGATTCTGCAAAAAGTCATTTTTCTGGACACAGTTTAAATCACAAATCATGTAAGGTTCAGACTTCCTCTGACTGGTTATCTGGTTGGTCAGCGTCAGCTGTATGCCTCAACGCAAATTCTGCCCCAGCATCACTTGGGTCACATTATTGCCTTGTTTTCCATCTGCATACAATACAGAGGTGGGTTGGCAAAAGAAGAGATTGGGCAATTCCCAAAGTCCTGAGATGCTGTCGAACAAAGTCAAACTTCCGATGGCAGGCTCTAGAAGACTAGTCAGGATAGATTTTTAAGTCTACCTCCTCAATTGATAGTGGGACACCACCCAGGTAACAGCTAGGACCAAGTCCTGAATCATTGCTCTTGCCATACAAAGTAACACTGTTCTAGGTTAATTGGCTGACTGCGTTGCATGCCTTGGATTTACACAGCAGGCCCTCTTAAATCCCCCAATATCAAAAGTTTCAGGCCAGGTTATGAATTTTGTAATCCAGGCAGTGAGAAACAGAAGCAAACTGGTGCCCTGTTCACCAGAGCCATGACCAGGGGGTGCAAGAGATGAGGTTGCAGTAGGGCCTGCACTGTCAGAGGCCTGACTGCCTCAAAGATCAGCATTAGGGAAGCCTTTTATTGTGACAGACAAACTTGCAAGCATACCTCTCAACTGTCTCAAATTTTCCAGGATTTCCCAAATTTAGACTCTCTGTCTTGAAGTCTCTACTTGGTTGCTTCTTTTCCAGATTTTTAGAATGCCAGTGTAAGCCTAGCAAACCTGTTTAACCCTTAGGCTACCAACAGAATTAGCAAGTATAGGAATTCTGGACTGATATATCAGTCAGCAACACATCAAGGGTTAAACTGGCCCAAGCAGGAAAAAGCAGTTTGTAGGAGACAGCCCTCCTCCAGCATTCTACAGGCTTATATGTTTCTCTAATGAGACTGAGAGAGAGAGAGAGAGAGACAGAGACAGAGACAGAGATGTTTCACACACACACACACACACACACACACACACACACACACACACACTGTATTTCTGTTCAGTTAAGTCTGGAAATTAATAACACTAGATCCTTAAAAGCCTGAAAATTAACTTAACACTGGATTCTAAAGAAAATTATTTCTCCAGCAGCACCCATGTTACACTTTAGTTTCAAGCAGGTAAATGAACATAAATGACAACAAAAAGAAGATGCAAAACATTTGCCTATGCTTTTTCTATTGTGCCATTTGGTAGTATACAACTGAATTTGACATTTTAAAAAGCATAAACTAAAGGGACTTAACTTACATTGTAGTGTACTACATCATGTGATTTACATGTCATGCGATGACATAGCACCATGCTGAATAAAATACAGTGTCCCTGATTTTGGTCATTTGTCTCTGATTTTTGAGGGGAGTGTCCCTGATTTTGCCCTACTAGGTTGAGAGAAATGCTTGCAAGTTACATTTTGTACACTGCATATTCATGTGGCATTGGGGCTGTCTGCAGTGGCAACAGTAAGGGTCTGTGTTGCAGATTCCAATTCCAGTGTGATGGGGTGGCGGGTGGTATACAGAAGAAAGAAACAATAAGGCCCTTTACTGAAAATAACTGATCATGGTGCCGGTGTACTCAGGAGGAGCAGGGACAAATTCAATCATTCAGTTCTTTGATCAAGGTGCCAGTAAGGGGGACGAGGGACAGCATGGACAAACTACGGATGCTTAGCAAGACTGCTACAAAAGAACCTATACTATACATATTTTGAATGTGCTAATTGTTATTTTAAACTTATTGGTGAGTAGACAGGACCCCACCAAATAATTTAAAGGGTGGCCTTTACAATCACTTGCAGTACACTGCTCAGCACCAGTGTCCGGTCAAAACCATGACAGCAAATACGACTGGTCAAAAATCATTTGGTCGTAACAGCCCCATGTGGTTTTGAAGTTAGCTTATCTAATCTAGTGTGGTTTTGGACTGTGCGGTTTTGTACTGACCATGCAGTGCGGTTACTGACCACACTGTTTTTGACCTCGTGGTCTTGACATAGCACCATCAGCACCCTCAGACATCCCCATGAGGTGAAAATTTCCAGACCGCGCTTTGTTTTCTAGGGCATCCATGTGACCCTGGAGCTGTGACATTTCTTGTGTTAGGGCCGCCACTGATGCCATAGTTGTGATGGACCATTTATCAGCATCAGCTACCAGAGTCGAAAGTTCCTAGATTTGAGTGTTCTGCATCTCCAGTCAGGTAAGAGTTCTCTCACATTTTGAGTCTATGACTTGCAGGGACTCAAGCAGTGTTTTCCAAAGCAGTTCTTCTGACAATGGTGGTCTGCCTGCTCCAGTATTCCCCAGGGCCTTGGGCTGCTGTGGTGGTGCAGCCTCGGATGCCATCAACTGCTGACACTTGGGACGAGTCATTTCAAATTTAGTATCTAGCTGTTCTAGGTATGGTGAGCTGCTCAGGCATGCAGGTTAAAACAGTCTTTTTGTAAAATTTCAAACATTTTAAAGCTATTTTATTGTTCATGATGCACAGATCATGCAGCATATGTCCTGCCAAGAAGGAGACTCTCTAACATCCCAGCTGTTGTAGTAATCAGAGGGGACTTTGGTAGCTGTATGGGATACTGGTGAGCAAAACCACAGATGTTCAGCATAATGGCCCTTCCTATTTTTATTTTTTGGTTCCCATGGGGGATCCAAATTATCATCCCCATCACCGTTGATATCCTCCTCCTTCTCCTGAGCTCTTCACTTTCTCCAGAGTGTCTCTCTCCCTGACATCATCTTCAGTCAGAGATACATTTTTCAGTTTAGTCATTTCTGACTGTACAACAGTCAAATCTCCCTCCTCAGGCTCTGACTTGTGATCAAGCTCCACCTCTCATTTAGGAATGGGAAACGATCATCATGATCAGGTTCAGGGCCACTCCCACCAGGATTTATGGGGACACCAACACGCTCCTTCTCCTTGATCATTGTGCCTGAGCTACAGATTTTGTACCTCTTGGACTGCTCTTCTTGTTCCTGATTACCCCAGCCTCCACCAGCACTGATGCTACAGATGTGGCAGAAAAACAACTGGCCACAATAATGCCATTGTCACTGCCAGTAACTACTGCTTTACTGCTGCTTCTGACACCATACCCATAAATGACACTGCTGCAGATGTAGTTTTTTAGCCACAACACCCTTTCACCCTGCATAATATCTGCACTTCTCTGTTGGCTCTCCAGCACCTTTCCCTTTAGTTGAGCAGCTCTTCCAGTAATTTTATATATTAAGATTTATAATATTGTAAGGAAAGAACCTTAAAGTAACCCTGCAGTGTCAACTAAATTGCAGCAGCAGACAACACCTCCCTGAGGGATTAGCAGTATGATGTGAACAAAACAGTTTACTGAGCTGATAGTAGCAACAGAAAAATCACCAAAGAAAGTGTTTTTTATTTTTTTAACATGGTGGGGATTAACAAGACAAACACAACAGGGATAATTAACAAGTTCATGGAAGTGAAACGATTCCATGGTACCAACAAGAATGGATGTCTGAACCATCAACTGCTGAAGATGCTCTTCATATTCTTTATTGTTTTATTTTAAAATGATCTCTATCTGCAGTTAAACACTCTCTTTGTTACAGCTTGTTACCTTCTAAAGAAAAATATCAGTTTTATGCTCCTGTATTGAACTTTCACCTCTCAGTCAGCCTTTGAAAATCCCCCTCAATGAAAAGTCAAATGCTGTCAGCAGGAAGGAAGCCATCCAAAGCAACAAAAACAGCATCAACCAGTCCTGCCTCATTGACTTCTCCCAGACAGAACAAAATGGACTTGGGCACTCTCAGTGAGATATGGGCAAGTATAAAATAGATAATGCAGAAATGAAAGGCACAGTGCCTAAAATACAATTAGACATGGTAAAAACCAGAGGGAGCGTGGAGATAAAAAATAGGCTGTCAGCTGTAGAGGAATCTATGTGTCAGCTGAATGACGTATTGGAACTACACCATAGAGAAATACAATACTAACTAGAAACAAGCATTTGTCAATGCTGAACATTCGCTTGCAGGTATTTGCAGTGGTGTTTGGCATGTATGGTACTTTACCCTAATGCCCTGTGCGATTGCTGGTATTTGCACAATAAATTGTCAGCATGACCTTGTTGTTACCCCCATTGTGCGCTACATAGGCGGAAACACGTCTTGGGGAGGATGTGAAAAATGACAGCTGTACTGCTCATAAGGAAGTGTGGTAAAATGGCAATGTTGAAAATCTGGGTGGAAATATTGAAAATTCAGAAACCCACGAAATGCGTGGAACTGTGCAACGCACGCCAGAAACAGTCATTTGTAGGATTTTTTCACTAAATTTTCAACATTGCCATTTAAAATCTCTGCCAATGAACAGTGTCACAGTGATTTTCTTTACTGTGTCCCATACATTGATTTCAAGACACCCACTGTGCCATTGTGCACTACATGGCGGAAAGACGCTTTGGGCAGGATGTGAAAATGACAGCTGTACTGCTCATAAGGAGGTGTGGTAAAATGGCAATGTTGAAAATCTGGAGTGCAAATATTGAAAATTACGCCAAATGTATAGGTGCGTGGGAACTCGCATAGCGAATGCTCGTAAAACAGTCATTTTTAGGAATTTTTTCACCAAATTTTCAACATAGCCATTTTAAGACCTCTGCTCATGAACAGTGTCACTGTGATTTTCTTAATGTGTTCCAAACATTGATTTCACACACCGACTGCGCCATTGTGTGCTACATGGGCAGAAACACATTTTGGGTGAGATGTGAAAAATGACAGCTATACAACTGATAAGAAGGTGTGATAAAATGGCAATGTTGAAAATCTGGAGTGAAAATATTGAAAATTCGTGAACTTACGAGCCTGCATAGGAACTGCTCAATGCACGCTCGTAAAACAGTCATTTTTTGGAATTTTTGCACCAAATTTTCAACATGGGGTTTTTGTGATCCCTTCTCATGAATGATGTCACTGTCATGGCATTATTTGGGGCTGAAGGGTGATTTCACGCAGTGACTGCGCAGTGCCTGCTAAATCACCCTTTGGGCCCAAATAACGCCATGACAGTAACATCATTCATGAGAAAGGTCTAAAACCCCATGTTGAAGTGTGCAAAAATTCCAAACTGAATGACTATGATAAGTTGAAACCCCTATGTAACCCATTATACAGCTTACCGGCATTTCCTCAGTTCGCGATCGGCTTTGAAGGTGCAGGCGTGTTCCCAGTCCACAAAGATCGTCGCGCAAGTCGGAGTAAGTATGGGGTGGGGGGTGGGGAGGCTAGGTCATGATGGGTGGGTGCGGGTTGTGGGAGGGCTGGGGAGGCCGCGCTGGCAGAACTGTTTTTTTTTCCAGGTTAAAAAAAAATGACGACGTGGGACCTTTGCCACGCTGTGGTGGGCTCCGGCATGGCAGAAGATGGCTGGGGGCGAGGCCTACGGGATTGGGCACCCCGTCGGCAAACTTCGCTGGGGGGCGAGCCAGAGGGATTAGCACCCCATCGGCAAAGTAAAGGATGGTTTGCCAGTCTGGGGTGGGCTCCCAGCATGGCAGCAGGATGGCTGGGGGGCGTGGAGCCGGCGGGATTGGGGCACCCGTGGCAAACTACTGTGCCACGCTGGGTGGGCTCAGCGTAACAAAGCTTTGAAGCGGCGTGATGTGCGGGGGAGGTAGTGCATGACACAAGGGGGTGGCACTCAGTATGGCAGCGGTGCTTTCCTTTGAAGCAGAAGAACACGCTGTCATGCTAGGCTCCTGCACCATTGGTGCAGGACCACGCCTGCTCAAGGAGCAGTGCATTGGGTGGGAGGGCACACCTCCAAGTGTTACTCTCCCAAAAGCGTTCCTTGTGCATCGTTAGCGAGCGTAAAATGATGATTTAGAAATTGGGGAGGAGGAATAATATAAAACTGTGGGCCTGCTAGAATGGGGCAAAGGGTATGACATGTCAAAGTGCTTACAACATTTTTTTTATTGAGGTCTTGCAACATTGGTAGCCATTGCACCCAGAAATTTAAAGGGTTCACTAATCCCTGACCCCCATTTCATACCATCCCAGATCAGTAGTTGATAACCTTTTAAACATGAGATTTAAAGGCTTGCCAGGGAAAAGGACAGCTATTATGGAGAGGGACCAGGATTTATTTATTTTAAGATTTTTCTGCCAAATCAATGGATAGGTGCAGAGAATTTACTGAAGTGAGACAGACATGACAAAAGAGTGGTATCTAATATTGTATGTGATATCCAATTACTCTAGTAATTCTTAACAATGTAGGACCCCCTCACTTACGCCCCAACCTTTCAAAGTTCCTGGGAGGTATTGACTGGAGGTCTGACTCACAGAGACTCTGAGCATACTGACCAAATGCCGTAACTGAAAAACTCTGAGCATACTGATTCACTGCAAGCCCCTCCTACAAATTCCTCGATGATGAAGCAGGATGAGTTCCCTGCTAGAACACTCAAATAGCTGCAGGATATGCAAAGTCTAATGACACCAACACCAAAATGCAACCCTCACCCCTCTAACATATGTAGTCATAACTGGTCAGAACATTAAATCCATGAAACCCTGACCTAATCATATATACAGGAAAACCAGACTATCTTTCCAAAATTCATTCTTTAACAGCTAGAAGAAAAACAAAGTTAATCCTAAGAAGCATACCCACAGCCACAGCAGCAAAAACAAGCACTCTTCTAGTGCAAGCTCCTCTCCCAGGAACACTCTGGAGCATATGCTGGCTCAGTCCTATGTTGTTGGAGCAGATGTTTCACCGATTAGCCCTTGCCTTAATCTTCTATCTGTGCTTGCTCACATAATTCCCCAGCAAGGTACAGCAAGTGCCTCGCACGTGGTTTTAACCACCTTCATTTCACAATCTCGTTGATAGTCTTGTGAAGTTATGGACCTGTTACAGTTCACAAAAGTTTATTTTTATGGCTGTGGGTGGAGCCTACAGCCATTTTTCTATCTATAGCTTGAAAATGGAGTTTTGTGGAACACATTTTTTTGACTTTTCAATTTACAGTATCTTTCCACATCTACAAATCACTATGACAACTAAAATAAAATAATCCCTTCTTTCTGTTCAGAATGTTGGAGACAACTCCAAGCTGCTTATCTAATGGCCATTAGGGAACTGAAACAGCTTGTTAAATATTGGTTGCCTATGAAACTGGAGATTTGTTTACTCCCTTCAAAATGTAACAGCTTGTAAATTTAAATGATTAGTATTTAAACATTTGTTGTTACTAACTTCTGTTGGGGATGAATATCTTTCAAGAAAGATTCATACCTCATACATGTTACCCTTTCCCAGCAAATTTTGTAAAGATTTACACTGTTTTTAACCTCTTAAGATCTATCTGATAAAATGCTCGGTCTTCAGTGAACCATCCAGACTAAATACATAAAATTATTTTTTTTTTTAATTTAAAATGCTTTATTGAACTTTATCATTACAATCATATTCATTTACATCTAGTAGGAAATACCAGAAAAAAACTTAAATCACTCCCCCCCCACCATTCTCCCCAACATACATTTCTTTTTGACAAAAAGGGCTGCAGCCTGCTTCCCGAACATAACATCTCTTATAGTAAGAGTGTCTGTGTGTGTGTGTGTGTTTGGGGGAGGGGTGAAGAAACAGTCAAAACTCTGGTGAGGGAGACCTCATCTAATGAATTAATTGCTGACAAATCATGAGTGATATAGAAGCAAATGACTGGATACTTTTTATTTGACCGGACATAAATGTAACAAGAATAACTTATACCATTTATAAAATTCCTGATCAAACAACTGCAAACAGAAGACTGTTTTTTGTCATTTTATAATATGATATACTGAATGTGTATTTACTGAGTTGCTGGATCAGGGCCTTGACAAAATAATAATAATTACTTAACTCATTCAAGATTTCATCAGGTGGACAGAAAAAAGATCTATGAGAATTTGTCTGGAAACTAACAACTATAAGATGCAAAAATAGCATGTGTGTGTGTGTATGTATGTATATATGTGTATATATATATATATATATATATATATATATATATACACACACACACCACCTACACACATATTATGGTAGCACGGTAGTACTACCATAGTTAGGGTTGAGGAGCCCTTTTAAGGTTAAAGGGTCAAATTTTGCACCTTAATAACTTTACCATCATTTAACAGATGTGCCTGAAATTTAGAATACATGATCAAGAATCATACACCTTGGGATATGCCAAGTTTTGTACCGGCCAGATATACAGCTGTGGAGTTATTAAGCATGATCTGCATACGCGTTTATGCTACTTGGTGAATTCTTTGTCGCTGCCTACAGGTCACATGTTTTGTGTGAGTGGTCTGAAAAGTTCAGGGAACATGCGGCCAGGGTCCCCAATATGCCTTTCAAAGATTTCATGAAACAATATTGAACGGTTCAAAAGTTATTCAAAAAACAAGTGCCCATTATAAGTCAATGGGAAAAGTTAACAAAAAGTTCAACACTTTTGCAAATGCACTTTTTACTTTTGCAAATGCCCCTACTACTTTTGCAAATCCACCATTTTGTTTTCAGTTAGCGATCAGAAAAATGCTTGGCATTTAAAACTGGAACCATCTAGGTACACAATTGTTTGTGTGTTCACCTAGTCAGAGCCTGAGGATGCTAGCCATGTCTTTACTGGGTGAAACTTCCCAGAAATATGTTTTTCAAATTTCTGAAAAAAGTACTTTCGTAAAGTACTTTAGAAAGCATGACACTTTCAAATCTGTTCAAAAGCTTTATAGAAACACAAAAAGTACTTTTCAACGCTATGCCCAAAATGACAGGACTTCTTTGCCACCTTGCTGTAAAAGAGCAGTTGGTCTTTTAGCCTGAAATTTGGAGGAAGGCAGCCAACATGTCACAGATGTGCCTTTTGGTGGTTTGGTTAAAAGATATTGTATGGCTCGAGACATTATGGTACTCCAAAGTTGATGCTTTTTCCCATAGACTAACATGGTGCGACCATACCTTTCAGGGCTCGATATCTGAAAAGAGTGCGAGATACAGATTTTTTGTAGTGAGTACGATAGCTAATCAAAATGGTAGCCAGGAAAATAATGATTTCTGTGAAATTCAATTTTTTTTTCTATGTCGTACATTTGCTGAGACATTTGCAAATAAGTACAAAAAAAATTGTTTTTTATACATACTGCATATTACAATGCACACATTCTTTGGTTTCATTCTGTTTCTCAATATAGCTTATACGAATTTCACATACCTAATTATGTGTTGGTAATGCAGAATGTGATGACTGTGTGCTGTCACCAGTGCATTGATATATCACAGAGTGGTAGCACAGGTCCTGAAGGGTCTCTCATTCCACCACTGCATGTATAGATAATCATTGGTGGCACAGGTTCCAAATGTCTCATGCTCTCAGCACTGCATCCCTATATCATCCAGTGGGAGTGTAGCATTTGAAGGGAGTGCGGTTCCACATCTATACACACATATATCATGTCATGGGAGGACAGGTCCTGAAGGGCCTGTAGTTCTACCACTAGGCCCTGTGCTCCCACCACCATATCCCTATATCTTGAAGTGAGACCGCAGGGCTAGAAGGGACCATGTCATCACCATTGCATCCATATATCATGCAGTGGGGGTGCAGGGTCTGAATGGCCTGTGCTCCCACCACTACACCTATATATCATCCAGTGGGAGTAGAGCACTTGAAGGGACTGTGGTCCCACCTGTGTATATATATATATATCATGTCATGGAGGACAGGTCCTGAAGGGACTCTGGTTCTACCACTGTATGCATAGATCAGCCCTGCACTCCCACCACTGTATCCCAATATCTTGAAGTGGGACTGCAGGGCTAGAAGGACTGTGTTCTCACCATTGCATCCATACAACATGCAGTGGGAGCACAGGGCCCGAAGGGTCTGCATTCTTATTACTGCATTCATATATCAATGAGTGGGAGCACAGGTCCTGAAGGGTCTCTGCTTGCACCACTGCATGCATAGATCATTCATTGGGGGTGTAGGGTCTGAATGGCTCATGCTCCCAGCACTGCATCCCTATATCATCCAGTGTTAGTGTAACACTTGCAGGGAATGTGGTCCCACATCTGCATACATATATCATGTCATGGGAGGACAGGTCCTGAAGGTCCTGTGGTTCTACCACTGCATGCATAGATCATGCAGTGGGAGTGCAGGGCCCAAAGGGCCCTGTGCTCCCACCACCATATCCCTATATCATGAAGTGGGACCGCAGAGCTAGAAGGGACTGTGTCCTCACCATTGCATCCATAGATCATGGATTGGGACTGCAGGGCCTGAAGGGCCTGCGCTCCCACCACTGCATACATGTATATTATGATGTTGTGGGACTGCAGGCTTGTGTGCTGCTAGCACTGAATTAATATGCAAAATCATGAGGTGGGAGCGCAGGGCCCAAAGGGTCCATGCTCCCACCACTGTATCCCTTTATCATGCAGTGGAACTGCAGGGCTAGAAGGGATCATGTCCTCTGAATCATATCCATATATCATGGAGTGGGAGTGCAGGGCCCGAAGGGCTTGTGCTTTCACCACTGCATTCATATATCATGGAGTGAGAGTACAGGTCCCGAAGTACTTGTGCTTCCACCTCTGCACCCATAGATCATGCATTGGGAGTGCAGGGCCTGAAAGAACCATGCTTCCAATACTGCATCAAAATATCATGCAGTGGGAGCACCACTTCATGCATACATCATGCATTGGGTGTGCAGGATCTGAGTGGCCCGTGCTACCACCACTGCATCCATATATCATTCATTGGGACTGCAGTGCTTGAAGAAAGTGTGGTATCACCTGTGCATAGATATATCATGTTGTAGGAGGGCAGGACCTAAAGGGCCAGTGGTTGTACCACTGCATACATACAGCAAGCAGTGGCAATGCAGGGCCTGAAGTAATGAGACTGTATCAACATGTAGATTCTTGTTACTGCTTTGGTTTCTGATACAGTTACAATTGTTATGCACTATGCAAAATCTTTGCATACTTCTTACTGCTTTGCTTCAGTTGCAGTTCCCATTCATGTTTTAGACACTGGATAATTTTGTCTGAGTGTGTCTATAAATACCTGTTCTGGTAGGATGCGATTCTTGTGTATTTGGCAGTCTGTAAATAGGTACACACTTACTAGTGCTATCACTTATGTTGTACTAACTATTCTTATGTGTGGCACAGTTTCTTACAGCTGATTTGCATGCTTAAAAACAACAACAGTTATATTCAAACACTGTAATTTGATGGTTAAGTAAAGACTTGACACAGGTGGATAAGTTGTTAAAAAATTTATTGCCAATTGGAAAAACTGAAAAAGGGCCAATTAAGATGAAAAATCTTGCACAAAATCAGTCTCACAATACAACATTGCATGTGTGTAATCATTGTTTGGAATATATGTTAATGGTTGTGGCATGCATAGTAAATAGATGATATTACTTGGAATAAGTACCTACATTCATGAAGGCATGTCAGCAGCCTCTAAGCAGTGATTACACACATGAAACAATCATGATTTGTTGTTATTGTGTTACTTATAATGTGTATGTTCCTGGGATGGGCAAAAAAATAAATGCTGAGTGTTTAAGTAATAGCAATATATAAATATTATGGTTTCAGTGACATTAGATAACTGGTATGTCCAGTTAAGTATTTAACTATATAACACTGAGCAGGTGCATATGGAAAATTCCCACCTGACTGCTCAATAGAGGCTATCATAAACATACACAGAAACAGGTGTGACATGAGTTGTAATCAGCAGAAGTGTCTGACTTATAATTCTGAGTATTATTAGCAAACATTACATTTACTTGCATGTGAAGTACAATATGTTTAATACCATAACAGATACAATATACATTTCTTTTAATGTTTACATTAGCTACTAGATGAGGTGTGCATCAGTTAAGAGAAAAAATTTGTGCTGCATGCATTTTTTTATCAAACATTAAGTTTTTCGAATTTTATTAGTATCACATTCGATTGTATGGCAAGGACAAAATCTTAGTTGACTATTGCAGTCACACTTTTTCAACACCAATTAAGAATAATCAGCAAAAATGGTAAGACAAAATAACACTGAATATATCATCAAATGTCATCACATAGCTAGGCAATTGTTATAGATGTGTTATTGGACTACTTAAATAGCGAAGCAGTATTTGCACATTTATATTCATTATGTTTCCCTACAAATATATACATTTGATAATAAGCTACACTATTTCAGTATTCACACTTGCTTCATTATGTCTAAAGCATTTTATATTTACACATGTACAGTTTCAGTGTAACAAATACATCAGGCATAGTTCAACACTGTTGCATGGTGAAAGAATGATGATGTCAAGATGTCAACAGACAATAGACAAAAAAAAGCTGGTGATACAAAACTTGTGACAGAGTGTTCTCTTTCATGAATGAGACATGTGTTACATACTTATATAAAATGATATGGGACAACTTTTGTGTCTCTGCAGAGGCAAACAGTTAGCAACTGACAACAACTTCTTGTTATGTATAGGTATGATACACCTACAAGAAAAGATATGTACAGAACAGGGGAGCCAGAAAGGACTCTCTTTTGACATGTACAGTCTTTGATAAACATATAAGCATGGTTTCTCTAGTGACTGTGAAGACTGTTGGTGCTGATTGAAGCCACTACAACAATTTCCATGTTGCCACTGATCCACACAAGGTCTTATATGTCATAGTGCTTGAAATGTCTCTGGCAGTATATCATTTTGTTGATATGCTATGAATTATTGACAGTCATAGATTGGAAACAATCGTACTGCCCTACGACTGACTCTGTCACAAAGTAGTCAGTAAAAAATGCCACATGTTGTGTGCTATTCTTATGAGATATGAAGGTCATCATAATTCTTCAATATTAGAAGATATGCATTTTTTAAGTGGTGTGGCAGTCTCTGTTTAAAACTGCTTGTAGAGTCGTCACACTCTACCCATCCACTTCTGTACCTTAGCAAACAGGTGTAATTGTCAGAATGCATAGATTGACCATGGTGATAGACCACACTGTGAGTGTCAAATGCTGATTGGTTAAAAACTATTCTACCAGCTGTGTAATCTGTGATGGGAGTGTCAAATCTGAGCCTGTTGGAGTCAAATCTGTGCAATATAAGCAACAGATATTGAGATGAAGTCCTGAGATGTATGGACTGAGTACATGTGCCTCCACAACTGTCACAGGATTGACCACATTAAGTATTGGTAAAGAGCTTGTGAAATTTGACACTCTTGGCCTGAGGGACAAACAGAGAAATCCATAGCATGTCTTTTGTGGTGTGACGCTCTGAATGACCACATGTTACACATACATATTTGGTAACATATGACACTGTGAAGTACTGACGCATTGGGATGACATCTTCATTCAAGGTGTTTATGATTGCCATCATAAACTCACTGGCATCTTGCTGTATGTTTGCAGCAAATGTTTTGCATCCATCATATGTTGCTAACACCTGGCGTAGGGGTGTTAGTGACTGAACATTGTTAGTGCTGTTAGAAGCCATGCTTACAATCTGCTTCAACTCTGTCGATAGGGCAGTGTTTTGTGAAGAAGATATTGCCTGCACAAAGTGTGGCATGTGGAGAAAAACTTGCATAGCTGAATTAGCATAGCAGTTCACTCTAGTGCTGTTGTTGAACACCGGCACAGCAGCTACACCAATTGATCTTTGACCAACTACTGGTTCCAAATGTGTAGTTGAGATCGTGACCTTTCTTGAACTCTTTAGAGTTGAATCACTTGTAGTAGCTCATGCCTGTTTGCTGACAGTTGCAGGTATCACTGAACAATGTGAGACAGCCAGAGATGTAAGCAGTGGTATTAAAGACAAGTGTGGCTGGTAGAGAGTACGTAACCTGTTGTACTCAATGATACATCGCTTGTCAGCGCGTATCTTCTGAGGTGCAAGAGTTATGATGTGCAGCTCAGACAGATTATGGACATGTGAAAGTGCTATGTAGCTCATGCCATCTTTGAAAATGTCTGTACCTATGTCCACCATTGCTGAATCCAAACTCAAGCTCTGAGATTTGTGAATATAAACAGCATATGCAACACAATGGGGACTGTTTCCTGTTTACGTAGATATCTTTGAATACCTGACATTTTACACAGGTATGTTCTATCTATACAGGCTGTTCCATGTTGTCAAAGTGAACTAAAAGTGTCTTGATAAATGTCTTCTGTACATTGTAAACAAAGTCAATGATGTTACCCATGGCACCATTTTCCATCCTACGCTCAACATCGAGGTTACGACGCAGCATGACATGTGCATTCTTACAAAGTGTAAGGACAGCTTCCAGGCCAGCTGTGTGTGAAACATCTGACTTCAGTTCAGTGAGTTGTTCAGTCATCTTTGCTACCAGCTTACGACTGAGAATGACACCATCAACTGTGTCAACAGCATGCAGAATAACAATTTCTTGGTTTTCTCTCTGCAACATTATATTGTTGAACTCAATGCATTTCTTCAGTCATGGCATAAGACACACGATGTGTGTGCCTGTAGAGTACACATCGCTGAAACATTACATGCTGTTTCCATGGATGTAGTATCTATCCTGAGTCTCCATTCATTCAGCATAGTGACATGCCCTGGTGATAGAGAACCTGTACGAGCTTCATCTAAAAGTGATTTGTAAGCCAGATCACCACTTTGTTACATGTTCTCATACTACTCGACATAGGTGAATAACTCCCAAAGGTTACAACCTCCAACGCAGCCTAGTGTATTCTTGGCCTACTTGGCAATCAGAGTTACAAAGACATGTTCTGCATTTACTGGTGCAAGCTGTAAAAGGTCTCCCAATACAACTATACTTTTGCCACCAAATGGTACTCCATAGTCAGTACCCAAGCTCTCCTGTAGACGTAGGTGTATACAGGCGAGCATTACATTGGAGACCATACTGATTTCATTGATGATGAGTAACTTCATCTTTATGAACATTGAATGGAGCTGAGATGCAATCTCAAATGACAGTTTACGATATCCTCCTGTTTTGCCATGTTCCTCTGACAACATAAAGAGACGGTGTAATGTTAGCCCACCAATGTTCAATGCGGCTAGTCCTGTGGGAGCTGTAACAGCTACAGACATTGGTGACCCTGTCAGGCTCCGTATTTCAGCAGTGATGGCTTCAATTAGGACACTCTTTCCTGTGCCAGCTGGGCCACTAACAAAGATCAGTAGTGGTTTATAGTCAAGTCAGTGACATTTTTTTTGCTTCATGTAATAGTCCATGTCGAACAGCATCAATGACTTGGGAGTGAACCAGTTGCTGCTGCTGATTTAGTTTGTCTCTCAAGTCAGGTGTGTTGATATTGCAGTGTGTTCCATGTTGCATGGCACTCTAAACTTCTGAGATCAACACTTCTGGGGCATTTAAAGGCAGAGGCTCACCTAAGATGCCTTGTCCTTCTGGATCAAGATTGTCTTGTGAGCTGACAGGAGTATCATCTTGAAGTTGTTTCTCTGCCTTCTCGAGCTGTTCTTTCTCAGCCTCCAGTCTCTGTTTGTATGTCTCAGAGCATTCGGTTTTGAAACTCTTATAACTGAGATTGAATTCATCCTCAAATGTGTCGCAGTTACCTTTTAATTCAGACTCATTCCTCCAGGGCTTAAATAGGAATAAGAGAGCAAAGTAGTAATGTTCTCTGCTCTCTGATGTGCCTAGGTGCAATTTGCAGTGTTCTATGAGCCAAGGCTTGTGTCTCTTTACAAGACAGCCATCCACTCCTTTCACCTTGTAAATGTGCCATGTTGAGTCAGGTGATATATCTGCCTTGTAGTCACACCACTTAGCCACCTGAAATAGACACATATCATCCATGTCATTGTGACAATGTGGGTAGTATGTGTCAATCAGATTATTCTTCAAGATATGTTTTGAAGAAGGTCTGTTGGTAGCAAGTTCTTCTATTTCAGAATGAGGGATAAGTACACATTTGCGTTTCTCTTTGTAGTTCACACTGAGAAGGTGGACAGCATCAGACTTCCCGTACAGATGTGTACCATTAATCAGTCACTAGCTTCATAGGCACTACATTCTCTGTATGAGAGGGTCTTCAAGCCGACTGACCACAGCTGAGATGTCAGGCTTTTACTTGAGCTGGCAATATCCTCCCAAAGATCTTGCAAGCTTGTCTGTTCATGCTTGGCAATGTATGAAGTGATGAACCGCACCAGGGTCAATGAATTATCGGCCACAAACTGAACATCTATGTTTGCTTGCCACATTAGGAGAAGAGTCTGGTTGTAGTCATTGATATAGACCTCTTTTTCATCTCTGGGTAACTCATATACCCTCTTGGTTGATTTTGCCTTCAAGTGGTGTTGCATTGCTGAAAAAAGTTAATTCATGGAACCATCCTGACAAACTTGCCTAGGGAATCTGAAGCGACATCGTGTATACCAATCAGATTTGTTCTTTACTACTCACTGGCAGTATTTTGCACAAATATGCCGCTGGAATTTTTGTACCAACTTCCATAGTGTGGGGCTGTCGTACTTGTCCAGAATGCGGCAAGTGATGTATTTCTTGATGAATGCTAGCACTTGTGCTGCTTCATGCTCACCTATGTGTGGTGCATCCTTGATCTACAATAGCATGTGAATGTGAGGAGTACCCCGTGCTTGATATTCCATCCTCCAGAAGTAATGTTCCACATAACCAAGAGGTGGATTGTCCTTTGATAATATGAAAGTCAGAATGTCATGGAACTGCTTGTGAAAATGTCTTGTGACAGACACAGGGTCAATTGAACACATTTCACTGACAGTCATTGAGGAAATGCCATTGACATCAGAACTGGCCCACTTCAACAGTTCAATGACTTCATCCCACACATATTCAGCACAATTGGGTGTGACAAACCATGTGGCTGGACTATACTCTTGCAGCATTGTCATCACCTCAGAGTGTCTATGAAGCCAATATTCTTTGGTACCATGTAGACTACAGAGAATTGAAGACAGATTCACTTGCACATTTTCATCTTTCTGCTTTAATTTCTCTAGAAATTGAGCAGCTGTTATTCCATCTATTGGAGTTGTGAGATGAATTTTATGTGCAATTGACGCAGACAAAATGCTAAGTTCACTCTTCCAGAGGAGATGAAATAGGTACTGTGTGTTATGCCTGAATTCTCTATCCTTACTTAAGACACGGCTAGTACAGTACTCAGCACCCTGCACATATACTTCTCTTTCATCTAGGCATCCACCTGACCCTTTTGGGAATAAGTCTGGGAAAAGCGTGCTTCTAGTGTTGCCTCCCATATGCTGACAGGTTCACATTCCACCTGTTTCATTTTATACAGATCAATGTTGTCACCCACTGGATCTCTACTATGCAGTGGGTGAATTGTGTACTGTTCATATGCATTAGTATTTGTTTGTACATTGACCTTTTCTATCATTGGTTTCGTTGTCTCCAAAACATTATGTTGAAGTGATAGACTACTCATGTGCTCAATATCAAGGTCTGCATAAAAGGGATTGTTGCTCTTCAAATAAGTAAGAGCAAGCTTCACCGTCTCTACATTGACAACATCTTGGCAGATGACCTTGGACTTTGTTGGTACACCGTTTACAAGAATCACCAAACTATTTTCAGTTGAGATTGCCTCCACATTTTCCTGTAAAGGAAGTGGGAGATACATGATGGAACCCTTGAAAGATCTGATGAGTTCTTTCTGTGGGATGTTCCGTGTCTTTGTGTTCAGATGTAAAATGGTCTGAAATGGCTTCATTGTCTGAATTAGAATGTGCTTAAACATATTCAATGTGGCAATCTCAGTTGGTGTGGCATGTGCCTCCATATTATTCAACACTGACCTTGGTGGCAGAATGTTGCACTTTAGTTTGGAGAAATAGTGTTTGCACAACACAAATGTGGGCTGTAGCTGAAAGTCAGATTTCAAGAGCAAAAATGCTGACAGTCAGAACAACATGTCATTGTATGGTGACGTTTCAAGGTTTACTGTGATTGTTTGCTTGCTGTAGCACAGACGATCACAGGAGACACATACAGAGTTAAACTTTTGAACCTGTGTCAGTTCAAATTTTGCAATATCTTTTCCAAACTGTTTCAGAATGTCACTTTCTAAAACTGAAACAGATGTGTCATTAGAAGTTGTTGACTGATAAATGCTTGTTTCAGATACAGAAGTGACATGTTGCAGTTGTTTGATAAATGTCATGGCACCGTGCATGTCACCAGACTGCAGTAAGTCATTCAAGCAAGTATACTGGTTGACAACTCAGCGAACTTCATATACCCTGTATACAAAGTTCTGCATGCCTGTTTGATGCACTCCCAGCATCCTCATATTGTGAAACACACTGTCACAAACATTGCTATCCATTCATGCTAGTGAGTGACCCATAAGTCCAGTATGTGGACATACTTCACAAAGGTCAATCTTGTTAAACAGTTTATATCTGTCTTTTCGATCTGTTATTACAAATAGGTTGATGAACTGCTTAACTTTGTCAAATGATGAATGCCTTCAGTTGCAAGTTTCATCACATGGCCATGAGAGGCAGTGACATTCACGAGTTTCAGTATTTGCCTCAGAGTCATCATCTGACTCCATTGCTGTGACATAGTCGACACTGAGCACATTGACTAGCTTACCAGACTCATCAATGGTGAGCTTGCTGTCTTTTTTCTGTGTATAATAAGACTCTTCCCAGAAATATGCCTCTGAGTGTTGTGTGTGCATCCAGCGACCTGTGAAAACATCACAGAAATTGTGGACAGTCAAGGTAGGATACTGCTGTAGCCTTTTCTTGATGTCATAAACAACTTTCCTGAGTATTTCAAGCACATGAGACATCTTACGCCATAAACGTTGAAGAACAAATAATGCTCTGTTCATAAATGTACATACTTTGAGATGCAATTTCATCAAATACAGGTGACTCTTTGTCTTTTTGCGCTCATGTCTCGTCACAGCAGCAATAAGCCTGTTGATCTTAGTTTTTGATGCTAGTGATCGAAAATACTTTTGCTTTCTCAGATGCAAATCGCCAGGTGTACATTTGTGGTGCTGTTTACAATGTGCAGTTATACTTGGTGTTGCAATGGTTGTGTTGCACCTGGCAGACTGGAACAACTGTTGTTCATGTGAACATTTTTTTCTTGCTGATGAGCAAGTTTTTAACTTTGTTGTGGAGTGAGTTGATGTCGAGCTCACTATTCCAGTAGAAGTCTGAATTGTTTTATGTCTTGAACTGACATCACTGTTCTTTTTATCACTCTGAAACAACAGTGAAGTACTATGATACCTGCTTTGTCTTTCTATTGATGTACATCTATATTTGCTTGACATCTTAGGAATGTGTAGTTTCACAGTAGTAGTCACTGATCGTACAGAGGTATCAGACACCTGTATAATAAATACAGTAAAATAAAATATTACTATCCATTTGAGATGTTCATTTCTAATATTCTATGTTGATGCACATTACTTATGTGTTGACCATTATAAGAAAGTCCTTACAAGTGCTGTGATCAGCTTGACTGTCACAGTTGCAGTGGTGTTATATAGATCAATGCTATGATATTTTTTCATAGCATTATCACCATGGCAGATAAATTGTTCTTGTTGATTTTTCATGTTCTATGCCCACAAAAAATGACTGACTGATGCCTTCTGATTTTGGCTTAGTACTCTTTAACTATTGCTGGAAGGACTATTGTAATAACAATCTGTGTGTTGATGACAACACATTGAAAAAACATGATTGTTACACTTTTTTTGAAAATATACTGTATTTATCATGGTGCCAACAATGCAGTCACATGAGTAACTTTGACAGCGAATAAGTGATGTGCTTGGGGTAGGATAGCAATTTGTTACACCACATGAAACATTTTGTGCTTGAAGCATTATTGTGTAAAGAATTTTCTCAATAATGTAAATAATAATATCTGGCAGGATAGACATTATTGGGGGATGCCACAATTACCAGGGCTGTGATGATGCCCAGTCATTAGTAGGAATGCCTATAACAGCCTGGAAGATCCACCATTTCCAACAATGCCTATGCTGTAGGACATTTTTGTGTTAACACAATGGCCCATTGTAGAATGTTATTCTGTGAATAGCTACTTGGAATGTCTCTTGTTTTCAGCTGGTCGTCTATTGAGAATTAAGTGCCATCTTAGAGACTGTGTCACCCAATAAAGTTTTAAAATTCATTACTGGTATTTCCAAATGCATATGATGACTATGCTGGTTACCATTAAGTACTTGAATACAATTACATCTGAAAATGATGCTGTACTAATGAGACAGTTATTTAGCCAAGTAAATATTTAAGATTGTACAATGGCAAGAAAGAATATATGGATTCTGCTTGGTCACTGTGGGCCTCAGACAGTGATGATATTACAGTACAACATCACCGTCATTGATTAGCATTACCTTTCCTTACTGTAATTATGGAGCACCTTTGCCTTTCTTTTACACTTCTCATAAGAAACTCACAAAATAAACTACTAAAAATATTTTCAAATTATTTTTTTTTTTGTATCACACTGAGCCATTGTAAAATGGTGATAAGGCACTCCAAGGCATGTGTTATTGTGTGATAACGTCACTCATGGGGTGGTGGAAGCACTCGGGTTTGCTCATGCTTCAACTCGCACCAGGAATGACGTTATGACATAATAACACACACACTGTTGTCTCTTGTTGTTAAATAATAATCAATAATTCTTTGCACTTGTGTATTTGTGCATCATGTAGGAAGTGGGACACTTCTGCCTTCATGAATCATCTAATTTGGTAAAAAAACAGAGAAAACAGTGTTGTGCATTCAACAGTGTCAAAAAAAGTGTTGAATGCATGAAAGTGTAGAAAAATATAGTGTCATATGTTCAAAAGTATCTAAAGTATTTTTGAATAAGTACTGTCGAATGTGCGACAGTGTCGAACTTTATACTTTAGTGCTGCGACAGTTTTGAAAAAGTAATGTTGTGCATTCAAAAGTATCACAAAAGTAGTGTTGTTCATTTGAAAGTGTCGAAAAAGTACTTTCATGCATTCAAAAGTATCGCAAATTTAGACTTATGGGGAGTGACTATGTGCATAAGCAAATATGTTGATTAGCGCTTGACTGACAGGCAGTTCTGCCAATGGTGTGGTGCATTTATCAGGCCATGTAGGACAACCAATCAGAGATGGAGAAGAATGAAGAAGAAGGACATAGCAGCCATCTTAGACTTAACTAAGATACAGCACATTCCTCACTGTAAGTACATCACATTTTATTAATAATTTTTCTCTTATGATAAAAAGTGTTAGAAACAGTTAAACAGTATTAATCAAAATGTTTTTAGTGCTCTGTTTGACTATGTAGATAGAAATAAGCTATAATGTTTCATTATTTAGTTACAACTGTTTAAAGTCAGACAGTTATGTGGTACTTACTTGCACAGATACAGCTGCAAATGGAGGGAGATAGCAAGGTGCACGTGTACCATAACAGAAGAGGGAATCAATCAGACATGTCTCTGCACTTGTAATTGTTTAAAACTGCCTATCAAAAGCATGCATTTTTGCCACCTTGAAATTTTTGTACATTTTTGCTGGAGCAGAACTGCAGTGATAGTCAGTGCACACACTTCATTTGTTTATGAAGGCACAGTAGTAGCCAATGATTTGTTTTATTTGTGTGTCATTGATCAGCCCACTGAATCTGAGTTGAACTTAGGAGGGAAAACAGTAGTATTACTTTCACTACTGCTTAGGTACTGCAGGGTGAGCACTGACTTTTTTGGTAGCTCTCTATCCACTTCTAAGTTGAAAAGCTGAGAATGGCAGAAAACAGCAAAAGGACTTTGTGGATTGTTGGCAGCAGTATAGTGAGGCGAGCGTCTGAGTATGCTCAGAACAGTAATTTTGGGAGAAACCTGCAGCTCCTAAATTGCTGTGTTAAGTGGTTTGGCAGGGGTGGAATGAGGTGGGAGCACCTCATGCCGACCATGCACAGACTTTTGAGTACCCAGGCTCATCCGGACATATTGTTGATACATATTGGAGGCATTGATTTGGGAACCAAACGCTGGGTTGATTTAGTAACAGAAGCAAAATTGGACCTCGCTTCTATTAAGACTATGTTGCCTGCCTGTAAAATCATTTTTTTGGATATTACAGAGCATAGGGTCTGGCAAGCAAAACACCATATGAACCTGACTGACAGAGCCCGAAAAAAAGTCAACATACAAATAGCTGCATTTCTATGCATGGTTGGAATGTACACCATACGTCACCTGGAAATTAAGTATTCTTATGATTGGCTATACCTACCAGATGGTGTACACTTCTCACATGCTGGCAATTGCCATTTCCTGGGAGACCTTCAAGATGCAATCCTCAAAGTCCTCTTAGAATGTCAGACTGTTTACACAAATAGAAAGTACAAAAAAAGTTCTTTTCAGAACCATAAACTGTTAGTCAAAAAATAGAACAAGTACATACATCAGTTACACAGGTGCTAACATGATATGGAAATATTCAGACTGTGCCAGGGTCAGGTGCAAGCCTGTGAACAGTGCAACTGGGATACAACACATTGTTGACAGGGTGATATTTAGTGGTGATGTGTCATGCCTCAGTAGCAGTGTTGGCATCCGTATTGAACATGCTGAAATGGCAGTACCCTAGTACAAGTGGCTACAGAGGAGCACATGGGTGCAGGAGCACTAGTATGGTAGTGTTAGGTGCAAGTACAGTGTTATTCAAGGGTGTATGTACAAATGGGCCTATGATGCATGAAAGGTGTATATAGGACTAGTTGCATCTCATCATGGACCCATTTATATATGCAGTTGGACCAGTCAATGGTGACTTGAGTCTGGTGCTCTTCCAGGTAGTAAGGCCCATGAACAACAACCACTGTGCCCCTCAGCAGCTATGTGTGGGAACACCCCATCATGGAATCATTATGTGAAACATGTCCCTGGTGTTCCAGTTGACACTAATCTCTCACCTGATCTCGACCTTGTTGTATTGCATATATCCCTTGTGTTGCACTGGACTCTACCACCTCACGTGATTGGCTGGGAGCAGCTGCACTGGACTACCATTGTCATTTTTTTTTATACAGAAAGCCCATGATTTGGAAACAGAGTAGGGTCCAACACAGCACCAGGTATATTCTCATTATAGAAACCTCATAATTTGGCATGGGGGTGGTGATGTTGAAAGATGCTGGTATTGTGCCTCAGATGTGCTCCCAGATGTGCTGGATGACATGTCTCAATGTGTGACATGGCAGCACAGCATTGAATGGCATCACTTGATCTTCTACTTTGCATTCAACAGTGTGAAGTACAAGTAGGGGTTGTGCCTACATACACTCTGCATATACCAGGCTGAATATCGGTATGTGCCAACTATACATGGGAATGAGACTCTTAGCTGTGACACACACATTGGTGGTGCACCACGGAGTCTCGGTATTAGCACAGTGCAGAACGCCCTTCTGAATATCTAGGTGTAGTGTATGAGTGGGATATTACGATATGACTTTTTTTTTTGCATAAAGAGTTAAACCAACAGAAAGGATATGGAACTTGCGAGAGGTGTGTCTGCTGGTCCAGGCAGTCCAGGCACATGGTAGTCCCCGCATCTTGATGCGGAGCACTAATAGAAAACTGGACACTATGTGGAGGCGCATCAATGGCTACCGTCATATGATATTGAAAGTGAAAAACAAATCAGCACTACAGGGTAAGCACAAGTGGAAGCTGTAGCGCCAGCATTTTTACCAACTTAAGGACAGGGCGGAGATACCAGAAAATGGTAAATGCTGGTACTACCTCAGTTATGAACTCTGGGAGGCAGCTGGAAAACCAGCAGCAGGGGAGCGTCTGACACACCGTAAGTAAAGGAACAATATTCTGTTAATAAAAACAGTGTGATATTCAGTACTGTCTATGCAAATGCAGACATAGTCTAGCTTTGGGACAAATGGGTCAGTACCATACGTTAATGACATCATTTAAATGTGTGGTTGCCAGTTTTCAGTTAACTACAACTGGTGGTCAGTGATGCTATACATATGATACATTAATAACCAGTGTTTGTTGGTTGCAAGGTGCCAGAATGTCAGTGTGAACAGTCTGAAATACAATGTTGTCATGTTCAGATAGTTGATGACACCCCCCCCCCTTTCAGCTGCAGGTTTGTTTAATGGTATGAATCCCCTGAGATCTAGTGAAGCATAGCTGTCAGCCTGATTTGGGGTTTGTTAAGGTACATCCATGTCTGCTGACATAGTGGACTGTGCCTCACCACCCTAATTGTGAGCTTTGTAAGAAGTATGTTGCTCCCTGGTGGTCCAGTGGTGCGTACATCACATTGATTGTGATCACAACAAAATAGTAACGAAACCTGGTACTACAATGCCCAGATGCAAGGCAAACACCAGTTGACTTAGCAGTTGCATTACAGTGTTGCACTGTCCTACACTTAACAGTGTACGGAAGTTCTATTCCTGTATAACACTTCACTGCATAACTGACATCAGTTAGTATGGCTGCACAGCCATAGGTGGTTAGTGTGTCACAATAAATGTGCACTGTTCTGAAAGTCAGATCAACAATATATAAACTGATGGATCCATATTTCAGGTTTTGGGACTTCATAGTATAGTGTAGTACGCAGAAACAATTGCAACATGCTGTGCATGTATGACTGGACATGAATTCTGTAAATTGTTACACGTGATGCTGCTGCATGCTTTTAGGTGATGAGCTACTGCCCCGTGCTGATTGGTTTCTCACACTAATGTATTAGCCGTCACTTGCTGCATTGGAGATCAAATGTTGTGTAATTGCTATCATATGTATTTTGTTATCTGAAGTTCTTAGGTTCTGAAACAACATAGATGAATCAGTAATGCTTCATTTTATTGTTATCGAAAAAAACTGCTAATTATCTTAATACACAGTTAGTCATTCTGTTACATATTTTAGCAGTAGAATGACAGATGACAACTTTTAAATGATAGGAGGGGGTGAGGTTGTCAGTGTATTCATTATGTGCAAAGATTTAGACTTGTGACTGTTAAAATATCATGTGAGATGCATCATTATACTGTGTCACCTGTTAACATACATTGTCTTTCTGTGTAAATAACTATTCAGTATATCCAATGTAAGACTTTCTGTGCCACATTTCTGAAGGTAGCTATGTAGATCATGTATTCAGTATTACTATGACATTTTTACTGTGATTCTGTTGTCGTGTTGTCAATATCTTTCAGTGTTATGTCACACTGACAGTGACTGCCCAGTAATTGTTTAATTGAGCAATGGATATGATGTAAGTGTACTGAAGAAATACTAAAAATTAACATAGTGTGTCATTGATTGATTAGTTACATATTGAAAAATATGCATTTGTAAGTTCACATGTGTGCAGTAACTGCACAATATTTGATCAAGGATAATGAAAGGTTATAGATACTTGTCAATTATAGAGACAGACCAGTGCTGAATAAGTTTGCATGGAAATGTCACAGTTACTACATCTCTTTATTAACATTATTTCACAGATCGCCAGAGACGCACCCCCCATGGCTGAGGTAGTGCCAGCTGAAACAGAAGCTGTGGAGGCTGCGCAGTCTGATTCAGACTTTGTTTTCATCGTGGAGTCAGATAATAAGAAGATACATGTTTTTTTAATGTTGATTACCTGTTGTCAGTAGTTTTTGTGATCATATAGCTGAACATCTCTTGACAGTGAGGGACAGATATTTTTAACTTTGCCTTGGTTGTGAAATTAACATTTCATGGCTGGCAAACTTAGTCTGCATGACAAATAAAGCTATATTTTAAAGGAATAGCATGGGAGAAATAGCTTCTGAATATTGCATGCTAATCATACAGGGCAAGCTGATCTACAACTGCAGGGCAACTTTCGTCCTGGGAGAAGACAGGTCTGAATATGCTAAGCAGGACATTCAAGTTACAAAAACAAAGCAGTGCACAGTGATGTTAATGTAGGTAGAGGTGTACTATGAGATCAGAGTGTGTGTGTGTCAACAAATGCATAGGCCCAGTACTACAGCAGGCATCAGCATATGTGAAAGCACACTGCTGAATACTGTGAAATTGCACCCACACTGTTTGCACAGTGCTAGTATGTTAGTACGGGTTAAGTGAAGGGTTAACCATTGGACCAGTGGAAATGTGTCATTGCAGGCATACTTTTCCATGTTCAAAAGTGACATGCAAATAAGTATGGCAATGTGGCCTATGAGAAACATAACTTTTGCATCTCATAATGGTCTGGTTTGCATGCAGTTGGCACTTGGCTAATGTTCTACTACTGTTCTACACCTGAACACACATTCTTGTTGCTATACAAGCACTGATGCCTAATATTGTACAGGATTAAACAGTCTTCTTTCACATGTGCTACTGACTGCTGTTCCAGTACCACAACATAGTATGGGCAGAGGTACTGATGCTCCTGTGTTCAATTGTCATTCTGTACTTTATGCAAAAGTGCACATCAGACATAACTGTAGCAAATGGCCTTGTGGTATGTGTAGAAAGCACTGCCTTTGGTGAGTAGGGAACTGATAATGTCTGCATTATGCTCTATGACAGGTCAACATCGTGGTATGCTATTCAAATTTGTCCCCTGCACTACGTCCATGTGAAAATATGCATATGTTCTCAAGTGATCTTTTCTTACTACAAATGTCTGCATTGTTAAAACAGTTTATGCATTATGAGATTTGTATACACTCACTTTTAACATGTCCTGGAGAACCACATACAGAATGATACTACATAGATGTATACTGGTATTACAGAATATTATCAGTATGTGAGACAGTGAAAGTATTGTCACTTATTGTGTTTTTTCAAATGACGATTATTTAATAACGTGATCATATTGTTTCAGTGGCCAGGAAGGCTGTGAGTGAACCTGTGGTGCAGGTGAAGCAAGAGGCAGGCAGTAATGGCAGCCATAAGTATGACATCTAAATTATACAAATGATATGCACTGTGAGCTGGACTATTACAGCAAGTGCCATCCTATGGGATGCTAGCTAAATCTACAAACATCTTTATGAAGAATATCATTTCAGTGTCTTGGTACAGTACACAGTATGTGCTACAGAGGACTAATTGTTAACTGAAAATGGAAATCCTCAGTGTTTAAAAATGTGCCTATCCTATTCTTGATTGTTCAACAATAGTCATACATTGCCAGATGCAAAGTATTTACATTTGTTGTACCAGTACTTACAACATTGACTGTTGTTTTCACATTAACCAATTCAATGCTATTAAAATTGACAGAGGATTGTCTTTACATTGTATTAATTATTTGGATATCATGTCCCTGTCATAATGTGTAGAAGTGTCGTTTTACAAAAACAGTGACTAATAGAATTGAAAAATTATACATGGAGATGCTTACGATCAGGGATAACATACTATTTCAGCATCAGAATGACATGATTCTGTATTCTTTGCAATACACAACAGCGGCATTAAAACACTGTCTGACATGTGGTAATGTTCCGCAGAACATTTTAAACAACATTTCATAATGTGATGAGTGACATAGCAGTGTCAGGGTCGTAACAGACATGGACTGTTAACAGCATATGGACAAATACAGTAATTAAACATGTGGTAGTTGTTTTTGCCCTTTGAAAATGAAGCTATGTAATTTGTTGCATAGCTTACTGTGACAGCTATAGTTAACTGTCATTGCATATACCAAGAATGTGATATAGAGGAAGTATTCGATATAACTGTGCCAGTGTTGCAAGTCATAAAACTTTTTGAAATTAAATTAATTACTAAACATCGTGAGTCAAACAGACTATGTGCAGTGCCACAATGTGAAATCTGATTTTATTTTTTTTACACCTTGTGCCCTTCAACCCAGCACTCCATCGGGCTGCCTAGGTCATTCACCTGCTATGCCTGCCCTGGTCTGAACCCTCCATCTTCATATCACAATCGCCCCTGAGGTAACCTGGATGTAACCCTTCACCAGGAGGATCCCCTTACTCAGAGGGGGAAGACACCAGGGGGTCAACCAGGACATACTTAGCCTCAGGGTGCTGCTGAAGTGGAGAGGCTCTTTCAGGGCATCGTCGATAACAGAGGACCGGAAGCTGTCATTCGGTTGGTTGAGAGGCGGATTTCCATTTTTCTATAGTGTTCCCACCTACGTCTTCTGCAGTGCTACAGGTCTCCACTAGAGCATGCTGCAGAGTGACACCAACCCACTACTCGCCCAAGCAGAGGAGAGCACTTCCTATGGATGCTTGATCCTCTCCTTCCCCTCCCAGCACCCACTGTCCTGAGTGCATTCCCGAACTCAGGTCGTCGACGTAATGCGAGGTGTGTCATTCAGCATGTCAACTCTCACCGCCACCAGGCTGGACAATTAGAACTTTTTCGCAATTTGCATGTTGCTGTATGTGTGTGACAATACAGACCTATATCTACTTACACTATATATGTGGGAAATAATACCATCTTCTGAGCTTCAAGACAAGCAATAATGTTGCTTTTTAATACGTGTATATTCATGGTATTTTTTTTTTCTCTTTACAGATACATCTCGTAAGAAGACCTGCACAGTCCACTGTTGCTGTGTCTGCAGGCTTGAGCGGAAGATTGATGGGCTGAAAGAAGAAACTACTGCGCTGAGAGAGGGACAAGAAAAATTATTGTCCCTCTTCACAGTACAGCAGGCCACCATTAATCTTGTGTTCAAGCCTGTGGACACAGTGGCAGGTGTCAGTGAGCCAAGTAGCACTGGCTCCCCTACACCATCAAGCAGAAGCACATCTGAGTCACATTGAGCTGCCTCTACAGCTTTTTTCTGGTATCTCCACCCCCCCCATGGCGCAACAGCTTCCACTTGCTGTGCGCCTCCACATAGTGTCCACGCTTTGTCCTGGACTACCTCGACCAGCAACACACCTCTTCTTTAAATGAGATGTGTATTGCCTTTTTTCCTTTTTTCATACTTCAGTTGTTTTATTTGAATTTCTTATTTAGTAATGCATCTTTTGATAAAGAACATTTTCTATATATGCTGTATAAACTATTTCTTAATTTTTTTATTTCTTCTGCATGCTATTAAACTGTAACATATTTTGTTATACAGGAGAAGAGTTATATGTTTTATTAAACATATTTTATATGTTCTATTTTGAGTAATAAAATAACAATATACTTATTTTCTTATGAAAAATATTTGTTGTGTTTTGTTCTTAATTTTGGGGGGACATCTAGTGAGATGGGTACCATTTCAACATATTACTTCCACTGCTATGGTTACAAGGTTCTGAGAGATGACCCTCTCTAACAGACTATCTACACTGTTACAGCCTTGTACCAATCTCTTACGTACATATCTGTAGCTGCTGACAATATGCTGAACAATATTTTGTTCTGTTTAATTAAATGTTTTTTTTAATAATAGCAATAAGGCAATGGCAGGAATTGTGTTGATGGTCAGTTAGTTAACCTATGAAAAGGATGTGGCACTTGGCTATATCTTGTGCCATAGTGGGGCCTCACAACATCATGACCAGATTGTTATGATGAATATTAACCATGTTTTTGTAACTAATTAGCAAACAATGGTATTGGTGAAGCAATATAACATAGTGAGTACATTACAGTTCAGTACACTGAAAGTGTTAAAAACATATTTATTATCACTGTTTTCAAAAATGAATTTCTATACGTATGTCTTCATTGAAAAAATACATATCAAGTAAAGATAGAGAAGCACACATGTAAGGGTACGGTCATATGTAAGTGTGATTGAGACACAGAGGATGCCACATGGTCTGCTCTATCACAGTGCTATCAGTCAGTGCAAAATGATAGTACGTGAAAGCCCAAAACAATATTATTTGATGTGTGCTATGGCAATGTTAACGAATAAAATGAAAAACAATAAGAAATTTCTTCATATGGACGGCAGTAAGATACACACATTTGTCAGGTGTTATTAGTACAAGTGTTGTAGAGTTGTGCCAGCACCATATGATTTGCTGTGTGACACACCAATGATAGACATGCCTCCAACAAAGACAGTAAGAGATATGGAGATCTTCATAGACTGTCAAACTAAGATGAGAGAAATAGTAACAGTGTGACTTCCAGAGGTGAATGGTACCAGTACATAATTTCCTGTTGTGTCATACAACAGTAGTTTAATGCAATAGATAACATAAAGACATATGCCAGATAAATATAGTATCAGCACACAAACATGTGCTAGTGTCATAAATACAATCAAATCCAAAGTTATATCTTATTATTTCTTATGTGTAATGAAATTTGTCACTGTCATTGAACTGTGATGACTGGGAGACATATAAAATTAGATAGAAAACCGATACAAGTATATTAGTTTTTTGGAGCACAAATCAAGTATCAGTGTTTGTCCGATATTTCATCACTATGTCTCTAACTGTTAGTACTAGGATTTCTGTTGTACTTAGCATGTCAGTCTTATTCATCTATTCATTTTGTGGTAGTACAAGGTGACAAAAGAAACATGCTCCCAGCACTGTATCTGTACAACAAGTCTTTTGCTGGCAGTATGGGAAACACACTGTATGTTCTATTGACCAGTGCATTCATATACCAAATCATGTTGTGACAGCACAGGAATAGAGAGCTCAAAACTCTCAGCACTGCATACATACTGATAATCATGTGGGGAGAGGGTGGATCCCAAAGGGTCTGCACCCTCAGCAATGTATGTAGATATCTACTCATGTGCTGAGAGTGGCATACACCCAACACATTTCATTCAGTATTAATATTCCTCATAATAAAAAAGAAGGGAAATTCATGGCAAAAAACTCAGTTTAAATCATCAGTTAGGGTTGTTCCACAGTGAGAAAAGCGAGGAAATTTGGTGTTAGGGTTACAAGACATCCCCACCCACCCTACCAGGTACTGCATGCTCAGTGGAGATCCACAGCAAAACTGAGGACATGTATACCAAATGTACACATCCCCGATTGCAGGTGCACACAACATACCACACTTAGGAGTCACATGGCCTTACCTAGCGATGCCACACACCCCATCACACCCGCTACTGCATGTAGACTGGAGAACCACAGCAAAAGTTAGGCCTTGGAGATGCATGGTATTTCTATCTGATTGTAGCTATGCACAACTTAACACAATTAGGCACTGTAGGCCTTTGGCAGGCAATGAACAAACCCTGATACTAGGTTTTGCATGCTGACTGTGCTGGTGCAGCAAAAATAAGAACATGTACATTAACAGTGAAACTTTTTCATTGCAGCCATACAGATCTTTGTGCATTCATGAGTTGTGCAGTGTCAGCAACAGAATGGCCACCCTCACCACTTGTTGCATCTAGACTGCAAAACCACAGGAAAACAAAGGGCATGGACATAAACGGTACACCTTAGTGATTGCAGCCACACTCCAGTTACCACAGTTATGACTCACATGTCGTCAGTGAGGGGATGCTCCCCCAAAGCGCAATACCATATACTGCATCCTGACTGTGGACCTTCAGCAAAACTGAGATGATGGAGATCAGTTGTATACCTGACTCATTGAAAGTATACTCAACTTAGCATAGTTACCATTAGCATGGCCTTATATAGTTAATGCTATTGTTCTGGGCAGGTACTGCATACTGACTACAGATCTACAGCTTCACTGACTACAGCATCTGTGCTACAGCAATGGGACTGCAGCTACAGTCATCCTTGCATGCTTATGAGTTGCATGGGTGAGCCACGTAGTCTCCTCCCCCACACAGTGCAGTTACTATATTCTGAGTATGCAGCCACAGCAAAAGTAAGTTGATATACATTACTGGTACACCTCAATCAGTAAGGCTGCACACCTGTTAGCAGAATTAGAACTTGCAGACCCTTGTACAGGCAATGGTTGCTGAACCTCAAGATCATGTTCTGCATCTTGAGTGTACAGACACAGAAAACATTCAGGTAAGCACAACACATGCTCAAATTCTACAGTTGTGGCATGATGATATTTTTTTTGTTTATTTTAGCTTTTGTTGACCGGGTAAGTGCACTAGACAAATCCTGCCTATTTTCAGGCATGACCCGGAGGAGGGGGATACAGATGAATGCCAACTGACCTTGAACCAGATTAAGCTGTTGGTGGTATTTTTAGTGAATGAGGAAATTTGAGCCAGGACACCGGGGAAATTCCCCTACTCTTTTCGATAAGTGCCATGGGATCTTTAACATCCACCTGAACTACCACCAATCCAGGCAGATGGGACCTCGGTTTACGTCTCATCAAAGGCGGCACCTCAAGTGCAGCATCCCTCTCATGCTGCACTACAGTGTCAATCTGGGATATTAACCCAAGTGCCAGATGTGGGAACTGAACCCACAGCCCTCTGATCTCCCGGCCTCAGAGGCGAGTGTGCTACCTACTGAGCCACTGACACTGACAAATATGTGACATATATGTGTCTTGAAGTAGATCTAGGCAGTTGTATTGCACTTCTGTGTACTTATGAGTGTACAAACAACTGTCTTTCTGCAATCATGGAGTTTCACTGCTGGTGTATAGTCACGGTGCACCAGTATTTGTCGTGGGGTGTGTGGCATCACTAGGTAAGGCCATGCAACTCCTAAGTGTGGTCTGTTGTGTGCACCTGCAATCAGGGATGTGTACATTTGGTGTACATGGCCTCAGTTTTGCTGTGGATCTCCACTGAGCATGTAGTACCTGGTCGGGTGGGTGGGGATGTCTTGTAGTACATTTATACAGTTGTATTTTACTTCTGTCACCTGCTGCTGGTTATCTGTGATTGGTCGTGTTGCCTTGGTCGGTTGTCTGTGATTGGTCGTGTTGCCTTGGTCCTCACAGCTACTTGCATGTGTGTGTGTTGTGCTGGGGGTGGGGGTGGTATGCGGAGTTAGGGTTTTCAACCTTAACACCGAATTTCCTCACTTTTTTCGCTGTGGAACAACCCTAACTGATGCATTAAAAGGATTTTTTTGCCATGAATATATATATATATATATATATTTATATATATATATCTTCACAATAAATTTGTTTACTGGCATTACTAGTATCTTTTGAAGGATTGCCTGGCTTGTGATTACTAATTTTGGGTATAGGTCATCAAATAATGAGCTTGATATTTGTTATTTCATATAGTCCCCCCATTATGCCTTATGCCTAGCATATAAATCAAAATCATTCCAAGGACATCATGACATATAATAATAATACTGAGCAGCAAATCAGAGCTCTTTTCCTAATAAAAGACTGCTGATATAATAAATAAAGAACAAAGTCATTAATAAGGAACAAGTGGCTTATGGAAAAATCTACAGGGATTTATACTGGATTGGATTCTGCCTTTGTGGGGAAAACACAGGAAAAATGAGGGTTTCTTACAGAGTAATGGTTATTTGGATCTGGGAGCACTGAATATTTCTTATCCTATATTTTGTATCCTAGTTAGGGCAGGGGAGATGCTACATCTCATTGTCGCAAGGATGTTCATTTACACATTTTTGCACTGTATTTACTCAGGCTGTCCCAGATAAGATGCAATATCTTGTTTTCAGTGGGGTCATGATTTTACCATTTTTATAATGTATTTATTCAGGCTACCTAGTCCAGGGCCCCCGTATTCAAAGGAGATATGCAGTGCATCCCTGTGGAAAAGGGAGATGTGCTGCATAACTCCAACAATGCACAGCAGTGCGATATTCAAATGTGTGGGATGCACTGGCCACAAGGGAATGGGCCAGGGCACACACAAATGGTATGCCATTCAAGTCCAGGAGGAAATCCAATGCATATACTGTGCCACAGCATATTCAATGGGAATGTGCCACTCACAGTCCACAGCACCGCAGCCCTCAGTTAGGCCATGAATAACTGGCCTAACCCAGCCAGCCACCCAGAGGCAGGCTGCAGATGTACACCCAGGTGCACAGCAGCCTGGCAGCCCTGTTGGACTAGAGGTACCCACTTTCCATCACCAATCTAGCCAACTCCATCCATGAAGAGCTCCATAGTGTAACGATATAGTGTACCTATGTCGTCATCCTAAACAATCTGCCCTATCTGTGCAAGCGTGCAATATATGTCTACATGTCACATCTCATGCCTAACCCTTATTCAAACAACATGAAGTCTTGCTGTATTCTGACATATGCAGTTAGGTCCTGCCTTTCAACTGCCCCGGAGAACAAAGAGTTAAACTTTCCATGACCAGCATGGAATGTTCACCACGAGCTTGGTTGAAGCCCCTGTCTGCTGTTGTTTAAACTGCAACCGTGAGATTCTTTACTCCGCCTCACTGAACAGTCGCTCCGGAGATTTCTCCTGCTGCTAGGTTCAAAAAGTCAGGTGAAGTGTCAGTTTTCAGTCAGTTTCTACCGATTTGCTGTTACCGCTTAGTCAGTTCAAGTCTCTGTCTGTGGTACTGTGAGTACTAGATAGGTTTTTTGTTTTGTTTCTGTGTGGAACTTGTAAATTGTGGATCGGTTCGGCTGAACCGATCAGTTTGAGGTGAAAAAGCTTGTGCTTACTTTAGAGTATGGTAACCAGTCCGTATCAGTTCTAAAAAAAGACGGATTTAATTACGTTTTTTTCCAAGACCCGTGACACGGTCAGGAACCGATAGGAGAGTCTTGCCTGGCGGATTGCCGAAAAAAGAATGCGTTTTGGTTAGGAATGGCCATGTCTGAGAAACCCAAGAAAAATCCGGGCCCACTGGGTTTCAACACTGCAGTGTGTGTGGGAGGTCTTTGCCAAGGCTGATCCCCACACCATCTGTGTTTATTGTCTGGGGTTTGACCACCTCAATTCAGACTGCCAAATTTGCAAGAATTTTCCCAAATCTACCCTGGAAAAGAGATTAGGTAGACTGAGGGAAAGGGAGGCCAAGGCGTCCGCTGACCGGATAGCCAGCCGGTTCAGTTCCGACTGAACCAGGAGTGCCCTTTGACCAGGGCGATACTTCTTTGGGCAAAAGAAGAGCTGATTCCGAGGAATCAGTTCGGTTAAAGAAAGAAAAGATAAATCGGCGTTCGGACCCAGAATTTCATACTCCGACCACCGATGAGATAGCCAAGGCGATAAGGATTGTGCAATCGCTTAGTCTGGTTCCGACCGAACTGGCACCATCTGGCAGGGGCTCGGTTCGATCGGTTTCCCCTGTTCTGGATTATACTTTGGAAGAATTTTATGAACCGGAGGAGGAGGAGGGAGAGTATGAGGATGATTATGGTGATAGTGAAAGTCTGGATGTGCCTATTGACCTGGACATCTCCCCATCTCCCCAGACAGACCTTCAGGTGTTTCTCCTCCTAGGCTTTCCTGAGTCCCCTTCACACTATATGTTTTACAAAAAAGTGGCTGAGATCCTGCAGCTTCCTGTGGAGGAAGCAGTAGAGGATCAGGAAGAGCCTGATCATGTTAAGATGATGGACAGCCCAGTGTCCAGGAGGCTGTCTATTCCCCTCCACAAATCCTTTGGGAAACAGACACATAAAATTCTTAAGTCTCCTAATTCTATACCTCCTGTGGACAGATGAATGGACAAGAGGTACACTCTCTCAGGCTCAGACACAGAGTTCCTTTTTCAGCAATGCAGCCATGTTGGGGTTGTGCAGACTGCTGCCTGTGATAAGGCAAATATTCTCTTGGCATCACACCCCCCAGACAAGGACTCGAGGAAGACTGATGCCATGGCAAAGAAACAATACATGGCAGCATCTTTGAGACTCAGGCAGGCTAACTATATGGCCTATACAGCCAGATACCAGCAGTCCAGGTGGGACACTGTGTTGGCTCTGGCTAAACAGGCCCCCCAACCAGCTTGCCAAGGAGCTGGAGCAGGTGGCTGCAGATGGGATTGAGGCATCAAAAGTACAGTTTCATGCTGTTGTAGACTCCAATGATGTATCATCAAGAGTCATGGCTACATCTGTGGCTCTTCGGAGGATGGCTTGACTCAGATGTACTAGCCTTTCACAGGATACCCAGGCTAAGGCCATGGATTTTCCTGTAATTGATAATTCTCTGTTTGGGGAGCAGACAGAAAACTAAGTGAAAAAGATGGAGGAGTACAGGACCACTTACAGGAGTGCTCAGGCCAAAGAAAGGCAAGCAACTCCTCAAAGACAGCAGTCCAGGGGCAGGGGCAGGCCTTTCCAAAGGCCTTTTTACCAAGCTTAGGCCTCCTCTTCTTCCTTTTCTCAGAGGGGGTTCTTTAGAGGGAGAGGCAGAAGGGGGATGAGCAGCTCTGCATCCACCCGTTAGCCTAAAGCCCCTGCCAAGCAGACACCTTGATGGATCTACCCGGGCCGATTCTCCCATACCAGTAGGGGGCAGGCTGGCTTACTTTGTCCAGGACTGAAAGTCTCTTACATCAGACAAGTGGGTCCTGGAAGTAGTAAGCCAGGGACTGGTTCTCAGCTTCCAAAAATTTCCCAAGATGAGAACCAGATCTTTTCCACCTGCAAATCTCTCAGAGACCCTTGCCCTAGAGGCAGAGGTTTCTTCTCTCCTAGCTCTCAGAGCTGTAGAGAGTTCCCACCTACAGGGACAAAGTTGTACTCAGGTACTTCCTAACCCCCAAAAAGACAGGAGAATGGCGGCCCATCCTGGACCTAAGATATTTGAACAAACATCTTTTGAAGCCAAAGTTCAAAATGGTAACTCTGGGAATTATCCTTCCCTCTCTAAGGCCAGGGGACTGGCTAGCCTCCCTGGACCTCAAAGATGCCTACTTTCACATTCCCATCAGGTGCTCCCACAGAAAGTACCTTAGGTTCAAGTTGCCCTCAGGCCACTATCAATTCAGAGCAATGCCCTTTGGCCTAACACTAGCGCAAGAGTTTTCACAAAGTGCCTGGCAGTAGTAGTTGCTTTCCTAAGAAGAAAAAAGATCTCCATCTTCCCATACTTGGATGACTGGCTCATAGTAGATCAGTCTCCAGACCAAGTCAAGTCACATCTGCAAGTGACCCAGCAAGTGCTCACTTCCTTAGGATTCCTTCTCAACCTTCCAAAGTCAGTTCTCGAACCAGTACAGCTCTTCACCTTCATAGGTGCAGAACTGAATACAGTAAAGGCAAGAGCCTTCCTTCCCCTGGAAAGGGCAAGGACCCTTATGGAACTGGCCTCTTCATTCACCCTTCAGGTGTCTCGACCAGCAAGGCATTTCCTTCAGCTTCTGGGCCACATGGCAGCTTCCACAGCAGTGGTCCAAGGGGCAAGATTCCAGATGAGGGACATTCAGTTCCACTTAAGAGCCTTCTGGTCCCAAAGAAAGGATTCCCTTACCAAACTAATCCCAGTGACTCGAACCCTGATCCAAGCCTTGCAATGGTGGCAGGATCAGGACAATTTGAGACAAGGGGTTCCATTTGTCACTCAGTCTCTTTCAATGATACTCACCACAGATGCTTCCCTGCTGGGCTGGGGAGCCCATTTGGGAGATCTTACCACCCAAGGACTGTGATCACCTCAGGAATCTCTGCTTCACATCAATCTCTTGGAACTCAGAGCAGTGTTTCTGGCACTGCAAGCTTTTTCCAAATCTGTACAGAACAAGGTGGTTCAGGTCAGGACAGACAACACCACCACCATGTGGTACATCAACAAGCAAGGAGGCACTCGGTCTATGGCCTTGTGCACAGAAGCAATGGAGTTGGGGTCCCTGGCCTATTCCCTACAAACCTCTCTGATAGCAGTTCACCTCCCAAGGAAGGACAATGTCCTAGCAGATGCATTGAGCAGAATATCCAAGGCCATCACGAATGGGCCCTAGATCCACTAGTTTTGAAAGTGATTTTCTCGAGATGGGGCACACCAGAGATAGATATTTTTGCAGCCTCAGACAATCACCAACTTCCTCTCTTTTGTTGCAGACCCCCAGTCTTAGGCTCAGTCCCCCTGGATGCTCTGATTCTGAACTGGGAAGGGAAATTTCTGTATGCTTTTCCCTCCTTCCCTCTCCTGTTCAAAGTGTTAGTCAAGATAAGGTCACAGCCATGCAAAGTTATTCTGATTGCTCCAGAGTGGGCCAGGGAGCCATGGTATCCCTTGTTGCTGTCCCAAGCAGTCCACCTTCCCCTGTCTCTTCCCAGGAATTACAACCTGTTGATATCCTCTCAGGGGAGGATTTGGTACCCAAATCTTCAATCTCTCAATCTCAAGGCTTGGCTCTTGAAGAGTTAAAGTTTGCAGATCTGTATCTTTCCCAAGGGGTTCTGGATATCCTTAAGGCTTCTCGAAAGCCTTCCACTAGGAAGACTTACAACTCCAAATGGAAAAGATTCAGCATTTGGTGTTCTAAGAAGAATATTTCTCCAGACTCTGCTGAACTGCCTACGGTTCTGGACTATGTGGTCCATCTTAATGGCCTAGGCCTCAATCCAGCTACCCTTAAAGTACACTTGGCAGCTGTTTCTGCTTTCTTGTCAGTAGGCAAGCCTTCCTCTCTGTCATCCCATCCTGTATTTTGTAAGTTTTTCAAGGGATTGCTTCACACCAATCCCCCCTTTAGGGATCATGCTCCTGCTTGGGGCCTTAATGTTTGCATTGCTCAGCTTACGCAACCTCCCTTTGAGCCTTTGTCCTCAGCAGAGCTTAAGTACTTGACTTGTCAAACTGTGTTTTTGGTAGCCATTACTGCTGCCAAACGTATCAGTGAATTGCAAGCCCTGTCATTGGAATCTGATTTCATCTCTTTTACAGAGATAAAGTGGTCCTTAGAACTAACAGAAAGTTCTTACCTAAAGTGGTTTCAGATTTCCACCTCAACCAGTCTATATCTCTCCCTGTTTTCTTCACTGACCATTCCTCCTCGGAAGAGAGGAGGCTACACAGCTTGGATGTTAAAAGAGCCCTTAGCTACTACATAGAGCATACCAAGGGTCACAGGTTTGAATCCCTCCAGTTGTTCTCACGTATGGAGAAGTTGGTGGGGCAAACCTGCCACTAAGAGATCTATTGCCAGGAGGATTGTTTCTTGTATACACCCTGCTATGAAAACTGGTAGAACTCCACCCTCAGCCTGAGGGCTCATTCCACTAGAGGTAATAGTTGCTTCCTGGCTGCTGCCAGGATATTCCTCTCTTAGAAATTTGTCAAGCAGCTACCTGGAAAACAGTCCATACTTTCACCAAGCATTACTCTCTGGATATCCAGGCTAGGAGTGGTGCTCGGTTTGGCACAGCAGTACTTCAGAGCAAAGTAGGTTCTGCCCCTCCTCCATGGAGATACTGCTTGGTAGTCTGCATATGTCAGAATACAGCAAGACTTCATGTTGTTTGAAGAAAAAATTACTCACCTTAGTAATGTTGTTTCTTATAATGGAGTCTTGCTGTATTCTGACCTCCCCCCAGCCTCCCCTCTCAGAACCTAGATTTTGGGATGTGGGAGCAGTGTTGGCACCCTAGGGGTTTCCTTTTTTCACCCTCTTTTTGGTTTGGGTGAGAGGTTGTATTTTGGATGTGTTTTCTTTTAGGGTTTCCTGACTTGAGTATTTCTTTGAAACCAAAAAACCTTTTATATAGATATGTTTGCTAGTTGGTTAGTAAGAATTTTACAGTTTCCACACAGATCATCTAGTGAGTCTTTGCTCGAAAAGATCTGACGGTTGCAGTTTAAACAACAGCAGACAGGGGCTTCAACTGAGCTTGTGGTGAACATTCCATGCTGGTCATGGAAAGTTTAACTCTTTGTTCTCCGGGGCAGTTGAAAGGCAGGACCTAACTGCATATGTCAGAATACAGCAAGACTCCATTAGAAGAAACAACAGTACTAAGGTGAGTAATTTTTTCTTATGGCTCATGTGACATGCCAAGCCACCCAGTCATAGTATAGTAGTATTTGCCAAAAGAACCATATATGGTGTTGTCCTTATATGGATCTATCAGGGAACCCCATGTATTAGATACAAATCCCAAACCTATAGAAACATGTTTTGCCTGGTTACTCGTGATGCTCTATAAACGTATTGTTACTCTTCCGACTGCGTCTGCATAATCTTTTCATACCACTAGGTCCCAAGGTAACATGTAGCCTAGAGGCTCCCCTAACCAACATACCTCAGCTACACATAGTGTAGGACTCCGCAGACCTGATTGCACCAGAGGAAACCATGGTCATATCCATAGTCTAGAGGACTCCCATCCACCACACCCTCACTCCCCCCATACCCAACCTGTTGCAAAGACTGGCACTGCCCTCCACACCCTGCCATGGCCAGCCATTAACTGCACTGAATCCCAGCTAGGGATCTGCACTCTGGAATGACCCAACTGGCTGTACCGTGCATTGGGGCACCATGCCAGCTGTGGATCCACCAGTGTATGCAGCCATGTGTACATCCCTGGCAAACTAAAGAGGGAATTTACATACCCTAATGCATGCCTTGCCAATACTGTATCTTCCTGCTGTCATACACTGCTGCAAGTCCACACTCTCCCCTGTTTCCCTGTATAACATGCCACCCTCCAGACTGCTGAAGTATCCAGGGTGCCATGGGGTGCAGTATCCTGTAATGCCATTTGCAGTGTACACTTCAGGCTATAGATAGTTCATCCACAGTTCCCCAGTTGTACAAATGAATGGGAGGTCGGCTGTAACATGCCTGTTTTGAGACCTGTGTGAGTGGGTACAGCATTGCCCACCACCCACACTATGCAGTGCAATGGTCCCGGGATGATGGATCTGCATGCCAGTACTTGAGGAGTATGGCCACTGGAGCCCATGCCTACATATAACACATTCCAGCACCCTACTGCAAGTGCTCTTCCCACCCACTGATAGAGTGGTACGATCCCATTACAGAGCCAGTCATCGCAATGGGATGGGCAGGGTGGGAAGGGAGGGGTGGTGTCTGTGAACTGTTGAGGAGAAGCGGAGGCCACTACACTATGGACATTGTTTGTAGGTGTATTCAGGCACAATTAAGGATGGCATTGGCTGTCCCTACAAAATGGAACTGATACAGCCTGGACTCCGGTATGATCAGGACTGGTGAAATGGAAGGGGGGGGTGCCACTATACCACTAGAGACTTCAGGACCTGTCCCATATGAGAGAGATCAGGGTTGGGGCTTGGGGGGGAGCTACTCCAGTGCATTCATCCCCATGCCAACATGCTGATGGGCTGGTAATGATCATGCATAAGTCCCCTTTGCACCCTGCATGCTCAGTTAGTTCATTTGCATTCCTGGGCTGAATATCGTCCATGGGGGCTGTGGTGCATACCAGTATGTGCCACACATTCCCTCTGGAAGGTATTCAGTCGGGGTCACCCTGGATGCACCTGACTTGGCAGCCACCTGCACTGTGACTCTCGTCCAGGGTCACATTTTCAACAGGAACGATGAAGCCCGCCAGGGTGAAGCGCAGTCACAGGTTTACTGCATGACAAAAGGGATTAACTCCCTTTGAAACTGCATTGTTTGCTGCAGTAACACCACTGCAGAATTTTGCAGTGCTGCATTTCATCCTGGTGGGCTTCATTGTGTGCACACCCTGTACTGGTGGCACATTCTCTTTGAATAGTGCTGACTGGTGCACTCTCTTTGTGCAACACATCTTTTTGCTCATGCATTGATCCAGCACTTAATATATCCCCCCAGATGTAAAATATTGTTTTTAGTGCATTCTGATTTTACACAGTGCAGCATAATATTGCGTAGGTATAGAGCCTCACTGAAAATAAGATGCCATTTCTTCTGTGAACTATCCAGGCTAAATACAAAGCAATCAGAAGGCATATTTCAGGAAAACACATTGTGAAAATGTGTAAAAGGAAGACCACATTGAAACTGCCTCTCCACAGATCTGCATTGAGCAATTCATTAGAAATAATGGATAAAAGCATCCCAAAAGCTCTTCATAGCCATATCGGCTCCGACCAGTTTGTTTCTTGTTGTGAAATCTTCTGGCCTTCTTTCCACTGTTACACCATCAATCCAAATATATCCTTGCTTGCAGGGGTCGACAGGACTAGAACTGTGATCCCCCTCACTAAGGGATATAATAGATTACAGATGGTAAGTGGAGCTATTTCTGCAACACTTGGATAATGCAGCTAGCTAGCTGCCATACATTGAAAGAACAACAAATGAAGTTCTCCTTATGCACAAAAATGCTTGTGAGGCTAAACAGAGGGTATAACATTGGGACTTGTACTTTATATTAGAAAAATATTTGCTGTAGGTCAATGTAGCTGTCATCAATCTTATTGTTTTAGTTTTTAGTGCAAGATCTATGAATGATTGCTCATGGAAATTCCTTTCAGCATCTAAGGCACTGAATCTGATGAACACAACCAACATACTTTTTCTTGTACCCCACTCCTATCTATATCTGAGAGCTCAAGTAATATTGCCCACTTATCAGTAAACAATCAATTCATGTACAGTGGCTGACATAGTTTGAAAGCCCAAGAAACACTCTTTAAACACTGCAGAGATATAGATGACCAAGTCTGTTCAGTATTAATCAGTGTTGGGTAAGTTACTTTTTCTATTACTTCCTATTGCTTTTGGAAACTTGTTCCAGAAAGCTCCGTGCAGTCACTAGCAAGGATGGAGAAGTACTGAAAAATGTAATACACCTTAAAGTTATAATTACTTATGTCTTTTTATTCAAAAAAATTACGTAACTGTAACTGATTACATTTATTTGAAAGTAACTAGTAACTAACCTATTACTTTCAAAAAATGTAATCTTTTATAGTTATTACTTTTTTATTGTTTTTGTATAAAAAGAAATAAGTAACTGTAATTGTAAGGTGTATTGCTTTTTCTAGTACTTATCCATCCTTGCTAGTGACTGCACAGAGCTTCCTGGAACAAGTTTCCAAATGTTAAAGAAATTAATAGAAAAAGTAACTTACCTAACACTGGTATTAATACTAAATTACAGCCATGTGTAGAACACTGTGCTTCACTCCGTGTAGTTAGGTACAGCTTGTTTCTCAATGATATCTCAATCTTCTAAAAATTGCTGCAATGTAGTGTTAATGTTGAACAGACTTAGTTGTCTATATCTCTGGAGTGCTTCAAGCTACATATAAACCCAATACCTGATTTGAAACAGCTTTTCAAGAGCTTTCAAACTGTGGTAGCCACTAGGCATGACTGTATCCCTTTAACCATTATCTTCTAAATTCAAACTTTACCTCATAACTCCTGCTTTGGCATTGGCATACTTATAATCTTCTTACAATCTTAGAACAGCCTGTTCTCAATTTATATTATATAGAATAAAGCATGGAGTGGTGTGTGTAAAAAGAATTTTACACACACCCGAGGTGTTGGATACTACATAAACCCCGACAGAGAAGCCTGAGGGAGTTTATTTAAACATTCAATACTGAGGGTGTGTGTAAAATTCAAGTTTTATACACCACCCCATGTTTTATTTTATATAATTACTGGAGAACATTTTTTTGCCACAGCAATTATAAAAGTAGCTCACTGTTTAGCCACGGTCCAGTCTGCTGTCAGCACGGTCCGTGTTTCGGGGCTGTTGAAACCTCTCCTTCCTTTCTTTTGTTTTTAAAATTCAAGTAAGCAGTTTTAAATACTGTAACAGTCAGGGCTCAAAAAGTTCTAAACGTAACAGCCCAGTCTGTTTGTTTTTGAAAGATTTACTTACCGCCAATTCTAGAGTGAGTGGTTGTGCAATGTTCAGTGGGATGGGGAATGGGAAGACAGACAGCTAACGCATGTGCGGAGCAATGGAATCCTGGTGCATGTTTGCCATTATAAACACACCTTTATAATGGAAAATTGCAAACTGGGGTTCCTTAGGGAAAAAAACGCTCCCGAGTTGTTATATCAAAATAACGAGCTGTTAGGTGGTAATCCTCCATCTATTAGAGTTCACTGCAATTGTTATGCAGTCTCTTTGAAACTAAGTTTCTGAAAATAGCTGAGGTACATCCTTATTTGGACAATCAGGGTGATGACAACTGTGTTATTGAGGGACCCACAGGTGTCTGGGAAGCCTCTCTGAAGAATCATACCTCATCAGCCACCTATCAAATAGTACCCCTCTTCCTAAGTATGACATATCCCACCACTTAACTGTCATAAACAGTCCTGCTTCCTTACTTAATAGTTTTGCTGGCCAACAGGGAACTAACCTTATTGAGATGGATTGCCAAAATATCAAAACATTAAATATCTGAAAGAAGCAATGCACATGAGCTATGCTAATTACAGTTTAACTAATCTTTATCCACATACTGTACCCCTGTTGAGGATGTATTCCGTCCAGAAAACAATTTTTATGGAAATCACTCATGGCTTCTCATATTTACAAGTTACAGATTTGGCACACAATACAAATAATTATCTGAACTGCTTTTTGCTGTAATTTTTAATGAGTGTGTCTAAGCATCACGTTATGCTTTCCTTTAACTCAGAATAAATAGTGCAACTACTGACATTTTGATACCTACTGGTGTTTCACAACTCACCAATCCAAGAGGATTTTTTGTCCTTCTTTTTTGTTGTTCTTTTCTAGAACTCACTTTTAAGACTTCCCTTTTTCATTCCACCATAGTGTTGTAACTTTACTTGTTGTAGTTCTCCTTGTTTTACTTTAACTTCTAGCAAATATTATGCAGTACTATATTAGACCTAGATTCTGTTTTGATCATAGTCCATTTTGAATCACCATAGTATATATTTAAGCTTATAGTTGCTATAGAACCAAATTTCTTATTGTTAAACTGCCTTTGTCAAAATTTAAAATACATATAATTATCTGTCAACTTAAAGTAAATTAATCTAATAGCTGGCCTATCTGTGCAGAGGTAGTGCTACCACTTGTGATGCCAGTGGCCCAGGTTCAGAAATAAGCCTTGGTAGTCAGGTGCAAGTGGGGGAGGTGGACTGAGCATCCCAGGGGACTCTCTCCTCCTTTGGGGGAAAGCTGTCAAGTCATTCCAACACTGCCATCTGTGGGTACACAGGTGACAGTACAGGGTTAGCATTGCGGTGAAGAGGAGGACGCCATTAGGTGGTTGGCTGAAACATGCGTTAGCATCATATGCCATTGCTGCAGTGATGGAAAAACAGCGAAGATCATCACAGCGACAGAACTGGCTGTTCACTGTGATGGTCCACAGGTTTTCTGACACTGGTGTCTCTGGGGAGTTCTCCCCCTTCCCTGAAATAACTCTGACTTGGAGTTGGTCATTTATATTGTGGGGGGTGTGGGGGCAGAGTCCCCCACATGGGGGGTGTAGGGGTTGAAGCCCTTCGCAAAAAACACTTGTTTCCACTGAAGGCACCATGCCAGCTGTCAGTATTGTGCCATCACCAATATGCCAATTGACAGAATTCCTGTTGATGCAACTTGGTGGAACTGTGTTAGCACACCACCAGCCTGGACACATGTCCTTGTGCTGGCATCCTTGGCAAGGGAAGGTTTATTTCTATGGCACCCATTCCCGGAGGTTCTGGGTGCCTCACAATAAAAAAAGGTAAGGGAGTAGAAGAAACATACATAAATACATATTTAAAAGAGTAGTAAAAAACAAATAAAAATATTTCAGATAAATATGTTCAATAACTAATTATTGGGGGGAAGAGGGGTGAGGGGAAACTAAAACGTAAATCCCCCAATATTTCAGCAGCATGTCGGTCACAAAGAAAGGGGGACCTGAAAAACAGCATATCCATCAAATTCCACAGGTGAAGGGAGCAAAAAGCACAGCTTGGAAAACATTTTTAATTAATCTATACCGAAAAGTTTAGTAGTGTGCAAACTCCATCTAAAGTTACTACTAGTATTTGCTCCATACATTAGAACCTTGTGAATGTTATTTCCAAGCCCTCTTACTTTCACTACCAGCCATAAATATTCATTCCATGATGGCCCTAGAAGGTTACACCATGGCATCATAGAATGTACAGTTAAAGTACTGGGATCTTCCATCAAAAGAAAAAAGTTATTGGATACTTATTAAAAAACAAAACTGAGATTGCTTTCCTACAGGAGATGCACCTGCTCCCACGGGAAGCTGTTAAACTGGATAATCTTGGGAGGCACAAGTCAAATAAAGTGCATTCAATTCAAAGAAAACAGGGACTACCAATGGACCCTATGCACTAATGGGTGGGAAATACATGTCGGAGGTGTATATTCCGCCCACACAGCCCCTCACCTGTGGACAGGTGCACACATGTTGGTATGAACTACCGGTGGCCACCTGTCCGTAGCCCCACCCCCATGACACATAGGACCAGCAGGGCTCCTGGGAGCAGAGTAGCAGACCTGAGTGGGCATACAATAGCCTGAACTGAACACTGAATGCCTGAAGTCACCCACCCATAGCACCGGCAACCCCCACCCATGCCCCATACTGTCCCGCTGGTGCTGCAGTCAGAGATGGCCAGTAGCACAGCCCTCCTCACACCCCCACAATGGGCACTCATGGTGGTACTCCTGTGTGTGGGGGGGAACATTCCAGGGATAGGACATGGGGGTGTGGGAGGATGCTCCTTCAGGGTGCTGTGTGGCTGGGGGGGGCATTGCATGGCTTCTTTGTGTCTGGCTGGAGCATAGCCCAATGGCACTGGGCACTGTGCCCTGCAGTATGGGGTCCCACCAATTCTGCCACTCCAGCATCACCCCAGCAGCCTACTGGGCTGGGGCAGCATGGCAGGTCATCACCCGGTTCCACCACGACCAGTAGGTCATGTCTGTGGTGGCACACAGTGGGTTATGGTAGGATACCAGCTACCACAACCTGCACCCTCCTCCACACCCCTGTGGGAATCACTCCACGCCTTTGAGAATGGTGTGCAGTGCTGCCACGCCACCAACCCACTTCTGGCATGTTGTCCATGTGGCCAGGGGATCTGGCACAGATCTTGTTGCACACCCCACTGGTACATGTTGCATGGAGCCCTCTCCATGACATTTGGGCATAGCAATGCCAATGCACCCAGTTTACGCAGTATGTTGGCATCATGCATAAGGCCCATTCTGAGTAAGAGAGGTGGAAACTTTGTTAAATAATAATTCTTCCCATGTTGGTGACCTGGAAGGCAGACAATAATTTCTAACAGAATCCATTAATAGCAGGAATCTGGCAATATCTATGTGCTAAGCATAGATTAGTCCTCCTTTTTGATAACATTGCCCTCCAGCTTAGTGGCAGACAGGATCATCAAATAATCCTGGGAGGGGACCTTAATGAAGTTGCAGAACCACTTCTTGATAGAAATAAATACCACCCCACTACACACATGCCTAATTCTAGGAGGACTATGCTTAAACTAGCTGAAGACCTACATTTAGTTGATACTTAATAGGACAGTGCATCCAGAGAGGAGGGATTATTCCTTTTATTCAGTCAAACATCACTGCCGCAGTGAGATTGATAATATTATAAATTCCAAGAGTCTTTGCAATAAGATTATTAGTGCTGACATCTATGACATTGAGATTTTGGACCATGCTCTAATCAAACTATTGCACAAGAGAGAGAGTAGGGAAAAAGCTTCAGATGGAAATTTAATGTATCTCTATAATAGGACAGAAAAATTCAGGGGTGGGTCTCCAAAGAAACTAAAGATTGTTTTAAAACCAGTGACAACAGGGAAGTTTACTTTGCATATCTTTGGGATGCCTTTAAGGCCTTATTGAAAGGGTGGATAATTAGTTTAGCAGTAGCCAAAAAATAAATAAACAGGTAAAGGAGGGAAAGAGAGTAAACTTCACATTGTAGAAAAAGGCTATACAGAGCAAACTCAAAAATACCCAATTTCTGCAGAGAATAACCATGCTGAGATATATCAACAAAATTTACCCAGCAAAGGTTGAATATAGAAACATAGAGACTGACGGCAGATGAGGATTGCTTGACCCACCTAGTCTGCTCATTTCCCTTACCCATTTCATATACCCCAGATCCTAACTGAGCTGCAGCTTATCCTCTCTTTCCTATCACTAGGGTTCCTTTATATCAATCCCATGTATTTTTGAATTTCTCTACTATTTTTCCCCTACAACCTCTGCAGGGATGCTGTTCCATGCATCCACCACCCTTTCCATGAAAAAATACTTTCTCACATTACCTCTGAGTCTACCCCCCATTGTTGTATAATGGCCCTTTGTTCTTCAACATCTTCTTTTCTGAATGCTGCTACCCTCTTGTACCTTATTTACACCCATGAGGTGTATGAAAGTCTCTATTATATCCCCACACTCTTCTCTCTTCCAGGGAATACATATTGAGTTCCACTAGTCTCCCCTTATATTCTCGTGCAGCCCCTGTACCATTTTTGTCACACTTCTTTGACCAGCTCCTACTGTGTTTATGTCCGTCCAGAGATGCGGCCTCCAGAACTGGACACAGTACTCTAGATGGGGTCTCACCAATGTTCTGTACAGCGGCAACACCATCTCTTTCCTTCTGCTGGATATACCTCTCCCTATGCACCTTAGCATTCCACTGGCTCTCATCACAGCCTGCTCAGATTGTTTGGTACCCTTTAGGCCATCAGATATGATCACTCCCAGGTCCCTTTCCTGTTTGGTGGCTGTCAGTACACCACCCCATATTGTACTCTTCCCCTGCATTTCTGTGCCCCAAGTGCATGACCTTGCACTTCTTTGCATTGAATCTTAGCTGCCACACCCTTGACTACTCCTTGAGCTTCTCATTTTCTCCACCTTCCTGGAGTGTCAACCCTGTTGCAGATCTTTGTGTCATCTGCAAAGAGACATACCTTCCCTTTCAGCCCCTCTGCAGTGCCACATATAAAGACATTAAAGAGGACTGGTCCTAGCTCTGATCACTGTGGGACCCCGCTGGTCATCTCCCTCTTCTTCTGATTGAACTCTATTTACCACCACCCTCTGTGTCCTATGGCTCAACCAATTTGTGACCCAGTTTACCACTCTGGAACCCACTCCCAGGCTGCCCAGCTTGCTTACAAGCCTCCTATGAGGGACGGTGTTGAAGGCCTTGCTGAAATCTAGGCAGGCCACATCCACCACCCCTCCTGATCCACCTCCCTAATCACACAGTCAAAGAAATCTATCAGATTAGTTTGACAAGATTTTCCTGCTGTAAATCCATGCTGCCTCAGATCCCGTGCTCCTTTGGATTTAAGATATACTACAAACCTTTCTTTTAGTAGTGATTCGATTAGTTTCCCCACCACTGAGGTCAGGCTGCCTAGCCTGTAATTACCACTTCTTCCCTGCTTCCACATTTGTGGGAAGGGACTACATTCACCCACCTCCAGTCCTTTGGTACCACACCTGCTTCCAGTGATCTGTTGAACAGGTGTGTCAATGGTGCTGCCAACACCTCCTTGAGTTCTCTTAATACTCTGGAATGTATCCCATCCAGTCCCATTGCCTTATCCAGTTTCAGATTCACAAGTTTCTTTAGGACATTTGAAATATGCACTTTTTAGAACCTGACAAACATTCTGGGAAGCAGTGGAGTAAGCAGGCAAGGTTCTTGCATATAGATTTAATAAGAGGCAGGGTCAAAACCTGATAGTAGGGATCAAAAACAAACAAGGTGCAGTTAAGGTCTCTAACAAAGATATTGATAAGCAATTCTAACAATTCTAAAACATTATATTAATAAGAAATTCCAATGATTCTATAATGGCCTATACAAGAGCAATAATAAATGTGCAGAAGAGATTTTGGAAAGTTTTTTTCTCAAAAATAACCTGTCAAAATGAAATGACCTAGACAAAGAATCCCTCAACATGCTTATCTTGCTAAAGGATATATCCAAAGCTATGAGAGATTTCCCATTCAACAAAACCCCAGCCCAGATGAAATGCCAGGAGAATTATTTAAATTCCTGACACCCAACATACAAAAATATCTGCTAGAGGTGTTCAATGGTAACTCACTCCTAGATTCCATGAACACAGCCTACATAACATTCATCCTAAAAAAGGGTAAAGATTCACTAGAATGTAAAAACTACAGACCCATCTCCCTCCTAAATGGGAATTATAAACTATTGACTAAAACATTGGCAAAGAGAAATTAAGGGATTTATACAAAGTAGATCTGATATGGAAAATGTGAGGAGACTAATTACCTCCACTAAGTAGTGGGGACAGCATTCATGGGTAATAGTCTTCTGTTGTTCTAAATCCCAAGTATTAACCAATCAATGCTATATAAGCCACCTAAAACTAAGGACCCATTAATGGTCATTGTACTGGACCTTTTTAAAGCATTATACCCCTTGAGTGGGAGTATTTATATAAAACACTGGAGATTTTGAACACTGGAGGAGATCATAGCAAATGAATAAAATGGATATACAGGACATGTACAGCTGAAATAATAACTAAAAGCTATATTTCTTCCCCAGTCCCCTTATCCAGGAGCATTTGACAGGGATGCTCTCTATCCCCATGTATTTTTGCTTTGGCAATCAAATCAGTTATTAGGAAAATAAATGATTCTCAGAACATAAAAGGAATAAAAATGGAAAATTTCTAACAAAACATCTGCCTACACAGATGACATTTTTGTCACTACACCTAACCAATAGATTCTATTAACAATCTTAGTTCTTCCAAGCTTCACCCAGAACTCTGGCCTTAATATCAACTAGCCAAAAACACAAACAATGTAGATAGGGCCACCCTTTCTGAAACTTCCCAAGCTGCACAATCTGGATAATGTCTCTTGGGATACTCAGAAATCACTTACTCTACTTAGACCATATGATTCCTAAAAATACTAAAAACCTGTTGGATCTAAACCTCTCCCCATTATTACGAGACACTGAATCTTACCTTATTAAATGGCAGAATCTCAGTTTGTCCATATGGGAGAAGATAAATGTCATCAAGATGATGGTCACCCCTAAATTGTTTTATATTTTTCAGAACTTACTGATAGAAATTGAAAGTAACAAATTCTTCCAAATAAGGAATTTAATAAAAAAATCCTGTGGGGATGCCAACTGCCCAGAATTTCACTAAGTAAAATTAGAGCTCTATGGTCCAAGGAGGACTTGGGCTGCTGGTGGAAAAATATCACTTGGCTCTTCTGTTTAAACAGGCAGTTCTTTACTTATCAGATATCTCAGCCAAGGCTGCCCCCCCCCCTTACAGTTACTTAATGGAAAACAGTTAGTAAAACCTCACAAAATCACTGATTACGTATTCCTTTGTGTCCTTAGGAGTATTGAAAGTAACTCCTATCGGACTAATTTCCTAAGCACTATGAAGAAAATTAGAGCTGAAGTTTAATACAATCCCTCCCTCCCTACCCACCTCAAACCCATTTGGAATGACCTAGAAATCAGTTATGGTAAAGGAAAACTTAAAAACACCAGGTGGTGTAAACTTACCAACATAAATGGCTTGTTTGATCCGAACTCCAGAACTTTGATCTTCTTTGAGCAGGCCAAACTGAAGTTCAATTGATATTATTTGACTTTGAATACTACCTGCACATATGAAAGGCCCTGATAGATTCAATACTTGATAAAGACTCCTTCAATGAATGCTCAGAATGGAAGCAAGTTAATAAGATAGCATTAATGAAAAGAGGGGCAAGCTTGGTTTACGAGCTACTAACAGACTGTGAGGATCTTACTTCTTTTTGACTCAATGCTAAAGAAAAATGAGAATCCAAAATGGAAGTAATGTTTAGCAAGCAATAATGATCTAAAGCTTGACTGAATGCATATCACAGTACAATTTATAATCTTACATTATTATTACTATTCTCCTAAAAGGCTGGAAAGGTTACATTTCCTCACAAATGGCATATACTGGAGAAGCCAAAAGCAACATGCTATTATGTTACATATGTTATGGGAGTATCCCAATATCCATAAACTTTGGATTGAAATTCATAACACCTGTGAGAAAATAACAAATTGCTCAATCCTATTCTCCCCCAGTCATATTCATACTTGGAATGGATCCATGATGGGTGTTCGATAAATTTCTCATCGAGTGCCCTGACAGTGAAACTGGCAGGTTGACTGCATTTAGCAGTTGGCTGCCAGTTTATCAGCACACAAAGTATTTTCTTCAAGGGGCTTCACCCCCCCAAATCACCCATATGGGGGGCTTTACCCCCGCACCCCCATACTAAGGATTATCAACTCTGAATCAGAGCTGATTCGAGGGGTGCAGGGCCCCCAACAGACAGTGCCCGGTTCCAGCGGGTCCCCTACAGAGGCATGGCACTGTAGTCACTGTGGGGGACCTCGCTGTCAAACTGTCACTGTTGGGTGGGTATACTTGGAATCACCTCTCTTGCAGTAACCATAGACAAACAGTTAATTAATTGGATTTTGGTAGCATCACTTGCTCTCAAGAGGCTTATATGAGCAAAGTGGAAAGCACGTATTCCTCCTTTTACTGAATGGTATAACAACATGAGTGTGATAGCAGGGACTAAAATAATTTGCTACAAATAAGCAGAAAAGCTAGAGATATTCAACCAAGTATGGTCTCATTTCTCAGTTTGGTAGTTTAGTAGACTTTTAGAACTTGAAAACATCTTATGGCAAAATCTCACACACTACAATGTTAATATTAACTCAGATAGATTTGCTATGTATTTCTAGGTTTATTGTTATTAATGTTGTTATTGCACATGTTGATATTTATCTTCTTTACATGCTTACTCACTTCCATCAATTGAAGTTACAGTATACTGATCCTTACTTCTGCTATGTTTTGGACGCATGCATAATTTCATTCCTCCATTCATATCCTCTGTGTTCACTGTGTTACCTGTTTACCTGCCTATGTACTTTAGTTGCTTATGTATCATATACTACAATAATTAACCAAAAAACAAGTTAGTGTAAGTGAAAGAACACCATCACTTTAATAAATAACAAAATAACTACAACAAATGTAGAAATAGACTGACACAATGCATCACTTAACCACACCAAATTGAACTACAGAAACAAAATGAGAAATCACAGACCACAGGCAAAAAATAATTAACAATAAAGACTGTGGAAAACAAATATGAGATATTTGCTACATACAGACTAGTGCTCACAGCAAAAAAGGCTCAAAGTCACTGATCTTTCTTAGCTGCTATGCTAACCGAAACACTTCATACCCCACAACAGCAATACTTCACTAGACAATACAAAACCACTACTTGAAACAAACAACACTAATCTAGAAGCAAAAGGCCTTTTAGATCTACTTGTGAGTGATCACGTTTCATGAGACTCCATTTTTTTATTGAATTTAAAGCTTTTTTTTTTGCTTAGACAAGCAGGACAAACTTCTCTCCAACTCTTTGTTCAGAAGACAGCAGTCAACACAGCCTCTGCATGACATACAGCTAATTTCAGTAACATGTGACCTGTCATCCCACAGTACATTGAAAACTTTGCCTCTGGGTCCCACTTCACCAGCTAAGTTACCAAATTCGCAATTTAGAACATTATCCCTATATTGCAAATTAACATTTTGCAAGGTGGATTAACTTTGCAAATTGCAGACAATTAGTAAATTCATTCGCAAAGCAAATTTTTTTTCCAATTTAGCACATCTCTAGGTACAAATAATTCATGGAAAAAACAAATATTTACATACAGTGTTTAGTAGCCCAGATATGGGAATATCACCAATGGAGTTATGTTAACTAGAGTCAGTGCTGAGACCCCTAAACTCATTCCATACTAGGGTTGCTATGAATCCTCTGAATGGAAATGGATTTGTCGGATTTTGGTATGATTTTTGGATTTAGGATTTTTGGAATTGCTATCTAAAAATCCTAAACCCTAAGACCTATTTTTACATAGACATTTAGGATTTAGAATTCAAAATCTGAATCCAATTTTGATTGAGGATTAGAAATTGAAATTTCCTAAAATTCAAAAATCAGACTGAATCAGTCAGTTCTAAGCATCCTTATTCAATACAAATCCATTCATCAGTGGTAGTTTAATTGATGACCAACAGGTTTTTAAGCCATAGCACCTTAAAGCAAGAACAATTTTCCTTTCCCTGTGCGTATACTCAATACCTGCTTTACTATATTTGATTTTCCTTAATTGTTCAGATTTGTGTATCTGACCACTTTTATCAAAAGGGAACTACAGTCAAAACTTACAAAGAATATGTTGTGTAGAGTGTTTTGATTTGTGGGTGTAGTTTGGTGTGTCCTTCCCTTTGTTAGTTTTTTTCAGAATTTTCCTGCTAGTTTTATGGAACATGGGAATCTCCATGTTTGAATGTTTTATTGCTCTTCATTTTCCTGCAATGCCTTCTGTCCTATGTGACGGTGATGCATTCATGACCATTAATTCAACGAGTGCTGGTTTTGTGTCAAGTTTAGATTAGTAGAGCTGTGATTTTAAGTAACTCTCCTTATCCTGTGAGTACTAATGAAGGCTACATTCACAGATGGCAAACATCCAAGGGACAATTGAGTGGGCTATTCTGTAAATAAATAGCTAGAGTCTTCACTGATTATAGAATTCAAGACCTGCTGATTTGTGTGCTTTTATGGCTGTGTGTAGTTCAACGAAATTAAAAGCTTTAAAAACAAAACACTTACTCCCGATGGCTAGACCCAAACACTCCTAAAACTAAGAAGATTGGATTAGAAAGTGCTATTTAATTGAGGCAAGAATATCAGACTGATTGATGCTGCAGCAGCTACCACTCACTGAATCAACGGTCACAAATACATCACTCTAACATGGGATAGAAAACTATGTAGGAAAAAGAAGAGTAATACAAAATTCAAACGTGGAGATCCCCAGGGGCCATAAAAGTAGCAGACAAATTTATTAAAATCTCCTTACAGCAGACAAAGGAAGGACACAATAGGATTACACACAGAAATGAAAACATTCTGCACAACACACGTTTTTGCAAATTTTGACTGTAGTGCTCCTCCAACTTTTCTTTTTCAATCTTTTTTTTAACCCATTACCCCGTCCATCCAAGAGATATACCCTGGTGTCAGGGATACAATCTGTTTAAGCTACTGTGAGGCAGCATGGAGATAATAGGGAGTTTTTCCCCCTGATTTTTACCCTTTATGTCCTCCCTCCTCTTCCTGATGTGAGAAATGCCTTATGGCCTTGCATGCACAGCAAAACCTGCAGGAAGAGTGAGCTTGATGTCCCACCTGCAGGGTTCACCATTGCACCACAACCCACTACCAGCTCTCCCTAGCTAAGGCAAACCACCTTTGGACAGCTGCTATTTCCCAAAGAACACAAAACTGAGTGTATTTACAGGGAGTTAGTAAAAAAGAGACCAAAATCAGAAAGTGAAGCTGCAAATATGCATTTTAATTCAGCAAAAACTAGAAACAAAAGACACTTGCAGTATAGCACAAAGAAGACACTGCTTCACCTCTATAGTGTGATGCTGCAAGTCATCCTGCCCCTGACATGGCAAGCAACATCCATGCTTGAACACTGATCACCTGTATGGAGAAATTGCTGTCACTAGGCCATCAGGGCAGCCGCTTTAATATCTTTTTTAATTTCATTTTCAGTGATGTAACACCACCAGAATCAAAAGGTAGCAAAGCCCTTTTTCAGCAGTCATAGGGTTTGGAAAACTCCTCTACCCACTAAAATTTATTCAAAGAAATCCTTTGGAAACCTTGATTTAAGGGTTCCTAGGGATTGTCACAGACATACCTCTCAACTGTCCCTGATTTTCAGGGACATCTCTGATTTTGCCTCAGAATTTTCCTCTGTCCCTCGTAAAATTTGTGTTTTTGCAACAGAATAGTGGTGATTAAAAGCACAAAATAATGTCAAACATTAAAGTTACAGACTTTGTTTTCTTCAGAGAATGCATCTTAACACAAACCCTTTAATTCTATCAGCTTTCTGAGTGAATAGTACACATTTTTAAGATATGTCCCTCATTTGGGGTCTCTGTCCTTGATTTTTTTAAGCCTTGTCCCTGATTCATGAAGCAAGATGTTGAGAGGTATGGTCACAGATATCTTAGAGGTTGGCAGCAAATAAGAAGGCTCTAAACCACAACCTTAGGCAACACCAAAGTAATTTTATGTCACTATTTTTTTAATAGAAATGGGGACAATGAGCCATGCATTTTAAAAGTATCTCCATTCTAATTATCTTGTAACTCTTACCATGAGTTTGAGATGGTACAAGCAGATAGCCTCAAATATGTGTCGACATTTGTATAGCATGTTAGTCTGCATTTGTATAGCAGAATTTGATAGTACCAGTCAGCCAAATCTGTTTTATTCAGATTAGCATCCATTATCCTATAGAGGGCAGGTGAACACATTCCCAGTTTTTCTTGCTACAAATGCCTTTAGCAACAGAGTAATGAGGTCATTGTTCTGTAATTGTTTTATTTATTTAGCTGTGTACTTATTTTAAAATGTTTGGTATATTCTTAAGAATAGGCATTGTTTAAGAAGATATCAATTGCTACCACAAAATACTTATAGTATAGCCCTGTGACAAGGTACAACACAAATAGGAAAACAACTTAAAAGCAGTGTACAGCTGCATTCAGACATCAAAAAATAATCAAGAGCATAAACCATACATTAGAGGATGTTTGCTACTTTAGAAATACTCAAAAGATGAATTCTAACATGTAATTCACAAAGCTTTCAAGCATCTTGTTTCCTCACAGGTTAATCAGAACTACAGTATATAGTAGATCAGATGTGTTCTTGATATAATGGGCCTGATTCTCAAAGCACTTAGACTGAAGCAAGGTGCCTATGCCAAACTTATATGACACAAGCAGCACCCTGCATACAAAATAGCCCCTGGGAGCTATTCACAAAGGTAGCCTGTATTAGCTGCAGGCTGCCTGCCCCAAACAGGGCTTGCACCACCTGTGCACCCACATATGGGCTGCAGCAAGGCACAAGGGGGCATGTGGCTGATGCAGATTGCCACATCCCCCTAATCAGGAATCACATAACTGTCCCAGAGGGACACCTTGGGCCCAGTTCTCAAAACAGGCTAGGATCAGTGCAAGCTGCTATAAACAGCAGCTTGCACTGAAGCCCAGTGTGCCAGGGACCCTGCACCAGATTCTGGAACAAGAGGGGTTCCAGTGCCTGTGCCCCCACACTTTCAGCAAACCCCACCCCTTGCAGCAAACACCTGGCACATGGGAAGGGTGTGTTGCAGCCTCTTACAGCAAACCCAAGTGTCCCCCCAACCCCGATCCTGAGGCTGCCATAATATGAACTTAATAAACAGGTCCCCCTCCCGATCCCTGAGGCACCACATTATGTACAATATACATTGTCCTCCTCCTGGATCTCTGATGTTGATGTGATATTATCAAAATAAACAGTGCCCCCTCCTGATCCCCAAGGCTTCCCCATTATGTACAGTATAAAATGACTCCTCCCAGATCCCTGATGCAGCTGTGATATTAACATAATAAATGTTTCCCCCTCTCAATCCTCGAAGCTGCCCCAGTATTTAAGGTATAAACTGCCCCCTATCCTTGATGCAGCCTTTAGTGTGCAATTAATAAAATACCTCCCTTCCCTATCCTCCAATAAGTAATACATAACAAGATCCCCCATACAATGTGACACCCAAATACCTGGTGGTATAGTGGACACCCCGCCCTGCAGTGCCCATCCAGCCAGTGACTAGCTCAGCCCACAGCTCACCTCTGTGGCCAGCCACCGAGTGAGCTCAGCATCGGTGCGTACTGTATGTAGTATGCACTCAGTGAATGACAGCTCCCAGTGCATCATTTCATGCAAAAGGCTCTGTGTGCCTTTCTTTTTGGCATAAGCCCCTTGCACCATGTTGGTAGCTTTGAGAATCAGGCCGATTCTAAGTATCCTTAAACCAAAGCTCCTTCAGGGAGAGTAGACCCTCTTATCCCCAATTGTGCCATGCAGATGTATATTGCACCTGTCCCCCTTCCGATTCCCGATGTTGCCATAATAGGGAATAATTCAGCCGTCCCCTTCACTGATTCCCTATGTTGTCATAATAATTATGAATGCAGCTGCCTCCACTCCTCAATTCCCCATGTTGCCATAATAATTAATAATTCATCCGTTTCCCCTGCCTGATCCCCTATGTTGTAGGTAGTAGTAGGTAGGTAGTAGTAGTAATACACTCCCATGCCCCCCTCCCTGACCCCAAAGGTGCCAGCACTATTATTAATATTCTTGGCCGGTGACCAGCACAGCCTGCCTCACACCTCCTCGGCTGGCCGCTGACTGCACTGTAAATGAGCCTACTGTAATGAATTGGGTATAACTAATAATATTATTCAGGGTTTAATGGCAGTATGTCCTATTCCTGATCTGAACCTGGTACTATTCATTTCTCAGCTTTTTTTCTATTAAAAAAATTCAGTTGCAAGTGGAGAAAATAATTGAGTTTGGGAATTCAACTTGACAAAATTGAAATTGCTAGAATCATGTTTCCTGAACAATTTAACAGCAAACAAGGGCTCTGTAAAAGGAATAAGGTTCTCACGTTGTACTATATGGCTGGAATTTTTGGGGGGAAAAATCAGATAAACAGCTGGCATCTGAGTTAGCTGCTATATTTCAGAATGCCTTAAGAGAAAAGTTGCACCTCAAGATATTACAGACATCGAGAAAGAATGGTCAGTGGAACAGATTAATCAATCAATCAACCTCTTTATTTAACCAGGCGAACACCATTGAGCAAAGCTCATTTTCAAGATGGACCTAGGGTTACTTATCACATAAAAGGTTTACATAGATAAGCAGAGCATACAAATGGATTACATATACAAGGATTAAGGCATTACCATGACACAGGGTTACAAGGAGTACATGGCAATGTGCAATAAAAGGAACATATAAGACTGTCAAATGTCAAGACACCAGGACCTATTTAAATTATACAGAATATACAAGAACCTATCAGGATCCATAAGTGATAGATGAGGTGGGCAAATAAAGGAAGATTTCAGTAGGGAAGGGAGTTAGCAGAATGGGAGCATATCAGGGCATGAGTACCTAAGAGAAGGCCAATGCTATAGATATGGTGAAATTCAGGGGGAACGGACTCTAAAGTTAAGTTAAGGTAAAATTCATGGGAAACAGTTACAGGACTCCTTAAAGGAATGATCATAAAGTGACCTGAAAGCTGATAATTTGTTGGGGTGAACTAGTTTCAAAGTCTTTTGCAGCTTGCTCCAAAGTACGCGTAGAGCGTGGCTTAAGGATGACCTACCAAAGTGTGACGAGACCTTATGTATAGTAAGGGAGATATACAATGCACTCCACAGGGTGTACTTGCCTACCACACACAATGGGAAACAATCTAGGATGTACTGAGGCAGAGTGTTAATGATGGCTCTGAGGTCCCAGAGCGCTGCATTTCTCTGTCTTCTATAATTGAGTGATGGCCATCCTACCACAGCATAAAGAGAGCAGTGATGCATGGAGTATGGTAGACCAGTGATGAACCTTGTACAGTAGCTCTATGATACAGAGTGTCAAGTTTGACCAAAGCAGGGGCAGAGTCTTGGCTGTAGATAAAGTCTGCATAGTCCAGTAAAGGGAGGAAGGTGGTTTGGACCAGACTCTTCTTGGTATCCTGTGTGAAGATTCTGTAGAAGAGGCCAAGCCTCTGCCTAAGTTTCTTTATTAGTTCTTCAATATGATCATTAAAGGAAAGTCTGTAGTCTATCCAGACACCCAGGTATTTGAACTTGGTAACATATTCTAGTGGTTCACCTAAAAGTGTGGTGATATGGGGTAAGGAACCTTGGGAGACTTGGTTAAGTGCATATACAGAGGGTGAAAAGAACATCACCTTTGTTTTCTTTGCAATTAAAATCAGTTTTTGGTTCAATAGCTGTAGTTGCAATTGATTAAATTCTTGTTGTAGATCTCTACATGCTGCCTCAGGAGTAGAGCTGCTAATGTATATTACGGTATTATCTGTGAAAAGATGTACGTTGGCGGATTTAATATTGGCATTGATTTGGTTAATATATATCGCAAACAGCAGTGGACCCAGAATGGAGCCCTGCGGTACACCCCTCAATGCTGGTTTTAGTTGTGAAAATTCCCCATCCACTGTTACTTGCTGCTGATGACCTGAGAGGTGGTTTGCAAACCATTTCTGCAATAGTGTATCCCAGACCAACCTTGCGAAGGGATGCTAGAAGCAGATCATGGTCGACAGTGTTGAATGCCTTGCTTAGGTCCAGAAATATTGCACAAACAAAGCTCTTGGAATCCAGGTCACACTGCCAGTCATTAGCCACCTTTGCAAGAGCCGAAATGGTGCTATGACAAAGTCTAAAGCCCGATTGTAGAGGGTAAGCAGATTTGAGGATTCCAGGTAGTTCCTAAGCTGTGCACTCACTACTTTCTCCAGCAATTTGGAAAGTATAGGTAGTAGAGAGATTGGCCTGTAATTATTAAGGTCCCTAGGGTCACCGGATTTAAAAAGGGGAATGCTGAAGGGAGAACACATTGTCAGTGACTGGAACATCTTGGTCCTGTATGCCCATTTGGGAGCAGAGGTTGTTGGCAGGGGAGGTATCAAAGGCTAAACCTGCAGTAGAGAAGTGGTTGTTGAGGGAGTCTAGGATTGTCAGTTTATCTGAAACTGTGGTAGCTCCAATAGTGATTCTTGAGGGTAGGGAGGTAGGGGATGCATAACCTTCGATTTCCTTGAGGGTTTTCCAGAATTTGGAAGAGCACTTATAGGTAGAATCAAGCTCATTCTTGTAGTAGTTTGCTTTAGCCTCTCTCTCATCAACTTGGTACATAGATTCCTAGCCCTTCTGAATGCAATCCAGTCAGCTGGGCACTTAGTTTTCTGGGCTGTTTTGCAGAGTGTATCTCTATTAAGCAGGGCAGCTTTCAGGTCTACTGTAAACCAATGGCATGCCATCTTCTTACAATGGACATTGGCCAAGGGTGCATGTTTATCCAATGCCCCAAGTACGATCTCCTGGAAGATGTCATATGCAGCATTTACTGATTTTTCAAGGTAGAAGTTCTGCCAACCCAGGGAATCCCATAGGTTAGAAATAAAGCTGTAGGGGTCAAAGTTACAATGACACCTCTTACTGGTGAATTTTGATGCAGGCGACGAAAATGAGGCAGTTCTTTCACAGGCGATAAAACAGTGTTCACTGATGTCGGAGAAAAACACTCCAATGTGTGAAAACAGGTAAGGTTTGTTTACTAAAATGAGATCAGCAGTGTACTTTATTTGGATTCTTCTTATTAGGGTGCACTATTTCAGTGATGAGTTATAATAGACCAAATTCATCACAGATGGATTTAAGAGATGTAGAAACACTAGAAAACCAGCCTAGATTAAAGTCTCCTAATATGATAATCTCTGATGATAGGGATCCTAGTGCATTTCTTAGGTGGTCTAGTAACAATAATCCCACTGAAGGAGGCCTATAACATCCTAATACGTAGAAGGAGACAGAAGAGGTAAGCACTATTTTGAGACTGAGGTTTACACATTCTTTAGGCATCTAAGTAGAATTGATGACTGAGGTGGAAAATTTATCTTTAACATAGATGGCAACTCCTCCCCTCTTGTCTGTCTATCAGTTCTGAACAAATTATAAGATGGGATATTTACCTCACAGTCAGTGGAGCCAGGTCTAAGCCATGACTCAGTTACCACCAGGATATCAGGCATAGTGTGACATATCCAAGCCTGAATGGAGGCAGTCTTCTTCAAGAGGCTGCATGTATTGACATGCATAAAACTCATGCCTTTTGTACTGGGTAGGTCAGCAGGAGATGAGATTGCAGCCGAGGGGGCCAGGATTAAGTTCAACATTGCCTGAGCACAACAACAGAAGCAGCAAAAGTTTCTTAATAGCTCCTAAGAGTAGCCTGTATACTCTAAACTGTTTCTGATTGCAGGGATTATTAAGTGTAATTGGAGGGTCCCTGAGATGGATACCTAGATTACATAGTGCCATGTAAAGAAGTACCCTAGTTGTGAATAGCTGGGAGCACAAGAGCACCTGGGAAAATGGGGATAGGGCCATAATCTTGAAGGCCGTCTCTGTAGCAGTTCCAGCCGACCATGGTAAATATAATGCAGGTTCTAACCTGGGTATATTAAGGGCCCATATGTGCAACTCTGGGTGGTCAAAGAGCCCCTGGTAATCAAATGTGATTCTTGGACCGAACTCCCCACTGGCTGACTCATGTAGAGTATTAGGTATTTCTAGAGAGCATAGCAGGATGAGGGTCAGGCAGGGGAACTAGTATAGTGTCCTCATTCTAAAGCCTGTGCACAAGAATCCTTAAGGATTTACTAATCCTAGATCAATAGATACAGCAGTTCATGGTCCTATGTCCAGTGGAAATACAAGGTACAAACCAATGTTTTGGTAAGTGCTTTGCTAACAGTAGATTTCTTTGGCCAGGAGGTGTGACACAAGCCACAGCAGTTCACAGTCTGACTCCCAGAAAGTATACAGCGGAGAGCTTTGATGGTCTTAGCAAAAGCACAGTTTGCAAAGTAGCTCTGTGTCCCTCTAAGAGATTGTAAATAAAACTGTCATCCAATAGGGAACTGATCAAGAAAGGGGCGGGATCAAAGGGGCATTTAAGGTGGCCTAGGGAGGGGGGGGGGCTGAAAAATCCTCTCCAGAGCAGTGTTTAGGAGGGAGAAATCCTCTCCAGTTCGAATTAGCAGGGTTCCGATTCAAAAAGCAGCCTTTTCAGACCACTCTACTAGCAGAAGCCAAATGGAAAAAAAGGCGCCAAAATTCAAATGCCTTTCTTCCTCCAACGGCTTACTCGGGACTCTGGGCAAAAAGTCCATACCTGGTTCAGTCCTGGCGGTCACCTGTGGGGATGAAACAGGCAGACTGCATGGTGCAGGACCACAGCTTCTCTCTGTGGGGATCAGGTGAGATTCCAGCCCAGGTGGAAGATGGAGCCTGCAGAGAAGGGGATGAACAAGGTTAATTTATAAAAGGCTGGAAGAGGGCTGGGCAGAAGACAAAAGATTAGGGCTGGCTTTGGGGACAAAGAAAGAGAACAAAAGATGCTGGGTAATATTTTACTTTTGGCGGGATCTGAGCAGCCTAGGAGCAGATGCCAGAAGACAGGGAACTGCACTGCAATTATTTAGACTTGCTCACACAGCAGGGCAGCGTACAAAATGGAGAAATGGGGACAACTCTAAGCATTTTTTAAATTGAATCACAGCAGGGCTGCATTTTACAGAGAGAGGAGAATATAGTGCAGTTACAAGTTTAAGGTTAAATACACAGAAAAAATGCAAACTACTTCTTACATAGACTCTAAAGCAGGCACTTTTTATCAAAAAAGGAAAAGAGAGAAAAAATATTTTAAACGGTATTGGGCTGCTAAACACTAGGAGCTCCACTTAATTACTGCAGGATCTCTAAGTCAACTGTAGCAACATTAAAGTTATAAAAATCCTCTCCAGAGCAGTGCCTAGGAGGGAGAAATCCTCTCCGATTCAAATTAGTAGGGTTCCAAATCAAAAAGCATCCTTTTCAGACCACTCTACTTGCAGAAGCCAAATGGAGAAAAGGCACCAAAATTCAACTGCCTTTCTTCCTTCAATGGCTTACTCAGGGTTCTGGGCACAAAGTCCGTACCTGGTTCAGTCCTGGTGGTCACTTGTGGGGGTGAAAGTGACAGGCTGCATGGTGCAGGACCCGCAGCTTCTCTCCGTGGGGATTGGGTGAGATTCCAGCCCAGATGGCTGATGGAGCCTGGTTCAGTCCTGGCGGTTACTTGTGGGGGTGAAAGTGGCAGGCTGTGTGGTGCAGGACCACAGCTTCTCTCTGTGGGGATCAGGTGAGATTCCAGCCCAGGCAGGTGATGAAGACTGGTTCCGTCCTGGCTATCACTTGTGGGGGTGAAAGTGGCAGTCTGTGTGGTGCAGGACCACAGCTTCTCTCCATGGGGATCGGGTGAGATTCCAGCCCAAGCTGGCGACGGAGGATTTGTTGAATGATTCACAGCGGCTAGATATATTAGGTATTTATACTGCAGATTCATCTGATATAGCAGAATCTGTTTGGAAACTATCCATGTTTGGGTGGCAGTCTGCAAGTACTAAAACCAAAAAATAAAGTGTTAATGATTTACTTTCAATTTTAGCAGCTTGCACAAAAATGAATATTGATCGGAAATATTTTTCTGGGATTAAATTTTCAAAATCTGGATCTCAGCTTCAGTTACTGTAATTATTAAGGATGCACTTGTTTCTGAAAAACAAAATATGGATAATATGTCTATTCTTGATGAACTGGGAATGTACTTTGTACTTAATGGCAGAAAGTGATTTAAGTTTGGATGGAAAATTACTGTTACTGCCAGTTAGGCAAGACTGACTGCTTCATATTAAAAGTCAATTTAATCTAGATGAGTTTATAGAGAACGATGGTGATAAAAAATGTTCACTACTCTCATGGAACACTGAAGGGTTGAAACCTCATACATCTTGATCGAGGCTTTGGTAGATTTTTAAGACAATATGATTGTGTGGCACTACAGGAAACATGGCTAGATGAAATAGATTTTATGATTAAAGGTTTTACGAGTTGTCTGCTGTGTCCACTGGGAGCATTGGGCAAAGGGGCAGATTCATCTGTATACCACATTTAAATGCACTAGCAGGTAAGGCGCTTACTGATTACAACACTAGATAGGAGCTGCAGTTAGATAATAAACACATTCCTGCAGAACTCCACATATAACGGGTAGCAGTATGGCAGAATCAAACTCACCAAATTAACATTTGCTAGACGTACTATGTGGAACAGACTCAGCAATCAGATGCACCATATGTTTAATGTATTCAGCTGACGAAAATGATTGTACTTTGGTGGCCTACAAATGTGCTAAATGTGTTGAAATAGAGTCATTAAGGGCTGAAATACAGAAATTAAAGGAACTTTTATCCAATAAGACAGTACCAAATAAATATCATATGAACAAATGGAAGGGTCGAGGGGATGAAACCAGTGCATCAAACTTGCAAATGCAAAGTAATGTGGGGGCCACTTCTAGTGATATACCACCAAATATTAAAAAATGCACAAGGCACTTGGTAATACCGCTATGGAATTACAAAATAGATACTCTGTGCTAACAGATGATGGAGGTAGTTTAGAGAATGGACAAACTCCAATATCACTGCAGGCTATGGAAATTGAAAATAATGTCATGACTAGTATCCAGAAATTGGTCATAGGTGATTTTATTATTAGGGGGTGTCACTCGATTATCTGTCATAATAACACATTGAACAAAGAAGTGAACTGTTTGCCTGGGGCTCGAATTGCGAACATCAAGAATATTTTAGATACTTCGTTAAACAAAGGGGTGGTTTATGAGACAGTAGTAGTACATGGGGGAATAAATGATGTTGGCAAGGAGCACGAAAAGGATATAGTAGATGAGCTTGCATCTGTTGGGGAAATGATTAAGTCCAAAGGGGCAAAAACTGTGATTTCTAGTCTACTACCACAAAAGAAATGCCACCCAGAGAGGAATCTAACTATACAAAGGATCAATGCAAAATTACAGCATAGGTGTAGGCAGGCTAATATATTGTTTATTGACCACTGGGAACATTTTTATTGAAAATCCCACACCTATGCTAGGGATGGCCTACATTTAAATAACACAGGCAAGCAGATCCTGAGCAGGAGGATTTTGGAAGTTCTTACACCTCTGCCATTGAATCCAAAAAATGCTTGATGCAGGAGTGAGGGGAAGAAGTGAGACTAGAGAACTTGAATATACTGTATGTGAATGCTAGGAGTTTGGCTGAAAAAAAAGAGCAATTAGAATACATATTAAAAACTGAGGAAATTTACATCTGTGGTATCACAGAGACGTGGTGGAATGATGACTGTTGGGACATCTCTATACCTGGGTACAGAGTTTACCACTATAATAGATAGGAGAAAAGGGATGGGGGAGTAGCCCTCTTCATTTCAAACGAGCCGGAATCTAGTGACACTAGGAATGATGAACCAAGGTTTAGAAATGTAGAGCAGGTATGGGCAACTATATATCCTCAAACCAGAGAAAGAATTGTGGTTTGTATAGCTGACAGATCATCAAACTTAAACTCTGAAGAAGACCAATTTTTTTATGATATGCTGGATTTATTTGACCCAGGAACAGATTCAACAATTATGGGTGATTTCAAGTTACCCAACCTAGTCTGGGAGCTCATGCAAGCGAATTCTGCTAATGGAAGGAGACTTATGGACTATGGTATTACAAATAGTTCAAAACAATTAATTGTAACACCAACAAGGGGAGAAAAGATCCTAGATTTATTGTTCGGCATTATAGAACATGAAAATTTTGAATGGGCTGTGCAAAAACTATTATGCAATAGTGACCACAACATGATTAAAATCATAACGAAAATTAACTGGAAACCAGTGTGTGGCAAGAGACTTGTAAGATGTTATAAAAAGGCTGAATTCATCAAAATATTGCAGCACTTACAAAAAAGGAAATGGAAGCATGATTTTGAATACAAATCCCTAGAGCATAAATGGAGATAACTTAAAAAGCATTGAGAGTACTGTACTCAAAAGTTTGTTCCTACAGTAAATAAATATAACAAGAGGAAAATACCAAATTGGTTTAATCAAAAAATTATTAAACTTATTAAAGCACTTAGGAAGGCATTCTTTAAAGCCAAGAAATATCTTTCTGCAGCTAATACTAATGACTATAGAGTGAAAAGTTTATCTTGTAAAAATGAAATTAAAAAAACCCAAAAGGAACTATGAGCAACATCTATTGATGATAATAAAAAATGATTCTATAGCTACATAAACAGTAAAAGAATAGGTAATTCAGTTTCACATCCTTTAAAGGTAAATAGTGTTGAAATAAATGATAACAAGAGAAGGCAACAGTTTTTAATGACTACTTTGTTAGTACCTTTAGGTCTAAGACAGAATTTTCTGCAGAAGAATGGTCACATATATGTGAAGGTAAATCTAAATCTGAGATTTGTATACAACAACAGGAAGTGTTATACAGACTAAAACAACCAAAAATAAACAAATCTCAAGGTCCAGATGACCTACATCCAGCCATATTAAAATCAGCAGCATCAGCTCTATCTGGATCCTTAACAGACTTAATAAACACCTCTCTAAATGATGGTATGATGGTACAAGACTGGAAAAATGCTGTAATCACCCCATTGCATAAGAAAGGGTCTAAACTGGATTGTAGCAATTTCCGACTGATCAGTCTTATATCCCTTGTTAGTAAACTTATTGAAGGTATTGTAAGGGACCGAGTAAATGAACACTTAGTAGTAATGGGTTTAGTAGATGTTAATCAGCATGGTTTCTAGTCTGGTTCGTCTTGTGAGACCAACTTATTGATTTTTTCAACCCAGTTAATAGCACATTAGATAATTCCTTACCTGTGGATATATTATATTTAGATTTTTCCGAGGCATTTGACACCCTGCTTCATAAACAACTTATTGAGTGTCTACTTGAAATTAGTTTAGACTTTAATGTTGTTAAATGGATTAAACACTGGTTGGAGGGTAGAAAGCAATGCGTGGTCCTAGCTGGCACCAGATCACCATGGGCTGATATAACAAGCGGTGTACCACAGGGTTCAGTTTTAGGCCCTATACTTTTTAGTATTCACATTGCCCCCTTAAAAACATCACAGTCATGTTGGAGTGTAAAATTTGCCAGTGATATTAAGCTGGCTTGTATTGTGAATAATACTCAATCAGTCCATCTATTTCAAGAGGAAATTAATAATTTGGCCAATTGGGTTATGGTGAACAAGTTTACTTTAAATCTAGACAAATTTAAAATTATACTATTAGGTCACAGCAATAGGAAATCAGCTTATTAATTGGGTGCAACCCTGATTGCATCATCAGATAAGGAAAAAGATCTAAGCATAGTAATAACTCAAGATATGAGTGTTACAGCACGATGTACAGCAGCAGCATGTAAAGCACAGAATATTATGAGATATGTCTTTCAAAATATACTGTAAGTAGTAGAGCTAGCAAAGTAATAATTCCATTGTATGCCTTCTTAGCGAGACCCCCACTTGGAGTATTGTGTTCGAGCTTGGACGCCATACAAAGAGAAGGATAAAAGCTTGTTGGAGAGGATTCAGAGGAAAGCAACCAAAAAAGTAAGCTTAGTAAAACACATAGATTGTGTGAATAGGTTAAGACAGTTGGGTTTATTCAGTATGGAATATCGAAGAATAAGAGGTGATCTGTGCATGGTGTATAGGGCATTGTCAGTTACAGATCTGTGGGAAAATAAAGGGTTAGTTAAAAATACCATTAGACAAAATAGATTTCATCAACAACAGTTAAAGGATGATTTCTATAGAACAAACCAATGGGGAAATTAGCTGAATCAAAGGGTTGTAAATATTTGGAACAGACTACCCGCAAATATAACAAACACCACTTCATTGGTATATTTTAAGTCATCATTAGATGATTTTATGGGAGACAATAAACACACATTTTGATATGCATTTGTCGAGTCCATGTGGCCAACAGACTCCCAACTCATACTGCTCTGTAAGTCTGTGATTCTATTTCAGCCCAATGACAAAAAAATTTGGGGAGAAAGGTAAGTGGTTTAGCTGTTCTGGTTAATATAAATATAAAACATAAGGTAGATGCTATTGATTTAGATTTATTGAATTTGATGGCATTTAGAATAAGGCTTCCAGAGAATATCCTTATCATAATTAATGTTTAGATTCCTCCTTTGGTTATAAAATATTACAATAT